>CM002524.2:26533055-29058055 GCA_000338895.3 Oryza meridionalis | reverse complement strand
TATTCTTCACAGGGATATGTCATTCACCGCACCCTATATTGTTCCTTTATGCTTTATAGGGTGTCCTTCTAGATTCCTTCTTCTGGATTTCTTCTTGAGTAGTCTTCTGAAATCTTCGTTTATTCTTCTTCCACGCCCAAATTGTTGATATTCTATTATCAATATATAATGAAAAACATATTTAGCTTAAAGAATTCTATTCATCTGGTTGCCCATGACCACCAAGATCCATAGTGTCCAGATCAGAAAAAGAAACTTCTAATTTCTCATCTACTGCCTTTTTTATTTGTTCAAATTTCTGATCCATTTCTTGTTTTAATTCTTTAAGTATTTCTTCCTTTAATTCCTTCTTTAATTGTGGGGAGGCTTCTTCAAATTTTTCTATTATTTTCCAATCAATATATTCTCCATCCAATGGATCCACTCCTTTTGTTAGGCATTCCTTGTATGTGGGTTTTTTAGAATACCCTTCTTCTTTTATAGTCGTTTTAATGGGTATTTCTGGAGTCTTCTTTCCTTTAGCTTTTTTGCATTTTTGAATATATTCTTTTGCAGCAGGCTCTAGATAATAATTTATTCCTAGTATTTTTCTAGCCTGGCCTAGTGCTTCATCAATGTCTTTATATTTCTTCCAAGATATTCCTCCCATTAATTTAGCATCTATCTTTTGGGCCACAATTTCTTCAAAAGATATATAGACCCCTGGGAGCTTTCCATCGAATACGACATATATAGGCTTCTGCTGGATTATTTCATGATCTTCATTAGCTGGCATTAATAACCCATTTATTAAGTGAAAATATTCAGAGAGGCTATTCAATATTGATAACATATATCCTTTTTCTTCCCTTTTATTATTGTATTGGTACCAAAAATTATCCAAGATGCATTCTTGCACTTCATCTAAGATTATATGGTCTTTTGGCTTAAATTTATATGAATTTGGTGGGAATATTCTGAGCTTATTGTCATCTCCAAATGTGAAGCATTCAATTCCGCTGTAATTCATTGATCTTTTCATACCTGCAATTCAGGTAAACGAGAAAGCATGTCAGGCAAATTATTATCTTTCCCCTTAATATGTTCAAATATAACTTTATAGCCGTTTCCTGTTATAATATCTTCAAATAAAACCCATCTTCTAGTTGAGCTTTTCTTGCTATTTAGCTGATTATAGTACCTACAAATGGCTTCACAATCGGTTCTAACCGTGAATTCTTTAAATCCTAAGTACAACCTAAAGCCATTGATTGCATTGATTATTGCCATGATCTCTCTATCTGTATTATTGACAGTTTTTAATTTATAACTTCCAGAAGCATATCTACATATTTTTTCTTCTGATTTAGCGGAGAATTTAGTAGGTCTTTGTTTTAATATAGCACCCCAACCGTGTTGTGATGCATCAGTTTCAATGATAAAGTAACTTTCTTCTAATGGTAATTCTAGAGGTTTTAATTCTTTCACCTTCTCTTTTATTAATCTTACTAATTTAATGTCTTCAGAATTAAAATATTTCTGGCCATTTTTTCTTAATTTAGCATATAACGGTCCTGCTAACTTTGCTAAATTATTGATGTGATTTCTAGCATAATTTACAAGTCCTAAGAATTGCTGTAATTTCTTTTTGTCATTCATAGCATCAGGAAATTGTAAAATTTTCTTAGCAATATGTTCTTGCAAATGAATTTTGCCCTCCCCTATTTCATGTCCAAGGAAGTTAATTCTTTCTTTGCATATTTCCATTTTCTTTTTGGATAATATTAACCCATTTTGTTCCACCTTTCTAAAAAATATTTCAAGATGAGCAACATGTTCTTTGTAAGTCCTTGAGAAGACTAACAGGTCATCTATATAGACTAATATGAATTCTTGGTTTTCGTTAAATATATTCTGCATTTTTCTTTGGAAAATTGCTGGTGCATTTTTTAATCCTAATGGCATAACAAGCCATTCATAATGTCCTTGAGGACATGTAAATGCAGTCCATTCTATAGATTCCTCTGCCATCTTTACTTGCCAGAATCCAGCTTTCAAGTCAAATTTTGAGAAATATTTACTACCTTGTATTCTATTAATCCATTCTTGCTTATTTGGGATATTATAGGCATCTTCTATAGTATTATCATTTAGTCTTTTATAATTTATGACCATCCTAGATTTACCTCTAACTTCTTCTGCATGATTTCTTACTATGAACGCTGCAGACCTATGTGGGCTTCTGCTTTCTCTTATGGCTCCAAGTTTCAACAGATCTTCTATATGCATCTTAAATATCCCTATACCAATTTGGTGCAAATGCTTGTAGTCCTATGCACTCTATATTAGAATTTGATATATAATAGTTGTCTATATTCTCACTAAGCTCATATTCATTAATTCTTTCTTCAGACTCAAGATTAGGTACTTCTAAGTTGTCGAGTTTGGGGGAGGTTCCACCACGCTTTCGTACCTCTGAGATATATGGAACATTATTTTGATAGGGGATAAAAGTAATTCCTTGCTCATGTATTACTGTGGTTTGTACTGATTGTTGGAGGAACCTTAGGCCAATTATCATGTCATCATTAATCATTGACAAATCTCTTATTGTAATCTCATCTATTATATATTTAGTTGCATTAATGTAAACCTCAATATTATAAGCTAACTGATTATGAATTTTCTTTATTCCGGACATGTCTGTGGAAACTTCTGCCTTATTGTCGTCAATTGTGTGAACTATTTCAGGACATCTTATTAAATATTTGTCATGAATAATATTCTTTGTACACCCGGTGTCTACTAGTGCTAATATTTTATAAGACAGTAATAAGAGCAATTAATCTATAATTGCTCTTATTATCTTTGCTCTAAAATTGCACTAATAAGAGAAATTTGATATTAACGGTTAAAATATAATTTATTCAAAAGTTATACTCAGACAATATGTCTAAGTAGCTAATCTATAATAAACCACTTATACCCAGGTTATTTTTGACCATATCTGCTATTAAGTATATTTGAACGAATTAACCGTTTTGATACCACTTATACTTACACTTATACTTTTGAATAAATAGTGTTTCAGACTTATACTTTCAGACAATATTTCAAAAACACTATTTATTCGGCTGATTACTATTCAGGTTACTGCTGATTACTATTCAGTTTACTGTTCAAAACACTATTTATTCGGCTGATTACTATTCAGGTTACTGCTGATTACTATTCAGTTTACTGTTCAAATTACTGTTCAGTTTACTGTTTATTCCGAGAGATATTTTAACTTTAGGATCTTTGCGGGGTGGCGAATCCTACTTAGACAGCCTCAGAAGCTTGTTTCAGATGATGTAAAGTCCTACTCGGTACTCACCGTATGCCTCACCTATCTGTCTTTTTAGAAGCAACTTAAAAAGATATTCCAAGTCACACTTGTTCTAGCTAAGAGTTTATCGTCTCCCCAGGCAGTTCCACCCGAAGGGAACACTTCTCTACGGATACCGATTCTCCAGACGCCTATGCAAGATGCAGGCTAAAAACGAGAACAAACCGGAGAGGTTTCTCCTATAGGATCCTTAGCATAAACACTTGTCTAGAACAAACGTGCAGGAATACTTAAGGAAAATTACTTCATATTAAACAGATAAGCTTACATACGGTTTTCCCTTTCGGGAAACCCGAAGGTAGGTACAAGCAAGCTGTTCTTACCTCACACAGCGTTATAACACAACTCCTTGCTTCAATATACTATGCAAGGTAGGCTAGAGTCACTACTACTAAGAACGGTGGAATGGAGGGTGAGAGCGCGCTCGGAAGCTTTGCTCTGAATGGTGTCTTCGTTGTTGTGTGTGTTCCTTCTCAGCTGGGCAGACCCCTCCTTTTATAGAGGTCAGGGGTGGCGTCGCCTGTGCCTCCTGCTTATCTCTTCGCTACTGTGGATTCACGAGAGCAGGCTAAAGTTGAGGCCTTTCCTGCCGAAAGTTTTATTCTTCACAGGGATATGTCATTCACCGCACCCTATATTGTTCCTTTATGCTTTATAGGGTGTCCTTCTAGATTCCTTCTTCTGGATTCCTTCTTGAGTAGTCTTCTGAAATCTTCGTTTATTCTTCTTCCACGCCCAAATTGTTGATATTCTATTATCAATATATAATGAAAAACATATTTAGCTTAAAGAATTCTATTCATCTGGTTGCCCATGACCACCAAGATCCATAGTGTCCAGATCAGAAAAAGAAACTTCTAATTTCTCATCTACTGCCTTTTTTATTTGTTCAAATTTCTGATCCATTTCTTGTTTTAATTCTTTAAGTATTTCTTCCAAGATATTCCTCCCATTAATTTAGCATCTATCTTTTGGGCCACAATTTCTTCAAAAGATATATAGACCCCTGGGAGCTTTCCATCGAATACGACATATATAGGCTTCTGCTGGATTATTTCATGATCTTCATTAGCTGGCATTAATAACCCATTTATTAAGTGAAAATATTCAGAGAGGCTATTCAATATTGATAACATATATCCTTTTTCTTCCCTTTTATTATTGTATTGGTACCAAAAATTATCCAAGATGCATTCTTGCACTTCATCTAAGATTATATGGTCTTTTGGCTTAAATTTATATGAATTTGGTGGGAATATTCTGAGCTTATTGTCATCTCCAAATGTGAAGCATTCAATTCCGCTGTAATTCATTGATCTTTTCATACCTGCAATTCAGGTAAACGAGAAAGCATGTCAGGCAAATTATTATCTTTCCCCTTAATATGTTCAAATATAACTTTATAGCCGTTTCCTGTTATAATATCTTCAAATAAAACCCATCTTCTAGTTGAGCTTTTCTTGCTATTTAGCTGATTATAGTACCTACAAATGGCTTCACAATCGGTTCTAACCGTGAATTCTTTAAATCCTAAGTACAACCTAAAGGCATTGATTGCATTGATTATTGCCATGATCTCTCTATCTGTATTATTGACAGTTTTTAATTTATAACTTCCAGAAGCATATCTACATATTTTTTCTTCTGATTTAGCGGAGAATTTAGTAGGTCTTTGTTTTAATATAGCACCCCAACCGTGTTGTGATGCATCAGTTTCAATGATAAAGTAACTTTCTTCTAATGGTAATTCTAGAGGTTTTAATTCTTTCACCTTCTCTTTTATTAATCTTACTAATTTAATGTCTTCAGAATTAAAATATTTCTGGCCATTTTTTCTTAATTTAGCATATAACGGTCCTGCTAACTTTGCTAAATTATTGATGTGATTTCTAGCATAATTTACAAGTCCTAAGAATTGCTGTAATTTCTTTTTGTCATTCATAGCATCAGGAAATTGTAAAATTTTCTTAGCAATATGTTCTTGCAAATGAATTTTGCCCTCCCCTATTTCATGTCCAAGGAAGTTAATTCTTTCTTTGCATATTTCCATTTTCTTTTTGGATAATATTAACCCATTTTGTTCCACCTTTCTAAAAAATATTTCAAGATGAGCAACATGTTCTTTGTAAGTCCTTGAGAAGACTAACAGGTCATCTATAGACTAATATGAATTCTTGGTTTTCGTTAAATATATTCTGCATTTTCCTTTGGAAAATTGCTGGTGCATTTTTTAATCCTAATGGCATAACAAGCCATTCATAATGTCCTTGAGGACATGTAAATGCAGTCCATTCTATAGATTCCTCTGCCATCTTTACTTGCCAGAATCCAGCTTTCAAGTCAAATTTTGAGAAATATTTACTACCTTGTATTCTATTAATCCATTCTTGCTTATTTGGGATATTATAGGCATCTTCTATAGTATTATCATTTAGTCTTTTATAATTTATGACCATCCTAGATTTACCTCTAACTTCTTCTGCATGATTTCTTACTATGAACGCTGCAGACCTATGTGGGCTTCTGCTTTCTCTTATGGCTCCAAGTTTCAACAGATCTTCTATATGCATCTTAAATTCTTCTATGTCTTTCGGAGTTGCTTCTATTGGGCTCGTCTTAATAATATACTCTGGGTTTATTATATTAATTTTGCACTCAATAGCATTTTTTTCCCAATATTTCATAGGAATTTCTCCTATAATTTGGATATCTTCTAATCTTTGAATAATTTTTTCTATATCCCTTTTAGACTTAATACCCCTATACCAATTTGGTGCAAATGCTTGTAGTCCTATGCACTCTATATTAGAATTTGATATATAATAGTTGTCTATATTCTCACTAAGCTCATATTCATTAATTCTTTCTTCAGACTCAAGATTAGGTACTTCTAAGTTGTCGAGTTTGGGGGAGGTTCCACCACGCTTTCGTACCTCTGAGATATATGGAACATTATTTTGATAGGGGATAAAAGTAATTCCTTGCTCATGTATTACTGTGGTTTGTACTGATTGTTGGAGGAACCTTAGGCCAATTATCATGTCATCATTAATCATTGACAAATCTCTTATTGTAATCTCATCTATTATATATTTAGTTGCATTAATGTAAACCTCAATATTATAAGCTAACTGATTATGAATTTTCTTTATTCCGGACATGTCTGTGGAAACTTCTGCCTTATTGTCGTCAATTGTGTGAACTATTTCAGGACATCTTATGAAATATTTGTCATGAATAATATTCTTTGTACACCCGGTGTCTACTAGTGCTAATATTTTATAAGATACTTTGGGTGTCAATTTTATTTTAACAGGGATTCTTATACCTAATATTTCTTTGAAAGGCAATCTTACTATATATTTATTTCCAAAATTAGTTATGGCCTCTCTTAGTTGAATTATTTTAGCAGTATTACTGTCTTTTAGTGTTATCAATTGCTCTTTAAATTCGGTGTTTTGTATGTCCTTATTCTCTGGTAATGCCTTAATATCACAATTATTTTTTAGGTTCTCTAATTCTACTTCTAGTTTATTTAGTCTATTTTCTAACACTCGTACTCTACTAGATAAAGTCTTTTCATCTGATTCTAATTCTATTTCTTTTCTCCATTTTTGTTTATTTGCTTTTATACATTCAGCACAAGCTTGTTTTAGACATATACTACAAGTCACTCTATTTTCTTGACTTGGGTAATATATGCAAAAAGCACATTTGATATTATAGTCACCCTTTCCTCTAATCCAATCATGTTCACAATTTAATTGATCCATCATTTCAACTTTTAGACCTGCTAATTCGTCAATTAAATCTAACTCTTCATCGGATGATTCATATTCTTCGTTGATGGTTTCAACTTCGTCTGTTTCTATGATAGAATATATTGATTCGTCATCTTTTATTTCATCATCACATACTAATATGTTTTCGTTTACACTATCTATAATTAGAACCCTCTCTTGTTCTTCATATTTACTAGAATATCTCTTTTGATCTTTATTTGGGCATGTTCTACTTAAATGTTCTGGCGAGTTGCATATAAAGCATCTGCATGTTTTGTCATAGGTTTTCTTTGGATTATATCTTCTTACATTTCTTTTATGTAAGAAGGGTGCTCTATTATCTGATCTTCTTAAGAAATACCTTTTCTTTGTTCTAATATTATTGTTGTTTCTATTTTGATGTTTATAAATCCTTTTACTTCTAGGCTTGTCTTCTCCATATGACAAGGGTATTTGAACTATTTTATTACAGAAATTGTAATCTGAGTGTTTCATAGATCTTTGGGCTTGGATACCCGTGCATATTTTTCTTAGTTGCTTAAACACAAAAGTTATGGCTTGCGAGATGTTGATTTCAGCTCCTTCAGTTTCCTTTTTATATTCTTCAAATATCATACTTCCTAGTGGGTCAGGTAATTTATTGAAATAACGTTCAACTATTCCCCTGTTATATCCTTGTTTAGAAGTTGTAGCATTATATAAATAATGTTGGGAGAATTCTTTTATGCCTTTCCAACTTGTTAACGTTAATTTTTCTATTTCTTTTAACCTTTCATTCTGCAAAGTTGTATATCCTAATTCCGGATCTTCAGCTATAATAATGTTAGATATAACATTTGCAAAATTATGCGGATTGCTACCAGCTCTTTTCAATTCTTCATAATTATTAGGATTCTTTTCAACCCATTGTTCCCATAGAACCTTAGCAGATTCACGTAAAAATGTTTCTAAGTAGGTTATCATATCTTCAACTTTACTTCCTATATTGTGCTGGTTTTGTATATATTTTTGAACTATTAAACCTTTCCAAATACTAATAATATTAGGCCAATCAATAGGGTCATGTGCGGCTAAATTTAATATAGCACCATCACTCCTCTGGTTTTGAAATTTAACAGGCTTCTCAAAGTCTCTTCTCTTAGTACCCATGTGCCTATATTGTCCTGGTATATAGTTATATGAAAATTCTTCTCTATCAGGGGGCCATTTTCCTGCTGCCCTAGCTGGTCTTTCTCTTTCTCCTTCGTTTTTCACAGTACCTTCTCCATATCTTTTTCTCTTTCCTGTTCCTAAGTCCACTTCCATAGCTTCCATTGCATTATCAAGATTATGTAACCCTACTTCATCTAATGTGTTTATAAAATCATTATATTGTTCTGCATTGTCTATTTCATTTTCTATATTCTCCATCTCATTTATTAGATTAATTTCTTCTTCATAACTTTCAAGAAATAATCTTTCATTCTCTGCCCATTGCTCTTCTTCACTTAAAATTTTACCAAGATTTTGCACTTCTTTGCCATGCTTATCTTGCTCTTTCCTCTTTATCTGTTCTATCTTGGTTTCTTGGTTTTTAAAAATTTCTACTGCCATATCTTCGTCCTTCTTTACTTTCTTTACTCTAGCTAATTCTCTATAGAAATAAAGTTCTTTATCTCTTATTTTAGGCCACTCACACTTCATAGAGTTATTATATTCTTCATTTATTTCCTTTAATTTATTTTCGTAATATTTTATCTCACTTTCTTGATCTAATTTTTCCATAAACTCTGAAACACTATGTCTTCTATTGTCTATTATATTTCTATCAGATGCTTCTGTTTCTAAGTCATCTGTGGTTCTGGGTTTGTAATTTATAAATCTAATGCTGGTATTTCCTTTGCTATTTTGATAACTTATATAATTTTCAGGCTGACTCAAAGTTTTGCTTTCAATTAAATCACTAATTTTCCATTCTTCTCCTGCCCTTTCTTCAGAACTTATTTTTAAAGGGCTCATGAAAGTTATTCCCTTAGAGTGCATATTTTCAATCACGTCATTTACATTTATTTTGTATTTGGAGGCACTTCTATTAGTTAATCTTCCTATAAATTCTATGCTTACTAGCAAATTCGTTCCTTTAAATTCTTCGTATCCCTTTGTTTGAAAACCAAAACTCATTTTATCTATAAATTCTTTTATAGGCATCATTAGATCTGGGGCTATATATGTTATCAACATATTCTCATTCATATCACCTTCTAAAAATCCTAATGCTGCTTTATCTATTGTGTCCTACCTTTTATCTAACAGAGTTATTAAAACTTTAGCTCCTAATTTCTTTCTTGTCATACCTTTGATTCCTATTATATACATACCTTGGTGAATATATTTATACCCTGAATACTTTAATCCATTTTCAAATTCCTTGGCTACAATTTTTAACTCAACTGGCTTTGCTAAAACGCTTAACTCTACTTCTCTAGATATTCTGTATAACCCATTTTTATTCTCAAAAAATCCCATGCAATATATTTGTTGAGGTCTTATTGCCCTCAGCGTATCTCTTTGATATCTTTCGAGCTGTTTGTCTACTTCTGCAATATCTTCAAGCTCATCTATGTCTTCATTTTTACCTTTTTGTTTATCAATACAACTTAAAGATTTATCGTCTCTGCTTGCTATTCTTCTAAACAAACTCCTAGATAGGTCCATTTTTCTGAATTAATAGCTTGAGACGAGGTAATTATGCCTGTTGAAGCCAAAACTATCTCTTTTCCTTTACTAGAATTTATTATTTCTAATAATTCTTTGATATAGTCACTGTTTTGTAATATCTTATTATGCCTTATCTTATATTCCTCTAGCTCTTTTAGCACTGAATTTAATTTATTACTGACAAGCAAATATTGTTCTTCAGATTGCTTTCGTTCTTTAAACAAATCTTCAATCCTTCGCTCTAAATCTTCTTGCTTTTTATCCCAATTTATATAAAAGTTATATATCAGATCAACAATTAAATTTAATTGACTATTGTTAGAGTGCCAACTATGGTCTTCAATGTGATTTAGCCTACACCTTATATTCAGATTATCTTTGGTAGTAATTACCTTTCCAATATTAGCTTCTGAATTTGATTTCTCTATGATGACTGGCTCTGATACCACTTATACTTACACTTATACTTTTGAATAAATAGTGTTTCAGACTTATACTTTCAGACAATATTTCAAAAACACTATTTATTCGGCTGATTACTATTCAGGTTACTGCTGATTACTATTCAGTTTACTGTTCAAAACACTATTTATTCGGCTGATTACTATTCAGGTTACTGCTGATTACTATTCAGTTTACTGTTCAAATTACTGTTCAGTTTACTGTTTATTCCGAGAGATATTTTAACTTTAGGATCTTTGCGGGGTGGCGAATCCTACTTAGACAGCCTCAGAAGCTTGTTTCAGATGATGTAAAGTCCTACTCGGTACTCACCGTATGCCTCACCTATCTGTCTTTTTAGAAGCAACTTAAAAAGATATTCCAAGTCACACTTGTTCTAGCTAAGAGTTTATCGTCTCCCCAGGCAGTTCCACCCGAAGGGAACACTTCTCTACGGATACCGATTCTCCAGACGCCTATGCAAGATGCAGGCTAAAAACGAGAACAAACCGGAGAGGTTTCTCCTATAGGATCCTTAGCATAAACACTTGTCTAGAACAAACGTGCAGGAATACTTAAGGAAAATTACTTCATATTAAACAGATAAGCTTACATACGGTTTTCCCTTTCGGGAAACCCGAAGGTAGGTACAAGCAAGCTGTTCTTACCTCACACAGCGTTATAACACAACTCCTTGCTTCAATATACTATGCAAGGTAGGCTAGAGTCACTACTACTAAGAACGGTGGAATGGAGGGTGAGAGCGCGCTCGGAAGCTTTGCTCTGAATGGTGTCTTCGTTGTTGTGTGTGTTCCTTCTCAGCTGGGCAGACCCCTCCTTTTATAGAGGTCAGGGGTGGCGTCGCCTGTGCCTCCTGCTTATCTCTTCGCTACTGTGGATTCACGAGAGCAGGCTAAAGTCGAGGCCTTTCCTGCCGAAAGTTTTATTCTTCACAGGGATATGTCATTCACCGCACCCTATATTGTTCCTTTATGCTTTATAGGGTGTCCTTCTAGATTCCTTCTTCTGGATTCCTTCTTGAGTAGTCTTCTGAAATCTTCGTTTATTCTTCTTCCACGCCCAAATTGTTGATATTCTATTATCAATATATAATGAAAAACATATTTAGCTTAAAGAATTCTATTCATCTGGTTGCCCATGACCACCAAGATCCATAGTGTCCAGATCAGAAAAAGAAACTTCTAATTTCTCATCTACTGCCTTTTTTATTTGTTCAAATTTCTGATCCATTTCTTGTTTTAATTCTTTAAGTATTTCTTCCTTTAATTCCTTCTTTAATTGTGGGGAGGCTTCTTCAAATTTTTCTATTATTTTCCAATCAATATATTCTCCATCCAATGGATCCACTCCTTTTGTTAGGCATTCCTTGTATGTGGGTTTTTTAGAATACCCTTCTTCTTTTATAGTCGTTTTAATGGGTATTTCTGGAGTCTTCTTTCCTTTAGCTTTTTTGCATTTTTGAATATATTCTTTTGCAGCAGGCTCTAGATAATAATTTATTCCTAGTATTTTTCTAGCCTGGCCTAGTGCTTCATCAATGTCTTTATATTTCTTCCAAGATATTCCTCCCATTAATTTAGCATCTATCTTTTGGGCCACAATTTCTTCAAAAGATATATAGACCCCTGGGAGCTTTCCATCGAATACGACATATATAGGCTTCTGCTGGATTATTTCATGATCTTCATTAGCTGGCATTAATAACCCATTTATTAAGTGAAAATATTCAGAGAGGCTATTCAATATTGATAACATATATCCTTTTTCTTCCCTTTTATTATTGTATTGGTACCAAAAATTATCCAAGATGCATTCTTGCACTTCATCTAAGATTATATGGTCTTTTGGCTTAAATTTATATGAATTTGGTGGGAATATTCTGAGCTTATTGTCATCTCCAAATGTGAAGCATTCAATTCCGCTGTAATTCATTGATCTTTTCATACCTGCAATTCAGGTAAACGAGAAAGCATGTCAGGCAAATTATTATCTTTCCCCTTAATATGTTCAAATATAACTTTATAGCCGTTTCCTGTTATAATATCTTCAAATAAAACCCATCTTCTAGTTGAGCTTTTCTTGCTATTTAGCTGATTATAGTACCTACAAATGGCTTCACAATCGGTTCTAACCGTGAATTCTTTAAATCCTAAGTACAACCTAAAGGCATTGATTGCATTGATTATTGCCATGATCTCTCTATCTGTATTATTGACAGTTTTTAATTTATAACTTCCAGAAGCATATCTACATATTTTTTCTTCTGATTTAGCGGAGAATTTAGTAGGTCTTTGTTTTAATATAGCACCCCAACCGTGTTGTGATGCATCAGTTTCAATGATAAAGTAACTTTCTTCTAATGGTAATTCTAGAGGTTTTAATTCTTTCACCTTCTCTTTTATTAATCTTACTAATTTAATGTCTTCAGAATTAAAATATTTCTGGCCATTTTTTCTTAATTTAGCATATAACGGTCCTGCTAACTTTGCTAAATTATTGATGTGATTTCTAGCATAATTTACAAGTCCTAAGAATTGCTGTAATTTCTTTTTGTCATTCATAGCATCAGGAAATTGTAAAATTTTCTTAGCAATATGTTCTTGCAAATGAATTTTGCCCTCCCCTATTTCATGTCCAAGGAAGTTAATTCTTTCTTTGCATATTTCCATTTTCTTTTTGGATAATATTAACCCATTTTGTTCCACCTTTCTAAAAAATATTTCAAGATGAGCAACATGTTCTTTGTAAGTCCTTGAGAAGACTAACAGGTCATCTATATAGACTAATATGAATTCTTGGTTTTCGTTAAATATATTCTGCATTTTCCTTTGGAAAATTGCTGGTGCATTTTTTAATCCTAATGGCATAACAAGCCATTCATAATGTCCTTGAGGACATGTAAATGCAGTCCATTCTATAGATTCCTCTGCCATCTTTACTTGCCAGAATCCAGCTTTCAAGTCAAATTTTGAGAAATATTTACTACCTTGTATTCTATTAATCCATTCTTGCTTATTTGGGATATTATAGGCATCTTCTATAGTATTATCATTTAGTCTTTTATAATTTATGACCATCCTAGATTTACCTCTAACTTCTTCTGCATGATTTCTTACTATGAACGCTGCAGACCTATGTGGGCTTCTGCTTTCTCTTATGGCTCCAAGTTTCAACAGATCTTCTATATGCATCTTAAATTCTTCTATGTCTTTCGGAGTTGCTTCTATTGGGCTCGTCTTAATAATATACTCTGGGTTTATTATATTAATTTTGCACTCAATAGCCTTAATATTGAGTCAGCTACCTAAAGCATAGGCGGTTAATAACCACATGACTCTATGATATCGGAATAATATTCTTTGTACACCCGGTGAACAATTATAAGTAGACACCGGTTAATAACCACATTATAAGTAGCCTACCGTCTTAATAATTTGTGGTTAGTGTTCAGAGAAATTCGGTGTATTTTGTTCTGATTAATATTGACAATATTTCAATATTAAGGGTATAAGTGGTTTATTACAAAATTATACCTAAAGCATTCAAATTTTGCACTAGTAGAAGGTCCTTAATATTTTATAATTTCTATATTTGAAATTTAAGGTCTATAATACTAATAGTAATCAGAAGTATAGGCACATGGGTACTAAGAGAAGAGACTTTGAGAAGCCTGTTAAATTTCAAAACCAGAGGAGTGATGGTGCTATATTAAATTTAGCCGCACATGACCCTATTGATTGGCCTAATATTATTAGTATTTGGAAAGGTTTAATAGTTCAAAAATATATACAAAACCAGCACAATATAGGAAGTAAAGTTGAAGATATGATAACCTACTTAGAAACATTTTTAGGTGAATCTGCTAAGGTTCTATGGGAACAATGGGTTGAAAAGAATCCTAATAATTATGAAGAATTGAAAAGAGCTGGTAGCAATCCGCATAATTTTGCAAATGTTATATCTAACATTATTATAGCTGAAGATCCGGAATTAGGATATACAACTTTGCAGAATGAAAGGTTAAAAGAAATAGAAAAATTAACGTTAACAAGTTGGAAAGGCATAAAAGAATTCTCCCAACATTATTTATATAATGCTACAACTTCTAAACAAGGATATAACAGGGGAATAGTTGAACGTTATTTCAATAAATTACCTGACCCACTAGGAAGTATGATATTTGAAGAATATAAAAAGGAAACTGAAGGAGCTGAAATCAACATCTCGCAAGCCATAACTTTTGTGTTTAAGCAACTAAGAAAAATATGCACGGGTATCCAAGCCCAAAGATCTATGAAACACTCAGATTACAATTTCTGTAATAAAATAGTTCAAATACCCTTGTCATATGGAGAAGACAAGCCTAGAAGTAAAAGGATTTATAAACATCAAAATAGAAACAACAATAATATTAGAACAAAGAAAAGGTATTTCTTAAGAAGATCAGATAATAGAGCACCCTTCTTACATAAAAGAAATGTAAGAAGATATAATCCAAAGAAAACCTATGACAAAACATGCAGATGCTTTATATGCAACTCGCCAGAACATTTAAGTAGAACATGCCCAAATAAAGATCAAAAGAGATATTCTAGTAAATATGAAGAACAAGAGAGGGTTCTAATTATAGATAGTGTAAACGAAAACATATTAGTATGTGATGATGAAATAAAAGATGACGAATCAATATATTCTATCATAGAAACAGACGAAGTTGAAACCATCAACGAAGAATATGAATCATCCGATGAAGAGTTAGATTTAATTGACGAATTAGCAGGTCTAAAAGTTGAAATGATGGATCAATTAAATTGTGAACATGATTGGATTAGAGGAAAGGGTGACTATAATATCAAATGTGCTTTTTGCATATATTACCCAAGTCAAGAAAATAGAGTGACTTGTAGTATATGTCTAAAACAAGCTTGTGCTGAATGTATAAAAGCAAATAAACAAAAATGGAGAAAAGAAATAGAATTAGAATCAGATGAAAAGACTTTATCTAGTAGAGTACGAGTGTTAGAAAATAGACTAAATAAACTAGAAGTAGAATTAGAGAACCTAAAAAATAATTGTGATATTAAGGCATTACCAGAGAATAAGGACATACAAAACACCGAATTTAAAGAGCAATTGATAACACTAAAAGACAGTAATACTGCTAAAATAATTCAACTAAGAGAGGCCATAACTAATTTTGGAAATAAATATATAGTAAGATTGCCTTTCAAAGAAATATTAGGTATAAGAATCCCTGTTAAAATAAAATTGACACCCAAAGTATCTTATAAAATATTAGCACTAGTAGACACCGGGTGTACAAAGAATATTATTCATGACAAATATTTCATAAGATGTCCTGAAATAGTTCACACAATTGACGACAATAAGGCAGAAGTTTCCACAGACATGTCCGGAATAAAGAAAATTCATAATCAGTTAGCTTATAATATTGAGGTTTACATTAATGCAACTAAATATATAATAGATGAGATTACAATAAGAGATTTGTCAATGATTAATGATGACATGATAATTGGCCTAAGGTTCCTCCAACAATCAGTACAAACCACAGTAATACATGAGCAAGGAATTACTTTTATCCCCTATCAAAATAATGTTCCATATATCTCAGAGGTACGAAAGCGTGGTGGAACCTCCCCCAAACTCGACAACTTAGAAGTACCTAATCTTGAGTCTGAAGAAAGAATTAATGAATATGAGCTTAGTGAGAATATAGACAACTATTATATATCAAATTCTAATATAGAGTGCATAGGACTACAAGCATTTGCACCAAATTGGTATAGGGATATTAAGTCTAAAAGGGATATAGAAAAAATTATTCAAAGATTAGAAGATATCCAAATTATAGGAGAAATTCCTATGAAATATTGGGAAAAAAATGCTATTGAGTGCAAAATTAATATAATAAACCCAGAGTATATTATTAAGACGAGCCCAATAGAAGCAACTCCGAAAGACATAGAAGAATTTAAGATGCATATAGAAGATCTGTTGAAACTTGGAGCCATAAGAGAAAGCAGAAGCCCACATAGGTCTGCAGCGTTCATAGTAAGAAATCATGCAGAAGAAGTTAGAGGTAAATCTAGGATGGTCATAAATTATAAAAGACTAAATGATAATACTATAGAAGATGCCTATAATATCCCAAATAAGCAAGAATGGATTAATAGAATACAAGGTAGTAAATATTTCTCAAAATTTGACTTGAAAGCTGGATTCTGGCAAGTAAAGATGGCAGAGGAATCTATAGAATGGACTGCATTTACATGTCCTCAAGGACATTATGAATGGCTTGTTATGCCATTAGGATTAAAAAATGCACCAGCAATTTTCCAAAGGAAAATGCAGAATATATTTAACGAAAACCAAGAATTCATATTAGTCTATATAGATGACCTGTTAGTCTTCTCAAGGACTTACAAAGAACATGTTGCTCATCTTGAAATATTTTTTAGAAAGGTGGAACAAAATGGGTTAATATTATCCAAAAAGAAAATGGAAATATGCAAAGAAAGAATTAACTTCCTTGGACATGAAATAGGGGAGGGCAAAATTCATTTGCAAGAACATATTGCTAAGAAAATTTTACAATTTCCTGATGCTATGAATGACAAAAAGAAATTACAGCAATTCTTAGGACTTGTAAATTATGCTAGAAATCACATCAATAATTTAGCAAAGTTAGCAGGACCGTTATATGCTAAATTAAGAAAAAATGGCCAGAAATATTTTAATTCTGAAGACATTAAATTAGTAAGATTAATAAAAGAGAAGGTGAAAGAATTAAAACCTCTAGAATTACCATTAGAAGAAAGTTACTTTATCATTGAAACTGATGCATCACAACACGGTTGGGGTGCTATATTAAAACAAAGACCTACTAAATTCTCCGCTAAATCAGAAGAAAAAATATGTAGATATGCTTCTGGAAGTTATAAATTAAAAACTGTCAATAATACAGATAGAGAGATCATGGCAATAATCAATGCAATCAATGCCTTTAGGTTGTACTTAGGATTTAAAGAATTCACGGTTAGAACCGATTGTGAAGCCATTTGTAGGTACTATAATCAGCTAAATAGCAAGAAAAGCTCAACTAGAAGATGGGTTTTATTTGAAGATATTATAACAGGAAACGGCTATAAAGTTATATTTGAACATATTAAGGGGAAAGATAATAATTTGCCTGACATGCTTTCTCGTTTACCTGAATTGCAGGTATGAAAAGATCAATGAATTACAGCGGAATTGAATGCTTCACATTTGGAGATGACAATAAGCTCAGAATATTCCCACCAAATTCATATAAATTTAAGCCAAAAGACCATATAATCTTAGATGAAGTGCAAGAATGCATCTTGGATAATTTTTGGTACCAATACAATAATAAAAGGGAAGAAAAAGGATATATGTTATCAATATTGAATAGCCTCTCTGAATATTTTCACTTAATAAATGGGTTATTAATGCCAGCTAATGAAGATCATGAAATAATCCAGCAGAAGCCTATATATGTCGTATTCGATGGAAAGCTCCCAGGGGTCTATATATCTTTTGAAGAAATTGTGGCCCAAAAGATAGATGCTAAATTAATGGGAGGAATATCTTGGAAGAAATATAAAGACATTGATGAAGCACTAGGCCAGGCTAGAAAAATACTAGGAATAAATTATTATCTAGAGCCTGCTGCAAAAGAATATATTCAAAAATGCAAAAAAGCTAAAGGAAAGAAGACTACAGAAATACCCATTAAAACGACTATAAAAGAAGAAGGGTATTCTAAAAAACCCACATACAAGGAATGCCTAACAAAAGGAGTGGATCCATTGGATGGAGAATATATTGATTGGAAAATAATAGAAAAATTTGAAGAAGCCTCCCCACAATTAAAGAAGGAATTAAAGGAAGAAATACTTAAAGAATTAAAACAAGAAATGGATCAGAAATTTGAACAAATAAAAAAGGCAGTAGATGAGAAATTAGAAGTTTCTTTTTCTGATCTGGACACTATGGATCTTGGTGGTCATGGGCAACCAGATGAATAGAATTCTTTAAGCTAAATATGTTTTTCATTATATATTGATAATAGAATATCAACAATTTGGGCGTGGAAGAAGAATAAACGAAGATTTCAGAAGACTACTCAAGAAGGAATCCAGAAGAAGGAATCTAGAAGGACACCCTATAAAGCATAAAGGAACAATATAGGGTGCGGTGAATGACATATCCCTGTGAAGAATAAAACTTTCGGCAGGAAAGGCCTCAACTTTAGCCTGCTCTCGTGAATCCACAGTAGCGAAGAGATAAGCAGGAGGCACAGGCGACGCCACCCCTGACCTCTATAAAAGGAGGGGTCTGCCCAGCTGAGAAGGAACACACACAACAACGAAGACACCATTCAGAGCAAAGCTTCCGAGCGCGCTCTCACCCTCCATTCCACCGTTCTTAGTAGTAGTGACTCTAGCCTACCTTGCATAGTATATTGAAGCAAGGAGTTGTGTTATAACGCTGTGTGAGGTAAGAACAGCTTGCTTGTACCTACCTTCGGGTTTCCCGAAAGGGAAAACCGTATGTAAGCTTATCTGTTTAATATGAAGTAATTTTCCTTAAGTATTCCTGCACGTTTGTTCTAGACAAGTGTTTATGCTAAGGATCCTATAGGAGAAACCTCTCCGGTTTGTTCTCGTTTTTAGCCTGCATCTTGCATAGGCGTCTGGAGAATCGGTATCCGTAGAGAAGTGTTCCCTTCGGGTGGAACTGCCTGGGGAGACGATAAACTCTTAGCTAGAACAAGTGTGACTTGGAATATCTTTTTAAGCAAAGATATTTATTGCTTACATATAATATTTCAAAAACACTATTTATTCGGCTGATTACTATTCAGCCGCCTATGCAAGATAATTTGTGGTTATTGTTCTGATATTTATTTTAAGGCTACCGGCAAGATTTCAATAACCATTTATAGCCTAAATAAATAATTTCAATAAATTATTAAGGCTATTCGTGGTAATAAATAACCACGAATTTTGTAATAAACCATTTATACTATATTTCAATTTTAATATTGAAATTTTGAAATCACATCAATACTTAAAAGTAAGATTGCCTTTCAAAGAAATATTAGGTATAAGAATCCCTGTTAAAATAAAATTGACACCCACACATTATAAGTAGACACCGGTTATAATGATTTTTTCTATAATTAGTGGTTATTGAAATTATTAATTACAGACCACTAATAACCACAAATTTCTATTAATCAGCCGGTTATTACCGAATAAGAGCAAGATAATTTGTGGTTATTGAAATTTTGTGGTTAAAATATTTTGCACTAAACCCATGTGCCTATCCTTATTAAATATTTGTCATGAATAATATTACTTTTATTAATAAAAGTGGTTTATTATAGATTGTTCTAATATAGTTATACTTAAGGGATATGTCATGAATATGACTATATCTTCTATAGTATTATCAATTTATAATCAGAAGAAGTTAGTGACCAATCTAGGATGGTCATAAATTATAAAAGACTAAATGATAATACTATAGAAGATGCCTATAATATCCCAAATAAGCAAGAATGGATTAATAGAATACAAGGTAGTAAATATTTCTCAAAATTTGACTTGAAAGCTGGATTCTGGCAAGTAAAGATGGCAGAGGAATCTATAGAATGGACTGCATTTACATGTCCTCAAGGACATTATGAATGGCTTGTTATGCCATTAGGATTAAAAAATGCACCAGCAATTTTCCAAAGGAAAATGCAGAATATATTTAACGAAAACCAAGAATTCATATTAGTCTATATAGATGACCTGTTAGTCTTCTCAAGGACTTACAAAGAACATGTTGCTCATCTTGAAATATTTTTTAGAAAGGTGGAACAAAATGGGTTAATATTATCCAAAAAGAAAATGGAAATATGCAAAGAAAGAATTAACTTCCTTGGACATGAAATAGGGGAGGGCAAAATTCATTTGCAAGAACATATTGCTAAGAAAATTTTACAATTTCCTGATGCTATGAATGACAAAAAGAAATTACAGCAATTCTTAGGACTTGTAAATTATGCTAGAAATCACATCAATAATTTAGCAAAGTTAGCAGGACCGTTATATGCTAAATTAAGAAAAAATGGCCAGAAATATTTTAATTCTGAAGACATTAAATTAGTAAGATTAATAAAAGAGAAGGTGAAAGAATTAAAACCTCTAGAATTACCATTAGAAGAAAGTTACTTTATCATTGAAACTGATGCATCACAACACGGTTGGGGTGCTATATTAAAACAAAGACCTACTAAATTCTCCGCTAAATCAGAAGAAAAAATATGTAGATATGCTTCTGGAAGTTATAAATTAAAAACTGTCAATAATACAGATAGAGAGATCATGGCAATAATCAATGCAATCAATGCCTTTAGGTTGTACTTAGGATTTAAAGAATTCACGGTTAGAACCGATTGTGAAGCCATTTGTAGGTACTATAATCAGCTAAATAGCAAGAAAAGCTCAACTAGAAGATGGGTTTTATTTGAAGATATTATAACAGGAAACGGCTATAAAGTTATATTTGAACATATTAAGGGGAAAGATAATAATTTGCCTGACATGCTTTCTCGTTTACCTGAATTGCAGGTATGAAAAGATCAATGAATTACAGCGGAATTGAATGCTTCACATTTGGAGATGACAATAAGCTCAGAATATTCCCACCAAATTCATATAAATTTAAGCCAAAAGACCATATAATCTTAGATGAAGTGCAAGAATGCATCTTGGATAATTTTTGGTACCAATACAATAATAAAAGGGAAGAAAAAGGATATATGTTATCAATATTGAATAGCCTCTCTGAATATTTTCACTTAATAAATGGGTTATTAATGCCAGCTAATGAAGATCATGAAATAATCCAGCAGAAGCCTATATATGTCGTATTCGATGGAAAGCTCCCAGGGGTCTATATATCTTTTGAAGAAATTGTGGCCCAAAAGATAGATGCTAAATTAATGGGAGGAATATCTTGGAAGAAATATAAAGACATTGATGAAGCACTAGGCCAGGCTAGAAAAATACTAGGAATAAATTATTATCTAGAGCCTGCTGCAAAAGAATATATTCAAAAATGCAAAAAAGCTAAAGGAAAGAAGACTCCAGAAATACCCATTAAAACGACTATAAAAGAAGAAGGGTATTCTAAAAAACCCACATACAAGGAATGCCTAACAAAAGGAGTGGATCCATTGGATGGAGAATATATTGATTGGAAAATAATAGAAAAATTTGAAGAAGCCTCCCCACAATTAAAGAAGGAATTAAAGGAAGAAATACTTAAAGAATTAAAACAAGAAATGGATCAGAAATTTGAACAAATAAAAAAGGCAGTAGATGAGAAATTAGAAGTTTCTTTTTCTGATCTGGACACTATGGATCTTGGTGGTCATGGGCAACCAGATGAATAGAATTCTTTAAGCTAAATATGTTTTTCATTATATATTGATAATAGAATATCAACAATTTGGGCGTGGAAGAAGAATAAACGAAGATTTCAGAAGACTACTCAAGAAGGAATCCAGAAGAAGGAATCTAGAAGGACACCCTATAAAGCATAAAGGAACAATATAGGGTGCGGTGAATGACATATCCCTGTGAAGAATAAAACTTTCGGCAGGAAAGGCCTCAACTTTAGCCTGCTCTCGTGAATCCACAGTAGCGAAGAGATAAGCAGGAGGCACAGGCGACGCCACCCCTGACCTCTATAAAAGGAGGGGTCTGCCCAGCTGAGAAGGAACACACACAACAACGAAGACACCATTCAGAGCAAAGCTTCCGAGCGCGCTCTCACCCTCCATTCCACCGTTCTTAGTAGTAGTGACTCTAGCCTACCTTGCATAGTATATTGAAGCAAGGAGTTGTGTTATAACGCTGTGTGAGGTAAGAACAGCTTGCTTGTACCTACCTTCGGGTTTCCCGAAAGGGAAAACCGTATGTAAGCTTATCTGTTTAATATGAAGTAATTTTCCTTAAGTATTCCTGCACGTTTGTTCTAGACAAGTGTTTATGCTAAGGATCCTATAGGAGAAACCTCTCCGGTTTGTTCTCGTTTTTAGCCTGCATCTTGCATAGGCGTCTGGAGAATCGGTATCCGTAGAGAAGTGTTCCCTTCGGGTGGAACTGCCTGGGGAGACGATAAACTCTTAGCTAGAACAAGTGTGACTTGGAATATCTTTTTAAGTTGCTTCTAAAAAGACAGATAGGTGAGGCATACGGTGAGTACCGAGTAGGACTTTACATCATCTGAAACAAGCTTCTGAGGCTGTCTAAGTAGGATTCGCCACCCCGCAAAGATCCTAAAGTTAAAATATCTCTCGGAATAAACAGTAAACTGAACAGTAATTTGAACAGTAAACTGAATAGTAATCAGCAGTAACCTGAATAGTAATCAGCCGAATAAATAGTGTTTTGAACAGTAAACTGAATAGTAATCAGCAGTAACCTGAATAGTAATCAGCCGAATAAATAGTGTTTTTGAAATATTGTCTGAAAGTATAAGTCTGAAACACTATTTATTCAAAAGTATAAGTGTAAGTATAAGTGGTATCAGCCAAAATTATTGATATGATTATATGGTCTTCTATGTCCTTGAGTATAAGTGTAAGTATAAGTGGTCAATTTATTGTTCTTTGTAAACTGAAAGTCAATTTAAGGTCTAATCTATAACCGATTGTTCTGATACCACTATAGAAGGTATATATTGCTCTAATATAAGTGGTTTAATTCGGTTATTGAAATTTTGTGGTTAAAATATTTCAAAAACACTATTTATTGACCTAAGTATCAGAGCAAATATTGTCAATTTTAATTCGGTTAATTCGGTTCTATTAGATGACTTGTAAGTTCTCAAAGTTTTTGAAATATTGTCTGAAAGTAGAAGACTACTCAAGAAGGAATCCAGAAGAAGGAATCTAGAAGGACACCCTATAAAGCATAAAGGAACAATATAGGGTGCGGTGAATGACATATCCCTGTGAAGAATAAAACTTTCGGCAGGAAAGGCCTCAACTTTAGCCTGCTCTCGTGAATCCACAGTAGCGAAGAGATAAGCAGGAGGCACAGGCGACGCCACCCCTGACCTCTATAAAAGGAGGGGTCTGCCCAGCTGAGAAGGAACACACACAACAACGAAGACACCATTCAGAGCAAAGCTTCCGAGCGCGCTCTCACCCTCCATTCCACCGTTCTTAGTAGTAGTGACTCTAGCCTACCTTGCATAGTATATTGAAGCAAGGAGTTGTGTTATAACGCTGTGTGAGGTAAGAACAGCTTGCTTGTACCTACCTTCGGGTTTCCCGAAAGGGAAAACCGTATGTAAGCTTATCTGTTTAATATGAAGTAATTTTCCTTAAGTATTCCTGCACGTTTGTTCTAGACAAGTGTTTATGCTAAGGATCCTATAGGAGAAACCTCTCCGGTTTGTTCTCGTTTTTAGCCTGCATCTTGCATAGGCGTCTGGAGAATCGGTATCCGTAGAGAAGTGTTCCCTTCGGGTGGAACTGCCTGGGGAGACGATAAACTCTTAGCTAGAACAAGTGTGACTTGGAATATCTTTTTAAGTTGCTTCTAAAAAGACAGATAGGTGAGGCATACGGTGAGTACCGAGTAGGACTTTACATCATCTGAAACAAGCTTCTGAGGCTGTCTAAGTAGGATTCGCCACCCCGCAAAGATCCTAAAGTTAAAATATCTCTCGGAATAAACAGTAAACTGAACAGTAATTTGAACAGTAAACTGAATAGTAATCAGCAGTAACCTGAATAGTAATCAGCCGAATAAATAGTGTTTTGAACAGTATTCAGTTTACTGTTCAGTTTTGAACAGTGTTCAGTTTACTGTTCAAAACACTATTTATTCGGCTGATTACTATTCAGGTTACTGCTGATTACTATTCAGTTTACTGTTCAAATTACTGTTCAGTTTACTGTTTATTCCGAGAGATATTTTAACTTTAGGATCTTTGCGGGGTGGCGAATCCTACTTAGACAGCCTCAGAAGCTTGTTTCAGATGATGTAAAGTCCTACTCGGTACTCACCGTATGCCTCACCTATCTGTCTTTTTAGAAGCAACTTAAAAAGATATTCCAAGTCACACTTGTTCTAGCTAAGAGTTTATCGTCTCCCCAGGCAGTTCCACCCGAAGGGAACACTTCTCTACGGATACCGATTCTCCAGACGCCTATGCAAGATGCAGGCTAAAAACGAGAACAAACCGGAGAGGTTTCTCCTATAGGATCCTTAGCATAAACACTTGTCTAGAACAAACGTGCAGGAATACTTAAGGAAAATTACTTCATATTAAACAGATAAGCTTACATACGGTTTTCCCTTTCGGGAAACCCGAAGGTAGGTACAAGCAAGCTGTTCTTACCTCACACAGCGTTATAACACAACTCCTTGCTTCAATATACTATGCAAGGTAGGCTAGAGTCACTACTACTAAGAACGGTGGAATGGAGGGTGAGAGCGCGCTCGGAAGCTTTGCTCTGAATGGTGTCTTCGTTGTTGTGTGTGTTCCTTCTCAGCTGGGCAGACCCCTCCTTTTATAGAGGTCAGGGGTGGCGTCGCCTGTGCCTCCTGCTTATCTCTTCGCTACTGTGGATTCACGAGAGCAGGCTAAAGTTGAGGCCTTTCCTGCCGAAAGTTTTATTCTTCACAGGGATATGTCATTCACCGCACCCTATATTGTTCCTTTATGCTTTATAGGGTGTCCTTCTAGATTCCTTCTTCTGGATTCCTTCTTGAGTAGTCTTCTGAAATCTTCGTTTATTCTTCTTCCACGCCCAAATTGTTGATATTCTATTATCAATATATAATGAAAAACATATTTAGCTTAAAGAATTCTATTCATCTGGTTGCCCATGACCACCAAGATCCATAGTGTCCAGATCAGAAAAAGAAACTTCTAATTTCTCATCTACTGCCTTTTTTATTTGTTCAAATTTCTGATCCATTTCTTGTTTTAATTCTTTAAGTATTTCTTCCTTTAATTCCTTCTTTAATTGTGGGGAGGCTTCTTCAAATTTTTCTATTATTTTCCAATCAATATATTCTCCATCCAATGGATCCACTCCTTTTGTTAGGCATTCCTTGTATGTGGGTTTTTTAGAATACCCTTCTTCTTTTATAGTCGTTTTAATGGGTATTTCTGGAGTCTTCTTTCCTTTAGCTTTTTTGCATTTTTGAATATATTCTTTTGCAGCAGGCTCTAGATAATAATTTATTCCTAGTATTTTTCTAGCCTGGCCTAGTGCTTCATCAATGTCTTTATATTTCTTCCAAGATATTCCTCCCATTAATTTAGCATCTATCTTTTGGGCCACAATTTCTTCAAAAGATATATAGACCCCTGGGAGCTTTCCATCGAATACGACATATATAGGCTTCTGCTGGATTATTTCATGATCTTCATTAGCTGGCATTAATAACCCATTTATTAAGTGAAAATATTCAGAGAGGCTATTCAATATTGATAACATATATCCTTTTTCTTCCCTTTTATTATTGTATTGGTACCAAAAATTATCCAAGATGCATTCTTGCACTTCATCTAAGATTATATGGTCTTTTGGCTTAAATTTATATGAATTTGGTGGGAATATTCTGAGCTTATTGTCATCTCCAAATGTGAAGCATTCAATTCCGCTGTAATTCATTGATCTTTTCATACCTGCAATTCAGGTAAACGAGAAAGCATGTCAGGCAAATTATTATCTTTCCCCTTAATATGTTCAAATATAACTTTATAGCCGTTTCCTGTTATAATATCTTCAAATAAAACCCATCTTCTAGTTGAGCTTTTCTTGCTATTTAGCTGATTATAGTACCTACAAATGGCTTCACAATCGGTTCTAACCGTGAATTCTTTAAATCCTAAGTACAACCTAAAGGCATTGATTGCATTGATTATTGCCATGATCTCTCTATCTGTATTATTGACAGTTTTTAATTTATAACTTCCAGAAGCATATCTACATATTTTTTCTTCTGATTTAGCGGAGAATTTAGTAGGTCTTTGTTTTAATATAGCACCCCAACCGTGTTGTGATGCATCAGTTTCAATGATAAAGTAACTTTCTTCTAATGGTAATTCTAGAGGTTTTAATTCTTTCACCTTCTCTTTTATTAATCTTACTAATTTAATGTCTTCAGAATTAAAATATTTCTGGCCATTTTTTCTTAATTTAGCATATAACGGTCCTGCTAACTTTGCTAAATTATTGATGTGATTTCTAGCATAATTTACAAGTCCTAAGAATTGCTGTAATTTCTTTTTGTCATTCATAGCATCAGGAAATTGTAAAATTTTCTTAGCAATATGTTCTTGCAAATGAATTTTGCCCTCCCCTATTTCATGTCCAAGGAAGTTAATTCTTTCTTTGCATATTTCCATTTTCTTTTTGGATAATATTAACCCATTTTGTTCCACCTTTCTAAAAAATATTTCAAGATGAGCAACATGTTCTTTGTAAGTCCTTGAGAAGACTAACAGGTCATCTATATAGACTAATATGAATTCTTGGTTTTCGTTAAATATATTCTGCATTTTCCTTTGGAAAATTGCTGGTGCATTTTTTAATCCTAATGGCATAACAAGCCATTCATAATGTCCTTGAGGACATGTAAATGCAGTCCATTCTATAGATTCCTCTGCCATCTTTACTTGCCAGAATCCAGCTTTCAAGTCAAATTTTGAGAAATATTTACTACCTTGTATTCTATTAATCCATTCTTGCTTATTTGGGATATTATAGGCATCTTCTATAGTATTATCATTTAGTCTTTTATAATTTATGACCATCCTAGATTTACCTCTAACTTCTTCTGCATGATTTCTTACTATGAACGCTGCAGACCTATGTGGGCTTCTGCTTTCTCTTATGGCTCCAAGTTTCAACAGATCTTCTATATGCATCTTAAATTCTTCTATGTCTTTCGGAGTTGCTTCTATTGGGCTCGTCTTAATAATATACTCTGGGTTTATTATATTAATTTTGCACTCAATAGCATTTTTTTCCCAATATTTCATAGGAATTTCTCCTATAATTTGGATATCTTCTAATCTTTGAATAATTTTTTCTATATCCCTTTTAGACTTAATATCCCTATACCAATTTGGTGCAAATGCTTGTAGTCCTATGCACTCTATATTAGAATTTGATATATAATAGTTGTCTATATTCTCACTAAGCTCATATTCATTAATTCTTTCTTCAGACTCAAGATTAGGTACTTCTAAGTTGTCGAGTTTGGGGGAGGTTCCACCACGCTTTCGTACCTCTGAGATATATGGAACATTATTTTGATAGGGGATAAAAGTAATTCCTTGCTCATGTATTACTGTGGTTTGTACTGATTGTTGGAGGAACCTTAGGCCAATTATCATGTCATCATTATGATGGCAGTAAACTGAAGAATATAAAAAGTAAACTGAACAGTAATTTGAACAGTAAACTGAATAGTAATCAGCAGTAACCTGAATAGTAATCAGCCGAATAAATAGTGTTTTGAACAGTAAACTGAATAGTAATCAGCAGTAACCTGAATAGTAATCAGCCGAATAAATAGTGTTTTTGAAATATTGTCTGAAAGTATAAGTCTGAAACACTATTTATTCAAAAGTATAAGTGTAAGTATAAGTGGTATCAGAGCCAGTCATCATAGAGAAATCAAATTCAGAAGCTAATATTGGAAAGGTAATTACTACCAAAGATAATCTGAATATAAGGTGTAGGCTAAATCACATTGAAGACCATAGTTGGCACTCTAACAATAGTCAATTAAATTTAATTGTTGATCTGATATATAACTTTTATATAAATTGGGATAAAAAGCAAGAAGATTTAGAGCGAAGGATTGAAGATTTGTTTAAAGAACGAAAGCAATCTGAAGAACAATATTTGCTTGTCAGTAATAAATTAAATTCAGTGCTAAAAGAGCTAGAGGAATATAAGATAAGGCATAATAAGATATTACAAAACAGTGACTATATCAAAGAATTATTAGAAATAATAAATTCTAGTAAAGGAAAAGAGATAGTTTTGGCTTCAACAGGCATAATTACCTCGTCTCAAGCTATTAATTCAGAAAAATGGACCTATCTAGGAGTTTGTTTAGAAGAATAGCAAGCAGAGACGATAAATCTTTAAGTTGTATTGATAAACAAAAAGGTAAAAATGAAGACATAGATGAGCTTGAAGATATTGCAGAAGTAGACAAACAGCTCGAAAGATATCAAAGAGATACGCTGAGGGCAATAAGACCTCAACAAATATATTGCATGGGATTTTTTGAGAATAAAAATGGGTTATACAGAATATCTAGAGAAGTAGAGTTAAGCGTTTTAGCAAAGCCAGTTGAGTTAAAAATTGTAGCCAAGGAATTTGAAAATGGATTAAAGTATTCAGGGTATAAATATATTCACCAAGGTATGTATATAATAGGAATCAAAGGTATGACAAGAAAGAAATTAGGAGCTAAAGTTTTAATAACTCTGTTAGATAAAAGGTGGGACACAATAGATAAAGCAGCATTAGGATTTTTAGAAGGTGATATGAATGAGAATATGTTGATAACATATATAGCCCCAGATCTAATGATGCCTATAAAAGAATTTATAGATAAAATGAGTTTTGGTTTTCAAACAAAGGGATACGAAGAATTTAAAGGAACGAATTTGCTAGTAAGCATAGAATTTATAGGAAGATTAACTAATAGAAGTGCCTCCAAATACAAAATAAATGTAAATGACGTGATTGAAAATATGCACTCTAAGGGAATAACTTTCATGAGCCCTTTAAAAATAAGTTCTGAAGAAAGGGCAGGAGAAGAATGGAAAATTAGTGATTTAATTGAAAGCAAAACTTTGAGTCAGCCTGAAAATTATATAAGTTATCAAAATAGCAAAGGAAATACCAGCATTAGATTTATAAATTACAAACCCAGAACCACAGATGACTTAGAAACAGAAGCATCTGATAGAAATATAATAGACAATAGAAGACATAGTGTTTCAGAGTTTATGGAAAAATTAGATCAAGAAAGTGAGATAAAATATTACGAAAATAAATTAAAGGAAATAAATGAAGAATATAATAACTCTATGAAGTGTGAGTGGCCTAAAATAAGAGATAAAGAACTTTATTTCTATAGAGAATTAGCTAGAGTAAAGAAAGTAAAGAAGGACGAAGATATGGCAGTAGAAATTTTTAAAAACCAAGAAACCAAGATAGAACAGATAAAGAGGAAAGAGCAAGATAAGCATGGCAAAGAAGTGCAAAATCTTGGTAAAATTTTAAGTGAAGAAGAGCAATGGGCAGAGAATGAAAGATTATTTCTTGAAAGTTATGAAGAAGAAATTAATCTAATAAATGAGATGGAGAATATAGAAAATGAAATAGACAATGCAGAACAATATAATGATTTTATAAACACATTAGATGAAGTAGGGTTACATAATCTTGATAATGCAATGGAAGCTATGGAAGTGGACTTAGGAACAGGAAAGAGAAAAAGATATGGAGAAGGTACTGTGAAAAACGAAGGAGAAAGAGAAAGACCAGCTAGGGCAGCAGGAAAATGGCCCCCTGATAGAGAAGAATTTTCATATAACTATATACCAGGACAATATAGGCACATGGGTACTAAGAGAAGAGACTTTGAGAAGCCTGTTAAATTTCAAAACCAGAGGAGTGATGGTGCTATATTAAATTTAGCCGCACATGACCCTATTGATTGGCCTAATATTATTAGTATTTGGAAAGGTTTAATAGTTCAAAAATATATACAAAACCAGCACAATATAGGAAGTAAAGTTGAAGATATGATAACCTACTTAGAAACATTTTTAGGTGAATCTGCTAAGGTTCTATGGGAACAATGGGTTGAAAAGAATCCTAATAATTATGAAGAATTGAAAAGAGCTGGTAGCAATCCGCATAATTTTGCAAATGTTATATCTAACATTATTATAGCTGAAGATCCGGAATTAGGATATACAACTTTGCAGAATGAAAGGTTAAAAGAAATAGAAAAATTAACGTTAACAAGTTGGAAAGGCATAAAAGAATTCTCCCAACATTATTTATATAATGCTACAACTTCTAAACAAGGATATAACAGGGGAATAGTTGAACGTTATTTCAATAAATTACCTGACCCACTAGGAAGTATGATATTTGAAGAATATAAAAAGGAAACTGAAGGAGCTGAAATCAACATCTCGCAAGCCATAACTTTTGTGTTTAAGCAACTAAGAAAAATATGCACGGGTATCCAAGCCCAAAGATCTATGAAACACTCAGATTACAATTTCTGTAATAAAATAGTTCAAATACCCTTGTCATATGGAGAAGACAAGCCTAGAAGTAAAAGGATTTATAAACATCAAAATAGAAACAACAATAATATTAGAACAAAGAAAAGGTATTTCTTAAGAAGATCAGATAATAGAGCACCCTTCTTACATAAAAGAAATGTAAGAAGATATAATCCAAAGAAAACCTATGACAAAACATGCAGATGCTTTATATGCAACTCGCCAGAACATTTAAGTAGAACATGCCCAAATAAAGATCAAAAGAGATATTCTAGTAAATATAAAGAACAAGAGAGGGTTCTAATTATAGATAGTGTAAACGAAAACATATTAGTATGTGATGATGAAATAAAAGATGACGAATCAATATATTCTATCATAGAAACAGACGAAGTTGAAACCATCAACGAAGAATATGAATCATCCGATGAAGAGTTAGATTTAATTGACGAATTAGCAGGTCTAAAAGTTGAAATGATGGATCAATTAAATTGTGAACATGATTGGATTAGAGGAAAGGGTGACTATAATATCAAATGTGCTTTTTGCATATATTACCCAAGTCAAGAAAATAGAGTGACTTGTAGTATATGTCTAAAACAAGCTTGTGCTGAATGTATAAAAGCAAATAAACAAAAATGGAGAAAAGAAATAGAATTAGAATCAGATGAAAAGACTTTATCTAGTAGAGTACGAGTGTTAGAAAATAGACTAAATAAACTAGAAGTAGAATTAGAGAACCTAAAAAATAATTGTGATATTAAGGCATTACCAGAGAATAAGGACATACAAAACACCGAATTTAAAGAGCAATTGATAACACTAAAAGACAGTAATACTGCTAAAATAATTCAACTAAGAGAGGCCATAACTAATTTTGGAAATAAATATATAGTAAGATTGCCTTTCAAAGAAATATTAGGTATAAGAATCCCTGTTAAAATAAAATTGACACCCAAAGTATCTTATAAAATATTAGCACTAGTAGACACCGGGTGTACAAAGAATATTATTCATGACAAATATTTCATAAGATGTCCTGAAATAGTTCACACAATTGACGACAATAAGGCAGAAGTTTCCACAGACATGTCCGGAATAAAGAAAATTCATAATCAGTTAGCTTATAATATTGAGGTTTACATTAATGCAACTAAATATATAATAGATGAGATTACAATAAGAGATTTGTCAATGATTAATGATGACATGATAATTGGCCTAAGGTTCCTCCAACAATCAGTACAAACCACAGTAATACATGAGCAAGGAATTACTTTTATCCCCTATCAAAATAATGTTCCATATATCTCAGAGGTACGAAAGCGTGGTGGAACCTCCCCCAAACTCGACAACTTAGAAGTACCTAATCTTGAGTCTGAAGAAAGAATTAATGAATATGAGCTTAGTGAGAATATAGACAACTATTATATATCAAATTCTAATATAGAGTGCATAGGACTACAAGCATTTGCACCAAATTGGTATAGGGATATTAAGTCTAAAAGGGATATAGAAAAAATTATTCAAAGATTAGAAGATATCCAAATTATAGGAGAAATTCCTATGAAATATTGGGAAAAAAATGCTATTGAGTGCAAAATTAATATAATAAACCCAGAGTATATTATTAAGACGAGCCCAATAGAAGCAACTCCGAAAGACATAGAAGAATTTAAGATGCATATAGAAGATCTGTTGAAACTTGGAGCCATAAGAGAAAGCAGAAGCCCACATAGGTCTGCAGCGTTCATAGTAAGAAATCATGCAGAAGAAGTTAGAGGTAAATCTAGGATGGTCATAAATTATAAAAGACTAAATGATAATACTATAGAAGATGCCTATAATATCCCAAATAAGCAAGAATGGATTAATAGAATACAAGGTAGTAAATATTTCTCAAAATTTGACTTGAAAGCTGGATTCTGGCAAGTAAAGATGGCAGAGGAATCTATAGAATGGACTGCATTTACATGTCCTCAAGGACATTATGAATGGCTTGTTATGCCATTAGGATTAAAAAATGCACCAGCAATTTTCCAAAGGAAAATGCAGAATATATTTAACGAAAACCAAGAATTCATATTAGTCTATATAGATGACCTGTTAGTCTTCTCAAGGACTTACAAAGAACATGTTGCTCATCTTGAAATATTTTTTAGAAAGGTGGAACAAAATGGGTTAATATTATCCAAAAAGAAAATGGAAATATGCAAAGAAAGAATTAACTTCCTTGGACATGAAATAGGGGAGGGCAAAATTCATTTGCAAGAACATATTGCTAAGAAAATTTTACAATTTCCTGATGCTATGAATGACAAAAAGAAATTACAGCAATTCTTAGGACTTGTAAATTATGCTAGAAATCACATCAATAATTTAGCAAAGTTAGCAGGACCGTTATATGCTAAATTAAGAAAAAATGGCCAGAAATATTTTAATTCTGAAGACATTAAATTAGTAAGATTAATAAAAGAGAAGGTGAAAGAATTAAAACCTCTAGAATTACCATTAGAAGAAAGTTACTTTATCATTGAAACTGATGCATCACAACACGGTTGGGGTGCTATATTAAAACAAAGACCTACTAAATTCTCCGCTAAATCAGAAGAAAAAATATGTAGATATGCTTCTGGAAGTTATAAATTAAAAACTGTCAATAATACAGATAGAGAGATCATGGCAATAATCAATGCAATCAATGCCTTTAGGTTGTACTTAGGATTTAAAGAATTCACGGTTAGAACCGATTGTGAAGCCATTTGTAGGTACTATAATCAGCTAAATAGCAAGAAAAGCTCAACTAGAAGATGGGTTTTATTTGAAGATATTATAACAGGAAACGGCTATAAAGTTATATTTGAACATATTAAGGGGAAAGATAATAATTTGCCTGACATGCTTTCTCGTTTACCTGAATTGCAGGTATGAAAAGATCAATGAATTACAGCGGAATTGAATGCTTCACATTTGGAGATGACAATAAGCTCAGAATATTCCCACCAAATTCATATAAATTTAAGCCAAAAGACCATATAATCTTAGATGAAGTGCAAGAATGCATCTTGGATAATTTTTGGTACCAATACAATAATAAAAGGGAAGAAAAAGGATATATGTTATCAATATTGAATAGCCTCTCTGAATATTTTCACTTAATAAATGGGTTATTAATGCCAGCTAATGAAGATCATGAAATAATCCAGCAGAAGCCTATATATGTCGTATTCGATGGAAAGCTCCCAGGGGTCTATATATCTTTTGAAGAAATTGTGGCCCAAAAGATAGATGCTAAATTAATGGGAGGAATATCTTGGAAGAAATATAAAGACATTGATGAAGCACTAGGCCAGGCTAGAAAAATACTAGGAATAAATTATTATCTAGAGCCTGCTGCAAAAGAATATATTCAAAAATGCAAAAAAGCTAAAGGAAAGAAGACTCCAGAAATACCCATTAAAACGACTATAAAAGAAGAAGGGTATTCTAAAAAACCCACATACAAGGAATGCCTAACAAAAGGAGTGGATCCATTGGATGGAGAATATATTGATTGGAAAATAATAGAAAAATTTGAAGAAGCCTCCCCACAATTAAAGAAGGAATTAAAGGAAGAAATACTTAAAGAATTAAAACAAGAAATGGATCAGAAATTTGAACAAATAAAAAAGGCAGTAGATGAGAAATTAGAAGTTTCTTTTTCTGATCTGGACACTATGGATCTTGGTGGTCATGGGCAACCAGATGAATAGAATTCTTTAAGCTAAATATGTTTTTCATTATATATTGATAATAGAATATCAACAATTTGGGCGTGGAAGAAGAATAAACGAAGATTTCAGAAGACTACTCAAGAAGGAATCCAGAAGAAGGAATCTAGAAGGACACCCTATAAAGCATAAAGGAACAATATAGGGTGCGGTGAATGACATATCCCTGTGAAGAATAAAACTTTCGGCAGGAAAGGCCTCAACTTTAGCCTGCTCTCGTGAATCCACAGTAGCGAAGAGATAAGTAGGAGGCACAGGCGACGCCACCCCTGACCTCTATAAAAGGAGGGGTCTGCCCAGCTGAGAAGGAACACACACAACAACGAAGACACCATTCAGAGCAAAGCTTCCGAGCGCGCTCTCACCCTCCATTCCACCGTTCTTAGTAGTAGTGACTCTAGCCTACCTTGCATAGTATATTGAAGCAAGGAGTTGTGTTATAACGCTGTGTGAGGTAAGAACAGCTTGCTTGTACCTACCTTCGGGTTTCCCGAAAGGGAAAACCGTATGTAAGCTTATCTGTTTAATATGAAGTAATTTTCCTTAAGTATTCCTGCACGTTTGTTCTAGACAAGTGTTTATGCTAAGGATCCTATAGGAGAAACCTCTCCGGTTTGTTCTCGTTTTTAGCCTGCATCTTGCATAGGCGTCTGGAGAATCGGTATCCGTAGAGAAGTGTTCCCTTCGGGTGGAACTGCCTGGGGAGACGATAAACTCTTAGCTAGAACAAGTGTGACTTGGAATATCTTTTTAAGTTGCTTCTAAAAAGACAGATAGGTGAGGCATACGGTGAGTACCGAGTAGGACTTTACATCATCTGAAACAAGCTTCTGAGGCTGTCTAAGTAGGATTCGCCACCCCGCAAAGATCCTAAAGTTAAAATATCTCTCGGAATAAACAGTAAACTGAACAGTAATTTGAACAGTAAACTGAATAGTAATCAGCAGTAACCTGAATAGTAATCAGCCGAATAAATAGTGTTTTGAACAGTAAACTGAATAGTAATCAGCAGTAACCTGAATAGTAATCAGCCGAATAAATAGTGTTTTTGAAATATTGTCTGAAAGTATAAGTCTGAAACACTATTCGGCTGATTACTATTCAGGTTACTGCTGATTACTATTCAGTTTACTGTTCAAAACACTATTTATTCGGCTGATTACTATTCAGGTTACTGCTGATTACTATTCAGTTTACTGTTCAAATTACTGTTCAGTTTACTGTTTATTCCGAGAGATATTTTAACTTTAGGATCTTTGCGGGGTGGCGAATCCTACTTAGACAGCCTCAGAAGCTTGTTTCAGATGATGTAAAGTCCTACTCGGTACTCACCGTATGCCTCACCTATCTGTCTTTTTAGAAGCAACTTAAAAAGATATTCCAAGTCACACTTGTTCTAGCTAAGAGTTTATCGTCTCCCCAGGCAGTTCCACCCGAAGGGAACACTTCTCTACGGAGAATAAACGAAGATTTCAGAAGACTACTCAAGAAGGAATCCAGAAGAAGGAATCTAGAAGGACACCCTATAAAGCATAAAGGAACAATATAGGGTGCGGTGAATGACATATCCCTGTGAAGAATAAAACTTTCGGCAGGAAAGGCCTCAACTTTAGCCTGCTCTCGTGAATCCACAGTAGCGAAGAGATAAGCAGGAGGCACAGGCGACGCCACCCCTGACCTCTATAAAAGGAGGGGTCTGCCCAGCTGAGAAGGAACACACAACAACGAAGACACCATTCAGAGCAAAGCTTCCGAGCGCGCTCTCACCCTCCATTCCACCGTTCTTAGTAGTAGTGACTCTAGCCTACCTTGCATAGTATATTGAAGCAAGGAGTTGTGTTATAACGCTGTGTGAGGTAAGAACAGCTTGCTTGTACCTACCTTCGGGTTTCCCGAAAGGGAAAACCGTATGTAAGCTTATCTGTTTAATATGAAGTAATTTTCCTTAAGTATTCCTGCACGTTTGTTCTAGACAAGTGTTTATGCTAAGGATCCTATAGGAGAAACCTCTCCGGTTTGTTCTCGTTTTTAGCCTGCATCTTGCATAGGCGTCTGGAGAATCGGTATCCGTAGAGAAGTGTTCCCTTCGGGTGGAACTGCCTGGGGAGACGATAAACTCTTAGCTAGAACAAGTGTGACTTGGAATATCTTTTTAAGTTGCTTCTAAAAAGACAGATAGGTGAGGCATACGGTGAGTACCGAGTAGGACTTTACATCATCTGAAACAAGCTTCTGAGGCTGTCTAAGTAGGATTCGCCACCCCGCAAAGATCCTAAAGTTAAAATATCTCTCGGAATAAACAGTAAACTGAACAGTAATTTGAACAGTAAACTGAATAGTAATCAGCAGTAACCTGAATAGTAATCAGCCGAATAAATAGTGTTTTGAACAGTAAACTGAATAGTAATCAGCAGTAACCTGAATAGTAATCAGCCGAATAAATAGTGTTTTTGAAATATTGTCTGAAAGTATAAGTCTGAAACACTATTTATTCAAAAGTATAAGTGTAAGTATAAGTGGTATCAGAGCCAGTCATCATAGAGAAATCAAATTCAGAAGCTAATATTGGAAAGGTAATTACTACCAAAGATAATCTGAATATAAGGTGTAGGCTAAATCACATTGAAGACCATAGTTGGCACTCTAACAATAGTCAATTAAATTTAATTGTTGATCTGATATATAACTTTTATATAAATTGGGATAAAAAGCAAGAAGATTTAGAGCGAAGGATTGAAGATTTGTTTAAAGAACGAAAGCAATCTGAAGAACAATATTTGCTTGTCAGTAATAAATTAAATTCAGTGCTAAAAGAGCTAGAGGAATATAAGATAAGGCATAATAAGATATTACAAAACAGTGACTATATCAAAGAATTATTAGAAATAATAAATTCTAGTAAAGGAAAAGAGATAGTTTTGGCTTCAACAGGCATAATTACCTCGTCTCAAGCTATTAATTCAGAAAAATGGACCTATCTAGGAGTTTGTTTAGAAGAATAGCAAGCAGAGACGATAAATCTTTAAGTTGTATTGATAAACAAAAAGGTAAAAATGAAGACATAGATGAGCTTGAAGATATTGCAGAAGTAGACAAACAGCTCGAAAGATATCAAAGAGATACGCTGAGGGCAATAAGACCTCAACAAATATATTGCATGGGATTTTTTGAGAATAAAAATGGGTTATACAGAATATCTAGAGAAGTAGAGTTAAGCGTTTTAGCAAAGCCAGTTGAGTTAAAAATTGTAGCCAAGGAATTTGAAAATGGATTAAAGTATTCAGGGTATAAATATATTCACCAAGGTATGTATATAATAGGAATCAAAGGTATGACAAGAAAGAAATTAGGAGCTAAAGTTTTAATAACTCTGTTAGATAAAAGGTGGGACACAATAGATAAAGCAGCATTAGGATTTTTAGAAGGTGATATGAATGAGAATATGTTGATAACATATATAGCCCCAGATCTAATGATGCCTATAAAAGAATTTATAGATAAAATGAGTTTTGGTTTTCAAACAAAGGGATACGAAGAATTTAAAGGAACGAATTTGCTAGTAAGCATAGAATTTATAGGAAGATTAACTAATAGAAGTGCCTCCAAATACAAAATAAATGTAAATGACGTGATTGAAAATATGCACTCTAAGGGAATAACTTTCATGAGCCCTTTAAAAATAAGTTCTGAAGAAAGGGCAGGAGAAGAATGGAAAATTAGTGATTTAATTGAAAGCAAAACTTTGAGTCAGCCTGAAAATTATATAAGTTATCAAAATAGCAAAGGAAATACCAGCATTAGATTTATAAATTACAAACCCAGAACCACAGATGACTTAGAAACAGAAGCATCTGATAGAAATATAATAGACAATAGAAGACATAGTGTTTCAGAGTTTATGGAAAAATTAGATCAAGAAAGTGAGATAAAATATTACGAAAATAAATTAAAGGAAATAAATGAAGAATATAATAACTCTATGAAGTGTGAGTGGCCTAAAATAAGAGATAAAGAACTTTATTTCTATAGAGAATTAGCTAGAGTAAAGAAAGTAAAGAAGGACGAAGATATGGCAGTAGAAATTTTTAAAAACCAAGAAACCAAGATAGAACAGATAAAGAGGAAAGAGCAAGATAAGCATGGCAAAGAAGTGCAAAATCTTGGTAAAATTTTAAGTGAAGAAGAGCAATGGGCAGAGAATGAAAGATTATTTCTTGAAAGTTATGAAGAAGAAATTAATCTAATAAATGAGATGGAGAATATAGAAAATGAAATAGACAATGCAGAACAATATAATGATTTTATAAACACATTAGATGAAGTAGGGTTACATAATCTTGATAATGCAATGGAAGCTATGGAAGTGGACTTAGGAACAGGAAAGAGAAAAAGATATGGAGAAGGTACTGTGAAAAACGAAGGAGAAAGAGAAAGACCAGCTAGGGCAGCAGGAAAATGGCCCCCTGATAGAGAAGAATTTTCATATAACTATATACCAGGACAATATAGGCACATGGGTACTAAGAGAAGAGACTTTGAGAAGCCTGTTAAATTTCAAAACCAGAGGAGTGATGGTGCTATATTAAATTTAGCCGCACATGACCCTATTGATTGGCCTAATATTATTAGTATTTGGAAAGGTTTAATAGTTCAAAAATATATACAAAACCAGCACAATATAGGAAGTAAAGTTGAAGATATGATAACCTACTTAGAAACATTTTTAGGTGAATCTGCTAAGGTTCTATGGGAACAATGGGTTGAAAAGAATCCTAATAATTATGAAGAATTGAAAAGAGCTGGTAGCAATCCGCATAATTTTGCAAATGTTATATCTAACATTATTATAGCTGAAGATCCGGAATTAGGATATACAACTTTGCAGAATGAAAGGTTAAAAGAAATAGAAAAATTAACGTTAACAAGTTGGAAAGGCATAAAAGAATTCTCCCAACATTATTTATATAATGCTACAACTTCTAAACAAGGATATAACAGGGGAATAGTTGAACGTTATTTCAATAAATTACCTGACCCACTAGGAAGTATGATATTTGAAGAATATAAAAAGGAAACTGAAGGAGCTGAAATCAACATCTCGCAAGCCATAACTTTTGTGTTTAAGCAACTAAGAAAAATATGCACGGGTATCCAAGCCCAAAGATCTATGAAACACTCAGATTACAATTTCTGTAATAAAATAGTTCAAATACCCTTGTCATATGGAGAAGACAAGCCTAGAAGTAAAAGGATTTATAAACATCAAAATAGAAACAACAATAATATTAGAACAAAGAAAAGGTATTTCTTAAGAAGATCAGATAATAGAGCACCCTTCTTACATAAAAGAAATGTAAGAAGATATAATCCAAAGAAAACCTATGACAAAACATGCAGATGCTTTATATGCAACTCGCCAGAACATTTAAGTAGAACATGCCCAAATAAAGATCAAAAGAGATATTCTAGTAAATATGAAGAACAAGAGAGGGTTCTAATTATAGATAGTGTAAACGAAAACATATTAGTATGTGATGATGAAATAAAAGATGACGAATCAATATATTCTATCATAGAAACAGACGAAGTTGAAACCATCAACGAAGAATATGAATCATCCGATGAAGAGTTAGATTTAATTGACGAATTAGCAGGTCTAAAAGTTGAAATGATGGATCAATTAAATTGTGAACATGATTGGATTAGAGGAAAGGGTGACTATAATATCAAATGTGCTTTTTGCATATATTACCCAAGTCAAGAAAATAGAGTGACTTGTAGTATATGTCTAAAACAAGCTTGTGCTGAATGTATAAAAGCAAATAAACAAAAATGGAGAAAAGAAATAGAATTAGAATCAGATGAAAAGACTTTATCTAGTAGAGTACGAGTGTTAGAAAATAGACTAAATAAACTAGAAGTAGAATTAGAGAACCTAAAAAATAATTGTGATATTAAGGCATTACCAGAGAATAAGGACATACAAAACACCGAATTTAAAGAGCAATTGATAACACTAAAAGACAGTAATACTGCTAAAATAATTCAACTAAGAGAGGCCATAACTAATTTTGGAAATAAATATATAGTAAGATTGCCTTTCAAAGAAATATTAGGTATAAGAATCCCTGTTAAAATAAAATTGACACCCAAAGTATCTTATAAAATATTAGCACTAGTAGACACCGGGTGTACAAAGAATATTATTCATGACAAATATTTCATAAGATGTCCTGAAATAGTTCACACAATTGACGACAATAAGGCAGAAGTTTCCACAGACATGTCCGGAATAAAGAAAATTCATAATCAGTTAGCTTATAATATTGAGGTTTACATTAATGCAACTAAATATATAATAGATGAGATTACAATAAGAGATTTGTCAATGATTAATGATGACATGATAATTGGCCTAAGGTTCCTCCAACAATCAGTACAAACCACAGTAATACATGAGCAAGGAATTACTTTTATCCCCTATCAAAATAATGTTCCATATATCTCAGAGGTACGAAAGCGTGGTGGAACCTCCCCCAAACTCGACAACTTAGAAGTACCTAATCTTGAGTCTGAAGAAAGAATTAATGAATATGAGCTTAGTGAGAATATAGACAACTATTATATATCAAATTCTAATATAGAGTGCATAGGACTACAAGCATTTGCACCAAATTGGTATAGGGATATTAAGTCTAAAAGGGATATAGAAAAAATTATTCAAAGATTAGAAGATATCCAAATTATAGGAGAAATTCCTATGAAATATTGGGAAAAAAATGCTATTGAGTGCAAAATTAATATAATAAACCCAGAGTATATTATTAAGACGAGCCCAATAGAAGCAACTCCGAAAGACATAGAAGAATTTAAGATGCATATAGAAGATCTGTTGAAACTTGGAGCCATAAGAGAAAGCAGAAGCCCACATAGGTCTGCAGCGTTCATAGTAAGAAATCATGCAGAAGAAGTTAGAGGTAAATCTAGGATGGTCATAAATTATAAAAGACTAAATGATAATACTATAGAAGATGCCTATAATATCCCAAATAAGCAAGAATGGATTAATAGAATACAAGGTAGTAAATATTTCTCAAAATTTGACTTGAAAGCTGGATTCTGGCAAGTAAAGATGGCAGAGGAATCTATAGAATGGACTGCATTTACATGTCCTCAAGGACATTATGAATGGCTTGTTATGCCATTAGGATTAAAAAATGCACCAGCAATTTTCCAAAGGAAAATGCAGAATATATTTAACGAAAACCAAGAATTCATATTAGTCTATATAGATGACCTGTTAGTCTTCTCAAGGACTTACAAAGAACATGTTGCTCATCTTGAAATATTTTTTAGAAAGGTGGAACAAAATGGGTTAATATTATCCAAAAAGAAAATGGAAATATGCAAAGAAAGAATTAACTTCCTTGGACATGAAATAGGGGAGGGCAAAATTCATTTGCAAGAACATATTGCTAAGAAAATTTTACAATTTCCTGATGCTATGAATGACAAAAAGAAATTACAGCAATTCTTAGGACTTGTAAATTATGCTAGAAATCACATCAATAATTTAGCAAAGTTAGCAGGACCGTTATATGCTAAATTAAGAAAAAATGGCCAGAAATATTTTAATTCTGAAGACATTAAATTAGTAAGATTAATAAAAGAGAAGGTGAAAGAATTAAAACCTCTAGAATTACCATTAGAAGAAAGTTACTTTATCATTGAAACTGATGCATCACAACACGGTTGGGGTGCTATATTAAAACAAAGACCTACTAAATTCTCCGCTAAATCAGAAGAAAAAATATGTAGATATGCTTCTGGAAGTTATAAATTAAAAACTGTCAATAATACAGATAGAGAGATCATGGCAATAATCAATGCAATCAATGCCTTTAGGTTGTACTTAGGATTTAAAGAATTCACGGTTAGAACCGATTGTGAAGCCATTTGTAGGTACTATAATCAGCTAAATAGCAAGAAAAGCTCAACTAGAAGATGGGTTTTATTTGAAGATATTATAACAGGAAACGGCTATAAAGTTATATTTGAACATATTAAGGGGAAAGATAATAATTTGCCTGACATGCTTTCTCGTTTACCTGAATTGCAGGTATGAAAAGATCAATGAATTACAGCGGAATTGAATGCTTCACATTTGGAGATGACAATAAGCTCAGAATATTCCCACCAAATTCATATAAATTTAAGCCAAAAGACCATATAATCTTAGATGAAGTGCAAGAATGCATCTTGGATAATTTTTGGTACCAATACAATAATAAAAGGGAAGAAAAAGGATATATGTTATCAATATTGAATAGCCTCTCTGAATATTTTCACTTAATAAATGGGTTATTAATGCCAGCTAATGAAGATCATGAAATAATCCAGCAGAAGCCTATATATGTCGTATTCGATGGAAAGCTCCCAGGGGTCTATATATCTTTTGAAGAAATTGTGGCCCAAAAGATAGATGCTAAATTAATGGGAGGAATATCTTGGAAGAAATATAAAGACATTGATGAAGCACTAGGCCAGGCTAGAAAAATACTAGGAATAAATTATTATCTAGAGCCTGCTGCAAAAGAATATATTCAAAAATGCAAAAAAGCTAAAGGAAAGAAGACTCCAGAAATACCCATTAAAACGACTATAAAAGAAGAAGGGTATTCTAAAAAACCCACATACAAGGAATGCCTAACAAAAGGAGTGGATCCATTGGATGGAGAATATATTGATTGGAAAATAATAGAAAAATTTGAAGAAGCCTCCCCACAATTAAAGAAGGAATTAAAGGAAGAAATACTTAAAGAATTAAAACAAGAAATGGATCAGAAATTTGAACAAATAAAAAAGGCAGTAGATGAGAAATTAGAAGTTTCTTTTTCTGATCTGGACACTATGGATCTTGGTGGTCATGGGCAACCAGATGAATAGAATTCTTTAAGCTAAATATGTTTTTCATTATATATTGATAATAGAATATCAACAATTTGGGCGTGGAAGAAGAATAAACGAAGATTTCAGAAGACTACTCAAGAAGGAATCCAGAAGAAGGAATCTAGAAGTCCTTATACTTACACATAAGTGTAAGTATAAGGATACCACTTATACTTACACTTATACTTTTGAATAAATAGTGTTTCAGACTTATACTTTCAGACAATATTTCAAAAACACTATTTATTCGGCTGATTACTATTCAGGTTACTGCTGATTACTATTCAGTTTACTGTTCAAAACACTATTTATTCGGCTGATTACTATTCAGGTTACTGCTGATTACTATTCAGTTTACTGTTCAAATTACTGTTCAGTTTACTGTTTATTCCGAGAGATATTTTAACTTTAGGATCTTTGCGGGGTGGCGAATCCTACTTAGACAGCCTCAGAAGCTTGTTTCAGATGATGTAAAGTCCTACTCGGTACTCACCGTATGCCTCACCTATCTGTCTTTTTAGAAGCAACTTAAAAAGATATTCCAAGTCACACTTGTTCTAGCTAAGAGTTTATCGTCTCCCCAGGCAGTTCCACCCGAAGGGAACACTTCTCTACGGATACCGATTCTCCAGACGCCTATGCAAGATGCAGGCTAAAAACGAGAACAAACCGGAGAGGTTTCTCCTATAGGATCCTTAGCATAAACACTTGTCTAGAACAAACGTGCAGGAATACTTAAGGAAAATTACTTCATATTAAACAGATAAGCTTACATACGGTTTTCCCTTTCGGGAAACCCGAAGGTAGGTACAAGCAAGCTGTTCTTACCTCACACAGCGTTATAACACAACTCCTTGCTTCAATATACTATGCAAGGTAGGCTAGAGTCACTACTACTAAGAACGGTGGAATGGAGGGTGAGAGCGCGCTCGGAAGCTTTGCTCTGAATGGTGTCTTCGTTGTTGTGTGTGTTCCTTCTCAGCTGGGCAGACCCCTCCTTTTATAGAGGTCAGGGGTGGCGTCGCCTGTGCCTCCTGCTTATCTCTTCGCTACTGTGGATTCACGAGAGCAGGCTAAAGTTGAGGCCTTTCCTGCCGAAAGTTTTATTCTTCACAGGGATATGTCATTCACCGCACCCTATATTGTTCCTTTATGCTTTATAGGGTGTCCTTCTAGATTCCTTCTTCTGGATTCCTTCTTGAGTAGTCTTCTGAAATCTTCGTTTATTCTTCTTCCACGCCCAAATTGTTGATATTCTATTATCAATATATAATGAAAAACATATTTAGCTTAAAGAATTCTATTCATCTGGTTGCCCATGACCACCAAGATCCATAGTGTCCAGATCAGAAAAAGAAACTTCTAATTTCTCATCTACTGCCTTTTTTATTTGTTCAAATTTCTGATCCATTTCTTGTTTTAATTCTTTAAGTATTTCTTCCTTTAATTCCTTCTTTAATTGTGGGGAGGCTTCTTCAAATTTTTCTATTATTTTCCAATCAATATATTCTCCATCCAATGGATCCACTCCTTTTGTTAGGCATTCCTTGTATGTGGGTTTTTTAGAATACCCTTCTTCTTTTATAGTCGTTTTAATGGGTATTTCTGGAGTCTTCTTTCCTTTAGCTTTTTTGCATTTTTGAATATATTCTTTTGCAGCAGGCTCTAGATAATAATTTATTCCTAGTATTTTTCTAGCCTGGCCTAGTGCTTCATCAATGTCTTTATATTTCTTCCAAGATATTCCTCCCATTAATTTAGCATCTATCTTTTGGGCCACAATTTCTTCAAAAGATATATAGACCCCTGGGAGCTTTCCATCGAATACGACATATATAGGCTTCTGCTGGATTATTTCATGATCTTCATTAGCTGGCATTAATAACCCATTTATTAAGTGAAAATATTCAGAGAGGCTATTCAATATTGATAACATATATCCTTTTTCTTCCCTTTTATTATTGTATTGGTACCAAAAATTATCCAAGATGCATTCTTGCACTTCATCTAAGATTATATGGTCTTTTGGCTTAAATTTATATGAATTTGGTGGGAATATTCTGAGCTTATTGTCATCTCCAAATGTGAAGCATTCAATTCCGCTGTAATTCATTGATCTTTTCATACCTGCAATTCAGGTAAACGAGAAAGCATGTCAGGCAAATTATTATCTTTCCCCTTAATATGTTCAAATATAACTTTATAGCCGTTTCCTGTTATAATATCTTCAAATAAAACCCATCTTCTAGTTGAGCTTTTCTTGCTATTTAGCTGATTATAGTACCTACAAATGGCTTCACAATCGGTTCTAACCGTGAATTCTTTAAATCCTAAGTACAACCTAAAGGCATTGATTGCATTGATTATTGCCATGATCTCTCTATCTGTATTATTGACAGTTTTTAATTTATAACTTCCAGAAGCATATCTACATATTTTTTCTTCTGATTTAGCGGAGAATTTAGTAGGTCTTTGTTTTAATATAGCACCCCAACCGTGTTGTGATGCATCAGTTTCAATGATAAAGTAACTTTCTTCTAATGGTAATTCTAGAGGTTTTAATTCTTTCACCTTCTCTTTTATTAATCTTACTAATTTAATGTCTTCAGAATTAAAATATTTCTGGCCATTTTTTCTTAATTTAGCATATAACGGTCCTGCTAACTTTGCTAAATTATTGATGTGATTTCTAGCATAATTTACAAGTCCTAAGAATTGCTGTAATTTCTTTTTGTCATTCATAGCATCAGGAAATTGTAAAATTTTCTTAGCAATATGTTCTTGCAAATGAATTTTGCCCTCCCCTATTTCATGTCCAAGGAAGTTAATTCTTTCTTTGCATATTTCCATTTTCTTTTTGGATAATATTAACCCATTTTGTTCCACCTTTCTAAAAAATATTTCAAGATGAGCAACATGTTCTTTGTAAGTCCTTGAGAAGACTAACAGGTCATCTATATAGACTAATATGAATTCTTGGTTTTCGTTAAATATATTCTGCATTTTCCTTTGGAAAATTGCTGGTGCATTTTTTAATCCTAATGGCATAACAAGCCATTCATAATGTCCTTGAGGACATGTAAATGCAGTCCATTCTATAGATTCCTCTGCCATCTTTACTTGCCAGAATCCAGCTTTCAAGTCAAATTTTGAGAAATATTTACTACCTTGTATTCTATTAATCCATTCTTGCTTATTTGGGATATTATAGGCATCTTCTATAGTATTATCATTTAGTCTTTTATAATTTATGACCATCCTAGATTTACCTCTAACTTCTTCTGCATGATTTCTTACTATGAACGCTGCAGACCTATGTGGGCTTCTGCTTTCTCTTATGGCTCCAAGTTTCAACAGATCTTCTATATGCATCTTAAATTCTTCTATGTCTTTCGGAGTTGCTTCTATTGGGCTCGTCTTAATAATATACTCTGGGTTTATTATATTAATTTTGCACTCAATAGCATTTTTTTCCCAATATTTCATAGGAATTTCTCCTATAATTTGGATATCTTCTAATCTTCGAATAATTTTTTCTATATCCCTTTTAGACTTAATATCCCTATACCAATTTGGTGCAAATGCTTGTAGTCCTATGCACTCTATATTAGAATTTGATATATAATAGTTGTCTATATTCTCACTAAGCTCATATTCATTAATTCTTTCTTCAGACTCAAGATTAGGTACTTCTAAGTTGTCGAGTTTGGGGGAGGTTCCACCACGCTTTCGTACCTCTGAGATATATGGAACATTATTTTGATAGGGGATAAAAGTAATTCCTTGCTCATGTATTACTGTGGTTTGTACTGATTGTTGGAGGAACCTTAGGCCAATTATCATGTCATCATTAATCATTGACAAATCTCTTATTGTAATCTCATCTATTATATATTTAGTTGCATTAATGTAAACCTCAATATTATAAGCTAACTGATTATGAATTTTCTTTATTCCGGACATGTCTGTGGAAACTTCTGCCTTATTGTCGTCAATTGTGTGAACTATTTCAGGACATCTTATGAAATATTTGTCATGAATAATATTCTTTGTACACCCGGTGTCTACTAGTGCTAATATTTTATAAGATACTTTGGGTGTCAATTTTATTTTAACAGGGATTCTTATACCTAATATTTCTTTGAAAGGCAATCTTACTATATATTTATTTCCAAAATTAGTTATGGCCTCTCTTAGTTGAATTATTTTAGCAGTATTACTGTCTTTTAGTGTTATCAATTGCTCTTTAAATTCGGTGTTTTGTATGTCCTTATTCTCTGGTAATGCCTTAATATCACAATTATTTTTTAGGTTCTCTAATTCTACTTCTAGTTTATTTAGTCTATTTTCTAACACTCGTACTCTACTAGATAAAGTCTTTTCATCTGATTCTAATTCTATTTCTTTTCTCCATTTTTGTTTATTTGCTTTTATACATTCAGCACAAGCTTGTTTTAGACATATACTACAAGTCACTCTATTTTCTTGACTTGGGTAATATATGCAAAAAGCACATTTGATATTATAGTCACCCTTTCCTCTAATCCAATCATGTTCACAATTTAATTGATCCATCATTTCAACTTTTAGACCTGCTAATTCGTCAATTAAATCTAACTCTTCATCGGATGATTCATATTCTTCGTTGATGGTTTCAACTTCGTCTGTTTCTATGATAGAATATATTGATTCGTCATCTTTTATTTCATCATCACATACTAATATGTTTTCGTTTACACTATCTATAATTAGAACCCTCTCTTGTTCTTCATATTTACTAGAATATCTCTTTTGATCTTTATTTGGGCATGTTCTACTTAAATGTTCTGGCGAGTTGCATATAAAGCATCTGCATGTTTTGTCATAGGTTTTCTTTGGATTATATCTTCTTACATTTCTTTTATGTAAGAAGGGTGCTCTATTATCTGATCTTCTTAAGAAATACCTTTTCTTTGTTCTAATATTATTGTTGTTTCTATTTTGATGTTTATAAATCCTTTTACTTCTAGGCTTGTCTTCTCCATATGACAAGGGTATTTGAACTATTTTATTACAGAAATTGTAATCTGAGTGTTTCATAGATCTTTGGGCTTGGATACCCGTGCATATTTTTCTTAGTTGCTTAAACACAAAAGTTATGGCTTGCGAGATGTTGATTTCAGCTCCTTCAGTTTCCTTTTTATATTCTTCAAATATCATACTTCCTAGTGGGTCAGGTAATTTATTGAAATAACGTTCAACTATTCCCCTGTTATATCCTTGTTTAGAAGTTGTAGCATTATATAAATAATGTTGGGAGAATTCTTTTATGCCTTTCCAACTTGTTAACGTTAATTTTTCTATTTCTTTTAACCTTTCATTCTGCAAAGTTGTATATCCTAATTCCGGATCTTCAGCTATAATAATGTTAGATATAACATTTGCAAAATTATGCGGATTGCTACCAGCTCTTTTCAATTCTTCATAATTATTAGGATTCTTTTCAACCCATTGTTCCCATAGAACCTTAGCAGATTCACCTAAAAATGTTTCTAAGTAGGTTATCATATCTTCAACTTTACTTCCTATATTGTGCTGGTTTTGTATATATTTTTGAACTATTAAACCTTTCCAAATACTAATAATATTAGGCCAATCAATAGGGTCATGTGCGGCTAAATTTAATATAGCACCATCACTCCTCTGGTTTTGAAATTTAACAGGCTTCTCAAAGTCTCTTCTCTTAGTACCCATGTGCCTATATTGTCCTGGTATATAGTTATATGAAAATTCTTCTCTATCAGGGGGCCATTTTCCTGCTGCCCTAGCTGGTCTTTCTCTTTCTCCTTCGTTTTTCACAGTACCTTCTCCATATCTTTTTCTCTTTCCTGTTCCTAAGTCCACTTCCATAGCTTCCATTGCATTATCAAGATTATGTAACCCTACTTCATCTAATGTGTTTATAAAATCATTATATTGTTCTGCATTGTCTATTTCATTTTCTATATTCTCCATCTCATTTATTAGATTAATTTCTTCTTCATAACTTTCAAGAAATAATCTTTCATTCTCTGCCCATTGCTCTTCTTCACTTAAAATTTTACCAAGATTTTGCACTTCTTTGCCATGCTTATCTTGCTCTTTCCTCTTTATCTGTTCTATCTTGGTTTCTTGGTTTTTAAAAATTTCTACTGCCATATCTTCGTCCTTCTTTACTTTCTTTACTCTAGCTAATTCTCTATAGAAATAAAGTTCTTTATCTCTTATTTTAGGCCACTCACACTTCATAGAGTTATTATATTCTTCATTTATTTCCTTTAATTTATTTTCGTAATATTTTATCTCACTTTCTTGATCTAATTTTTCCATAAACTCTGAAACACTATGTCTTCTATTGTCTATTATATTTCTATCAGATGCTTCTGTTTCTAAGTCATCTGTGGTTCTGGGTTTGTAATTTATAAATCTAATGCTGGTATTTCCTTTGCTATTTTGATAACTTATATAATTTTCAGGCTGACTCAAAGTTTTGCTTTCAATTAAATCACTAATTTTCCATTCTTCTCCTGCCCTTTCTTCAGAACTTATTTTTAAAGGGCTCATGAAAGTTATTCCCTTAGAGTGCATATTTTCAATCACGTCATTTACATTTATTTTGTATTTGGAGGCACTTCTATTAGTTAATCTTCCTATAAATTCTATGCTTACTAGCAAATTCGTTCCTTTAAATTCTTCGTATCCCTTTGTTTGAAAACCAAAACTCATTTTATCTATAAATTCTTTTATAGGCATCATTAGATCTGGGGCTATATATGTTATCAACATATTCTCATTCATATCACCTTCTAAAAATCCTAATGCTGCTTTATCTATTGTGTCCCACCTTTTATCTAACAGAGTTATTAAAACTTTAGCTCCTAATTTCTTTCTTGTCATACCTTTGATTCCTATTATATACATACCTTGGTGAATATATTTATACCCTGAATACTTTAATCCATTTTCAAATTCCTTGGCTACAGTAATCTATGTAGAGTAAGTTCGGAATACTGAAAATAATTCATTCTGTAATTGGTGGATTAAAGCTGAGAACATAACTAATTCTGTAATTAAATTCTCTGGTAATGTTCAAATTCAGGTTACTGCTTATTACTATTCAGTTTACTGTTCAAATTACTGTTCAGTTTACTGTTTATTCCGAGAGATATTTTAACTTTAGGATCTTTGCGGGGTGGCGAATCCTACTTAGACAGCCTCAGAAGCTTGTTTCAGATGATGTAAAGTCCTACTCGGTACTCACCGTATGCCTCACCTATCTGTCTTTTTAGAAGCAACTTAAAAAGATATTCCAAGTCACACTTGTTCTAGCTAAGAGTTTATCGTCTCCCCAGGCAGTTCCACCCGAAGGGAACACTTCTCTACGGATACCGATTCTCCAGACGCCTATGCAAGATGCAGGCTAAAAACGAGAACAAACCGGAGAGGTTTCTCCTATAGGATCCTTAGCATAAACACTTGTCTAGAACAAACGTGCAGGAATACTTAAGGAAAATTACTTCATATTAAACAGATAAGCTTACATACGGTTTTCCCTTTCGGGAAACCCGAAGGTAGGTACAAGCAAGCTGTTCTTACCTCACACAGCGTTATAACACAACTCCTTGCTTCAATATACTATGCAAGGTAGGCTAGAGTCACTACTACTAAGAACGGTGGAATGGAGGGTGAGAGCGCGCTCGGAAGCTTTGCTCTGAATGGTGTCTTCGTTGTTGTGTGTGTTCCTTCTCAGCTGGGCAGACCCCTCCTTTTATAGAGGTCAGGGGTGGCGTCGCCTGTGCCTCCTGCTTATCTCTTCGCTACTGTGGATTCACGAGAGCAGGCTAAAGTTGAGGCCTTTCCTGCCGAAAGTTTTATTCTTCACAGGGATATGTCATTCACCGCACCCTATATTGTTCCTTTATGCTTTATAGGGTGTCCTTCTAGATTCCTTCTTCTGGATTCCTTCTTGAGTAGTCTTCTGAAATCTTCGTTTATTCTTCTTCCACGCCCAAATTGTTGATATTCTATTATCAATATATAATGAAAAACATATTTAGCTTAAAGAATTCTATTCATCTGGTTGCCCATGACCACCAAGATCCATAGTGTCCAGATCAGAAAAAGAAACTTCTAATTTCTCATCTACTGCCTTTTTTATTTGTTCAAATTTCTGATCCATTTCTTGTTTTAATTCTTTAAGTATTTCTTCCTTTAATTCCTTCTTTAATTGTGGGGAGGCTTCTTCAAATTTTTCTATTATTTTCCAATCAATATATTCTCCATCCAATGGATCCACTCCTTTTGTTAGGCATTCCTTGTATGTGGGTTTTTTAGAATACCCTTCTTCTTTTATAGTCGTTTTAATGGGTATTTCTGGAGTCTTCTTTCCTTTAGCTTTTTTGCATTTTTGAATATATTCTTTTGCAGCAGGCTCTAGATAATAATTTATTCCTAGTATTTTTCTAGCCTGGCCTAGTGCTTCATCAATGTCTTTATATTTCTTCCAAGATATTCCTCCCATTAATTTAGCATCTATCTTTTGGGCCACAATTTCTTCAAAAGATATATAGACCCCTGGGAGCTTTCCATCGAATACGACATATATAGGCTTCTGCTGGATTATTTCATGATCTTCATTAGCTGGCATTAATAACCCATTTATTAAGTGAAAATATTCAGAGAGGCTATTCAATATTGATAACATATATCCTTTTTCTTCCCTTTTATTATTGTATTGGTACCAAAAATTATCCAAGATGCATTCTTGCACTTCATCTAAGATTATATGGTCTTTTGGCTTAAATTTATATGAATTTGGTGGGAATATTCTGAGCTTATTGTCATCTCCAAATGTGAAGCATTCAATTCCGCTGTAATTCATTGATCTTTTCATACCTGCAATTCAGGTAAACGAGAAAGCATGTCAGGCAAATTATTATCTTTCCCCTTAATATGTTCAAATATAACTTTATAGCCGTTTCCTGTTATAATATCTTCAAATAAAACCCATCTTCTAGTTGAGCTTTTCTTGCTATTTAGCTGATTATAGTACCTACAAATGGCTTCACAATCGGTTCTAACCGTGAATTCTTTAAATCCTAAGTACAACCTAAAGGCATTGATTGCATTGATTATTGCCATGATCTCTCTATCTGTATTATTGACAGTTTTTAATTTATAACTTCCAGAAGCATATCTACATATTTTTTCTTCTGATTTAGCGGAGAATTTAGTAGGTCTTTGTTTTAATATAGCACCCCAACCGTGTTGTGATGCATCAGTTTCAATGATAAAGTAACTTTCTTCTAATGGTAATTCTAGAGGTTTTAATTCTTTCACCTTCTCTTTTATTAATCTTACTAATTTAATGTCTTCAGAATTAAAATATTTCTGGCCATTTTTTCTTAATTTAGCATATAACGGTCCTGCTAACTTTGCTAAATTATTGATGTGATTTCTAGCATAATTTACAAGTCCTAAGAATTGCTGTAATTTCTTTTTGTCATTCATAGCATCAGGAAATTGTAAAATTTTCTTAGCAATATGTTCTTGCAAATGAATTTTGCCCTCCCCTATTTCATGTCCAAGGAAGTTAATTCTTTCTTTGCATATTTCCATTTTCTTTTTGGATAATATTAACCCATTTTGTTCCACCTTTCTAAAAAATATTTCAAGATGAGCAACATGTTCTTTGTAAGTCCTTGAGAAGACTAACAGGTCATCTATATAGACTAATATGAATTCTTGGTTTTCGTTAAATATATTCTGCATTTTCCTTTGGAAAATTGCTGGTGCATTTTTTAATCCTAATGGCATAACAAGCCATTCATAATGTCCTTGAGGACATGTAAATGCAGTCCATTCTATAGATTCCTCTGCCATCTTTACTTGCCAGAATCCAGCTTTCAAGTCAAATTTTGAGAAATATTTACTACCTTGTATTCTATTAATCCATTCTTGCTTATTTGGGATATTATAGGCATCTTCTATAGTATTATCATTTAGTCTTTTATAATTTATGACCATCCTAGATTTACCTCTAACTTCTTCTGCATGATTTCTTACTATGAACGCTGCAGACCTATGTGGGCTTCTGCTTTCTCTTATGGCTCCAAGTTTCAACAGATCTTCTATATGCATCTTAAATTCTTCTATGTCTTTCGGAGTTGCTTCTATTGGGCTCGTCTTAATAATATACTCTGGGTTTATTATATTAATTTTGCACTCAATAGCATTTTTTTCCCAATATTTCATAGGAATTTCTCCTATAATTTGGATATCTTCTAATCTTTGAATAATTTTTTCTATATCCCTTTTAGACTTAATATCCCTATACCAATTTGGTGCAAATGCTTGTAGTCCTATGCACTCTATATTAGAATTTGATATATAATAGTTGTCTATATTCTCACTAAGCTCATATTCATTAATTCTTTCTTCAGACTCAAGATTAGGTACTTCTAAGTTGTCGAGTTTGGGGGAGGTTCCACCACGCTTTCGTACCTCTGAGATATATGGAACATTATTTTGATAGGGGATAAAAGTAATTCCTTGCTCATGTATTACTGTGGTTTGTACTGATTGTTGGAGGAACCTTAGGCCAATTATCATGTCATCATTAATCATTGACAAATCTCTTATTGTAATCTCATCTATTATATATTTAGTTGCATTAATGTAAACCTCAATATTATAAGCTAACTGATTATGAATTTTCTTTATTCCGGACATGTCTGTGGAAACTTCTGCCTTATTGTCGTCAATTGTGTGAACTATTTCAGGACATCTTATGAAATATTTGTCATGAATAATATTCTTTGTACACCCGGTGTCTACTAGTGCTAATATTTTATAAGATACTTTGGGTGTCAATTTTATTTTAACAGGGATTCTTATACCTAATATTTCTTTGAAAGGCAATCTTACTATATATTTATTTCCAAAATTAGTTATGGCCTCTCTTAGTTGAATTATTTTAGCAGTATTACTGTCTTTTAGTGTTATCAATTGCTCTTTAAATTCGGTGTTTTGTATGTCCTTATTCTCTGGTAATGCCTTAATATCACAATTATTTTTTAGGTTCTCTAATTCTACTTCTAGTTTATTTAGTCTATTTTCTAACACTCGTACTCTACTAGATAAAGTCTTTTCATCTGATTCTAATTCTATTTCTTTTCTCCATTTTTGTTTATTTGCTTTTATACATTCAGCACAAGCTTGTTTTAGACATATACTACAAGTCACTCTATTTTCTTGACTTGGGTAATATATGCAAAAAGCACATTTGATATTATAGTCACCCTTTCCTCTAATCCAATCATGTTCACAATTTAATTGATCCATCATTTCAACTTTTAGACCTGCTAATTCGTCAATTAAATCTAACTCTTCATCGGATGATTCATATTCTTCGTTGATGGTTTCAACTTCGTCTGTTTCTATGATAGAATATATTGATTCGTCATCTTTTATTTCATCATCACATACTAATATGTTTTCGTTTACACTATCTATAATTAGAACCCTCTCTTGTTCTTCATATTTACTAGAATATCTCTTTTGATCTTTATTTGGGCATGTTCTACTTAAATGTTCTGGCGAGTTGCATATAAAGCATCTGCATGTTTTGTCATAGGTTTTCTTTGGATTATATCTTCTTACATTTCTTTTATGTAAGAAGGGTGCTCTATTATCTGATCTTCTTAAGAAATACCTTTTCTTTGTTCTAATATTATTGTTGTTTCTATTTTGATGTTTATAAATCCTTTTACTTCTAGGCTTGTCTTCTCCATATGACAAGGGTATTTGAACTATTTTATTACAGAAATTGTAATCTGAGTGTTTCATAGATCTTTGGGCTTGGATACCCGTGCATATTTTTCTTAGTTGCTTAAACACAAAAGTTATGGCTTGCGAGATGTTGATTTCAGCTCCTTCAGTTTCCTTTTTATATTCTTCAAATATCATACTTCCTAGTGGGTCAGGTAATTTATTGAAATAACGTTCAACTATTCCCCTGTTATATCCTTGTTTAGAAGTTGTAGCATTATATAAATAATGTTGGGAGAATTCTTTTATGCCTTTCCAACTTGTTAACGTTAATTTTTCTATTTCTTTTAACCTTTCATTCTGCAAAGTTGTATATCCTAATTCCGGATCTTCAGCTATAATAATGTTAGATATAACATTTGCAAAATTATGCGGATTGCTACCAGCTCTTTTCAATTCTTCATAATTATTAGGATTCTTTTCAACCCATTGTTCCCATAGAACCTTAGCAGATTCACCTAAAAATGTTTCTAAGTAGGTTATCATATCTTCAACTTTACTTCCTATATTGTGCTGGTTTTGTATATATTTTTGAACTATTAAACCTTTCCAAATACTAATAATATTAGGCCAATCAATAGGGTCATGTGCGGCTAAATTTAATATAGCACCATCACTCCTCTGGTTTTGAAATTTAACAGGCTTCTCAAAGTCTCTTCTCTTAGTACCCATGTGCCTATATTGTCCTGGTATATAGTTATATGAAAATTCTTCTCTATCAGGGGGCCATTTTCCTGCTGCCCTAGCTGGTCTTTCTCTTTCTCCTTCGTTTTTCACAGTACCTTCTCCATATCTTTTTCTCTTTCCTGTTCCTAAGTCCACTTCCATAGCTTCCATTGCATTATCAAGATTATGTAACCCTACTTCATCTAATGTGTTTATAAAATCATTATATTGTTCTGCATTGTCTATTTCATTTTCTATATTCTCCATCTCATTTATTAGATTAATTTCTTCTTCATAACTTTCAAGAAATAATCTTTCATTCTCTGCCCATTGCTCTTCTTCACTTAAAATTTTACCAAGATTTTGCACTTCTTTGCCATGCTTATCTTGCTCTTTCCTCTTTATCTGTTCTATCTTGGTTTCTTGGTTTTTAAAAATTTCTACTGCCATATCTTCGTCCTTCTTTACTTTCTTTACTCTAGCTAATTCTCTATAGAAATAAAGTTCTTTATCTCTTATTTTAGGCCACTCACACTTCATAGAGTTATTATATTCTTCATTTATTTCCTTTAATTTATTTTCGTAATATTTTATCTCACTTTCTTGATCTAATTTTTCCATAAACTCTGAAACACTATGTCTTCTATTGTCTATTATATTTCTATCAGATGCTTCTGTTTCTAAGTCATCTGTGGTTCTGGGTTTGTAATTTATAAATCTAATGCTGGTATTTCCTTTGCTATTTTGATAACTTATATAATTTTCAGGCTGACTCAAAGTTTTGCTTTCAATTAAATCACTAATTTTCCATTCTTCTCCTGCCCTTTCTTCAGAACTTATTTTTAAAGGGCTCATGAAAGTTATTCCCTTAGAGTGCATATTTTCAATCACGTCATTTACATTTATTTTGTATTTGGAGGCACTTCTATTAGTTAATCTTCCTATAAATTCTATGCTTACTAGCAAATTCGTTCCTTTAAATTCTTCGTATCCCTTTGTTTGAAAACCAAAACTCATTTTATCTATAAATTCTTTTATAGGCATCATTAGATCTGGGGCTATATATGTTATCAACATATTCTCATTCATATCACCTTCTAAAAATCCTAATGCTGCTTTATCTATTGTGTCCCACCTTTTATCTAACAGAGTTATTAAAACTTTAGCTCCTAATTTCTTTCTTGTCATACCTTTGATTCCTATTATATACATACCTTGGTGAATATATTTATACCCTGAATACTTTAATCCATTTTCAAATTCCTTGGCTACAATTTTTAACTCAACTGGCTTTGCTAAAACGCTTAACTCTACTTCTCTAGATATTCTGTATAACCCATTTTTATTCTCAAAAAATCCCATGCAATATATTTGTTGAGGTCTTATTGCCCTCAGCGTATCTCTTTGATATCTTTCGAGCTGTTTGTCTACTTCTGCAATATCTTCAAGCTCATCTATGTCTTCATTTTTACCTTTTTGTTTATCAATACAACTTAAAGATTTATCGTCTCTGCTTGCTATTCTTCTAAACAAACTCCTAGATAGGTCCATTTTTCTGAATTAATAGCTTGAGACGAGGTAATTATGCCTGTTGAAGCCAAAACTATCTCTTTTCCTTTACTAGAATTTATTATTTCTAATAATTCTTTGATATAGTCACTGTTTTGTAATATCTTATTATGCCTTATCTTATATTCCTCTAGCTCTTTTAGCACTGAATTTAATTTATTACTGACAAGCAAATATTGTTCTTCAGATTGCTTTCGTTCTTTAAACAAATCTTCAATCCTTCGCTCTAAATCTTCTTGCTTTTTATCCCAATTTATATAAAAGTTATATATCAGATCAACAATTAAATTTAATTGACTATTGTTAGAGTGCCAACTATGGTCTTCAATGTGATTTAGCCTACACCTTATATTCAGATTATCTTTGGTAGTAATTACCTTTCCAATATTAGCTTCTGAATTTGATTTCTCTATGATGACTGGCTCTGATACCACTTATACTTACACTTATACTTTTGAATAAATAGTGTTTTTGAAATATTGTCTGAAAGTATAAGTCTGAAACACTATTTATTCAAAAGTATAAGTGTAAGTATAAGGTGGCGAATCCTACTTAGACAGCCTCAGAAGCTTGTTTCAGATGATGTAAAGTCCTACTCGGTACTCACCGTATGCCTCACCTATCTGTCTTTTTAGAAGCAACTTAAAAAGATATTCCAAGTCACACTTGTTCTAGCTAAGAGTTTATCGTCTCCCCAGGCAGTTCCACCCGAAGGGAACACTTCTCTACGGATACCGATTCTCCAGACGCCTATGCAAGATGCAGGCTAAAAACGAGAACAAACCGGAGAGGTTTCTCCTATAGGATCCTTAGCATAAACACTTGTCTAGAACAAACGTGCAGGAATACTTAAGGAAAATTACTTCATATTAAACAGATAAGCTTACATACGGTTTTCCCTTTCGGGAAACCCGAAGGTAGGTACAAGCAAGCTGTTCTTACCTCACACAGCGTTATAACACAACTCCTTGCTTCAATATACTATGCAAGGTAGGCTAGAGTCACTACTACTAAGAACGGTGGAATGGAGGGTGAGAGCGCGCTCGGAAGCTTTGCTCTGAATGGTGTCTTCGTTGTTGTGTGTGTTCCTTCTCAGCTGGGCAGACCCCTCCTTTTATAGAGGTCAGGGGTGGCGTCGCCTGTGCCTCCTGCTTATCTCTTCGCTACTGTGGATTCACGAGAGCAGGCTAAAGTTGAGGCCTTTCCTGCCGAAAGTTTTATTCTTCACAGGGATATGTCATTCACCGCACCCTATATTGTTCCTTTATGCTTTATAGGGTGTCCTTCTAGATTCCTTCTTCTGGATTCCTTCTTGAGTAGTCTTCTGAAATCTTCGTTTATTCTTCTTCCACGCCCAAATTGTTGATATTCTATTATCAATATATAATGAAAAACATATTTAGCTTAAAGAATTCTATTCATCTGGTTGCCCATGACCACCAAGATCCATAGTGTCCAGATCAGAAAAAGAAACTTCTAATTTCTCATCTACTGCCTTTTTTATTTGTTCAAATTTCTGATCCATTTCTTGTTTTAATTCTTTAAGTATTTCTTCCTTTAATTCCTTCTTTAATTGTGGGGAGGCTTCTTCAAATTTTTCTATTATTTTCCAATCAATATATTCTCCATCCAATGGATCCACTCCTTTTGTTAGGCATTCCTTGTATGTGGGTTTTTTAGAATACCCTTCTTCTTTTATAGTCGTTTTAATGGGTATTTCTGGAGTCTTCTTTCCTTTAGCTTTTTTGCATTTTTGAATATATTCTTTTGCAGCAGGCTCTAGATAATAATTTATTCCTAGTATTTTTCTAGCCTGGCCTAGTGCTTCATCAATGTCTTTATATTTCTTCCAAGATATTCCTCCCATTAATTTAGCATCTATCTTTTGGGCCACAATTTCTTCAAAAGATATATAGACCCCTGGGAGCTTTCCATCGAATACGACATATATAGGCTTCTGCTGGATTATTTCATGATCTTCATTAGCTGGCATTAATAACCCATTTATTAAGTGAAAATATTCAGAGAGGCTATTCAATATTGATAACATATATCCTTTTTCTTCCCTTTTATTATTGTATTGGTACCAAAAATTATCCAAGATGCATTCTTGCACTTCATCTAAGATTATATGGTCTTTTGGCTTAAATTTATATGAATTTGGTGGGAATATTCTGAGCTTATTGTCATCTCCAAATGTGAAGCATTCAATTCCGCTGTAATTCATTGATCTTTTCATACCTGCAATTCAGGTAAACGAGAAAGCATGTCAGGCAAATTATTATCTTTCCCCTTAATATGTTCAAATATAACTTTATAGCCGTTTCCTGTTATAATATCTTCAAATAAAACCCATCTTCTAGTTGAGCTTTTCTTGCTATTTAGCTGATTATAGTACCTACAAATGGCTTCACAATCGGTTCTAACCGTGAATTCTTTAAATCCTAAGTACAACCTAAAGGCATTGATTGCATTGATTATTGCCATGATCTCTCTATCTGTATTATTGACAGTTTTTAATTTATAACTTCCAGAAGCATATCTACATATTTTTTCTTCTGATTTAGCGGAGAATTTAGTAGGTCTTTGTTTTAATATAGCACCCCAACCGTGTTGTGATGCATCAGTTTCAATGATAAAGTAACTTTCTTCTAATGGTAATTCTAGAGGTTTTAATTCTTTCACCTTCTCTTTTATTAATCTTACTAATTTAATGTCTTCAGAATTAAAATATTTCTGGCCATTTTTTCTTAATTTAGCATATAACGGTCCTGCTAACTTTGCTAAATTATTGATGTGATTTCTAGCATAATTTACAAGTCCTAAGAATTGCTGTAATTTCTTTTTGTCATTCATAGCATCAGGAAATTGTAAAATTTTCTTAGCAATATGTTCTTGCAAATGAATTTTGCCCTCCCCTATTTCATGTCCAAGGAAGTTAATTCTTTCTTTGCATATTTCCATTTTCTTTTTGGATAATATTAACCCATTTTGTTCCACCTTTCTAAAAAATATTTCAAGATGAGCAACATGTTCTTTGTAAGTCCTTGAGAAGACTAACAGGTCATCTATATAGACTAATATGAATTCTTGGTTTTCGTTAAATATATTCTGCATTTTCCTTTGGAAAATTGCTGGTGCATTTTTTAATCCTAATGGCATAACAAGCCATTCATAATGTCCTTGAGGACATGTAAATGCAGTCCATTCTATAGATTCCTCTGCCATCTTTACTTGCCAGAATCCAGCTTTCAAGTCAAATTTTGAGAAATATTTACTACCTTGTATTCTATTAATCCATTCTTGCTTATTTGGGATATTATAGGCATCTTCTATAGTATTATCATTTAGTCTTTTATAATTTATGACCATCCTAGATTTACCTCTAACTTCTTCTGCATGATTTCTTACTATGAACGCTGCAGACCTATGTGGGCTTCTGCTTTCTCTTATGGCTCCAAGTTTCAACAGATCTTCTATATGCATCTTAAATTCTTCTATGTCTTTCGGAGTTGCTTCTATTGGGCTCGTCTTAATAATATACTCTGGGTTTATTATATTAATTTTGCACTCAATAGCATTTTTTTCCCAATATTTCATAGGAATTTCTCCTATAATTTGGATATCTTCTAATCTTTGAATAATTTTTTCTATATCCCTTTTAGACTTAATATCCCTATACCAATTTGGTGCAAATGCTTGTAGTCCTATGCACTCTATATTAGAATTTGATATATAATAGTTGTCTATATTCTCACTAAGCTCATATTCATTAATTCTTTCTTCAGACTCAAGATTAGGTACTTCTAAGTTGTCGAGTTTGGGGGAGGTTCCACCACGCTTTCGTACCTCTGAGATATATGGAACATTATTTTGATAGGGGATAAAAGTAATTCCTTGCTCATGTATTACTGTGGTTTGTACTGATTGTTGGAGGAACCTTAGGCCAATTATCATGTCATCATTAATCATTGACAAATCTCTTATTGTAATCTCATCTATTATATATTTAGTTGCATTAATGTAAACCTCAATATTATAAGCTAACTGATTATGAATTTTCTTTATTCCGGACATGTCTGTGGAAACTTCTGCCTTATTGTCGTCAATTGTGTGAACTATTTCAGGACATCTTATGAAATATATGTGTGTATATATATACACACATATATACATATATATATATATATGTATATGTATATATACATACATACATACATATACATGTATATATATATGTGTGTGTATGTATACATACATGCATATATATACATACATGCATATGTATGTATGTATGCATATATATATACACACATATATATATGCATATATATATATATATGTATGTATGTATGTATAATATATATATATACATATATATATATATATATGTATGTATGTATGTATATAAATATATATGTGTGTGTGTGTATACATACATACATACATACATACACATATATATATATATATATATGTATACATATATACATACATACACATGTATGTATACATATATATATGTATATGTATATGTATGTACATATATATATATATATATATATATATATATATATATATATATATATATATATATATATATATATATATATATATATATATATATATACATATATACATACATATATATATATATATATGTATGTATATATATATATACATATATATATACATACATATATATATATATACACATACATATATACATATATATATATATATATATATATATGTATATATATGTATATATATACGCCTGCACACTACGACTAATGGTAAATAATATGCGACTAGCTAGAATTCAAAGGGCAAAACAAAAGATATATTAGAAGGCAAGTTGCTACCAACTATCTGACCAGAAAAGACTGTTGGAACAGACAACACACCATCCCTATTCTAAAGAGCAAAAATTAAGCCAAGCGGCTGCTAACAATTGACTAATCGGTGATTATATCTGCGACAGTGCCACCAGGTCCTGGCGTGGAATAAGTTCATTAAGGTCCTTTGACTTGAAAGTGAGTTCGATTTTTGTGTTCGAACCATAATACCGGATACAACGGATCTCTTAACTGCTAAAATCGGTGTAATATTGGTCCCAATAAAACGGTTTAGATGTCAGTTTCATCTAACCTGACGCCCACGCGACCAATTTGACTTGGTCTTTATCTGATGTAGCAAAATTTAACAATCTAAACATTAAAACAAAAATCATGGGCCCATGTGCCAGTCAAACAATAAAACTAAAAATTAATGTTACCCACATATTAGTGGGCCCATTTCCTCCAACTAATCCCTTCCTCTACATGTATGGCCATGCCTCTGCGCTCCCCATTCCCCGACGTCTACCGCGACGCCAAGTCCTCCCTCCATGCGTCCGCCTCCCCTATCGACAACTTCAAGCCCATGGAGGCCAACACCCAGGGCGCCGCCACCGACAACCATTGAAAGGAGTCGTCCGACTACCGTACCGCCGTACCGAACCCTTCCCCCATGTCGACGACTTCCTCTCCTCCCCTCGTCGACGCACCATCAGCAGCGGGCGCTTCCAATGTGTCGAAGGACTCAACTAAGAAATGGTATGGACTTGTGGTCGGTGTGGTAGTCGTCGCATCGCAGCGAGGTGTAGATCTACCGCGCCATCACTTAGCTCCTCACCGGTCAAGAAAGAAAGCGGATCGAGCTCTGCGTTCCGGATCCAGGCCCTATCAAACTACGCTCCTCCACTTGCTTGGCCTCCACCCGGCCACCGGAACAAGATCCACACCCTCATCACCGACATGGACGCTGAAGACAACGAGACCATCGAGTTCGATGAGCTCGCCTCCTCCCGCCGCGGGCTTGTGCTACACCCACCACCGCAATCGCCGCCGCCACCTCGCTCCCACTGGTTATGTTGCCACCACCGCAGCAGTCGTAGCCGAGGCGCCGCTCCCCATGCCACCATGCATTGACCGCGCCACACGGCACCCTAGGGTGCCGTCTCCGTGGCGTGTGCCGGAAGCGCATGAGGACGCCATGGCTGCCTCCTCCGTCGCTTTGGAGGAGGAGGGGAGGAGGAGGGGAGAAGTAGAAGGGGTGGATATAGAGAAGAGAGAAGATTAGGTGGAGGGAGTGGGCCCACTGACATGTGGTCTCACTATTTTTTAATCTTATTGTTTTACTAACACATGGGTCCACAATTTTTGTTTTAATGTTTAAATTGTTAAATTTTACTTCATGTACCACGTCAGATAAAAGAACAAGTCAAATTAGCCATGTGGACGACACTTTAGCTGAAACCACTTGGGACCAACATTTCATTTGTTTTGATAGTTAAAGGACCTGTTGTATCTGATATTACGGTTCAAAGATGAAAAATTGAACTCCTTCTCAGGACCTATAATGAACTTATTCCTTATGGCGCTGCCATTGTGGGTAATAGGCCCAGACTAAGCCCTTTGTGTAGTGGGGTGTGGGCCAGTGCGGCCCATTAGCGTTGAGGACAAGGGCCCAGCAAAAGCAACTTGCATTTCTTTTTTTCAGGCAAGTTGCCGAGTTGGGCGCTGCCCGGGGCCAAACCTGCGGACCTGCTTGGAACCCTAGCGCCGCAATGCAAAGAGCAACCGTTGCCCCAGCCTCCCTATATAAGCAGAGCACAAGCCTGGGGTCTTCACCAGATCCACTCTGCTTGGTCATTTTCACCTATGGGTGGTAGCATTCATCTTGGTATCGTCCTCCTGTTCTAGTGAGAAACAGGGTCAAAGCTCTAGATTTGTGGCTCCTTGTTTCTATTTTACTTGAGTTTGCTCTCCTTTCTTGTGGCTCTTCTGTTTTATTTTTCTTTTGATTTATATTAAGCTAGGTTTATCATGCTTTTTGCTGTTTCACGGTGAGATCTTGTTGTGCTTGTGTGTTCTGGTGCAAAATCTTCCAATCCGGCTGCGACAAATCTGATTTGGGCAGCCCGGCCACCTTTTGCACAGAAGGATGGGCTACGTGTGTTAAAACATTAGTGGCTAAGTGCTTTGCCTCATTTCCATCGTGGAGGATTGGAGTTCATCTGTTTCCAGTCCTCCCAATGGAGCAAGCGCACATCCTGTCTTGCATCCCTTCAATTTCTGTCTTTCACAGGAGTATCACTTCTGAGATCTGATGGAAAAAGAAACCTTTCTGCCATCTTTTGAGTTTTCCCTGCTTTTCTCGTGAAGGATGGTTTATCCCTACTTATCTTTATATCTGAAATTCAGTCAGAGGTCAGGAAAACTGGATCTGAGGTAATGTTCGTACATCAGTGGAAGTAAAACTGTGGCACTGTGCAGCTTTGACAAACGACATGGTCCCTCGTCTGGAACTATTCAATCATTCAAATACTAGTACTAATAAAAAAGGAACATGTAATTATCTATACGGAATTGCTATTTGCATAAACTGCTGTTCCGCAGTTGTCAATAGGCAAGCCAGCATAGCAGCCACGTATTTCCAAATCGTTTTATAAGTTACATACAACTAATGAAAATCTTGCTTGCGTCTAGGCTAATTAGATCTATACAAAGGGCACCAAATCCCCGAGTCCCAGAGCAATAGAGCATATCCGCGCAGAATATGCCTTTTCAATCTCTGTCCCAAGATCCAAATCTTTCAGATCCTCCCCCACTCAAAAAAAACGTTTGACTCTGTCAGAATAAGCAAATTGTGACAAAAAGGCTGCACCTAATCCAGGGCTGTAAAGTTGAGTCTCAGTTTAGATAGGCCGTGTTTAGTTTGTTCGCCAAAACGTATAAGTAGATTAATAATAAAACAAATTACAGATTTTGCATGTAAAGTGCGAGACGAATTAATTCGTCATTAGCAAATGTTTATTGTAGCATCACATTTTTAAATCATGACGCAATTAGGCTCAAAAGACTCGTCTCGCAATTTATATGTAAACTGTACAATTGGTTTTTTTTTCCGTCTCATTTAATACTCTATGCATATGTCAAAACATTTGACGTGATATTTTTGTCCAATTTTTTTGGAATCTAAACACAGCCATAGTCAGTGTTTAGTTTCCTTCAAACTTCCAAAAATTTCATCACATTAAATATTTGGATACATGCATAGAGCATTAAATGTGGATAAAAAAAACGATTGAACAGTTTGCATGTAAATTGCGAGATGAATCTTTTAAGCCTAATTATGTTATGATTTGACAAATATGATACTACAATAAACATTTGCTAATGACGAATTAATTAGACTTAATAAATTCGTCTCGCGATTTACAGGTGGAATCTGTAATTTGTTTTATTATTAGTCTATATTTAATACTTCAAATGTGTGTGTCCGTATATGTTGAAAATTTTTGGCACACCAACTAAACACGGCCATAAACAGGAAGTTCTCCAAAGAGAGAAAAAAGGACAGCAGAGTTCTCCAAAGAGAGAAAAAAGGACAGCAGGAAAAGGCTACAACATGCTGAGGATCAGTATCAGCATGCAAACTACACCCAAACTTCCAACTTTTCCATCACATCGTTCCAATTTTAATCGAACTTCTAATTTTGGTGTGAACTAAACACAGCCTGAGCATATACTTTTCTATTTGCACCATTTGCTCTGCACGTCTTAGGTGGAGCATAAATGCATTTTCACAAACCTTCAGTCTAGTACTCAAGGTTTACCGACTGGCTTGTGGAATCCCAGAATTTGATCCACAAGAACACGTTAACACGCTAGCCCTACTTGTACAGTGCGGGCAGTTCATCTCTCTTGCAGTTTATTCAATTCAAGAATCCCTACCAGTTAGTTTCACTGTAGTTCCCCAAATGACGAAGCACACGGTTTAATCCCTAGACCAACAGTAACCTTTGCAGACATTATCACCTGGTCAACTGGCTCCAGGTAAATTGATTTACACTATGGAGACTGTACACATAATTTTAAGTGCTACCCAGCTGATAGAAGTTAAGGGTCTGGAATGTCTGAAGAGGGAAGAAACCTCATTAGGAAACTCGATAGAGACCATACGCAGATAACCCCAAGAATCTGGAGGACAGTCAATAGTGCTCCTAAGGAGTTCATGATAGCCAAGGTTTGGTTTGTTGCCTCTGTTCCTCTAACAGAGAAGGTGAGTGCTGTCACCAGCTGAGCTGCCCTGTTCAGTTGGTGAAGCCTGTAGATCTGCAAAGACGAGGAAAAAGGGTAAATGACATATGCTTAGAAATGGAGCAGTTCACGAGACAAATAACATCAACTGATATATAATTGTTCATTATCTGCTTTTACTGTGCCTCTTAAGCGATTCACTCAGGTATCTTCAAGACGCTTGTGAGACTAACAATATCAACTGATATTTAATTAACCGTATAGTGAGCTTCGTTCCAGAAATAATCACAAAAAAGTTCTTTAAAATTTGTGAAACAACCTCTTTGTTCGTTTGAATGAACAAGAGCAAAATAGATGGTCTGCAACTCTGCATCTGGAGATACAATGGACAAAAAATAAAGCTGATACAAATAAAAGAGTGTCAATTGTAACGTGTAAAAAGATCTGATGCCTGCTTCTACGTATGCCTATGTAATCGGATTTTTTGTGATTTAACACACTGCAACATATAGTTTGGGAAGACTGAAATCACACCAGTGCACACTTGATTATAAAAGGAAAGCACAATGGATTAAGCTTTTGCTTCAGGATCCAATAACACCAGGATAAATATAAGCACCAGGTTACCTTAAAGATGATAGGGATAACTGGCCAAGAAGGTGATTTCCGATGCCGTGCATACTGCTCGAATGCGAATTGTACAACAAGACCAACCAGATAAGGGGCAAGAGTAGCTGAAGCTGCTGGTCCAGTCCAGGGCCAGACCATTCCCATGGTCAAAAGCGGTATCATCAAGCTCAAAACCATCGTTGTTACTGAAGAAATACGGAAAAATCTGGATTTTGACCAGATATAACTCTTAGGTGCTACTTGCTGCAAAGGCCTCCAGACTTTATCAATCAACAGGACGAAAATTGCGACTCCTCCATAAAATAGAGCCTCGGTAAAGAATAGTATAAGAAAATCTGTAAGCAATTATGAAAAACCATCAGATTATGCAGCCATGCTTAGGCTTCATCCAAATGCGGAATGGGAATCAGGGACATCTAGTGCCTTAAGATTTAAGAGTATTAGTATATACGTAAAAATCTTTAACTAAAGAATGCTGCACATAAGGGTTCAATTTAAACAAAAAAAGGAACTGTTATGAGATATGTTTGAATAGAAAATTATAAATTTAATGTAGAATAACCTATTGTCAGGGCTTGTTCAGATTGTAACCAAAATAAACCTTACCAAAGTTTGGCATGATTTCTGTATTACCAAAGTTTGGCAGCAAACTAAACGTAGACACATTTTTGGCAACTATGCCAAAAAATGGTATGGTTGAAAATGGCATCGATCTGAACAGCTCCTCAATCAAGCACTAATTAGTCATATTCCTTCTCTAGAGTAGTGCAAATACAGACACATGGGATATGCTAGTGCTAACCAACACAATTATCTTGTTTCCGTCAACTATTGAAGTATCAAAGAAAGCATACCTGTCAACAAGGAATCCTCAAACACAGCTGAGAGTACTTTGCGCAAGTAAAGCGATGGAAGAACCAAGAAGGCCACAAGGATAGTTGGACCAACAAACCAAACTAATCTAGACGCTTCCTTGCCAGGATGTGGCACACTCTCCACACTTTTCATCTGATAACTACTGCCTTGAAATGAGATGAACCCTGATTTTCCATTACCCCTCTCAGTAAAATAGGAGGAGCTACCAGACGCAGGGGAATCTTCAGTGCTATTATCGGTCTCTTCTACCGGCAACGCATCTGTGGTAGGTGAAGCAATTGACTCCTGTTTGTCCATAGCAGCGAAGGAAGTAATTCGCTTGATATGAAACCTTCCATCGTGGTTGCCGTATCTTCTTAAAGCGTGCCCTGTTTAGCATGTAGAAAAACTAAGCACAAACACAGCAGCTCAAATTCAATAGAGTTTTATGGAAAGTAGATGGTCCAAGGGGGAAAAACCTTTTAGGGCGTCCAAGTGCTGCATTCTACCCCCATTTACTCTCTGAATTGGCAATGACCTTGCAAACTGAGAGATAATCCGTGTTACTGCTAAGTTACTAAAGCTACATCAGACAATTCACCATCTCTTAGTGGTCACAGCATACAGAATAGCAGACGTATATGGAGTGATTGTGATCTTTCAAAAACCAAAAGTATATGGAGTAGGTACTAGTTACTGTGACCATTCTTAGCAATTTCAAGTGCAGTACTGCAGTATCCCTGAAATTATCTGCCATTAATGTATTATGTATCCCCTCTGTGGGCGACTCGGATGACACAGCCTCACTGCATGACGCCACCACACGCAGAGTAGATTTTTATTATGCCTTTCTTTTCGACCGGGATATACACAACCACTCACGGGAAATTCTACCGGCGGCCAATTAAAACCCTGCCTAATCCCCAACCCAACCCAGGCAAGCAAGACAACCACCGCTTGAAATTCTATAAATTGGCTAGGGGAGGAAGGGGGGGGGGGTTGCCTACTTGCCTTGGAATACGAGGAGGAGCTGAGGCGGCAGCGAGGAGGCGACGGCGTGGCGGTCCGGGGGCGGGGCCTGAGCCGGAGGGCGGGGCTCGCGACGGCGGCCATGGGCGCGGGCTGTCTCTCCCCGCGTGGCGTTATCTGTAGCAGCGGGCCAGTGGCCGGGCGGGCGGGCGGGCGGGCAGCTGGTGTGGGGAGTCGGGGAGGGAGGGGAGGCCGGGAGAGCAGCGATGGTGGCCTGGGGAGGCGGACGGGCGCAACGCAACGCAGGCACGGGACAAGTGCGGTGCGGCCGGTTGGTGCGCGAACGTCGCGGACTCCACTCGCGGTTTGCTCGCCTCGCTTCGCTTCCCACACTTGCGCTCACCGCCTCACACGCACACGGCAGGCACGGCACACGCGCACATCGTGCTCGGTGTTTCTGGGCCAAGTTTGCACCGCGCGATGGGGTAGGCCGTGTGGAACGCAAATGGTGGCTGCGCTACACTTGGGCTGCTATTCCATGGTTTGGTGGGCTCTGATTATCGGTCTTTCGCGTGTGTATGGGCCTTATGGCAGCTTAGAAGAGACCTTCGTCTCTCTCTCAAAAATGAGAGAGCGCGTGCGTACTGGAGTTTTACAAATTACTCCGTAGTCTGTACTGTACTACAATAGAATGAAATACAAAGAAGAAAAATAATTGCGTATTGGTTGACGGACATACTATCCTACTAATCTACTATTCCCTTGCACGTTCATGTGAGGTCTATTTGCACACGGGTTTGTTTTGATAATGCTCATATTTTGAAACTGGCACAGATCCGTAGATTCTAAACTTTGTGTATATATATTCAAACTTTACCATGGATTTCATAGATATTCAAATTTTGTACGCGGTTTTTTGAGCGACAACAGTTGCAGGGTGTTGACTGACTACTGAGTATGGCATGCTATGTACGTCGAGTGTGAGAGGAGGGGGATTGTCCGTCGCCAAAATATCACCTCAACTATGCCGCGAGAATGAAGTCGCGCTAGTTATTTTATACTACTCTACTAAATCAAATGCCTCTCTAATGGTCATTTAGATGACGTTTTGTCCAATACTTTAATTTGGTATAATGATAGTCCTATTTTGACCGAACAAAAGCTGAAGCTTGACACTGTTCTTCAGACTTTGAAAGAATCTGCAGCTCATAAAGCCGGAGCACTTTCACATAAACATTTCGAGCCACTGTTCCCAGCGAATCAACGACTTCAGCAATAGAAACACTGATACCAACATATCACATCAAAAAGTTTCTGTTTGAGTATGATAAGTATGACTACCATCACAAAAACCACAGGGAGCAAACCACCAACAAGCGCCGATCCACAGAAGTAAATCAAACCCGTATATATCTGGAGTACTAGCGTATAGTGCCCCCCCCCCCCCCCCCCCCCCCCCCAAATCCCAAGGTCACCGCGGTGACCGCGCGCGCCACGACACACGTACACCCCTCACTGTACTCCACTAAGCCCACGAGGCCACGACCCACACTGTGCGCGCGCGCGGTCAAACGACACGTACCATCAATTTGTACTACAACCGCGACCTTATTGTCCGTGGCATTCTTCACACCCCGGCCGGCGACGCGTCGACGGGGACGGTGTGCCTGGGCTGGCCGCCATTCGCCGACGACCTCCCGCCCTCGCGCACGCTGTTCTCCGCGAACCGCACGCTGGCCGCGTTGAACCCCTTCTCGCGCTCGTGATCCGACCACTCCCGGCTGTAGTACTCCTCCGCCGTGGCCCCCTTCCTCGGGCCTACGAGCATGCCGCCCCACTGCGGGAAGTAGATGAGCATGATGGGCAGCGTGCACGCGATGATCATGAGCCCCATGTACTTGATCCCGGTCTCCGTCTTGTACTTTGTGCCGTGGAAGAAGATGTACTGCGTCAGCACGGCGCCCACGTTGCCCCCGCCGCCGGTCATCCCGGAGATGAGCCCCAGCGACCTCCGCGACACGAACGGCACGATGCCGAAGGTGAGCCCGCACGCGGCCTGGACGAAGAAGGAGAAGAGCACCATCACGGCGACGGACGCGGCGAAGGAGAAGTCGACGATTCCGAGCACCACGCAGAGGACGCCGCCGATGGTCTGCACGGTCCACAGCCCCCACAGCCTGCCGCGCATGCCGTACCGGCTGGAGAGCCAGTCGGAGAGGAGCCCGCCGCCTGGGCGGGAGATGATGTTGGCCATCCCGAAGCTGGCGGCGATGAGCCCGGCGGTCTGGAGGTTGACGTCGAAGCGGTCGTAGAAGTACTGGTGCACGACGTTGTCGATGGTGAGCTCGACGCCGAAGCTGTAGCCGTAGGTGAGCGCCAGGATCCAGCCGCGGTAGTTGGTGAGGGCGTGGCGCAGCACGTTGCCGAAGCTGTCCTTGTGCATGTCGCCAGTCTTGTGGAGCTTCCCGTAGTTGCCGCCGGGCATGTCCTGCCCGAACGCCAGCACGGCGATGGCCGAGAACGTCTGCATCAGGCCCGGGATGAAGAAGGCGATGCGCCACGCCGTGAACGGCGTGCTACCGATCTTGTGGATGGCCTCGTACACGAGCGGCATGAGCAGCTGGACGGCGCCGCCGCCGAGGTTGCCCCAGCCGCCGGCCACGCCGTTGGCCAGCCCCACTTTGGGGGCCGAGAACATGGAGCTCATCCAGAACTGTGCCGACACGAACGACGCCAGCGAGATGCCCGTGAAGAAGCGCACGAGGAGGTACCCCGACGGGGACTGGATGATGGAGGAGCAGTACACCGCCGGCGTGGTGAGGAGGATCAGCGACGCGGAGGCCAGCCTGGGCCCGACCAGGTCGCACGCCGTGCCCATGGCCAGACGCGCGAACACGGCGCCCGACACGGACGCGATCCCGGCGTTGCCGATGTCCGTGGCCGTGAGCCCGAGGGTGTCGCGGATGAGCGGCAGCAGCGGCGGCGCGGCGAACGTGGACACGAAGCAGCAGAAGAAGGAGAACCACGCCATGTGGAAAGAGGCCATGTGCGGCCTCGCGAAGGAGAAGAGCCAGAACTCCGTCGCCTTGAGGTCGGAGTCCACCGGCATCCTGAACCGCGGCTTGCCCCCCGCCGCCTCGACCCCCTCCACCTCCATCGCCGCCGGCTTCGCCTCCATCTCCAACACGTGGTAGCAAGGCTAGCAGCTTAGCTAGTGACTGTGTGTACGTACAACCGCTGTGCCCTGCGCGTCAGCTCTTATAGCGTAGTGGAAAGCGCCGCTCCGGCAGCGCGGCGCGGCGTGGCGCGATGGTTGGGTGCGGCGAGAGGGCAACCGGTGGAGAGAAAATGAATAAAGATTTCGGGCGTGATCTTACGCGACCGGTGGGAGGCCGGCGCTGCCGTCTCCGCGCTCGCGTCGCGGGTTTTTGTTGTTGGCGAGCGGGTGACTTGGCGTCGCAGTAGGGTCACCAAGCCGCAAGGGTGGTGGGCCATGGCTGGAAGGAAGGGAGATTCCGACCTCTGACTTTGGAGGTCACGTAAGTTCCTTGGCCTGTGGAACTGCCTCCCTCCTCGGCACACACGAATACTGTATTGGCGGAGAGGAATTCGTCGCGGATTTGGATTGGGTTCCCCCGGAATGCCACGAAGTCTCGAACTATTAGCTATTCTCCTCCTCCTCCTCCTCCTCCTTTTCAGTCTAGTTGACACTAGTGCTACCTGCTACGGCATGATAACCTGTGATTGGCGAGTCAGTTTCATGTGGTGACTGTATGGATAACTAGCCATGCAACAGTAACATGTTGGTGACTTTGTGGTCATTTTAATTTTGGAACGGTGAGATCAGCTCACGTTTAACACAATTATACTTTGAGACGAGCTGTTTTATGTGTTCTTGTATGCCTAGTGCAGTGAACGGGCTGTATCTTTTCATATCTATATTAACAGTATGCCTAGTTGCCTACTTCCTCCGTTATTATTGAAAAATCTCCTAACATCATAGCATCCCAACATCCCAATATAAATTTAGTGAGGAGTAAAAATGATTAAAATCTTTCTTATTATTGAAAAAGTAGTAATGGTGATAGGTATGCAAAGGGTATTTAAGAAATAAAACTTCTCGTTTTATATGTTAAGTGTAGGTGTGATGGTAGAAATTGGTTTTTTGTGGGACAAAATTTAAACTTCAAAAGTTGAATTTTTTTTTACATAGGGAGTACTGCTCAGTACTTTTTTTATAAAAAAGAAATGGATACAGTGTACTACTTGTCCTTGTTTTTCTGAATGTCAACCAGTTATAGCCGCTGGTTCGCTAGAAAACAGCTTTGCGCATGCATAGGACATGTTTAAAAAGGAATCAGTTGTGCAAGTGGAAGGAGAAGGACATCACGATCGCAAACGATTTACATGCAAATATATTACTGCATTTGAAAGCATCAAATGTCACGGCATATTTACAAACAAAAAATAATTTATAAATAAAACTTTCGTATATGTGTTATTAACGATCTAAAAATAAAGACTAAAAAATAAAATACGATGAAAAAACCCCAAATCAACTCTAATTTTAAAGTTGAAAATTCAAATTTTAGCTTATAAACATAAGCATAAACGAAAAGGTGAGGCTGAAAGTGTGGCATCATGCACATACCTTAGCTAGGATTGCACAGCCAAAGGACACAATCATATGATTTGGAAGAGAGAACAGAATAACTAAGGGCTGGTTTGTTTTGAGGCCTAAATTAGTACCAATATTTAGCAATTTCAATAGTATTTAGTGTCTATTTGGTTTGAAGCTAAATTTTGGCATGCCTAAGAAAATATGCCATTTCAGTAGTGAACTTAGGCTATTTTGGCTTCAATCTAAACACAACTTTACCTTACCAAAATTAGTCGTGCCAAAATTTGACAAAATTTAGCAGTGACAAAATTTGGTAAGGCCTATTTAGGCCACAAACCAAACCAACCCTAATATTCCTCAGGAATTTGTTCCACGCGAAAAATATTCCTCTGTAATGGCTGGAGATCCTGCTTTAGTACGGATAGGAAACAACGTTTGTGGTTGGAAGAAACGGCCAACAACTATAAACATTCAGAATTTAGCTTTCAAAACTACTTATGATTATGCTAGTAGGTACCAAGGTGCAACCAGACAAGTAGGTGATGAAAATAACCAGAAATTGAACGCTGCATTTGTACACTTGCGAAATGTTTTTCCCCTACCTTAACCATGGCTTCTCATGCTCTCAAAAGGGCAACATTAATTTCATTAGAGTTTATGACAAATTGAAGATACATATGCATATTTATCTTGAGACAAATTCCTTATTGAATAAGTAGAAACATTTCAATTTGGACGAAAAGTTCCCTTGAGCTGGCCGGCCGGCCTGGCCCCAAGCAATTCCTGGCAACAGAGCGACACAATAACATGTCAAAACTTGTGCACTCTATAAAATGGTGAAGATATAGACACGAAGCATAAGTTGTATAGTAGCTAGCAAGAGGATCGAAATGTAAGAGCTAACCCCAGCTAGTGTTTTTTTTTTTTTGGAACCCTTGCTATTTTTCTTACCTTGCTCAATCACTGTTAATTAGTGGACATCTACCAAAAAGCCCAAACTTAAATTCCGGCTTACCAAGTTAACCAAAATTCTTGTGACGACCTATAAAGTTTGCATTCTCTGGATGTGGATGGCATTGACTTGAGCAATGAAGTTTGCTCTGGATATATATATGTGTGACGTCTCAGCTTGAAAGCTGAATTACTGTAATAAACTTTGGTCGGAAGCTCTTGAGCTATAGGCTGGGAAACAAGTTGATCCCACAAAACACGATATCATGTGGCTCTTTTAATCTTTTGTACGTGTAGCAACTAACAATAACCACCATTATAATATACAGATGCTTGTGCAACCCCCCCGCGGACTGCGGCTGTTCCGCAGATCGTTGCAAGATTCTTCCTCTGACTTTGTTATCTCGCGTCATCTCCTCGGCTTTTTGCTGCTACCAAAAGTCTCTGCATAGTTAAATGTGAGATACATTTGGGGTACTTATATATTTAGAGCACATCCGGATCTATGGTTTGTACGGAACACAGACGATGCAAGGGATTTTCTGAAATTTGAAAACCTGACAATTAGATCATTCATGAAGGACATGGATGTCAGGGGCGATCGATTCAATATCCGGGCCAGTATATTCATGAAGGACAAGGAAGACATGGATGTCAGGGTACTTCATGAAGGAGTAGTAGACTACTAGTTTCAACATTTCACGCTGATATGATTAGGATTTGTGCAAGAATTGCAGATAAGACGGATATCCCTTCAGTTACGTTTCGTGACTAGTATACATTGGACTGAAATTATTGGTTCCGGCCGGACATTTCCTGCAGCTCGTATGAACTTGCTAAGCAAGATGCCAACTTGCTATCCCCCAAATTGTCAACCTCGCCGTGGTTGGCATCCAATTGGCAGTTACTTTATTGACCTGATAGGGATGGCCGTGTCCTTCAACTCCAGCTTAGCGGTGACCCCAGCAGGTGAATGTGGCAACTCGGATATCCCAGCCGCAGCTAGAGCTCCTCTCACCAATCACTAGCTCTCTGTTGCATCATCATTAAGCCATGGTGATTAGTTAAGATAAAAATGACGTATTGTGATTAGTTTAGCCCGCGATCTCATGCTGTCCCAGCTTACTCTGACCAACAAAGATTCAAGATACCGTTTTTGCACTATTGATCTGCCAGCCACCAGTTGAGACGACTTCGATTTGATATTATTGATTCATGGCTTGGCTAGAGTTTACTTGGGTATCCAATGGGCGCCTCTGGCTTGCTGGTTCGTGTAACTTCGATATCTTAAATACAGGCTGTTTACTTACTTAAGTAGCATATGTACGCCTGTAATCTCCTCATCAAACTTTGAATGCGCAGTGATAGTCAGGATCAATTTTGAGCTAAACAAAAGTTTGCATTGCCTTGGTTAAATTGGTCGATGGTTAATTGGATTGAGTTTGGTTGTAGTGGGGACATACTTCTCGCAAATGTCTGCGCTACAGTGCTACCTGTTCATTCTCCGGTAGCCATTTGTCCGTAGCACATAACCAAACAAGATAATACCGAAATTAATTAGGGACATAACTTTTTTAGGAGAAAACTGTAATGCTTAGCACACGTACTAATAAACACGCCGAGGCAATTTTAAGGCCGTAGAGATCCCTACGATCATGGCTAGCCATCCACGACCAAACCGCAAAAACTTTACGCCATTTTTGGATCGACGGCCGTCAAGTCCCGTACGTCTTCTTTTACCACCACCATTTGATCTGTTTCCTTCTCAAACACCAAAGGAACTTGTTTTTTGTTTTTTTTTTGTTTTCGGTAGCTACTTTCTACATCTCTCTTATTTGGATCACGTATTATCCTTTTTCATTCCACGACCGACGACCAATGTTCCGACACCTCGCTGCCCTGATCCTGGCCGCCGTCGTCTTGGCGGCGTCCACAAGCTCCGGCGTCGTCGATGCCCGTCCTGTCCACACCGGCCCGTACCACGTCGTCATCAGAACCGCCGCCAAGCCCGGCCGTCGCCTGATCGGGCTCGGCGGCAATGCCGCCATATGCCAAGAGGTATAGCAAATTAAGGATCGACCAGTGAGCACTACAACACACACTGCACCGACATACGTACGCACGACGCATCGAAATTAACCCGCATGCCATTTATATATGCGTGCGTGCATTGGCATGACATGATGCAGGTGCACTACAAGGCGCTGTGCGGCACGCTGACGACGCTGCCGGGGGTGATGACGCCGCAGCAGCTGCTGGACGCGGCGTTGCGGGTGGCGGAGTCCAAGGCCATGATGGCGGAGAAGCGGCTGGCCGACGTGATGAAGTCGCGCGCGGTGAAGGCCGAAGGCACGAGCATGTCGTCGACGCTCGACACGTGCAAGGGCGCCTACTCGTCGCTGGCCGACGCGCTGCAGAAGGCGCGCGACACGATCAAGAGCGGCGGCAGCCACGACGACCTGATGACCGAGCTGTCGTCCGCCTCCACCTTCTCCACCGACTGCGGGGACGCCTTCGACGAGTTCCCGGACCTCACGTCGCCCATACCCGGGGCGCAGCGCCACGTCAACCGCCTCGTCAGCAACTGCCTCGACCTGGCTGCCACCATCAAAGAAAACTGATGGCGTGGACGCACACGTGCCGCGCCGGCCGGCCGCGCTAGGTTTGTAGGCTGCTTCTGGCTGCAGGCGAGCGTGCAAGGCTACAACGACACGTACTGCATGTACTGCACACACTCTGCCTTTTCATGTACGTATACGTGTGTATTAGCGTACATGGTCTGTATGTACACTGGTCATGGGGAGAATGGGGAGAGCATGCAGTGCGTATGTTTTTATCAATATTTCTCGCAGCGGCATATATAGGCGTCTTGGTCTTGGAGATTAGCAAAAAGAAAGAAAAAGTGTTGTAGTTGAGTCCGGGATATATTTGTGCATCAGTGCATGGGAGGTTGATCGCCCAGAAAGGTATATATAATGTACTTCCTTATTAAATACAAGTTACTACATACAAATGTTTTTTTTCTTCATCGACATTTGTACTTGCAATGAGCTCTGAGCTTCTCTCTCTGATGGAGTTAATTATTGAACCTGATGATATACCATAATGGGCCGCACTTCTGTCACCATCATGTTCCGGCCCAATAAAAACAGGCTGTACAGTCATCGATACGGACCACACCGACGGCCTAGCATAGAAGAATAAGTTCAGTCCACTTCTCTCGTCTTTACGCGAGTTTGAATCACGACCATAAACCACAATACGAGATATAACACGTCTCCCAACTATCAAAACCAGTATAAAAATAGTTTTAGATGGCAATTTTTATTGACGTGACGCCTACATGACTAGTTTGAATTAGTTGTTGTCCAATATGCCTTGACGAGTCACTAGAAGGAAGACTAAAAAAAATAAAAGTTGAAACAAAATATTTAAGCTCATATGTCAGGCAAAAATAAAAATTAAAAAGTAGTAGGACCCACATGTCAGTGGGTTCTACTCTCCTCTCTATCTCCCACGCGAAGACCGGGGGTGGGTGGGGAGGAAGGCGAGGATGTAACGTCGGCCGATGTGCCGCTCGTATTCGTTTGATCGTTTCGAAGAAGCATTGGAGGTGAACTGTGTGGGAGGAGGTGTCAGAGGCAAGCTACCATTGCCCCCTAGTCATCGGCTTTAGCCTGGGTGGCCAACATCCACCTTTGCCCTGTGCGCGCAGAGGCACCAGTGGCAGAGAGCGGTAGGAAGTGGCATGGGGAGAGATGATGGGAGGAGGCATCAACGGCAGGGTGGCAGGTGGCGGCGCGGTCGCCGTCTTTCCTCCCATACATTGGCTAGCTCCTCCTGTCAAGTTCTTTATTAGCCCCTCGTGTGGCGCCATGCAGCCGCTTTCCACGGCCTTCCTCTGCGTCGTGCTCCGCCCGTAGCAGCACGCTCTCGCGACGACCGCTTCCTCGTGTCTCCTTCCTCTCCGCTGTGGCCCTACGCTTCCTAGACGACGGTGCGATGGTGCTTCCCAGCGAGCGCAGCGTTGCCCAACACCTAGAGGCGTAGATGCAAGAGGCGGTCAGGGGACGACAACAGGAGGTGGAGGGTGCCAACGAGGGATATCGAAGTCGACCCCAGCGCATTGTCCTCCAACTCAAGTGCTGGGCCAAGCTCAACCGACGGCCCACCGGGTAGAGCGCATCAGCAAGGAGGGAGGCGTTCGGGTGGCAAGGGGCGCGAGGAGGAGGCGCTGATGCGAACAGGCGGTGAGGGGTAGAGTATTTCTCTGGAAGGATATTGCCGGTCGCAGCCGAGCTTGAGGGGGTGGTGGCATCATAGGAATTCGTTGCCGACGCCGAGCTGCTCCCCAATCCCCATCTGATGCCAATGAGGAGGAAATGATGGGTAAAAAGGGCGGGCCGTTGTCGTGAGGGAGTAAAATGGTCTCGCCGGTGGATGGGAGGGAAGGAGGGAGGAGTGCATATCGTTGGCGAGTTGGGAGAGGATGGTGGTGGTGGAAAGGCCGCCACCGTCGAGCTAGTTCCTCCACAGCGATCTCGTCGTCGCGTGTCGTACCTGCTCGTGACGGACGTTGTGTGACTAACCCTGCACCAGCAGCCGTTCCTAGAGCCCGAAGCAGCAGCAGCTTGCAGCCGAGTGGATCCGGCCGTCGAGTCAGCACTGGCTTTGGCGCGGGTTGGGGGATGAAATGGCTGAGCTAGCTTCTTCCCGCCGGCCGTTGTCCTCACCACCAGCCGCCAGCCACCGACCTTCTCACCCCTCGCCGCCATCCTCCTCACCGCCTACCGCCCTGGTGAGATGGGAACAGAGCGGAGGGGGCAGAGAGATAGGTGAAGAGAGATAAGGGCCATAACATGATGAGTTCTATGTAGGTCCACGTCGACTTAGCATTGTTGACTACGATCAACTCGCCACGTTAGCCAAAATAAGGAATACTGCTTTCATGGGACCTTCAGTAATCCGGTTTTATTAGTTAAGGAATAGGTTATATCTAGTATTTCAATTTAGAAACGGAAACTCCATGTAAAATGAGAAATCTATAAAGTGAACTTATTCCGAGTATAAATAAGCCTAACGTACACCACGCTCCCGTTCCGACCCAACATATATGGGCCGATCGTAATTAGGTGCAGGGGCTGAGCAGGCTGACAAAGGTAGGCATTACGACTTACGAGCCCGCAGGCAGTGGCTGATCTATAAAAAAATATTATTGGGTCCGCAAAATCTATTTCGAGAGGTATCTCGATTTAGACTTAACGAGCGACACGGATAATTACGTAAGAAGTACTAGTAGCGTTACAGACATGCATGCAAGTAGTTTTTGCTATTAGGTTGTGCATATTTTTTTTCTTCTTATGAAATTTTCTCTTAAATTACTTATCCGATCTATAATCCGATTACACCGTTGTGTTCGTAACAATTAAATCTTTACAACAAGATCTCACATGATTATATTTTGATGAAAAATCACAAATTACTTTTATGATATGTCTAAATTACTTTTAGATTTCACTAAGTTATTTCTTAGACATACAAAAGTAAATTCAGTAAAGCCTAGAAGTAATTTACATATATTATAGAAGTAACTTAAAACAAAACGAATGCAACTTTGGCATGCCATTTGAAGTAAATCCTTGTAGAGATAAAAACATGACTCTATCTAGAAATTAAATTAATCAACACAAATTATGGATAAAAGTAATCACCTCAGAGCATTATGAATGTATAGGAAGTATTTTAATCAAATCTAAAAGTAACTTATATATATGATAATTTGTTCAATGAAAAAATGTATTAATTCAAGTTACTTTCTTTTTTTATAAGTTACTTTTATAATATATGTAAATTACTTCTAGGCTTTACTGAATTTACTTTTGTATGTCTAAGAAGTAACTTAGTGAAATCTAAAAATAATTTACACATATCATAAAAGTAATTTGTGATTTTTCATCAAAATAGAATCATGTGAGATCTTGCTGTAAAGATTTAATTGTTACGAACACAACGGTGTAATCGGATCGTAGATTGGATGAGTAGTTTAAGAGAAAATTGTATTTGAAGTATAGGTGGATGGTGTAAACCAGCTACCATTAGCTATGTAGTCACGTCCTATTGGGTCCAATACATACTAAGGCTGTGTTCGTTCGTGTGAGATGGGGTGAGAAAACACCACGTTTTCCGCATGCATGCTTCCCAAACTACTAAACGGTGTGTTTTTTGCAAAAATTTTCTATAGGAAAGTTGATTTAAAAAAAATCATATTAATCCATTTTTGAAATTTAAAATAGTTAATGCTCAATTAATCATGCGCTTATAGCTCATCTCGTTTTGCATATCTTCCCAATCTCCTTCTCAAACTCACCCTAAGTATTTAATTAAGGAAAAATACATTGAAGGTCACTCATCTTGTCACCCAATTACAAAATCATCCTTGAACTGCAAAACCGGATACAACTTATCCCCCAACTTATAAAACCAGTGCAAACTAGATTCTTCGGTGGTATTGTCCTTGGATTTGGGTGACGTGGCGTCTTTGACTAGGCCTTTATTCCATGGGTATTAACGTGGCGCTTACGTGGTAATTCAAGTTGAAAAAAATAAAAATAGTAGGGCCCATATACCAGTTACACTAGAAAATAAAAAAAATGATGGGTCCATGTGGGACCCACATGCCATCCTCGTATTCACATGACACCGGACGGAGCGGTGGGGACAGCGGCGCCGCGGCGGGGAGGCCCAGGGCGCAGCAAAGGGCGCGGGCGGCAGCGACTGACGGCGCCGTGGAGGAGGGCGTCGGCGGCAGCGCAGTGGAGATGGGCATCGGCACCGGCAAAGAGGAGATGGTCGTCATCGCCGGCGAGGTGGGGGAGGCGGAGGAGGGGAAGGGGAAGGGTGGCGGCGGCGGCATGGGGCGAGGCAGTGACAAAAGAGGCTGGGCCCCATAGGCTAGCTCACAACAAGGCATCAGAGGGGCCACTGGCGCGGAAGAGGGAAGCCCCGCCCCGGCCATGGCAGCGGCGGCGGCGGAGCCGCCGCAAAAGGAGGCTACCGGCGCGCCGCCTCCACCAACCGCACCCGCACCTCCATCGTTGGCAGCCTCCACAAGAACTCCACGACTCCTGCAGCACGCGATCCAGATGGCTGCAACGAGGTGCTCGGTGTGGTGGCCGAGATCCAGGAGCGGCACAGCGCGCCTCCGCCTCCAGATGGTCGACGTCGACTGTCGCCCGCCACCTCCGTCGCCTCTCCACCCACGGCTCCGCCCCCACCACCCCGCACATCCTCGCTCACCTCGTCGTCGCCGGTGTCCACGCCGGTGACCTCGGGGACCGCTTCCATGTCAGTGGGAGCGTCCAGTGGTCGCGGCGATGACGGCGGCGGGCGTCCGTCGGCCACCGGCCACGCCGTGCGCCTCCAATCTCCCCCAGCTGCCGTCCGTCTTCTCCTCGGACATCCGACCCAAGCGCGGCAGCCTGCTCCCGCGTTGCAGCCGCCACCGCGCCACCCACCACCACGTCGCCGGCCGTCGGACCTCCTCCTCTCCCGCCTCGCCCCAGCGACCATCCCACCCGTCGGCCGGCCAGCAGAGAGGAGAAAAGTGAGAGAGAGAGAGAGGAGGAAGGGAGATAGAGGGTGATGACATGGCATACTGACATGTGGGGCCCACGCTGACTCAGTCGCTATGTTGGATAAAATCAAGGTCAAAACCACCAAAGAAACTAAAATGAATGGTTTTATAAATTGAGGGATATCATATATCCGGTTTTATAAATTGAGGGATATCATATATCCAGTTTTATGGTTGGGGGACGATTTTATAATTCGATGATAACAAGTTGAGAGACCTTCTATCTATCTACTTTTTCCTTTAATTATCGATTGATAGGGTCGCGACGATGCCACGAGGGAGTCGCATGCGACGATCCCTCGATTCGCTTGGCCAGGCCGGCGAGACGACGCAAACCACACCGGAGTAAACTGAGATGTTGAGAAAACGTTAGACAAAGATCGATGTGGCAGAGCCGCAGAGGTGTCAACTACCCAGAGGCCAGAACTACCTCAACAGATTACATGCAGTACTAGGAAACGATCCAAAATCAATCCCACAAAAATCGGGCGCCCGAGAGGGGATAAAATCGGGTGTGAAGCGCTCGATTTACGTGCAAAATTACTTTAAACTAATTTATCTCTTAAATTACTTATCCAAATCATGTTCCGATTGCACCATTAAATTCGTTGCAATTAAATCTTCAAAACAAGACCACACATGGATATATTCCGATGAAAAAAAATTAGCTTATTATTGTATTATTTTTAAATATTGCACGATGTTCCACCAGGTATATCGGAATTGTTTCACTAAGTAGATCGAAAATGTTTTACTCGTTTAAATCGGGTGTTGTTTCACCCTATATAAAAACAATGTTTCAGCAAATAGCAAAAGAATATTTCAGTTCACTGCAACATTGTGAGTACACTATGTGAAACATTTTTCGGTGGAACAAAAAATAAACCAAATTCTCTTAATAGGGGGTTTTCAAAATATGTGGGTTTTTTTGTTGCAATTTCGTTCATTGCAACATTAGATCTATATATAGTGAAACATTGTGAGTACACTAGGTGAAACATTTTTGGTGGAACAAAAAAACCAAATTCCCTTGATAGAGAGTTTCTAAAATATGTGGGTTTTTTGTTACAAAAAAATATTTTAATTCACTACAACATTAGATAAACATTGTAAATATACTAGATGAAACATCTTTTGTGTAAAAAATGAGGGAGAAATAGGGAGACGCTAATGGGCGATCGATCGCCGGGGTGGCCCAGCGATCGGTTGGCCCCGCCTCCCCCTGTACTCCTCCCTCTTCTCCCCCTTCCTCCTCCCCTTCTTCTCTTTCTATCGGTTGGCCCCGCCTCCCCTATACTCCTCCCTCTTCTCCCCCTTCTTCTCTTTCTACTACAGTACACCACACAAATTTTTTAAAAATAAAAAGTTAGAAAAATTTATGTATAGAAATACTATATATAAAAAAATTTGAATTCAAATTCAAATTTGAATCGGATATGTAAACTTTTGACTTATAAATTTTGGGTCTGTAAACTTTAGGTGTATAAACTTTAGAGGTATATGAATACTATATATAGAAAATATTTGAATTCAAATTCAAATTTGAATCGAATATAGTTCAAATTCAAATTTGAATCGGATATGTAAACTTTTGACTTATAAACTTTGGATTTATAAACTTTAGGTGTATAAACTTTAGATGTATAGAAATACTATATATAGAAAATATTTGAATTCAAATTCAAATTTGAAACTGGTATATAAACTTTTGACTTATAAACTTTAGGTCTATAAACTTTAGGTGTATAAACTTTAGATGTATAGAAATACTATATATAAAAAAATTTAAATTCAAATTTAAATTTAAATCGGATATATAAACTTTTGACTTGTAAACTTTTGGTCTCTAAACTTTAGATGTGTAATCATTATGTGTATAAATTTACTAAAATAGGAAAATAATGCGGTGCCAAAAAAGAAAACCAGGTGGAGGGTCAGGTAGAGGGAGGAGGGGAGGAAACCAGGTGTAGGGGTGGAGGGAGGTGGGGATCGATCACTGATCCATCCCAGGGCGATGGATCAAAAGGCACCAGGTGGTGGAGGGTCAGGTAGAGGGAGGAGGGGAGGAAACCAGGTGTAGGGGTGGAGGGAGGTGGGGATCGATCACTGATCCATCCCAGGGCGATGGATCAAAAGGCACCAGGTGGTGGGTATAGCAGATAGGTGCCAAAAGGAAAACAGGTGGAGGGGTGGAGGGAGGAGGGGAGAAAACCAGGTGGAGGAGTGAAGGGAGGAGGGGATGGATCGCCCTGGGGGAGCGCCCGATCCGGCTCCCCCACGCCGGTCGCCCGGAGTAGAGTATTTTCGCAAAAAGTCATCCCTCTATAAAAAGGTTGTGATGGAAAGGTAAACGGGTTTGGGTTGTAAACACACCTGAACGAGTCGAAACACATCTACTGCGAAGGTGGGAATATAGTGTCATTGGATAAAGTGGGTTCTTTACAAGGCCCAGCTAGTCTAGCTAGTACAGAAAGACTTGGAATCACCAAAATTGAACGTCATAAACATCTCAAAAAACCAAAAAAACAAACCTTAACGACACGAAATTTGTTCTAAGCCATGGAATATAATTATATAAAGAAGAATGTTGGCATGTGGCAACAATGGATCACGAACGGAAACAGCATTGACAAGATGATCAACACCCTGTAAGGTCTGAAACTCTGAATAGCTGGTTCTCACTGCCATAGGAAACCGTCACTGTGCAGGTACACAACAGAAAGCATGCCTTAAAAATAGTTCTACAGGTTCAGCAGTTTTAATCTGGACTTCAAAAGCACCGCCCAGGTATTTCATTTATACCAAATCAGCTCAAGATTTTTGTGTAGTACAAAAGGGGGAAAGTTCGACACCCACAAAAATAAATCAATAATGATACAAGTGAACAAAAAAAAAAGTTTTTTTCAAAGCTATACTTGATGGGTAACTTACAGTAACCATGGTAAAGTAACACTAACAAGATGAACAACGAGACAGAAAAACCTTGCATGGTTGAGCTTTTCAAAGACTTCCATGGCAACGTCCCAGTGCCAACTATATGCTGTATATCAAGCATCAAACATGTATCTTGGGAGTTGAAATTTAGCATCAAAATCTTTGAGCAGCCATATCAGAGAGAACTCATATAAGTCTCAGTTCGTATTCACCAGCCATTGTAATGTATCTAACCCAAGGAAGCGCCTGGTACCCACTCTTTTCAATGATCTTCAGATAGCGAACCTGCAGAAAATACAAGATGGCATACATTTTGAGTGAAGATAGCAAAGAAGTACCATAAGAGCAATCAAGTACATATTTGCAATAGTAATTTGATTACCTGAATACCCGACACAGTGAAATATGGTATCTCAAATTTCACTCGTATTGGTGCCTTCTTTTCAGGAGCTGCTTCTTCTGCAGTTATACTTGGAAGACTAAATTCAGCTCTGCACATGTAATCCTAACAGAAAAACTCACATATATTAGCACGCTTCTAGGTAGCATGAAGTAGAAGGCAAAGATGACTTGGCTTGAAACTTACCTTGCCACCAGGAAATGATTTTACTTTCCAGACCATTGCATCTCTCTCAGGTGCATATGCAGCAGAGCCCATTGAAGTTCTTATATTAGGGTTCGTAGCATCTGAAGGAACAGGCACTTCAATTTCAACATTTGTTGCTGTGCTGCAGGTGAAAATAGGAAATATGTCACCTTCCAAGAGGCATTAGTGTAACAGCAAACATTGCTCTTGTAAAATGCTCACCTCCTTTCCTTAAACTGACTTCTTGCTTTCACCATAAGTTCTATTCGGCTTCTTGAATGTTTCTCAATTTGTGCTTCCACCCAGATAAGTGGTTTTACCTTAAGGATATATAAAAAAAGACAGGCATGAGAATAGCGGAGCAAGGCAGTGCATTTCAGGTATCTAAAGCATCCAATAGCTGTAAATCACAAGCAGTAGAGAAAACCTGGGTGCTAAGTCTGTATGTCATTAGATCGAAAGATCCGTCAGGAGGTATGAAGGATATAGTTCTATCATTCTCAAATCTAGCCAACCTCACGCACCTAGTAATAACAGAAGAGAGAGGTCATATATGGCCCTGCTCAAATTGTCAAAGTGACTTGAAAAAAATGCTAAACTGTTTACTTACTGGTGAAATTTAATATCATCAAGATCTATTGCTTTTCCTTTAGTAGCTCGGCCTTGAGCCTCCAAAAGAACCCTATCGTTCAATCCAAGTTTGCACTCAGGCATTCCACTGATTCACAATATATCAGTATTAGTGGGGGTCAGAGATGTGCAGGAAAACAGATGGTTGGGGTGACAGCATAACACAAATAATTTGAACTTTGAAACATAGATGGAATACATAATTCGATGGGGAGCGTGGCTCATGAGCATCATCGGATGATCAGTTCAGAATGTCTGCTAAAAGGTAGACATCTGAAACAAATTAAACGGAATACTCCCAAATTCTGGTAATCTGCAAAGCACTCTCATTGCTTATATCCTAATAATCTTAATTTGTAGGCTCCGAAGCTATAATTGATATTTAGAGGTATTTGCTAACATTTTGTGATGGGTATGGCCAACATCAAACACTTGAAATGCAGTATCGATGTTACCAGGTCATAAATTGTATGTCCATCTTTCAACTGCAAGTCACTTTATGATCATATGAGAGACCACCATTCTTTCTGAATATGGGATATAAAAGATGCATAGACATTTTAAAAATTAGAAAAAAATGGTGTGGCACATCTCCCAGGTAGTGCTTACAGAGTGAATTTCTACCTTGATCAAATTCCTTGATGATTTAATGTGTGGCAATAGCAGTTCTTTATACAAGTACGTGATAGCCTTGGCAAATCAAATTCACATAACAATAGTTGAAGTTTGAACTTTGAACCAATTCAAGTCTTCAGATAGTATTGCATGGAAATTGATCTAGCTCAAAAGACATTCAGCATGCTTTCATTTCTTTGTCCAAGATTTATGATAGATCTAGTTGCATAACAGAAGAATCTACAAGCAGTAATCCGTTAGAGACGATGAGGTTTCTAGAATAAGACTTCCTGAAAACTTTCAAAGGCAAAAGGTCAATGAAACACTATGGCTACATAATAAAATCATGAAATTTCAGAAATGAAGCGGTAGTATAATACTTAGTTTGACACACATAAGAATGGAACAATTGGAATACAAATACATATTAAATGCATGATTACAGGAAAAATGAGCATATGAACCAGCAAGTAAGATGACGCATTTACTTCACAAATAAAGAAAGTAAAAAAGTTCGCTTAGGCCATCACTTAAACAGTTCAATTTTCTGATAAATGGTCTTCTAAATGGGCATAGAACTAGGTTGGACACTTCATCTATTGGTGAGATCCGATTGAAGGTACCTTGAATGTTCACTCATATAAATGTGATCCCTATTGAATTACAGATCCAGATTATCGTACTACTAGTTCCACAATAACATTGTAGGCTCACCTCAAATATGTCCGCATCTTCAGTGCCCCAACAACATCTGATCTCACAATCTGCCCATTGCTGTTAACAAGAATGTTAACACTCTCCACAACATCCAAGAACACCTGGAAACACATCGGTTAGGTAATTTGGAAAGCACCATCACAAAACTACCCAAAATAACAGAGTGAGCCTGTATCTTACTTCATTCTTCTTGTACCGAATACCCTCACTCCGCCATGACACGGCATTTGTCACTGCCATAGGTGGCCTCTGTGATACCTCCATCCTGTACGCATCCGTCTTAATGAATTCACTTAAGATTTTCGCCTCCGTGTATTGTGGGTACCCAAAATCCATCATTTCATCAAGCAACTCATACTGCAGGCACAAATCAAACACCATCTTGTGTTAAATCCAGTAGATTGTGCAGCAAACCAGAGTGATGCTTAGCTGCTTGCACCATTACTTACCACAACGACAAAGTTATCCCTCAGCGACTCTTCCTCCAACTCTTCGAAATAGTGCTTGAACACCTGCACTCATGCACAAACCAACTTCGTGAACAAACTGAACGCTGAACATGTCATCTGCGTCCCAGGATCCAGGGTGGGTATACGTACATCAACGACGCGGTGGAGGAAGAGGAGGATGCTGGCGGCGTTGCAGTTCTGGCGGGAGGCGGTTAGTAGGAACACGTTGTTGTGCTGGATGAACATGTAGGTGACCCCGGCATCGTCGTAGACCACCGGCGAGTGCGCCTCCGAGTCGCCCTGTTGGTTCACATCAGCTTAGCGCGCAACGCCACCGGCGAGCCACATAGATCCTACGAGCAGGAGGAGATAGAGAGGCCGGGATGCGCGAGCGCTTACCTCCTTGTCGAGGAGCTTGGTGAAGAAGCGCTCAGCCTGGAGGGCGGAGACGTCGCCGCGGTAGTCGCGCCAGACGAGGACGCGGCCCTTGATGTCCAGCAGGAACAGCGCCGACACCGCGCCCGCCATCGGCGCGGGGTGTATATGATCCCGCCCCGCCGGATCTGGATCTACCCGCCTATCGCCCTACCGGCGACGGCCGGCGGCCATCCGGCGGTGACGCGGGCGGGCGGGCGCGGGATTCTCCTCGGCTTCTCGCCTGCGGAGTCGCGCCGCGCCGCGGTGCCGTGCTCGCGTAGCGCGGCGGTGCGGGTGTTTGGGTGGATCGGAGACGGGACGCGGGGAGCGGGGAGATCGGGAGTGGAGACGGTGAGGAGGGGCAGGATCCGGGGAGGTTTTCTCTCCTGTCCCACTGTACGGTGGGTCCCAGGTATGTCTCACTGGGTTCTCGGACTCGATTGTCAGAAACTCAGAATATTGAATTGCAGCGATCAAACAAATTGGGTTGGACAAGTACAAAAATTTGGATGAAAAATCATTAGGTTTCTTTTGAATTTCTTGGGGTTTATTTTCTTTGTACCAGTAATGAAACAATATACATAACTTATTTTTATCCAACAATTTGTCTGATTTGCTATCCCACCAAGCAAACCATCTCCATCAAAACACTGTCCTATCAAAATTTTGATAAAACACATCTATTAATCTTGTATGCACCTTATTTTGTCACCAAACCAAACATATCTTTTCTAATTATATCCTACAAAATTTTGGCGTTGCCAATGGGTACAATGAGCCCGAATCCCAGCTTGACATGGGCATGTTGGAGATGATGAAATCTAGGGCTGTCTTCGGGAGCTCCTCCCCGGCACGCACAACAAAACATGTATTGTTGGACGATTAATTAAGTATTAACTATTTTAAAAAAATATATTAATTTGATTTTTAAAACAACTTTCGTATAAATTTTTTTAAAAAAAAACACACCGTTTAGTAGTTTGAAAAACGTCTGCGCGGAAAACGAGAGATGTGAGTTGGAAAAATTGGGATAAGAACTTAGCCTAAGTGGCAATGAAAAGGCTACATCCAATTATTGGAATAATTGGAACTTAACATCATGAGGATCATTATGGAGAAACCGGAAACCAAGACAAAACCGTCAGCCCTAAGTACATAAGGTAAAAATATTGGAAATTTTCGATTACATGAAAGATACACACATTCACACCCTATCTAACATGCTATAATTTTAAGGTACTTAGGCTAGAAAGATTATGCAAGTTGAAAAATAGCATAATGCTGAATAGATTATCCATATGTGATTCTCATGATATTGTTTTGTGACTTGGATATGTTTGTGGTGTTATTGAGTCAGTTTATGACTACATGTCAATGGAGCAAAATCGATTCAATTTGATTGTGCTTGCCATGGTCGATGGAAGTGGGTTGGCTTCGTTTGAAGCCATGCGATTTTTTACACTTCCTTCTTCAATGTTCCAAATGGAAAATGTTTCTTTCATTCGCTCGATGGAGGCAAATAGAGGAGGCCAAAGATTTGTCCTTGTGGTTGTACTTTGATACTGCCTAGTCTTTGCCATTGGCGATCAAACGGGGTTGCTACGTGGGTAGTGATCTCCGTCTTGATTGGGAAGATTGGTTGACGACTATTGAAATTGGTCTAGCAACCATGACTAGTCATGAGCGGACCCTTCGGATGTTTTTGACGGATAATAGTCACTATGGGCAATTGTTACCCCTACTATATTCGCTTTAGCTAGACAGTGACATGGAGTATAAGCAATGATGATGGCATGGCAGAAACTATGATCTAGTTCATCTAGATTCGGCAACATCAGTTATTGTTTGTTGTCTCGTCGTTGAAGGTGTTGTCTTACATTTCAAATAAAAATCCACCCATGTTTTTTATGACCGCAACACATATATGTCTTGACCTTCTTGAAGACGCTATTTTTTTTATCGGGAAACGGTGGGGGAAGCCCCCACAGTTAATTTTCATTAATAAGGAGAGAAAACTGTACAAAAGAGTTGAAGATGCTGTTTTGGAATAGGTGCATAATACTTCGTGTTTGTGTTGATTATGTGTAGGGCGAGTTGCTGCAAGGCAATATGTTCATGTTTGCCTTTTTAGGATGTGTGCATCCCTAATTGATGGAGGTCAAGTGTAGTTTCATTTCAATGAAATTCTTCTCATTATCTAAAAACATACCAAGAGAACACCGGTGATGCAATATTAAATTTGTGGTTACATAACTCTACGTACGATGTACGATGGTTCAAATTTTGGTGTCCAAAATTATTACACATATATGTGAATACACCCTCAAATCTCAATAGGAATTTAATGGGACCATCGATTTACTATTCTAGTGTTGCGTGCATGTATCTATTTAAAAAAGTTATAAGTAGAGGCTTACTCCCTCCGTACTTGTAAAGGAAGTCGTTTTTGGACAGCGACACGGTCTCCAAAATACAATTTTGACTTCTTGTTTTTATAAAAATATTTATTGAAAAGTGATATATATATACACACACACACTTTTATGAAAGTAATTTTCAAGACAAATCTATTCATATAATTTTTACATTTTCAAACTCAACAACTTGAGAGTTATTCATGATTTATATTCCCAAGGTTTGACTTAAACATTATTCTAAACGACTTCTTTTACGAGTACGGAGGGAATACATGTACCTAATCTCTCGGGTGCCATGAATTAGGCTAATGTTAATTATAAGTCGTATGACTTATCTGCAACAAAAGGGTAATTTATGGGTAAAAATAAATAAATAAATAAATAAGTAAGTAATTTATGGAGTATGTGTCTAGCAATTTAAAAGTCAATACTAACAAATAAACTATGGAAAGAAAACAAATCATCTCTAAATTAAGTATAGCAACAGGTTATAAGTTGTAGGGCAAACGATTAGAGGTGCAAGAGTCACAGGGTCCAAACCTGCTGCACAAAGTTTTGCCGGTCAATTCATGTATAGAACCATTCGAGACGAAAGATTCAAAAGACACTACACCTTCTTTTCATACGATAATATCTCTTTCTAGATCTGCCCTTACTTAAAATTCGCATGCTCAAACAGGGCTTACATTGAAATGCGCCCTGCTATTTGAGCCTTCGAATGCAGATAGGCCCCGTTTAGATCCAAAAAGTTTTTCCCAAAAACATCATATTGAATCTTTAAACATATGTATGTAGCATTAAATATAGATTAAAAGAAAAACTAATTGCACAGTTAGGGAGGAAATCGCGAGACGAATCTTTTGAGCCTAATTAATCCATAACTAGCTATAAGTGCTACAGTAATCCACATTTGCTAATAGCGGATTAATTGGACTCAAAAAATTTGTCTCGCGGTTTTCAGGCGAGTTATAAAATTAGTTTTTTCATTTGTGTCTAAAAACCCCTTCCGATATCCGGTAAAAACCCCTTCCGATATCCGGTCAAACGTCCGATGTGACACTCAAAAATTTTCATTTCCATTTCGTGAAACTAAACAGGCCCAGTATAAAATTGGTAAAAATGAAGCTAGCAAAAAGCCAAAAACTAAAATTAATGACACAAGCAGTTCACGCACGCATAAATAGCACCATGCTTCATTATTTTACGGAGTAGCACGCTGTACTACACGGTACGAACATAACCATAATACACACAACATCAGGGAACAGTTATTTGTCCCCATGACTCTAGTTACCAGTTATTTGTCCCCACGACTCTAGTTACCAAGCAAACATGAAACAGCTTCTCCATGAGCTTAGCTCTACTTCTGCCTCTTGTAGATCTTGTGCAGGAAGGATTTCAATACATTCTGAACTGCATTGTTCGGATGTGCTTCGATGTCGGCAATCAGCTTATTGTAACTCTCCCTCTCGTATTCATGAAATACGGCCTGCAGTATAACAGATAAAAGCAGTGCCTCAGGTCTTGCAATGGATAAATGAGAAATTCTGAATTATTGTTTCAAGCATGTTCAACAAATGAGTTCCTTCTTATTCTTAAAAAAACAACTGAGTTCTAAGTTTTGTTCCTCATCGAGTCGGGATGGTAATTATTCTTTTTCACACCTGCGTATGATGTCTGCATATGTTTACTCAGGCGATGATGATACACAGAACATAAATACAGAGAACGGTTAAGACAAACCTCCAGATTAAGTTCTTTATACAGATCCTTCACTTTTGCAACACATTCAGGATCTGGCTTCCCATAATTTTCCTGTCAATTAGACATAAAGGATTCAGATGGTGCCCATGGGTTGATAAAAACTACAAAGTTAATAATACTTACAAAAAGAATGTGCTTTTGGTTCTCGTCAGCACGCTCGAGAGCTTGCACAACTAACCATGAGCACTTGTAGTCTTCAATGTCCGTTCCAATCTGCATTAAGATTTCTACTGATCAGATCATAAGCTACAGATAAAATAAGCCTGGACAGCAATGGACCGATTGGCAGTAGCCATACTCATTGGGATTAGTACAACCACAACAGGCACACTAACCTTGCCAATAAACTCAGGATCACCATAACAATCTAGATAATCATCCTGTGAGAAAACTCATATTAGTGCGGTAGTCCAGTAATATATAAATTCACAACCAACAAGGTGAAAAGGTACCTGAACTTGGAAGTATGTCCCCATTTCCACAAGAATGTTCTTAACATCACCGAAGTTATCCAAATTCTCACCAGATAGCAGCAAAGCACATGCAACCTTGGATAAAGAAAAATATTATTGCTAGTGATGACAACTATTCGCAGATTACCGAAGTGAGAGTTTAAAGATGGAAAAAATCCATAGGAGAATGGTAAATCCTACCGGAAGATAGAATGAGTAGTAAGCTGTCTTGTACTGAACAATGCGGCGGTGACTGCACGATATGTCAGTTAAAAGAACACCATTAAATGAAGATCATAACCCAATTCTGAACTGCTAAAATAAAATATAGTGCAAATACAACTTATTCTAGAAACTACACATGGAACACAGAAAAGGAACTATCTGTTATTTTTTCCGTTCCTTTGTTTTGTTTGAACCTTATTTTTAGAAACAAATGGACAGGAAATCATGCAAAGAAAGAAAGAAACAAACACATAAATGCAAAATGAACTTACACTGTCAAGTTGTACTTTGTGAGATCCTTTTCTCCCTCATGAGTAGTAATAAGATCCAACAATTGACCTGAAGCAGTCTTAAACTCAACCTAACAAAACAAAAACATACAACTGGGCATCAGGGAGAAGCGTACAGTATTTTTTTCCCAACAATATGTGCATGTCAGAAGATACAACTTACCTCATTGAACAAATCAATGAGATCAACATAATACGGCTTTCCTTTAAAATGGCGTTGAAGAATTCGTGAAATATGGTTGCGAAGGATAATACCATCATTTACAGCAATGAGCCCAACCTATTGCAAAACAATGAAATACACAAATTTAGTTTTATAGGTAACAGATAGCAATTCAACATTGTGCTAATCTGATCACACTCCTTACAAGGATTGAATTAAGGGAACGTGAATCAGTTACTTAATGCATGACCTTTTTTTTTCAATGCCTGTGCAATTCTGGATTATAATTCATACAGTCATAAAAAAAACAATATATATAAACAAATTGATGCGTACAAAGGATGATTGTTCTGCTACTGACCTGAGGCACCCTAAACCAGCAAGGCTGGCCACGTCGTGTTTGAGAGTTGTCCATAATATCATCAAGCACAAGAAAATAAGCTTGAAGCTGCAAAATTATGCAGAACCATCAGTGGTGCCACACTTAGCATATAACTTCACTTGGCTAACAAACATCCTACAAGATAGCATTTGGAGAAAACATTACCCATTCAATGCACCAACCAAGGGTGCAGGCAAGAAATGTCTCATCCTTATTCAGAACATCAGTGCCCTTCAACATCTTGAAACTATCAATGACAGAGATCCCACGGTTGCACTTTCCTCCGAGCACATTGTAATCCAGCATCTGCTCCGGATAAAAAAAATGTCAACTACTTTGGCATTACTTCATGTCAACTACTTTAACATACTCAAATATACTGTATGTCCAATTTCTGTGGGTATGATTCTGATATCAATACACAATAAATAACAATGGTAAATGGAAATGGAAATGGTAATAGGTAGAGGATAAAAATCAAACAACAGAAACAAACCATCAGCAACCAATCATTTACACTTAGCTACTACTGTTGTGTCATTAACAGTAAAAGGTAGTAAAACTTTTAGAATACACCTGAACAATGTATTGTGCTCCCCAGCTTTTCACCTATATATATTTTATTACCGGTATTTCGCTTTGGACCACTCTTTAACCAATGCTTTCACTTTGGACCGGATAATTTACCTTTGTGGCACTTTGGGCCACCCTCAACTCCTTTATCCATCTGCATTCAATTTGTCATATGTCAAAGAAATGATCTACATATAGCCGAGGGAGTTTATTGACGAGTATGAGCCGGCATACTCGAGGTCATTCATATGCTTGAGAAGAGAGTTGGGGTGTCCCAAAGTGAAACAAAGGCAAGATTTACCTGGTTTAAAGTGAAAACATTGGTCAAAGGATGGTCCAAAGCGAAACATCAATAATAAAAGGTGGCCCAAAGTGAAATTTACTCTTTATTTTTTAAGGAACATCTGTAATATTTATACTGTCTAACCAACGGGATCTGAAATATTGACATGCAAAGTAGTAAAAACAACTAGCTCTTTTTAACTTTCCACGGTTAAGGAGATGCAGCTTGGATCTGAAATATTGACATGCAAAGTAGTAAAAACAACTAGCTCTTTTTAACTTTCCACGGTTAAGGAGATGCAGCTTTGATAGATCGTTTTTGCTGCAATATAGAACAACTCAACGTACGGTGAGTTCATCTTTTATGTCAAGGAAACCCACAGCATTTTCACCTTACCGATCTAAATATTCCAAAAGATGTACTTAGGCAAAGATCAAAATACTCAACAAGAATTTTGTGCCCCCCTTCCTCCAACACACACACAAATAAAAGAGAACATGGTGCCCAAAAGGCTAGCTTTACTAATTTTTTAAAGGATCTGTTGTACAACAGAAATGAAATCCGTATGCTTAAAGTTCATAAAGTGACTTTATATGATCTACTTCACCAGCGACTGTAGTAAAAAAAAAGACACTCCTGTCCGGCTTTTCCTAACAAGTTGATCGATCAATCACTGTAGCCTAGAAAAGCCCTGCCTTCCTTGTTCACCTACTCTTGTTAACAGATAAGAGAGAGAGATTACTCGCTCTGTTGCTCAGAGTTCAGACCCACTATGCAATTCAACACACCATATCGATCTGTATGTGAGACGTAAACTTACTTCCTTACCCCCTAGTCATTGCTCGCATACTCCTAACATTCTACCATCAGGAAAAAACATATACCAATAACCGAGCGAATTCACCAGCCAAGCGCTACTCATAAGCCCAGAAAACCCGGCGAAATTCCAAAAGCCTTGACGCGTCACGCGTGCACGTAGGCATCAACGCCACCCCCTCCCTCCCCTCTCGCTAAACCAGATCAAAAACCAACATCCGTATCCCTCCCAGCATAAAGGATCGAGACGGGGACAGAGCATTACGCGGTCGATCCACTGGAGCGACTCGTCGGTGAACTCGAAGGCCGGGTCCTCGAGCATCTCCTCCTTGAGCCTGCTGTATATCTCCGCGAACGCGGCCTTGGAGGAGTCGCCGCTCGCGCCGTTCGCCACCACCGCCGCAGCCGCCGCCGCCGCCGCCGCCGCCATTGCGCCGCTATCCCTCGACTGCCTCACGTGCGACGCGAGGGCGCGGAGAGAGAGAGAAGAAATTAGTGGCGAGTATTGGAGAGGAGATGGGGGATGAGGAGGACACAAAATTTTGTGGGGAGAAGCAGCTTCAGCGCACGCGTTTATTTAAGGACGGGAGATGGGCGCCGTGAGAGGCACACGTTTGCTTGCTTGGCTGGTTTGCGGAACTAGCTAGCGTTCCACCCTTTCCAGAAAACACCGTGAATTTGACAGAGTTTGGGGGGATTTTAATTTGAAAGAAACGTGTAGAATAATTGGGAGGAGATACGAATAAAAGAATGATGGATTGGAGGGTGACAGACTGACAGTGCGGTCTTGGCTACTGATTTAGGTAGTACTCTGCAAAATCATACGGCGACGTCTTTTCGCTTATACTTATACTTATCAGCTAAAATTTAAATTTTTAATCTTAAATTTAAAATCAATTTTAAAATTTTTTTTAATTAGAGTTTATTTTTCAGTTTTGCTTTTACATCGCTAAAAACATATATATAAAATTTTTATTCATAAATTACTTTTCATTTATAAATATGTTATTTGGCTTATTCCGCAGATAAAACAAATGATGGGGCTGATATTATTTTGTTTAATTTGCATATCTGGTTGTTTGGATACAAACATTTATTAATATTAGTGTTTTAGCTGCAAATGCATGGGTAACTCAATAGAATTTCCACTACAATTAAAGTATTCATTAGTAAAATCTACCGATGCATGTTCCTGTCATGTACTAATCCAGAAAACAAAATATATTTGGGTTTCGGATTCACGGTATACAAATTTACCGTATTGAAAAAAATATCATTGTTATTCATTATACCGGCTCCGTGTCAATGGTATTTTTAAAACTTCGAATTATGCCATTATATGTGTGTGAGGTGTTGTTAAACCAGTTTTTTTCATACGTATTTCTATGTGGACAAAAATGTTCATACTAGTTATTACTTAATCCGTCCTAAAATATAACAATTTTTACCTATCAGAATTTGTCCCAAAATATAACAACTTCTCCACCAAGACTCTCTTCCCAACCAATCACAACCTTCCACCATTCATTTTTCTCACATGCCTCCACTACTCTATCCAATCACAACCCTCTACTATTCACTTATACCTATTTTTTTAATAATTTTGTCCAACTCTAAAACTTCTTATATTATGGTACGGAGGTCTTTTTATTTCCTATCCCTTGTCAACTTCCTCTAGCTTAATGAGACCGATGACAGCTTTGGGTGGCATGTTAGGAGCTTTGACGTGATCGGGGTGTAGCGGGGGAGCTCTACGAGGTCGGTGGCACTCTCGAAGTGGCAGGTCGAAGCTCAACGAGGCCGAGTCACAACACGCAAGCTTAACAAGGTCGGTGGTAGCTCGGAGCCGGTATAACCGCATGTTACGACTAATATATATACTACTCCGAAAAAAAAACGAATTCCTACCTATAAACCTGGACACATATATATCCAGGTTCGTAGGTAGGATTGATCTTTTATTGGGACCGAGGGAATACACAGTAGATGAGCTACAATATTGTATCTCTTTTTTCTCATCTCTCATCCTCTCCTCTATTATATTTAGTGCATCTACATTGAAGTATGTGAAGAACTAAGTCATAGGATCTGATATTTTCTTTTTTTCTCTCTCCTTTATATACGCTTATAGAATACCATTATTACTTAGGGCATGTTTAGTTCCTAAAAACTTTTCTCAAAAACATCACATCAAATCTTTGGACACGTGTATGGAGCATTAAATATAGACAAAAAGAAAAACTAGTTACACAGTTTGCATGTAAATCGCGAGACGAATCTTTTGAGGCTAATTAGTTCATAATTAGCCATAAGTGCTACAGTAACCCACATGTGTTAATGGCGAATTAATTAGGCTCAAAAGATTTGTCTCGCAGTTTCCAGAAAAGTTATAAAATTAGTTTTTTTATTTGTGTCTGAAAACCTCTTGCGATATCCGGTCAAACATCCGATATGATATTTTTATTTTACCATCTAAACAGGCCTTTAGCTCTCCATGCCGACGCCAGCACTCCACACTCCACAGGCACGATGGGTCGATGGTAGCGATGGAGAATCTCGCATATCAGTTAGCGGAGTAGTTGGCAGGTAAGAACGACAAAGTAACATTGATTGATTCGCGATATGCACGAGGTAATGATTTTTTTTGTTGTCGTGGGCAACCAAAAAAAGAGCTCCTGGTACAACTCCCTTGGAATATCGTAATAGGCCGAGCAAGCGAAGAACATGAATATAATCAATTGCAATGAGAGGATTATTGGAGAATATAAGTACTTTTAGGCTGTATTTTGGATAACTGAAATTGATAATGTATAATCTGATTTTTTTTATAGCTATTAGAAAGTACATACAAATAAATGAACCATTACAGAGTTGAAAATTTGCTTTCGAAAAATATTACAACAAAAATAAATTTACAAAAACAACGTTTATAAGTTTGGAAAACGTGCAAATAAAAATCCAAAATCACGAAATAAGCGTAGTTTAATTAGTTAGATTCTCTGCGTGACACCAGCCCACCTAGATGTACTTGTAATTATAGCTAATTATTCTTTAATTGACAGGTAACGTACCTATTATGATATCGTACCAGTCTTCCGGATGTGCTCAGAGATAGGAATAGGATGTGTGTCTTCGTGTTTATAGGGATGAGTGTGCATATGCTCGTCCAATTTTTTAGAGGTGCTCACAGCGATAGGATATGTGTGTACGCGTGTTACAACGGTTTGCAGTTGTACTATTTTTTTTTAAAGATAGTCAAAAGATAAAAACAGAAAAGAATAAAGTCGAACGAGACTACGAATTGCTCAATAGGGATCGGTTATACTTTTTCGTATAGAAAATTTTTATAAAAAACATACCATTTAGCGGTTTTAAAAACATGCATGTGAAGAAAGAGAGATAGTAGTTTGAAAAATAGGGGAAGGAACTCAGCCTATATGTCGTTCTTAATGGATTATCCTGTCAGCATTTGCATTAATTTTCTGTAAGATCAATCCACTTTGTTAAGATTATATGGGACTAATCAAGATGATGATGCTACACATATGCATTATATATTTTCTGATTCGGCCGTCCGAACACGTTGAGTGCGACTGTGCAAACACGTGAGCAGTGAGCTAGGAGTATGTGAGTCATGTGACGAAAGAAAGGAAGCACCGGGCTATGCCAAAAGAAAGCCCTCAGGGAGTTTAGGAGTAGAGTAGTTGGACAGTGTGTAGGGCACTAGTGCCAGTGAACTGCTCGCTAATTCCAATGGGCTTATGGGCTTACTACTGGATTGTCACCTGTCAACGAGGAGCAAGCACCGGCGCCGAAACCTCCGGCCACGTGTGTATCCTCCCAATCATGCCAGAACAGTAGATCCACACGTGGCCGCGGCCCACACCGTGACACCGATAGGCGATAGGATCGAGTTGCACGGCTGCGGCTTACTTGTGGCCTGTTCAGATGGTAACCAAATCGTACAAAATATTTTGGTAATATTGGTCACCGATTGTAGCCACTTTGGTCACCGATTGATATGTTGATAATATTGTTAGAATTTTAGTAGGATTTTTTATATATTTATCAAAATTTGACAACAAACTAAATATATCTATTTTTTAGCAACTTTTTTAGTAAAATTAAAAATGACATTAAAATAAACCGGCCCTTGGTCTCAACGGTCTATCCCCCGGGCCACCGTATGCGGACACCAGTAACCAAAGTGGCTGCCCGTACGCAGGTAGGCACTGATCGTCGTCCGCGAAGGCCGGCGGCTTGTGCCCATGTGCTCAACTATCACGTGGCTAGGTGGCTTGACCAGACCAGGGACGTACTTGACCAACGGATCGAGTGGCGCACGGCGCAGGCCCTACGCTAGCACGTAGTACGCCCGTTAATTTCACGCGCGAGTCGCACGAGACGCATTTGTGTGTTTTGGTTGTATATAGAGTTGTGTGACTTGTGTCACTTGTGTGTTTTGTCTTGGGGCATCTCCCTCTCGTGATCGCGTGTGTGGAAGAAACGGCACGACGGTCTCGCTTTCACCGGCCGGTCGTACAACGGTCTCCTCGTAGGCTCGTCGCCGCCGTCTCCCGCAGGGCGCAGCGACGAGGTGGGCTGATTGATAATTATAGGCTGGGCAGTAGGTCAATAAACTGGGCCGAAAATGTTGGCCCACTCTGAGCCAGGCCTAGAATACAGTACTGTAGTAGTTTCGACCGGGCCGAATACCTTTGGGTTGGCATTCGCTGGAGCACGAGCGCAAACCCTGGTGTATGTTCTCGTTTGGTTTCTGCTGAAAAAAACTACGTACACGCGCATATCGATCGACCACATTCGAGAGATGCAACAACACTGCAAACAACACACACACACACAAAAAAACTCTTTTACACATTTCCCGCTTGTCTACCTAGCCTAATTAATCCAAGCCTATCTTTTTCACATGCAAGCGTATGCATAAATATTCATCGTGGCGTCATCAGCAATATCGAACTAGGTCAGTGCACGCATGGTTGGCGTGCCAGGTTTTTTTTTTCCTTTTCTTTTTCTTCTTCCGTGAGGTGCGACGCATGCGTCGGAAGGCGCGGTATCAGTCAGATCCGTATTCATGTCAGCTTGTTTTTCTAGCTGAGCTCTTGCTTGCAGAGAGGGCAAGAGGAGATGATCCTGAGCCACCTGTCCACGCATTTCAGGTGGAACATGTGCGTGCACGGCAGCTGCCTCACCTCCTCCTTCTCCTTGTACTGAGCCAGGCATATGCAGCACTCCTGCCATTTAATTCCAGTAAATATGTAAAAGCAATGACAATTCCTAGTTTCCTATAAGTTGTGAGCTCTAAACAATAATAAGCTAGCTAGAGAGCAAACTAATTGGCTTAGATGTATAAAATTGGACAACATCAACACATCATAGCTTGTTAGCACTAGTTTATGTTGGCTAAGTGCCTAAGTTGTTCCTAAGCAAGCACCGAACCAATGGGAAAGGTAAAGGTTTTAGCAGTTCTTATGTTGGCTAGTTAGCACTAGCTTATGTTGGCTAAGTTGTTCCTAAGCACCGAACCATGGGGGAAAAGTAAGGTTTTAGCAGTTCTTATCTTAGTATCCGCCCAAAAAGGAAGACTGTTCTAGTTTGGTGCGCACGTTTTCATCACTTTTTGGATATCCTATTCTGGCCAATAGCCGAGTTCACCAATCATTTGTTTGGCGAGTTTCTCCTTAATTCCCCTCTCTGCATCGCTAAACTTTCCTACCTCCCCGCAGAGACATCACGCTGCTTTGCTACTGCCTAATCATCTCTGTGCATGCAAAACTAACATATCCCACGATATTAACGTACGCGGCAACGGAACGTGCGCTCACCTGATCGTCGTGGTCGCGGTCTCTCGGCACGTCGGCCGGCTCCTTGAACCGCCACTGCGGCAGCGCGGCGAGCTGCTCGTCAGAGGCGCCACGGCCGACGGACGCGGAGTTCATGTTGTACCCGAGCGCGTAGCCGACGGCCGGGACGAAGCAGCAGAGCAGGAGGAAGAGGAGGAATGGGAGCGAGTAGACGACGGCGTTCCATGCGAGGAGGCCGATGCAGAGCGCGTACAGCCTCGGCGCGCGGTGGAACGACCCGAGCCGCGCGTCGAACACCCACACGTTGCCCATCACGAACCACATCGCGAAGAACAGCTCCAGGAACGCCCGTGCCTTGTTCATCAGATACGACCGGTTCCTGCATCCCACACACACAATTTCGATTTCCATCGAGGAATTAAGAAAGCTAATCAGCTAATGCCGTTTTATGAACCTTAGAGGGTCGTTGGCGCCGTGCATCTCGGGATCGTCGGAGAGCGTGCCGCCGTGGGCGCCGGAGGAGGAATGCCGGTGGCGCCAGTAGAGGAGGGGGAGGCTGAGCACGTTGCCCACGTTGTAGGCGGCGACCCAAACCCGGAGCGGCCACGCGGGGCGCTCCTTGGGGGAGGTGGCGACGACGGCCGTGGTGACGACCATCTGTGCCATGATCACGCCGAGCTCGAGGGCGAGCCAGCCGGGCGAGTTGAAGGGGTTGGAGCCCAGGTCGGACCTCGGGCCGTTCTGGTACTGGTACACCCGCCTCAGGAAGATGAACCACCGCGCCCTCGACATGCGCGCCACCGCGCGCATCGTGAACGCCGACACCCGGCCCGTCCCGGGCGTCGCCGACGACGAGGGCGGCCGCATTGTGGTGGCCGGTCAAGGGGGAGGGGCATTGGGGGCGCGGCTGATTTGAGCGTCAAGGGATAAAATGGGTGGGAGGGGAGGAGGCGATCGAGTTGGGTTTGAGATGGTGACCAACAATCTAACGGCTTTGCTTTGGCGCCAAGAGTGGAGGTCGTGGTGTGGTGAAGATAAAAACGGTTGGCCTAACCGTCCCCTTCCCGCCAATGCTTCTCATGGCTCTTAGGCTCTATAGCTTGTGTTTGGTTTTGTTTAGGTGGGACGCAAGAAGAGAGCCAGAGAGGTTCGGTTTATGGTGGGCAGACGGCATGACTCAACAAAGATCCCTTGTTGATTTCATCCTGTAGTACTAGTACATTGACACATTGTTTCCTTAAACATTGCATTTAGGTCACGTTTTTATATATTTGAATGTCGAGTTTGATTTGGTTTCGGTAAAAAAAAAAGGTACTAGCTTGTGTGTATCTCTATTGTAATGGTAAGTGAAGTGCAACAGTTTAAAACAGCATTACTTGTCTGAAACTATATATCTTGAATCATACAGTGCCTGTCAGTCAAGGACGATGAGAGGGATCATCACTCATCAGATGTCGCTGCCTCATCCATTGTGTTGAATCGAAGCTACTGACAATGAAACTTATATAGCAAACATCACAGGAAATTGATTCATGAAGCTGCCGCAGAGGACCCAGAGCTCCTCTGTATAGGTTGAACGTCTCTGTAGATGTGGTAGGCAACTACCAGCAGTCAGCTTCCTCATTTTGGTTGAGAAATCCCGTTTCTGACACGGTACTTGTACTTCAAACCTTTCTGGGCACTTCCCGATCGCAGATCCACCATCGGTGAATTACCGAGACGCTCAATTTGGTATCAATATTGTCGTGTGCACTAGCAGGTAAACAGGCGGGGTCCGGGGATCCATTGAGCCTGAGGTTATCGCTCTCGTTGCATACATGCGTTTACGCTCTTTACCTTGTGCGGAATGGGTGATATGCAAGTTTTACAGCTGAAGTCTACGTGGGAAGGTGACATATGCCTCTCTTGTCTCTTCTCTCTTTACGCGAAGGCAAAGAACGTGCCTGCTACACTTCCCTCGTTAAAAAAGAGGCCGTGCCTGCCAGTTTGGTAAGGGCAGTCCCAACCACCCATAGTGTTCATAAGTAGTGTCTATGATGCCATGTCAATAAAATATCACAATAGAAACTACACTCTACAACCCATGGTTTCTTAAAGTGGGCCATTAATAAATACATCATCTCTCTTCTCTACCAATCATATTTATTCTTCATCTATTATGAAGACACTATTCTCTCCCAATGCAAAACTTGATAGTGTCTAGTACATAAGTTCTCGTGTTAAAGCTGTGTCTTGCATGAGACCCAGTTTCTTCCTCTCTTCACTCTCTCTCTTAATTAATATAGTGTCACATAAGTTAAAAGTCATACATGGCAATGTAGTTAATGCCATAGACACCATCCTAAGTGGAGGGTTGGGACTGCCCTAACACCCGCAAAGGGTGAGAGAAAACCGGATTAAGTTATCTTTATGTCCCTCATGTTGACATTAAGTTTAAATTACATTCTTAAACCGGAATATCATAATATTGAACCCTAAATTTTAAAACCGGATTAAATAAGATCCTAAAGCAATAAAGATGATTATTTTGGCTGACGTGAAATCCTAGCCAGGAAAAAAGAATATATGGGGCTCACATGTAAGTGGGTTTCTACATCTCTCCACTCTTCCCTCTCTTCCCCTCCTCCACTTTTCCGGCTCTCTCCTCTCTTCCCCGTCTCCACCTCTCCGTCTCTCCTCTCTCTTCCATAGGAGCTCGCCAGGGGAGCGGATCTACCCATTAGGCAGGGTGGGTCGACCGACTCAGCTACGACTCGTGTCACCTCACACCCTCAAGACCTCCTTACCCCCTTATAGTAGTCATAGGCCATCAAAATTAGGTATAACAAGGTGTGAACACCCAATATATTGAGGTAGTTATGCAAACATTATGTTCGATTGCTCTTATCAAGTGAACATCTTCATTCTCCGCCCCATCTATATTTTAAAGCTGCGTCCGCCAATGCCGGGGGGAGAGGGTCAGCGACCAGTGAGAGCGGAGCGAGGCGACAGCGGCAACAGAGACATAGAGCTCGAGCAGTTGCCTACTCACCTCACTCCTCCCACCTCACAGTGCAGCATCAACAGCGGCACTTGGGCAAAACACGGCATGACAACTCATGTCTCCCAAGCGCAACATTGGTTACGCGTAGGATAAAAACGGATGGCTCGGGCCTTGGTAACGCTGCCGCCCTCGTCGCCTCCGCAGTCACCACGACGACGACTGTATCCTCCTCCTTCCTTGCCCTTCCCCTTATCTCCCCTACCAGCAGCAACAATTGCACAAGCACGAGCCACCCCCCGTGGCCAGCGTTGGAGATGAGGCGGAGATAGAGGCTATACACGTGTGGTGCGAGGCACAATGGGAGTCTTCGTGGCCACACCGCATGACATGATTGCTCAGATACATCAACACTTGCAGATTCGATGGATGACGCGCGTCTCCTCCAAGTCTGTCGGCGTCGTGGCCTCCACAACACGTAGTGGAGGGCTCCAGGCACCGTTGAGATGCTCAGTCTGCATCTGTTGTGACTATCGGGACAGGCTAGCATGGGATGCGCGATGAAGCTTGATGATGGTGGCGCTGGCTTCCTCGCCTGCAGGCGCGGTGAGGTGCTCTCTACACGGGAGCTTGGCCTCATGCTAGCGATGGCCGACTGGTGGGAGGCAGAAGTTATGGTGGGAGCCGCCTAGCCGCAACCGCATCCTCTCCAATTGCTCATCACTACCATCGCTTTCAAGCAAACGGCTGGTGAGCTCAAGCTCGTCGGCTCCTTTTCCTCCCTCCCCTTCTCCTCCTCCGCTGTGGACCACCGGCACCCCTTCACCGTTGACCTCCAACTGCCGCTTCCACCTCCCATGGACAGACTCTTTGGTCATTGTCCCTCTCCCCATCGGTGAGCTCCTAGAGAAGAGACAAGAGAGGTGCAAATGGGGAAGAGAGAATATGTAGAAGTCCACTTACATGTGGGCCCACATGTTTTTTTTCTGATTAGGATGCCACGTCAACCAAAACAGTCATCCATACTGTCTTAGAACCTTATTTAACTTGGTTTTGAAAGACAGAGGTTCAACATTTTTTATATTACGGTTCGGTGATGTAATTTAAACTCGATATCAAAATGAGATGAGGGACCTTGAGTGAACTTGTTCCAAATTTTAAATTCCAGCATGATCCTGGTTGCGAAAATTTCTTGCCCATACTGACATTTCCGGGGCGTTGCGACGATGAGGCCCCAAGGCCGGAGCGGGAGCGTCCCCGTTTCCTTCTTAGAAAGGCCCGCGCTATGAGGTCCCTTAACTTGTCAACGAATTCGATTTTCATCCTTCAACCGGAAAACCAGATACAACGGGTCCCTCAACTATCAAAACCAGTGCAGATGAGGTCTCTCGGCGGTTTTGACGGTGGTTTTGGCTGACGTGGCGCCTACGTGGCTAATTTGACTTGGTCTTCATCTGATGTGGCATTAACGTGGCAATTTGATCCCAAAAAATAATAAACTTTGTGGTACCCACATGCCAGTTTCACACATAAATTAATTAAAAAAAGGTGGAGCCCCACATGTCATTGTCAAACCCCCCCCCCCCCCCCCCCCTCCTCCTCTCTCCCCATCTCCCTCTCTTCCATTCTCTCTCCCCTCTCCCATCCTCCGTGGTTTCCGAGCGCCCACTGCCCGATGCTTCGTTGCTACCGCCAGCGTCGTCGCTGCTCCCGCCGAAGTAGCCGGAGCCGCCCATCCGCGCTGAGTCCCGCGCGGTTGTTGTCGGAGAGGACCTTAGCGGCGGCGGGGGGTTCACAGGGAACACCATACATTACTTCAAAACGCTAAAAGGCGGTGATGGCGACGGGTGACCGTGGAGGTTGGGGAAGGCGAGGTCAGCTTCCGGGATGCCGCCACCGAGGAGGGGCGATGCACGGCGGCCGGCGCGAGGAGGGAGGCGGCGCGCGGCGGCCGAGCGAGGAGGGCTGGTAGTGCTTGGATCCGGCGGCGTTGGAGCGGTCGATGAAGTCGACGTTGGCCTTGAACACGCGGAAGCGGCGAGCCTTCTCGGCGGCGTCCTTGTATGTGCACCTGTGCTCCGCCATCCACATGTCGTCGCTCCCCTCGATGGCCACCGACACCAGCTGGCTCACCACGGCGGCGGCCAGCGAGCCCTCGTCGTTGGGATTCACGCGCTGGTAGCCGCTAATTGTGGCGGCGATCCCCGACGACGACGACGAGGCGTCGAACTAGCACGTCCCCTGCGCGCCCTGGTAACCGTAGGCCGCCTCAGTGGTGACGCTGTCGCTAGTAGTGGCCATGTACTGGAATGCCTTGTCGAGGTTACGGCCAATGGTGCAGCCGCCGTTGTCGGAGCAGTCGAGCAACTGCTGCTCCGACAGGGACACCAGCTTGCCGGTGGTGATCGATCTGGTGGATGCCCTCTACGGCGGTCACCGTGGAGAACGCCCAATAGCAACCGCAAGATAGTTGGGTCTTGACGCCGGTGACGGCGCCTTGCTGCCGCTAGTCAACCTCGGCCAGCTACTGGTTCTCCTCCGACGAGAGGCTGGTGGTGGCGTTGGCGGCTGTGTACATGGTGTTGGGGTTGTAGCCGGTGTACATGGCGGCGAACTCGGCGTTGATGAGGTCGGTGAAGCGGTTGGTGGCGAGGCGGTAGCGCTTGTTGCCGGCGGCGTTGGAGCGGTCGATGAGGTCGACGTTGGCCTTGAACACGCGGAAGCGGCGAGCCTTCTCGGCGGCGTCCTTGTACTTGCCGTCATCGTCATCGGAGGCGGCGGGGATGACGAAGACCGTCAAGAGGGAGAGCCGAGAGGGCAAAGGGATGGGCCCACGTGGGTCGCACCATTTTTAAATTATTGTTTTCTGTGTAGTTGGTATGTGGGCCCATAGTTTTTATTATTTTTCTAATTATAATTGCCACATAAGCATCATGTCAATGCCACGTCGGACGGAGACTTAGTCAAACCAGCCACGTAGGTGCCACGTCAACCAAAACCGCCTTCCAAACCGTCGAGGGACATCGTTTGCACGGTTTTGATAATTCAGGGATCGGTTGTATCTGGTTTTTCTGTTTAAGGATGAAAATGGGATTCGGTGTAAAGTTAAGGGACCTCAGATAAACTTATTCCCCGCGGCGCGCGGTGGGACTTTGGGGGCTTTCACGTGTGTGGCCCGTGTGTGCGGCCGAAATAGAGGTGGACACCGTTTGGTGCGGGCGCGATGGATGATGGCCTGCTAGCTGCAGGCTGCGTGGAAGTCCAGTTCTCCCAAAACATGTCGAGCCAGGGCCCAAAAATCCCGCACCCTCCAATGACCGCAAACGGAATTCGATTTTGCTAAATATTTATCGGGTGATTTTTTTTTATAGTATTTGACGTTTTTCTATCCGCACGATGTTTTCCAAGATTTGTGAAAAACCAGGGTCAGTTGAGTCCATGACCGAGTCAACATGACTTTGTATCGATGGATTCCTGTACATCACGTATGTCAGTACCCATTTATTTCTTCTGTCTATTTCTTTCTTTCTTTTTCTAGTTACCAAAAAAATTTACAGTGCACTTACATGTCATATCTACTATTTTTATAAATGTAATTTTAATTATAAAGCATTGTAATTTTAGTTATAAATGTAAAATTTAACACTTTAGATATCTGCACGGTTTCTCAAGCAATGTATTTGTGCTAAAACTACAAATATTCTAGTTACCAAAATTTACAGTGCACTTGTACTAAAATTACAGTGCACTTACATGCCATATCTACTGTTTTTACAAATGTAATTTTAGTTATAAAGCACTGTAATTTTAGTTATAAACACAACATTTAACACTTCAGATATCTGCATGGTTTCTCAAGCAATATATTTATATTAAAATGACAAATATTCTAGTTACCAAAATTTACAGTGCACTTGTACTAAAATTATAGTGCACTTACATGCCATATCTATTGTTTTTACAAATGTAATTTTAGTTATAAAACACTGTAATTTTAATTATAAATGCAACATTTGTGGTAATCTTTACTGAATACTACTCTACTAACAAGCACAATCACAGGCTACTTGGACGGTTTCTCTGTACTGTTATTTTTTTTTTTACCGTTGGATGCAGATATGAGGGGAGAAAAAATTTAGGTGATTTTTTCTCAAAAATCACACGACAGATGCCTAGATAGTCCCAACGGAATTATACGTCGTTCGTCGATGCACGATTGCACGCCGAGTCGCCGACACTGGTTCATCGATGCATCTGATCTGATGCATTTTATATATTTTAGTTTACTTAAGTACACTTACTTTGCCTCTAAAGCTAGGCCTGTGAATTTTTTTTCAAAAAGGAAAAAAAAATCTTCACCAAACTGATCGATAGAGGGTCTGGTTTTGGTTGTTACCGGTTCAGTTGTCGGCCTGGTAATAATTACTTTACCTGGAAGTAACTAATTTATCTTGTGCAACGTTTCTGTCTCGTCAGAAAAACTGTGCCCTGAAAGAGAGATGGTATGGCCGAGCCGCAAATCTCTTCTCCTTGAAATGGCAAGCTAAAGATGATCTCATCGATGTTGATCGCTCAAGGAGGCAAGGAAATTAAGGAGGCGAGAAAAGTACATAAAGGAGATGGGAACAATAAGTGTAAAGGCAGAACTGAAAACTCTATGGATTCGATCACTGCTTGACAGGGAACATACTCTAAGCCCAGGAAAACGACCGCCAGATATATTAGCATACCTTTTTGCAGAAAAGAAGAAAGATTGTCATCTTTTTTTGTCGCAAATAAAAGGGGTTCTCGGCTAGTAGAAAGTATTTTATGATCCTAGATGCATATGCACAGATAGGCTCCTCTTCATTTGTACAAAGTTTTAGACAAGGAGCGTGCATCCATGCTTCATTTTATTTTTTCTCGTCGAAAGCTATTCATATGGAGTATGGAAACCAATCCTCTGTAATATTATCCTTTAATTTTAAGTGATTGATATTTGAGCCTTACACATCTAAGGGTGGATATCGAGCTAGCTCGGGCTCGGGCTCGGCTCGTTAGGATAATGAGTTAGCTCGACTCGGCCCGTTCTCTAGCTCAAGCTAGCTCACGAGCTCTACTAGACAGAGCACCATGCCCTCTCTTCTCCACGAGCGCACACGAGTAGGAGGGGCTAGTGGGCAGCGCAAATGGATGGTGAGCGAAACAAGAAGGAGAACGTCATGGTTGGCAGCACCAGCCGATCTTACCGAAGCGACAGGCTCCACGACACGTAGAAGCTCACAAATCTTCTGTCGGAACATGTACTCGTCATCCTCCGTATCTCTCCGTCTTGGACGGGAAGAAGAAGGACGACAGTCAATGGATGGCGGCACATGCAGCACAGGCGCCACAACGTGATGGGAAGTAAAGCAGAGAGCTGCCAAATCCAAGTGGCGGCGAGAGCGCACGCGGCAGCATGCACATGTAGTACAACCGGGTCAAGGCCAATAGAGTACAGTGAAGGGCGGGGCAACAAGCACGAGCCTCCAAACCACCAGCGGCGGCGGCAAGTGCTCTAGACCTTCACCTTGTTTGGCTCATGAGTAGCTCGCGAGCTAGCTTGAGCTGGTTCGTTATCTCTAACGAACTAATTAAAACATGAGCTTAGCTCTTTACAAAAATGAAACGAGTCGACTCAAGCCAAACCCAGCCACGATCCGTCCAACCTACTTACAAAATCGTGCCCACATGTAAGTCACCCACATTAGATGGCAGTACTGTAAAGAAACTCATCCATGGAGTATAGATACCCACATGGAAAAATAAGAATACAACAACTAAAGTATCGAAAAGAAAATCTCACCGTGGTGCACTACTAACAGTACTTTATAACAAACTATGAGCTTGTTTGACCATGTTACTTTACAGCTAGTTGCAGTCGTGGTTGGGCGATAACTATTAGGGTTTACCAAACCGTTTAATGTGGAATTACCGCCACCCCACGGTTTGGTGGTTACCGCAAGGTATATCGTAATTTCATAATCTGGTAAGGTTATCGTATATGATAACCACGATAACCACACGATTATATATATATAAACCCTGATAGATAGCTATAGGACGAGCAATTAATTTTTTTTCGTTTGTTGTGACCGTGCATCCGCAATAATCTCTCTCAAACAACCCCCCCCCCCCCCCCCCCCCCCCCCCAAATATGTTAAATTAAAATATCCAAATAAAAAACAAAAACGATACGAAGATTGGACATCTGGAATGAGGATTAATAATGGCCTATTGGCAGGTTGGTCTGTACACGTCCAGTCACTGTACAGTAGGTAGATTTGGACATATACCGTTGTAGTACCATGCGTGTTACTACTACTACTACAAACGAAAAAGAGGCATGAATGCATGATAAGAAAAGGTCAGCTATCAAGTTTTAATCCCCGCTGTAATCAAGCTGTGCCGCAAGAGAAGGAATTCTAGAAGCACCACGACGAGACGGATCGACACTAACACAAGAGGGGTCCAAAATCTTAATCCACCTTGTGTATATATAGTTAACTCCATGTTTGGGCACAGTGGTGTCACCCAGCCCCCATCACCAATCGATCGACGGGTTATTTCCCAATCGCACTTAACGTGACATTGAAGTCAATGATCCCCACGGCGATCGATTACGATCGCTAAACCAATGCGATTACCGAGCGATTAATTAGGTCCTGATACATATATTAGTCACTTTTTTTGGATTCAGATATCCCGTCCTGCCGTCCATCCGTCTATCCGAGTCGATCGTAGTACTACATGGCTGTCGCTATACACACAGCAAATTAATTTCTTACAGATGGTGCATGGCATCGCTTGTGTGCATTGTTGATGACTAGATGTGCGTGGTTGTTCAACGTCACGTAGGTTTAGTGGTACGTTGGATCGTGCTAAAACTCTTCTCGCTTGCTTGCTTAATTAGTTGCCGACTTGCTGTGTGACCTGACGGTATTTTCAGTCGGTGAATGGAGATGGAGTTGGACGGATGCGACGATCGATGGATGGAACGAGGCATGCACGTGACACGTCGTCGTTAAGGTGAGCCTTTGTTACACGATCTCCTGCTAGCGCATCTCGGCTCGCTCGCTCGACATCTCGACTGATCAGTCCGACCCGATCGACGTTCGTGCGCGCGGCAAACGCCAACACCGTTGATTTCGCCTGGTGTACGCGTGCGGGTGAGCTGTGCATGCACCGCACTGCAGGCGACGCGAATGTATGGCTCGAGTGATAGGGCGGCTCGCTAGCTAGCTTACGGCCTTCCGCGACCTCGATCGTGCCGACACTCCCGCGCCCGGGCGGCGAACGCCGCCGAACCTTGTGAGTGCGCCATGCGGGGCCTGCACCGTCGACATATTGGGTATTGGCCGATTGGCGTTCCACGCTCCCCCGTCCCTATAGCTATCTTTGTTTCCTAGGTGTGGAATATCACACAGCAGCGTGCGAAAGCAACCGCGCCATGGATCGATCGGTAGTTCGGTACGTACGTAGCGGCACTGCGGCAGTAGTGCTAGTGTGATGACGGCAGGATTGTGGCACACGATCAAAAGCAAGCAGCTCCCCTGAAGGCCTGAAATCCTGAATCCTGAAATCGTGATCGCGCGCGGAGAGACCACGTACCGCCCGCTGGGCCGGGCCGCGTATGTCCATCCAGTGGATTGGTCAGTAACTCAGTATAGCAGCCTCACAGGTTTTGTTTACGATTTCTTTTCGGATTTGCTTTTTCACTTGTGACAGATTTTTTGCTCTTTTTTTTTAAAAATACACAGTACACACGAACGTAGATGCTCATATACATGTATGTACACCCTACCACTATGAGCCACTTTAAAAACTGGGCCAATATATCTTACAATTAACAAAGTTATCACAGGTATCTGATTGTCGATGGATATGTCGTATATCACTAAAAAAAACTATTACTCGTGAATGCGTGCACTCGTGTCAAGTTTAGAACTTAAATGATTTTACTACACATTTGTCGACAAATTACGTTGTATAACATATGTAGGAGTAAGTTACAATGTAGTTATACTACGATCTTACTATATCTATATTTAGTAATTTTTTAAGAGAAAATTTATTGACAAATGTATAGATAGTCCTAAACCTTATACCAAAAGAAAAAGTAGCCTAAACCTTATACTAAAAGAAAAGGTAAGCCAAGACAAAATATTGACAAACTTGGATGTTTGGTTGTCAAGATTTTGGTACACAGTTCCTTTGTTTGTTTCAGATGTAACGCACCAGTGCTTGGGTTTCACTTGAGATCAGATATATTTTGGTCTAAAAGGTGAAAATAGTATGGAATTCCCCCGGCTATCCTGAACATTTTCCCCCTTTTGTACTGACCATTTACTTGGAATTGGAATTGACGGAAGCGTAAACGTGATCTGGTGAGGCTTTTTTAACGGCCCGTTTGGTTGGGAGAAGTTTTTATGAAGGATTGATAGTTTAGAGGGATGGGACTATTAACTGTTTTATTTGATTGGGAGATATGAGAATTTTGGTGCGATGGGGACGGAGAATTAAGAAGCTCCCTCATTTTCAATATCTGGGTAGGGAGTGGTAATTGGGAGTAAATTCCTCCTTTACTTTTCTTAAACAAATCTCAATTATCCATTTTCATTAATGATCTAATCTCCAACTGAACTCCTTATCAATTTCCACCACCTCTACCAAACAAACTATTGGGATTAAAAATTAAATTCTCATCTTAATCAATCTCACATGAATTTCCTCATGTAAACTCTCAATGCCCTGCTTCAAGCTGCCAAACAAGCCGTAATAGTTTCGCTGGTGTACCGATTTCATAAGTTTTTTTTTTGGCAAAACCACCATATTGTACTGGCAACCCAGCACAAACAATCCTTTATTAAATCAAACCCTAATCAACCCCTGACCCTTATGTGTTACTAGTGTGTTGAATGCTATGGCATCCTCAGTAGTATTTACTAGTTGTGCTTTGAATCTTCACGACTTCACCAAGTAATTTGTAAAGTATTTATGGCTTCATTTGCTTGACAGTTGACACTATGGTGCCATGTTTTCGATATATTCTACTCCCTCCGTTTCACAATGTAAGACTTTCTAGCATTGCCCACATACATTTAGATGTTAATGAATCTAGACATATGTATGTGTTTGGATTCATTAACATTTATATGTATGTGGATAATACTAGAAAGTTTTACATTGTGAAACGGAGGGAGTATATCATTTTCTTACTATACCATTTTATCCGTTTTTTCAAAAAAAAAGTATAGGCTGTGTTTAGTTCCACGTCAAAATTGGAAGTTTGAAGAAATTGGAACGATGTGACGGAAACGTTGGAAGTTTGTGTGTGTAGAAAAATTCGATGTGACGGAAAAGTTGAAAGTTTGAAGAAAAAAGTTGGAATCTAAACATGGCCATAGTCGAGAAATGGTTTGGGCAATTTCCAAACATTTTGACCCCTATTATTGCCACAGTTCTACGATTTGTTTTCTATTGATACAGGAGGGTACTACAGTGTGGCAAGAAACACGTTCACACACACAAAAAGAAAAAGAAAAAGGCAGAATATGCTTTTGTGGACATGTCAGGAAGGTTCCTGGCAGAGAAGTTAACATCAGAAGAGGGTCATGAACAAATCTTCCCTGGGAAGCAGGTGGCATGCAAGATTTTACGTCCACCTTTACAATATTGTGCAATCTCCGGTGTGCTACGTATATTGGAAAGTTGTCTGATAGGATTATTAAAGGTGCAGTGCAGCCGTATCATTTTCACTGAGGTAATAATGCCTACTACAGTTGAGACGATCTCACACACACAAAAAGAAAATGTCATATCGTTTGAAAAATGAGGGATATCAAAAGGGATGGCCAGACACCGATGATCTCTGAGCTGCAAAATCAAAATGTAAGAGAACGGGACACATCTCCAGCTAAACATGACAAAGTAGCAAAACTGCATAGACTAGTCCATGCTGGTTCTGACGTGCATGTCGGCCGGCAGAACATTTCTGAAGCCTCAGCCCGGAGGGCAGACACAGAAAATGTGCAGCTTATATGCTTCATGCTGTTGCTAATGGTGGTGGGCTCCATTATGGAGCTGAAGGCCACCTCCACTTAACGACTGGAAGTTCGTTAGTTTTCTGCCCCTGAAGCTACATTTTATTGTTTTGCAAAAACTTCATTTGGAGACTGGAGTACCCAATAATATTCAGAAACTCGAGCTACGGATAATCAAATAATGGCAGAACGATTCACGTTGCATTTCAACGTTCGCCGTGGGTGCAGTACTGCAAGTTTGTTATATTAAGCAATGAAACATGTGTACGGCCTTCCTCGTGGCTAGATACGGATTACACTCGCACGGCCAGATGATTAACTCTTGCTTTGCCCGTAAGTTTTTTCTAAGATGCATCTGATGCATGCATTGATCTCTAATAGGCTATTAGGCTGATACGTAATGACGTACGCGCAAGACTATTGTCAAGTTTGGTACGCACTAGTAAGATATATTGCATTGCGCCCGCGATTTCAAGCCCGGTAGGATTCCGTTTGAAAGCAATCACGCTGGAATGATTAGTCAGGTAGCTCGGAATGCACTAGAAACGGATTCCATTTCTACTCCTAGATCGGACGGCACCAATATTGAAACGAAGCAGAGGACGACGGGAAGAAACAATCCTCTGAACTGAAGAACGGAAAAATTCAGTAAACTGCATGTACGGACGCTCCTTACTCTGAAATGCAGCTAGCATCCAAACTTTCCAAGCTCCAAGCATCAGGACAGTTGGACAGTACTGGAGAGTACCACTGATTAGTTATGTTGCTTGGCTTCCGTTGCGTAACCTCCATGGCTCTAGCTTAGTTGCTACTACTACTAGATATTAGGCTATTAGCTACGTACCTTAGCCCATATCTTGTCAGTGTGCCGTGAGAGCGAGAAAGAGGGGTAGGAAAGGAACAGTACGCACTATCCAGACAGCCAGGCATGCATGCAGCAAGTCCGGCCTCCTAATGAAAAAAAAAACAGAGAGAGGCGAGCTGAATTAGGTGAGGGGAGAATTAATTAGTGCACAGTTCAGTTCTGCATGGCTTGAGCAGGCGCTTTCCATTGCAGCTAGCCAGCAAGCTCAATCATGCAGGTTACTCATGCAAGGCAAGTGCACATCACGCCATCTTTTTGTGACAGCAACGGCCTCTAACTCGTACTACTAGTATTACTACTACTACGTAGCGGCAGCGCCGGCCGGGCGCACCAACCTCGGGAGCCCAGAGATAGCGGCCGGTGACGTCGTCGTTTGGCGATGAGTAAACTAGTAGTAACATGTGTAATGTGATGTGTAATGCAGCCACTTAGTAGCTGCTAGCTTTGGGCTTGCATAACTTCAAAGAGGAGCTACCATGATGCACCACCTCTTTAGTTTGTTTTTTTTTTTCTTTCTTCTCTCGCTCTCTCACCTTTGGGGTTTTACTTACTAGTAGTACTTTCCTTTATAGAGGAGGCATGTCAAGATCAAGCCTCAGGTAGGAGAATCCTGGAGGATCCTTTTGGCCACAATAGAGACATGCACTTGAGGTAATTCCCAATTGATCGATTAGTGACTACTTTGCCGGGCGATTCTTTTACATGTCGCCCATGCATCCTGCATACTACAACGTAGTCGTCGTCTTAGTTAGTGCTGCGGAAGTTGCAGCGGTAACAACTTGCCTTATAGTGGCTACGTAGCTCGGTAGTCGGTAGTCCTAATTCTTCCTTCTTTTAGCCGTCCACTTGTCTGAACTCTGAAATAATCAGCGTCAACTGCAAGAATATACTGCAGTTGCCCCCGGCCCCCTTGGTACTACAATTGGAGTTCTCTTGAAGAAAGAAAAAAAACAGAGTACAAAAAGGAAGGAGAGGATGATAACAGTACAAGTTGTCAACAAATATATTTTTTGTGTTATTGTCCAACTTTCTTCAATTGAGCCTCTTTTTTCTTGTGGGTGAAAAAGAGGCCAGCTTGTCTTTTAGCAACTGCTGCAAGCTCGATCGAAAGGGAAAAGCTGCCTACCCTGGTCCTGGTACGCGGGTAACTTCGTCAGAAGAATTGGAGAAGAAGCATTGTCGCATATGGAACATGTAGATCATCCCATTTTATCAGAAGGTTAACACTACTACGTTGACGCACATTTCTTGAGTTTCACTCATGCAGGTTTATCTGGCGAAAAATATGCCTTTTTTTACCGGTGACATGCAAATTTGTGCCTCCAGCATTATAGTGACTCCGCACTGCTATCACCACTTAGCCACTCACACATGTGTTGTTATTTCCAAGCAATTAGCTTTTGTAGACACCGTTAGGCAAGTGATTGATCACTGATATTGCCTAGCAGAGTAGCAGTCTCTCAAGTCAAAAGAGGGGAGAATCAGACAAATGCTCAGTAGCATTCACAGATCTGATCATTCACTGCAAACACAATTTTCCCGTTATTCCAATCGATCTGTGAAGGCACAAGATCAATGCATTACAATTCATGAGCACATCGGTGCAACTTGGTGTGTCTGCATGCAGTTGCAGTTGCAGCGCGCACAAAACAACGTCAAGAGCAAGTTAAAAAAAATTAAGTGCGCGGCCGTTAGGGATACTAGGGTTCCCAACTAAACCGAACTCGACATGTACATGGAGCAGGCTGGAAGCTAAGCCTGACCCTGATTGGCCACCAAACTTGTTGCCGAGGCCGTGCGCGCGCGGTGGACGGGTGGTGCTGGTGGTCTCCGCGCTACGCTAACCCTGCATGCTTTCTCCGGAGCACGCTAGCTTTGCCCCCCCTCCCCTCCTGGACGGAACGGACACATCCCTCGCTACATCATTATCCTTGCGGTTGTAGCCAGCCTCGATCGAGCACTGCTCTTGGCCTCTTATCTCTATCTCCCTGCACAGTCATACTGCTGAGAACTAGCTGCCATCATTTGGCACGAGCCTTCAAGCCACTCTAACGAGGGTCACGGCACTAGCTAATTAATCGGTACAGGCCAGAGCACTTAAATTAAGTGGTTTTCAGATCGTTTTCGCGCTACAAGCTGCGTTGGCATGCAAGAACAGCATGAACACCACGGATGATGTGTGCCGTTATTGAGAAATTCGTTGCAACGCATGCATGGCATTATGGCAAGTTTGATCGTTTTAGTATCGTGCTCTTAATTAGTGCCTAGGGCCTCCAGATAGATGGAAAAGAAAATAAAAAGGTTGACGTGTACAACTCGATCATGCGTATGCTTTAGCGCACAAGCGTGGGAGGCTAAGTGCTGGGGGTTGCCCTCTCCTGCATGCAATTGCTATGGCCCGAGGCTTTAGGGACCCTCGCTTTTAGTGTACTGAAAGCTGAATGATTGCACGGTTGATCGAGCCACGCACTGCAAGTACGTAGTACTCGAATTTAGGATGGAGTCGACTGATCGATCGAGCCGTCTGGTACGTTGAACTGAACATCTGCATCTCACCTTTTCCTTCCTAGTGGTACGAGGGCCAGGGCCTACTGCGCTGCTGTGCTGCTTTGCTTCGTTAATTTGTTTGTTCCCGTTTTGTTATGCAGTAACTTTGGCTTGGCTAGGCTCGGCGGTTAATCAGGCACCCCTCTCCCTGTGGTCATTTTGCCGTCTCTCATTTCTGCTTTCTTGCAGCTGATGAGACCAAAGCGTGTGCGTTATTTTCACCTTTCAGCGTGTAACTTTCACCCTTGCATGTCTTTCTAGAACGAGCTAGGTTTTTACCCCCGCACCTAATTAAAGAAAGTTTTATGCTTCGACATTTTAACGGTTACAGAATAGAGGAATTTTAGAGTTCTTGAGAAAATATTTTAAGGTACCTAAATTTTACACTAAAATTTTTGATACCTTGAGGTATTTAAGTATCTAGAGGTACCAAATTTTACATTAGAAAATATGTTACCTCTAGATACTTTATTAAGGATGGTAAAATAACCCTACAGAATATCCACTCTCTACTTGGAAGAAGAAAAAATCATCAACTTCTTACTCCGTCTAGTAGATCCTACGACAGGTATCCTATGACTGATAATTCTGTACATGTTCTCATGCATGAAACTGACACTGCGATAAGCAACCTGGTTAAGTGTTTATGCCTTCTTTAGAACATAACAAAGTAGAAATTCTGAAAGAATGTTCTAGGAACTGTATCGATTCGGCCGTGTAAAAAAAAAGAATTCCTACTACTAGTAGTAGTACCAGTACCCCACAAAAGGACTCTTACGTGGAAAGACGTGGGGCCAACGCTGCAATTCCAACTGTCGGCTGCTATCCTCTTCAGGATCTCGTAGACAGTGATCAGTTTAACCCGATCTATGAAAAACAATGCCGTATTTACACGCACGAATACGACGTCCCCCGACCGGCCGCAACTTGGATGGCAGCTTTACCTCCGGCTGTCTCGCCGCGCACAGTTGGCCACCGCGCCACCCGCGCACCGGCGCACGGGGCTGGCACCTGCAAATCAACACGGATAGATGGAACGCGACAGTCGGCAGCAGCGGTAGTAGTTCGCCTATTGCCATGCGTGGACACAGGCACACACGCAGTCGGTACGGCCAGTGTCGACTGAGCCGGGCACAATCAATTGAAGACGTGGCCAAAGACCGCCATCTGCATTGCGTAGCACAAGCAGACTAACTAAGCAGTGTTTAATTAGCAGCAGAGCTATGGCCGCCGTATGATCTTACCCTGTTTGATTTAGCCCCACGGGCTATATAGGTATAGCAAACGAGTGTACGAGCGCTGCACGAGGCGTGTGTTTTTTCGCTGCCTCGCTTATAGCTTCGGTCGTGTAGCTGCAACTTGCAAGTTTCCGGGAGGGATTAATAGTGAGATTAATAGCGATATGGCTGTACCGTGTTCTTCCCTAACCAAGTGTTGATGGAAAAATCTTAGTCATAATCTCCAACTAACCCTGCTTTTTTTTTCCTCCGTCCTTTCCGTCCTGTTCCCGCGGGGCCCTAGCTTGCCGCTCGCTTTCGCTCGCTGGCCCAGTGTCTGCGCTCCTCTCTTCTCCTAATTTCTCTCACGAACCGGAGATATCTTAAGCTCCAATCCATTGTAGCGCAAGCACGATATCAAGCCGCACGCACCAGGTAGTACACACAGAGAAGAGGAGTACTAGGTAGAGAGACGCTTGGCTCCGTGGCTCGTTGGCTGATTGCTTAAAGGCCACTTGATCGCTGCTCGATCTGCTGCCTCCCTCGCGCGTACCGTACGTCCGTGTGTGCAGTAGTTCTCGGCACGCTTCCCCATATATACCCCCTGGATCGGGCGCCCAGCCGGCCGCCTCGATCGACAGAGAGATCGATAGACAGATACACGCCGGCAAGGGCAACGAACCCAGCGGCAGGTAGCTGCTCGCGTGTCGGGCGGGAATGGGACGGCACGCGTGCTCTGCCGCCGGTGTCCAGCAGAAGTTGCGCAAGGGGCTCTGGTCTCCCGAGGAAGACGAGAAGCTCTACAATCACATCTACCGCTACGGCGTCGGTTGCTGGAGCTCCGTTCCCAAGCTCGCAGGTCGTAGCTGCTCCTGCTCTGCTCCGCTCTTTGCATGCATGTGTCTCGGTGTCTCATCGCTGACCCGTGCCGTGCATCGATCTCGCTTCTTCTGTGCTCCAGGGCTCCAGAGGTGCGGCAAGAGCTGCAGGCTGCGGTGGATCAACTACCTGCGCCCCGACCTCAAGCGGGGCAGCTTCTCGCAGCAGGAGGAGGACGCCATCGTCGGTCTGCATGAGATCCTCGGCAACAGGTTCGTACGTACTGCCGCTCCGGCAATAATGCGTACCAGTACTATTTTCGTCGCAATGTGGTTGTGTGGAGGTGATTTGTTAGCGATAAGTAGCCTGATCAGCGAGGCGAATCCGATGCAGGTGGTCGCAAATCGCGTCGCACTTGCCGGGGAGGACGGACAACGAGATCAAGAACTTCTGGAACAGCTGCCTCAAGAAGAAGCTGAGGCAGCGCGGCATCGATCCCAGCACCCACAAGCCCATCTCCACGGCTGCTGCTGCTGCGGCGGCGGCATTGGACACGTCGCCGCAGGACCAGAAGCCGCCGGCCACCGCCGACGGCTTCGCCCTGAAGCAGCAGCAGCAGGTGTTCGACCCGTTCCCGGTGATTGACAGCTTCGGCAGCGGGTTCGACGCCACGGGCATGCCATTGTACGGTCACCTCGGCGGCAAGGACGCGGCCGGGTTCGTGGACTACAGCAGCGTGCTTGACGTGTCGGAGAATCTGGGCTACGGCGAGAGCTCCAGCAACAGCAGCAACTGGAACTGCGGCGTGGGCGCGCCGGAGGTGAACAATGCGCTCGAGAGCGAGCCGCTGCATTGGGCCACCGAGAGCAAGGTCGAGCCTTTCGTGGGCTACGGCGGCGAGGGGGATGCCATGGAGCACAAGTTCGGGCTGCCCTGCCATGGGCAGCAAGAGCAGGGCATGACACATTTCGACTTCGACGTCAGCCGGAGCATGGTGGTCGGCGACTTCAACTTCGAGTACTTCCGATGAGGTTCTTGTGAATTAAGCCATTATCGTATATACAATATTCTTCCAAGGCATTTTACACAGAGGGCAAGGCCAACCGGGAGAGTAGAGACTGTACTCTGTTAATTTTCACTAGTCCATACTCCTTAATTAACACCTTTTTATGATTTCTGCATGGGTAAAAATATAAATAAAGGGTATAGAAATGTGAACACTGTGTAGTTAATTACTACTATGAGATTTTGTAAGAATAATTAAGTTTCTTACACTTGTACTCTGTAAGTTGCTGCCACTGGGAGGACTGTGTAATGTGTATTCCTCTCCTGAAGAAGGAACAATCAAGGTTCTCACTAATTGCTTGGCCAAGTCGCTATCCTGTTTTTTTAGCTTTTCTTGATTTGTGTCCCACGAAAGCAATGAGAAAGATAGATACTGTTTAGGAGCACCATCCATGATAGTCAATTCCAATTATTGTTTAGGAGCCGTAGTAATGTTTGGACAACAATTTCGTGGCATTGTTAATGCTGCTGTTAGCTTCCAATCCAAATTTTCTCCTAAGGTCGCTTTTGCCAAAAGCTACGTGTATCACTCCCATGATGTAGTAGAATAAATCTAGCGGTGCTTGAAGAGAAACAAATGGTAAGTGGGATTAAAGAAAGACGCTAACCACTCTGGTGTACCTTTCTCTTCAAATAGAAACCAAACAGGCGAGGAGTTTGTTTAGTTATTTTTAATTTAGTTGGAAATTCACAGACCATAATAGTACACTAGTTCTTCCAATCTTCCATTGAATGGTTAATAGTAAGCATCATGCGACGTGAGTCCGTCAATTTTGTCGGGGCGAGCCATGATGGCATGTTCGACGCCAAGACCCTGACCGCTGCTAGCGACAGAAGCAAGGCGCCAAGGCACGATGGCTGGAGACATCATCGTGAACATCGTGTATCAAATCAAACCTTGACGCCACAAAAGGCTGTCAAAAACGAACGGGCCAGTGAATAGCAGCATAGCATCTTCCAAGTAAGGTCACAGCATCGAGTGCAAAATCATCGCCCCCACACCGACGCTGCCACAAGCCCACAAGCCAAGCCAGCAGCCACACGTGAGGTGGATAACGAGGCTACAGCTCGATTGATTAAGGCTAGTTAACTTTGCTCAGTTCGTGAGCTGAGCTAAGCTCGTTAGAACAAGTTCTTCTAATTTACACTACTTCATATAAATATAACGTATTTTATTTGAGTCTTACAATGGTACTCTCTACTAGAAGTAGAAGTTAATCAATCTGAACCGAAGATCTAATTTTATTTGAGAGTTCAGATCTTTTTATACTATCACCTTATTTAACAATAGTAGAAATGTGGAGAGAGATATGATTATCCATAAAAATATAGGCGTGTAGGGGTAAAATTGTACTTTTACCACAAATTATTTAAAAACATAGCCATCTCCTCAATTCTAACCGGCCAATCTATGACAAGGTTGAAACAATCACTTTACTAATATATTAATATGATACAAATTGCTTTTAAATATGAATATAACAACATCAATTTTACGTCATAAAAAATATATCCAAATAGGATAATCGTTGGTCAAATTTTGACCGTAACGAGAGAAACATACGGCTTGTGTCGGAGGGAGTATCATCTTTTTAATTTTTAATTTACTATTTTATCAACGTTAACATAACAACAAAAACTAACGACTACTCCCTTCATCGAACATTTATAGATTGTTTAGCAAAGATTAAAATTAAAGAAAAAAGATTTTAGTGCCCGGCCCACATTTAAAGAGTTCGGGTGAAAAGGAGGTTGGGAGTATGATGGAATAAATTTAACTAAGAGTAAGTAGTAGTGTATGAATGCTTATATTCTTGGACAATTGCCAAGTTAAAATGTTTGAAATGTTTAGGCTGCTTATATTGTTGGGTGGAAGTAGTAGTAAAGAACTCAATAGGTATAAATAGCTTAGACTAATTTAAGAAAATACTTACTACTATCTCTATCTTAAAATATCGTTATCTAGAATTATAAATTTGAATATTACCATAACTAGGTAGTTAATCCTAAATGATTAGGTAGTTAATTTTAGGATAGATAGAGTAGTTAAGAAGTATTATGCATATAAATACACTGATTTTTCTTCGAGTAAAATACATCTGTGGTATCACAACTTACGAGATACGTATAATTTAGTTACTTATTTTACAGATTGTTTAAATGAGTCACTCATCTTGTTCCGATGGTGAAAATCATGTAAAATACATCACGTGTATTGTTTGTTTCTCAATTAGAAGCCATACAAGCCTAACATAATGTTGAAATTATAAGCACATAATGATTTAATTTATTCCATAAATAATTCATGACATTGCAGATATAAACTAGCATGAACGCATCATTAGATCTACACATGTAAGCTAAGCAGTAAAACATGAACATATCAAATATGCGTAACATATCGAATACGTACCGAGGTGGCGGAAAGACCGGTTGCTCGGCAGGAACTACTCACGGTTGCGGGCGTCGACAAAGGCGCGCAGCACGTGAGCGGAGAGGAAGGCGAGCCGTCGCGGACGAATAGGGAGCAGTTGCGTGAAGCGCTTCCCAAAAACCTTATTGCCGCCTTCTCCCGGCGCAGGACGTCGAAGGCAGAGGTTCCGGAGACCTGCTCTCCCGATCGCCGATGCACGTCGGCGAGCGGGATGGAGTAGTCTACGAGTGACGGCGCAGTATAGAGTAGGAGGCAAACCCTAGATTGATTTCGCGTATGTTGTGTGAAGGCGGCGGCTCGGTTTATATAGAGATAGGTCGCTTGATCAAGGCGCCCGCACGATCTCCACTTCGCGTAACCGAACCGGATAAGTCGCGTGTAACTTATCCGGACTTTTCGGAATGTTTTCAAAACAAAACAAATCCGAATTTTCTGCAGCAAAACAAAACTGCAAAAGGAGGCTGCATCTGCGCAAGGGTGAGGAGCCAATTTGGCGAACCATTCGACGCGTACGTCGTTCACGCGCGCCGCTTGCCCTGCGAGGCGAGCACGCGCGTGTGTTTCCCCTCTTCTCTTCACCACACATGCTTCAAGTGGCTAGGAGGGTATCCTCCCTTTTAAGGAGGTCCCCCTCTCCTAAAATAAGTGAGGTGGTACTAAACTTCACATGCATGCCATCCCATGAGGTGGGCTTTTGTGATTTTCCAAATAATTAATCTTCGAATGGGCCTTAGCCCATCTATTAATTCCAACACATAATACATGTATGAGGCATATGGGCAGGGCAAAGTTGACATGTTTATACGCAAGCAATAAAATTAAAAATTAGCACCCGTATTTTCATTTATGTTAGTTGCTACCTGTGTGCTTTCAATAAACTTAGCAAGCAATAACAAAATCATCTTAAATTGGATTTTAGTATCAATCCTATTGAAGTTGGCTTGTTTATGCATTGAGTGACTCATTTTCAAAATGCTAAACGGTGTGTTTTTTTCAAAAAATTTCTATACGAAAGTTGCTTAAAAAAATATTGATCTATTTTTTTTTAAAAAAAATAGCTAATAAATCAACATGGTTCCGAACACAGCCTGAGTGTGGTCCTGTTTGCAAAAATAAATCAACATGCATCCAATTTAATAGCGAACTTGACACATGTGCTTACGTGATTAGAGAAAAAAACAAGTGACTTGTTTGAGAATTTTAAGAGATGACTGACTAAATTGCATATATCTTATAAGTTGTATCACCTACGTATTTTATTTTTTTTCTTACAAGTGAGCTACACGGTCTGACTCGTTAATTTCACGAACTATAATTCTAACATGGTTTAGCTCGTTATGACTGAGTTCGGTCCGATTTGAACCTTCGTAAGCTTCCTACCTGCTGCATGCGGCTCAGGCAAAACTTAGGTCGAGTTTAGTTACAAAATTTTTCTTCAAACTTTTAAGTTTTTCATCACATCAAAATATTCTTACACACACAAACTTTCAACTTTTCCATCACATCGTTCCAATTTCAACCAAACTTCTAATTTTAGCTATCCGCCGTTTCTCGTGCGGAGCATGTTGGCGGCATCGATTTTTTTTCCCCTTTGGGCTGTGTTTATTTTTTGAAATTGGGGAGAAGTTTAGGGAAAATTGGTACTTTAGAAAAAAAGTTAGAAATTTATGTGTGTAGGAAAGTTTTAGATGTGATGTGATATGATGAAAAGTTGGGAGTTTAGGGGAAGTTTGGTGTGAACGGCGCCCAGCTTCGAACTCTGCGAACATCCGATCGATCTGATCACGTTCTGATCCGTCTTGGCGTCTTGCACTGGCTGATCAGCAGTCAGAAAAAAAAGGACCAGACAGCGAGTGGACCTGACTCATAAATGGGGGCACAGTTCGGCGAGATCTCGCATAACGTATACGCGCCTGCATGCGCTACGTGCACCGTAGCGTCCACTTGCTGGGGTCGACCGATCGATTGATTGGTCACGACGACTGAACAGTGAACAGCACGGTGCGACGTATCACAGTGAACAAGTGCGCGCGCGCGACGAGAGAACGGGGAAATAAAGATGGCGTCGCGGCGGCCGACGGACATGCATGCTGCCCCTGTGGCGCATTGAAGCGCAACCCTGGCGCGCAGCAGCGGGAGGGACGACAGAGGCCGCCGCGCGTACGGCGTTGTCGTTGCCGCGACGTGGACGGGTGGTGTTTGGATTCAGGGTTAATTTTAGTCTATAGACACTAATTTAAAGTATTAAATATAGACTACTTACAAAACTAATTACATGAATGAAAAGCTAATTTGCTTCATAAATTTTTTAAGTCTAATTAATCTATAATTAGAGAATGTTTACTGTAGCATCATATAGGCTAATCATGGATTAATTAGACTCAATAGATCCATCTCGCGAATTAGTTCAAAATTATAGATGGGTTTTATTAATAATCTATGTTTAATATTTATAATTAACGTCCAATCATGCAGGCTTAAAAGTTTTATTCCTAACTAAACAGCATCTGAACCGGAACAGCGGCGGCTACGTAGCACTAGCAGGGCGACGTAGCTGGGGCGCTGGGCTCTGGGCCGGTGGCCCTTGGATTGGATCCTTGCCTCCGCCGCCACGAGGCAAACACGTGCGCGCTCGCGAATCTTTGCGTTGGATTGGTATTCGACTACAAAATCCATACGCATGTATAATTACCTAATTCCTTTTCCATATATCCCTGATTTTTCTTATTTCCATATATATCCTTAAATTTAAATTTAGTTCGAATCTCTTCCATACCTTTTTCATTACTTGATCGTTAAATTCCTGTGAAAAAATATTTCTTTTTCCCTAAAAAAAGTATAAATCTATATTGTTAGATGGTAGAAATTTATCATTTATTCTAACCAAACATGAAATTGGGTTTCTTGGCTGTTTGGCTCGGCTCAATCCCAAAGGGCAGAGCCACGAGTGGGGTGGGTGCAACGGCCGGCTGAGGTGGCAGCGACGGTGAGGGGAGGGGGGGGGGTGCGGCCTATGGAGGTAGTGGCCGATGAGGCTATAGGCCGCAAGCTACCGGGACACCAAAAGCCAAGACAGTCGTTGTGTTGCCGCACTGCCGCTGAACCGTCCCGTCGTTGTTGAGTAGTTGCATCGCACACACTGGTCGTAGCGCCGGCCGCCGTCCTAGCCAACATGCTACGTGTAATCAGGCCACATGTTGTGGGTACTGAGTGGACCGTAGAGCTGACCGTCGTGTCGTCGCCGAACCTCTCATCTCTCGTTGTCGCGCATCTCGTGGCCCTTGTCGCTGTTAAGCAATCACGCCACAAGCGTTGGCCACAACATCCGTCGCAATCCTGGTCGTTGCGTCGCGCGCAACCTCACCGCTCGCCCTGGCTATCAGCTTGATCGTAGCCGGCTGCCGGGGCACGCCGTTGCATCGGCCATAGTTCCGGTAGCCGTCTGCACCATAGCCACTACGGATCGAAGACAAACTAGTGGCATGTTCTTCTGGTTGAAAGGTGGAAATTTTTGTGCTATTTTTTTTATCTCGAGGGGCTATACAACAACGGTATCCGTATTAGAGTATAGGGGTCGTTGGTACTAGGATATACACGATATCGTATTAAGAGAACAAGGGACAATAATTTATACTGGTTCGGGTCATTGAGATGAGTAATAATTCTACTCTAGTTTATATGTATTACTGGGAAAGATATCGCACATGTTACAACGGGTGATCTGTAGGCTACTCTAACATGCCAAATAGAATCCATCGAGTATGACTAGATGAGTAGAATACGACAACTAGGCTTTGGTTTTCTTTGGATTATCTCTCAATGTGGCTCTGGTCATGAATTGTGATTCGATGCTCTCCCTTCATATGAGGTCTTATATTTATATTTATAGTAGTAATCATCTTCTTTTTCAAGTAAAACTCGAAGATCTCGAGTAGGGTACAAACAGAGAAAACCTTATCTTCTTCGAATCGGACTTTGACACATGTTATCCCTACGAAGATAGTTTCCTTCCGAGTTCATCTTATTTCCTCATCTAAGTATACCTTCCCGTATGATATTAGGTATGTGATATCTCTGTACACCATAATTCCAAGTATAGGAGGTATGTCTTATTTGTGATACTGATACTTTATATCAACTTTTTTTTTCTGTGCTATGTATCAAATTTTCTCTAAATTTATAAGGTAGAAGTATACATCTCAATACCACATCTCATATTTATAGATTAACAATACAACAACATCTCACAGAGTGGCATAGTCACATTTATAGAGTAGAAATCGCACAACACAAAACACAACATCACTCACTGACTCGCATGATAGACTTAGTTCATTTTCATTTTCATTTCAGAGAAATTTTTCGAAAAGTTTCCGACAGATTCCACTTTCAAATGGACAGTGTCCGTATTGTATCCGTTTTCGTTTCTGATATTTTTTTTTAAAAAAAATAATTCGACCGACGCTTTCCTTTATTCGTCATCCACAGACTTTCACATATAACTGTTATCACACTAGAATCACGTCCCTTAAACTTCTAATAGGTGAGTTATCTCACTCCTTATCACCTTCTCTTCAGCACACTTGGAGAAATGCGAGTTGGCAACTTCATTGAGTGAGATTCATGCTCCGTAAAAAATTAAGTAGAAGCACACGATTATATTTTTAAGAAATTGTAAACGTGTTTAGGATTGAACACGTAACCTTAAAATTAAAATCACACATCCTTTATTAGTATACTTCTTTCATATTCGTAAAGGAAATCGTTTAGAACAATGTTTAAGTTAAATCTTGGGAATATAAATCATTAATAACTCTCAAGTTGTTGAGTTTGAAAATGTAAAAATTATATGAATAGATTTGTTATGAAAAATACTTTCATAAAAGTATACCTATATCACTTTTCAATAAATATTTTTATAGAAATAAGAAGTTAAAGTTATATTTTGGAGACCGTATCGTTATTCAAAACGACTTCCTAAAACGACTTCCTTTACGAGTACGGAGAGAGTACTATCAAGGGCAACTCAACTGTATGCTGCTTCTGATTCACATACTTTATCAGCACATTAATTCCGTGTGCTCCACCCGCGTCCTCCATGCTCTACGTAAACCAAGCAAATATTGAGAATGAGATACTTCTCTAAAATAAACTCCACACAACGGATTTCCAGGGATAGATTCTCGCGACAGTCAAAACAAATACGGTATAAGACGAGGCAAATTAGGTGTTCCAACCTACACTCATGGCCGGCTCATGTACTCCTTACGGGAGTGAGTACAACACAAAAACATGAAAATTTTCCGTGACAAACATTTGACCGTGTACACACTTGTGGCATTGCATACTGCGGTCGGTGCATCGCTGTATACTCCATTACTCCTTGGTCCATGCACGCCTGACGCCGGGTATTAAACTGTTCATGCGTGGTCTGCATGAGCTTACCCTGTGACCGAGAACGATGTTGCCGTCCACCGGACAGAGGTCGCCATGGACGACGCGGATCACGGAAAGCCACTACTGTCTACCGAAAGCCAACGCTGGGAAACAGCGGAAGGCGTGAAGTTGGGAGTGAATGCCGTGTCAAATTCTCCTGGGCCGGGGCCTGAGAGTCTCTTGTTGCGCGCGCAATGTGGTTGGCACACTCGTGTTTCGTTCGTGGCGGTTTGGTTGTTCAGTGTACGGCCCACCAGTTCGTCTTGCGCTGCGGCCCGTGTCGCGTCGTCCGCGCGTGGCTTCACAAACGGCGGCGACCTGCGGGCTGCGGCTGCTGCAGTAGTTGTTTAGATTCGCCTCCCGTCCGTCGCACCGCGCCACCGCGGGGTGCTGCGGCTCCTGTTTCGGCGACCGCCTGACGCAGTGACGGTCCACGGTATGAAGCGTCGCGATCGACCAAAACCTACACGTATTATCATATAGTACATTCGTTTTCTCACAACATCAGTAATGCACACGGTTGCCTTGGAGGAATTCGATTCGCCAGGTGACAATTTGGTGCGAAACGTAAAGCACTCGTTGAGTCGTGACTCGTTATAAAGGATAATTAAAAGAGATATCTGACTCTGGATTATTGGATACACCGTACATGCATAGATGCACTGTACACCACCTAGTTTTACCGAGACCACACATCGACCGTAAAATTTACGAACTGAAACACGACTGGTATTATACATACATGCATGGACAGTTGCACGAACGTCAACCGATGAAAGTACGTGCGCGCGAGCTCTCGCTCAGTGGTGACCGTGGCCGGGGAGCTTCTCCTTGATCTTCTCCACGATGCCCTTCTTCTCGTGCTTCCCCGCTGCATGCGTCCCCGTCCTCGTCCCCGTTCCCGTTCCAGTCCCGGCCGCCGGAGCCGTGTGGCCAGCTTGCTTGTGCTCCTCCTGCTTGTGGCTGCCCGGGAGCTTCTCCTTTATCTTCTCCTTGATGCTCTTCTTCTTCCTCCGCCCACCTTGCCCGTCATCCTCCGACGACTGGGCACGCACACATCTAGTCAGTCAGCCGCCCATCGACAAATTCAAGAACACGACGACTAGAAAGAGAAGTTATACCGAGCTGGAGCTGGAGCTGGATTTGCCGGAGCGGCGCAGCGTCTCGCCGAGCGTCGTGTGCCCCTCCTCCCTGGTGGTGGGCTGGAGCTGCCCGGAGGCGCCCGTGCCGCCGCCGGCGCTGACCATGCCCTCGTAGGCGAACGTCTTCTCGCCGGCCGGGGGAACTACGCCGCCGCCGTCGCGCGTGTACGCCTCGCCTCCTGGTGCGACGGCGGCGGCGGCTGCGCCGCTCATCACCGCGCTCTCGTGCGGGTGCGGCGCCTCCGCGCCGGCGAGGCCGTAGTCGCCAGTCGACACCGCGGGGTCCGACGGCGCCACATACCCCGCGGCCGTGTCGCACGGCGCCGGCTCGTCCGGGACGGGGTTGCCGTACTGGTCGACCGGCGGCACAGGGTTCCCGTACTGGTCGACGCGCGGGTACGGGTGCCCGTATACTCCCGTGGCGTGCTCCGCCATTGGTTGTGGTGTCGTCGAGTTGCTTCCTCCTCCGTTTCTAACTCTGTTACCCTCTTTGAGCCAGTGAGTGATACGAGCGAGCTGATGGGAAATTGGATGTTGATGAAGCGGAAGCGGACTCGTATTTGTACGAGGAAACAGGAGGCGACAGGCGGTATGTGCAGCCCTGCAGGCAAGCCACGTGTGCCCTCCTATGGACGGCGCGAGTGACTGGAGAAGGGCACGTAAGCGCCGGACGCGCCACGTTGCGGCCTGATCTCTGGAAGGTTCCAGGTGAACAGTAAAAGGGTACACTTTGCCCGGGCAGATAGCCATCGAAGATCTCAAGACCTGATTATAAACTAGCATCCAAAATTACCTCTAAAGCATCAAAGGCTCGAAAATATCGAAGAATATTGCCCATACTGTGGCTACATGGACCAAACATCGGTCTTGCAACACACCATCCACATCGTAACATCTTTGCTGGAATGCTGGACGCAACGAATACCAAATGCTCCTATAGAAAAGCAAAAATAATCACAAAATGAAGCCTCGGCGGAGCGGTGTCCCTTGTAGCGATGCTGCCGTGCTGCTTGCTGCTCCTGAGTCCTGATCAATCCGACGGTGTTGCTTCTGCATCGCGAGCCTCAACACGCAGGCTGTTCTCGCGCCGGCAATGCGATTTTGCACCCTGGTTTCACATGGAAAACGGGATCCAAATCTCATTATGATTTTGCAACCTGGTTAACCAATGGAAAAAATACGAGGATGTTTTTCAAATCAACATGGCAATATAGCATTAGCAATTAGCTTGAGGGCTTGACATGAAGATACAAAAGACTACATGAAAGCTGAACGCGCACTGAGTCTGAAAGGTAAGCAAAATAGAAAAGGAAATCAAGAAAAGAGAGAAGACGCGTATGAAACCATTCATATACTAGTTCGTAATCTCCGACATCTTACATATGCCGATCATCATCGCTCACCCTCCAAACAAAAACTCCGAGTAGTTCTCTGAACTAGCTTCCTAAATAAATTGCCACCTCTCTGACGATTTACAACGGCTTTACAAAATTTCTCCACAGAAACAGGCCACGGAAACATATTGTTCCAAATCAGTTTCAACACAAACTTCAATGTTTTACGGTTTGCAAACAAGATTTGCCAGAATGATCGGTATCAAGTCCTGGTGATTAGAGCAATCCTTCTTTGACCTACCATAGTAGCTGGAGAAGAAAGAAAGATGAAGCAAAACTTACTTGGAATATTGTCCCCAGCTTTTTCAGTCCTCTAGCTCGCACCTTCAGAACATCTTTGGAAACAGTATTCTCCCTCAAAACCTGAAGTCAAAATGGTTGCCACGGTCATCCATATTTGTATGTTATTTCTAAGATATCTCAAAATTCAAGCATATCGGCACAGTACTGCAAAACATGAGGTAAAAACTGAGGTGGACAATGCTTACTGCTTGGCAAACACGAGAAAGCGTTGATTCAATATCGACTACATTGATTTTCCACAGAGAATTCAACATTGCGTCTTTTTTCTCCTCAATACTCTTCATAAGCTGGCCTTCCTTGTCGTCCCCTTCCTCAATCTTTTTTATACCTTCTTGTAGCTGTATCAGAGAAATTGCACCTACAGTAAAAGATCAGACTCATCTTTAACAAAAGAGGGATGTAGAACACCGAAGGGTCAGACTCATTAAGAAGTATTATAGGTGATGTAGGAAAAGCTAGTACAACATCCTATGATGTACCTGCGGCCGCATTAACCTGTGACTTTACGTGGTGGCCCTTATCTCTTACCCACTCAGCTATGAACGGCACACCCATATACATTTTGCTTTTTCCAAGCTCTCTTGCTGCTTGACGAGCATAAATGTAGCCAATAGTGTGGAGCATAGCCTCACCGAAAGCTGAAAAATCAATTCATAACAGACACCAAGGAATTAAAACAAATGCAATCAGCAATTCAGTATAAGGCATAATAGAAAATTCAGTGGTATGAGTGTATATACTGTACAGGCATACAGCAGCAAAAGTTGAATGAAATGTCCATGCTTATCAGAAAATACAACAGTGCAAGTGAGTATGAAGATGGAGGGCAATACCCGCTTGAGAAAGACGCTGAGCTTCAGCACCTGCCCAATCACCAAATTCATCCTGCATTCCATCAACATATGGTTGAAGTCGATCCTTAAGGCTTTGAACAAGCTTTTGCTCTCTTTCGGTTTGCAACTCCTGTAATTATTAAGTCCTAAGCATGAATTATGAACTGCCAACCTTGAGGAGATGGATACTAGAAGGCTGGGAGCACTACTAGATAACATCTGTTGTGCAATTTACAGAGCATTACTGGAGCATCATACTTTTATCTTATCTTGGATCCTTGCCCTTGCCTCTGTATTATCTGATTCTTCCTCAATCTCTACTGAAGCTACAGATGCCAGTGCAAACTGACCAACATAATCTTCAAAATAGTCGCTCCCAAAAAGCATTCCAAAGACAGCAGTTGGATCAATCATGTTATCCCTAAAAAGCCATTTTAAAAGTTCAATAGCTTTATGTTGATAATAACTAATACAATGTACATGCAGCATGCAGCTAAAACTTCAAATCGCTTGTGCAATTGAATTTTGTTTTACAATTTGGCCGATCCAATTCTATAGAAACAAAGAATTTGGAGCGTAATTTCTATCTAGGTTGATAGAATAGTGACAGAAATATTGAAGACTTACTGTGGAAGGCCTTCTTTTCCATGCTTGTCATAAGAATCCTTTCTTACAGGATCACTGAGTACTTGATAGGCCTCACCCAGTTCCTTGCAGAAGTAACCAATTTTAGTTAGTAATCCTCCTATAAAGGTAGTGGATGAATTAATAAGGCCTACTGATAGCGATGCAAGCGGGCCAACCCATGAACCCGCTTATAGGCAAAATTAGTGAGTAACCCACGGGTTACCTACTAATTTTACCTATAAATAGGTTTATGGATTGATCCACTTGTATCTTTACGACGCGACAAGCCGAGCCATGACATGAATACGCACGGATTACCTTTTATTTAACATATAAGTAAATTCACGGGTTGGCCCGTTTGCATCCCTACCTACTGACATTAAGAATGCACCAACATAAGGCATTAAGAGTTTTCACCGGTTTCCCTAATTAACCGTTGGAAGATTTTTTGTCCAATTTTTGTTTATAAACTGGATAACTCTCTTCTAATAGTGAATCGCATGAGCTCATGCCTGCCCTTTTCGGAGGTTTTCCTCGCAAAAAAAAAAAAGGTAGAACAGAAAAATTCACAAGAGAACAGAAGTGACCAGAGCTACCACCATCTCTTTGGTTCAGTCGTCTTATTATCGTCTAAAACCATTACCTATACTGTTTCCTTTCCTAGAACATCGAACTCTGACGCACACAGCGCAAAACAGAAGCGAAAATTCTACCTTGAAGCTCCGCTCCGCATCAGGGTTATCGGGATTCTTGTCAGGGTGCACCAACTTGGCCTACAGAAACCCAAACATTGCAAGAACAGCTGAAACCATGAACCCAACAACAAACATTGCACGAAAGAAAAAAAAACACAAGAAAAACAAATATGCCAGCGTTCTCGATCTCGGGCCAAGAACCACGCACCTTGAGGTAATACGCCTTCTTGATCTCTGCCGCGGAGGCGTCTGTGCTGACCCCCAAGACGTCGTAGTACGCGCTATCCACCACCATGGCTTACGCCGCCTCTTCCTGGATCGTGCTGCAACTAATCGTCGGAGCCCGACGAGAAGATCGGTTACTGGGAGAGAGAGAGAGAACAAGCCAGTCAAGAATCGGAAATGCCGAGGAGAGTGGTCATCATCTGACCTGGCCAGGAGGGAGGAGTTGAGCCCGGAGATGATGGGAGTCAGTTGATGCGATCGATCATGTGGTCAAATCCGGGAAAGGTTCCTGGGTCGGACCCCACCCACTGCCTCGTCCTCCACACTCTCTCGCAAGTGCTTTGCTTTCGAGGCTGCTCCCGTTGGCTGCAAGGGAAGCATCGGTGTCTGTCTGCTTGCCCTTTCCAGCCTCCCCGGTGTGGGTCATGTGTACATGCAGCAAACAACATCTGGCCTGCCACATTATGCTCTACACCCTGTATCTCATATTCTCACATCAAGAAGTAGTATATGTTGCCCGCTTTATTGCCAAGAGTTACAGATGTCACATGTTACACGGGTTGTTACATGATAATGGCACCACCACACCTAGCACAAACCAACCATGCTTATTTTAAGCACATGTTTTTAGAAGCAGCCCCCCACCAACAACAAATTCAAAGTGCATTAGTGACGTATTCAGTATTACAACTTACAGCTGGAAGCTGCCTAGTGTCACTAGCTTCTATACCGGTGAGACAGAGAGAAGGAACTCCGGCTTTATCCTCTGCAGCAGTATGCCGCAGAAGGGGCAAAATGGGACGGCCGGCGCTGATAAATCAAGCGATTCGTTACCATGAGTGACATTCCAAAAGGATGTGGGCATGGTGAAGAATATTTCCGGCAGCAGCTTGTCGACCGTCCTCCCGCAACACACGCAGTGCCATGTTGGTTGAAGAACAGGGCACAGCCGCATCGACGCTGTGCATCTTGACAATTTGTGAGCTTCAGCTGGGGGAGTAGCAGGATTGCTACCACTGCACATGGCAACATCTGCGGACTCGAAGGGAACTGGTGCCTTGCAGTAGGTGCAGTATTCTTCAACTGAGTACTCGCACACTGAGTTGATCCTGCATGGCGCAAAACAGTTACTGAACAGGTTCAACATCCAATTTTACTTTCAGTGAAGCCATTTCAAGGCAATTCTACTGAACTAGTATGCGGCATATGCTCTTTGCCGTTTCACAAGTGAAATGATGTTAGAAAAATGGTTTACCTGTCTCCTAGATCATTGATCCTCGTTCTAAGAAACTTGAGCTCATCCCTCACTTCTCCATCGTTCATGGATGCCCAAGAGTTCATCTGGGCAACTCCAACAGGAAACCAGCTGTTTTCAGCAGGGGCACCCTTGAGCAAATATGCTGTTCGGTTGAGGACAGCAGCAAAAGTGAAAGCCACAAGCCTCTCTTGCAGCTCCCTTTCACTTCTTACCAGAAGATTGTTCCACAAATCAGCCATTACATCATTACCTTTTTCTGCACCAGGAGAATACTGCGGTTGATCACTAAGCATTACTTTCCTACAGACGATATTCAGCAAGTGCAACTTCCGCGAGCTGACTTTGGACATGTTGTGAATTGAATGTGATGCGATGTCGATAGAAGCACAATGTGGATCATCTGAAAACAAACCTGACACCCATTTATGCATCAATGTCTCAAGAAAGGTAGGTGCAGATTTCTTAAACCCTTGTAGTGCAGCAATGAGATCCCATAAGACAAGCACTGTTTCACAATTCTCATATTTCTTCAGTGACCAAAAAATGTTGGATTCCCACCACAAGAAATTAGTCTCAGATAAGGCGGCAGACTGAAGACTGAGGATAACGCTATTGTCCAATGGAATACCAAGGAACTGACCACCAATCCAAATGAACTCAACCACTGCCTTTTGTGTCCTGTTGTTTTTATTCACAAAATTATTGTGATGACAGTGGATTTTCTAAATGTTAGATAAAAAAAATCATTAATTAGATCCAAGCAGACCTCACTACTTCCCATACCGAACTCCCAAACAAAATTACCTGGCCTGATACATCTGATTTAACAAGTTTGAGTCCAAGCTGCGCACCTGAAGGAGATAACATTCATCAATTGTTTTAGCTTATTATATATGAAAGCTCAAGTACAAATGTTGAACAGTTAAGCAATATGCGTCAGATATAAGAGAGAGCCTAAAGCATACCACAGCAATCATTAGTTCTCCAGGTGCTAGTGCAAGGCCATAACATCGATCAGATACTTCTGTGAGCTGCATGCACATTTCAGATGTCAACAAGAAGAAAAAACTTGCATGTTCAGGATAAAGGGTTATTGAGTAGTTTTACATCTAGGGACTCTTTCAGCTCTGGACCATCTGTGTGCAGAGGAATTTCTTCTAGATGTTTTTCGTTGAACATCCAACAATGTGCAGAATTATCCTGACAAAGCAGCAAGACTTTATGCATAAGCAAGTAACTAAAGGTTCAAGAAAATAAGTTAACACAGTGCACAGGATTTTATGAAGGTTCAAGAAAATAAGTCAACACAGTGCATGGGATTTTATGATCCAGCAGCAGAACATAAAATATAACTTTCAGAAAACTTCAGCTTTCCAAGTCTTAACTAACACAACTCCAAAATACTACAGAAATCAATGTCTCCCGTCAATCTTCCATCAGTTATTTATGCAAGTTAACAATCAATAGGACTCTTGTAGTCGTGTAAAAAAAAAAGAGGCAATCAATAGTACTCACCAAACTCTCACATGCATCGATTTATGTGAATAAATCTAGTTTGGCCTCAGCATGACATATTATATAAACTAGAATATTTTTCACATAGATATTTCCATCTTATAATCAGCAGCTAGTAATATTGCAAAGACAGAGATCGTGAATACACTGAGAACATAAAAAATAGTTTACACTTTGATAGAAAAGTTAACATACTGTCAACAGAACTTTGGTTTTATTTAAAAACAAAATCAGAATTAATTACAAAGTGCAACGAGGACATAAACACACCTGACTGCAGCTGTATAAACAATGCCCATGAAAACCCCATGACAGACCTGTCACCTATGGTGATGTTAGATATTTTTTTTCTTTTATCAAGATGTAAACATACTAAGGTAAAAACAAATTTTACCACTTGATCATGAGCATCACATGCATGAATCTTCTGAATTTTGTTACCAGATATGTTCCACGACCATGCTTCTAGTGACCCAGATGCTCTTCCAATTGCCAGATTAACTGAGTCTTGATGCTGAGCTGGTGCAGATAATGAGATTGACGAGACTGGTGGTAATGAATCAGTAGTGACCTGACAGTACAACGTTTGGAACAGTATATTTAATAACAGAAAGGCATTAGCTGGAACTACAAAGTGCAAGATGGGCATTTCAATTTTATTAATAGGATATTGGATATTAGTCATATATCGAATCAAATATGTATATCAATAGACAACACAGGGTAATGGTAATTATGTACCTCAGCCACTAATGTCAAGGGCACTTCTTTTGCGCATGTACATTGATTTAACCCTTCAATATCACCCAGCCATATCTTTGAGCTGAAAAAACCCCAGAAAACGAATTTGAAAGGTTTTGAGTAAAACAGGTATTTGGGAGGATTAAGGAAGCATCACAATTTTTGTGGTTTATGCTTAAATTGTCGAGAGAGAGAGAGAGACAGATGGAACCATGGAAGAGCAAATTCAAGAGTTAGCTGTCACATATAGTATGACAAAAATGTATAATCCTTTACAGTGGTGACGGAAGTTGTACTGACCTTCCATCTGAGCATCCAGTTGCCAAAAGCAACAAAGGTTTTGAAGAGCCTGAAGAAAAAAGTTCCCAACTTATGGCAGTGACCCATGATAAATGAGCTTGAACAACCCCGATCAGCATTGGATCTCTAGTAACCATGCCGATGTCTATTGCGTAGTATTCAGGTTTGTGTATTTTCCAAAAGGAAACACTCCCAGACTTGCAACCAACAGCAAGAATGCACCAATTTCCCGTGAAATAAGAACTTCTGTCAGGTGATGGTAGAACTGGAGACCATGCAACTACGAGAGAAGACAAGAGTGCTTCACGACATGAATACTGTTTTGCCGTAATAAGTGGGAGAGATTTGTCTTCTCCATTGCAGTATGATGGTGTCTGAATATTTTGAGTGTTGCCCTGACCATTTCTGACAGCATAGTCAAGTCCAGGTTTCGTGACCTACAATCACAACCAGGTAAAAGATACAGGATACCAAAGAAAAAAAATCATATAAAATAGGCTATGTGCGAGTGTGATTTAACAGCACAAATAGTTCTCTCCTTAGTTATGAAATGAGGTTTACCTTTTATTGTTAACAACTAATGAGCATACACTGGGGACTTTAACCTAAATGTGAACATGTAAATCCTACCTTCTTCAGTGTATTTTTCTTTAAATTAGAGACTGGATCCAATGAAAAATCTGCATCCTTTGGATCATCTACATCGTCCTTCTTCGATGTTTTTTTCCTTAAATTAGATGGATCCAATATGAAGTCCACATCCTTTGGAGCATCTACACTGCGCTTCTTCAATGTTTTTTTCTTTAAATTAGAGATTGGATCCAATAAAAAGTCCGCATCCTTTGGAGCATCTACGCCATCATTATCCTCATGATAAACAAAGCCTTCAAATCTAAAAAATGAAGCAAAATAATTCAGACCTAACATACGATTATAGGCCAAAAATAGCTTCTTGCAAAATAAAGGTAGTGCGAAAAGGAAGGCAATAGTCAGTGGCGGATAGGTTGACATATGAACAATTGGCATCCTATAATAAGCTTAGCAACAACCCATAGCAAATACTTACTACAGTTTTTCTATTAGTAATCGTCAGTAATTCAGTACTTCAACCGTAAAAATTAGCAAACAATAGCCTCTAAATTATCAATCTTATTCCAAAACCACACATGGCAAGTGTGTCGTGCCAAACGAAGAAAGAATTAGTTTATACAACCACATTATAAGCAACCTCTCGCCACCTAATGATAGAAAATAAAATGGTCTTTTTGCAATCCTTGACACATTTGTCTGCTCGTCTAAGTCAAAGACTGTCAGGAAAGGGGAAACTGAGTTGCTATCATTGCCATTTTCAGTTTGTTGGAGATTATCTTCGATTTTCCCTGGCTAAAATTAAACCTGATTCAAATAGCACATGCAGAATATTTATCCATTGATAATGTACCACCAGAGAAACCAAGTATAATCACTATTACAGAAAGCAAGTGCACTAGGCCAGTCTGCCAGTGTTAAGCATAGATCTTTCTCTGGTAAATAAATTTTATACTTCTAGGCACTCATTATCATACATCAAATTGTAAGCATAGAACCCATCATCTTATTTCTTGAACTAACCCCTTTGGACCATCTTGTTATCTTAAACTTTGATGGCGAGCAAACAGAAGAGTGTGACTCACCTTGCTGGTTTCCTTTTTCTCCGTTCTGTACCCATGCTCAGAAGAGGCTCTTGCAGTTTACTAATACAAATGACTTGCTGGTTTTGTTCAGTATTTTCTTTTTCCTGACACAGAAGGCAAACTTTCTGTAAGTTCACTCAATAACATATATTTCTGCCTCGCAAAAAAAATAAAATTCTGAGGCAACCAATGAAAGGGAAACATTGGTGATAGAGCGGATGGATGGGAGAATACCTGAGGAAGTGAACTAGGACCATCATTTTCCCCAAATTCTATACCTTTGTAAAACTTAAACAGCAATCGAGATATATCTGCAACCTAGACCAATAGATTAAGTTGACAGGCAGAATATGAGAAAACTAAAGAACACATACACCCTGAGATATCCTAAGCATATGTAACTGATAGGTTCAAATGATTACAAGTGGTGAATGAAAATAAATATTTTACCTAATGGCAAAAGGAAAAGGAAGGGGCATGACAAACAGCAAGAAAAACACAGAGAAATACAAACAAAACTGCCAAAAAGAATATCTTCTTTTGTCTGTAATCGAAGTCAGAAGTAGTACTGAACAAACGGTTGAATGTCTACTAGGTGGTGCAGTGATTGTTAAGCTTATTTTAACTGCATTGCCTGTCCAATATGTTTTCGAATTCTCAGATAGTGAAAAAATAATGTAGGGGGCTGCATGGTTGCATGGGACATGGCAAATTGGACCTACACGGAACAAATTACTGTTGCATAACAGGAATTTGGCAGGCCAATCAAGCTGCCCAGCTATCAATGTTTATACAAATTAAGTTAGTCAATAAACTAAATTAATAATACATTAGGTGAACATGCTTACCTCAACCCATTCATCACAGAATTCACAAAATGGTGACCGATAAAGCTTTACATGACCATCAACAGTGCAAACAGCCAACAGACAACTGAAATAGACATCCATATAGGGAAAAAAAGTACAGAGGCCAGATAAGCAAATGAACCTAGTACGTAGTACTGAAGAATAAATCTAGAGAGAGACAAAAATGATGTGATGAAACGACTTAAAAAAAGACATACCCGGAGTTAGGAGAAAACCCTTGTTGAGACCATGAAATAGATCGAGCGCATAATTCAGTTTCACGTGCTAAGGAAGTGGGCATTATACATGATTCAAAGAGATCTGCAAAATAAGCAATAAAAACTGATTCCTGGTGCGCACCTTCTATCGATGTCCAGTGTTACTTTTCAGGTTGTCACATGACTGCCAAAAATTTCATGTAATCAAGATAATTACATATTAAAATTACAATTTTATTTTTTTAGAAATTCAAATCCACACTGCTGAATTGATGTTTAAGAAAGCGTAACTTCTGGATGCATATTGTTGAATTGCATCTTCACATGCAATTAGCCTAAGGCATTGCTTAATATTTTTTAAAGAAAGCAAATTGTACATATTGATGATATTTATCATCATTTGGAGTTGTCCACCATGATCTCAAGCACAACAGCCACCCATAACATTTAAGTTGTTGACAGAACTCTAAAGTAACTGCTAAACTCAAGCTGTTCCAATCATTTTTTCTTACTATGCAGTGCTAACATAAAGAAACTTAACACTGAGCATCTCTTCCACTCCACTTCTGCAATCAAATTATCCATCTAAACTGATAGCACGTGAAAAGCAAAAGGAATGCAGCACAAATTCATGTGTTTCACTGGAAACCGTACCTTCTCTGTTAACCACTCCTATGGGAAATGGGTCGCTAGGACGAAGAACAACCAGTTCCCGAGGCCCCTCCAGTGCAGCTGGGTTCTAGAATCAAAAACACAAGATGAACAGTCATAACTCCTGAGGAGGACAACATGGTTCGAATACACTAATGCAATGAAACCACACATACCAGGATAGTGATAAGGTGACCAGAGGCAACAGCCACCAGGTTCTCACTTGACCAAGCGATTGCATTTGGGTACGACGGCGACGCGATCAAGGTGGCAGCCTGGTAATGCGAAGCCATGGCACTCACAACAAAACCAGGCGGAAATTAATGCGGGACAAGGGGGTTCAGTTGAGCCACTGACTGCACCTGCACCTCGTCTAAGTTCTATCATCCTATATGTAAGTCCACAGCATGCTTGTTTGACACATGGGGAAAATCCTCACTGCAGATGGATCGGGTTTAATCCACCACCCACCCAATTCCTCTCCGCTAAGGAGAAATTTCAGCTAAGCCCTAGGAATGAAAAGAGGCGGAGAGCTAAAAACTGCAGTAGTAAGAGGGAGGAGGCTGACGATGGGAAACGTTAGGCGGAGGTGGAGCAGCCGTTGCAGTCACCGGAGTCGGGAAGAGCGCGGCAGCGCTTCCCCGAGGCCGGCCGGACTCGCCGCGCCGGCTTACACACCCCGGTGCTGCGACGCGGAGTGGCGCGGACGGACGAGACGAGCGGAGGGGCGCGGCAGCAACCGGCGGCCGAGCGAAGGGCCGCGGCGTGCGGGGGGCGTGGGGCGGCGGGCGAGCGGAGCGCGTGCTGTCCTCCTCCGCCCTATGTCGCCTCAGCCCTCAAGCCGCCTTCCGCCCATTGTTGTATGTTTGGAGGCCCAATTGGTTTTCCGTGATTTAGGCCGGCCCAGTTGCCAGCTTTTGAATGGGAGTTTGGGCCAATCGTTCCATCGTTTCCTTTTGGAAAAAGTACACTGAAGGTCCCTTATACTTCACATCCTCCAACTTATTCAAACTAGGTCCCTCAGCGGTTTTGACTTCGGTTTTGTCCGATGTGGCAGCTGAGTCAGCGTGGGACCCATGTGGGCCCCACATGTCAGGATGCCACGTCAGTAGGCCGGCCTCTCCCTTCCTCTCCTTTCCTCCCCCCCTCTCTCTCTCACACACTCTTCTCTCTGGACTCTGGGCAGGGCGGCCGGCGGTGGGAAGGAGGTCGCCGGCGCGAGGAGGTTTGATGGCCGGCCGGCGATGCGGCGGCGGCGACGCGGTGACGGAGACACGGGAGAAGATGAAGGCGGTGGTAGGGCGAGGCGGCGTTGGCGGGCGCGCGGTGGCGGAGAGACGGCGGCGGCGGCGGCGCGCTCGTAGTAGTTGTGCCCGGCGCCCATGAGCCCGCCCCACCGCTCCAGGTCCCCGACGGCGAAGCCGCTGCCGTCCGCCGCCACGAGCTCCACATCGACCGCCACGTCCGTGCCGGCCTTCCAGATCCACCCGGTCTCCACGTACAGCGTGTACACGCGCTCGTTCTTGTCGTTGTCCCTGCCGGCAACCAACTGGCCACGGCGCGGCAGCGCCGCCACGCCGTCCGGCAATCTCGATCCGGCGGCCTGCGCGTGCGTATGCAAGGTGACGCTCCGGTGCTTTGTACTTGGAGAATTCTACTTGAAGGAGAATTAATCTTGACCCTTTATTTTAAAGGGTAGATAAGTAATCTTTTTTAGGGGTAAATGTGGCATGGGATGCTTTTATTCGCTTGTTCGCATCGCCATCATGTCCGACGCATCGTCGCCCCGACGCAGGCACCGCATATCTCCCAAGACGTAGGTTTTCGCTACTCCTCCCGGCAGGCGGCGGCGCGGCGAAAATCGCCGGCGGCGGGGTCGGCGGCGCGGTGCGGCGCATCAGGTGCCCGACGCAGGTGCCCGGCGGCCAGGCGCATCGCATAAACCTCAGCAAGGGTAGCAAATTAAATCATTTCCTGTACATATAGATAATCATTTCTTGTTTAAGCTGAGAACCTCTTATTTCGTAACGATAATAACTCCCCAATTTCCATTGAGAGTACTACTTATGTCGCATCATCATGATGATATATTTTGCTCTGAGCCCTTGCTGTAACTCTGTAATTTTAGATGGTTGACTCCAACAAAACTGGAGGATCCCCTGTAGAGACTTCGAAGCAAACATTATCTGCTGAAGAGATGGAGGATCAGCTTGAACAATTTACCAGCTTGATGCAACAGAAGTTCCTGTCCGGTGAAGACTCTGGGCATATGGACTACTCTCGGATCGATAATGACGAGATGCTGGACAACCATTGGTAAAAAGAAGCCAACTACGATGCTGGGGAGAAGTATTTCGAAGAGGATTAGTTCAAACTAGGCTGCTGTTTTAGCATCAGTTAACTGTTTTTGTTCATGTTCAGCACTTAGTCTATCATGTTCATGTACATATATGATATATCTATGCAGTTGTTGCATCTCTAATCCAAATAACTTCAGTAACTTTGTTTATGAGAACTACAGCTTGCGTTGGAACATCAGTCAGAAAATAGGGTCATGTCCTGTCTTGTGGAGATGTTTACAAATTGCACAATATTTTTATGCACTACCTCCAGGATGATTGTGTATGCAGGGAAAGTAACAGGTGTTCTCTAGGGGATTACTTCTTCAGTCTGAAACTCTGAACTGCAGAAGGTAGTTTCCATCAAAGCGAAGAATATGTATATATTTAGGAAGGTTTAGTTAGAAGCAGTCTGATCCAATTGGACGAATTGGTCTTCACACACTTGAACACAAGCTTTAAGGTGCGTTTGGTTCACGGTCAAGGTAGGATGGGATATGACGGTCTACATTTAGCTGGATATGGCGATCCAGTTTTTTGTTTGGTGGAGTGGATACGGCGATCCAATTTTTTGTTTGGTTGTAGGGATGAAGGTGGATTTGGTGATCCATTTTTTTTGTTTGGTTAGGGGGAATAGAATGGATGAGTGGATACAATCACCCCTACATTAAAGGTGGTGAGTATACCCCTTCAAATTCATCAAAACCACAAAAAATATCAATTACTACAAATAAAAAAAAATCTAACGGGACATATAAGAAATCACAAAGAAATAGAAGAGGAAAGGAGAAAAAAGAAAGAAAAAAAAGTCGACCGCCACCTCCGGGCTCCCACGTTGACCGCCGCCTGCGGGCTCCCACGCCGACCGCCGCCTATGGGCTCGCCGACCGCCGCTGCCCCCGGACGATGACGACGGAACCCCCTACCGCCTCACCGGATCCGTCCCCTCCGGATCCGGTCATCGTTGTTGGGCTCGCCGCCGTCACCTCTTCCCGCCGCCGCCGCCTCTTCCCGCCGCCGTCGCCTCTTCCCGCTGCCGCCGCCGTCGCCTCGCCGCCCCATTTGCGCGCTCATCGCCGCTGTCGCGTGGTGAGGGGTGACGCGACCCAGCTGGGTCGCTCGCCCCTGCTTGCCCGACACTCGGGCGGCTGCATCCGGGCGATTTGCCCGGATCCCTCCAGCCAGCATATCAGGGGAATATTCCCCTCCAGGCTGCCCAATCCCATCCCTGCCCATCAACCAAACACCCACAAAAAAATGGGCCGCCATATCCTATCCACCCATATCCCTCCATCCAAACACACCCTACTAGTTTTTTCTTTTTTCAGCCCCTCATTCGATTTATTTTGGAGAAATAAAATATTAAGTCCGGGACCGTCTGGACCGGGTCGATTTTTAAAAACTATGGTTTTAGGTCGATGGCGCATAGAATATAGCGGAGCGGTTTATTTTGGACAAATAAAATATTAAGTCCTAGACCATTCAGACCGAGTCGATTTTAAAAAATCATGGTTTTCCGGTCGATTGCGCATAGAATAAATCATAACGGTTTATTTTGGATAAATAAAATATTAAGTGCTAGACCGTCCGGATCGGGTTGATTTTAAAAAACCATGGTTTTCCGGTCGATCGCGCATAGAATATAACGGAACAGTTTATTTTCGATAATAAACTATTAAGTCCGGGACCGTTTAATAAAAAATAACAGTCTATGAAATCGGCTGAGTTCAATATTCCTGTTTCAATCCCCTATTATTCCGTTCCAAGCTATGCCAAGAAAATCACAATGATTATTCCAGGCGTCTCATCCCCAACTCATACACATATATGTCGATAGATATGAGGCATGTTTTTCGTTTTCTTTAGATTGTCTGGGCATCAAAATACGAAAATAGCCCCCGAAGACGAGCAAACGAAAACACTGTAATCCAGCGATGACGGGCACAAGCCAACGGAAGAAAAATTGGGTACATCATTTTACAGAGCCTTTTACAATTGTGAAAGTGCATCTAGGCCCCTAATAATTTTGGTGATTAATTACAATGCGATTAGAGAGGACTAACATTTTTATTCAAGTAAATGTGAAGGATGTTATATACTCAATGAGTTAAAGTAATGCATATACCACCAAATGCGTTGACATGATGTGATGCGTCAAATGAGCAAATGGTATTTTGTATCTTTTCTTTTCTTTGAGTCAATAGGAATACCGCACTATTAAGAGGGATGATGCATTGACATATTCTGGGATTTTTCGGAGTTTTCCGAAATCCATTTTCGGACTTTCCGAAAATACACAGAACCAATTTTCGCTTCTGGAAATTTTCGGATATGTCCGAAAGGCATTTTCAGACTTTCCGAAAATGACTGAGAAGGCAAATATGGTTCTGTATGTTTTCGGACTTGTCCTAAACTGATTTTTGGATTTTCCGAAAAACATCAGTAGTCTTTTTTGCTTCTGTAAATTTTCGGAGTTTTCCGAAAGGAATTTTCGGACTTTCCGAAAATGTCCAGAAGGGTGCTTTTGGTTCTGGAAATTTTCGGACTTGTCCGAAAAGTTTTCGGAATATCCGAAAAATATCTCGTTGACTTTACTGTTGGTGCTGAGCTGGAATTTTCGGACATGTCCGAAAATCTTTCGGAATATCCGAAAATCACAATTATTGTGCTCAACGGGCAGAATTTGGGATGTGGCTATAAATAGCCCCCCTCCCCTCACTTGTGAGGGCTACTAGACACATTGGATATTCTTGTGCCCTTCGCTTGCTCTTGTTGAGATTCACTTTTGAGCCTTACTTTCTTGTTTTCCCTCTCACCCATGTTCGATTCGGATTTGGTGTGTGTGTGAGAGTTGTGGATTCGAGTTTGTGTGAGTGCTTGCTGTTGACTTCGTGAAGATTTGTGAGCACTTGCATCATCTCCGGGAGTTCATTGATTCATTTGTTACTCTTGAAGGTTGAGGACTCCTAGGCGGCTAGGTGTCGCTCCCGAGCCACCGATCTACTTGTGGTTGGCCGGGAGAAGTTTGTGAAGATCGGATCTCACCTCTAAAAGGGAAGAGATACCCTTAGTGGAAGGAGGAGTGCTTAGTGCAACCTCTTGAGGAAAGGGTTAGCTAAGACCCGGCTCTTAGTTAGCTCCTCAACGGAGAGTAGAATCCCCTCAAGGATTCGAACTTCGGGAACAACTTCGTGAGCTTCATCTTTGGTGACTTTACTTCCTCCCTCTCCACTAGCTTTGCTTGTTTGAGCCGCTATAGGTCTAGTTGTTATTTGTGCTAGCTTATTCTTGTTGTATGCAACTAGATCTAGGATTTACTTTGTTGTTTGTGCTGACTCTGAAAATTTTTGGATATATCCGAAAATTTCGGAAATATCCGAAAATTACTGCTTCCGCTTTTAATTGAATTTTTTGAATTAGCCTATTCACCCCCCTCTAGGTCTAATTCGCACTTTCAAATTGCAATGCCAAATTTCAATCCAAATTTCAATCGAAACACTCCAATCCAACGATAACTTTACAATTGCAATTACAAGTAATATACAATCAACCACAAAAGCTATGATATACACATATCGACACTTTTAGAACCAAAAACTTCTCTTTTCCAATATTTTGCGACGCCGTAATCTTGTTAGCATGACGGGTTTCTGCTGCAGCAGAGATAATATAACAGTGAATATAAGATGACTTAAATCTAGAGAGAATATAAGAGGACTTATATAGCCTCAAAACTTGCAAAACTAATAATCTCTAGATGAAGCCAGGTAGTATAATGTTGTGATAAGTTGAGTCGCAAGGATATGCGCAATCGATTTCTTTGCCAGGCCCTCTCTCAAAGTACCAATCACCAACCAGGTCTGCAATTGTCTGAAACACCAATGACATGTAACCAGATATCATCTATGTCTGCCTGCAATACACTGCATATACACAGCATTTTTATGTAGATTGCCAGTACCTTGTTTTGCAACCTGGACGAATTTGGTGCAAACCATGTTTCCTGCAGCTCACTCTGCACCAGGATCCGACTTACAGTGGTTCCATTGGCTTCTAGGATCACATGAAGGAGGCACAAAATTGTGATGGAACTGTAACTTGGCCTCTAGGTAGAGAAGTGGCCAAGAAGATTATAAAAAGTTGTAACTTTTGAACAATGAAATTCAGTACTTTGAAAGTGAAGAAAGAAAAATACTACCTGGTATGGATATTTAGTGACTCAAAGGGTAATCTCTAGATGAAGCCTGCAAAAGAAAAATGCTAACTGTTTCAACACGCGAAAAACTATATTGTAGGCTCTGTACAGCAAAGAACAGGCACCAAAGTATGACTATATTCAGTGAAGAACATACATCAACAATCATAATTCTTTAGACAAAGCAGCACATGGACATATTCCTAAAGTACTCCATAGTATGTAATCTCTAGATGAAGCCTGCAAAAGAAAAATGCTAACAGTTTAATTGTGAAAGTTAAGTAGAAAAGAGTACTGGCTACTTGATTGTATTATTATGTGCCGATTTCCCTCTGTCTTACTCCTATATGCATATCCATCTACCTGCTATCGATATTTTTGCTGCTTCAAAGTATAAATATATTCCAATTAACATTATTCATGTTAAAACTAGAGTGCATCGGATAGTATATTTGACAAATATATGCTTTTCTAAGGATAAAAATGGCTTCAGATCTCATATGTCATGCTGCTTTTAAGATGCTGATTTATATGTGAACAAAGTGAGAACATATTACATTGAGTATAAGATGACTTAAATCTAGAGATAAGTCCACCAATTTCATATTATTTGCATTTGACTGAAACCTCTGCATGAAGTCATTATTTTTGTCTCTCTTCTCCTTACGGCTATCAAGCAACCATCAGTGACCTAAGCTGTCCATGTAATCCGATGTGCATCTGCTTCTACGTCACACCTGTACACCGAGAACCCCTTTGCCGGCATGCAGATCCCCTTCACGCACGCCACCGTCTTGCATACTTTATGACCCTGCTCCCAACCATTCAACCAAATAATCAAAAAAACAGTACAATGTATTCAAGAACAAACAACTATTTTCTGCAATAATCGGGAGAAATAATAGACTTTTACAGGGGCTCACAGGGAAGATGAAAACTTCAGGGAGGGCCACCCTTGGTTGTCGACGACAATACAAGGAGCAGCAGGGCGCTGGAGGGGGAGGAGACACCGATGGCGCTGGAGGCGACGGACGCGGAGAGGGAGCTGGACGGGCGACAGAGGCGACGATGGAGGTGAACAGGAGGCTGAGAATGGCGTCGAAGGAGGCGGCGAGGGCAGGGTAGGCGGACGACGGGGGATGCGAGGGCGATGAAGGGGGAGGAGACGCCGACGGCGCTGGAGGCGGAGAGGGCGGGGCTGGATTCGGCGAGGTCGCTGGAGTCGGAGGAGGCAGAGGTGGCGGAGAAGGCGGCGATGTCGATGGAGGCGGACGGCGACAGAGGGGGCTCAGAAGGCAGCGAAGACGGGGGAGGCGGACGGTGACGAAGGGGGCTCAGAAGGCGGCGAGGGCGGGTGAGGCGGATGGTGACGGAGGGGGCGGAGAAGGAGACGCGGGCGGGGGAGACAGACGGCAACGGAGGGGGCGGAGAAGGCGGCGAGGGCGGGGGAGGCGACGGCGCTGGAGGGGGAGGAGACACCAGGACGGGCGACGGAGGCGGTGAGGCAGATGGACGGCAACGGAGGCGAGGATGGAGGGGAACGGGCGACGGAGGCGTAGAGTTAGACACTGATAAAGTACAATAATACCTCTACACGAATTATTATTCCTGGACGAAAATACCCCTTTACATTTCTACTTTCACTAATCCTACTGGGAGTAGAATTAGATCTCAACCCTATAATTAAATATGATCAACGGCTTAGATTACTTTCAACTAAGTAGAAAGCACCGGAGGGACTCATGCAATTAATTAACATGGTCAGATCAACTCACAGGTCACAGGTCACAGCAGAGCAGAGAGACGATCAGAAAAGAAAATGCACAATCATGTGATGCACAAGGAGAGAGAGTATGGGAAGTAAAAGTCAAACAAACGAGTACATGATGAGCATTTTTAGATGGATTTAGGACTTCACGAGTGGTCTAAAAATTTGATAAATCAGGTACGTTCGCCTCCTCCAGCTCCGCGTACGTGAACGTCGCCAGCAACTCGAGGATGAGGACCTCGTCGCCGTCGCCGTCATCTTCTTCGCCCTGTTGGTCCTCGCTCACATAAAACGCCTGCTGCGACGACAGCATCGGCCGCTTGAACCAGCTGCGGCCGTGGGTAGGGCTGTAAACGAGCCGAGCTCGAGCGAGCTCGTCTGCCTAAGCTCGAGCTCGAACAAGCTCGAACCGAGCTTAGGCTCGGCTCGAGCTTGTGTCGAGCTCGAGCTCGGTGCCGAGCTCGGCCATAAGTAGTATAATATATATTTTAATAATAATCTCTCGATAAGTATAATTATTTTCTAGGTAATCACACTAATAAAAGAGTAAAAAATAATTAAAATAAATATATTGTGCTAACACATGCTAATTTATTGTGTAAATAGATACAAATATATATATATTTATCTATTAGTTTATTATATTAATAAGGTGAACATGCAATATAGACTATACACAGCCAAGCTCGGTCAGGCTTGGTAGAAGCTCGAGCTTGGCTCGGTAAAGCTCGCGAGCTTTTGCTCAGGCTCGAGTTCGGCTCGTTTTGAGCTCGAGCTGCTCGCGAGCCTCGAGCTTTTTTGACAGCCCTAGCCGTGGGCACATGAAGCGGTGAGCTTCGCCGTCGGGGACCTGGAGCGGTGGGGCGGGCTCATGGGCGTCGGGCACGACTACTACGAGCGCGCAACCGCCGCATCGCCGGCTGGCCGTCCGACCTCCTCGTCCCGCATCGCAGCCGCCGCCGTCTCTTCGCCACCGCGCGCCTGCCGACGCTGCCTCGCCCTACTGCCGCCTTCCCCTTCTCCCGTGTCTCCGCCGCCGCATCGCCGGCCGGCCGTTGGACCTCCTCGTGCCGGCTACCTCCTTCCCGCCGCCGGTCGGCCTGCCCATAGTCTAGAGAGAAGAGAGTGTGTGTAAGAGAGAGAGAGGAGGAAAGGAGAGGGAGAGGCTGGCTTGCTCACGTGGCATCCTGACACGTGGGGCTACGTGGGTCCCATGCTGACTCAGCTGTCCCGTCGGACAAAACCGGGATTAAAACCGCTGAGGGACCTAGTTTACACTGGTTTTATAAGTTGGGGGATGCGTTATATCCGGTTTTGCAGTTGGGGGATGATTTTGCGTTATACCTTTGGTGCACTTTTTCATTTCCTTTTCCAATCGTTCCATAGTACTGTCCCTTTTCATTTCTTCTACTTTCCTTATCTTCTTTAACTCCTAACAATCCTTCCATCGCGCTAGAAGAAAGTATGGGAGTACTATATCATAGCGCTACAATTTTTGTACTAAAAAGCAGTCGATTTTAAATTCTTCAAATCTTACATCTTTAAATTTCTCATTTACACTTTAATTTTTAGGGCATAACAAATAAGACGTCAGCATGTATCACTAGCTTCAGGGCTGCATGTGTTCGTCACAGTTTATGATAGGAAAATAAATTTCACTCCTCCGTGAAGAGGCAAAAAAGAGAAACCAAGCAACACTACAGCATAAAACACAGTATAAATTATACAGTTGAAAGTTCCACTGATTTCCATGGAGAAATGTAACGACACATCTCTGGCAGAAAAGAACGAACAAGTATATAATTATCGTAATTATATATTTCGGCCGGCGCTTCGCCGGCCCGGCGATAAGTATATAATTATCGTGACAAGATGATGATTGATACATTACAAGTAGCACAAAACAACTTGACCGTCGGGATCAGAACAAATATCTGGATTCGATAGCTCACATCTATCTGCCAGATAAAACGAAATCGATCCTCTCCTCTCTAACCAAGTCCTCCTGCCATTAGGATTTAGGCAGTTAGCCCTAATGACTTGTGGACCTTGGCGTGACAACACAACAGTTATTAAGTTTCCAGTTCTGACTCGAAAAGAATCGACCCCATCCGTGCTACCCGCAGGTCGTCTTGGCAACGATGGGGCTCCGCACGCGATGCTTCCGGTCCGGGTCCGACTCCGACTCCTCCGACCACTCGATGCTTCCGAACACGTAGTTGGCAGCCGCCGCGGCGTCTTGCACCTCCAGCCTCACCGTGAACTCCCTCTCCTCCCCGTAGGACCCGAAGCTGAGCTCGGGCGGATACACCGTGACCTTCACCCCCGCCAGCGCCTCGGTGACGCTGACGGCGTACCGGCACGGCGCCGCGCCGACGTTCTTCACCCGGCGCCGCACCGTCGCGGAGCCGGACAGGCACGGCACGGCGATGGACGGGTAGTTGAGGTCCTCGGGGCGGCCGTACTGCGCGCCCTGGCTGCACGCGCGCGGCTTGCCGTCGTCGCCGAACACCGGGAGCGGGAGCGGGTTCTGGGTGGGCCTCAGGGAGCAGAGGAAGTTGGCGTAGTCGGCCGCCGTGGTGTCGTACACGAGGCCCGGGTCCAGCGCCTGCACGGGCCTCACGTGTCCCGACCCGTAGGCGAACGGCGTCGCGGCCGCGCCGGTCTCGTCCCGGATCTTGCCGCTGTCGTTGTCCCCGGTGATCGCTGCAATGCACAGACATAAATAAGGACGTGAGAGGTGAGATCGATCAGAGTTTGTGTGATGTTTGCGCTGGCTCGATCGATTTGATCGCGATCTGCATTTCTCGCTCACCTGTGGTCATGATCGCCGACTTGATCATCGCGGGGGTCCAGTTGGGGTACTTGGTCTTGATCAGGCCGACGATGCCCGACACGTGAGGGCACGACATGGAGGTGCCGGACATTATGTTGTAGGGGACACGGCGGTCGTCGAAAGAGAGTTCCGTCGGTGAAACCGCCTCGCTGTAAGCCGCGATGACGCTGACTCCTGGCGCGGTGATGTCAGGCTGCAAAATCATCACCAGGTTACATTTTTTTTTAGATAAATGATTTATATAAAACCTGGCTTCTACATCCCGAAGAATGTACTCAGCCAAACCAGGTTACATATTACTTAGCATATACACACAGCTGCTGGTCCTATTTGGAAGGGACAAGTTTTCTCCCTCGAGCATCTGTAAGGAATACGATGAGCAATGTGCCAACCTTGAGGATCTGGGGAGTTATCGGGTTTGGCCCACGGGAAGAGAAGGCTGCCATCACCGGCGCTGGCTTTACGCCAAGCCTGGCATCCGATGCGGTTATGTAACCGACCGGGTTGCTACATGAACCAGAGCATAACGTTAATTAGTACAATAGTACTAGTATATAACCATGCTGTGATGTGTTAAGCACCTGAAAAGTAGTAGTACGTGCTGATGAGCGATGCTTACTCTGTTGACCCGAGGTAGTTAAAGAGGTTGATGCACTGGGAGTAGGAGACGTGAGCCGCCGCGATGAGGTGCGGATCCGCGATGACGTCCTCCCCGTTGCCAGCGTCGTTGCAGAGCACCATGCCGACGCCGCCGGCCTGCTTCACCACCAGCCCCTTCTCCACTCTGGCGTTCACCCCTCTGGTGCAGACAACTATCTTGCCGCGCACCTTGTCGCTGTCCAGCGAGCCAGGGAAGCACAACGTCCTGCACGCACGCACGCAGCAGTGCAAGCAAATCGACGTCGATTCGATTTCGATCGGCGCATGTCGAGATGATATATATGAAACACACGTTGTGATCGAGTTTTTGATTTCTTACGAGTTGTCGCTCGGTACGTTTGCGGCGTTGGCGTTCTTCGCGTTGATCATCGCGTACCGTTGCCCTTGAGGCAGCGTGCTGTCTGACAGACTTTGCCCCTGCAAATTGCAAATAATAGCATGAGCAAAAGTACGTCGTATTCTCATGTGTGCAAACTACTGTGTGATTTGGTCTGTAGTATTGCCAAACCTTGATGGTTATGCTACTCGTGACGCCGCCGAAGGTGACATAAGCCGGGAAGTCCCTGTCCATGGTGCTCGCGCCGACCGTAAGGATCCATGGATCCACGTTGGTGACCGAGCCCGGCTGCGGGCCGGAGTTGCTGGCGGAGCAGACGACGGTGACGCCCTTCTGCACCGCGTAGAACGCGCCGATGGCGATCGGGTCCGACAGGTAGTCGTCCGCCGGCCCGCCGACGGAGAGCGAGAGCACGTTCACGCCGTCTTCCACCGCCGCGACCATGGCCGCGAGGATGTCCGAGCTGGAGCAGCCCTCGGCGTAGCACGCCTTGTAGGCGGCGACCCGCGCCAGCGGCGAGCCGCCCTTGGCCGTGCCCTTCCCGTGGCCGAACACGCTGGCGTCCGGCACGAACCCGCCGCCGGCGGTGGACAGCGTGTGCGTGCCGTGCCCGATGTAGTCCCGTGGCGTGTACAGCTCTGCAGCCTGGCTTGGCGGCTTCCCCTGCAGCAAGCCCGACGCTAGGAAGCCGAGGTTGAAGAACCCCGCGCCGATCAGCTTGCTGCATGTACGACATGTTAGTTTCTCGCCAGAAAATTTACTGCATTAGTTGCATGCAGCTTGATGAGCAGCTGTGGACGGTGGTGTTACTTGTTGCATTTGAAGGTCGTGTCGTTGCCAGTGATGCACTTGCCACGCCACCTCGACGGGACTGGATAGCCGTCGTCTTTGAAGCTCGCGGATTCCGGCCATACACCTTCATTTGTACGTGCACGCACAGAAAATAAGAATCACGAGTTCAGGAATCAGGACAGGTTCCGGCTCACTGCACAGCACTTCAGTACAGCGCGCAGCTAGGACGACAGCACATCTGAACCAGGCCACCGGGGATCTCCTGAGAGCAGGTACAATAACCAGCTACAACCCTACTATATGGATTTTAATAATAAGATAAAGGAAAGAGAAGGCATAGCGAGCGACTGTTTAAGCGCCGGCTCTACTCGCGCTCCAATACATATATGTCATGTACTGCCACTTATATTAGGAGAGAGAGTGCATGGCACTATAAGAAAATTGATTGTTTAAAGAACAATGCTTTTATTACTATGGTATGAATGTAGATTGGAGTAAGCACCGGGATGTACTGGCCCTATTTCCCAAAAACTTTTTCCCAAAAATTTTTTCTCAAAAACATCACATTGAATCTTTAAACACATATATGGAGTATTAAATATAGATAAACTAAAAAATTAATTGTACAGTTAGAGCAGGTGCAATAACGAGCTATAAGCCAGCTATAAATATATTTTAAAGAGATAAAGAAATAGAGAGAAGAGCAGCGGGTTACAGATCTGTAGCCAGCTGCAGCACGGACTCCAAAATGTAACGAGTGTATGACAGGTGGGACCGGGTATTAATATTATAGTAAGCAACTATTGTATGAATTGGCTATTACATTGGCTCTAGATGGTTTAGAGCTAGTAGTTGGCTATACTATTAAACTTGCTCTTAGGGAGGAAATCGCGAGACGAATCTTTTGAGCTTAATTAGTCCATGATTAGCTATAAGTGCTACAGTAACCCACATGTGCTAATAAAAGATTAATTAGGTTTAAAATATTCGTCTCGCGGTTTCCAAGCGAGCTATGAAATTAGTATTTTCATTCATATCCACGAACCCCTGCTGATATCCGGTCAAACGTCCGACGTGACATCCAAAAATTTTAAATTCGCGAACTAAACAGGCCTAGAGACACATGCGCACTGCGCCCATGGCGACGCTGCCATTTTGTTTAAGGGCATCCTCAATGTATATTTACTAGTTGGGTAGTAAGGGTGGGACCTACAAAATCAGGTAGTAGTTATTTTAATTCACACAATGTATAGATAGGTAAGCTGGGCCCCATATTTAAGAGAATGGATGGTTGAAGAAGAGAGAGGGAATGAGAGAGGTGAGAGTCTTAATATTTGTTTATTCCTTATTGTCTGGTAGTAGCACTACTACCGGATGATACTACTACCCACCTTACTATCTACTCCCACAATGGTGAACCAGGTAATAGGACTCCTTACTACCCACTTTTTTACATATTGTGGATGTCCTAAGTTGACTTTTTAGTTCCCGTATTCTTGGGATTTGATTCTGTTAGCTTCATGATGGACTCGTGAAGTCTTGATTATTTTAAGTTATCTCGCGCATCTCATCAGGAAGCATGAAGCATGCACCGAGGGATCCGGAGTAGCTGATTCGCTCCGATTGTTCATCATTTGGGCTGTGTTTCCCAACTTCATCACCTCATTTTTTACATACGTTATTTTTTGAAAAAAAATCTATTAAAATATTATTTTTTAAAAAAAAATCATATAATCTATTTATAAGTTTTTTCAATTAATACTTAATTGATTATGTGCTAATTCGTCACTCCATTTTCGTACACGATAAATTAGTTCTCAACCAATCCTAAAGAGCACATACTAAGATGCTGGTCAAATCCGCGTTCCTTCGTTTATTTTTTTTCCAGCTTAACTAGTGCTGAAGACTTATGTGTATACTGTGTGGTAACCAGGGTTGACGTTACCGTCGGTAATCGCGCGGTTACCAGACTTACCGCGGGGTACGGTAATATAAATACCATGGTAACCTCCTTAAATTTAAATAAATTTAAAAATAATTTGAATTTTTGATAAATTTTACACGGTTTTATACGGATTTTCACGGTATCCGTGCTTACCGCGGGGGCGTGGTAACCCCAGCCCCGGTTTGAGAAACCCTGGCGGTAACGGCAGGTGCCGAGTGGGATAGCGTATACCGAGAACAGCTTGCTGGATATATATACGTACCTGTGTCCACGTTGCCGATGATAGCGTCCACACCGTACTTCGCGGCGTCCTTCCACGCACCGGTCGCCGCGCCATATCGCTCCAGCTCGAGGAAATCCCAGGAATGCGTCGTGTGGACCTTGTGCAGGACGTCGGGGATCACGGCCAGCACCCCGGGCAGCTCTGAATCCAAAGTACGCAAAAAAAAAAAAAAAGAACGCACTCGTCAGTGACAGGTATGAACTGCAAACTCCAAGGGGGGAACACACTATAATTAACATGATGATATATGTGGCGTACGCTTGATGACTCTTACGAAACTCTCATCGATCTGCACCACGATCACTTGGATGGGGCTCAAGACGTACAGTAACTGAAAGCTGTTTATTTTTACGGCACAAAATGAACACATTTTAGTGATGTAGGAGTACATAGCTAGTAGCCTGCTAGTACGGTAGTACCGACATCCATAACGGCCACACTAGTATTTTCTGACCTGGTGACGACTGTAGCAAGCAAACTAGAAGGAGAAGCTGGTAAGCAATCAAAGACGATCACATAAGTCTGCATGCACGAAAGTACCCCGCTTCATGGATTAGAGATTGTCAATAGAACATTTAATCGCAGTCCTATGCCTGCTGACTTGCTTGTATTGTACGTGACGAATATACGATGGAAAAACATTTTAGCAGTTTTAAGGAATATATCCCCTGTTTTCTGCCATATATCATCCAATAAAAATTAAATAAATTTAACAACACAAATTAACATGTGATATATCACTCTATGTAACTCTAAATTAGAAAAAAAAATACGACGGTAAGTAGTATTCGTTACAGTTTAGTTTGATTTTCTCATTTGTATATATAGGTCGAATTTAGTTGTTGATTTATAACTGATCAAATTTAAATCACATATGAATATGTTATATATGTTGCCAATTTTTCTCTACAACTATTTGATTGGCAAGAAGTAAAAGAGCACCCCCTTAAAAATATCATCTCCATGTATGATTAAAAAAATCTATTAAATACAATTTTTTTAAAAAATATTTTTCATAAATATTCGAATGATATATAAGAGAAACGAGAGGACATGAACAAAATGACTTTGGAGGATATATTTAAACAAAATATTGAGGGCATGTATGATGAATAGATCGAGGGGGTAAGAGAGATAAGTGAAGAAAGAGCATTGCCTTTGTGCCTGCGGACGCCGGCGCCTGCAGCGCGAGGAAGAGCACCAAGGCGAGGAGAAAAACTCGGGACCGTCCCCTCATTCTGATGAAGTGATGATTGGTCGATCTGCTTCGTAGCTACTCTGTTCACATAATCCCGCAATTTATAGACGCCAAGGTCAACCTTCTGATCAGTATGTCCGTAGTGAGGAGCACGAGCTCACTTGTTGGATAACCTGGCATCTACTCCTAAGTCACCAGTGCTTAATTACCAGATGATGGATCCGTCCACATGCGCGCGCAGCATGCAAAACAGCTAGTGCTCAGGATTAGAGCAAAGGCACTAGAGCAGTCCAAACCCTCTTTCTCACACCTAGCTTACATACCGTTAAATATAGAGTCACATAAGTAGAAAAATGAGGTGATAAAATAGTTAACGAGAAGAGATGAAAAAAAGATGAAGAAATTATTTCTCATGAAGAAACCAGTTCTATGTAGCAATCAATAATAAAATTGAGAGAGAAGAAAAGTGATTGGATGGGAATATATATATATATATATATATATATATATATATATATATATGTATATATATATATATGGGGTAAAACTATTCTATACCCCCTTCCCCCACCCGGATTCCCCCCACCCCACGCGCCTCTCCCTTCCTGCGATCCCTTCTCCCCCCACCCCGAGCTCCCCCCTCCCCTTTTTTCTCCTGATCCCCCCTTCACCCCTCCCATTTTTTAAGAGAGAAAAAAATAATGGAAAAATTTGTCTTTAATGGGAATAGAACTCAAGTCAACTCAAATTACCACAAGGCAATAACCAGTAGGCTATTTCTCAGTTGTGATAGAGTTTTCTTAGTAAAAATTTATCTTCTCATACGTGCTAAATTTTAGTAACGATACATGTTTCGTAGTAACATGTATCTACGTACTCCCACCATTTTCGTAGTAACGCCATCACGAAATATAGTAACGCGTTCGGTTACTACAAAATATATTGGTTGTTATTACATTCAAGTGACTAGTATTACTGGGTTAAAGCCTCACATGCTAACAATATATTTGTTACTGCATGAAAGTAAAAGTGTTACTACATAATAGGCGCATATTACCACTTACAAGTAGCTATGTTACTGTACGATAATTATAGTTTTACTATGTCATTTTTAAGAGATGAATATTGAATAGGTGGGCTATAGGTAAAGTCTGTAGGTGGCTTTGAGCGATGTCTGATTGATGTAGGAGTTATTTAAACAATTTTATACATTTGGTAAAACCATGTTACTGCATGTATATGCCCTTATTACTGCAAGTTACACATTTTGTTACTGCATATGGAGGGTTAAAGTTCAAAATGCCAATCTTTGAAAAGCAATATCTCGCAAGATATGTATTATTTTTTAAAATCGTTCCCACCATGATGCTATAGTGTTACTGCATGTGGAGGGTTAAACTTCAAAATGCATCTACGTACTCCCCTCTTCAAGAAACCGTTCTTCCTCCCTCTTCTCAAGAAAATCGATCTCCTCCCTCCAATATAGTGTTACTGCATGTATATGATATTACTGCACTTTTGGCAGTAATATTGTGGTGAATTATAGTAAATCAGGAATTGAAACAAAAATATATAGGTTAAAAGTCTCAGATGCTAACCATATACTTGTTACTGCACAAAAGTAAAAGTGTTACTGTATGGAAGGTATACGTTACCACGTGTTTATGTAGTAACACTACCCAAAAAATACAGTAAAACACAGTGTAGTAACATCATGATGCGATTGTAGTAACGTACAACAGACAAGTAGTAACAAGTAATAGTACAGTATTACTACTTGTGGAGAGACAAATTGCAAAAAAGTCAAACTTTAAAGAACAATATCTCCCAAGTGATGTAAGGTTTTTTAAAACCGTTTGCACCATGATGCTAGAAAAAAAGAGCTTATCAAAAGTAGATCCATCATGACTATGTTTTAACTATATTTTAATGCTGTTACTGCACGTAAGACACATTGTTACTGCACAGTGGTCGTCGAGTTACTGCACCGTCCTGAGAAGAAGTGGGTGGTGGGGGGAGTTAGTAGGCGGGTTTGACCGATGGGAGGGTGTAACACCCTGAAAATTTCTGATAATAAAAATCACTAAAATTTTGAACTTTTTAAAACTTTTTGCATCATACTGGATTTTATGGTTGTCATTGGTTGCTAAAATATAAATTGTAATAATAGAGAATCAAATTAAAGGCATACACCTGAACAATAAATATAAGTTACAAGAATACATTATTTAATTAGAGCACCAGGAAACAAAGCCAGACAAAGGGAAGGTTAATTACTAATTTAATTTATGAATCAAACATTAAATAATTGAACCATGTGATGCGTGCCATGAAATATAGACACTTAGGAAATGATAATCGTTCAAATAAATGGAACTCTATCTATAGAATAGTTTTACTGGGAATAATTAATTAGATGTTACATAATTTGTATTGAACCACGAATATTAAATTATAAGGATCCATATAGAGGTAAAACCAATTTTAAAAGAACAAGGTTAGCTCATACATTGGAATTAGATAGAATAATTTGTTCACACGAAATAATGATCACATCGTTACCAGGATCCCATCTATAAAAGAGTGTTTTGCTGGAATATTTAAATCAATATTTAACGCAACCATCTTCGCATAAAATTCACTCACATAAATAAATAGAGTGTATAATATCACTGCCTCTCTGTAATTATCTCATTAGGAAATTACAAAGACTATAATAAATACGAGTATTAAGTATTGGACAACATTAACTTTAAATAAAATTCACATTTGAACACTTAATAATGTCACTCAAATGCGTTGGTGAAAATATAAATTCAAATAGCTATTATTCTCAATTTTTAAAACCAACCAAAAACCTAAATTCTTTTTTTTTATTCACTGCCGTCACTATTCATTGCACGCCATATGCTCGATGTGGTCCCCTAGCCCTTCCCCCTCCTTTGCCACACCGCGCCGCCGCGGGCCGTCACCGTCGCCGTCGCCTCGCTCTGCCGCTGCCGCCGCGCGCCGTCGCGCCGCCTCGCGCCCCGCGCCGCCGTCGCCGTCGCGTTCCGTCGCTGCTACCGCGCCGCGCACTGTCGCCGTCGCCGCCTCCATCCCGCCGCGCGCCGTCGCCGTCGTCGGTCGTGTCGTCTCAAGCCCCGCTCCTCCGCACGTGCCGTCGCCGTCGCCGTCACATCGTCGCGTGTCGCCGTCACGTCACCGCTCGCCTCGAGCGCCGCGCCGTCTCCATCCCGCCGCGCGCCGTCGCCGTCGTCTGTAGCGTCGTCTCGAGCCCCTCCCCTCCGCGTGCGCTGCCGCCGTCGCCCCCGCGTTGCGCCCCATGCCACGCCGCCTCGCGCCCCGCGCCCCTACCACGCCGCACGCGTCACTGTCGCCCGTCGCCGTCGCTTCACTCTGCTGCACGCCGCTCGCCCGTCGCCATGTGCCGCTGCCGCGCCCCGAGCCCCGCGCCGCGGCTGCGCCATCGCGTCACCGCCGTCGCTGTCACACCCTGAAGTTTTTTCCCAAGCCTAAATTGAAATTTTAAATGGTCTCAAGAAAATACCCGGGAAAAGCAAGAGTAAACCTTAATAAATTAATGCAAATAATAATCGAATCTGGCATGTGGAATTTTTCTTGAGTTCTACATGTCGAAATTCACTGACAGGATTTTTAGTGGAATTTTCAGAGCCCTAGAAATAATTTTAACCAATTAAAATTGAGCATGCAATATTTTAAATCCCAGGAAAATCATTTTTCCTTTTTTCTTTTTTCTTTTTTCTTTTCCCTCCTTTTCCCCCTTCTTGGGCCGCCGGCCCATTCTTTTTCCCCCCCTCTCTCCTGCTGGGCCGGCCGAAGGCTGAGGCCCAGCCCAGCCCAGCTCGTCGCGCCCCCTCCTCTCTCCCGGGGTCGCCGACAGGTGGGGCCCACCTGTCGGGTCCTCCCCCAACCTCCCGCCGCCCGCGCCGGTCACCACCCCCCCGAAACCGCCGCCGTCGCGCCCCACCTCCCCCGCTTTCTCCGCGCCCACGCCGCGTTCCCGCGCCCACGCCACGTCGCCGCCCCCTCTCCCCGCGTCTCCCGGCCACGCCCGCGCACGAGAGGGGCGGGATTCGATTTCGAATCCTCCCCCACCTTCTCTCTCTCCTTCCCCACGTCGCCGGCGAAATCGGACGCGCTCGGGTCGTTCCCGACCTTCCCGCCCCTATAAAATCCATCCCCGAGCTCTCCTCCTCATTTTTCCTTTTGCCGCCTCTCTCTCCCGAGCTCTTCATCGTCCGTGCAACCACTCGCCACCGCCGTCCCCGCTACTCCGGCCGCCGCTAGCCGCCGCTAGGGTCGCCGCCGCGCCGCGCCGCCGTCGCCGTCGGGTTCGCAAGGACGAACTCCATCCCGTCCGCCGGTTGCCGTCGTCCTCCCGTGGCTCACCGTCGCCGTTCGCCGTCGTCTTCCTCCGCGCCGGCCACCCTCGGTGAGGCGTCCTCTCCCCTCTATTCCCCTCCCTCTCCCTCCTAGCCGCTGCGTCAGCGCCGCCGCCCGTTAGCCGTCGCTTTAGCACCCCCGCCCGTCGGCGCCGCCTTTGCGCCGCCGCCTCCGCCGCCGGTTGCCGTCGCCGGCAACGCGTGCGCGCGCGCCGTCGCCGTCGCCGTGGCCGCTTGGCCGGTCTTGAGCCGAGCCGGGTCGCCACCGCCCGTCCGATCGGCCCCGAGGGCGATCCGGGCCGTCGGTCCCGTGGACCAGCGGTGGACCACCCGCGTGGTCTCGGTCCACGGTGGACTGCCCCCCCTTGAGCCGCTGTCGAGTGGGGCCCGCGTGCCGGCGCCCCTTTTCCCTCTCTCCCGAGCCGCTGACCGGTGGGTCCCGCATGTCGGCGCAGCGCCCCCCCCTTGATGACGTCAGCCCTGAGAATTATTGCGCAATAAATGATTTAAGTACTTTTTGTTATAGTAATAAACACAGCGAATCTTCTAAAATTCATATCTAATTCATCCGTGCTCCGTTTAAGCCCATTCAAGTCTCAGTAAATCAAGAAAAATGTGTAGAATCCATTAAAAATGGTTTTGTTCTCTGTTTCAGTAGTCTTATAGCCTGTTTGCATTGTTTGTCTTGTATGTCGCTTAGATTCCGGTTCTTCCGACGCTCCGGTGTACTTCGAGATTGTCGCCGAGGTTCCTCCAGCAGCAGAGCAAGGCAAGTCATGCTTGTCACTTGATCATATTGAACCTATATTGCAAATGCTCTCTCGTTTTCTCCTAAATATTGCATTGTTTTATAATATCACGATGGGAGGGTTACCTACTGTCATAGCCGTACTATTTTGTACCATGTTCCTTTGTTAGCTTGGGATATAACATATCTAGAGATTGGACTAGGGATTGCTTAGCCATGCTTAGTTCAACTAGCACACAATCAGGGAAATCCTATTAATGTTCAGGCTGTAGGTCCTAATGGTAATGTTGGATTGGTACCACCGCTTTGGTGTTAATTAATTAAAAGGAATCATGGTGGGCTGCGGGTGCATGGTTTTGCTAGTCGCACCCATGGCAATTAAGGACCGGTTCGCGGGAAACCCTGGAAGAATTTATCGTGCTTACCACAAGCCAGCGTGGGCAACGGCTGGGCTTGTAGTGTAGCTTTCTTCTAGCTGACGCATCCAGGCAAGGGTGGGCGTGATGGAGCGGGGCGGGCCCTGCACGGCCTCTGTCGCTTCCGGATTCACCTAGGCACGAGAGGGGACTGCCCGCTGCCTTGCGAGGAGTGGGGGTGAAACCTGAGGTGTGGTGTGCTTGGCTAGAGGGGGTTATGCGAAGGGTCCTGTCACGGCCTCTTTCCGGTATGTCGTGGTGGCATGTCGGCGCACGGTAACTTGTCGTGGGGCTGTGTCTTGTGCGTACAGTTGTACACCTCTGATCAGAGTAAAACTATTCGAATAGCCGTGCCCGCGGTTATGGGCGGTCAACCAGATTCACCGTGATTAGTTTCACCCTAGTTTAGTCTAATGAAATTGGATAGTCTAGGTGGATGGTTGGGCCTGTTGCAACGTGGGATAGCGTTGGACAGTGGATGATTAATATTGAGTAATTATTACACCTGTTTTCTTCGTTCAACTCCTGTTATAAATGCTCGCTTTATGCAAATGAACCAGTCTAGCTCTCCGTTGATAATTCCCTGCATCATACCCTCATTCCGGTATGACTTGCTGAGTACAGTGGGTAGTACTCAGTCTTGCTCTATTTTCCCCAACCCCAGAGTGCGAGTATGTGTCCGATGGAGGTTTCTCCGAGGAGTAGGCTTCGTCCGTGCCGTCAGGGATGCCTGTGGAGTGGTGTTCCCGCTGCAGTTCAAGTCAAGGCTTAGCTCCTGTTATCTTTCGTCTTTCCGCTGCATTTTTGTAAGACTTTTATGATGTTTGTAAGACGTGGATCTGAATGTCAATATTGTCGTTTGTGTACCCCGGCTGGTCCTGGACGGGGATTTTAATGCACATTCTGCTTGGAATTCTATTCGGGAATTTCTGGGCGTGACAGTCGCCATCACCGCCTCGAGCCCCGCCCGCGCCGCGCACTGTCACCGTCGCGCTCACCGTCCCAACGCCGCGCCGCGCCGTTCCATCGCCGCGCGTCGCCATCGCCCCGAGCCCCGCGCCGCCGCGCCATCCCGTCGACGATTAAAGCCGGCCACCCCTCCCCCGAGCCCTATAAATACCCTCTCCCCCTTTCCCTTCCCTCCCCACGCCATTTTCCCCTCTTCTCCCCTTTTTCCCCTTTCTTCACCTCCACCGACGCCGCATTCCGCCGCCGCGCCGCCGCTGCTGTGCCCTGGCAACTCGCCGCCGCCGCGCCGTACCCTGCCGCCGCGTCTCCGTCGACCCCGCCGTCGGTCCGGTGAGCCTTCCCCTTCCCCACCGCTTGACATCGCGCCGCGCCGCCCGCCGGTTCTAGCCGAGCCGCGAGAGAGAGAGGAAGCAGAGAGGTAGCGGGGAGAGAGAGAAAAAGAGAAAGGAGAGGAGAGATTAGAGTGGGCCCCGCGTGGTTAGTAAAGAATAATCCCCTTGTTAATCTTTATTAGTTGTGTCTATTACATGTGGGCCCGGGCGGTTAAAAATCTTATTATGGAAGGTCTATAGTTTCGAGTATATGACATGCGGGCCCTACCAGGTTTGATGGCCGGTTTGACCCTAGTCAAAAGAGTTGGGCCCACCTGTCATTTGCCCATATGGATTCCTTTAGAAAGAAAAATAAAAGAAAAGAAAAGAAAATAGGAAGACCCCACCTGTCAGTCACTATATAGCTTGTGGATAAGGTGGTATTAAAAATAAATGAATTAGGAACAGTACCTTTTCGCAATTATTAGAATTAATTCAAATTTGAATCTTTACACTAGCATAACTTATTCATTTTAACTCGGATTTGAGTGAAACTTGAACCTAAATTTATCTAAATTCATAAGCTTTCCAATGGTATATAGTTCACTATTTAATAAAATATATTTATAATTATTAAATAATTAATACCAAGATGATGCATAATAGTCAACTTAAAAATGTGCTAATAAATAAAATTGATATTGTACTGAAAAGTAGATGTCAAATAATTGTCCTTAACATGCTGTAAAACCCATGTAAACTAATTAGAAGCATTGTTTCAAATTAATTAAAGCATAGGAAATGCTAGTGCCATTTATTAATATATGTCCATATATAACTATACTCATGACGTCCAAATTGTATAAATAATGTTTAGCCTCATACTTTGTGACTAAATTTGAACACACGTAGATGAGTCTTCAACTTGTTTACGAGGGATAATAACATGTTTATGAGAGATAATAACAGAGCTAGTGTGACTAAAATCACCCGCATGAAATTAGTTAACGGCATTTCCTATACATCAGTATATGTTTAGGTTGGAAATTGACCCTTAAGTTGTATAGACGGTAACTCACTCATAAATCCACTTAAAATCACATGTACTATATAGCTATAGTAAATAGCAACTATTCAGTAAATGATTCAATATTAAGATATTGTGCACACACATATACTGTACATCCCATTATAGCTATACGGCATAGTATTAATTTGCTTGTTGCATATATTAAATTAGAGGGACTATATGATAAACAGGAATATTAGATAAATACTAGTTATAAATCTTGATCTCATATAATTATGGTTCAATTGTAAATTAGGATTATTCATTGTAAAATTATATGATGGGATAATCTGTAACCATAATATGGTTAACCTAAACAACTCTAACATTGAAAGCATGGACAATTATTATCCTTTCATAATTTATTGTGACAAGTAAAATATGTTCATAATTAAAGTAATGCCTCCATCAGTAAAATAATAATACAAATGATTCACTGTAATTATTCGATTGATCCTAAATCCATCCGACAACGGAACCTCTAGTATATGACCACTTTATTTAGATGAATGCATGTGTAGCCATAATCCTTCCATAGTCATTAGCTTGACTAAACCACAGATTAGCTAGATGTATATCTCATTTATATACTATCGATTAACTCCTAATAGACCACGATGACAATAGAAATATTAAGGAATTTTAGCCCTTAGCATGATTGGAATCCCCTGGCAAGCAATAATAGTACGAGCAACCCTAGGTTCGACCCCGACATTTGTATTTTGGTTGTGCATATTTGCTTGTTATTAAATATTGGTTTTTTTCGCGTATTATAGAATTTGTGTATCGGTTAGTCGTGAGGCAACGTCTGCAACTTCCAGGAGGTGAAGGTTGACCAAGATTGTATAAAGAATAAGGACGATTCTGAGCAAGCAAGTCATCACTATTCTTTGAACATATTGATCCCAATTGCGAAATTATTTTATTTACAAATAAATTGCATGCAATGATGAACATCCTACTTGTGATTATGCCATGCCTTGATTCTTATTTACCCCTTATGCCTTCGTAACCATATTTACGTATGAGTCCCTAGTCAATTATGACAATTGCTTAGAAATGCTATTCTAGAATCATGCATACTCATATTTATCAAATGCTATATGCTTGGGCAATTACCTTTGGGAAGGTAATTGAGATGCGGCATGTGGGGACATGAGCGCCACATTGCCATGATGTTGATGACATGATTTGTGAAAGAAGAAATGAAATTAAACAACTGTTTTCGACTGGGGCGGACGGAGGATTTGGGTGGTATCCGGAAAAGGCTAGTGCCGTCCCCAGTCAATTAAGAACCGAGCCATGAAGTTAAGCATGAAACGACCCCCGTACAACCGCACTTCTCGTATGGGTATAGACCTAGCGGAGTAGATAGCTGAGCGGAGGCAGTATCCATGCATAGTGGTTTCTTGATGTGTGAGGCAGGGGCTCTACGGTGGGGCAGCCATTGGTAGGACCGCGAGGCGGGTGTCTACAGTGGTGTCGCCATCGGTAGGACTGCCATGTGAGAATCTAAACGTAATTATAACTTAATGCATGTGTGAGTCTTCCCTTCCCGGGTGCGCCAGAACTCCTCTCACTGCTAGAAACCGTGTACGCCTAGAGTGCATGAGGATGTAAAGTTCATGGAGCGGGTACTGCCAATGCGAGGTTATCGAAAAGCTTTGCCGTGACGCGTCTCATGTGTTGGAACGAGGCTCATGTGTTGGGCAGTCGCGGAGTGTGGGTAAAGTGTACATCCACTGCAGTGTGAGTAAACCAAATCTATTCGAATAGCCGTGCTCGCGGTTATTGAGCACCGGGACGTGTATTACACTTGGCTAGACTCTAAATTCTTAACTTGTGTGGGATAGGATATTGCATGATGATTTTTATGCTGATGGAGCCACTTCCTGAGAGGCGGGAAGGTGGACGTCCTCAGAAAACCATGACGATTCAATGGCGGGAAGCTATCCTTGGGATCACAATGGATGGTGGACAGAACCGTCGTTGTCTAATGTGAACACTGGTATTAAAACTTGATCAGTCTATGCTAGGTCTTAGACTTGTGAAAAGAATTGCAAAACTAGCTTTATGCAAAAGAACCTGAAGCCATTCCTTGAAATACCCTCTATCATATGCATTGTTGTTATGGTGGCTTGCTGAGTACGGTTGGTACTCACCCTTGCTATTCATATATCTTTTAGGAGAGTGTTGAAGAGAAGCCCTTGGCGGTACGCTTGCGTATCCAACAAGATGATTGGAGTGCGGTCTTGTTCTAGGTCTCGTTCCCCAGTCGACTGCCTGTGGCATGTTAACCGGGCCCTTATATTATTTTGTCTTCCGCTGTTGTTCTCTGATAGTTGTTGGCCTACCTGGCCCTAATGTAAGCATTTAACTCTTTTAGCCTAAATTCATTCGTGATATGTTGTGATCCAACTATGTATGTGTGTACCAACTACTGATCCAGGGATTGGTACGGATAAACACAGAAGATTTCCGATTTCCAAAATCGGAGGTCTACAGAGGGGCCTTTGACCGAAGTGAGAGGTGGGTTTTAAGCCTTGGTAAGGAGGGGGAGGTGGGTGTGACTCTTGGGAGGGAGGGGGGTATAGAATAGTTTTTCTATATATATATATATATATATATATATATATATATATATATATATATATATATATATATATATATATATATATATATATATATATATATATATATATATATATATATATATATATATATATTGAAACCGGGATGAGAATATATTTTGAGCTCTATAGATAATCCCTGTTTATAGTTGGACGTGGCCAGCTATCATACCTGAACTTTTGTAAGAAAAAAAAAGAACCCTAAGAAGATAGCAGGCTTACAGGCTTTATATTTGCCGGAAATTGACTCAAGTTTATTTAAATCAGCAGATCGAATTTGGAGATCTACCCTACTAATATATTATCTGCCCTCCTGATTGGAGAGGCCAATAGTTGTTTATAAAATCATAGAAGCATGAATTCAATTGGCCAACTTGTCAAGATTCTCCCTAAAAGAACTTGTCAGGATTCAAGTCTTGATTATTTCCTCCAACATATTGCATTTGTATCCCTTACAAGAACGGCACAAGATATGCACAAAATACTAGCAATGCCATGTTAGTTGACAAGGGCACATTCTTAACAAAACTACATGAAATCCCGCACATTATTACAGGAGTTTGGTATAATAATAGTAGAAATAGCATGTAAGATAACTATATAATATAAGCTTATATAATCAGCATATTTGATCGATCATTGAAAAAAAAAGCTATAAATCATTAAATTGATGTGGTTTATGATAACTTAAACATATCAATCAATCCTTCTCAAGCTGGCAGTTTTGCCAGTTGTTAATTGGTCCACGTGGCGCAACAATGTTTGAGAAATAATTGGAAATTAATGAGGGTAAGTAAAAAATTGCTAGGCTATGTAAAGGAAAATAAATAAAGAGAAGTATCTAGATATATGCAGTGTGCTGTGGGTTAGAATAAATTTTCATTCAATGATGTCGCATACTCCATGTCCTTCTCGATGTTCATCGAGAACAACCTAGTGAGCTTGACAACGTTGACCGTGAAGTCTCGGATGACAACGAGTACTCATTTGAGTTGAAGTCGGGGGCTACTGTCATGGTTACGGATAAGGCATACCTCCTATCTTATGACTTATGAAATATGTGGATACGTCATGTTTTCGTATGTATGATATGTTTTCATACACGACAAGGAAATTACCAAGAGATTATGGAAATTACCCTCGCGGGCAAGTGAACAGCAGAGTCCTACTTGAAGAGGATCGGGTTTATACTATATCATGCTTGGTCTACAGTCTCCGAGTTCTACTTGCAGACTAAGGTGATTCACGGCATAAAAGGCACACCCCCTGAGGAGTCCAGATGATCGAATCATAGCGCCAGCACCACCACCATAGCCTACAATCCAGAGGACGTGAAGCCTCCTCGCCAGGAGATCTCGTTGAAACCATCTCAACAAGGATCTCGCCGATAATCTCGGGATCATCGGTCTTCTATTGTAATATGTGGTTTTTCCATATCTATTTCATATAAACTGGATTAGGGCTATTACCTTACGAGGGGCCTGAACCAGTATAATCCTTGTCTTTTCATTTGCTTGATGTCGTATCGTGTAGATCCTCGTACCAACGTACCCCAATACCCTATTCATCCGGTCTACGGGTATCCCCCGTCGACAAAAGGATACATATACTCTTGAAGTGAAGGATCTAGATAGATCATGATGTGTGTGAAGTTAAAAATCGAGATAAGCAGGGTTTCAACTTTTAGTATCTGCCCTTTTTACAACACACATAGACATTAAGATAAATCTAGGGATCATTGGTGTGCTGAAAAACAAAACAATTATCTTCTCATTAGCAATCAAATAAATTTGCATTCCTTGAACCTCTCGATCAAATATAAATTCATTATTAAGAAAAACTCTGTAAGAAATCAAACATCGTGGAAGAAAAAGTCTCATTCGCCTTTCGGCTACGACACCGTCGTCTCCTTGATGGTGATGGTAAACCCCTATCAAGCTCATGTTGACACCCTCGCTACTTTCATATACCAATGAAACAAAATGCCAATGGTTGATAGCTGAGAGCGCAACAACGCTAACCTTGTGCTGGACAACGAGCTATTGTTGTGCAATGGCAAATCTAAGGAGTTGTGGAGTTTAAGAGGACTCACAACTTGGGTTCAATCGGTTTGTTTGAGAAATTGGGTTCAATTGAGTTAGTAAATCATAACTCGAGTTTTTTTTGTAAGAATAAGTAATGGACCTATTCAAACATACTCCGTCTATCCCAGTTTGATCATCGCCTAAGTTTTTGAGGTTTTCTCAAAATAATCATCATCTAACAAAATATCTCTTTATTTATTTGTACAAAGAGTAAATGCGCATCGTGGAATGCCCTGCATGCATGCAACTATACACATGCGGTCAGCCAACATTAAATTCTATTGGGTCAACCCATGCAACATTTAAAACGTGAATTAATTTATGTTGGACATGAGGGGTTATAGCACATTCATCGATGAGGATTAATTTTAGAATGATGAATGTGTTGATGTTATTGTTTTTTTTTTGAAGGAAAACACTGTAGGGGAAGCCCCCATAGTTTAATATATTAAAAGAAAAGAAAAAAGGGTTTACAATTACAACAAATTAATCCAGAGATTTAGTGAATCTCTCTCAGAAGAATTAAACCTATGGACTAGGAGGGAGAGATCATTTTTAAAAAGAACTCTTCAGGAGGAAATAGAAGGGGCAACATTGTTGAAAATTAAACAATTCCTTTGCCTCCAAATGTTCCAAGTAGCATAAAACACCTTCTCCACAAAGTGCAAAGACATGTAAGAATTCATGGTTGTGATTAGCATTTCACCAAAACTTAGAGATAGATTCTAAACCACACCAAATTGTGCCCAACATTCAGAGCTGAAAGGGGATTGAAAGAACAAATGCAGAGCCGTTTCCCTACTTCCTGTCGAACACAGAACATAGGTCAAAGGAGCATTTTCAGGAGAGCAATGCCTTTTGTCTAACATATCATAGGTATTTAGCCGGTCAATTAAGAGAAGCCAGCTGAAAACCTTGATTTTCATGGCACATTTGCTCTTCCAAATTCAATTGATATAGACCGGCACCTGAATATATGAAAAATTCATTGCATAGATTTTCTGAGAGGAGAAAATACCATTGCCCCAAACATAGGTCCAAAGATCATTCTCATCATTCAGATGATCAAGAGGATCAGATGTCGACAAATCCAGATATTCCTGAAGAGCTTGCTTAGACAGAGGTAACACAAAGAGCTAAGACAGATTCCTGTGAGAGAACACAGAAACTGAAAGATTTGCATCCCTGGCAAAAGAGAAAATCCTAGGATAAACTGATGATATGACTTTGTTATTCTATAGATCTCCCCAAAACAGACAAGATTTTCCTTCACCAACAGTCCAGGATGAAATGCCCCTAAAAATATCCACAAACTGTAGGACATCCCTCCACCAAAATGATCCTTTAGGTGCAACAGCATGTGGAAGCTTTGAAGTATAGTAAGAATTCCAAATCAAATTAACCTAGGGAATGGGGTACTTGTTATAGAACTTATGCAAATTTTTTCATAAGCAAGGCATTATTTTGAAGTCGAAGATCAATTATGCCCAAACCACCTTTCTCTTTTGGCTGGCAAACTCTATCCCAAAGAACTAAGGACTTTTTACCGGAGTTTATGTCAGACCCTGTCCACAAACAGTGTCTTCTTGCTCTATCAATACTCTCAATTATAGTCCTTGGAAGGGAAAGAGAGCACATATAGTAGGTTGGCAAAGAGGAGAGAATTGCATTAACAATTGCCAATCTATCTCCATAAGACAGAAGAGCTGTGGTTGCTGAGATGATCAAAATGAGATGGAGGGAGTATTTTCTTAATATAATCATCGTTCGTTTGACACTGATTGAAAGAAATTAAAGGAATTTACAGAAATTGGATTAAGGCTGGCAAAATATCTTCAATACTTTTTTCGAAAAGGATCTTAGCATGGGTTATACTAGCAAGGCGTACCGATTTTCTAGTATATATTGATAATGGACCAAAAGCAAAAGTAAGGTGGTGTGACTTCATGAGAGAAGAAAATGAGAGATAGCTTAAAGCATAGAGTAGTCATCCAAGGTATAGAAACAATTAAAGTGTCATGGCTTAATGAGAGAAGAGATAACCAATTAATTAAGTGGGGATGCAATATACAGGAAATCGTAGAAATGTAATGAATAGATATTGAAATGTTATGTAGATGATGTGTAATGATGATTTAACATGCTTATATTTTGAAGCTCTAAAATATAACAAATTATAAACAATGTAGTATGCCTGTATGAGGCTTTAGGATGCATTCTTTAGTGCGGATTGGGGACTAATCCCACGCATGGAAAACAAAGCGACATATTAGAGCATGATTGATTAAGTATTAGCTTAAGAAACTTAACAAATAGATTAATATGATTTTCTAAAGCAACTTTCGTATTTTTCTAAAAAAAACATAATCGTGTGCACGGAAACGAGATACTAGAGGTTGGGAACCTTAGGAAACAAACACAAATTGAAGATACAATAATTGCTAGTGAATGATGCTGTGACATCTTTACATGTTAAGCTTTAGAATGTAGTGGGTTGTAAATGAAAGCCCCTATATGGGTTTTGGTGATTAGTGACAAAACGGTTAAGGGACTAATGATTTTATTGAGTAAGTGCAGGTGTATTAGTCCCAGGCTACTTATGAAGTGGCTAGGATGCTTGGAGACCCCATAAATCATCAAATTCAAATTGGCGAAAAGAATTGGAGCCAAGTTAGGCTAGTTTAATTTTTCGCTTTGAGTTTAAGGAAATCCGTACTATTAAGAGGGGTTTCAAATGTGGTTCTGAGATACTCCAAGTGCCCTTAGCCATATCCAACAGTTGAAATAATTTTAGGAGCTATTTTTTGAAATAGCCTCCTCAAGATAGCAAAGCCTGGCAAGAAGCTTTAGCCCCTGACCGGAACTTCCGGGCCAAGGATATATGAAGAAAATTTCCTAAGTGATGATCGAAAGTTCCTGGCGCCCAGGACCGGAACTTCTAGGCAGCATTCCAGTTTAAAAATATGAGTAACGACTAGATGACATCACCTAGCCATTATATATATCAAACTCAGCCCCAACTCACTCTTTGGCCATTTCACTTTTGCTCTTCTGTTCCTTAGTGGTTTCTAGACTTTCGCAATGTGATTTTGCTCCCTCCACCCAAATCTCGAGCCCTTCTAGTGTGTGAGAGTGATTTTGAGGGTGAAGGCAATGATTGGAGAAGGTTTTGAAGGCTAGCATGGTTTGAGCACTTACTCTTGGAGATTCATCTCATAGACGGTTCGGTGTCGCCCGCGAGTTTCTATCAAAGATTGTTGATTGACACGGGCAAGTTTGTGAAGGTATTCCTCACCTCCGTAAGGAAATGAGATAAGTGAGTAAAGAAATTGTGCTGAGTTTTCAAAGGTAGTCCAAGTAGAGCAAACCTCACTTGTGGTTGTCTCTAGAAGGTTGAGTTGGATCTTGGTGGTCACTCAACTTCTAGAGAAGGACCTAGGGGTGTTGGATTGAAGTCTATGGACCTCTTGCACAAGAGAGGCAAGGGGTTAATCGAGACCTAGCTCTTTGGAGCTCCTCAATGGAAAGTAGGATCCGTGCATCCAAACTCCGGAAAAAAAAATCCTCTTTGTCTCTTCTGTGAATGCTTTGTGCTTGCCCCTATGTTTTATATACCGCTATATCTACTGTGAACCATATTGACCGAATAGGACCTGTCGTTCTCTCTGTTTTGAAGTATTTTCTCAGAATTTCCAGTACCCGAAAGTTCTAGTCCTTGAACTCCGGAAGTTCCGGGTTGCCTAGGGCTGCCAGCAAGTTCCGGTGTTCATCACTAGTAAGTTCTGAGCCCTGTTTAAATTTGAATGCTACGATTATTTTTAGTGATTTCTAGGTTAGCCTATTCACCCCCTCTAGGCTACATCTTCACCTTTCAGTAACTGTATAGATCCATTGGTTTTAATATCCTCAATACTCCTTCCATCCCAGTTTGATCATCCTCTAAGCAAAGCGTACCAAGACCAAGGACACGAACATATTCATTGTTCTTAAATTAATGCTAAGGTGCTCCATCACTTCATATCCCGTGAATTGCACTTATTTTAAATATTGTGATATTGCACTAATAGAAATTAATCTTGTTGGTTACATGCAACACATTCAATGATGTACATTTACTCATTGCACAAATAAACAAAAAGACACTAGTTAAATGATGATCATTTTAGGAAGATCTTAAAAACCTTAGGGGATGAACAAATTGAGATGGAGAGAGTATTTTTCATGAAAAATGTCTTGAATATTAGAATATAAGTAAATTTTGTTTTTCAAACTCAAACACCACAAACTTGTCACAATTACATGTGATGATCCACATGTCATCTTCTTTTTTTGGTGGTGGTGGTGGTGTGTGTGTGTTGGGGGGGGAGGGGGGGGGGGCGGAGGTTGAGTTGGGTCAAATCACTAAAGATCCAATATACAATTTTCACGACGATCAATTGCAGCACATATATATATATATATAAAATCAATTATTTTATACTTTCTCTGTCTAGAAATATAGGAGACTTTGCTCCATTAGTTTGTCCACCAATACAGTGGATTTCTCTTTTCCCGAGAAAACTAACGAATGGCAGTCATCCCAAAGTAAGTGATCAACCAGTTTCTGTCAGGAGTAAAAAGATAAAGAAAACATACTAGTACTACTACTCCACACTATTCCTGTCAGAAACTAAAAGAAATTTCAGAAAACGTATACTACTAATTTGTTTATTGAGCCTAGGATACCTTTTGAGACTGCACATGTACTACTTACTCTTCCTTAATTTTTGCTATTAGGCATAATACCCTATATTCCCGAGGGAGTAGTACCTAGGGTGAAAAATGAACTTTGAGCCAAATTCAAGGACCGAAATAAACTTTACCATATAAAAATTGTAGCATGTTGTTGATGTTACTTGGCCAACTTGGGACTTGGCAAATACAACCTTCATACGTTACATTTTAACATTAGTAAAATAAAACTCCTGTTTGGTTAAATGTAAAATCTAAATCCAAGAGGCTTCTCGCTTTAGTCATATCACGTGACATGCCTCACAGCCGTTCGATCGTGCCTGTTGTTCTGACGTACATCCGTGTGGCCGCGCTCTAATGGCTCAATGAGAAGGATCAACGTAGTGCCTGCCTTTTTTTAATAGATTATGTATGTCTTTTTCCTCTTCAAATAAAGTTTTCTCTCAAATTACTTATCCGATCTATAATCCGATTACACCATTATGTTCATTACAATTAAATCTTCACAATAAGATCTTACATGATTATATTACGATGAAAAAATATTTATATTTATAAATTACTTTTATTATATACGTAAGTTACTTTTATCATATATATATAAGTTACTTTTAGATTTGACTAAATTACTTCTTAGACATATAAAAGTAAATTCAATAAAGTCTAAAAGTAATTTACATATATTATAAAAGTAACTTAAAACAAAACGGAAGTAACTTTGTCACGATATTAGAAGTAAATTCATTGTAGGGATAAAAATATGATTTTATCAAGAAATTAAATTTAATCAGTACAGATCAACACAAGTAAGTTTAACATTTTTTAAAAGTAACTTCAATATTAACTGGAAGTAACTTTTGCATGGTTGAGAAGTAACTCTCTGTAAATCCGTTTAATCACCGATTGTTTTTTCCTTTCGTTTTTGCTTTTCATGTAGAATGAGAAAAGAAGATAAAACCTTTCATGGATTGTAAATAACATTGATGGAATAACTTTTAGGCTTTATTGAATTACTTTTTTATGTCCAAGAAGTAATTTAGTGAAATTTAAAAGTAATTTAGATATATTATAAAAGTAATTTATAATTTTTCATCAAAATATAATCATGTGAGATCTTGTTATAAAGATTTAATTGTTACGAACACAACGGTGTAATCAGATCGTAGATCGGATGAGTAGTTTAAGAGAAAATTTTATTTAAAGTATAGATAAATACTATCTTTAATATATGGAGTGGTAGCTGGTTTGTCAGCCGTGTAGCCACGTCCGTAGTTAAATAACTATATTCTTCGTATAGTATGAAATATCTTCCGCCTTTCCACATCAAGCTTACGCTTTCTATCCAAAGAAAAAAAAATCCTGATGGAGCGATCTCTCCATTACAGTCAAACGGACAGAAATGGCCACTCCATCCGGTCATCCGTATTCCCTAAAACACCCTTAAAATGCGTCCGCTGCTGCCATAAATATCTAAGGGTAATACCGTCACTTCTTGCAGCCAACCGCATCCGCCATAAAAGCCGTCGGGTTTAGCGATAAGGGTTTTAACATTTGGCTAAAAAAATTTCGAGCCCAAAACTTTACCAAAATCCTCCGAAATTCCTGCGTCTTTCAGCTCGGATCAGGCATTCAGGCCCTTCTCCCCGCCAGGATTGGTGGTAAGCTAGTTCATCCCTCCATCTCTAGAACGTCCAACTCTTCAATTTGGTGGTTTCTGCCAATTCGCTGTGGTCTCATTTCGCTAATTGGACCTTCTCGTTTGGTGAAAATCGCATCGATTCGTTTCTCCAAGTTGAGTTCCGATGTTTCTGTTGCCTTTGAGTTCGTTTCTGACGGTTTGGTTTATGGTAAAAATTCAAGGATGGAGATCATCAACGGGCCGGTTCTCCCGCGCTACGCTGCTCCGGCGACCGGCGCCCTGACCTCCGACGCGAAGATCAGCGGGCAGCTGCTTAGGCGCGTGCACTTGAGGAGACGGGCCTGTGGATTGCAGGGAGACCACTACCGGGCGGCTCGCAGGTTCTTCGGTTTCCCGTCCGAGCGGCATGCGCGAAGCGGCTGGGTCTGGCCTGTTTGTTGCAGTTACGGCTCGTCTTCCGACGGGGACGGCGCCGCTGCCGCGGATTACGACGCCAGCGGCGAGGAGTTCGTCAACTCCAGCGTGATGGAGGCTGGTAATTGCTACTTCTGTTACACTGTAACTTGTAACTTCATTGTGTTTTGATGCATAATCGTTCGAGCAATGTACATACCGTTTATGCCAAGCCACTGTTGCAGTATTAGTTCCATATCACTAGTATATCATTTATGCCGATTGCCAAACAACCACTGTTCATTTCTGAGATTAAACTTGTGGTTTTTTTTGTCCTTGCAGTTGAGCTCAGAAGTGTATCTGATGGATTTGTGATTAAAATGCGTGACGGCAAAAACCTTAGATGTGTCCAAAACAACCCGCGGGTATTAAGATTGCGGGATTCTGCACCTCACCATGCTATTGTTCTGAAGATGGAAGATGGAAGTGATCTTTTGCTTCCAATTATCGTCAGTACGTATTAATTCTTGCTTGGGCATGCTTTCCACTTATGCAGATGCTTTTCTAATTGTGCGATATACTCACATTACTTTTTTCCAGTGGAAACACCAAGTATTATGTTGCTGGCTGCCCTTCGGAACATTCGAATTGTAAGAGTTGGATATAGCTTTAATAAATATATGTTAGATGTTAAGCATCCACATGATTCTGGTTTTAAATTGTTTTCATGTACTATATCTGATTTGCATGACTATTCTGTCTTTCCAGCCAAGGCCAACTATTTATAATGTGGTAAAGGAGATGACCGAAAGGATGGGATATGCGGTGAGTTTAAAATGAGATCTTATAAGCAGACTTTCTTTTGCAACTTTCGTGTGGCTTCATGGTTTAGGTTTTCTGTTTAGTGTTTCATGGGTGTGCTTATGTGTGTTACTATTTTAGTTTTATTACTTAATGTATGCTGGTTATCACGCACTCGGACAATACATACATCTTTTCTAAAGTGTCCTAGTGGAAAGCTGTTTTCCAGAGTTCACGGTCTGCAGATCTGTTCTCTAAAATGTCATATAATATGTTCATTTATCAGTTACTTGATTACTTCAGATCTGTTCCCTTTTAGGTACGTTTGGTGCGGATTACAGAAATGGTCCATGATGCATACTATTCTCGATTGTATCTTGCTAAGGTAAAATGACTTCACAGGAACTATCTATTAAATAATGTTTACTTTTTTCTGAAGTATGGTGTCATGATATCCAGATTGGCAATGAAGAGGAGACTATTAGCTTAGATCTCAAGCCATCAGATGCCATCAACATTGCTTTCCGGTGTAAGGTGTGCATTCATCTCCTGTGCAGCTGTGCTTCTGATTAATTGCTGAGTGCTGGCCATATTTCCTTTAAGGCTGCTAATCCCAGAATATTGAAAATGCTGTGACTTAGTTGCATGCCGGGGGTTATAACATGCATCTATCTGTTTGAGCGCTAGCCAGCAAACAGGATCCCTTGTCCTGTCAGAAAAGTGATTTATTTTTTGGGTGCTGTTGCTTAACCTTGTAATTTGTGGATGATATGATTTGCATGCAATACTTCTAGAGGTACTCCTTTTTATTTCATTTTAAATCATTTGAGGAAATTTTTGTAACCAATGATTTGAGTACAGCAATCAAAGAATGTGGAAAAATCCTGATCTTCTTGGTGTTTTGCTGCTAAATGGATGTTTATGATACTCATTCCAATTTATTCTAACTTTACATAGGTTCCTATACAAGTGAATAGGCGTATAGCGTATAACAATGGATTGAAAGTTGTACAACCAACACCATCTGAGAGCTATGTAAGCTCAGACCAATTCCAATACACAAGACTTGACAGGTTTGTAACAAAATTAGCTTCATAGGTTTAAGTAAAGAAAGGTTTATTTTAAAGCACTGCTAATGCATCCCGTACCATTTGAAGGCCTGACGATCAACCTTGCTTTGAGGCCCAAGAGTTTGATTTGGTCCGCAATATGCTGGTCGCAGCTGTTGAGGAACGCTACAAAGATGCTGGTAAGCTCTTGTTGGCTTAAAATACATAGTAGAATAGTCATACATTGTGACAGTGTTGCATTGCATTATTTTGCCTCTGGAACAGAGAAATTCTGTAGTTTTTCTTTTGTGGAAATTGAACTAATTCGTACAAAATTCCTGCGTTCAAGATGGGCCCTAAATGGGAAGTCTTTGTTTTTTTTTATCCGCCTCCCGACTCACAAATATATGCAGCAGAATGTTCATGGCGGCTAATACCTGGTATCATCTGTTTCAGCTCAATACAGAGATCAGCTTTTCATGTTCCGGGCAAAGAAAAAGAACATGATTTAACAGGTAACAGTCGCCCATGCCATTCTTGAAATCTTCATATAGTCAATTTCTTTGTCAACTTTCACGTACACTAGCTCGATCAAACTGACAGAACGACAATTCACTTTTCTTGATCAGTTCCTGAAGGGAGGTGTACATACTAGTCCGCCTGAAGTGCATAAAGCCAAACATCAAGAAGAACTTTGTAAATACTTACAGAACATATACATAGATACATATACATACTAGAACATGATTTTGGGTGCTTTCAATTCGTGGTGGCGTTGGTTGTAAAATTGACTCAAAAGGTGCCCATGTTTGTCACTCACGATTGATTTTAGCAAAACGTTAAGCAAATCGCTTTACACGAATCCTCGTGCTTCTGATTTGAATTTGTATGCCTATTTAGTTTGCGGTGAACACCTGTTCTTTTCCTCGAACTGCTGTTTCATTTGCCTTGTTTTATGCTGTTTGCTCCGAACTAAAAGTTTCCCGAACCAAAAACTGTACTCTCAAGTTCCAGCCCGGCCCAAAACCTCGAACCGTCACGTCCAGAATAAATTTCGGTGAACCTTGTCCATACTCCATAGACGTGAAACCCCACCAGCGCATCTAAAAAAAGAAAAAAAAAACCACCAGCGCCGTCCACTGCTGCGTGCGTGTCCCGATCAGGCCATTCAGAACCTCCAAGGAGAAATCAACGGCTCATAAGCACCGGCATCTGCAGATCAAACGGAGCTGGTTCACCATAGTGGGCTCTAGCCGGTCTACACCGGCTCGATCTCCTCATATTACGGGCGTACCGTGCGCCCATGCGCGACGCGTGGCACGCGCTCGCCAGGTCGACGGACCAGAGCCGACGTGAGCCGCCCACGTGGCACGCCTAGGGGCAAAACGATGCAGCGTCGCGGTTGTTGCGAGCCTATGGACCCGGTCCACGAGAGGATACGTGTAACACCCCCTCCCCTCTTGCCCTGTCCCCTTCCTCCACCGATGAAAAGAAAACAGAAGCTTCTCTTCCCCTCTCCCCCAAAACAAAAGCATCAAAATATTCCTCCTAAATCAAAAGAAAAACAATCGATTTCAAACGAGCCATCTCTCTCCATTCTCGTGCCCCTCCTGTCTCCGCGCATTTCTCCGCCGGAAACCCTGGTTCATCGGCGAGCGGCGAGGCTCGGGGACTCGATTACCCTGCGAGGAATCGAGGTCGGACCGTGGGTGGGGAAGGCGAAGATGGCGGGGTCCATCGATCGGCCCTGTGAGTGCGAACTGTTTCCCTTCTTCCTTCGACCGCGTGTTCCCTGATGATTCGTTGTTTCCCCATGCCGCCATGCGTTGCCCGTTCTCGTTTCTGCAATGCTTTACCTGCTTGTCATTCGCGAACACCGGAAAATTGCGGTTGCAGAGAGATTGATTCTGTGAGGGGGTTCATTGGGGCAAGTAGAGAACATGGCAAATCACTCGGAAATAGACAAATAGTTCATGTTCGAGTGGGATTGAAATTTTAATAGCAGTAGTTTAGCACCTGTAGAGATTATAATCACACCTCCCTAATTTTTTTAACGTGCGTGTAATTGCTCTGCTTTCAGTTAATTGCAACTCCTATGTACTCTGCTCTCGTATTGATTATTTTCAATGTAGTTGTTACCATTTCAACCTGATTAGGAGGAGGGGCATTTCGTTGAAACTATATAGCAGGTGCAGGTTTTGAAGGCATTGTGCATGATGATGATAAGAAAGAGTGGAAATCCGATGAGGACAACTCAGAAGGTGACAAAAAGGCCAAGGCAGTCTCCTTCAAGAACCGAGCTATCAGTGCTGGAAATAAATTTAGGCGTTCCTTGAGAAGGAAGAGAAGGAGGAGGGTCGGCGACCATGTAGCCTCCATAGAGGACATAAGGGATGTTAAGGAGCTGGAAGCTGTCCAAAGTTTTCATCAGTGTTTACATGACGAGGGCTTGTTGCCAGAACGTCATGATGATTATCACGTGATGTTGAGGTGCAATTTTTTTCTGATCTCACAGTCACAGCTACTTGGATTTCTCCTTACTCCTGCAGAAAATTCAGCATTGCTTATTTGATTTAAAATTTCTTCATGTGTCTATGACATATAGGTTCCTGAAAGCGCGGAAATTCGATATTGATAAAGCAAAACATATGTGGTCGGAAATGCTTAGATGGAGGAAGGAGTTCGGGGCTGACAGCATAGAGGTAAAGCAGAGACTGGACCATATGCTCCAGCACGTAGGTAGTGATGTAGTGTTAGTCTTTCTTCATGTAATTTCTGGAAGTTTGACACCTGGGTCATTTAGGAATTTGACTATAGCGAATTAGATGATGTTCTGGAGTGCTATCCACAATTTTACCATGGTGTGGATAAAGAGGGAAGGCCTGTCTACATAGAACTAATTGGAAAAGTTGATCCCAACAAATTAGTACAAGTCACAACTATTGACAGATATGTAAAATATCATGTCAAGGAGTCTGAGAAGTGCTTGCAGATGAGGTTTCCAGCTTGCTCCATTGCTGCAAAAAGGCACATAGATTCGTGCAGTACTATCTTGGATGTGCAAGGAGTGGTATGTTATTTTATAGCCAATCTTGCTATCGCCAAAATTTCTGGGTAGATTAGTAGTTAACTTGTTTTTTTATGTGAAGGGTTTGAAGAACTTCTCAAAAGATGCAAGAGAGCTAATCATGCGATTGCAGAAGATCAACAATGACAACTATCCAGAGGTAGGTGATTCCATTATGTTTTAATGTTATTTTTCACTATTGCCCTTTCACTTCGTTTTTTGTCACTATATACATTTCTATAGAACTTGTTTTTATCTGGGGCCATAACAAAGGACTTATCTAATGCCTTTCTAGTGCTCGTGCAGACCTTGCACCGATTGTACATTATAAATGCTGGCCAAGGCTTCAAGATGTTATGGGGTACAATAAAATCATTTCTTGATCCACAAACTGCTTCGAAGATTCATGTAAGTATTGAAAATTGTTATTCAGAATGATATTTACTTCTAGTATGTGATAATAGCCTTATCTGTCTTTTTTCACCTAGGTCCTTGGAAGCAAATACCAAAATAAGCTATTTGAAACTATTGATGAGAGGTTAGGTCTTTTCTACTGTCACAAATACTGTCGTTTGGTTCCTATCCTAATAATTTTGTTTAATTCATGTTTTCAGTGAACTTCCAGATTTTCTGGGTGGCAAATGCAGGTGTGAAGAACATGGAGGTTGCATAAAATCAGATAAAGGTCCTTGGAAGGATCCTGACATAATAAAGGTCTTCCACTCTTCCTGAACCCTACCCTTCTTCTTATTCATCCTGTACACTAATTTTTTTTTTTGAAAAGAAATCCTGTACATTAAAATAATGTCTATGATTTTCAGAGGGTCCTTAATGGTGAAGCAAACTATGGACGGCAAATTCTTGCTATATCAAGCGCTGATGGGAAGAAAATATGTTATATTAACCCTCGACACTTAACTGTAAGCATGCTTTGAATGGAGATTACTCATACATCATCTTAAAATAATAACTATCCTTTAGAAGCTTGATTCTATCCTCTTTTCTCGCAGAAAAAATGCAGCGATGCCTCTGCTGAGTCTAGTTCTGAAATGGAAGATGTTTCATCTCCTACAGCTTCAGTTAACCCCATCATAAACCCTCATTTGACACCCGTTGACGAGGCAAGATCTTATACCTTTTGGTTTTTTTAACTGCACAAGGCTGATATTAATGATTAGTACTCGTTCTATTGGTCTTTTCAACTGGACAAGGCTGAGCTCAGATTACTGATTAATACTCGCTCTAAACAATGATGTGGCATTCTTAATTTTCTTCCTCCTTAATCAATCTTTATGTTGGTAAATATGATCATAAATGCATCTTTTTATATTTCTGCAGTCCAAATTGCCGGGAAATACTTCAACATCTGGTGCCCCTCCCAGAGTAGAGGACATCCCTGTTGTTGACAAGGCTGTGGACACATGCGTCGGTCCATCAACCAGCTCAATGGCTTTTAATTCAGGTCTTTATATGACACCTTCATACTTGTACCTCTTATTGAGAAGTTGTCTACTTGCTGATTTCAAACATTCTTACCCCCATATGCAACTAGGGAAATGTGAGATACTGGGAATTTTGTTGGCCGTTTGGTTTGAGGAATCAAACTATCTAGAATGGGTGATCCATCATGGGACCATCTCTCAAATCTAGTGGAATGACTCCATTTCTCAGTTTCTCATTTAGTATGTATTTTTGAGAGATGATGGACAAATCCATTCCATTCCTCAAACCAAGCGACCTGTATAAGATCAAGTGGTCATCTCATTCCTCAGACCAAACATGCCATTACATTATAGTATGTAGTGAGTGGTGACCGATAAGCCCACCAAGAGTTTATTGGAGTGATTTTGACCGAGTTTGTTGCATGTTTTACGCAGATTCGTTCTTGTTGAGAAACATAACGATGGAACTGGGAGGACTTCGAAATCGAATTACTGCGTGGTTGATAGTCTTAATCGTGAGCTTTGTTGCCGTGCTTCGTTCTATCCCAAGCAGAGTGACTGCAAGTCTATCAAGCCAGGCCATTACCCGTGGTAACTATAGTGCCGAGTTCCCTCAAGAAATTGAGTTTTTGGAAGAGTTTTGACCTCCATCTTCTCCCGGATTCACAGAAAACGGTACACATTCGTCTGTATTGAGACGTCTTGGTGAATTGGAGGAGAAATTACAGGAGCTTGAAGCAAAGCAATCTCAAATGCCACCGGATAGAGAGGAATTGCTCAATGGAGCCATTCACCGTGTTGATGCATTGGAAGCCGAGCTAATATCTACAAAGAAGGTACTGTTGAGTCTTGACATATCATATGCACTCTGTGGGTGTGCACGTGTGACAAGGAAGATGTACTCTCGTTAGATAGCTTATTGCTTAGTGGTATCAAGGATATAATAAACTGTTCTGAGGTAATGTTTCTATATGTTATACTATTACACCCAAGAATTGGCAGTTCACCGAATTTCTTGATTGTTCGCTATAGTAAGAACTAAGAACTGAACAAAAAATAGCGATTTTCCATATTGACCCTTGTTTCTCCCATGAGCAGATGCTTTATGATGCATTGATGAGGTTGGATGAACTGCTTGCATACGCTGACCAGCAAAAGAATATTCAATTTCGGGTAAGTTGTGGATTTTTCCTTTGAATTACTGTTTCCTTTTGAGAAATGCTCGTTCCTGATGCCAAGTACTCTTAGTTAGGGATGTGAGTGAGTTCACCCAGAAGTACCTATTGACCCGCTAGTTTATATAAAAATGCATTTATTCTTTGTTGCTATTGAAAAGTGCGTGTTTTTTTTAAGTTAAACTAGATTGAGTCAAAGGGAACTTCATGATTTGGTTCGCACACATCCCTGTTCTATCGTACTCCCTCTGTTTTTAAATATATGACACCATTAATGTTTAACATACGTTAACCATTCGTTTTATTAAAAAAAGTGTAAATATAAAAAATATAAGTTATGCTTGAAGTATCTTTAATAATAAAATAAATCATAACAAAATAAATAATACTTGCATAGTTTTCTTAATAAGATGAATGTTCAACCATATATCCAAAAGTCAACAACATCATATAGTATCAGAAAAAAAAATGTAAGGAGTATCTCATAGCACTGAGCTAGCCAATTCATATGTGTTCATCCATTATATGCAGAAAAAGAGGTTCTGCTTCTAAGTACCAGAGTGGCTTGCTTGCTTTTCTCCTCGAAGGTTTCGCGTTCTTCTGTCAACTGAATACTTGTAAGTTGGACTCTTTGTCCAATTTTAAAACTGTGAATATTTTGTTCAGCTGTGTATCTCTGAATATTAAAGAAAGAAAGAAAGGTGGGTTGTCACTTTGCCACCTATTTGACTTATTAGGCTTAGGTCTATTTCTAAATTTTGCAAGGTGCGGTGTGTAGTTCAGAGAAAAAAAGGGTGTAACATGTAGAATTGATATCTTGTTTTCATGATCGATTGAGATGTTATGATATATTAGTCAAAAGTTCATAAACAAAATGTAAAAACTAGTAGCCTGGAGAAGTATCCCAAGTAGGTCTTGCAGTGCAAAACTATATTGGAGGGGCTTCTTCTCTGTCTCCACTGGATAGCGTCGGTGAGCGAAGACACTAGGGACTGGAAATTGTCAGATCTGAATCGATTGGATTCGGCCGATGTTAGGGACATAGTGACGAGTGGGTGTGAATGAAATATGGATGAGGGTTGTGTATCAAGATCAAGACGGTGCGGTTTTTTGGCGCAGCAGGGTACGTGAAGCGGGCGGTTTTTTAGCGCGACAGGGTTCGTGAGGCAGCTAAAGATCGAAGCTTAGTCTTCTCGTCTTTTCTTTACTATATTCTGTTGCTTCTTAGTCTTGGGGCCTGAATTTTTTTTATCCATGTAACCTTTGGCTGTGGATATAGATGCCGAATTTCTATCCCTCTTCTTAAAAGAAAAACTATTCTCTCCTTGCTAAAATATACTCACTCCTTCCCAAATAGATCATCGTATATGTTTATGCACCAAAACCAAGAATAATTTAAATAACATCAATTAAGACACAATGCATACATTTTCACACAATACATTATCGATTAAAACACCATGCCAAATACACCTTAATATGCACACATTTTTTCATGCTGCATTAATTGTATTATGATAAAATATGTGTTCATACGGTTATACGATGATCAATTTGAGAAATTTTGAATTCTATTATATGATGATCAATTTGAAAAGGATGGAGACATGGGTTGAACCCATTTGTATGGTATTTGGTTTAAGAACAAATGGAATGGGATGGTTCCTGATAGGGAATATTCCCTAAGATCCGGGTTGGCATATTCCATAAAAAACTAACGGACCAAATTAACCCAACTTTTTCTCTCGCTGGCATGTGGGTCTTCTCTTAAAAAGTAGGATCATCTCATTTCTCATGCCAAACGGATAGAGACCATCCCATATGAGTCCAACCTATCTCATCTCATTCCTAAACAAAATATATGGTAAGAAAGCACTTGAAGGGACTATAAGGAAACCAACATATGGTAGGGAAATACTTGGAAGGACTAATAAAAACTACTGTGCAATGTAAAAAATAACCCTTATTATAATCTAGGGCTAGGCGATTGTGTTATATATTTCCTTCATCCTAAAATATAACAACATAATACTATCAAAAGTAGATTGATAGCGGTAAGATGGGAAAGTAGGTGAAAAAAATCAACTTTTTATAATCCTATGTAGTTATATTTGAAATAAATTTAAAATTTAAAGATAACTATATTTTGGTAGCGAGGGACATATACAAGCGCTTAACATAAGTGTGAAAGCACATGGTACCGACCAGTGCAATACTAATCCACTTTCAACTATGATCAATCGGAAACCAGTGCAATACTAATCCCCTGAGGGGCTGTTTGGACTAGGGGCTAAAATTTTAGTACTTGTTACATTGGATGTTTGGACACTAATTAAAAATATTAATGTAGACTAATGATAAAACCCATTTCATAACTCTAGACTAATTCGCGAGACGAATCTATTGAGATTAATTAATCTATGATTAACCTATGTGATGCTATATTAAACATGTGCTAATTATGGATTAATTAGGCTTAAAAAATTTGTCTCATAAATTAGCACTTATTTATACAATTAGTTTTATTATTAGTTTATATTTAATACTTCTAATTATGTGACAAGAACTCAAATTGGGTCATGGGAATGGGAATTTCTGATGCATATTCTTCTCATGATACCTCGGCATGTACGCGGTCTTTTTTCTTGGCACGCAGTTTTGATGTTTGGGACATCATCATGCGCATATGGCGTCAGACCAACCAATCAAGCAGACGTGCAATGTGCAAGAGCCACACGACCATCTGTCCATCTAGTTGAAGTGGGTGATTAGACTTGATTGATCGACTCGTACGTATAGCTTGTAGGATCTGACCGCTAGAATCTCCCATTCTTCACCCAAATTGTTGCACCAACGTACTGCTGCTTCCACATTCGACGCTTCCAAATCGAGCTTGCTGTGCCCTTTTCCCGTCATGGTTTTTGTTTCGTCATGGAACATCACGATCGTCAGCAACAAGTGGACTAGGGCACCCAATGGGTTCCGGTGAGGAATGCTACATGTACGACCAAATTTACATGCATACAAGTAACACGTGGATAATTGAAGGATATTAGGCAGCCATATCTTTCGGTGGAAGTATGAAAAAGATACCGCAAATGTTACAAAAGTTACTGTTCAGCTCTTGTTATATCACGCCTAATTTTTTCAAGGATTTTCAATTCTTTATGTTGACTAGAAAATAGTGCCCGTGCATTGTAACGGGAAAAAAAAAAATTAACCTTATGTTAATGAATCTAGACATATGCATGTGTTTAGATTCATTAACATCTATATGTATATGGACAATGCTAGAAAGTTTTACATTGTGAAACGGAGGGAGTATATGCTAAGGACCGTGTTGGAAATTTATACACCTTATTTACATTTGTGTCATTAAACATAATGTCATGAAAACTCAACTTTGTTTAGAAAAAATAATTCTGCACCATAAAAAATATTTAACTAAATTTAGCCTTAAATTTTATTTCGATTTTCAGTAATTTTTAATGACTCAAAGAGTGCTAAAACTAATTTAATAAATAAAAAACCAATTTAACATGGCTGGGAAATGAAGAAAACGGCTCGTAATTGAAAATATGTGCCGTGAAAACGAGCCAGCTTGTTTACACACATGAGCGTGGCCCATCTCTCTCATTCACATGCTACGAGCACTCCCAGTGGCAGGTGATAGCCCGAGTCGGCATCGGTGCGCTGAGAGCCATCAGATTCATTTGGTCAGTCATAATAGCTAGTGACTTTAGACAAATTATCCCCCAGTCTAACCTCTAAACCGTGAGTTGTTCCCCTCTGTCTCCTCTGACTCCTTTGGACCGAGCAAGAGCGGTGTTGGTGATTCGGCAGAGTGACTGTTCGTGTCATCCGCGATGATTCCATCGGAGCAGGTACAATAGCAGACTATTAACCAGCTACAAACATATTTTAATAAGATAAAAGATAGGAGAGAAGAGCAGCGAGCTACAGATCTGTAGCCAGCTGCAGCACAGACTCCAAGACATAATATGTGTATGATAGATAGGGACCATATACTAATAGTATAATAAGCAATTATTATATAAATTAGTTATTAGATTGGCTATGAATAAATTGAAGCTAGTAGCGGGCTATGCTATTAAACTTGCTCTCAGTGGCGATTGGCCGTGTCTAGCGTGGTGTCATTGTCCTTTCACTTCCCTCCTCCTCCACACTCTAATCCCCAAAGATATCATTTTTTTCTCCCGTCTCACTTAGCATGGTAGTGAAGGAAGATGCTAAGAGCAGATACAATAGAAAGCTATAAGCCAGCTATAAACATATTTTAAAGAAATAAATGAAAAGAGAGAAGAGCAGCGGGCTACAGATCTGTAGCCAGCTACAGCACGGATTCTAAGACATAATGTGCGTATGACAGGTGGGACCAGGTATTAATAGTATAGTAAGTAACTATTGTATGTGTTTTAAAACCGGCCCCGAAATCACATCGGTAACCAAACGCGGAAGAAACGCCATAGGAGATGCAAACATGATGACCACACCGAGGCACAATATTTGATAACGGAGTTCAGCCGAGGCCTACATCTCCGGGGCACTGATTACGGGCGCTACTCCCTGATCCAGCATATTACAGCGTATCAGAGTTACAACGACTCACGGCCGGTCGCCGCCGGCAGCCGCTCCCTCTCGCTATGCTATGTCGCCATGCGGTTACAACAGGCACGCCCCTCTATTTATGAGAGATCCTAGGATAGAGTTCAAATCATACTCTAATCCTATACCTAGTACAACTCCAAGTTCTAAACTGTAACCGACTACGTACACATATTCGACACAAACTCTAACAGTATGAATTGGCTATTACATTGGTTATAGATGATTTGGAGCTAGTAGTGGGCTATACTATTAAACTTGCTCAAAGGGCAAGTGCTATGGTAGATGACTAGATGTGACTACCACATTTAAATTTATCTATTTTATTTACTCATGAACTAAAGTAAGAGACAATCCATACAATATATCACTTCTAGTATACAAATACCAATATCTCTAATGCTCTCACACCTTTTTTAAAATTTGTGTAGAGGTTGCCTCTTTGATTTAGGGGTGGCTCATCGTCTTTCTTCACTTCTCTTCTCTACCTAACCACTCAATCCAATGTGGCCGGATGCTGGCCTGGAATACGGATAGAAGGCGGATTGGGAGGTCAAAAGATGTGGCAGAGAGGACTGCGGGTGTATGGATTTGTTACTCATTAGTCAAATAAATCTTTGCTTTGATTGCGTTTCTTCCCCAATTTTTTCTCCTCTCATCAGCTTTTTAGTTTCCAAACTGGGACCGTGGTGGGTCTAGTCCTCGTGGGCTCGATCAACAAAGCAGAATCCATGGAAATAGCCCACAGTCCTGGTTTGGAACCAGAATCTGATCCTATTTTGTACTCTCTCCATCATATTTCAAGTGCAGCTATAAGTTTATATGTTTAACATTTGATCATTCATCTTATTTGAAATTTTTCATAATTAGTATTTTTTTATTAGATGATAAAATATGAATAATACTTTATACTTGACTTATTTTTTTAATTTTTTAAATAAGATGGGCGGTCAAACATTAAGCAGAGAAACCAACAGCTACACTTAAAATATGACGGAGGGAGTATCTGTTTCGTATCGGCTGTCAACAAGGGTGTTGGCTACGCACAAAAGAATTATGTGAGGATGGAACGTGATGCGGATAGAGTCGGAGTGACGAACGACAACTAACGAAAACCCAAACGAAAGCCTTACGTATTTTTTATAAGTATATAGGTATATATAAATTTGGTGTCTCACAAGATAAGATAGTTATCGGTGATATGGGCCCAGGGTACCAGGAGTACCGAACTTACAAGGGAGGAGCCACCCTTGGCATCCACGTGGCGCTCACCCCGAGGGGTCGCGCCCGTGAACGAGCGGAAGCCGCCCGTACCTAACCTGAGGGGTCGGGCTGCCCCGACCCCTCGGGCTGGTCACCACGTGGCCACTATGCAAAGACGATTCGTGGACGCCCCCTCCACGCCACCTAACCGCATTTAATGCGGGCGAAGCGGGCAGAGCGAGCGTGCCTCACCACATTAAATGTGGTATGCCGCTCGCCTGACCGAATCTTGACCGGACGTTACCGGTTGAAACGACGGACGGGACAGTGGCAAGCCACGTGCGGTCCGCCCGAGTCTCAGGCGGAGTGCGGTAGGTATGCCCTGTCCCATCAAGATGACGGGAGGCGCAGCGCTCGGGACGGTGTTCTCGGTGCGTACAAGCCTCAAGTCTACCAACATTAAATGAAGAATGACAGGGATCCTCCTCCATGTCGGCTTGTGTCAGCCGGCATGATTTGATAGGGCCCGCTCGGCAGCCAATGCTCAGAATTTTCAAGCTGTAGCTCAAGACACACGTTCAACATAGAGGATATTTACCCTTTTACTGGATAGTACATCCGATGCATATAACAACCACTTGGAGTATAAAAGGAGGTGGACGTCCAGTGAAAGGGGGAGGGACCAAGTAAAAGTAGGAACACTCAACCCTAACTTGTACACCAGAGATTCAGAGACTTTCAAAGCTCAGAAAAATCATCATACACAGGAGTAGAGTGTTACACTTCTTGGCGGCCCGAACCTGTATAATCCTTCTGGTCTTGCCCACTAAATCGTGGCCCCGACCCCCCTCATTCCTTCCTAACACGCCTAATTCCTCAACCTACACCTGCTGCCCCCGGCCGAACTGGAAAAGGAGAGATCTCATGGTCCCCCGCTCGAGGAGTTCATCCTCCGACAATGGTACTCCCTTCGTACTCGTAAAGGAAGTCGTTTAGGACAATGTTTAAGTCAAACATTGGGAATATAAATCATAAATAATGTTGAGTTTGAAAATGTAAAAATTATATGAATATATTGTCTTGAAAAATACTTTCATAAAAGTATACATATATCACTTTTCAATAAATATTTTTATAGAAACAAGAAATCAAAGTTGTATTTTGGAGAACGTGTCGCTGTCCAAAATGATTTCCTTTATGAGTACGGAGGGAGTATGTGCTTCTATTGAAAGATATGCATTTCGACCTAATAATCATCCTTGGTAATTGACTATATTGTTTTTAATCGTGATATACATATACACATACTCACATAGTATTGTTTTTTTATAACCATTCCTGTCTTCCGTTTGCTTAGGCTGGCCTTTTGTGGTCAAACAACAAAGTTTCAACGGCTATTATTGGTGCATCTTGCAAATTTCTTGTCAACTTGGGAATTAACGTGACATACTAAGGAAAAAGAGATACATACTAAAAACCATCCATTTATAGTGCCCTTGGCTGTAGCCACTTCCTTCTGTTCGACGACAATGCAGTGAAGAGACTGCGAAGACCCAAGCTGGAATGCGACACTGCATATTCACAACACTGAGGACTGAATCAGGGATGCCCCCCTAGATTCAGATTCTGGCGACGGACAATGGCACCGAAGCTGATCTATGTCTTGTTTTAGGATTTAGTGGAGTGACGTTGTAAATTCGGTGGTTGTATTGATGGTCCAACTTAACTGAACAAAGGGTCACAAAACAACTGAAATCTTATATTCCGATTCTTTTCAAGTGGCAAACGCCTATAACCCTGTAGAAGAGCCCGTAGGATGCAAAGCTATACCTGTAGAGTTTCCTGACGTCAGGAATAACATAAAAAATGAATTTAGAAATGTATTGCTCCCAATTTACAAAATATGCAAAATTCAGTGTAGCTTCAATGATGAATTGGTATCCACATAAGGGTGAATGTACTTGGGCAAAGCTTTTTTTTTTTGTCAATTACTTCCCCGGGCCCGCCTCCTAAAAAAACAACAACAATCCTAACAGTCTAAAAAAAAACTCTCTTCACTTTCCTTTCCCCACTTCACTTTAAAAAACTAATTAATTGATTGGTTTCTCTATGTTTCTATGGTTATTTGAGAAGCTAGCTAAACATAAACAAAAGTCTCCTCATCATTTTGTAATTTAATACTAGCTCTGTTTTTAATGTATGATGTCTTTTTTCTCAAACTTCAACAAATAATATTTATTCACTTACTTAGCTAATGAAAGTGAAAACAATACTATTGTATCCCTAGTAGTTTATATATTTGCATAAATATTTATAGAAAAGCCGAATATATAGCCAGATGAATTAGAATATGAGTTTGTGTTTGTGTTTGTGTTGGGGTGGGTAGGTAATTGGGTTTTATCTCGTAGATACTCTTGTGAAACAATTAGTTTGAACGCTACATAGAGTTATATGCGTGCACGTTAAGTGAAACGACCCTTACCCGTGCACAAGTCTGGAGGTGTGTTGTATTTGTAAGGCTAAACTTTTCGACGGCATGTTAAACGATATAAGCCTCAATCATTACAAACTTATAAAATAATTTATTTGTTTTGAAGAAATTTTTGTATAGAAATATTTTACACGAAACAAGCTATTTTACAGTTTAAGAAATGTGCTAACAGAGAACGAGAATCTATAGTTGTTCCAAAAGGCTATATAGGGTGCGTTCTATATAGCTGTTAGGATTAGCTAGTTAGCTGTATGAAAAGCGATGTATGTCATTAGCATATAGTTAATTAATTATTATCTATTGTATACTTTAAAAATTGATTTATTTGACTTTTTAGAGAAATTTTTTATATATTATTTTAGCACAAAATGTATAGTTTAGCAGTTTGAGAAACATGCTAATGCTCAATGAGAGATTAGCTCATCTCAAACTCAGTTTAGAATGCTGCCTAGGTATGCATCTCTTTTGTGCCTTAGAAAATAAGCCTCTCTGGAGAGTGACACTTTATTCTCAGAATTTCCCCAACCTTACCTTATTCCCTGCAACAGCATGTATTCGTCCGTTACATCAGATAACTGTAAAAGACGATGGACCGAATGCCCTATATAAGCTACATACATATTATACTGTGCACGAGCATAAAGTCTTAATATTCTCTGCGATTGTGAGCCAACAGAATGAATGTGTGGAAACTACAAAAACCAGGGCCCTCGCCTCATCGATGACTAACCAGATTCACGCAACTCTATCAGAGCGGCTAGCCTGAAGGGTCGCTATGCTAGTGTCAAAAAGAAGCTTGGAATGGAGGGATCGGAGACTCGGAGTAGAGCAGCTTAGCTACTTGCTGCTACTGCATTTCCATACTATAATTCATTCGTTTCAAAATATAAATATTTTTAGAATTTATTTTTTTATCACAATACAAGTGTTCTTCTCTGATTTCAATGCACAAAAATTTATAGCTAATCAGGTGTTTGGAAAGGGGATATTTAAGCAAACTAAAATTCAAAATTTGACCATTGGGATAACTAAATAGAAACAACTTGGAAATACCTATATTTTAAAACGGAGTAAGCATGAATGACGCTTTTCAAATGGCAATCATGTTATAACACTGATCAGTACAGTACTAGGCATATATAGTGCGCATGCAATGGCTACCTAACTAGCGAAGAAGCTTTTCACCTGGTGAACGCTACAAACAACCACACCGGCCCAATGCGCCACTACAGGGGAAAGGCCTCAATGAGAATCCAAAAAGAACCACCACCTCTTCTATCACCAGCACCAGCATATGCTTCGCGTACAGTTCCTACCATTTCAGTATCTGCTTTTTCGTGCCAACTTGGTACTAATATATTACCTGCACCGAACCGATTCCTATTAGTCGGCCGGGTTGTTTACAATGACGCCTACCAATTTGCATTCACACGCTATCATCTTCATGCGAGTTTAGAAGAAAAAAATCGGCACTAATAACGACAATTCGACAAAACAAATAATGCCGACAGTTTGAATGTTTTTTCGAACGGTCAGGCTTTTGCCGACGTTTTTTATAAAGAAGGTGGTGTCCCATTTTAAGAAGAAAATGGGACCGAACCTTATAATGCACAGTTAATTAGGGAAAACTGGGCGAAAACTGCAACTGTCACACAACACCACCAACTAATCTAAGCTACCACGATAATGAGAACATGACAATAGAACTCAACACCCAACCAAAGCCGCTAACAAGGCACAAGCTAGACAAACATACGGCCCCCACACACTGACACAGCCATGGTGTTATCGTCATCACACCAACACCGATTGGGCGAGTCCGACTTCACCAGGAAACACCAGGGTTAGGGCAACAGTCTAAACCGCGCCAAAGCACAACTCAACTAGGCTCATGTCATCGTTGCCACACGTCGCGCCCCGTCAACACCGCAGCTTCGACTTCACGACTAGTAGACTCATTGAGACAAGGGCGAGCCAGACTGACAAACCGTGCAGATCGAAAAGCTTAAAACCCCACACCAGAGCGAAACGCAAAAGACGAAGTCTTACATGAGTCATCGTTGCCGAGCTCGCAAACGCGTAGCAGCTTCGACTTCCCAAGAGGACAACAGCAAAACCCCTCCCGAAACCAAGCAAGGATACAGGTCATCGTTGCCAAGCACGTCGAATGCCTCAAACGCAGCAGCTCCGACTTCCCGATGGCCCTCCTTAGGTGTCAAAGCGGAGCAAAACTAGAAATTGCCTCGGATTTCCTCAACGATGCCTTCAAGAAGGATGTGACGCTAGCTACGTCACCATCGCCAGCCCAAGAGTGGACTAGATTTTCATCCGAGAATCCAAACAAGGCAAAACAGGAAAGCGCAATAAGACATCTCCACGAAGAGAACGGCGCCCACAGGCGTCGCCGTCCTGGCTTTTGCCATGGTCTCTACCGATCTACCAATGTGAAGGCAATCCCACTGTCAACATTGCATCCGCTCACAGGCATGTTAGTCATCACAGCAAGCTGAGGTGGTCTTCTTGCACCGAAGCCGTCAACACCCTCCAACCGACAGTTTGAATGTAGATATTTGCTCACGGAAAGGGTAATATTATCATTTTTAAGAAGGTACAGAAATGTTATAAAACTTGGTACTTTCAGATACCAAAATTTCTAATGTAAAATTTATGTACTTCCTCAATAACCATAAAATTTCTAAAGAAAAAGGCCGGACTATCCAAGGGCTTGCTTTCAGTCTTGACAATCTTATTCTCAGAATCGCAGAGCATTGAGAGTTGTTGTGATTTTTTGAGTTAACTGGCCACTGAAAGTTTATGTCAACAAAATCTTCAATGTTTCTTCTCTATTGCAAGCAAGTGCGATGTTATTTTCTTATATGTTTTCAAGATAATCTGATTAACCGTTCGAAAAAAGATAATCTGATTAAGTGTTTTCAACTGCATCTCTTATATGCAGCAGTGCCTTCTGAACTACTGTAAATTTTCCCCATTTCAAGGAATAAAGCAGTTGTACTTTGTGCTTTAAAAAAAGAAAAGATGAGTAAAACCGGTCTTGTTTTCAGCTTGGTAAGCTGAGTAGCTGACACTTTGCAACTTTCAGAGGTCATACGCAGTGTCCTGAGTGGACAAAGTGTTATGCATTGATACCTTAAATATTGTATCTAGAGACAAAAATTGTGGAATATATCGGCCATATCTAGAATTTAAAATGTGTTGTCAAATTAAAGGGCATTAGACACTTGCAGTAATGTATGTGGCCGTTGTAACGCATTTGCTAGGCCAGAATTCGCATTTTGCTTGTTCTGCTTTACCTGAAATACAAAAGGAAGATGCCTATTAGCTATTTAGCTAAGCCTATATGTCTGGAATTTCTTTTGTCTAGTCTATGTCAGTACTTGTGTAAATGCCTTTGCTAAACTTCAACTGTAAAAGCTAGCCAAGTTATAGTATTTTTTACATTGTTTGTCCTTGCTTTTCATAAGTGCAGACAAGATTCTTGTTGGTTCTCAGAATTTACTTTTCCTGATATGATGTTAGTCCACAGATTTTCACTGTGTGATTAACATAAAGCCTACCTAATGTAAAGGGTTTAGGCTTTCTTGTGTATCAGTATATGAAATTATGTGTTTATTTGCTTCTTCAAGAATAAAGTTCGCGCGAGCGTAAAGATAATTCTTGCCTGAAAATGACTGGAACTATGACAACTCCAGCTACCTCGTGAACAGTAAGTGTGTAGTTCTCCTGCTTTCTCTTTTTAGCCGGGTCGCAGGAAATGTCTCCTGCTTTCTACGTTAGCATATTGCTCGTCCGTTGCAATGAAATTTTAATTAATAAAATGTATCATCAACCCTTCATTATTTTGCGTTTATATTGTATATTTGTTACAAACATGTAAGCCATCTAGCTACTCAGTCTTTTTCCTTCCCATAATAATTAGAGAGTAGGTAGTACGGATAGCTGACATGCGGGTTCTCTAACTCTACATGCCATTTTTTCATTTTAAAAGGATAGAGCGTTGGTGATGGGGATGGTGTCCAATTCATCACCACTTACCATCATCACTACTTTTTGATAGAGTATAGAACTATTATTATGTAGGTGGTATTTTTCATATGTTTTTGTACGTCTCTGATTTGAAATTTTGTAGCAGCCTCCGGGTGGTGGAGCAACGTAGGATTTTTCTCAATAAAAATATTCATAAGCAGTTCTCACTTAAACTGAGTGTTAAAAAAAGCATCAATTCAGGAAGGCAATTCATAACCATAAGACTACCACATGAAGCGAATATCATATCAGCTCTTGCTTGGAAAAGAACATAACGCTTCAACAAGCTTCACAATCTGATAAATGGTTGCTTGATTTTGACATGGCAACAAACACATGATAGACGATAGAGCTGATCAACCAACTCGTCAGTGTCTGGAGCACCGTCCAAAATTTAGATCTCACGAAGGAATAAGAGGAAAAAAATCACACGACAGCTAAACAATCACGACGAATACACCGCAACGTTGGCCTACAATGCACAACTCCTTCACACAACAGCTTCCAACTTTGGCAATCTCATCTGGAAGCCCTAGGCACCGCATAAGTGCAAACTTCGCCTGACTGGCCATCCAAAACAAAGTCTAGGCCTCAGACATGTTGGCAACCCGAGGATGGCCAAATGGCTCTATTTGCCCCCTATGTTGACAGACCCAGGAGATGGCCCTCCACCTCCTTGCGGCGTGCATATACACAAGAACTTAGGCGGCTCTAGCGGATTGGACAACATACGGTCAGGTAGACCCTACCCAGTGGCAGCAAGCATCGATAGTGCTAGAGTGGTGAGAGAATACCGCAAGCATAAAAGAAGCACCAAAGAAAGACACTACGCACACTAACGCGGCTAATTTCCTGAGAGATATGAAACGAAAGGAATCGTAGGATCTTCCAATATAAGGAGCTCTCGGCGTCCAATCTGTTGGCCAAAATCAAGGAGGAGACCAAAACGTGGGTCCTAGCGGGTGCGAAAAAGCTCGGTGCAAATGCTTAGATTTTAGTTAGCTTGGACCAAAGGTCTTGAGGCTGTACATTTTTTCCTTTCTTTTTTATATGTACAGTTTTCTTCTTCTCTATTAAATGAAATTAACGACTCACCGATTCGTTACAAAAAGTATTCACTGCAAGAGAAACGACCAGCTCGCATCATCTTTTCCTGTTTTACAAGCAAAACAACAAAATGGAAGGACAAACCAGGGTTAAATGGTTTTAGGCTTTTACTTCATTTGTCCTCAAATATAAGTATTTATGAGAGTTAAATTTATATACTGTATAAACATTTATGGAACACTGATTCCAATACACATAAATCCAAGCATTGCATTTGAGAAAAAAAAATAAAAAATAGATACAAGCATTGTCAGCTAATCAGATATTTATGTAGGGAATTCAGGCAATTCAAAAATTTACAATTTGATAAACGAGACAACTGAAAGAGAATATTTTCCTTTGTCCTTAAACTTTGCTCAACAGGATAAAGTCCTTATGCCATGTATCTAGAAATAGAGGGAGTAGATTGTAGAGTAGCTAACAACCAAGATTTGGTGACGAAACCCCGATTCAGCTCTGTCGGCCATTGTCTTTGAATTCGAGCAGGATTGGGGCGAAGCAAGCTGACGATGAGCAGATCAAGGTGTTGACAGGACGCCGACAAGTGGGATGCTGACGAGTAGATCAAGGCAGGCACAAGTGGGAGACGATGAGAAGATCGAGACAACGATGAACAAATCGAAAAGATGCAAATCAGGGCAGCCATTGCCGGCGACGAACTCCCGGCAACGCGAGTGAGGCAAAGACTTGGGATGGGCAAGCTCGAGGTCGTCGTCGCTGTCATGGTCTTTCTTTTCCTCACCATCTTCTTGGTACGTCCCTCTTAGCCATCACCACTATGGTCACCTCCCTGCTCGAGATCTTGCCACGCCACTGCCACATTCTTGCTCGAGCTCCATGTGAGGGGGTTGGGGGTAGGGGGGACCACATGCAGGACAACAGAGCCATTCAACACCAGCACGAGACGTGGCCCCCACCCTCGCCCTGACGAGGCGCGAGTGCCCTCTGTGGGACATGGTTTCATTTAGGGTCGTGCTGCGATACCGATGGATGCAGGTCGGTCATCTATAGTACCATATGTATAGTACTGCTCACTCTTGTACTATAGAGGCCCTTGACGTGGCACCGGGCTGGGGGCACTTGCCGGGTCATCACACTGTGCATGCCCTAAGCATCGCAGGCAGTCAGCAACAACAGTCACTTCCCTTTCGGGGAGTGCATGAACTGAGACGTCAGCCGTCACGCAACTTGACAGCACCTGCCTGCATGCCCCTGCACTCGCACAGCGCCACACTCGTGTGGTTTGGGTGCTCTGCTCTCGTGTGACCAGCCGATTTGCAGGGGAGGAGGAAAAGGCAAAGCAGAGAAAAAGCACCGGCCACCGCGCGGGGTACGACCGGAGGCAGGGGACCAGGGACCCCCCCTCCCCCCTCTCCCCTCCGCCGCTGCGCTGTGGGTGTGGGATTCCGGATTCAGCACGGAGAACGGGAGAAAAAAGCCGAGAGAGAAAAAAAAAAAGCTCGCTCCACTACCACGCGCTAGCGCACGCGGCTCCACCTTAAGCTTATGGTCCTCCGATTTCTACCTGTCCGGCCGCGATACGCCACCACGTATTCCCACAAAACAAAAGGGAAAAAATAAAGGGCACGACACGAATGGATGCGCCGTGACACCAGCTGCGTGCAGCGTATCGCACCCAACCCGTCCATTCCATGTGCACGTATCGTATCATATGAAATAATAACGATGACAATATCTTACTAGCAAATCATCGTAAGTTCATAGGGACATATAGGCAGTGCAAGCCAGCTGATATTTATTTCTCTCTCTCTCTCCCTGACCAAGCCATGCTCCTCTTATGTGCGTGCGTGCACAGTTCGTGCAAGTTGGGAGGAGACGCTTGCCAATGGCTGGAGCCACATGATCGAGCCAGCGATTCTGATTCCGTTGGCCTGCCTATAAATACCCCGAGGAGAGAGCACTGCAGATGCCAAGGCAGAGGCCAAGGTTTCTTCTCTGCTAGCTAACTAGTGGGCTGCTTGCTTGGGTGGGGAGCTCGGGCCGGCAGATATCCTGTCTGAAACCCTTAGGTATGTATTTTCCCTCAAATGGCTGGTTAATTTCGGCTCCGAAGTGTCAGTTCGCATACTATCATGCGAATGGCATTGTCTTCTTCGCCATCACTTGTATAAAGTCACTAGTGCACCAGTGCTACTTCAAGAATCAAGAGGATGATCACTGCTAGCTTATGCGTCTGTCTAGTTAGGCCAAGCAGCAGCCTGTGCTGTGTTACCTACTCATTTCCAATTGCACCCATTGCATTAGGAACCTTCCTTTTTTCACTTGTGAAAATCTTACTGCATCTGTTTTGCCTGTTCAAACATGGATTTTCCATGCTCTCTCAAGTGTGAAGCAGATCGTTTGCAACTTGCAGTTGTGTTTAGGAGCCATAGTAGACAGGGTATCAATTAAGCACAAAGGTCATGTTGCATGCATGACTCAAAGTTTTTTTTCCTCGTTTTTTTTTTTGGGTGGGAAGAAAAAGTTTGGACCAATGGTTTTACGCCAGCTTTTATCTCCTGTAGCATTTCACGAACTTTCACGTTATGTTTTTTCTCTCTCCCGGGAGTCAATCTTTCGCCGTACGTGATATGATAATATCGAATCCGAGCCCATATGTCCTTGAAGAGACTGACAGAATTGTACTTTATCTGAAACCCGGTTGCTCGGTCGGTCACACCAAACTGAGCCAAAAAGGAGATCCGAGTTAGACAAATCGCGCCTTGTTTGCATAAAGCGGCCTAAACTTAGATGCCCATATTACTATCACATTATTCTGAAGAATTTTTGTTCAGAAAACAAACATTATTCTGAAGAATCTCTTTTGCACATCGCGTGTAGCAATTGTTCGTCAGTAGCTTGATACATTCTACAGTTCTCTGTACGAGTGGCCTAGGTAGATACTGTATTTTTTTAATATCTTGTGCGAAATGGGTGTACAAAAGCAGAGTCCTGAACATGTACGTTCTGCATTGCGTGATCACAGGGACAAGGACTTCGAATTCTTGGAGGCAATGGCGTCCTCGTTGCTCCACTGCTCCGACAAGCTGCCGTTCATGAACGTGGAGACCATCCTCCACATGAAGGAAGGCCTCGGCGAGACCAGCTACGCGCAGAACTCGTCGCTTCAGGCGAGCACCTTGCTTCCTTGCCGCTCATGGCCATTGATTCTTTTCGATCCGTGCATGCATTTTTCCGAGTTCTGGCTCTGAGCCATGGCGTGGCCATTCTTGCAGAGGAGGGGCATGGACACGCTGAAGAGCCTCATCACCAACTCGGCGGCGGACGTGTACCTGTCGCAGATGCCGGAGAGGTTCGCCGTCGCCGACCTCGGGTGCTCGTCGGGCCCGAACGCGCTGTGCCTGGCGGAGGACATCATCGGGAGCATCGGCCGCATCTGCTGCCGGTCGTCGCGGCCGCCGCCGGAGTTCTCGGTGCTCCTCAACGACCTCCCGACCAACGACTTCAACACCATCTTCTTCAGCCTGCCGGAGTTCACCGACCGTCTCAAGGCCGCAGCCAAGTCCGACGAGTGGGGCCGCCCCATGGTGTTCCTCTCCGGCGTCCCGGGCTCCTTCTACGGCAGGCTCTTCCCGGCCAAGAGCGTTCACTTCGTCTGCTCCTGCTCCAGCCTGCACTGGCTCTCCCAGGTACTTAACTCCTCTGACACTGTTGCATTGTTTGATCAAACGATTCATCGGTGTTTAAGTGGGCAATTTTCTAAATATTTCAGGTTCCTTCGGGGCTTCTCGACGAGATGAACAGGCCGATCAACAAGGGGAAGATGTACATATCAAGCACGAGCCCCCTGGCCGTGCCAGTGGCCTACCTGAGGCAGTTTCAGAGAGACTTCAGCCTGTTCCTCAAGTCGCGCGCGGCGGAGGTCTTCTCCGGCGGCCGGATGGTCCTCGCCATGCTCGGCAGGCAGGCCGACGGCTACATCGACAGGCGTACCACCTTCCTCTGGGAGCTCCTCTCGGAGTCGTTCGCCTCCCTGGTCGCACAGGTGAGCAGATAGCCTGATACTCATCAGTATTCAGAACTCTGAAACTGATAATCTGAACCTGACGGCAATGCAATGGGTGGGTGCAGGGGCTGGTCGAGGAGGACAAGGTGGACGCGTACAACGTGCCGTTCTACGCGCCGTCGATAGGGGAGATCGAGGAGGAGGTGAGGCGGGAGGGGTCGTTCAGGATGGACTACGTGCAGACGTACGAGATCAACCTGAGCAGCAGCGGCGACGCGAGGAGGGACGGCAGGACGGTGTCGATGGCGATCAGGGCCATCCAGGAGTCCATGCTCAGCCACCACTTCGGCCCGGAGATCGTCGACGCGCTCTTCGCCAAGTACACTGAGCTCGTCACCGCGTCCATGGAGAGGGAGGAGGTGAAGAGCGTCCAGATTGGGGTCGTCCTCACCAGGTTGTGACACAAACCACAAAGCTGTGACGACTGACCAGAGCGATTTGTACCAGTTTATAGTTTGACCCCATGTTTCTGAATTCTAATGTGTGGCGATGTGGTGTTTAGTTGTTGTATTGAGTAACTGATGATATTAACAAATTCCATGTGTACTTAACTGGTAGGATGGAGAGAAATTAATGGAAAGTGGATTAACAAGTGTGTTGAAATGCCATAAATCGTCTGCTACTCCCTTTTATCATCAGTAATTCAATATCCAGCAATACTACTGATTTTGTGGTTTACTAGTAATCGTGCACGTGCAATACACGTATTAGCAAATATTATATATGAGGGCAGCTACCCAACGGGATTCCGTTGCAAAACAGCAGTCACGGGATAAAATTAACACCTGACAGATTTAATACAGATTCCTTTCTCCACCGAGCCCCATGCAGTGCACGCGATTCCCCCGCCTGCCTAGTACCTCGTCGACGACGCCACCCGACTCGGTATTGCGCGCCTTCGCGCACGATACCCGCCTGCCTAGTACCTCGTCGACGACGCCACCCGACTCAGTATCGCGCGCCTTCGCGCATGATACCTCGCCGGAGGTGGCGCTCCGCGCTGCCGCAACTACCAGCCAGAACCCGACGTGGAGCGCGAGCAGGATCCTTCCCCAGCTAGAACCCGGCTCGGTATCGAGGTATCGCGTGCCTCCGCGCTCGATACCTCGCCGGTGGCACGGAGCGCCGCTGAAACTACTCCGAGCAGAAGTGCTCCTTCCCCCAACCAGAACCCGGCTTGGTATCGCGCGATACCTCACCGGCGGCGCCTGCAACTACAACGAGCAGGAGTGCTCCTTCCCCCAAATCTTGCGCCTCCGCGTGCGATACCTCACCGGTGACAGCGCGTGCACCTAGTCACAGCAGTCCCTGGCAAAAATCCATCTCAGGCGCCGACCTCCATCGCCGGATTTCCTTCTGCATTCATCACACATGTATCTATTCACCTAGTTTTTAGGTATCAGCTTCTCTAGTTCTTAGGCATCAATTTTTTCTCTAATTAGGTATCAGTTTGTCTCTATTTTTCAAGCTATAATGGTTTGTGTTCTGCTTGTTATGTGTGGGGTGAAAAACTGACTGAAAAATGTGTGGATTATTCATGCAGTTTCAGTTAAAAAAAATTTGTGGCTGGAAGGAAAGAAAATGAATTCTTCAGTTGGATCTGCTGGAAGAATGATGGAAGAGGCAGCAAATGAGGGGAGTGATGTCCTTGGTGAAAGAAGTATGAAAGAGCAACAGAGTAACAAGGATGATGTTTGTGTTGAAAGAGCAATGGAACAAGTATCAAGTCATGATGATGTGTCGAGGGAAGCACTCCTTGAAACTAGGTTGTTTACAGGTGTCGTGAGCATTGATCAAATTGATTTAGGTGATGAGTTTGAAACACAAGATGAGTTTGGACATGAAGATGGGGAAGATATCAGGTTGTAAAAATGGCTGATTGGTGAACCATGTTGCTTGATACTGAATTGAAAGCTTCCGAACAATTGTGATGCACCTGATACTTGAATTTTGTTTGATACTTGTACTGTGAGGTGGGCATAGTACCTTGTTGTGAGATGTACTGTGAGACTGATACCTGTACTGTGTGGTGCCAGTCATGAAACCTGTAGCGACCATGTGATGAAATGTATAAGGTCTGGTGCCTGGGTTAAGACCTGGTACCTAGGTTTTCTAGGAGGCACCAGACCTGGTACCTGGGTTGCTACCAGGTACCAGACCCCTGGTCTGTATTTGTGAAGCTGATACCTCTATACTGTGAGGTGCTATGACTGGTGCCTGGGTTTAAACCTGTACTTGGGTTTTTTGGGAGGTACCGACCTGGACACTTGGTAGCTGGGTTGCGGCTAGGCAACGGACCCTGGTACCTGTATTTGTGAGGCTGATACCTCTATACTATGAGGTACCATGTCTAGTACACTGGTTTAGATCTGATACCTGGGTTTTCTGTGAGGTATCAGGTTTGGTACCTAGTATCAGGTACTGCCAGGTACTAGACCTGGTACTTGTATTTGTGAGGCTGATACCTCTATGCAGTGAGGTACCATGTCTGGTGCTTGGGTTTAAACTTGATACCTAGGTTTTTTGGGAGGTATCAGACCTAGTACCAGAGTTACTGCCAAGTACCAGACCCTCTGGTACCTGTATTTGTAAGGCTGATACCTTTGTACTGTGTGGTACCATGTCTGGTACCTGGGTTTAGACCAGATACCTGGGTTTTCTGTGAGATACCATGTCTGGTACATGGGTTTAGAACTGATACTTGGGTTTTCTGTGAGGTACCAGACCTGGTACCTGGGTTGCTACTAGGCACCATACCCTGGTACCTATATTTGTGTAGCTGATACCCCTATATTGTAAGGTACCATGTCTAGTAACTGGGTTTAGACCTGATATCTGGGTTTTCCCTGATACCTTCCAAATGCGAGGAAAAAATCATTCCAGGGTACCAGCCCCCAGATACTTAGACACTTCGATTTCATGGTTTAAAAACGCGATATATTTCTAAAAAAAATTGTACCACACAAACAGGCATAAAAAAGTTGAGCGCTACAAACGAAAGGTAAGTTGGGATGTATTTCACATGGTGACACTGCAGTAGCCATTACATGGTGACATTTGTTCACATATTCACATGGTTAAAAACAAAAAATGATGGTACCACCACATAGTTAGCATGGTTGTCATTGTATTGCCATTGTTGACAAGCCACAATGTCATGCTTTTGGACATACTACAAACTTGCATCGCAGTAAATTCTCAAAACAAGCATTATGCACAAACTGAGTCTGATCAGACGCAACACCGCCGGCGTGGGGAGGCGGAGGAATGGAGGGGAGCAGTGGCGCAACACCACCGCCGTGGGAAGGCGAAGGGAGGGAGGGGAGCGGCGGCGCAGCAGCGCCGGTGTGGAAGACGAAGGGGAGCGGCGGTGCAGCAGCACCGGCGTGGAAGTCGGAGGGAGGGAGGGGAGTGGCAGCGCACGTCGGCAATCTGTGAGAGAGTGAGTGGAGGGACGCCAACGAGCTGTGAGTGCAGGGGAAAAAAGTTGAGGACATTTAAGTGAAGGAAACGGAAAGCTGTGAGTGGAGGGGAAAAAAGTTGAGGACATATAAGTGAAGGAAACGGAAAGCTGTGAGTGGAGGGGAAAAAAGTTGAGAAGAAACGGAAAGCTTTCGGACACAGTAAATTTGTCCCGTGACCACCATATTGCCACGGGACGCCGTTCAGTAGATTTTCTGTATATGAATATGAACCATTTTGATAAGCATATCACATTCAAACGATTGGCAATAGACCAAGGCTACATAAACCGAAACTCCTATTGGGCGATTGATCACCAGGGGCTGCCAGGGCGATCGGATCGGGTCTCCCCCTCCCTTCACCTGGTTTCCTTTTTTGGCACCGCATTACTTTCCTATTTTATTAAATTTATACACCTAAAGTTTATACACCTCAAGTTTACACATCTAAAGTTTAGAGACCCAAAGTTTATAAGTCAAAAGTTTATATATCCGATTCAAATTTGAATTTGAATTCAATTTTTTTTTATATATAGTATTTCTATACATCTAAAGTTTATACACCTAAAATTTATAGACCCAAAGTTTATAAGTCAAAAGTTTACATACCCGTTTCAAATTTGAATTTGAATTCAAATATTTTCTATATATAGTATTTTTATGCATCTAAAGTTTATAGACCTAAAGTTTATAAGTCAAAAGTTTACATACCCGATTCAAATTTAAATTTGAATTATATCTGATTCAAATTTAAATTTGAATTCAAATATTTTCTATATATAGTATGTCTATACATCTAAAGTTTATACACCTAAAGTTTATAGACCCAAAGTTTATAAGCCAAAAGTTTACATACCCGATTCAAATTTGAATTTAAATTCAAATATTTTTTTATATATAGTATTTCTATACATAATTTTTTTCAACTTTATTTTTTTATTTTTTTAAATTTGTAGTGTAGTAGGAAGAGAAGAGGAGGAAGGAAGGAGAGGTGTGTACAAGGGGCGTGGGGATCGATCGCCAATTAGCCACACCCTACATAAACCCAAGAAACATGTTTTTTTTCTTCAAGACATTGTAGTTCTGCTTTTATTTTTATATAGTAAGGACATATTACTATATAAAAAAGAGAAGAATAAACGTTGTTCCGCTTGTCATAGCATGTTGACCGTAGCATCCAGGTGAATCCTTTGGCGTGGCTGCATAAAGATTTATTTTAGTTGTTTATTTTGGCAACTTAAAATTTACATAAAACTTAATCTGAGACGCATCCCATCTAAAGAAAACCAAGAGATAAATCTTTGAGACTATAGAATTGATTCATTCACTATATGTAAATCAATCTCTTGCAGTGTTTGTGGCAAAAGATGAGCGATGCAATCTTGATCGTTTGACATAGTTTATTCTCTTTCCATCGTTTGTACACGCTTGTTTTTTTAGTCTCCTACACATCAAAAGAAGAAAACACAAAAGAGGTAAGCAAATGACAATACATGCTTTACTGAAGTTACTGGCAACAGAATGCTATATGAATGCTACTTATTTCAGTTTCATGCAAGAACTACTAATGGAAGGATGTGCATCCAGTAAAAATAAACTCAATGGAGCAGACCATGAACATGATTACATGAATGGAGTCAGAGGTGGAGACACCATCTTTTGCATCCCCTTCACTGTGTAGAACTTGTTATCAGTAATCAAGTTTTAGCTAAAAGGAAGTCAGTATAGATCAAAATCCAAGCAATTGAAATATATCCAATCTGATGCAGAGAAGTGGAGAACCAACCTCGTGCAATCGCTGAGCACTGCTACACACCTATGAATTCCTACTTCAATAGGAAAGACCATAAACACAGTAGAGCTACCTGTTTTCCTTCAATTCAAGAATTTTTGGTTTCATTAATCAAAACAAAAAGAACCGAAAAAATTGCAAGGAGAGGAACTAAAGATTTTCTTTAGTACAAGAGCCTTCCTCCTCGGGATGTTGCTTTCAAAACAAAAGAGAGCAGTGCAAAGAAATATTTTTCACAGGTTAAATCGCAAACCAAATTTCAGTACAGCCGAAAAAAAGAGATACTCCAATCATGCACAGACATGAAAAAAAAAACATATTTCAACAATTAGAGCCCATTTCAAAAGTGGTTTCAGTTCTCACAAATATGACATGCAATTTGTTAATCTTAATACTGGTGGGCTGACCATATCAAGGCTAACATGGAAATAAAGCACATCAGTTGAACTTCAGATTCGGTAGTGGTAGAAAATTGGCATATTTAGCCATTTTATTATAGGAGTAGTTTTTTGAGCAGGAAGAAACTTTCACTTCATAGAGCAATATATTAGTAACTCCACTTCATGTAGCCAGAAAGTAACAGAGGAGCTTGATGAAATACATGTGCAACGCTGATTAGAAATAGCAGGATGATGCTTGATGATAACTCATCCAGATAATGCAATGCTATATGCAGTGGCTGTTTAATATTCCACTCCATGATTCACATGACTTTTTTGTCAATAAAAGAAGGCAGATAACAGTAATAAGGTAATACTGGGAAGGGCATATCATCTTACTTTACATTTGATAGAACGGACTTAGAGAGTTCTTAATGGCCCATCTGTCACATCTCGTTATCTGTGGACTTCCAAATCAGTTGCAGTTGAACAATATGAAGAAATGAAATATTTGCCTGCACCATATGAAGTATTCGAGACCAAGGAACAATTCAGCTTTAGTTTACACAAGCAGAGCTTTAAATCACAACATATAGTGCAAAATAGAGTAAATATGAGACAATAATGAGGATTCAAACAGTAACATGAGTGCACCTCGACCATGCATTTCATCAAACAGTTGGTGTGCTGCCCATGGGCACAACAAGGAACCACCGTGATAGCTGATCTGGAAGACCTCCTCACCGTAATGGAAGGATACCATCCGCAACATGCAGTAGCTACAGCCGCTGAAGGCCTAGGTGCAAACATGAGGCTTTCCTGCGTGGCTTCAGCGATGGTGACACGGAATTCTACATATCTATCGAACCCAACTTTTAAAACAATCTATGCACTTGTGTAATCACTTGAACACCATGTGGATCAGTTTAATGATAACAAAATGAAACACGATATATAATCTTATGATTATACCTAGCTGTTAAGTTTGTATTCTTATTGGTCCCTGGAAGATAAATTTTCAGCTCCTGCACTTGAATCTTGCATCATTTATATAGGTAAAACAAATTGACAGCTGCATTTATAATTTCATTTAGGATTTATCATGTAAATTCAGGGTGAAAGTGAAACAATACCTCAGAGGTACTGTCATTGTGTGCAAGGATCAAAAACAAAAATGGCCAACTGATAAAATTATGAAATTTGGGATCTGGGGCAATGACTTTTGTTGTTGATTAAGTACCCAGGATATCAATGATTTACATATAGACTGAGCTTTTCATTTTGTATAATTTCCAAAACATAATCAAACATTTTATCAGATTTTTAATTTTTCATATCTATTGGAATTGCATTCTAACATGTATCGATGAAGCAAATTTGCCACAAGTCAAAATCAATGGTGCAATAAACATACCATTTGAGCGCACAGCTATTTCTCTTATGCACCGAACCAGTCTAGTTATAGAGAAAACACTTTCGTCTCAAGATTTCCTTCCAGATAAAGAATAGAACTGAAATGTTGCAATGGTACAATTTACTTGTGTTAGGGGAGTCAATCAACCAAAGAATTTTAAAAAGGAACTGCACAAAGCTAAAACCTTAAAACATTATTGCCATGTCACTTGTATGCAAATTGACAACTGCGAAAGATAGACCAATATATTTAGCTTCTAACTACAAGGGTAATACAGTAGAACAGTGATATAATCACAAATGAGAGGTAGAGTAAATTCAAGTCGATAGATTGACACAAGAGAAAAAGGCATCTGCCAATCCCCACTCATGTAGAACTAAAGGAATATACCAAACTCTACCCCAAGGAAACCAGTAACAAGCATATCAAGTATAATTATAACAGACGCTTTACTCACCAACAAATCAATTGCAACAGAGCTATGAAGTTGAACCATTGTAACTAAGAATCTAATCCAACATACAAAGCCTGAGGTTGTCACGCTCAAACATCAGGAAATGACCCTTTACTACGTTTATGCGACAGCTCGTCTGCAGAGGCAACAGAGGGCTCACCAAGTCTTGACGTGCTTTAGCGCGAGGCTGCCGGCCTGCCGAGCCGGTCCGGGTAGATGCAGACGCGGTGCCACTGCACGGAGCAGCGTTCAGCGTACTGGTGCGGCTCCTCGCAGTCCAGCGGGCGGCGGTTGTTGCGGATGCCGCCGGTGCCGACTGCCGAGCGAGAACAGTACGACCGTTCTCCCTCTCCGCAGCCGCTTCTGTATCGGCTCCTGCCCCACCTTCCCTACCATTATCGCCTTTGCGATTCCCACCCACCCACCCACCCACACACACAAAAAAAAAAAAAAAATCCCCAATCAGGCTATCAGCTCCTACCTCCGCGGTTGGAGTCATCCCTCCTCGGGCGTGTAGATAACGAAGAAGGCAAGGACACGATGGAGAGGAGGATGATAGGGATGGAAGTTGTCCGGTGGCGTGGAGGTGGGCAGCGGGCGTTCGACTCCGGGGCGTCGAGGGTGAAGACAACTAAACATGGCAGGGATGCGCACGATGAAGACGGGGGATGAGTGCGGCGGCGACGGCGGATGGGGAAGATCTCGGCTCCGTGGGGGGTTGGGGAAGACCTCGCCTCTGGTTCAGTGCGCGGTGGCGGCGGCAGCAGAAGGGGACGACCTCGTGGGCAGCGGTGGACTGCGGCGACGACGGCGGATGGGGAAGACCTCGTCTCCGGCGGCGGCGGATGGGAACGACGCCGGCTCCGACCGGCGGATGGGGACGACGTCGGCTCCGGCCGCAGCGGATGGGGAAGCTCCGGCGGTGGCTGGGGAAGACCTCGCCTCCGGTTCAGTGCGCGGAAGCGGCGGCGGTAGAGTGTGCAGTGGCGGCGGAAGGGGACGACGATGCGAGGAGCGAGCCGCGCATTGAGAGGGTGATGAGGCGTAATCTTCGCCCGGCCTTCGCGCCTGGAGAGGGGGAATCGTGCGGTGGAGAAGGCTGGACGGTACAGATTACATCTGATTTACGAATGGACGGTAGGGATGTAAACAGTTGATTTGGCCAGTACGATTGGATGGGGCAACTCCTCCTTTTTATATTAGTATAGATTGCTACACATTCATACGAACGCTAATAAAGTTTTGCGTTTCGTAAAAAGAAAAAACATTTTTCTCGCAATTTTTTTAACGCTTTTATACTTTCCATCAAAATTAATGTCACAAATGTGAAAACAATTGAACATGAGGCCTTGTAATGGGCTGGCAAGAGCAAACAAGGGCAACCAATTTCGACCATCGTGGGATGAGATGGGCTTAAGGAGGCATTAGGGTTTGTTCAGTTCGTTGCTAAAATCAACCATACTAAATTTTGGCATTATCAAATTTTGGCCAAATTTTGGTAAGGCAATAAACTAAATAACACTTTGCCATCACAACCTTGCCAATCCCTACCAACATTTGGGATTCTAGAAACTTCTACTCATATAACTATATCAAAAATTGTCGAGGTGTCAAACTAAACTCCATCTTCACATCTTGATCTTTGCTAAAATTTTAGCATCACCAAATTTTGCCTTGCCAACAAATGGTAAGGTCTTTTTTGCAATGAACTGAACAAGCCCTTTGTTTTTGTATGTGAGGCCCATTAAGGAGTAAGTCCATTTATATCCCTCACTTTTTGTTGAGTTGGAAATCTTAACCCCTAACTTACAAAACCGGGTTAAATTAGGTCCTATAGCAGTATCACTGGCATGACATACTAGTCAGCGAAAGAAAGTCAGCGAAAAGAAAATAAAAAAACATATAGGGCCCACATGTAAGTGAGCTTGCACCTCTTCCCCAACTACCCTCTCTTCTCATCCCTCGACCTCACCCTCTCTCTCCCCCAAGAGCTCGCCGGTGAGGAGAGGGGCGGTGGGCGGTGGCTGGCGAGAGAGGAGCAAGATGGCGGTGGCTCATATCCTTACCGACGAGCCCTACATGGGAGGTTGGAGGAGGAGATGGCGTGGTGAAGAGGGATGGAGCGAGAGGGCGACCGCCGTCAAGGGTGGAGCTCGGGGAGCCGCCATTGGTGTGGAGAGGGTCACTGCGGCCAGAATATGTGTAACAACCCTCCCTCCAGAACCGCGTAGCCAGTCCATCCGACGGGCAGGCCCACTTACACATACCACTTCACTTATACTTTCGTCTTCGTTTTGTGTAAAAAGGTTAACCCGGGAGTGAGATATGGTTGGAGGGAAGATACCTTATAAGTTGGTTTCACCCTTATTAAACTAGCAAGGTGGTACTAAACATGCACACACTGCTCTCATGGGTCATACATGCCTCATCCTAATTGGGCCAGGATGTCACAATATGGCTGACGCTATCCTTACTCGCAATCGCCGCTGAGGGCGATGGTGGCAGTGAACCTGTGGTCGCCGAAGCAAGAGCCGACGACCACATTATGGCAGTAGGAGGAGCACGATCAGTGGACTCCATGGTTTCACCATGGGCTAGGGTGATTGAGAGGCTTCGGGTGGCCTCGGCCTCTAGCTCGACCGTATCAGTAGTGAGTGATGCTTTGGCCTCTTGTTTGGGTGGCTTTGCTATAGCGCCTCCCTCATGGCCATCGCCGCCGAGATCCATCAAGGTATGAGAATGGGTCACCGCGCCTTCCCCATGGCTCGGTGATCGCGTTGCGTCGTGGAGCACGAAACGAAGCGCTACGAGAGCGGTGATCCACAATGAGTAAGTGCTCTGTGTTGGGATAGTTGCTCGCGCTTCATTGGGGAGGCATGGTCGTGATGCTGAAGCAAGCGTGCCGATTTAAGAAGCTCGTGATCATTGCCACCACGATTGTTGCCTTGCTCTGAACCTGGCATGGTTGTCACCTTCTCTCTCCACCTACGGTAGCTGCGTAGCTCGAGCTCATGGGGGAGGGGCGCCTCGGCCTTCCCCTCCCTGCTCTCAAGTCGGTCACGGCCTGCGCTTGCTCATTCCCCGCCGCCCGCCACTAAGAGGAGATGTGGAGAGATATGGAAAGAGAGGAGAGAAGCATGTTAGAGGAAGAAGGCAAGAGCCTGACATGTGGGTCCCATGTTGACTGCAGTTAATTCATCACGTCAGTGAAACCGGCCATCTATAGTTTCATACTGCCATGAGACCTAATTTAACCAGGTTTCGTAAGTTGGGGATCAAGATTTTCCGTGTTGCAGTTCATAAATACGATTTAAATCCGTTAGAAAGATGCGTAAAGTGGACTTATTCCCCATTAAACGTAGCTGGTCGTATGCCTATATTGGGCTTCGGACTGGTGGAACAATTCTAGGCCGCGATGGTGAGGTAGACATGCACGGTGACATGAATTCACCTAACATCCAAGTGAATAATTGATATTCTCTTTATTCTAAAATTGGTAATTTATAATATTAGAATATGTCATATTTAATTATAGATGGTTATATTTAGGACAAAAGTAGTAACTAATAGTTCTGATGATGTGCCTACGCATGGTGCCTCTTGATGGCCTGAAGCTTGACGCCATACTTGAAGTCACAGATGATCGCGAACTGGAACTCGAGAGGGGACTCCATGCTAGGCGAGTGCCGGAACACGTAATGGCGGTAGAGGTGGATCACTGACAGTTTGATCTCCTGGATGGAGAACTTCTGGCCGATGCACACCCTTGGTCCTATCCCGAACGGGATGAACGCGTACGGGTGCCTCCTCCTCTCCTCCTCGCCATTGGGGTCGAACCGTTCCGGACGGAATATTTCTGGCTCCGGGAACTTCTTAGGATCCTTCGCTAGCACTCCTGGTGCCAACCACACCCACGTTCCCTGAAAAACAAATGAATTTGTAATCCATTCTATTCCTACATAGACTTTGCGCTTTAATGAATGAATCCCACTACAGTGCTATCTACTGGTAGTAGAAAATAATTTGAATCATTAATTTTATTTGATCGAATGGTTTATATCTATTTATATTACCACCCAATTAACAACAGTATAAACATAGAGGGGTATTATTATAAAAAAAATAGGTGAGAAGGGGTATAATTGTCATTTAGCAGTGATTAAACCTTTTTTTTCTTTTTTTAGCTTTTATCGATGGAATATAAATAATGCCAGGGCAATTGATGACCATAGATCAATCTAGTCAAGCATAAATAACAAAGTTACCTCTAATCATTATATTAGTAAATCATTACTAATTTACTATTAATAACAAATCGTTGAAATCATTTCTATAGATAGTATAATATTTATTAGTAGGAAGCATCGGAGTATCGCTCCTTGATGGACTTATATATAGATCGTTGGATCTAGTACCTTTGGGAGGACATATCCTCCAATTTCGACTTGTTCAAGTGTTTCCCTGGCTAGCAATGGCGACATCACGTAGAATCTCATCGATTCCTTCACAACCTGCATTCATAACCAGGTGAAAAGTGCAGTGGTCAGAAAAAAAAATTGGTCTCACGAACCCATGAACACGTAAGAAAATATACGCAACACACACCTGATCAAGGTACGGGAACTTGGTCTGCAGATCGTCGGCCATCGGCACGCGGTCGCGGGGGCCGAATGCGTCAATCTCCCTGAGCAACTTCTCCTCCACCTCCGGGTGCTTCGCGACGAGGTAAAGCACCGTGGAGAGGGTGAACGCCGTCGTGGTCGACCCGGCGAGGAGGTGCTCGTAGGTGAGCGCGCTAATGTAGTCCGGCGTGAGCAGCTCCCTCGATGACTTGTTAGACTCCCTCGCCGTGAGCACGACGGACAGGAAGTCCTTGCGCTGCTGCGACGCTGCAAGATCGTGCTCCATTGCTGCCTCCCTCTCGGCGACGATGCTGTCCATATGTGTTTTTAGCGCGCGGTTGACCCGGTCGATCTTGTAGTCCCCCATGCCGGGAATCCTCTTGAGCACTTGCCGGAACGGCTCTTGGAGGAACGGTAGGAGCATACCGACGAGTATGGAGAGCGACCCGGACAAGTCCATCTTGAGCGATGTGGTCGCGTGCATGTGCATCTTGATGAACTCCGATGATGCCTTAGCCTCCACGCTGGTATCGGCGGCGATCTTGTCTATGTTGCTGTCGTCAGGTGTGACTGGCACCTTTGACAGGCCGAAGTCCGTGCCGAACGCCGCGAGGCCGATCACGTCGATGGCGAGGCTGAGAGAGAGATCGGAGAAGGTGATCTCCTTCTGGCCGTCGAGGTTCTTGGACGCGCGCTGAATGCACGACTCCATGGTGGGGATCAGGCTGGCCAGGTGCGACGGCTGGTAGATGGAGATGATCATATTTCTCATCGACGTCCACCTCGGCCCCCTGCGGTGCAGCAGCCATGATGTTGTTTCCTTTAATTTAACCCAAATCAATTTTTTCGACACAAATAGCATAATATTCAGTGAAATTCGGCCAAATTTTATAGGAAATAGCTAGTCTCTGCTGCTAGCCAGCTAGTTGATACTTGATATTACTGGGAAACTCTAAACTATGGAGGAGACAATCATTTATTGTTTGCATGCTATCTAAATAATTATGAAAAACTTAGAAAAAAAATCAACAAGATAGATTAATATGTGATAAATCACTTTACAAACATGCAAGATCACATTTAACTTATACAAGATGCAATGAAAAAATAAATTTAACTGTGAATATACGTTAACTAGAAAGTTTAATCTGCCTTTTCTGCTGTAACTTGTAGAAATTGAATTTTAACTTGCATGTGTTATACAGTGATATATCTTCTTAAATCTTTTCAATTTTTTTATAACCGTTTGGATGACATGTAAACCACGGAGGGATGTCCCCTCTTAGAGTTTAGAATTCACTCTAGATACTACCTTATGAAGAACAACCCTTTCTTATGGATAGAAGAATTGGCAATGGGGGAGGGCATGCTTCGATTTGGAATGCTCTTGAATTTCTTCACGCCCACTTCCTTGCACAGCTCCGCATCCGCCACAATGATCAATGGTTGCCTTCCCATGTGAAATCTGCAAGTAAATTGAATACTTGTGCTCTGTGTATGAACTTTGATCTAGGTTCCCACTGGGTGTGTTGTTTTAATCTAGGTTTGCACAGACTAGATAAGTTTTTCACCGGAAGAGTATTTTGCAATTTATTACACATATTTGCATCCACATCGTAAATTTATGCATCATGAATGTAGTTTACTCAAAATTGAATTCCAGTTAACTGGTTGGTACTGCTATCCTCAGCTATGCTCTCCACGCAAGACAAATTAGAAGAATGGAAAAAATACGAATTACCCTCGCTATCGCGACCGTCTAAATTACCCTCATAACTATAAAACCAGGTATTATTCACCCTCAACTATGTAAACCGGACAAATTACCCTTCTCGATCCAATCCGCGGTAGTTTTGGTCTACGTGGCATACACGTGGCAGTCCAATCAGCATTCTAGTTATTAAAAAATGTGGGACCACCTGTCATACTCATCCTCTCTTTTCTCTCTCTCACTCTTCCTCTCTCTCTCAAATGGGTCAGCGGCGGCGGCAGGGGAGGACGCGGCGGGGGCGTGCGGGCGGTGGCGGAGCGCGGGGAGGACGCGGCGGCGGCGTGCGGGCGGTGGCGGAGCGCGAGGAGGACGAGCGGCGGCGGGCGGCGCCGAGGAGGGGCGAGGATGGTTGCAGAGTCTGGCATGCACCAAGAAGAACAAGTATTCAAGGATGGGAAAGGATGCGTGCAATCTGAAGCTGAAACCTGCACTGAGAAATGCAGCAAGGACCAGCAATCTGAAGAAAGCGTAGTGGTGGTTCAGTCTGAAGAAGAATGGCAAGATCAGGAGTACAAAGATGTGGAACCTGTCAAAGAATTGCAGGATCAGGAGTTCAAATTTCTGCAACCTGAAGAAGAAGAAGAATAGCAAGAACAAGATTCTGAAAATGATGCACAACCTGAAGAACAGTTACAAGAGAAAGATTGTGACAATGGCGTGCAACCTGAAGAAGAAGAAGAATCGCAGGAGCACGAGATGCGACTGCAAGAATCGCAGGATGATCAGGAGGAGGAGTTCAAGGACGTGGCGGACCAAGAATCTCCAAGGGAGGATCCCCTCCGGCCGTCGACGTCGATCGCGCGGCGGGTGCACTCGCGGACGTCGTCGGAGCACCTCCTCATCATCGGCGAGGGGTCGCCGCGGAAGGAGAAGGAGTGGAAGCGGACGCTGGCGTGCAAGCTCTACGAGGAGCGGATGCAGCTCAAGCTCTGCCGCGACCGCGCCGTCTTCGAGTCAGCCAGTGACAACATGGACATGCTCTGGGAGGCCTACGAGGTCGGCGGCGCCGCCTCCGCCGCCGCCACCGCCACCTCCACAAAGCACGGCTCCAGCAAGGCGAAACGCAAGCAAGAACGAGCCGCCGTCGAAGGCAAGCAAGAACACGCGGCCGCCGACGAGGAAGAGGACGACGACGACGACGGCGACTTGGAGGAGAAGGAAGCAGCAAAGGCTCCGCGACCGCCCGCACGCCGCTGCCGCCGCGCTCCGCCACCGCCCGCACGCCGCCGCCGGGTCCTCCCCTGCCACCGCCGTTCACCCGTTTGAGAGAGAGAGAGGAAGAGAGAGAAAAGAGAGAGGATGAATATGAGGTGGGTCCCATATTTTTTTTTTAATGACTAGAGTGCTGAATGGACTGCCACGTGTAACCGGATTGGGTCGAGGGGGTAATTTGTCCGGCTTATATAGTTGGAGGTGAAGAATGCCCGATTTTATAGTTCAGAGGGATAATTCGGACGACCGTAATGATTGAGGGGGGTAATTCGTACTTTTTTATAGAAGAATTGAATCAGCGAGCAGAGGAGGCAGTCACCTGAAGACAGGACCGTGCTTCCTAGCGAGCACGGAGAACACATCCGGCCCGTGCATGGCGAGCAGGTGGAGGTGGCCGATGAGCGGCACATGCACGGGACCCGGCACGTGCCAAACCTTCCGGTACGGCTCGTACAAGTAGGCCACCACCAGGAGACCCACAGCCATGGCCACCAAGGTGACCGCCCACTCCGCCGTTGCGCCCAGCACCTCGCTGATTTCCATCTCAGTGATCTCACTCTCACCCTGCCTTGCCTCCCTCTTGCCTTGCTATCATTTCTCGCAGTTGACGTTCTGTGACAACTGCGAAGCATTGTTGGTTAAGTAGGCTTGTGAAACGGTCCGTTCTCACAGGATTCGATGGAGAGGCATCGTTTTGGTTGGATTAGTTTGTCCTGCTTGGCTGATGTATTTGTTGTTAGTCACTGGTTCCGACCAACCAATTTTAATTGAGTGAGATTTCTGAGTCTACGTGTGATGATGGACGTTCCGGTCGAGGAAGAAGTTTGCTAAAACATGAATAATCAAATATCGCCGGGCCGGAACATGCATAATCAAATCAAGTGCAGCCAGTGCAGTGTGACAAGAAACACACTCTCTTCTTCCTTTAATATAAGGATTTTGATATTTTGTTAGTATTGTTTAACCGCTTATATTATTTTTAAAATTTGTGCAAATGTAAAAAAATAAAAAGTTATGTTCAAAGTAGCTTGGATAATAAAGTAAGCCACAAATAAAATAAATAATAATAATACTTAAATTTTTTAAATAAGATGAATAGTCAACAGTATAAGTAAAATGTTAAAATCCCTTATATTATGACTATTTAGGGAGTAATTCGGAGGGTAGCTGCCAAACGTGTTGATTCGCTAGATATTTATTTTTTTAAAAAAAACTTTAGATGCTAATGGTGGAGCAGGCGAGATTCTACTTAGTAGGTTTCTTGTCCTCGTGTATATAATAATAATCGACGATATGATCGATCTAATACTCTAACGGATGTGCCGCTAGCTGATTGGTGAATTTTTTCCACACCAAATTACTGACACGTGTCCTTTTTTCTATTTGGTATATGCAGTACCATGCGAGTATGACTATGAGACGACGAGCCCACGGACGCTACTCAGCTAGGCTCCGTAAAGTTCTTATGGGCCTCAAGAAAACAATCTTAACTGTTTTTCTTAACCCGCTTTAAAAATGGTATGATAAGTAAACTAAGATACATAATGACATAATCCTATATAGGCTTACAAGTATTGTATTTCACGAAGAAAAAAGTACTGTTGGAAAAAACAATCTATGCATGTGAAGATATATACAGTGATTAATATGAAACATGGGGAAAAAAATTTAATAGTGTTACTTCCACATAGTAAAGGATGTCAATATCGCACATAAATAATTGTTCACGTAAGATCATTAGCAAATCTATAAAATATAAAGAAAGAAACAAAACGATTTAAGGGTAAAACTTTTCATATCTCTAATCAGTTCAATAGACCACCAAAGCTAAAAAAAATTAAGAAGAAAGAACACAAAATTAACTTTAATATTTTTAAATTAAATTTTGTTTGTGGCTTATAAAACAAAAAATAGGCTATGATGGTGCTAACAAGTTTTCAACTTCCTTAGTCCTTACCAAAATCTTGAATCCTATTACAAGTTACTTCAAGGAATCAAGGTATACTGTCACAAGTCAAATTCCTTTGATCGTCGATGCGCTCTTCGCCAAGTACACCGAGCTCATCACCGTAGGATCGAATAGCAATAACTAAACCAATCAGAGGGGGGGGTGAATGGTTGGTATACCCAAAAATCAAAAACTTTTGGCGGAAATAAAAGTTACCCTCGAAATCGATGGATTGCGGTCTGACCGAAGATGTTGCGTCGGTCTGACCGCCTGATGAACGTCGGTTTGACCGATGTAGATCGATCGGTTGAACTGCCGAGATTGCCTGCCGCGCCTGTCACCGCTGCTGGTCGGACCGCCCGTATGCCGCCGGTCTGACCGCCGCGTGCCGCCGGTCTGACTGCCGCGTGCCGCCGGTCTGACCGCCGGTATATTGCCGGTTAGACCGCCGAAACCCGGTAAACACAAATCGAAGAACTCTTAAAGTAGATGACGATTTTATCGATTCTCTCTGTGTTTACAAAGTGCACCAACATCACTCCTTACAAAAATTTTGACTAAACTCGAAACCCTAACTCAAAACTCAACTCAATTGCTCTCAAAAGCGATACTGGGAAGCCTCACGCTCCCCCTCTATTTATACATGAGGTAGGCAGCCTAAAACCATGAACTAAACTCATACTAGGAGTCCTGAACACCTTAGAAAACCCTCTAGTACAAGAAACAAACTTTACATAACCAATCATATCAAATTTGGACTCCTTCCAAATTCGACTCCGCATCCCATATGCACACAATAACTCCATCGTATGCCATATGGAATCTCCATCAACCACGTACATCAACTCTAGCCTAAGTATCCTGCATGATCTCTGACCACCACGGACGTCGTCTTATCCCTAAGCCGACTCCCGGTCCATCACCGCAAATACTCTCCCAAGGCATCGAGTCACCTACATATAGAACAAACAAAGAAACCATATTCCGAGACCAAGCTATCACAACTTGACTCATTAGTAACAAACAACAGTATTACATACGTATAGTATCCATCTAGAAGTCATAATCATGAAATAATCACGGATATCCAAACAAACAACCCGAAACCGAAACCGACATAGAGTCGGCCGGTCAGACCGCGTGCTGGGCCGGTCTGACCGTGTGCATACCGCCGGTCTGACCGGCTACCAGAGCCCGGTCTGACCGGTCACATAAAATAACAGAACCTGCGATTCACCTGTAAAATCCAATCATCTCCAAAACCACTTCGTGAATAAATTTCAAATAACAAAACTAATAATTTCCAATGCTCAATTGTTCATCACAGAATAATAATCAAAAACACCTTTAATTTTACAGTCACCGCATCCATGGAGAGAGAGGAGGTGAAGAGCGTCCAGATTGGGGTCGTCCTTACCAGGTTGTGAAACAAACCACAAAGCTGTAACGACTGACCAGAGCGATTTGTACCAGTTTATAGTAGTTTGACCCCTGTTTCTGAATTCTAATATGTGGTGATGTACTGATGTGGTGTTTAGTTATTGTATTGAGTAACTGATGATATCAACAAATTCCATGTGTACTTAACTGGTAGGATGGAGAGAAATTAATGGAAAGTGGATTAACAAGTGCGTTGAAATGCCATAAATCATCCGCTACTTCCCTTCATCACCAGTAATTCTGTATCCAGCAATACTACTGATTTGTGATTTATAGCTACACACTCGTACGAACGCTAATAAATGTTTGCGATTTTTTTTTGGTTTCGTAAAAAAATCATTTTTCACAATTTTCTTGAACGCCTTTATACTTTCCCATCAAAATCAATGTTCACAAATGTGAAAACAACTGAACAAGATGCCCTGTAATGGGCTGACAAGAGCAAACAAGGGCAACAACCTTTCGGTCATCATGGAAATGAGATGGGCTGAAAGAGGCCTTAGGGCTTGTTCAGCTTGTTGCCAAAATCAACCATACCAAATTTTGGCCAAATAGCACTTTACCATCACAACCTTGCCAATCCATACCAACATTTGGTATTCTAGAAACTTCTACTCATAGAACTATAACAAAAACTGGTAAGGCGTCAAACTAAACACCATCTTCACATCTTTGATGTTGCTAAAATTTTAGTATTACCAAATTTTGGTTTACCAATAAATGGTAAGGCTTTTTGTTGGCAATGAACTGAACAAGCCCTTTGTTCCATTTTATATCCTCATCTTTTCGTTGAGTTTAAATTGTATTCTTAATACTGAAAATCTTAACCTCCTAACTTACAAAACTGGGTTAAATTAGGTTCATAACAGTATTGAGGACTGGTTTCACTAGCTGTGACATACTAGTTAGCAAAAAGAAAAAAAACATATAGGGCCCACATGTAAGTGAGTTTGCACCTATCCCCCACCTACCCTCTGTTCTCATCCCTCCACCTCTCCCCTCTCTCTTCCCCAAGAGCTCGCTAGTGAGAAGAGGGGTGTTGGGTGGCGGCTGGTAGGAGAGGAGCAAGATAGCGGCGACTCATATCCTCACCGACGAGCCCTACATGGGAGGTCGGAGGAGGAGACGACGCGGTGGAGATGGGATGGAGCGAAGCGGTGACCGTCATTAGGGGTAGAGCTTGGGGAGCCGCCGTCAGTGTGGAGAGGGTCACTATGGTCAGAATATGGTGGACGCTATCCTTACTTGCATCCGCTGCCGAGGCTAATGGTGGTTGTGAACCCGTGCTCACCAAAGCAAGAGCCAACGTCCAGATTGTGGTAGTAGGAGGAGCACGATCAGTGGACTCTACAGTTTCGCCATGGGTTGCGGTGAATGGGAGGCTTCAGGTGGCTTTGGTCTCCGGCTCGATCGGATTGGTGAGTGATGCTTTGGCTCTTGTTTGGGTGGCTCGGCCACCGCGCCTCTCTCATTGCCATCGCCGTCAAGATGCATCAAGGTAGGGGAATGCGTCGTGCCAAGGTGCGCACGATGAGGCGCTATGAGAGCTGGGATCCACAATGAGTAAGTGCTCCATGTGTTGAGACAGTTGCTCACGCTTTACTGGAGAGGCTGTGATCGTGATGCTAAAGCAAGCGTACTGGTTTGAGAAGCTCATCATCATTGCTACCTTGCTCTGAACCTAGCATGGTCGTAGCACCCTCTCTCCACCTACAGGAGCCGTGTATCTTGAGCTCAAGCTCGCGGGGGAGGGGCACCTCGGCCTCCGCTTGCTCATTCCCCGCCGCCCACCGCCAAGAGGAGAGCTGGAGAGATTTGGAAAGAGAGGAGAGGAGGTTAGAGGAAGAAGACAAGAGTCTGACATGTGGAGCCCATGAGTTAACAATGATATTTGGTAAGATAGACTCAGATTTGGAGTTGGATATCTGTTGACGAAAAAATCGAACACACCGGCCTAGGAGATCTGCTTAACTCCTGTGCAGGTCCAAAGATTGTTGAGATGCGGGCGTGCCAGTCAGTTTGATCCTGCAACTGACAAGATATGTAAACAGTAGATCAAATAGCCGATCGGCTGACAAGCCGATGTAGTGATTCTAGCCGATGCCGATACCAGCCGATAGCGATAGGGTTTGAGCAATCGGCTATGTGTCCAATGTAGATAATGATGCAAAGACAATCGACTGATGATATTAAAATATAACAATAATATAATCTAGTAGAAACTAATCGGCTAACAATGACATGATAGAATAAGCACTGATCCGATGGTTAAAACATACATCGGCTGGAGGTCCGATGTCATAAAATCCACAAGATTAGATTAAACGATAAAATCTTTGTTGTCATCGGCTAAATCCAATATGTGTGTATATGCAATCCTTACAAGCCGATGCAACGTCCAGATAACTCATCGGCTGAAACCCCGATGAAACCCTTATTGGCAGTCAAAAAGCAGGCTAGAGATTACGGTTCTAAGCACAACTTAGTAGATCAAACTCAACTGATGCAACACTAAGTATGGAACGAAACACAATATCTAGACAATCAAGCCGTTGACTGAGTTTTCAGGGTGGTAGATGTCTAAACTAATCTAATCTAGCAAGGCGATTTAGCCGATACCGGCAGAAACCCTAAAACGAAAAGCAGCCGATAGAGCTAAATTGATATGCTAAGACTAGATTAACAGAGACATATGATAAATAGGTAGGCAAGTATATCATCTAAACCAGAGCAATCCAAGAGGTCGAATGTTCTGATGCAGCCTTGAACGACGCCGACGTAGACGATATAATTGCCTGGGCCGACGGAACATTGGACTTACCCCTTAGCCGGAGATCGAACACCGATGCAGCCCCGCGTCGGGTGCTAAGTTCCGCCGGAACGTAGAAACAAAAGTAAAAGTAAAAAGGGTGGCGATGCGCCGAATTGTATTGATCGTAGAGATAGATTACAATGACCCCGGGTGTATTTATACCCATGGGTAGATACTAGTCCTTGTAGGACAAGAAAGAAACTTTCCTAAAGATAAAAGGAAAACATAAAGTCCTTATAGGACACTAAACACACTTTCCTAAAGATAAAAAGGAAACTAACAAACTATTCCTAATTAATAGATAACTTGCTATGCCGCATTCTCTTTGAACTCGGTCTCTTCTGGATAAGCTTCCTTTAGTAGATCAATTTCCTTAACCGAATATAGCAAGAATCCGACAACTGGCGACTTGATAATTCTCATCGGCCGATTCCAGGACTCTGAAACCGATACTGACTTTAGGCCGATGATAACTTTGGGCTTACCAAATTTCGTTGTTAACAATATCGAAGCGGATTTGAAGGAGATTGAATCTTGCCAAAACAGACTGTGTGTCGGTTGGACAACGTATCGGCTAGAAACAGGGTCGGAGTTTGATTGAGCCGATAAGGCAAGTAGCCGATATAGCTCGACTTGGGCTCGGTTTGGGCCTCAATTGAGATAACCGTCATTGCCGTATGGAGATAGAGCTCATTTAAGGCAATTTTATATATTAATTACTCCCTCCGTTTCAGGTTATAAGACGTTTTGACTTTGGTCAAAGTCAAACTGTTTCAAGTTTGATTAAGTTCATAGACAAATATAGTAATATTTATAATACTAAATTAGTTTCATCAAATTAATAATTGAATATATTTTCATAATAAATTTGTCTTTAATTGAAAATGTTACTACTTTTTTCTACAAACTTAGTCAAACTTAAAGCATTTTGACTTTGACTAAAGTCAAAACGTCTTATAACCTGAAACAGAGGGAGTAGAATATTAATGTCGGTTTAAATTGGAGATATGGTAAGGTCCGTGGTGTGGACCTGTTTGTTTTTATCTTTATGAAAGTTTGAGTCGTGTACATAATGGACTAAGTTTTGTACTCGAGGTATAAATATACCAGATCATTGTAATGAGATGACAATCCAATCAATACAACTTTTGGTGCATCGCCACCCTTTTTGTTTTACTTTTTGACAAGTTCTTACTTTAAGTCGGAGCATCGGCTGCGATCTCTCAACAGGAGGTAACTTGTCTCAATGTCTTACGCTATCGGGGCTAGTATGCCGTTTTAGATGTATTAGTCTCTTTATTGTGGTCATCGATATCATATATCTTAGTTAATCTAGTTTAGCATTTCGATTTAGTCATATTAGCCGATTCTTGCTTTAAAGTTTATGCCGATATCGGCTAAATCATTTACTAGATTAGATTAGCTAAGATATCTACCATTCCGAAAAGTAGTTAATTACTTGATTGTTTAGACTTTAGGTTTCTTTACATACTTTGAGTTGCATCAACCCTAGTCTTGTTTAGAACCCTAAAAACTAACCTGGAATTAATCATAATTAAGGATAGCATCGGGGTTTCAGCCGATCTTACCTAATATACATGAATAGTGCATACTCCATGATCTGTTTTATGTATATTTGTCACTTATGTAGATAGATTACTCTATATGAACACATCAAGTTAGATTGATCTCATTTAAACTCCATATTTGATGATCGATTATCATTTGATATATTTATATAGATTAGTTTGTTTACATAAGTTTGTATTGGAGTAATAGCCAATATGTTATCTATCTTCGCTCTAAATACTGATCTATCGGCTATTTCTATAGTGCTATCTTGAAGTGATTTTTAAAAACAAAGGGGACAATATTACAGCCGATAGGGCATATTTAGGGTTTTACTTCACTTGTTCACTGTAAAACCACAACCGATTTGGTCTAACTGCATCGTTCATCTAATTACGGTTTATTGTTTTTCTTGCAGGTTGCAGGATCAAACTAGCTGGCATGTTCTTGACACTCAAGGCAAGCCTTGGACCTACACTGGAGTGAAGCAAATCACCTAGGTCGCCATGTTTTCCGTCAACACTATGTGAATCCCATGTTGACTCATCCAGGTTGATTGCAGTAAACTTATCAAGTCAGTGAAATAAGCCATACATAGTTACATACTGCCATGAGACCTAATTTAACTAGGTTTTGCAAGCTGGGGGGAGGGGGTGTTGGGAGGGGGGCAGGGCGTCAAGATTTTGAGTATTGCGGTTTATAAATACGTCGTCAGAAAAAAGACGGATGTAAAGTGGACTTATTCCCCATTAAACATAGCTGCCTGTATGGCTGTGTTGGGCTTCGGACTGGTGGAACAATTCTAGGACACGATGGCGAGCTAGACATGCACGGATCAACAACACGGTGACATGAATGGAATGGTGGCACATCCAAGTGAATAGTTGATACTCTCTTCGTTCTAAAATTAATAACTCGTAATAATAAAATATGTTACATTTTATTATAGATGATTATATTTTAGAATAGAAGTAGTAATTAATAGTTTGGATGATGTGCCTGTGCCTACGCATTGTGCCTCTTGATGGCCTGAAGCTTGACGCCGTACTTAAAGTCGCAGATGATCGCGAACTGGAACTCGAGAGGGGACTCCATGCTAGGCGAGTGCCGGAACACGTAATGGCGGTAGAGGTGGATCACTGAGAGTTTGATCTCCTGGATGGAGAACTTCTGGCCGATGCACACCCTTGGTCCTATCCCGAACGGGATGAACGCGTACGGGTGCCTCCTCCTCTCCTCCTCGCTGTTGGGGTCGAACCGTTCCGGCCGGAATACTTCTGGCTCCGGGAAGTTCTTGGGATCCTTCGCTAGCACTCCTGGTGCCAGCCACACCCACGTTCCCTGAAGAAAATGAATTTGTAATCCATCAGTGGAAACATGGAACTAATGTCGGTAACGTCCTATTCCTACATGCACTTTATTTTTGAATCAATGGAGTGAATAAGTCCCACTATAGTGCTATCTACTCTTCTGGTAGTAGAAAACAATTTAAATCATTAATCTCATTTGATCGAAGGGTTCATATCTATTTATAATTCCTTCAAATATCTATTAATTTATACTACCACCCCTAATTAACGGCAGTAAAAACATGGATGGGTATTATTGTAAAAAAATATGAGGAGGGGTATAATTGCCATTTAGCAGTAATAAACCCTCCCCCCCTCTCTTTTAGCTTTTATCGATGGAATATAAGCGATGCTAGTACGATGGATGACCGAGATTGATCTAGCTAAACATAAATAACAAAGTTAACTCTAATCATTAGATTAGTAAATTACTAATTTACTCTTAATAATGAATGATTGAGATCATTTCTACTAGTAGTAGTATAATACAATTAGTAGAGAGCACCAGAGCATCACTCCTTGATGGACTTATATATGGATCGTTGGACCTAGTACCTTTGGGAGGGCATATCCTCCAATTTCCACTTGTTCATGTGTTTCCCTTGCTACCAACGGTGATACCATGTAGAATCTCATCGATTCCTTCACAACCTACATTCATAACCAGGTGAAAAGCGCAGTGGTCAGAAAAAAATTGGTCCCAAGAACCCATGAACACGTAAAAAAAATATGCAGGGAGGTTAAAATGTGGATTTGGGACAAAAGCGCCCCCGTGTCGCCTCCCGCCTGGGCGACTTGGACGGCGGAAACCTAGCCGCCTCCGCCGCCGCCCCTCTCCACTTCTCCCCTCCGCCTCGCTGTCGCCTGAGCGAGTGGTCAGCAAAGCCGTTGGCTCGCAAGGACGACAGCGATGGGGCTTTCTGCAGCGGCCACCCCCAGATCCGGTGCGGGCGGACCCAAGGTGTAGGCCGTCTGGAGCAACACCGGCATCGAGGCCGGTGCATCGGAGGAGGTGGAGCTGGGAAGGAGGGGACCTACGAGCATGGGTTAGATCCCCGACGAGTGCCAGGAGGTGGAGCCAGGAGAGGAGAGGGCGGCACCGGCGGTTGCTGTGGTGGTGGCGGGCGGCGGGGTTGTTGTGACGATGGCAGCGGGGTACCTACGGTGGTGGCGGCGATTGGGTGGCAGCGGTGGCGGCGGGGCCGCCGGGACAGGCTCCGGTAGATCTGGCCACTTGGCCAGATCCGGCGGCCGACGCAGGAGGATGTCACGGGCAGCGGGCACGAGGTGCGTGGAGGCACGACTGGTAGTGCAGAGGCCGACACAACGCGGTGTGGCTAGCGTGGAGGCGCGGCCGGTGGCGCTAAGGCCGGCACAGCGTGGGGTGACCGGCGTGGAGATCGCGGCCGGTGGCGCAAAGGCCAGAGCAACGCGTGGAACCATGGCCAGCATGGGTGCGAGGCGCAGCCGGCGACTGTGGGAGGATGGCCGGTGGGGGGTGTTTGCGCAGCGGTGACCACGCGCTGGCAGAGGTTGGCAGATGGTGGAGCTTTGTAGTGTTGGCTGTGGATTGGTACGGGGTGGACGACGGGTAAAAACCTAGCATGGGATTGACCGGACCAGCAACGATGGCGCTTCAGGTGTCTATTTCCCTCTTAGGGGCGTTGTCGAGTGGTCCCCTTCTTCTGGTGAGGCTGTCGAGTGAACCCTGTCTTGGTTCTTCCTGAGACCTCGACGGACGGTGGTTGAGGTGCTCATCGTCATTGTTCTCCCTGGAGACACCGTCTTGGCAGCTCCTAGCCTAATCTTCTAGCAGTTGGTGCAAGCTCGTTCTAGTTTTGTGCTTTTGTGGCGGCGCGCTAGCTTTCGCAAGTTAGCCACGTTCGTGGGCCTTATGGGGGAGAGTGACTCCATCATCTCTCACTCTCTCCTCAATCCCAAAATTGTGGATATATATGAGTTGGTGGCCAACTGTTAGGGCTTGGGTTTGGGTAGTCTCGGCTGTAATTTCCTTGTTGGTCTAGCGGCGGCTGGTCCGGTGCTAGTCATCTCCTTGGCTCTGTGTGGGCGTTGTCGGTGCGTGGTGGTGCTGGTGCAATTTTTTCTTTCCTGGCTATTGTCTTCCCAGACAGTAGTCTCATAATTACTACTCTATTCGATGAATCAATTCATTGCACTATCTGGTGCTAATTAAAAAATTTATAAGGCTTCTGGTTTTTTCTCCATCCGATTTTTTCCACTCATTCGGTTGTTTTTTGGTTTTTTTCCGCTTCTAGTTTTTCTCCATCCGACTTTTCCACTCCTTCGGTTTTTTTTGTCCAGTTTTTCGGTCGCATTTTTTTTCGATATTGTCTTATCTGTTGCGCGCATAGCGTGGCTCCCGCCGCCGCCCAGCCAAATCCTAGCGCCACCATCACGTCGATTTATCTCCCCGTTTGTTTTCTCCTTCAATTGATTAAAAAATTTGGTTCCCCACTCCTCACTCGTTATTTTTCTCATGATTTCCCCATTTCAATTTCGCTGATTTAATCTCAGTGGCCTTGCACGCGCGTGCAGCATGCCTCCCGCCACCGCCGAGCAAAACCCTAGTGCCGCCACCTCGTCGATTTTTCTCCCATATTGATTGCAAAAAATCAATTCCCTACTCCTCACTCGTCAATTTTCTCATGATTTTCCTTTTCAATTCGGCTTTAATTTGTTGATTTAATCTCAGTCCGATGATTGCCGGTCGACGAGCTTCATCGTCTGTTTTTTTTATCCCGAATTTTACAGATTCGCTCTGATTTTGGAAAAAAAAAACGAGGAGATCGCGTGGATCAAAGGAAGATCGATAAAGATTCGGCCAGACTTGAATGGGAGGCGTATTTGATGGGGGAGGATCGGCTCCGTCATACAGGCACGAGACTGTCTTCAATAGGTTGAAGATGGTAATTGGTTATGCGAGCTGGGCCTATAGCTCCACTTGTGGGCTGGGCCAAAGAGAGACATGCCGAGCGGAGAAAGGTAGTGGACTAGGCGAGGGCAGAAAAGGAATGAATAAATGTGCTATCAGCCCAAAACAAAGAAAGAACTTTTTTATTAGCCTTTTTTTAATTATAATGTATAGTGATCCTAATGTTTCAATTTATTGCCCAGCTGCTAATAGAAGTTGTATCACTGAAAAACGTTTTAACCATTGCAACGCACGGTAATTTTTCTAGTCGTTCAAAAAAAAGTAAAAGAAAAATATACGAAATGCATACCTGGTCAAGGTACGGGAACTTTGTCTGCAGATCGTCGGCCATCGGCACACGGTAGCGGGGGCCGAACCCGTCAATCTCCCTGAGCAACTTCTCCTCCACCTCCGGGTGCTTGGCGACGAGGTAGAGCACCGTGGAGAGGGTGAACGCCGTCGTGGTCGACCCGGCAAGGAGGTGCTCGTAGGTAAGCGCGCTGATGTAGTCCGGCGTGAGCAACTCTCTCGATGACTTGTTAGACTCCCTCGCCGTGAGCACGACGGACAGGAAGTCCTTGTGCTGTTGCGACGCCCCAAGATCGTGCTCCATTGCCGCCTCCCTCTCGGCGATGATTCTGTCCATCTGTGTTTTCAGCGCGCGGTTGACCCGATCGATCTTGTAGTCCCCCATGCCGGGAATCCTCTTGAGCACTTGCCGGAATGGCTCTTGGAGGAACGGTAGGAGCATACCGACGAGTACGGAGAGTGACCCGGACAGGTCCATCTTGAGCGATGTGGTCGCATGCATGTGCATCTTGATGAACTCTGATGATGCCTTAGCTTCCACGCTGGTATCAGCGGCGATCTTGTCTATGTTGCTATCATCAAGTGTGACTGGCACCTTTGACATGCCGAAGTCCATGCCGAACGCTGCCTGGCCAATGACGTCGGTGGCAAGGCTAAGAGAGAGACCGGAGAAGGTGATCTCCTTCTGGCCGTCGAGGTTCTTGGTCGCACGCTGAATGCACGACTCCATGGTGGGGATTAGGCTGGCCAGGTGCGATGGCTGGTAGATGGAGATGATCTTATTTCTCATCGACGTCCACCTCGGCCCCCTGCGGTGCAGCAGCCACGATGTTGTTACCTTTAATTTTAACCCGGCCCGAATCAATTTTTTTTAACATGAGTAGCATAATACTCAATGAGTATATTAATATGTGATAAATCACTTCACAAATATACAAGATCAAATTTAACTTTTATAAGATACAAAGAAAATAAACAAATTTAAATGCGAATATACGTTAACTATACAATTTAATTTGCTTTTTTCTGTTGCAACTGGTAGAAATTGAATTTTAATTCGCATGTTTTTGAAGTGATCTATCTCATATTAATCTATCTTCTTAAATTTTTTCATTTTTATATAACCATTTGGATGACATGCAAACAACGATGGGATGTCCCATCCAGAGTTTAGAATCCACTCTCCATACTACCTTGTGAAGAACAACCCTTTCTTATGGATAGGAGAATTGGCTATGGGGGAGGGCATGCTTCGATTTGGAATGCTCTTGAATTTCTTGATGCCCACTTCCTTGCACAGCTCCGCATCCGCCACAATGATCAATGGTTGTCTTCCCATGTGAAATCTGCAAGCAAATTGAATAATTGTGCTCCCGGTGTATGAACTTTATGGGTGGTGAAAAAAGTTCAATAACTTGTAAAGTATTGTTCCGGTGAAAACATTGTTTAATCTGTGCGAACCTGGACCAAAATAGTCCATGGAAGCAAATTGATCCTACATAACGCTGACAAGAATTACATGTTGGCATGCATGGAGTCATTATTTCGCAGAAAACCCTCATGCGGCATCAAAACGATCGCTGGAGAGCTAAAGTTTGTTCATTGGCCGAAAGCACACATTTAGGAATCGTTGTGTTAATAAATAGGATTTTTGCAGGTCTTGAATTTTGCAGTTTATACTTTGTGCAATTCTTCAGTTGCAGCTACCGACATGAAAATAATTAGAAAATTTTGCAGTTACATATAGAGAAAATTATATTTTGATATTCATAAGATTTTCGATAAGCGAAAATTATCAATATTCTCTTACATACACCAAGGCATGAAAAAAATTGTTTGGGTCCTAAAATGGAAACGAACTAGCATAACTTTCCAAGGGTATGAAAGAAATTGTCTTGATCCTCATCTTGAAAAATGAAATTTTGCACTTCTAATTCCATTTTTCTTGGGAGATTTATGCTTTCTAAGTATTGCAGCTCTTTTCCACACCGTTGCTCTGCCTTCAATTGTTGTTATGTTTAGTCGCGGTTGTGCATCTTCTTTTCAATTATCTGCAATGAAGGTGTCCATGCACGCTCCCAAACATGCAAATCAATGTGTCATTGTTGTTAGTGCTACATAGGATTAATTTGTTTGGGTGGGTTGTTTTGATCTAGGTTCACACGGATTAGATAATTAATTAAGTTTTTCACCATCAGAAGAGTACTTTACAAGTTGTTACACCTATTTGTATTTACATTATAAGTTTTTATGCATCATGAGTGTAGCGTATTCCAAATTGAATTCCAGTTAACTGGTTGGTACTGTTATCCTAAGCGCAAATTAGAAGAATTGAATCAGCGAGCAGAGGAGGCAGTCACCTGAAGACAGGACCGTGCTTCCTAGCGAGCACGGAGAACACATCCGGCCCGTGCATGGCGAGCAGGTGGAGGTGGCCGATGAGCGGCACATGCACGGGACCCGGCACGTGCCAAACCTTCCAATATGGTTCGTACAAGTAGGCCACCACCAGGAGACCCACAGCCATGGCCACCAAGGTGACCGCCCACTCCGCCGTTGCGCCCAGCACCTCGCTGATTTCCATCTCAGTGATCTCACTCTCACCCTGCCTTGCCTCCCTCTTGCCTTGCTATCATTTCTCGCAGTTGACGTTCTGTGACAACTGCGAAGCATTGTTGGTTAAGTAGGCTTGTGGAACGGTCCGTTCCCACAGGATTTGATGGAGAGGCATCGTTTTGGTTGGATTAGTTTGTCCTACTTGGCTGATGTATTCGTTGTTAGTCACTGGTTCCAACCAACCAATTTTATTTGAGTGAGATTGCTAAGACTACGTGTGATGACGATGGACGTGCCGGTCGATGAAGAAGTTTGCTAAAACATGCATAATTAAATATCGCCGGGCCGGAACATGCATAATCAAATCACGTGCAGCCAGTGAGTGCAGTGTGACCAAAAAAAAAAAAACAGGAGGGTATTAGCTTGCAAACGTGTTGATGCCTTTGATACTAGTTGTTTTTTTTTTTTAACTTTAGATGCTAATGGTGGAGCAGGTGAGATTCTACTCAGCAGTTTCTTGTCCTCGTGTATATAATAAGGTGTATTAATCGACGATATGATCGATCTAATACTCTAAAGGATGTGCCGCTAGCTGATTGGTGGATTTATTCCCCACCAAATTACTGACGCCCCTTTATCTACTTGGTATGCAGTACCATGCGAGTATGACTATGAGACGATGAGCCCACGGACGCTACTCGGCTAGGCTCCGTGAAGCTCTTATGGGCCTCAAGAAAACAATTCTAGCTGTTTTTCTTAACCCGTTTTAAAAATGGTATGATAAGTAAACTAAGATACATGATGACACAATCCTATATAAGCATACAATTATTGTATTTCATGAAGAAAAAGTACTGTTGAAAAAACAATCTATATATGTATGTGAAGATATATACAGTGATTAATATAAAATGTGGGGTAAAATAATTTAATAATGTTACTTCCACATAGTAAAGGTTTTTAATATCGCACAGAAATAATTGTTCATGTAAGATAAACAAATCTATAAAATATAAAGAAAGAAACAAAACGATTTAAGTGTAAAACTTTCCATATCTCTAATCAGTTCAAAAGACCACCAAGGCTAAAAAAAAAATTAAGAAGAAAGAACACAAAATTAACTTTAATATTTTAAAATTAAATTTTGTTTGTGGCTTATAAAACAATAAATAGGCTATGATGGTGCTAACAAGTTTTCAACTTCCTTAGTCCTTACCAAAGTCTTGAATCCTACAAGTTACTTCAAGGTATACCGTCACAAGTCAAATTCCTTTGATCGTCGATGCGCTCTTCACCAAGTACACCGAGCTCGTCACCGCGCGCGTCCATGGAGAGAGATGGGGTGAAGAGCGTCCAGATTGGGGTCATCCTCACCAGGTTGTGACACAAACCACAAAGCTGTGACGACTGACCAGAGCGATTTGTACCAGTTTATAGTTTGACCCCTGTTTCTGAATTCTAATATGTGGTGATGTACTGATGTGGTGTTTAGTTATTGTATTGAGTAACTGATATTAACAAATTCCATGTGTACTTAACTGGTAGGATGGAGAGAAATTAATGGAAAGTGGATTAACAAGTACGTTGAAATGCCATAAATCATCCGCTACTTCCCTTCATCATCAGTAATTCTGTATCCAGCAATACTACTGTTTTGTGGTTTATAGTGTTAGGAAACCTTCCATATATATGTTGATTGGGTCCACACCTAAATTTTCCATATATGCAATATGACGATATAAAGAGAAAGGGAGCTGCTCATTGTTGTATACTTGTGCTTGAGGAGAAGAGAATGAAGGAATGAAAGAATGACTCGCTTGTCTCCACTTTTGTAGACATTATACAACCCCTCTGGACTATGGATATAGCACAGGGTTGCATAACAAGTTATCAGCACGACGTTCTACCGGAGGCTGAGGAAGAAGAAGGGTAATAACTCGCAGATCCGTTTGCATCTCGCTGATCTAACCGCGAAAACAAATCCCTATCCTAATCATAGTTTCAGTTTGTTGTTTCGGGAGAAATCCGCCACTTCCGACATGAAGTCACTGGCGAAGGCCGATTAGGGATCTCCCGAACAGCTAGTCGGCAATGCGCGTCTCACCACGCTGCGCCGACCATTGACATGGCATCGCCAAGCACCACACCTTGCACTGGTAGCAGAGCGACAACTAGGGATGAAAATGAAGCGGATTCAGACGTATAGTGGTCATACCATATACTAAGCCATATTTTTTAAACGGATTCGGAGCGGATGCGGATAGTGTACGGATGCGGAGCGGATTATTTCGGATGTCGAAAATGGTGCGGAATTGGTTCGGAAACGGATTAAATTTATCGGATGTTATGTGTATATGCAATCAATGCAATATCGAGTTAGAAATCCAAGGAACAATAATACAATAATCAATAAATGACCAATCATAATAGTTATATGATTAAGTGCTAATAATAATAATTATATGATTAAGTACTAAAAGCATGAATACATGATATCCATAATATAAAAAATATAGCTATGTGAGTGTGACATTAGACAATAAAAGCCTTAGACTAAAAAATTTATGTTAAATGATGAATTAGGGCATTGGATGCACCAACTTATGTTATATGCAATCGATAGAATGGTTATATTGTTGATAATTTCGAATTATCCGTAAATGGCTTAATGGATAATCCGCATCCGCCGGATTTTAGAGAAATCATATCCGCATATATATCTGCCTCATAGGCTCATGCTATCCACATCCACATTCGTATGCTATCCACATCCACATTCGTATCCACTCGATTTCTAAAAGCCCATTCCATACGGACGGATTCGGATCTGCAGCCGCGCTGCGCACCGCCAGCATGCCCACCGCTGGCTATATCGGAGAGAGAAGAAAAATACGAAGAACAAGGAAAAGGAAAAGAAAAGGGCGACGATGGCGACCGTCCGCACCGCCGCGCCGCCGCACGGCATCACCTCAGCGCGGCCTCGCCCTGACTGCATCGCTGCACGGTCGCACTGCCTCCACGCCATCACGGCCTGCTGTGCACGCCGCCCACGCGGCGACCAGCACCATCAAGAAATGCAAGAAAATGAAAAAAAAAAAGGAAGGAACAGAAAATGTGGGGAGTGGGGTAGTGTCGCTGGCTACCGAGCCCACGCAGGGCCTGGCCGCCGTCGCTCGGCCAAGCCCCGCCGCACGGCCGCGCCCCGCTCTTGAACAAGCACTGCCGCCATTCGGCATGCCGCCATCTGCACCTTGCCGGCCGCCGCACGGTAGCGCTCCGCCGAACCGGCCGCGCCCCGCTGCACGCCGCACAGGAGCGCCGCCGCCGCGCCCTATCCTTGGCCGCACCGCTTGGCCGCCTCGCCGCCGTGCCGGTGTAGGCCGCCACGTCGTCGCATCGCTTGGCCGCCTCGCCGCCACGCCGCCTGGCTGCCGGCGCCGCCCCGGCATCCCGCCATGCCGCACATGGCATGTGCGGGGTCAACGGGAGAAGAAGGAAAGAATAAGAAAGATAAGCAAAAAATAGGAAAGAAAAGGGAAAAAGGAAAGGATCTCCGGTAATTTTGCAAAATGGCTCTTGTGTTTCCCAAGTGTATGCTTCTCTGTACTGGAAACCTTGCACTTAAAACCCCCCGAACTCGAAGAAACACACATTTACCCCTCTGCATAGGGATTTCCTTACCTCAAGGCCCATGAAATTTGCAAATATCGCCGAAAATCATATTATCGCACAAAAGAGCCATGTACATTGGTTTTCGACACCGACTTTGCATTACTGGTATCTTTATTGCTGATATATATGAATGTGAAATTTATCACATATATGATTATTGGTTATTTGTAATGCTTTATTACTTTTAATTAATATCTTTGTGATAAAATGTATATAATTGCATAGTATATATCGGAATATTTGTGGGAATTTTGATTGCAACACTTGTGCATCTTACCGGCATTTAATTTGTGCATATTTTGAATAATGTAAGATGACTGGCATCACGAATTCAAAATTCGCTAAATCTAGAATATGTCTGACATATTTATTCAATGTCGAAATTACGATAGAGCAAGAAGCTCTACGGTACCATTAATCCAATTACGCTATGTGCATTGACTCCATGAGTTTGATCTGGCATTTCAATCTCTCGTGCTAGTGCCTCTAAGCTACTCTGATGAATGAGCACGCTAGACGAATGAGCACGTTAGCATTTAGAAGATTATGCTACACACCCTACTCTCGTAGAGCAAAGAACTATGAGTATAATGGGTATTTTTCGACTATGAATCACCAAGCAAATGACCCGGAGAGTATGGTAATTCAGTGCACCGAATTTACACCAAATACTGTGGAAACTCTAAATGATTCTACCCGACCGTGACGAAAGTCACACGCAAACATCACTAGTGCACATACAAGAAGTATGCCTAACTAGTTGATAATAGAATTGCATAACGTTTAGGATAGTGTTCACTAGAAGAGCATTATCTTCCAAAACCAACTAGCACAGTTGAAAACGAATTCAACATGAGCAGCTAGCCTGGTGCACTTACCTCGACGAAAGAAGAGGAAAGGGAGGATTAGAAGACAGGTCAAGGCGAACAATCTAGAACTATAAACATGAAAAGAAAAGGACAATTCTAATAGCACACTCATCATAAATTGAGGAGAACTTCTAGCCTATTTACATACTGCCATGAGACCTAATTTAACCAGGTTTTGCAAGTTGGGGGGGTCAAGATTTTGGGTATTGCAGTTTATAAATATGACTTAAACTCGTCAGAAAAACGAGGGATGTAAAGTGGACTTATTCCCCATTTAACATAGCTGCCTCTATGCCTGTGTTGGGCTTCGAACTGGTGGAACAATTCTAGGCCACGATGGTGAGGTAGACATGCACGTTGTCGATCGGTGACATGAATGGAATGGTGGCACATTCAAGTGAACAGTTGATACTCTCTTCGTTCTCAAATTAATAATTCATAATAATAAAATATGTTACATTTAATTATAGATGATTATATTTTACAATAGAAGTAGCAAGTAATAGTTTGGATGATGTGCCTGTGCCTACGCATTGTGCCTCTTGATGACCTGAAGCTTGACGCCGTACTTGAAGTCGCAGATGATCGAGAACTGGAACTCGAGAGGGGACTCCATGCTAGGCGAGTGTCGGAACACATAATGGCGATAGAGGTAGATCACTGACAATTTGATCTTATGGATGGACAACTTCTGGCAGATGCACACCCTTAGTCCTATCCCGAACGGGATGAATGTGTACGGGTGCTTCCTCCTCTCCTCCTTGCCGTTGGGGGTCGAACCGTTCCGGCCGGAATACTTCTGGCTTCGGGAAGTTCTTGGGATCCTTCGCTAGCACTCCTGGTGCCAGACACACCCACGTTCCCTGAAAAAAAAATGAATTTGTAATCCATCAGTGGAAACATCAAACATAGAACTAATGCCGTCGGTAATGTCCTATTCCTACATGGACTTTATTTTTCAATCAATGGAGTGAATAAGTCCCACTATAGTGCTGTCTACTCTCCTAGTAGTAGAAAACAATTTAAATCATTAATTTTATTTGATCGAAGATCGAGTTCATATCTATTTATAATTCCTTCAAATATCTATTTATACTAGCACCCCTAATTAACGGCAGTAAAAACATGGATGGGTATTATTTAAAAAAAGATGAGGAGGGGGTATAATTGTCATTTAACAGTAAATAAACTCTTTCCCGCCGCTTTTTTAGCTTTTATCGATGGAATATGAGCGATGCTAGTGCAATGGATGACCTAGATTGATCTAGCTAAACATAAATAACAAAGTTACCTCTAATCATTATGTGAAGCCTATCGGTGACGGGCCTCCGCTCCAGTACGGCAGAAGCTAACATTTATTAAGTGAATGAATTTGATGAAAACTCAACAACGAGAACACGTCCGACCCGTGCATGGCGAGCAGATAGAGGTGGCCGATGAGCGGGAGCGGCATGGGGCCCGGCACGTGTCGCACCTTCCAATATGGTTCGTACAAGTAGGCCACCACGAGGAGACCCACAGCCATGGCCACCAAGGTGACCGCGTACTCCGCCGTTGCGCCCAGCATCGCGTCGATGCCCTTCTCACCTGGCCTGGCACCCTGCCTAAGCTGCCTTCCTCTTTGCCACGGGCAAAGCTAATGTACCGTGTGTCAAGCTTTGCTGGTTAGCTAGTCTTGCGCGAGGAACAGTCCAAGGAGTAGATGAAGAGGCATCATTGACTCGTTGAGTGGCATCATTTTGGCTGGATTAGTTTGTCCTTAATGAGTTGACGTGCTGAAACAACCAAAATTAAAATTTTGCGTGTAGCCAATGATTTCAGCTTGATAAATGTCTCTTTGTTTCCTTCGGGAGGGTAGCTGCCAGATGCTTTGATTTCTTACTATAGTACTCCCTCCGTTTCAAAATATTTAACGTTGTTGACTTTTTAAAACATGTTTAACCATTCGTCTTATTAAAAAAATTAAGTAATTCTTAATTCTTTTTCTATCATTTGATTCATTGTTAAATATACTTTCATGTATAAATATAGTTTTACATATTTCACAAAATCTTTTGAATAAGACGAACGGTCAAACATATGCTAAAAAGTCAACGGTGACAAACATTTAGAAAGGAAGGAGTACTAATATGGCCCTGTTTAGATCCTCTAAAATGGCAAAAGTTTTGCTATTTTAGAGCACTTTTTGCCATTTTGGATCTAAACACTAGTAACAAAAGTTGGCAATTTGCCATTTGCCATTTGCTAGTCCATTGTACTAAATTATGCCAAAAAATGTTTTGGGATCTCTCTCTCTCCACCAAAAAGTGCTAGAATGTCAAAAGTTTAGGATGCATCTAAACATTAAAAATTGCTAGAATATCAAAAGTTTAGGATGCATCTAACTAGTATTTTTACAATGCTAAAACTTTTACCACTAAAATTTTTGCCATTTACTATTTGCTATACTAAATGTATCTAAACATGCCCTATAGTAGATGCTAATGGTGGAGCAGTACGAGATGCCGTTTGTTTTATTCTTGTCCTCACGTGTATTCTTGCATGATTTCATCGTTGTCAGATCTGAGAGAACTGAATTGCGTACTCCTACTCGAATAATAAATACTGGATCTGAGAGAACTGAATTGCGTACTCCTACTCAAATAATAAATACTCTTTATGTTCTAAAATATAGTAACCTAATATAAATTTTAAAATAGATTAAGTAGGTAGTAACTGGGTTGCTGATCCGCGGATAGTCGCACGTCTTGAATATATATGTTGGTTGACTTTGAGTTGGTGCTTGCTACTCTCCTTCGTTTTATATTGTAGTTCTTAATATTTTATAAATTTGATTAATTTTTTTAAAAAAACGTTGCAACTTCTGCAACACCAAATTGATTTTGTTAAATCAAACATTGAATATATATTTTGATTTAAATTTCAACGAAGCAAAATATGAAATATATGCTTTTCTATATTGCTATTTTTTATAAACTTAATTAATGTTTCAAAATATAGTAACCTAATATAAATTTTAAAATGGATTAAGTAGGTAGTAACTGGGTTGCTTGCTGATCCGCGGATAGTCGCACGTCTTGAATATATATGTTGGTTGACTTTGAGTCGGTTCTTGCTACTCTCCTTCGTTTTGTATTGTAGTTCTTAATATTTTATAAATTTGATTAATTTTTTTAAAAAAACGTTGCAACTTCTGCAACACCAAATTGATTTTGTTAAATCAAACATTGAATATATATTTTGATTTAAATTTCAACGAAGCAAAATATGAAATATATGCTTTTCTATATTGCTATTTTTTATAAACTTAATTAATCCTGAAGAAGTTTAACTTAAAAGAGTAAAAACATCTTATAATATAAAATAAATACTGTAGCTGATAGGACCACGGGAACCAACATACGGAGTATATTGTACTCCTAGATGAGACGAAGGAATCAAGCGGGCTTACAGATGCTTCGTCGTTAATTTGCCTGAAAGAAAATAATGCTCCACATATTTTGTACTACTAGTCTCCCTCGATAACATCAAGATCACCGGCTAATGATAAATAGCTTCGCTCGTGCAAGATTCTTTGCTCAAAATTTCCATATTCCTGCAGCGCTACCGCGTAACTGCATCAGTATATGGGCATGTTTGAGGGGGCTTTAAATTCTGAGAAGCAGCTGTTTGGTAGCTATCTTTTGAGAATCCGGAAAAACTCTGAAATCTAGCTTCTTCAGCTTATGGCTTCTTAGTTTACTTTTCAGAATCTGTAACTACAGATTCTCAGAAGCCGTGGACTGTTTGGGGCAACTTCCAGCAGAAGCAGCTTTTGGGAAAAGCTGCAGCTGGGACAAGCTCCCCCAAACAGACCCTATATATCACCAGCTTAGCCAGGCCTGTAGACCAGCTTGGCTTGTTAATAAGCTGATAGATCACCGAACACGCGCGGGTACGGTAATTGAAATGGAACAAGCGGGAGGAGTTGCCGACCAGTGGCGAGGAGAGGTGGAGGCGACGCTAGTGGCAACACCAGCCGCCGAGGCATGGCCGCACCTGGCAAGCTTCTGCTCCATCCACCGCTACATGCCGGGGATAGACACGTGCGAGCGCGTGGCCGGCGAGGACGGCCTCCCTGGTTGCGTCCGCTACCTGACGACGTTCGGTGCCACCGGTGAGGTGGCGCTGTGGGCGCGGGAGGAGCTTCTGGAGCTGGACGACACCGCGAGGCGCATCCGGTACACCGTGCTGGATAACAACATGGGGTTCGGCCGCTACGTCGCGACGCTCCAGCTCTTGGAGATCGACGGCGATGGCGAAGAGGGAGCGTGCAAGATCTCCTGGGGGTACGACTGCGAACCCGTGAAAGGTATGAACAAGGAGGGCCTCGTCGGCATCCTCGACGTTAGCGTCAAGGGCATCGCCAAGAAGATTGAAGAGACTCTGCGTGCTGCCGCATGCGCGTGATTGCGTGCACCGATGGCAACGGTTCTTAATCGGCAGAATTCATGCATATCTATCTCGTCTCCAAGATGTTTCAGCTGAACTGTTACGCATCTATCCCACCATGATATCTATCACTACTTGAAAAAAGGAAACCTTAATAGGGACGTCATCGTAGATGACGGTAAAAAGCCGATATATATAAAACTTTCCTTGTCTTTTCATGGTTTAAATAAAAATCGGCACCCTACAACGAAAAAGATTTTTTTCTGATGACCAAAACAGATTTTCGCTAGCGGAACATATATAGATGGACGTGACTACACAGCTAGTGGTAGCTGGTTTGTCTAAACTAGCTACCACTTCATCTATGAGAGACACTATCCACCTATACTTCAAATACAATTTTCTCTTAAACTACGCATCCGATCTATGATCCGATTACACCGTTGTGTTCGTAACAATTAAATCTTTATAACAAGATCTCACAGGATTATATTTTGATGAAAAATAATAAATTACTTTTATAATATACCTAAATTACTTTTAGATTTCACTAAATTACTTCTTAGACATATAAAAGTAATTCAATAAACCCTAAAAGTAATTTACATATGTTACAGAAGTAACTTATAACAAAAATAAAATAACTTTAACTGATACATTTTTCATTGGACGTGACTACACAGCTAGTAGTAGCTAATTTGTACTCCATCTAGTATCTCCTTTCAACTTGAACCATGCAAAAGTTACTTTCAATTAACATTAAAGTTACTTTTAAAAATTGTTATACTTACGTGTGTTGATATTTGCTGATTAAATTTAATTTCTAGATAAAGTCATATTTTTATCCCTACAACGAATTTACTTCTAATGTCGTGACAAAATTACTTCCGTTTTGTTTTAAGTTACTTTTATAATATATGTAAATTACTTTCAGACTTTATTGAATTTACTTTTATATGTCTAAGAAGTAATTTAGTCAAATCTAAAAGTAACTTATATATATATGATAAAAGTAACTTAAGTATAATAAAAGTAATTTACAAATATAAATTTTTTTCATCGTAATATAATCATGTAAGATCTTGTTGTGAAGATTTAATTGTAACGAACACAATGGTGTAATCAGATTGTAGATCGGATAAGTAATTTGAGAGAAAACTTTGTTTGAAGAGAAAAATGATATGGGGGAGAAACTGTAGCCTTTCTCTTTGTGACTCTCTCTCTCAAACAGGAATTACGTGTCGCGCCCGGAAAAAAACCTTTTCCAGAACGCTAGTGTATTAATCCCCGTCCCAGAAAAAGCCAGGGTACACCACACAAACATGATACAAAAGACACATCTTTATTATATCGATAATATTTAAATTTTTACAAAGGCACTTAAGGCCTGACAAACAGAAATAAACAGCAGCGGACTAGCGGGCCTACGATTCCATCTTCACACACGCTCAACTGGGGTATAAGCCAGGACTCCACCTAGGACTTCTTCTCCAAAGCTTCTCTTACTGAAAGGGGGGGGGGGGAGATAGAGCAAGAATGAGTACAACCACAGTACTCAGCAAGCCACACCGGAAGATGCATGATTAATGCAAGGGGGGTACAAGGAGATAATAATATAGGGTTAGGCTTTGCAGAAAATAGCATTTAAAAGTCACTTAGTTGCCCAAAGCTATGTTGTAAACACGATCCTAGAGCTACACAATATTATTAGTCAAGGCCGTGGACCCACACGAACCTGCCTTAACCCAAGGCCTACGATGATTCAGACCGAACTGGCAACCCGACCTGGGTCCCAGCTCGTCCCAAGCCAACCCAGGCCAACCATTACACATTTTAGTTGTTAAGCAAGTTTTAAGAATTAAACCACTAACTTGGGTACATTGCTAGGCTTGCCCATATCCGAGGGCGCGGCTATTTGAATAGATTTACTCTGATCAGAGGTGTACATCTTTACCCACAAGACACATCTTTACTCCGCATTCCATGGCCTTGGAACCCGTCGTAAACATGTGACATAACTCTTCACCCATCCTAGCCGTGAACAAAAATACCGACCCAACCCTACCTATGGCCGGTATCCCGGACAGGCAGGCCAAGATTGAGCCCCTAGCAACAGGATCTAGACCGGGTGCGCCACACACATAGGGGTGAGACCACCCGCGTACTAGTCGAGTGTCCATGGCATCTCGACTAACGGACACCGGCCCGTGCAGCCTTCATTTGCCTAGACATCTCGATTACCGAGCCGCAGCTCGCGTAGCCTTCATTTGCCTCAAAGATATCCATCGTCGCAACGACTTCATCTATCTCTATCCGTGTCCTTTTGTTCAGTACTAGACTGAGCACCGAGTTAAGCCTTACCCATTAGACATGTGGTTAGTACGGTATTGCTTTGCAGCAGAGGCCCGAAGATCGGTCCTTATGGTGGCCGAGGTGCTCCTAGCAAAACCATGCACCTCGAGCCTAGCATAAAACCATTTTGGGAGTTTTGAATAGAGGGGGAAGGTGTGTGTCCAATTCCACATAAGCCAACCATTCCATAACGACCAATTGATAGGAGAACTCCCAAAGTCTAAAGTTATAAAACTAACTAGTGTTGCCTAATTAATTAGCAAAACATCTACTTAAATTCATACTAGTGGAACTATTAATAGAGTACCCACTAGTTGGGTTTTGTTTTCCTAGGGTAAGCAAGGTGATAATAAACAATAGCAATGATAAGGCTATAACAAGGATTAATAGGTATTGCTAAATAAAACAGTGATAACGCGGGAATTTAAATAAAGCATTAATGCAATAATTTAAAATAAAATAATTTTAGAAACGGGGATTCAATATGCTCAAGGATGATGTGACTTGCCTTGCTCAGAGAGAACGGCCTTCCGAACCTTCGGCGACGACCGCGAACCACACTTCAGGAACCTCCGGAACGACAGAAGCTACGCGAAGCACACAAGCAAAGCTACAAGCCTATAAAGAAGCAATAACAATACATAAAAAGAAAGCACAGGGTTCGTATGACCGAGATATGGTCATCCGAAGTTTAATGCTGTTATATGGAGATTTGCGGATTATTATAATTAAGCTTTGCAACTATAAAACATGTGTAAGCGCTAACCTAGAAAAGACAGGAAGGCTGCGCTGTTGACATGCGGACCCCACATGTCAACCTAAGGGACCACGCAGATCGGGTACACAGAGACGGTCCACGGGTCGACGGAAGCGGACCCCGTGTGTCAACCGAGGCGAGTGACCAACAAACGGACTCCACTAGACACCACGCGGGCTGCACACGTGGAAACCACGCGGCTACCGAGCGGGCACACTAACACGGTCACCACACGCACACACGAACGACTACCGACACCGGTACACCGGGTACCGGGGTCGACAACCGCATAATAGGCACGGGGCGACACCGAAAGGACGAGGACGGGGCAGCGAGAGGAGGGGTCCTTACCACCACAAGACGAGGCGCAGAACAACGACAACGAACGGGCACGGAGACGGCTCGGGGATGACGGAGACGAACGGCGAGGGGACGACGAAGGCGAACGACGAGGGAACGACTTCGGAGGCGATCCTTGGACGAAGGCGAGACGCGGCCGGCGCAACGCTTGACGATGCGGAGCCGAGGACGAAGACGATGACAGGGCTGCAGCAACCTTGACGAAACGCGGGCGATGAACAGCACGGCTTGACGGAGGGACGAACGCCACGACGACCGGGAACGACGAGAGGACGACGACGACCGGGCCGGCGAGGAGGCGACGAGGGCAGCCGGCAGCAGCTGCACGGATGCGAGGACGGCGTGGAACATGCCGCTGCGATGCCGACGACGAAGGGGGCACAGCGAGACGACGAGCTGGCGAGGACGAACGGCCAACCGGAGGAAACGTCGACGAGGAGGATGTAGAAGCCGGCGCGGCAGCGACGTGCGGCGGCTTCCGGGCGAAACCGGGGAGTGGCCGAGGTGGAGGTCGACGCCGCGGTGCCGAAGGAGGAGATGGTGACGTCGGCCGGCACTCTGGCGCTGCGACCGGGGCGACAGGAGGCGGTGCAGTGGCGGCGACGCCACTGGTTGCCGGCGGGGGCACGCCTCCGGTGGTCTCCGCGCGAAGCGGAGGCGACGCCGGGGAAGAGGAGGCAGCTGCGACGCCGAGGATGGCGACGGCACGGCCTGCCGTCACACGGGCGTGGAGGGGGAGGCGGCTGGAGGTAGCCGGCGGCACGGGAGAGAGAGGAAGGAGGCGGGGAGAGGTGGTGTGGCCGCGGGTAGACTCGGGAGGAGGCAAAAACGAGAGAATGGAAGAAGAGGATCCCATTTTATAGCGGAAGGGAACGAGCCGGGCATGGGAGAGGGCGGAACGGCGATGGAAAACACGGCCGGCGGCCATGGAAGGTGGCCGGGGAAGACGCGTCCATTCCCGGCTATTGGGGGCACGAATCAAGGGAGAAATTAGGGGGAATGAGAGAGGAATGAAAGGGGATTAATTCCCCCTAATTAATTTGGAAAGAGCCGGCTTGAATGGGGCGAATTTGAGGGAGGAACGGTGCTAGGGTTTCACGGGAGAGAGAGGAGCCGGGCGGGAGGACGACGACGACCGGGTGGGTGGGACCCACCGGTCCGCGCGGTCAGCGCGCGTGCGTAGGAGGGCTGCGGGTCGGCTTGGGCCAGGGCAGGCCCAGGCGGGAGGAGGAGAGGAGGGAGTGGGCTGGCCCAAGGAGAAGGAAGGGAGGAGGGAGGAAAAGAGAAGGAAGGAGGAGAGACTTCGGCCGCGGGCCGAGGGAGGGGAAGGGGAGACTTTGGGCTAGACTTGGCCCAAAGGAAAAGGAGGATTAATTTTTAGTTTTTCTTTTTAATAAACTCTGATAATCATTGTTGTTGCTTAATAATTATTTTCGGTGCTCTGAAAATTCAATTAAAACTTGAGGGCTCATTTTAGACCAAGGGGAATTTAACAAAAGTTCTCCGGGCCACATTCAAAATTTTCTTGTACGTATTTTAATGTTAACCAATTTCTTTTCGAATTTTAATTAATTCTATTATTCCTTTTAGAGAATGATTTTTATTTTGGGATGAATTTATCAGGACGTGACATTATGTGTGCGTGTGGTTGGAGTAGTTTCATCTCGATTCTTATCCGGAAAGGCCTACGCAGATGGACTCCATGATGACGTGAGCGATCAGACGGCTCTGCCAGCGTCGCGCGATAGCGCTAAAACGAGGGGCTCTCGAATTAGATTTTATGTATATAGATCAAAGGCTAGGGAAGATGCAACCTCTTTCCTGGCGGTGGCCTACGTACTGCCAGAGAAGTTACATTTTCGCTGGCGGCTAACTTATGATATGATGGCTGCCAGCGAAAACGCATTTCGCCAGCTGCTTACTGACACATGGTCCGTCAGAGAAAACTTCGCCAGCTTCTTACTGACACGTGGCCTGCCAAAGAAGTTATTTACTTTTTTTATTTTGCATAATTTGAAAGTTTATTATTTTTCGTCTGTCCGTGTATTTTAGAATCATACATAGATGATATAACTAATCGAGGTATCGGTAATAGAGGTTTTCTTATTGTTACTTAGCAACCGCCATTAGTAATTGATATACATGAGCAATATATGAAAATTAAATAATGAAGACACCATAATTAATACAAGGTAGTGTTGACGAAAAAATCGAACACACTGGCCTAGAAGATCTGCTTAGCTCCTGTGCAGGTCCAAAGATTGGTGAGATACGGGCGTGCCAGTCAGTTTGATCCTGCAACTGACAAGATATGCAAATAGTAGATCAAAACAGCCGATCGGCTGACAAGCCGATGGAGTAGTTTCAGCCGATAGCCGATAATAGCCGATGCTGATACCAGCCGATAGCGATAGAGTTTAAGCAATCGGCTATATGTCCAATGTAGATGATGATATAAAGACAATCGGCTTTCATGTAATAAAATAACAATATAATCCAGTATAAACCAATAGACAAATAATGATATGATAAATAAGCATCGATCCGAAGGTTAAAGCACACATCGGCTGGAGGTCCGATGTCATGAACTCCTCAAGATTAGATTAAACAGTGAAACCTTTGTTGTCATCGGCTAAATCCAACTTATATGTATATGCAATCCTTATGAGCCGATGCAACGTCCAGATAACTCACCGGCTAAAACCCCGATGAAACCCTTATTGGCAATCAAGAAGCAGGCTAGAGATTGAGATTCTAATCACGACTCATAAGATCAAACTTAACTGATGCAGTACTAAGTATGAAAAGAAACATAATATCTAGACAATCAAGCCGTTGACTGAGTTTTCAGGGTGGTAGATGTCTAAGCTAATCTAGTCTAGCAACGCGATTTAGCCGATACCGGCAGAAACCCTAAAACGAGAAGCAGCCGATAGAGCTAAATTGATATGCTAAGACTAGATTAACAGAGACATATGATAAATAGGTAGGCAAGTATATCATCCAAACTAGAGCAATCCAAGAGGTCGAATGTCCTGATGCAGCCTTGAACGACGCCGACGTAGACGATATAATTGCCTGGTCCGACGGAACATTGGACTTACCCCTTAGCCGGAGATCGAACACCGATGCAGCCCCGCGTCGGGTGCCAAGTTCCGCCGGAACATAGAAACAAAAGTAAAAGTAAAAAGGGTCGCGATGCGCCGAATTGTATTGATCGTAGAGATAGATTACAATGACCTCGGGTGTACATATTTATACCCATGGGTAGATACTAGTCCTTGTAGGACAAGAAAGAAACTTTCCTAAAGATAAAAGGAAAACATAAAGTCCTTATAGGACACTAAACACACTTTCCTAAAGATAAAAAGGAAACTAACAAACTATTCCTAATTAAGAGATAACTTGCTATGCTGCATCCTCTTTGAACTCGGTCTCTTCTGCATAAGCTTCCTTTAGTAGATCAATTTCCATAACCGGATATAGCAAGAATCCGACAACTGACGACTTGACAACTCTCATCGGCTAATCTCAGGACTTCAAAGCCGATGCTGACACTAAGCTGATGACTACTCCGGGCTTACCAAATTTCACTGTTAACAGGTAGTAACAACTAATTAATATATATAATTTTGAAGCACTTATATGTACATAAATAGAAGGGCCAAACCCCCTCGCCTCCTTTCTAAGGGCTCAAAACTCACCTACCACCTCAGTTAAAAGTCGGTCAAAGCATCAAATCCCGGTCAACTCACCTACTAACTCCCCCCACCACCCACCTCTTCTCAGCTCTCGTCTTGCAAAACGATGCAATGACATGACTACCACTGTGCAGTAACATTGTGTCTTACGTGCAGTAACAACATTCAAATTTAGTTTAAATATAGTCATGACGGATCTATTTTTGATACGCACTTTTTTTCTAGCATCATGGTGCAAACGGTTTAAACTAATCATACATTAGGGAGAGATATTGTTCTTCGATGCTTGACTTTTTTGGAATTTGACTCTCCACAAGTAGTAATACTATAGCATTATTACTCGTTACTACTATCTGTTGTACGCTACTACAATCCCATCACGACGTTAGTGTAAGTGTGTAGTAAAGACCATAAGTTTTGTAGTAACAATGCGCCTTAGTGCAATTCTTGAATAGTGTTACTGCATAAACATGTGGTAACGTGTACCTGCCATGCAGCAACACTTCCACCTTGTGCAGAAACAAGTATATTTAGCATGTGAGACTTTTAACACGTATTTTTTTATTCATGGTTTACTACAATTTCACCACGATGTTATTGCCAAAGGTGCAGTAACGTTCTATATGTTCAACAGTAACATAGTGTTTTACTACAGTTCTTGGATAGTGTTACTACATAAACATGCGGTAATGTGTAACTGTCATGTGGTAATGTGTATCTATCGTGCAGTAACAGTACTTGTAATTTTGTGTAGTACCAAGTATATGGTTAGCATCTAAGACTTTTAACCCATATTTATTTTTCAATTCCCGATTTACTTCAATTCACCACAATTAATATTACTGTCAAAAGTGCAATAACGTTATATACATGCAGTAACACTATAGTGGAGGGATCAGGAGACCGGTTTTCTTGAGAAGAGGGTGTTTACACTCAAATTTGGCACCTGGGAGTAAAATAGGAAAAATTGCCAAAGTTTGGAAGTCTGCCGATTTTCCTCTGTGGGGCCGGTCTGACCGTCGTGTGTGGGCCGTTCAGACCACTGGTTGAGGGCCGGTCTGATCGGCAGAGTTCGAGCCCGGGTCTGTTTCGCTGGGTCTCAAAGTTTCCTTGCTTGGGAACGCATGTGTCGGGTTTCCTTTGGATTCTACTCCGAGTTGGACGTGGAGGAGGGCCAGTAGAGGGCAAGACCAACCCCTATATAAGGGGGTAAGGCCGGTTCATTGTAAAAACCAATATACAATCAATCAATCGAATCGTTTTTCATATTGTTTTTAGTTTTCTCTTAGTTTGTCCATCTTTGTCAATTTGCGCCGTAAATTGTCCGCCGCCGCTGCAAGAGTGCGACACCTCTTTGTAGGTTTGTCCCGAAAACCTTCCGTTTTGCCCATGAGACGAGTAGTTATCTAGAATTGGCTCGGCTAGCCGGTTTATTTATCAAAACCCATCTTGATTTAGCTTTTGCTAGATTGAGGTGGTTGGCGACTCGAGGATCACCGCAAGGCGTTTAGGTGCTGCGATCGTGCTTGTCAACTTGTCACAAAAAGTTGCCAACACGATTTTTGGCGACTCCGCTGGGGAAATCTGCTCAACGCCATCTCAACTTCGACTTCACCATGATGAAGCCACCATCCAAGGCGGAGGTGGAGCCGGGCAATGTGATACCAGTCGCATTGGAGGAGCTTGATGAGGGAGCACGCAAAGCTTTGGATGAATATCTCAAGGCGTATACTCAAGATCTATTGACGAAGGCGTGCGCTAGGACCCGTCAAGGTGTGATTTTCAAGCCGGAATCATTGCCTAAGCCTACTTTCGACATGGTAAGGGCTGAAGAGGTATCACAATTTATCCAACAACAAATTGCAACTACAATAGATTCATCTATCGCTGCTTTGAATACTAAGTTAAATGCATCTATTGAGACTCATGTTGAAGGATTTTTGAGAACTAAATTCAGCCCTCTTATGGCCGATTTTATGTTCAAAGATAAAGCCTCTACCAGTGCTAGTCAAGCCCCCATAGATCAAATAAGTAGCAAAACCGATCGGGCGAAGGTGCAACAACCCGGCGAGGGGTGGTCGGCGCACACAACCGGTCTGACCGGGCCTGATGGCCGGTCAGACCGCGATTTCGCCGCCGATCAGACCGGCCAAACGGCCGGTCAGACCGGGTATTACCCCAGCGGTCGGACCAGACCTTAGATCGGTCTGACCGCGCCTCTGGACACTAGTCAGACCGGGGCTTGGACTGGTCAGACCGGCGCAATCATCCCAGTATAGGGGGTAGATCCAATGACAAATAATGCGTATTTATACCATCTAAGAACATTTGATCCTCCTGTATCTGCTGCCACTATGTTGGCGGCTGTTAAATGCCGATTCTATACCGCCAACCTCTGCATAAAGATCAGATAATAAAACAACCAACATAGTGATAGGTGCTTAATCTCACATATTCCACAAGTGTTGGTATATATTTGTATACAGATGATAAACCCTGAAGTTGGGAGGAAAATCAGACTAAAGTGAGGAGAATTATGTATTCATACAAGGAGGGGTTATGAACTTCATTGAAACATCTGTAAATCAACCCAAAACTCCAAGAAATGGATAGAGGATGGTTCAGGAAGTCCACCGACCGAAGGCCAGGCCAGGAAGGCCCAGCCCAGGTTCGGCCGAACCTTGGTGATCGCCGTTGATCCCAGGTTTTGGCGTGGACGGTCCTGATCATCTCCTGATGGCGTTTGCAGGGCATTTCCGACAATTCGCATAGTATAACCGTCATACCTACCTCTATATAAAGGCTTTACCTCCTCACTTCATACACACACTTCCAAGCTCGAGCTGAATTATAAGAGGCTCTATTGTACTATATTGTATACTAGAATAGGAAGAGAGTAGAGTAGAAGGAGTCGGAAGAATTCCGGAGTTGTCGGTATCTTCTCATATTTCTTTTATTCTATTAATTACTCCGAATTCAATATAATATTCTTCTTGAGTAATTTAGATTTATATTGTGAGAATTATCTCTTGGTTAGTTCCTAATTAGCATACGGGATTATTGTTCACTATAATCAATTAAAATATAGTGATTACTTTGGTGAGTTATAAACACTAAAGTAGATATTAATTACTTAGATGTGGTGTTTAGGTAATTATTATCTAGTATTTGCTGCGTATCCCACGGTACGTTGAGGTGGGTGTAGAGGTGGTGACAGCCCTCGAGATCACTGAAGTCCTCCCTGTCCGGGTATGTAGTAGAGCGACATTTAGGAACAGCGGGTTGCCAGTGCCTGAAGTATTGCGTTTGGATTAAAATTAAGCTTTCCCTAGACACTGTTTCTGACTAGTAAATCCTCTCTATCCTGGCCTATCATTTGCTTGGTGTCCTTGGATGAACCGGAGGATGCTCTGATCACACACGTTACTTTGGATTCGATACCCTTAGAATACTCAGTAGGGGAAGTGCTACATCGGTATATCCGTACGCTTGCGGATTTTATCTATAACCGTATCAAATACCAACACACTACTAGTTCCCAAATTCCCCCACATGTTCCCAATGCTTATAATGATGTTTCTAGGGGATATCCTCCTAATACTGGGCATGGCCAATATAATTATATTGCGTCGCAACCACAACCTATTAGGCCACCAAATCCACCACCAAATCAACATAGGCCTGATAGCATGGAGGAATTGATTAGTGGAATCATTAGGGATAAATTCGGGATTGAAGCTAGGAATCGTGCTAAGGTTTACCAAAAGCCGTATCCTGACTATTATGACATCATACCATATCCTCATGGTTATAGGGTTCCCGAATTTACCAAATTTAGTGGTGAGGATAGTAGGACCACATGGGAACATGTAGGTCAGTTCTTAGCGCAATGTGGAGAGGCTAGTAGTTCCGATACTTTTAAATTGCGCTTGTTTTCTTTATCTTTGTCCGGTACTGCTTTTACATGGTTTACTTCTTTACCGGCAAATTCTATTCATACTTGGGCTCAATTAGAACAAAAATTCCATGATTACTTTTATACTGGTGAAACTGAGCTTAGGTTATCTGAGTTAACATCGGTTAAGCAAAAGTATAATGAACCTGTCATTGATTATGTTAAGAGATTTAGGGATGTTAGAAACCGATGTTATAGCTTGAATATAACTGAATGAGATTTGGTTGATCTTGCTTTTAATGGTTTAATTGCTCCTATTAAAGAAAGATTAGATGGCCAACAAATTTCTTGATGTTAGTCAACTCATGCAAAAGGCTCTAGCTCAGGAAAGCCGGGTTAAAGATAGTAAGAAATTTGTTAGACCCTATGATAAGAAGCCTAATGTTAATTTGATTGATTGTCCTGAGGCTAGTGATAGTGATGGTGAGGGTGATTGTCACACCCTGAAGTTTCTTCCCCTTTTCTTGCTTTAAAAAAAATGGTTAAATAAATTGCCCGAAGAAACTATCTTAATTAACCTAGAGCTAAATCCCTAGTTAATAAATGCAATTAATAATCGGAAATAGCGTGGTGGAATTTTTCTTGAGTTCCCCATGCTCCAATGCATTAACAGGATTTTTAGTGGAATTTTCAGAGCTCTAGAAATAATTTTAACCAATTAAAATTGAGCAAGCAATATTTTAATTCCAGGGGAAAATCCTTTTTCCTTTTTCTTTTTCTTTTTCCTCCCTTTTTCCTCCTTTTTTCGAATGGGCCGCCGGCCCATTCTCTCCTTTCCTCCCCCTCCTCCCTGCTGGGCCGGCCGCAGGCCGAGGCCCAGCCAGGCCGCCCCGCCGCCCTCCTCTCCCGGGGTCGCCGACAGGTGGGGCCCACCTGTCGGGTCCTTCCCCCTCCTCCCGCCGCTCCCGCCGCGCCCGCAACCGCCGCGCCCGCGACCGCCGCCACGTCCACGCCTCCGCCTCCTCCGGGCCACATCGACCACGCCCGCGCGTGCGCCGCGTTCCCCGCGCCCACTCCCCTCTCTCTCCCGCTCGCGCCCGCGCCCGAGATGGCCGGGATTCGATTTTCGAATCCCGCCTCTCTCTCCTCCCCCACTCCCCCACGACGGCCGGCGATTCCCGCCTCTCCCGGCCACGTCCGGTCCTCTCTCTCCCTATTTAAGCTTCCCCGTCGCTCCCTCTCGCTTTTTTCCCATTTCGCCGATCCCTCCCGAGCTCCCCATCGTTCCCGCGCCGTGCAACCACCCGCCGCCGCCGTTTTGCTACTCCGGCCGCCGCTAGCCGCCGCTAGGGTCGCCGCCGCACCACGCCGTCTTCGCCGTTGGGTTCGCAAGGTTAAGCTCCACCCCGGCCGCCCCTTCCCCGTCGAGTTTCGTCGCCGGAGTTCGCATCCCCTCGCGCTCCGGTGAGTTCAACCGCTACCGCCACTTTCGGCCATGAATACCGGTCGCCGTGGTTCTTCTCCCTCCCTCTAATCTCTCTCGTCTCTTTCTTTAGGGCACCCCGAATCCCGTCCGCCGGTGGCCGTCGTCCTCCCGTGACTCGCCGTTCGCCGTCGTCTTCCTCCGCGCCGGCCGCCCTCGGTGAGGCGCCCTCTCCCTTCTATCCCCCTCCCTCTCCCTCCTAGTCGTCGCTTTAGCACCACCGCCCTTCGGCGCCGCCTTTGCGCCGCCGTCTCCGCCGTCGGTTGCCGTCGCCGGCAACGCGCGTGCGCACGCCGTCGCCGTCGCCGTGGCCGCTTGGCCGGCCTTGAGCCGAGTCGGGTCGCCGCCGCCCGTCCGATCGGCCCGAGGGCGATCCGGGCCGTCGGTCCCGTGGACCGGCGGTGGACCATCCGCATGGTCCCGGTCCACGGTGGACCGCCCCCCTTTGAGTCGCTGACCGGTGGGGCCCGCGTGTCGGCGCCGCCCCCCCCCCTTGCTGACGTCAGCCCTGGAAAATATTGCGCAATAAATGATTTAAGGATTTTTGTTATAGTAATAAACATAGTGAATCTTCTAAAATTCATATCTAATTCATTCGAGCTCCGTTTAAGCCCATTCAAGTCTCAGTAAATCAAGAAAAATGTGTAGAATCCATTAAAAATGGTTTTGTTCCCTGTTTCAGTAGTCTTATAGCCTGTTTGCATTGTTTGCTTTGTATGTCGCTAGATTCCGGTTCCTTCGACGCTCCGGTGTACTTCGAAATAGTCGCCGAGGTTCCTCCAGCAGCAGAGCAAGGCAAGTCATGCTTGTCACTTGATCATGTTGAACCTATATTGCAAATGCTCTCTCGTTTTCTCCTAAATATTGCATTGTTTTATAATATCACATGGGATGGTTACCTACTGTCATAGCCGTACTATTCTGTACCTTATTCCTTTGTTAGTTTGGGATATAACCTGATTAGAGTTTGGACTAGGGATTGCTTAGCCAAGCTTAGTTCAACTAGTTCACAATGGGGAAGATCTCATTAATGTTTAGACTGTTGGTTCTAATGGTTTTGTTGGATTAGTGACACCGTTTTGGTGTTGGTTAATCAAAATAAATCACATGGTGGGCTGTGGGTGCATGGTTTTGCTGGTCGCACCCATGGCAGTTAAGGACCGGTTCGCGGGATGCCCTGGAAGAACTTATCGTACTTACCACAAGCCAGCGTGGGCAACGGCTGGGCTTGTAGTGTAGCTTTCCTCTAGCCGACGCATCCAGGCAAGGGTGGGCGTGATGGAGCGGGGCGGGCCCTGCGACGGCCTCTGTCGCTTCCGGATTCACCTAGGCACGAGAGGGGACTGCCCGCTACCTTGCGAGGACTGGGGGTGAAACCTGAGGTGTGGTGTGCTTGGCTAGAGGGGGTTATGCGAAGGGTCCTGTCACGGCCTCTTTCCGGTATGTCGTGGTGGCATGTCGGCGCACGGTAACGTGTCGTGGGGCTGTGTCTTGTGGGTACAGTTGTACACCTCTGATCAGAGTAAAACTATTCGAATAGCCGTGCCCGCGGTTATGGGCGGTCAACCAGATTCACCGTGATTAGTCCCACCCCTAGTTTAGCTTAATGAACTGGTGTAGTTCAGGGGGATGGTTGGGCCTGTTGCAACGTGGTGTAGCGTTGGACAGTGATTGGGTAATATTGATTAATTACTACAGCTGTTTTACTGCTTTCAACCACTGCTTTGAAATGCCTGCTTTATGCAAAAGAACCCCTAGCTTCCTTTGGTTATATCCTGCATCATACCTCCTCTTCCGGTATGACTTACTGAGTACAGTGGGTAGTACTCAGTCTTGCTCTCTTCTTCCCCACACCAGAGATGAAGTTCTTCTCAGTTGGAGCTGTCTCAGAGAGGTTGGTTTCGTCGCTGCCGTCAAGGTTTGCCTATGAAGTGGAGTCGCCCGCTGCTGAAGTCAAGCTTCTCAGTCTAGCTCGTTTTATCTTTTCCGCTGCATTTGTAATCTTTTATATTTTTGTAAGACGTGGATCTGTATGTCAACAATTGTCGTTTGTGTACCCTGGCTGGTCCTGGACAGGGGTTTAATACACATTCAGCTTAGAAATTCGGGTTCGTGAATTTCTGGGCGTGACAAGTTGGTATCAGAGCCGACCTTGACCGTAGGACAAGCCAACTGGAAACCTAAGAGCCCTCTGAACCTTTTTTTTTCATATGCATATGCCCTTTTTCACTTGGATTTTGTTTCGGGAAAATTTTGGGGTTTGTTCCTTTGGTTTGTGGGAAAAATCTTGGTCGCTTATTTAATTGGATTTCTCGACTAGGGACAGTCTAGGGATTTAGTAAAAGTTTATTCGGGATTTATTCGGTAGTCGGTCGGGAATTGTCGGGTGCTATGCATTAGGTCGCGTCTATGTTCGGTGGGGTAAGTTTATGCGTATCAGTATGACTATGCATCTATTTCATGCATTAAGTTATTGTTTAGTCAGTTGCATTAGTGTCTTTTGCCTCGATTCGTGAAAATGTTGTTCTATGCATAAAAATCATCATGCTCGGTTATTTATTTGAGTCTTCTTTTGCTTTGTTTAATTTGGATTTGAGCATGAATTGGTTCCTATCCCTTGTCTACTTTAGATGTCAGGCCTATCCCTCGTTTGCAAGCGCCGCCCCAAGCTTCAGAGTCGCCGCCCTTAGCTTTATCGCCTTCTTAGTCTGTTTGCTTGCTAGTTTTCGTGTTTAGGTTTGTTGCTTGTGGGTTAGTCGGCGGTCGATATCATGTGTCAGTGGTATGACTGCCTCAATTAGGAGTTGCGTGCCTCTTTTCCAGTGTTTTAATCAAGATTAAGATAATTGCACTTAAACTCATAAGCAAGATTAGTTTCTGAGCCCCCTGTTTTTCTTCCTTTTCTCATATTTCTACCTATCCCCTTCAGATGGAGATAAGGAATGGTTCACGCGATTCCAACAACGCCAGTGGCAGCGAAGAGCCGATCAATGGAGCACGTGCCAACAGTGCATCTGACAACAGTCCGACCCCACCGCCCGAGAACCCAACAATTGCTCAGGTGTTGGAAAATCAGAGAGACTTCGGCCGCAGATCGGCCGAAAATCAGAGAACCCAACAATTGCTCAGGTCTACCGTGGTCCTTTAGGTTGATATATGGAGTCCGCATGTTAACAAGCGCAGCCTTCCTATCTTTTTCAGGTTAGCACTTACACATGTTTTATAGTTGCAAAACCTAATTATAATAATCCGCAAATCTCCATATAACAGCATTAAACTTCAGATGACCATATCTTGGTCATACGAACTCCGAATCGACCCGTTCAAGTCTCTTAATGTTTCTTATAACCAAAAGAACCCTTTGCTTTCTTTTTATGTATTGTTATTGCTTCTTTATTGGGTTGTAACATTGCTTGTGTGCTTCGCGTAGCTTCTGTCGTTCCGGAGGTTTCCAAAGCGTGGTTCGCGGTCGTCGCCGAAGGTTCGGAAGGCCGTTCTCTCTGAGCAAGGCAAGTCACATCATCCTTGAGCATATTGAATCCCAGTTTATAAAATTATTTTGATTTAAATTATTGCATTACCGCTTTATTTAAATTCACGCGTTATCACTGTTTTATTTAGCGCTTCCTATTAATCCTTGTTATAGCCTTATCATTGCAATTGTTATTATCACCTTGCTTACCCTAGGAAAACAAAACCCCAACTAGTGGGTACTCTATGCATGGTTCCACTGGTATGAATTTAGGTAGATGCTTCGCTGAGTACCCATGCATGGTTCCACTGGTATGAATTTAGGTAGATGCTTCGCTGATTAATCAGGCAACACTAGGTGGTTTTATAACTTTAGACTTCGGGAGTTCTCATATCATTTGGACACTATGAAATGGTTGGCTTGTGATGGAATTGAACACACACCTTCCCCCTCTATTCAAAACTACTAAAATGGTTTTAGGCTGGGCTCGAGGTGCATGGTTTTGCTAGGAGCACCTTAGCCATCATAAGGACCAGTCTTCGGGCCTCTGTTGCAAAGCACTACAGTACTAACTACATGTCTAATGGGTAAAGCTTAACTCGATGCTCAGTCTAGTCCTGAACAAAAGGACATGGATAGAGATGGATGAAGTCGTTGCGACGATGGATATCTCTGAGGCAAATGAAGGCTACGCGAGCTGCGGCTCGGTAATCGAGATATTTAGGCAAATGATGGCTACACGGGCCGGTGTCCGTTAGTCGAGATGCCATGGCACTGGACTAGTACGCGGGTGGTCTCACCCCTATGTGTGTGGCGCACCCGGCCTAGATCCTGTTGCTAGGGGCTCAATCCTGGCCTGCCTGTCCGGGATACCGGCCATAGGCAGGGTTGGGTCGGTACTTTTGTTCACGGCTAGGATGGGTGAAGGGTTATGTCACATGTTTACGACGGGTTCCATGGCCATGGAATGCGGAGTAAAGATGTGTCTTGTGGGTAAAGATGTACACCTCTGATCAGAGTAAATCTATTCGAATAGCCGCGCCCTCGGTTATGGGCAAGCCTAGCAATGTACCCAAGTTAGTGGTTTAATTCTTAAAACTTGCTTAACAACTAAAATGTGGAATGGTTGGCCTGTGTTGGCTTGGGACGAGCTGGGACCCAGGTCGGGTTGCTAGTTCGGTCTGAATCATCGTAGGCCTTGGGTTAAGGCAGGTTCGTGTGGGTTCACGGCCTTGGTTAATAATACTATGTAGCTCTAGGATCGTGTTTGCAAAATAGCTTTGGGCAACTAAGTGACTTTTAAATACTGTTTACTGCAAAACCTAACCCCTATTATTAGCCCTTTGTACCCCCTTGCATTAATCATGCATCTCCCGGTGTGGCTTGCTGAGTACTGTGGTCGTACTCATTCTTGCTCTATCTTTCCCCCCTTCAGTAAGAGAAGCTTTGGAGAAGAAGTCATAGGTGGAGTCCTGGCTTATACCCTAGTTGAGCGCCTGTGAAGATGGAGCCGTAGGCCCGCTAGTCCATTGCTGTTTATTTTTGTTTGTCAGGCCCGAAGTGCCATTGTAATAATGTAAATATTATCGATATAATAAAGATGTGCCTTTTGTATCATGTTTGTGTGGTGTACCCCGGCTTTTCTTGGGACGGGGATTAATACACTAGCGTTCTGGAAAAGGTATTTTCCCGGGCGCGACATTGGCCGAGGATGATTAAAGATTGTTTCAAATATTATAGGGGATGCGAAGCTTGTCAACGGTTCGGCAATGTTTAATTGGCACCCGCCGCTGTGTTGAATCCTATCATCAAATCATGGCCGTTCCAAGGTTGGGCTTTGGATTTCATTGGTCAAATTTATTGTTCGTCATTAAAGGGGCATAGATTCGTGTTAGTTGCTACGGATTACTTCACCAAGTGGGCCGAAGCCGTGCCTGCTCATGAATATGACTCATACGGAGGTAATTGACTTTATTTTGAAGCATATTATCCATAGATTCGGTATTCCACAGACATTGACTATGGATCAAGGAGCTTCTTTTATGTCTAAGGAAGTGAAGAGTTTTGTCGAATCTTATGGTATCAAATTGTTGAGTTCTTCTCCTTACTACGCTCAGGCTAATGGGCAAGCCGAGTCGAGTAATAAGACGTTGTTGAAGCTAGTAAAGAAGAAGATTGAGGAACACCCAAAGAAGTGGCATGAGGTGCTTTCTGAAGCATTATGGGTGCATAGGATATCTAAACATGGTGCTACTAAAGTCACTCCTTTTGAGTTGGTTTATGGTCAAGAAGCCGTTTTACCGGTTGAGGTAAATCTTGGTTCTCTTTATTATATTAAGCAAGATGATTTATCAACTGAAGATTACAAGACATTGATGGGAGACAACCTTGATGAGGTCATCGACAAGCGCTTGAAGGCTTTGGAGGAGATAGTGAAAGAAAATAAGAGGATGTCCAAGGCGTACAACAAAAGGGTGAAAGCAAAGTTGTTTCAAGTTGGAGACTTGGTTTGGAAGACAATTTTACCTTTGGGTACTCGATCCAGGGGGTTCGGTTAGTGGTCTCCTGGTTGGGAAGGTCCTTATCGATTATGCAGCATTGTTCGAGGGAACGCGTATTTTTTAGAGACACTTCAAGAAGAGTGTTTTCAGCGAGCAATCAATGGGAAATATTTGAAGAAATACTTCCCGAGTGTTTGGCAAGATGATTAGAAGGTACCATGGCCGGTAATTGGATTATCGCCCTAAGACAAAAAAAACATGTTCTATGCTTTTAGAAGGGGGGCATGTGTTTACACCCAAATTTGGCACCTAGAAGTAAAATAGGAAAAATTGCTAAAGTTTGGAAGTCTGCCGGTTTTCCTCTGTGGGGCCGGTCTGACCACCATGTGTGGGCCGGTCAGATCGCCGGTTGAGGGCCGGTCAGACCGGCGGTGTGTGGCCAGTCTGACCGGTAGAGTCTGAGTCCGGGTCTGTTTCGCCGGGTCTCGATGTTTCCTTGCTCTGGAAGGCATGTTTCGGGTTTCCTTTGGATACTACCCCGAGTTGGACATGGAGGAGGGCCTGTAGAGGGCAAGACCAACCCCTATATAAGGGGGTAAGGCCGGTTCATTGTAAAAACCAATATACAATCAATCAATCAAATCGTTTTTCATATAGCTTTTAGTTTTCTCTTAGTTTGTCCATCTTTGTCGATTTGTGCCGTAAATCGTCCGCCGCCGCTGCGAGAGTGCGACACCTCTTTATAGGTTTGTCCTGAAAACCTTCCGTTGTGCCCACGAGTCGAGTAGTTATCTAGAATCGGCTCCGCTAGCCGGTTTATTTATCAAAACCCATCTTGGTTTAGTTTTTGCTAGATTGAGGTGATTGGCGACTCTAGGATCACCGCTGTCACGACCGGAAATAACCCAACGGGCGTTCCTGACGTGCGTGCATTAATCCTTGTCCCAGGAGGCAAGGTACACCAAAAGTTGATACAATTCAGAGTTTAACAAGCGGAAGCGTAAATAGAATTATTACACGGGCAGCGAAGGCCCAACACCCAAAGACAAACGAGAAACAGCGGAAGACTAGGGCGACGACCACAGGCGCTTGACGGCAGGCACGAGCTAGACACCAAAGCCTTCATCTTCCAGGAACTCCTCTTCTGGGGTTGGGAAAAATTGAACAAGACTGAGTACAACCACCGTACTCAACAAGACACACCCACGAATGCATAATAAATGCAAGGGAGTACAAGGGAGTTATAACATAAAGGGTTAGGGTTGCAGTAAACAGCATTTAAAGATGTTTAGTTGCTCAAAGCCATTTTATAAACGCGGTTCTTGAGCTAAACAGTATTATTAAACAAGGCCGTGAACCCACACGAACCTGCCTTAACCCAAGGCCTACGATGATTCAGACCGAACTGGCAACCCGACCCTGGGTCCCAGCTCGTCCCAAGCCAACCCAGGCCAACCATTCCACATTTTAGTTGTTAAGCAGGTTTTAAGAATTAAAACACTAACTTGGGTACATTGCTCGGCTTGCCCATAACCGAGGGCGCGGCTATTCGAATAGATTATACTCTGATCAGAGGTGTACATCTTTACCCACAAGACACGTCTTCCTCACGTGCAACCACATGCCACATACCACCACGGTATACAGACGGAAGACGTGACATAGTTTCCGACCCATCCTAGCCATAGACAAGAGTACCGACCCCATCCCACCTACGGCCGGAACCCCCGGGACAGGCAGGCAGGACTGAGCCCCTAGCAGCAGAGCACCAACCCTGTGCCATGACATCTCGACTACCGGGCCGCAGCTCGGGTAGCCTTCATTTTCCCTGGAGAATGTCCATCGACCCCCGACTTCATCCATCTCCAATCCGTGTACTTTTGTTTATAACTAGACTGAGCCACAAACTAAGCCTTACCCACTAGACATGTGGAAGTACGGTAGTGCTTTGCAACAGAGGCCCGAAGACCGGTCCTTATATGGCCGAGGTGCTACTATCAAAACCATGCACCCCGAGCCCAGCCTAAAACCATTTTGGGGATTTTGAATAAAGGGGGAGGTGTGATTCCAATTCCACAATAAACCAACAATTCCAAAGTGTCCAGGTGATATGAATATTCCCAAAGTCTAGAGTTGTAAAACCACCTAATGTTACCTAATTAAACAGCGAAGCATCTACCTAAAATCATACTAGTGGTACCATGAGTAGAGTGTCCACTAGTTGGGGTTTTGTTTAATCTAGGGTGAACAAGGTAATAATAACAATAACAATAATAATAAGGTCATAACAAAGGTAAATAGGCATGGCTAAATAAAACAGTGACAACGCGGGAATTTAAATAAAGCGATAATGCAATAATTTAAATCAACATAATTTTATAAATTGGGATTCAATATGATCAAGATGATGTGTCTTGCCTTGCTCGCTTTCCCAACCGACGGCTTCAACTTCCACGAAGAGCGGATCTTCCGAAGCTGCAGCGTCTACACGACCAACGGAAAAGAAAAGGCTTAAACTCTAATAAATTCCACATAACAGCAGAAACAAAGCACAAAAATGGGTTCTTGACTTCTTAAGGAAAAATTAGAGACTTGAACGGTCCAATTCCGAGTTCAAATGGCCAAGTTATGGCCATTTGAAGTTTATATGCTCTTTAAATGGATATTTACGAATTTCTTCATTTAAATTTTAATTAAAAATCGGATTTATTGCGTCAGCCGGGAGAGAGGGCGCGCGGACCGGGTCCACGGGAGTGGGGCCCACGCGGCAGCCTCACGGTCCACGATGGACCGGGAGCACGCGGCTGGCGGCGGCCGGCGCCGTGGGTCCCACGCGTCAGCCGCACCCGCGGGCGCGGGCGGCTGACAGCCGGGCCCCACCTGGCAGCCGCGGGGCGCGCCCGAAGGCGGCCTCGCCGGCACGGCCGACGGGAGGCGGCGCACCCGCGCCCCGATGGTCACCGCCGGCGACCACCGGCGCGGCGGAGCGGCGCCCGAGAGAGAGGAGAGAAGAGGGAAGCGAAGCGGCGGTCTTCGGCTCACCCCGGGTCGACGGCGGCGACGGAGACGGCGACCGAAGCGGAGGAAGGCGGCGGCGCGGCTCGGGACGGCGAGGACGACGGCGCTCCGGCGGTCGGCGGGCGAAACGGAGGCGCGGACGAGGTCGACGAGGACGCGGCGAAGCCGATGGAGGCGATGCCGAAGCGGGAGGAGGTCCGGGGCGACGACGGCGGCGACGGCGGAGAGAGAGGACGACGGCGCGGGCTCGAATCCGACGGGGAGAGAGTGCGGCGAGCGGCGGAAACGGAGGAGAGAGGCACGGGGATGGATTAAATAGCGCCGGGAGGGGGAGAGAGCGGCCGGGGAGGAAGGAAACGGCCGCGGAAGTCTCGGCCGCCATTGATGACGCCGGCGAGGATCGCGGGCGTGAATCCGGACGAATCCGAGGGAGAGAGAGAGGGAAAAGCGGGGGGAAAGAGAGAGGGAATCACGGGGAGTGATTTCCCCCTCTTTATTGCGCGCGGGGACGGCGGGATGCGGCGGATTCGGCGGCGGCGGCGGCGCTAGGGCACGGGCGAGCGGCGGGAGCGGCGGGAGGAAGGGGATGACGGGTGGGCCCCACCCGTCAGCGAGGGTGGCGGGCGGGCCCGCCCGTCAGCGGCGCGCGCGGGGAGGGGGCCGATTGGGCCGCGGAGGAGAGGAGAGAGAGAGGGAGGGAAGTGGGCCGAGCCGGCCCAAGAAGGGAAGGGGGGGAAAAGAAGACTTTTAGGGTTTTTCTTTTTATAAAAACCTTTTTAACTTTGTTTATTTCTTTTCAATTATGATTTGTGCTCTGAAAATTCCACTAAAATTTATTTACACATTTTAGGCTTTTAGGAAATATACAAAAATCCTCCAAGCCTCATTTGACTTTTATCTTTGCACATTTTAATTGTTGGAGGCTTTCACATGAATTTTAATTATTCTAAGCACAATTTTGAGGATGTATTTTAGAGTCGTTTTGGGACGCGACAACCGCAAGACGTTTAGGTGCTGCGATCGTGCTTGTTAACTTATCACAAAAAGTTGCCAACAGAGGAAGGAAGAACGGTTTCTTGAGGAGGGGAGTATGTAGATGCATTTTGAAGTTCTACCCTCCACATGCAGTCACACTGTAGCATCATTGCGAAAACGGTTTTAAAAAATAATACTTATCTTGTGAGATATTGCTTTTCAAATATTGGCATTTGAAACTTTAACCCACTACGTGCAGTAACAAAATATGTAATTTGCAGTAACAAGGGCATATATATGCAGTAACTTAATTTTACCAAATGTATAAAATTGTTCAGAACACTCCTACATCAATCAGACCTCGCTCAAAGCCTCCTACAGACTTTACCTATAGCCCACCTATTTGATCTTCATCTTCTAAAAATGATATAGTAAAACTACAATTATCGTACAGTAACATAACTACTTGGAAGTGGTAACATGCACCTATTATGTAGTAAAACTTCTACTTTTGTGCAGTAACAAGTATATGGTTAGCATGTGAGGCTTTAACCCATATATTTTTGTTTCGATTCCTGGTCTGCTATAATTTTACCACGACGTTACTGCCAGAAGTGTAGTAACGTCCTATATTTTCTACAGTAATGTGACGTGTTAATGTACTTTTATGATAATGTTACTACTGGAGCATACTACATGTTATGAGTTTCATAGTAACATATCTTTGTTTTTTGTTTTATGTAGAGAAAGATATTAGAATTGATAATCATATTACTTTCTCATAAAATTCTTGAAACAAATAGCATCATTAGATGAATTAGTTAGAAGAATGTGCTTTGAACTAAGGTCATGGGTTCAAGTCTTGAATTTAGCAATTTATTTTTTATTTTCCTGGAAAAGAGAAAAAAGAATGTTTCAGGGAGAAAAAAAGGATCGGAAAGGGAAGCGAGAGAGAAGGGATCGGGAGGGGGAAGGGGGGATCGGGAGAGAGGGAGAGAGAAGGGATCGGGAGGGGGACAGAAATCGGTAGGGGAAGTGGGGATCAGGAGGGAGGGAGGGAGGTGCGGTGCGGAGAGGGAGAGATTGGGAGGGGATGGGAAGGGGCGGTGCGGAGAGGGAGAGATCGGGAGGGAAAGGGTGGATCGCGAGGGAGTAGAGGATACAGATAAGAAGGGGAGGGGGTTACTTCGGGTGTAGAATAGTCTTACCCTCACACATATATATATTATATATATAGGAGTTGGATTTTTTTGGACTCGAGCACACGTACACCCTTGGTCGAAGACCGACGCGTACCCACCTGTCATTACTAGTGTTCTCTGATCGGATATTAACCTGCATACAGCATACAAAATGTACCAACCGCACCTTGATTCTTATATGGGCTTGCATATAGACGACGCTGAATTTTCCACCGATGCCCTTGCCTAGCTATCTGCCAAAAAAGGGCAGACAGTGCAGTACTTGCTGAAAGCTTTTGATAGTGCAGGACACTCCAAATAAAAAAATGCAAACAAATAATAAAATTACTCCCTCCGTCCCATTTTAAGTGCAGCCATAATTTTTCACACTCAACTTTAGCTATCCGTCTTATTTAAAAATATTTTAAAATATAAGTCATGAGTAAAGTATTATTCATGTTTTATCATCTTATTACAATAAAAATACTAAGTATAAAAGAATTTCAAATAACATCGGACGATTAAAGTTGAGCGCGGAAACTTATAATTGTACTTAAATTGAGACGGAGGGAGTAGTTGGACGCGGAAACTTATGTTTTATCATCTTTTCCTGTGCTCGCTGGCACCACGCATGCATCGTACAGTACATACCAGCATAATTAGCCAAAAGGACACGATCAAGGGCAATTTAACTTGACCCCATCTATTATAATCTAACACAACTTGGATTAATTTTTGGATACTCGTGGCACGTTTTTCAAACTGCTAAACGGTGTGTTTCGTGCGAAAACTTTATATATGAAAGTTGTTCTAAAATATCAGATTAATCTATTTTTCAAGTATGGAATAATTAAAACTCAATTAATCACACGTTATTACAACCTCGTTTTGCGTGAAACACTTAATCTTAATCTTTATTTTCATCTTCAAGACATTCAAACACCACCTAAATTTCACAAAACCACACCCTTAACCAATTTGCTATACTCGTATATCAAAAATTTTAAAAACTTTACTTACATGAATATAGCATTTAAATGATGGATAAAAAACTCATATATTAAAGGTGTCAATGTAAAACACATATATAACTCATATATAAAAGGTGTATATATAACTCATGTATATACACACATATATATAACATTTGGAGACAATACCGAGTTTGGAATGCCTCTTATATTATAGGATAAAAAAAGTAAAATAGGTAGTGATCGCCTTTTATTTTATTCACATCAACATATACAATACATTGCCTTTAATAAATAGCCCAATACACTTTCCACCAATCCACTCCTCTCTTTTCCTCCTATTCCTTAAATTTTTGGAGCAAATGTTTACGGATTTATGAGCTTATATACTCCCTTCGTCCCATTATAAGTGCAGCCATGATTTTTCGTGCCCAATTTTGACCGTCCGTCTTATTTGAAAAGTTTTTAGAAAAATTTGAGAACATGAGTCACGCATAAAGTATTATTCATATTTTATCATCTTATAACAATAAAAAAATACTACCTCCGTTTTAAGTTACAAGACTTTCTAGCATTACCCACGTTCATGTATATGTTAATGAATCTAGACATATATATGTATATATGTCTAGATTCATTAGCATATATATAAATGTGTACGTCTAGATTCATTAACATATATATAAATATGAGCAATGCTAGAAAGTCTTATAATATGAAATAGAGGAAGTATTAATTATAAAAAAAATTAAATAAGACGAACGATAAAAGTTACACACGAAAATTTATGGTTCCGCTTTAAAATGGGACAGAGGAGTAGTATTTTAGATACAGCATTCGAGCAGACGCTGCATGCGTGCTGTCTGTTGCGTGATGTCTTGAGTCCATCCATCGTTCACTGTGTTGTCAACTCACCTGTTAGCTGCAATGTGTTGTCAACATCCAATCCCTCATCACGTCCTCAGCTGGTATGGGCATTAAGGGGATTTCGCTATGTTCCTTTGTACGCTTGTACTAGTTGAATATGTCTCCCCCTTGCATTAACCCCCACCTGCTCTCTGCCAAAAGCAATGCTGCCGCGCCACCCTTTAACCATGGCTGCACGAATCTTTGCGTGGCTGGACGGGAGAGATTGTAGGTACACTAGAGGGGGAGCGCGCCAACGGCGCGCGGCCTGTAATCAAGTAGGTTAGAAACAGAGTGGACACATGTATAAAAAGAGTGGACACATGTATAGTAATCCCAGCAGTTTTGTATATTAAAGATTGAAGATAAAGGAGAGCATATTGAAAGAAGCATATGAGAAATAATTTTAAGGGAAAGGAGGCAGGCATTGATAAATAGATCATATACAAGTATATTAGCGAGTAGTAGTAGGTGGCATTGCATATTTACAATAGAGTTGAGTGCTGATCATTAGTGCTTAAGGTGTAAAGCTAATTAGCATAGCATAACGGTGGTAGAGGAGGCATGCAGTTTCGCTGCACTAAGGGCGTGTTTGGTTGGACTGTGGCTTTTAAAAAAGCAGCTGTGGGCTGTGATTTTTTAAAAAGTAGCTATGAGAAAGCCAAAAAAGTAGCTATGAGAAAGCCAAAAGCTCGTTTGGTTACACACAAGTGACTTTTAGAAAAGCTTCCCTCTAACGAGTGGACCCCACATATCATATACGACGACGACTTTGCACACGCGGGCGGCTAGCTCGGCTGGAGGAGCGGCGGCGGCGGCGGCGGCTCAGCGAGGAGGCGGAGACAGACGCGGGCGGCGGCGGCGGAGGCAGACGCGCGCGGCAAGGCTGAGGCCGCCGCGCACGCGCGCTCGCCGTCGCGGGAGCTCCACCACGGCTCGGCTGGAGAAACAGCGGCGGCGGGGGAACGGTGTCCTGCAGCACATGGCTCCTACGCAAGTTCGCCGACGACCACGGCTGGGCTGCTGCTGCCGACGACCACAGCCTCCGCCCGCAAGGGATCCGCCGCGAGCACCTCCCATGCCCGCCGACAACTACCGAAGCGGCGGCGGCGGGGGGAGGAGGAGAGGCGACGGCGGCGGGGGGAGGGGGGAGGAGGAGAGGTGACGGCGGCGGCGGCGACGGGGCGAAGAGGAGAGGCCGGGGCGGCGGCGTGGATCTGCTGGGCGACGGCGAAGTGAGCAGGATGAGGAGCGACGCGATGGGAGAAAAGAATGAACCGTTTTTCTGTGTAATGGCAGAGGTGGGTAATTTTTTCCCCCGAAAGCAGGTGAAAGCAGGGGTAGAGGTGCTTTTGATTTGTACTGTAACAAAAGCTGGCTTTGGGCAAAAGTAGCTGTAACTTTTGGACCCTTTGGTTGGCTTTTGGCTTTTGTAAAAGCAAAAGCAGGTTGAAAAGCCCAACCAAACACACCCTAGAATGAATGGGATAATTTAGTGCTAACAAAAGGACGATTTCACTATAGCATAGGCGATACACATGGCATTTAGCAGACATCTATTGTCGTTTGGAGCTGAGGTGACTTGTGGAAGTGAAAGATGCAAACGGACCGAAGATGTATGCCATTGTTCGCTGCAAAAGTTGCCCATCCTTTTTTTTAAGTTGCAACGACCATGTGTTGAAACATGTAGAGTCAGGGTGACTGAAATTATGTCTGCTGCTTCAACTTGAATGTCCATGGTTTTTCGACCTCCCATGAGTGGCTGAATGTAGGTCTTTGAATATTCCTTAGCAAAGTACTGTAATTTGAATTTCATGTCATTTCTTTGTCAAAGGCATGAAGAGAGCAATGGTTGTCTAGTGTAAGTGAGCTTACTATTCTATCTTGCTTCATGAACGTATTGTTCATAGTCACAATGTAGAACTTGCTTGAAGGAGGAACTGTCCAATAATGTCGGTGTAGTTCTTGATGTCAGGTGTCACTTTTGTATCCTTTACGCAAAAGCAGACATTGTTGAATTTGCGTGTGCTATTGCCGGCCTGTGAGCAAACATTTTTTATAAGTTTTGTAAGTGCAATTGAAAAACACTGACACTGGATATTCTCCGTCCATCACTTCTCCCGACCTTGTCAAAAGAATAAACAATCAACATAGGCTGCCACTGAATTTTGTCAGTAACATTAGAAGTAGCCATGTTCGTTTAATTATTCTGAACTAAAAACTTATACACAACATTTTGTAAAAACGCAAAAGTAAAAACATATATTGAACTAAGAACATACGAAGCATAAATTTCTAAGAGGCTATTTGGGTGTTGCCCTCACCTAAGTGCTCTCAGGCAGGTCGATCCAGCCGCAGGCGACCGAAGTCGAACGCCTGAGATCGATGCCTGAGTCAGGTGTGATTCTCAGGGCAGTAACCAAACACACTCTAAATCCAGACTGCGCGTGACTGATTAGAGAGTTAAGCTGGATAGTATTAACCACCTAATGTCAATGCTTTCCTTGAAAATTCAAATCAGGAAGCCCTGAATCACAGGGACTAAATATATTTATGAATCACAGGGGCAATGGCAAACAAATGAGATTGCATATCAGGGAAAGGATTGGTATGAACCTAACAGTGATGAAGGTGGGAGGCTGGGAGAGGAGCAACTCTGTAAAACCGTCTTCATATATAGGAAGCAATCAGAAGGTCAGTTCAGCTACCTCGTTCTAAAGCTATACAATAAAATGGAATCAACAAATGGCATATACTTTATCAATATTTTTTTTCTGTAATCATTTATTACACCTGTTGGTTCTGGTAGGTAACTGAAACAAATGCTATTTGCAAGGTCTGTGAAGGTCAAGTATAAGTTAACGACATGGTGTGAGATTTAGGTTTAGTGTAGTGCAAAAAATGAAGTTTTGTGACGTGAGCATTTATATTGATAGTTGTCGTAGAGGCTAAAAGCTAATCACAACATATATGCAGACTGTGGACAGTCCTAAATAGCAAAATGTGCCACATGTTCGATGGTAGGACAGACAGTACATAGTAGTTTTATAGTGGTAGCATTGAAACAGTTCTGCTAGATGAGCACATAGGAGTATAGGACAATAAAACTATGTTACACATGGCTAAATTCTACTAATATGGTTTGGATGCCTTCACTGAATTCACACAGGGACCCTTTTGTTGATGTGCAAATGGAAGAGGCATATTTTTTGCTATGATGAATTGCTTCCCCCGTGTACATAGCTGCCTGAGAAGTGCTGCAAAAATACAATTTTTTTTTTTGTCAATACTGGCAGTCAATAATCTTATGGCATTGAACTACTCAACAGTATTAGAATAATTAAGCATCCTTGTTTCCTAGTAATGTTCTTTTTCTGAATGTGAAAAAAGCAAGTCAACATAGTTATTTTTGGTATATATTCAGATTGTAAGAATCAATGAAGCAATTGCCGATGTCAAGTAATCTGTGAATGAATTAACTGAAGGACCACCAGCAGGTACAAATTTAGCCCAATGTGAGGAAATTAATTAAACATCTCAAATACCGGGGGGGGGGGGGGGGGGGGGGGGGGCACAAAAAGGTACCAACCAAAAGCAAAGTAATGATTTATCCATACTAAAAAAACAAACAGGTAAACAATCCAAACTGTTTTCAGTAATTTTCTGATAATCAGGAATGTGAACCAAATAATGCACACAGCAGCATATTTATTTAGCAAAGAAAGTTGGAATGGACGGTATTGTAGGATTGTAAAGGTCAATCTATCAAGTTAACCTATTGGTTTCTGGTTGTACATCTTTTACATAGATCATAAAAGGTATGTGATTTTAATACCTAAATCATAGCAAGCACAATAATTTTATGAGCAGATACTATCAGTATGTTTAAAGGAAGAGGGTGAAAGTGCAAGCTAGTCAAATAATACATAACTTAGTTAAAAGAGCAATTCTACGGTACTTGAGGAGGTACCATGAGGTACCAAAATTTTAGTGTAAATTTTGGTACCTCATGGTACTTACGTACCATGAGGTACCAAATTTACAATAGAAAAAAGGTACTTCATGGTACCTCCTCAAGGACCGTAAAATTGCTCTAGTTAAAATGGGATTTTAACCTACAAGGCAGCGCTCATCGTCCTAAACTGAAGCTTTATCATCCCAAACCAATAGTTTTATTATCAAGAGTCCTGAAAAACCACTTCTATGGCAAGAGCAAATAATAACATTAGTCGTTTCAAAGAAAACTTCAATTAATTTTAGGACCCTAATCAAGCCAATCTTTTATATGCTAGTCTAAGCATTACCTAATCATCGCATATTAAATAAAAAAGGCCATAAATATTAGAAGCATTAGGTAGAAGATTCAAAGTGAGCTGCAATAAAAACTGGATGCATCCAATGTAGAACATGAGAAGCATCTGAAGGACAAGTCAGTTACATTTGTAAAATATCATAGGCATTACTGAATGCAGATTAGAAAACAATGTAACATCATATTTTTTATATCAAGTTAAATTCTGTTGCACATCGTGGGGATGTCATGATAATTTAATATGTTCAGAGTTAATGTCTATTATATCATGATAATTATTTTTTTATAGAGTTACCAATCTTCAGCTATAACTTGCAACAGAATTCTTGTTCACAAACAACCAAATTATAGAACTAATATGTGCCTATTTGGTAAACAGACAATCAACTAAATTTTCACTTCCGTAAAGAACATGTCAAATATAATTTAAACGGTGAACTCAAGGTAGGCAACGAACAACGATCAGCCAAACTGGTTGCCAGTGGTGCCATTTCTCCTCCTGGAGGATGGCACCAATGCTGGCATCCTTTGTTCTGATCTGCTATGTTGTGTGCACCTGGAGTCTTGGCGTGTTAAGGCAGGCATCAGCCTATCATAGCCTAGTTTTGCTACTGAAACCATTGGATCAGCTAAAGCCTACAAGAATAAGAGAAGTGGACAGCTATGCCAGTCCTTTGATCTTGCACCAATCCATCATGTTTTCTTTGGTTCTTCTAATATTATTCGCAAAGCAATAATGAAATCCATTGTAATGCAGCACCTGATTGACGTTGGGAAGATTAGATAGCTTAAAATAGAATTGAAGCTATAGATGGATTGTGCAACAAATTGAGATAAATTGATTTTCTATAGTGCAAAAAGAGCAGACACATAGCGAGCTTTAGTAATCACATCCAAAAATAATACAGAGAAAATTACAGTTCATTAATTTATTTTTGGTGCAACAGTAATATACAGTTCTGATCTAGACCTATATAACCTTTATCAAATGCACTTGTATATTTTTGGTACAACAGTAATATATAGCAGCAGTAGTAGTAATTAGTGTATAAGTTTAGTCTCAGATTCTGCATGTAAAAGGTCATCTAATGTCAAGTTACAAACATGCTCGTTATAAATTAATTTTATAGAAGACACTACCTTCAAGGGGCATAATTAGTAATGAACAAACTAAAAATGCAAAGCCACAATCTATTTTGATGAAGATGCATGACTACGTTTGGATGAAGCATTATCAAATTATCCACAAAAAATATTGTACATTGCTATATTTTGCTGGAACAAATCAGCATACTCGTACTTCAACAAAAGATATATCAATTTCTTATACTTGGAAACAAAGAATCTTATGCATTAACTCATTTGTAATTTAAAGTCATCAGCATGCTACAATGGATCGTAGATGAACCCCTTAAAGAAATGCACAACCAAATTGACAGCAACACTACCAAAGCAAAGCTCGCCGCCATCAAAGTGGGGTCACATTCGGTGGAGATGCAACCTGGTTGTGGTGGCAGATGACCTTAGATGCTATGCCAGAGGACCAGCAGGGCAGCATAGCTGTGACGCAAGGGGATGGAGGTGGCAGCATCCTCTAGGAACCCAGCGCCGATGCCCTTCACTGCTTCGCATAAGCTCAACAAAGCTTCACTACAAGCTGCATTCACACGCTCACATTCATAGTGTTACACTGATTTATACTTGCAAAGAAAAATTCAATACACATATCTTCATAGGTCCAAATTAATCACAGTATCACACTAAGACCACCAACTTGGCAAAGATATAACATGCAGTATGAAATTCCAGAGGAAACTTTCCTGTCCTCACCTCCTTCCAAAAAGGCAAAAGAAGATGTAGGATGGAGCTTACGAGAAGCCCTCCATACGGCAGATCCAGCAGCACCCGCCGTACTGGAGACCGCCGCTGTCCGGAATGGGACGCCAATGCCACAGATCATGCTGCTCCCTCTCCAAATCGGTTCACCGACCTCCTGGATCCAGCGATTCCCCGTCTCCTCGACGTCCCACACGCACGTCCGTGGCCACCTAATCGCAGGCATCCGCTGATCCGGAAATGAACAGGATGGAGAGGGAGAGGGAGAGGGGGAGAGGGAGAGAGGGGCAGTGCCGGGCGTAGAGGGAGAAGAGTAGAAGGCGGCTCCTGGCTTCCCCTCGCTTCAGGGCGGCCGGATCTGCCGGCGAGGAGGCCGGAGTCACCGGATCCGACAGTCCCGGCCTCCTCGTTGGCGGATGCGGCGCGGGAGCGAGAGGATGGCGATGGCAGGACGACGGCGCGGCGACAGCAGCGGCTCGCAGTAGGGAGTGCGCGGGGGAGGTCACCAACTGCGAGAAGAAGAGGATGAGGGGGACGGCACGCGGCGGCGGCGGCCGTCGCTTGGGCAGGAGAGAGAGCGGAGCGAGAGGAGAGGAGGCAGAGGAATGGTGGCGGCTAGGGTTTGGGGAAAGGGGTGAGGGTTGTTTTTGTTTTGCAAAAACACCCCTAAACTTCTAGTTTTCAGGGCGCGGTTCAATTTTCCGTTTTTTCGCTTCTTCATATAGAATATTGTTTTCTTAAGAGGTCGAACGCACAACGTTAGAACTAAGGACCAGGGACCTATTACAAATTATCAAGTAAATAAAGGTTGTTTTTACAAAATCACCAGCGACGACACGGACGCGCAAGAGCTCGCGAAAACCACCCGCCATCCAGCGCCTCGCTGACGCGTCGGCACGCGCGGGTGGCCACGCCAGCTCAAAAATCTCCAGGAGCCGCAAATCTCGGCAGGTTTGTATATAAGCGACTAGGGTCTGGGGAAAGGGGTGAGGGTTGTTTTTGTTTTGCAAAAACACCCCTAAACTTCTAGTTTTTAGAGCGCGGTTTAACTTTCCGTTTTTTCGCTTCTTCATATAGAATATTGGTTTCTTAAGAGGTCGAACGCACAACGTTAGAACTAAGGACCATGGACCATGGACCTATAACAAATTATCAAGTAAATAAAGGTTATTTTTGCAAAATCACCAGCGACGACACGGACGCGCAAGAGCTTGCGAAAACCACCCGCCATCCAGCGCCTCGCTGACGCGTCGGCACGCGCGGGTGGCCATGCCAGCTCAAAAATCTCCAGGAGCCGCAAATCTCGGCAGGTTTGTATATAAGCGATATGTACCCGAGCTCATATCTGCATTTTCACACACACACATGTATATATGTATGTATGTATGTATGTATGTGTATGTATACATAGAATGGACGTGTTTGTCGAGATGATCCAAATTGGCTTCGAGTCTCTGCCGACGGTAGAGGGCATGTATATCCCTAAAATTAACCTGTAATAGCCATGGCCCGCACATGAAAACCTCCACCGACACGGCAACTATTATTGATGAAATCCCTTTTATTATACTTAGTTATGTATCACTCATGTCACCTTTTTAGTTGCCAAGGTCCTTATACTAATTCTCAGTGGGGAGGAATGCTTTGCCATTCTCAAATTCTTCTAGCACATCAATGATGGCCATAAAATTTAAAGTTTTATCCAAGCTTATTTTTAGATCCTTTGCTTTCTATTTATCATAATCAATCTTTTCTTTCCCTTGATATCACTCTTTTTTCCTAGGAATGCCTTTATCATATTTTTTCTTGGACGCACTTTCTACTTTGTGCTTGTGCTCTCCTATCATTATTGGCACTCCAACATCCTTAGCTTCTTCTTGTGACATTACTTGTTCTTATTGTACCATGCTAAGTGCTTCAGGCTCTTGTATAGCCTTTGCTTATGTATGTATGTATATGTATATCAGTTTTCACATTTGGTTTCTTAAGTATCTATCCATAAAAGTAGGTTTTCACAGACGGTTTGTGACCCTTAGATGGTCTCTATCAATATCGTTGATAAGATATACCCAATAGTTTTGTGTTAGGCTCGGTGGGACCCACCATATCCTAAATTTTATACGTAATTATGCCATATATACAGAAGGTATTCTGGATAAGGAAGGAAAAGCAGAGTTCTACTCGGACACTATAAGGACTATTTGGATCGTATTCATACTTGTCTCTCAAGTTCTACTTGGATAAGAGAACATCCGAGGGTATAAATAGAAGACCCCTAGGAGAAGGGGGGACACACCAACCAGACCAACATGAGGGACAAGCCTAGACAGACCCAATGTAGGTGTCATAGAGGCCGATAAGAGGGATTTAGCGCTATTTCCAATCTTGTCTAGTTCGTATTTGAGGAAGAAGGCTACACTAGCCATTGACTACGTGTTGGAGATATATGCTGCCAAGCCGATAGAGATTAGATTAGGTAATCCCGAATATTGTACTCGTGTGATACTGATATATATAAAGGTAGCACCGATTTCGGTCAACAGAAGTATGGCTATTACCTATCAGGTAAGGGACCCGAACCTATATAAAAATCCTAGCTGTCTCTCGTTTTTTTATCTCAATCTCACGTATATACCCTGTCACCAACGATCCCGATGCTTCCAAATACCATTGTCGCGGTCGTCGATAGTCTCGGCCATTTTTCACATGCATTGTTTGCCTATGAGAAAAATACCAAGAGCCCGCAAAAAATATTTTGTCGTAGTGCAAATAACATGGTTGTGATGCGATTTAATTATTTTTGACAAACATGAAGCAGAACATATATCTTTAGAAACGATATTTGTGAGTAGACACTGGTGAAAAAACCATCTTTGCTCGGTCACCTAAAATCCACAATAGTCCCGGTTCGAATAGGAACCGGGACTAAAGATTATTTTTAGTCCCGGTTAAAAAAATTTTGATCTTTAGCCCCGGTTGGTAACACCAACCGGGACTAAAGATCATTTTTAGTCCCGGTTCAAAAAGTTATTGGACCGAGTTAGACCCTAATTCTTTTTTAGTCCCGGTTGGTATAAACAACCGGGACTAAAAATGGATCTTTAGTCCCGGTTGTTTATACCAACCGGGACAAAAAAGAAATTAACCGCGCCACTGCCCTGCCTGGCATCCTTGTCCATCCTTATCCATCCCTTTCCATCCTTATCCATCCCTTCTCTCCCATTCCTCTCCCTTCTCCTCTCTTCCTACCCTCCTCCCTCTTCTTCTCCTTCCCTCTCCATTCCTACTCCTCTCTCCTCTCTCCTCTCCTCTACTACTCCGTCTTCCATCATCCGGAGGCCGTCGGCGGGCGGCGTGGCCGAAGAGGGGGAGGCGGCGCGGGCAGGAGGCGCGGCGGCGGCGCTGCGCGAGGTGGGGAGGTGGCCGGCGCGGTGCGGGCGGCGAGGCGGGCGGGGCGCTGCAGAGCGAGGCGGAGGCGGCGCGCGGTGGAGTGCGCGCTTGTGGCTGCGTCGCCGCGTGCTCCGTGGAGGCGGGCTGTGGCGTGCGGCGGCGGTGCGCTGCCTGCACGCTGTTATTCGGCCCCGTCGCGTGGAGGCGTTGTTTGTCGGGCGCCGGGATCTGCGCGGCGTCGAGGCAGTACGGAGCGGCGGCGGATGCAGCCGAGGCGGCGGCTGGGCAGCGGGCCGGCGGAGGGCGGCGGCGGCGCAGGCGGCGCGTGCGGCAGAAGCAGCAGCGGCGGCGGATGCAGCCGCGGCGGCGGATGCATTTGTGGATTTGTAGAGATGATCTTTTTACAATTTGTGATGTATTTGTTTTGATTATCTGTGATGTATTTGGATATGGTGGATTTGTAGATGATCGATTTGGGATTTGGAGATGATCTTTTGTACTGTGATTTTAGGGATGATTTGGGGATTTTAGAGATGATCTTTTGTTCTATGATTTTGGGGATGATTTGGGGATATGGTGAAATCAATATTCAAAGTAAAAGAAAAAAGAAAATACTAACCGGATCTGGCTTCATTTTTAGTCCCGGTTGGTAACACCAACCGGGGTTAAAAATGGCTCCATCTTTAGTCTCGGTTGGTGTTACCAACCGCGACTAAAGATCGATTTTTAGTCCCGGGTATTTGAACCGGGACTAAAGATAGTGATCTTTAGTCCCGGATTCGTAGTCCCGGTTGAAAAACCGGGACTACAGGGGGGTTGCAAACCGGGAGTAAAAAACGTTTCTCTACCAGTGAGAGGTACCTCCACTTCACTTAAAATAAACACCAATCCATAATACTTAACAGAACACGCATCTCTGCGCACACGACATGTATATATGAACTTCACACTTCAAATTTGTAGTCGCACTTCCTTCACAAGCGTTTGCACGATGACGATCACTTCAGAGTAGATCTAGCTAGCTAGATCTTGGCAAATTCAAGCGACTTCTTGCCCTGGAGTTTGCTGGTAATATAGTGCACGATGTACTCTTCGTGGGTGTACCTCCGGAACCTGCATGGCTCCTCGTCGGTCAGCAGCTCTGGCATTGGGCCAAGATCTGCCTCGTATGATGGAGAATAGAACGTCACTATCGACATCCTTTCCTTCTGCTCGTTGGTCACCGCCCGGTGCTCAACGCTTTTGTACTTGCCATTCGAGAGAACCTGTTCGGTGACGAGCGCGAGATAGAGAGATAAAAAAATAAGTTTTCTTATCTACTAGTATAATTTGTATCTTCATGCACATATGGAACAATATGACGATATGCTGTAGAGAGACAAGAGTAGTGTTGTATCATTCTCATATTTTTAATATAATCTTTTTTGTATTATTCCTAAGATAATAATTTTATTTACCTAAATGGCTAATTATTATATTTTTATTTCAAAATTTGATGTATTCGGTGGGCATTGTGAATTTAACTTGTATAAATTATTTTATATTATACTTTTAAGCCTTTTTTTTATTCTAACGTTGTATTCCAATCGCAGAACTAATGGATGGCTAGGGTGCAAGATATTTTTTCTTTTCATTTTTTTTTTGAGAATTTCCATAAAGTTCCTAGCTACCATTGGCGGATAGAAACACAGTGATATTAAATGTTTGGAGAAAATACATTGTGCAAATCACATATGTAGTGTAACGTAAAGCTAAGTATCTAAAGATAGACGTATGAGATTTGGTGATGATTAAATCTGTACTGCAAACAAGATGACATGGATCCTAATATACTTTTACTATATATGAGAATAAAAATTTACTTATGATGATGTGGACAAATATCAAAAGCATATTTTATTTTATTCTACGGTAGTTTTCAGGCTACATATTTCCCCCTAATTTTTGGCTTATGTAAGACAAATCAAACAAAAAAATTATCTAAAAATAAGGTTTTTCTAATTGTAAGCTAATCTTCTCAATGTTGTAGATAAGACATACCCAATACTCTCATTAAAACTCCGGGAGACCCACCATATACCAAGTTTTATACGGAATCATGTCTCATATTCGAAAGTATTTTAAATAAGGAAAGAGAAGCAGAGTTCTACTCGGGCACTACAAAGACTACTTGGATCGTATCCATGCTTGCCTATATAGTTCTACTTGGATAAGAGGGCACCCGATGGTATAAATACAAGACCCCCTAGGAGGAGAGGGGAGAGGCTAAGTCAGAAAACAAGTCTAGACAGATCTAGACAAGCCAATACAAGACAACTTCAATCTCGTCAAGTTCATATTTGAGGAAAAATATTATATTAGTCGTCGACTACATGTGAAAGCTCCATGCTGTTAGGCCAACAAGGATTAGATTAGGTCATCCCACTAGTGTACTATTGAGATATTGATATATAAATGCAACACTGGTTTTGGCCAACAAGAGAAGGGCTATTACCTGTCAGTTAAGCAACTCGAATCTGTATAAAAATATCTCCCATTTATTTTACGTCAATCTTACGTATACCCTAGCACCAGTGGCACGTCAGGTAAGGGAATTTGGTGCTTCAAGGTTTTGACGAGATGGGTTCAAGAAACGGAATTTCCGACGAGAAACTATTTGTCAACTTTGGGTTTGGGAGACATGACCCGACCGGAGTGCGCTCTCCTCTAGATCGGAACCCTCGTCATCTTAATCTATATCAACTATCAAGACATCGCCGCTATGAATTTTTCGACTAGGGATACTCTTGAAGACTTCGGATCCAGGAGATATGACCCGACCAGATTAGAACCATTGTCATCCAACAATTCAATCTATCGAGATTGACCAAGCTTCAAGACATTGTCGCCGCGGAGAACAATGGTTCAATTAATATTGTAGACCGTGAGGTCTTGACCAAGGCCAACTACTTCCGAACCAACGTCGCCGCCTAAATTCGATTGGATCAAACTAGCCCAACTACGATGGAACACACCGAAGAAAGTGCTATTCTACTACAGAAATCGGTTATATCGTTCTAATTCTTAATTGTCAGATCAATTTTCCTTCATCTGTTAATTATGGGTTGATGTATCGATATCCTTCATTTGTCTATCTTCATGAACCTTCTCATAAGAGCCTACACTGGTGGAGAAACCATCTTTCGTCGGTCGGCCGAATTCCACGATAGTCCTGGTTGCAACAAAAACCGGAACTAAAGATGATCTTTAGTCCCGCTTAAAAAGGGGTAACGGGCATATTTGATCTTTAGTCCCGGTTGGTAACACCAATCGGGACTAAAGATGATTTTTAGTCCCGATTCAAATACTGTCAGGGCTTGTCAGGCCCCCCCGGGATCTTTAGTTCCGTCCCGGTTGGTAACACCAACCGGGACTAAAGATACCGGTGATCTTTAGTACCGGTTGGTAACACCAACCGGGACTAAAGTCCCACCCCTTTATATATGTCTTCTTCCTCCTTTAGCCCGAGCAAGCTTCAAAATTTCTTCAAAAAAGAGGGGAGGTCATGCCAAAATTTATAGTGAATTTACTTTGGTGATTATATAGAAATCGGAGGTGCCTAAAAGGTTAGCAACTTCATCCTCCAATGTTTTTTTGGTCATATTACATTTGGAGCTATGTTTTGCACACTTTTTTGTCTCCAAAATTTTGTTGTAAGTTGATGAGAGAGAAAATTTGTGTGGGAAAAGAAATAATATATAGAAATTTTGTTTATTTGCTAAATAAGGTTTTATAAAATAGTTGAGTAGGAAAATATAGTGAAAGTTAATCTTAAATAAAAGAAAACAAACTAAATTGAAAACTAAAAGAATTTAAAACTTAAAAAATAATAAATAAGAATTATTTGGTGGAATATTTTATAATTTTTGTATGAATAATGATATGTCATTATTGTATAACTGTTGAAAGAGTTTGTGATTATTTTATCATTATTGTATGACTGTCATTATTGTACGAATGATTATTTGTGTACGATTTTTTTTCATTTCATGTAGATGGATCAGCAATGGATGTACGCTGACCGGCGGTCCAAAGAGTTTATTGACGGCGTGCATTATTTTTTGAGAGTGGCCGAAGCTAACAAGCAGAAGGGTTTTATTTGTTGTCCATGCAATAAGTGTAAGAATCAGAAGGAGTATTCTGCATCCAGGACTATTCATTTCCACTTGTTTGAGTCGGGATTCATGCCAAGCTATAATTGTTGGACATCCCACGGAGAGTAAGGGGTTGAAATGGAAGAAGATGAAGTGGAAGACGACAATATTCCAGACTTTGCTCAGTACGCTGGATTTGAAGGAAATCAAATGGGCGAGGAGGACATAGATGCTGATTATAACGACGTTGCGGATGATCTTGGTCAGATGTTGCAGGATACCAAGGAGGACTGCGAAAGTGAAAAGGGGGCCCATAAATTGGACAAGATGTTAGAGGACCACAGAACGTCGTTGTACCCAGGTTGCAAGCAGGGGCACAAAAAGTTGGATACCACTCTGGAGTTCTTGCAATGGAAGGCAAAAAATGGTGTTAGTGACAAGGCATTTGGCGATTTATTGAAACTCGTCAAGAACATTCTTCCGGAGGGAAACAAATTGCCCGAGACAACGTACGAGGCTAAGAAGACAGTCTGCCCTCTAGGACTGGAAGTTCAGAAGATTCACGCATGTCCGAATGATTGTATCCTATATCACGGTGAGGAGTACGAGAATCTAGAAGCATACCCTGTTTGTAAAGCACTACGATACAAGATTAGACGAGATGATCCAGGTGAGGTTGACGGGCAGCTAACGAAGAAGAGAATTCCTGCTAAGGTGATGTGGTATTTCCCTATAATACCACGGCTAAGGCGTTTGTTCAGGAACAAGGGGAATGCTAGAATGATGCGTTGGCACGCTGAAGAACGTCAACAGGACGGGATGCTGAGACACCCCGCAGATGGTTCGCAGTGGTGAAACATCGACAGAAAATTTAAAGACTTTGGAAAGGACGCACGAAATATACGGTTTGGTTTAAGTACGGATGGCATGAATCTTTTTGGAGAGATGAGCAGCGGCCATAGCACTTGGCCCGTTACGATGTGTATCTACAACCTCCCCCCTTGGCTATGCATGAAGAGGAAGTACATAATGATGCCGATTATTATTCAAGGCCCCAAGCAACCTGGTAACGACATCGATGTGTTCCTAAGACCACTGGTCGAAGATCTTAAACTGTTGTGGAAGAAGGAAGGTGTCCCCGTGTGGGACGAGGACAAACAGGAGGAGTTTAACCTACAAGCGCTGCTGTTCGTAACCATCAACGATTGGCCTGCGCTTAGCAACCTAACCAGGCAGTCCAACAAGGGGTATAAGGCTTGCACTCACTGTATGGATGAAACAGAAAGTACGTATCTTAAGCACTGTAGGAAGGTTGTGTACATGGGTCATCGTCGATTCCTTGCAGCAAACCACCCGGTACGGAAGAAAGGCAAGCACTTTGAACATACGGCGGACCACCGTACGAAGCCTAAACATCGCAGCGGGAAAACAGTGTTTGCTATGGTCAATGATCTTAAAGTAGTGTTTGGAAAGGGGCCTGGCAGCCAGCCTATAGAAAGCGAAGATGGTCACACGGCGATGTGGAAAAAAAACTCCATATTTTGGGAGTTACCCTATTGGGAATTCTTGGACGTACGCCACGCAATCGACGTGATGCACCTCACTAAGAACCTTTGCGTAAACTTTCTTGGCTTCCTAGGTGTATATGGAAAGTCGAAAGATACACTGGAAGCACGTAATGATCTGAAGCATATGGAACAACGCGGCGACCTTCACCCGGAACCAAAGGAGAAAGGCAGCCATTACTTGAGTCCAGCCAGCTATACTCTTAGTAAGGCAGAGAAGGAAAGTATGTTTCAATGCTTGGAGAGCATCAAGGTACCGTCTGGATACTCCACGAATATAAAGCGAATAATAAGCACGAAGGAGAAGAAGTTCACAAACCTAAAGTCTCATGACTGTCACGTGTTGATGACACAGCTGCTACCAGTTATAATAAGGGGTATCCTCCCAGACAATGTCCGGGCAACAAGAACAAAGCTATGTTCTTTCATGAACGCAATTTCGCAGAAGGTCATCGATCCGGATAGGTTAGAAGCCCTTCAGAATGATGTGGTGCAATGTCTTGTCAGCTTTGAGTTGATATTTCCACCTTCATTTTTCAATATAATGACGCATCTGCTTTGTCACCTAGTGAAAGAGATCGGTATTCTCGGGCCTGTGTTCCTACACAACATGTTTCCTTTCGAGAGGTACATGGGTGTTCTGAAGAAGTATGTTCGTAACCGTGCTCGTCCAGAGGCAAGCATCGCCAAGGGGTACAGAACAGAGGAGGTCATTGAATTCTGCGTAGAATTTATTGAAGACCTTCGCCCAATCGGGGTACCTGAATCACGCCATGAAGGGAGACTACGGGGAAAGGGGATTCTCGGAAGGAAAGCTATAATGATGGTAGATAACAATTTATTCCGTAAAGCCCATTTCACGGTTTTACAACAATCTTCATTGGTGGCTCCTTACATTGAGGAGCACTTGGCTCTAGTTCGCGCCAGAAACATCGGTAAGTCCGATGCATGGATTACACGGCATCACATTGATACTTTCCCTGCATGGCTGCGACAACATCTTATGGGTAACGAGACGATTAACCAGCAACTGGCCTTCCTGGCGAGGGGTCCATCTGGCTCGATCGCGACATTCCAGGGATATGAGATCAATGGGTACACATTCTACACAAGAGCCCAAAACATGAAGAGCACGAACCAGAACAGTGCTGTTCGTATCGATGCCATGGGACACGATGGTACAACTGGCACGTATTACGGTGCCATCGAGGAGATATGGGAACTTGACTATGGACCTCTCAAGGTCCCTCTGTTCCGGTGCCAATGGGTTAGGTTGACTCATGGAGGCGTAACGATTGATGACAGTGGGATGACAACGGTTGACCTAAACAAGGTTGGATACTTGGACGAACCTTTTGTCCTTGCCAATGATGTAACGCAAGTTTTTTACGTGAAGGACATGTCTAGCAAAGGAAAGAAGGGCAAAGGGCCTGACGAGCCGAAGCGCCACGTGGTTCTCCCAGGAAAAAGAAAAATCGTCGGAGTAGAGGATAAGACTGACGAGGATTACGATCAGTTTGATGGGCAACCCCCTTTCACGGTGACGGTTGACCCTAGCATCCTCCTATCAAACGAAGACACCCCTTACTCACGTAGCGATCACAAGGAAGGAAAAATAGTGAGGAGAAAGTACGTGCGGACAACCATCACCGCCGATCTATTGCCGTAATTGTTGTAAACTATTTTGGATGTATTGAATATGCTAGTTATATATGATTAATTACAATTTTTAACAATTTAATATCATGCATATACTAATTATATACGATTATTAGAATTTTTAAAAGTTTTAAATCATGCATGTGGGATTTACATATGTTAGTTACAATTTTTAACAATTTAATATCATGCATATGCTAATTATTAGAATTTTTAAAAGTTTTAAATCATGCATGTGGGATTTACATATGTTAGTTATAATTTTTAATAATTTAATATCATGCATAAGCTAATTATATATGATTATTAGAATTTTTAAAAGTTTTAAATCATGCATGTGGGATTTACATATGTTAATTAGAATTTTTAATGCATTATTTACTATTTTAGAAACATATATGCAACGAAATTCAATATTCAGTGCTATTAACTTTAGTCCCGGATCATAACCCTAACCGGGTTTAAAAAGGAATTTGGAAATAGCGGGAAAATATCTTTACTCCTTGTTGGTGTTACGAACCGGGAGTAAAGAACCAACCAGAGTAAAGATCTTTAATCCCGGTTGTTGTTACGAACCGGGAGTAAAGATATCTTTACTCCCTGTTCTTCTCACCAACCGGGAGTAAAGATCCGGGGGTATATATATTCCCGATGCGCCCTCGTCTTCTCCACCAACACTTAGACGTTTTTCCATCGAGATCGAGCATCGTCTTCTCCTTCGCCGCCACTGCCTAGGGCAACCCCGCGCCGACGCCGCCGTCGTCTCTCACCGTCGCCTGGCGGTCCTCGCCGCCTCTGCCGCAGACGCCGCCGCCGCCGCGTCTCTTGGGTGAGAGCCCCCGCCCTCTCTCTTTCTCGATGTAGCTCTCTGTCTCTCTCTCTTTCATCGACGAACGCCGACGACGCCGACGCCGACGTACGCCGCCGGGCCGCTACGTTACGCCGCCACCGCGGCACGCCGCCGCCGGGCCCCCACGCCACCGGGCCCCCATGCCGCCACCGTGGCCCGCCGCCGCCGCGCCCCCACGCCGCCGGACCGCGCCCCCACCACCGCGAGATGCCGCCGCCGCGAGACGACGCCGCCGCTGCCACGCCGCCGCCGCGCCCCCACGCCGCCGCCGCCGCCACGATGCCACCGCCCCCACGCCGCCGGGCCGCCCCACGGCGCCGGACCGCGCCCCCACCGCCGCGAGACGCCGCCGCCGCGAACGAACGCTTAACGAACGTGACCAAACGCGAACGAACGCGAACGAACATGAACGAACGCGAACGAAACGTTAAAGAAACGTGAACGAACGCGAACGAAATGTGAACGAACGCGAACGAACGTGACTGAAACGTGAATGAACGTGAGTGTTAGTGAACGAACGCGAACGAAGGTGAACGAACGCGAACGAACGCTTAACGAACACGAACGAACGTGAACGAAACGTTAAAAAAACGTGAACGAACGTGAACAAAACGTTAAAGAAACGTGAACGAACGCGAACGAAACGTGAACGAACGTGAACGAACGCGAACGAACGTGACTGAAACGTGAACGAACGTGAGTGTTAGTGAACGAACGTGAACGAACTTGAATGAAACGCGAACGAACTTGATTGAAACGTTAACGAACGTGAATGCACTTGAACTAAAAGTGTGAGAACGAACGCGAGCGAAATGTGTACGAACGAGATAATTAAACTATTGTTGAACTTAGCATATATATATGATTATATATACTTGAAAACGTGAAATACATTATATATTCTTTTGCATTTAGACTAATACATTTTTTTTGCATGTTGCAGAGAAGACGTCGTCGTCGTCGTCTGTCAAGCCGAAGTGGTAGCTAGCCCTCGAAGGAATTCGCGCAGGCAAGTGATGTAAAGATGTGATTGTTAGAGATATCATATAAGATTGTTAGATTTCTAATATAAGATTATTAGATTATTAGAGTTAGCATATGTGAGTGTTAGAGATTATTAGATTATTAGACTTAGCATATTTGAGTGTTAGAGATAGTTAGAGATTTAATATAAGATTATTAGAGGTTTAATATACGAAACTTAATTAGACTTAGCATATGTGAGTGTTAGAGATTTAATATAAGATTATTAGAGATGTAATATTCGAAACATATTTGATTGTTAGAGATTTAATATAAGATTATTAGAGATGTAATATTAGAAACTTAATTAGACTTAGCATATATGATTATCTACCGTACAAATACACGACACTTAGACTTAGCATATTTGAGTGTTAGAGATAGTTAGAGATTTAATATAAGATTATTAGAGGTTTAATATATGAAACTTAATTAGACTTAGCATATGTGAGTGTTAGAGATTTAATATAAGATTATTAGAGATGTAATATTCGAAACATATTTGATTGTTAGAGATTTAATATAAGATTATTAGAGATGTAATATTCGAAACTTAATTAGACTTAGCATATATGATTATCTACCGTACAAATACACGACACTTAGACTTAGCATATATGATTATTTGAGTTTTAATACAAGATTAGTAGAGTGTTAATATTACGCTTAGCAAATATTTCTTCTATGAATAGATGGCTGATCGCGATGAGAAACAGATACTGTACGATGCAATCGCATCGGGAAGCAGCCAGTACTGGAACGAAGAAGAGGGGAACGAGGATCCAAACCAGTACTTGAACGAGGAGGGGAACGCGGAGAGGGATGCAGAGGGGAACGAGGAGGGGAACATGGAGAGGGATGCGGAGGGGAACAAGGAGGAGGCTAGTGGAAGTCATCCCTCTGCTGGACAGAAGAGGGCGCGCGGACAACGAGGTGCCGCGAAGAAGATAGAGGGTCGGCACATCATAACTGAGGTGGACGCAGACGGCCGACCTAGTGCCCCGGCACAAGCAGCCAAGAATTTTGTACGCCACAGCGGTTGGGTTGTGAGGGATAACGTGCCTGTCAGCAAGGTGTACTGGCGCAGAACAAGGGCACGCGGGGGTGATGACAGCTTTGTCCCGGAATCAGAGAAAGAGATGCTGTGGACCACAATGCTCGAGACGTTCACGCTCCCTGCGGGTACAGAGAACATAGTGAAACAGTGGACTCTTAAGAAAATGGCAGAACAGTTCCAGACCTTCAAGGGAGATCTGTACCGGAAATACATCCTGAAGGGGCGGACACCGAACTTCGACGTATTCCCGAAGCTAAGGGATCACTGGGACGAGTTCGTTGCTTACAAGACAGGTCAACAAGGGCAGGCGATGATGGAAAGAAACAAAGAAAATGCCGCCAAGAAGAAGTACCATCACCACTTAGGGTCAGGCGGCTATAGCGTCGCGATGCCGAAGTGGGAGGAGATGGAGGCAAGCTTGCTTGAGAGGGGTATCGAACCGGCCACCGCTAAATGGCCTGATCGATCGAAGTTCTGGTTCTATGCTCACGGTGGAACGCTCAACCCAGGTGATGGCTCCTTGGTCTTCAGCGATCAGATATGCGAGGCTGCGAATCGACTAACGGACGCAGTGGAAGCCTCTTCTCAGGGCACGTTCCTACCCGACAGAGAGAAGGACGAGCTGTCACTCGCCCTACAGACTCCCGAGCATCCAGGACGAACACGAGGGAAAGGCGTGATTCCCTGGAAGATGGGATTCAAGGAGGACATCCACACGTACAGGAGTCGGATAAGGAGCAAGAGAGATACCGAGGCGAAGATTGCAGATCTCGAGTACAGGATATCGAGCTACGAGCTCAGCATGCAAGAGTTGGTGGCCCGGAAGGTGGATGAACGCATGGTAGCACATCGGTCACACGATCCCCAGCTGTACATACCTCCTCCAATGGTCAGCCCATCAGGCAATCGTAGCAGCTGCGCCTCAACGGGGCAGGTAGTATCACATAGCATGGACGCCATGCAAACCCAGGACGAAACCACCTGCCCCGTTGATGAGATCACGCATCGGACACCATGTGAGCTACATATTCCCTTCAAGAACTTATCAATCAAGGTATGCTCGATGTAATATATGATTTTTGACTCGTACGTTCCGCAAGTTGCTGCTTAGGTTGATTACTAATAGATAACCTCTCATCACGTGAAGGTGGCGTCGGGAATGGCCATCCCAACGGACATTTCAGGGACTTACCACTGCAGGCCGATTCAGCAGGATACTCGAGGGTCGAAGTTGAGCTGGTGGAAGCCGTGTACGAGGACCTCGAGTTGGACTACCCAGGAGGAGACGGTGAGACGCATCTACGAGACACAAGCCACGCCATTATACTATGGTGCAAGCGGTACATCATCCTCCCTGGGCGACAAGCGGCGTCTCGTGCACCATCTCCTCCGGCTCCTCCGCCACCTCCTCCTGCACCATCTCCTCCGGCTCCTCCGCCTCCTCCGCCTCCTCCTCCACCGTGTCCACCTGCACCTCCCAAGACAAGGTCTCGCCAAGCTCCACCTCCTGCCAGCACAAGGGCAACGAAGAAGGCCAAAGTTGACTCCACCAAAAACAAGGTGCCGCCGTATGATTGCAGTTAAGAGGAGCTTGACGCTTATGTGGCAGGAGAAGTGAAGAGGCAACTCAAGCCTCGGAGTCCTGAAAAGAAGATACCTATTGACCCGAGCGTGAAGAATTTCTTCAAGGGAATGTCTACCGCAAACAAGGAGGCCTTAAAGCTATCGGACTATGACCAAACACTTAGGAAAGCCTATTACAAGAAGTCCAAACCAGTTTCTCAGCTTGGAGAACAACCACACCAAGTGGTCGAGCCGTTGGTGACCGGCGAAGACTTTGGCATAACGGATTTCATTTCGGACACCGGTCTAACCATGGCTCAGTTGGTTGGAGGCGCACCAATCCCGAAGGCGGAAGTGGCATACAAGTTTGAACTCGGTAAACCGCTTGTCAGGCCTGAGCAACTGCAGTCCCTACCGACACAAATGTACAAATTCCATGAACGGTACATGCAAATGAGCGCCAATGGTAGAGAGATGTTCGGAGCGAGGATCAGAAACCCCGACTTCTTGCAAGGAGAAGATGTTCTATGGATCCATTTCAAGGATGTCTTCGATCTGAACCATCGGGACGCCCTCGACGTCTCTCTTCTGAGCGCATAGATTTTGTAAGTATCTTTGAGTTCGATTTGTTTCGTTCAATAATTAGCTCCTGGCATATATGTAAGCAATAATAATTTCCTTTTATTGTTGTAGAATGGAGATTCAAAGGGCCCGACGGCGGGGGTTTACAATACTGGGTTCATCGACCCTCGGAAAATCAACACCGAAATGCTCGACATGTACGAGAAAGACACAGAGGACAATCTCGTCCATCTCCTAACGCAGCAGCATTACAAGACGTTCATACTATTGCCGTACAACACAGAGTGAGTTTTTATTGTCGTTCGAACAAATTTCATTCCCATACATATAATATGTACATTCTGATATTTATCTCATCTCACACATATTCCAGATTCCACCGGGTCCTGTTCTTTTTCGACTTGGACGTATGCAGAGTCACTGTGTACGACTCAATGAATAAAGAGGAGAAGGTTTTTGACAAGGTCTTCCAACTGATAGACAGGTAATATAATGCCATTTATTCCAAAGTCGCGGGATTCTATTGCTATTATGTTGATCTCGGGTAATATTTAATTAATCATAGCTTTCAACTGCACATGTAGGGCTTGGGGTCGGTTCCGTCAATTGGTCCGCGGGACTTGGAAAGAAAAACTTGGACGGAGGTTTCATTTTCCAGTGAGTACATGCATGATCCAAAATTATATTGAATTGAATATCTAGTTACAGTTAATATAAAGAGTATATTAAATCTCTCATCGTTTCTCATGTAGTGTGCAAAGCAGGACAAGGGAACTAACTTATGCGGCTACTACGTATGCGAGTATGCCCACTGCCTATCAAACCAAATATACACCACACGAGAGTTCGATGTACGTATACATAAACCATTCAAAATTTCATTGCGTATCGATTTGTTAAGTTGTTTATTAATTTCATATATTAATATGTCATTATTTTTCGAATGATAGCGTATTCACATGAGGGAAAAACTCCCACACAAGGATTTTATCACGGCCGTTCAAGAACAACTGATGGGGTTCATCAACGAAGAAGTCCTTAATCCCGATGGTGAATTCTACTACGACGGATCGACAATTCGTAACGTCGGTCCTTCCTCTTCTGACGTAACGCAGGCGTCGAAGTCGTAGCTATAGAGCAAATGAATTGTACTATACATGCATGTATATATATATATATATATATATATATATATATATATATATATATATATATATATATAATCAACCATGCAGCAAACAGGGCCATGCAAATAAAAAAAATGGTACATGGATCTTTAGTCCCGGTTGGTAACACCAACCGGGACTAAAGATGGATCAGCCGGCCACGTGGTTGACCGATCTTTAGTCCCGGTTCGTGTTACCAACCGGAACTAAAGATCGATCTTTAGTCCCGGTTATTTCACCCGGGACTAAAGATCGCTATTTTTAGTCCCGGATTCGTAGTCCCGATTAGACAACCGGGACTAAAGGGGGGTTATGAACCGGGACTACAAATGATTTCTCCACCAGTGCTAGCAGCCGTGCCGAACGGGGAGACAATAACGGAATCAGAATAGAGCACGTGTATGTCCAACGAAAGCATCGGCATCCCTGTGTCCGACCAGGATCCTACATCACCTACTCCCTCCGTCCCCATAAAAAACCAATCAGTATGGGATATATATTTTTAGAACAATAAATCTGGACATGCTTTTTGTCTATACTCATTGTATTAGGAAACATCCCATCTCATTTTAGATTGGTTTTTTATTAGACGAAGAGAGTATGTATTTGCTTATGTGCACATGCACATGGATGACGACAACACACGTAAGCATGCATGGATTGACCTAATTAAATCAATACAATACACACATTCTCTGGTAATTACTATTGATTTTGTAAATAAGTAGATACATCTGTCACGTATCTACATAGGTACGCAAACTTTATATACAATCTACCATACCTATTTCATATTTATAATTTATTAACTTTATCTAAAGCATGTTTTATATAATATCTATTATGCGAGCATTTCATAAGTTAAGCCGACTACGATCTAATACTAAAGGCTTACTTCGTTTCTTCAGTATAAATCATGCTTACTTACAGTAAATATAGAAGCGAATATGCTTGTAAGTTGGTTAAAAAAGGTATGAGAAGTCGTGCTAGCACATGAGAAGCACATCTGATAACCAACTCAAGCGCCCTTACGAGTGGTCGAGGTACGACTACACACCTGGTCCTCAACCAGCATTGTAGCGATCATCTCAACATCTCTACGGGTGGTCAAGTAATGACTACACACCTGGTCCTCGACTAACATTGTAGCGATCCTCTTACCATCTCTACAAGTGGTCGAGGTACAACTATACACATGTTCCTCGATCGGCGTTGTAGCGATCCTCCACGCGCACCTCTACGAGTGGTCAAGGTACAACTACACACCTGGTTCTTGACCAGCCTTGTAGATCCTCTCACCACCACTACGAGTGCTCGGGGTATGACTACAACCTTGTCCTTGGCCACGTTGTAGAGATCCTCTCACCACCTCTACGAATCCTCTATGAGTGGTCAGGGTACGATCGACTACATACTTGGTCTTCGACTGATGTTGTAGCAATCCTCTCACCACCTCTACGACTAGTCAGGGGTATGACTACACACCTGGATCTCGACCGGCGTTGTAGCGATCCTCCCACTGCCTCTACGAGTGGTCGAGGTACGACTACAGACCTGGTCCTCGACCAGCGTTGTAGCAATCTTCTCACTACCTCTAGAGTGATGGGGGTACGACTGCACACTTGGTGCTCAGCCAACGTTGTAGCGATCCTCTCACTAAGTCTACGAGTGGTCAGGGTACGACTACACACCTGGTTCTCGACCAGCCGGTAGCGATCCTCCTACCACCTCTACGAGTGTTCGAGATACGATTACACACCTGGTCTTTGACCAGCGTAGTAGCGATCCTACCATCTCCATGCACTAATATGTGTAAATTTTTTATGCATATCAAATGTGCAATATTTGTTCGTTGATTCTTTTTTTCTTATATCCCTACTGGTTGAAGTTGTTTCTTATCGTCCTTTTACGTTAGCCTACGTTAGACTGACTAATTACTAGTTCTCAATCACTTGTCTAGGGACGCCTGGCGCTGACGGATTAGTCGGGCATTGAAGGGTCAAAAGACCATGTCAGACATGGTCGTGAAAGAGTACCCATCTATAACGTATTAATTGGCCAATTAATAGGGAATTGGTTTTCCCAATTTCACAGGTGGGGGCCAGGAATTCGCTTCTTCACCTTAGTTTGTTATGAGATTCAAGCTGCTTTTGTGGGAAGCTTCCAACAAATCCAACCGAGGGCTAGGGATAGTACTCATTTATTGTCATACATGGATATAGTTTATTTTCAATTCATATCATCTTACTCGCAAGCATTCATTTGGGGCTTTCTATCTACAAATTTGTTCTGAGAATTGATTTCAGGAAAGTCAGATAACAGAAGAAAAGACATATATATACTAGTCTCAAGGCTCATAGTAGTCGGGAATTTTTTCCAACTAGATGGATGCTGGATTAGTGAATTCAAGTTTCAGTACATATAAGAAGAGATCCCATGACAGAGCAGAGAGTTGTCAAGTGATCATACTTTGTTCTGATTGCATGAAATTCTGAACGACACTCTATAGCATGGTCGCATATCTTGTATGGATCTGAGAACCTACATAAGGAAAAAGGAAGATTTCAACAAAGCGATGGTTTGTCCGCCGAGATTAAGTTTTCTGACCTCAATCAAAATTCAAATATTGGTCATGTTCTCTGACATGGTCAAGGAAGAAATCGATCTTGCCGTGAATTCCATGTTACTCGGCCATCCGATAACAGTCAAGTGAGTCCGATAAGGATCGATCTTAATTTGGATCGCATGGATGAGAATGCTAGTTTGATCATTTGCGTTGAGGTTGAGGCTACTATCAGTGTTATTGATAAGGCATATCTAATACTGTTGGGTTAAGGTTCGACGGGGCCAACCATACCAAGTTTTATACAGAATCATGCCTAGTATACAAAAGGTATCCTAGATAAGGAAAGAGAAGCAAAGTCCTACTCGGACACTACAAGGTCAACTCGGATTGTATCCATGCTTAACTCTTAGTGCTACTTAGATAAAAAGGCACGCGAGGGTATAAATACAAGACCCTCTAGGAGGAGAGGGGAGAGGCCAAGTCAGAAAACATGTCTAGACAGACCAATAGGTGAAGATAAGCCTAGATAGATCTAGAAAAGCCAATACAAGACAACTTCAAACTTGCCAAGTTCATATTCGAGGATGAATTAATACTACATTAGCTATCGACTACATGTGAGAGTTACATGAAGCTAGGCCGACAAGGACTAGATTAGGTCATCCCAACTATTATACTTGTGAGATACTTTTATATTAAGGCCACACTAACTTCAGCCCATAGGACTATAGGAGTAGAGCTATTACCTATCAGTTACGGGACCCGAACATGTATAAAAATATATGTCTCTCGTCTCTTTTACCTCAATCTCGGATATATCCTAATACCAACGATCCCTATACTATAAAATATCTTAGTCAGGATATAGCCCTTCGACAAATCTAGATGTATAGCTTTCAAACAATTGTCAACCGCAAGAATTACTTTAAGATTCGTGTAAGTAAGAACGAAAAAAAAAAACGCGTAGTGGTGATGAGATTTGGTCCCGACCTCCGCTTCTTGAAAATAGCTTTTTACTATGTGTTTTTAAAAGTTATATACAAGTTGTATTGTATTGTAAGTCATAATGTAATTACGATACAATTATACTACATTTAAATATGAGAAATTTCGAGAAATGTATCGATAGACCACCCTATTTAATAGGGCCTTTTTATTCAAAGAAAATTCATAGGAATTTTAGAGGATGTCATTCTTATAAGATTTTTTTCTATATAGATATTTGAATCAAAGGAACGAATCCTATAAAATTTCAATGGAATATCTCTTCTCATGTAAGTTTTTGAAGGAAATATAGCATAAGGTAGAACCTCATGGAAAGATTTTTTTGAGTCTTTATCTCATCTCCATAAATACATGTATTTTTCTGCAGTCTAATTAAACGGTTATTCCTATGTTTTTCTTAATTTTGTAATCTTTTATTTTGCACTTGTATTTTTATCATAATCCTATATGTTTTTTCTTTCCTCTATTTTTTTTCTTTCATGTGATTCAGAGGGTCCTAAAACTGGTGGAAAAAGTAATTTCCTTCCATTAATTTACACCTATTTACGCCAGCTGGTTGCGTACCTCAAGCGTGTCTCCGAGGATGACGACGAGACCACGTGAGATGGGGTGCACAGGCACCCACGCCTCGTCCTTGAGCACTTGCAGCCCGGCGCAGCTCATGTCCTGCTGGAGGACGCTGATGGCGCTGCCATCGGAGTGCGAGCTAAGGCCCAGCACACGCTCAGCCTGCGGGCACGGTGGGTACAAGTTAATTCTCACCCCGTGCGCCCTCTCCTCGCCAAACAGGTACTCGAACGCCCCCCGGCCCAGGCCGAGCGTCTCGGCGATCCGCGCCAGCAGCCACCGGCATAACTCGCCGATCTCGATGAAGTACGTCTCCAGGGTTTCACTGCATGTGCACGAGCGTTAATGAATTACAGTTCTCGGTCCAGTTTAATTAATATTCATGTCCGTTAATTTTTCAATATAATATTGTCAATGTTCTACTTCCTCCATCTAAAAAAACCTAAAATTAGATATTGACATAATCTATTATAACGAATTTGATCAAGAGTCTGTATAGAATCGTTGTATTAAATTATATAAAATCTAATCCTAGGTTTTTTTTTTACGGAGAAAGTATATGTGAGAGATATTTAATAATTTGTTTTTCTAACAATGGACAATTAAATATTTGCCACTGGACTCATATGTCATAGACATATGAGGTCCTATATAACATAGACTATAAGTAGTAAATCCTTAATTGTTACATCTTTAAAGTGACAAATAGTTAAATGCCTCGAACATCATCTAGTAGTACGTATTTAAAGAGAAGGTATATCCATATACGTAGTACTAGTTGATGTCCATCTAATAATATATTGTTACTACCTTCGTCCTAAAATAAGTGCAGTTTTGCACTATTCATGTTCAACGTTTGACCGTTCGTCTTATTTAAAATTTTTTTATGATTAGTATTTTTATTCTATTAGATGATAAAATATGAATAGTACTTTATGTGTGACTAAATATTTTCAATTTTTTCACAAAATTTTTAAATAAGACGAAAAGTCAAATGATGTACATGGATATCCATGACTGTACTTATTTTGAAATTATATTACTGAACGGAAGAAGTACGTTAATTAGGTACGTACCTGAAGTTGACCGGAGATGTGGGCCAGAGGTAGGGCTTCCTTTTGGACACGGGCCTGTGGGCGAGGGCCAGCATGTTGCACCAGTCAAGCTTCTGGTCCTCAGAGAAGACGAACGCGTGGCCATATCCCTGGATGGCATCCAGCTCCATCGGGTACTTTTCCTTCTCCTCCAGCGGTAGCGCGAAGAACTCCCGCGCGACCTTCTCCATGCCGTCCAGCACCTCATGCTCAACGCCATGGTTGACGATCTACGAATGTAATATATATATTCCATTTCCGTAACTTTTTTATTGATGTTAAATAGCGAACTACTAATACGCTACCCATGCATATTTTTATTTATTACTTCATCTGTTTTACAATGTAAGACTTTCTAGCATTGCACATATTTATTTAGATGTTAATGAATCTAGACATATGTGTGTGTTTAGATTCATTAATATCTATATATATGTGAGCAATGCTAGAAAGTCTTATATTGTGAAATGGGGGAGTACATCTCTCATGCATGGTCATGGGGTTTATGTCCCTTGTTGACTGTTGAGTCGATCTACTTCAACTCAAAATTTATGGTTACGTGTGAATCCTGTTTGCAGATGTTATTACAATTCCTTACTTAAAAAATAGAGTAAAGCTCATCACCGGTTTTTAAACTTGTACCGCTGTGTCATCCCGGTCCCTAAACTCGCAAATTGACCGTTCAGCTCCTCAAACTTATTCGACTGTGTCATCCTGGTCCCTAAACTTGCAGATCACTCGTTTAGGTCTTCCAATTTGTTCAGTTATGTCACCCCGGCCCCTAAACAGGATGATCTAAAAACTTTATATCAAAAAATAATTCATAACTTTTTCATGTGAGCTCTAATGAAGACAAACTTTATATCAAAATTGTAGCCCTCGACGCGACTTAAAACTTTATATTAAATTAATAAAATACTAAATTAAGGGTCAGAAATAGGCTTAGTTTCATACTCCGTATTTACTAGTAACTAGCATGTGGCCCGCGCAGATTACGCGGCTAGCATCATTATATTTTCTCTCATATAATAGCATATATATTTTCTCAATGTATTATTCAAATATATTAAAATGACAACATAATTTTAAATTTTGAACTAACTTTACGAAACTACTGATGTGTAATATTCATATTGTATTTTATATACATGTTAGTTATTAATTATTTTTAATATTAAATTTTAGTTATTTGTAAATTATATTCCTATATTGACTCTAGACTCGTCTTTCAATATTTCTTTTTTTAATTCCGAATTTTCGCTATCTGTAAATTGTACTTCTATGTAGACTCTAGCCTCTTCTTCCAATATTATTTATTTTTAATTCTAAATTTTTATTATTTCTGATTGTATTTTTATGTGGCCTCTAAACTGATCTTTCAATATTCTTTAATTTTTAATTTCGAATTTCAGTTACTTCTAAATTATATTACTATATTAATTTAGACTCTTCTTCCCATGTTTTTTTTAATTTTAAACTTTAGTTATTTGTAAATTGTATTTTTATATGAACTCTAAACTCTACTTTTAATTTTATTACGTTTATACCGAATTTTAGTTAGTTTTAAATTTCTATATGGACTATATACTCTACTTCTAATATTCCTAATTTTTAATTTCGAATTTCTATTATTTCTTAATTGTATTTATATATGGACTCTATAGTCTACTTCTAATATTCCTTATTTTTAATTCCGAATTTCTATTATTTCATAATTGTATTTCTATATGGACTCTAGTCATCTCTTCTAATATTCCTTATTTTTTAATTCCGAATTTCAGCTATTTCTAAAATTGTATTTCTATATGGACTCTAGTCTCCTCTTCTAATATTTCTTATTTTTTAATTCCGAATTTCAGCTATTTCTAAATTGTATTTCTACATGAACTCTGCTTTTTTTCTTTTTCTCCGATTAATGTGAGAATTTCTAGTTATTTCCTAATTGTATTTCTATATGGACTCTATACTCTACTTCTAATATTCTTTATTTTTTAATTCCGAATTTTAGCTATTTCTAAATTGTATTTCTATATGGACTCTAGTCTCCTTTTCTAATATTTCTTATTTTTTAATTTCAGCTATTTCTAAATTGTATTTCTACATGGACTCTGCTTTTTTTTCTTTTTCTCCGATTAATGTGAGAATTTATAATTATTTCCTAATTGTATTTCTATATGGACTCTATACTCTACTTCTAATATTCCTTATTTTTAATTCCGAATTTCAGTTATTTCCTAATTGTATTTCTCTATGGACTCTATACTCTACTTCTAATATTCCTTATTTTTAATTCCGAATTTCAGTTATTTCCTAATTGTATTTCTCTATGGACTCTATACTCTACTTCTAATATTCCTTATTTTTAATTCCGAATTTCAGTTATTTCCTAATTGTATTTCTATATGGACTCTAGTCTCCTCTTCTAATATTCCTTATTTTTTAATTCCGAATTTCAACTATTTCTAAATTGTATTTCTATATGGACTCTAAGCTCTGCTTCCAATATTATTTATTTTTATTTCTGAATTTTTATTATTTCTAATTGTATTTCTACGTGGACTCTAAACTCATCTTTCGATATTCTTTAATTTTTACTTTCGAATTTCAGTTACTTCTAAATTGTATTCCTATATTGACTTTAAACTCTTCTTCCCATGTTTTTCTTAATTTCGAATTTTAGTTATTTGTAAATTGTATTTTTATACGGACTCTAAACTCTACTTTTAATTTTATTATGTTTATTCTAAATTTTAGTTAGTTTTAAATTCCTATATGGACTCTATATTCTACTTCTAATATTCCTTATTTTTTAATTCCGAATTTTTTTTCTTAATTGTATTTCTATATGGACTCTATACTCTACTTCTAATATTCCTTATTTTGAATTCTGAAATTCTATTATTTTCCAATTGTATTTCTATATGGACTCTATACTCTACTTCTAACATTCCTTATTTTTAATTCCGAATTTAAGTTATTTCCTAATTGTATTTCTATATGGACTCTAGTCTCCTCTTCTAATATTACTTATTTTTAATTCCGAATTTCAGTAATTTTCTAATTGTATTTCTATATGGACTCTAGTATTCTCTTCTAATACTCCTTATTTTTTAATTCTGAATTTCAGCTATTTCTAAATTGTATTTCTATATGAACTCTGCCTTTTCTTTTTCTTCGATTAATGTGAGAATTTTTAGACCATGAGAGCGAACGTGGAGGCTCTTTTTTCTATTCCGTATTTAGAAAACACCAAAAATAAATGGACCGTAGTGTTTGTAATTGCCTATTTTGTTAAACACAAACTATCGTTGTAATGCGAGGTTAATTATGATAATATGAGTATATGACCTACTCCAACCTAATCAAATGTTTAAATTTCTTAACTAATTCAACACGAGAGCTCACACTAATTGTTTCTCCTACATGTCTATACCATAAGACAGCAACCGTAGTGTTCGTTCCCGCAACTGCTAGGCTGACTTGTGGGCCCACATTGTCGGTGAGAGGGGGAAAGCATCCGGCCGCGTGCGTGTGGGGCGGAGAGGTGGCGAAATACACGCAGCCTGCAGGGAAGGAGGAGGGGGTGCCAGTTCCGCCCTTCCCGTTGCCGACGCCCGCGGACCTTCATGGTTGCATGCCGCTGACGTCGCCCGAGCTCACTGCCGCCCTCGTCGACGAGCCACCGCCGTCGCCGCTCTCGCTTCGCCCGCTGCTCGAACCCGTCGCGGAGAGGCGGCGAGATCCGTCGACGAGAGGGGGGACAGAGAAGGGCGAGCGCACCAGCCGCTCGAACTGCTCGAAGACGGCCAGGTCGGCGCCGCCGTTGGCGCGCGCCGCGGTGATGCGGGTGCTGGCCACGGAGCCGGATCCAAAGCGGCGCGGCGTGTGTGCGATGTGAATGGGGAACGAGTGCGGGCGTGGCCGCGTGAGGCAGTGAGTGAGTCAGTGAGTGGACCCGGGTTGGAGTTAGGCAGTTAGCAATCAGGGTTAGGCATGTCGATGGGCTGCTGGGCTGTTCATGGGCTTCATGCCATGTGCAATAGTAGGTTGGTTTTTCAGGTGTTTATTCTGTCGATCTGCTTCTGGAGACAGATGATGGCCTCCATCACTCCATGTGAATATGAGAATATATGGGTGTCGTAGAGAAAACTTTCTTATGGACTGAAATAAGTAAAGGGAAATTCTCAACCAAATATTAAAAATACTTTTTCTTCCCAAGGACTAGCATATCTGAGAACCATATTCTTAATCTTTGTGAGCTCGTAAATGGGGGGAAATCTTTATGGATCATACACAATAGTTTAGAAATATAGATAATTCATGTCCAATATATTGTTCATACCTACGAACAATTATGTAGTTTGACATACATGTCTAAAATTATGCTAAATATAATCTGATAATTACAGTGAAAATGATTTTATTTTTGTTTTTTTGTTTTACCATGTTTATGAGTTATTTCTTAAAATCCCGATGTAACGCATGGGTATTCAGCTAGTATATATATAGATAGACTGATACCTGGAAGGCGCCCCACTCCTGGCAGGCGAGCTTCAGATTGTTCAGCCCCTCGCCGTTCTCCAGTCGGGCGAGATCGATCACCGGGATTTGCTCGTGGCACCGCACGTTGGAGTCCGGCCGCTCTTCGCCGTCTCTGATGTACCGCTCCGGTACGGTTGAAAGGCATGCCTTCTGTAGCTCCTGGATGTCATGGAGCTCCCCTACCCTAATCTGATCAGTAGTAGAGCAGATAGCAGAAGCCATGAGTGATTGAGGCTAGCTAGCTAGATCGAAGGCTAGCCGTTATATCTGGTTGGTCCGCTGTACTACTGTATGTTCTGTCAAGTCTTGGTTTGGATACTTTATATATACGTACGGGCCCTGGAGCCCAGGACTTGACAAATTATTTTTCTTGGCTAATTTAAAGTTCCAAATTAAATACAATTACACTTAGCTGTCATGTCAGACCAATCGATTAATTAGATGTCTGTATTCAACTTAGCTGTCATCTGAGATGATAGTTCCAACCTACTCATACATGTATGATAAAAAAAAGGAAAATTACATCCTCTATCTTAAAATAAATTCATTTCCATATCCAACGTTTAACCCTCCGTCTTATTTAAAAAAAATAATAAAAAATTAAAAATAAATCACGCATAAGATACTATTCATGTTTTATCATCTAATAACAATAAAAATACTAATCACAAAAAAGTTTCAAATAAGACAGCCGGCCAAATGTTGAACACAAGATCCCATAAATATACTTATTTTGGGACGAAGGTTGTACTTATTATGAGACTAAATTTTATATTTATTAGCAAAATACACGTGCTTCACAACAGGTGAAGAAAGCTTTGATTATACACATACAGACAACACAGATGAAACCCTATCAACTGTCAACTAAAAGAAATAAGGGAAGCCCAAATAATAATAAATACATAAACAAAACGAACAAAGTGAAGATAAAATAAGAGACAAGCTGTATAGTAAGAGAGGATAAGACACCTACTCTCTCTGTCAAAAAAATAGCTTTAAATATGAACATACGCTATGTTTAGATTTAAAGTCAGAAGTTGGTTTTTTATTGGACTCCATGGAGTAAGAGGCAACGCCTATGAATAAGCAAATAGACACATCTACACCCCAACCAGTTGTGGAGAGAGAAAAAAATGCGAGCAGATTCCACTTGTTATGAAACTATTATCTCCTGCCAGAGATAAATATGGGCTCATATCAAATATATGAAAACGTATCCTAATAGGACTCTTCCTATTATTAGTATATATACTGAGAGAGAGGATTTGAGAGGTTGGTTGATATATCTACATATGGTTAAAGCAATAAAACTGTGATGCCCCTCCCTATATCCGTGTTCATCTACTATATAATTGCATGCATGAGATCGTTGTCTTCTACTCCGGATTAGCGAATAGGCCACTAGTTATTTAATACGTTATCAGCACGAGTTCGCTCGTCCCGCTGATCCGCCGGGTAAGTTTTTTACTAGATCAATTTGTTTACTGATGAGATTGATCTATTGTGTTTATGCATGTGTCTGCCGTCGGCCGAGACGATCGCCTCCGCACGTAGCCGCGCACCGAGGCAGCCCGGAGCAGCAGCCCCGCCGGCGTCCTCACTGGATCCCCAAGCCGCCGACACATGCGCAGATTGCAGCTGCAGCAGCCATATGGACCTATCCAATTTCAATTCACTAATGCATATGCATATATGTATCGATACAGTGTCTCGTATCTAACCACAAATTGATCTGTTGTTTTGCATGTCCGCCGTCGGCTTGCTTATCCTCCGTCTGCGCCACGTGAGGCACCGCGGTCAGGCGCGTGCACGTCCGGCACTGGTGCCGGAGATTGCCGTGCCCACGCAGCCGCACGGAGACGTGGCGCCTGGGCCGCTCACGTGCAAGCCGCCGACGCATGCACATGCACTAGTGCAGATCGCAACCAGCTGATGAACCAAGGAAGCACATGCATGTATGGGTGTGTGATCCAATCTACGTTGAATGCATGCATCTGTACACCACTAAGTACGTCCATACACGGATCGGCATGCAAGATGCACGTACTGACGTACCAATCGATCTTCACCAACCCATCGTATTCTTCAACAACCGGACGTCGTCACACCGATCGATATATGTTATGCATGGCATATACGGATCGGCAAAATTTACAGCGACCAAACGAGATAAGTTACTGATTTCATCTATTCTAATACTTAGTAGTAGCGAGATTAACATGCTAGATTATGTCTCTAGTCGGTTTATTTTCTCGCATGAATAGATATATTTGTCCGACCTTTGCGCCGACTCTTCTCTTGTTATATTGCCGACCACGAAGTTCGGCACTACGCGCCCAAAGGCGTTTACCGTGCACACAAGAAGGTGTACATACATAATCTGTTAAATTGAACGACGGAGTGCTGTCCCGAATGACGACACCTCATACTCGGTAACACACGACACCACCTAGAAGTTGTCGTCTATCTAGCTAACATAGTCGTTGATCTATAAATAAATTAACACACTCGTCATCGCTGATCTTATGGATCAGCGCGCTTGGGACACTGTTGGTTGTGACTTGTATGTTAATAATCCGTCATATTGCTATCTGTATGAAGTAGATGGTAACAAATCCGAGTCATCGGCAGCTGCATGCGCCGCCGCCGCCTGCACGTAGCGACACCCTGACGCCGCCGCATGATGTCTTCCCCTTTGTCAATGGTTGCCGAATCAATCCAGAGACTTTCCCTCATCGATCCGCCATCTGAAACGCCGACTCGACGGTCTTTCGAGGCCATCCGCAACGCAATTGACGGCCGCCGCCCGTAGCAATGCTGAGGAGCTTACTCCCGCCTCCCCTCGCCGCCGGTACGCACGGCATGCCTCCCGCGCTACCGCACGCAGCTGGGATGAGGGTCGAAGCCGCTATGAGCGCCCGCCGCCGATAGCCGTCCGCCATGCCAGCCTATATACCGAGCCGAGTTTCGTCGTCACGTAACATGGAGCTATGATTGTTGGACGCCGGTCACGGCCTGATGCCAACGAATGCCGGTGTCGGTGCTACTAGATGTTGCACCGCCGCTCCGCCTCTGACCATGGCAACTTGCCATAGTCGTCCATCTCTACCGAGGGCTCACTAGTACGTTTGCCATTGGTTCCATCCGTCGTCTCCATTGAAGAATGGCAATTGGATCATACCTCACCCACTTCTTGTGGGAGAAGGTCGTAATAGCCCATTGGGCAACATATGAGATGGGCTGGCCAGGTTTTCAAGCTAGCCAGTATAAGGAGGTGGGCCAAGTAGAAATTGGCCTATTAAAAGGAGTCGGGCACGAACTGTGATTTTGGTCCGAAAACGGCATTTTATTTCAAAAGTCCTTGGTTTCCAAGGCATTATGCGGAACTCGGAAATTATGTGGAAAAGTCCTATGGGATATTAGAAACTACAGGGAATATACATTCGCCATTTATTGAACCTTCATGAATTGGGTTTATGCCAAATAGAGAAGAATTAAGGATTTATACCTTAGTCTCGTATTTCTAAGTATTTGCTTTAACTATTTAGTTAGTTTCTTGAATAACCATAATCAATCCTAGAAACATTGTTTTTAGGCAAAAGAGCTTCCATAAACTTGTGAAACCTTTGTTTTAGCACCCCTTTTGGAAGCATCATATTTTATGGTTTATTTACTGGCAATTCCTTGTTTGGGGTAATTGATTGTTCTGTGGGTTACCTTTGAATAGCAGAAAATCATGTTAATTGCTAGGATTGTAATGAAAGGTGTGTATAGAAAACCATTCTTTACTATTTTGTACTCGTTTTGTGCACTTTATTTACTATATAAGTAAACCGGTAGAAAGTTGCATAAAAGGACATCATGTAAGTAGTTACATGTAGAAAATACATTTATTGGGCAAATGAGTAATAGAATTATTCATATATCTTCTCTTTGTCTAATTGTCGTCACATTTGTAGAAGGCACAATTATACATTCTTCGTATAGAATAAATGTATACACTCATCATGAAGAGAGTATATTATTGACTTAGAGATATTTATTAGTGCATGACTATCATAGAAGATAAGCTACAACTAATTTATATTAATTGTGTCCAAGTAGATGCAATGTCATCGAATTTGCGAATATCTAGATGAGAAGTCTATATGCCAATATGCCCTGCACCAAAATTATCTATCAAAAGGCTATGCACCTATGCAGTGTCTATAGTTAATTTGATTGATAATGTTATGTCCATCTTCCATGTATAAATGACTTTACAAATGAAGTATTGTTTTTATGGATGTATGTACATTATTTTGAGTAAATTGGTCATTTGCATTTGAAGCAATTTTGGCCTAGATGCAACATGTTTAGTTGTTAGAATTGATACACAAGAAGTTGTATTACTGTCAACATGTGCATTTGCACGCACATATATGACTTATACTATTAATATGTTCATGAAGAACATGTATACTCAAAATTTGTGGAAGGAAAGGAATTTGGTGCATTTGAATTTGATGTTCAACTCAAGGGGAGACGAATAGTAATGACAGTAATCTTGCATTCGTTCTTTTGAGATAGTATTTTACAATACACGAGTTACATTATAGTTTAGATTAAGTTCAATATGAAGAACATGGTTAAGCTCATGTAGATCATCTTTATCTTTTGCTTTAGGCATTGAAGCATCTGCATTAGATTACTGAATATTTTTTTATATAGGTCATCTCACCTTACCTATATTGCCTTTTTTTTTACTTGTAGTAATTCTTGAACCTTTTGTGGGATAAAATTGTGAATTGTATGTCTACCATTGAATGTAAATATTTGTCTTGCCTATTATTTGAAGTTTTTTGGCGAATGTATTCTTATTATCCACTAAGCCTCAATCAACCATGTAGGTTGATAGTTCTAAGTGCATTGATGCCATATTGGCATACATGTAAAGTTGTTTACTTATGCACATGGACAATTAGAATATTTATGTTTAAGCGTTGAAGCTTAAATATATCCACCTGCAACCACATTATTTCTTTTAAAAAAGTTGTACCATGAAGTTACAACAGATATATGGGTTTCACGACAACTATTTTGTAAGTTTTCTTACGATTGGCGTGAAAACGGGAGAAATATGTGTATTTTGCAAATTAATTTCAGAATATTTGCAATAAAGAAAAATAAGAAATTGTGGATATGTGGCAGGCAAATTGGTGTGTTATAGGTCAAATGCTAGAAGCAAAAATAACCCAAACTATTAGCGAATCTTATTTGGGATAATTATGAATTATTATCACACAACAAAGTATGTTATTTATTGGCCATTGAAAATTGCATATTCATCAAGGAAGTATGAAATTGCATATAGCTATTTGAAAACTATTGGTTTACTTGTAGTAAACAATATCCTAAATAATTAATGACATTTTGGATTCGAATGATTCTGTATGATCAAATGACACCACATTTACTTTGGCGTAATGAATAAAAGTTAGACATGTCACCCAATTAATTTATATTGGCATATTCAAGAAGAATAAATATTCTTGTAGAATAATGTTTGGGTGATTTGAAAAGTTCCATGATGGTTAAACTATGTTCATAGATTAATGTTTTAGTGTTATAGTTATGTTCTTGAAGACATCATGAAGTTATATAATACTAACACATCCATCTTATGATCATATCTATGTTGCATAAATATAAACATGAAGTTTATTAATCCAACTTAAATCAAGAATTGAATATAGTATGAGTAATTGGATCAAGGGCAAATAAAAAAAGCTAGAAAATAGAGTAATTTGCTCGACTAGTGGATATTTGTTTGGGCTTCATTGTCGCAGAATAATAACCCTCTATGAATTGGGATAACCTACAGTATTAGGGATGTGCAATTTTTCATGCCATTGCATTAATTTTTATGTTAGCTCACTGCATATAATATCTTTACCCCCTTTATTTTGTATAAGTGCATGTTCAATGAATGAACATTTCCCTCATATATCACCACCATAGCATACATATATGGGCCTCCACATGAAGTTGGGGATACAAATGGACTGAATTCCATTAATCTAGTGCCTATGATAGGGGATTTTTGTGATATGCTATTAGATAAAGATAGAATATCGGCATCAGGGAGAGAAAAGCCCATGTGTTAAAGATGCCTTATATTTTCAAGAAGAAAAAGATCTTTATAAGTAAGAATAACACACACGCCAAACTAAACTAGAAGGTTTAGTTTATTCTCCTATAAGCCAGAAGCGGGAGCTTGCCAGATAATTATGAATTAAAGGAGTAATCAGAAGTTATGTTTACTTGTAGTAAACTTTCTGCTAACAGTGGTATACCCCGGGTTTTGAATAGTATATCCACATATGCAGAGTGACATGTTAGTCAATGTTCTAAAATCTACGGGGACGCCTGCGGATTCTAAGATCTAACGAATATTGTCAATGTACCCATTAATAACTCCTTACAACTCTTGTAGAGTAATCACCATGAAGGTGAATTGCCTCATGAAGAGGTTCATCATGAAGATGAAAACCCAGAATTAAAGTGCGCACATCTATCTAATTCTGGGATGCGAAACAACCATACATCTTATGTTTGAGAAATGACTAAGATATGGTTTATAATGAATTAACCTCACGGAATGAGTATGTAGAGAAAAGAATAGTTGTCGACAACATCGCCTCTATGATTGCTAATATTTCTCTAATGAGAATCCGGATCCGGAACCAAAGTCCATGGCAGAGTTGCATAGTAACACTCATATCGGGTCTATTGAAGAAAGCAATGAGGTTGAATCATAGTCGCTAAATAAGTCTATGTGAACATGGAAGTTTAGACTTAATAGGAAATGAAGTGGTGAAAAGTGACGGTTCATTTGGTCATGGAAAAGACTGATATTCTCCTACTATAAATGTATTAAATTCCGCTATATATATCGCTGGCAAAAGGCATGAATGAATAAATGATATGCAGTTTATGGGTTATGAAAATCCATATGAAGTTTTCACTAGAAAGAAAACAATTTCGCAACATATATGCAAATCTCATGCTAATTAGTGTCATGAAGCACACTATATTCTCATGAAGAGAATTGCAAGACTCATAGAAGAGTTTATGATGACTCACGAAGAGTTTTTCTCCTAGAAGTGAGAATATTTCTCATAGCAGAGAAAATGACTTCCGGAAGAATAAGTTGATCCCTGTAGGACTACGCTATTGTATGAATTACCGGTTAATCTCCATATAACATCGATAACTCGTACTCCCATGAAGTGAACAGACCCGTTCAAACGAATGAATTGGAAAATCACATCCACTAGCATGCAAGTGGATCGGTAGTTTTCTGCATACTATGAAGGTGTAAGAATTTATATATCATTAAGATATACTACTTATTGATGGTATTTGGCAATCTTATTAATTCCCCTAATGCAAAAATATAGACCGGTTTATGTCACTCTAAGTGGTTTAAGCTAATTGTTGAAGATTAGTGAAACAATCAATTTGGTAACGATTGATAAATCCACTAAGAGAAAGTTGCATAATATTTAACCTCTTGTATTGAGCTAATTATTTTATACATACCGCATATGTGTATCGTTGCAACTTATTTTACCATAGTCCTCCATAAGGATAAAACTTTGTTTGTATTGCACATTTGAATAAGTGGTTATACATATTGCTACTATACGTTGATTTATTTCTCATGAACGTTCATAGTAGAACTTATGAAATAAGTAAAGGAAAGATTAAACATTGTGGTAATTTTATTATCATTGTTTTACACATTAATAAAAATGTGGTTATGACATTGGAACATGGAAGTTTCAACGGATGTCTTATTGAGGGGGAGCATATATGCTAAACATTGATTATCATACTTAAGACTTGGAAGTCTTATATTTGATTTACCAAGAATTAATTAAATTAATCATTGTTTTGATAATTTACGTTGAAGGTTACTACCGCTATATTGTTATGTTAATCCAAGTTGATTAATATAATAAAGCATATAGATCATTAGCTATTTATGAAGATTAGTCGATCTTAAAGATTATGCGATCAAGAAGATCGTGTGTTGTACTCTTTTTCCCTTAGTGAGTTTTTACTTGAATATTTCTCACGCAAGGTTTTTAACGAGGCAACAAGTGCAATATAACTAGCGTGTACGATGTACTCGTTTCTCCTATCCTTTTCTCCCACTGGGTTTTTGGATGGAGTTTTTAATGAGACATGTGTATAGCGCGGTATTCGCCCAAGGGGGAGTGTTATGAAACTATTATCTCCTGCCAGAGATAAATATGGGCTCATACCAAATATATGGAAACGTATCCTAATAGGACTCTTCCTATTATGGGTATATATACTGAGAGAGAGGACTTGAGAGGTTGGTTGATGTATCCACATATGGTTAAAGCAATAAAACTGTGATGCCTCTCCCTATATCCGTGTTCATCTACTATATAATTGTGTGCATGAGATCGTCGTCTTCTACTCTGGATCAGCTAATAGGCCACCAGTTATTCAATACCACTGTCGTGCAAGAAATACGCTAACAACCGACTGGTATGATTATTTGGCAATTTGGATCCAGTCACATTAATGATAGTATAAATGATACTGAAATCATCTCAAAATAAAATAACTTGTTACATAATTAAATTTGTAACCAACGTTTATGGTATTATATGCTACTCCCTCTGTGTCATAAGTCGTTTAACTTTTTTTTTAAGTCAAACTCCAAGTTTATAGTAAAATTTGACAACATCTAAAATATAAATTAGTTTCATTAAATCTAACATTGAATATATTTTGATAATATATTTACTTTGTATTGAAAATCTAATATATTTTTTATAAACCTAGTCAAACTTGTTTTTATATATTTTAATAAAGTTACAGTTTAACTAGAAAAAAATCAAATGACTTGTAATATAAAACGGAGGGACTACTTTATTTGCGCCACATGTACGATCTGTTCAGTGCTCGTCGGCTCATCGCTAGTTCGCTACTGCTCCGCCATTCCTGTCGTGTCACCAGCCAAATCGAGGCGGACACGGTAGGAGCTAGGGCCACGTGTTGGACATGTTGCGTCCGATTTGTGTTGGTTGGGAAATTTTTTGCTCCAGAAACAAAGCAGCTCATTAACACGAAAAACGAAAAATAAAGCAGCTTCGATCTGGATTAAGGAAGCAACACATGATGTTTTTGTTGTCTCCAGCCACATAGACGGACTTGCGAACGGACGAAAGCAAGATACAACGATCAGAAAATTACCCTTTTTTAAGTAGATTGGAATAGATTAGATATATTACATATATACTTTTATTGCTCCTTTAAAACTTAGGTTTGAATAGCTCCATTTTTTAAATAGATAATGCCTTTATCTTTTATAATAATATTTGTTCATTCATCTTATTTAAAAATTAGTGTAAATATGCAAGCCGAGCATAAGCCATACTCAATGTAAGATATAAAACATATCACAATAAAATAAAAGATATTTATATAATTTTTTAATAGGATAATTGGTCAAACATCATGTCAAAAATCAATGCCATCATCTATTATGAAACAGAGCCACGGAGGGATTATAAAGGTAGGAATAGAATGACATACTCATTCGATTTCGGTAGAATTTTGAAGCACAAGAAAGCCTTAAAATCGGTATAAAGGAAAAACATAGGAATTCAAAACATAGAAAGAAGAAAACATCAGGTGGCACTTTCCTGCTTAGTTTCCTCCTAAATTCATATATATGTCGATTGGAATTTGAAAGAAATTGGTAGCAATCAATCCTTTGTTTTAAAGAAGAGGATCGCTAGAGTACGGAATCCCGTTCGAACAGGAAACATTATGAATCTAATCCCCTGTTTTTCTTGTTCCCATGCTCTTTGCCTCCTCACCTCTTTGCCCCCACCGAAGCAACAAAAAATGGAGGAAGAGGAATATACGTTGAGAAGAAGAACTGTGAAAGGGACAACGGGAGAACATAAGACGAGACAACGATGTGTGGCCATCGGTTAGCCAGCCGACGACACCTTTGACTAGGCACATGTGGTACCAGGTACCACATGACACCTGATACCTATGGTACCTGGTACGTGATACCCATGGATATCGGATGATACATAAGTACCAGGCATGATACCTTCAAGTACCCATATGATACCTGATACCTATGGTACTTGGTACCTGATACCATTGCACCTGGTACACATGGATATTAGATGATGCCTAGGTATCAGGCATGATACCCTCGAGGTATCAGACCCCTGGTACTTGGTACCAAACATGATACCTAGGTACCAGGCGCCACGTATTAGATGGCGCCTGACACAATCAACCTCCCCGCCCCACCCCCACACACATTCAATTTAAACAGACCACGTAGTTAATTTTTAACTCAGCGACCTACCACCCCGCCACCCCCACGTGAACTCGATTTGGTGCAAGCTACACAGTTAACTGTTAACTCAACCACCCACCCCCACGCGCAAGTTAAATTTTAACTCAGTGACCACAACCCAACCCTTCCCCCACACGCACTCGATCTAGTGCATACCACACAGTTAAATTCTAACTCAGCTACCCACAACCCATGCGTACTCGATCTAGTGCATACCACACAGTTAAATTTTAACTCGACATACTGACTCTATGTTATATATATATTACGGATTCCCATCGTAGAAATCGTCTACCCACTCTTTTCTCTTCCTCTCCACATTTTACGGATCAGCGACGACTTGTGGTTCCTTGTGCAGAGAGGAGGAACGGCGATGGCGATTAGGCGATGAGGAGAGGCGGCGAGGCAGTTCCAGTGATGGTGTCACGACCGGAAATAACCCAACGGGCGTTCCTTACGTGCGTGTATTATTCCTTGTCCCAGGAGGCAAGGTACACCAAAAGTTGATACATTTCAGAGTTTATCAAGCGGAAGCGTAAATAATTAATTTATTACATGGGCGGCGAAGGCCCAGTACACACAAAGACAAACGGGAAACAGCGGAAGACTAGGGCGACGACCACAGGCGCTCGACGGCAGGCACGAGCTAGACACCAAAGCCTTCATCTTCCAGGAGCTCCTCTTCTGGGTTTGGGAAAAATTGAGCAAGACTGAGTACAACCACCGTACTCAACAAGACACACCCACAAGTGCAGAATAAATGCAAGGGAGTACAAGGGAGCCATAATATAGGGGGTTAGGGTTTGCAGTAAACATCATTAAAGACACTTAGTTGCTCAAGGCTATTTTGCAAACACGATTCTAGAGCTATACAATATTATTAATCAAGGCCGTGAACCCACACGAACCTGCCTTAACCCAAGGCCTACGATGATTCAGACCGAACTGGCAACCCGACCCTGGGTCCCAGCTCGTCCCAAGCCAACCCAGGCCAACCATTCCACATTTTAGTTGTTAAGCAGGTTTTAAAAATTAAAACACTAACTTGGGTACATTGCTCGGCTTGCCCAGAACCGAGGGCGCGGCTATTCGAATAGGCTATACTCTGATCAGAGGTGTACATCTTTACCCACAAGACACATCTTCCTCACGTGTAACCACGTGCCACATACCACCACGGTATACGGACGGAAGACGTGACATAGTTTCCAACCCATCCTAGCCATAACCAAGAGTACCGACCCAACCCCACCTACAGCCAGAACCTCCGGGACAGGTAGGCAGGACTGAGCCCCTAGCAGCAGGACACCAGCCCTGTGCCATGACATCTCGACTACCGGGCCGCAGCTCGTGTAGCCTTCATTTGCCCTGGAGATGTCCATCGACCCCCGACTTCGTCCATCTCCATCCGTGTACTTTTGTTTATAACCAGACTGAGCCACAAACTAAGCCTTACCCACTAGACATGTGGAAGTACGGTAGTGCTTTGCAACAAAAGCCCGAAGACCGGTCCTTATATGGCCGAGGTGCTACTATCAAAACCGTGCACCCCGAGCCCAGCCTACAACCATTTTGAGGGTTTTGAATAGAGGGGGAGGTGTGAATCCAATTCCACAATAATCCAACCATTCCATAGTGTCCAGGTGATGAGAATATTCCCAAAGTCTAGAGTTGTAAAACCACCTAATGTTGCCTAATTAACCAGCGAAGCATCTACCTAAATTCATACTAGTGGTACCATGAGTAGAGTGTCCACTAGTTGGGGTTTTGTTTAATCTAGGGTGAACAAGGTAATAATATCAATAACAATAATAATAAGGTCATAACAAAGGTAAATAGGCATGGCTAAATAAAACAGTGATAACGCGGGAATTTAAATAAAGCGATAATGCAATAATTTAAATCAAAATAATTTTATAAACTGGGATTCAATATGCTCAAGGATGATGTGACTTGCCTTGCTCGCTTTCCCAAACGTCGGCTTCAACCTCCACGAAGAGCGGATCTTCCGAAGTTGTAGTGTCTACACGACCAACGGAAAAGAAAAGGCTTTTACTCTAATAAACTCCATATAACCAGCAAGAACAAAGCACAAAAATGGGTTCTTGACTTCTTAAGGAAAAATTAGAGACTTGAACGGTCCAATTCCGAGTTCAAATGGCCAAGTTATGGCCATTTGAAGTTTATATGCTCTTTAAATGAATATTTGCGAATTTCTTCATTTAAATTTTAATTTAAAAAGGGTTTATTGCGTCAGCCGAGGGGAGGGGGCGCGCAGACCGGGTCCACGGGAGTGGGGCCCACGCGGCAGCCTCACGGTCTACGGTGGACCGGGTGCACCCGGGCTCACACCGGCCAGCGCCGTGGGCCCCACGCGTCAGCCGCACCCGAGGGCACGGGCGGCTGACGGCTGGGCCCCACGCGGCAGCCACTCGGCGCGCCCGAGGGCGGCCACGCCGGCGCGGTCGGCGGGAGGCGGCGCCCGCGCCCCTATGGTCGCCGGCGGCGGCCATAGGCACGGCGGAGCGGCGGCCGAGAGAGGGGAAGGGAAGGGGGAAAAGAGGCGGCAGTCCACGGCTCACTCTAGGTCGACGGCGACGACGAAAAAGGCGGCCGGAGCGAAGGAAGGCGGCGGCGCGGCTCGGGTCGACGGGGTCGACGGTGTTCCGCCGGTCGGCGACCGAAACGGAGAGGTGGACGAGGTCGGCGAGGATGCGGCGAAGCCGAAGGAGGCGGCGCCGAGGTGGGAGGCGGTCCGGGGCGATGACGGCGGCGGACCGGAGCTCGGCGGCGACGGCGGAGAGAGAGAGCGACGTCGCGACCTCGAATCCGGCGAGGAGGAAGGGCGGCGAGAGGCGGAATCGGACGGAGGAGGCGCGGGGAGGGTTTAAATAGGGTTGGAAGGGGGAGAGAGCGGCCGGAGGGGAAGGAAACCGGCGCGGGAGGTCCGGCCGCCATCAATGGCGCCGGCGAGATTTGCGGGGGCAAATCCGCCCGTTCGAACGCGAGAGAGAGAGGGAAAAAGGGGGGAAAGGGAGAGGGGATCACGGGGAGTGATTCCCCCCACTTTATTGCACGCGGGGACGGCAGGAGGCGGCGGGATTCGCGGCGGCGGTGGCGCTAGGGCGCGTGGGAGGCGGCGGGAGCGGCGGGAGGAAGGGGATGACGGATGGGCCCGCCCGTCAGCGGCGCGCGCGCGGGGAGAGGCCGAGTAGGCCGCAGGGGAGAGGAGAGAGAGCGGGGGGGGGGGGGGAGAGAGATGGGCCGGGCCGGCCCAAGGGAGGGGAGGGGGACTTTTAGGGTTTTTCTTTTTTTTATAAAACCTTTTTAACTTTGTTTATTTCTTCTTAATTATTATTTGTGCTCTGAAAATTCCTCTAAAATTTATTTACACATTTTAGGCTTTTAGGAAATATACAAAAATCCTCCAAGCCTTATTTGACTTTTACTTTGCACATTTTAATTGTTGGAGGCTTTCACATGAATTTTAATTATTCTAGGCATAATTTAAAGGATATATTTTAGAGTCGTTTTGGGACGCGACAGATGGCTTGCCGACGAGGAGGACTAGTGGCAGTTCGGGGATGAGGAGGACTGGCGTCAAGGAGGAGCGGCGGATCCGGTGGCGCTGAGGTGCGTGGACGGGCGCGATGGTGGCATGTGCGGTATCTACGGGTGACTGTGGGTGAGAGGCGATGCGGCGGTGGATCCGGCTGCCGCTCTGCGCCCCATGCGCGCGGATCCAGCGCGGTTGCGGGCGGCGCATCCACGGATCCGGCGCCCCCTTCCTCTTTGGTTAGAGTGAAGATTAGAGTGAAGATGTAATATGATGTATGCTAGTGATATACTTAGGATGATGTCAATTTTAGAGTTGCATAATTTCTAAATTTTACTCTAACGTTATGTTTGAAGCATGTGGTCCAAGGGATATTCTTGTATTTCTTAAAAATTTATCTTTCCAATTAAGCCGAAAGTGTCTTCTAGCAAATTATCATTTTTTTTTATTTTTTTAGCCGAGACATGTTTTTTTGTCTTTTAGCAAATTACATAAAATTTGGGTGTCCTGTAGTAAAATTTGCAAAAAAAAAACTCAACCTAAAATGTCTTCTACTCCCTCCTTCGAAAAGTCTAAGACCTATTTCATTCTTTGGTTTTTCCAAAAGTCTAGGTCATATTTATAGTTATTATGTGCTAAATTAAATTGTTGATAGGAACCCAAGAAGTCATTTTAATGCTTATTGGTTGCATGTTTATTGGTTTTGTCACATGGTGACTGAATTAATTGCTTCTTGGTCTTGGTGAAAAAAGAAATAGGACTTAGATTTTTGGAAGGAGGAAGTAGTACAATAAATTCTGGACAATGGGTTGTTTAGATTCGTCGTATTAAAAGATGTCACATCCCTTTTTAGGTTTTTTTTTGACAAATGAAGTATCTTGGACTAATTCGCGAGACGAATCTATTGGGTCTAATTAATCCATGATTAGCCTATATTATGCTAGAGTAAACATTTGCTAATTATGGATTAATTAGGCTTAAAAAATTTGTCTCGCGGATTAGCTCTTATTTATAAAATTAGTTTTTTTTATTAGTCTATGTTCAATATTACAAATTAGTGTCTATACATCCGATGTGACAGGGACTTAAAAAAAATTTTAACCCCATCCAAACACCCCCTCAGATTCTTAGGGATGAAGTCACGTAACACGATTACACTATCACATCAAAGGGGCTTTCTGCTCTTATGAAATATGAACTCGTATTTTTGTTTCTTTTAGCGTATCGTGTAGGGCCCAAAGTTTAGGTGAGAGGTGTAAAAAAGAAGATGGTTTGACTTCACCCTTCTTTTTTTCTTTTTGCTAAATGGAGATATCTTAATAATTAGCTAAACTATAGTCCAAACGGTAAAAAAAAAGACTATGCATTTATTAATGCAGCGGAAGCTAATGGTTTGACTTCACCATATGTCCATATTTATTTTTAGATGCTAAACGGAGATACCTTAATAATTGGCTAAACTACAGTCCAAACGGTCTATCGAGGTTATACATTTATAAATTCGGGGGAAACCATAACGCAATTGCTTGACTTCACCATGCATATTATATTTTTAGATGCCGAATGGAGATACCCTAATAATTAGCCAAACTACAGTCCAAACGGTTTGTCGAGACTATGCATTTATAAATTCAGGGGAAGCTATATCGCTAGTGGATCCTCAATCATCAGTGGCAAATAAGAAAACTTCGAACGGCCTCTTGATCAGTTAGTGTTTTGTTTATATGAAACATATATTGTTAAATGACCTATATATGTAATCATATATGTTGGTATAGATCATTCCGCTAGAACGGATACCCTCATCTCAATCGGGTGGTAAGCCCTCATCTCAATCGGGCACAGCGTCCGTCACAGGCTAGAAGTCACTGATGTGAAGAGTTATCTCAATAGGGCAAACGGCCGTCACGGATGAATCTATCTCAATCGGGCCCTAAGTAAAGCCCGTCACCGATAGCTTTGACCCAGACGACCAGTCAAACTATAGCCCGTAACAGATGACCTATCTCAATCGGGCCACAACTAGCGCCCATCACAGATGACTACTAACCTTTATCGGGCCAAAACTAGAGCCCGTCACAGATGATACTCATCTCAATCGGGCCTAAATTAGAGCCCGTCACAGATGACTGCTGACCTCAATCGGGCCTAAACTAGAGCCCGTCACAGATGACTACTGACCTCAATCGGGCCTAAACTAGAGCCCGTCACAGATGACCATCATCTCAATCGGGCATTTAGTTTTGGCCCGTCACAAATGACTATAATCCACAAAAAAAATAAATTTTATTTTTTGGCTAGCCTCAGGCCTTTGCTAGCCATGCCCGCTGCAAAAATGACAGAAAGAAACACAGATATCCAATATCCCCAGCTCCCCAGCATCACCTATTCATATACATATGCATTCACATACACAGACATCAATATATTTCACACAACCACACATTCACAGCCATCTCATATTTCACATCCGTTCACATATTTCACATCCATTCAAATATTTATCATATTTCACCTGCAAAACCGAGTTAATTGGATCAAATATTTATTTAGCAAGTCTTAACATAAACATATGAAATATATACATAAATATAAGCATCACAGTTACATCATCACAGTTGCATAATAAGTGTTCATCATTGCCTAAACATAAAAGTTCAACATTGTTCATCATTTTAGTTTAAGCCTAAATATTCCTTTGGGGTTAATTATTTCGCGGAGGATGAAGCTGGCTATCTCCTCGCGAACCTCCTCAAAGCTGGTAGGCAGAGACTTGGTTATTGTGCCCTACATTGTCATAACTATAGATTAGTTGATCGATCATATATAAGTACTAAAATGTAGTTAGTCTATCAGAATTGAGACCACCGACCTCAAACTCAGCCAAAGTCTTCACCTTTTCTCTGTACAGAAGGCGCTTGTTGTGGCACACATGGAATCCGCACTGGTCACCTATGTGTTGCTTCACTGGGAAGTCCTTTTTGTGGATGAGGGTGTCATGTCCTGTCTTCCTAAGGCCTCCTCTTTGCACGTATTGGGCCCACGCTTCATATATCGCTAGTTGAATTGGGGTCCAATCATATGCGTTCTTATCAATTCTGGAGTTCAGGTAGTGACATGTACTCCACTTAGGTGTTATGACCAGAAGGATCCAATGGGCACTGCGGCATTAATATAGTGAAAGTTAATTAAGTACTGAAGGAATGTGTCATACTGTTGTGTATATTTAGATAACACACTTACTATTGATTATAGGCGCACATAATATACTTCTTGTCTTGGCGGGACCACAAGGTGTCGTAGATGTAGTTGACCATTCCTCGACGGTCATTCTGGAGATTTGTGACAGTGACCACTTGTGGATCAAGGAAGGCAACTTCCGGTGCATTCTTCTGACACCATTGCCAATTTAACCTACACACAGGATAAACGATCTTGTAAGCGAGTTAATCCGATTGTTATTACCAGATTGAGTTGGGCCACAATACTTACAAAGAGTAGCACTTAAGGAGGCTTGTGTCCACCGCTCGGAGCCTGTCGGGCCCGTCTCCCACCTCACGCCCATCCGCCGCCGCGCCCGCAACCGCCGCCGTGCCCCGCTCCCGCATCTCCCGGGCCACGCCGCCCACGTCGCCCTCACGCCCGCGCCTCCCGCGCCCACTTCCCCCTCTCTCCCACTCGCCCACGCTCCCGAGGCGGCCGGGATTCGATTTTCGAATCCCGCCTCTCTCTCCTCCCCGCTCCCCCACGTCGGCCGGCGATTCCCGCCCCTTCCGGCCCCCTTCTCTCTTTTTCCCCATTTCGCCGAGCTCTCCCGTGCCCTCTACCGCCCTAGCGCCATCGCCCTCCTCTCCGCCGCCGTCGCTGCCGCTCCGGTCGCCGCTAGCCGCCGTGCCGAGCCGCGCCGTCGACGCCGTCGCGTTCGCCGTCGTGCGGACCACCCCGTCCACCCCTCTTCCGTCGGATTCCGCCACCGGAACCCTCTCCGCATCGTGCGCCGGTGAGCACCGCCATGGCCGGCGTCCTTGCCCTCTTCCAATTCCCTCTCCCTCTCTAACCCCTTCTATCGTGTTCGCTAGGTGGTTCCGGAGCTCATCCCGCCGCCGTCATCTCCTTCCGTTGCTCGCCGTCGTCGATCGTCGTCGACGAGGCATCTCCTCCTCTTCCTCTCTCCCTCCCGCGCCGCTTAGCCGCCGTGCCGCCGCCTAGCCGCTCGGCCGCCGCTAGCGCCGGCCGCGCCGCCGCGACACCGCCGCCCGCCGCCGCCGGCCGGTCGCCGCCGGTCGCCGTCTCGCGCCGCCGGCGCATGCGCGCCGCGCCGCCGCGCACCATGGCCGCCGGGCCGGCTTGAGCCGCCCACGTGCGCCGGCCCCGCGCCCCCGTCGCCGTCCGATCTACCCTCGGGTAGATCGGGGCCGTCCGTTCGGCCGCCCGCGTGGCTGTCGCGTGGCCGCCGCGTCGGCGCCACGTCAGCGCCACGTGGTGCGTCGCCCCTTCCCCGGTTTGTGGACTCGGTCCACCGTGAACCGCCCTCCCCGAGTCACTGCCATGTGGGGCCCGCATGTCGGCGCCGCCCCCTCTCTCCCGGGATTTATTTATTGCGCAATAATTCAATTAAGGATTTTTCTGTTTATAGTAAAAACACAGTGAATCTTCTAAAATTCATAACTAATTCATCCGTGCTCCGTTTAAGCCCATTCAAGTCTCAGTAAATCAAGAAAAATGTGTAGAATCCGTTAAAAATGGTTTTGTTCTCTGTTTCAGTAGTCTTATAGCCTGTTTGCATTGTTTGCCTTGTATGTCGCTTAGATTCCGGTTCTTCCGACGCCCCGGTGTTCTTCGAGATAGTCGCTGAGGTTCCTCCAGCAGCAGAGCAAGGCAAGTCATGCTTGTCACTTGAGCATGTTGATCCTATATTGCAAATGCTCTATTGTTTTTCTTCAAATACTGCATTGTTTTATAATGTTACTATGGGATGTTTACCTACTGTCATAGCCGTACTATTCTGTACCATGTTCCTTTGTTAGCTTGGGATATAACATGACTAGAGATTGGACTAGGGATTGCTTAGCCATGCTTATTTCAACTAGCACACAATGAGGGAAATCCTATTAATGTTTAGACTGTAGGTCCTAATGGTAAGGTTGGATTAGTACCACCGCTTTGGTGTTGATTAATTAAAAGGAATCACATGGTGGGCTGTGGGTGCATGGTTTTGCTAGTCGCACCCATGGCAATTAAGGACCGGTTCGCGGGAAACCCTGGAAGAATTTATCGTGCTTACCACAAGCCAGCGTGGGCAACGGCTAGGCTTGTATTGTAGCTTTCCTCTAGCCGACGCATCCAGTCAAGGGTGGGCGTGATGGAGCGGGGCGGGCCCTGCGACGGCCTCTGTCGCTTCCGGATTCACCTAGGCACGAGAGGGGACTGCCCGCTGCCTTGCGAGGAGTGGGGGTGAAACCTGAGGTGTGGTGTGCTTGGTTAGAGGGGGTTATGCGAAGGGTCCTGTCACGGCCTCTTTCCGGTATGTCGTAGTGGCATGTCGGCGCACGGAAACGTGTCGTGGGGCTGTGTCTTGTGGGTACAGTTGTACACCTCTGATCAGAGTAAAACTATTCGAATAGTCGTGCCCGCGGTTATGGGCAGTCAACCAGATTCACCGTGATTAGTTTCACCCTAGTTTAGTCTAATGAAATTGGATAGTTTAGGTGGATGGTTGGGCCTGTTGCAACGTGGGATAGCGTTGGACAGTGGATGATTAATATTGAGTAATTATTATAACTGTTTACTTCTTTCAACTCCTGTTTATAAATGCTCGCTTTATGCAAATGAACCAGTCTAGCTCTCCGTTGATAGTTCCCTGCATCATACCCCTATTCCGGTATGACTTGCTGAGTACAGTGGGCAGTATTCAGTCTTGCTCTACTTTTCCCAACCCCAGAGTACGAGTACGTGTCAGATGGTGGTTTCTCCGAGGAGTAGGCTTCGTCCGTGCCATCGAGGATGCCTGTGGAGTGGTGTTCCCGCTGCAGTTCAAGTCAAGGCTTAGTTTCTGTAATCTCTCGTTTTTCTGCTGCATTTATGTAAGACTTTTATGATGTTTGTAAGACGTGGATCTGAATGTCAACATTGTCGTTTGTGTACCCCGGCCGGTCCTGGACGGGGATTTTAATGCACATTATGCTTGGAATTCTATTCGGGAATTTCTGGGCGTGACAGTGGCAGCGGCGGCGGCGGGCTCGGCGAGGGAGGACGACGACGGCGCTAGGGTTCTGAGGAGGCGGGAAACTGTAGCGGGACTTAGAAAAATTTTCGATCCGATCTGAGAAACACTAGTTATAGTAGAGTGATGAGTCATCTCAATCAGGCTTTGCCGTAGGGCCCGTCACAGATGACTCATCGGTGACGGGCTCCATACTAATGCCTGATTAAGATGACATTCAGGCCCTTCACGGATGACTCATCTGTGACGGACCCTAAGATAATGCCCGATAGAGATAGATTAATCTCTATCGGGCTTTAACTAAGGCCCGTCACCGATAACTATTTTTCCATTTTTCCAGACAAGTCTTTATATTTGTGAGTACAAAATATATAGCTATTGTATAATAATTTATTTTATTAGTCATAATACATTTTCGGATAGTAAATGATTTCAAATCGAAATATGGTCAACTACAAAATTGTAGAGGTTATCAAGATCTACAACTTTTATTTTGGTCATTTGTCTATATAACTTTGTTCCCAATAGCTTGAAATTGATTTTGACAATATGACAAATGTAAACAGTATTTGTAAATACTAAATAATTTCAAATGGAAATATGGTCAACAACAAAGTTGATCCTCTCATCAAGATCTACAAGTTTTATTTTGGTCATTTGTCTATATAACTTTGTTTCAAACAGCTTGAAATTGATTTTGACAATATGACAAATCTAAACAGCATTTGTACATACTACATGATTTCAAATGGAAATATGGTCAACAACAAAGTTGATACTCTCATCAAGATCTACAACTTTTATTTTGGTCACTTCTTCATCCGACAAAGTGATAGTTATATTACTCACAAAAATCACATTTCTCTCATCTCGTTTATAAACATCAACATAGATATGTCAATTTTGTAAACATTGGTACTATCACTTTATCAGATGAAGAAGTGACCAAAATAAAAGTTGTAGGTCTTGATAAGTTGTACAACTTTGCTGTTTATGGCTTTCCCATTTGAAATCATTTAGTATTTACAAATGCTGTTTAGATTTGTCATATATTCAAATTCAATTTCAGGCTGTTGGGAACAAAGTTATATAGAAAAATGACCAAAATAAAAGTTGTAGATCCTGATGAGAGGATCAACTTTGTTTTGACCATATTTCCATTTGAAATCATTTAGTATTTACAAATGCTGTTTAGATTTGTCATATTGTCAAAATCAATTTCAAGCTGTTGGGAACAAAGTTATATAGAAAAATGACCAAAATAAAACTTGTAGATTTTGAAAGGCTCTACAATTTTGTTGTTGACCGTATTTCAATTTGAAATCATTTACTATCCGAAAATGTATTATGACTAATAAAATAAATTATTATACAACACTATATATTTTGTACTCATGAATATAAAGACTTGTCTGGAAAAATGGAAAAATAGTCATCGGTGACGGGCCTTAGTTAAAGCCCGATAGAGATATCTATCTCTATCGGGCATTATCTTAGGGCCCGTCAAAGATGAGTCATCCGTGACGGGCCTGAATATCATCTCAATCGGGCATTAGTATGGAGCCCGTCACCGATGAGTCATCTGTGACGGGCCCTACGGCAAAGCCCGATTGAGATAGATTAACCTCTATCGGTCGTAAACTAAGTCCCATCACCGATGACTCATTTTCCATCTTTCATTTGAAGTATTTGTATTTGTGAGTGCAAAATATATAGCTGCTGTGTAATAATTCATTTTATTAGCTATAATAGATTTTCGGATAGTAAATGATTTCAAATGGTAATATGGTCATTTGTAATAAAACAAAATTAGCCATATGAACGACTACACATATCAAATCTTTGCAATAAAACAAAATACTTCATTCATTACAATAGATAAGTACAAATGCATCGGTCACAAGGTTATGCCTTCCGTATGATCTGAATGAGCATATGCCACAGGCTTTTGGGGATCATCGTCAAGGTCAATGTGAGGTCTTACATGAAGATTATGGTTGTATTCTTCCTCATCGACGACGTTGTCAACTCCTACAATTCGGCGCTTTCCATCCCTCACGATGTGCATCTTCTTGTTTGAAGGGTCTTTTATATAGAATATCTGCTCGACCTGTTTCGCAAGTACAAATGGTTCATCGGCGTATCCCACCTTTGATAGATCTACTAAAGTGAAACCTTCCTCGTCGGCTTTGACACCAGTGTGTAGATTCACCCAACGGCAGCGGAACAAAGGAACCTTGAACTTGACGTAGTTTAGCTCCCAGATCTCCTCAATGCGGCCGTAGTATGTGTTTGACCCAACTTGATCCTGGAATGCATCTATACGGATGCCGCTGTTTTGCACTGTGCTTTTGTCATCTTGTTTGACGGTGTAAAATGTGTATCCATTTATATCGTATCCTTGCCATGTGTCTACGGTGCAAGACGGTCCCATCCCCAACAACTGTACTATCTTATTTGGGACATCCGTGGACATTGTCACACGATTCTTGAACCATTCGTTGAACCGAGAATTATGTTCTCTGTTAATCCATGCATCAGATCGGCCCAAGTTCTCATCTCGGATTTTCGCTAAGTGCTCCTCAAAGTATGGGCCAACTTCTGCCATATGTTGGATTACAGCGTAATGAGCCTGCGCGTACGACGCTTGATTAGGCCTAATTCTTTTCCTTCCGATGGTGCCAACACCTGACAACCTTCCCTCGTGACGAGACGCAGGAACTCCAATAGGATCAGCATCGGACATGTAATTGACACAGAACTCAATAGCCTCCTCGGTCGTGTAACCTTCAATGATGCTCCCCTCGGGTTTAGCTCTGTTACGAACGTATGACTTCAGAACTCCCATATACCTTTCAAACGGCCACATTTCCCTTAGAAAAGCCGGGCCACATAGTTTTGTTTGCTTCACCAGATGAACAGGGAGATGAACCATTATATCAAAGAAAGACAGTGGGAAAAACATCTCCAGGTGACAGAGGGTATTCACAATATCGGTCTGCAACCCATCTAGATCTTCTGGATCTATAACCTTCTGTCCAATTGCATCGAAGAAGGCGCACAGACGTTGGATCGTGTGACGCACTTTCGGTGGTAGAATGCCTCTGATAGCAACTGGCAAGATTTGTGTGATTAGCACGTGGCAATCGTGAGACTTCATTCCAACAAGTTTTAGATCGTCCAATTTAACATACTTACTTATCCTCGCTGAATAGCCCGATAGAACTTTAATATCCTTCAAGCATGATAACATTGCGATCTTCTCATCCTTTGACAATGTGTAGCAGGCTGGAGGGAGGTACACTCTACCTGTCTCTGCATCTCGTATGGGCCGGAGTTCACCGCGAATATTCATGTCCTGTAGATCAAGGCGCGCGTTCAACCCGTCCTTTATCTTCCCGGGAATATTCAACATCAGGCCAACTAAACTCTCACACACATTCTTTTCTACATGCATGAGATCAATGCAATGACGAACATCAAAATCTTTCCAGTAAGGTAGCCGCCAAAATATGGATTTTTTTCTTCCACATACCCTTCTCCTTTGTCTTGCTACGTTTTCTTTTCTTCCCAAACTCATTGCTTATGTCCTTGACCATATTGTGGACCTCATCTCCGAACAAATCTTTGGGAGCTGGCTGAAGTTCTCTCTTACCGTAAAAATTTTCTTTCTTCTAAATGCGTGACGTAGCGGGAGCCACCTCCGATGACCCATCTATACCATCTTTCGTGATTTCTTCAGCCACCGGCTTCATGTATGTTCCTTGCAATCGGAGCATGTCTTCTTTCCTTTTATAGTTTGTCTGGAAAGATTATCGAGTGCAGGGTAGTCATTAATGGTGCAGAACAATAGAACTCTTAGCTTGAAGTTCTCCTAACCATATGCATCCCAAGTTTCCACACCTTCTTTCCAAAGAATCTCAAGATCGTCGATAACAGGCTCCAGGAATACATTGATATCATTGCCGGGTTGCCTCGGACCTTGGATTAACAAGCACAACATAATATATTTCCGTTTAAAGCATAAACATGGCGGGAGGTTATAGTTCGCAATAAGAACTGGACAAGTGCTGTGAATACTACTCATGCCACCGAAAGGATTCATGCCATCCGTACACAGACATATCCTCGTGTTTATAGGGTCGACAGCAAAGTCTTTGTATTTTCGATCGATATTCCTCCATTCAATCGAATCCGCTAGGTGTCTAAGCATGCATACCGTCATTCCTTCTCTCCGTGGCGTGCCAACGTACTAACTTCGCTTCGTTCGGGCTGGCAAAGATTCTGTTGAAACGATCAATGATAGGTAGATGCCACACAACCTTTGCCGGACCACCCCTCTTTGACTTCTTTCCTTCGTCAGCACTTTTCTTTCGCTTGTATCGAGAAGTCTTGCAGACAGGACAAGCATCCAAGTCCGCATATTGCTTGTGGTACAATATGCAGTCGTTTGGACAAGCGTGAATTCTACGGACCTCTAACCCCAGTGGACACAGAACCTGCTTTGCTTCGTATGTCGTCTCGGGCAATGTGTTCTCAGCAGGAAGCATAGCCTTCAAAATTCCTAAATGATCTGTGAAACTCTTGTCTGTCCATCCACTACTTGCCTTCAGCTTCATTAGGTCCAACATAACTGACAACTTAGTGTGTTTTGCTTTGCATCCAGCGTACAGAGGCGTCTCGGAATCACTGACCAACCGGCTGAACTTCATGGAATCTCTCTCATTCTGGGCTGGGTCATCAATGTCATGTAACATGTCTTGCAGCAGATCATGATCCACATCAACCATTTCACCACCCAATGGAGAAGGTATAAACATGTCATGATCATCTTCATCTTCCTGATTATGCGCACCACTTCTGTCTGCTGCTGCTCCACTTCCTGATTCTTGCTCTCCCTGCTTCACCCAACATGTATAGCCCTTCATGAATCCTCGTTGTATCAGATGACCGTGTACGTCCTCTCCGCTATCAAACATATTCCCATTCTTGCAATCTGCACATGGACAACATATGTAATCATTGTTTCTTCTTTTCCGATCCTCTTCCGCGGCGTTCATAAAATTTATTACGCCTTTTCTGTACTCCGTAGAATGACGTTTCAAATTTTTCGCATACATCCAACTTCGATCAATTGCTACAAAAAAAAATAGAGGCACATCTTATAAGATTGGTTTTGCAAAAGTAAGACGTGATGAAATTGCTCAATTAATAATTAATATTGCTCACTTGATTGATCCATTTTGATCACTTTTGGGAATTTTCTGTTTTCCTTGGAAAAAAGACAAAAAATCGCCCCCTGCAGCCTCCCACCAAATAGTGAACAGTGGGATACAGTTACACTAGATGGAGGGGGGTATTTATACTGTGCAACAAATATCTGTAACGGCCCTAAAACAATCAACCGTGACAGGCATACAAGTAATCTCTGTCGGGCCTTAATAAAAGCCCGTCAAAGAAGCGTGTCATCTGTGACGGACATTAAACTTATCTCAATCGGGCCTCTGGTTGGTGCCCGTCACAGATGACAGTCATCTGTGACGGGTTTCTTTTAGGACCCGATTGAGGTATGGAACCCTCATCTCAATCGGGCCTCAACTATGACCCGTCACAGATAAGTGTCATCCATGACGGGCTTTAGTTTTATGCCGATCTACCATGGCTGTGCGATCATATCTCAATCAGGCGAAATTTCGGCCCGATTGAGATTACTTCCTTGTGACCGCCCACAAATTCTAGTCTTGTTAGGGGTCGTCACAGATGGAAGGATCTGTACTAGTGTTCCCACTAAGTGTAGCTAATGCTATTTGTCTTTTCTCTCATAAAGTCACATCATCCTATTTTTAGCCTTTGGATGATAGAAATTATCTATGAGATAAATAGTCTCTTCTTTCTTTTCTTATATATAAAACCATGCAATCTCAATTTTTTTAGGATAAAATATGAAAATCTTGCACTATATTTGCAACCATGTGTAAATAATATAGAACATAGGAAGTCATTTTGTTTTGGTTCATAAAATATCTTGTAGCTTATTTGTATATATTATACAACTTAATTTCCTGCGGCAAGATGGCGGGGTTCATCTAGTGGTTACTAGGTGAAACCCCGCGCGTTGCTGTGGTAGTTTACTATAATAACAACAAACAAAATAATATGTAAAATAGCTTAAACAATATAAGCTTACATAAACATAAGTTTATATAAGTTGATGTGATTTAAATTTAAATAGTATGTAGAATGATGACTCAAATGTAAAAAAGTAAGATGATGTGGCTTTATGAGAGGAAAAAAAGGATAATTTTAGACCATACATCTAAGGGCTAACAAATTTGAGATTATATAGCTTAACGAGAGAAGAAAAGAGAGATAAGTTGAACCATAAATTAATCATGTAAGGACTAAAAACAATTGATTGATATAACTTAATGAGAGAAAAGAAAAATAACATGAACTAAGCGAGGATAAACTACATATACAGGATATTATAAAAGAAATGATGGAGAGATATATTGAAAAATTATGTGGGATGATTTAGCATGCTTATATTTAAATCTCTAAAATTTAATAAATTATTAAATTATAGATAATATAGCATGCATGCATGATACTTAAATGTAATAATTGTTAGTGGATGATGATGTGGTATCTTTGTATGTTAAACTTTAGAAATTAGTGGGCTATAACATTATACTCACTTCGTTTCACCATGTAAGTTATTCCAGACATATATATCTATCTAGATTTATTAACATCAATATGAATATAGGAAATGTTAGAATGACTTACATTGTGAAACGAAGAAAGTAGTAAAGAGAGGATTGGAACAGGACCTGGCTACAAATTAAACGCCAATTTGTAGAGAGAAATAGGATGCCCTCTCCCGACATGCACGCATGCATCATATCTTTTCACTCCCCTCACATATCTCTCCGGTTTAAGATTTGATTATACCATTGAATTCATTGAAATCAAATCCTTAAAAAAACTCACATAATTATATTTTAAATAAAAATATACATAATTATATTTCTAATTGAAATATTTTTATATTTTATATGAAATATTGAGCGGTAACTATTAAAACATCACAAAATACCTACTGAAAAATAAAAAAACATCACCGTAACATTCCAAATAACCTACTGAAATACTTAGTGCAACATTTAAAAAAATTATTGCAACAAAAAACTTAAAATTTTCATCGGAATATTATATATAAGATATTGGTATAGATATTTAATTGCAAAGAATAGAACGCTATAATCAAATATCTCTACTACTTAAAAAGTGTGTAGTGGTGACGGTGAAGCCAACTGATAGACACGTTTCATCCTAACCATACGTTCGCGAGATCCAAACGACCAGATCGATCGCTTCCCTCCCGCATCCCCCGCCCCATTCCTCCCGTATCCACCCCCACGATCCCAGCCCTAAGTCCGCTGCCCGCACCACTTCCCGCATTGCCCCCGCCGCCCCCCGCGATCCCAACCAGCACCTTGTTAGTATTTCTTAACGACATTACTAGTAATATAATTCCCAGCAATGGCGCAGAAATACTCCTGGTATATTATGGTTACAGAATTCATCCGCAAGCGCACGGACATACCATTGTAGCATTTCACCAGAGAGCATTCTAAGGGTATCGTATTTATTTTATCCCGTGGGAAGATCATGGTAGAGAGAACTTGACTAATAATTTATATATTACTTGTGATAATCATATCCTAAGAAGGGGTTAAGATAATTCAAGGGTAGAGTGACACACAAGCAATTAAGCTACTCATTCTCATAAAAATGTCTAAGCTAAGTGGAAAGAAAAGAGAAAGATAATCTATTCCTATACTTTTAGTATACATAGTATACATACATTCTGGTTATCTGATATACTAGCTAATACCCTCTATCCGATGCCCTCCTGGTACTTCGAGAAGCCACCCCTGACTGTCGAGTTCCTTACGACAGCCTGTCGATCATGTTCATACAACCGGGGCTAAATATGGAGGAATACCCTCCCCAAGAAATTAACTTAGGACTATATACACGCGCGGAGGAATACCCGTACTGAGCTGTCACCATCAGCGGCCCACCTCTCATCCGCAGCATATAACCCCAAATAATGATATCCCATAATCCAGACACCACGTCTAAACTACCAGATACTACTTTAATATCATCGTCATGACATAGAGTAATTGCATATGCAAACATTATACCCGCACCAAAGCATCTCCCAGATAAGCTAGCAGTATAATCAGTATAACATGAATATAATGTAAAGTAGGTATTCATATATTTGGAAAGTATTTCAATACCATAAATGTATAAAGAAGAGTATTCTAAATAAAGTACAAAGCTTACAAAAGAGGAAACGAGAGCTACTAGAGCCATACCCGAACTCTTCTGAAGGCTTCCGGACTCCTGATTTCTACTCTATTTCTATTCCACTAGCTTAAGAATACTAAACTAACTTGAGAGAATATGAGAGAGCTCTTACTTGAGGTGTGTGAGTGAAGTGAACTGAAGAGCTCCTTTTATAGGCAGGTAATAACGGTTGTGACAGTTGGAATGGTCGGTAATACCCTCCAACCGTTATTGGGGATCAATCCCAACCATCCAGAAGAAGCCCTGCATCCAACATCGGCGAGGGAGGTTCGGCCGAACAAGGGACCGGCCCAACTAGCCCAAGTTTTGGCTGGTGGACTCCTTCGTTGCTTCATTTTGTAGACTTGTGAATTTTGGCCCAATTCATCGTGTCAATTCTGAGTTCTTGGCCCATTCATGCATAAGTCTGATTCTCGACATCGTCCGATTGATTTATCGTCTAAGTTGATGTCAATTCTCCTCCACTTTATGGTTATTCTCTACAAAAGGTTAGTGAACCTCATACTAGTGGAATATTATTATTCTAACATATATGCATTTCAAGCATAACTAGTTCTCCTCTATTTTTGTAATATTAACGGTCGAAACTGATCAATAACGACCGTCAACACACCTCCAACGTGCCACCGCTGCCACCAGATCGGCGGAAATCCGCCCGCACCCCCACCCTCAGTGCCCCATCCCTCCCATCGTGCCGTCCATTGTCGCCGTCTTCCAGCGCCGCGGCCGCTGGATCGGCGGGAATCTACCCGCGCCCTCAACCCCAGCGCCCCATCCCTCCCGCCATGCATGGGGCCTTCATCCCGCGTCGCCGCCGCCTCCGGATCGACGGGAATCCGCCGCGCCCCTACCCCTAGTGGCTCCTCTCTAGACTCCCAATCCGTCTCCGTCTCCGCTGCTCCCATCTTCGCCCGTGCCACGCCGGCCAGAGCAAGATTAGTGACGGCGCCCCACGCTCCTGTCGCCCCCTCCGCCTCTCATGTCTTCACCCGTGCCGCATCGACCATTGCCAAATCAGTGGCGGCAGAACCGTGGAACTCCCAGCGGTATGCATGATTGTCAACATCTCCTCACGGAGTCCAATCCCATCGATCCCCGCTGTGCTTAGGGCTGAAAACGGAGCGGATAGTTTCCGTCCGCTCCGGATATAAACGGATACGGATACCTTTCGGATCGGATAATTCTCGGATAGTTCGGATACGAATACGAATACGGATATTTTCTCCCGGATACGGATACGGATATAGTATCGGGGTTTCCGTCAGATACGGATAATAATTCGGATATCCGGTGAACAGTGCTATTCGGATAACCGCAGAAACCATGAGACATATCCCATTTCTTTCTAACTCTATAACCTTCAATATACCTTTATAGATTTTAATAGTAGTTTATCTCTTAACACTAGTCAATATTATTAATATTATTTAAATTTTAAAAAATATTTACAAATTATAGTTCATTTTATATAAAATGAGCTAATTATATCTGTTGATATTTTTTTCTATTAGAAGTTGAGCTGGTTTTTGTGTTCCGAGGAAAATTTGTTTCCATATTCGTGTCCGATCATATTCAATTCTTATTCGTATTCGAGACAATCCGTATTTGTTTCCGTATTCGAGCTATCCGTATCCGGTAAAAAATACAGAAACAAATATGGTATAAGCATTATCCGTCCGTATCCGTTCCGTTTTCATCCCTAGTTGTGCTCCCCTGCGCCGCCCCTATGCGTGCGCACTCTTCCTGCCATGTGATCTCCGTCACGCCGCCACAGAGAGTTGCCGTCGCCTCCCACCACGTCAAGGCAGGGGTCAAGCAGGCCGGCAGGTCATTGACGGCTGCGCCCAATGCTCTTGATAGGTACATTGCTTCGTGCCATTGCTCCCGTAGCGCTCAATCAAATGCCTTTAGTTTTTTTTCCCCAAAAAGTTCGAGGCAAAAACTCAGTTCAGCCTAGACATACATGCAGCCCAAAAAGTTCACCATTATTTAATTATTGCAATTTTCAATCATGCTATAAAAACAATAATGTTAGTCATACTCTACCATACTGCTAGCAAGTAAAAACAACACCTACACTGACTCACCTTAATGACAATGACAATTAAATTTAATGGTGGTTGCAGAATTATCACCCCACATACATGGTCAGGTTGTGACGAAATATCATACATACATCTGGTCAGTATAACACTATATCCTACGATTTATCCCTTGTTCTGCATTTTCATTGTAGATGGACCATTTCTGTGCAATTAATTACAGGCACTCAACTTTTGTACTATGATCTCTGAACAAAGAAATTTTATGAAGGGGACCGTGTTTCTGAAATTGACCATCTGGAAAAAAAAGTTATGACGTTGCTTTTCTAGGATCAACAGTCAATTGCTACTAAATTGCTATGAGTCAATCCAATGAAGGCATAAATTTTTAATTATTTTTGTTCAATTCTGGTTTTGCCTTGATTTTTGGGAGATGTACTACTAACGTGCATATGACCAGGTGTCATGTACATTGTAGATAAGATCATTTTGTGAAAATTAAAACCATCTCATTTTAGTAGTGTCTGAGTTGTGAAGCTGCTGATGAAACATCCAAACTGAATGAAGTTTGTTTTGCTATAAGTGTGATTACTGCATTTAGGAGGTTAGCGGTAATTTATATTTTTAAACCCACTCACTTGATTTGGCTTCATTTCATTGAGGTAGATAATGTGCTAAATTTATTACAAATCAAAATTCTACCTTGCCCATCACCATCGCTCTCCTTCATGATCGACCTTCTCTCCACTCTCTCCAAGGTGAATCACGGAAACCTTCTCTTGTGTCAATTTCATTCAGTTATTATGTTTTATTTTTTTGCTGATTAAAAAGGATGTGCCTGCGCGTTTTGATTATTTTTTTGCTGTTGCAGAAGGCAAGCCAGAGCTTTGCTATTGCAGAAGGCAAACCACAGCTCGTGTACCTTTGCTGAAGCGTGAAGGCTGTTTTTCTTGTGTGTTTCTTGTGTGAGATTGGGGTTTCATATATCTGTATGTGTGTGTTTGTGTGGACATCTAACTTACTGGTGTTTTGCAGACCTAAGTATCTTGGATCCGCTTGTGATCGAAGGTCTTGACTACTCTTTTGATCCATAGTATTGTGTCAAATAAATTTGATACGTAGCTTTGGTGTCCTTAAATGGCATGGCTATTTTATAACCGTAGCGGTGGCAGCTTGGAAATTTGCATTGCTCATGTAGACAGGGGACAGAATATTTTTTGGCATGTGCTCTTTTGCTTGGAGTATTGTGTGCTTTATACAGCGGATTGAGCTATGTCTAGAAGCGCTGAACAAGAATCCTTACAGAATAGGGGCACTGAATAAAATGTCTCTTCTCCGCATGACCCTGATTCTTATTTCCTTTTTTGGGATCGGTTTTATCATTCATATATTCAAGCATATAGGTGCAATGGTGAAGTTGATTTCATTCTCTGTTTTTGGCTTAGTGTCTCCTATATGTAGGATCGAATCATAAAAACTAAGCCAACCAGAGGGGGGGTGAATGGGGTTGGTATACCCAAAAACCGAAAACTTTAGCGGAAATAAAAGTTACCCTCGAAATCGACGGAAGTCGGTCTGACCGAGATTGATCTGTCGGTCTGACCGAGTGGATGCCATCACTCTGAGCGTTGTTGAATCTCCGGTCTGACCGCCGAAGTCGCCTGCCGCACCTGTCGCCGCCGCCGGTCTGACCGCTTCGCCACCGCCGGTCTGACCGCTTCGCCACTGCCGGTCTGACCGCCGGTATATCGCCGGTTAGACCGCCGAAACCCGGTGAAACACAAATCGAAGAACTCTAAAAGTAGATGACGACTTTATTAATTCTCTCTGTGTGTTTACAAAGTGCACCAACAGCACTCCTTGCAAAAAAATTTCGACTAAACTCGAAACCCTAACTCAAAACTCAACTCAATTGCTCTCTAAAACGATACCGGAAAGCCTCACGCTCCCCCACTATTTATACATGAGGTAGGCAGCCTAAAGCCACGAACTAAACTCATACTAGAAGTCCTAATCCCCATAGGAAACCTCCTAGTACAAGAAACAAACTCTACATAACCAATCATACCAAATTTGGACTCCTTCCAAATTCGACTCCGCATCCCATACGCACACAATACCTTCATCGTATGCCATATGGAATCTTCACCAACCACGTGCGTCAAGTCTAGCCTAAGTATCCCGCATGATATCTGACCACCACGGACATCGTCTTACCACCAAGCCGATTCCCGGTCCATCACCGCAAATACTCTCCCGAGTCATCGAGTCACCTACACATAAAACAAACAAAGAAACCATATTCCGAGACCAAGCTATCACCAATTTGACTCATTATTAGCAAACAATAGTATTACATACGTATAGTATCCATCTAGAAGCAATAACCATGAAACAATCACAGATATCCAAAGAAACAACCCGAAACCGAAACCGACACAGCGTCGGCCGGTCAGACCGCGGACCGGCCGGTCTGACGGCTCAACACAAGCCGGTCTGACCGGCAACCACCGCCCGGTCTGACCGGTCCCGACAAAACAGCAAACCCTGTTCATCACCTGAAAATCATATCTCCAAAACCACTTCGACAGTAATCTCCAAATATCAAAACCAATAATCATATATGACAATTGTTCATCACAGAATAAGAATCAAAACACAGGTTGATCTTACACTATATATTATGGTATTAAGAAAAATACATTTCAGTACATGCACCATGTTTTTGTCTTAATTTTCTGCTGTACAGTTTACCCATCTATCTTTTTGGTAGCTCTTGCACATCATGATCCCCACATCATAATATATATTTCAGTCATAGTTGGAGAGAAAAACTCGAATTTGTTATGAGCTTATGAGGATTTAATTGATACCAAAAAATGGTTTTGCAGAGTTGCATTTAAAATCTGAAGAAGTTACTACTGCAATGGATAACAATGGTGGGGATTCCGCCTCAAGATCGTCAAAAAGATCAGGTCTGACTTTCATCCACCCAGACATGGTCATAGTCATTACTCGATTGAGATCTTTTTTCTCCTAATTTTACGAACCCTTCCCTTAGGTCCTTTTGCCAATATAACTAATGTAATTGATACCAAGTTGACAAACAAGCATGCCGCTGTTAACCAAAATGAAATCAATGTTCCAAAACACCGTGACAACTGTGAACAAATCAATAAGGACTCTACAGATAAGATTCAGACAGCCCCAACAATTGGATTTGATAGCCTACTCATAATGTTTTTGTTTTTTAATATGATATATTTGTAAGGCTAACACCAACGTTCTGATTTTATGGTACAGGCAATGAAAATGTTGTGTTCTGTCATGACGCCCGTGCATCTACCATCTACAAACAATGCCGAACTATCGTACGGTAACCCCAACACGCATACCATGCCTCTCCGGACAGTACATTCGTATAACTCAAATTTAACATGTTGATTTATATAACTTTGCATAAATATGAACCTGATTCCATTCTCGACCTCTTGTTAATGGTGTTACTGAAAATGCAGACGTGCCAATTATGTCCACTATTTTACCAACACCACGTTATATATTCTTCAGAAGCCTTGTATACATTAAACCCGAATTTTGGGCGTAGGCAGGCATGAAGATTAATACTCCAGTATATAGTTAAAGTTTCTTTTATGTGCCATTAACTTGTGAAGGTAACTTACAAGGTCAAGGTTTTCTTGATCCGTAGGCTGCCTTGAACTTCATAGATGGCATGGCTATCCAGCTTTATTATCCTAAACAATAGTATTAATCTGTTTCAAGCATATCCTGGTGGCAGTGGACAGTGTAGGAGACGATGTGCTCAGCCAGGCGCTCAGCAGTAGTATTGAGTGTAAGTTTAATAGCTTCCCTGTTTTGCATTCAACCTATTTATTGTATTGCGTCTAAGTAGTGAGTGTTAGTTTTTTATATTTCTAAAGACTAGGGTATGGGTTATCTGTAGGTTGTATCAGCTCCCTTACTCATCCACTTGTTGATAACTTTTTAAATTTATAATTAGTTTATATGAGATGTGATATCCTTGTTCTCTTTTTCTACGTTAGGGGCTAACGAAAGAGAGTGGATTTCATCCTATTATACTTGTGCTTAGCATCAGCTCAAAGCATTTGCTACAGTTATCAACAAGTGGATGAGTAAGGGAGGGCCAGCGGCGCGTAAGGCCGTCCACGGCTAGGCGCAATGAGCCCACGAGGAACAGGCGGCACGGTCTGTGCGTGGTGCGGGGCTGCACGGCGAGGCACACAGTTTGCTTGAGTGGGCTGGTGCTGTGAGCTGCAGAGATGTGAGCTACGGAAGGATGGATAGCACAAGATTATGGATCCTGAATATTTGCGATGGTCCAATATTCAACATAATCGAATGATGTTCAGTTTTTCACATATTCCATTGTTTTTTTTACATTTTATATTTTTCTTCTATCAAACCAGATCAACCTGTAGAAGAAACAAAGTAACGCAGTTTTTCTTCAGTAACTTCTTTGCAGCAACCTACAATGTCGATACGAAGTTGTCTTTTCAGTGCAAAACTTTTGTTCTCGCTGGTAATGTATGAAAAAATATAAAGAATGAACATAGTTATTGTTTTTGTTATATCAAGGTTTTCCGTTGCAATAAAATTATACTTAATGCTTATTATGTAACGGGTCCTCCTGATACGTGAGTGATCGCAGGACGGACGCATGTGCGATCAGGAAACGGTAAAACAGAAAAAAGCCCACGCACGCAATCACTTGCCCCCAATCGCTACGCGTCTCCCTGCTGCATGGCTGCCGCTCCATGTGGGCCCATCGATAAAATTACAAACTAAAACAAATCGTTACGCGTGCATGGTTGTTGCACCACTTGAGCCAACCGATATAAATATTACAAAATAAATCGAACAATAAGTTAAAATTTACCATAAATAAAAAATCTACTATACTCACAAATGTTACCGTGTATAAATTTTCGTGTATAGATTTATTTACATGGCAACTTTGTACGCATAAAACATTTGTCTGTCAAACATTTGAGTCAAAATCCATAATCTGGATCAGACATATAAACATTCAGCATATAGACTTTAAATGTGTAAACTTTAGGTATATACAATTTTTTTATAAACTTTAGGTATATAGACATTAGGTATACAAAGTTTAGGTGTGTATATTTTAGATATATAAATATTAGGTGTACAAACTTTAGTTGTATAAACTTTAGATGTGTAAACTTGAGACTTACAAACTTTAGGTGTATAAACTTACTAAAATAGGAGGAGGGAGGAGGGGGCCTGATCGCTACGCGTGACCGATCGCACGGTAGTTTTTTCGCTTTTCTTAGCCCACATCCGTTTTCTTCAACGGACACTATCTTGTGTTTAAAAAAAAAATTGTCCACATAGCCTTGTTTTGTTTTCCCAGCCATTCAAAATTCACATGTTTCGGCATAAATATTAGTGTTGTTTTGCCTAGAAAAAAATATATAGAGAGAGACTTTATACATTTAAACTTTATATATAGAAACTTTATAGATGGAAACTTTAAACAAATACAAATAAAACGTCCAGATGGGCCTGGGGCAGACCACATGCATAGCATGCCTGCTCGATGGGCCTTCCGTGGAAAACATGCAAGCAAAACGAGAAAACACTATATAGAAAAAATAAGTGAGAGCCTGTGATTAATCAAATTGTTTCTCGTATTTGCCAAAAAGAGAAACTAAACAATCCTGGAACTTTAAATCTAATCGCGCGTGGCGAGCACGAGCGTGTTTACACCCAAATTTGACACCTATGAACGAAATAGAGGAAAATTGTCAAAGTTTGGAAAGTGTCGGGTTTCCTTCACAGCGCCGGTCATACCACAGGTATGTGGGCGGTCTGGCTGACTAATAGGACCGGTCTGACCGCAGGTATATGGGCGGTCAGACCGTCAGGGTCCGAGTTGAGTCTGTTCTTATTGGGTCTCGGGTTTCCTTACTCGGGAAGGCATATTTCGTGTTTGGATTGGTTTCTATCCCGAGTTGGTTGTGGAGGAGGGCTTGTAAAAAGTAAGACCAACCCTTATTTTAAGGACAAGGCCGGTTCATCGTAAAACCCCGAATACAATCTACTTGAATTATTTCTTGACTACCAAGGGTCCAAGCCTAATCGATCTGATGACATTAGAATAACAACACGTGCAGTACGCCAGTACGAGAGCGCGTTTGTAACATTTGTTTTGCACGTCTGTGGATCTGCTTAATTATGCAAGGTAGGCTTGGCTTCACACGCAAAATAAAGCTCAGTCCTGGATAACCTTGGCGTCGGTATTGCTACCAACGGCGTGGCCTTCTTCATCACGATCCCAAACTTCTCGGACAGGTCAGGCTGAACGCCCTGCGGCAGCTTCCAATCGAACGCCTGCAGCAGCATGGCGACTGAGTAGGCCGTCATCTTCTCCGCCATGGCTATCCCAGCACAGATCCTCCGACCGGACCCGAACGGGAAGTAGTCGAACTGGCTACCGGTGAAGTCCCACTTGTGGCCTTCGTCCCCAGCAAACCTCTCAGGGTTGAACTCGAGTGGTTCGTTCCAGACCAGAGGATTCCTCTGGATCGCCCAGACGTTGACGAACACGCGGCTGCCCTCGGGAACGTGGTAGCCACCGACCGTCGAGGCGGCGCTCGGGCTGTGCGGCACCATCAGGGGCAGCGCCGGGTGCAGCCTGAGCGTCTCCTTGATCACCATGCGGAGATAGTGGAGCTGCGGGAGGTGCCACTCCTCCACCACTTCGTCCCGGCCCACGACGCTGTCGAGCTCTTGCTGCGCCTTCTTTAGCACCTGAGGGTTCTGCAGCATCTCCGACATGGCCCATTCCACGGTGTTCGACGTGGTCTCCGTCCCGCCGACCACCATGTCCTGTTGACGACGAACATGGTGATTAGTGGAAGCATTTTAATTTAGGCTTGCTGTACTAGGAACTTTGCTCAACGGTATGTTAGGAACGAGTAATTACCAAGAGGAGGGCCTTGACGTTGTCCATGGTGAAGGGGGCTTTACCGTCGCCGCCTTCCTTCTCCATCTTGAGCATGCATTCCAAGAAGTCAGTCGCCGTCTCGCCACCGTCCTGCTGGGCTTTCATCCGCTGCTGTATGATCTTGGCGAACATCAGGTCGAATCGCGACCTGAATCGCTCCATCTTGCGCCGGATGCCCTGCAGGTCAAACGGCGCCAGCGCCGGGAAGAAGTCGGAGACGTTGGGCGTGGCGAGAAGCTCAGTGACCTCCGCGACGAGGCCCCTGAACTCGCTCCCCACTGCCGCCCTCTCGCTCTCGCTCCCGATGGTGCCTCCCCACATGGCGCTCGTGATCACGTTCATGGTGTTGAGGAACATCTGTGCGCCGACATCGACAGGCTCGCCGGACTTCGTGTGGAGGTAACGTAGGGTCGACCTGAACTCGCGCCGGCGGAGATCGTGCACGTTGGCGAGCCCCGACGGGCTCAACATCTCGTGAACGCAGAGGCGGCGGAGCAGGCGCCACATGGGCCCGACAGGGTTGCCCACGATGTTCTGCACGCCGCCGAAGGAGACCGCGTTGCCGGCGTCCGGCATGACCCGATTGGCGAAGACGGAGTCCTGGTCACGGAGCACCTCGCGGGCTAGCTCCGGGGAAGTGACGACGATGTCCACCTTGGAGCCGAGGCGGATGGAGAGAATGGGCCCGTGCTTGGCGGCGAGGCCAGCGAAGTAGTTGTGCAAGTTTGGGTCGATGAAAGGGAGGCTGCCAACGAGGGGAAGCCCCGCCGGTCCGGGTGGCAAGCGGCGGCTGCGCCGCCGGGTGACGGCTAGGTACAGCACCGTTGGCACAAGCAATGCAGCGTAGAGAACGTTTGCTGGTGCCATGGGCTGCATGACTTTGGAGATGCGTCACTGTGAGAAGTAGCAGCAGTATCTTATCAATTGCCACGCTCTACCTAAGCGATCTATAAATGCCACTGTCAGCTAGCTTCAGGCCGAATTTGAAAGGTATCAGTCGATGAGAACAATTGAGATTCTTGTTTTGTCGACGACTATCCAATCATTCTCATCCTTCCATTCTTCAATCTATTACTACTTGTTCAAATCAGTAGTGAAATATTCTCAATCAATATAGATGATTAGATTGAGAATTGGGCGGAGACAGGAGTAGGGCAGCTAGGGCTGCAGCCCTACTCCTGATCTTAAATATGCATTGAAATTCCATTTTAAAACTTCGAAAACTTGAAGATAAAGGCAAAATTATATAAATTCAACTTATTGAGTCCTATGTTTGAAAAAATTCTGGCTCCGCCACTTTGAGATCCAATGATCCTCTTGGGGGGTGTGTGGTGATGCCGGTGTATGTATGTATGTATATATGTGTGTGTGCGGCTAGCGTTGGGTAAAGCAGGAGGGCCGGGATAGAACTAGACGATGCTCAAGGGAGAGGAAGATGGTAGAGACAAAATTTTCTACAACTAGATGCTATGGCAGCCGTTATTTGCATGTGATTTAAATAGTTATAGAAAAAATTTAAAAAAATGGTAACAACAATTGGGATGACATAAATCTATATAGAAAAATATGCAAAGACTAAATTTGATTAACAACCAATGAAAAAAATAAAATCAGACAATGAATAGTACTGTGCAATGCAGATAAAATTTGTTATTTTTATTTCTTCATTTGTAGCTCGAATTTAGATTTGCATGTGTGGATAAGACCATAATTAAGGGGCAAAAAGGGCTTATCTCAATTATAAATACTCATGTAAAGTACGCAAGGAAGAGATGTAGCACAAATAAGTAATTGTGCCTAAGTGAAAAAAAAATTAAGGTGGTTTTGGGTTAAGGGGACATTTCTAATGGCTTCGGATTTATAATTTAAAATTTAGAGTATACAATTTAGTAGTTTAAGGTGTGCTTTTTTAGGAATATAGATGTGAAATCATTTCATCAATTTAGTGTTTTGTGATGAACAATTCGTTATGTGAATGTCTGATTAATTTTGGATGAAGTGTTCTGGATGAGAGAGTGTAGCCAGCTATAAATTTAGAGAAAATTCAATTCAAAGAAAAAACAACCCGGTAAAAAAGATAGCACAAGAAGTTTTCCCTTCCATCAAAAACACAGGTCGTACATATTTATCTCCTATATATAACACTTCTGTTACATTTTGAACAAACGACGTTAGACTGAAGTAGAGTAATCTATCCTTAGAATATTTTGCCCTTCGTTTTCCTCGGTGAGCCTACTCGCTGCCAGCCTCCTGTACCCGTTTAGCCACTGCCGCGCGGCGGCGCCTGAGTCCACGACGCGCCCGTGCCTGCTCTCGTGCCGAGCTGCACAGCTGCTTGATGCTCGCTCCTGTGCTTGCGCCGCTGCGCGGCCCACGCCGACCGCCGCCTTGCCAAGCCTACTTGTCGGCCTCCCGAGCCGTTGCCGCTATCACGCGTCACCGCCATGAATCCGCATCCGCAATGCGCCTGCACCACCCACTGACCCACACCACCATGCTTGCTCCCGTGCCGAACCGCCTCTTTGGCACTTGGCTCAGTGACGATGAAAGCAAAGAGCAAATTTAATTAGCCTAAGGATAAATTTCTCTACTCTGATCCAATCTAATGTCATTTACTTAAAATGGGACCGAAGTGTTACTTATCAAGAAAAATCGGTGATTTCTTCTAACTTAAGAGGAAAATTTCGTGTGCTAATTTTTTTACCGGGTATTTCTTTAGGATCGAATTTTCTCTCAAATTTATAGCCAAAGCTATAGCACGTACGTGTGTTAACAGTGAAATTTGGTAACCCCTAAAATAATTATCACATCGTCAATAATCGGATTCCTGCTATATTCGGTTAAGAAAATTAATCTATTAAAGGAATCTTATCCAGAAGTGGCCGAGTTCAAGAAGTATACGGCATGGCAAGTTATCTATTAATTAGGAATAGTGTGTTAGTTTCCTTTTTATCTTTAGGAAAGTGTGTTTAGTGTCCTATAAGACTTTAGGAAAGTGTGTTTACTGTCCTATAAGAACTTTATGTTCTCCTTTTATCATTAGGAAAGTTTCTTTCCCTATAAGGACTAGTATCTTCCCATGGGTATAAATATGTACACACGGGGTCATTGTAAACTATCTCTCGATCAATACTACTCTCGGCGCATTGCCACCTTTGTATCTTTTCTACTTTTTATTATCCAGCGGAACTTGACACCTGACGCAGGGCTGCATCGGTTTTTGATCGCCAGCGAAGGGGTAAGTCCAATGTTCCGCTGGCCTTGGCAATTGTATTGGCTTCATCGACGTCGTTCAAAGCTACATTGCTCTGGTTCGGCTGATATTACCTACCTATTTATCATATGTCTCTGTTAATCTAGTCTTAGCATATCAATTCAGCTCTATCGGCTGCTTCTCATTTTAGGGTTTCTGCTGGTATCGGCTAAATCATGTTGCTAGATTAGATTAGATTAGATTAGACATCTACCACCCTGAAAACTCATTCAATGGCTTGATTGTCTAGATATTATGTTTCTTTTCATACTTAGTGCTGCATCAGTTAAGTTTGATCTACTAAGTCGTGCTTAGAATCATAATCTCTAGCCTGCTTCTTGATTGCCAATAAGGGTTTCATCGGGGTTTCAGCCGATGAGTTATCTGGACATTGCATCGGCTTACAAAGATTGCATACATATTGGATTTAGCCGATCGCAACAAAGATGTTACTGTTTATCTAATCTTGTGGATTTAATGACATCGGACCTCCAGCCGATATATGCTTTAATCTTCGGATCGATGCTTATCTACCATATCATTATTAGCCTATTGGTTTCTACTTGATTATATTGTTATTTTATTATATCATCATCAGCCGATTGTCTATATATCATTATTTACATCAAGTGTCAGACTCCACATCAAACACATAGCCGATAGCTCAAAACCCTATCACTATAGCAGGTATCGGCATCAGCTGGAATTACTCCATCGGCTTGACAGCCGATCGTCTTATTGATCTGATGTTTGTATATCTTGTCAGTTGCAGGACCAAACTGACTGGCACGTCCGCATCTCACCAAGATTTGGACCTGTACTGGAGCTAAACAGATCTCCAAAGCTAGTGTGTGTTTTTCGCATTAACACATTTTTGGCACGCCCAGTTGGACGAACAATATGTCTGATGAGGAAGTCAATGCCAAGAAGGAACAATCTCCCAAGCCGATGGTTGAAACACTTCAAGACAAAGTTGATGAAGTAGTTAATTGCGCCTTGTTCAATCAGTCTGGAGTTTTGGCGGATACATTGCAAAATTTGATCAAGAGAACAGTTGACGAGTTAATTGTTTAAAGACGCCAGCTCGAGTGGCAGATTGCAGGACAACAACAAAATCGGTTCGGGGGGCAAGCACATCAGTATCAACATGATGAGCCATATCAATATCAGCCAAAAGAACTTCATCACTATGGGCATCAATATAACAGTCATTTGGTCGATAGAATTGCAAAGATAATAAAGGAGCAGTTTGGAATAAAGCCCAAGGAACAAACTTCTGTGTATCGGCTGCCATATCCTGAGTGGTTTGATAGGGTTTCATTGCCACATCGATACAAGGTTCCAGACTTCTCCAAGTTTTTAGGGCAAGATGATATATCTACAATGGAACACATCAGCCGATTCTTAGTGCAATGTAGGGAAACATCGGCTGAGGAAGCTCTGAGAGTTAGATTTTTTTCCGCTGTTTTTGACTGGATCGGCCTTCACATGGTTTTCATCACTACCATCGAATTCTATCGGAGGATGGGCTGATCTTGAGAAGCAATTTCATGACTACTTCTTTGCTGGCATCGATGAGATGAAGCTTTCAGATTTGATATCAGTTCAACAGCAAGAAAGATAATCGGCTGTGGAATATATTTAAAGATTTCATGATATCCGCAGCCGATGTTATAGTCTGAGCCTAATCGATGAGCAGCTAGCAGATATTGCATTCTAAGGATTGTCAGCACCTATCAGAGATAGATTCTTTTGCCACGAGTTTGACAGTCTAGCTCATCTAACGCAGACAGTGTCGGCTCATGAAAGCCGATTGCAAGAAGCGAAGGAAGATCAATTTTGGAGTTATCAAGACCAGACAGAAGATAATTTTGAAGCATGAGTTCTCATACTCCAAAATTAGGGGGCATGTGTTAACAGTAAAATTTGGTAAGCCCATAAGAGAATTATCACATCGCCAATAGTCAGATTCCTGCTATATTCGGTTAAGGAAATTAATCTATTAAAGGAAACTTATGCAGAAGTGACCGAGTTCAAGAAGTATGCGGCATGACAAGTTATGTATTAATTAGGATTAGTTTGTTAGTTCCCTTTTATCTTTAGGAAAGTGTGTTTAGTGTCCTATAAGGATTTTATGTTTTTCTTTTATCATTAGGAAAGTTTCTTTCTTGTTCTATAAGGACTAGTATTTCCCAATGGGCATAAATATGTATACCCGGGGTCATTATAAACTATCTCTCGATCAATACTACTCTCGGCGCATCGCCACCTTTTTATCTTTTCTACTTTTTATTATTCGGCGGAACTTGGCACCTGACGTGGGGCTGCATCGGTTTTCGATCGTCGGCGAAGGGGTAAGTCCAATGTTCCGTCAGCCCAGGCAATTGTATTGTCTATGTTGGCGTCGTTAAAGGCTGCATCAGTGCATTCGACCTCTTGGATTGCTCTGGTTTGGATGATATATTTGCCAATCTCAGTATCTCAATTTAGCTCTATCGGTTGTCTCTCGCTTTAGGGTTTCTGCCGGTATCGGCTAAATTGTTTTACTAGATTAGATTAGCTAAGGCATCTACCACCTTAAAAATCAGTCAAGGGCTTGATTTTCTAGATATTATGTTTCTTTTCATACTTAGTGCTATCAGTTAAGTTTGATCTACTAAGTAATGCTTAGAACCATAATCTCTAACCTGCTTGTTGACTGCCAATAAGGGTTTCATCAGGGTTTCAACCGATGAGTTATCTGGACGTTGCATCGGCTTACAAGGATTGCATATAAGTTGGATTTAGCCGATGATAATAAAGACTTTACTGTTGAATCTAATATTGTGGATTTTATGACATCGGACCTCCAGCCGATGTATTCTTTAACCTTCGGGTCAATACTTGTTCTATCATATTATTGTTAGCCGATTGGTTTCTACTAGATTATATTGTTATATTGATTATCATCAGTCGATTGTATGATTATTTACTTAAGCGCCAGATTCTGCATGGGACATACAACCGATTGCTCAAAACCCTATCAGCATCGACTGGAATTACTCCATCGGCTTGTCAGCCGATCGGCTATTTGATCTACTGTTTACATATCTTGTCAGTTGCAGGATCAAACTGACTGGCACACCCGCACCTCACCAAGATTAATTTGGACCTGCACTGGAGCTAAACAGATCTTCCAAGCCAGTGTGTGTTTTTTGCATCAACAACGTGGAAAGAGGTGATACAATATTTTATTTTGTAGGTCTTCATCGGATGAAAAGATAGATAATGGTGGACTTAGGTGGTATGACTTACCTGTAGCTAGCAGTTATAGACTTGTAGTTCTATCTGTACATGCTCTAGGCCTTGTTTTTCTTTGTCCTTGTATGTCACATCGAATATATGGACAGACATTTGAAGTATTAAACGTGGTCTAATAACAAAACAAATTACAGATTCTGCCAGGAAACTGCAAGACGAATTTATTAAGCCTAATTAATCCGTCATTAGCAAATGTTTACTGTAGCACCATATTGTCAAATCATGGCGCAATTAGGCTTAAAAGATTCGTCTCACAATTTACACGCAAACTGTGTAATTGGTTTTTTTCCACATTTAAAACGTGTCAAATATTCGATGTGATGGGTGAAAAGTTTTTTGTTTTGGGAACTAAACAGCCCCTGAGACAAGATTTGATTCATTTTTCTTTAAAAAAAAAAGAACAGAGCAACTAGGTAGCGCCTCAAATAAGACAACAGTATGATCGCAGCTGGTCGAAAAAAACAGAATGCATCACTATGGTATATTCCTTGTAAGTTTGAGGGAATCTGGCCAGCCGGCCATGTAGAACTCACTTAATATTTTAGTGTTCAATCTTGGTGGTAGTATTATTCGTATAGTACATGCAGAGCATCTCCCTAAAACTATTTGATCAAGTTAAGAAAATCTGTAATGATTGTCAGGTATGCCCCCATCAGCTTGTGTCTAAATTTCTATCCAGGGGCAGTTGAAGCTAGGTATCAAAACTACTGAGATACCAAGGCCACAATAAGACAAATCAAAGGAGACCATATACTTGTTTAAAATTTATGTGCACCTATCAGGGAATTTTTTTTTCCTTCGAATTACTTATATGTAAAAAAATGAAGAATTACCTCCCATCTGTATGTCCGCTGCCATAGTTACTTCGACCACCCCAGGCAATAAAACTGAATTTTCAATACATTAAATTAAGCCGAATCTCTAACACGGTAAGCGCATAAAAACTACTCCCTCCGCCCTATAATATAAGGAATTTTGGAGGGATGTGACATATCCATGATACATGGTCATAGGATATGTCACATCCCTCCAAAATCCCTTATATTATGGGATGTATCATGGATATATCACATCCCTTCAAAATCTCTTATATTATGGGACGGAGGGACTAGAGTTTGTTGGCGCATAGAACAAGCTGTTGATATTTACGGGTCGTACTTTCATACTCCTTCCGATTTTTAATATTTAATACCTTTTACTTTTGAAAATGCATTTGACCATTTGTTTTATAAAAAATGTAATTATTATTTGTTTTGCTACAACCAGTTTTATCATTAAATGTACTTCCAGTATGAATGATCAAGCATATGTCCAATAGTTACGTCAAATATTAAAAACCGGAGACAGTGCAACACATGCACAGTGAATTTGTTCAAAAAGGAATTAACATCTTTGTTTTGGATACTTGTTGCCAGATCTATATTGAAACTTTTATCACTTGATTTTTGGCAAAATGATTAATAAAGCATGTGGATTTCACCAAATTCAAATATTACCACAAAATTTGTTAGAGAGTGCCAATTAATACCATGACTTCCATTTATACCACATAACTAGATAATGTCACTTTTGCCCCCTTTCTAACTCTCTTACCTTCACTTTTTACTCCTAAATATCATGTGGTATTAATTGGTACTTTCCAAATTTTATGGTGTTATTTTATTTTGGCCAAATCTTTATGCTAAGAGTTGAATTCTCATAAAAATGTGATCCTTGGATTTTTTTTTAATAGACAACACCGTTGACTTAAAACATAGGTTTGACTAACCGTCTTATTTAGAAAATCTTGTACAAATATTCTTAAGGTACATTTAATGATAAACCAAGTAACAACAAAATAAATTATAATTATGTATTTTTGAAAATTAAATGAATGGTCAAACGTATGTCTAAAAGTCAACTGTGCCATTAAAATCGGGGAGAGTATCGTATAACCACATAACTTTCATTCATTATAACCTAACTATTTAAAAACTATATAAAAATTGAAACGGTAATTGTAGCCAATACTGATAAATATTTGAAAATGGAAAAAAAAATCATTTCACCATGGTAGCGCAATCCACTGAATTGCTTATTCCGATTGCCTGCCTTGCCTATAAATATCACCTCAACACCTAGGCTATACGTATTAACTTTTTCTTACTAAATTCTTACTAGCACTAATGTTATTAAATTCTTACTAACATCGATGTGTCATGCTATGAGTACATCTAGATTTTTTTATAATTTTCATTTGCCTAAATCAAACGGTTGAAATGATTGTTAGTAAATATTTAGCAAGAATAATTTAGCACGTGTACCAGTGCTCTTAAAAAATCACCTCACCACGCATTACTATGCAGAGTGCGGGACTTCTTATTTTCTTTCTTTCTTTTCTTTTAGGGACAGAGTGCACGACTTGACCCAACCTGGAGTGGAGATCAGAAATCAGATCGATCGTCCTGAAGTAATGTGCAGTGCATGTATTAGAAAATTTTGAAGGTAAATACTCTGGTTCGCCTCCGAAAATGTTTACGGTCAAGTCCACATAAACTAACACAAATAATTAGCTGGATTGAGTTTCCTCTAATTTGCCTTCTAACTTATGTTACTGATATGTGGGCCTTTTACGTAGCATGTAAAGCACCAATTAATCGCAGCACAAATGACTTCCTTTTTTTTTCATTTTGAAACAGTCCAAGATTGATCGATCCAGTACTGCGCAACATTATATAGCATAATATTGCGTGAATTCTTGATCAGCAAACTGCCGGCGATGTCTTCTTCACTCCAGTGCCCCGACGACCCGGCGCCATCCATGAACGTGGAGGCCGTCCTCCACATGAAGGAAGGTGTCGGCGAGACCAGTTACGCCAAGAACTCTACGCTTCAGGTCAGCACTCCACATCGGCTCGTCACCATCCATATCTAGTTATCTACACATACGGTATACGCCCTTGGTTAATCCTTGGAAAAGTTAATTGGCGCTATGCATGCATGCACGCACGCGCGCACCCGTGTTGTTCCTGCAGAAGAAGAGCATGGACAACGTGAAGAGCCTCGTGACGGAGTCCGCGAGGGACGTGTACGCGTCGCTCAAGCCGGAAAGGTTCACTCTGGCCGACCTCGGCTGCTCGTCGGGGACTAACGCTCTCGGCATGGTGGAGGAGATCGTCAGGAGCGTCGCCGAGGTGTGCCGCGGGTCGTCGCCACCGCCGGAGTTCTCGGTGCTCCTCAACGACCTCCCCACCAACGACTTCAACACCATCTTCTCCCGCCTTCCCGAGTTCACCGGCAAGCTCAAGACCGACGGCGACGCCGACGCCGGCGACGACCCGATGGTGTTTCTGTCCGGCGTCCCCGGGTCCTTCTACGGGAGGCTGTTCCCCAGCAAGAGCCTGCACTTCGTCTGCTCCTTCTCCAGCCTGCACTGGCTCTCTCAGGTACGATGCGCGCGTCGTACGATGTACGTACAATGTTCGGTTGATTTTGTGATGATATCCTTGTCAGTTGTCTAGATAGTGTCGTGTCAATGCACATTTCTCAGGTTCCTCCCGGTCTTTTGGATGAGACGAACGGGCCCGTGAACAAGGGGAAGATGTTCATATCGAGCACGAGCCCCCCAGCCGTGGCGGCGGCGTACTCGAGGCAGTTCCGGAGAGACTTCAGCCTGTTCCTCAGGTCACGCGCCGCCGAGGTCGTCGCCGGCGGCCGGATGGTGGTCTCCATGCTCGGCAGGGAGGGCGAGCGCCACGCGGACAGGAACAAGACCCTGCTGTGGGATCTCCTGTCCGAGTCGTTCGCCGCGCTGGTGTCACAGGTGAGCCAAGCTAGTTTTCACATAGCGACTTCGGCCGTGCATGACAGTATGACATGCGCAATATGCATTGACGCCGCGTGCGTGTGCCCGTACGCGGCGCAGGGGGTGGTGGAGCAGGGCAAGGTGGACGCGTACGACGCGCCGTTCTACGCGCCGTCGATAGGGGAGATCGAGGAGGAGGTGCGGCGGGAGGGGTCGTTCAGGATGGAGGTCGCGCGGGCGTACGAGGCGAACCTGAGCGGCAGCGGCGACGCGAGGAAGGACGGAAGGACGGTGTCGATGGCGGTGAGGGCCATCCAGGAGTCCATGCTGCGGCACCACTTCGGGACGGAGATCGTCGACGCGCTCTTCGCCAAGTACACCGAGCTCGTCACGGCGACCATGGAGAGGGAGGAGGTCAAGAGCGTCCAGATTGGAGTGGTCCTCACGAGGCTGTGACCTGTCAGCTTGGAGACTCGGGGAGCCCTATGTGTATGTGTTGACTTGTGCCGTTCAGTGTTACAAAAGAAAGTTCTCAAAACAAACCAGTTTTGTTTCTTATGGGACGAAGGGATGTATGAACCTAAGCAATGTGCGATGGTCATCGTTCCTAACTCACCTCCTTCATTTTTCACACATATGTTTTCTAAATTGTTAAATAGTGTATTTTTTTACAAAACTTTTCTATAAGAAAATTGATTAAAAAGCATATTAATCTATTTTTTAAAAAAAATAGCTAATATTTAAGTAATCATACACTTATGAATCGTTTCGTTTTAGTTCCAACGTCATCTACCGAACACAGCCTAATGTTCGTGATAACATCACATAATTCGGTCATTCTGAAAGAGTTTAATGGCCTTATCGAATGAAGAGCCCCCCGTCATCAAAATTTCTGACTTTTTAAAGTCAGTTTGGTCACTTAATTCTTTTGGTATATATTTAAAAAAGATTACAGGAGTGAGTATGTACGGCGGAAAAAACATACTCATGCATTTTCATATAACCAAACATCCAGACCACATCTTAGACAAAAAAAACCTTTGGTCAAAATAAGTACAGTTTGACTCTATGCTTGTCAGGGAGTCATTCCTCTTTCACAGGCTCACTCTATGCCTCACCGGAAATAGATAGTCAATACTTTTTTGGGGAATACGCCAGAGGCGTATTTTTTCCATTAAGAGAAATAAAAGTTATTTATAATTAAAGATCGAAAAACAGCAGGGGACCGATACTGGAAGACAGAAACAAAATGGCCTGGGATTTGTGAAAGAAAGGATGGGATTGCCGAGTTTGCCGCCCGCCAGAGCGCCGCTTCCTCCGTCATTCCCTTCGCAACATCGACCCAGATAGTCAATACTCAATACTCAATACTAATTTCTCACCTAGAAAAGAGTTACTTAACTCCGACTTGCTTTTAATATGGTCTGTAACTAAACTAAGTTTTGGCACTAAATAAAAATTATCCTATACTTTCGACATAAGCAGGTATTTTTCTCCGAGCAATAACCAATTAGAGAGTCGAAATTTCCTGTCAAGACTCGCTGTACAGTGTCTCACCAATTTGAAGCTTCTTCCGCAATTTGTAGAAACCTCATTAAAGATCATGAGTGATGTTCTTCCTCATTAGAAGATCCTGTTTCCGTTGATGTTGTTTGAGGAACAGTCGGATGGCTGTACTTCTTGAAGACCCGCTCTTGGTTTTCCCGCCACCATTCTTCAGCCTGATTCTCTGCAAATTTCTTCTTGCTGTCCGACAAATTTAAGGAGACGGAAAATTTTAGATGGAAAGGATGTAGCAGTTTAACATCTAGATTGCAGCATGGATAGGGAGATGTACCTGAACCGGACCCGCTTGAATACTTTGCTACCATCCTTCAGCTGGATAAGTGTGACATATACACCAGGTTCAAACTGCTCAATTAATTGAACTTCTCCATGAGTATCATGCTTCGGTACAAAATCGTTAGGAACCTTTGCGTGGTGTTCCATGCCACGATGGGAAGGGGGTTCACTTGTAAGTGAAATGGCAGAGCCACTAGCAGAACTGACATCTTGTGACATGAACAAGTAGCGTGTACTTCCTGACCTATGATTGGAAAAATCATGTAATGCATTTCCACCACTAGACAGTTGAATACCATCATGATCCATAGGATTTAGAAGCTCAGAAGGATGACTTCTTTGCTCCCTCAGCAGTGCCTGCACCTGATTTTGTAAGGCTTTCAAGCTTTCTGCTGCATCGCTGGGCAGTTCATGCACTATACCATTGAGCTGCAGAAGAGTGGATGATTAGGTATCCGGTGACATGAAATAGTCATTAGATTCATTCCTCCAAACATGGATGATATTCTGTTTCTACAGCCATTTAGTAAAGAAAATAAATTCAATAGAGAAGAACCCTAATAACATCCAAGATCTGAACCACAATATTATCAAAAGGATTTTACTATACCTCGTTATCAAGAAATTTAACAAACTCGACCACAGTACTGCATCTAGTATATTCTTCCGTGGCCATAGAGACAACTGTTTTAGTTTTCTTATCTGATATCTGAAGCTGCTCGTGTTGGGCCTCGCACTTTTGTTTTAAGCTATCAACCTATTGAAAACACAATGGTTTATCAGAATAGCTAGCTGTAACAAGGTACAGAATAAACAGCAGTTTCATTCTTGCCTGAGATTGCAGCTTCAACATTTCTTGATTCAGCAATTCGTTAGACTTCTGCAAGTTATCTATATCAGTTTTAGGGAATTGCGGGATTGCAGGTGCAGGTGATTTTGTTTTCTTTGTGTATGGAGATGGTGTTGAGAGTGCAGGTACTGCAGGTGACATAGTTACAGCTGGTGACATCACCGTGGGTTGAAGAGCAGAGAAGCTAAGATCTTTGAACTGTAGCAAGGAAGAAATTTGGGATGCTCTCATATCATTTCTTGCAGCTTTTACCTCTGTATACTTGACTGATTCCGCTGGTGCTGTTGTCCTGGAAGGCCTTATTTCTGGCCTCTCAAGCTTCTCTCTCCCATCAATAGAGCGACGAGTAACAGCATTTCTTCTGTTAGAATTGTTGCTGCCGGTCTCTGCGGCTTTCAATTTTAGAAAGCATGAATCACACACTCGATGTGGCTTGCCTGGAGTTGGTGCTAGAGCAGCCTTCAACACTTTTCTTGAACTGCAAGCATGACAATGAACCAGCCCACAGTTGTAGCAATCATGTCTCTTTCTAGTGAAACCAAATGCTTGCCTGCAACCCGTGCAGACAGATTGATCTGCACCTGATACCCACTTATGTATGCAAATACATGTTGTGAAATTTGAACCACATGATATACTCTTGACATGCCGATCTTTAAGTGCTTCAACAAGACATGGCTTCTTCCTGTCCTTGAGATCACCATGACCAAGTCTTCCATTGGCACCCATTCCCCATGTATATACTTCACTTCTTGAAGTCAAAACTGTAACATGAGAAGCTCCACATGAAATATCTTCAACCAACTCACTAGCCAATCTATCTTGAACTAAGCAAGGCTGCTTGCCATCAGAATTTGGATTTCCAAGCTGGCCATTGCTGGAACTACCCATGGTAAACACACGACCAGATGTAGCTAGGGCAACAGTCATATTATGTCCACAAGCCAGCTGATGAAAATTGTACTCTAAAAGCGCTTGAACACATTTAGGAACTAACCTAGGCTCTTTGTCCCCATGGCCAAGGCGGTTCTTATCTCCATCACCCCAGGTATATAACTTCTTAGACATCACATTTGCACCTGTCTGATTAGTAACCTCCACAATTGCTGCAGAATGCCAAATTCCACATGCAACTTTGATCGTTTTGAATCCACTCAAGGCTTCTACCTCTTTTGGGTATGCTAAAGTTTCACGGGCACCATGTCCAAGAACACCAAATGTTCCATCACCAAATGTGTAAAGTTTTCCACTTGATGTGGTCAAAGCAGAATGCCATGAGCCACATGCAACAGATAGAACTTGAAGACCTTCTAAGGGCCCTGAGACTTTCTTTGGAAGCCAGTAGCTAACTTCAGTGCCACACCCAAGCAGTCCGACATTGTAAGAACCATCCCCCCAATTGAATAGATCACCGGAAGTAGTCACAGCACAAGTATGGAATTCTCCACATGAAATAAGATCAACTACGGTTAGTGATAAAGACTCGACAAGCTTGGGGCGACTAATATCAGCATCAGTTCCGTGACCTAGGCACCCACCAAATTCCTCACCCCACGTAAACACCTCTCCTTGCCTGGTAGTAAGAGCTACATGTCTCGAACCACATGCTATCTGATTAACATCTAACACGACATCAGATTCTAAAGGTTTGGGGATCAAAACATCTACTTTTGAGCATGAAGAGCTTGTGTGCCCATCTGATGGGGTCACATCAGTCCATACTTCACCCCAGACATAAACATCACCAAGGGATTCTATGTCATCTGTTCCAGAACCTTGACTGTAAGAACTAAGGGCACTAGAAATACTAACCCGGCTACTGTCTGCAGCACTTGTTCTTATCATATTTAGACGATCAAATCCCACATCTGATTTTCTGAAACTAAATGAATTGGTTCCACAGTAACCAGCTGAGTTAAAACTGCGTGAAATATTTGAAGCAATATCTAGTGTTGAATCATAGGAACGGCGATCTTGATAATAAGTTACTTCCTGGAAAAAAGAAGGAAGGCGCACTATATTAGAATATTTGTAAAGACTTGCTGTCTCAGAATATACTATACATCCGAATTATATAGGGGCTTATAATTCTAGAAGAGGAGCAGAGTTAGTTGATAGAAAGAGGAGAAGAGTTGGTAACCAAAATCTAGATAGATAAAAGATTCAAAGTGGATACCTAGCTCCCACATGTTACAGAGCGGAGTAGAGTACATAACTAAAAACTAGATTGATCAAAGTAACATTTTAATGATGTATGCTTTTAGTATGTACATATCTTTTTTTCAGTAACAATCATAGAATTTTGGTGGATGAGTTAATTGTTCAAAGCAAAACAAAAGGTAGGGAGCTGAGGCAGTCTTAGCCTGGAGTCATCATCCTGGAAAAGTTTATGTTCCATCTTGTCTAGAGGGTCTGCACTCCTAAAGTTTAAGTGCTTTTGTTTCATGTACATTATTGTAAGCTAGTAACCCCTACTTTTACTTTTGCTGTATAAACCTATAACTTTCATTATAAATTGAACTAAATTTCTTTTCTCGAAAAAACTTACGGTATTATGGTATTTGTGCATTATATGCATATCTACGATGCTTGAGTCATTTTTTCCTTCTAAAATGGTAACTGTATAGCAAAACTGAACCATGAATATAGTTGCGTACAGAGGCACAGAAATTCCTGTAGGAAGGTCGAGCATAACTCACTTCAGAAAATGATACTCTATCCTTGTGTTCGTTAATCAAAGATTTTTTGCGGAATGAACTTATTAACCCCTCAAGTGCTGAAAACCAGACTTCAACTTCAGCTTGATCCTTACAAACCTGCAGAATAGAAAGAAGTTCATACTAGGAATGTCCTCTGCAGTGCATGCTATCATAGACTCAATCTATGCTATGAATCGAAAAAAAATAAGTATTTATCATAAGCTAATGATTGGGACTTAGATTGAGTGAATTACATAATTTTATCTTTACCATACCAGATCAAGTGAGCGTTGCCCGTTTTTAAATATGAGGGAAAATGATAAATAATCCTTCTCAGGGTGTAAAAACCTCCCAAACACAGCCTGGTGAAAAGTTGATTAGTAGGATAGCAAGGTACCAGCTTGATGGAAGTTTATGCTCTTTTGCAACTGTTGTTGTTTAAGGATATGGAGGACTTACAGTTCTCTGTCCAGGAATGATCTTAGTGACAGAAGACAGTCTGAGGAACTTTTCCTTTTTGTGAGAAAACCAAATTAAAGATGTTTCATCCTGCAATACGTAAAGGTCAAAGGGACATAATCAAATTTGGTATCACCGACATCAAGCAATCGGCACATACTTGGGGCTTATCGCTTACGCTAGAAAGTCTGAACGCACGGATCTTGGGTTTTCCTCTCCGGCTATACTTGATGAGTTTAGTACCTTTCTTTAAAGTGATAAGGGCCTTGAGAATATTAAACATGGAGCATTAGTGTTAGCCAATAGTTTGACACCTGCACGCACAAATACAAAAGGAGATCAATAAAGAAGGCATCACAATTGTGTCTAGAATTGTACAGTTTCATCTGGTGTCATCTAAACAGCAACATGTCAACATCCTATTATCAGCTTTACACAGTCACCTGCATAAAAATAAACAAAAGAGACCAAGCTTGAGTAGCAGTATCTGTGTATCACAGGAACCGATCAACCCAACCGCCCTCCAAATCACATTTGCATTCAGCAATCAGAGAAATAACAAGTAGGCTGCAGAGATGGAAATGTCTGTAGTTCGCACTAGTTTTTCCCCCTAAATTCGAAGACATGCAGGTGCTCGGTTGAATCAGAATTATTACTTTTTGAACTTTTTTACATTCTCTCTGTTACTCTCTTTTCTCTCTTTTTTTCCTCCACCCCCCTTCCTCATGTACCTTACACTCATTTATATCGATGAAATGGCTGACTCTACCTTCTTACGTCAAAAAAAAAAAAATCAGAAGAACTCACATATTTGCGCCGGCCAGCTAGCGTCCGAGTCTACCTGCATGAACCCCCAATCCCCATGCATTTCAATATAGCACTATCATCCGCAATGACATACAAATTTGCATCTAACATGATGACCTAATTAATCACAATGGAATCAAAAGCCAGACGAAATAGACATCAGAGTGCAGGGAGACGGCTCACAGATTAAAAACTGGGGGATTTAGACTCCATCGAACCAACCAAAATGCTAGCCCAGGCATCCGCTGCGAGGGGCTGATCTCTTCTAAGGGCGGAGACGAGATTAGCGGCTTATTGGGCGGAGGAGGAAGAGCACAGGGATGGTTGGTTAATCTGCACTCCGTTTGGTCCGAACGCCACGAGGACGAGGAGGAGAACGGAACGGGATGGATTCCACGTCACGGGCCGACGGAAACGTGTTTCGCTGGATGGGCTTGGGCCTAATTAGATCTATAAGGCCCGGTACATTTACCACTGTTTTACATTTAGGTCTATTTTCCACTTGGACGTAACTACACAGCTAATAACCAGCTACCACTCCATCTATAAAAGGCACCATCCACCTATACTTCAAATACAATTTTCTCTTAAACTACTCATCCGATCTACGATCTGATTACACCGTTGTGTTCGTAACAATTAAATCTTTACAACAAGATCTCACATGATTATATTTTGATGAAAAATCACAAATTACTTTTATGATATGTCTAAATTACTTTTAGATTTCACTAAGTAAGTTATTTTTTAGATATATAAAAGTAAATTCAGTAAAACCTAAAAGTAATTTACATATATTATAGAAGTAACTTAGAACAAAACGAAAGTAACTGTAGCATGTCATAAATCTGTTGTAGAGATAAAAAACATTATCAGCACAAATTAAATTAATCAGCACAAATTATGGAATTAACTAATAATAATAATAAAATTAATCATCTCAGAGCATTATGAATGTATAGGAAGTATTTTAATCAAATCTAAAAGTAACTTTTATATATACATGATAATTTTTTCAATGAAAAAATGTATTAATTAAAGTTACTTTCTTTTTTTTATAAGTTACTTCTATAATATATGTAAATTACTTTTAGATTTTACTGAATTTACTTTTATATGTTCTAAGAAGTAACTTAGTGAAACCTAAAAGTAATTTAGACATATGATAAAAGTAATTTGTGATTTTTCATCAAAATATAATCATGTGAGATCTTGTTGTAAAGATTTAATTATTACGAACACAACGGTGTAATCGGATGAGTAATTTAAGAGAAAATTTTATTTGAAGTATAGATGATAGGAATATTTCCCCTACTTGCTCAATGGATTAATAGCAACCAAAACTATTAAAGTACTAGCACGTGGGTGTCTCTGGTTAAGACTAATTGGAGAGGCCTCTCCAATTAGATTTTACCTTTCCACTTTTAGAAATCGGAATTCTAGGGTGAGATAAAATTTTGAGCTGTCCAAGAATGGTGCTTAATTGTTTTTTTTATTTGTGCAAGGAGATATGAATTTTTATTTTTGGGTCGATGGATTTTTTTTTGGTGAAATTTCAAGTTCAATAAAGCATAATGTAGCTCAACTAGTTAGGTTCTTGTCGATGTCGTTAACATTTCCTTATGATAGAACCCTGGATTCAAATCATATATTTGACATGAGTGCTTCCATTTACGGCTAATTGTTCTTTTAGTGGTAGGCGACGTAACTATCGGTAACGATGCACCTGTGATAACTTCGTCAATATCAAGATATGTCAGTCCAATATTTCGGAGGTGTTCGTAGGGATAGGATATGCGTGTGTATATTTATAAGGATAAAAGTGTGTGTATGTTCGTAGGGATGGTGCACGAGCGTGTTTCTAAAAAAAAACATGTCGTACACCTTCCTCACGGACGATCAAATATCTCGGACTTGCCCTACGTGTCATAAACATTGGCCATTGATTTGTTCTTTGGCAAGAGGAATATTGCAGTTTACCAACAGCAGCAAAACAAAATTATCATCGCAACTTGTACATATATGGCGTGGCCATTGATTTGTTGTTCACACAGTTTGACAAGAAGAATATTGCAGTTTACAAACAGCAACAAAACAAAACTATCATCGCAACTTATACATATGTGACGTGTCATAATTGATAACAAGAAGTGAGGCTCAATGTGCATAGCTGAAATAATTTTGCACACCAAGTATTCAAGGAAAAGGAGGGAATCAAATTAAAAAAAAATCCATCATTTGCCCCCCTGGTGTGCAAAACTTTCCAACATGTTTGAAGAATGCAGTTTGAAGTACAGCTTCCAGTACCAACATGTGAAGACTGAGCCAAAACTGTACAATTCACCGTAAGCCCACTCTCTCAAGAATCCAAACCATGACAAAACCAGCTGATCGATCAATCATTCAATCCGGTTTTGATCATGCGAGCAGCAACGGTGCAGATGAATCCTGGCCCCTCCATTTTCTGCTGTAGTAAGCGTAGAGCGCCAGCTGCATTGCTCCCAGGATAAGTCCAAGCCCATTTGGGAACTGAAAATCAAAATGGTATATATATATATATATATGTGTGTGTGTGTGTCAAGCTGTCAGTACAAGATCCATCAAGCTCACAAACATGCATGTCGATTCAAGAAATGATGTGATTTAAAGCGATACTAGACGATGCTCACATAAATGAAGAAATCTCGCAGCAGCAACCCATACAATGCAAAACTGGCGCCCATCAAGAACGTAGAGAGTGACAGATAGAACGGCATGAACTCCACAGACTCTGTCCGAATCACCACTCCCTGTAGACACAAGGATGGATGGAGCAAGCAAAGGTCAGTGAGACCACAGTTCTATTAAACATGCTGCGATCTTGTCGAAGAACAGGAGGTAATATTGATCAAGAGCTCAGCTTGATCGGGAGGCATACGTACCATGACAGCTAACGGAGAAGCGAACATGGAGATCAGCGAAGCCATGCTCACAGCTCCCACAAACTGCTGCCGAAGCGGCTGATCAAAGAAAAAGACGCTCGCATGTGAAACTAGCGCAAACCCGCAAACTACCAGCACCAAGAGCCCTATGATCTTCATCTGTAGAGGTATTGCAAAACATAATCCGTCATCCATGTGAAAGAAGCAACGAAATCTCTTGACAATGCAAAATTACAGAAACTGAAAATGCACTGTCCGTTTCCTTTCTTGATGGCACGTTGGGTCGTTGGCATCTGGCACGGCAAGATACAGTACAGACCCATTTTTCTGAGACAAAATTGGTTGCAGGATGGGAAGAATTACCCTCGTCTTCCTGCTGTCCGCGTAGAAGATGAAGAGGCAAATGTAGGCGAGCTGGAACACCGCTCCGGTGCCGTTGACGGTGGCGACGAGCAGCCTGCCATCGGCGACCCAGGGAAGTCCATACCACAGGCAGATGAGGCAGTTCAGCAGCGAGAACAGGTAAGGGAGCCCGTCGAATCGCTCGGTCGATTTGGCCTTCAGGATCCTCTTAAACGTCGTCCTGAAACAAGGAAAATTCAGTTATGAACTTCGGCTACGAATCAAAGAAACAAGAAAAAATAAACAAACCGAACGTGTGCTTACACTGGCGACAGGAAGAGAGCAAGCGCAAAGATGTTGCCTGCAGCGACAAAAAAATAAAGACGACCAGATTTTCAGAAGATTAGCAAGCCTCTTTTTCAGACCATTTTGCGATAGGAACTTAAGAAGAATTGGAAGTGCGAGATCGAAATGAAGTTCCATACCTGCAAGACCAGCAGCAAAGCAGGAGATATCGTACAAGGAGTCCATGGTTGTTGGATGCGGGATGACACTTGTATCTTCCCTTTTCTCGTGTCTGCCTCTTTGTGCTAAAATTCCGTGGCTATTATAAAGGGCAGCACGAGTCAGTCAGTGAGAGACACAAAGCGCCACAGCCACCAGTTAAATTTTTGAGTAATCATTAAGAGTTTGCTCCTGAGAATATCCCTCTTCTCCTTTCACCCATATGGTAATACTGCAAGAATGAACAATCCCTGTCTCCAGTAAATCTCATGATCTCTGTATTTTTCTTCTGAATTCCACGGAGTGATTAATTTCGCCAAATGCAAAATTACACCACTCGCTGGCGAAAAGCACGTTGCGAGGGTTTCTGTCAGCAAGGAAATTACCGTAGTTACTGCAGTCCTTTTACTACTTAGCCGGCTATCGTTTTCCGATGATATAAAGAATCTTCAGTAGCGTCCGGGTGACCGAAAGGCTGGATACCAGGATCGTCGCCATGAACACGAATCGACCATGTCGCTGTACGAAGTGGAGTACTATAGGACACAGCTCGTGGCTGTTAGAGCTTTGGATGGTTGGATGGTTGCCACTTGCTCTTGCAAATCAAACAATCCAGCGACCAGTAAGCTTGCACGGCCACAAACGGCTCAGGAAAACTGATGATTAGGGCTAAATATTCTGGTTCACACGCTGTGTCATGTCACCTCTTAAAAACGACCCGCTAAAATCTAGTAGGATGGAGGAATGAAAAATTACGGCCCCCGAGTTAATTAGGACCACCAGACTGACTCAGCGCAGACGTGTCATGCAATTTTGCGCTCAGAATTTCCAAGGAAACGTCGTTAATTTCATTAAATGTTACTGGAGTACCATGTTTCAGACAAAAATACACGTATAAGAATAAGAAATCACCATGCTACTACTACATTTTTGCACGTGACGTTCAAGCCGACAAGGCTGTAGCTTTCTTGCACCGGTAGGCGGTAGCCGCTGCAGAGACGCTGTCATTCCGGACCGTCCCCTTTGTTCAACGAACAAATTGTCCGGTTTTACTAATTAAAATTCGTATAGCAAACACCATGTGGAGCCATGAAAACAATGGCACGATAGATGCCATGCCAGGATTTTGACAGGATGACACATACCGGGCAGGGAAGTGAGCAGAATCAATGAATGTAACCCACACGTCTCATTATTTTCTTTTTCATAGTGAGTAGTCTGATATGCCTGCGAGCTATAACGGAGCAAGACTACACAATGGAACACCTAAATAGTTTCAACGTTACTCCTTTCAAGGTGACCGAACCATAGAAGGGGGCAAACCGGATGACACCCCCCTAAAAAAAATAAGTATGAAACAGAAAGAACAAAATTTCTTTGCTGACGACTCAACTCAACTCTTATGCTACATGAACATAACCTAGATGATAATAGACAAGGGTGTAGATTTCAGAGTACTACGCGACTCAAGAATATTAACCACAACCAAGGGGATGTAACTTTGCACAGCACGGTGTAGAAACATGGGCCAGAGAGACACATCAGCTCGATGTTATCCATTCTTCAACTCCATTCATATGAGCATAAACCAGACTAGTTACAATTAACCATCAGCTTTGAACAACTTCGCGTCTACTGTCTTCTTGGCTTCCAAGTTCCAACCTGGTATGTGGGGAAAACAAGAGAACTTTTAAGACAACATAGAAGATTAGAAGTACATGCTATTCTCAGTAATAAATACTACGAAACCAAAATAGTAAATAAACATCATGTCCCATTAGAGCAAAGATAGATGATGTAAGCAGGCTCTACATGTTGCCACATCATATTTGTGCTTATGTGGAGAATAAATAAGAGGAGAGATGAAAGGCGGGCTACAGATTGCAGCTCGTGCTCCAAGAACTGAGAGAAATATGGGTGCACAATAATGGTGCAGTATATGTATCTATAGTTAACTATTGTATGAGTGGTTTATTAAGTTAGCTATATATGATGTGTTATTTTTTAGAGCTAATAGTTGGCTATATTATTAAAATTGCTCTTAGTACTTTCTCAGATAAATCATCTGAGCCCAAGAAAAATTCCGATTTAGTCATTTCCTATACGATTGTCATCCAATTTCACTTTGACATTACACAAATTTGAGAGGTTTGGTATCCACAACCTCAAGCATACCAAGCATTACAGCTGGACTGTATCTCAAATGGGATTGGCCAGCTATGATAGTTATCCATGTTATCCACAAGTACAAAATAGTTGTTATTAGGAACAGAGGTAACCATTTTAAAGATGAGGGAAAAAGAGCAGAGAAATATTTCAGAATACAAAAGGTGCATCCTCGTATTTTCATGTGGTAGACATCACAATATTGCTAGTAGCAAAATGGTAGGGTAAACTTTCGTCTCTTTGGATGCCAAGTTGGATTGCCAACAGAACATAATTACGTGTAAAAGTCTAAAAGAGATCATTCAGCTATTTTGGAAATTAAAACTTGATTTAACCAAATCAACAGGGAAAACAAATTAGAACATGTAAAACTCCAATCATGTTCATATGCATAGCATGACTATTCTCCACTAAGATGTAAACTTGGGGCATCATGTTCCATGTGCATAACATATATACAACAGACAAATCAAATAAAACATGTGTTTTCAATTTCTCGTAGTTACAGTGTTACCATTGTGAGCAATAGTTCAATGCTATACCATAATGCATATCCTTCCTTAGTTTATCAGCATTGGAACAAACGCTGCTAATGAAATGACTCGATAACTATACCGGGTATCTCGTTTCTTAAGAAACTAACAGATTCTCTGCAAACAAATTGACTAACATATAGCAAGCATATCCAAATATGCAAAACTAAAAAAATATGTCCACGTGGCATATCAAAATTGATCGTAATCATACAGCTAGTTTTATCAAAATTATGTTCAGTTAGCTTTTACTGACACTGGGCATCTGATTTCAAAAGGTAGTTTCTAGTTTTGAGCTGACTGTCCTCTTGGTAAGGAAAAGCAAACACTAAGAAAACTCTATTTGATCAGCTAGATGTTGCAACCTTAAACAGTCCAATGATTTACAGAAGCGTTTACAAGAACAAATGTATTGACAATCAAATTAGTAAAAAAAAAAGGCATTGAAAGGTTAAAATAGCATGAAGCTTTGGGAGATTAGTTGACAATTGTATAACTGTATTCTCTAATATGGTCTGATAAGCCTTACACAACCTTAAGTCATCAGTCATTAACATTCTTCAGCTCCTTTCTACAGGCACATCAGGAGACTGAACTGGACAGTTTATTAGAAACAGGGAAAAGAGGGTATCCTGACATCATTGCTCTGACTAGGTTAATAATATGGTGGCCATTTGAAAAAACAAGCAGCAAAGCACACAGAAGCGCAAAGTGATGCAATTATAAGACATATAGAATAATCTTGCTGTTAATACATATAGAATAATCTTGCTGTTAATAACATTAGTCGTGAATAAAAAGGCATAAACACAGCTATAGTACCATCTTCATTCCTACAAAAGAATTCAGGCCCGGTGCTTATATTAACAAACATCAAAATAGTCCTAGAGCATGAGCAAAGGACAGAAAATTAAAAGAAACAAACAATTTAGTAAAATCTCTGTTATTTTAAGCCTCCCCAATGACATCACAGTAATGGTAATGATCCCACATGTTAAGCTGTGCAGATAGAATACTAATATGTATCTCATGTTCTCAAAGGTCCATTCCAGTAAAAGTTAGCCTGTGTTTTGTGGCAAATTTGAGGAACTCATATAAACAAGAAAATAAATGATATTTTCTTTCCACAAAGCACCATCATCATAAAAAAAAGATAAACCATGATACAGCGATACAGACCTTAATCTATCTCTCCGAACCAGAGAACGCATCAAATACCCCACAGCAATTCCACCATGTTGCCCGCTGCCCTGCTGCAGCCACAGCCACTGCAGGTCCCCGGGCCACCTGCAATCATAAGGGAAAAAATAATGAACCAAATGAGACCTCTCGATTTCAAAACATGGGGACCGATGGCATAGCACGCGATCACAAACAGTAATACCTCTGTAGTATCAGCTGCACCCAGAGACCGTGACACCTCCACCACATCCTTGACCACCACCCCACCGCTCTTCGTCTCCGATTCCTGCACCGCAGGCGGCGCAGCCGTCTCCATGACGAGCACCTCCTCGCGCTTCACCTCCGGTTCTTGCACCGCGGATACCGCAGCCGCCTCCACGACGAGCACCTCCTCGCCCTTCGGTTCCAGGTCATGCACCGGATGCACCTTGGCCACCAACTCCTCGCGCTTCACCTCCGGTTCCTGCACCACCACAAGCGCCTCCGCCTTACCCTGTTGCTCCTGCGCACCGGCGGCGGCTTCGGGCGGCAAGGCGTCCACCATGACCTCCTCCCCGGCCTCGACCACCTCGACGGGCACCTCCGACGTGGCGGCCTTCCTCTCCTCCTCGTCCGCCTCGGACGCGGCGGCCCTCGGCGTCACCATCTCCTCGGAGCTCTCCATCGAGTCCTCGCTCACATCCACTGCACCCACCACCACCACACACACACACAAACCACAGCATCAGAAACACACACGCATCCATCGTAATATAGCGGAAGAAAAGAAGCAATCAAAAGAGAGAAAAAAAAAAGGCGAACAGCTCGAAAAGAGGAGGTGGGAACGTGGCCGGGGAGCCAACGAAGAGCACGGGAATGCCACCCTCGCCGCAAGAGGGAGTGGGGGAAAAAGGCGATTCCTCTCCCCGCTGGTGCGGAAAGCGGCGTGCCGTGGGGGGGAGACAGATCTACCCGGGCTTAAAGCGGGGGACGGGGAGGGAAGGGTAGATGCCATCCATACCATGAGGAACGTTTGGTCGCGACGGTAGGTGGTGGTTGCCGTCGCTGGCGACGTCGCGGCGGCGGCTGGAGTCATTGCTGCCGTTTTCGGCTGCGTTGTTGTTTTTGTTGTTGTTGTTGCCGCCGTCATCGGAGCCGGCGGGGTGGTCCCCCTGCTGCTTCTTCTTGAGCTTGGCGCGCTTCTTGGCACCCTTCGGCATGGCGGGATTCGACGGGACGGCGCGGCGGAGGGGAGCGAGGCGGCGAGGAGGGGAAGGGGAGGCGAGGAGGAAGGAAGGGGAGAAAAGAGATGGATTTGATTCGATGTGGAGGGAGGGGGATCGGCTCTTTTTTTTAGGTTTTTACACGGATGACGCATCAATGTGGAAGGAACCAGGTTGTTTTTTTTTTCAGGATAAAAAAGTATCGATATATACTAACAGCACATAAGCAGCCCGTTATATCGATTTTTTTTCGTTAAAAAACGATTTGTATGTTCTTTAGTTTTTTATCTTTATATTTTTATCTTTCACATCTTGAATTTCGTTTTTTTAGTTTAGTTTAAGTAATGTGCAATTATAGACAGTTTCTTATAAGAAATATGAAGACAAATTATAGTGTAGTTATATTTAATAGTGTCACATTTTTTTGAAAAAAAAACACTCTATAACTTACCTACAATTACATTGTAATTATATTATGTAAATTTTAAAACTTGTATGGGAAGTTTCAATTTTTACATGTAATTTTCTAATTTGCAATCAATGTATAAGAGAAGTATGATTAAAAGTAGTTTCACTTGGAAGAGGAGATAGAAGAGATGGAAACAAACATATAAATAGGAGAGAACAATCACAGGAGAAAAAAAAGTGACTGAAATCAAGTGGAAAGTATAGCATCATATTTTTAACAAACCCGTTGTGAAAAAACTTACAATATACTTTTTCTAGTCAAATTTATTAGACATCAGAAAAACGAAGTTATCCCAACGTCGAATAATTTTTACTAGGAGGAGTATGTTTCTTTTACTTCATGTGTACTAAGTTTTTTACTTCTTTATATTTTTATTGCAAAACTGCATATACTTAATAAAATTATCACAAAATTATAAATTTAAGGTGTTGTTTCATCAAATTACATATCTAGCATCAATCTTATCACAAAACTATATATTTAAGATCGAGTATCATAAAACTATAAATTTAGTGATAAAACTATCACAAAGCTACAGGTTGAGAACCAACTAAATCGCAAAACTAGAATGCTTATAGCTCCAACATAACTTTAGTGCTAGGGATTTAAAATCTAAAATATAGAGTTTTTTTCTAAAATAAATGATTTTTTTAGTGTCTACGTGATGTTTTCCATATGACCTTTGTTATAATCCTTTATAGAATTAAAATTGAACGAGTAGTGCAGATGGACAAGCCTTCTACAAGTGCATGGGCGAAGTCAGGTGTGGGGCAACTTAAGATCAAGCCCCCACACACAGCAAAGTAATTTTCAATTAAAATTTGCCAAGAAAATTTTAGAGTGAAATACATGGCCGGTCCTTAAACTTATGGGGTGGTGTCACTTAGATCCGTGAATTTGAAAATTGCATGTTTAAATCCATGAACTTGGTTAATGTACCACCCCCGGTCCAATCGTCATTTGACCATGTTTGACCGCTAACGTCGCATGTCACGTAAGTAACACTTTTGTGCTCAGCCCCCTCCACATATATCTTCGCACATAACTTGCCCTGACCAGTGCATTTCAACCTAAATCCCCCAAAATATCCCTAAATCGGCTAGGGTTTCGACGGTGACGTAGCGGCTATGGCGGCCTTGGCGGTGAGATTAGCGGCATGATGCAGCGCAATGCAGCGGGGTTAGCGGTGGCACAGTGCGACCGGATTAGCGGCGGGAGGCAGCGCAATGTGGCTTGCATGTTAGGCATCCCCATGGATTCTCCAAGCTCGTCCTCGTCTTGAAGTCGCCAGAAGAAGATGTTGTTGATCAAGTGCCCGTTGTGCAATGATAAGGTCATTTTGGAGCGCAAAGCAATGGCAATTGCTAATCGGGACCGCATTTTCTATACATGCAAGGAGAAGAATGAGACAGAAGAATGATTTGAGGATTTTTTTTTGGGGGGGGGGATTTGTTGTCACTATATAGCTACAAGGAGATATATGCAATGTGTTGTGATGTGGAGAGGGCTGAGAGCAAAAGTGTTGCATACGTGGCATGCCACGTTGGCGGTCAAACACAGTCAAAGGACGTTTGGACCAGGGTGGTATATTAAACCAAGTTCACGGATCTAAACGTGTAATTTTTAAGTTCACGAACCTAAGTTACACCACCACATAAGTTTAGAGAACGTCCATGTATTTCACTCAAAATTTTATATTCCGTGGTTGAGCCTTATGATCGAGATATTCCCGCCTTCGCTCTTGTACGTGTAAAGATGTCAAAAATGAGAAGAATTTGTTAGCACCTTCATCCATGTTTCGGAGAGTACTACGACATATAGGTTGTTTGGCATTGGGGTGGATTCTCATAATCACACTGGGTCCACCAACATCTTTTACACATTTTAGCATTGGCAAATTGGTTTTATTTTAATATATATTGCAAATGATAATATTGTTGGGGTTTAGAAGTATAAAGTAATCAAGTAAAACGTCAAAAGTTCAATAACATATTATATATAATCATAATTTGATCAGTAAAACAAAGAACATCGATTATAAGTTTTGGTTTTACGAAAAAAATAAAACATAAGCCGCGCGCATCATAGCACCGAAGCATAAATTGTACCATTGAAAGGAATGTAGGGGATCAACATTGACGTTTATTTGGGGAACCATCCAGATAGTTGGATTCAACCGTCATATAGGCTGAGTTCGGGAGGTGGAGTTGGAATCTCCACCTAATTAACCGCACGGAAAACGGTATTACCCATTAACGCATGATTAAATAAGTATTAAACCTTAAAAAATAAATTAATATGTTTTTAAAGTAATTTTCCTATATAAAATTTTTATAAAAAATAAACCACTCAGCGGTCTGAAAAGTGTAGGTGCAAAAAAAAAAGAGAGATGAGTTAGAAAAGAAAAAGAAAGAACACAACCATAGTTTGATTCTTGGTTAATAAACAATTCATGCCAGGAATCAATATGTAACAAACGAAATCAACATACCAAAGAGTTAGTAGTACGTGATTGGAAACTACTCTCTCCGTCTCAAAATATAGTAGTTTTTAGTTGGATGGGACATATCCTACTACGAATCTGGACTGTCCAGATTCGTAGTAGGATATGCCCCATATTTTAGGACGGATGGAGTATACACCAGAGGAGACTCTCGTAATACTGTACTCCCCCATAAAAGAAAAACATAGGTAAAAATATGACTTCTCTTAATATAACAAATCTAGATAATCTATTATCCGGATTTGTTGTATTAGGAGAAATTATATTATCTTTTAGGTTATTTTTTTTATCGGAAGGAGTATGTAACATCGCCCTTGAACTGAAACGAAGGGACATCTGCGGTTTGGATAGCATTTCGTCGAGTTGTGTTTGAATTTTCCATTTTGCGGGGATGCAGAGTGGACACCAGGTTACCACGCCTGCATGTGGCACGGTGGCACCTCACCGGACTTCACCTCTAGTACTCCCTATGTCAAACAACATACTATGCTACCAGTACTTTAGTTTGAGCCTGTTTAGTTCGCAAAAAGAAAATTTTTGGATATCATATCAGACGTTTAATCGGATGTCGGAAAAGGTTTTCGGACACGAATAAAAAAACTAATTTCATAGTCCTCCTGGAAACCGCGAGACGAATCTTTTGAGCCTAATTAATCCGTCATTAGCACATGTGGGTTACTGTATCACTTATAGCTAATCATGGACTAATTAGGCTTAACAGATTCATCTCGCGATTTCCCTCCTAACTGTGCAATTAGTTTTTTTAAAAAAAATTTATATTTAATGCTACATGCATGTGTCCAAAGATTCGATGTGGTGTTTTTGGAAAAAACTTTTTGGATCTAAACAGGTCCTTTGTTTGAATGGAGTATGTGTGGATTTATCTGCTGTTTTATAAATTTAGGTGCTGCTCAGCTCAGCGCTGGCTGCGGCTGCACAACCACAGCAAGCTCTACTACTGGGTATTGAATTGTTCAAGGCCAAAAAAGTAAAAAAAAAATTGCTTAAGGGCTTCTTTAAATCACAGGAATAAAAAAACAAAGGAATGGAAAAAACATAGGATTCTGACAGGAATGCAAGTGTAAAACAGAGGATTGTAAAATACAGGAAAAACATAGGAATGGCTGTTTGATTGGGCCGCAGAAAAAACACAAGAATTTGAGGAGAGATAAAGACTCAAAGGATTCTTTCCATGAGATTCTACCTCATGTTAAATTTCCTCCAAAACTTACATGGGAAAAAACAATCCATAGGAATTTCATAAGATTCTAAGAATCAATTCTTTGATTCAAAGGGCTATATAGAAAAAAATATAGGAATAAAATCCTCTAAAATTTCTATGAATTTCCTTTGAAAAGGGGCCCTAAATATGTTCTGAACCCTTACTTTATCCTAAACACGTTTATTTCAACATAATGGTCGCTCCCACCAACTGCAACGTAAGCTAACGCCTACATTGACACTCGAACACTCGAATGACAGGGATTGATAACATTTCAACTTGGGACGAGGCAAAACAGTTCTTCTGTGCAGAAGATCCGGGGCCTTGTGCTACTCGTATTATTGTGTTTAGATGCTGGCTGTTTCAAAGAGAGCCACACAATTCAGAGCGCTACGGAAAACACCAATTTGCACACATGCCGACAGGTGCCACTCTGCAGATGGATGGCTCAGATAATACGAACGTCTGTTTCAACGTGGCCCAGGCATATGAGACTTCTCACTTCTCAGTGATGTGTGTCATCCATGGGGTAAAATGGATCCAGAGACTCAGCTGTCAGCCCGTAGTAGCATGAAGGTGTCATCTTGGCAGGACTGGGTGTCCAATCAAACGAAGCGATCAGAGGAGCACCGTTAAGTATTGATGCCACCACCATTGTTTCTCCTTTGCTTCGTTCAAATTTGAAGTGAATTTGCTTTGTCTGTCGAATGTGTTCTGAAAACCACTTTTGAACCCTTGAAGCACCAAGAAGTAGTCATAGCATGATGACTTGATGCTTTTGTCATCAGCTGTTTGAGCATGTTCAACTTGATAGTCTCAGCGAAACTGGACAAAAACCAACTTGCCGATCAAAAAGATCTGAGTATTTGAATCTGGCATTATTTTACAGTATGTTATCTTTTAAAAATATCTGAGTACAAGATTCCGTTGATAGTTCTCTTTTAAAAATATCGATTCTGTTCAGCACCGATTCAAGATCTGGTGATCTACACGAGTATTTTAGTATATATGCTCTAGTATTCAGGTAAGTACTAAACTTGTTCCTAGTACCATATGGTATATGCAATGCACGTCAGTATGCGTTCGGTACGGTAGTACAAATTAATTTCCAAAACAAATTGAGTATTACAGTATTCAATTTCAAATTAACAATGGGTTGTGCAAAAAGAAGAGAGAGAGAGAGAGAGAGAGAGAGAGAGAGAGAGGGGGGGGGGGGGGAAGAAGAAGAAGAAGAAGAAGATTCAAGATGTCCTTGAAGTTTGAAAAGGATAGGGAAATGGTGTAGTAGCGTGCAGCTTCTGCTCATCCGTCTACGTTCCATGTTGCACGTATCATCACAGAGAATGGATCAGATCGGACCTACAGTAAACAATAATAACGAAAATGACATAAAGGAATTCCTAGCAACGGAAGGTAGCAAAATCAAACATTCCATTACCATTGTTAATTAGGCCATTTGTTCTCGACAAATAATTAGCTATATTTTCTGTCAAGGTCACTTTATCCTAAAGCAAGAACTAATAAAGCAGCCTAGCATAAGCATCACGGCCATGATCAAGACAAGTAGTCATACTATAGCCTTCATAGATTGACACACACTTCGAGAAGCAAGTTACTTAGGAGTACCAGGCAGCAGAGAAATGAGAAGAGAAATGTGAATTTGTGATGATGCTGTTCCTTTTCATTTGTCGCTGCTTTTAAGCGATGATGTATCCACTGTTGCATTTTCATCATTAAGAAACATTTTGATGATGGTGCACAAGATGCATTTACTCGTCTATAGTTGATTTGCTTTTAGCTCGGCAAGAACTAAGGTTTGTTTGAAACGTAGGATTAAACAAATATAAAAATATAATAAAACATAATTTTGATTTCAATGTAAGTGAAAAATACATGGGTGCAAATTAAAATAGAAGGAAAATGTAGAAGTTGTTATTTGAATACACCAATAGGAAAAACACACAAATTAAATCAGATGAGAGAGATAGATTAAAAAAAACCTTCCAAGAGGTTGAAGCTATTACTAACTTTCCTTCAAAAATTTCTATATGAATGTTTATTCTATAGTAATTTCAAAAAAAAAATAGTACTTCCTCCGTTTCACAACATAAGTCATTCTAGTATTTCCCACATTCATATTATCTAGATTCATTAACATCAATATGAATGTGGGAAATACTAAATACTAGAACGACTTACATTGTGAAACGGAGAGAGTAGTGTAGATTATCTAATCTACTCTTTTAACTGTTTAACTTAAAACATGAATATGCTAATATGAAATTTATGGACGACTAACCGTTTCCTCGAAGCCATGGATGTTGATGTAGCCTCCTAAATCAAAGTGGAAGTAGAGGTTGCAGACGCACCTCGAACCACCTCTCATATTGTCTGTGTAGAAGAACAATTGGCATCGCTAGCTTGAGTCTAGATAGATTGTCGGCAATCAGCGGGGTAGTGGTGTCCTTCTGATCGTCACCTGCACTGCTCTAGAAGTGCCACACATTCTCCCTCCAGCGTCTTATTGATCAAGGTTGGAACAATGGAATGAACATCATAAAAACAGTGTCCCGTTTCACGGCCGGACTCCCTTTTTAATTTTGCGCTATGGAAGATCGAGGGAGATCCACAAAAGATGGAAACTATTGGTGTTTCTGATCATTGCATGTTTAGTTTGAGGAATAATGATGAATTGATCACGTATGGCAATAGGCACTAGCACTACTGGAGAAAGGATCTTCAATCACGGTTCGTAACCCCTGTAGTCCCACTTATGTAACCGGGACCATAAATCTTTAGTCCCGGTTGGTGTTAGCAACCGGAACTAAAGTTTTTTTTTCTTTTTTTCATTGTTTTTAACTGTTTGCATATTGATTTCACTACATCCCCAAATCATAGATCAAATACATAACAAATTCTAAAAAAAACATCACAAATTCAAAAAAGAACATCACAAATTCCCAAAAACAAATTCACCACAAATCCTCAAAAAAAAAATTCTCCTCTAGTCGAGCCGCTATCACTTCACCGCCGCCGCCCCCGCCCGGCCACCGCCGCCTCCCTCCCGTCGGATCTGGCGGAGTGGAGGGCGAGGCCGCTGCCTCCCCTGCCCGGCCGACGCTTCTTCTCCCGCTCGGCCGCCGCCGCTTCTCCCGCCCAGCCACCACCGACCCCGCCCAGCTACCACTTCTCTTGGCCGGCCTCTGCTAGAGAGAGAGAGTGTGTGAAAGAGGATCGAGAGAGAACAAGCGAACAGATAGAGATCGAGAGATATAGACGTGGGTCTCTCGGTCTCGTGAGAGATAAGGACGTGGGAAAGCATCCCAAGGTAGGACGTGGAAGAGAGATATTTAGTCCCGGTTGGTGATATCAGCCAGGACTAAAGATCCCCGGCGTCCTGACAACGTCCGACACAAATGGAACCGGGACTAAAGATCATATAGTCTCGTTGCACTTTTAAACCGGGACTACAAATGGTTTTTAGTCCCTATTTTTGGTTGAACCGGGACTATTGTTGGTCCAACCCACAAAAGATGATTTCTCTAGTAGTGAGATGGTAACAACGTTGCATGACTCTCCTCCGGTTACCATGTTGAAAGATCAAAATACACATCAAGTTATTTCAAGTGCTTTCGTAGAAATTTTTGTAATACTATCGAATTATTCTCTAAGGCAACGTTCGCTTTTTATGGAAAGGAGAATATTTGTGTCATTTTTTATGTGTCCCCTTCTCAAACTGCTATGCGGTGTGTTTTTTTTCAAAAAAATCTTAGAAAAGTTACTTTAAAAATCATATTAGTCCATTTTAAAGTTTAATAATTAAAAATTAATTAATAATATATTAATGACTCACCTTATTTTATATATCTTCTCAATATTTTTATTTCCTTTTCTCTCAACACGCCCTAAATTACCTATGGGCTTTCCTATAAATCGGGCCTAAATTACTTCTCCAGTATTACTAGTAGCAAAAAAATAGGGTTGTTCACTCTGTTGCCAAAATGAACCTACCAAATTTTTGACCATCTACACTATCAAAATTTGGCAACTATAGAATCTTTTTTTTAAAAAAGAAAAACTTAGTAAAGGTAACAAACCAAATACAATCTACACATCTTAATTCAATCAAATATTAATAATGTCGTGTCAAAAAAAATATTAATAATGTCAAAATTTAGCATTTCTAAAATTTAATAAGATTGATTTAGGGCTCAAAGTGAACAGCCCCAATGTCTCCACACGGACTTAAGTGTGTGTTTATTGGTTGGGTTGTGTTTAAAATTACGTACTAGGAACACTTTTTCTAAGAAAAAGTTGGTAAAGGCTGAGAGTTGAGATGTGAGACAGGTTTAGGTCATTCCCAACTCGTATCTGGTGTTTATAGCATTAAATACATTGTCACACGAGTAAAAAACCTGATACATCAAAAAAGCTAATGAGAAAAGAGGTAAAAAGATGAATAAATCATTTCTCATGGCATAAACCATCTCTACATAATAATCGAGAATAAAACAAGGGGATATATGAATAAAAGAAGAGAGAAAAGAGATGATTGGATGAGAATTTAATTTAAAAACATCGTCTGTTAGATATATATTTTTTATATATAACGACTATATAATATGATATGACATGTATGATAACTACTCTATGCTTCAAAACCTTCATTGCATGAGCAGGGTTGGCCGACTTAATGTCTGGCGTTATGGGATCCTTAATTGCTCAGAACGTGGCACGATACTACGAGTTTCACAAATTAAATAATTAATTAATGTGCATTGGTCTTCTCTCTACAAATGGAGTATTGCCGACTGAAAGGGTGCTAGTAGTCGTATTCGTTTTTCTTTTTATTGTTTGACTAACACTTTAGTATTCTTTGAATGTATCTCGTTTAAGAACATATACATGCGGATTGGCTATATAAAAGATGTTGTCATGATTATGATAAGGCATACCTTCGTATGTACGACACGTCTTTATATATGATAAGAAAATCGACAGAGATTATGAAAATAATTCTCACGGGCAAGCGAATAACAGAGTACTACTCGGAGAGAATCGGGATTGTACTATATCGTGCTGGATTTGGTGTCTCCGATTTCTTCTTGGAGATTAAGGTAATAAACGGTATAAAGACACACCCCCTGAGGGGTCCCAAGGTATCGAATCATAGCGCCAACACCGCCAATATAGCCTACAATTCGGAGGACGTGAAGCCTACTCGTCAAGAGATCTCGTCGAAACCATTTTAACAAGGGTCTCGCCGGTAATCTTGGGATTGATTCTTCTCTATTTTAATATGAGGTTTTTCATATCAATCTCATATAAACTGGATTAGTGCTATTATCTTGCGAGGGGCTTGAACCATTATTTGATATCATATCGTGTAGACAGATGTTATTACAATATTTTTTAAAAAATGTCTAATACTATTATAAAATTATTATGGACATATATGAAGTTGTAGAAATAATACTACCTCTATTTTTATGATGCTTAAGAATATATGTGTTGCTTAACTTTTGAACACAACGTTCGGTTATTTGTCTTATTAGAAAAACTATATAAATAAATATTTTTTATTTATGATTTCTTTTGTCAATAAAGATAATTTAAGCAAATAATATTTTAGCATGGACGTATAAAAAAATCAACCTCGCCATATATTTAAAAATGAGGAAAACGGAGGGTGTAGTTAAATTGCATGTTATATATAGACATTGAAAGCTTGAACTATCAATAACATTGATAAGGCAAAAAAGAATTCGTAGAACCTGAAATACATTTTTATTAGATGGAGTCAAACATTATAATAAAACGAACATGTAACTTGACCGCATCTATATGAATTTGCTAAGTACTAACCGTACACTTAGATTAGATCTTTATCTAAAATAATGTGTATGATTTAGATCCATCACATGTTTTTGATATCTTAGTAACATGAATAATAAACATGATGGAAGCAGTTCAATCCAGAGAAGAACGAATATTATTCCAAATTACAGGATTTGTAGCTGTTTATAATTTAAAAATAGATAGAGAGTAGTATACTTGTTTGTTCACAGGGCATAAGGTCGTCCTAAAAATTCTTTTGGTTGAACTCGCTTATGTAGTTGAGCCAAGCCCATTTAGACTTACCCCTAATAGGGCCCATATATATATATGTGGATACTACTTTTAAGTCTTGGGCTGGATAAAGGAATACGTTTATTTTAGGTTGAGTTGAGTTTAAATCACATCGTTAAACTGTAATGCCAGATATAACTGATCTCTTAACTTTTAAAACCAGTTTATACAAAGTCCCAAGACATTTTGGATAATGATTTCTACTGACGTAACGACTACATGATTGGTTTGACTTAAGCTTTAGTCTCACAAAGCAATGATGCTAAATTGTTTAAGACCAACTGACCAAGCAGAAGAAAGCAAGGCAAGAAGACGACATTGCCATCGGCTAATGGCCATGACCACAATACATAACGCGAGACGAGGATCAAGTTAAACCATCCATATAGATGTCACGTTAGCTAAAACCATCATCCAAACTGTTTTAGGATCTTGTTTGTGTTTAATTTTAAAAGTTAAAGGAATATATTATATCTTGTTTTGCGGTTTAAGGATATGATTTAAACTTGGCCTTAAGATAAAGGATCTAAAGTAGTAATATTATTCACGGGATAAACGATTGTCGTGCGGAGATAGCCATTCGGACTGAATTTCAAACAGGTAAACCATCACGTCCACATAATCAAATCGATTAACCAGACACGGCGAAATCAATACAGTATAAATCAACGCATCCAAATAATCAACAAATCACACAGGAGTTCGAGTATTCGGCACACGAATTACTAAGCAGTACTAGTCACACACTGCATAAAACACACACACACGTATTCGTAGACAAGCACAAACAGCGCCTCGATCTGGTTGATCCATGTCGAACTTAATCTCACAAACCGGTGAAATCAAATTAGGCTCGTAAAGTCCATGATCGATGCCCAATGCTCACAAAGGTGTCTTCACCTTCACAACTTTAATCAGAAAAACCTGACCTTCGTCTACCTCCCGCCGTGAATGGCGAGCAGATAAAACAGCTGTGTTGCCGAGAGTATGATGGTGAAGGACTCCATGGTTTTCTGCAAAAATCAAGACCAGAGCAGCATGCACACAGTTAATAGCGTGTCTTCGGTTGTCACGAACTCAAAAAAAACTGTGTGTTTGATGTTGTTCGATCTTACCAATCTGGCATTCCTGCCGTGCAGGTCAATCTCCTTGACGGCCAATCTGAAACGTAACAAATGAATCAAGGAAATTGATTTAGTATACCCGTATGCATGCATGGGACAGGGTCAGATTTAGTTGCGTTAATTTACCCCATGGCGAGCAGGGTGAGCGTCCATGCGATGAACCCGGAGGAGGCCGCCGCCGGCAAGCTCTCGTGGCTCCACGCGCGGACGTGGTGGAACCCAGCGAGCGCCGCCGCGGCGCCGACGACTCCGGCGATCACCGCGAAGATGACGAAGAACCCGGTCGCCGCGTTCCCCATCGGGAAGTAGATCGGGGAGAAGTTCGCCGGCAGCGCCATCCCGGAACCTACATGTACATGCAGTACATACGCTCAAACAGTCACAAATCTACCTACAAAATATATGCACTTTCTATTGACAAACATAATTAGTCACCAATCGCAATTTGGAGCAAGTTTTGGTTCGCTGTGCCCGATAACAAGACACCGTCGATCGACACGGTAAACCAAAATGTGAGCTAGTTTTACCGATGAAGTAGCCGGTGTGGATGGAGTGGTTGATGGCCCAGCCGCCGACCGCCGCCACGATGACGTACATGCAGAAGTTGAGAACCAGGAGAAGGCCAGCCACCGGCTTCAGCCCCGCGTTCGCCATGGATATCACCACCTAGAGCTAGCAAAAACTCTCTACACTCTTTCAGCACGTATTCGCAAGCTATCTACGTGCTCTACGTTACTTGCGTAGTAGTACTATTTCTACTTGATTCAGGAGGCGCACCGATTCGGAGTTAGCATCCGGGCCTTATATATATACACGCGATCGATGGAGAACGCGAAAAATAATACGGAACAATTTTACTGACGGGACATAGCTTGTTTTGTTCCTTGCTTCCATGGGATGCATATGGACAGCCGAATTACGTTAAGTTTTTGTGACAAACGTGATGCTTAAGGCATGAAAGAAAGAAGAAAACATATGTACCCGGCTGGGGTCCGGGGGTTTGGTTTCAGACCGTCTAGAGTTTTCAGAGATTCTGTTCGTCTGGAGGTTAAGATGACGGCTAGCTGGAAAAGTACAGCCTTTCCTTTCATGCAGAGACATGTGTATCCTTTCAGTTCAGTTCACTTCAGCACAGTTCTAACGAGCGCTTTATTCCTTAACAGCCGGAGACCGCTGCTTTGCCCAACGAACCGCGGCGAATGTCTGCGAGGTGTTGGGATTGCTGGATGCTGCGTCGAGGACACGTCTGGTAGATGCCGAAACGTAAACAAATATTCAGATAAGGATACGCATAACCCAGGGTGAAAGGCATCGTATCGATCGTTTCTTCTGCCAATTACTCCTTGTTGAAACGGAAGCGACAGAACAGCTGCTTGCTTATGAAATTTGGTTAGTAGGTCCACATGGTAATTAACTTTGTTTAGCTATCTCGTAGAGCCCAGCAGATGCTTTTTTTGGCTCCAATTCAGTTCTTTTTCTCAAAGCTCGAATGGCAGCAGGTGTGAGTCTTTGTGTCTACACTGCCGGACGCCCGGACCTTTAATTTTCCTTTTTCGGCTGAGCCATCTTTTCGGCTCTGCAGAGCGTTCGATTCAACCTCCCTGAGGACCCCTGACAATTGGGAAGGCGTATTCCACCCACCTCGCGGATGCTCCATTTAACGATTATTATGTCCCGAAACAAAAACGCAATTCAATCGGTGTTGGGAACCCGAAATTCTGGTGGATGACACCGAGATGATCTCGATCCGATCGCACCGCGACACTAAAATGTCCTGTTAATTGAAGCCCAGAGGGAGCAGGCCCATAGGATTCCAGGCTACCCAATCTTCGAAAAAGTACAGCGAAGGTCCCTCAACTTATGATCGAGTTAAAAATCGTCCCCCAACCACAAAACCAGATATATGACATCCCTCAATTTACAAAACCGTTTACTTTAGGTCCTTAGGTGGTTTTGATCTCGGTTTTATCTGACGTAGCGGCTGAGTCAGCGTGGAAGCCATGTGAGCCCCATATGTCAGGATGCCACGTCAGCACATTCTCTCCCCTTTCTTTCTCTGTTTCTCTCCTTTCCATCCTCTCGCACGGGCATGGAGATGCCGGCGCTAGGGCTGGCGACCACGGGGGCGCGCGCGGCTAGAGGGTAGTGCGGCCGGCGACGGCGGCTCCCGAGGGGTCTTAGCTTCCCCCAGGTGGCGGCGCCGGGCTCAGGGCGGCGCGCGCGGCTGGAGGGTAGTGCGGCCGGCGACGGCGACTCCCGAGGGGTCTTAGCTTCCCCCAGGTGGCGGCGCCGGGCTCAGGGTGGCGCGAGCTCGCCGGCCTCCCTGCCCCCCCCCCCCCCCCCCCCTCGCCGGCCCCGCCTCCTCCCTCTCCATGCCCGCTCGCCGCTTGCCTCCCCGTCCCCCTCGACAGCCTCCCACCCTCCAGGAAGGCACCCAACACCTTGCCGTCCTTGATCCAATAGGACCCGAACTTGGGCTTGGCAGAGGTCGGGTCACTCTCGCCGAACAGAATGGTGTCGCCAACGTTGTCGCCATAGAATTGCCATCCCAGGTCGAATGACCGGGAGTAGAAGTATGGCAGGTAGTCATACTCCACAATGGACTCGCCAGACTCTTTTCCCTTGATTGCCTGAAACAAGATGCAGGGTTCAAGCTAAGATATGATAACCAATATTCAGAGTTAAGTAACCACAACTGTTGCGTGGTTTGGTAAAACTCCAAGGTTTTGACATTTCACTGCTCACAAAGACAACTCAAAGAAATTAACACAAAGTTTGCACTATTCTTTAGTGCAATTTCCATATTTCAAAATACATTATCAGATGACTATGCATTAGATCATTCTATTCCATGTGACTATACATTACAGCGTCTAGTTTAACGTTATTCTATCAAATTCTACCATGCTAATCAGGGATACTCATGAGCACCAAGTAGGTGGTAGTGCAGGCCACTATATGGTGTTAGTTGTGACAACTACTGTATTTCAGAGACGGCGACGCCCTCGTCTCCGCGCGCCCGCACCTCGTTGGCCAGGCGCTGCCACAGACGGCGCACGGGGCGTCGCCCGCGCCGCGCCCCGCCCCGTCCTCTCGATCCGTCTCCTTCGTCGGCAACCCGGACGCCCAGATTCCCCGTCTCCGTGACCGGTCAAGCTCGGTGACGCCGCCGACGCCGACGCTCAGCTCTTCTCCGCCGGTCTACTCCCCGCGCCGTGGTGCTCTACCGAGAAGAGCTCCGCGCCCTTCCGAGGGGCCTGGGTGCTGCCGCCGCGCCGTCGTGGCTGCCACACACGCCTCGCCGCGGCGCGGGCGACGCCCCGTGCGCCGTCTGCGGCGGCGCCTGGTTGATGGTTTGTCGTTCGCCGCCGCGTTCGATTGCCGCGTCGCGGCGGGGAGGCTTGGGTGCGGCGACGGCTTCGGGTCCCAGGGCGAAGCCCGAGACCGACGACGGGGTCTAGCGGCACCTAGGGGCACGACGGCGGGGTGTACAGCGTGGCTAGGAGGAAGAGAAAGGAGGGGAAGGGGAGAGGGTGATGACGTGGCATCCTGACACGTGGGGGCGTGGGGCCATGTGGATCCCACGCTGACTTAGCCGCCACGTCAGATAAAACCGAGATTAAAAGTTTTGTAAGTTAAGAGATATCATATCTGGTTTTTCGGTTGAGGGCCGATTTTGTAACTCGACGACAAGTTGAGGGACCTTCGGTGTACTTTTTCCCCCAATCTTTGCACGCTGCGGCCCATATACAGATACTACCAGGCCGTGTTGGATCCGTTGCCTTCACAGAAAGCAATAAGTTCATTCTAGCTCCCTCAAGTTGTCGCCACATTCGTCCTTGAACCCCCAAAAACCATACAACCCATCCTTCAACTTATAATACCGGTGCAAATAAGATCCCTTGGCAGTATTGTCATCGGTTTTGGATGACGTGGCGCCTATGTGGCTTATTTGACTTGGTCTTAGTCCCACGTAGCATTGACATAACACTTACGTAGCAGTTTGATCGAAAAAATAAAAGAGCAAAATTGAAAAGTTAAAGAAATAAACAAAATTGGGGGACTCACATGTCAGTCAGAAAATATGGGGGACCCATATGTCAGTCAAAAAAAATAAAATAAAAGTACTTGACCCACATCTACCTTATCTACTTCTCAAAGAGGGAGAGGCGGGGAGGCCGGTGAGCTTCACGGCGCTCTCTCCCCCACCACCGCATTGCCCACGCTCCTCTCCTCTCTCCCACTGGACGTCACGCGACGCTCTCTCCCCCGTTGCCGCCCACGTTCCTCTCCTCTCTCCCGTCGATCGATGCACCGCGTACGCTCCTCTCCTCTCTCTCGCCGACCGCCACACCACGCATGCTCCTCTCCTCTCTCTCCCGCTGACCGCTACGCATGTTCCTCTCCTTTCCCCCGCCGACCGCCAAAGAGGGTGAAGGGGACGGTGAAGTGGTTCGATGCCACCAAGGGGGTTTGACGTCACCGACGGATCTCGTCCCAGCGGCGGAGGTTATGAAGCTGAACCCCTTGCCTATGCTGGCCTGCTCCGGACGCTGCTACTCCATGTCGACGGCTTGCCGGCGTCGTCGTCGACCACGGGTGCCACCAACATGTGCTCAAGGGCATCGATGGCGTCCTGCAGCGCGAGGACTCCATTGCGCCGTAGACCGCGTTGAGCCAGAGCAGCAGCTGCATGAGCACCTCGCTGACGGCATGATCCTCCTCCTCACGTTCCACCTCAGCGCCTTCGCCTCGGCCTCCACCTTCCTCGCCACCTTCTCCACCTCTGCCTGCACCACGCGCACCTCCCACACCATCCTCGTCGGGAACCCCCTCGCTGCCACCTCCCTCTCAATCTTCTCCCCTTCATCTTCGTCTCCATCTCTGGCTCCGACCTGGCAAACTGCATGGGGATGGACGCCGGCCTCGCCCTGCTCCTCTTTGAGCTCGGGTGTAGCACGTCCACCGTCTCCCTTGGCCGACCTACTCCGGATGCCACCAACCCCACTTCGCGCCCACCCATCACCTGCTTCGCCTTGCTCCGCCCAGGTGGGAGCGAGAGAGGATAGAGAGAAGAGGGGAGTGAGGATGACATGTGGGGTTGCATGGGCCCACCATTTTTTATTATTTTGTTGTTTAACTGACACGTGGATCATATGGTTTTCATTATTTTTCGGGATAGAATTGCTACTTAAGCGTCACGTCGATGCCATATGGGACAAAGACCTAGTCAAGGTATCCATGTAGGCACCACGTCAGTGAAAACCAGGGTCAATATTGCCTAGGGATCTTATTTGCACGGTTTTGTAAGTTCGGGGAAGTGTCGTATCCGGTTTTCTGGACTAACACGAAAATAAGACTGGTCGACAACTTGAGGGTCCAAAGGTGAACTTATTCCTCACAGAAAGAGGCTGACAGATTAGCGCCGTTTAGCGCGGCCCATAGGCTGCAGCGTCCGAAGGGGAAAACAAACCAATCGGGCCCCCTCCTAACCCTGCGCACCCATGCGCTGATGCGCTTCTCGACTCGCGACGAGCGGAAAACGAAGGGCCGCGACCGCGGGATGTGGGATTCCACCACGTTCCACCGACCGGTCCCGGCGAATCTTCGAGAAATCCCGGCACGGACGGCGGCCACGCGCGCCGCCGCCGCCGTCGCCGCGGGGGTCCCATGAGTAGGCAGCATCGCGTGCTGCCACTCGCTCGCTCGCTCGTCAGCGCGGCCGCGGCCTAAAAACGAAAACGAATTTGGAGGCGTGGGACGGCCGCCGGATGCAGCATGGACTGCGGAGCAACTGCCCTCAGCCCTCGTGGCGCTCACCTCACCTGCCGCCGCCTTGTCGTCTACGTGACGTGACTGGCCAAGTTTCCGCCGGTCGCGCCGGCGTCACCGCGCACGCAAGTCTGATGGGCTGATGATGGCTCCAGATGCAGAGTTCTACTCTGTTGATGGTAAATTGCCCATTGGTTGTTCTCTGTTTGTTTCCAGAATCTTTTCTTAGGGCGTGTCCACAGCGTGGAGAATCGACAAATCTCCGAAGCTCCTCATTATCCAAATCGGCGCGTGCCCCGCACATTGTCAATATTACTCTACAATGTACAGTATGTCAGTATATATAATATTCTGATGGAAGATAATGAACTGGCAAGTGGCAACGAACAGACAGTAACAGAATTCAGGCATTCGCAGAAACTGCCGCTGGTTACCACTTACCACTGCGTCATCGCACATGTCCGCGGTTTTGAGTGAGTATCACCATCATCCATCTTGCTTTACATCCGCATGGCATGATGCGATCTTACCTCGGCGGCACAAATGCGGATATGCTGGCGCTTTTCGCCTGCCTTCGTGGTCGTGAGTTGTGACCCGCCAATTTTCTGGTGATGGCGGCGGCATCACCGTGATGGCTCCGGTACTAACAGAGTAACAGTGTGTCGCCCGTTGAATGACCTCCGGTTGTTTGCAAGCTCTTGTTCCGGAGGGCGTCCACGGTGTGACCGTGTGAGTAGAATGGCAACTCTGGAGTTACATTACTGCACGGTGCATGCACACACCGACACGCTTAAGAATGACAATAGGACATGATCTCATGCATGTATGACGCTCCGGCGTCGATGTTAAGAGTATTAAACTGGCACTTGATGATACTTTGGTAGTAGTAAATGGAAACAGAATGCCCAACGGCTGGTTACCACTGCGTTCGTGGTTTTGGGTTTCGTCATCCATCTTCCACTACATCTGTCGTACACCCCTAGATGAAGTATCAGTACGTCATTAGGGAAAGTAACCAAATGATTGAGGACCACTTCAATTTGTATGAGAAATATAGAAATTTTGGAGAATTTCAATCTTATCGAAAAATTTCCTATGAAAATCTTTGAAACAAAGAATTAAATAATATTTTATCCTTAAAAAATTTATATGGAACAAACAATTCCATGGTTTTCAAAAAAAAAACAATCCCATAGAGATTTTGAAGAAAACTTAGTAAGAGTTTAACTTCTTGGAAAATTTCCTTCAAGACTATCTTTTTTATCCGATTCCTACGTTTTTCTTGTAGTCCAATCAAATGGTTATTCATGTGTGTTTTCCTGTGTTTTTCAATTCTCTATTTTATACTTGTATTCCTATCAAAATCATGTGTTCTACTCTTTTTTTTATGTTCCGTTGTTTTTCCATTCCTATGATTCAAATAGGCATACAAAATGCAATCATACGTCCATTCTCTCCCAAAAGACAACACTCATACATCAATTCTAGATTTCTAGATGCCTATGTACATAATGTCATGTGGATGGCTTAAAAATGTTCAGGGCAGGCATAACAACGGAAAACTGTGACCCCAGGTAGGCAATCCAAGGCGCCGCAAGCAGTACGCAAATGCACTCTTTTTTTCTTCTTTTTTTAGAACAAGGAAATGCGCTCTTTTTTTCTTTTCCCAGGTCAAGCACAGCGTGCTGACGTGCTGTGGAAAACAAATCCGATACCAATACACAATATCCAGGCCGATTTTTTCAGAGCATCGTCAAGAGGATTACAGCGTCGGTTCCTTCCGTCCCATTTCGTATTGTATGTTTAGAGCACGCTCACAGTTAAGCATGTTCCAGATTTATAGTCCAGTCCACCTATAGTCATTTCCGGATGGCACAACTGCACAAAATTGAAATGGGAACGCACGTTCCTTTTTAGGATTTCCACACTAGCATGTGTCCACAAATTCCTTGTGCGTTCTAAGCTGTAGATCGATCTGGGATATTACCCAACTTTTTGGGAGGATGAGCAACAATGATTTTTTTTTTTGGGGTGGAAAAGAGAGGGATGCACGGTCAATTGGCCACAATATTCAACACAAGAGAGATATGAATGGTATAGTACACCCACATGTTTCAGACTGGTTGACATTTCACCGGCCCGGAGAAAAAAATCGAGGGTGTTAATTAGGTGGCTTAACCGCCTAGGTACCAAGCGCATAGTCAAAGCTGCAACCGGAAGAGCAGTTCGCCATAAGAAAACCGGGTCTGGTTTTTAAATTCAACAGGTTGCCTATGAAATGATTAATCACGGGAACCCTATCCGATTTTGAATCTTGGAATGGTGCTGCGTCTTTTATTCCAGTGCTACAGATATTTTAACCTACTCATATCGTCGACATGCAGCTCAAAAACGTTTTTTTATGAGAGAATGAAGCGCGATATGACTCTTCAACAGACAGGCAAATGTTTACGTGCTGGACGAATGAGAGAGGTGCATGAGTTGACGAAGTACCAATCCAAAGTATCCAATGAATCTTTTTTAGGCGCAAGTGTGAACAAATCCGTGGAGAGCGACAGCGATATGGTTGGTACGATGGTAGCAATAGAATTGTCAACATATTTTTATTGCCTGTTTCAGCAGACGCAAGGAGATATGCACGGGGCGAAAATGACATACTAGAACTTTCGTACATTTTTTTTGTCAGTGAGAAGAAGGGCGGGCGGGTGAAACAGCCTTGATTTTGGATAGCTTCTTGTGTAGTGGTTGACCTGCGACCTCTCGTAGGGAACGGGTCCCTTTGGAAATTCCAACAGCCAAGTGAGACCGCAGTAGAGCCGGGGGCCAAGTGCAGTAACGCTTGGTCAACTGCCGGGCTCCTGCCTCCGGCTGCTGGCTGCTGTTGTTACGGGGCGAAGCGTCGGGGTTTTTTCCTGGTCATCTCCCCTTGGCAAATCGCATGCAGCCTCAGTTTGACACCTAGGGTATTCCTAGGCGACATAAATTGATCAGCTGATTACCTCACTGCATCCGTATGATTCGAATTCTTTTTCACGTTGATTTTATATTCACAAAATGGCTCGTGGGCTCGTGGCTTTCCGGTGCAGTGAATATATTTCTCCCGATGAAACGAAGTCGACGAATGGGGAAAGGAAGTCCATCCCAAAGGGAAAAGTGAAGGGAAAAAGAGGAGTCACTTACGGCACGCATAACCTAAGCTTATCCACCACGGACACAAGATTAGCGTGCAGTTAATCTTCGAAGCAGATTCCGTGCTCACCTGAACCGCTGAACGAATATGCGCATAGGAGTAAAGCCAGTTGGACGATCCGTGACGCATCAATCGTTCGGTCGGTCGGTCGGTCGGTCCGCGCGTCCGAAACGGAGGGTGATCCTGCCCATCTACCGCGCCCGCCGTGGCGCCAGGATTTGACCAATCCTCCGGGCGCAGGCGCAGCAGCGGCTGCGATCTCGTCAAGCCGTCGCCTTGGCGTTGACGGGCGCGAGCGAGCGGCCTTCCTACTGCGCGCGTGATTCCCACGCTCTCTTCCCGCACGTGTTGCACGAGAGGCGGGTGGAAGCAGGCAGCCAGTCAGCCACCCATACAAATACCCGCCTCGCGCTCCCGCCGCTCACGCTCACCAAACCAAACCTGATAACCTCCAAGACTTTCGAAAGCTCGAACACAGCAAGTGAGATCGATGGATGCGGCTGCGGTGATGCAGAAGCAGCTCAGGCGGCTCCGCACGCTCGGCCGCGGCGCGTCGGGCGCCGTGGTGTGGCTCGCGTCGGACGACGCGTCGGGGGAGCTGCTGGCGGTCAAGTCGGCGGCCGGCGAGGGCGGGGCGGAGCAGCTGCGGCGCGAGGGGCGCGTCATGTCGGGGCTCTGCTCCCCGCACATCGTCCCCTGCCTCGGGTCACGCGCCGCGGCGGGCGGGGAGTACCAACTCTTCCTCGAGTTCGCGCCTGGCGGGTCGCTCGCCGACGAGGCCGCGAGGAGCGGGGGCCGCCTCGCGGAGCGCGCCATCAGCGCGTACGCGGCGGACGTGGCGAGGGCGCTGGCCTACCTCCACGGGAACTCCCTGGTTCACGGGGACGTCAAGGCCAGGAACATCATGGTCGGCGCCGACGGGCGGGCGAAGCTCGCGGACTTCGGGTGCGCAAGGAGGACTGGCTCCGAACGGCCGATTGGTGGCACGCCGGCGTTCATGGCGCCGGAGGTTGCGCGCGGCGAGGAACAGGGACCGGCCGCTGACGTGTGGGCTCTCGGCTGCACGGTCATCGAGATGGCCACAGGCCGCGTCCCGTGGAGCGACATGGACGACGTCTTCTCCGCCGTCCACCGGATCGGGTACACGGACGCCGTGCCAGAGATTCCCGAATGTCTCTCCCCGGAGGCGAAGAATTTCCTATCCAGATGCTTCACAAGGAACCCCAGCGACCGCCCCACCGCCGCGCAGCTATTGGAGCACCCATTTCTCGCATCCGCCTCCAGCGACATCGACGAAACGGCGCCGAAGCACGGCTGGGTGTCCCCCAAGAGCACGCTCAACGCGGAATGCTGGGAATCTGATGAAGACGACGAAGTAGAAGAAGACATGTCACAGAGCGCAACCAAGAGGATCAGCGCATTGGCGATCACCTGCTCGGCGTTGCCGGACTGGGACACCGAGGATGGCTGGATCGACTTGCAAAGCGACCCATCTGAAGTTTCGGAAACACCGGCGCCCATGGTGGTGACTACTGCAGATTTCGGTCTTTGGTGGGAGGAAGCATTGGACGCGGAGATTGATCTCCATTTCGTTGACGTGGACAGCGATGGCTATGTTACGCGAACTGTACGCGCGCGTGGTTTCATTGAGTACGACAGACAACTGAGTGTGAGAGTTCGCGGTGATATGCCGTTGTGCCCGGTTGATTGCCACCGGAGCGACACTGTAAAATTCGGTTGTCATTGTAACGGGAACAGAGTAATAAATTTCGAGTCTGCACAAATTTGCCTGTTGTTACCATTCATCTTGCAATCAAGGACTCATAGATTGCATAGCGTTGAGCTCCCGGTAAAAACTTCCGTTAAAAAAAAAAGGCCCCGGCAAAAACCGTTCAAATAATTGGTTTAAGGCTGATTCTCACTGTTTTGACTAGAATGAGCAATTTTTAACCGAGTTGACATCTTTCCACCAAAACTTTAGAAGTTTAGAGCATGGTCATTCGGCCTAAAATAATATCGACTAAATTTCTTTTGGAATCTTTAATCAGAATTTATGGACTATAAAATATATACTACTTCTTTGCAAAAGATATCCTAAACTTAACACCCTAAAAAATAGGGCCACCTCAAATCTCTCCCCTCCTCCTGTGTTTTCCCCACCCCTCTCTCGTGATCTCGCACCCCTCCTTCCGTGCTATTATGAATTGGTAGCAAGCACATTCCCACAAAAAATAGATAACGAGAAGTCCAGTATAAGAGCAACTAGTAAGGAAACCGTGCAAATGCACACGACACTTATTTATTTTTCTATAAGAACAACACTTTAAAACTAAATTAGCTCATGAACTTTTATTACAAATTACCTTGCTATAAGCATCGGGGGAAAAAAGAGAAAGGAGTTGAATCTTCTTAATGACAAAGTTTAGAAATTGCCCTTCTACAAGCATAGAAAAAAGAGGAAGGATTTCAATCTTCCAAACAACAAAAATGCACATGGATTCAAACATAAATCACTGCCAGTACTGCTCCCTCCTCAAAATATAGCACATATTAACTTTTTTTCACAGTCTTTAACATTATAGTTGAATATTATTGTAAATGTATTGTAAAAATACCACTTCTACGGTTCTACCACTTAACCGGATAATGCCGACATGATCCTGCACCCAGTGAAGTAGACTGCAATTGCCAAATCTTTCTTCTCTCGTGCGGTGAAGCCCTAGTTTGAGCATTGACACACTCCTTGAGATATACTCATGTGCCCACTCAAGTTCCTCGTAAACACACCCATCAGGCCCCTCACATCGGCTCGCTTCAATCTTCTCCGATGATATGAAGTCCAAGCTGATCCACCATCGATATGGCAGTTGCCCTTGAAACCTACACATGCTAGACTTCCCGAGATTTGTATTTATACACCAATTCAATCTCCAAAAAGACACATCAATCTGATTCGTTGTATTGGCTTGCCTAAGTGAGATTTTGACATAATTCTTCACATCTAGCGTATAGTTTCTTGTAGTCCCACCCTAGAGGACTGCATTGTAAAATGTCCAATTGGCTTTGCTGCTACCGCAGGCCTCCCATTGGGCTCACCTCAGCCCGACTATTCACACACCTACGATACCCATGTAAGCTATCCAAGTTGTGTTGTACATGCGTCAATGGGGACCATTGGGGACGGACAAAGAGAAGAGTCTGAGAGACATAGGGAAGATATGGAAGATCAAGAATTGAGAATATGCAGTGGTATCACTACGTGGAAGTTTTGAGTCTATATGTGATTTAGTAGAGACACAAATTTGTACTACGTAACTAGTACCACTCAAACTATCAAATTTTGTTAGTATAGGTACATTTTTTAAAAAATATGAGTGTACTTATTATTTGTTAGTATAGAATTTCTAAAATCTTCTCCAATTTATTAGAGCACCCGTGACGTCTTAGAAATATTTGTACCAGTGCCACATGGCGATGTAAGGGCGTCTCTAAGGTGTTTAATGGACTTTTAGTATATAATAGATGTTGGATGAATTTTCTTTCTACAGAAGTCAAAAAAATTAGGATTGGGGTTTGTTTCGGTCTATTGATGGCCATGCTTAGAACCGACCATTTTGCAGCTGGTGTTTTATGTTGTGCTATGAAATCTAGCTAGTTATTACATTTGGGGATCATTTAACAGACACCCAAAAAACTCTCTCTAAAATTCTATTTTTGGAATTCCTAATTTGATTTTAAGGTGTAAATATATTTTTATTTCCAACAGATATCTTAAATTAACTCCCAATAATAAAAACTAGATCCACCACCCACCCCTAACTACCAACATATACATAAACAAAAAAATTGCTCTGCCCATCCCTCCCACACGCGCGATCTCTCCACGTGTCGCCCTCTCCTTTTGCCGTGGGAAAATTGGGAGTGAGAGTGTCTCCTGACTTGTGGAGAGCGAGAAAGGAGGACTGGAGGAGAATAGGATTCCAATTTTTGGATATATATCTAGGGTAATTATTGGAGCATGTTTTTCACAAAATAAACCTCGAATTGGGTTTCATTTAGGGATTATGTTGGTCATGTTCTAAATTGTCTCAAGTCCCAACTCCGTAAATAATCTCCTAATAATCACATCTAGATTTTCTTAATAATGAAAATGGTTTAATAACAAGATACAAATAGGGTGATGGTACTAACACCCCCCCCCCCCACATCTACAATTTACCTTGTAATGACAAAAAATAACCAAATAGATTGTTTTGCAACCAAAAAAATAAAAAGAAAAAAAAAGAAATTTTTTATACGCACAAAAATGTCAAGCACATACTGAAAGACTTTAAGGAACAAAAGTTAGTAGTTTCAACAAGTGAATGGAAAAACATTGTTCAAACATAGTAGTTTGTAGTTTTAAAATTAAAGATGTGATCGAGTCAGATTTTAAAATTGCACATAGATGTCGAATATGCATAAATCTAGTAATACCACAACATAGAAATTCCACGTTCAAGTCGACCGTATACAGGGCGAGGTTCATCTTCCGGAGGAAGTCTTTGGGCGCCGTCGGCTATTGTAGTTGTTGAGCAGAGGCAAAGTTTATAAGCACATGCATAAAAAGATATCAAGTTGAGAAAGAAGATCCAAGGAATCTTCGTTGCAAGAAATGGTTGGTATTGGAAACCTGGAGTAGTCAAGTTTTTGTTTGAGCTAATAACCACAATCGCAAACAGTCGGTTACTGATATTAAAATCGAGATGGAAGCCTTCCCAAATGCATGAATGATTGGCAAGGTGAGGAGAGCACTAGTGAATTGAAGGTGACATGTGCCACTATCTTTCTCAACTGTAAAATACGCATATGCATGTGTAATTAATTTAGTATAGCCTGCAAAGAGAGGGTAATAAACAAATAATCCAACGGTTCTAAAATATAACGGATTTGGCATATAACTTATAAACATGGATATGACAGAGGAAGAAGTGGTACTATTGGTTCAATAGGTAAGATAATGTTCTAAAAAAATAGGTAAGATAAGAAAAAGAAATCAAGTACTACAGAGGAGCATATTAAAGACGTCAGTAGACCCTCAACTTTAAAAAGACAGTTTTTTACAAAATTTTAAGCCAAAATAATACTTTTAGATAACTAAGATATTTTTTTTAATACGGAGGGGGTGCATGCGAAAAAGAAGACAATAACCAGCATGAAAAAGTGGGCAGCGGTACAGCTCTGGGAGTCTGGGTAACCCAAAGTAAATACACTGGCTCTTGGTACAGCACAAACTGTACAGATAGAGTATCACACGTGTCGATCACCTGAATCATCTCATGTGGATGACGCCCTGGAAATCTGGAATAGCATTGTTCCTTGTTGCTCCGTTGCTCGTACTCTCATTAGGGCGAAAGGGACACAAAATTCGCAAAACCTAGTTTAGGGGTTCCATGGAAGAGCTTTCAGGCTTAAATCGACCAGAGCACACATCAAAGATGACAGACAGCTATCATACAGCACATGTGCCAGCCAAAAGTGTTACGCCAGATGCAAGAGGTCTAAACTGATCATCCGGCCAAACCCCAAGCACAAGGACGTTGAGAGATCAGCCAGACTTATCCCCCCAAAACGGTCATTTTATTTTATCTGTTCGGTTTCAGGTGTTGAAATGTACTACCAGAGACTGGACGTCACCCGTGAAGGCTAGCAGGAGCGATGAGAGGAAAGAACGAAGAAACAGTAACAAAGAGAGAGAGAGAGAGAGAGATGGTAACACGATGCTTCAATCATTTTTTTGCAGGCCTTATCCGTTGTTGAGGCAAAAGGAGACGTCGAGATTAGAGTAAGTATAATAGCAGGCTATAAATCAATTATAAATACATGTGGAGGTGATAAGAGAAGAGAAAAGTAAAACGGACTACAGATTTATAGTCAGCTGTAACACGGATTCTAAAACGTTGTGTGAGTATGAAATATGAGACCACATATTAATAGTGTAATATATATATCTATATGTAACTATTTAGCTGCTATATAACGGGATCCCCTTTTTGAACAGGATGATCCCGAGTAGGTATCAGGTGTGATACTTATCAGGTATCAGATGATTCTACATACGTTTCAGGTGATACTTATCAGGTATTATGCGATTTCTACCACGTATCGCTTGATACTCGCGAGGTATCATGTGATACCTGTCAGATATCAGACGATTTCTACCATGAATCGCGTGATATTTGCGAGGTATCGGATGATACCTACCAGGTTTCAGGTGATTCCTACTAGATATCCCATTGGGGGAGGAGCATCCCGACGGCGCGGCCGTCCCCTGCACCGTCCCCTGTAGACAAGGTTGGGCGCTTTCTCACCGCTCTCCAACACAATGTTCGCCGCCACGAACCCACCCCTGGCGGCCCGGAGCTCCGCCTGCGAGAACTCCACAAATGTCGGGACCTCCGCCCCCACCGTAGGCCGAGCCCGAGCCGACGGGCGGCGCGACGGCAGCGGCGGGGGGTGGGCGCGGCGCTGCACAGGAGGCCTGGTGCGTGTTGAGGGCTTCGGCCGCGTCGCGTGGGTGAGAATCGCGTTGTGGAGGAGGAGCATCCTGTTGGGGGACGGTATCCCGTGCCCTCGCATTTCTGTATATTTATACGTAACTGTTTATAAATGAGTTATTAAATTGGTTATAAATGAGTTGAAGGTCTGGTTGATGGCTTAAATTTGCTCTTACCGGTTGCCCGAGCAGATCGCAGACCACGTGCGAAGACAAGTGTCACGCGATAAAGGGCGTATCGGCTGGATACCCACACAGGCCCCCGGGCCACAGGTGCCGATGCACCTGGCCGGCGGCAGTGACGCCGATCCGTCAAACGGAGAATCGCAGGACAAAACGCCGGCGAAAAAAGGCCAAAAAACGCACGACCACAACCGGAGCTACAACTTCGTTCCACCTTCCTTTGCAGGCATGCAGATGCAGGGGAGGGAGAGTGTGGGTGCGTGGGGCATATGGTGGTGCGGTGCGGGAGGCTAGCAAAAACGCACGCTGCCTAAGCTATTTTTCTCTCTCCTCTCGCAGCACAAAGCCGTTTCCGCACGTGTTGCACGCGCTCCGCTGGGCCATACAAATACACCTCTCCCCCCTCCTCACCACACACGCCACACTGACTCCATACGCACAAGGCAAGAGAAAAAAAAGAAGAAACAAAGAGAGAAGAATTCCAAGGACCAAGAAATCGAGGCAATGGCTAAGCAGCTCAGGCGGGTGCGCACGCTGGGCCGCGGGGCGTCCGGCGCCGTGGTGTGGCTCGCGTCCGACGACGTCTCCGGGGAGCTCATGGCCGTCAAGTCGGCCTCCGCCGGCGGCGCCGCGGCGCAGCTGCGGCGAGAGGGGCGTGTCCTGTCCGGGCTCTGCTCGCCGCACATCGTCCCCTGCCTCGGATCGCGCGCCGCCGCGGGCGGCGAGTACCAGCTGTTCCTCGAGTTCGCGCCCGGCGGGTCGCTCGCCGACGAGGCCGCCAGGAACGGGGGCTGCCTCCCGGAGCCGGCCATCCGGGCGTACGCCGCTGATGTGGCGAGGGGGCTGGCGTACCTCCACGGGAATTCGCTGGTGCACGGCGACGTCAAGGCGAGGAACGTCGTGATCGGGAGCGACGGCCGGGCGAGGCTCACGGACTTCGGGTGCGCGAGGGTCATGGACTCGGCGGGGCCGATCGGCGGCACGCCAGCGTTCATGGCGCCGGAGGTGGCGCGCGGGGAGGAGCAGGGGCCGGCGGCCGATGTCTGGGCCCTCGGCTGCACCATCATCGAGATGGCCACCGGCCGCGCGCCGTGGAGCGACATGGACGACATCCTTGCCGCAGTCCACCGGATCGGGTACACGAACGCCGTGCCGGAGGTTCCCGGGTGGCTGTCAGCGGAGGCCAAGGACTTCCTGGACGGCTGCTTCGAGAGGAACGCGTCCGACAGGTCAACGGCGGCGCAGCTCCTGGAACACCCATTCGTTGCCTCCGCCGCGGCCCTCGACCGCTGGCCGGAGCCGGCGAAGCAAGAACGTGCATCCCCCAAGAGCACGCTGCATGACGCGTTCTGGGACTCGGACACCGACGACGAGGACGACGAGATGCCAACCGGCGCGGCGGAGAGGATCGGTGCATTGGCGTGCGCCGCCTCGGCCTTGCCGGACTGGGACTCCGACGAAGGCTGGATCGAGGTGCACGACGAGGGCTCCTTCGCCGCCGTCACGCCGCCGGCCAGCGACGCGGACTACTTCGTCTGGGCAGAACTGTCTGACCCAGAGATGGAGCAGTTCGCCGTCGCCGCGGATGGCGTCAACCATGTCCCCCGCAATGAAGCAGAAGGGATCGAATCCTCCATTAGGCAGGGCAGTTACCTGCACGTACATCTTGGCAGTGGTAAAAATGAAAGTTTTCACCCGTTCGATACTGACGGGACTGAATCAGTGAGATTCGATTGTGTTTGTAACAGGAACAGAGTAATAAAATTAAATTCCGCTCAAATTTCCTCTCGTTGTGACCAACCAGTTGGTGCATTTAACTACTTTGCAAATCAATCACGTGACAGTTCGAGACCAAAATTAGTTCGAGCGAGACATGAATTATGAATATGTCAAAATTAGCTCATGTTTCCAGCGATCAGGATCGGAGTCGTTAGCGAACAGCAATCCATCCCCTTCTAGTAAAGTTGGCAGGTCTGTTCTGCAAGCAGTTTTGCGTACGGAATACTGGATTGCGACTTAATCACGTGTGATTACACCCGGCGATTTCACTAAACCCGTTGTTGAGCCGTACGGAGAAAAGCAAGCCGTTTTACTGCGCGTCACTATGACGTCACTTTAGGCCCACGACGACGTCATATCGTACCTCCTCTCTCCTTTTTGTGTGGAATTTCTTTTTTAATAAAAAGATATCGATGATCCACTTTAGGAGAGGAGCTAACTCTGCTGTTTACCTTTTTGGATGGATAGCGAGGCACTGTGAACAGGTCCTGTTCATCTTCCTCTGTTCTTTTAGGGGCTTGATGCCCACCGGCTCACAGCATTGCAAAAACACCAGTGGAATCTGAGCTCAAGATTGCCACATTCGAGCTGGATTGATCGAACCTTTGGAAGTGATCTAGATATTGGTGTTCAATTGGCAACCACATGCTGATTAATCGCTATCAAGATGTCCTTCAATATATATCAACATGTAGGTGCGGTCCTGCAAGTTAGGCAGTGCATTGCGATTAGGTTATGTACGTGCTACTCGTACGACTACTGATGGATCTCGCCTAAAAGTTCTCTTGAAACCCAACGAGCAGCCCGTAGCACATTGCGCAAACACGGGAAATAAACGTGGAATTTGCTCGCGTGATCTAGCCACAGCCACAAAAGAGAGGGAAGAGCACGCGATCTCGCGTCGTGTGGAGATGCAATTGTCTCACAATGCATTACATCACGCGTGCCCGCTTCACAGTTAGGCGCTAGCTACCAGCTCATCACGAGCCATGAGATCAACCTATCCCTCCTCTCCCTGATGATCCAGTCGCATGTGCTTATCAGCGGCATGTGATTCGATCGACTGATCAGACGTACAAACACCAACAAGAGACAGCCAGGCTGTTCACGGGATGTGACTACTGCACATATCTGAGTAGCACCAACAGCAAATCTGCCCGACTTGTTAGGCCACCACGATTAGAAAATGAGTTTGTTTCGCTCGGATCTCTTTGCTTCGATTGGGTACCCTTCTCTAGATCTCCCTGTAGGTGTGGCTCAGTTCGCACCATGTTTTGCGGCATGTTTAGTTAGGCTGAACTGCTCCTCTCTCTCTCTCTCTCTCTCTCTCTCCAGCCCGAACAGTTCGGCCATGCAACGATGCAAATGCGATTCCGGCACATGTTTTGACTTTCTGAACAAATCAAACGTGCCTGGCCCTCACCTACCGTTTGGTCCAGCGAGCTCAGAATAGAGTAGCATATGCTCTGCTTGACTATTATAAGCCTCTTGGGTAATGGGTATCATTGGCACTGACCGTGAAATCTTCCAATGGTGTAAAAAAAATACTGTCAACTAACACATGTTGGTTGAATTGTTGAACTCCATGCAGCGAAAGTCATTCTCGGATGGCTTCACTGAAAAATCCAAATATATACTGGCCTCGTGACCGAATCTATCTATTATATTATTAAGACAGTTCAAAAAGAAGGCACCACGTTCGCCGTGGAGGCTAAAAATTACCACGTTAATCGAAGAAAAAGAAAAGAAGAGTCCAAATAGAAATACAATCTAGAAATAGCTGAAATTCGGAATTAAAAATATACAATATGGAAAGATGAGTCCATATAGGAACACAATATATGATTAATTAAAATTCGAAATAATAAAAAAATAAATTTCAAAATTAGAAAAAGAAAAAAAGAAGAGTTCGAGTAGGAATACAATTTATAAATAATTGAAATTCGGAATTAAAAATAAGAAATATTGAAAGAAAAGTCCATATAAGAATCCAATACGAGATTAATTAAAATTCGTAATAAAAAAAATAAAAAATCAAAATTAGAAAAAAGAAAAGAAAATAAGAGTTCAAGTAGGAATACAATTTAAAATTAACTTAAATTAGGAATTAAATATAAGTAATATTGAAATAAGAGTACATATAAGAACCCAATAGTAGATTAAATAATATTCGGAATAAAAAATAAAATAAAATCCAAAATTAGGCAAATTAAAAAGAGAGTTAAAGTAGGAATATAATTTTGAAACAGCTGAATTGAAAATAAAAAATAAAAATATCAAAATAACATAATAATAAATAAAATAAATTCTGAAATTAGGAAAAAAGATTTCAACTAGGAATACAATTTATAAATAACTGAAATTGGTGATAAAAAATAAGACTATTAAAAGAAAAAAGACCATCTAAAACACATGATGAGATTAATTAAGTAACAGGCCTATAGAGGAGCAGAGTGGTGGCGGTTGATGAGACATCTAAAAACTATTAATAAAATACCAAATAGAATCCTATTGACGATTAAAAAGAAGGACGACGGGCAGGTCGTGAAGTAATCAGTCAAGGCGGTTGGCGGGGACTTCTAGAAAGTAAAAAAAATAAACTCCTATGATAATCATATTTGATTTTTAAAATCTCAATTATAATAAAAATGAGAGGCAACGGACGGGTCGTATAGGAGTGCAATGGTAGAGCCACCGATGGTTAGTCGGTCTTATAGAAAGTAAAAAATGAATTCCAACAATAGTTATATTTGATTTTTACAATCCCAATGACAATAAAGATTATGCGGCGGATGGATCGTAGAGAAGTATATGGTAGTGTTTGACGGGATTTCTAAAATTAATAAAAAAACATAAAACCTAACGAGACAATAAAACTCTAAAAACTATAAGGTTCAATTTTTAAAGGTTCGGGCTTCTAAAAAGTAAAAAAAAAGTTAATCCCCAATGATAATCATGTTTGATTTTAAAATCTCAATAACAATAAAGAAGGGCGACAGCGGACGAGCCGTAGATGTTTTGGTGGAACTTCTAGAAAGTAAAAAAATGAACCTAAATGATACTTATGTTCAATTTTTAAAATAGCAATGATAATAAAAAGAAGATGCAGTGGACGGTTGTAGAGGAGTATAATAGCAGCGTTTGACGAGACTTCTAAAAATTATTAAAAATTAGCCCAACAGGACAATGAACTATAAAAGCTATAAGTTTTTAGATCCAATTTTTAAAAGTTCCAAGGAGAATAAATAGAAACAGCGGTAGATCGAGCAAACTAATAAAAAATAATATGACATAAGTAAGGGGGAGCAACTGATGTATCTTTTAAAAACTATAAAATTAGAAACACGACGATGATAAGGTTTGGTCTTTCAAAATCTTAAGACAACGAGATAACTATTTAATAAATTTTAAGTAAAATCATACTTAAAAAAATATATATAATTTTATATAGGTGCTAGTCGCGCAATTACGCGGGTCACCCAGCTAGTTTACCTGCACCAAACCGTGGTCACGTTTCACACCTGAGTAGAAATTAGTACTGACCTAACACAGACACATTACACAACACAAGAAGACTTATCCGGTACAGGAACGGGCGAACGGCATATCTATCTATCTATCTTGCTTGCGGACTTGTGGTTGGTGCACCACCGGGACAAGGCAAACGTCCCATGGGGAATAATCTAAACTCTGAATCGTCGTCATGATCCGTTTCAGAGAAAGATTAACCGCACCGGCTTCTTTTCCATTACTTTCACTTTGTTTGTCTTTCTTTTGCTTCGCAGCTTGCAGAGGAGAGGCGTAAGCACTAACGTGGTGTGCTGCTTGCAGAGGGTGACCGGAGCATGCAGCAATTCGGCACGCCAAAGCGACAGTGGCCCCGGCGTTTGTTTTTGCCTGGCTGACAATAGATTTCTACCACTCTGTTCACCCACCCCCGGCTGCCAAATTTATCCCTTACCTGCTGAATAGTATTGCGCACGCACGGTGCATGCACCTATACTGTTCGCACGCATGATTGGTAGTGGAGTAGTAGTACTGCGTGCAACGCCGCGCATCTGTAATTATCTCCGGGCTGTGCATGAATTCGCCCGGAAGTGGCCGGGCGGCTGGCTGCTGATCAGGAAGGAAAGGTTCTCTCGGAATTCTTGATCTCGAGACTTATCTTGGCGCCGGCGCTGGACCAGATGCGCGCGTCACCGACGGGCCGACGCATTTCACTATTGCGCGTCGCCATCGTCCAATGATCTCGTGCCTACATTTTTTTTCCCCTTCCCTCCCCTCTTGCTGCATATGCCACTGAACTCAACTACAGTTGTACTACTCAGAAACACACCATTTTTTTTTCACCCCCTTGCTTTTTTTTTGAACCATTCACCCCCTTGCTGGATATGCCCACTGAACACAACTACAATAGCAGTCAGAATCACACCAACTTGTCTCAAGGACAGCCCTATATCATCTCATCGCACACAGAGAATATTATTAACTCACAACATGAAAAAAAATGAGAATATTATTAACTCACACCAACTTGTCTCAGATTGTTAAAGAGACCCAGGTTCATGAAAAAAAAAACCATCATGTACCAACCCAGCATGGCACATTGGCACTTGCAGACACCACTGTATCATCACAGCCATACTAGTATATCCCACTCTCAATTCAGTATGCACACTTGTTAGTTGTTACAGCCAGTACAGGATATCCTAAAACACTATTGATCCAGAGCCCCTAACTGAAATCCAGAGATGACGCAAGCAACGTGATGTGGCCATCACCACGGGTTACATATGCACGAGATTCTTGTTGCCCAACTTCCTTCTTGATGACTAGCTAATTATTGCCCAAAATCTTCGTTAAGCACAAAGATGGCTTCTCTGCATTGAAAAGTTGACCTGGACGCCACCTACCTACACAGTTTGGTGCCCCTGCCCTCCTAAGATTTTCTTTTTCTTCTTTTTTTTTGGAACAAACCCTCCTAAGATACACCAAGTTAGGGTTCTAGAGGCAACTAAACTAGTCTACGCCCCCCACACTTTTCCCCTCTTGCTCCTCAAGAACCAGCGGCGATGAAGCGGTCGCGAGGGAATTGAAATGTGAAGGTGGTTGACGCACGGCAAGGTTGCTGGCGGTTTTCAGATGTCGTGTTGGCGACCAAATTCTTTCACTGCTGTATATGATGACTTCAATCCACTCTAACAGCAGCTAACTGCACAATTAACATCTATTTTCATTCCGTAAACGTCAAGGAATTCATAATTCAGAAATGCAGCACGGTATTATCCGGCACTTAATGCAGAGTAGAAGAGATGAAGAAACTACTGTATCCCCGTAAGTCGCCTTTCCAAACTTCTTTCTTTTTTCTGGAACATAAGTTACTACTTCTGAGAATATGTTCTCGACTACTTCTAGCGAATTTCAGAACTCCGGATGACTGGCAGGGCAGCAAGTATACAGTAAACATCTAGAAACGCGCACTGAAGTTTCACGGAAGAGCCTACCAGGACACGTGTCGCGGTGAGCTAATATTGTGGATTTGGACAAGCTCCTGGACACCTCTCCCCATCTCCCCTACTACGTGTGCCAAATATCAAACGTGTACGTCAACTTGGTCTACTACTCTACTCTGCTTGAGAGAAGATCAAACATTGCCACTTGGAATTCACTCTGAGACGATCAGTTCGCATCGCAACACGTCCAGACTCCGGACCAATCGCGCCGCTCCTAATTGCAGTAGCTTTGCCAACTATCCAGTGTCATGAGACCCCCAGTTGACCCGATCGCTGTTTTACTCCCGACTCTTCAGAGGCAATTTGGATTGGGAGATGTTATTCTACATGTGACATCCTTATCTCAACAACAGTAGTAGAGTAGATAGTAGTGAGGAATATGCGATGAATGTGAGCAGTTCAGACTTCAGACCAAGGCAAAAAAGGACCCAGATTTCTCAGATGTGGTGTTTTCTCTAGCCTTTGCTGGTATGATCTAGTCGCTGCCTTTACAATGGCCCCATGGAGGATATACTGCCGGTCATTCCTGATCACAGATTCTTGCATTTGTTGTTCTTGAGTCTAGAACCATGTTTCTGGAATCATCATGGCACATCGGTTCAGCAGTTGCGAACTTGGTCAGATAGTGCAAATTGCATATACTAGTGGAAGAAAATGAGTAGAAGCAAGAATTAAAATGAGGCAATTTGGGGAAACAAAGACTTTGTTGATTCACTTTTATCAACAGAAAATACAAGCGGGTCATTAATGAGACCCAAGCAGAACACTTCCTGCTGCCCAATGGAAGCAACAGTAATCAATCGTACAGTGCACTCGGGATCAACACACTCTGCATCGCCACCGGAAGATTCGTTGATCGTTTCCAACGCTTCGATCAGAACGCGCCCCTTCCCTTCGACCTCCACCTTGGCCACTGCCAAGTCGCAAGCTTCGCTGGACTCGTTGAGCACTTCGATCCAGCCCTCGTCGGAGTCCCAATCCGGCAAGGCTGAGCAGGGGCAAGCCAATGCTTTGATCCTCTCGGCGGGGCTCGCTGGCATGTCGTCTTCCTCGTCGTCCGTGTCCGACTCCCAGAACGCCGCATCCAGCGTGCTCTTGGGGGACACCCATTGGGGCGCCGCCTCCCCTGTTTTCACGCTGCAGCTGGCCGATGCCAGGAACGGGTGCTCCAGGAGCTGCGACGATGTCCACCGCTCGCGTGGGTTTCTCGCGAAGCAGCGGGCCAAGAAGTCCTTCGCCTCTGCGGATAGCGACTCGGGCACCTCCGGCACGGCGTCCGTGTAGCCAATCCGGCGCACCGCCGAGAGGATGTCTTCCATGTCGCTCCACGGGGCGCGGCCAGTGGCCATCTCGATGACGGTGCAGCCCAGGGCCCAGACATCGGCGGCCGGCTCCTGCTCTTCCCCGCGCGCCACCTCTGGCGCCATGAACGCCGGCGTGCCGCCGATTGGCCTGTCGGAGCCCACCGTCCTGGCGCACCCGAAATCCGCGATCTTGGCCCGGCCGTCGGCACCGACCACCACGTTCCTCCCCTTGACGTCGCCGTGCACGAGCGACATCCCGTGGAGGTACGCCAGGCCCCTCGCCACGTCCGCCGCGTACGCGCGGATGGCGCACTCGTCGAGCCGCCCGCCACTCCTCGCCACCACGTCGGCGAGCGAGCCGCCTGGCGCGAACTCGAGGAACAGCTGGCACTCGCCGCCGGCTTCGGCGCGGAAGCCAAGGCAGGGGAGGACGTGCGGCGAGCGCAGCCCGGAAAGGATGCGCCCCTCGCGCACGAGCTGCTCGGCCGCCGCCGCCGCCGCCGCCGCCGACTTGACCGCGAAAAGCGCGCCCGAGCGGTCGTCCGCGGCGAGGGACACCACGGCGCCGGACGCGCCGCGGCCGAGCGTGCGGACGCGTGTCCACCTGCCGTCGACCGCAGCCTCCATTGCTCGCGTGTCGCGTCTCAGTCTTCTCTCTCGCTTGTCTCCAAGTACAGTAGTATCTCTCTTTCTTCGATTTGGTTTGGTTTTCGTGTGATATTATTTAGTGATATTTGCCGCTGCGCTCTCGTCGGCCGTGCTCCAAGTGGAGCGCTTCCCCTATTTATAAGCAGAGGAGCGAGGAGAAGGCACCGTAACGGCATGGCGTGAAAAGCATGCGACGCTGCGATGCGAGGGGGAGAACGGGACTCTGGCATGTGGGACCAACGGTTTGGGGGCCCAGAGGGGATCGCAACATTAGCGGAGCAGGCGATCGAGTGAGCGGAGTGGAATTGGAACACGAGGTGAAATTGAGGATGAGGCCGGGAGCAGTCGCGTCTCCCGCCTCTACCGGGACAAGAAGGCTGATCAATAGCATCGCCGCTGCTTCTCTCTCGTACGTGCTGCACGTCGTACGGCTGTGCACTACTCCGGGCGGTGTTCTGGTGAAGCCCCGCATTTCGGGGACATTTTATCCTGTGAGAAAACTGTATTATCCATAGGCAGCAATGCAGCATGCATGCGATAGTACGAGGGGCAATATAGTTCTGCGATCGTGATCTGAATCCGTCGTTCAGGTTGCTTGGTTAAGTGCTATTAATAGCTTACGGTCAGCTACAGCCTACAGAAAAGGGTTCGATCTCGCAGGCTCAGCCGTTGTTTTGAGCTATTGGATCAAAAACGAGTTGTTGAGATCTGAGAAGAGAAAGGATGACCAATGACCACTGACCACGAGCTAAATATCGTATTATCCCTAATATCATGACAGAAAGGTCCTCCTTGTAAACCATTCTCACCTAGCAACGCTGGTCAATTTTTAGATGGGCAAATGCAAGAGGCTCGCTCAACCCATATGACAGGGGATTTGAGGACATGGTTAATCTACTAATCTAAAGCTGGCTCTTTTGCTGGCTTTTGATTGGTCCACGTAGCGCCCCTTCCTTGAAAGAAAAATCATTAATTCATACCACACAAAATAAATGCTTAAGAATCATTAGTGGGGGAAAAAAATCTAGAGTAAAATATCATATAGATTCCAGAGGCTTCCAAAACTATTTTCCCCTTCCAAATTATATAAACTCACATCCATTTATCTTCTTTAAATACACTACGTCTATGTCTATGTTGTATTACTCTAGAACTGAATATATGGTAAACCCAAAATTATTAAGAAAAAAATCCAAAACAAAGAAAGAAAAAAATAACATCATTTTCCTATACCACGCAATTGGATCAGTAATACCCTCCTCAACAAAAAATAATAGTAATTGTGTTTTTATGTTATATAGATCATGTTAAATATACTAAATGATTAATATTTCAAATATTCAAATGCATAAGCGAATATGTTTGAACTAATTAATGTTTAATATAGTTTAGAATCTAAAAGATAGAATTTATAGGACACTAGACAATCATGAAATTCCATGTCTGGTAGTAAATACTTAGGGAATATTTAGTGCTAAGAGATTATCAGTTAGAGCAAAACAACTATAAGAAATAACTATAAGGCACCAAGAGATACAAACAAGAAAAAAGCAAACGAAAAAGCTATTATTAAATTTCGTCCATTTAATTATTTAGGAACTTTGATAATATTGCATACTACTAACCATTTGTATTGAAGTCAATTTTTCCAAAATCAATAGAGTTGATGCTCTCTCTAGTTTCAAAATTCTTGACGTTTTAGACATAATCTCACATACCAAGAGTTATTTATTAGGGTATCTAATTCCTGTTTTACTCATATTAAGTACGGTCTTGTGCAAATAGGAATCAGAAACTTGCACTATTCCAGGTGGTTTGGGCCTATCGGTAGCGTCTGTACGTGCCGGCTTCGAGTCCTACTAAGGCTATATTTTTTTTAAAAAAAAATATATGGCGTTGTATTGGTTATTTTTGGCTCGCTCGCGCGTGCTCTAGCACACAACAACTGCTATATCATCGTTGCTATCACACTCGCTGTCGGCAAAAAAATTACATGGCATTGTATTAGTCATTTTTGGTTTGCTCGCGAGGTAATAGCCCTAATCTAATTCATATGAGATTGATATGGAAATCCACATAGTACAATAGAGAACAACTGATTCCGAAATTACCGACGAGATCCTTGTCGAGAGAGTCTCGACGAGATCTACCGGCGAGTAGGCTTCAAGTCCTCCGGATCGCTTATGTGGTGGCGGGTTGGCTAGTGCTGTGATTCGATACCCTGAACCCCTCAGGGGGTATGTATTTATACCGTGAATCTCCTTAGTCTACTAGTAGAACTCGGAGACCCCGGACTCTGCATGATATAGTATAATCCTAACCTCTCCGAGTAGATCTCTGTTACGTACTTGCTCGTGAGGATTATTTCCACAATCTCTTGTCAATTTCCTTATCGTATATGGAAGTCTATCACACATACAAAGGTATGTTGTATCTATATACTCCCTCCATCCCATAAAAAACGAATCTAGGACCGGATATGACATATTCTAGTACGATGAATTTGGACATATATATGTCCAGAATCCGTAGTACTAGGATGTGTCATATCCGATACTAGGTTGGTTTTATGGGACAGAGTGAGTATTCCATAAGTCGTAGGATAGAAGTTATGCCCTTTCCGTAACCATGTCACATGCGTAGATGTATTATCGCGTGTGGTCCTATTAATAGACTGCACACAATAGTGCAAACACATCGCATGCGGTCCCCTTAAGAGACCGCACGCGATGACGGCATTTTCCCGTGCGACCACTATCTAGTGCAATTTCTTCCATCTCGCGTGTATGAATCATGGAATGAATCCAACGACTAAATAATCGATATTTTTTAAAAGAAAGATATGTTGCAAAGTTTTATAGCGGTTCCGTTTCTTTTTCTAATTTTTTTTCCTCATATAAACAACATCTCCCTTAATATATTCTGAACGAAAAGGCTAACGGGCGATCGATCGCACTAGCAATCACCCCCCTCCTCCACATGGTTTCCTTTTTTGTCACCGCATTATTTTCCTATTTTAGTAAATTTATGCATATAAAGTTTGTACAACTCAAGTTTACACATCTAAATTTTATACACCTAAAGTTTAGAGACCCAAAGTTTATAAGTCAAAAGTTTATATATCCGATTCAAATTTAAATTTGAATTCAAATATTTTTTATATATAGTATTTCTATACATCTAAAGTTTATACACCTAAAGTTTAGAGACCTAAAGTTTATAAGTCAAAAGTTTATATACCCGATTCAAATTTGAATTTGAATTCAAATATTTTTTATATATAGTATTTCTATACATCTATAATTTATACACCTTAAGTTTATAGACCCAAAATTTATAAGTTAAAAGTTTACATACCCGATTCAAATTTAAATTTGAATTCAAATATTAATTTATAAACCCAAAGTTTATAAGTCAAAAGTTTACATAACCGTTTCAAATTTGAATTTAAATTCAAATATTTTTTATATATAGTATTTTTATACATAAATTTTTCTAACTTTGATTTTCTTTTTTTAAAAAAAATTATGGTGTACTAGGAAGAGAGGAAGGGGAGGAGGAACCGAGGAAGAAGGAAAAGAGCGTATAGGGGGATAGGCGGGTGATCGCCCATTAGCCACGCCCTATTCTGAAAGTCCCAAGGCACTGTAACCTTCTTATTGGTCCACGTACGCCTGCCATAAAATCCCAAGAGGGAACTGTTAGTAGCGCAGGAAACCGTGCCACGAGTCGTACTCCAGAAGTACGGGAGGCGAGGATTCGTAGGCACCTGGCCGGGCGCGCGCCCAAAGGAAGGGAACAGATGTGAAGTCAAGCAGAGAGGGCCTCTCCAAGCTGCGCCGCCGATGCCACTGCGTGCTACCGTCTGGCCCATGCATGTAGTAGTAATATGCATGCAGGCCAAACGCGGCGGACGCGATCCATGCAAACCATGCGCGTGGCGCGGTAGAGCAGAACGGAGCAGTACACGTATCCGTCGTGAGATTGATCGGATCGAATGAAGCCGGCCTGCTCCTGCCTAGCGACTCATCGAGGACGCGGGGAGCCAGAGGATACGCCCAGTGCGCGGTTCGGTCGTTCGGTGCGATGAAGAACATATGTCAGCTTGTAGTTAGTTCGTGCGCCGGCTTCGTTGCACATTTCTATGGCAGATTGGCAGACGGCGGCAAGCATTAGTGTTGCTCGGTTTGATGCGATTGGATTAGGTTGACCTGGCCAGGAAGGATCGATATGTTTTAATTTGCTGCTGCTCCGCGTGGCGCAGTATCCCGTGCTATGGTCCGGTCGTGCATCTTTTTAGATGTTCAGGTTTATCTGAAGCAGGCTGTGTTTAGTTAACACTGAAATTAAAAGTTTGATTAAAATTGAAATAATGTAACGGAAAAGTTGAAAGTTTATGTGTGTAGAAAAGTTTTGATGTGATGGAAAAGTTGGAAGTTTGAAGAAAAAGTTTGAAACTAAACTCGGCCGCAATCAAACAACTGTAAGCGCAAGTTTAATAGTATAGCCAACTATTAGCTGCAAATTAACTTGTCGCTTACTATACTATGGTCCCACCTGTCATACAAATATTATGTCTTGGAGTCCGTATTGCAGCTGATTACATATCTATAGCCCACTGTTTTTCTCTCTCTATCTTTTTAAAATATATTTGTAACTGGTTTATAGCCTGCTATCATACATGCTCTAATTAAGAACGACATGATTCACATCGCTGGATGGGCCTTGATTTAAGGCGGCCGATGTGATCGATTCGCATGTTCTGATGACAGAAATCAGTCCAAAAAACAGCACCGCGTAGTAATCAAAAGCAAAAGCCGTCATTCCAATCAGTGAACCCAGTCCTGATGATAAGCATATCCTCCCTGGCCTCATCGTGCCAGCGAAGTGATTGTGCCCTCGATCGCATCAATACAATCATTCCCAGCTCTTAAAATTCCGGCCGATACAAATACAGAATACGTATCCAAACCCATCTGCAATAGTATACTCCTAGCTGCTAGTACTACTATACCGACTACTACCGGTAGTAGTAGTATAGTATCCTAGGAGCTCGCCTTCAAACACCTGTGCTTCTGCCACCTGTGCTATTCGTTGGCGGCTGCCTTTGGTACGTGCTCGGCGCTGATTACCTGTCGTAGTTGTTGCATCGACAAGTGTCAGGGCCACAGGCCACAGCGCTGTTCTGATAGCCCTGCTTCCGTTTTCTTTTCGCGCGTCTAGCTCTAGAACGGGAGAATACCTGGCGTTTTGTCCCTGGTGGAGGCGTGCGACACGTTTTATCCTAGTGGACGGCGTTATACTGGCCATGTCTCCAACTTTTAGAATTTTGTTGTCCTTGTTTTTTTTTTCTTTTTAAGAAAGCAGTGGACAGAGAGCTACGGCCCATATTGAATGAACACAACAAAAAAAAACAAGTGTACGGAACTATAGGCGTAGAGAGGCATGCATGCAGTTGTACTACTCGAGATAAAGAAAAACGATTATCCGGGCGCCGCTGAAGAACCGCTGCCGCTGTGTAGCCTGAACTAGAGAGCTGGCAGCTTTGATGAGCTTATACGGTGGTATTTTATCATCTAGGAGTCTTGTTTATTTCCCGAATTCCCGTATAGTGGTTTTGTCATCTGTAGGAGTACCGTGTAAACACACGACCTGCACCTCCTAGTTCATCCATTTGGCTGGCACATGAGAGATTGCTACGAGAACACCTCTGATACGGATTGGTACAAGGAAGTAGTGTGCAGCCTGGGCTTGATTACCAAGCCAAGTGGTAGTTCGGTGGACAGCACGGCATGCACACTTACGTCTGGAGCCAGTTCGTCCAAATCACCGGTCGTGCCACCCGGTATAGCTCATTTTGGTGCCAGCAAAGCAGGCTTTGACATTGAGCTGATCATAAAAGACCTGGAGTTCTCACACACTTCCAGACATCCTCTAGATGCAGAGATTACATCTCCACGTGATAACAGGCCACCTAATGACCGATCAAACAGTATCTAGTTGTGCCCTCGCACAACCAAGGGCATGTTCACTTTGATAAAAAAAAACAAAATTTTGGTAACTATACCAAAATTTTGGCAGGATTTCTTATATAGTTACCAAAATTTGATAGCAAACTAAATGTAGCCACTTTTTTAACAACTTTATCAAAATTTAATAAGGTTGAAAATGGTATCAAAGTGAACAGACCCCAAACTGCGCGGTGACTTCACCAAACTCTCAATTTCGCAATCAATGAGTCCAATAGCCTCAATGTTCTGAATCTCTCTAGAATCAAGAAGCCATTATAATCCATAAGGTGACCAAACTAAATCTTCTGGACGTATCTAGAACCAGTATCTCTCAAGTGTACGCTCTCCCAAACCGAGCTGACTCGAAAGCAACAGAAGGCACAAAGTGGCAAGAAGTCGGCCACCCGGGAGAGGCGAACCGAACGAATGCCCTTTCCGCGGCACGAGTTGGCAGCCGTACTGTACGCCCCAAAAGCCCTTTCCCCCGTGGACTCCATCCAGAGCTCTCACGTCTTCCTCCTTATCCCCTGTGGCCCAATCCGATACGCCCCCTTCGTGTCCCCAGCCCCCCACCACGCGCAAAATTTTCACACGCTACACCTGGTACACGGCACGATAGATGCGTGCTCACCGGCCACGCAGTCACGCACGCCTCCGCGCCCGCGCGCGCCCACCCTCCCGCCTCGACACGCGTCGCGAGCAAACGGTAAGTGACGGCCGGATAATCGCCGGGGCGGCAAGGCCGGCAGCCAGCCAGCCAGCCGCACCCGCCGGCGCGCGGGCCAAATTATGGCGCCCACGCTTTGACCGGGTGCACGTATGCCTGCGGGCGCTTGGCTAGAGTGGGGCGCGGTAAAATGCGGGCTGATGGCGAGGATGATCGAGGGGTTACGTCAGCCGCACCGGCCGCGGCGCCCCGCAGACCCCACGCTTGACGTCAACGCATGCACTGCACGCACCGTCGCGGCGAGGAGATAGAAGCTGAAGCCGTCAGCGCTGAGCGGCCGCGGGGGTTGGGGGGCGGTTTGCGGATATGGGCGGTGCTGGGCCGGCTGGGGCCCAGGACGGCGGGCATCCGGGCCAATCGCTATCGGGAGGGTCGCGCGCGAAAGGGGCAGGTACGGCTTTCTTTTTAGCCTGAGCCGACGGCCGCGCCGTCGCCGCTCGTGGTCGCTGGTTTTTTTCCCCAGTGCGGAGGTTTTGGTTTGGCCACGAGATTAATCAAGTGGACTAGTGCGTCTGTACTGCTACGCGACGTACGTGGGTACGTGAAGGCTGACGCTCCCCGGCCCCCGTGTCGATTCGGGTACCGGAATCCTCCGTGGCTCCGCCTGTTTCGTGGCCGAGAAGGAGAAGCCGTTGGTTGGGATTTGGGATTCCAGAACGGAATAAACCCCAGGTGTTATATCGATTCTTTACTATGCCGTGGAAGGGAACGGATGATCTAATGCCGTGGTGTCACAGGCAGGTTATGCTATATGCTTCTTGAGTTGTTTTTTTAGTTGTTTGTTATTGCGTGGTTACTTACGTAATAAAGTTGAATAGAAATATTTCGTGGTGCGTATGGACTGAGCTTTTGCTCTAGGCATGGGCGTAGCTCACAATTTGACGAAAACATAGTGGGAACGGAGGGAATCAAACATAACAGCACAGCAAGATTTGTGAAAAACTGAAAGAATTCCATTGCACAAATTCCGTTACATAGTAATCGAAATGGAAGTACATCATTGTCTGAACCAGCGCAGACTTTATTCCGACGCTCGATTGAACGATCAGCGGCTTGGATATCGCCACCGATTGACTGATCGAAAGCGTCCGCTTCATTGCTTGGACAGCAGCCGCCGCCGATAAGCACCACTTCAGCAGCTGGCACCGTCGCCGCGCTGGACACTTTGCTTGACGCGCAACGCGCCACATCAATCGATTCCCTGGCCGCTTCCGAATCGCAAGCCTCGGACTGCTCGCCGAGCAGATCGATCCAGCCTTCGTCGGAGTCCCAATCCGGCAAGGCCGAAACAGGGCACGCCAATGACTTGATCCTATCGCAGAGGCTCTCTGTTATCTCGTCGACCTCCTCCTCGTCGTCGGTCTCCGACTCCCAGAATGCGGCGTCCAGTGTGCTCTTCGGAGAGACCCACCTGGGCTTCGGCTGCGTGGCCTTGACTTCGTGGCAGGCGAATGCCACGAACGGATGCTCCAAGAGCTGTGCCGCGGTGCTCCGGTCGCCGGCGTTTCTCGCAAAACACATGGCAAAGAAGTCCTTCGCCTCTGCGGACAGCCAAACCGGCACCTCCGGCACGGCGTCCGTGTATCCAATCCGGTGGACGGCGGCGAGGACGTCGTCCATGTCGCTCCATGGTGCGCGCCCGGTGGCCATCTCGATGACCGTGCAGCCAAGAGCCCAAACGTCTGCCGCTGGCCCCTGCTCCTCCCCGCGGGCAACCTCCGGCGCCATGAACGCAGGTGTGCCGCCGACCGGCCGCTCCGAATCCATGGTTTTCGCACACCCGAAGTCGGCGAGCTTGGCGAGCCCGTCGACACCGATCACTATGTTGTCCGCCTTGACATCCCCGTGTACGAGCGACATCCCGTGGAGGTACGCCAGCCCGCGCAGGACATCCGCCGCGTACACCCTGATCGCGCGCTCCTCGAGGCGTCCCCCATTCCTGGCAACCTCGTTGGCGAGCGATCCCCCGGGGGCGAACTCAAGGAAGAGATTGTATGACCCGTCGGGGCCATCGCCGCCGCCGATGCAGGGCACGACGTGTGGCGAGGACAGCCCAGACATCATCCCTCGCTCCCTCCTCAGCATCGCCGCCTCCGCCGCGGCCGCGGTCTTGACCGCGAACAGCTCCCCCGACGCGCCGTCCTCCGCCAGCGACACCACGGCGCCCGACGCGCCACGGCCCAGCGTCCGCAGCCGCGTCCAGCGCCCGCTCACGGCGATCGCCATTCCCCGCTTCTTCTCTTTTCTTGTGGGTGTGGTTGGACTTCGGATTTCTCCTTGCTTTGCAATGCGTTGTTGTTGTTGTTGGTGGTGGTGGTGAGCTCTGAGCTGGTGATCCTTTTGTTCGGTCTGAGTTGGCTTTCCGAGCTCTTGTGTGCGTTTATATACAAAGGGTGGAGAGGGGAAGGCGAAGGAGAAGACGACTTGGCGTTAATTGGGTGGGGGTGTTAAGATTAGGAAATGGGCAAGGTGTTTGGTGTGCGTGGATGCTCAACTTGGCGATGGGCGGGGGCAGAAAGTGTGTGTGGGTGGTGCGTCGTGGGCACGCGCGGCTACTGGACTGCGCGTGTTCGTGTGTGTGTGTGTGGGTGGGAACGCGCGGCTAATTAACGACCGGCTCATCAACGGACGGCCTCCTTGCCTTTGCAGTGGGAAAACGCTGCATGTATGCGTTTCTCAGATGCCTGGGAACGAGAAACACGAGATGTTGCTACTGTGCTAGTGTGTTATCCAAATTGACGATTAGAAATTAGAAAACGGTCAAGATGTTAATTTCTGCAGAGTCGTGTAGGTCGTGCGTAGAGCTAGCATTAGTTAAGAGCCAAAATAGCAGTACTCCGTCTCCGTGCCGTATCACGGTATGAAACACGAGCTTAGCTATCAAAATTTGGCGTTCGGGTGTGCGGTGCTCGCTAATTTAATCGCCTTTGCAGCACGGGCCAAGATTGTGCGGATCCCGTTTTTAGTTCATCGGTTGTGCCCAATTAATCAGCGGTGCCGCGGCACCAGTCAAGATTGGACGTACAACGGCTTTGCCGAACAACCTCTTCCCCCGTCGTCGGTCGTACACGGTGATAGAGAGAGAGAGAGAGAGAGAGAGAGAGAGCAGCGAAAGCAAAGTCTAGCGGGCCAAGTGTTTGGTGATTCGGCTGAGATTGGAAGGCACTATAGCTCAACGCAATATAAACATGCCAGGTCGCGCCGGCGGGGGGCGGGGGTGGGGGGGGGGGGGGGGGGGGGGGGGTCAACGCATGCGCCTAAAGGGGTCTTTTTTGTGGGGGAAGGGACATAAATGGCTGCTGCCTGATGGTTTGACATTGTGGCTTTGTGAGTCTGCAACAGAATTATGGTAGTTCGGGGTAAGCGGCAGTTTGCTCCACCAAACCCACCCGGACGAGCAGGTAAGGTAGTACTACATGACTTCTACGGTTGTACTTTGGCCCAACAACATCCTGAGAAAATCCTGTGACGACTTTGGTGGGATCAAATTTGGGTCAAGTTCAGATTATAGATCAGGTATTCGGCCATTCAGGTCCCTCTTCCTCCGAATGTGACCAATTCCGTTCAGGAGTTGGTGCATTCACCTACTAGCGAGCAGCTAGCTATCTGAGTGTTACAGTTAGAACTTAGACGCCACAGCTTACCTAGTTACCTGCTGTGGCTTGCTTGTTCATCCGGATTGCTCTTGGGATTAATCAGTGGGGGGAACTGGCAACACTCTATTGTCTCCGACCAATAAAGGAATCGGACCTCGCAGTCTCGTACAGGTGGATGCCTGCATATTTTTTGGGAGAGGTCGGCGGCCAAATGGGCCAGAGTGCCAGACCGACCTGGCATGCAGCAACGCGCTGCGCTGCACTGCACTGCAGTGCACTAGCAGTTGGGGTATGCGTCAGATCGGATGCATCATCCCCTTCCATTCCGCTTCCATTCCGCACAGCGAGCACGAGATGCCTGGCCGCAATGCCGCCTTGTCCGCTCGCTTTTGCATCGTACGTTCACGGTTCATTCCCTCTTGCGGTCTCGTGCCCCCCCAAACATACAAGGTGGTGGTGGCCTGGTGGGCCTCCTCGTCGTCGGAGAGCGCAGCACGCCGCGCCCGCGTGCGTCCCAGCGCCGCGCGAACTGGCAAAAACTCGTCACGCATCCCGCCTCGCCGCGCCAAACCGGCGGGCGGCACGCGCGCCTGCTCGGTATGATTGATGCGCGGTCGCGAGCGCACAGGAGCCAGACGAGAGACAACAGCAGCTAAGCTCGCCGACGAACGCGAACCCGGTCGAGCCGGACGCCGCGTTTGGTTCGGCGAGCGCGCGATTGCATGAGCCGATCTCGGGTTGGCCCCAAACCACACCTGTCGGTGCGGCACAACGTCGTAGATCCTGCCTGCCTGCACGTTGCAAACGCGTTGAAGGGAGGCAGGGAGCTGCGTTTTTCAAGGCGGCTTGTGCAATGTGCACATGAACCGAACTACCGAACGTCTGGAGATCTGCGAGAGAGAGAGAGGCTCGATCGCTTTGCTGCGACGCCGAACTCGACGTTCGATTCAATGGTCCACGGCCCAAGTCAACACATACCAGCAATGCGAGCAAACGGAGCAAGTCAAGTGTTTGGTACGGACTACACTTTGAGGTACTACTAGTAATTGAGTAGCCTCACCACCCTATGATTACATTAACTGGGCATGATTACAATAACCCGTTCTTCCAGAACTGCGATTCTAGCTAGCTACAGTATTCTACTGGAGTCTGCCAAAAAAGTAAGAACAGCTCCTTTTGGTTGAACCAGCTCCCAAATATGAAGTAGGTCAACCATTGTTATGCTATCTCTTACTTGGTCTTATCAATATTTACAAGGAAGAATTTATGAGTTTTTTTTTTTGGCTATCAATATCCATCAACATGAATGTTAGGAGGTTGACAAACAATGCACGAGGTCAGTTGTATGTCTTAGATCTGATCAAATTGGAAAATAAACGGAAGTGATGTAGTACACAGATGCCACAGGTGCTCTGAACCTGTGAGATAAGAGGGAGCTGGAGTCGACTCCAGAGGCATAACTCCAAGTACTCCCACGCTATCAAAGTATCACAATAAAGAATCCGGCCTGTGTGGAATGACGTTGCACCCACCATCTAGCAATCGTTCCCAGCAGCTGTAAAGAGACAAAACAAAGCTTACATACAAGACAAATGCACTGTGTCAATGTTTATCTCACAAGAAACTAATTGTTAAATACAAAATGATCCAAGACTTTGGTTTGTACTGCGAGCAAGCGTTTTAATCAGTTTGAGAAATCCCCATAGGGTTTCTCCTTTTCATAATCAACATAAGCCAGGTTACATTCAAGGTTTGCAAGTAATATAAAAAAAAGGGAGGAAAGCCCCAGTTTCGTTTTGACCGCAGGATCGATTACGAATTATTCTTTTGCTTTCTTATACTGAACCTTGCTAAAGGCAACTCGAACACTTTGCTTTCGAGTCAGGTCGAAAGAAAAGGAAACGCACAGCGTCTCCTATTTGCAAAAAATATATTTTCGTATCCTGCAAGACGCAAAGATGGCCTTGAGCTTCCCTAAATCATCAGCGAGGCGTTGACACCGCCAATGGCTGTAAATTACTTAATGTAAAGCGGAGTCAACGTGTAATAATAAAGAAGAAAAAGAGACAAAGGAAAAGATAACATTAACTTAGTCAATGCCTGAATATAAATACTAATGGATATTGACATGTATCGACCGGCGGTGGCCGATGTCAAGCTACTTAATTTTATGTCTTGAAAACAAGAATTGACAACTTGGAGACTTGGAGTTATCAGTTATGGTTCATTAGTTTTCGTTCGTTCATTCGTCCTTGTGAGCTACTTGCAATAGAAATATCGCCTCGACCTAACTCCATCACACTCCAGGACGTCTGCTATAACCTAATGCAACTGGCTTGACAGTCATCACCTGCCGGCTAATTGGATAAGGCAGCTTGGCTGGGAAGTAGGAGGAACTGAACTGAACCCTTCAAAATCGGGCAGTTCATCAGCCAGCCACCTTTGGTTGAGCTGAAGGAGTTGTTGCCTCCTGAGTCAAGTCACTGTCCAGTGTCGGCCGCAACGAGCTCGCTTGTGGCCTACAACTAGACCGCGGCAACTAGTTGCTGCCTACAGACGGTGAGGCTACGCCGTTCTGCCAGTGGCTCACTGTTCTCCTTTCGAGCGTTCAAAATCAAAAGCAGTGCAGCTAGTGCCGGCCCGATCCTGATACGGTGTTCTTATTCCCTGTGAGGCGAGGAAAGATTTGGAGTTATCAGCTAGGGATTAGTAGTAGTTGAAGCCTCTCACATAGATAATCACCAAATGCGTAGAGCCAACTTGTAATCTTATGCTCCTTCCTTTCCAGCAGGCATTATAGCTTTTCTGAAACTTGTGGTAGAAAAGGGACTTCAGTTTAATTGATGACACTGATAACCTCCAAAATGCTACTTGTTCTGTTGAAAGATTGGGGAATTGGGTGGTGCTTAAGTAAAAGCAAGCTTCCAATTATGCAACTCAAAGAATCCCGATGCCCTGAAAAGAGATGGTCAGAGTCCAAAGCTAACTACACTGGACACGCATAGAAAACAAACGCTAGCGGAAAAGCCTATCATATTAGCCTGATGGATATGTGGATCCAGAACAACTGTGAAAGCTTGGGCCCCTTTTGGGATGATTAAAACTTGGGCTTGAGAGACTTGTAATCGTCTAGTAGCCCAACTAGTCTATGTGCATCTGAAGCCTGAACAGACAGTATGCTGAAGCCTGCCTTGTAGCCAGTATCAGTGGCCCAATAGGCCGCATGTGGCCTCATTGTATTCCACGCTGTTTTCTAAGTTCACTTTAGGTCCATTAAGGTGTTGCATAGTCCGAAATTCGTTCCTAAACCGCAATACCAGGTATAGCCTATCTCTTAACTCACAAAACTGTGTCAACTTAAATCCCAAGACAATATGTTTCCTAGTTTCGTTTGACGTGATACTTTTACTCCGGTCAGCTATGATGAGTCAACGTGGGAACCACGCGGGCCCCAGTAGGGGTGGCGGCCACCGACATCCGTGCCGACGCCGAGGGCCAACTTGAGCTCTCCCAACTCGTTGCTCTCCTGCGTCACCTTCCTCGTCTCTGGCTCAGCTCTCTCATCCTCACCGCGTGCCATCTCCCCGCCGCCAACGACCGCACCAGCCGCCTTGTCCGCATCGACGGCCCAGCCCAACGCCCGCCGGATGCCTCGGGGCACAAGATTCCCTTGCACGTGGCTCGTGGGCTCACTCTCAGTGCCGCTGCCGAGGAGAAGGAGCACATGGTGGAGCATCTCAGAAGGCACATGGCGACCGGTGTCGCCCTGGTGATGTGGAGCTCGGACGATGCCCATGGCTTCCTGTACCCAACGGTGGACCCAAAGGAGATCCGATGCGGTGGCTTCGGTGTGATCGCCGTGCACTACTCGAAAGGCGAGGTGATCAACTCTGTCATCATCGCACGCAAGCCGCTTGTGGCAGTGGACCGTCGCGGCCCCCTCTCCCCGCCATCCGCCGGATGCCTCGAGGTGCACATGGCTCATGGGCTCGCTGTCGGCGCCGCTACTAAGAGAGGAGAGAGGAAAGGGAGAGGGAGGGAGAGAGGGGAGTTGGCTGCTGATATGTGGGACCCACATGGGTCATGCACTAGTTTAGCACAGTTGACCGGCGTCAAAGTGTCACGTCGGACGAATCGGGAGCCATACTTCCTTGGGACGAAAGTTGACATGATTCTACGAGTTCGGGAATGGGCTATACCTGGTATTGTGGTTCGGTGATGAATTTTAGACTCGGCGACAATTGAGGACAAAAAGTGAACTTGTTCCTTTTCCCCTTATCACCTAATCCAGTCCATGAAAAAAGGTATGCCTTTAGTCAGCACAAGCTTGAGAATTTTTTAAGTTATATATTATTAACATACACGAATTTATTCTTGTTTTCAAAATTGCAGAAGTATAATCCTCCCGCTCTGGAGGGCGGCTTTTCTTTAAACCGCGCCCTGAGCATAGGAAGGTAGTCAAAGCAATTTTTCCTGTATTGTTTATCACCTCCGTATTTTTACAATTTGCAGACATGTCATATGAAATCAAACTTATATAAAACTTGTAGATCTCGACAAGAGTTCTGTACCTTAAAGTTGACAACCTTTTCATTTAAAATTATTTAGGAGCCTAAATATCCGTTAGAAAATCTCGAATCTATTTTTTAAAGATTGGCCCCTCCTTTCTTTGAGAATTCTTTTTAAAAAGGATCTTTCATATATTAAGTCATGTATAAAATGATGTATTAGAAACTTGGATAAACTCATTGTCATTTTTTTGTTTTTCCTTTCATTAATAAAGTTCTTTTACTGTAGGGGCTTCCCACAGTGCTTTGGTAAAAAAAAAAGATTGGCCCCTCCAGTAATCAACTGCTAAGTGATTCATAACTGCGTAGATTTTATTTTTGAAAATAGCTATACATCCGATCCATATGTATTACTTACATCAGACCAGTACATGCACAAGCACAGTTGCTGCTTGCCCGAGCCCACCTGCAGATAAGCCTAACCGATGATCGGTGGATGTGGTATGATTGCACGTGGATTGTACAATCTATATAACGCACAGCATGACTCTTTTTTTTTCCCTCTCTAAAGTAAAGCGTAAGCAACATACAGCTATCTCCGTTTATGTTAAGAAGTTTGATTACATTATAGAAAAAAATGTAATATGGTTTTTAACATAAAACAAATGTACTATAAAAATATATTCGTCGGTTGATTCAATTAAGCTAATTTGGTGCTATAGATATTTCTACGACGATTGTCTAAGCTTAATTCAGAAAAATACACATGACACACCCAAAACATTTAATACTATATATATGGAACGGAGGGGGTATGTAGTAACTACCAGAAGAAAAATAGAAAATTTATTTTTATAGAAACATCTGCTATATGTTGGGCTCTCTGGTTATCAAGACCCGTTGATGGCCATGTGCCAAATAGGCGCCCGCACAGGGCCCCTGTTTTTTAGGCCCTATATAAACATGAAGGCTCACTTCAGCTATAGCAATGCAACACAACATCAGCTAATAGGTAATAGTCCAATGGGTAGATCAACAATGCTAGGTCTGGCCCAAATTCAAGAGGATGTTGTGCAATTGTTGATTTCGTCCTGCTCTTGGTTGCTCAGCGATCTAATTTCGTGTGGCGCCGATTTTAGAGACCGAGACAACAAGATGTCGATCCCAATTCCATGCACGGCGATCGAGGTGGCGGCGACGGCGACGGCGATTCCAACTTGCTGCTTTGCCTTGCTACCTTATCTCGTCTCCTAGCTCCTGCCTTCCTCCTCCTCGTCCGCTCGTCATCGTCGACTCGACTCGACCCTCAACAGCTCGACCTCGAAGGCTCGGACGGGTAAGATTAGACAATGATTGAGTAGAGATAGATCGTAATTCATAATATTAGAACACATATTACATCTATATAATTGAGTGAAAATATGTTTTATTTGTATTAGACGTGATGTTTTAAATTATAGGGTCCCACTTTGAATTTCACCCCAGGGCCCCAAATTGCTGGAGACGGCCCTGTTGGTTGAGTGGGAACGACATGATGTGTTTCATATATACAGATAATTTTCAGGGTAACATATTAGCTCAGGTTCTTGGCACAACTACAAAAGGGTGGTGAAGAGGGCGAGTTTTTAAAAGTTGTATGTCGTAATCTCGAGACAATAATTATGCAACTGTTTACCAATTTTGAATGGAGATTCACAAATAAAATTCAATAATTGTATACTCCTTATCTTGGGTTGGTAGTTTTTAGTTTGCTTTTTCTTCATGGTTGGTGTCTTTTTTTATTTTTGTGAACTTCACTCGTTTTAAGTGTTATTCCCTCCATCCATAAAAGTTACACCTATTTCACATTTGAGTTTTTCCAAATAAGTTGTTTCTATTTGTAGTCTTTATGCATTTAGGACTTAAATAAATAGATAAATTAAATGTTTGATTAGAACCCAAGAAGTCATCTAAATACTCATTAGTAATATGCTTACATTTACCCCTTCATTTCTCCTTGGTCTTGGTGATAAAAGTAATAGATGTAATTTTTATGAATGAAGGGAGTACGTTATAATAGTTGGCTGTAGCTAGTTAAACAAAAGCCGAAATATTCTATTCCATTATCTTAAAAAAAATGCAGTAACTACCAAGCAATCGCCGTTTAGCTACGCGCATCTCAATCGTGCGTGATATGCATGCAGAAATGGTTTTTTTGGTGGAGTCAATAGTCAGAAAAGGGAAAAGAAGGTTCCCAAGCGAGATAATGGTGGTGTTTCGATTATTCCTTTTGTCTGACGTACACAGTGCATGAAGACAACCACGACCACGCGGTGCTTTGATTAATACTCCTACAAAGCAAGCTTGCATGTGGACACATGGACATGGTCATAAGGCCAGGCTCTACCGCTTCTGTTGTCATAAGGTCATATAGCCCCAGCAGGTAGTCGCCCACTTCTGTTGTCGCCTGTGCAGAACGCCTTAAGAAAAACTATAAAAAGGCCAAATTTTGCCTGATGAATTGAGAATTGACTCCTAACTTGGACTTGAGAGAGTAAACGATTCTGTGGCTGGCGTGTTTCCTGGTTTACGGACCGGTCATAATATAATGCGCATGCACAAAATGCGCTTCTTCTCTGCTTCGTTTCACAGGGTTGTTGATGGCATCTTGAGTGGGAATCGGCGATCGGGACTTTTGGCCTTCGGGGAGAGGCCAGTTATATATAATCGTGCTTCTGATCGAGCTGGGCGCAGAGAGTTTGAGTCGAGCGTGCCTTACTAAATCGTTCTAGTCGCTGCAGAGAATATATTCTTAGGCCATGAAGTGTTTACCGGTTGCTTTCAATCTTGCTCTCGTGTTCGTTCTGGCCATTCCATTACTCCTCGAAGCTCGACCACTTGCTAGTGGTACTTAGTTACTTACACTTCTCTGGCCGTCTTATTTCGACACTACATATAGCACTACTATACTTTCTCACAAGACTGACAGTTTGGTTTCCCGTTCTCTAGGTGATCAAGATGATGAAAATCTCCCTGTACTTACCACAGTCACAGCAGAGGAAACCACGCAGGTTATGGTGGACTACTTGACACTAAAAGGAAGCAGTAGTGACGGTGAGGACGAGGAAGCTGCCCAAGGATCGCCGCCGGACGCGGGGTTGCGCCGGCCGGCGCGCACGCCGCCGTCGCCGCAGGGACGTTACCCGCCTCAGCATCAGCAGAAGCCGGCGCCCTGGAGTGGTGGCCCAGCTGGGATTGTAGGCGGGCGCAGGCCGTCTGCTCCACCGGCGCCCCGTGGACGGAGCCCGCCGCATTGGGTCCGGTCAAGTGATCAAGGCCCATGGCTGTTCCACGTATTCCACCGCCTGCTCTGTGCGTTAACCGGGCTGACAGTTCAGACAGGTAGTATGGGAGATGTTGAGGTTTGGAAAACCTTTCGGCCTGTATACCTGAACAAGGAGTAGATTAACGTGTGCACGTACTGTGTACGTGTTGAGATGCATGCACAAACGTGCACGCGCACGGTGATCAACCGAACGCCCTTTCGCGTTTCATTTTGTACGCACACAGTGTCACTGCTTTCCTTTTTATAGAAACTTTATATTCATAAAACTTTATATTGCACGGTGTCTCGTTTTGGAGGTATGATATCAGCTGAGTACCATATTTGATACCCATTGGTACCACGCCGGTACTGATCGGTAACAGCTACTACCTCTGTTTCATATTGTAAGACTTTCTAGCATCGCTTATATTCATATAAAAGTTAATGAATATAGACACATATATATATTTAGATTTATTAATATCTTTATAAATGTGGAAAATGCTAAAAAGTCTTATATTGTGAAACGGATATAATAACCCAACAGTAATTATCACTACCAGTTGATACATGTCAATACATAATCTTTCCTCTCATTCATGATGTATGATGCCGACACACCCACGGCATCAATAGCCCTATATGCACCTCCATGATGTCCTCCGCCTTCGTTTGCCGCTGGAGGCGAAGAAGTTGCTGAGGCCGGATGAGTCTAGGAAGGCGAACAATTTTTGAAGGAGCGTGACTTCATCAACAAGCGCCTTTGCGGACCTCGGTTAAGGTGAGGCGGTGGGAAAGTCCTCGCGGAACTTGCTGATGAATCACGACACTCGATCTCTCTATGAATCTGGGTACTCCTTGATACCGTACTGAACCCAGGGTTGTCGGTATCCCGATTCGTATTATCTTACGATACTACGATGCTACTAAATCGAAACGATACCGATCTCACCTAGTATCCTAATTTTCGTAGCTAGTATCTCGGTCATACTATTCATTATTACACGATCCTACGAAATCTTAGGTGATATCCCGATTCTACGATCCCTACGATACTACAAAATATACTTTAAAATAACATGGTTTAAATATAATGTAAATAAATATGCTCAAATTTATATAAAAATCAGTTAAATATATCAAAACCAATGTGGTTTCTCTTGATAAATGTCTCTATTTGCATGACATATATCATTACTGTATGTTTTTATATAGAATGGCTATATATAGTTAATATAAATATTAATTAAACTTTAAAAAAGAAAATGTCATAGTATCCCGATACTACGATATGATCTTATGATACGATATTACTTTGAGCAAAAAAACGATACTACCTAAGCATGGATCCTGATCCTAACAACCTTGACTGAACCTACTCCTCCCACGCTGCTCTCTCTCATTGATCTCATCCCGCTGTAACCGACCTACGAAGGCATATGAGAGCACACATTAAATTATTTGTCAGGCCGCAATCTCCTATTCTTCTCATTCTGGCCTTGTTTAGTTCACGAAAAAAAAAGTTTTGGGTGTCACATCGGACGTTTGACAGGATGTCGGAAGGGGTTTTCGGACACAAATGAAAAAACTAATTTCATAACTCGCCTGAAAACCGCGAGATGAATTTATTAAGGCTAATTAATCCGTCATTAGCACATGTGGGTTATTGTAGCACTTATGGCCAGTCATGGACTAATTAGGCTCAAGAGATTCGTCTCGCGATTTCCTCGTTAGTCCATGATGAATCTTTTAAAGCTAATTAATCCATAATGACCTAATTAGTCCAAAACTGTTCTTTTCGTGAACTAAACAAGTTGTTTATGATGGCCCCCGCTGCCCTCTCTCCAGCACTTTCTCTTATCTCCAGAAGTAGATGCTGTACTCATTGTACCTGCTCTTAAATTATCCCATATGTACATTATTATACTGATTCCAACTAAAGGCCTACATACTACTCCCTTCGTCCCAGAATATAAGAAGTTTTAGAGTTGGACATGGTTATTAAAAAAGTAAGTAGAAGTGAGTGGTGGAGGTTGTAATTGGATGAGTAGTGGAGATATGTGGAAAAAGTGAATGGTGGAGAGTTGTGATTGGTTGGGAATAGAATGTTGGTGGAGAAGTTGTTATATTTTGGGACAAATAGCATGTACAATAGCAGACTATAAGTCAGCTATAAATATATTTTAAAAAGATAAAAGAAAAGAAAGAAAAGCAGTGGACTACATATTTATAACCAGCTACATTACGGGTTTTAAGATACATGTATATATGACAAATGAGATCAAAATTAATTGTGCACTATATGTTATATGTAACTATTGCATGAATTCTCTATTAAATTGACTATAAGTTTTAAGTTTTAGAGCCACTAATTGGCTATACTATTAAACTTGTTTTAGGAGCTAAAAATTGTTATATTTTGGGACATAGAGAGTATATATTAGTGTAAACGGAACTTAATGTGTATACAGTTTGATCGAGTCTTCAGCTTTTGTCAGATCTAAGTTTTGTTTTCAAGCCTTTGGAGTTTGGATAGGTTTTTGATACCCGGGAATCATTGCTGAAACGAAAATGACTTCACTTGAGTAAGATCGAGTCGTGAGTTGAATGGATTCTCCTAGTCCCAGCTACTAGTATATCAGTACGGCCCAGCAGGAAATAGAGCCAGCCCACAACCTAACAAAAACAAACCCAACTCCTCTATCGGTGCCCTGTCCTCGGTAAACAACAGCGGAAGAAGCAAAAGCCTTAGGCTAAGAGTTAGTTTTTAGTACTCACTACTCCTACCTACCGTCCCAAAATATAAAAAATTTTAAATAAATATGATAATTCTAATACTACAAATCTAGACAAGCTTACAAAACTAGATTCGTAGTACTATAATGTGTCACATTCACTCAAAATCCTTTATATTTTAGGACGAAAGAAATATAAATCTATTATAGGATAATAATTTAGCTCTATATTTTTTCCTCTCTCTTTCTCTCACTATGAATTTAATGCATATTTTTGAAGCATATATAGAACTAACCCTTGCACGAGAGCTAACACTAATCACTTTTCTTTATTTTCCTCTTGGCAACATATCCTATATATGCACACGTGTATACACGTGCGCACCAACTAACAAATGTCATAAAAAATCTAGAAAAAATCATACATGTACCTTCAATAGTATTACACCTTGGGATAAATCTTAACCTCAAATTCATTATATTTTAGTCGTAACAAAAAAATGGCAGTTCTAAGGTTGTAATTCTGTCAGAATTTTGTTTTTTTACTCTCTATGTAGAATGAATTTGAATATGCGACTTTGCACGTAGATATAATACTATTGGAAGTACATATATGAATTTTCCTATATTTTTTGATATTTTTTAGTTGGTGTACACGGTGTGTACATGCGAGGGCCTATATACATAGGATATGCTCCACTTTCTCTTTCACATAAGTATATTATTTGCTTATAACTTACTCCCTTCGTCCTGTAATATAAGAGATTTTTTTAATAAGATGAGTGATCAAACACTACAAAATCCCTTATATTATGGGACGGAGGGAGTATTAATTAAATCTCTTATATTATACGACGGAGGGAGTATTAATTATCCTTGGGCTGTTTTTGCAATCCCAGGTTCCCAATCACTCTTCCTCTTTTTCCGCGTGTACGCTTTTCAAACTACTAAACAGTGTGTTTTTTGTAAAAAGTTTCTATACGAAAGTTGCTTAAAAAAATCATATTGATTTATTTTTGAAAAAAAAATAGTAAATACTTAATTAATCACGCGCTAATAAATCGCTCTATTTTCCATGCAGGGAGTTTAGTTCCCAAGTTTCCATTTCCGAACACAGCCTTGGTCCTTACTCTAACCGTGGCATTGCCTAGACACACTGCAAAACAACATTGATTTGGCTTAATTGTCCTGGAAGGATACTGGAACCCCACGGGGTAACCTAGCTAGTAGTAGCCATTACTGCTACTACTAGATTCGTTTTTGTACATTAAACAAAGCACCTCCAGATCTTTGCCAATCTCTTGGGATTCGGGCCGTCACCTCGCTCCGGCACAGTCCTCTCTGAATTCCTCCCCCTCCGCGGCCCAGTCCCCCGACCCGCCACTTTCCCGTTTCCTGAGACACACGATAAAAGCGAGCAAAAGCAGCAGGCGAACGAGCAGGAGAGCAGAGGCGCCAGCCAAACCCTGCTCCTGCTGCCGCTGCCCGCGACAGAAGTGAGAGAAGCCGCGCGCCGCGCCGCGAATAAAAAGACGATGTCGCATCGCATGCACGGCACGCACGCACGCGCGACGCCGCCGATACCAACCCATACCCGAGGCCAAGACGGGGAGAGAAATCACTCGCTTCCACAGGGCCAGCCAGCTAGCCGATAGACGATGCATGCGCATGATGAAGCCTTTCTTCAGGCCAGCAGCAGAGCATATATTCGGCAAGGCCGGCGGTGCCGCGGTAATACTCTGAAAAGCACGGGGAGGAAAATGTCGATCACTGCGAGCCTTGAACGGCGATGCAGTATCAGCTCACACGTAGCTCGAGGAATTCCCATGCCAGGGTGAAATGGAATTCTCACCATCCAGGACTCCCTTGTCAGCTACTGTTACCAGAGGATGAAAAAGTCACTGCGAGTACCGTTTGAAATGTTATAACTTTTACGGAATTTTCGTACAAATCTTACGTGAATCAGCTTGTTTTCCGTTTCCAAACGGGGCTTAAGTACTTAACGAGAACCCTCGGTGACTGGCAGGTGGTCCTAAGTCCTAACATGTGCCGTGGCCCACTTGCAGTGAGAGAAGGGAGTTGAGGAAAAAAAAAGGGAGATGAGAGATGAACTGTAGACTAGTATGCGGATGTGTGTGGGGGCACGCGTTGCGGTGGCAGTGACTACGAGCAGCGAGCGCTGTGCGGACTCGAGAAAAAAGCAGAAAAAATAGCTGACAGCCATTGCTCATTTGCTCCCTCCTTTCCTTTTGCCCCTGCTGCCTCTGCGCACTGCACGCCCCCTTCTCTCTCTCTCTCTCTCTCTGAGCCCAGCACAAGAGTAGACTGCCCTTTTCTCTGGCCTTCCTTCCTTGCTTGCTCCCTAGCTTCTCTCAGCTCACACACACACAGCTCAAGCAAGCGGGAGGACGTCGAGGGCCAACCGAGTAAATGGCCGCGGATGGGGTCGGCCAGGCTTCCCCAAGGCCTCCATGGCCTCCTAAGGAGTGCGAGGTGGATTCGGAGGGGAAGGTGAGCAGCTGCTTGATTGATTCCCATGCTACCGCATTGCACTCGGTTTCTTGCTCTTTTGCTGTTCTTAAAGTTTGTTGAGTTGTTCATGGTGTGAGGTAACAAGAAGTTTCCTTTGAGAGATAGAGGTAAGTAAGAGTTCTGCAAAAGCATGGTGCTAGATAGTTTTTCTTTCAAGGTCCAGGCTGTGTAGGAGGCAATACAAAATCATGGTAGATTGTTCTTGTTTTCAAGGTTTAAGCTAGGCTCACTGGTCTACAACAAATCTTCTAAGCTAGTTATGGACTCGTGGTACATATATGATATATGCACGCAAAATGAACGGTGTTTTTGCTACTACATGGCCATGCAGAAGGCCAAATTTTCCTTTTCCAGAATGGTTTTAAGAAATACTACCTCCATTTCTGGTTATAGGACTTTGTAGTATTGTCGATATTCATATAAATATTAATAAATCTACGCACACCTATATGTCTAGATTTATTAACATATACTCCCTCCATCTATAGTTATATTTTCAAATCTGAAAATTTTATTTTTGATAGTCATATTTCAATCCAACAACCTAACAATCTATCATCTTAATGACTTTCTTGTATTTAATGCATGACTCTCCATTTTTTCACACATGATTGGCTACATAAGCATCGAGAAATGTAAATATTAATGAATCGCTTGTTTACGAGAAATGACTAGTAGCATGTTTAAATGGATGATAAGTAGAATTATTTATCTTTGTTCTGTGTACCAAGATGAAATATAACTATCAAAAGTAGATGGAGAGAGTAAATACTAAGTAGTCATCACCTTAAAATATACTGCTAGCTCACTCTATGAAAAGTTACCCACAAATTAACTGGATCTAAGTATCTAGCAGCCTAGTAGCCAGATATATATAACTCTTGTCTAATATAGTATTTCCTCTGTTTTATATTATAAGAGTTTCTATTATTGTCCATATTCAATACTTCCTCCATCTACTTTTGATAGTTATATTTCATCTTAGCACACAGACTAAGGATAAGTAATTTTACTTATCATTCATTTAAACATGCTGCTAGTCATTTCCTCTTAAATAAGCGATTCATTAATATTTACATTTCTCAATGGCCATGTAGCCAATCATGTGTGAAAAAATGGAGAGTCATGCATTAAATACAAGAAAGTCATCAAGATGATAGGTTGTTGGATTGAAATATACCTATCAAAAATAAATTTTTTAGATTTGAAAATATGACTATCAAAAAAGTAGATAGTAGATGGAGGAAGTAGTATTTATCATCTTTGATCAGGCTTCAATAGTCCAATGGTACTCCCATAGTTGCGGTTTGGTGGACGTAGATTTGGTTGGGCCAGCACTAGTACTTCATAGATTTTATGGGTGAGCTGCCTGCCATCCCATAACTACTACGTGTTCATTGTGCGCCCAATTAAGTGCCTGATGCCCTGATCTCGTGGCTATGATTTTTTAAGTAGATATCATGCTTCATGTTACTTTTCTTTCTCTCAAAAGATGAGCAAAGCTTCGGTACTTTGTTAAATAATTGTCTTAGATTAGATGCCGAATCTTGGGAGAGTTAGGTCGTGATTCTAGTATAATTATATAATGGCTTTCATCAGTAATATGCCCTGAAGAGGTGCTTCATTTTTATTTAAAGATGACTGGTTTATCCTTGAAAACTGAATACTGTTATGTAGGTCATCTTAAGCAGTTGATTAGTAATGTCTGCTAATGAATGTTATTGTCCCATGCCAAGGTAATCTTCTGGGTGGTTGATCCTGAATGCCTGCATAATTTGATGCAATTCTAAGACAAGTGCTACAGTTTTGAATAGCTTTAACATAGAGTAATTGTTTTCTCTTTTGGCCCACTGGTTTGATGATCAACTCCCATTACTTCTACTGCGGAGTAAAGTATGTGGGCACTGTCACTGATCAGTTTATAGGGTCACTATACTCGTGCAATCCTATTGGTTATGTTTAGAACCCATTAAACCACTCTCCACATCACAAATGTGTTCTTTATAAATTTAATTTCAGTGGTACAAACTACAAACTTCGTTAACAATTCTGAAATTGTTTGCATGTCTCAATGCAAAAGTCCAGAACATGCCAATCTGCCATTGCTTATGTCCATCATTTTTGTTTGGTATCTAGCATTGAATTGGATGACAGCAGTACAAACTTCCAGTTTTGTGTGGACCCTTTTGGTCCTGATGTCAACCAATTGTCTTTTTACTTTTTTTCGTGTACGTGATCTGCATGCTCTATTTATGGGCCTCCATGTTAGTACAGGTGTCACCAACTTTCTTATAAGCAATCAATTTTTGCCCTTAGTTTCTTTTTCTAATTTTTGGCTTTTCCTAAGAGCCCCAGGTGATTTATAAATAAGATATTAACAAAAAGAATGCCATGTTTGTCTGCATTTATTTTTTGAGATCTACAGATTTCATCTTTACCTTTTTTATATTTGATACTTGCTAGAGAAGATATTTGCCTATGTTAAAATAAATGCAACATGTGATTGCTTTTGTTGTTGATGCATGAAAACAGTTTTCTAGCTTCGTAATTTCTTTGCTCAGGCAGTAATCCGTGCTCCCATACAATCTATAAAGGATCAAAGATGTAGTACATTCATTTTCATCTGTAAATTGTGTTTAGACAAAATTTATCCTTTAATTGTAATTCAAACACACGAGTCCTTGGTAAAATGTGAATGTAGTCCTGTAGGTAAGCAGGTTATCTACTCATTAGTCGGTTTTGCAATTTGCAGCATGCATGCATGCAATTGGCCTGAACTTCTTGGCCGTGTGCATGTGTTCGTTTCATCAGTAATAGTATAACTTCAGAGCTGCCTCAGTGTACTTGTGTGGCCCATTTCAGTGCTTGTGTTATCCTATAATGCTGTGTTGAAAACTTGAAGCAAGCAAACCTTTTCTTTTTTTTTTTGCAGTCTTGTAATCAATAGTACAACTCAATCATATCTCCTTGACAATTGACAAGAACATTCTTCTCGGTTGCAGGCCCCGTGTCCACGTTGATCACCTCAGAGCAGCCTGGTGTATCCACCGATCGTGACGCCTGCTCGCACGCACGCGGAGGAGGGCATGGCTGGAGGGGAGAGGAGATGGGAATGAAGCCGTATTGGTCCGGGAAGCGTATACATAGGAGTATTTTTGTGTAAGATCGAGAGATACGTACCAGATAAAAGTCTCAGTTTTCGGGTAGAGGGGAGGTAATTAAACTGGCAATCTTAGCTAAGGCAAATTCTTTTTTCGATCGATCGATCTACCATGGCAAAATTCAGCTGCAATCTGTCTCCCCGAAGGACGTGGGCGCTGTCACGCTGGGCTTTTTTTATATATCCCTTGAATTTATTCTCACTCCGTGCCTGTGCGTGCATGCATGGTCCAGCGTACTTGCCCGGTGCGGTCGGCGACGCTGGCGCGAAACGTTTCGTCATGCGCATGCACTGCTGGTCTGCGCGTGCCGCGCGCCGGGCGGGTGTTGGGGTGGGCCGCTCGGGTGGTTGGCGCTATGCGGCGTGCGCTGCGCTGCGCTGCCCGGTGCCAGCGACCCAGCGCCAGTGCCGAGCGAGGCAGAGGCAGAGGCAGGCCGCAGGCGTACGTGTTAGCTTGGCTGGCCGCGGAAGAGGGGGATGTGTGTGCTGCGCGCGTGTCAGCGGGGTGACGCGGTTGGCGTGCCGATGGGCACAGCCTCTCGGGTACAGCCCCGCTGTGGTGGTGGAGCGGGAGGGCGGTCGCTGTGGTGGTGGAGCGTGGGTTGCCGCACGCGGTGGGTCCAGGGAAGAAAATAGCGGCTGTCTCGGCATTGAAGAAGATTAAGATTATGAGATTCCGCTAGCTTCTGTGAATTTGAAGAAGCTGGGGTTTTTCAGCTTCTGGATTCTAGTTTATTTTTTAGATTCTACACTATAAATTCTCAGAATCTGGGTATAAATCTAGATTGTTTGGAGGAGCTAGAGATTCTAGAAGAAACTGCAGCAGCTAGAAGCACCTCTAAACAGACCTATATAGTCTGGGACGAGTTCCCGATAGTGGGTAGAACAGCAAGATGGGGAACTCCCCATCCGCCCCATCGGCCATCGCCTGTTAAAAAGGTACATAGGCCGTAGGGTGTATTACGAGCCCCATCGTTTGGCTGATCTGCGGAATAAGCCAAACGACATATTTGCAAATAAAAAGTAATTTATGAATAAAACTTTTATATACGTGTTCTTAGCAATATAAAAGTAAATACTGAAAAATAAACTTCGATGAAAAAAACCTTAAAATCCGCTTTAAATTTAAAGTTGAAAAGTCAAATTTTGACTGGTAAGCATAAGCGAAAAGATGAGACTCTACGTTTCTCATAAGAGCATGGACAATTCAAACGGCTATAAGATCTTTTCGCATGATTTTACTCTCTCAGTTTTAAAATATAGCAAGATAATACTATAAAATCTGGATGACAAAGATATAAGGACAACTTAAATAAATTAATAATAAGTCATATGTTTATCTATTTAAAAATATTCATATAGGCTTGTACATGATATAAATGATGTTATGCTATCTGTTAAACCGTCTATTAGTTAATATAAATCTTTTGGCTATTCTCTCTTTCCTTGTATCATATAAAATCCTACCTGGTATTTTGATGCTGATGTCATATCATTGTTCATTGTTAATGCACTAAGCGAACGTCCTACGAGGCAATCCAAAACAATGAAAAAGAAAAAGAAAAGAGTAATGCATGCTTTCGTTTTTTCTAAGGACGACTTAGGTCCTGTTTCTTTCAGATTAGGATTATTATAATCCAAATTATTGGGAGTAAGTTAAAAGAAACAGACAACTTATTGAAGTAGCTTATTATAATCTGGAGCCCAGCTTATTATAATCTGATAAACTCATTTAAGTGAGCCTTTTCTAGATTATTGGGTGAAAAATTACCCACCATACCACTCCACTCCCTCTTTAAACTTACAAACACAATAATTTAGTCTCTAATAATCTAGAAAAGAAACAACTAACCGCTTATTCTACTACAGATTATAACAATTTAGCTTATAGTAATCTGACTCAATAATCTAGATTATAATAATTCCAAGCTGAAAGAAACAGGGCCTTAGCTATACAGGAAAAATAAGCAACGAATAAAACGAGAAAGTACTTAAATTATTTCTATAACTAAGTTCTAATAAAATTTAAAATTTGCTTTCAACTTAGCTAAAAAAAGACAGTCCGACCGTCCTCTAAATAGCACGATAAAAGCACCTATATATAGACCGTGCGGCTCAAGCTCATTATGTTGGGAATGGTGAAAATTTCACTGATCGATCAGAGCAAGGGCAATAACAAAATCAGTTCATCGATGATTAGGAGAACACGTCATTCAAAAGCCAAAGCTATAGATGATGCATATAAGAGCAGGTAAAATAGCAGGCTATAAGCCAACTATAAACATATTTTAAAGAGATAAATGAAGAGAGAGAAGAGCAGTGGGCTACAGATATATAGCTAGCTGCAGCACGGACTTTCGGACGTAATGTGTATATGACAGGTGGGACCAGACATTAATAGTATAGTAAACAACTATTGTATTAATTAGCTATTACATTGGCTATAGCCTATAGATGATTTAGAGCTAGTACAGGGCAAGTTTAATAGTATAGCCAACTATTAGTTCCAAATCACCTATGGTCAACTTAATAGCCAATTTATACAATAGTTACATACTATACTATTAATACCTGGTCCCACCAGTCATACACACACCATGTCTTAGAGTCTGTGCTACAGCTGGCTATAAATCTGTAGCCCGCTACTCTTCTCTCTTCTCTATTATCTCCTTAAAATATGTTTATAGCTGGCTTATAACCTGCTATTGTACCTGCTCTAATAAACAATCTGTATAAGAACAAGTTTAATAGTATATCCAAGTAATAGCTCTAATTGATCTATAGCCAATCTAATAGCTCATTCATACAATAGTTACATACTACACTATTAATATCTGGTTCCACCTGTCATACACACACCGCGTCTTGGAGTCCGTGCTACAGCTGGCTACAAATATGTAGCCCGCTGATCTTCTCTCTCCTTATTTATCTTCTTAAAATATATTTGCAGATGATTTATAGCCTGTTATTGTAACTGCTCTAAAGTGTCTAGCAACAGTTTTTCTCTTGATCCAGTCCAATCAGAGACACGGAAAGGAGCTCGTGTGCCTAGGCACCTGTGCACATGACGCTTGATTAAGCGCCTGCTTCAATCTCTCTCTTTCTCTCTCTCTCTTCCACGTCAGACTAAAATGGTATGAACGGGCTAATAGCCGACTGCTGCTCCCTTATTATACTAGTAGCTCTTACAGCAAGTGTAATAGTATAGCCAACTACTGACTCCAATTCATATATAGCTAATTTAGTAGCTTATTTATACAATAGTTATATACTACATTATTAATATCTGGTCTTACCTGTCATACACACATTGCGTCTTGGAGTCCGTGTTACAGCTGGCTATAAATCTGTAGCCCGCTGCTCTTCTCTCTCCTCATTTATCTTTTTAAAATATGTTTGCAGCTGGCTTATAGCCTGCTATTGTACCTGCTCTTAGGAAGTTTGTACAGTGAAAAATATCGTCACAGGCTAGCTCCTAGTAAGGAAAAATGGCACTCTTTAGCAATGGTGTGCATTCTCCATTCTCCAATTGTTTGCTAGTTTATATAGAGTCAAGCTTTTGATAAACCCTTAAGCAAGCTAGGATTATGTTTCTCACTACAACCTGACGATGTATAGAAAGCACTACTATCGGATTGAATGTAGTCTAGTTGTCTTTGGAACTTTCTGTGGAGGAAAAGGTGTGCTTTATGTCCCTCACCTACAGATCAAGTTTTATTCGTGTTTCTTAATTATAAAACGAGCTATAATATATCCCCTAATTATCAAAATCAATACATATAGAATCACTAGACGGTTTAAACAATGTTTTCATCCTACATAGCATACATGTGGTGTATTGATTAGTCTTCGCCCCCTTGGTGTGTACTTGGCATTAGAGGAAAAAAAATAGAGTGAATTGCCCCTAATCCAAAGTTTTCACATAAGGCTAGATATGTTTACCTCTTTTGCACTATGGACCACCCTTTCTTCATCTCTCTCTTCTCCACCTCCAGCTCTCCCATCACCACCACCTCCACCTCTTTTGCCCCTGCTTCATTCTAACTAGACGGCGAATCTCGTCCGAACTGAGGAGGAGCTCACTGGTGTGGGGGAAGAGGAGCTCGCCGGTGCCTTATCAATCAAGCTCCAGTGGGAGAGGGTGGAGCTGGAGGTGGAGAAGAAAGAGATGGAGAAGGTGATCCAAAGTGCAAAAGAGGTAAACATATCTAGCTTTATGTGAAAACTTTGATAAAAAATACTAGCCAAAACTGCAATAAAAAATATCAAGTGGATCCATATGTCAGACGCACAATAATAATAATAAAACATAATAGGTCCACATGTCATCTGGCTCCTCTCTCTACCCCTTCTCTCCTTAAGGCTAGCGAGGATGGCGGAGCTGACAAATACCAGCGGCAGCATTATTAGAAGTAGGTCCCATATATTGGTTTTATTCTATTTTGCTTCCTATTGTCACATAGATGCCACGTAGAACGAAGATCTAGTCAAACAAGCCACGTATTATGTAACACGTCAGACAAAACCATTCTTAAAATTATCAAGTGGCTTACACTGATTTTAGGAGTTAGGATGTAAAGTTGACTTTTTCCTTATGTGGTCGCATATCTAAATAGGACCAGTAAGGACTTCTAGCCCACTCGTTAAATAAGAAAGCAACACCATTGGGGAGAATATAGAACACCTTGCCCCTAAGGGCAGTGATTTGTAAGATAAAGATAAAAGGATATAAGCTTCTAGCATCATACTTTTGCGTTTTCGTGACGAACTTTAAAGTTCTGTGAGTTGAGAAAGACGATTTTCAACATCTTGATAAGCCTCAAGAGACTTGACCGTTCTTTATACTGGCTAATTTAAGAAAGAAAGAAAAAAAAAGACAGAAACACAAGTCGTCACTCGTCAGATTCAGATTCTTTGATAGTAGAATAAATTTTGTGTCACATTTGAAATGTTGGATTCAAAGTTATCCACTTCAGGAGTGTTGCCTGCATAACTGCATATTCTTAAGAAATACGATGGAGATAACTTAGCTACGATGGAGATAACTTAGCTTAGCAGCATAATACACATTAAGTCATTAATGCAGAGTCAATTGCCTAAATTGATACTACCTTCTTGGAGGTACCTACGACTTCATTGTACAAACAGATCTAGACCTAGAACGATACATTTACAGGGGTGTAGCTGGAAGCCTGGAAATTGGACTGTTGAACATAAATTATGCAGTTACTTGCGTCCTCGCCTCCTTGGTCTTCTCAGGACTAAGGAGCCATCAATCAGAAGTCTCAACTGCAGACAAGTAAAAATGAAGATGTAATAATCCTGGTGCCCAATACAATAAAAGATGTAACATCTCTTTTAACTTAACCAATTCGTCAAGTATCAGGCCACAAGCATAACAACCGCAATTGGCTAAAGTTAATACCATTGTGCAACCTGCACCAAAGAAGAAAATTGCACCTAAAGCATTACCATTTCGGTGGTGAATTACTGTGGATCGGATACTCCGATTGTTGTACTCCAGTAGTCTAGTGAAGAAAAGAAATATACAGTGTGCTATTTTTCTTCATTTTTTTAGCTGTACGGATTTAAAAAAAATCACACTAAGTTGATTGCAAATGGAGAGTAAAGAAAGTTTATATGAAAACGTATAGAAGGAAGTAATTAAGTAATACGGAGTATTAGCTAATATCGAGATCTGAAGCCGTGAGTAAATTAGCAGGCTACAAGCCTAAGAGTACAAATACTATGGTCAACAGGTTTCAGTTCTAGCAAATGGTGCTTCACGTAGCCATTTCTTTCTAGAGAATGTTTTTATTTATTCCCCTTATGCATTTATGAAATTGTACAAACAAGAATTCATGAGCAATTCAATTAGGAAGTTTGTAAGCTTAGCAACATCTGTGCACATGATCTTCTCAATCAATGATGTCATGTAACTTGGAACTGGTGTTCGAGAAAAATGTAACTCAAACTGCCAACGCATACTACTATTTGAAAGTAGGGATATTCTGCTCAGGGTAAGCCGAAGCACTGGTGTTGGATAAATTATATTATTGAACATAATCTTTGCACCAGAGTATAGATATAGATTTGATCTTCAATGTATTCAAGGTTTTGAAAACATGAGCAAACAGAGAAAGTCAAACACTTAAATATGTAAGCATAAATATTGAAGCTCCTCCCAAACTTTCCACATGAGAACGTCACATGAATGCACATCTGGGAAAAGATAAAAGTATCAAAGCAAACTGAAACAAGTGATCTGCGTCCAATATATTACCTATTTTGGTAACACGATAAGTTCGTCACCACGTGTCGCTTTATCATCTGCATGACCGTCTGAACTAGCAACTGCAAAAGCACAAGTGAAACAAATAATTCAGATTAACATGCCCGGCAGAAATATAACTTACTGTACAAGGTGCGACCTAGTGGTACCTTCTGTATTTTCCCGCAGCCAATCTTGCGCACATACCAATCCCTGCACTGTTGAAGGGTCCATGGTACTGAGATACTCATTTAATGTCCGAGCATCACTGTCCAACGGGATGATAGATACAGGGATAGCTAAAATATCACGAGCCATTTGAGAAAGGACAGGATACTTTGCTGCAAAGGACTTCCACCATCCCAGGATGTCAAAATTATCTAAGTGCCCTTCCTTTTGGCGATAGACCGGTTCCTCAAGGTACATGTCTAAGTCAGACTTAAAGGATTGGCCTGATGATGTCTCCTGTATATATTGATCAAGTCCCCTTCGAGCATCAGATAATGTGATACGGGAGAAGGTCTTAAAATCATCACCATTGCTGTATACCGAACTCATGCAAGAATTACTGGTTGCAGAGTAGAAGAGAGCAGATGGATTCTTGAATGAATTTCCTGACTGTTCATATTCACTGCATAAATTGGTAAAACTCTGCCGAATGTCATCTATTGTTGTCTTTGCTCTAAATTGATCAGCAGCATAAATGAGTCTACAGAAGTACTCAACAGACTTCATCTTATATCGAGGATCCAGAATAGATGCAAATGCCATTACTGGTCTAGTAAGATCCCAGTACCCCTCAAATTTTGTCAGCATTCGGTCAGCCACTTGTGCAACAACAGGAGATGGACTATTACGCCAGGTATTCAAAAGAACATGCACCTCACACATGTCATTAAAATAGAGATTTGCAGTCGGATTTTCCACAGGAAACTTCTCCATCTTATGATAGAGCGCATCAAGTATTTCAGTGAGGGCTTTCACATCGGCCCACTCCTTCGCAGTGAGAAAAGCACCATAATGTGCTTCCTGTTCTGCAAGGCGCATGAGAACATCATGATAGTAACATGCAGAATCAAACATTAAGTATGTAGACGGCCAGTTATTAGGAGAATCAAGAACTAGCAGTTTTTGGTCCATCTGCAACAGTTTTGCAGTATCCTGAAACTTTTCGAACCTTTCTTGTGAGAACTTGACATTCTGAATCATCTCACGGACTCTAGTAATTATATCAGATGTCTGTTCTAAGCTTTCTTGGACTGTGAGGTTAAGAATGTGCGCACAAGAGCGCACCTGGAACAAATTCCCATTTAATAGGAGGAGTCTCCTAGGCTGCAGAACTACGAGAAGCTCTCTAGCAACAATCTCACCAGAGGCGCAGTTGTCCAGTACAATGGCAGCTAGCTTCCTGTCAATACCCCACTCACGCAACTTCTCTAGAATGAGACTAGCAATCTGATCATCTGTAAAAGGTGCCTCCACATGCACAAAGTTCAGAATTTTTTTCCTAACTTTCCACTCATCATTGGCATGGTCAATATAGTGACAGGTCAAACACAAGAAGTCCATCTGTGTATTCGATCGCCACATATCAACTGAGATACTAAGTCGACAAGGGATCTTGAGCAGAGCATCCTGCAGCTTCAGCTTCTCGCTTTCATAAATTGTCATGCTATCAGCCCTCACTGTTTCATATGACACCATCCTAAACTGTGGCTGGAGGTTCTTGACAAACTTTTGGAAGCCCACATCATCCACTATTGAAAACCGGTACCCATGCTGGACAATCATATGGGCAAGATCTCGCCGACTGAGTTCTTGGTCAAAATGCGTGCCATCGTTGTCATGGTCCTCTCCCGAAGCATGTCCGTCACCAGACTGTCCATCAGTGGAGGTTTTGTTGTGGAGAATACGGCGCACAATAAGCTTCCGGCGCTTACCAGCACGACGCGTGGAGGTGGTGGTGCAGATTGCGAGGTGGTTGCGTAGGTGTGTGGTGCCTGACCGGCTAGTAGCTGTGAGCTGCTTCTTACAGTGGTTACAGACAGCAACACAGCTTCCATCAGCACGCCGTTCCTTAGTGAAGTCCTGCCAAACTGCAGAGCGCAATTTCCGTGCCCGTGGATTGTGCACCACAGGCACAGGCACCACTGCGGTGTTCACTGAGCTAGTAATCGGCACTTCCATAGCTGTTGGCTCCAGCATGCTATCTTGTATCTAAATATGATCACCCACTGCAGCAGATCCAAACAAGCACATCATGTAACACTAGTAGCAATATAGTATATATAAAGACACTACATCCATACAAAGAAAAGGTAATAGCATCATTTTGACTCTCTTTTCCAGACAAATTCTCACGACCTTCGTCCAAAACACTGGAAAGCAATGAGTGACCTTTGATGTTACTATATTTTCTCCATGCCCTCTTCTACTTGTAGCTACAAGCTATAACTATACACGCGCAAGTAGAAATAGGCAGGAAAAGCTCATGTCCTAAGCATACACTCACACTACAGAACGCCTCTGATAATCCACAAATCCCATCAAAACATCTGGAGATGCAGCAAGCTGCCATTCCGCCCGGTTGATGAAACACGCACAAAATACCTTCACTAAATCCCCTCACCTCACCGGCTCAACCCGCCCGAATCCCCAGTGTCCCAAACCAACGACGCAATCAGCGTATACAAGGGAGCGATCTGGAAGATACAAGCTAAAATCGGAGCCTCCAGGGGTCCAATCCCCACACTCGAATCCCATGAAATCGGGCACGAAACAGCTCGTAGACCGCGCCCTCGGCTAGGGTTTATGACTCCGGTTACCGGACCCGATAACACCACGGAGGAGGCGGAGGCGGCAGCGGGGGGATGTGGGGAAGAGCGAGGAAGGGAGCGGGGACTGACCTCGTCGGAGGCGGCCGGCGGCGAGCGGTGGTGGGTCGGGGAGGAGGAGGGGACCCGCAACCCGATCCGAGGGGGCTTAGCAGATCGGAGCCGGGGGCGGAATGCGTGGGTTGGGTCGCGACCCATTTCCGCGTCCGTGCGGTGAAGCCCTCTTTTGCGGTTTGCCGTGTGGTGGGTTTCGGGTCCGAGCCTGCGCCGATGCGGCGATGGACGGCCGCGATGCCAATCTGGTTGGGGCGTGGGCGGCTGGGCGCGTGGGTTGCCCGCGACCGCGACGTGGCGTTCGTGGAAGGAGAGGTTGGCATTGGGAATTTGGAACGGAGCCGGAGCCCGCAAGGGTGAAGAAAACCGAATCCAAGCCTGTGTCGTGGCTCCGTTTCGGTTGGGTTTCGTCTTCCCGTCCATCTGCAATACTCAATACGTTTCGTATTACGAGTCGTTTAACATTTTCTAAATTTTTCTAAGTTTATAATTAAATTTATAAAAAAATATACTAATAATAATTTTAGTAAACAAATATATTATCAAAATATAATGTTAAATTTAACTAAATTAATGGTATTACAGATGTTTTTAATTTTTCTATAATTTAATTAAATCGAAATAATTTTAAATTAAAAAGAATTAAACTTCTAATATGAGACGGATAGTACTAGTTCGAGCAGGATTACTGACGACCTCGAGTAGAACTTGGACACCGAGAAACGCCGAGGCTGTCACGAGCCATAATAACCTATAAAAACATGCAGGTAGCGGTTAGTTCTCTATCGAAAACGTTTTCTCGCGGCTACGTGCAACGATGAGGCGACCCATGGCTCGCGATTTTACGGCAACGTTTCTTCTGCTGCTCAGCGTCGCGTCGCTGCTGGTGATCTCGCCGTGCGCGGCCCAGCAGATCAAGACCACCGACACGCGGTGGAGCTACCACCTCCCGCTTCCCGACGGCGTCAGCGGCGCCGAGAGCCTCGCCTTCGACGGCAAGGACGGCCTCTACACCGGCGTCTCGGACGGCCGCGTGCTCAAGTGGGGTGGCAGCGCCGCCGGCTGGACCACGTTCGCGTATAATGCGAACTACCGGAAAATCCCTCTGTGCTCGTCGTCCGAGGTGCCACCGGAGGAGAGGGAGAGCATCTGCGGGCGCCCGCTGGGGATCCGGTTGTTCAGGAAGACCGGCGAGCTCTACATCGCCGACGCGTACAAGGGGCTGATGAAGGTCGGGCCCGACGGCGGCGAGGCCCAGGCGGTCGCGACCGAGGCGGACGGCGTCCCCTTCCACTTCCTCAATGGCCTTGACGTCGACCAAGCCACGGGTGACGCCTACTTCACCGACAGCAGCAGCACGTACACCCGCAGGTTCAACGGCGAGATCACGATGAACGCCGACGCGACAGGGCGGCTGCTCAAGTACGACGCGCGGACGCGGCGGGTCACCGTGCTGAAGGCCGACCTGCCGTACCCGAACGGCGTCGCCGTCAGCCGAGACAGGACGCACCTCGTCGTGGCGCACACCGTGCCGTGCCAGGCGTTCCGGTACTGGCTGCGCGGCACCAAAGCCGGCGAGTACGAGCTCTTCGCCGACCTCCCGGGCTACCCCGACAACGTGAGGCGCGACACCAAGGGAGGCTACTGGGTAGCGCTCAACCAGGAGAGGATGCGGTTGGGCGCCGCGCCCGCGGCCAAGCACCTGGTCGGCGTACGGCTCAACCCCGACGGCGTGGAGGTGGAGGAGTTGACGGCTGCCAAGGGCGTCACGCTCAGCGAGGTGGCGGAGCAGAAGGGCAAGCTGTGGTTGGGCTCCGTCGAACTCGATTACATTGGCATGTTTGCTTGATAGTGCTAATTAATTAGGCGTAATTGCGTTTTTAGGAGAATTTTAGTGTACTAGGAGAGTAGGAGTACATGCCTGTTTACTTAATCTGCTCTGTGTGATATTACGTGCTTTACGTTTGCTCTTCTCTTCGTTTTTTTGAAACCTGTGCTTTGCATATGTTTGTTTGAACTTCGATCGAACGGTGCCCATTAGCCCAAGTTCGGCGCTCGGCTCGTGCAAACGGGGAGGCGAGGAAAAACAGCGAATACACAATACCATACGAATAGGATCCAACTCATCCAAGGCCCCATGTTGGCCTTGGTACCGAGTAGTGAACCAATATGGCCATTGCGGAACGCAGTCGCTATCCTGTTCACAGTACACATATATCAAAATGGAAACGCATCTTCAAATGAGAAAGATAACCGAACAAGTACACTTCTTGATACACCCTGAGTCGGTGCTGAACAAGGAGAGTTGGCTACATTATCACATTGTACAGCATAATCCCCACAGGGTATTACAGATTTACAGTGTTTCTAGCAACATTGCTCTGATTTTTGCTCTCAACTCACTCGGCACTTCAGTTGTTGCCTGGGAGGATTGAGCAGTGTCACCAGGGGGCTTCTCCTGGTTCTGGGAGACTTCTGGGCGAACTATAGTTTGTTTGCTCTTATCTCGGTCATCGTCCTTTTTCCTTTTTGAACTGGAACGGTGGTCCCTCTGGTGTCTATGTGAACTCCTATGCTCATCATCCTCGTGATAGTGATAGTCATCCCTGTGACGATGCCTTGACTTGGAGCTCCTGTGCTCATGCTCATCTTCTGAAGAGCTATCGCGGTGCCTATGATGCCTGGATTCCAGATCCTTGGCGTGTCTCTTGTGCTTATGTTTGTGAACCTCACTAGTATGAGCTCTTGAATCCTCTGAACGGTGCTTCTTCCTAGAGTGTTTATAGCTCTCCTCTGAATCATAGTTCTCCTCGTCAGATTCTGGGTGATGTTTTTTCCTATACTTCCTTGCCCTGTTCCGTTCCTCATCAGAGTCTTTCTCCTGCTTGGCCAGATTAGAGCCTTCACGTTCAAATGGCACAGAGCTACCTTCACGTTCCTTAGCTGATGGTTGTGGATCAGACTCAGATAAGTTCAAATCACCAGGAGAGGCCCTTCCAGCTTCATTAGTTTGATCAGCTGAAGTTGACAAATCAGCCATCTTGCTGCCACCACTCTTAATAATAGAGGCAAACATCTTTGCACGTCTAAGCCTCTCAGCCTTCAGCTTCTGCTCTTTTGTCATGGATGCTTCAGAAGAATCAGCCTCTTTAGAGGCTGCAACAGCAGCAGCTTTTGCGATAGTGTTTGCAATCCAATCATCATCAACTATTCCAGTGCCTTCATTTTTAGGCTGACCACTACTTGTGAGTGAGGTACATGCCTCACTATTTGAAACAGGTTTGGATGGTACATCTGGGTCCTGTAAAGAGGAGAAACTTCCAAAGCTTGAAGTATGTCCATTATCTCCACGGGTCTGACCAATTCCACTAGTGTCCTTCAGTGTGTTTGTTCGAATATTGGCAGTGCCAAATCCACGAGTAGCTGCCATAACAATAGCAGCAGCTTCATCTGCAGTGACATTCCGAGGAGGTTCCTTCTTGGCCCCACTAATGATCATGTGGAACTTTCCCTTCCCTTGTTTGTGTTTGTCATAGAGCTGCTTCTCTGACGGCTCAGCAGAGCTTCTATCAGGAGAACTGGCATCCTTGCTAGTACTTGACAGTGTCTTGCTTTTACTTTCTCCCTTACCATGATTACTACCTTTGCGCTCTGAAGGGCTTCTTCTGTCTTTCTGCTCTGAAGAGCTTCTTCGGTCTTTGTGCTCTGAAGAGCTTTTTCTGTCTTTGGGCTCTGAAGAACCACCACGGGACTTGGACTGCAAAATCATTCAGAATTTAAATCACAGTTAAGTGCATTTACAATTTTCCATTTGTTTATTGGTATGGGGAGGCCTACAAAACACCTCAAACGGATAAGTTCAGAAATATTGCATATACATATAATAATATTCTCCGTGCAAATAAAAAATAGCAACCAAACACACACTGGAAGTTCGAGATTTATTCTCAAAAAGCAAGAATACGCAGAATGCAAGTACATCAACATAGATGGTATGCATTTCAATTAGCCAATAAAATCAGTACTGAGAAAAAAAGTAGAACAAAGCAACTGGGAATTTACAAACAAACATACTGGGAAGTAAATCAAGTATGGAAATGGTAACACAAGACTCTCCAAAACAACAAGAAAAACTTAAAATTAATCTGCTGTTTACCGATGCTAGAAAATGAAACCAAATATTTTATTAGTGACTGGAATTATCAACAAAAAAATAAGGGGGGAAAGGTAGGTAGTGCATCAGCAATGAAATATGTCCACATATGAACTTACCTGAAGTTCAGAGATCAAGTGTAAGACATCATGTGCACTAAAGAAACAAACAGGAGGAAAGCTTGGTATAGAAAAGCCATTAGCATTTCAGGCACTAGCACAAAAAAAGTGCTGAAGAATTAAAAAGAGCAAAAAAAAAAGAAACATAAGGTAGATCAACACATGCTTGTCCAAAAAGAACAATCAAATGAATCAACGAATGAAGAAAATTAGGATTTCTATCAGCCCATCATCACAAGAGATTTTATATGAACATATCTAGCAGTTGATGCCTAGTGCGGTTTCACCAAAACATTATTGATGAACAATCAATTGAAAGGATTGAGCGCGTGAAGTTTTGAGAGAAGTTCAGTCATAAAACACTGGGTAAACTTGTAAAGATAATGAATATATACATTGAAACAATGCATATATAATAAGGGATTAATAAAACTTAGTGTACCAAACAGCAAACAGAAAGGGGGATAATAAAGGAAATATTGCAATCTGAAAGTATAAACAAGCGTGGTTCACATTACCTCTTGAGTTTCCTCGAGAAGCTTCAGATAATACGGGTGATATGGATTAGATGGCAGAAGAAATGGAAACCTTCCTGTTGTTCTGTCTTGCTCAACAAGTTTTCCTTCAAACTCTTTCCCATTCCTGATAATAAATTCAACTATTTTCTCCATTGTACGCTTCAAGAAAGATGGTGGTTCCAGAATCACAACTTTTGTGTCAGAAACATCTGACGTACTTGATGCCATCATGGCATCTTTGGCCTTCTCTAGGCGAGCAGCAAGAAGGCTGCTGCCAGTAATCATTGGGTTCTTCTTAGTCAAAATAGATTTATCTTTAGCTGCAACAGTAGCTGCTGCCGTTGCTTTCTGACCATCCCCTGCTTCTTCGTTGCAATGTATAGCAGATACAGAGCTTTCATGACCTTGCTCATGCACAACCACGTCTTTTCCAGGAACCCTGCTTTTTGGACTAGGCGGAAGCATGCCTTCATCCTCATCTCCAGACTCATAGACAGCCCCAAGCAATGACAAAGCCCCGCCTGATGATGCATCATGCCCACTCTCACTATTGGCAGTTTTGCAGCCCTTGTTTGAATCAGCATCTAGACCATCTTTCAACAACTGAGGATGATCTACAAGGTACCGGAAGTAGCTGTGGAGATGATGGTCAGGCATCAAGAAACCAAATGTTGGATTACTACCCTGTTTCACCCTTAACACAATCTCTGACTGGCCCCCATGCTCACTGACAAATAAAGCAGTTCTTGCAATAATTTGATGAACCTTCTCAGAAGGAGGCTGCAAATGAAAAAAAATATGGGGGCGAAAACATTGTCTCAGTAAGGGTCTGAGTGCATGGAAGTACAAGATTATGATCAAAGCTCAAATGAATTTAGCTGGTATATCATAAGAACAGCTATCCCATGCCAGTACTTTTTTCTGTTGTGTGTAACATTTACATCATTCTAATCCCACCTGCCTATTCCTTACATCATGATATATGTAAGGAAATAATGTGCATCACTAGTAGGAACCTCATCTCTGCTCCAACCATCTGAAATAGGCATTTAATCCTTAGAAGAACATATGCACCTTGGATAATTATGGCTGGATCAGCTGAAGAATATTAATACAAAAATGTATAAAGAAATAAAATTCCGACTTATTAAAAGAAGTTCAATGTAAGCAGTCAGACAGACTCCATAGTCCATGTACTTACCAGCTTATTCAACAATCTGTCAGGCACGGGAAAAGATGGGCAATAATATGTGCTCAAATTATTTGGATCATCTGAACCAGCAGTACTCCCATATGAGAAAGGGACAGAATTATAATCAGCCCGACCTGTATCTGTCCCATTTCCTGTATAAAGAAAAGATGTCAGATGTAACATTGTTTACCACAAGCAACATAAAATATAGTGTTGAATGTAGAGGAAGACGTGTAAGTGCAAATATGCATCTTAGAAGAAATAGAAGGAAGTCCCTTACTTGAACTGATTAAAGATGCTCATCAACTAAATTCAAGCATCCTTCCTGCAAACTTACAAAAGGTACAACAAAAAAATGTATGGGTCCAATTAGCATTGCTAGTTGTGCTACTTGTGCAAGTATTGCTCACTCTCACTATATCAAGCTCCATAACAATGTAACTATTTCCTAGTTTGGTTGCTAGAAGAATAGCTACTGCAGGAATTCAACAGAGAGAAGCTTAATTTTGCTACTAACATTCAAACAAAAGAACTTTTAAACAACTGAGATCCATTCAAGGGCGATGTTTCAGCAGATTGAACTAAAATAATATTCTAACCAAGAAGATCGAATATCTACAGTCCATGTACTTAGCTTCATCTGGATGGGCTCAAAAGTCAGAACGATGTAAGTTCCCTCCCTTTTCATGGACTTAACCTCAGCAAGGTTTCATTTGGTGGGTTCAGAATGATGTCATTTGAACCCATCCAAATGAAGCCTCAGTAAGACTTGGAACAAATCCGAGATGGTGAAAATTCACACAACTGAAACCGAACAACATTATGACATCACAAATTATCTTTGCTGTATGTCCTTACAATTGCAGAGGCAACTCTTGCACACAGATCAACAACATATTGTCTGGTACCTTCAGTCCTTCACTCTTGTTTGATCCCTACAGCAGATTTTTATTCTGTGGATCCCAGTGAGAGCAAAGGGGCTAGAAAAAACTGTTTGGTTTCTAACCTCTACTACATGATACATCAAACGGTGTTGTTGAGAGTCTAATTTCTTGATAGCACTCTTAAGATGATAAACACTGGATTCTTAGAGCTCGCATCGCCCAATTGCAACTAAAGGTGAAAGGGCAGCTGATGGATACGCAGAATAGTTGCAATACAGGATAGGGGATAGGGAAAGAGTGCATAGGCAGGTCAAGAGGAGCGGGAACAGACGTATACCTGAAGAGACCGCATCTTGAGAGCCCTCGCCGCCGAAATCATAGGCGGGGAGGTCGAGGAAGCGCTCGCGGTCGAGTTCAGCCTCGGAGACGCCGTCCGGAGAGGGGGCGGAGAGGAGGGCCGCGGAGTATGAGCGGCGGGGGCGAGGAGGCACGCGGTCGAGCAGGTGCCGGACGTCGTGGCGGTCGAGGAGTAGGTCGTCCGCGCCGACGGCGGCCCAGGGGACGAGGGAGCCGCCGGAGTTGACGACCTCCGCCGTCGGGTCGTCGTCGAACAGCAGCGCGTGCCGGCCCACGATCTCCAGATCCATGGATGGGTGGGGGGCACGCGGCTGCGTCTTCCTTCTTCTCCGATTCGATTTGTTTCCGCAAGGCGGCGGCGTACTATTCCGGGGCTCGATGGGGTATTGGAGTTCTAGGGTTTGGTTGTTCGACTCGATGGCAGAAACGGGACGCCGGGGAAAAATGGTTAGATGGGATAATCGTCCACTGCCCTGACACGTGTCAATTTCTCTTGATTGCCCTCCTAGCTTTCACTTTTTAATCAAAAAAACGTTAATTAGATAAATGCTATTACTAATGACTTTATGGTTTAAAAAATATCATTACTGTTTTCATATTTAAAGTCATGCAATTTAAATTTCACAGTTACATAATATATGACATTACTTACTCCAAAATGTATATTTTCCTAAAAGTTCTAAACCAAACCGTCACTATCTTCTTACTCTATATCCTCTTCTCGCTCATTTTCATTAGATTTTTAACATTTTATCTTTTAAAAAACTTTTTTTTACAAATAGATCCTTAAAAAAACTTATTGCAGGAATGGATCTTTTTTACAACGCTAGCGTCATTGGTACTGTCCTCCTACCATAGTGGCAACTCAATCGAACCGGCATGACGGGACGGCGTCAACTGCCACCTCTCACGGGAGCGTCGTGCTATGGGACAGTACCTGCTGCCACTGTCGCTATTTGGTCGCCGGAGTGCCGACGTCCAAACTCATCCCCTCTTACTTGATATCGAGTTGGAGGGGGAAAACAGTGCGCATCAGATATCCCCAAGGATATATTCATACTTTTCACATTGTTTCTCTCTCCATTTGCATCAAATGTAATAAAATATTACGGTACCTTCGATGTTTAACAACTAATTATCAAGTTTTTTTTTATCCTACCATACATAAACTTATTGCAGGAATGGATCTTTTTTACAACGCTAACGTCATTGGTACCGTCCTCCTACCATCGTGGCAACTCAATCGAACCGGCATGACGGGACGGCATCAACTGCCACCTCTCGCGGGAGCGTCGTGCTATGGGACAGTACCTGCTGCCACTGTCGCTATTTGGTCGCCGGAGTGCCGACGTCCAAACTCATCCCCTCTCACTTGATATCGAGTTGGAGGGGGGAAAACAGTGCGCATCAGATATCCCCAAGGATATATTCATACTTTTCACATTGTTTCTCTCTCCATTTGCATCAAATGTAATAAAATATTACGGTACCTTCAATGTTTAACAACTAATTATCAAGTTTTTTTTATCCTACCATACATACACGTAACACGTTTTTTTAGTATGCTACAATAAAGAACACAAAGTTTAGGTGTTCTATAGCAAATTTTGTTTATTTTTAAATTTAAATACAAATATACATAAGTTGATTTTTTATGTAACATAGTTAGTAAATACAAAAGTTTTACCAATACTTTTCCCTTGCTAAACGATGGGATCATATACGAGCATCGATTGATACTTTGTGATACAATGGCGGATCATAGTACAGGCCTCACACAGTCACACTCAATGGCGGATCCACCACGGGAGCTGTGGGTTCTCAAGCCCCTGCTACCGGTGTTGCAACCATAAAGCCTCTACTAAGGTAGTGTTATTTTTTTCTGAAGATGAAGATAAAGATTAAGTTTGTTACGCAAAACGATGTGGTATTAACGTATTATTGATAGAGTTTTAATTTTATAAACTTTAAAAAATAGATTAATATGATATTTTAGAGCATCTTTCGTATAGAAAGTTTTCACACGCAACGTACCATTTAGCTGTTTGAAAAGCGTGACATAAAAATCTTAATCTTCATCTAATTTTTATTGGAGAAAATAACGGGACTATAAAATGATCTGTTATACATTTATTAGAAGATGTTCGGTTCCTTTTGTTACCCTACCTCTTCCTGTATCCGCGCCCTGGTCACACTGCCCCTTGCTAAACGATGGGATCATGGGACTTGGGAGCATATCGATTGCTATTTTGTCATACGATGCCAGCGCACAAGCCTCACACTGTTTTGTTGCACGATGCGAGGTTCGCGGAGACGTGACACGACGCGTGTCCCGTGCCCCGTGCAGCGCAACCATTTTTCCCCCACGCACCGGGGGGCGGGGGCACCATCTTCTTCAGCACGCAATGGCGCAAAGCGAGTGCCACGATCCAAGCTGACACCGCGACCCCAGCGGCGTCGCGGTGGCTGGCAGGCATGCTCGCCAGAGCGGTTACCAGCCCCCAAACTGACAGGTGGGGTCACGGGGCAACACCAATTTGTGGGCCCCATTGGTCAGTGAGGCGAAGCGAAACCTCTCCCCCAAATGCCGTCCGAGATTTTTCTTCTCCACCAATCCATCAAGCCCCCCCTCGGCATAAAAAGGGCACCGCGCGATTGGGAAGGCGAAAGTAGTCTCGCCTTTTTCACAGCGAATTTCCCCCACCCGTCCCCATCGCAGAGAGGCAGAGAGAATCCACACTCCAAAACCCACCGTTCCCCATGGAGAAGGGCGACGAAACCCTCACCTACCCCGCCGCCGCCGGCGGCCAGAAGACCGCGCCCATCGGATGCTTCGCCGGCGACGACGTTGCCGCCACCACCGACGGATACCCCACCAAGTCCTACGCCGCCGTCGCCGCCGAGAAGACCTTGCCCAACGGCAGCGTCGAGGAGGACGAGGTCACCGTCACCGCCGCCGAGAACCCCGCCAAGTCCTACGCCTCCGTCGTCGCTGAGAAGACCAGCCCCAACGGCAGCGTCGCGGAGGACGAGGTCACCTTCACCGCCGCCGAGAACCGCGCCAAGTCCTACGCCGACGTCGCCGCCGAGAAGACCTACCCCAACGGCAACGTCGAGGAGGACGAGGTCACCGTCACCGCGGCCGTGAACCCCGCCAAGTCCTACGCCACCGTCGCCGCCGAGAAGACCGTGCCGGACGGCAGCGTTGCGGAGGATGAGGTCACCGTCACCGCCCCTGTGAACCCCGCCAAGTCCTACGCCGCCGTCGCCGCCAACGCCGAGATCGAGGACCTCCGCACCACTAATCGCGACCTGGAGGAGAAGCTCGCCGCTGCCGACCGTGAGAAGAAGGGGCGTGCCACGGAGATCGACGGCCTGAAGGACACCTCCGATAAGGCCAAGCAGAACTCGGTCGTCTTCCAGTACATCGCCTCTTCTTCCGACGCGAAGGTGCTTGCGCTCCGCGAGGAGCTCGAGGATCTGCAGAAACTCCTCCAAGCAGAGAAAGATGAATTCAAGGCGGACAAGCGCGACTCCAATCAGCTCGCCGGCAAGGTGGGGTCCGAACGCGCGGTGAAGATGAGGCTCGAGGAGGAGGTGATTGCCATGAAGGAGAGGGCCAGGGCCAGGGCCGCCGCTGCCGCTGCCGCTGCGGAGGACGAGAGGGTGGCTGCTCCGACACCAGGGACCCTGCAGGGAGCGCGGGTCGCGTGGCCGGTGATGGCTGGAGCTGCGGCCGTCGGCGCCGCCGCGGCAGCTGTTGCCGTGGTGATCTTCCTCCGCCTCAAGAGGTAAACCGGTGATCTGATGCACAGGAAGTTTTGCTCTGCTGCGACAGCCTATGGAAGATTTGATGAGTTTTTTTGTGGTGATGAACTGATGATGGTAGAGTGCTGGATGAGAATAGTATGACTTCTATGAGCTAGTTGCTTAATAGCCTACAGAAACATAGGGATCTGAACACTTGTTATGTTCCATTCCTGTTTTTCCTTTTATCATTCTACCTGCTTCGGTGGTGACGCTAAATGTCTGAAACAATTTGTGATGCGTAACTGAGGAACGCCGAATGGTTGCTGTGCGGTTATGCCTTTTCTCCATTCTGAGCTTATCATTACTTCTTACTGATGGTTTGCAGTTTGCATATCTGGATGTGCCCATATATTGATTGATGATTTTGAGATATCCCGTTTTAATGAATGGATGAAATGAGCTAATTAATCTGTTGCCATATGTCACAGTTGATTAATGTGCTATGCTGTCTGATCTCGAGGCGTTTTCTGCTGCTCAAGTCTGTTCAATAGTACCTAACTTGATTAGGTTCAGTGTTGCTTCTTTTATGCTGTGCAATATATGTCCTGTATATGCCTTTTGGCATGTGCATGCTTCCTCTATACTACTAGATGGTTATATGGAATGTGGATACTCACTTGTGGAAAACATGGTGGTGGGACAAATTTTCACCGTTTCATTATATTCATTTTCTGCTTCTAGGCTTTGGGTGCACTTCTATATTCTTTAGTTTGGAAAGAAATGTTTGATGGATGCATGTACATGTGATTGATTGATGGTAATGACCATGAAATAGTTTGGGGCCGTTTGATGCCATAAATGGTGTGCCCTTACTTTGATTATGTGGTTATATCCGTGCTCTCTGTTTGCATCACATTTGATATTTTTGTCATGTTGCTGATGGTGGCTTTGGCCTATGAGGAAGCATTGGCAGTTTATATTTCGACATATTTCATCTTGTGATGTTGTACATTTACTGTCTTGGATTTAGCAACTGAATGTTTTTGGATTTAGGTTAGAGTTTAGGGTGATCCATACATCCATAAATGTGTTAGGTTATCGATATTACTAAACTAAAGATAACTCGGATCTGTTTCTTAGTTGTACTATCTGGTTGTTTTATACTCATTGGGCTCATTTGTCTGTTAGTATGTGATCATTTTGGTGATCAGTACTCACTGTCATTTGTTACCATTTCCTGGCGTCTGATTGACTATTTCTGATCATCAGTGAATCGGTCTTGCAGTAAAACTTTAGTCTGACTCTTTTCTGTAGCTAGATTACATAGTTCACTTTCAGATTTGTAGGTTTTGATTATCATCAGAGTTTCTTTGGCATAACCTTTTTTTATGAATGCTGTTTTCTACTTCATTTGTTAGTGATAGCTGGTCAAATAATTTATTTAATAAACAACTGTGGCTTATAACAATGTTTCATGCTCAATGGTGAATCATTTCTGTTGCCATGACTATGTGCACATTGGTGGTCAGTTGGCCACATAGTAGTAATCCATCTGTAGATGTCTTATTTGGAGGTTTTTTGTGAATTTTGATACGCGATTATAAATGCCAGTCTGACTTCAAGATGTAGCCACTTTGCTATTTGGTAGCATCCCAATAGTTCCTGAAATGGTTGTCTCTGATTAGTTAAGAACTCACTTTAGCTGGTTGTAGAACTGAACTAATTGGCATGCAATACGTCACACAGTGGGTAATTGGTGTGTTGCAATATCTGTGTAACTTTTTTATGTTTATGTTCTGTGAAGTATGAAGTTTGTTGGATATCATATTTCTGGAGATGATCTGTGCTTTTTCTGGCTACTTGGCTGTGTTGATGAGGACTGTCAGTTACTGATGCTATTTTGACTTGAAATAGTCATAATGATTAGGAATTATCAGCTGTGAGCCAAGTAGGATATGATGTGCACCTATTATGTGATTCTTTGGTGTTTCCTTCTTTTCGTCGTTCTGTTCGGACTTCTCTGAATTACCTCTGCTGTTGATTTTTTTTTTTTGTTTGTTGTTGCAAAGGTTGATGGTCTCTCGTTGAGCTAGCCATCTAGGCCTAAGTTTACCAGCACAGTTCGTAAATCTGGTGCTGTGCAACATTTGTTGCCTGGCTGTAATGTTGCAATATAACAGTGCTGGGTAACCGGCAGATTTGATGCAATTGAGACAGCTGACGCGCTGTATTCGCGGAACTGAGCTTATGCTTATCAAGAACTTTTGAAGAATGGTGGTGGCGTTTTGTTGTATATGCATTCCTTTGTTTCTCCAATGATTTTCTCCAAGATGCAATTCTTGACGTTATCTACCGCTCCTCACCCAAAAGCTGGTAACCGGCATGTGACATTCTGAATTGTATATTTCCTGCAATGCTGTGTGGATTCGAACTTTCGAGGAATGCTGTTGATTTCTTCGAGTCTTGTTTGTCGAAGTTTGTTAGGTGGTTCACTCGTTATTTCAACTTAAAGGTGTTATTATGCTGTATGCAGTAATTATGGTCATATGGATTATGGACTCACGCCTCCCATTTCAGATACATATGCAACCCCTTTGCTATTGACCACGAGTACTCAGGAATTTGGACGCAACAGGGTTTTCTTTGGTGGTGTGATTAGCTTTCTGCTCATAAAGTGGAATGCGAGAATTTTCCCTTGTCCATTCTGGAACCAAATTGCTCGACATTAGACTCAAATTCCGTTAAAGCTTTGTTCATGCCAGTTCTCACAGATCAGCAGCCTGAGCTCTAATGTACTTAACCAACCAAACCATGCTTGGACAATAACCCGACTCTGTTACAAGTGACAACTCTACCAAAGAAACCCATCTTTAGTCCAAAAACACCCCCAAAGCACGCAGCCACGCACAAGAGCGAGGCTGCGAGGGCAAATAACCCAACGCACAGCAATGGAGCAGAATGTAAACTTGCCACGCAAGCCAAAGCTCTGGACAACAATCTGATTCTCTGACAACTCTGGCCCACAAAGCCACACATCACGGAGCCCCAACTCTGGCCTACAAAAGCAAGCACCCAACTCTGGCTAAGCAAGCACCCCCCCTCCGATTCCCCGGACACGGAGCCACGCAGTTAGAAGTTAGAACCCCACCCCACACCACAGCAATGGCGGAGAACCCCCTGCTTGATGAGGTGGTCGCCATGTACTTCCACCTCGTCGACAACCCCGACGACGCCAGGGCCCTGCTGGACGACGCGCACTTCAACGTCGCGGAGAACGACCACGAGATCGCCATGGTGGGGATTCAGCTCCGCCATATCCAGCACCAGACGAACGAGCTCATGACCCAGCCCATGACCGAGGCGGAGCGGGAGGCGCAGCGCGTCCAACTCGAGGAGGACTACCGCGGCATCAAGGTGGACGCCGATTTCCTCCTGGAGAACCGCAGGCGGCTGCGCCAAGTCGTCAAGATGTTCGTCTTCATCTGCACCTACGCCATCATCAAGCGCGCCTTGCGGCGCTTCCTCCCCGCCGTGGCCCTCACGTTCGTGGCCGGAACCACCGCCTTGGCCGTCTACGTCGAGCTGAGGCGCGGCGCGGTGCCCGCGTTCGAGGCCCTCGGAAGGATCTTCACCTGGCTGACGTCCTTCTTCCTCTTGGGCTATCGGGTTCGCCTCTGATCGACCGCGCGACGTGCCATTCGTGTTGTTTGCGAGCTTTTCATTGGTGAGGAGGCGAGGAGCGTAGATGGATCGGGTGATTAGCACAGGCGTCTCAACGATGTGCTAGTTTTGTTTCATCGCTTTTGTGTAGATTCGTCTTTTGCTTTGGTCGCTCGTCTTGTAGTTTCGTCCTCTGCTTCTGATTTTTGACAATTGAGAAATGGTGATTCCTGATGGGAAAAATCTGTTCTGAGCTATCCAAGCCGATCTTGCTCCCATCTTTCTCCTGCTGATTCATTTGCAAGATCTAGTATAAATCGTTGGATTGTTATAGCCCGTTGATGAATTTTCTAGAATTTGATTGCAGCAATGCGTTTGAATGTGTCGTTTAATCCTTCACCACGCTATGTTTCTGCTTCAATCTGTTTCTGGTGGATTTTGGATGCTTTAGAATTAAGAGAGGCGAAGCTGTCTTCTCCAAGTCAAGTCCAAATGGCAGATCTGTTGTAATGCAGAACAGGGTGTTCGTTGCGTTCTTTGGCTTTTCGGCTGTGATTGTTGAGCAGCGTACAATGTAGATGGATCGAGAAATCAACACATGCATATTGCATCTTGATGATGACCGTGCTAGGTGAAATTTTGTGGGTTCATTTACTCGTTCCTCTTGTTGTTTCCCTCCTCTGCTTCTGATTTGGACATACAAGGTGATTTCTGCTATGCGTACCTGTTCAAAGATATCTGATTCGAGGAAAGCAGATTATCTGTTTGAGTTTTTTAATTTAAGTTTGCTAAGTTCCCTAGTTATTTCGAGTGATTGTAAATAAGCAGTATATGTGTGGAAGTGGCATACTGTGAGAATTTTCCCCTGATCCATTCTGGAACCAAATTCTTGATCACGTCAGTTATCTCCTCTGGACTAGTGGTGATTGCGGATTAGTATTGTGAGCTAATGTAAAAACTTGCCACGCAAGCCAATGATCTGTACAACAATCTGATTCTCTGATAACTCTGGCCCACAAAGCCACCCATCACGGGGCCAGTGAGCCACCCACACGACAGCAATGGCGGAGAACACCCTGCCCCTGCTCGCCGAGGTGGCCGCCATTTGCGAACAACTCGTCGACGATCCCGACGCCGCCAAGATCATGCTGGACTCCGTGCTCTCCGGCGTCGCGGCGCTCGACGGCCACATCACCACGTTGGAGAATCTGCTCGATTTTTTCCTGCGTGCGGCGGACGAGCTGATCATGTACCAGCCCATGGCCGAGGTGGAGCGGGAGGAGCAGCGCGCCCTCGAGGAACTCTACCAGGATCTCAGGGCGGACGCCGATGTCCTCATGGAGCACCGCAGGCGGCTGCACCAAGTCATCAAGCTGCTCGTCTTCATCCGGACCTACGGCATCATCAAGTGCGCCTTGCGGCGCTTCCTCCCCGCCGCGGCCCTCAAGTTCGTGGCCGGAGCCGCCGCCGTGGTCGTGTACGTCGAGTGGAGGCGGGGCACGGTGCCCGAGTTCGAGAACCTCGGGGGGATCTTCACCCGGTTGATGCGCTTCTTCCTCTTGGGCTATCGGGTGCGCCTCTGATCGACCGCGCGCGTACGCGACTTGCCGTTCGTGTTGTTCGCTGGCTTTTCATTGGTTAGCAGCGTCGATGGATCGGGAGGTTAGCACAGGCGTCTCGATGATGTGCTAGTTTTGTTTCGTCGCTTTTGTATAGGTTCGTTTGCTTTGCTTGCTCCGTCTTGTTGTTTCGCCCTCTGCTTCTGATTTAGAAATTTGAGATACGGTGATTGCTGATGGGAAAAATTTTGTTCAGAGATATCAAATTCGATACTGTTTTCCATCAGTCTCCTGCTAATTCATTTATGTTTCTGCTTCAATCTGTTGTTGGTGGATTTTGCGCGTGTTAGGAGGCCACTACGGCCATTCCCCTGTTCGGTTTCGCAAATAGATGGTAGAAGAGAAATGAAGCAGAAAAGGCTGCGAAGTTTGCAGCGAAAAGTTTCTCTGTTCATGTCTCGGTTCTTCGCGTGCGGGGTGGAGTACTCCAGGAGCTGATGCTGAGCAATCCAGTTCGGAGTGGTTAACGAAGACGATGACATGGAGTTGCAGGCGTTCCGCGATCACTATCACCACCTCGCGCCGACGTCGGCCGCGCCGAGGCCGTCCTCGCAAACGCCATGGCCGAGCTCCACGAGTGGACAACGCGGGGATCACGATACTGCTGCTGTTCTGGCTGTTTCGAGCATGAGTTGCTGACGATTTCGAGATCAATCCCCTTTGTTACAACTTCGGTTGGACGAGTGGTATCTTGGGATTACAACGGTTGATCTCGTCAGTGAAGACCCTTTGCTAGTAGTAGTAGTACATAAAACAGCATAGATGTGCACTATTATGATTTGTTGCTGATTTTACTTGTACAGAAGTAGGTATAAACATGTTATTCCTGCACGATGTACTGACCGGAGTGTACGGGACAAGCTCCGATCATTTGTTTTGTCCAGTATGCGGCAAAGGAAAAGGAGAACAAAATTTGAAGGAATCAGTTATCTTTACTGGATAGCTAGACAGACTGGCATCAGTCAAGCTTTCTCAAGTGAAACACAGCTCCAAATTTTACATCCGTTGTCTTTTCTTTCTTTCTTTCTTTCTTTCTTTCTTCTTCTTCTTCTTCTTCTTCTTCTTCTTTTTTATTCAGTGGCTTCGTCACCAACGCTATCACCATCTTGGCATTTGTAATGTAGGCCTTAATTAGGATTCACAGCTCTTAAACGAACTAGTAGTACTTAATTAGTGATCAATTCCGGAACCCATATTGTTTGATATGGAATTTGAAATGCATAGGAGAGCCTTGATCACGTCACTTCTCTCCTCAGGACTAGTGGTGATTGGCTGATTGCGGATTAGCAGTGTGAACAAATCTAACTTCTGCTGTACAATTGTACAACAACCTGATTACCTGTGTCACTGACAACTCTGGCCCACAAAGCCACCCGTCACGGAGCCCCAACTCTGGCCTACAAAACCACCCCCCGATTCCCCGAACACGCAGCCCCGTCACGCCACGCGCCCACGCTGCCACGCGCACCACAGCAATGGCGGAGAACCCCCTGTTCGACGAGGTGGTCGCCATTTACGATCACCTCGTCGACAACCCCGACGCCGCCAGGATCGTGCTCGACGCCGCTCGCTCCGACTTCGCCCACAACGACGAGGAGATCGCCGAGGTGGAGATTCAGCTCGGCTACGTCCTTCAGCGGGAGGGCGAGCTCATGACCGAGCCCATGGACGAGGTGGAGCGGGAGGCGCAGCGCGTCTTTCTCGTAGACGCCTACCACATTCTCAGGGCGCGCGTCGATTTCCTCCTGGAGCGCCGCAGGCAGCTGGACCAGGTCGTCAACCTGCTGCTCTTCATCCGGACCTACGCCATCATCAAGCGCGCCTTGCGGCGCTTCCTCCCCGCCGCGGCCCTCGTGTTCGTGGCCGGAACCGCCGCCGTGGTCGTGTACGTCGAGTGGAGGCGCGGCACGGTGCCCACGTTCGAGACCCTCGGGATGATCTTCACCCGGTTGATGTGCTTCTTCCTCTAGGGCTATCGGGCGCGCCTCTGATCGACCGCGCGCGACATGCCATTCGGGTTGTTTGCTAGCTTTTCATTGGTGAGCAGCGTAGATGGATCGGGAGATTAGCACGGGCGTCTTGATGATTTGCTAGGTTTGTTTCATCACTTCTGTGTAGTTTCGTCGTTTGATTTGGTCGCTCATCTTGTTGTTTCGCCCGCGCTTCTGATTTTTGAGATTTGAGAAATGGTGATTTCTGATGGGATCATGGGAAACATCTGTTCAGAGATATCCAAACCGATCTTGTTTCCATCTTGCTCGATCGTGCTATAGTCCTCTTGTAGTGATTCATTTGCACGATCCAGAATATGATCGCAGCGATGCGTTGTGTGTGTGCTGTTTAAGCCTTTTACCGCGCTATGTTTCTGCTTCAATCTGTTGCTGGTGGATTTTGGATGCTTAAGAATTAAGATAGGGGAAACTCTCTTCACCAAGTCAAGCTCGTGCTGTTTATCCGTCGTTGACGACGATGACCTGGTTATCTTCCTCGTCGAATCAGTGCATGTTCAGTTGTGTCGGCACAGCGCAAGAGTTTAGTTAGTTAAGCGTCGGATGAGGTGATCTTGAAGCCTGGGATGGTGCGCGATGCCGTTCCGACGTTTCATGGCGCGTGTTTTGGAGGCCACCAGGGCTATTTCCTGTTCAGTTTCGCAAATCGATAGAGGAGAAAGGAAGCAGAAAAAAAAGGCTGCGAAGTTTGCAGAGCAAAAATTCTCTGTTCATGTTTCGCGTGCGTGAGTGTTCCAGGAGCTGAGCGATCCCGTTCTGGCCTTCTGGGGTTGATCAGACGCGGAGGCAATAGATGAAATGGTTGCCTGGAGTGACGAAGAAGACGAAATGGAGGTGCACGCGTGGCGTTCCTCAATCTTTATCACCTCCTCGCCGACGTCGGCCGCATCGACGCCGTCCTCGCTCGCGCCATTGCCGAGCTCCGCTCGGCGGGGGATTATTTTGGAGGACGCCACCCGCGCACTCGGTTGACGTCGTCGACGCCGCTGCCGCCGCGGCGCTCGTGCTCCTGCAGGATGTCATCGAGCGGAGGCTGGTGGACCGTCTCGCGGCGTGGCTCGTTCTCGTCCTGGCCGTGTCACGGTCGCCACCAGCCGCATCTGGCTCCTCCCCGTCCTGCGCGCCGCGTCGAGCGGTGCGGTTGTGGTTGGCGCCAGGCGGCGTTAACCTACGCGAGCAACCGTGCAATTGGCTTTCCACTGCACGATGAAGGATTGAAGGGTGTATCCGTATATGTGTAGGAGTGGAATGTGAGAATTTTCCCTGACCCATTCCGGAACAAAAAATGTTTGATACAAAATTTGGAATTCACGAGAGCCATAATCATGGCAGTTCTTTCTCCTAATGGACTATGGACTAGTGTTGATTGCGGATTAGCAGTGTTGAGCTAATCTAATAACCTCCCAATCTCCCACCCAACTGGCCAAACTACCCAAGCCAAGCTAGCTTTGTACGTACAACAACCTGATACTCTGAAAACTCAGGCTCACAGGCTTTAGTCCAAACGCATCCCCCCACCCACAGTCCGCAAAACACGGCCACACGCCTATCCGCAAGAACCCACGCACACCAATGGAGGACAACGACCTGGTCGACGAGGTGCTCGACAGCGTCGGTCTTCACCTCTTCAACAACGTCGACGACATCAAGATCCTGCTCGACGCCGCGCGCGCCGACCTCGACGAGAACGCCGCCCGTATCGCCGAGGCGGAGGCTCGTCTCAGCCATGTCCGGCACCTGGTTGGCGAGGTCGCGACCGCGCCCATGGCCGTGGAGCAGCAGCAAGCCGTACGCGCCGCCCTCGAGGAGGTCCTCGACGATTTCAGCGCGTCCTCGCTTCTCCTCCAGGAGAGAGGCCGGCAGCTACGCTTGCTCATCTTGATGCTCCAGCTACTCCGGGCCTCCGTCTTCGTCGTTCGCGCCGCGCGCCACCTCCCCGCCGTGCTCGCCTCGGTTACGGCCGGATCCGCCGCCGCGCTCGTGTACGCCGAGTCGAGGCGCGGCGTGCCGGCGTTCAGGAGCCTCGCGAGGATCTTCGCCGTGGTGATGTGCGGCTTCTTCGAGTGCTACCGGGTGGGCCTGGTCTGATCGACCGCGCCGCGCGCGAGGATGGGGCCGTGTTCGTGCTGTTCTTTGGCTTTTTCGGTGGTGAGCATCGTACCGTAGATGAGTCGAGATTAGCTTTTTCTTTTTCTTTTGCTCATCTTGCCGTTTCACCGTCTACTTCTGATTTTGACATTTGAGACAAGTTGATTTCTGACGGGAAAACCTGTTCTGTTCAGCGATATCCAAGCCGATCTTGTTTCCATCTTTTCCCGTGCTAATTCATTTGGTCGATCTATTATAAGTTCTAGGACATTCATAATCCAGTCATGTTTTTCTTTTAGAATTTGGTTGCAGCGATGCATTGTATATGCTGTTTAAGCATTTTGCCACGCTATGTTTCTGCTTCAACCTGTTTCTGGTTGATTTGGATGGTTATCTCTGCAAAGCTGCAAAGGGATGTGAAGCTGCAAAGCTGTTGCGATTGAGAATGAGGTGGAGTCGGAGGTGTTCGGCCGCCCCGAGCTCGAAGGGGTTGACGACGAGGACGAGTCGACGAGATGACGCGCGGTGACCTACGCGAGGATCACGATACTGCCGCCGCTGTTCTGGCTGTTTGGATACTGAGTTACTGACGCATTCCAGATCATCCCCCACTGTTACAGCTTCGGTTGGGCGAGCGAGTGACATCTGGGATTATGTCACGTTAATTTTTGCTACCGGTGTACTGGTGTGTCGCTAATTTTGCTCGCGCTGTCGATGTGTGGGAGTGAAATGTGAGAATTTTTCCTGATCCATTCCGCAACAAAAAAATGTTTGATATCTGAAATTTGAAATTCACCAGAGCCATAATCATGTCAGTTTTCTCTCCTATGGACTAGTGTTTATTGCGGATTAGCAGTGTGAGCTAATCTAACCTCCCAGTCTCCCACGAAGCTTTTGTACACCATGACAAGTCTGGCCCACAGACCACCCATGTTTTAGTCCAAAAAGCATCCCCCAGAACAGAAGGCCAGAAGAGGAGAAGAACACTGAACCACGCCAAAAGCGCAAGAACCCACGCACACCAATGGAGGTGAACAACTTGGCCGACGAGCTGCTCGACAGCCTCGGCGTTTACCTCATCAACAACGTCGACGACGTCAAGATCCTGCTCGACGCCGCGCGGGCCGACCTCGACGACAACGCCGCCCACCTCGCCAAGGCGCGGGCTCGGCTCAGGAACGTCCGCCGCCTGGTGCGCGAGGCCACGGCGTCGCCGCCCATGATCGTGGACGGCGTGGAGCAGCGGCACGCCGCTCGGGTCACCCTCGAGAGGATCCACGACGATATCAGGGCCTCCTCGCTTCTCCTCCGGGAGCGCCGCCATCAGCTGGACCAGGTGGTCTGCACGCTCCTCATGATCCGGGCCTACGTCTTCGTCACGCGCGCCGCGCGCCTCATCCCCGCCGTGCTCCTCTCGGTTACGCCCGGATCCGCCGCCGTGGTGGCGTACGCCGAGTCGAGGCGCGGCGGGCCCGCGTCCAGGAGCCTCGCGAGGATCCTCGCCCTGGCGATGTGCGGCTTCTTCGAGTGCTACCGGGTGGGCCTGATCTTTCGACGTCGCGCGCGCGCGCGACGGCGCCCCGTTCGTGTTGTTCCTTAGCTTTTCGGTGGTGAGCAGCGTAGATGGATCGGGAGATTAGCTTTTTCGTTTGCTTTTTTGCTCGTCTTGTTGTTTCACCCTCCCCTTCTGATTTTGACAGTTGAGGCAAGGTGATTTCTGATGCGAAAACCTGTTCTGTTCAGAGATATCCAAGCCGATCTTGTTTCGATCTCCCCCTGCTAATTCATTTGCTGGATCTATTATAAATTCTTGCCTTCTTGGATGGCATAATTAACCCAGTCATGAATTTTCTAGAATCTGATTGCAGCAATGTGTTGTGTGTTCTGTTTAAACCTTTGCCACGCCATGTTTCTGCTACAATCTGTTGCGGGTGGATTTTGGTTAAGAGAGTCAAGCTCGTGGGTAAAATGGTTTTTTCTGTCTGTTCTGGATAAGTGATGCGTTTGGATGTTCAAGCTACGCGAGAGCCACGATCCTGATGCATTCCAGATCATCCACTGTTGCCACTTGCCATAGCTTCGATCGGGCGAGTGGCATCTGGGAGCAAACGAGATCTATCTCGTCTTGAACCTGTGGTGTATCGCTAAGTTTGCTCGTGTTTATTTGGTTCAGTACTTTACCAATTCTTTAATAGTAAAAAAAATAGAGGCGATTTTGGCACTACCATAAGTTTATAATGTCATGTTTGGTTTACTTCCAACTAGAGCCGAATTGTGATACTACAATGAAGAATATTCCGGATTACTCCCAAATTTTAACATGGGCATAACCAAATTAGTTGGTTCCAAATATTCAAGCTACCAAAATATTGTGCAAGAATTAACGATTTTCTTCACTGAAGTTATACTCCATCAGTGTGCCGGCAGCCCAGCTGGACAGGTTATGAAGGGCTGTTTTGGAACTTATACGGTAGTGTCCATGAAACGTGGTGAGCTGCACGCCTGCACCCTGCTGCAAGTGTTCTGCGCAGTTTATGCTATACATGCATTGATTGGAGTGATAAGGGCCTGTTTAGTGGATCAAATAAAAATTTTTAGGTGTTATATTGGACGTTTAACCGGATGTCGGAAAGGGTTTTCGGACACAAATAAAAAAACTGATTTCATAACTCGTCTGGAAACCGTGAGACGAATCTTTTGAGCCTAATTAATCCGTCATTAGCACATATGGGTTACTGTAGCACTTATAGCTAATCATGGCCTAATTAGGCTCAAAAGATTCGTCTCTCGATTTACATGTAAACTGTGCAATTAGTTTTTCTTTTTATCTATATTCAATGCTTTATATATATGTCTAAAGTTTCGATGTGATGTTTTTGGGAAAAGTTTTTGGAAAACTAAACATGGCCTAAGTACTCCTGCCCTAAAATAGTTGTGTTTTTGGAGTTCAAATTTTATTTAAATTTTACAGTACTTGTCATTTATTAGTACTACTTATTACATCAGTCATTTACCATTCAAATTTCTACTCATTCTATCCTCACCAACTCTCTTGCTCTAGAAAGACAAGTATCGTGGGACGGATGAAGTACGTTTGCTTGCTGGAATGCTTGTGCTGACTGGAGTAGTGTACTGCTCTTGCTCCGCTTTGTTTTTTCATGCATAGGGATCATTGATCAACTCTTCAGGGTGAGTTCGGAACTTCATGTTCCCAACCATCCTCACTCGTTTTTCTCGCGCACACTTTTCAAACTGCTAAATGGTGAGTTTTTTTATAAAAAAATCTATACAAAAGTTGCTTAAAAAATTCAAATTAATCTATTTTTGAAAAAAGTTAATACTTAATTAATCACGTGCTAATAGACCGTTCCGTTTTTTGTGCAGGGAGATGGTTTCCCAACTCCCGTATCCCAACTAGGGACGTGTTTAGATTCATTTTTTTTCCAAAAACATCACATCGAATGTTTGGACATATATATAAAGTATTAAATGCGAACGAAAAAATCAATTGCACAGTTTGTATGTAAATTGCGAGACGAATCTTTTGAGCTTAATTACACCATGATTTGACAATGTGGTGCTACAATAAACATTTACTATCTTCGTCCCAAAATAAGTGCAGTTTTGCACTGTTTACGTCCAACGTTTGATCCCTCGTCTTATTTGAAATTTTTCTATGATTAGTATTTTTGTTGTTAGTAGATGATAAAATATAAATAGTATTTTATGTGCGACTAACTTTTTTTTAATATTTTCATAAATTTTTCAAATAAGACGGACGGTCAAACCTTCGACATGGATTCCTACGGTTGTATTTATTTTGGGACGGAGGTAGTACTAATGATGGATTAATTAAACTTAATAAATTCGTCTCGCAGTTTACATGCGGAACATGTAGTTTTTTTTTATTAGTCTATATTTAATATTTTAAATGACCGTATACTTTAAAAAAAAATTGGTCAAGGAACTTTTGGCATGCCATATTGCCATTGGCCATTGCAATGGATGAATGAATGAGATCCGATTATTGTGTCCGGAGTCCGGACCTCCGGTGAAGAACTCAAGCAAAGGAGAACAAATTTTGAAGGAATTACTTGCCTTTATTGGACAGCTAGTAGACTGGAATCAGTAAACATTCTAAAGTGAAATTTTCCTCGTCAAATAAGAACACAACTCCAGTTTGTCATCACTAAACAGTATCAGCATCTAGTAGTAGTCTACTGACCTTAAACGAAGCACTTGCTGATTTTAAGCTAACGTTCCACGCAAGTTAAGCCTGGCACACACAGTACTCTGACAATCTGACATCCCTGCGCCACTCGCGGACTCGCCTCATCTTCTTTGGCCGTTCCAAAGTTTTTTTTCAAACTTTCAACTTTCTATCACATCAAATATTTTATACACACACAATTTTTCTATCACATCGTACCAATTTCAACCAAACTTTCGAACTTTAGTGTAAACTAAACACAACCTTTCTTCCTTTCCACTGCAAAATGCCAAAAACCCCAAGACCAAAACCCCCTTTTGGTCTTAAGCTCCAAACCGCAAAACCCACAGCTGCATCGCCGGATCGCCCCCTCCCACCCAGCCCCAATGGCGAACGCGCATCCCATGGTCCCGTTGGTGCTCCGCAACCTCCTCCCGCTCCTCCGCGACGTCGACACCGTGCAGTTCGCCCTCGACGTCGCCCACGCCAGGATGCGCGACAACGCCGCCCGCCTCGCCATGCTGGTGCCCCTGCTCGCGCGAGCCAGGCGCCTGGCGCCGGCGGGCGTCGACGCCGAGGCGGCCGAGCTGATGGACCAGCTCGAGGAGGCCGTCGTGGGCGCCCTGGAGGCGCGCCTGCAGCTCGTCCAGGTCGTCACGCTGCTCGTCGTGGTCCGGGCCGTCGCCACCGCCAGGAGGCGCGCGCGCCGCCTCCCCAGCGTGCTCCTCGCGGTCGCCGCGCTCGCGTTCGCCGTGTCCGGGAGCGGCGTGGCGCTGGGGCCATTGAGGGTCTTCGTGATGGTCTCCACCGTGTTGCTGCTCGTCCTCTCCTGGGTTTGATAGTTGTCGATTCTGATCATCCGCGCGCGCGACACGTACCGGCCGTCGTTGTTCTTTAGCCTTTTTTTTGGATGCGTCTCGGACAAGTAGGCGCCTGCTGGCTGCACCGTCGTAAGCAAATGTCATTAACTTCGTCTGATCTTTGATTGTTATCTAAATTTTCTCGTCTTGTTACTCGGCTTTTCGCCCATTATGGAGTAGACATCTGAAACTGGGTGCGCCATTGCTTCATGCTTGCATGTTCAGAGGTATTTGTGGCGACCTTCCTCTAAGAAATCCGCTAGTCTTTCTGCCAGTTATTTCTACTTTCTTTTACAAGTTGCATGATGTGACACGATTTGTGAGGTCGCCACGACACGGTTGCTGGTTACTCCCCTGAACGCTATTCACGTTGTCGAGGCTCAGCTTTGTTTCGTTGTTGTTGTCTTCTTTTTTTTTAAAGACTCGCACGGGATAGTGTGAAGTTCTATGATAGAGCAGGAAAAAAATTAAAGATTACAACTCTAGAGGATCGTAACTAGGAAAAAGAAAAAAATATATCACCATCCATACACCGATAACATCAACACACACGTCTAGGAGAAGGCTTTGTTTTGTTGTTGGTACCGTGGTATGTTCTGATTTCTGAATGGTTTGGTTACTCGGTTGAACAGGAGCTTTGGTGCGTTCAGAACGCTTGGCTTTGCCTACAAGTTGCCTCAGTTCGATACGCTTGGTTTGTCTGGATTTCAGCCTCGTTTCCACCGTTCCCATTGCCGTCCTCTCAAACGGACGTCATGCCGGTCTACGCGGAACCATCGTACGGCCCACTAAAAACGAAAAGCCCACAAGCCGGTCTGCACGTCCACAGCTAGTAGGAATAAGTTCATTGTTAGGTCCCTTAACTTTACACCGAATCCGATTTTCGTCCTTCAACTCAAAAACCAGATATAATCGGTCCCTGAAATATCAAAATCAGTGCAAACGAGATCCCTTGGCAGTTTGGAAAGGTGTTTTCGGTGGACGTGGCGCCAACGTGGCTGGTTTGACTTGGTCTTCGTCCCCATCCCTCGTGGCACTCCCGTCACCCGATCCTCTCCCACCGGCCGCCGCACGCCGCTCCCTCTCGCCGGTCCCCGCATGCCGCCACTCCTCTCCCGCCTTCCTGTCAACCGCCGACTCTCGCCCACTGCCGCTCATCTCCCTCCTTCCCACCAGCCGGCACGCGTCGCCGCTCCTCTCCCGTCGGCTGGCCCGATGAGCTCGCCTCCTCCCTCGCGGCGCTCCTGTCGGCCGCCCTCTCCACCGGTGCGGCGCTCGTGTCGGTCGCCCTCTCCACCGGCGCGGCACTCCCATCGGTCACCGGATGCCATATACTAGCAGAAGCAAAAGAAGAATAAAGAGAATGAAAAAGAAAAGGATAGATAGAGGGGAGAGTAGTGAGGATGACATATGGGGCTATAATTTATTATTATTATTTTGTGTAACTGACATGGGTCCCATGGATTTTATTATTTTTTCGGATAGAATTGTCACGTAAGCACCACGTGGAACAAAGATCTAGTCAATGGAGTGCCACGTAGGCACCATGTCAGTTAAAACCGGGGCAATACTGCTGTGAGACCTTGTTTACACGGTTTTGTAAGTTGGAGGATGAGTTATACCCGGTTTTATGATGTAGGGATGAATTTTGAACTCGGTGACAAATTGAGAGATCTAAAGTGAACTTATTCCCCGCTAGTATATCGTTCCGAAGCCTCAAAGACAGGTAGGCCTTCTTCTTACGGTTATGGTTATGGGTCGGATTTGTTGGCCGCTTCGATCACTTTGGGCCTTAACGTGCGCCAATCTAATCATTAGTTTTTACGAACGCGCAAAAAAATTACACGTCAATATATTTAACCAATTAAAGGGGTATTTTGATAATACCAAGTATGAAAATGATAGAGACCCTGTGAAATAGCGAATGAAATCAAAAGAAGAGTTTGGCTATCGGCACGGTGCCGTATCATTGCCATCGCATAACACAGACCCCCTAGGATTATACTCCTATATATGCCCATGTGGCCATGCATAACTCAAGCAACGAGTTATATATATGCACATACATACGGCAGCAATGACATCAGCCATCAACCATGCATGGTGTAGTACTCCAGTATATAAACTCGGCGTTGGTAATAACCTACTAGTACTATTTAATTGATCATGCAGGTTCGGGAAAAACATGCGAACGGGTGATGTGGTTCCATTCCTAATCGATGACGTCGATTGGTATTATGTAATAATTGGCTATAACTCTTTTTAACAAAGACTGGATACTATATTTCATTATTAAAAAAATTCGTAATCGATGACGTTGCGACAAGCTGACAATCCTTCCATCCAAGTACCCGATTCGAATGTGTCATCCCGACTTTAAAAAAAAAGAATATTAGAAAATAATCTAATCTTTTCTCTATCTCTACTATTATAAAAATTAAAAATGTTTTTATCAGTGGTACGTCATTTGTGTATGAGCTGGTTTTTAAGTTCGTTTGCTTTTAAAAATACATATCCGTATTTGAGTCGGTTTTTAAGATGTACTGTTCACTTTTAGTAATACAGAAAGAATCATATAAGAAATCTATTTAAAAAAATTCACATGCTAATTTGAGATGATCGGACTCCTAACTGCACCTCATGATTTTATAAAAATATACTCCCTCCTCCGTTTCACAATGTATGAATGTGGGAAATGCTAGAATGACTTACATTGTGAAACGAAGGAAGTATATATCCAAGTGAACTCCCACAGTGAATTTCATCTTAACTAAACCATATAACAATAATAAGATTAAAATAGACTTCACCAGTAGCAACGCACGAGTATTTTTTTCTAGTTATTATAAAAGTTAAAGATGTTTTTGCCAGAATTTTTGACATCATCCGTGTTGGATTAGCTTTCGAGTTAGGTCTTTAATTTTTTTTTTCTTTACCTACCTAAAAAAATTGAAGGGTCATGCGCCCATTGTCCGAGTCACTCACGATCACAACTCTTCCTCTCCCTGGATACGTTCTGCATCTAGCGTCCGATCATGTTCCCAACGCTGGCAGATCATGTATGTCGATCTGTCCGTCTCCAGCGTGACACAAGCAAACGTGCACCTAACGTGTTCGACACCAAAATAGAATCGGATCGGGAAAGTGAGACACTGAATAACGCTGCATATATGGTCATGTCTCCCCAGATCGAGTCGTAACTCATAATGTTTCGCCGTGTGTATCGATCACGAGGGCAGCACGAACGATGGATCAAGGTGGAGCAAGGGAGTTCACCCTGGCGTCGCCGTGCCCCGTTGGTGGCGGCCAGAGGTATCCACGCCCTGCGCTGAACCGATCTCTTGCAAGTCATCCAACACTTGCACAAGCATTCATCGTTGTCGCGAGGTCAAAGAAAACCCGGCCAGGGAGATGCTGACCAGTTGGGCCCACTTGCAACTTCTATGGAAAATAACCACTGTTATTTTTTTTGCGTTGAAATAACCACTGTTATTAGTGCACAGTAATTTAAGTAAATAATACATGGCTCACTAAGAAATGGACCCTACGGCCCACGGGTTTTAAAGGCCCGGCCGGTGGTATATAGAGTCTACCTGTTCTTTAAAAAAAAGAAGGAAAAAGTACACCGAAGGTCCCTCAACTTGTCATCGAATTACAAAATCGTCCTTCAACCACAAAACCGGATACAGCGCCATCCCCCAACTTACAAAACCGTGTAAACTAGGTCACTTGGTGGTTTTGACCCCGGTTTTATCCGACGTGACGACTGACTCAGCGTGTGACCTACATGTCAGGATGCCACATCAGCACCCTCTCCCTTCCCTTTCCTCTCCCGCCCTTCTCTCTCTCACTTTTCTCCTCTGCAAGCAGCAAGCCGGCCGACGGGTGGGGAGAGGCAGGAGAGGAGGACGTGGCGAAGGCGGAGGCTATGACGATGGATGCCAACTTGAGATGAAAGTCGGACTCTTAATTGTAGCTCATGGTTTTCTAAAAAATATCTAAGCGAATTCCTACAGCGGATTTCATCCTAACTAAATCGTATAACAATAATAAGATTAAAATAACATTCACCCGTTATAACACACGGATATTTTTTTTATTAAATAATTATAAGGGGTGATGTTTTAAATTCAGATCATATAGTCCACCATCTTATATATTTAACCGGAATATCTGGGCGTTTCTCGTCTTCCCGATTTCCCGGCAGTGTCATATTGGCCGCTTGTAGGCGACCGTGCCCGTGTGAGTCTTAACGGCAACATCAGTTTTTTCCGTCTGTATTTTCGGCGAGCAGTTGTTGACTTGTGGTGGATTAATTGGTTCATGAATTCTCAACGGATTCCGGATGGAGTAGAGTAACAGTAAGCACGAAAAACGGAGCTGTCCATTAGCGCGTGATTAATTAAGTATTAGTTATTTTTTTTAAAAAAAATAGATTAATTTAATTTTTTAAGCAACTTTCGTATAGAAACTTTTTGTAAAAAACACACCGTTTAACAGTTTGAAAAACGTACGCCCGAAAAACAAAGGAAAGAGGGATGGGAAAATGTGCATGCGAACACAGCCTAAAAATACCTGGAGTAAAAGTTGGAAGTTTGGGTTGAAATTGGTACGATATGACTGAAAAGTTATATGTGTATGACATGTTGATGTGATAGAAAAAGTTGGAAATTTGGATCCAAAAGTTTGGATCTAAACACAGCCAAAAATAGCTTGGTTGTGTGAGTTTTCCTGGAAACGGGGGATTGTGTTTGTGTCCTTACAGTCTCTGTCTTGTCATCGCGGCGATATACTAGTTCCCATCCCAAATAGGGATCACGGAAAACGGATCCATTAGCGCATGATTAATTAAATATTTATTAATTTTTTAAAAAATAATTAATTTAATTTTTTAAAGCAATTTTAGTATAAAACTTTTTTTAAAAAATACTCCCTCCGGATTAATAATACTTGTCGTTTTGGATAAGGACACGGTCTCCGAAAAACAACTTTGACTGTTATTTTTCATTATAACATGTATAAAAGTGTTAACAAATATATGATTTTATTAAAATACTTTATAAAACTAATCTATACGTGTAGTCACCATATTTAAAAGATAAATATTTTAAAAATGATTCATAATCAAATATTCTAAAATTTAACCTCACCCTTATCTAAAACGATAAGTATTATCAGCTCGGAGGGAGTACACCGTCTAACGTTTAGCAGCTTTAAAAGCGTACGGCCAAAAAAAAAGGAGAGAAAGGGAACGGGAAAAGGGAACCACTGGACCACTGGGGTTGGAGTAGTGACTAGTGACGCAGCAACCGTTCCGCGCCTCTATTTACGTGTTCGTTCGTCGTCGCTCACATCTCCACTCGTCTAGTCGTCTCGACGCATCCGAGATTCCATACCTCTTCGGGATGGACGCCGGCGACGCAGCCACCACGAGGGCCCGGAAGCCGGTCGTGCTCTATCCGTCGCCGGGCATGGGCCACCTGGTCTCCATGATCGAGCTCGGCAAGGTGTTCGCCGCCCGCGGCCTCGCCGTCACCGTCGTCGTCGTCGACCCACCGTACGGCAACACCGGCGCGACGGGAGCTTTCCTCTCCGGCGTCACCGCGGCCAACCCGGCCATGACGTTCCACCGTCTGCCGAAGGTGGAGGTGCCGCCAGTGGCGTCCAAGCACCACGAGTCGCTCACCTTCGAGGTCACCCGCCTCTCCAACCCCGGCCTCCGCGACTTCCTCGCCGGCGCCTCCCCGGTCGTCCTCATCATCGACTTCTTCTGCAACGCTGCCCTCGACGTCGCCGACGAGCTGGGTGTCCCCGCCTACATGTTCTACACTTCCGGCGCCGAGATCCTGGCTTTCTTCTTGTACCTCCCGGTCCTGCACGCTCAGACCACGGCGAACTTCGGGGAGATGGGCGAAGAGCTCGTGCACGCCCCCGGCATCCCCTCGTTCCCGGCGACGCACTCCGTCCTACCGCTCATGGAACGCGACGACCCGGCCTACGGGGAATTTCTGAAAGCGTCCGCCGACCTCTGCCGCACCCGGGGCTTCCTCGTCAACACATTCCGCTCGCTCGAGCCGCGCGCCGTCGAGACCATCGCCGCGGGGAGCTGCGCGCCTCCGGGCGTCTCGACGCCGCCCGTCTACTGCATTGGCCCGCTGATAAAGTCGGCGGAGGTGGGCGAGAACCGGAGCGAGGAGTGCCTTGCGTGGCTGGACACGCAGCCCAACGGCAGCGTGGTGTTCCTCTGCTTCGGCAGCATCGGCCTGTTCAGCGCGGAGCAGATCAAGGAGGTGGCGGCGGGGCTGGAGGCGAGCGGGCAGCGGTTCCTGTGGGTGGTGCGGAGCCCGCCGAGCGACGACCCGGCGAAGAAGTTCGACAAGCCGCCGGAGCCCGACCTGGACACGCTCCTCCCGAAGGGGTTCCTGGAGCGGACCAAGGGCAGGGGGCTCGTCGTCAAGTCGTGGGCGCCGCAGCGCGACGTGCTGGCGCACGCGGCGGTGGGCGGCTTCGTGACGCACTGCGGGTGGAACTCGGTGCTGGAGTCGATCGTGGCCGGCGTGCCGATGCTGGCGTGGCCGCTGTACGCGGAGCAGCGGATGAACAGGGTGTTCCTGGAGAAGGAGATGCGGCTGGCCGTGGCGGTGGAAGGGTACGACGACGTCGGGGAGGGGACCGTGAAGGAGGAGGAGGTGGCGGCGAAGGTGCGGTGGCTGATGGAGTCCGACGGCGGGAGGGCGCTCCTGGAGCGGACGCTGGCGGCCATGCGGCGGGCGAAGGCGGCGCTGCGCGACGGCGGCGAGTCGGAGGTGACGTTGGCGCGGCTGGTGGAGTCGTGGAGGGAAGCGGCCAGCGCATGACGTGGGAAATGATTGAAGGATGATTGAATGAGGTGGTGGGCTGTGTTGTTGGGTGGAGATTAAAGTGACGCACGTAACCACCGAGTTGGGCCACCACAGAGGGTCGTTCATGACTGGGACTTTGGGTGATTTCAGTTTCGTACTATATGCTGTCTTGAGTACACCGTAATTGTGTTCCTTGCTCTTGGGGTAAAAAGAGCAGTGGACAAACGTATGATTTCAGTTTCATCTGTGATTGATTGCTAGCTTTCTGAGTGTCTTCCGAGGTCGAAGCGCACGATTTATCGAGCTCTACCGTGAAAGCTTATCTTTGATGCCCATCAATTCCGGTCTCATGGTTTCAGACAGCCACATGAGGTACTGATCTATCCCGACAAGTATAGATGGCCAAAAGGCCCGGGGACCGACAGCCTGGCCCATGACACATGTAACAAGATGAGGGATGAGGGATAAAAAATAGACTTATTCAAACCATTTGGACAAGGCCCAGAAAGATGAGGTATGAAAAATATACTTATTCCAAGGAGGAGTTTGGTGGGCTTCTGTGCCTTCGGACCGACTCGGCACGGCCCGAATCTTATTGGGTCGTGTATGGGCCGTTGGTGCATCCTGTGGCGAGCCCGGCTCAGCCTGGCGTGTAAGTCGGGTCATGCCGGCTCGACTGATCTCGGGCTCAGAGCTGATAATGCAAGGGCAGGGAGGGGGCTACCTACAAAATGGTGTGTCCTCCACGTGGTCGTTACCATGAGTCAATGGATATACGCCACGACATAAAAACGCTCTTTAGAAGGGGTGTTTTCTTAAAAACGCCCTCTCAGAAAGCGTTGGGCTGTAGATTTGTAAAATTTTAGAACCAAAAATTATTTTAAATATTTTAATAAAATAAATTGAAAATTAAAAAAATCATTCACGCGCGACTCATGGTTCGTCTGGGCTCTGGGCCATGTGCGGCACTTGACCTGGCCTAGTCCCAAGCCTAGTCAACGATGGGCCTCTGGAACGGTTTGTCTCGCCTGCCCCCAAAGTAGTACTGTACGTACAATCGGCACCTGCAGCCTGCAAGGCCCACTAGTGTCCATGACTAAATTGGACTTAAAAGATTTTGATAAGTTATTGGTTGTTATCTAATTTTTGAAAATCTAAAAAGTACGTGTTTCTCTCCTTCTAAATTCTAGCTCATTTCTTTAAATTCGACAACTAGCTTCTTAGAATCCGGACGAAAAGCTGGACTATTTGTGAGAGCTTTTGATTCAAGGAAGTGTTGTAGCTGTCAGAAGCCCTCCAAACACGCCCTCATTTTGTCAAAACAGATGACCTTCATTATTTGCATGTCACTTAAATAATTATAAAAATATTTTTTAAAAAATTAACTAGATAGATTAATATGTGATACATCACTTCATAACACATGCAAGGTCAAATTTGAACTTTTACATGTTGCAAGGTTAAATTTAGTTTTGTTGCAACTTATAAAATTTGGATTTTAACTTGTATTTTTTTAGAGTATCTAAAAAGATACCTGTGCGTTGCAACAACTAGAACCAATTTAATTTATACATTTGTGTCAGTAGATAAATAATCAAAGCCCATTATTTCGTTTATTCATGTGCTTATTCGAATCACTTACTAAAAAAAATTATTTGTGTGGGGGAAACTATTTTAAACACTCGGTTGGACGTCCACCTGTTTCTTGTATGTCATCTAAATGGTTATGAAAAATTTTCAAAAAAAAATGATAGATTAATATGTAATATATCATCTCACAAACATGCAAGTTCAAATTCGACTTCTACAAGTCGTAACAAAAATAACAAATTGGACTGTGAATATGTGTATACTAGTTAAGGCATCACCAATGTATATGGTAAAAGTGGTCTATATAGATGGGACCCACATAAATAAACTTTAACTATAGCAATTCTCACAATGTATATGGATACAATGTAAAATTAGGAGAAGGAGAAGTAGAGATAGATAATTTTATTTATGTCATATGGGTAGTCCATATGCATATGGATACCTTTTGCTATTTCCTTTATATGGACTAGTTACACAATGTTACTAGGTGGCTGAATGGAATAGTTTATTCCCTATGGACTACTTTTGTAGTACATTGTAGATGATTTGTTATTTTTGTTACAACTTGTAGAAGTCGAATTTGAACTTGCATATTTGTAAGATGATATATTACATATTAACCTATATTATAATTATTTTTGGAATTTTTTTATAATCATTTAGGTGGCATGCAAGAAACGGATGGACGTCCACCCGAGAGATTAGAATCCATCTTCTATTTGTGTGCAAATCTTTTATATGCATGTTCTTAGTGACTCAAAAGCAAATGCTATAAAATAAAGTATGATAAAAAAATCAAAAGATAAATTTAAAATGAAGTTCTAAAATTTAAAATTTAGCTAGGAATAAGCATAAGCCAAACAATGAGGCCTCTAAACACGAGCTCGATTTATCGCCTAGCTTTATCTCAAGTCCGGCAGGAATTAATGACAGATGGAATCTGCAACTTCGATTATCCTTTATTTCAGTTAGGATGTTCTTTTCGAAAGTAAAACTAATTCTTATGGATCGTTGTAACGGCCCTGATAATACATACGAGCATTTGTGGAGACTGACTTGAAATCATGCTAACATATTATAGGAATCGTACCGTGTAATACAAATAGAATCGGATAATCTGGACAATGACGTACATGATATCCACACGGACTCTTTCTCGTAGTTCGCTCGCGAGTCGTGACTTCGCAATGAATGTTACATGTGACGGGAATCGGATACGGATGACGTACTATAGTTTCGGCAAAAACATCTTCAATTTTTAAATCGCAGGTGAGGGTGACGCAGTCCCAATCGGACATGCAGAAACGACAAAATCGTGGGCGCGAGGGCGTTGCGGGCCCAATCACCGTGGCATGCAAAGACGCGTGTGAAAAACAGACTCGGGCACGGGCCCGATTGTTGCGTGCGGCAATGGGCGCGTGAAAAGGTGTGGGCCCAATTAATTCGCGCACGTCTTAGATAATATGGACACTCTGGCGTAAGAAAAAAAAGATAGGACTTAACACAAACATAAAATTAAAACCGATTCTAACACGGATGACGTGTCGAAAGTCTGACGGAAACATCTTTAATTTTTATAATAGTACTAAAACAAATGCCCATGCGTTGCAATAGGTGAAGGCTAGTTTAATTAATCTTATTGTCGTACAGTTTAGTTAGGGTTAAATTTACTATGAAATTCGCTTGGATATTTTTTTTAGAAAAATATGAGTTGTAATTAGGAGTTTGATCGTCTCAAGTTCGCATGTAAGTTTTTATAAAGAAATTTCTTATACAATTTCTTTTGTATTTTTAAAAGTGAACAAACTTAGAAACCGACTCAAACATGGATCAATGTTTCTATAAACGAACAAACTTAAAAACCGATTCAAACACGGATAACGTACCAAAATACCGGTAACCATATCTTCAATTTTTATAATAGTAGAGATTACGAGGAAAACTTTTTGTTCTCCTGGGGATTTTTTGGAAGGCAATTTTTTTTTGCCTTTTTTAAAACTATTTTTCCTTTTTTTTGCCTTTTTTATTTTTTTGGTTGGATTTTTTTCACGTACTTTTTTTGTTTTTTTTGGGGACTGCCCTTTTGTTTTTTCGCCTTCTTTTACGCTATTTTGGTCTCTCTCTTTTTTTTTAACTTTGTAATCGTTGAGTACAGATCGGATCTTTTTTTTATCAGACTTTTCTTTTCGACTTCTTTTTCCGCTCTTTTTTTATTTTTATTTTACGGACGGTTTTTCACCCTTTTTACAGGGAATCGGATTGGATTGTTTCGCCTTTTTTTAATTACCGGTAACGGACACGTTTTTGTTCTTTTTAAGGCCCAGTTAATTCGCGTGGACGGAAACATAAATCAAAAACCGATTCATATACGGATGACGTACCAAAATACCGATAAAAACATCATTAATTAATTTTTATAGTAGTAGAGATATAGAGATGGAGATAGAGATATATCAGTGTTAAGACATATTTTCAATATATATTTTTTTTAAAAAAATCATGACTATTTAATTGACATGCAAACAACCATATGTCCGTCGAGAGTTACGTTTAAAATCCACTCTCTATAGTTTCGTTTGTATTTTTATATTAGAACCGGAAAATAATAACTAGTAGTACTAATCATATGGTATACATATATAAACGTTTATGTTTATAAGTATATTGTAAGCGTACATGCAGTATTATGCCCGTTCAATTTCTGTTGGAAGACTATTACATAAGCTCGCGTACTTACGCAATCTGAAGTTTCTGAACACTGACAATTAAGCGGAGGGCAGAAAATAATTTGTGCAGAACTTATTCGCTACGGCACAATTGTACGCGCTACACTGCTAGTACTACATACGGCGCACAAAATCAACGGTCATAATCTCCCGAGTCCCGTATCAGGCGGTGGGCGGTTGGAACAGCATCCGCGCGTTGCCGGACAGGTCAAACACGGCGTGGAAGTCCATCTGCATGATATTGCCGATGATCGTCAAGGCTTGCGATGATTTCACCACGGACCAGCACCGGGCTGTCTCCCCGTTCTGGCCTTGCATTTGCGGCAAGTAATTCTCGGTGGACAGGTCCATGTCGGCGCCGCCGTCGAAGTGCAGCACCATGGACGGGAACGTCGTCGTCGACGACCCCCCGGTGAAACAGATCATGTCGTCGTCGTTCGCTGCCGGTGGTGGCTTCTGAAAGCCCATCTGGGACAGCAGCTCGTCCCTCACCAGCGTGTACGCGGGGTCCGGGAGCATCGTAAGCGTGGTGCCGGAGTCGAAGATGACGCCGCCTGCCCCGGTGCTCCGGTCGAAGGAGAAAGTCCCCGAAGGTATCTGCACGAGCTTCCGGCCGACCGAGATGCCGGTCAGACCGACGTAGTAGAACGGCAGGTCCAGAACCACCGGGTTTGTGAGTAGCGGAGTGGACATGAAACTGTCGCCGTTGCCTCCGGTCACGTCGGCGAGGGAGCCGAACGAGATGGGGCTGGGCGCGGACAAGTCGGACGAGAGGCGGTAGCCGAAGGCCTCCACGTTGAGCTGCGTGACCAAGGACAGCTTCCCTCTGCCGAGCCCGACGAGGCCCGAGCCCGTCCCGAAACCGCCCTCGGAGCGGAGCGTGCACCCGAACGCGATGCCCGGGAACGCGGCGGCGCCGTCGCCGAAGGTGAAGGTCTCCGTCATGAGGATGCCCTCCGTGTAGTGGTGCTTGTCCCTGGCGTCGCCGTAGGCGTAGTGGTAGGAGCAGTTGCCGCTGCCGCTGCCGCCGCCGGCGACGTTGCTGCACAGGGGTCGGGGCAGCTCCCCGCACGTGCGGTCGCCGCACGCGACGAACGCGGCGGAGCTGGAGCTGGTGGGGTAGTAGGACGGGGAGCCCTGCGGCGAGCACCGCGCGCAGGCGCCGCACTTGGTCCAGATGAGGTCGCTCCCGGTGTCCGCCTCGCCCGACAGCCCCGTCGCCGGCGTGCCGATGCCGAACGACATGGCGTAGTCGCCGCTCCCCTTCTTCAGCGGCGCCTGCGCGCTCTCCCCCGGCGCCGCCCCCGCGTTGGACACCGCTCTGGCGGCGAGCATGGACAGGCGGGAGCGGGAGCGCTGCACGGCGCGCGTGTAGTTGATGCCTGCGGGCTCGGTGCGGACCAAGGCGGCTTGGAAGCTCGCGGGGGGCGGCGTGGGTTGGATGCCGCCGTAGGCTACGCGAGTCGCGGTAAGCAGCAGTAGAAGCGGGAGCATGAGAGCAAGCGCTCCCATTTTGGTATCCATATTATTAGTTGTTGATGATTGTAATATGTGTTATGCATGGGGTGAATCATTAAATAAGAGTGAATCATAAGTTATCCTATTAGTGTGCTAAAGTTTCTAAGCATGGCTAAGCAATTACATCTAATCATCTAGTCGAACCAATATAATGCTCAACTAGTCAAGTTATAATAACCCAAGGTATCAAGGAATAAGATAATCAAGAACAAAAGGGCTATAACAAACAATAGGCTAATTCCACCCAATGACATTCAAAAATAAATGCAATAGTTGAATAGAAACAATAGCTTTAAACAGGATCAACATGCTCAAAGGATTGATTAGGATCTGTGTGACTTGCCTTGCTGGCCTTGGAACTCTTCTAAATCTTCTCCTGCAAAAGCGGACTCTCCGGAAACGTCGGATTCTAAACAGAAAAGAGCAAAAACACCAAAACAGCACATAAGCAAGTATGAACAGTACATGTGGATATTTTTAACATGTAGATCTCAATTTTAGAAAAATTTAGAGACTTGAACCAACTAAATCCGAGCTAAGATGAATTAGTTATGAATTTTTAAAGATTTAATCGGATTAAATCATTTATATAAATTTTAATTGAATTATGACGCAATAATGAATTATTTTTGAAAAGGAAAAGGGGATTTATTGCGTCAGCGGGCTCGGGTCTACGGTGGACCGGGTCCACGGCGGCGGTTCACAAGATCGGACGGCCGAGATCAATCGGATCGAACGGACGGCCGAGATTAAACGGCTCACGGCCGGCTCACGGGCGACAGCGGTGATGACGTCAGCAACCCCCCCCCCCCCCCCCGACGGCGGCGACGGCGGCTCGGACTCGCATGCCCGCCGGCGAACGACGGCGCGGCGACGCGAACGGAGAGCAGCAACGGGATGCGGAGAGCACGGCGAACTCACCGACGACCGAACTAGCAGCGGAGGAGCAACGGACGACGCCGGCGACGAGGATGAACGGTGGAGAGGTTCGGGTTGTCGACGGCGACGATGTTCCGGCGGTCCACAGCAACGGCGAAGGGTCGGACGAGGACGGCGATGCGACGACGACCACGTTGGCGAGCTCCCCGAGCGACGGCGATGACCGAAGCGACGGCGGCGCACGGCTGGAGCAACGGCGGCGACGGCGGCGCACGGGTGCACGGCGCTAGGGCGATACGCGCGACGAGAGGCGAAGGCGAGGGCGGCGGAGGGTAGAGGAGAGCGCGGGGAACCTTTTATAGGGGTCGGGAGGCAGCGGCGAAGCCCACAACGGCCCGGCGACGGCGATGGAAACCTCGGGTTCGGCCGAATCCGATCCGAGCTCGAATCCTCCCTTTCCAAAGCGAGATAGCGGTCGATTCCGAAGAGAGAAAGGTAGAGGAGATCCCGGGGCACCTTTCCCCTCAATCAATTGCACCGGAAACGGAAGGGCGCGGCCGAATTGGAAGGGCGGCGGCGGCGGCACTCGGCTAGGGTTTCGGCCCGAGGAAGACGACGGGCCTGACAGGTGGGCCCCACCTGTCAGCGAGCGGGAGAGAGAGAGGAGAGCGGCTCGCGCGCGCGCGGCTCGGCTGCTGGGCCGGCTTGGGCTGGCCTGGGCCGAGGAGAGAGAGAAGAGAGGTTTTGGGCCGACTTTCGGCCCAAAGCCCAAAAGAAGAATTTTAAAACCTTTTTCAATTTAAATAATTCATGAAATGCTCTTTCATTTATTAAAAATACTTCCTTAGCTCAAATAAATCCCAGAAAAATCTAGGAATTATAGAATTAAGCAAAGTATTTAATAAAATTTTATCTGGCCCAATTTTATATTGGAATTTATCATTTAAAATTAAATCTTTTCTTCTAGGCTTTTAAAAATCATTTCTAAAATTCCATTTACACAATAATTTATATAATTGAGATTTTAGGGTGTGACAAACCTACCCCCCTTAAACAGAATCTCGTCCTCGAGATTCGGAAAAACTGGCGAAAAGATGCGAATGAGCGGACTTCAATTCATCTTCTCGTTCCCAAGTAGCTTCTTCTTCTGAGTGATTACTCCACTGAACCTTACAGAAACGGATAACTCGATTCCTGGTCCTTCTCTCGTTTGTCTCCAAAATACGGATTGGTTTCTCAACATATGTCAGATCCTCTTGAATTTCTATCTATTCAAGATTAGCTTCCTCAGTAGGTACCCTTAAACACTTCTTCAACTGTGACACATGTAACACATCATGAACTCCTGCCAACGATTGAGGTAACTCCAACTGATAAGCAGCTTCACCTCTTCGACTGATAATCTTATAAGGTCCCACAAAACGCGGAGCCAATTTTCCTTTGGTCTGAAAACGATGAACCCCTCGGAGAGGAGTGACACGAAGGTACACATGATCTCCTTCTTCAAAACTCAAGTCTCTGCGGCGACTGTCTGCATAACTCTTATGACGAGACTGAGCTACACGCAATCTTTCTTGAATAACCTTTACCTTTTCTTCTGCTTCCCTTAGGATATCAGTTCCGAACACCTGACGTTCCCCCGTTTGATCCCACAAAAGCGGAGTACGACACTTACGACCATACAGTGCTTCGTAAGGAGCCATCTGAAGACTAGCTTGATAACTGTTGTTGTACGAAAATTCTGCGTAAGGCAAATTCTTATCCCAACTTCCACCGAAGTCTAGAGCACAAGCTCTTAACATATCTTCCAAAATCTGATTCACCCTTTCGGTTTGTCCATCTGTCTGCGGATGATAAGCAGTACTGAAGTTCAGCTTAGAACCCATCTCTTCCTGGAGTTTCTTCCAAAACTTTGAAGTAAACTGACTACCTCGGTCAGATACTATTTTCTTAGGGACGCCATGCAAACACACAATCCTAGCCATATACAATTCCGCCAAACGACTTCCGGAATATGTTGTCTTCACTGGAATGAAATGAGCCACTTTGGTAAGTCTATCGACTATCACCCAAATAGAGTCGTGGCCTGATGACGTTCCGGGTAAACCCGTGATAAAATCCATACCGATTTCTTCCCACTTCCATTCTGGTATCTTCAAAGGTTGCAACAAACCTGCTGCCTTCTGATGTTCTGCCTTAACTCGCTGACAAACATCACACATAGCTACAAACTCTGCTATCTCACGCTTCATACTTGTCCACCAAAATCTTTCTTTGAGATCTTGATACATCTTGGTACTACCAGGGTGAATGGAGTACAGAGTATCATGAGCTTCTTTCAGAATTGTATCTTTCAACTCTTTATTCTCTGGAACACAAATTCTTTCGCCCAACCATACGGTCCCTTGCTCATCTTCCAAGAAACCGATAGCTTTTCCTCTTCTCATATTCTTCTTGATCTCATGAATATCAGGGTCGTTAACCTGGGGTTCTCTAACTTGATCAATGAGAGTAGACTTGGCTTCTAAGGTTGCAACAAAACCTCTAATGACAATTCCCAAATTTAATCTTTCAAATTCCTTACATAACTCCAATGGCAACTGTCGTCCTTCCGTAGCGTTGCAATAGCCTTTCCTGCTAAGAGCATCTGCTACAACATTAGCCTTTCCCGGGTGATAATGAATCCCCAAGTCATAATCCTTGATTAATTCCAACCATCTCCGTTGTCTCATGTTCAGATCTGGTTGAGTAAAGATGTACTTTAAACTCTTGTGATCGGTGTACACCTCTGTACGAGTTCCGAAAAGATAGTGACGCCAAATCTTCAATGCATGAACTACCGAAGCTAACTCGAGATCATGAGTAGGGTAGTTCTTCTTATGTGGACGTAACTGACGAGATGCATAGGCAACCACCTTCCCATCTTGCATCAGAACACATCCTAACCCAAGCTTAGATGCATCGCAATACACTTGGAAACCCTTCTTTGGATCAGACAAAATCAAAATGGGTGCTGATATTAAACGACTCTTCAATTCTTGGAAACTCTACTCACATTCGTCTGACCACTTGTACTTCACATCTTTCTGAAGCAGTCGTGTCATGGGCTTAGCAATCTTGGAGAAATTTTCTATAAATCTCCGGTAATATCCCGCAAGACCCAGGAAACTACGAATCTCTGAAACTGTCTTGGGTTGTTTCCAGCTGGTTACTGATTCCACATTACTAGGATCAACGGCAACTCCTCCGGCTGAGATGACGTGACCAAGGAACTTCACTTCAGACAACCAAAATTCACACTTGCTAAACTTGGCATACAACTGATGTTCTCGTAGCTTCTCCAATGCAAGGCGAAGATGTTCTTCATGCTCTTCTTTAGTTCGAGAGTAGATAAGGATGTCATCAATAAAAACGACCACGAACTTGTCTAAGTATTCCATAAACACCTTATTCATCAAGTTCATGGAGAAAGCGGGGGCATTGGTAAGTCCAAAAGACATAACCGTACACTCAAACAGTCCATACCGAGTAGTGAAAGCCGTCTTAGGTATGTCTTCCTCTTTAATCCTTAACTGGTGATACCCTGATCGAAGATCGATCTTGGAGAAAACAGTGGCACCCTTAAGCTGATCAAACAAATCATCGATCCTGGGCAGCGGATACTTATTCTTGATAGTCACATCATTTAGGGCACAATAGTCCACACACATCCTCTGGGTATGATCTTTCTTTTCCACAAAAATAACTGGAGCACCCCATGGAGACGAACTTGGTCTAATGTATCCTTTCTGAAGCAAATCATCTACTTGCCTCTTGACTTCTGCTAACTCATTGGCTGCCATTCTATAAGGTCTCTTATGGATTGGAGTTGTACCAGGTACCAAATCTATTCTGAACTCTATATCTCTCTTAGGCGGCATACCAGGTAAATCATCCGGGAACACATCTGGGTATTCTCGTACTATAGGAATCTCTTCCAAAGTTATTTGGTTCAGACTTGACCTTAAGGGCTCTGAAGGCAATGCGTGAACAGTCACAACTTGGCCATCAGTACTGGTGAGAGTTACTTTTCTATTAGCACAGTCTATCACACCTTTATATCTGGCTAACCAGTCCATCCCTAGGATGACATCAAGGTCTTTGGATTCTAACAGAATAAGATTGGCCGGAAATGGCACTCCTTGAATCTCTATTCTGACAGAGGGACTGCGTTGCCCCAAGAGTGCTTGATTACTCGGGGTACTAACCATCAAAGGACGTCTAAGATCTTCTACTTCCATCCCATGATTTCCCGCAAAACTCATGGATAAAAATGAATGCGTAGCACCAGAGTCGAAAAGTACTGTTGCAGGGACTGAGTTAACAGGGAACGTACCCAAAATCACATCTGGAGCATCTTGAGCTTCTGCAGCAGCAACGTGGTTGACACGAGCCTTTGTCGCTGGTGCGGTGGAGTTGTTCTGTGCAGGGGCAACCTTCACGCGTCGGGGCTTCGGACACTTGTCAGAATAATGGCCTAGTTCACCACAGTTGAAACATACTCCGGGCTTGTTTCCTTGTTCCCTCCTGACAGGCTGATGCGGTGTCGGAGCTGTCACAGGACGTGGAGCTTGGTTGCGGTTGTTGTTGCCAGCATTGTTGTTGAAGAACTGACGTTGCGGACGAACAACAGACGAAGAACCTCCCTGAGGCATTGACTGAGATCCCAAAACAAGACGTGGCCTCTGATTATTCCCTTGCTGAGCTTTGAAGTGAGCAATCCTGCGCTTCTTCTGCTCCATGTGGTTGTACTTATCCTCCTGGCGAATAGCCTTATCCACCAATTTCTGGAAATCCGGATAATCTCCAGTCATCAATGGGTAAGAAAGCTCATCATTCAGTCCTTCCAGGAACTTCTCTTGACGTTCTTCATCAGTGCGTACTTCCTCCGGAGCATACCGAGCTAGGCGATTAAACTCATGCAAGTATTCCGCAACAGAGTGAGATCCCTGAGTGAGCGCTCTGAACTCTCTCTTCTTAAGAGACACCACTCCCGATGGTATGTGCGTCTTGCGAAAGGCAGCAGTGAACTCTAGCCAAGTGATAGGTTCAGCCGTAGTCCTGTTGAGACGGAAGTGATCCCACCACTCAGAAGCAGGGCCATGCAACTGATGTGAAGCGAAAGAGACCTTCTCCTGATCAGTGCACTTAAGCAAGTCCAACTTCTTTTCTATGGCGTGCAGCCAATCACCAGCCTCTACTGGATTAGTAGTGCTAGAAAAAGTAGGTGGCCTCACACGAAGAAATTCTGATAACTTGTTCTGGGGAGGTGCTTGGTTATTCCCTTGGTTCTGCTGGTTCTGAAGTTGCTGCATCATCATATGTATAAGCTGTGTCTGCTGAGCCAAAACTTGGGCAAGGGTAGGATTCTCTCCATTGTTGTTATTGCTGTTGGTGCTGTTGCTGTTGTTGGGGCCATTTCCAACATTGCGAGTGAGCACCATCTTGCTGGACAGGAGCACAAGAAGAGAAGCCGGGGAAAACTACTTAGGACAGGGAATTAAATTTTTTTTTAACTTAACTTTTATTGATCTTAACTGAGTTTCATTATTACATAGATTTGAAGACTCTCACACCACTAAACTCACCCACTACTTAACACCCGAAAGCAAACAAACGCATGCACTTACACCTCACCACTGATGTAAACCACATGCGAGACCCACACACACAACCAAACTTAAACAAGCAAACTAACACAACGATCTAAGGCAACAGCTTAACAAGGTATTCTAGGTCTTCCGAGCATCGGAGTTGATTGAAGGCTCGTCCGGTTCTTCTTTAACATCATCTTGAGTTGCTCCCCACTCGACCTTTGAATGGGTGCTCTTCAATTCTTCTTCTTCATCATCACTTATGTTGACGACCGGGGGCTTCGCTGGGGTGACTTCTTTTTCCACCACACGAACCTTTGGCGCCAACTGATAGCGAGGAACAAAAAGGGTTCTCTTTCTTGCAGTAAGACGAACTCTGGCTTTCTGTGGTGGTGCTTCTCCCTTTAGTGCGGCCAACTCCTTCTCCAAACTCTCCACCTTGTACTCCAGCTTGCAAATCTTCATACGGTTCCAGTTCTCACGATCATGGGCTGCTATCACGATCTCAGCACGGGTCTCATCCATAGCCCATAGCACCTCAACCAAATGTCTTGTGGTGGCATCATTCTCGATCCCTGCAGGTTCAAGGTAGATGCCACGGTCACTCCCCTGAGGTTGCCGAGGATGGTAGCGATACTCCGTATTGGCCAACTGGTTGCTGTAGCGGTCACGGAGCTCTCCGACGGCGATTCTTGCCCCCTCCTGGCATGCATGCATATAGCTTCTCCCTCCAGCTTCGAACATCACTGATGGGATATCTTCACGATTACTGATCAAGGTGACTTTGACACGGCACTCCTCTTCATCGCGATCATGAGAAATCTGGGCGTACAAAGGGGCGGTCCCAAATCCTATGGCAAAGGACATCGTACGCAACTCCAGGACAAACCCTTCAGTACCAAACAAGTACTCAGGCTTGACGCGCGTCATCTAAGACAAGTGAAAGGAGGGAGTTAAGACATTTATCCAATTAATAGCACAAGTTTTCCAGTTACTTTGAATAAAATTTGAAGTTCAAAATAAAAGGTAAATGAATAAAATAAACCAATCTTGTAAGATAAGTTGAGACGGTTAGAAACAGGATCACCGGTTTTGCATTTTTGAACAACAGGTTTCAGGAGAAAAGAATTAAAAGGGGATTATAAAATCAACATGTTGAGCTTATTGTAACAAGATTAAATAAAACAATGTCATAAAACTTTTGCTAATAAATGAGTCATTAGTACAGTAATGGATGTACAGTACTAACCACACAGAGAAAGAAAAGTAAATTTAAAAGGGACAATTTAAGAGGTCATAATTTGCATGTGCCATAACTTGGTTTAATTAAAAGAGAACGGGAGGAGAACAGTTCTAATTTTCCAATATTTTTAGAGGGCTCTTATAGGTAACTGTTTGGCATAACCTATGGTCAAGGAGGCTCTGATACCAACTTGTCACGCCCGGAATTTCTATCCAAAATTCCAAACGCTTACATGTGTGTAAACCCTCGTCCAGGCATCAGCCGAGGCACACAATAACAAATTGATAGTAGAGAACAATTATTACTCTAATTAATGGGCGAATAAAATGTCACTACAGAGGTGGATAGTTCCTCTCCAAACAATAAAGATCTAAGCAGTGGAAAATAAAAATAAACAGCGCAGACGACACCACTCCACAGGCAACTTGACAAGGACTACGCCAAATCCTCACCGCCATCAGCTTCACTGTAGAACTCCTCCTCTGATGAATGATTGCAAGGTGAGTATATGACATACTCAGCAAGCCACGCAGCAAATATGCAAGTGCACAGGATAACCAAGGATGGCATAATATAGGCTTCTTTGCATAAACAGCATTTAATAAATATTTCAGAATTTAATAAAACAGTAGAGTATTAATTAAACAGTATTAATCCAACACTATACAACATACCCTGTTGTATAGGCCCAACCATTCTGAACAACCAACCCCGGCTGCACAGTTCTAATCTCCAAACCAGGAATATACCATTCCAAACCAGGAGCTAATCAAATATGACCAGTTATGGCATCTTTCATTAAAGTGGGAAGGGTGAGACTAATCACGAAAGACATTGTTAGACCCGCCCATAACCGCGGGCACGGCTATTCGAATAGTTTTACTCTGATCAGAGGTGTACCACTGTACCCACAAGACACAGCCCCACATCATGTCACCATGTGCCTCAGTACCACCACGGTACCTCGGAAAGGAGCTGTGACATTACCCCTCACACAACACAATTCACTACAGTGCACCATTCCCGGATCATAGTCACCCCCTTATAAACAAGGCATGGACTCCCCAGCGACCCCCGTGGGCTTATCTCCGCCACTTCTCAGTCTGGTGCTCCGTAATGAACTATGCTATGCAAAAGATAAAGCCGTTGCCCACGCTGGCTTGTGGTTGGCACGGTTAATGTTTCACAACCGAAGTTCGTGAACCGGTCCTTAATTGTCAAGAGCACGACCATCAAAACCATGTACTCACAACCCACCATTATCAGGTTTTAGTTGTCAAATTAATTAATCAACCAATCACGATTGACCATCGTGAACTATCATTAAGCCATCATTAAATAAGAGTGAATCATAAGTTATCCCATTAGTGTGCTAAAGTTTCTAAGCATGGCTAAGCAATTACATCTAATCATCTAGTCGAACCAATATAATGCTCAACTAGTCAAGTTATAATAACCCAAGGTATCAAGGAATAAGATAATCAAGAACAAAAGGGCTATAACAAACAATAGGCTAATTCCACCCAATGACATTCAAAAATAAATGCAATAGTTGAATAGAAACAATAGCTTTAAACAGGATCAACATGCTCAAAGGATTGATTAGGATCTGTGTGACTTGCCTTGCTGGCCTTGGAACTCTTCTAAATCTTCTCCTGCAAAAGCGGACTCTCCGGAAACGTCGGATTCTAAACAGAAAAGAGCAAAAACACCAAAACAGCACATAAGCAAGCATGAACAGTACATGTGGATATTTTTAACATGTAGATCTCAATTTTAGAAAAATTTAGAGACTTGAACCAACTAAATCCGAGCTAAGATGAATTAGTTATGAATTTTTAAAGATTTAATCGGATTAAATCATTTATATAAATTTTAATTGAATTATGACGCAATAATGAATTATTTTTGAAAAGGAAAAGGGGATTTATTGCGTCAGCGGGCTCGGGTCTACGGTGGACCGGGTCCACGGCGGCGGTTCACAAGATCGGACGGCCGAGATCAATCGGATCGAACGGACGGCCGAGATTAAACGGCTCACGGCCGGCTCACGGGCGACAGCGGTGATGACGTCAGCAACCCCCCCCCCCCCCCCCCCCCCGACGGCGGCGACGGCGGCTCGGACTCGCATGCCCGCCGGCGAACGACGGCGCGGCGACGCGAACGGAGAGCAGCAACGGGATGCGGAGAGCACGGCGAACTCACCGACGACCGAACTAGCAGCGGAGGAGCAACGGACGACGCCGGCGACGAGGATGAACGGTGGAGAGGTTCGGGTTGTCGACGGCGACGATGTTCCGGCGGTCCACAGCAACGGCGAAGGGTCGGACGAGGACGGCGATGCGACGACGACCACGTTGGCGAGCTCCCCGAGCGACGGCGATGACCGAAGCGACGGCGGCGCACGGCTGGAGCAACGGCGGCGACGGCGGCGCACGGGTGCACGGCGCTAGGGCGATACGCGCGACGAGAGGCGAAGGCGAGGGCGGCGGAGGGTAGAGGAGAGCGCGGGGAACCTTTTATAGGGGTCGGGAGGCAGCGGCGAAGCCCACAACGGCCCGGCGACGGCGATGGAAACCTCGGGTTCGGCCGAATCCGATCCGAGCTCGAATCCTCCCTTTCCAAAGCGAGATAGCGGTCGATTCCGAAGAGAGAAAGGTAGAGGAGATCCCGGGGCACCTTTCCCCTCAATCAATTGCACCGGAAACGGAAGGGCGCGGCCGAATTGGAAGGGCGGCGGCGGCGGCACTCGGCTAGGGTTTCGGCCCGAGGAAGACGACGGGCCTGACAGGTGGGCCCCACCTGTCAGCGAGCGGGAGAGAGAGAGGAGAGCGGCTCGCGCGCGCGCGGCTCGGCTGCTGGGCCGGCTTGGGCTGGCCTGGGCCGAGGAGAGAGAGAAGAGAGGTTTTGGGCCGACTTTCGGCCCAAAGCCCAAAAGAAGAATTTTAAAACCTTTTTCAATTTAAATAATTCATGAAATGCTCTTTCATTTATTAAAAATACTTCCTTAGCTCAAATAAATCCCAGAAAAATCTAGGAATTATAGAATTAAGCAAAGTATTTAATAAAATTTTATCTGGCCCAATTTTATATTGGAATTTATCATTTAAAATTAAATCTTTTCTTCTAGGCTTTTAAAAATCATTTCTAAAATTCCATTTACACAATAATTTATATAATTGAGATTTTAGGGTGTGACAAACCTACCCCCCTTAAACAGAATCTCGTCCTCGAGATTCGGAAAAACTGGCGAAAAGATGCGAATGAGCGGACTTCAATTCATCTTCTCGTTCCCAAGTAGCTTCTTCTTCTGAGTGATTACTCCACTGAACCTTACAGAAACGGATAACTCGATTCCTGGTCCTTCTCTCGTTTGTCTCCAAAATACGGATTGGTTTCTCAACATATGTCAGATCCTCTTGAATTTCTATCTATTCAAGATTAGCTTCCTCAGTAGGTACCCTTAAACACTTCTTCAACTGTGACACATGTAACACATCATGAACTCCTGCCAACGATTGAGGTAACTCCAACTGATAAGCAGCTTCACCTCTTCGACTGATAATCTTATAAGGTCCCACAAAACGCGGAGCCAATTTTCCTTTGGTCTGAAAACGATGAACCCCTCGGAGAGGAGTGACACGAAGGTACACATGATCTCCTTCTTCAAAACTCAAGTCTCTGCGGCGACTGTCTGCATAACTCTTATGACGAGACTGAGCTACACGCAATCTTTCTTGAATAACCTTTACCTTTTCTTCTGCTTCCCTTAGGATATCATTCTTGAATAACCTTTACCTTTTCTTATCCCAACTTCCACCAAAGTCATGATAAAATCACCACACAAACAAGGAGGCCATTGCGTATCGATTTAATATACTCTTTATATTTAATATACTCTTTATATTAACTGTAACTAGAGATTCAATTCAATATAATTTTGGATCATGCATATACTCACTGGAAAATGAAACCTCCGTCCAAGTTTTTCTTTCCATGTCCCGCGGACCAATTGACGGAACCGATCCCAAGCCCTACATGTGCAGTTGCAAGCTATGATTAATTAAATATTACCCGAGATCAACATAATATCAACAGAGTCCCGCGACTTTGGAATAGATGGCATTATATTACCTGTCTATCAGTTGGAAGACCTTGTCAAAAACCTTCTCCTCTTTATTCATTGAGTCGTACACAGTGACTCTGCATGCCTCCAAGTCAAAAAAGAACAGGACCCAGTGGAATCTGGAATATGCGTGAGATGAGATAAATATCAGAATGTACATGTTATATGTATGGGAATGAAATTTGTTCGAACGACAATAAAAACTCACTCTGTGTTGTACGGCAATAGTATGAACGTCTTGAAATGCTGCTGCGTTAGGAGATGGACGAGATTGTCCTCTGTGTCTTTCTCGTACATGTCGAGCATTTCGGTGTTGATTTTCCGAGGGTCGATGAACCCAGTATTGTAAACCCCCCGCCGTCGGGCCCTTTGAATCTCCATTCTACAACAATGAAAGGAAATTATTATTGCTTACATATATGCCAGGAGCTAATTATTGAACGAAACAAATCGAACTCAAAGATACTTACAAAATCCATGCGCTCAGAAGAGAGACGTCGAGGGCGTCCCGATGGTACAGATCGAAGACATCCTTGAAATGGATCCATAGAACATCTTCTCCTTGCAAGAAGTCGGGGTTTCTGATCCTCGCTCCGAACATCTCTCTACCATTGGCGCTCATTTCCATGTACCGTTCATGGAATTTGTACATTTGTGTCGGTAGGGACTGCAGCTGCTCGGGCTTGACAAGCGGTTTACCGAGTTCAAACTTGTATGCCACTTCCGCCTTCGGGATTGGTGCGCCTCCAACCAACTGAGCCATGGTTAGACCGGTGTTCGAAATGAAATCCGTTATGCCAAAGTCTTCGCCGGTCACCAACGGCTCGACCACTTGGTGTGGTTGTTCTCCAAGCTGAGGAACTGGTTTGGACTTCTTGTAATAGGCTTTCCTGAGTGTTCGGTCATAGTCCGATAGCTTTAAGGCCTCCTTGTTTGCGGTGGACATTCCCTTGAAGAAATTCTTCACGCTCGGGTTAATAAGTATCTTCTTTTCAGGACTCCGAGGCTTGAGTTGCCTCTTCACTTCTCCTGCCACATAAGCATTAAGCTCCTCTTGACTGCAATCGTACGGCGGCTCCTTGTTTTTGGGTTTTTGGTGGTGTCAACTTTGGCCTTCTTCGTTGCCCTTGTGCTGGCAGGAGGTGGAGCTTGGCGAGACTTTGTCTTGGGAGGTGCAGGCGGACACGGTGGAGGAGGAGGCGGAGGAGCCGGAGGAGATGGTGTAGGAGGAGGTGGCGGAGGAGCCGGAGGAGATGGTGCAGGAGGAGGCGGAGGAGCCGGAGGAGATGGTGCAGGAGGAGGTGGCGGAGGAGCCAGAGGAGATGGTGCAGGAGGAGACGGCGGAGCCGGAGGAGATGGTGCACGAGACGCCGCTTGTCGCCCAGGGAGGATGATGTACCGCTTGCGCCATAGTATAATGGCGTGGCTTGTGTCTCGTAGATGCGTCTCACCGTCTCCTCCTGGGTAGTCCAACTCGAGGTCCTCGTACACGGCTTCCACCAGCTCAACTTCGACCCTCGAGTATCCTGCTGGAATCGGCCTGCAGTGGTAAGTCCCTGAAATGCCTGTTGAGATGGCCATTCCCGACGCCACCTTCACGTGATGAGAGGTTATCTATTAGTAATCAACCTAAGCAGCAACTTGCGGAACGTACGAGTCAAAAATCATGTATTACATCGAGCATACCTTGATTGATAAGTTCTTGAAGGGAATATGCAGCTCACATGGTGTCCGATGCGTGATCTCATCAACGGGGCAGGTGGTTTCGTCCCGGGTTTGCATGGCGTCCATGCTATGTGATACTACCTGCCCCGTTGAGGCGCAGCTGCTACGATTGCCTGATGGGCTGACCATTGGAGGAGGTATGTACGGCTGGGGATCGTGTGACCGATGTGCTGCCATGCGTTCATCCACCTTCCGGGCCACCTCCTCTTGCATGCTGAGCTCGTAGCTCGATATCCTGTACTCGAGATCTGCAATCTTCGCCTCGGTATCTCTCTTGCTCCTCATCCGACTCCTGTACGTGTGGATGTCCTCCTTGAATCCAATCTTCCAAGGAATCACCCCTTTCCCTCGTGTTCGTCCTGGATGCTCTGGAGTCTGCAGGGCGAGTGACAGCTCGTCCTTCTCTCTGTCGGGTCGGAACGTGCCCTGAGAAGAGGCTTCCACTGCGTCCGTTAGTCGATTCGCAGCCTCGCGTATCTGATCGCTGAAGACCAAGGAGCCATCACCTGGGTTGAGCGTTCCACCGTGAGCATAGAACCAGAACTTCGATCGATCAAGCCATTTAGCGGTGGCCGGTTCGATACCCCTCTCAAGCAAGCTTGCCTCCATCTCCTCCCACTTCGGCATCGCGACGCTATAGCCGCCTGACCCCAAGTGGTGATGGTACTTCTTCTTGCCAGCATTTTCTTTGTTTCTTTCCATCATCGCCTGCCCTTGTTGACCTGTCTTGTAAGCAACGAACTCCTCCCAGTGATCCCTTAGCTTCGGGAATACGTCGAAGTTCGGTGTCTGCCCCTTCAGGATGTATTTCCGGTACAGATCTCCCTTGAAGGTCTGGAACTGTTCTGCCATTTTCTTAAGAGTCCAGTGTTTTACTATGTTCTCTGTACCCGCAGGGAGCGTGAACGTCTCGAGCATTGTGGTCCACAGCATCTCTTTCTCTGATTCCGGGACAAAGCTGTCATTATCCCCGCGTGCCCTTGTTCTGCGCCAGTACACCATGCTGACAGGCACGTTATCCCTCACAACCCAACCGCTGTGGCGTACAAAATTCTTGGCTGCTTCCGCCGGGGCAGTAGGTCGGCCGTCTGCGTCCACCTCAGTTATGATGAGCCGACCCTCTATCTTCTTCGCGGCACCTCGTTGTCCGCGTGCCCTCTTCTGTCCAGCGGAGGGATGACTTCCACTAGCCTCCTCCTCATCGTTCCCCTCCTCGTTCCCCTCCGCATCCCTCTCCACGTTCCCCTCCACGTTCAAGTACTGGTTTGGATCCTCGTTCCCCTCTTCTTCGTTCCAGTACTGGCTGCTTCCCTCTGCGATTGTATCATACAATATCTGTTCCTCATCGCGATCAGCCATCTGTGCATACCAATAATATATGTTAGGTCTATAGGATGTATTTGCTAACCGTAATATTAAAACTCTAATAATCTTATATTAAATCTCTAATAATCTCATATTAAATCGCTACTAATCTTATATTAAAATTGTAATAATCATATATGCTAACTCTAACAATCTTATATTAAATCGCTACTAATCTCATATTAAAATTGTAATAATCATATATATATGCTAAGTATAACAATCTCCTCACTATCTCGTATATTAAACCTCTAATAATCTTATATTAAATCTCTAACTATCTCTAACACTCAAATATGCTAAGTCTAATAATCTAATAATCTCTAACACTCACATATGCTAACTCTAATAATCTAATAATCTTATATTAGAAATCTAACAATCTTATATTATATCTCTAACAATCACATCTTTACATCACTTGCCTGCGCGAATTCCTTCGAGGGCTAGCTACCACTTCGGCTTGACGGACGACGACGACGACGTCTTCTCTGCAACATGCAAAAAAAAATGTATTAGTCTAAATGCAAAGGAACATATAATGTATTTCACGTTTTCAAGTATATATAATCATATATATATATATATATGCTAAGTTCGTACACATTTTATAATTAAGAAGAAATAAATAATTAATTGTTAAGGTTCCTATACCATTTTAGTTAGTGGACTACAAGTCACTAATACAATTGTAACCAAGGTCAGCTCTGAAACCAAATAGCCTACGGCATGTGTAGAGAAAAAAATAAATCAATTGCCGATGGTTCCATGTAAACTGTTGACCATTCACGTAGATGGCCTATGAGTATTTAGTACATCAATGCATATGCCGACAGTTTTATGTAGACGATATGGTATTAACGTACAGGTTTCATGTTTAATAGGTTAGTCATTGACAATATTCCAAGACCAAGGGGGGTCACATTTCTTTTTTTGAAAAAAAGAACAATGTAGGTTACTACAAGCAAGCTACGTGCATACTACATGTCTTTCAGTTCGTTCGCGTTTCTTTAACGTTTCGTTCGCGTTCGTAAAGCGTTCACGTTCGTTCGCGTTTCCTTTGCCGACAGTTCACGTTCGCTACTAATCGTTCGCGTTCGTTCACGTTCGTTAAGCGTTCGCTAAGCGTTAGTTCGCGTTCGTTCGCGTTCGTTTGTTCGTTCGCGTTCGTTCGTTCGCGTTCGTTCATTAGGCGTTAGGGCGCGGCGGCCTAACCGTTAGTGGCGGCATCGTGGCGCCGGCGGCATCGTCGCGGCGGCGGCGGCGGCGTGGGGGCGCGGCGGCGGCGGCGGCATGGGGGCGGCGGTGGCGTCGTCGCGGCGGCGGCGTGGGGGCACGGCGGCGGCGTGGGGGCGGCGTGGGGGCGGCGGCGGCGGCATCGTGGCATCGTGCCGGCGGCGTCGTCGGCGTTCGTCGGCGTAAGAGAGAGAGAGGGCATCATCGGCGTCGTCGGCGTCGTCGGCGTAAGAGAGAGAGAGAGGGCATCGTCGGCGTCGTCGGCGTAAGAGAGAGAGAGAGAGGGCATCGTCGGCGTCGTCGGCGTTCATCGGCGTCGTCGGCGAAAGAGAGAGAGACAAAGCTACATCGAGAGAGAGAGAGAGAGAGGCCGGGGGCTCTCACCCAAGAGACGCGGCGGCGGCGTCTGCGGCGGAGGCGGCGAGGACCGCCAGGCGACGGTGAGAGACGACGGCGGCGTCGGCGCGGGGTTGCCCTAGGCAGTGGCGGCGAAGGAGAAGCCGATGCTCGATCTCGATGAAAACGTCTAAGTGCTGGTGGAGAAGACGAGGGCGCACCGGGAATATATATACCCCCAGATCTTTACTCCCGGTTCGTGAGAAGAACCGGGAGTAAAGATATCTTTACTCCCGGTTCTTCTCACGAACCGGGAGTAAAGATATTTTCCCGCTATTTCCAAATTTTTTTTTAAACCCGGTTAGGATTAAGAACCGGGACTAAAGTTAATAGCACTGAATATTGAATTTCGTTGCATATATGTTTCTAAAATATAAATAATGCATTATAAATTCTAATTAACATGTGTAAATCCCACATGCATGAATTAAAGCTTTTAAAAATTCTAATAATCGTATATAATTAGCATATGCATGATATTAAATTGTTAAAAATTGTAACTAACATATGTAAATCCCACATGCATGATTTAAACCTTTTAAAAATGCTAATAATCGTATATAATTAGCATATGCATGATATTAAATTGTTAAAAATAGTTTACAACAATTACGGCATTAGATCGGCGGTGACGGTTGTCCGCACGTACTTTCTCCTCACTATTGTTCCTTCCTTGTGATCGCTACGTGAGTAAGGGGTGTCTTCGTTTGATAGGAGGATGCTAGGGTCAACCGTCACCGTGAAAGGGGGTTGCCCATCAAACTGATCGTAATCCTCGTCAGTCTTGTCCTCTACTCTGACGATTTTTCTTTTGCCTGGGAGAACCACGTGGCGCTTTGGCTCGTCAGGCCCTTTGCCCTTCTTTCCTTTGCTAGACATGTCCTTCACGTAAAAAACTTGCGTTACATCATTGGCAAGGACGAAAGGTTCGTCCGAGTATCCAACCTTGTTAAGGTCAACCGTTGTCATCCCACTGTCATCAATCGTTACGCCTCCACCAGTCAACCTAACCCATTGGCACCGGAACAGAGGGACCTTGAGAGGTCCATAGTCAAGTTCCCATATCTCCTCGATGGCACCGTAATACGTGTCAGTTGTACCATCGTGTCCCATGGCATCGATACGAACAGCACTGTTCTGGTTCGTGCTCTTCATGTCTTGGGCTCTTGTGTAGAATGTGTACCCATTGATCTCATATCCGTGGAATGTCGCGATCGAGCCAGATGGACCCCTCGCCAGGAAGGCCAGTTGCTGGTTAATCGTCTCGTTACCCATGAGATGTTGTCGCAGCCATGCGGGGAAAGTATCAATGTGATGCCGTGTAATCCATGCATCGGACTTACCGATGTTTCTGGCGCGAACTAGAGCCAAGTGCTCCTCGATGTAGGAGCCACCAATGAAAATTGTTGTAAAACCGTGAAATGGGCTCTACGGAATAAATTGTTGTCTACCGTCATTATAGCTTTCCTTCCGAGAGTCCCCTTTCCCCGTAGTCTCCCTTCATGGCGTGATTCAGGTACCCCGATTGGGCGAAGGTCTTCAATAAATTCAACGCAGAATTCAATGACCTCCTCTGTTCCATACCCCTTGGCGATGCTTGCCTCTGGACAAGCACGGTTACGAACATACTTCTTCAGAACGCCCATGTACCTCTCGAAAGGAAACATGTTGTGTAGGAACATAGGCCCGAGAATATCGATCTCTTTCACTAGGTGACAAAGCAGATGCGTCATTATATTGAAAAATGAAGGTGGAAATATCAACTCAAAGCTGACAAGACATTGCACCACATCATTCTGAAGGGCTTCTAACCTATCCGGATCGATGACCTTCTGCGAAATTGCGTTCATGAAAGAACATAGCTTTGTTATTGTTGCCCGGACATTGTCTGGGAGGATACCCCTTATTATAACTGGTAGCAGCTGTGTCATCAACACGTGACAGTCATGAGACTTTAGATTTGTGAACTTCTTCTCCTTCGTGATTATTATTCGCTTTATATTCGTGGAGTATCCAGACGGTACCTTGATGCTCTCCAAGCATTGAAACATACTTTCCTTCTCTGCCTTGCTAAGAGTGTAGCTGGCTGGACTCAAGTAATGGCTACCTTTCTCCTTTGGTTCCGGGTGAAGGTCGCCGCGTTGTTCCATATGTTTCAGATCATTACGCGCTTCCAGTGTATCTTTCGGCTTTCCATATACACCTAGGAAGCCAAGAAGGTTTACGCAAAGGTTCTTAGCGAGGTGCATCACATCGATTGCGTGGCGGACGTCCAAGAATTCCCAATAGGGTAACTCCCAAAATATGGAGTTTTTTTTCCACATCGCCGCATGACCATCTTCGCTCTCTATAGGCTGGCTGCCAGGCCCCTTTCTAAACACTACTTTAAGATCTTTAACCATAGCAAACACTGTGTTCCCGCTGCGATGTTTAGGCTTCGTACGGTGGTCCGCCGTATGTTCAAAGTGCTTGCCTTTCTTCCGTACCGGGTGGTTTGCTGCAAGGAATCGACGATGACCCATGTACACAACCTTCCTACAGTGCTTAAGATACATACTTTCTGTTTCATCCATACAGTGAGTGCAAGCCTTGTACCCTTGTTGGACTGCCCGGATAGGTTGCTAAGTGCAGGCCAATCGTTGATGGTTACGAACAGCAGCGCTCGTAGGTTAAACTCCTCCTGTTTGTCCTCGTCCCACACGGGGACACCTTCCTTCTTCCACAACAGTTTAAGATTTTTGACCAATGGTCTTAGGAACACATCGATGTCGTTACCAGGTTGCTTGGGGCCTTGAATAATAATCGGCATCATTATGTACTTCCTCTTCATGCATAGCCAAGGGGGGAGGTTGTAGATACAAATCGTAACGGGCCAAGTGCTATGGCCGCTGCTCATCTCTCCAAAAGGATTCATGCCATCCGTACTTAAACCAAACCGTTTGTTTCGTGCGTCCTTTCCAAAGTCTTTAAATTTTCTGTCGATGTTTCGCCACTGCGAACCATCTGCGGGGTGTCTCAGCATCCCGTCCTGTTGACGTTCTTCAGCGTGCCAACACATCATTCTAGCATTCGCCTTGTTCCTGAACAAACGCCTTAGCCGTGGTATTATAGGGAAATACCACATCACCTTAGCAGGAATTCTCTTCTTCGTTAGCTGCCCGTCAACCTCACCTGGATCATCTCGTCTAATCTTGTATCGTAGTGCTTTACAAACAGGGCATGCTTCTAGGTTCTCGTACTCCTCACCGTGATATAGGATACAATCATTCGGACATGCGTGAATCTTCTGAACTTTCAGTCCTAGAGGGCAGACTATCTTCTTAGCCTCGTACGTTGTCTCGGGCAATTTGTTTCCCTCCGGAAGAATGTTCTTGACGAGTTTCAATAAATCGCCAAATGCCTTGTCACTAACACCATTTTTTGCCTTCCATTGTAAGAACTCCAGAGTGGTATCCAACTTTTTGTGCCCCTGCTCGCAACCTGGGTACAACGACGTTCTGTGGTCCTCTAACATCTTGTCCAATTTATGGGCCCCCTTTTCACTTTCGCAGTCCTCCTTGGCATCCTACAACATTTGACCAAGATCATCCGCAACGTCGTTATAATCATCATCTATGTCCTCCTCGCCCGTTTGATTTCCTTCAAATCCAGCGTACTGAGCAAAGTCTGGAATATTGTCGTCTTCCACTTTATCTTCTTCCATTTCAACCCCTTACTCTCCGTGGGATGTCCAACAATTATAGCTTGGCATGAACCCCGACTCAAACAAGTGGAAATGAATAGTCCTGGATACAGAATACTCCTTCTGATTCTTACACTTATAGCATGGACAACAAATAAAACCCTTCTGCTTGTTAGCTTCGGCCACTCTCAAAAAATAATGCACGCCGTCAATAAACTCTTTGGACCGCCGGTCAGCGTATATCCATTGCCGATCCATCTACATGAAATGAAAAAAAAATCGTACACAAATAATCATTCGTACAATAATGACAGTCATATAATAATGATAAAATAATCACAAACTCTTTCAACAGTCATACAATAATGACATATCATTATTCATACAAAAAATTATAAAATATTCCACCAAATAATTCTTATTTATTATTTTTTAAGTTTTAAATTCTTTTAATTTTCAATTTAGTTTGTTTTCTTTTATTTAAGATTAACTTTCACTATATTTTCCTACTCAACTATTTTATAAAACCTTATTTAGCAAATAAACAAAATTTCTATATACTCTTTCTTTTCCCACACAAATTTTCTCTCTCATCAACTTATAACAAAATTTTGGAGACAAAAAAGTGTGCAAAAGCTCCAAATGTAATATGACCAAAAAAAATATTGGAGGATGAAGTTGCTAACCTTTTAGGCACCTCCGATTTGTATATAATCACCAAAGTAAATTCACTATAAATTTTGGCATGACATCCCCTCTTTTTTGAAGAAATTTTGAAGCTTGCTCGGGCTGGAGGAGGAAGAAGACATATATAAAGGGGTGGGACTTTAGTCCCGGTTGGTGTTACCAATCGGGACTAAAGATCCCGGTGATCTTTAGTCCCGGTTGGTAACACCAACCGGGACTAAAGTTACGATCTTTAGTCCCGGTTGGTGTTAAGTTACGATCTTTAGTCCCGGTTGGTAACACCACCAACCGGGACTAAAGATCCCCGGGGGGGGCCTGACAAGCCCTGACAGCATTTGAACCGGGACTAAAGATCGTTACCAACCGGGACTAAAGATCAAATATGCCCGTTACCCTTTTTAACCGGGACTAAAGATTATCTTTAGTCCCGGTTTTTGTTACAACCGGGACTATCGTGGAATTCGGCCGACAGACGAAAGATGGTTTCTCCACCAGTGTAGTGGGTCCAGATTATAATGGTGTAGATTGATCAATGAATATATGGAAATATTATTGTATTTCTACGTACGGACAAAGAGTTAGAGAAAGAATCATACAACAAATTGATTTTTCGTATCCGTGTTGTTGTACTAATTCGTATCCGATTAACCATCAAAGAAAAAAAAAAGACATGCACTGCCATATATATGCATGCCTAAATAGCTAGCCTAGCACGCCTGGAGAAAATATGGATGCGTCTCGGAGAGAAAGCACACCAAATGTCATACATTTTTTTTCGATAGATTGATGACTAGCACGGCAAATTGGAAGGGAGTACCTGTCGTCGTATTTTTCATAAAAAAATAGTAAACATGTATTTACGCTATAAATCCCTAAAATTGCAAAAAAAAATTAATATATTTACACTGTAAGTCTCAAAATTATATATGCAAGTCTTAAAATTATTATATATGTAAGTCTCAAACTTATATATGCAAGTGATGTAAGTCCCAAAATTATAAATTATTGGTGACTAAGATATAGGGTTTTCGAAGATTAATTGGTAATCCTAAGTAGCAAATAATGTAAAAAATATAGAAGAAATCAGAAAAAAAGAAGAAGAGCGGAGTGATAGACACGTCATGATTTGTGTGGACGCCCGCGGCACCTTGCATGGCCATCCGACGGTTGAAAGATCTGAGTGAAATGAATCAAAATTTGTGACGGAAGATTTTTAGCAATACCGAATTGGAAAATATAATCTAGACCATAAAAAAAAACATGCATGCACCTACAAAATATCAAACCCGGCTCCTGTATACCGCATGCTATAATTAGTAAAGGAGCTTATCGGTTTTTCTATGATGTCTAAAACTTTAAGAAATTAGCACGTTAATTAGAGAAAAATAAAATAATATCAACCGTTTGATCAGAGTATGAATAATGCGCAATCAACCGCGCATGACATCCATGAAGACCATACCTCCCCTCACTGAGTATATTATCAAACGAAAATAAAAATTAAGTTTGAAAAAAAAGTTAAAGTAAGAATACAATTTAAATATTGCTAAAATTCAGAATTAAAATTAAGTAGTATTGAAAAAGAGTTCATCTAGAAACAAACACAAGAATATTAAAATTCGAAATTAAAAAAATAAATCCCAAATTTGGATTTCAATACGATTTCCAAAGAATTTAAGTAGGAAAACAATTTAGAATTTACTGGAATTCTAAATTTAAAAAATATTGGAAGAGGAGTGCATCTAGAACACAACATAGGATTAATTAAATTTTAGAGTTAGGAATAAAATGAATCCCAAAATTTGATCTCAATACGAATTCTATGAATTCGTCAGAGTTCAGGTAGAAATACAATTTAGAAATTACTAAAATTTGGAATTGAAAATAAAGAATATTAGAAGCAATGTCCATCTAGAACACAACAAAATATTTTTTAAAAATTAAAAATTAAAATAAAATACAACCCTAAATTGGCTTTTAATATGAATTCCAAAGAGTTCAAGTAGTATCTATTTATCATATTATTGAATTTTAATATTACTAAAAAATAATTGTTAGATGATAGCATGTATTGTAGTGGTTAAATTTAACACGAAAATCAAATAGAATCCCAGTGATGATAAGAGAAGGACGACGGGCAAGCTGTTAAGCAGCACAATCACGGTGGTTGGCAAGAGTTTTAGAAAGTAAAAAGTAAACCAAAATCATAATCATGTTCGAATTTTAAAATCTCAATGATAATTAAGAGGGAATGCAACGGGTGGGTAATAGAGGAGTACACTAGCGAAGCTGCTGACAGTTTGCTGGGACTTCTAGAAAGTTAAAAATGAACAGCGATGATAATTATGTTCGATTTTTAAAATCCCAATGACAACAAAGAAAGGAGGCGGTGGATGGGCTGTAGAGGAGTAGAGTGGCGGCGTTTGACGGGGACTTATAAAAATTATAAAAAACGAAACCCAACGAAACAATAAACTGTCCAATTTTAAAAGTTTCAAGGAGGATAAATAGAAACCGTAATAGATCGAGCAAGAAAATAAAAGGGTGACAAATAAGTAAGAGGTAGTGACAGGTGTGATTTTCAAAACTATAAAATTAGAAACATAGAGATGATAAGGTTGGGTCGATCAAATTCCTAAGATAATAACATAGCTATTTAACAATTTTTTTTAAAAAAATAATTTTATATGAAAGCTAGCCGCGCAATTGTGCGGGTCACCCAGCTAGTTTATATTGATGTTAATCTATCTAGATTCACTAACATCAATATGAATAAGCATGGAGCGGGACGACTTCAGCTTCGGATATAGAGGCGTCGTCGTGAGGGACACGGAGGCCGGCAACGAGAAGAAGCGTGGCAGCGGCGGCTGGGGCTGAGCATGGTAAGCCTGGCTTGACGCCGGTGCCCACTACATTTTTTTTATTTTAACGTAACACTCGCTGACATGTGAGTTTTATAGTATTTTCTTTATTTTAAGTGCCACATCAGTTGAAATCACCATCCGAACCGTTTTCCGTTTTAGGACCTTATTTACACTGATTTTCGGAGTTGAGGACGTATCATATCTGTTATTGTGGTAGAAGGATAATTTTTTGACTTAAGGAACCTAAAATGAACTTATTCCAAGCAAAATTGCGTTGCCGCCTCTAAACCGGCCTGATCTGGCCCAAGAACGCCCGACGTAGCCTTCCGCTTCAGAAGCCTCGCCGTAGAGTTCGATTCCCCAAGCGGCCCAGGGCGCGCCGAAAGAGGCGATGCCTGTCTGCTGCCGCCGCCGTCGCCGGCGGCGGCGGCCATCATCCGGCCGGGCCCCCTTGGGATACGCTTGCGGACGGTAGGCGCCGCACGGAGCTGGGGCTACTCGATGCCCACGGGACCACGCGGTCGTCGCGGTGGCGGCGAGCGGCCTTCGGAATTCGGGAAGCGTCGCCGGCGGCCGTGGCTGGGCTTGCTTTCTCGTCGAGATCTCTGCTCTGCTCGCGCGGTGGCGCCGTTGGCGGTATGGATCCCGGCGCGTGCGTGTGCCTCACTGATCCTCCAACGGCAACAAATACAATCTTCAGTTCCGTTGGTATCATGGTATGTTCTGCTTCTCACCATCTGGTTAATTAATTCCCGATAATGACATAGGTAGAGCATTTGAATTGCTGCATATGAAAATGTATGTGCAGAATTTACATATGATATACGGTGATCTTGGCATAACCACATAGGTATAAACGTACAGCATAGAAATGAGCTCATTTGCAGTCGTGCACATCGAACATGGACAATTCCACATATCAGAATCTGTAGGACAATATTTCTTTCTCATTGCTTAATAAACCGACACCGCGTAGATACATACAGAGAGCACCTTCTCAAATTCCACTTTAAAATCCAAATAATTGATACTACTACAGCCCTCAATTGTAAAACAAAAAAGGGTCAAGGAAGATATATTACATCCCCAGAGAGGGTAAATAAAAAACAAAAATCTTATCCTGAGTATTATGATGAGCCTGAACGGAGTTCAACAAGTGAAGCATAGACACCATCTTTGATGTTCATCAATGCCTCATGCCTTCCTTTCTCCGCTATCGCACCATCCTTCAGAACTGCAATGATATCAGCACCTTTGATCGTCGAGAGGCGGTGTGCCACAATAATCGTAGTCCTGCCAACCATCACATTATCTAACGCATCCTGCACAATGCGCTCAGACTCAGCATCCAAGGCACTCGTTGCCTCATCTAGAAGTAGTATCTTTGGATCTTTCAATATGGCCCTTGCAATAGCCACCCGCTGTTTCTGGCCACCAGATAGCTGCACCCCCCTCTCCCCCACGGTGGTATCATATCCTTGGGGAAGGCTCGATATGAACTCATGTGCATTGGATGCCTTTGCAGCTTTGATGAGCTCCTCCTCAGTGACATCCCCATGCTTCCCGTAGGCTATGTTAGCACGGATTGTGTCATTAAAGAGCACAGGCTCTTGGCCGACCAACCCCATCTGATCCCTCAACCAATTGACCTTTAAGCTCTTGATTTCTACTTCATCCAACAAGATGGTACCTGACTCGGGATTGTAGAATCGCTCTAGCAAAGCGATTGCTGTGGACTTTCCACTACCACTCTCTCCAACAAGTGCAACGGTCTGCATAAATCCATACAGTAAGTTGCTGGATATGTTAATGCAGAAAATATAACTATGCAACAAGCATATAAATTGGCTAACCTTGCCAGAGGTTATGTGAAGAGTAAAATCACTGAAGATCTGAACATCTGGGCGGGTTGGGTACTTGAAGCTGACATGTCGGAAATCAATGTTTCCCTTGACGTTGGCCAATGTCCTACCCTCATCACTACTCGAGTCAATTTGTGACTTACGGTCTAGCAAAGCAAATATGGATATAGCTGAATCCTTAGCCTTTGTAGAATCCGAAGCCATCGCACTTGTTTGAGATATTCCAATAGTTGCCAACACCAATGCAAAGAAAACCTGCAAAACATGACTAATTATGTCAAATCGCCCCGTAAAAGCAGATCTCTTGTTTATGGAGGGATTATGAGTTTAAGAAGAAGAAAACTCTGAAGGGTAAAAAGTTTAATGTTAAAGTTTTGCATTTACTAACCTTGAAAACGTCACCAAAAGTAGTTTTATTGTGGCGTACGAATTGTGCTCCGACATAGAAACAGAGACCATATGTTAGGTACAACATCAAGAATGAGAAACCAAAACCAAGGCCTCCAACCATTCCTGTTCTAACTCCTTGATTCTTCGAAGCTTCACATTTATTATCATACATTGTCATCACTCTTTTCTCAGAACAAAAGGAAGCTACAGTCCTGATGCTGCTTACTGCATCAGTAGCCACTTGACTTGCATCTTCATACAACATCTGCCAAACCAGGAATTCATTGTCACAATTTAAGCAAGTTGTGAAAAATGTATCTAGAGTGAACGTTGTTTCTCATTATTCGTCATGAAATTTAGAAACTCAATCATACTTCTTGAACTTAATAGGATCATAGTCTTAGCTTTATATAATCAATAAAAATATCAGTAATATTTAGTTTGAGAAGTTATTTGCAAAACAATCTATCACAAGAAGAACAACCCTTTGATGGATTACCTTGGCATCTTCACTGAACCCCTTCAGGAACTTAACTTGAGCATAACCTTGAAGACCCACAAGTGGAATCACACAAAGGATGATCAAAGTGAGCTTCCAGTCCGCTATCATCGCTATGACAATTCCTGTGATAAGTGTTGAGACGACCTGAACTGCCAATGCAAGATTGTCTCCAACTAAACGCCGGACATTCAAAGCATCTATTGATAATCTTGCACCAAGCGCTCCACTGTAGGATGGAATTTCATCATCAGTTCCCAATGTGTAAAATTCCTTGATATTTAGGAGGAAGAGAAAACAACCAATAAAGAATGGGCAACCAACCTGGAATTCCTAGGATCATCAAACCAAGCAACTTCTTGGTGAATAATACTCCGGAATGACAAGGCACGGACACGCTCTACAAGTTTACCTCCAGCTATTCCAAACATAAAGTACTCCACCGGTATTGATATTATTGAAATTATACCCAGGACAACACACATCAAACCCCAAAAGCTAGCATCCTTTTTTAGTTTGTCTGCTGGCTCAAAGAAAGTTTTGATGGCATTGGAAATCATTACTCCAAACATTGGGAAAAGCACTCCATGAACTCCTGCAGCCAGTGTCGCTAACAGAAGTATCGGTACCTCTGGCTTGTTTAGTCTAGCTAGTCGTCCAATAGGAGCTTTCTGTTGGACCTCACCATCACCACCCTGCTCTGTCTGTTCCCCCACAGTCGAATCATTGCCTTCAAGTAATTCAACTGAGCCAGGCAAGCCAAAGGGAAGGGCTAGAGAATGCCTGCTACTATTTCCTGCAGAATCCCTACTAATCGATCGCTTGAATGACAAACTTCTACTTTTAGACCTTGAATCAGATATGTGATGGTCTAATTTCTTCTCTTCTTCTTCGTGGGTTTCTTGTAGCCTAATGAGTTGCGAATAAGCACCATTGGGGTTCATTACCAATTCATCATGGGGACCTATGCAAGTATTCGTGTAAGAAATTGATCACTGCAGTTAAAATAAGCTGAATAACTCACAATCAATTCAAAATGAACAGTGGCAAGGGGATCCTAACCTTGCTCAACTATCTTTCCTTGTTGAACAACTGATATACAATCAGCATTCCTCACTGTGGTCAAGCGATGAGCAACCACAAGTGTGGTTCTGTCCACCATGATCCTGTTCAGTGCCTCTTGAACTATCCTCTCTGATTCCACATCCAATGCGCTAGTAGCCTCATCTAACAGAAGGATTTTGGGGTTTTTAAGTATTGCTCTAGCAATAGCAATTCTTTGCTTTTGTCCCCCTGAGAGCTGCGCGCCACGTTGACCAACCATTGTATCATAGCCCTGGTACAAGATAAGAGAAAACATTAGACCCAGATCTGATAACAAAAAAAACTTAGACATATGCAAGTTAATTTATTGGAGTTATCACATACATCAGGTAATTTGTCAATAAAATTTGCTGCATTAGCAAGCTCAGCTGCTCTCCTAATCTCTTCAATTGTTGCATCCTCTTTGCCGTATGTTATATTATCTTTAATGGAGGTCATAAAGAGCAATGGCTCTTGGCTGACAAGACCAATCTTCCCTCTTATCCAATTAAGCCTCAAGCTCTTGATGTTAATCCCATCAATCAAAACCTCACCAGCCTGTGGATCATAGAATCTTTCGACAAGACTAATAACAGTGGACTTGCCACTTCCACTCTCCCCAACTATAGCCATTGTCGTGCCACTAGAAACATGCAATGAAAATCCATCAAATATCAGTTGCTCAGGCCTTGCTGGGTAGCTGAAGTACACATCCTTCAAGTCCACATCACCCCTGATGTCTTCCAACTGTTTCCCAGTTGTGTCATCAGGATCAATCTGCGGTTTTCTCTTGATTGTTTTGAACAATCTATAAGCTGCAGATTGCCCTTCTGCAAAGGCTGCCATACATGGGGTCGCATTCCCTAAAGACCTGTCACAAGGAAATGGAAATTTTTACCTCCATTCGTTAAAATGAAAATATCATAATAAATTAAGAACTCACATTGCCCCAGTCATGACAGCAAACAAGATATTTATGATGTCTCCTCCTGAGTATCCTTTGCTGACTACCAACTTGCCGCCATACCATATAGCTAAACCATAGCTGGAGAAAAATATGAAGAAAACGGAGCCCATGCCAAAACCGTTCGTAAGTCCTTCCTCAACAGCTGCCTTGTATGCCTTGTTTATGAGTTTATTGTACGATGCAACAGCCTGCTTTTCACCGTTGAAGGAAACAACCTGGTTTCAGATAGGAACCACACAAAACTGGTGAGTTCATGCCATTTCAGATGGAGGTAGAGGGAGTGAAATTATTCTAACAAATGAACTTACAGTTTTTATGGCTCCGATTGTCTGTTCAACAACATTCGCTGCATCGCTATATGATGCTTGACCCTTGCTAGAGATTTTTGCTAGCATCTTCGATACAGCTCCACCAGCAATGACAACAGGAGGGATGCAGGCCAACATGACAAGGGATAGAAGCCAACCTTTCACAAATGCTACAACGAAACCACCGGCGAAGGTAGCCACAAGTTGTAGAAACTTGCCAACCTGCAGAATTTTTCATCACAACAGGAAAAAAATATTTATGTTGTAGTATGTCAGTTAGTGCTATTGTTCTTCATATAAAGTTATATGTTGACAACTCTATCGAACTTGAGAGAAGGTGATTACCTTCTCACCAATGGCATCCTGAACTAACACAGTGTCACCGGACATTCTTGAAACTATCTGTCCAGTTGTCATTTCTACATCAAAGAATGCTATATCCTGTCTCAGGACAGATTTGAGGTATAGAGATCGAATGCGTGTCGCCTGCCGTTCTCCAGTCATTGTCCAGCACGCCACCTCTGCACAGACATCAAATTGGCATTGGTTATTTACAGTGATGTGAGCGCCATATGCCTTGAACATGTAGAATTCTGTTTCATTTTTTCTAATCAGTTTAGTTTGCTAAGGCTATGTTTAGTTTGCACTGAAGTTTAAAAGTTTGGTTGAAATTGGTACGATGTGATAGAAAAGTTGTGTGTATGAAAAGTTTGATGTGATGGAAAGTTGAAAGTTTGAAAAAAAACTTTGGAACTAAACAGGGCCTAAATCAAAAGTAGTACCCTTTTTTAATGTGCAGTCTGACATATGCTTATTCATTTTTCACTTTCGAAAGGGAAAAGTAAAACATGTGTGCTCTGTTTCTCCTATTCAATAGTAAGAGGATAGGTTTAACAGGAATATTCGATTCACAATCTTAAAAATTTTGTGAGTGACCTTTTGTGGACTGTGATAGCATTAATAAAGATAATTGTTTGAACTCATATTACCAAAAGTCAAACTTTGACTCTGCATTGATGGCAGCGTGCAGGTTTGAAACGCCAGTATTGGCAAAAGGATGATATGGAGTAGTAGTATTAGATAAGTTGCCAGCTTGCTAAGCATATGCTCTCACCGTTCTCTTAATCATGACTAATTTACTAATGATAATCCATAACTAGCAGCAACAGTTGACGCATGTGCAGTGTGCAAAGTGCAAACACATACCAAGAGAACAGTAAATTCTATTACTTACGAAGAAATGAAACAACCGCTGTTGCGATGCCCAGGTAGACAAAGTTGAGAACCGCCTAGAGAAATTGAAAGAAAATGACAGCAAAGTGAAAAGTGTATTCATGTCATCACTACCTTTAATAACGTGTAACCGTAAAGGTAACGAATTCATAATGCACTAGGAGTAGTTAACTGCAAACTGAATATTAATGGAATGAAGTTGTCTGTAATATGATCACATTTTATTATTCATCATCACCCTGATGACACACCGACGGTGATAAAAAACGGCGAACCGACAAATTTGACAGTGTGGATCATCACCACTCATTCAAAAAAGATTAAAAAATATAGCGTGTCGATCTCTGGCTTCTTGATAGGAAAAAGATTCCAACCATTACATTGATTGATACTCTGTTATCCTATATGACATTTCTTTACTGGAAATGGGAAGGACTTTGATCCTTCTTGCCCAAAAAAAAAATTGATACTCTGTTAACTCTTCTGTTGTCTCTTGTTGGAGTATTAACTTATTATTACAAGTTGCAATCATTTGGCATAACAAATTTACTTTATTGAACAATTACTACTTCAAAAACATAGCTAACTGAAAGCTGCACACTGTAAAGTTTGCCGGTATAAAAGCCAGCTCCCAGGTGAACGACAAACAGGCTACAATACCACTGAATATTTTGGGAGAAAAATAAACAAATTCATTATCCTTAACAAAAATACGTGCGAATCTTTTTTTTAAAAAAAAGAAGAAGAGAGAGATTGAGAGAAGAAATATAGAATAGTACTATCCCAGAAAATAAAATGCAACAATATTTAGTTGAAAAAAAGAATATCGCGGTACGAGAGGCTGTTTGGTTTAAGTTCCATAGATCGAAGAATTATCCCAACTTGTCGGAAGAATTGATTCCACAAGCGAATACTCTCTTTTTTTCCTTTCTCAAGAAGCAAAGCAAAGGAAAGAAATGAGTCGAGAAGACGACTGAAAAAAAAACCCGAAGGCAAAATCGACGAGGAGTTAATACCGCCAAAAGTCAAGATACGAGCACATCGTTCTCCGAGCACAAAAACATCAACAAATTTCACCGGAGCTTTCTCAAGATCAAACCCACATCTAAAAAGACAAAGACCGCGAAATGAATGAAATGAAAGGGAGTGGAATTGATTGAATTGGCCAAAGCTCGATCGAGCACGCCGCTAATCCACGGCGCGCGTTTCCTTCCACATCGACGGCGAGAGGATTAATCGACCGGAAAGTTAGCCGCGCGCGGATCACGGCCGGGCGGGCGGCGCTAGCTGTGGCGGGGAGGCAGGCTCACCTGGTTGACGCGGTGGAGGACGTCGCCGTTGGTGGCCTCGCCGAAGGCGTTGATGACCTGGCCGAAGATGACGGTCATGAGCGGCTGCGACACACCGTTGGCCAGCGCCGCCACCGTGCCGACCGCCATCAGCAGCAGGTCCGTGCCGTCGGCGTACCGGAAAAGCCCCGTGAACGACACCTTCTTCCCGGCGTCGCCGTCCTCCTCCTTCTTCTTGTCCTCGCCGTCCCTGCCGTTCTTCGCCTTCTTCTCCTCCTTGCCATCCCTGCCGCCGCCGTTCGCCGCCGCGTCCATTGCTGGCAGCTTTACTGTGTGTACAAGATAGATACGCCCGGCTCGATCGCCTCGGCCTGCGGCGCCGGAGTCCTGAGTCGTAGCTCACGGCTCAACCCTTTCGCGGGTATTTATTGGGTTGGCCACATACACACACCGCCGCACGCAGCCGCAGGGAGAGAGATCAGACGGAGAGGAGGGTTTGGACGACGAATAGAAAATATCACTGCGCCAGCTATTTCCAAATGGTCTATGGAGAAAATGTTCGGAAGGATCATTACAAAAAAAATGGGGACAAAAAGGTGTAGTCCTGTGCTTTTTTTTTTTTGGGAAGCGTTTTTGTTTCTTTGTACTTACAATTTTTTTATATAGGCGAAGGTCATAGATGCATGTTACTCCACTAAGATGGGGTATGAAAACTCAGAAGGGAGTTATGTGGACTGAAATTTTTATATTTTGGTACTTTTTGAAAACTTATTTTACAAATAGACTCCTGGGAAAACTTAAACCGGAAATAGTCTTTTTTGGGGCGCCAGAGTGGCTGGCGCCATACCCCAACATGGCGGCGCCAGCCACACTGGCGCCGTGCCCGTGCCACCGTGGCACTAGGGCTGTTGTGGAGGTGCTGACTGGGCAGAATGGGGGCGCCAGCCACACTGGCGCCGCCCCTCATACCACGGCGCCAGCATGGCTGGCGCGCCCCTCCTCTGTGGGCCGACCCCTTAAACCCCGTGGGCCCCACCACCTATCTCCTCCCCACTCCCATTTTCGCCTAAGCACCAGCCCGAGCTGAGCAGCAACAGCTCTCCCCCGCTCTCTCCTCCTCACCTCCCCACCTCAAATCCACTCCATTTGAACTCGTTTTTCGCGGGATTTTTTGTGGAAATCGAAGAGAAAGGTAGACTCCTTCATTCACCCCTCTTTTTTTTTCATTTTTATTGGTTGAATTTGTAGATCGGTGGGTAATCCTAGAACCCCTTTTTTACCCAAATTTGTGATTTTTAGCATTTGTTCTTAGGATTGGCTTGTTGTAGTGCTACATGTTTGCAATTACTCATTGGTGTCACGATTTTTTTAACTATATATGTGGTAATGTTAATTTTTGGATGGTTTGGTTGGATGGATGGATGAAAAATTATGGTTGAGGCATGAAAGTAATTTTAATTTGATGGACTTGATGCTATAGTCTATAGGTTAAACTTTTAACCATTAATTATATGAAGGTGAGAAAATTTTGGTTGCATTATATAAATTGATTATAGTTAACTAGAACTAGGTTGGGTTGTATGACGGAGTATTTGTAATATTTCGATGTGTAATGCACTAGTAAACTTGTTGATAGTTGTAGGTGGATTAAATATTTTTTGGAGTAGTAGCTTTGGGACAATTTAAGTTATGCATTGGTTATAATATGTCGGTTTGGACTACGTTTAGGAATGAAGATTTAATTTTTGTTGCAAAGTTACATTTGATTTTTTGGTGTAGATGGATAGACTTGTTCGTGTTTACTACGGTGGTAGAGTGGTGGAACCTTATGTTGGTGCACATGTTGAGTTTGAGGATGTGTCATTGAAGACCATTTTGTTTCCCACCCACCCAACTCTAGATGAACTAAGGTCACGAGTGAAAGAAGTTCTTGGATGGACCGAGGATAATGTGGAGATTCGTTTTTATGGGAGATACGATGTTGGTCAAGGGCATAAGTATATATTAAATGTGATACGTCAGTTGGAATGGGAAGTTTACTTTGATTTGGTAAAAGAGTCTCAGTTTAGATCTCTAGAGGTGTTTGCATCAAAATTAGTTCGTACCGTAGAAAATTTGGATCTAAACAAATCTCCTTCTTATCATTACGTTGAGAAGAATTTTGTGACATATTATTCTCGTCGTGGAGGGGGTGCAAGTAAGACTGAGTTGGTACGAGAAGACTTGGAGGGGGAAGGAGAGAAGAAGAGACCTTTGCTTGGAAATGATTTATGGGAGGCAGGACCATCAAAGAGACATTGCGGTACTGATGATGTGGATGCAGCGAGGGAGATGAAAAGGGAGTTAGTACAAGAGGGGCTTGATCTAAGTGAACATTTGTCGGCGAGTGTTCGTTGGTCGTCGTACGGAGTCAACCCTGAATACCCGACAGAAGTAGCAGGCCAATATGTGAATCCGGATGATTACTTTGATGTCGAATTGAGTGGTGGTCACGATTCTGTCTCAGTAGAAGTCAATAGAGATGATGTTGACTAGGAGACAAGTGTTGAGCAATATGATGTTGAATTTGCTGAAGACTCTGATGATGACCGTCCATTCCCTCCACTTACTAATAATGACAAGTTAGCATTAGAGGAATATCGTGCGTTTGAGAAGGTGTTTGGGAGGAAGCCGGACATTCCTGAGTTTAGGGACCTAACACATGCCCATGGTGCACTACTAGATGGCGGCATCAACCTAGATCAGTTGCCAGAACCATTCTAGGTGGATGGTCTCAGAAAGGGTTTAGAGTTCCTATCCATGGTCGCATTGAAGCTATGGCTCTAGGAGTACGCCATCGTGCACCATCGTCCATACCGTGTTGTCAATTCTGCCGCAAATAGGAGGTACACTGTTAAATGTGAAAACCCACGGTGCAAATGGAAGGTCCATGCAACTAAGAGGTCTAGTGGCACGTGGAGGATATCACGGGTAGGTAAGGAACATAGTTGTGCTACTGCCGAAGGTTCAGGGAGCCACCGGGAGCTGACATCAAAGTTCATAGCAAATAGGTTATGCAATGCCATAAAACTGCAACCTACACTCTCTGCTTCTGCGTTAGCTTTGTATATATTTGAGGTTTTCCAGTATAGGGTGAAGTATGGCAAGGCTTGGAGGGCACGAGAGGAGGCTATGAAGCTCATTTACGGTAAATGGGGTGAAGCGTATGTCCGTTTGCCCACTTTGCTGCAAGCCATTAAGCAGAGGAATCCCAGTATGGTCTACCACATCGATACTCATCCTGATAGGGTTGTCAACATTGATGGAGTGACTAAGAAAATTTTTATGCGTGCATTCTGGTGCTTTGGTCCTTCCATTGAGGCTTTTAAGCATTGTAGGCCAGTACTAGCTATAGATGCAACCTTCCTAACTGGGAAATACGGTGGTGCCTTGATGATTGCATTATCAGCTGATGCAGAGGACCAACTTGTACCTTTAGCTTTTGCCTTGGTGGAGAAAGAGAATTCACGAGACTGGTGCTGGTTTATCGATCTTGTCCGACGGGTTGTGGTTGGGCCGCATAGGGAGGTTTGTATTATCTCAGATCGACATGCTGGTATAATGAATGCCATGACGACTCATGTTCCAGGATTGCCACCGGTTCACCACCGGTGGTGCATGAGGCACTTTAGTGCTAATTTCCACAAGGCCGGTGCGGACAAGCATCAGACAAAAGAGCTCCTAAGGATATGTCAGATTGACGAGAAGTGGATATTTGAGAGGGATGTTGAGGCACTAAGGCAGCGTATTCCCGAAGGTCCTCGTAAATGGCTTGAAGATGAGTTGTTGGATAAAGATAAGTAGTCTCGTGCATACGATAGAAATGGCCGCCGGTGGGGTTACATGACAACCAACATGGCCGAACAGTTCAATAGCGTGCTAGTTGGTGTTCGTAAGCTTCCAGTGACGGCCATAGTATCATTTACGTTCATGAAGTGCAATGACTACTTTGTGAACAGACATGATGAAGCTTTGAAGCGAGTCCAGTTAGGGCAGCGTTGGTCCACCAAGGTTGATAGTAAGATGAAGGTGCAAAAAAGTAAGACGAACAAACACACTGCAAGGTGTTTTGATAAGCAGAAAAAGACATATGAGGTCACAGAGAGGGGTGGTATAACGCGTGGTGGTGTTAGATTCGGCGCAAGAGCCTTCAAAGTTGAAGGTGAGGGGAACTCATGTTCTTGCCAAAGGCCATTGCTCTACAGGATGTGGCTATGATCTTGGACCTCCCATTACGGGGGCATGCCGTGACGAGCAGGACAGAGACTCCTGGATGGCGTGCACAAGTGGAGCAGCTGTTTGGCATTCCACTGAACATTGAGCAGGGGCAAGGGGGGAAGAAGAAGCATAATGGAATACCCCTGTCTTGGCTGAGTCAGAACTTCTCACAGCTTGACGACGACGCTGAGCCATGGCGTGTTGAGTGTTATGCCCGTGCATACATCTTGCACTTGTTGGGAGGGGTTCTGTTTCCTGATGCTGGGGGTGACATTGCTTCGGCGATATGGATTCCTTTGGTCGCCAACCTTGGTGATCTGGGCCGTTTCAGTTGGGGCTCAGCAGTGTTGGCGTGGACATATAGATAGCTCTGTGAGGCCTGTTGTCGTCAGGCACCATCATCCAACATGAGTGATTGTGTGCTATTGATTCAGCTGTGGATGTGGTTAAGACTACCGGTTGGAAGGCCTAAGTGGAGGCAAAGCTTTACTCCTTGGCCCTACAATGAGCCAGACATGGAAAAGACAGTGGCCTACCTTTTTGAGAGTACTGCCACTGCACATGCTCACCGGGATGTGACATACAAGCATTATGTCAATGAGATGGACTGCTTACAGCCTCAACATGTAAGTACTTCCAATATCACTTCTAGTTAGACATTTACTTCTTTAATTGAGATACTAACTAACGACATCTCTTCAACTTTTGCAGATTGAGTGGTTACCATACCACACAAATGAGGCTTCAAGCCTGACCCTGAACTCGATGTGCAATCGAGACTATGACTATTTCATGTACCAGTGCCCATTGATTTGTTTCTGGGCAGTTGAGTACCTCCTTCCGCACCGTGTCATGCGATAATTCGGGAAGAAACAAGATTGGCTGGTTGAGGACATCTCAACTGGAGTTGAATTACACAAGTAAATATTTCTTATCTTTGTTTGCTTTCATTGTCAATGTTCAATTTTGTACCATTTAACCCTTGTCAATGCTCACTATTGTTTCATCACCTTCTACTTGTCTAGGTATCACAGGGTGAGAACAAAGAAGGTGAAAGACTGGGGGCTAGAGCATAATAGATACATTGATGAATGGAGGACAGCCGGAAGGAACGACAGGTACATCGAGACTATACACCAAAATCATCTTTTCTCAGAGTACCTTCGTTGGCTGCATAGGACATATAGACTGTTCCTCTGCCCTACTTGGACGGAAGCCGACATAGAGGATGACCGCGACTCTGATGAGGGGCGGAATCCCTATGATGTCCGGACTAGAGTTGGATATCAAATGGAGCACGCCCCACTTAGAGACAGAGTCGTAAGTTTTCTTGCATTTGTCAAAGTTATTTCCATTTGCACCCTAGACCCTAACATATATCTTCTCACGCTTTCAGTCGAGAGAGCTCCTCAGGAGTGTGAATGAAATGGGGCATGCCCTCCAAGCTCCGAGGGATGGTGAGGACATGGAGAACACACTCCGCAATGTTTTAGAGGTAAAATTTATTTAGCACTTTGCATTACTTGAGTTATGCCTAACAAACTTCTTTTTTTTTTTTTTGAAATGTAGAAAGTTCGTCAAAGGTGTCGGAAACTTGCAGCAAGATTAGGTTGCAGGTCGGTTGGATTGGACGACGTGTACCAACCGTGGAGACTACCACCACCACTACCTCAATCCGCGCATCCAAGTACCGCTCGACACTCCATCAGGATAGAAGAGCGTGAAGGAGTTGGTGGCTCGTCGTCGTCACGCATTAAGCAAGGGAGGGGAAAGGGGAAGGCGCCGGCTCCACCTAGCGACGACGATGACGAGGAGGATGAGGACCACGTCGCACCAGACGCCGAGGAGATAGACATGTCGCAGCTTCCCGACGCGCCTCAGGGGACGCAACCCACGCAATACAACTTGCGATCCACTCGGGCAGCGAAAAAGAGGTAAAATGAGCTTACCATTCTCAAATGTTATTTGATTTCCCTTATTTTGTTTTTAAAATGTTTTAAATATTGGATTTTCAAATGTAGGTACACTCCGGGCTCGCAAGCAATTCGGCGCCAGCGGAAGAAGTGATTTGTATGAAGTTAATCTATTGGTTGGTAGTATGACATATGTGGTGCACTATGTGATATAAAATGTGATGGACTATGTGAGGACTATGTGATGGACTTTTGACATTGTTTCATGTGTGGAATATAGGATGGACTTTTGGCATTGTTTGATGTGTGGGATATGTGATGGACTTTTGGCATTGTTTGATGTGTGGAATATGTGATGGACTTTTGGCATTGTTTGATGTGTGGAATATGTGATGGACTATGTGAGGACTATGTGATGGACTTTTGGCATTGTGATTTGTGCAATTGGAACTTGTTTTAGTCTGTACGAATATGTGAATTGTGATTTGAATTGCGAACTGTGAATTGGTACATTTGTGCAATATGGATCTTCAATTTGCAGGGAGGCAGAGGGCGGCGCCAACTACCCTGGCGCCGCGGTTGGGGAGGGCGGCGCCAGCCAGTGCCGCGAGGCAGAAGGGTTTCGGGCTGGGGGGAGGGCGGCGCCAGTTACCCTGGCGCCGTGGTCCATGATGGCGGCGCCAGCCGAGACCCGAAGGCAGAAGGGCTTCGATGGGGGGAGGGGGGGGGCGCCAGCCACCCTGGCGCCGCGGTCTGGGGGGGCGCCAGCCGTTGCCCGGAGGCAGAACAAGGCGAAAATTTTTAGGGGGGGAGAAAGTTGGTGGGGCCCGCAGAGGAGGGGCGCGCCAGCCATGCTGGCGCCGTGGTATGAGGGGCGGCGCCACTCTGGCTGGCGCCCACTTCGGCCTAGTCAGCACCTCCACGACAGCCCTATTGCTACGGTGGCACGGGCACGGCGCCAGCGTGGCTGGCGCCGCCATATTGGGGTACGGCGCCAGCCACTCTGGCGTCCCAAAAAGGACCATTTCCGGTTTAAGTTTTTTCAGGGGTCTATTTGTAAAATAAGTTTTTAAAAAAGACCAAAATGTAAAAATTTCAGATTATGTGAATGATTAATATATGATACAGCTGGTAGTAGTATATATTGCTTAGAGCTGGCTAGAACAGGGATTTCCTCTAGATGCTATTGTAGTTGAAAGAGTTTTTTTTTTTGTGAGGAATAAGTGAAGATCTTAGCCTAATAAGGCATTATAGATGTTGTCATGTTATTCTACAAATTTGGTTAAACTTAAATAGTATATTTGTCCTAAAATATAAATGGTTACATTGACAAATTCACTTGTATTTTGGAATATATGCAGTAAGTTTAATTAGGACAAATTAATATAAAACACATGCCTTTTATATTGGCATACTCCTTCTATCACAAAATAATTTAGTTTTTCTTATGAATCTAGACAAGTACGAATCTAGACATTAGGATTTGATTTATTTTAGGTGAAGGGTGTAGATGTCATCGGCTAGAACAACTTGTATCCATGGCTTCACTCAAATACTTGAGCTTAGTTCTAATGTGCAAGTTGCTTTAGCTTTTCACCGTCACTTAAAACAATACGAGGGATATGATATAGTTAATTAAGTATTATTAATTATAAACGTATAAAATGGATTTATTTGATTTTTAAAGAAATTTTCACTACTATAAAAAAAGGTGATATGAGACGTCATATAGGTGTCGATTAATATAAAACCGGCATATATGATCTTTCTCCCCATCCTCCTAACCTCTCATGAGTCTAAACTTAAAAATCGGCACCTACAACACATTATAGGTGTCGTTTAATAAAAGAACCCGCCAAATATAGTTTCAGACTTTCAGTGCATGTTATTTCAATCATATAATTTAACTGATACCCATAAAATAGCCATTGGTGCGGTTTTTTTTATTAAACTGACACATATCGAGTAGATAGCGTTGAGCCGGAAGAAATAAACCGCTGAGCTCGAGCCTCTCTCACATTCCACATGTCCCATGTTTATTATTTTACTTCGATCTACTCTCCATCTCTTTCCCACCCCCTCCATCTCCTCTCTGCCTCTATACCACTGCCACCCGCAGCCTCTCCTACTCCCCTCTCTGCCGCTGTGGCATCGTGGCATCCTCCCCCTCGACGGTGGTGACTCCGGCGGGCGGCTCTGCCGGCTGGGACAACGATGGCTCCCGTGGGCGGATTTGTCGGTGGCAACGATGGAGACTATGTGCAGATCCATAGGCTGCGGCGGCGGTGGCTCCCGCGCTCGGATTCGTCAGTTGCAACGACGACGGATCCCGTGGTCGGATCCATTGGTTCAGATGACGACGAGCATGGGCTGCTATGAGCGGATCCGGCGACGTCTCCCGCAGACGGATCTAGTGGCGACGATGGCTCTCGCACATGGAGGCAGCAGTGGCAACCTCGGCGCCCCAATGAGCGATGGCGGGAGGCGGTGTTCTCGTCTGCAGTGAGTGACTGCACCTCCTTTGATTTGGTTTTTGATGAATGCTTGATTCTGTAATGTGCAATTGTTGATGGATATCCGGTTGAAATTTTTGTGATTTGTGCTATGTGATTTTGTGCGGGGGATGTTGTTGTTGGATGGATCGATGGGTGATTTGTGTTTTGTGATTTGGAGGATGTTGTTGGATAAATCGATGGTGGTCTGGGGGTGATGGGGAGCAACTTAATTTAAGCCGATGCATCGAGCCAGCGTTTTTTTTTTTCCGCATTTGCGGAACCTCAAGGTGCTAGTTTATAAACCGACAACTTTGGTTACTCCTCATCAGTGCCATCTGAGGGTTTCGGTTGGGAAATCCAATACGTATGTGATGTTCGCAATCAGCACATATTAGGCTTTAGTGTATGATATACAAAATAAAAAAGAAACATCATAAAACTATTACTTTCTCCATTCCAAAATATAATATTAATATTTTTCATTGGATGAGACACATCTTAGGTGGTGTTCTTTTCTTCTGAAGATAAAGATGAAGATTAAGTTTTTTTACGCAAAACGAGGTGATATTAACATATGATTGATTAGATTGATATGATATTTTAGAGCAACTTTTATATAGAAAGTTTTCGCACGAAATACACTATTTAGCAGTTTGAAAAGTATGCCACGAAAATATTAATCTTCATCCAGCTCTTGTTAGTACTATAAATCTAGACATGCTGTCTAGATTCATAGTATTAGTATGTAATCTAACCAAAACTTTTTTATATTTTGCAGCGGATGGAGTATTTTATAAGCTCGTTCACATAAGCATAAGAATCTAAGGTCAACCCTGGTGGGTGGCGGGCTGCCGGGCTCCACTGCCACGTCATTGGGTTTTTTCTTCACCATATATGAAATCACCGTCCTGGCAAGTAATTGGGTTAATTAGCTTTTATATCCGTCGTCTTCCTGTACGGCACCGAACTGCGCCCCCCCCCCCCTCCCCCCTGCTCTACGTACGGTACGTCACAAAATTGTGCTAGTAGCCCAGCCGCATGTCCGTCGACGTGGAGTCCTCGTACTCCTTCCATATTACCAGCAACATCTCGTGCCAGCCTATCAGGTTAATTAGCTGCACACGACGTCAGGGATGACGCCTCAGTTGGAGAAGGTCGAGCCAATCGCGCCGATCGGGAACCTCTCGCGATCGAGTTGTATATGTACGTGATGTCAACGAGGAGATTTGTTAACTACGAGTACGGCAAAAAGTTTTTGCGGACGATGTTTTACGCACGTTGGTGGCCAGCCGCTTTTCTGATCTACGCGGGTCTCCCTAACTGCTCCCTCGCTAGGACACTCTTCATGCTAAAATAAATTTATTTTTTACCATCTCGCTAATACGAAACCGGAAAAACAAAAATACCTTTATTTTATTAATAATAAATCATAATATAACTATTTTTAATTTATTTACTTCCAATATAATTATTCTCTACTTTTATAAACTCTAATTTAAAAGAACACTTTAAAAATAAACTTATTACGGCGCGGAGGGGTGCAGAGGGAATGACCTCAGATGGTGGGACGGCGGGGTCGCGAATCACCGGTTGATAAGACAAGAGCAAACGTGTGATTGTACACACCACGACGTGTATAGTGTCGTGTCGATGGACCGTAGCTAGATTCGACCCGCTACGGTGGAGGGGTAACCAGATGAGTGCTATTAACTTGGAAAGTTAGCTACTTCATCCGTTCATAATATAGTAATTTAGAATTTAATGGGATACATTCTAATTCTAAGACTGAAAATTTGGATATAACTTATGTCTAAATTTATAGTCTAAGATGTGTTATATTCAATACTAGGTTGCTATATCCACACAAGATTAATTAATTAGAATACACGATTCGATTACTATAGATGGTTTGATCGGTAACCATTGTGGTATTTATATTGTCTGCCTTTTATTGTTACAGCACATGACGACCTACCAGTAATTAACAGAGAGCCATGTACAAACACGCTACGCGCGCGACCGAGACTGCTGACACTGTATTTAATTACTAATCTGGACGCTCGGGAGAGGTCTGGAGATTTCGAATCCTATTTTACTGTGTAAAGTTGATGCACACTCATTTCTAAAACTCAATATGTAAGTATGCTACACTATCATACACCAGTAATTATTATATAAAGTATTTTAAATCACATGCAAGTGTGCCACATTATCACCTAATAGCAATTACTGTATTATCTAAAGTATTTTAAATATCATGCAAATATGACATATCATTTATAACTTTGTTGTATTTTTAAAACTCAATATATAATCCATGTCAAATAATTATCTCCACATTATTTTTATGTTATTTAAATATATACATATATTATTACTATAATATATAATATATATTTATTCACATATATCTCGTAGCAAAATACAGTGTATCAACTAGTTAGTGAGAAGCCAATCGCCAGCTATTATCGATCGATGTCAAGCTGTGAACCCGCGTCTACAGAGGCAAGCACAGATAGCGGCCGCACACGGGGGATCCTAACGGGCGATCGATCGCTTGGAGATGGGGGTAGCGATCGATCCCCTCCCCCCTCCCTTCCTTCACCTGGTTTCCTTTTTTTGGCACCGCATTACTTTCCTATTTTAGTAAATTTATACACCTCAAGTTTACATATCTAAAGTTTAGAGACCAAAAGTTTATAAGTCAAAAGTTTATATATCCAGTTTAAATTTGAATTTGAATTCAAATATTATATATATATATATACTATTTCTATAGATCTAAAGTTTATACAACTAAAGTTTATAGACCTAAAGTTTATAAGTCAAAAGTTTATATACCCGTTTCAAATTTGAATTTGAATTATATCCGATTCAAATTTGAATTTAAATTCAAATATTTTCTATATATAGTATTTCTGTAAATCTAAAGTTTATACACCTAAAGTTTATAGATCCAAAGTTTATAAATCAAAAGTTTACATACCCGATTCAAATTTGAATTTGAATTTAAATATTTTCTATATATATAGTATTTCTATACATCTAAAGTTTATACACCTAAAGTTTATAGACCCAAAGTTTATAAGTCAAAAGTTTACATACCCGATTCAAATTTGAATTTGAATTCAAGTTTTTTATATATAGTATTTCTATACATAAATTTTTCTAACTTTTTATTTTTTTTAACTTTTTTTGTGGTTTACTGTAGTATGAAGTGAAGAGGGAGAGGAGGGAGGAGTGTATCGAGTAGTATAGAGGAGGGGGCGGACGGGGGAGCGATCACCCGCCCATTAGCATTTCCGGCCGCACACCATTAATTCTGTATATTCGCACGTTCGTAGGCCCACGATCTCTATCAGAGTAGGACGGCTTATCCGTACTTACCTAATTGCCGATGTGGTGATATGGTCCGTCCATTCTACTTAATCAAATCCACGTCCTTATATGCATTAGGCTGTAATTAGTTCCACGCTGAAATTAGAAGTTTAAAAAATTTAAAACGATGTAATGGAAAAGTTAGAAGTTTATTTATATAGAAAAATTCGATGTAAAGGAAAAGTTGAAAGTTTGAAGAAAAAAATTAGAATCTACACGTAGCCTTAAACTTTTGTGTTTCCATGCCGGCCGACCATGGCTTAGCATGGATGTACTCCCTCCTTCTCAAAAAAAAAGCAAACCCTGCGTTTCCGTGTCCAACGTTTGTCCGTCCGTCTTATTTAAAAAAATATGAAAAAATTAAAAAGACAAGTCACGCATAAAGTATTAATCATGTTTTATCAACTAACAATAATGAAAATACTAATTATAAAAAAATTTCATATAAGACGGATAGTCAAACGTTGGACACGGAAATCCAAGATTTGTTTTTTTTAAGACGGAGGGAGTAGTATATATCAACCTAATTAATAATCAATAGTTCCACATTCCCACGCACTTAATCAGTACTATAGTAGAAACGCTCGTCAAATTTAACAGAAAACATGATTGCACGTAAGCGGTATTTTCAATTTTTCTTAAAAAAAACTTAGCGAGTTTGTATAATCTCTACCATCTACCGTCAATTTCTTGGACACTTATCCAGTTGTATATATGCATGTGCAAATCAGTCGCACTTGTAAATATGTCCATGTAAAATTGACCGTACTCCTTTAGTAAAAAAAAAAAAAAAAACTAAACCTAGAAGGGGATGTGATATCTTCTATTACAGCGAATCTGGACAAAGGGCTATCCAGATTCATTGTACTAAAAGATATCACATCCTCAGCTAGATTGAGTTTTTTTTTTAATGGAGGGAGTATGGTCTTGTGGACGAAAGCATCTTTATTATGATAATGAAATTATGGGTGTATAACTTAATATAAATATACTACTAGGATTTGAATTCTATTGTACACAATTAAACTATTGTACGCTTATGAGCATATCCCTATGATTAAGACAAATTGGGAAGTTGCTTCTATTATCTTAAAACATTAAGATTACATGATCTAGAAATATAAAATGAGGGTGAGAGCGATGCAGCTTGGCGCCGCGCACTCGTGAACCTACTAACCGCACATGCTTCAGTTTGCAGGGGTCATTCTCATTTGGTGAACTAACCTCTTGTCATTTAGTCATCAGGCTGTACTTGCAGAGGAGTGGAAATGAACATACTCGCAATGCATCTAATAAGTGAAGCTAGCTAGCTAGCTAGCACAGCTGTACAAGGGGCTGCATGCTTGGCTAGCTCTAAAAGTCTAAGACGAATTTAGAGCACGAAACAGGATTAATCATGCTCCGAATTATTGTAGTGGATTATCTCTATAAATTATGAAAAAAATAAATATTTTTAAAAATAAACTTAATAGTAGTTTATAAAAGCAAGTTGTATAAGTAATACGTTAGAAGAAAGTCTTTGGAGAAAATATATTTTAAAGACGTGAATCAAATAATCTGGAGTAATAATTTGATGAAGTAGCAAGGAGCTGAAACCAACGGGCTTAATTTGTTCAAAATAATTTGATGCTCGTACTCCCAGAACAAGTATACGTCCCTCACAATTGGATCCCCGATCGAAGTCATAAACTCCATAAAATATAAGATTTTTAGCATAGTGCCAAGTCAGGTATTTAATTTTTACTTTAACTACTAATAGCAAAAAAAAAAAGATCAATTGTGTAAAATTGATATGACTAGATTTATCATAAACAAACTATCATAATATGCAACTCTTTTCATTTAAAACATTTTATTTTTGTAGATATTGTTGGTCAAAATAGAATCTCGAAGACTATATCAAAATCGAAATATACTTATATTTTAAGGCGGAGGGAGTATACAATACTCCTGCACAGCTACAGTATTAGAGTAGAACACTAGCTAGTACATACGTGCAATGAAGAAACTTGTGTGTACTACATACTCTCTTTGTCCCTAAATATAAGGAATTTTGGTTGGATATGACTTATTCTAGTATAATAAATCTGAACATGCTTTATGTATAAATTTGTTTGTTGTACTCGAATGTGTCACATCCAACCAAAATAGAAGTAGATTTTATACTACTGGTCAATAGTCAAACCCAGAGCTTGCACCGCAAGGAAAAGAAAGTGCCTTTCTGATCCAGATGATTACGTGAGTACACATGCCGCTTGACAGGTACGTATAGCTAGCAATATAGCTAATCAGGTGTCAACTGTCAACAGATAAATGTGCGCTTTGACCACCCAATCCTTGCACGTATATTTTCTGAAGGGCATGCATATGATCGATCATTCTGCAGTACATACGTACGTGATGCTCTTGTATATATTAAGATAGTGGAGAAGATATATATGATAGCTAGCATGACAATGAGAGGAACTATATTACCGTACAACAGCACAATTCTTGTCCGGACAACTAACGCAGCTAAAATAGTTTCAATGCTGCATGCATACCTTGTCTCACTGATTGGTTGCCTTTCACTACAGCGCATGCAACTTTTCGCGACGGTGAAATCACCGTTGGTGATCAAAAAACTGTAGGGAATGCTGCAGTCGAAAGTTTACGATCGGGAATTGTTGGTCAAGAATTAGTGTGTCGGGGATTTATAATCGATAGTGATCGATTCTATGTATCATCGACAATTTACATTTCCAATCGAATATTGTGGACCATAAGCCCGTCGGGATTTCTTGGACCTCCGTTATATCCTCCATAACGGATTTCAGGATTCCCTACAAAATAATTGGATTCCCAACAAATTATAAACTCTTGACAATATATGTTAAACTAATGGAATTGATAACACTATTAGCAGTTTATATCACATTATCACATCAACCCAATATTAACCACAAATGATTGTAACCTTGTCTTATGGGAAGCATTTTTTTTGGCAGTTCTTGGTAATATAGTTTAACAATAAATATCAACAAGATTTCATGACCAAACAAGTACCCTAAGTTTTCCACTATTTGATCAGTATAATAAAATTGACCAAGCATTTGGCTTAATACAAATAGTTTTCTTAATGAATCTCAAGCTAATCAGTTCGAATGAACGCCAAGAATATGACTTCAGCTATGCATAGGATCATCACCATAGTACTCTCCTATATCATCATCATGATCAGCACCAGTCTTTAACATCATCATGAGCAGAACCACCATCTTCATGATTTGATTCACATGCTTTTCTTTTTTAGGAACTTGATGCACCATACATTAAGCTTGATGACGACTGCCATTGGTAGACAAATTTGTCAATTTCGAATGTGTGAGCAGCAAGAAATATGTTTTCCTTATATAATTCACAATTGTTTTTTACATAATCTCTATTTTATAAGATGTTTTTTTAACTTCTTTTGTGGTACTCCTATCTAATACTCTCATTCCTCCCCGCTCCCCCCCCCCCCCCCCCGGCGGAGGAGAGTAAAGTACAAGCACATGTGGAGGAAAGAGATAATGAAAAATGGAGAATGTTGGCTCTTATTCAAGAGCTAGCTATACCCATACTGCAAGATAAATGCATTAGTCACGTACTATCTTAATTTTTTTTCATATTATAAGTCGTTTTGTCTTTTTCTAAGTCAAACTTTAAAAATATTATCGCCGATAATATGTTTATTTTGTGTTTTATTATATTTTTTTATAAAATTAGTCAAACTTAAAAAAAATTGAATAGAAAAAAATGAAGCAACTTATAATATTAAACAGAAGAGGAGAGAGAAGATAGAAAAAATAGAATAAACCTCTATAGCTAATCTATTATACATGTTAGGTATAATTTATAGGTGGTAGTTGGCTTTATTTTTAAATTTACTCGAGGGCAGATGCTCTATGATAAACAGTGTGACGGTAAAGCATCATCTTTCTCATCATTACATGCTGTCTTTAATTGCTGATTTTAAGGTTACAACGCAAAGATAAGTTTTTTATCCTCCAACTAGTTAGCTGCAGCTCTGTCTTAAGATAAACTTATCTACTTAGCACTACATCATATGTATACTATTATTAGTATGAATGTAGGTAAGTTTTTCTTTTTCAGATTTATAGTAGTAATGTGTTATTATTTTCGTAATAGATAAGTGGCAGCGGCTCGTGTGTGCGAACACTGGCATTTCTCGAATGAGTTGGAAAACAACGACTTCGATTAGTAGTTGATCGAAAAAGTAAAATCAAGTCGCTTGTTCGGATTGGTGTCTCGTCCTGATAATGATCCGCGATCTGCTTGGAGTTCAAACACACGCACGTGCGCCGCGCTGCCGTCCGCGCGCTGGATTGCTGGGAACAAACACTACCGACCGTACAGCGCGCTGTGGCGTTCTGCCTCTGCCTGCCTCCATGTACACCACGCGATTTCCTGCACGGAGGGCATCAATGTATCCGTGACACGTAGCTTAATTTGCTATTATGTAAAAGCATTTAATTTTATTTTTTTATAACTCTATTTAATTTTATAGTTGAGATAGTGTTCTGAGAAGGACATAAACAATAAATAATAATTTCATTCTTACATATTTTTTAAAGATAATACATAATTGGGAAAATTGGAACCATGCCATTATAATTTTGCAAAATTTGAGATATATCATCCTGACCCATATATCATTGACTCATGTGGGTTCTACATGTCATTGAGATACCGATGACATATCTCAAACTTACATAATAATCCTGTCTTTGTTTTAACATAGGCTACTGCCTCTTATTATAAAGTTTTTTTTCTCTAAGTTGAACCAAATATGAACTAAGCAGCAAAAATATGACGAGAAAACAGGTTTGAAGCACATGAACACAAAAGAAGAAATACATATTATTGCAGCCTACCAGTAAATCTCCGTACTAATTTAAAGTTGATAAATATTGACATGATCGGTGACTTCGAATTGTTGCATGCAAGTTAAATTACATATTTATTCATGTCGCACCTTTTGTAGTTGGGTTTGAAACCGAAGCCAGAATGTTGCCGTGAAAACAAAATATCTTTATCATGAACTTTTGATATATGCTTTATTGCTCTAATTTAGCAAATAATTTACCTCTACAGCTCCAAGTTTTTTTTTAGCTTTAGAAATTATTGGAGTTGGAGCTGCTGATATATTAGAGTTATTAGGATGAGATATTTTATTCATATTTTACACTCCTCCTTTTCCCCTTTAACTTGGACTACTAATTAAGATCCATTAACGGCTAATATTAGTGTATTGCCTTTTTCGCTTAGCTATCACACACATGCCAAACATGACCATAATGCACATTATGGGCTCCAAGAAAACCATGGAGCGCAAAGTCATAGAGAGAATGGGAGAGGAATTAATGCCGTATATTGTACGCCTTTTTTCTTTTATATTATGAGGCGTTACACTACAGTCATGCGATCCATCAAGTCAGAAGTCGCCTTCTGTTCCGTTAGGCAGGCAGAGGCCTCCTTCCCCTTTTTGATTTTCTTGGCGTCCAAGGTACTCTGCTTAATAATTAGTCTCAAATGGCCTGTCAATTGGTCAAACCTCCTGTTATTTTATATACTGCGTCGTCGATCGGAAACCAAGAGCCAGCAGCTCATGGACTTTCGTATTATTTCCACCTTCTGTTTTTGATCTGTGTATCAGAGTATCAATCAAGCAGATATGATGCTTGGTCTCCAAGGCTCATGCTTCGCTTCCAAGGCGGCGCCAGTACGGAGGTCAACTTGATATGATGATTAAACTAAGATGCCTCTTAAACTAAGGTGCTCCAGTACTCCACTAACCATCCATGTGGGCACGTATGTAGATCTTAATTTACCATCGTCCAAGATTTGTCTTTTTCTAGTTTCAATACTCCGTATGTAGCTAAGATCGATTAATCTATATAAACATAACATTAAATTTCTGCTAAGCTTTCACACATGACATGTATCATCACTACTCTCTCTGACCCATTTTTAAGTGCAACTATAATTTTTCGTACACAACTTTGACTGTTCGTACTACTTAAAATTTTTTTGAAAAAATTAAAAAATATAAGTCACATATAAAATGCTACGTTTATGAGTTCAAATCTGAAGGATATCATGACATGTATGGATTGAATCTGATCTCTAAGCTCAAATAGGCACGTGATCGATAAAGATAGCCTGTTTAAATTGATATGGACACTTAATCAGCCTCTATTTTTGCTCTGAAGAGCTTGACGAGACGTTGCTGTTATACATCATGGGTTTGGTTGATAATCCTCGCAGAAAAGTTAAGGATAGGATCACATCGACTGCACAATCCACCAATCCAAACCAATCTCATGGGGTTTATCTCCGATTAAAAATGAGCTGAATCGTACGGTTTGACTCGCCATTGATTGCCGAAACGAAGGGCATCGCAGTTAATTTGTGGTCTCGTGGATGGCCGGAAAGAGCTCTTTAATTATTAGGGTGTGTTCGCTACGTGCGAAAAACAGAGCGGTCTATTAACGCGTGATTAATTAAGTATTAGCTATTTTTTTAAAAAAATAGATTAATTTGATTTTTTAAAGTAACTTTCGTATAGAAACTTTTTTTTAAAAAAAACACACCGTTTAACAGTTTGAAAAGCGTGCGCGTGGAAAAAGAGGGAGATGGGTTGGGAAAACACACCCATGTTGCTATCTTGTCACTTCCCGGTGATGCTATCTTCTAGAAGAGAGTACTGTATGTAGCTGTCTCGTGTCCGTGGATGCGACTGTGCAAGTGGCGTAATCGATGGTTCAAGTGGAGTAATTGGGAACACGAACGCACGTCACATGCTACGTACAAGCTGCCGTTGAGCTCTGCACAGCCCAGCAGTTTAATTTAAAACGTTGATACGGTTCATGAGATGCCATGTTCTCGTGTTTATCGTTTAGCTATCCCTGTCTTCTGCATAGAGACGCGGGCACAAGCTATACTCAATCATACAAAACAGGAGTGATACAGAAAGGCACGAAACTTAGCGTAAAACAAAACTGGAACAAAAACTCACCAACACCAGCAAGTTGAACGAATAGGTCGCTCCATCTGCCTTCCCGCTTAATCAGCGTAGCAGGCATGCGGGAGACACGCCCTCCAAATCACTAAAAGCAGCACTAACAATCAGCCATTTATGAATCCGAATGAACATTTTAGGCTATTTTGGTTTGACTCCAAAATATGCAATATCAAATTGTTGGTACTTTATTAAATAGTGAAAAACTTAACCTGCAGTTGTAAGATAGCCTCGAGCATCATGCGTAGAAAACCTTCTCACACACGTAGGTTAAAAAAACCCCTGAACTTTACCCCACCATAACCCAGGCATCATGCGTGGAAGACCTTCTTAGGCATGTCAAGAAAACCCCCGAACCCGCCCCCATCTTTACACAGCAACACCGTAACCCGTGTGAGAACAACCAATAACCTGGCATCATGCGTAACGTAACCCATGTGAGAACAACCAATGACCTAGCATCATGCGTGGAAGAAGACCTTCTCACGCACGTCAAGAAATCCCCCGAACCCCTACCCCCACCCTTACATAGCACATCGTAACCCATGTGAGAACATCTAACTACCTGGTCCGGGTCTTAGAGCTATACTTTGACGTGGGACAGACAAGGGGATTTTTTTTTAACCCTAGCTTGGAATTCGCTCCCATGGAGAATCGAATCCAGCGAGGAGTGTTGTTAGAGCCACCTAACCAACTCAGCTAAAGGCTCATTCACGGTATTTTAAATAGTCACTTTACTAGTGTTCGGTTTGCTATCAATATGTGCCAACAACACACATATAAATTATATATTAAAAAGAGATAGCACCACTAACACTTACTTCATGCGTTTTATATTGTAAGTTGTTTGATTTTTTTTAAAGTTTTTTAATGTTTGATCAAATTTATAGAAAAAAATTGCAACATCTACATCACTAAATTAGTTTCATTAAATTTAATATTAAATATATTTTAATAATATGTTTGTTTTATATTAAAAATAATACTATATTTTTCTATAAACTTGATAAACTTATAATATAAAATGGAGGGAGTACCGGGTTTTAGTATTGTCAACATTTTAACATGCAGCTAACCAAACATACCCTTTGGAGGGAGTCAAAGAAATTGCGTCGCCGAGCGAGGAGGATGTACGGCAGTTATTAGTATAGCTGTAACTTAAGATTGTTAGTAACTGCGAAAAGAAGAAAATGTTAGTACACGTACACTGTAGATAAACCTGAACTCTTGGATTCGGATCCAACACGGAAGCCATCACACACACCATATAGATTGCAGCAGATCCGGATCACACGCACGCACACGCACACGCACACAAACACAACTCACAAGTCACATGTGACAGTGCAGGATTGCGGGCATTGACATCGGCGAAAAAAGACGCTGACGTCTAAGCCGCCGTGATGCCGTCTGGCCGGCCGGAGCACGGGCATCTCCTCGCTCTTCTTTCGTTTTTTTTTTTTTTTTTGTCTGATGATCGCTTTGCTTTCCCTCAGGGGCCAGGCCCACCGCGCGGCCGGCCGAGACAAGGCCAACACACTAAGCCCACTGCAACAGCAAAACCGTGTAAGCTCGCACCGTGCCGTGCCGGGCCAAGCCGCCAGACTTCCCGGTGCACTGAAGACTGAACAGCGGCGTGTAGACTTCGCCTGCGAGGCCCATCATCACCCATGGCCACGAGCTGATCAAATTCCAATCAGATGTAGTAATGCCGGTTTGCCGGTCTACCTAACAACGTGAAGATCTGGTTACAGCACAGTAATACAGCCTCTGCTTTCAGTAACAAATTTCAGGACTCAGTCGATCATACGGTCCCCAGGTGGAAACCGTGTCTTAATCAACGAGATAGGTTATCAAGCTAGATAAGTTTGTTAGGGGCTAATAGATATTCATGGCGACAAATTCATCAACATTTATGCCAGGGAGCTGGTAGCCTGAAGAATGCTTGCTTGCCCGGGACCCTGAAATTCTTCAGTCCGCGGTTAAATTCTAGACAGGGCCTTACAGTTTTCATCTGCACAGCCTTTTCTTCAGACGTATCACGCAGGGACTGATCATCAGGAACAAAGCTACTTCACTCAAGATCCGTCAGACAAAGACAGCTCGAAGATACATAGATGGCACGGAAACAGGGATCCACAGCTTGAGAGGCTTACAGTCGCGCAGTATTTACCTCCTCCACCGGCAATAAGATCTCATCGCCGCAAGAAACTGACAGGTTCCCATCCAGAAAAAGGCAATCCCCAAGTTGTAGAACAGAGCCCTGCAGCATATGGCATTGCCTTGATGCCAATGGATCATCCCAAAGAAGGGAAGGCCAACTTGCAAAATCAGGATGCTAATAAGCCATTGTCAATCTTATACCTGCAACATAAAATGTAACATCAGATTTAATTCGGGAACACCTACTAGTGCACGTGCACAAATAGTGGGTCGGTGCAAGATTATCCCTGCCACGACGCAAGTAACTACGACGATAACACGTTTAGTCAACATACTGGTGTGGATAGCATATGTGAGTAGTTACAACTGAGCATTGACAGCATAGTAAATCCAATTTAATTAGGATATAGATCTAGCAATGCTGTTTCAGACATCGAAAGAGAGAATATGCCCGTATTTTCCTTCCCTTTCATCAATTACCTCTTGTATCAGCTACTATGCAAGATACTGGAAACTACAGGATATAAATGTTGAAATAAATAAGAAAGATATGTTTTGAGATTTGATACACTCCTATCATCCCAGAAAGAGCAGGGAAGTGTACATCCTTGATTGACCATTTCATGGTTACCAATTCCATCACCAAGATCACAGCAGAGCTGCCATGGATATAAATTGATGAGTACAGCATAAGAACTGCAAGCTGTGAGCTGATGAATCCAAGATCAAACATGTCTTCCATGGAAGAGCACCTGCTGCCTTTAGTCCACCGTGATCAAATATACTCTTCAAGACAAGACAGAAGAAAATCCTCCGATGTCCCAAACAGGTTCGTGGCTTCCTTTCATCCAAGTACAAATAGCAAAGGTAACCCCAACACTCCCAATCATCTGTTAGCTACTAGCAGAAATGGCAATATAGTTACCACACAAACTTTCCAGCGGGTGCATTCTTCTCCTTCTATGTTCACATCAATCAAAGAATCTCCCTACGCAGATGAATTCAATGAGCAAAGCCATGCTGCACAACACGTACCATCATTTGCAAGGCAAGCTATTGTTAGTGTCATCTTGTACATCTCAATAGGAGTCCTTGTATACATCACAAATGTTGAAGGCTTCAAGGGGAGATCCACGCTGAAGTTAGTGGATGGCCTTTACTTCACCATCATAAGCTTGTGCACCATAGGATACGGTGACATAGTCCCTTGCACTACCTTCACAAAGGTGTTCACATGCTTGTTTCTACTGATCGGTGTTCGCTTTGTTGACATTGTGCTAAATGAGCTGTTGACAAATGTACTTGACAAGCAGAGAACAGTCTTACTTAGCACAATGGATGATAACAAGCTTAATAGGGTATTTGACACCTATATGATTGATTCTGAAAAGAAAAGGTCAAGAGGGAGGATGAAAGTACTACTTGCATTAGGGGTTGTTGCAGGCACCATCTCAATTTGTACAATCATAGTGCATGAGGTGGAGGGTCTAAATTGGATTGATAGCTTCTATTTATCAGTCATTTCTGTGACAACAGTTGGATATGGGGATTATGGCTTCTCAACACCAGCAGGAAGGCTCTCTGCAACCGTGTGTTTGTTAGTGAGCACTTTGGCAGTTGCCAAGGCCTTCCTGTTCCTAACAGATCTAAGGATGGATAGAAGGAACCGAAAAACTACAAAATGGATCCTCCAGAAGAAAATGGACAATGAGCCACTGGCTGCAGACCTAGATCATGATGCTTCTGTAAGGTATTGCACAATTTTCCATGAAACCATATAACTGCATATGTTATTTAAGAAGTATATTTTTATGTTTTGCAATAAGAATACCAAGAGTTCAATTACCAAAATGTAAAAACAATTTTCTTTGTTAGTGATGAAACTAGGCCCAGAGTATAGTTTTGTTTCAACTTTGAAAAATGTTAGATAAAGAAACAGGGTTGAGTTACTCAATAAACATATAGATAGGGCATTAGGGCAAGGTCACATGCCTGTGATGTAGGTGACACCATGAAAATTAACACCTCACGGCCCTTCATGAAATTTACTTTAGGTACCATTTGTTTTTTCTTTATTGTATTAATCCAAAAGTAATTTATAATGTTGCATTACAGTGTGACCCTTTGTATTCAAGGCAGTTATTTAGTCCTAACTTTCTGGTCTTTTTCTTCTTATGCCACAGCAAATCGGACTTTCTGATCTACAAACTCAAAGAAATAGGAAAGATTGATGACAAAGACATTGCAATGATCTCAGAACAGTTCGATCAGCTTGGCCTTGCAAAGTGCGGGAAGATCACTCTTCCAGACATTATTGGAAAATTATAAGTATAATTTACATAATGCATATGAATATCTGATATCATAGTGATAGTTGTCATCTTATACTTTGTTAAACAGGCACTAGAGCATGCACATGTGTGGGTAGCCTATTAAATAGCCTCGCTATTCGAAGTATTCTGTATCCTGGTTGAATGAATTCAATCATAACTTCAGCTTCAGGATTTCTCACATATTTGTTTCCAGATTATATCGATATTTAGGTATACAAGCAGAGAGGCAGGTACACAATAAACATTCGATATCAAATAATCATAATATCGTCTCATACAAGGAAATAGTGGATAATCTAAGCTATGTGCAGTGAAATCAAAACAATGACACAACTTACCAAGTTAATAGTGAAAGAAACAGGGTTTGATGTCATCGATACATTGCTTTATTTACTTCGCTATGACCTCAAGTCCTCAGATCCAGTCTCCTTTATTGTATTATCCACAACCTTTGCAATCCTGAATAATGGTGGTGATGAAGCTTAAGCATGTAGTAGCCATGCAATAACTCTATAATTAAAAAAGTATCATGCCTTCCAAGACTCACCTTTCTCTAGTTTCAGTTACAAGCTTCAATATGTCAGACAATTGTTGCCACTTGCCATTTATTGGCTTCTGAATGTCCACCTGTTCTGCTAGTTGGGAACTGATATATTGTTCAATTTCACATTCTAATGAATCCAGCTGAAAACCAATATGTTCTAGAAAAGCATCATAAGAAGAATGGTTTGATATGCTGTTTGGTGATTCATGATTACTGGAAAATGTGAAGTTATCAGATGTCTGAAGTTCACTTTGCTCCAATTGGCCAGTCATGCCTGAATGCACCACATGTTTCAGATCAAATGCCTTTTCAGATGGTTTCAAAGGAGAGCTAGTAGCCTCATCAGTCTCATCACCAACTTTACTAGAGAAAACTCTTATGTTGTCATCGGATTCTTCGCCATTAGACATCCCTGGATGCAATGCGTGTTCAATTAACATGTTCTGCTTCATTGAAATTGCCTGAATCCAACAAAGTAGAAAATAGTAGGTTCATTTACATCGTAGCATGTCAAATGCATAGATGTACATAAATTTAAAATTTGGTTCCTTAGTTGGAGTGGTATATGTGAGATATAAGATATATTCTTGTTAATGACCAACTCTATAAAGAATGAGAACCTGTAATTTTTCGTACTTGATACAATCAGCATAACTGCCAATTCAGCACATAAACAGTCCGGCATGTAAGTGCTGACTAAAGGTTTGGCAGTGGCTAGTTACCATGAGCTTTTGGCACAAACTACATAATATATTCATTTTCGTAAGAAGAAATAGCATATGGTACATAGTAAAAAAAAATGCCATCACCTCAGTACCTCACTAATTTTCGTGGAAAGCTTATCAAGCACCTCAATGCGCTGTTTTATGCTCTCAAGAGCTTTGGTCAACTTCTTCTTTTGCACAAGTAAATCCACTGCCTCATTCTCTTTGCCCATTCGGATGCTGACCGCAGCTCTTTTCTTAAGATTCTCAGCAGCCTCAGTCAACCGCACAAGCCTTACCCTCGCACTATTTGCTACAAGAACAAACCACAAATTTGAGTGCAGCAGATACCACAGTGGCTGTCCACTCAATTCGCATGCACATACACAAACAATCTCATCGTTTCACCACAAGATCCTACTCAATTCCAATCCAAATTAACTTGACATGGATCATAACGTACTATCACAAGTCTGGAGCATATAACAGATAAGTTCCCCCCTTTTTTTTTTTGCGGGGAACAGATAAGTTCCCCTGTCCCCGAAGGATTCATCATTCCACAACTCCCCAACTACTGAACAAGTAGAGCCGATCTGAATAGCAGCCACAGAATGCCGGAATGCGTATACCTTTGGATTGGGTGAGGTCAGCTTCTGCGTGGAGCTGTAGAAGCTGCTCCCGCAGCCGCTCGAACGTCGGCGGGGCCGGGTCGCCGTCTCTGGTAGATGCCGCCAGCGCGAACCGCAGAGGAGTTTCCCTCGCGCGGCGCCTCCCCCATGCCGCTGCGGGAGAAGGTGGAGGCGGCGCTACCGGCGGCGCGACGGCGAACTCGAAGGCCATCTCCGGTGAGCGTCCCAGCAGACGAGATGGGCTTGGCACTGAAAGCGGAAAATTAGAAATACGCCACCTCCTTAAGGCTTCTCCGTGATGGGCCGGAATTTCGGCCCATCCAACATGTGCTTACTGGACGACGTATCTCGGTGCAGTCTACTGCTAAACGCCCCAAAATTCATCTGAAAAATTTCAGGACTTTTCGTACTCTGTGAAACTCTTGAATTAGGTGCTGAACTGCTGATGATGGAGAATTTAAGTAGATCGCATAGAGGGAAAGTTCTATTAAATAAAACGTTTGTTCACAAACCGCAAGTTCGTATCGTAGCTACCGGTCAATCCAACTTACCAAAATAGTTTTTTCGTACCTGGAACAGAACACATTTCTGTACAGATATAAAGAGGGAGATGAGTTGCCTGAATTTCATGGTCCAGTCCAACCTGACGGTCCATTTGGGCGACGGCCGGGCCGATCGCTCGGCGGACGAACAGCGTCGTTGCTATATAGCATCCACTGCCAGCACAGTGCCAGTGTCCCTAACCCTTATTCTTCCTCAACTCCTCCACACACAATGTCACATACATATGGAGCTTGCAATTTGAAGCATTTGCAAGTTTGCATGCCCAGGAGCAGGAGAAGCAGTGTTGTACTCACACTGAATGCGCGAATGCTGTCGCTACTTCTTGATTCAAAGGTCATTTCCGCTCTGTTAAATTGTGCCATGCATTATATTGCCTATCTGTTTTGATTGAAGTTTGAAGTTATTGTTGGCTATGATTGACGTTTGTAGGTTCAGACCAGTGTTCTTGCTTACTGGTATTCAGATGCTATAATAAGAGGTTATAATACATATCTTAAGTTTTGGATGTGTTCTTTGCTTTCAAGCTGGCATTACTCTGTGCACTTATGCGCTGTCTGTCAGTGTGCAGAATACATAGAAACCTGAAATTAAGTGCTAGTTAATCTGTCCTGGATAAGTGTATATTGCAGGCTTTATCCACAGAATGAAGCGTATATGTCAGGCTTTACCTGAAATTGTGTATTTGTGCGTCTCCTAGTATGACTGGCACTCTCGAACAAAATGAAGCGCTAGACTGTTGGGTGTTTTACTGAATCCACACAGAACAGCTGAAACATTTCGGATGACATCAATGGCAGTATGTTCTGGAATAAGAACAGATGTAGCAAACAAAAAAGGTAACACTAATGAGCTGCGCATACGTGCATATATAGACAGACAAACCTGCAGGGTTGTGAGCTGCAAATGCTCAAATTGATCACTCGAATAATGCACACAGGAGTAGTATAGGTGCAAGCATTAAGTCGTACATACGTTTTCTTCCATCACATACACATCACCGGTCATGACTCAGCAGACAAGCTGTTCTTACATGTTTTCTCATGATCAACTTATTCCCTGATCAATCTCCCGAAAGATTACTGTTTGGATTCCATGACGTCTCCATGACCAATCTCACCATTGCCATGCTCGTGATCGTTGCCCTCGACGACGAAGAGATCGCCTAACTGCTCGTCGTTGATCAGAGAATCAAGAAACGAGGAGAAGTCGTCGTCACCCACCATGGCGGAAGCGGAACCCATGTCGAAGCCACCATGAACTGCATCCTCGGCACAGAACTGATCGCCAAATCCTCCTTCGAATCCCTCGGCATCGGCGGCGCTCACCATCGCTGCGAAGTCACCGCCACCGTCGGCCGGTCGGGCACGATCGTCGCTGCACCCAATGCCAGCGGCCGGTGAGGATGGTCGCGCTATCAACGGCGGTGCCGTCCTCGGTGGCTTGGCCGGCACCGCCTTCTTGTAAGAAGTGGCGGCGACGGCAGCGGCGGCGTTGGAGTGATCGGCGGCGGCCGTCAGCGGCTTGTGCGTCCGCGGGTCGATGCCCTGCGCGATGAGCTTCTTGCTGAGATGCGAGTTCCAGTAGTTCTTGATCTCGTTGTCCGTGCGCCCCGGCAACCTCCCGGCGATCAGCGACCACCTACAAGCACATGCACGCACGGACGGTCACCTCACCGGAGGAGCAGTACGACCTTTGCACACGAGCGATCGCCGAAACGCACTGCACATCGCCTTCGGCGCATCAAGAATTGCTTACCGGTTGCCGAGGAGGCGGTGGAGGCGGAGGATGAGGTCCTCCTCGTCGTCGGCGATGGGGCAGCGCTTGATGTCGGGGCGGAGGTAGTTCATCCACCGGAGGCGGCAGCTCTTGCCGCAGCGCAGCAGGCCCGCGCGCCGCGGCAGCGTGCGCCACCGGTCGCACCCCTCCCGCGCCACGAACCGCGCCAGCACCTCGTCCTCCTCGGGCGTCCATGGCCCACGCTTCAGCGCCGCCGCCTCCTCCCCGCCGCGCAGCGCCGCCGGCCGCTTCCGCTTCATCGAAGAATATCGATCGATCGGCTGCGCGCGAGCTTGTCCGTCCTTGGCCTTGGCCTCCTCGAGACGTCTCGATTTGCTTAATTGCTTCCGGCGATGGCTTAGCTCACAACCAGATGAGACGGTGTGCGGGGCTTTTTCTCGGCGTGCACCGAAGCGCCACCTCCCGGAGAGGAAATGGTCGGTGGGGGTGGGTTTGTTCTCCTCGGCGTGCGGCCTGTGGCGTTTTGCGGGAAACGGGAAGAATTCTCGGTGACTGGGGTACAACGTGTCACGCTTTTTATCCCAAAAAGGCACTGCAGATGCAAATGTACATCGTCGCGATTTCGGCAATTTGGCGCCGCGGTGATAGTCCTCACGGGGAAAAAGATCTGTAGCATTAGCAATAAAATTTGGAGCAAACTGAAAGATGGAATTATGAGGATTATTTCTGTCTACATTCGTCATAAATTACATGGCTATGTATAACTTCTGTGAATGAATAATAGCCTAAAATTAAACTCCAAGGCCTCGTCTTTTTTCTTCAACTCCAAACTAGGTTTCCTTGTTTTTCGTCAACACATTTTTCAAAATATTAAAATAATTTTCAAAAAAAATAATAAAATAAGCCTATTTTTAAATTTTGTAATAATTTATACTAATTACAGATGTGCTAATGGTTTACCTCGTTTTACGTGTGCTAAAAAGCTAAACCAAGTTAGAGATTTAAACAGACCCTAACTACAGTTTCAAACTTGACAGTTAAACTTGGTGGTCAATACTAAAATACTTTGAGATGGCCTTTTTGGACAATCAGCTTAGTAATGGGTCCAAAATTTTAGCCTATAAATTCTACAAATTTTTTTATTTGAGTAATTTTACTTTGGGCCACCTTTTTTATTACCGGTGTCTCGCTTTGGATCACCATTTAACTAATGTTTACATTTTGGATCAAGTAATTTACCTTCGTGGCACTTTGAACCATCCCTCAACTCTTTTATCCATCTACATCAAAATTATCATATGTCAAATAAACAATCTACATACATCTGAGGGGGTTTTGACGAGGAGAAGTTGTTAACGACCAAATTTGGTAATATTAACATCGGAGAAGGAGATTAGATCGAAGCGGAATCGAAGATAAGGGTTGTCGCGGAAACAGAGTAAGAATCGGCTGCAACCCGAATCGGCTACGGTCAGGATCGGCAGAGTTCGAGTCAGACAGGGTTAGCCGATACAGCCGATTCCAAGAATACGACTTGGTGTACGTCATCGGGTTGAGTTGATATGCTTCGAGATGATTGCCACGCATGGATAGAGTCCTGAGAAGGCAATTGTATCTATTAATTATGATATTTTATGTAATTTCCTTAGAGATGTGTTTGGGCAAAAGTCTGCCACAAAGACTTATGGTATCTTAGAGTTTGTTAGAGATAATAGTCGTGTCCGGTATGGACATATCTTGTAATTCTCAGGTATAAATAAGACCCCGAGCCCTATGTGATTTTTTAACACACACGTTCAATACAATTTCGGCGCATCGCCACCCTTTTTGCTTTAGTTTTATTTCGACGAGTTCTTACTTTCGGGTTGAGCTGCATCAGTTTCGATCTTCAACAAGAGGTAAAACTTGTTATGGCGGCTTGTGTTCTCGGGATTAGTGCTTCCATCTTTATGACACTCTAATTTTGTTTATGTAATTTGTCAAGTTATCATATATCTTGTATAATCTTCGGTAATATCGTCATCTAACCTACCATCGGCTAACATCTATTAGTAGAAGGCGGCCGATTAGGTTAAATAGTGACGTTAGCTTGGATTGTATAAGATATCTACCACTCTATGAAACATCCAGCGGCTTGATTGTCTAGACATTGTGTTTCTTTCCATACTTAATGCTGCATCAGTTGAGTTTGATCTATTAAGTCGTGCTTAGAATATCGGTCTTTAGCCTGCTTCCTGGTTGCCGATTAGTGTAGCATCGGGGTTTCAGCCGATCTTACCTGATTTAACTATAGTTATCCTATATGCTTGATTGACATGTTAAATCTGCCCTTTGTGTTAAGATCTTGTTGCATTTAAGTATATTATGCTTCTGTTTGATATATTCTACTTGCTTTAATATCTTAATATAGAGTGGTATCGGAGTATTAGCCGATACATGCTAGATTTATCTGATCGGCTATGCTATGAACGTATTTAGTTCTATTGTTAATTTATATTTCGATTTAAGTGATTTATACTGTTTTTATATATATCCCAATCACTTGATTTAAATATATATCGACATAAGGGTTATATATTGTTAATGTCTATAGCTGATCGAGTAGATTTAGTTCTTCCTTAATTATTCATGATTGCCGATCGATGTACACATAACATCAGCATAAAAATAAATGATATGTCATCGACACCTAGCCGATCGGCTATCATTTATGGATTTAATCGTGGTTTCTTTGTCTTCGTTTCTTGTTGATTGTAGGATCAAATCAACTGGCACGCTCACACATCCGAAGGCGAGTTTTGGACCTGCACTGGAGTTAAGCAGATCTCCCAGGCCTCGTGTTTTCTGTCAACAGAAGCCGACGTACTTGAGGTCATTCATCTGCTCGAGAAGAGAGTCGGGGTAGTCCAAAGTTAAAGAAAGGCAAGATTACTCGGTCCAAAATGAAAACATTGGTTTAAAGGGTGGTTCAAAGCGAAACATCGGTAATAAAATATGTCCCAAATGTGAAATTTACTCCTTTTTGTTTTTATATTTTTTGTTAAAATATTTTTAAAAATATTTTTTTCAAACTTTTGCAAATTTATAGCACGCATACTCTTTAGGGAGGGCATTTCCCAGAGGGCTTCTTTATGACATGGTAGATGGTTATTTACGTGTATGTCTATATATGAATGCCCCTCATATTTGTATCCCCAGCTGTGAGAGATCAGCGTCGAGAGGGTTCTCGTGGTCCATAGTGGCGGAAGAGAAGAGAAGGGAGCTGACGAGCTCAAGCTCACCAAGCATATGCGAGAAGGAGGCGGCGGCGGTGGCGGTGGGCGAGTAGAGAGGATGAGGCCGCAGCCTGCAGCAGTGGAGGAGGAGAGGACGGAGGTGATGGAGAAGATGAGCCCAAAATTTTAAGGTGTGTTTAGTTCCACGTCAAAATTATAAGTTTGACTAAAATTGAAAGTTTGAAGAAAAAAATGAAAGTTTATGTGTGTAGAAAAGTTTTGATGTGATGAAAAAGTTGAAAGTTTGAATAAAAAGATGGGAACTAAATAAGGGCTTAGTCTATAAATTTCAAAAGTTGAAAGGTTGGGCTGATTTTTTTTTTAAGTATGTTTTGAGGTTAAGAGAAATGATTGAGTTGGACTATGAAAGATCCCATGGCCTATGGCCCATTACCACCCTTTCAAGCTCAACAAGTTCGAGATGGCCCAACTTGTTGCAGCCGGTCGAGCCTATCCTACCCTAGCTAAGCATGACTCGAAGTGAACAAGACGCGCCAGCAGGAGTCATGCTGCCTTGTGTAGGAAGCACCCGAGCCGCTGAACAATCAACTATTGAAATTTGAAAGGTGCTCTCGTGGAATATTTGCACAGCTGGTGGACGTGCGAGGAGTAGGAGACCTCGAATCGGGCTACGGAAAATCCCAAAACGCTAGCGACGTCAACGTGTGCTTTTCTTGGTCTCCAAGCAGGTCTGCCTCCTGCCTTCCTGCCTCCTCTGGTGTCCACGGTTCTCTCCTGGTCAAAGTAAGTAAAGTTTAACTGGACGTTCGGCTTGACTAGTTTACTTCACGTGAAAGGGATAGATTATTAATGAATAATTAATTAATTATTAACTACTTTCAATTTTAAAAATAGATTCCTTTTTATTTTTTAAAACCTTCTATGCATAAAGTTTTTTTAAAAGAAATATATACTTTTAACAATTTAAGAAGTATGCTCACGAAAACGATAAAGTTGCTCAGTCAAAATGTGGAATCAAATTCAGCTAGGTGAAGGCCTTGCCATTTGCAAATTGCAGTGGCACATTCATGAGGGTGTGTCGCTAAGCTGATAGTGACATGAAGAATTCCTAGTTCTAGATGTATTGATCTGCTCTACCACAAATGATAGTCCATGTTTATATTACTCTCTCTATTTTAAAATATAAGAAGTTTTAATTGGACATAAAATATTTTTTTAAGTACGGATCAGATTCATAGTAGTATAATGTGTTTCATCCAATCAAGATTTTTTATATTTTGGAACGGAGGGAATAGTAGTTTGCTCAAAGCTCGTACGAAATCGACCGTTGATATCTGCATCAGAAAACATGGATCGGTATTTTACACACGTGTATATATGTGTGGCGCTAGGCCTTTTTTGCGATCACGTGGATGATGCACACGTACAACACGCACGAAACGTATGTACATGCAGACGTCCTATTGCCCAGCTAGCCAGCATCGATTGTCCGAATGTACATGCATCGGGACGCCACGACGAAGATTTCGACCCCAGTTGAAAATTCAGCTAATGATCACGCAGAAAAGGAACAGCGTGCGCAGTACGTACAGCTGAAGAAAAACAACACGGGTCTTGGGCTCGTCGCGCTCATACTTGTGGTTGTGTAATCTTTGCAAAATCCTGGCGTAATCACATGACTAGTACATCCCGCCTTCCCCGTCAGTTCCATTTTCCAAGCACCGAAAAAACAGGAGTGCGCGTAACAGTCCAAACTCTGCACAGGAAATGCCTATATATGCAGGTACCTCCACCACCCAGTGATTTCACACAGTTAGCTCGAGCAATAGGCTATAGCTAAGCCGGCCGGCGAGAAAAAATGGACGAGTCAGGCAGAGGAACGGGTGATGATCGTGGCCGGGAGACGAAGGATGCGGCGGCGGCGTCGTCGGGGAAGAAGGTGCCGCTGTTCAGCTTGTTCCGGTACGCTGACCGCCTCGACGTGCTGCTGATGGTTGTCGGCACGGTGGGCGCGCTCGGCAACGGCATCTCGCAGCCCCTCATGACGGTCCTCTTCGGCAACGTCATCAACTCCTTCGGCGCGAACACCGGCGGCAGCGTCCTCCGCAGCGTGACCAAGGTGAGTGCCCGCGGGCGCTTAGTGATACGCGATGGAGATACACCGGCCGGTAGCCAAATTAACGTTGGATCTTCTTTCTCCTCCAGGTTGTCCTCAACTTCATATATCTGGGAATTGGAACTTCAGTAGCTTCCTTTCTTCGTAAGTAAAAGTCCTTTCTCTGATTGGAACACCTCTTTAGTGAATTAGAGAGAAGCTCCTGCCCTTTTCGCTGAAAAAAACAAAGAAAAAAAAAGAATTAGTGGAACCTGTAGCTTCAAATTATGGATGTGAAACATATAAATAGTATTCAGCAAGGGAATTTGTAGTAAACAGTATTAGAAATTCTTTCAATATCTAATTTGTTCCTATTATTCAAAGAGTCTCCGGGTATCCTTAAGTCAATAAGAAATTTCATTTAAAGGGTCTCAGAGTATCCATCAGATTCCAAAGCAAAATTAACACTTTTTATTCAAAGGGTCTCAGTATCCATAAGTCAGTAAGAAATTCTGTAGGATAGTGTGAAATTAGGATAAGTAATTAATTTGCTCTTGCATGGATGCGCAATCACCAATACATAATATTCATTATTAACATCATGGTTGTCAGTTGTTACTACATGTTAGAATTCGGTTATTCTCAACTGTGATACACTAACACAGTATAAACATCATCATGCACTTATCCAGTGAGAAGTACCAAATGCATTCCCTAACCATATAATCCTCAGCATCTTCGATCTAATCTGTTCGGTTAAATATATCACATGCTAATGGTACAACTGCCAGTAAAAAGCTCACCTTGATTTGTCCCAGAGGTATCATGCTGGACTATGGCAGGAGAAAGGCAGTCTGCCCGCATCCGTTCTTTATACCTGAAAGCCGTTCTGAGGCAGGATATTACATTCTTCGACACAGAGATGACAACTGGTGAAGCAGTTTCTAGAATGTCTAGTGATACCCTCCTAATTCAAGGTGCTCTTGGTGAGAAGGTACTAAATACCTAGTAGCTCCCTTGTAAGGAACATACTATTTTTTATTAAATTGCTACTGAAAAAAAAACATATATTTTCATCACAGTGCAAACAAAAGTGTGGATAGACACGAGTTGATGGCAGGCATAATTATTTGCATATTTAGGAAGATATATCATATGGATATAGTTATCATATTTACTAACTGTATTATTTCATATATTCAGGCAGTAAGTTGCACCTTGTGCTACTGTTGCTGATGTGTTCTTGGATTTTTAATCTTAACCTTTACAGGCAGGGAAGCTTGTAGAACTGTTATCAAGCTTCTTTGGTGGCTTTATCATAGCATTCACTAGAGGATGGCTTCTCACTCTTGTCATGCTAACATCGCTACCGTTAATTGCTATTGCCGGTGCAGTTTCTGCACAGGCCCTAACTAGAGTTTCTAGCAATAGACAAACATCATATAGTGATGCTGGGGACACAGTTGAACAGACCATCGGATCTATAAGAACAGTGAGTTTCACATATTTATATGAATTGTTTAATGCTATAACACACTTCTTGTTTTGGAGTAGCAGACAGTAAGTTTGATAAATATCCCGTGTTAACAGGTTGTGTCCTTCAATGGTGAGAAGAAAGCGATAGCAATGTACCGTAATTTTATAAAGAAGTCATACAAGACTACTATTGAGGAAGGCATTATCACTGGTTTTGGCATGGGCTCTGTCATGTGCGTCGTATTTGGCAGCTATGGATTAGCCTTCTGGTATGGTGGAAAGCTAATCATTGAGAAAGGTTACACGGGAGGAAAAATCATGACTATCTTGTTTGCCGTTTTGACCGGTGCATCGTAAGTTTCAGCAATCCTCCACTGTTGATATCAAAATACATGCTGTTTAGTGCACTACAATAATGAACCCCCAATCTATTCATGTATTATTTGGATTGATGGAAATATAACAAGAAATTTATATATATTACTTCAAAATCAAGAAGGCTGATTAGCATGCAATTTTAGAAGTGCAAACGGCAGTTTTGTTCATTTCTCAGGTGTTTTTTAGAAAACTTCTCAGGATTTCAAGATGATTTTCAGAATTACCTTAAATTATTTTCAATATTTTCTTGATTACTATTTACAAAAAGACAATGCTAATTGCCAATGCATGAAAGTAACTTGTTTCTTGTAAACAGAATGGAATGAACTTAAAGTTTGATGGTCAAGTCAATTGCATGACTATACATAATCCCTAGGCCCTATTACCATTTTAGGCAGACATACCATTTGCTAAGGAGTAGTTATTAATTCCAGTTAGTAAAAGGGGATCATGAACTGAGATATAGACACAAGTACCTAATAGCTAAATCAAGGTATCCTTAGCAATTGCAAGAGCAGGTTTAATCAATATGTTCTGCGCTAACAGGAGAAGTAGACAAACGCTAGGCTTTTGGAATCGTCACGAAGAGAATATTCTCCTGAGAAGTACATTACATGTCATATGCAAACGATTGCATTGGGTTTCACTGCTTTACCTACATTACTTGCTATTTCTCCTAAAATCACATTAAAGTTGAAAGATTTACAACAAAATAGCCATTAAAATTTCATCATTTGATATGGTATATAATGTTCTGAACATGGCACTTTCCAATTGTTTGTGACAGCTCATTAGGCAATGCAACACCTGCGGTTGCTGCAGTTGTGGAAGGTCAATCTGCAGCATACAATTTGTTCAAAACAATTGAGAGGAAACCAGAGATAGATTCCGATGATAACAATGGCATGGTTTTAGAAGATATGAATGGCGATATTGAGCTAAAGGATGTGTACTTTCGTTACCCTGCAAGACCAGAGCAGTTGATATTGGATGGATTGTCGTTACAAGTAGCGAGTGGAACAACAATGGCTATAGTCGGAGAGAGTGGAAGCGGAAAGTCAACTGTTATCAGCCTAGTCGAAAGATTCTACGATCCACAGTCTGGTGAAGTTTTAATAGATGGAATTAGCATAAAGAAACTGAGACTTGATTGGATAAGAGGGAAGATCGGTCTTGTTAGCCAAGAGCCTCTGCTTTTTATGGCCACCATTAAAGATAACATAATATATGGTAAAAAAGATGCAACGCTTGAAGAGATCAAGAGAGCAGCGGAGCTTGCAAATGCAGCTAACTTCATTGACAAGTTACCAAATGTAAGAAAGGAAAAACTGAATGCTCCAAGTTCTCAAATTTAATTGTATATTAATGAAATAATCAGCTAACAATGTTTTCATGTCATACCAGGGTTATGATACATTAGTTGGCCAGCGCGGTACTCAGCTCTCTGGAGGACAAAAACAGAGAATTGCAATTGCAAGAGCCATCCTCAAAGATCCAAAAATCCTTTTGCTCGATGAAGCAACAAGTGCACTTGATGTGGAGTCTGAGAGGATAGTTCAGGAGGCACTAAATAGAATGATGGTAGAAAGAACCACACTCGTTGTCGCTCATCGTTTGAGCACTGTGAGGAATGTTGATTGCATCACAGTCGTCCGCCAAGGAAAAATAGTTGAACAAGGTTGAATTAACTTGAAATGCACTGTTTTTCTATTATAGAAAATTTCTGCGGTCAACCTTAAATGATTCATTATACCAAAACATGTCCTGCGTACACAGGTCCTCATGATGCACTGGTGAAGGATCCCGATGGAGCTTACTCCCAGCTAATTAGGCTACAAGAGACTCGTCGTGATGAAAGGCATAAACTACCAGATTCCACATCAAAAAGTACTAGTTTGTCATTCAGACGATCAAGAACTAAAGATTTTCTCAGCAAGAGCAACAGGTATTCCTTCAAGAGCCCCTTAGGATTGCCTGTTGATATACATGAGGATGGAATGACAAGCGAACAACAAAAGGTTGACGACGCTGACAGTAAGGCCATTAAAAAAACACCATTTGGACGGCTTTTTAATCTTAATAAGCCAGAAGTGCCAGTTCTTTTGTTAGGTTCTATAGCAGCATCAGTGCATGGAGTCATTTTGCCACTATACGGTATAATAATGCCAGGTGTTCTAAAATCATTCTATGAACCGCCAGATCAGCTGCGAAAAGATTCTAGATTTTGGGCATTGATGTCTGTTGTTCTGGGGGTTGCTTGTTTGATTTCAATCCCAGCAGAATATTTTTTGTTTGGAATTGCTGGGGGAAAGCTCATACAGCGTGTTCGTACACTGTCATTTCAAAGAATTATGCACCAAGAGGTTGCTTGGTTTGATAAGCCCTCAAATTCCAGGTGTGCTACTCTAATGTACTTTTGCTATTTTATCTTTTATAAAAAAATATTTACATTTAAACCAATGCTAAGAGGCCATCTTATTTCTTACAGTGGGGCACTTGGTACAAGGCTCTCAGTCGATGCGTTGAATGTCCGCCGTTTAGTAGGAGATAACCTGGCCCTTATAGTCCAGGCTGTAGCTACACTAATCACTGGCTTTGCCATAGCTTTTGCGGCAGATTGGAGGCTTGCACTGATCATCACTTGTGTAATTCCTTTAGTGGGTGCACAGGGCTATGCTCAAGTTAAGTTCTTGAAGGGGTTCAGTGAAGAATCTAAGGTGACACATTACAGCTTACAACTGTAAAAATTGCTTGCTGTTTTATTGAGAATGATCTAGACAAGTGATCTAGAATTAAATTGATTGCCATTATAATGGGATCTCATTATACAGGAGATGTATGAGGATGCAAACCAAGTTGCGGCTGACGCTGTAGGCAGCATCAGAACTGTAGCATCTTTCTGTTCAGAGAAAAGAGTGGTTGCAATATACAACAAGAAATGTGAAGCTTTAAGAAAACAGGGAATTCGAAGCGGAATCGTTGGAGGGATTGGCTTAGGTTTCTCAAACTTGATGTTATATCTGACTTACGGTCTTTGCTTCTATGTTGGTGCAAAGTTCGTAAGTCAGGGAAAAACTACTTTTTCAGATGTTTTCAAAGTAAGAAATCCTAAAGTATTTCAAGTAACAATTGCCTATATGAATATTAATTCTAGTATCATTCACAAATGGGCTGGATGCTTTTCAGGTTTTCTTTGCTTTAGTTTTGGCAGCCGTTGGTGTTTCGCAGTCAAGTGCATTGTCTACTAATGCAACAAAGGCAAGGGATTCTGCCATTTCCATTTTTAGTATTATCGATCGGAAGTCCAGGATTGATTCAAGTAGCGATGAGGGAATGATAGTGGAAAACGTCACTGGCAGCATTGATTTCAATAATGTCAGTTTCAAGTACCCATCACGCCCTGATGTTCAAATATTCAGTGACTTTACCTTGCACATTCCTTCCCAAAAGGTATGCTTCCACATTCACCTATTTGTCTTCCTTTTTCCTATTTCTTGAAACTAGTGCCATGCCCAAAATTTCCATCAGAAAATTAACTTGATTATTGAACTATTTACATAATACAACTAGTAACATACTTCAAAATAGATGCGAGTGTGACCCATCCACTTCCGTGACATCATATGTGTTGATACACAACTTTACATTTTATTTTTTGTATCTCAGCATTTCCATGCACTGAAATAGTTATGACTAAACCTTTTCCTTTCTTTTCTACAGACCATAGCACTTGTTGGAGAGAGCGGTAGTGGGAAGTCCACGATAATTGCTTTATTAGAGCGTTTCTATGATCCTGATTCTGGTAAAATCTCATTAGATGGAGTTGAAATTAGAAGCTTAAAAGTCAGCTGGTTGAGGGATCAAATGGGCCTTGTAGGCCAGGAGCCAGTGCTTTTCAACGACACAATCCGTGCCAACATAACATATGGAAAACATAGCGAGGTAACAGAGGAAGAGATCACAACTGTGGCCAAGGCAGCAAACGCCCATGAGTTCATATCAAGCCTGCCACAAGGATACGACACAGTGGTAGGTGAGAAAGGGGTGCAACTATCTGGTGGGCAAAAACAGAGGGTAGCAATTGCAAGGGCCATCCTAAAGGACCCTAAGATACTGCTACTTGATGAGGCAACCAGTGCTCTAGATGCAGAATCAGAACGTGTTGTTCAAGATGCATTGGATCGAGTCATGGTCAGCAGGACTACCATTGTAGTGGCACACTGCCTCTCCACAATCAAAGGGGCTGATATGATTGCAGTCCTCAAGGAAGGAAAAATTGCAGAAAAGGGAAAGCATGAAGCACTATTGCGGATCAAGGATGGTGCATATGCTTCACTTGTACAACTCCGCTCTAATTCCGAGTAAAATGATGTATATTTTGATGGTGTACAACTCATTTAGCCATAAATTCTAGCTGTTTGTGATTTGAGAAGTTGATGCTAAACTAGAGGGTGTTCTTTGGTAGTTTGTTACTTTGTTGCATGAAAGACCTATTGGTTCTGAACGTATGATCTTGGTAGTCACAGACAGTAAATTCAATTGTGTCTGTGTGTACGCACTAACTAGTTACACCAAACAATGAAGCGTTTTCAGGATATCACAAGAATAAGCGTGTGAACAGCATCCTCCCCCTTTTTGTCACTTCATATACTGATTCGGGACAGCAATATTTAAGGGATGCATAGAGAAGATACCAAATTTCACTAGCTCTATAGTTCCTCTAAACGTAGGTAAGCCAGTCACCTACAAATCTGCACGTGGTGATGAGCAAGAGCAACCACCGTCTCTGGGATGCTCAAGAACAAATGTCATGAGTACGGAAAGCATTCCAAGGGGAAGGGGCGATATGGGCTAAACTGCTTAGAGGCCTACCAATTATACATGATGCACCAAACAATTTTTTTTTGCAGAAATAAGCAGCAATGACATTTGGGATAAATTGTATACTCATCTTTAGTGTCTGAGTTTTTTTACCGGGATAACAGTTGTTGTTAGACTCTTGATTCATTTCTTCATTATCGCAGACACGGCAGTTCCACCAGAGCCCCTACTTCCAATCAATCAAACAAATGAACTTCTACCAAGCCAAATAGCCAATCAATCACAAAATCATATGAAGATGCCCAAATCCCCTACTTACTTGCAGGGTTTTTTTGACATTTTGGGGTCGGCATTGTGTCCATGCTGGTGTCTCCTTGCTGCCTCCGGCGTCTCCCACCGGCTATCACACGGCCCACGCCACCACCAGCCGCTGACGACGCCGCCGCCCTCGTGCCCGACCCGCCTGCGCTGCCGGCAGCGGCAGCCACCGGGCCACCCCGCTAGCAGCAGCCGCCGCTCTCGCCCCTTGTGGCACCTGCCCGTCCCGGCCAACCACCCGTTGCCGGCTCAAACCTAATCTAGTGTAAGAGCCGCCGCCGCCCGTGCCATGGTCAGGTGTGCTCCTCGCCTCCACGACCTCGAGAAGGCGAGAATGGGGCTCGCCGCCTCGCGCAGCCAGTCTCCCCTTCCCCCCTCGGGTCTCGGCTGATTGACCCGAGCAGGTTAGTTAATGGGCCGGGCCCACAACTCCACGACAAGGTAAGCTAATACCTAATGGGCCAAGGAGACATTGATTGCCCCGCGGATTCGCTTGGAGCAAGGATAATAATATAGCCGATCTGTTCGCTATAAGGTTTTTTATAGCTTTCTTTTAGCCTATTTATATAATAGTTAGCTCTTTACAATTAATATATGGCCCACTTGTCTTTATCACAGAGTTTATTGGTTCTTGTGTCCAAGCCGGCTATAAGTTTATAACCCGCTTATCCTCTCTCTCCTCTCTTTTCTCCTCCACCTCAGTATTTAGCCGGCTTACAGCCTACTATTATACTTGCTCTTACCGCGCTCGTCGAGCCGCCGCCGCAGCAGGCAGGCAGCCAAAGCAAATCCAGCCATGGCTGCTTTCCTTTCGTCAGCAGCTCGGGGGATGAACGCTATAGTGTCCGCCAGACTCCTCGATGTACCAAAGGTTAAGTCCAAATCTAAATCGCAAGTTTATGACGCTTGCACTTTATGCCATATTTATTATTTCTCGCAAATCAACTTGGCTAAATTCCTGTGAAGTTTTCGTTCTACCTTAAATTTAAGGCGTCCTGTGTGATTATTTTTCTGTTAATGGAAAATTATAGAAATATCAGCTCTTCATAAATTTTGTGGTAATTTTCACTAGATAGATGTTGGAGTAGAGGTAACGAGTGATATGTTTTTTTTAAACTAAATGCCTTCGTCATCTATAGTATCATGAGACCACGAAAACAAACTATTATACAATTTTACCTGTGTTGTTATAGGCCTAACAAAACTTGAAGTACAGAGGTGATAAGTGACGTTCCATACCATCTTCGATCCATAACATTGTGTGCATTTTTCTACCTTGTAGATGAACGAGGCTACGGGAAAAAAATACATCTCTTTACGCCATGGTCATCTAATACCCTGAAACTACGAAAATAAATTATTATACAATTTTACTTGTGTTGTCTTAAGCCTAACAAAACTTGAAGTATAGGTAATAGTGGTGTTCCATGCATCTCTGGTGCATAATATTATGTGTATTTTCCCACTTTGTAGATCAACAACGCTAGAGGAAAACACATATCTTTATGTCGTTTTTGTGTGTAGGTCTACCAGCGATGCATAGACTCCACCTTTGATCCTCATGAGAGAGTCATGTTGCCCCTTTTCGGCGATTGAACCATCTTTGATGACTGAAATCACATCTGCCCCTTTAATTGTGGACAGGCGGTGTGCTACCACAATGGTGGTCCTACTTACCATAACTTGATCTAGTGCATCTTGAACAATGCGCTCTGATTCGGCATCAAGGGCACTTGTAGCCTCATCCAGTAGAAGTATTCTTGGGTCCTTCAAGATGGCCCTTGCTATAGCTATCCGTTGCTTTTGCCCACCAGATAGTTGTGTTCCTCTCTCTCCAACAGTGGTGCTATATCCTTGAGGCAAGCTTGATATGAACTCATGAGCATTGGCTGCCTTAGCAACTGCTATAATCTCTTCTTCGGTTACTTGTCCTTTCCTTCCATATTCTATGTTGGCATGAATTGTGTCATTGAAAAGCACTGGTTCTTGGCTTACTAGTCCCATTTGGTCTCTTAACCAACTCAATTTCAAGTTTTTAAGTTCTACTCCGTCTAGTGAGATTGTGCCAGAATCTGGGTCATAGAATCGCTCCAGCAAAGCAATTACTGTGGACTTTCCGCTGCCGCTCTCCCCAACAAGTGCAACAGTCTGCATATGAAAATTGGTTTATAACATGTCAGTACAAGTTTAACTATAAAAGAAAATACGAATACAGCGAAATTTGTATTGGTGGTAATTTTCGTTTGAAATGCATATTTAGTTCTCCTGCCCTGCTCAATGAAGTTGAGAAGGCATGGATCAGGGCAATCTAACATACTGTAGGAACTATCAAGTTTAAAAAGGGCAAAACTTAGTGCATACTAACTCATTTACCATGTCTGCGTTTTGCCTATGACAACAAATTTCACAAAAAAAATATGTTAAAATTGAGTGGACACCCTAAGAATATAAGCATGGTATTTGTAGGAAGCACAAGATAAAGCACAAAACTCCTTTCAAAAGGGAATGAAAGGACACTACTTTTAGGAACAAACAACTGCAATGACTAAAATGGATCTTGCAAAGTCCCTTAACGCAACAAACTTTTTCTTTTACAACCCACTCATGAAATGAGTCCCCCCGAATCCCCCACTAGGGCTCTTTGAGCGTAGAAGAACTCGTTAGTTGTAGTCGTTCCGAAGGGGCAAGTCGCTCCCCTCCAAGATTGATGTTTTTTTCTTTTGATACACTGTAAGTTCAAGTGTCTTAATTTGGTTTTGGTGATTAATAACAAATCTAATTATATGAGACTAACGTTTTTATGAGCTTTTCTTTGACTAGTCTCATTTGAATATGAAAGTAAAAGTGATGAGAGGTATGTATCAAACTTCACATATTCTAACTTGGTCTCTCTTGTGGATCCAAAATATAGTGTGAACTCCCTCATTGATCTTGATTGATTATGTGCATATGTGTTCCTTTATATCCATATGTATGCACATCTTGAGGGGGAGATTATTCTATATTTTGTTTATTATAAGATCTCTAGCTTGATTTGAAACTATCGTTCATGTCATCTTTCTATATTGTTATATCCAGTTATTTTCTATCACCAAAGAGAGAAAAGATTAAAAGATCTTGGATTAAACAATTTGTGTAATTGTTACTTTGGTGATAGATGATAAACCGATGTTTATGGGATTAACCTCTCTTTTTCATAAGTTGTCAACTAGGTTATTTCCCGATGATGAGATGTGGTAGATATGCATTCTTTGGTGATCGACCTTAATCATGACAAGGATGAAATGCATGGAGATTAAAGCGATATGTACCACCTCTTATCTCTTACATTTTGATAGGTTCATATATATGATTTCCATGTCATTGTTATATAAGTGTGAGACTAATGTTTATTTGAGTCTTATCTTATTTAGTCTCCTTTACATTGAGAACATGGAGATCATGTAGGTATGTGTTTTTGTTTATCTTTATCATTGCTACATGCCTTCTCTATATGTATAGGATAAATCCCATTGGTTATTCATTACTTATGCATACACTCAACTCTCTTGTAAATTTATTTGTATGCATATATTTAGGGGGAGCAAATCCTATACATTTATTGTTCATATTCTAGATCCATGTTATTCACCTATTATTTATATTGGATCTTTACACTTGAGCTTGCATACGAGTATATGACGCTTGTGGTGTTAATGAATACTCAACATACATATCCATATCTTTCATATGCAACCGGTTGGTCATCAAGTGGAGGATGACAACCGATTTATTGGGACTAATGTTCTCCTTTGAGATGTGCAAAGAAATAGGTCTAATTGTGATGAGGCAAATGGATGACACCATTAGTTGATGGTCACCAAACCAAAGACATTGCCATGTTGACAAGAATGAAAGCTTGTGATGGGAAGAAAGTCTTGAAAAAGGATGGACAAGACCTCGGCATAAACATGGTTGAATCGAATGGTCACAAGTGTTGATCTCAGCTCAAGCTTGACCCCAAGTTGGATGGCGCAAGGCAAAGGTATAATGTATCTAAGAATGTTTTCTTAGTCTTTTCCCGGTCTTGGTGTTTGGTGTAGACCGGATTTGCTAGATAGGCGCCGTACTATCAAGAGGGGTCTATGAAGCGAGCATGTGAATGATCCTGTGCCATATTAGTTCATATGCATGTAGGTGTATTTGGTGGGCTTGTCTAGCCAAGTGTGGTGAGTTTTCTCAAGTCCTAAACAAAGAGAGTAGTGGGCAAATCCTATAGGTTTGGGTAGCCTCATGTGGTTATGTCCGGTGGAGTATCCTTTGGAGTGTGAGCCCTTTCTCCCTGAGAAAAGTTGTGTTTCTTGGATGGATTGTTCATGGGTTGGATAGCCCTTTGATTAAGCTTTCCATAGAGTCCAAGAACGCCAAATTCCGAGATACGAGTCAAGAGATATCGCCGTTTTACTAACGGTTGGTTGTGCTGAAAAGTGACCTGCAGTCTGACTGTGGGCCTTAGGTCGGTCTGACTGGGGAAGTTAGCCGGTCTGACCGGCGTGGTAAGGCCGGTCTGACCGGCCCCACTGGTTTGTTGCACTGGTCTGGTTTTTGGTGGCGATACAGAGCCGCCAGAGCTGCAACCGGTCAGACCGTCATCGGACGGTCTGACCGAGCCGTGGACGGTCAGACCGGCCACTACACTGCGGTCAGACCGGCCAGGTTAAGTGGGCTTAATGATTGCCCTGTAACGGCTAGTTTTCTAGCCGTTACAAAGTAGTCCGGTCTGACCGGCCACTCTATGGCGGTCTGACCGGCAGAGCACAGAGTTGGGGATTTCAACTCCAACGGCTAGTTTTGGTGGTTGGGGATATATATACCCACTCTCCAGCAGCAAAGGTAAGGTTTTGGCACTCCATTGCATTATGTTGAACCCTTGCAAGAGCTCTCACACTCTTGTGCACTTAGTTTATCTAGTAAGGTGTTAGAGAGTGAGTTAAGCCAATCCAAGTGCATTGCTTCATTGTTATAGCTAGTGTGGCACTTGATCATCATCGGCAAGCATCCTAGACTTGTTACTCTTGGAGGTTGCCGCCTCCTAGACGGTTTGTGGAGGTGTTGCCCGGTGACCTCTCCGAGGAGATTGTGGAGGAGGCCCGGCGCCGTTTGTGAGTGGTTTGGAGTTCACCACCTTCGGAGTGAAGGAAGAACTACCATAGTGATCGAGACTTGGGTAGTCCTCTCCGTGGGCCGGCTCCTACCTTGCCCACCCCTTGACGAAGGGGGCATGCGGTGGCTTCGTGGTTGAACGGTGGAGTTAGGCTCGCCTCAACGGGGATTAGGAAACCGGCGAGTTTCCGAACCTCGGTGAAAAATTTCTTGTCTCTTGTCTCATTTATTTATTGCATTTACATTTGTGCAATTTACATTCATAGAGACATATTTGAGCCCATATCACCTAGGTTTGCAAAACTTAACCTAGTTGCTTAGTTAACCTTGCACCTCATCTTGCCTAGCAACTTAGGTTAGTTTTGTTTAAGTGCCATTAAGTTTTCAAACCGCCTATTCACCCCCCCCCCTCTAGTCAGCCTCCTTGATCCTACATACACCATATAATGTTTTACACTTGGAAGTAAAGGAAAAACGATTAATAGTATCAAGTTAACTCTACCTTTCCGGAGGGGATGTCCAAGGTAAAGTCACAGAAAACTTGGACATCTGGACGTGATGGGTACTTGAAGTTCACATGCTTCAAATCTATTGTTCCACTAACCTTTTCTAATATTATGCCTTCATCAACACTTGAGTCAATTTTGGACCTTCTGTCTATCACTGCTAATATGGAAGCCACAGATTCGTTGGCTTTTGTTGAATCCGATGCCATTGCACTTGTTTGAGAAATTCCAAAAGCTGTGAAAATCAAAGCAAAGTAAACCTGCCAGGCGAGTACAAAATTAACATTTTGTCATTGGATTAAAAATCAGCCTTATATAAGTGATGCCAAATGTGTATCTCTTACTCTGAAGACATCTTTAAAGGTGGATTTTCCCCCATGTACAAACTGCGCACCAACATAGAAACAAAGAGCATATGTGAGATAAACCATTAAGTATGAGAAGCTAAAACCGAGACCTCCAACCATTCCACTTCTAATACTCTGTTTCATTGAAGCTCGGCATTTTTGGTTGTATGTTTTGATTACTCTCTTCTCTGCACAAAAAGACGCTACAGTCCGAATGCTACCAATTGCTTCCGTTACAACTTGACTTGCATCTTCATACATCACCTATAAAAATTTCTAACAGTTAGGACAACACTATTTACTAATACTAGTTGATGCCCCGCGCTTTGCTACGGAATGATGCCCTGAGCTTTGCTACGGAATGCATGGATGAATGCATATTATATATGATAGAAATGATGGGTGTATATGTTGAAATATTGTGAAAATAGTGTGGAGATGATCATTTGACACTGCTTGCATGTAGTAAATTATAAATAATGTGTCATGCTTGCATGATATTTAAGATACTTTAGATAATAATTACTGATGGTGATGATGATGTGGCAAACTTGCATGTTAAGCTTTAGGAGTTAGTGGGTACCAACAATACAAAAGGTATAGATTTTGGAGGAAAAAGCTCAACTTTATGGTAACCATGGAATATATCAGTTGTAATACCAAATTACATGCCATCTACCAAAACATGCATCTTCATCGAACATAGGAACTGTCAAGAAAACAGAAAATCAGAAAGGGTGCTATGTTCATATTAGAACTCGTTTTTACCTTGGCATCTTCACTAAATCCTTTCAAGAACTTAACTTGTGCATAATTCTGCAAACCCACTAAAGGAATAGGACACATAATGATTAGTGTGAGCTTCCAATCAGAAGCAAATGCTATGGCAAATCCAGCAATAAGCGTTACAGTGCATTGCACTAGTATGGCTAAGTTATCTCCCACGAGGCGTCGGATGTTCAAAGCATCAATATACAACTTTGCTCCAAGTGATCCACTGTAAAATTTAGAAGGGCAACTTTATATTCAAAAAAATGTTAGATATAAGAAAGAAACTTGTAAATTCATTAAACTAACAAACCTAGAATTGGAAGGATAATCAAACCAAGCAACTTCTTGATGGACGATGCTTTGGAAAGACAAACAACGGACACGCTCTATAAGTTTTCCGCCAGCCATTCCAAATAAGAAAAATTCTAATTGAATCGATACCAGAGAAATGATTGCCATCAGAATGCACATCAATGCCCAGAACCTAGAATCTTTTAGAAGTTGATGTGGTGGATAGAAGAAAGTTCTTATACCACCGGACATCATTATACTAAATACCGGGAAAAGAAGTCCATGAACAAAAGCAGCTATAATAGCTAATAGGAGAATAGGTGCTTCTGGCTTGTTGAGATTAAAAAGCCGCCTGATTGGTGCTTTATTAAGATCTTTGTTGTCACCAAGTTCTTTACCTTCCTGCTCATCTATAAGACCATGCTTGTGCAATCCATCAGATCCAGATGAGCCAATGTATTTTGTGAAGGAGTTTTTTCTTCTATTTCTAGGAGAATCTTTGATCACTGATTGTTCTAAAGATAAACTTCTACTTTTAAGTCTTGAACTTGACACCTCATTATGTTGGACATCATGTCTTTCTTCAGTATGAGTTTGTTGTAACCGAATAAGTTGAGAGTAAGCTCCATCAGGATCCTTGATCAACTCATCGTGGGAACCTGTGGGACATGCATTGATGCAGATATAAATTGAACTAACTCCAATTCACATTGATTATTTATTTGAAGAAAATACCAAATAAAGGGTATGGAAGTGTGGCCTACCTTGATCAACTATTTTTCCTTGGTGAACCACTGCTATGCAGTCGGTGTTCCTAATGGTACTCAAACGATGGGCAACAATGAGTGTAGTTCTCCCTATCATGACCCTATTTAGTGCCTCTTGAACTACCCTCTCAGACTCTACATCCAGTGCGCTAGTAGCTTCATCCAATAGGAGGACTTTTGGATTTTTAAGGATGGCTCTTGCAATGGCAATCCTTTGCTTCTGTCCCCCAGAAAGTTGACCACCATGTTGACCCACCCTTGTCTCATATGCCTGTACCATGTGAAGAATGAATAAGATGGTCTAATTGCAATAAACTAAACATAAGGTTCTTTGGAAAACAAATGGTGTTTCTAGGGAGTACATTAGGCAACTTATCAATGAAGTTTGCTGCATTTGCAAGCTCAGCTGCTCTCTTGATTTCTTCATCTGTAGCATCTTCTTTACCATAGGTTATGTTATCTTTGATGGAGGTCATGAAAAGCAATGGTTCTTGGCTAACAAGACTCATCTTTCCTCTTATCCAGTGGAGTTTCAAGGTCTTGATGTTAATTCCATCTATCAATACTTCGCCAACCTGTGGATCATAGAATCTCTCTACCAGACTAATTATTGTTGATTTTCCACTTCCACTCTGCCCAACTATTGCCATTGTAGTACCATTAGGTACTTGTAGACATAAACCATCAAGTATCAGCTGTTCAGGCCTTGCGGGGTAGCTAAAACAGACATCCTTGAGTTCAACATCCCCCTTGATATCTTCTAACATTATTCCAGAAGTGCCAGTGATGTCAATCTTAGGTTTTCTGCCGATTATTTCAAATAACCTATGGGCTGCAGACTGACCTTCTGCAATAGCAGAAATAGAGGGTGATGCGTTACCTATAGCCCTGTTGCGAACAAAAGATGCCTTAGTGTAAAAAAAAACCCTTAATTTCACAGTTTACCAAATAGTACTGATCATCACTAGATTGTCAATTGACAAACTAAGTTTTAATGGCTATTTGTTGAGTTGAACAAGTTGCATATTACTTCAAAAGTAATATCATTGAGAAGCATTGGTATTTAGGACAATCATTGGTTAATAGCATTATAATTAGATAATTGAGTGAAATAGCAGTTGTATCACTAACAAGAAATCTCTTTAAAGAGAACTGGATACCTAGGCATGGAATTGCAGACCTTATTCCTACATCACTGATGACAAATTATAAAGCTTTACCAAATCTATACTTGTAGTAGAACAGTTGTGAAATGTTGCTTAATTTATTATTCTTTGTTTAGCATTAATTGTCTTGACTTTGACATATTACAAAAGGAGTATAATATTGTAATATGGTTTCTAATTATTTGTAGAAGTAGGCATAGAGTGTCTAGCATACCTTAGTATTTTACATGATAATAACATTGTAGCTTTATATTGTAATATGGTTTCTAATTATTTGTAGAAATAGGCATAGAGTGCCTAGCATACCTTAGTATTTTACATGATAATAACATTGTAGTTGAGAAACTATGTCAATATATAACTACTAGTAAAAAGTTCTACTATAGGTGCTTCTCAACTTAATCGGCAAAAAGGAAAATATGTTCCAACTTCCCAACATCTAAAGCATAAAAGGAAATACTATTCTTTTCAATCAATAAAGAAAGGTTACACCCCGCCCCCTTTATTCAGTGTAAGTACTAGTGTGCTCTAGTGTATCATGTTACACAGTTGACAATTAGGAAACTCACATTGAACCAGTCAAAATTGCAAATACGACATTGATGATCTGCCCTCCAGTATAGCCTTTGCTAATGATTAACTTGGCGCCATACCAAAATGCAAGAGCGTAACTGCAGTAGACAACAAAAAAGACGCTGCCAATTCCAAAACCACCGATAATCCCTTCCATAATGGTAGCCTTGTATGCATTTTTTATGAGAGTATTATACATTGCAATTGCTCTCTTCTCGCCATTGAAGGAAGCAACCTGTTTTTTTAGATGTTTTTGATGTAAAAAATTGCAAGTAACCATTATTATTTGCCATAATCTAAAATCACTACAATAAGAACTTACTGTTCTTATAGATCCAATGACCTGCTCAACAACATTCCCTGCCTTGCTATATGATGCTTGAGTCCTTCCAGATATCTGAGCCCGTAATCGAGAGACTATTGCAAAAGAGAAAATACTTGGAGGTATACATGCCATCACAACAAGAGCCAGCATCCAACCTCTTATGAATCCAATGACAAAACCACCTACAAAGGATGTCAAAACCTGTATGTATTTTCCTACCTGGACATGAGTAGTCAGATTATTAGTGTTACCTTAGATCTTTGTGTTATATCCCGATCATGAAAATCTATTTTCTAGAAATTAGACACCTCATGTTTTCCATTAGAAAAACAGGATGTGTAATATTAATAAATTACTTAATGACACTACAAACCCATCATTTTGACCTAGTCTAGTATACTTTTAGTCATGTACCTTCTCACCGAGGGCATCTTGGATCAGTACAGTGTCCGCGGACATTCTGGAAGTAGCCTCTCCAGTTGTCATCTCCACATCAAAGAATGAAATGTCTTGCCTGATAATAGCTTCGAGGTATAAAGATCGAATACGTGTTGACTGCCTTTCTCCAGCAATTGTCCAACATGACACCTCTAGAATAGTAAATGTTGAGCACTCATATGAGATTCTATTATATGTGAATGTACAACCCAACTAAACATAAATGTTGTTGCATTTTTAACTTCTCCAAATGGTTGTAGAAAATTTAGAAATAGAAAACCGCTAGTAAAATTGCTTTTTGGTTATGGCAAATGCAATTCATTAATTAGTTGTCTCATGAAGTAATTGACCAAGACCTCTTAATATTCTTATGTTGATCTGACTATGAAGTTCAAGAAAAATAACAAATAGCAAAGCTATGACACTAAAATAACTGAACATTCAACAAATAGTTAGAGGCCATTTTATACTCTTGGTGTGTGGATAGAAATGTTGCTCTTGCTGGTGATCTTAAAATTGTTTCTAAGGAGTTTGATGGTTTAAGGGCACGTACAATGATTGATAGGGGTATGATCTTTTGATTTCTCTACGCCAACTAAAAATAACTCAAAATTCAACATATAGGCATATGCAAGAGGCGAAGGAATCCTATACAAACAAGCTACTATACACCATGCACACCAAATAAACATTTATCACCGAAAATTCTAGAAAAAATTACACAAGTATTTCCAATATTGTTACACATGTATAAAGTTTCTAACTTTAAATTCATTATATTTTAGGTGTAACAAAAAAAAGAAAAGTCTGAAAGCTTATGAGTATAAATATGTTAGAATTTTGTCTTTTTATTGCTCTTTTGTATGATGATCAATTTGAAGATGAGACTTCATATATGGGTGTAACAACTATTGAAAGTATATGTGCACTTTTTATGACATTTTTTAGTTGATGTGTACAGATTGTGCACCAAAAGCTTGTCTACACATTATATGTTCCCTTGCAAGAGACATACAATATGATAATTAATATCACTCATTTGTACTTTATGCTCATAGCATACTTGTGATCTAACCTTTTTTTTCTTACCCTTCTCTCACCTACATCATTAAGATGTCCTATAACACACCTTGTTAATTGGTGTTTTACATAGCCCACATATAGTATGAGATTAAGCATTCTTACGGAGAAAAGAAGCAATTGATGTTCCCACTCCCAAGTAGATGTAGTACAGAACAACCTGGACAAAAAAGAAAATGCTAGAGGGTAAAAAAGAGAGAGAGCAAAGAATCATAATAAGGAAAACATTTTTAGATATCGAGTGAAAGTTAGTGTTTTAGAAGCACAAGATGAAATCAGAGATTTTTTTTTTATGTACCAATCTAAAGGTCACCATGGGAAAGTCATTTTACACCTTAATATATGGATACACTCACACACACCTTGTTCCATGCATGTCATATTTGACTTAACCAACATGTAAAGCTTAATTCAGTATACGTACAAACAAAAATATGATGTGACTAAATATGTAGATAGAATTTAACCTTACTTTGTAGGGCGAAATATGATATCATAATCATGTAGGGTGAAATACGAAATCATAATCTAAATTATCATTATGTTCTCATTTCTTGATAACAATTTAAAGATGTGTATGAAACGAGGTTATGTGCTCCCAAGGTATCAAACCTCGCCCCTAGGTAAGTAGACCTAATTAGTATTGTATATTGACATTGGTTGCATATGATGTATGTCCAATTTGTTGTTGTTGTGTCTTGCAAGTTATTGTGGAAATAATAACTTATAACCATTGTGGTTTGTTTTATACGTTATGATTAATCATATACCTCCTAATTATTTCACATATTCAAAATATTCTTTTGAAAAGAAATATATTTGGAACATAGGTGTCCTTAGTGTTGAAGAAAATTTAAAGGATTACAAACCTTATGATTTTTTTCTATATGTATTACTTGGAACAAGGGGTTTGAGCATGTCAAATTCCTATGCATTGCTATTCTATGAACCAATTCCAAAGGAAATTTTATCATGAGCTCAAACCTCATTTTATTTTTTTTATTTGAGAAGTCATATACATCTTCTCTCTTCTCTCTCTTAATTCCATCAAATTTATATGGTTCTATTCCTATGAACCATCCTAACACTATGTCTCAAATTCTTGTGTTTTGGATTTCGGCGGGATTTGCAAATACGTGACTTTCGAATCATGTGATCCGAAAGAGCCCTTAATAGTATTGTCGTTTGAAACATAGATTACAATGGTAGTCAAAATCATCCACCACCGCCAAACCTGCTCGGTGAAAGTTCAGGCGACTGCAAGATGATAGTGGTAGGGATCTTTCTTCCCTCCCTCGTGTGCACTGGGGCGATCAAGGCAAGGAGGTGGCCAAGATGGTGGGTGCTCTGGCAGTGTGCTGATCCATACCCTCCATAGCTGGATGCAGTATTCCCCTCGGTGGGGATGTCTATATTCGGGCATGACGGGTTGGTGACCGATGAGGGTCAGTGATGATGTGGGCCGATGGTGGGTGGCCAACACACATGGTGGAGCGGTGGGAGCAAGGCATGGTGATGGCGACGGTGGGTGGGGTGTGGAGGTTGATGATGGTTGTGGGGCAGGCCCACCCATGTGGAGGCTGGCAACAGATGCCTTAGGTAGGCAATGAGGTCGATGGCTACTGGCGGCGGAGAGGAGGCTAGTAGGACGGCGTGCTTGTTTCCATTCATGCAGCGTCAAATGGTGGCAATAGATCGTCTTTTGTTGCCTAACCTTGTCTATTTCCAAATCTAGTCAAATGACCAATCTGTTTCTACATCCAGTCATTGGGAGCTCCATGGTGAGAAGTGTGCCAGTGATTTAGGTTACAGGGGCAGAGGATTGGTGGTCTGGTGCGGGTTAAGGACGCTTATCTTGTTGTAGCCAACCTTGATCTTCCCTTCTATATGGTATTGCTTTTAGAAGTCCTATTCAAATAGGCGTTGCATATGTGGCTTCGCTGTAAGCTTAGAGGCGATCGGTCACATATAGCGGTGGTCAACTTGGTGCGAGGCTCCTTACCTAGCAGTTTGAGTACATGTTGTCAGCACATGGAGTAAAAATAGTTTTCATCTCAGAAAAAAAAATGAAAGTAATTTGTCAAACACTAAACATATCTAAGGAGTTGCATCAAACAAGACTATAAAAATCCACAACAAAATCAAACGAGCGAAGCCGTTATTAAGCACTTTTTAGATGCTTTGTGTAACTACTTCAAATACTGCCTCCTCCTCACGCTGCACCGCCACCGCCTACGCTTCTTCACACCGACAGCCTCCTCCTCCTCCTAGCTAGCCCTGCTTTGTCCTCGTCGTGTTTTTTGTCGCCGTCAATGTTCATTGCCTCGCTCTGCACCCCCTCCACTCCGATGGGCCAATGACGACAGGAGACTGCAGGTGCTTGGTTGCGGTGCCACCTTTGCTCCGATGAAGACGAGCAGCGGCGAAGGCCAACCTGGAGCAGCCGAGCAGGTGACAGTGCTGGGACGGCATGCTGCTAGAGATGGTGTCGCCCGGATGAGTGGCTACCGCCATCTGACGGCCTCTGCGCCAAGTCTATTGAAATTTGTTGATTTTTCGTGATTTGTTCAATTTTCGTATAATTTGTTCTCTGTGTCTTTCCTATTGTACAGATCTGAATGAAGTGCACAAAATAGATGCTTTGACCTCTGTGAACTGAATATGCAAAGCATCTTGTTTGCCTCTGCTGTCATTTTTTTTTGTCATTTGAATTTGTCAAATTTTGGTTATAACCTAGACCGAACTCTTCGGTCTTGCCTTTTCCCTAAGATTGATCAGTCTTGAGTTTTCACTTACGAATTTTGCCAGAAACCGGAAGACCGAATGCCCACCCCTTTAGATCGTGACTGAACATCCGAGAGTGTACTTGATTGCCTAAACGCGATTTAGACAGGTAGCAGCTGCAGTGGCCAAAACTTGCATTTGTACTGTATATTCGTAACAGCAGTACACACATGAATGCGACTATGCGAGAAATGCAGGAGAGTACGCACTCCGCTACATGTAGGAGATCGTCTCGTCCGGTGATCTCACGCTACTGTTCCATCCAGGGATAAAAAGTTTCTTAAAACACCTTCAATCATTTTTCGTAACCATATTTTTTTGAAGTGGTATTAAAAATAACGAAAAATTGACAATAAATATATACGAACAGAAACAATTAATTAGTGTTGAAAACATTAAAATATAAATCACATATTTGATTTAACATGACTGTGTAATATGATCGCAGAAATTAAGCTCATAGTATGTAAATAACAAACTCTCCTATTTAGCCATATATTTAAAATATGGATTTGATTGAGAAGTTGATGATCCTCTAAACATGGGTCAAATAGAGAAATATATGGTAATTACTGTACTATAGAAAATCCTTAAAAAATGATGATTTTTATTGGATTATGGAAACAGTCTGTAAAATAACAAAGTCGTTTTCGTTCCTATATTTTTTAGTGTTTTTGTTTTCTTCGTTTACCATTTTTAAATGGTTTGATCGATAGAGATAAAAAAAAACGAGCATCAGTCGGTTAAGAATTTTTGTGACCATGTTTACACCTAGCTACTTCCATAACCGTCGTACATGCTGCGCGATCAATTAGAGAGTTGCCACAATTTGCAAGCTAATTAAGTACCGTATTGTCACAAGTCTCGATACCTTGCTGACCCGGTGGAGGACGGTGCTGGCGTCGCCGCTGCCGAAGCAGTCGATGATCGCGGAGAAGACGACGGTCATGAGCGGCTCCGACATGCCGTTCGCCATCGCCGCCACCGTGCCGACCGCCATCAGCGCCTTGTCGACGCCGTCGGCGTACCTGAACATCCCCAGGAACGGCATCTTCCCGTCGTTGCCGCTCCCTTCCTCCTCCTCCTCCTTCCTCTCATCGTCCTCTCCTCTACCAGTCGACGCCATTGGCAAGAGTTACTGTTTCTCTCAGCTAGCTACCTAGCTGCTCCTCCTCTGAATCTCTGGTTAAGTGAGAGGCTACTCGATATCTGCCCGTCTCCGTTTTATAAATTTGTCGGGTCCCTTCGCGCGCTCTCGTGGTGAGTGGCCGACAACGACGCAACCGGAGCGGCTGCGTGATGGATATCAAAGGCGAATAAATAAATAAATCGGCACCATATATGCCCTGTCCGACTCCGATCCATTGGTTGCCTGTGCTGTGACTCTGTGAGTCTCTCCGCATGCAGTGGTACACTGGTACAGTGGGACAAGGGCCTAGGTACAAGTGTACAAATACACAAATTGGCACCCGTTATTTGCATGTGAATTAAGTGTTATAAAATTTTTAAAAATTAGTAACATTAATTGGATTATATAAGTATGTAATATGTCAGGCTAAATTCGATTTATGACTAGAGGATAAAATAAGATAGTGAATAATAGTACACTGTACAATGCAAATAAAATCTATTATATTTTTCTTAATGTATAGATCAAATTTAGATCTGTATATATATTTGGTGGTGTCTTATAGTATCAAAATATATCTTATCAAAGTTTATAAGATTTTTATATAATTATTTAAACCGCATATATACACCTAGGTATATATAATAGTACCTAGTGTAGAATATATTTTATGAAGGTATGGTTGGGGGGGGGGGGGCTTAACTACTGGTGGAATATTTTAAAGTGTGTTTAAAGTCGATTGCCCTTTAATTCATGTGCAAATTAAATACACGCGAGATGGTTACGGCCACTCGTACATAAACAGATAGGGATGTGATGATATGATGTCCTCCCGTGTTGATCTGGAAAAAATAAAATAAAATGATAATGATCATTCCCTTGTGTTTTTTATAGTGGAATCTGCAGGGTGCTAAAGGTCGACTCTCTTTTAATTCGTGCGCAATTATGGTCACTTGTACAAAAACAAATAAGATGACATATCTTGATTTGAAAAAAAAAAGTAAAATGATGACGACCGTCCCTACGTCCCATCATTGTTGTTTGGGTTAAATTTTACGTACGGTTTTGAAAATATACCATTACTATCTACCTAACTGCAACAATATCATTATAAATATGTTGAAATCGGAGATATGTAACCACATACCTCTTCACTGCATTTTTTTATTTTTCTTGGAACAAATTGTTCCTTATCTTCTACCTTCATCTGCTGCACTCTTCTTCCTCCCACGGTTGAGTGTAGCGGCAGGTAGCGCTTTGTCCTCGTCGTCCAATGACGGTGCGGACGTCAGTGATGCTTGAGCTCTGTGGCATAGTAGGTGGCGGAGCTCAACCATAGTAACGTGGTAGTCAGCGGCGAGGCCAGCGTGACACTTGCGACTGTGGAGGTGAGCATGCATTCTCCACTCGATACTCGTCACAGGAAGCCGAGCACCTAAAACCCCAAATCCTCCCCAATCGGTGCCGGCAACCACGGATACGTCCTCCGCATGGTTGTCTCCCACCTCCATGTCAAGAATGTTGCGCTCTTCACTAGCTGGCACAGCGTTTGGCGCTCCACCCTACTCATCCTCATGGACACCAACCTCCTCCTTGCCGGATGTCCGACCCCAGCACCAAGGCTGCATGCGAGGAGGCCCGCTCTGTCATATATGCCGTGGATCCACAGGCTAGAGGGATTGGACACAATTGAAAAGAGAAGAGGAGAGAGGAAGGAAGAAAGGGATGGAGGAAGAAGACATGGACAATTTGATCAACAAATTTTATGAAATAGGCTGAAAGAGTAAGTAGCGGTACATCTCAAATACACGTTGAATTGCAGTGACGTGGGTTAAATTTTGTGAATTGTAATGGTAATTTTTAAAATTTATAAACTTATGATGACATGGATCTAATTAACCCTTGTTTTTACGATGGAATATTTATAATGTTACTAGAATCGACTTTCCTTTAGTTCATGCGCAATTAAGTCCAGGAGATGTTTATGGTCACTCGTACATACTGTCATAAAAAACAGGAAAACATATTTTCTTTTTGTTGATTTAAAAATATTTAAATAGTGATGCCATCCCATTCTTTTTGTATTGGAACATGTAAAAGGTTAAAGTCGAATTTCCTTTAATTTATGTATAATTAATCAAGTCCGGAGATATATAGGGCGTGAATCAAAATAGATTTTGTGTGTTGTTTTTTTTTAAAAAAAGTTAGACTAAATTATATTCACGGCGCATCAACTTGGCATGTCGGCGTAATTTAGGACAAGAAATTTAGAAGTAAGTGTGCTATCCAGTATAAGAACTTAAAAAGTGAGTGTACGAGGATAACAATTTGTAAGGTGAGTATGATTTAATACAATAATTTACAATATTTTTATACATGTTAGTTTTTAAGTACTTATTTTATCAATATACTTGCGTTTATTTCTATAAGCATACTCAATTTTTGTCATTAAATAATGAAAAAGTCAATTAAGTTTTGTTGTGTAAATAAATTGTATTTCGATTGAGATTTGAGAAGGTGAAATAAAAAAAATCCAAACCCATGGTGCAAATTGGATGAGCAACTTGATTCCTATAGATGAAATCAAGGATTGTAAGGTAATTTCCTTTAAGATTGCTATGTAATGGTATATTGACATCATGAAAAGTTTGCATAGCACTCGTTAACTAAAACAGAATATACCTAGCCAAGTTATTGCACTAAAATTCTAAATTGCCAAATTCTTATACTAGGATACACCTACTTGTCAAGTTGTTGCACTTAGATGTTTAATTCCCAAGTTCATATACTAGATCGTACCCACCTATCAACTTGCGCTACAAGAAATTTTTTCTATCACCACAAAAATATTGCAACGAAATATTATTTGTGGTAAATTTATTATTCTATTACCATGATATAACTTTTCATGCAATTGGTAAATTATATTAAAAAAATGTACCGTTGTTGGTATAGTATTTGTTGCAATATATAGTAGGCTATAGCCACGTTGTTATGGAAAACTAACGTTGCAACATGGCAAATTTATTGCCACAATTTTTAGGCCCTTCGCACTGCTTCAGATTCCAGATTTCATGGAGCTGGACATTTCTAGCTTCACAAATTCATGGATATAGATCTATGATTACATATATAACATTTGAGTAAATTATTTTTTATTTTAGATGAAATTTAAAATTTTAAACTACTATAACATATAAACATCAAATCTACCGTGGATCTGAGATCTGGAGCTCTGCTAAACATGACCTTATTTTCGTGGCAATTGGTGATCTTTTCGGCCAAGCTACATTATCGTTGCATTAATAATTTTGAGCCCATCACAGTAAGTGTTGTTGGCCCGATTATAGTTTCTTGTATTAAGTTTGTTGCAATATAAATTTTCACTAAAAACATATAAGTTTTTAAGGGCTTTAAATTTCCGTATTTACTATACATCCACGGATAGATTTTTTTTGGTTTAAATTAGTCAAATTTTCACATGTTGGATTATGTTGAGAGATGTACTCTCGCCACAAATTTTCTCGTGGCGATAGATGGTTTTTCAAGTAGTGTTTTTGTACTGTGAGTACAATTTACTCAAAAAGTAATAATGGTATTTCATTCATCTTAATTCAATTTGGTTATGTCACATTGTGCAGTCTCTCCATCCACAAATAATAGCATTTATACCTTTTTAAATTCTACTAGAAAAAGTACCCATGCGTTGCAATGGATGAATTCTATTTTAATCTTATTATTGTTATATGGTTTAGTTAATATGAAATTTACTGTGAGAGTTCACTTGGATATATATTTTTTTAGAAAATCATGAGCTGCACTTAGGAGTCTGATTGTCTCAAGTTAGCATACGAGTTTTTTTAAACAGATTTCTTATATGATTACTTCTGTATTAACAAAAGTGAACGATCTTAAAATTCGACTCAAATACGGGTATGTATTTTCAAAAGCAAACGAATACAGATGTCATACCAAAATACCGGCAAAAACATCTTTAATTGTTATATAGATTAAAACCAAAATATAAAATTAAAACCGACTCAAACACGGATGACGAACCGTGGAAATATCTTCAATTTTTATAACCGACTCAAACACGGATGATGGACCATAAAAATATCTTTAATTTTTATAATAGTAGAGATAGCATTTCTACCCTATATTTTGTTGTTGTGCCCTTCATTAGCTGCTAACCCATATGCGCACACCCCAAACATTAATTGGCCTGTAAAATGAGGGGTATTATCATAAAAAGAAACAAAGAATATCTTTCATTTGTTTTTATCTTAATCTCTATTTTAATTAAAAAGATAGAAATTCTTATATTTGTGGATGGAGAGAGTAAATAGTTAACTGATATGATCCAATTAACAATTGCGAATTGAATGAAATGTACTATTGGTAGTATTTTATTAGACCGCATGCATGTAAAGCGCTTGGGATCACCATATTCATCAGCTCTTTCTTTTCCTTCGTGTGTGCATGTCTGTGTTATATCATATTTTCGCCAACTTTTTCATATATTTTTTGGTTATCTCTTCTTAAGTTTGGTAAAGATACTCTGTAGAGTGCATTAATTGTTGGATGATTAAGACATATATGATCTTTTGTAGTTCTCGCCTCGAGGGGAAATATGATCGATACCTACAGATCATCTAATGCCGCCAACTACAATGGTTGGTAAGAGTAGGACGTGGCGTCTCTATTTTATTTGTCCCGTACAAAAAATGGCCGATAGAACGAGGGGATGTTCTCTCGTTTGATTAAAAACCATTTAAACGGTTATGAAAAATTCTGAAAAAATTTGACAACATTCATACAACACATATATACAACTCCACAAAATATTAAGTCCAAACTCAACTCACACGCCGAGATATAAAAAAGACAAATTCAGCATATGAATAGTAGCGTACTGTTTATATCTAAATTTGTCTTTTTTGTTTCTCGATGTGTAGATCGAATTTGAATTTGAATTTTGGTGGACTAGTAGGTATCATTATACTTTACATTGTCAATTTTTTTCATATTTTTCATAACTATTTACATCGAATTTGAAAGAAAAAGATATACGAGGGGATATCCCCTCGAGGGATTAGAATCCACTCCCCCGATAGACTATATATAGTCCCAACAATAGTTGTTTGTACCACCAGTTGGAGATCTATATGTAGATTTCCTCTGAATTAACAATGATGCGGTGCTGATGCTTGCGTGATGTTGCATTATTAATTGGCAGTGTCACTGAAAATTTCTTATGTCTATAGCTGGTGATTAGCTAGCATAGCGCATCATCTCGACCTCCGAATGACAGATAATATAAATACCCAATAATAAAAGATGATCAAGGAAATTTTTCTCAGCTGTTGTTTTCGGGTGGTCGATTGGTACATGTATGGTAATGGTTGCTTTGCGGTCAAGATGAATAGATATCTGTCAAAATTAACTTTGATTGCACGCTGATTCCCTTTTGGTGTTTCATCTTCTCTGCCTCGCGTTGTTGTCGATCGATCGCGGGCTGGTTGTTCTTGCAACGTAAAGGTTACTACTTGACCAAAAACTGACTCATATCAAACAGACAACGACCAAGGTTTGTGAAAGGAACTCTTGCTATCTAGGCCAGGACAGCAGCGATTAATTATTCCGACTCGAGTTCAGACTTTAAGCTCAACTGAAGTCTAAGTTTTGTTAGGTGAGGCGAGAACATCAGCTGTTCCATCAGGCATGGGTTGCTGTACTGCCGACCTCGGCTAGTCGATCAGGTGAGACACATGGTCCCTGCGCCCGTGCATCTACCGTACCAACCTCGGCTGAGACCGCATCAGATTTACAAAGAAACGGAAAAATGTGTTCTTGCCTCTTATACTTTGTGATTTTATCCTTGTTTCTTAACTGAATCTTGTGTTGCCGATGTTTCGCTTAGAGGACTTGATATAATGGCGTAAAGACATGCATTGCCCTTGCAATTTGTCCCTACTTTCATGATGGATTTGTAATTTTGTCCATGTTTTGATATCAAGCCTATTGATATGAATTTTGCTCCTATTTTAGCATGAATTTTTCGCATTGTTAAAGCCATCCTAACAGAATAGGGGCAACCGGGCAAGCACAAGCTTTAGTAAAAAAAAAAGGATAAGATTACAAAGTTGGGAAAATAAAGATGAAATCACCATTAGAGTTAATTAACATGGCTAAGAATACAATTATCTATATAAGGAATTAATGGTTCGGTCCACATCACATGTTTTTAATATATAACGCAATTGACATTTTTTGGAATTTTTAAAAACGATTGAGTTATATATAAAAAAAATGGAGGTAACAGTAGTATACTTGCATTCTCTACGGTTCATCCGGACCGGTAGTCTAGCAGAGATTGAGTAGCACAAAAGGAATATGGATCATTTGCCATAGCATGTCGCTAACCAAAAGAGGACAATGATAAAAGTGTATAATTAGGCGCACGCCCGACCATTTGATTCATGATCAATAATTTAGATTGAAATGCTACAGTAAATTTGCATGATTGAACCTGTGAGAGATGTGTATAAGGGTACAAACATATTGTTTTCATGCCAACTGCATATTGTTTTCGTCAACGGGATTTCTCAGATTATTTGCAATCGTATAGACACATCCAGTGGCATATGTATGACTCTTTTCTTATATATAGCTCCAAATAATTGCCCACCACTGATAGTTGGAAGACCATTATCGAGTATGTATATCGAGTATGTATGTGTATGTGTAGGATACCCATATTGGACTCTACGGTGCCCGGGCTCCAAGGTATAAAACACACAAATTCTCTCAAATTTTTAAAAAAATTTAAATTGTGAGTATATACCTAGGTATATGAATTTGATTCGTACAAATACCTAACAACAAAACAACTCAAACTCAACTTTATTTCACAATTCATTATAACATACCTAACGGATTATATGTTTGGATGTTATATACCTAGAACCAAAATCTAACAAAAGTTCAAACTTAGTTCAAACTTGTTTGAACTTGTTAGTAAAGAAGTTAATGCTCATATCTAAACATTTAAAAAAATTTCATACTCATTCAAATTGGATATATACTCAATTTGAATCTTGGAACCCATACTCCATGTATGTATATATATATATATATATATATATTAAATTTGTTTGGTGCTCCATGGTGCCCGGGCACCATGATAGAAATTGAGTATATACCCAATTCAAATGAGTATAATTTTTTTTTAAATGTTTAGGTATTAACATTAACTACTTAATTTACTAACTAATTCAAAACAAGTTTGAACTGAATTTAAACATATTTTTGTTAGATTTTGAATCTAAATATATAGCATCCAAACATATAATTAGTTAGGTATGTAATATTGGATTGTGAAATAAAGTTAAATTTGAGTTGTTTTATTGCTAGGTATAGGTATGAATCGAATACTTATAACTAGGTATATACTCACAATTTAAAATTTTTAAAAAATTTAGACCAATTGTGTGTTTCATATCATGGTACCCGGGCACCATGGTGCCTCCATATAAGTTATATATATATATATATATATATATATATATATATATATATATATATATATATATATGTATATATATATATGTATATGTATATATGTATATGTATATATATATGTATATGTATATATATATATATGTATATATATATATATATGTGTATATATATATATATATATATACACGTATATATATATACATATACAGACACACACGGTAGCGCTACATGGCGCGTGTGAGGCGCCACCAATTTCCTGGCGCGCCTCCGCCCGCTCCCCGTTCCTTGTTTTCCGTTTTTTAATTTGCCAGGTGCGCCTCCTGTTCCTTGTTTTCCGTTTTTTGCCAACGAATTTTCTAGCGCTTCTAACCGCCCCCTGCCACGTTCCCCCATCCCCTGCCTGCATGTAGATTGAGTAAAAAATTTACTCGTCAAATAAATCCACATATGGAATATTTCTTCAGTTAAAATTTCACTTGTAGTGTAGTTTCAAGTTATCGTACACTCTTAGGTTCGAGTTAAAAAATAACCCATAGATATCGGTACAGTAAATCTGAACATAGAGTGTTTTGTGATGAGTAAAATTTTAATTTAAAGGCTATTTGATGATATTTTAATCGTGGCCGGCCCTGATTTTCCGGTTTTTTAGTCCACCTGCAGCTTTCCACTTCTCTCCCCTGTGGCCCTGCCACATCCTTTGTTGGTTTGCACCGCTCCTATAGAGAGTTAAAAAATTACTCACCTCTATCATCTATTCTCAATTCTAATTTAGTTGTCCTATTAGACACAGAGTAAAATAATTAATCGTCTCGATGAAACAATTATTTCTGTATTAACGAGAAAAATAAAGAGAATAAATCAATGTATGGTAAAGAAAAATAATTACTCATCTAGGTAAAAGAATTATTGTGCCTTCTTAGGAAAGAAATCGACGTCTCTGCCTCAGTGAAAAAATTACGTTGTTTAACCAGTATATATAAAGGGTAGTTTTATCAAGGTATACATGGCAGTAATTTTTTTACTTACAAATTTTAACTGTGTTTCTTTTCGATGAATGAAGGGATAAAAGCCATTACAAATCTTACCGCACAGGCTGTACGAATAAAAAAAATTGCACTGTGCAACAAAAAAAAAATTACACGGCAGCGTTTTGTTGACTAAGGCTCTGTTCGTTGCTGCCCGTTCCCAACTCTCCCATCTCGATCTCCGTACGCATGTTTTTCAAACCGTTAGTTCGGTACGTTTTTTATAAAAAGTTTCTATATGAAAGTTGTTTAAAAAAATCATATTATTTCATTTTTGAAAAAAAATTAGCTAATAGTTAATTAATCACGCGCTAATGGATCGCTCCGTTTTTCGTGCTGGAGGCCACAGTTCCGAACATGCAGTCTCGAACGCAGCCCAAGTATTGTTGGCTATCGCCAAACCGCCCATCCTCTTCCCTGAAGTGAGGCAGGAGGATTCATTGTTATCCATTGCTGTGTCAGAGGCCGGATTGTGCAGGCGGACGAGCCATGGAGGACGGCCGTCGGGAGGAGGAAGGGATGCACGATTCGCTCACCAGGACGCGCATCGGTGTTCTAGATCCACCGGTGCTGGTTTTTGAAGACAGACGCAACTAGCGCCGGCGACCTGGTCCAGGAGCAATCGATGTCATAGGAGCGGCGATGGGGACAGCCAGAAAAGTGATGCCGGCAGCAGCTGTTCCTACTCGTGGTGGTGACATCGAGAAGACGAGAACGAGTGCGCCCCCTTCTGAGCCCGTCATACGAAGCGCCTCCTGGAGTCGACCAACAGCCCAACGGCGACCGCAATAATTGGAATCAACCAGAACAATCCGGCCGCCTCCTCTACGCTCCAGGTCGAACGCAGCAGCGGCAGGTGAGCGAGGAGGACGAGATGACTGTGGACTGCGGCGCCAAATCATGATGTCAATGTCACAGCCCGCTGCCGCCCATAGACGCCTGTCCGACATGCCATCCGCGACCTCAGCGACTGGCCGCCAACCACCTCCTCCCGAGACCCATGCCATGGGCAGATCTGGTGCCGCCGATGCCCTTTCCGGCATGGTGGTCCTCCTCCCAAGGGGTGACGCGCCGTTGGATCTGGGCCGCTGTCGGCCACCATTCCGCCCCTCTTCCACTGCGGTTATAGGTGGCTTGGGAGTTAGGACACGCAGAAGAGGAGGGGATCACCGCCGGTCTCTATCGGTGACGAGGGGCACCTGCGCCAACAGACTCCTCTCGGGGCACCTGCGCCTAACGTCGCCGGCTGCATCGTCGCGGACATGGTCGCCACTATTCACTCAGGGTGCCGCGTCCTCCATCCAAGAGCCGCCGCCACCGCCAATCTCTATCGGCGACGAGGGAAGTTTTTCTCCTGCACGCCTGCTCCGATCGCCGGTGACGAGAGAAACATCCTGATCCAGAAAATACGGAAAAAAAATTAGAGAGATGAAATGGTCAGTTATTGTCGTGCAGTAAAAAGGGTATAAATAGGGTGATTTAATGGTGGGATACAATAGTTAAAAAATTACTATTACTTCATCGGTAGTGAGGTGTTAAGAAGATGATAGTAAAAAATTACTAGCTGCAACAGGTGGGGATGAGACTGGACAGGGGATTGGAGGGGTGCTTGTGAGGCGTGCTATGAAGCCACGTGGCACCTTAGGTTCCTGTGTAGTAGTGTTATATATATATATATATATATATGAAAATTCTTTGATAGGACGACTTGAAATAGCTCTTTTATTAACGACAGCATCTGTTCGTAATGGATGAACAAAAGACTAGTTCTTGGTATAAAGTTTAGGACCCCTAATTTTTGTCCCATGATAATAAGGCAAAATTGGACACCACCTAGACACGGGAAGACTCCTCTCGATCGGGTAGACAAAGAAAAACCAAAAAGGCACACTGACGAATCTACAGATGTACAAGGAACAAAATGTACCTTTCCAGGATGCAATAGGCTACAATACATAACTGCATTTGTTAGGTATCCATCCAAAATCTCCACGAGAATATTTTTCGGTGCGTGCTTTTGGTGTCAGTATCCTTAAATTTCTTCTCCTTTATGTAAAAAAAAATATTTGTAACCATTAACCCAGGGAATACCTTAGTAATATTTATGTATTTTCCTACTGCTTTCAGTCAAATATAATTATTCTGCTTTCTTTTTCTCCAATACAGTTTGATAAATAGGGATTTTGCCTTTATATATTCTCAATTTGCACTACTGAAGATAATGCCCCACATCTTAACTTTGTGGATGTGTCAATCACCTTAGGCGCATAATGTTTTGTTGGTTTATCATGCGAGGAGCATATGCATGCTCGATGTGACCAGCTAATCCCTTCTTTCTATATAGTTAATACCCAAAGCTGATCTGTGGTTAAGCCACATCATCATTTAATTGTCAGCCATTGGATGCAATCTGAACGGTCGCAGATGGTCGCACATGCGTGAATTTAATTTTATTCGTTAGGACTTAAAACTAACGGGGTTTCCTAAAAAAATAATCAGGGATTTTAGAGGAGTTTACAGGATTTACTTCAATTCCTCTATTATTTCTAGCTTCCTCCACTCTAAGAGCAAGTTTAATAGTATAGCCTACTAATAGCTCCAAATCATCTATAGCCAACGTAATAGCCAATTCATCCAATAGTTGCTTACTATACTATTAATATTTGGTTCCACCTGTCATATACACATTACGTCTTGGAGTCTGTGTTGTAGCCCGTTGCTCTTCTCTCTCTTCCTTCATCTCTTTAAAATATGTTTATAGCTGGCTTATAGCCTGCTATAGTACCTACTCTAAGGAAGGCCTAAGATAATTTTATTGTATAATCAGCATGTATGTTTTAGCCAAGTACTCCATCCATCTCAAAATATAAGAGATTTTAATTGGATTGGACTTTTTGGACGGAGGGAGTAATTCATTTTCATTTCTTAGACAAATCTCTCCATCTCAATTGGTTGGCACCTTTCACTTGGCTGTAAGGTGATTGCCATAGTGCCATCAAAGATCAAGATATGCCAATCAATTACATATTTGATGGGAGCAATTAATATGGTCATGTCCACCTCCCTTGTTGTCGCCGAATTTTTTATTTATAATAAATAATTACCCTTAAATTAAACAATTAGTAAATCGTTGGGGGATTTACAGGAGTAGGATGGACGCTAATACAGAAAGCGTCCAGAATTGGACGCCGTTGTAAACAACGTCCATACTTGGATGCTGTTGGAACCAGCGTCCACCTCCCTGGTGCAGCCAAGCCACGAATAGAGTGAGAACAATCAAAAGAAAACCCTGGCAATCAAAAGAAAACCCTAACTCAAGCAATGAGCGCTCGATCGCGCATGCTGGCAGCCGGCCACGCATCGTCGTAACTCATATACGAGTTCGCCCTCTCTACGACTTTGATCCATCCGCTTCGTCGTCCAAGCCACTCTCGTCGTCGACGCCGGCGCCTTCGATTTGTCCGTGTTTTACGGCGCCACCAATCCTGCAATCCAGCCACGGCGACGTGTGCATTGGCAGCTCTCTCGTCGTGAGGCAACAGGTTTGCCCTGCAATTTATATCACGCATGCATGTCTTTTCACTTATAGCATGTCTCTGCTCACCCTCATCTAATTAGCATTAATTGATATGTACTACATTGTTCATACCTACTTGATATATGACATGAGTGTTTTATTGAATATATGTATAGATTATTATCCAACTAGTAGACATATACCATGCCTTTGTTAATTGTTGAGTTTGTTTGGAAGACACAGCCAGGAAATAAAATGACTATTGTTCATTGACATTTTTAATAAGCAAAACAACATTTTTTAAAACTTGAAAGGATATATCAGCAGATTATTATCTAACTTAAAGTTAATTATATAACTTGTTTAGTTTGTTTTGCAGAGTTGACTGAGAAAAAATGATTATTGTTCTAGTGTATGTTAATGGGAGAATACAATATGGAGCTAAGGGTGCAGAATATAATATTCCTCCAAAAATAACTTTTCCGGCAGTTGAGGCTACAACCTTTGAGGAAGTCAAAAAGGAAATTTTTCAAGCCCTTGGATACACTGAGGATCATTGTGCAATGAATATCCAAGCTCGGTTTGATATCGGAAACCCTGGACCACAATATTTTCAATTGATTCCTATTTATGAAGACAGGGGATGGAGGATGATATTTGAGAAGACATGTGGGCAGGCTGTTGAGCTTTATGTTGAATGTGCCTATACGGAAGCAAGATTAAGTCAGGTTAATAGTACAACCTTGGTTGCATCAACTAGGCATTCGGAAAGGGATGGCTCAGGTGTTTCTTTAGAGCCAGGTACAGTTCATTCACAAGCAAAGGTTGTACCCACTTTAGCAGATGGTCTGCATTCAACAACAGTTCAGTTGTCTTCACCTATCAACCAGGATAATGTGGTTTCCGAAACACAACCAACTATAGATGATGACAATACTGCAGAAGACACATATGTTGGTGAGGAGACAGACCTTGATGAGGATAGATTTGGACTAGACGATGACAACGAGCAGGATTGTGATGGTGCCCTTGATAATAGTTCAGATGATGAGCCCCCAGAACCACGAGTTGTTCATTTTGTCAATGCATTTCCTTTTATGCGTGCATCTGGACAAAATCCTATAAAAGCATTTAGTGATATATCTGTGTTGAGGGAGACTACAGCAGACGAGAGTTTCTTTGGACGTAAGAATCAATTTTCTAACCCACTAGCAGAAGTCTTTTGATTCAAAAGAGCACCTACAAATTGCTATAGGTGAGTTTCATATATGTAAAAATTCAGAAATCAAGTACAGCACAAGTAGTCAGTCTAAACTTGTAGCTGAATGCACGGATAATAGCTGCATGTGGAGGCTCTATGCAACTCCCACAAAGATAGGTTCAGGTTGGATGATAAGGAAATGTCCCTATGCTCACACCTGTCGAGCACCGGCTGATAGATTTGATCATGCTCAGTTATCATCTTCTATGATTGCTAATGTGATACGTGATGCATTAAGGGATGATCTGGAATTGAGTATAAAAAATGTGAGGTCACTAGTCCACTCCATGTTATCTCGAGGGTATGGGATAGAGTTTTCAAGTCCTCCCAAGCGTTGAGAATCAAAAAACACAGTGAACATACCATTTGCTTGGAACCAACATCTATGCTCCTTCAAGCTAGCTGCGTCGAAAGGACAATCCTCTTGAACGATTGTTGCTTCAATCCCATCATATTGTTGCACATATTTGGCATGGAATTTATTCCAATCGCACACTTTTCCTCCTACATGCTCACTTTGCGTAGCTTCCGAAGCTCAACCTCACCATGTGGAGGCGGTGCTGGAATTAATTGTTTTCTTCCAAACTGTCTCATTACCCTTTCTGGATAATGGAACTCTACAACCCAAAAATGGATGAGGTAGTCTAGCAAACCACCAAGTACGGTCATTCTGAATTTGGATAGGCATCTGCTCTATGAGACCTTCATATGGTTGCCATTGTACAGTACCTTCTCGAATCAAGTCAATTTGGTTTCGGTAGTATTGAGTGCCTGTATAATATTAGTATAAAAAGATAAGCATGTCGACATATATGTTGTTTGTTATAAGAATCTACAATGAGACATAATTCAAAAGATATGTAAAACATTACCACAATTATGTGGGGTGGGGAATTCATGATAACTCCACCATTTGGCCCCAAATATAGGATAGCCATCTGATTCTTCTTCTTCTTGCTCCTCCACTTCATCCGTCTTTTGAATTATATTTTTTGGACGACCTAATGGCAACCGTGACCATGACCACAATTGTAGCAATACTAGAGGGCCAAAAATTTCTGATCTTGCCTTCTCAGCACCATTGTTCAACTGCCTGTACAACATAGCAAGTACAGCTCCTCCCCAATTGTATTCAGTGCGGGTCGCTAAATTATCCAAAAATTGGAGGTACATTGCAGGCACACTATCTCCAATTGAAATGAATCAGTAAAAATAATGGAGCCAAGAATTTCTAAGACAAGTGCTCGACTATGCCAATCGATCTCCCGTTGTGTTGGGTTACTGGGCATGACACGAAAGCAATCACGCAATTTGCTCAGAGTTATGGAGTATCGTGAGTAACTCAGTGCAAATGTATCATCTTCCTTTTTCCTCTTTTTCTTCTTCGTTTCTTGATCTTCTGGTGGAATCCCAAGATACCTCTCAATCATATCACTCCAATTTCCATCAGATTGGCCCACAATTAGTTTTCCACTGATTGGCAAACCCCAAAGGCAACTGATATCTTGCAAAGTAATTGTCATCTCCCCTATCGGTAGATGAAAGCTATTTGTCTCAGGCCGCCAACTTTCTACCAAAGCAGATATCAAATATTTGTCAATTTTGATACTCCTCATCTTTGCAATTTGATAGAAACCAATATTTTGTAGAGCCGATCGGCACAATGGGTGGTAAGGGATTCCAACGCGATGGTGCCGTATATTCATTGAACTACTAGGCTACATCAAAGATAAAAACAATTACTCATGGGAACCAAGATGAATATATTTACAAATCGACAAGAAACCAAACTAAGTAGACAGCTCACTTTTTCTGAAATTTTAGATACTTTGTGCTGCCCATGAGGCATCCATAGTAAATCACTGAACCGATCACTGTCAGCCATTTTTTAGCTGCACAAAATGTTAACAACCAATAAGCTAAATCAGTATTTCAATTCTACTGTGTGAATAAATGTAATTCCAGTTCCGAAGTTGGAACTCCAATGACAACTCTGATGCAGTAGACATATATTTTATAAAGATATCTATTATACATTAGACTTATCAGGATGAACCTGTGTTATATTTTTGAAGCCGGTTCTTTTTTTTTTAGAAGTTGTGAAGCCGGTTCTTGATTCTCCATCTCCTGTAATTACCATCCATAAATTGTGTTCCAAAATGTTTATTAAATAGGTTACAACAAAATAAGTTAGTTAAATCACCTTGACTATAGGAGTTCTGGGCTTGGACGTCAATGGTGGCTGCCAAGCTTCCAAGATGAAAACAGATGACAGCACCTGGCAGGAGTCGAGGCAGACAACAACTTGCAGCCACCAGGGAAGACAGCAAGCTACGGATGGAAGCGGCCGACGGCAGCCACCTCTCAGAACTTCAGAAGTCGATTCAGGCGGTGGCGTGGTCTTCCGGTGGTGGTGGACAGCGACGGCGGACTCCCGGCGTAGTGTACGACGGCGGCGGCGGCCCCCTGCCTTAGCGCTGCCGCGCCATTTGCCTCGTGGGTAGTCCCTACGCTCAGTCGGAAGGAGGAACAGACTCCAGAGGTTGAAGCGGACGGCGGCGGCGGCAGACTCCCGGCGTCGATTTGGACGGCGGCAGCGGCACCCTGCCCTAGCGTTGGGGGATTTTTCTTTTTTCTTTTTTCCTAATCGCGATGACTAGCGCCAGGTTATGACCGCACCAACCTGGCGTCCACATCTGTACGTTAATTGTAATAGCGTCCACATCTGGACGCTGTTTCTAGTAGCGTCCATCTTACTTTGGTGAATGTTATCCTCTAATTACTAATAATTTAATTTAAATAATATTATTTATTATAAATAAAAAATTCGGTTGTTGTCGTCTCCGACTGGCAGTTTGTTCTACCACTCATTTTTCTAGCATTTAGTAGTAGCTGGAGCCGGAATGTCAGTTCCTTGCACTCACAACTTGTCATTGAAATTGTAAGTTTGCCTATTGTCATGTTAGTATTCACTTGCATGGCAGCATATGTATTTCACATGCATGATGTCATCGTGGCATCATCTCACATTCTCACTAAAATAAACTGTTGATGGTTGTCTCCTAAGTCTGCATTCTTTTCTTCAATTCTAAACTATAACTTCCTTATTTTTCATTAACACATTTTTCAAATTGCTGAATTATACTTTTTTTAAAAAAGAACTTTTTATATATATATGTTTCTTTAAAAATTAAATAAACATATTTTTTAAATTGTAATAACTAATACTCAATTATTCATGTACTAATGATTTATCTTGTTTTACGTGCTAATGAAAAGCTAAATTAAGTTGGAGATTCAAACATACCCTAAGTCCTAGCAAAGTTCATTTGGTATGCACGTTAACGTTCGATTTGCGTAGGTTATATTGATCTTAATTTGGAATTATGGGGTGTTTGGATCCAGAGACTAAACTTTAGTCCCTGTCGTATCGGATGAATTTGGAGTATTAAACATAGACTACTTACAAAACTAATTACATAAATGAGAGCTAATTCGCGTGACAAATTTTTTAAGCCTAATTAATCTATAATTAGCGCATGTTTACTGTAGCATCACATAGGCTAATCATGGATTAATTAGGCTCAATAGATTCGTCTCGCGAATTAGTCCAGCGTTATAGAATGGGTTTTATCAATAGTCTACGTTTAATATTTATAATTAATGTCCAAACATCCAATGTGATAGGGACTAAAAAGTTTTACTCCAATCTAAACAGGGGCTTATTCCATATAGATCTTTAGAAAAAGGTCTTAATGGCAAATCAAATATTGTCGTGAAATGTAGTGCATGTTAGGACCAAAGTATAATTAATGAGACTATTTACTGTTGATATTGCTGTAGAAGTTATGGGTTAGCTAGGGGTAAAAACGGTACGGAAATTTCCAAGATTTTCGGCTACCATTTCTAGTTTGCACCGACCGTTTTAGTCGGTATCGGTAACTGACAGTGGTGGAAATGGAAACGGTAATATCTTCTAAAAATGGTAGCGGAAATGGGATGGGGGTTTTTCCGACCGTTTTATCGGCAACCGTACTTGTACAGTAATTTCCGTCAAAATTCTGAAAAGATTATGAAAGTTCCCCAGCGGTTCAGCCAGCCCAACCCATCGGAAGCCCATGAATGAAAGAAGCCTGGTAGGCTTGCAGCCTATAAAAAGGGGAAGTGACCAAGGAAAATGTTGTAATCCCTATGACGTTGCATGTGGATTTTGCTGAACTTTGGTCTCCTCAACTTATCGATGTTGAAGTATTGTTGAACTTCGTTTATATTGTTTGTTAAACTTATTATCATATCATTAATCATCATATAACGGTGTTATGTGGAGTGTGATGATGCAAGAATAAAGTTAAAAAATCAGTTACGTGCATAGTTAAATGTGTGATATGCCACACTCCGTTGATTGTGACATGAATTTTTGACTTCCGACCAATATCGGTATATTCCGTTCCGATTCCATTTTCAAGAAAAAAAAATGAAAATGAAAATGATATAGGGTTTTTCCAACTGTTTTCATCCCTAGTTAGCTCCATAGTTTGTAGACTTGTAGTTGTAGTCTAAGATAATGGTTTTCAAATTCTCTAGTGTATCCACTCACCGAAAAGAAAAAAAAATTGGTGTATCATGAGACCTGAGATACCAAAATATAGGATATGTTTAACGAGCTTTTTAGAATCAAAACCTCATCCAGATTTTGAGAAATATATTTACAGAATCTTAAATAAAAGAAACTAAGAGCTATTTTTCAGCTTTTCTAAATTCTCGTAAACTGGTTATTAATTAGTAGATGCTACTCCGAATAACACCCCAATCAGGACCGTAATGTCTCTCATACCAACACTCCATGATCTCCGCCAACGCTTCATGAAGGCGTACTTTGACTTTACGTGATCCGTCCCCGGCCGCCATCTGCCCATCTCCTCATGCGGCCATCGCCGGCGCTCGCCGGCGGCGGCAGGACGGTCGCAAACCTTCTCTCCGCCACGGAGTGGATGCTTCCTTCTCCGGCCACCCAAGTCCACACCATCTCCGTCCTCCCCTCCCACTCACCGCCGACCCCTCCTCACCACTTCGCCTTCTCCAACCTCACCACCGCGCCTAAGCGCAACGGAGGCAAGGGGGAAGAGGAGGGGAGCCCAAGGTTCGAGGTGGTGCGCGACGACCTCCTCCACCCGCTCGCCAATGGCAACAAGGCCCGCAAGCTCGACGCCCTCCTGCCGCTCCTGCGCCGCCGCGGCGCTACTGACGTTGTCCGTGCTCACCGTTGCATTCCCCTTCACCCAGCCTTGATCACATCTTGTTTTTCAAATCTGATGGTGTCTTCACTGTTCTGGACTTCGGATTGCAGGTGACTTGTGGGGGTTGCCAGAGCGCCCATGCTGCAGCCACTGGTGAGATATGGATTACCTTTTCTTTTTTTCTTCGTTCCACTTGAATCTGTGTGTAATTTCTAGTTCATTCTTTACATGAGCTATGACCTTATAAGACTTGGTAAACGATCCCAATGCATCCCTGCAAAATTGCTCTCTAGGTCATGCAGATTTGTCCCTTGATTAGCGCGCTGATATAGTGATTGTACTGCTTTTCTTTCTTGAATTCGGTTGAGTCCAACGAAAATGTTGCTTTGCTCATAGCATTCACATTTTTTTTTCATTTACTGCATTAGCGGTCCACTGTGCTGAGTGGGGAATGAGGCCACACATATTGCTGAGAGGTGAACAGCCAGATATCCCGACAGGCTACAATCTTATCTCTTTGATGTTTGGCAATGTGGTTTATGCCTCTCGGTCAGTGTACGCACACAGAGATGAAATGCTTTACAATCATGCCAGAAAAGTTGCAGGTACAGGTGGTACAGTGTTGTGGGCTGATGATATTAGCAAAGAGGATTTTGTTTTAGATGAAGATAATGGTTGTGAAATTGGTTCAAGAAGAGTAGTTATTATTAAGGAAGGGGCTGGTGACGTCCAAGCATTGCTAGGTAAGTAATGGACTGTTGCCCTGAACTCCTGATTTTAGTTCCGTTCATCAATAAAAATAAATTTTCGACAACAGAATAATCTAATACCCATAACTTTGAATGCATGTGTCCTTGTATTGCTATATTTGCTTAGAGGTCGAAAATTTTCACTGAGTATTAGGATCAGGGCAGTCAATTTTGCTTTCACAGTATGTTGTTTTCTTATCACTTGTTAATCTGAAACCTTTAACTTGGGCCCCAAAGAAAAGGGAATCTTGCATATTTCACATGGCTTTGTTGTACCTTCAGGTGTTATTCGGCTAGTGGAGTACCTTTACAATCTGTCATCATTTCATAAACATGAGAATGTTCATGTCGTGGTAGATGCTGGGACAGGCACAACAGCTGTGGGGTTAGCTCTTGGAGCGGTATGTCTAGGGTGCGTTTGTTAATACTACTTGCATATTATGCTGCCAGAATAAATTGAGAGTTATCGTTACAGCTTTTGTACACTTTGAACTTTTGAGAGTTTCTAATGGTATGACAGATATCATGATTTTCCATTTCTTTTATATAAAGGCTTTGTTGTTGGAGATACTTTTGGAATATCTAAAGCACAACAATGAGAACAGTTCTTGCACTTGATCTATCAAAGAAAAATTGGGATAAATTAATGTCTCTGATGACAAATGTGGTGCATTTTAACTTGGTCAAGCAATACTAATTAAAAATAAATTTTCATCACCTAGTATTTCCATGTCTATGTTCATCACCTAGTATTTCCATGTCTATGTTGTTGCTTTCTCCATCCATCTTTGCTAGAGATCACAGTTTTTCTCACGATCCTTGCAGATTGCATTGGAGAGTAACTGCTGTCATGCTTGCTGACACACTCGAAAGATATAAAGAACGAGAGAAGTCCTTAATATCTGACTTTAAGAAGTTTTGCCATAACAATTGCCATGAAATGGTGGGAGAAAATGATATTGGTGACAGTTTAGTTGAATGGGTAGAACGATTTTCACCAAGACGGTATGCTTCAACCAATTAATCTAATATGCTGCATTTTACTGAGCATTCATTTTATTCAATACATACTGCTTTCTCAAGTGTTTCAATGCAATACAATGCTGTCTTGGGTCATTTTCAAGGCATGTCACTATAAATTACAGAAGATTATGGACGTATTCATGATTTTGTAATTTGAGGGTGTTCATTTACTAAGTACTAGTTTCCTTATTACTATCTAGTAATTTATTGGTAATATTATAGTCGGCGGTTGAAGTGGACTTGATGTTCTGATTATTATTTGTTTTGGTGAATAATTATGTCCTTCTCATGCCTTTAGTTCTTGCTATTAGAATCTCTAGAATTTGCGTTCGAATACTGATTTTTCTTCGGGCCTTTTTTTTTTTTTTGTTCAGATTTGGCAAGGTGCTGAACGGTGAAATTGCATTATGCCGCCAGATTGCGCAGCAAACTGGTATCCTGTTGGATCCAATGTACACCTTAGCTGGTTGGGAGCAAGCTGTTGATCTATGTGTTGGAGACAGTAGAACCAAAGTGGTGATGATCCATACGGGAGGAACGCTTGGCTTCTGCGGATTGGCGCAGCGGTACTCATCGCACTTCACCTCGGATGAGCAAACTTAACCAGGCCAACCTTACTGCAAGAGTGCAATTGCATTTTTACCTCTATTTATCCTCCTTTTTTAAGTCCTTTTGCCACTTCCCAGAGAGGTACTACTTTTGTATACGAGTCAGAATTGCTTGAATAGTCAGAACTCTGAAACTCTGAATTGAATTGTCTAGCCACACTCCAGAACAGACAATGTCATCCTGCTGATCTATTGTGATTACCCATCAAATTCATGGTCTTTGGCTGAATCTGCTTCCCATTTTCATCTGAAGATTGAAACATACGCACGCTGAAGAGCCGTAACTCTGATGGTGGTGCAGTGCAGGTATAGTTCTGGAGTCTGAAATCCTTCCAGTCCTCCACCGCCTCTGGATCCCGCGCAAGGAAAGCAGTGGTGGAGACGCGGGCGATTTTTCCCGCGAGAGTCGAGACAGACACGATCGCGAGGCGTCGAGAACGACGACGACGTCGTTGACATCGTCGACGACCCCACGAGAGCGCGACCGCGGGTGTCGCTCGCTCCACCCACGCACGCACGCACGGCACGTTGGCGCGCGCACGGCGTGACGAATCGGACAGGCCGCAGCAAAGTTCTGGACGCAACACGACACGACGTATACGTCACGACCCCCACCGCGCGAGATCGATTGGGCCGCGCGCGCGCGCGCCACGCACGCACCGGACGCAACGGCCCCGTCTCGTCGTCGCCATCGGGACGGCTGGGCCGCACGCTGCTCCTCGGTCCTTCGCTCGTCTGCTCTGCCTGCCGCACGCGGACGCGGGTCGGCGCGGCGGAGTGGGGGTGGGGTCTATGGCCGCCGCGGGTGCGGGGGCGAGCGGACCGGCGGCGGAGACGGCGGCCGCGACGTTCCGGCGGGTGTACGGCACACTCAAGGCAGAGCTTCTCAAGGACCCCTCCTTCGACTTCAACGACGACGCCATCCAATGGCTCGAGAGCGTCAGTGCAACTCGTAACTCTAGTTTTTTTTTTTTTAGGCATTGTCCTTAATTAGACTACAATTGATGAAATATTTGATGTTTTTTTGTCTCCTTTAGCTTTGGTACGATCTGCAAGTTGCAACTTCTTCATTCTGCAATTTGTCAATGTATAGCTGCAAAAAAAAAAAAATCACTGAACCTTATCTCTGAACAGATGCTGGACTACAACGTGCTTGGTGGTGAGAAAAACATGCTATTCAGAACAATGCGACCAAACCAAACAATGGCACATTGCGATATGGTTGGCAAGTGATTTAGTCATTTAAGATCTCTGCTCGTGTACAGGAAAATTGAACCGTGGCTTGGCTGTTGTTGAGAGCTACAAAATACTGAAAGCTGCTAGCGCAACAGAACCGAGCGAGGAGGAATTGTTTCTTGCATGCATCCTTGGTTGGGGCATCGAATGGGTACATGATACTTGTATGATTTAGTGACTTGGGATTATGAAACAACAATATTAGCAAAATATTTTCTAAACTTTATTGTTCTTTGAGTAACCTGCAGCTTCAGGCCTATTTTCTGGTTCTTGATGATATAATGGATAACTCACAAACTCGACGAGGAAAACCCTGTTGGTTTAGGCTTCCCAAGGTTTGTCAAGTAGGATTAACTTGTCCACATAGAAATGTCCTTGTGTTACTGTAGATTCTCGAGTGTTGTTAAAATGTTATGATTGTACTCCAACTAAACAAAGGAAAAGGTAAAAATAATAACGGATGATAATATTGTTCTCAGATGGTACTGTTGGCTAAATAGCAAGGGGCAGCTCCACACTAGGGATAGGTTTGATCATGGTATTAGCTTGATTATCTAGTAACTAGCATAAGATGCAAGGAATGATAATAGATATGTAGATTAATGCTGTTTACAATTTGAGTCCTTTCCTTGTCTTGGTTAAATGGTGATTTAGCTCATATTTTCTACCTTGAGCAGGTCGGCCTCATAGCTATAAATGATGGACTCGTCCTTCGCAGCCAAATTTCAAGGATCTTTAGGCGCTATTTTCGTGGAAAAAGTTACTATGTTGATCTCCTAGATTTATTCAATGAGGTAGTTTTACATTCTTAGGATTTCTCTTATTTGAGAACCAATTTCATTACTGAAGCATAATTTTGTTACTTCCTCCCTAGGTTGAATTTCAGACAACTTCAGGCCAGTTATTAGATCAAATTACAACAAATGAAGGAAGGAAAGATCTGAACAAGTATAATGTACATGTGTATGTCACTGAATTACGAATTTCTCCATGGTGTCATACTGACATACTGCTTGCTTAGTGCCCTAGAAGGCAGTTGTTTGTCAGTTTCATTTTTACTCTTCTTGCTTGATAATAATCATTTTTTAATTTTATGCAGATATAGGCGCATTGTGGAATATAAGACAGCTTACTATTCATTTTATTTGCCGGTAAAAATGAATGACTCCCATATAATATTTTGAAACTTTTATAGCATCAATTCAGGCTGTTGCTCGTCGATTTCTTCAAACTGAGAATGTTTCCGCTTTTGCTGCCCCTTGGGGAAATGTTTTATACTTTTCATGAATACTTACACTGTTCCAATATGTGGCTAATCAAAGTAAACTTAGAAATCTAATTCAAATGATCAGCTTTCGCTGTACCATGACTCATGAGCATGGTTCCTCACAAACAGGGGTACATATAGCTCAGAATGAAACTTGATAGTCCTAGAAACAACTTCTTGTAATTCATCTTGTGGAAAAATGCTTGTGCACATGTCGTAGTGAGGTTGAGTTTTGTGGTTGTTTTTGTTTGGTATTCACAAGCAAAACTTTTTCAACCTTACAAGGTTGCATGCGCACTGCTGTTGTTTGGTGAGAGTTTGGACAATTATGTTCAAGTGAAGCATATCCTAGTTGAGATGGGTGTTTACTTTCAAAGTCAGGTAAGATCATCTTGATGTTTCGTTCTCTTTTCCACTTGAATGCTTCTCTTCTTGGTTTTTCTGTTTTCATTCATATCAGTATCGCTAGTAAGGTTTTCTTTCCAGGATGATTATCTGGACTGTTTTGGTGAACCAGAAATTATTGGCAAGGTAAGTACACTCCTGCAGTACTATCACAAGTTTCATAGTACACTATCAAATGTTCTTTGGACTTGATCCCCAAGCAATCTTACCACAGATAGGAAGTGACATTGAAGATTTCAAGTGTTCTTGGCTATTTGTTCAAGCAATTGAGCGCGCTGATGAGAAACAAAAAGGAGTCTTGTTTGTAAGGCCCCCGCGCAGTACTAAACTGTATCTTTGCATAGTTAAGCATGACGTCTTATTCTGTGAATGGCATGATTGCAGGAAAATTATGGGAAATCAGATCCAGCTTGTGTTGCCAAAGTGAAGGATCTATATAACGAACTTCATCTCCAGGTGTTCCCCCATTATTTTTGTTTTCTTTTAAAATATTTTTTATACATAAAATGGTTTTTTGTTTTCCATTTTGTCGTTCAACGTTGAAAAATGTGTCTTTTTTTTTCCCTTAAGATGGTATAATCCAGCCAAGTTTCAGCCTTCAATCCTTGATTTTGAATGTTCGACTTTTTACAAAAAGATGCAATGAAGCCTTGATATTATATGCAACCGAGACGCTTACCCAAAAAATGCTGTGATCTGTATCTGTTTACTCATTTCTTTCTGCAGTTGCCGCGTGCTTTCCTGCCATGACAAATTCATTTATCATACCTGATTTTTTTTTAATCTTTCAGCGGGTGTTTTCTGAGTATGAAAGGGAGAGCTATGAAAAGCTGATCTCAGCCATCGAAGCACAACCGAATGAAGCAGTACGAGCGGTTCTGAAATCTTTTCTGCACAAGATCTACAAGAGGAGCAAGTAGAACACGGCTGAAAAATAAGGCCAATCTTGGCATCTCGTGGATTATTCTGGTTCTTGGCTTCTTGTTGGGATGTATAGCATAGGTGTGATAGGTTTCTAACTTCTGGGACTTTGCAACGAGGAACGTGCCTGATAAATAAGAAAAATAGTTTCTCGTTATATGTTCCATGGATCATATGGCTAGCAGGATATTTCATATTGCACAACATGACCAGTGTGCTGAACAGCTTGGCGATTACATCTATTCTCTGCTTGCATAAGTTGCATAATACTATGAGATTAAGAACTTGTAACAGATAAATTGCTGGGATGTTTTTCTCTTGCGGAAAAATGGAATAACAAAAAATACTTTCTTTGTACTTTATTAAATTTGTTAATGTGTATATGATCATTTATCAAGATATTGTTACAGCTTTCCTATCCTGTAATTAGTAAATACCATCGGGAGAAGGGTTGAGCATTCTTCATTCTTCGTCACAAGATACCTGATCTGATCCTGCCTCATTCTGTCGTTTGGATATTGCAATGTAGCCGAGCTGACAAGCTCCAAAACTGATGCTCTGTACATCAAACCTCTTCTGTCCCAGTGGTCTATGCACAAATCTGAACACTATCAATAATAATACACTATGGTACTCCGGTCACTCCGCAGATTCAGCTGCAGATGCTACTGAACCTAATGATGCTGATGGACTATAAACTATGGCCGGCCATGAAAAACTAAAAATGAGAACTCGTATGATCAAAATTTTGTAGTAATAGTTAAGCCAGTAGAGCAGATTTTAGCGGACCGACCGTCCCAGCCTCCAATAGATGCATGGCTGCACTGTAGGAGAACTTCCTGGCAAATAGAAAACATGGAACGGATGTAGTATTGCATTGGCACCACTCGGTTCTGTGCTCCATCTGATAATTCACATGATCAATACCCTGCAAAATGCAGCAAACTTTAAGTGAGAATCAATTAACAGAATAATGTGCCATAGAAGGTAGAGGTCTTGCACTACATGATGCGGTGTCTGACTTTATTCTCAGGAATGGAATTTAACATCAGGGAGTATAGACAGGGAAACCAGTCTTAAAACATAAACATGGAAACACATTCCTTGTAACAAAGGTTGGAATTCGCAAACTGGAAAGGACCTCTACTATGCAGATATATGTTCTGAGTAGATTAGTTCTTTATTCAGGACAAAACAAGGAGAATTGATTACACTATCTAAATTGAATTTCCTATGAGATGTACAGGTTGAGAGGCAAACGAACGAGATAGAACACTAGACCATTTTTATCATTCACAAGCCAACTGAAAAAAAGAAGAGATGACAAAACAAAATCCATAGATATTACCTTTATTGAATTGATTTGCTCAGGACTTGCTGCCTCATACTCAAATGTCATTGGATGCCAAGTCATTTTGTCTTTAGGATCTGAGGACTGGTTCCATGATGTATATGTCAAAGTTCTTCTTTCCAGTTCATTTTCAAGTCCATTGATCTATAAAGTTAAAAGAATGGGAAACATTATGAATTGATGTTATGAACTTATGATTATGCCCTGCAGTTTGCAAATCTATATCAGCAATAACAAGCCTTACAGAAAATAATGTCTGCACATAGTGTTCATCTGGAATGCAATCATGCTCCATTTGAGTAGCTCCTTTCTGCAAGGTTTAGCATGGATATCATGTCTCAGTGAAGAGCTCAATTGCAAGAAAATTTTGTGATGTAAGCAACAGCTTGAAATTGAGGGTAGCATTTCATATGCAAACATATGAACAAGTCTGACAATCTGAACTTTCATTTATCAAATAAATATATGAAAGTTCCATCTGAATGCGTGCTTGACATCTTGAGAATAGATAAAAGAGAATGTGGCCAGTTGAAACTTTACCAGTATCTGCTTTCGACGAAGTCCAAATCCTAATCTTCGCTGAAAGAGAAGCATAATACTTAATGAGGGCAACAATTGTAGGTATTGATAAATATAATTAATTCAGGGAACAAAAGTACTATTGGGTACATAATGAAATATTCCTTAGAAGGGTATGAAAATGAGATAAACCATTTGATTTTGGTGATAAAGAGAAAACAAAAAAAAAAGACTATTCGCATTCACATCATATAAAACTACATGTCAGACAGCAGAATAAAAACTCCCTTTAGTATATTATTGGGCGAAGGATAGTATTACATATGAAAAATGTTTATACCTACGGTAGAAAAATGGTGTCACTTAAGTTAAGAATTGGAAGACAAAGTCAATGATTGTTATTATACATGATATTAGCCTATGTATGTTAAAATGATCCTCTCTTAAAACTAGACGGAAAAGGAATCCAGATTAAACTAAACACTTACATAATTAGGCTTCCGTCCAAGCAAAGCCTTAGTTACTACCATCTGCAATAATAAGGTCAAATTCAATAGAATCGTTAGTGCTACATGTAGAAGAATATGTAGGACTAGTGGACCAAAATAAATACAAGCAGTTGTCTTAATTCAGCATAAGAACAATTTAACTCCATTCATATTTTTTTTTCAGTTTTACACAACTTTTAGAAGTTGGGTTAATCAAATGAGAACATAATCAGTTTGCATTGTGCATAAGGAGTTAAGGACAATTCTACAAGGCACTAACAATGGGCTAAGATAAATATATATACTCTTATCATGGAGTAATTATGTAGCTGGATGTGGCTATGAGAAAATGTAAATGTATAGGACAAGACCCCCAGTCTGAACATATATAAATTTGATGGAACTTTTCTCAGACAATTATGCTGCAACTTGGTTGGCATTTCCCCCAAAAAAATAGCATACATATACAGACAAAGCATTGCCATTGAGGCAGCAGAGCACTAGGATACCATCGTTCTTAATTGATTAGATAGTATCATTTGATTATTTAACCCTGTAAGGCATCAACTATCTACAAACAAGGGAACAGAAAACCAGTCTTACATTCACATCCCATATAAGCAAGCCACATACCTACTAACATGTTTGCTAAACTAGTTGTAGTTAAAGTCACAAAGGTTCTAACATTTACAGCCGAAATTGAGGGGAATTGAAAAGGATACTTGGAAAAGCCTCAAGCAACCTGGTTAATAACTAATTTTCTTAAAATGGGTTAACATGTGAGGGATTGAAAAGGACTAAATCAAGCTAAGCAAGTACTCCAATGTCGACAAAAACAAACTCAAAAAGCAATATACCTTGCAATGCCTTCTGAATACTTGTAAGACATGTTTGTCACCAACGACTACTTCTGCATGTCTTCTGGTCAATGCTACCCACTGAAATGAGAGGACAGATGGTTCAGGGTAAAACTCTGAATAAAAATGAAATACTAATTATAAGAACAAGAATGGCAAGAAACTACAGAAACCTGTGATCCCTTCCTCCATTTGTCCTTTAGGATAACAGGGGACATGCTTGGATTGTAACGCTTCTCCGTCTTGTCAACAAAACTGGAAAAGATCAACATACTAATTTTGAGAAATAAAAATTGAAATATGGCATGTAGCCTATAGGAACAAACATGAACTTGCAAGATTCCAGATGATCTTTTTACTCTTACCTGTCTACAAAGCTTTTAGGCGAAGCCATCAAGTAAGTATATATGTAGCTGAAATTGTACAGAGGAACACAACTGCAGTAGAAAAGGATGTTTTGAAATGTTAATGCTGAAAACGTCTATAAGATGATAAACATTGGTACATAGAAAGAAATTGAAATTCAAACTACAACATAAAGACTTAAAGCATACTGACTAGTGGGGAATATGGTCAGAATGTCACTCTTAACTCTCTAACCTATAGAGATGCGAAACATCATCATGAGGAGTCTTGAAACTCTTCAAGGTGAGCACCCACAAGGGAAGCCAAGAAAAGGCATTCACGGAATTACAGGATGCCTTCACAGTTGCATTTTTTTTTTCTAATATCACTTATGAGACACCAAGCAAAAGCGAAAGAGCTTCTCAAGAAACCTTAGCAGCACCACAACAGGAAACCACAATCTAATGCATCACTAAGAAGAATGCCCTCTATAGAGTCCTGCAAAGTACAAACTGGTTCCGTACGAGTTCAATTGCCGATTTGCCATTACTAAACCTTCAGCTATTAAACCAATCACGAGTCTGACAGCCACAGCTGAACATTTAATCATGCTCCACCCCATAAAATTTGAACTATGTACGAGCAAGAACAGGGCATTCGCATGTGGGGGAATGTACCGTACCTATCAGAGAGCAAAACAAAGCGCTGGTTCGCTGGATCCTCGAGCGCGGCGGCGAACAACATCCTCTCTGCCTCCACCATGGTAGGTTCGCCCCACGCCACCTGCAAGGCACAACCATATTCCTCGCTACTCAAATCGTACCCAGGTCTCATGCCGATACACGCCATCGCATCAGAAGCAAGAGATCACGCAAAAGAAATGGCCGAACCTTTACGCTCCTGGCGAGCTGCCGCCCGTAGAAGTACGACGATCCCGTGGTGGTGCGGTCAAGCTGGAAGCCAGGCGCCGAGTGGACGTACACCGAGAACTTGCCCTCCTCGCCGTTCTGCCGAACATCCGGTCGATCAGAACCAATCGAATAGTCAAACAGGGACGAACAAATGAACGAACTAAACGAAAATCAGCGGAGGTGGATGATTGGTGCTCACGCGGAAGAAGGCGTCCCAGAGGAAGTCGAGGGGGACGCCGGCGCAGACGAGGAAGAGGAAGGCGACCCTAGCGGGGCCCCCGGAGGGCGGCGGCGCGGAAGGCGGCGCCGGGAGGGGCTGGGTGCGGAGCAGCGCGGCGAGGAGGAGAAGGAACGAGAGCGGCGCGGCCAGGCGGAGGCAGAGGCGGGCCCGCGCGGCGCGGCGGCCGGCCACCGTGAGGGCCAGCACCGACCCCGCCGACGCCGACCTCTTCGCCGCCGGCATCGTCGGCGTCGTGCGCGTGCGGTGGACCAGCCCACACCGTGGGCCTCGGTGGCATTTAAAAGCGAGCGCGAGGAGAGAGAGAGAGAGATCGAGAGAGAGACGGGAGATCTCCTTGTGATCGCCGCGGCGGCGGGGGGGTTTCGCGCGAACTTGTTGGCCTCGCCTCGTTGGGTTGGCCGAGGCGGCGGCGGAGAAACGGAGACGTGGGGGGCGGTGGTGGTGGTGGTGTTGGTGTGTTTTCCCGTAGCTTTGGTGCGATTTTTGGGCCTCCTGACGCGCGCGGCGTCTGCGTCGTGCGCGGGTGGGTGTGGGGGCCGGTCGCACAGAGGCGAGGCGAGGCGAGGCGCGGCACGGGCGTGCAAAGTGGCTGGTCAGTCGTGGGCTCGTGGCTCGGGCCGGTGGGGGATTCGCGATTTCGCGGCGTGGTGGACAGGTGGGACAGGCGGGGTCAGCGTCAGTTATGACGGAAACTTCCGTTAAGGGTAAGGTGCTGCTCTATCTCAAAATAAATAACGAGTAGTATTAATTATTAAATACTACCTTTGTCTGGCTGAGAAATATAGTTACCTAATACATATCCAATACTTCCTCCAATTCATAATATAAAACTTTTTAATTATTAAATACTACCTTTGTCTGGCTGAGAAATATAGTTACCTAATACATATCCAATACTTCCTCCAATTCATAATATAAAACTTTCTAATATTATCCACATTCATATAGATGTTAATGATGTGTCTAGATTCATTAACATATATATAAATGTAGACAATACTAGAAAATATGAAACGGAAGGAGTATTATGAATTTAGACATGTTACATTACGATATCTCTAGTACTATAAATCTGAACAAGCTATCCCAATTTATAGTATTAGGTGATATCTCATATTGTATTTGGTAGCTCCATTTTAAGATGGGTGGTAGGGTAGCCTCTTTGCAACAGAGTGAATTTAATGGAATTTTGTATTAGTACTTAAGAAATTAACTATATTCTATGACTTTTTTTAAAAAAAATATGTATCCTTATTTAACCTTTCAATCTTAGGTATATCATATTTTCTAGTATAAAATTTGTTATATCTAGATACTAAGTATATTAAGATATCAAAAATTTTAATGTGAAATTTAGGTACCTCAGAGTATTTTCTTAAATATGGTAAAATTCCTCTTAACTCTTTCCGATGACCATCCAAAATTTAGAATATCATTGGTTTTGAGTATGATAATGTGAAGCTCTGCCACTTTGTTTTCTTTCTTGATGTCATTCTTTTTTGTGTATGTGTGCAGCACTTGGATAACTTTTATGTCGGTGAATCGGTGAATCACGGTACTACTACCACCACACAGAACCAATGTTGGCATTTACCTTCAAGACCACACTGTCCGTTCGACGCTAAATCAACGGCATGTGGAACGGTTGGAACGACATCATCTGTCGTCGTAAGAAAAGAAGAATATATATCACCACAGTCGATCTCGAATCTTTTGTTTACAAGTCAAATAAGAAGACAAACGTTGCAGGGAGGGAAAATACAAGGACGGTGCGTCGTTTACCGCGGTGAGAGTGATAACTGTGCATCATATCCCCACGCCAGCAGTAGCCAGTAGGACCTCTGGACCTGAGATAAAAGCAGCTGATTATTTTTTTTTCTAAACAAAAAGGGAGCTGATTAAAACTCCGGAAGCCCGCCTGTCTAGCGTTCTCTAAAAAGAGAAAATGCAGCAATGCGGCGATGGTTGTAGAGGAGAAGATGCAGCAATGCACATGGCGCCATCACGCGCGTACAGCGGTACAGGCAAGGGAGGCAAGGCAGGTAGGGCAGCCTTGTGGAGGAAGAGAGACTGTGTCTGGGCTGTGTCTTCACAAATTTTGACAGTTTGACCATCTAAAAAAACTAATTTTACAAATAAATCGTCGCTAAAACTTATTTAAAAAATAACTATTTTCTTCAGCGCCAAATCATATGCCGCTGAGCAACGGCGGATCCAGTGGGTGGTCCGGGACAAAAAAAAAAAAAAAACAGCGACTTACCTCATCATATGTGAGAAAAAATCGAAAAAAAAAGAGAGAAATCGATCGCATGGAAGGGTCGCGGCATCACGGCGCCGCTTCGGTGACCCCACCTCTCGATTTTCGCGCTGGAAGGCAGAAACAATCCCCTAACGACGCGGCCCTTCGACTCCGGCGCTGGCTCAGCGACCGCGCGCGACTCCGTGAGGACTGCGAACGGCGTCGCCGCATCGGCATCGCTCCACGAAGTCCGATCGTCGCCGTTGCCCCCAGCCGACTTCCTGTCCTCCAACGCGGCAGCGCCGTCGCGCCGAGACCGAGACTGCGACTGCCCAGCGCCGCTGGCCGCTGCCGTGCCTCCAGGTCTTCTCTGGCCAGTGGCCACTGCCTTGCCACGCAGGTATCAAGCTTGATCTCCATCTCCATCCCGCTCAGATTTACTAGGTCTTAGCTTTTTCAATTCTCAATTTTAAATTTTAAGTCTTGTACAATGTGTACTGTGATAATGTGATAATTAAATTGTAGTGCTATATTATAGATTGTTGATTGTTGAATCATGAAGAAAGATGGAGATATTGCATCTCTTTTTTGAAAACATGTAGCAAAGAAGAATGCTTTAAAATTGTCTTTTCCCTCGGTTGTGGTAGAGGAGCACACTCAAGAACAAGTTGAGGAACATGTTTCACCACCGCCGCCGTCTATTAATATATCATAGTACATCTTTGGTCTATTTTATTATCTACACTTGTCCACCGCCGCCGTCGTTTATTAATATATCATACTACATCTTTGGTCCATTTTATTATCTACACTTGTACTGTATTAGCATCGTTTACGGTATTTAGAAAAAAAAAATTGGTTGGACCACCTATATCCTAAATCCTAGATTCGCCACTAGTGCTGAGCTGTATGCCATGTCAACTGGCGTTGAATGCCAAACCACATCAGATGGGAGGCTAAGTTAGCGTGCCAACGTATATTCAGCGCCGTGCTATTTGGCGCTAAGGTGTCTAAATTCAGCGCCACACGATTTGACACTGAACAAAAGGGTTATTTTTTAAATAAGTTTTGGCATCGGTTTATTTATAAAAATACTTTTTTAAAAGGTTAAATTGTCAAAATTTGTGCTGTCTTGGCCAAACTCTGAAGTCATCGTCCATGCCGCCCGTGTTGCCTTGCCGCTACTCCCTTTCAGCTACCTGCCTCACGTCCGTCTCCGCCACGTCCACGCCCTTTGTGCATTGCGCGTGGGAGACTAGCCCTTCCTGGTTGACTACTTGGCTCGTGAGCCCGAGAAAGTGAGAAACGGATGTGGCGGCGTTGGCTCGTTTTTTGCGGTTTCGGCTTCCCTCCCGCTCCCTGTAGAAACTGACGCGGGAAGCTGCGAGCCTGCGACGTGAGATGCATGAAGTGCGAGGACTTCACGCCGCTAGTTATTCCGGCTCGCTGTCCTGCAATTGCCCACGGACTACGTTTTTGCTTTACGAAACTGAACTTTCCAGCTCTACAGTAAGTCGAAAACAGTGGGGGGCGAACTTTGGTTTTTGTTTTATATCCAAACAACGGCCAGAGTTTAGTTCCAAAACTTTTCCATCAGATATACAAACAAACTTCTAACTTTTCTATCATATCGTTCCAATTTCAACCAAACTTTTAATTTTAGCGTGAACTAAACACACCCGTTAAAAGTTTCACTCAGAGTACACCTGAATTTTCTGTATGCAACTGAACTTTCCATCTCAAGAAATCGAACACAATGGGGGCCGAACTTTGGTTATTTTTGTTTTTTGTCCCAACAACATCAAAAGCTCCACACGAAGTACAAAAATGTAATATGATGGACACACGGCATGAAACCAATTTATTTGCGAGTCCCCCTCACCCCCCCCCCCCCCCCCCCCCTCTCCCCGCCGCGCATCTTGATTCATCACTTGGTCGCGATGAACAGCCCCCACCTCTGCTCACCAGCAGAACTCCTTTGAAGTTTTGCCTTCCATCCATTCACAATGGCGTCGTAGTCCTCCTGAACATAAGTGAAACAAAGAATTTGATGTGGATACCAGCAACATGGAAAGAAGGCAGCTACGAAACTGGCAGTTTTGCCTAATTACCTGACTGAAATCAGAGACGAACTCGTTTTTGTTCTTTTCAACTTCAGCAAGCTCCCTCTCTAGAACATCGAGGAACTGCAATACAAGATTGAACATGATCAGTACCACAGAAAATGATAACTACATTTCAGTTGAAGAGAATATGGGCATGCAGCCAGTGTAGCGCCAGAGGGGGATTACCTGATCGGTGCGGTCTTCAGCAATGACATCATGGAAACCAGCATTCTCAAGCATCTGGATAATTTACCAAACAGATGTTACCACAGCTCTACATTTTCATGAAAGGAACAGTACTATTAATCATATAGAGTGTAGCTAGCAAAAGCACCTGTCCGTAAGCCTTGACGTCGTGAAGGTCATAACCCCTTTGCTTAATGTAAGCTGCAAACTCTTCTGAAGGTTTCCCAGGACACTTGCAGTAATCACTAATTAGGACCTTACCCCCAGGTTTGAGCCACTTGAAGAAACTTTTAAACAGTGAGGGTTTATCCTGCAAAGAGCAAAAACAGCACTGGTCAAAACACTGTTTTTCTGGCATCAAAGAAAGGGTAACACATATTTAGTGGCAGTTAATTCAAACAGTTCCAAGAATTTATTTTTCCCACAATCCCACTAACAATTACTACAAATGTATATACAGGTTCTCAGGGCTTGCCTAAAACAGTCCATTTCAAGCTGAAAATATTTAAACGGTTGCAGGCTGTAGAGCAATAAACCAGGAAGAAACAAAACCTCCAAATGGGTTGTAAATAATGTGTAAAACGTACTTGTATGTGAAGGATAGTATCACGACTGTAGATGACGTCAAACGTATTGTCTGGGTATGTCTTTGTGGTGCAATCAGCGACTTCAAACTCAACTGAGCAATTACGCCCAATAGCACGCTCAAGTGCAAAAGAAACCATGTTGATCGAAAGATCAATACCAACAACATGAACATCATACTTATCAGCCATATAAAAATCACCGCCCCCAATTCCACATCCAACATCAAGAACGTTCTGGCCAGGTTTAAGATCCAGCTTTTCCACAAATTCTTTTGTAGTTTCTGGTGAATGAAGATAAAAAAATAGGCATATTACAAATTAGAATATTACTGATTTAAAAATGGCAAAAATACATGCATTTACTAACCAATTCCACCAGTGCTCACAAAACCTTCTCCAAAGATGCGTTCATAGCGTAATATTCCACTGGCTTTGTACTGCACATTGTCCAAAAATCTTTGAAACCCCCGATCTTCTGTTGAATCAACCTTTTGCCATAGCCAACATATCTGCATAGTATGGCATCAAGTCCATCAATTCACTTGATCACAGGACATGAGCGTGTATGTGGATGTGCAAGGACAAAGAAGTACCTGGTTTTGATTTTTCTTGCTTTTCACGTAAGCTCCAACACACTTGCAAGTAAGTAGAGAGAGTTCAAAGGAATTCCCATCTTGATCAACAGCTTGACACTCTTTAAACACCTATTTTTAAATCAATCTGTTAGCCTTCAATCATCACAACTTGTTACAAAGCAGCGCAAATAACATTGTTCAGTGCTGCTATAAGCATACTGTGTGTATAGTTTAGATTCAGTAAAGTGGGTAACATTTAACGAGGTAGGACTAGTAGAAAACTTTGAACTGTCAAGCTTGAGATTCAAATGATAGAAGGGAAACAGAAACAAGATAGTTAGCATACTGACCTTAGTGTAAAACCTTGGCTCCCGGTAATGTGTTGGATTCACTTTCCTTTTTGAATCTCCAGACTGATGGAAACAAGATTCCCTAAAGAAGATATAGCCACCAACCTTTAGCCATCTTACCATTCTCTTTACTAGCTTCTCAACCTACAGTAACAGTATGCGTTAGCAAACTCAGAAGACATAACCAAAACATACCAAGTTTCAACACAAAGTCAATTTATATCATCCAGGGCTCATTTCCTAAGACATATTCAGATGTGCAAAGAAGGATCGCAACAGATCTTAAATACGTTTATTTATTTGAAATGAGACACGATATGAGGGCTATTAAGTACTATTTGCTCATTACCTCCTCGTCTGAAAGATACATCAGTAACCAGTTTGAAAATATCAGATCAATGGAGTTATCCTTAATCGTCAGGTCTGGAGATGTGACATCCGCACACATAAAGGATGCATTCTTGTGGTGACCGTTTATGCTTTCATTCTACAAGAAACAACATATAAGACTAAATGAATCAGGCATATCATTCATGTAGAGATAAAAGAAGCCAATCATAGTTCAGCTACCAAACTGGTTTTAAATGAGATGTGAATGTTAAACCTTCTTAATCACACTTTCAATGAAATCCATTGCAAGAACATGGCCAGCTGTTTTCACTAGTTCTCCAGTGAAGCGACCTATTCCAGCACCAAGTTCCAGTACTGATTTTCCTTCGTAAGGAGGAAGTAAAGACAATATCTGCACAAGTGTCAGAAGAGATACGTTAGAACACAAGTCCAGTAAAACATTTTCCAGCATCCAAAAAACATGTCTAATCAATGTGACTATGCTAATTTTAAAAAGGTTAATAATTAATGTGACAATTGCGCAAGAGGGCACAATCCCATTCACCTGCTAATGGTAGTATTATTGACAGTTACAGTAGTACATTCTCGTGCGAGGACAGTCCCCAAAAATTCTTAAGTAGGTATTTTTCTTGTGAAAAGAGTTTTACTTCGTAAAGTCAGCAAACAGGTCTGCTGATCATAAAAGTAAAAGGTCTACTCCCTCCGTCTCATAAAAAACGAATCTAGTACAGGATGTGATATATTCTAGTACGATGAATCTGGACAGATGTATGTCTAGATTCGTAATACTAGGATGTATCACATCCGGTAACTAGCTTGGTTTTTTATGGGACGAAGGGAGTAGTCTGGAAAAAAGGAAACAGCAAAACATAACTTTTTCCTTTAAGTAAAACAGTGACAACAATTCAGCTGTCTACCTAAGAAACACCTTATGTAATAGGGACCCTAGGTAATACTATGTCAAGTGTACACCCCATTTTGCTAAGAATAATCACTTTTGACTCAAGGATTACCCAAAAAAATACTACGAGTCAACATCGGTCACTCTCTCAAAAGAAAAACGAACACCAGGCTCTCCAACCTCCGTTCTCCTTTGAGTACATCTGTGTTGAACAATTCTAGAAAAGCAATGCACGAAATGCCGACCAGTTTGTCCCGGTTCATCATTTAACACGCACCACTTACTACCACGTAGGAACTGTATTTGGTTGGGAAAAGTACCAAAAGTGCATGCATACGCCCCAGATCTAGCAAGCGGATAACAAGTTAATACAGGAAAATGACCAGTACATTTCACAGAAATTACTGCTAAGCACCAGTAAATCACTAGACAGCGGAGAACGAATTAGGCAGGTGGCACAGTGGTATCACCTCGGGGCGCTCCTCCTTGTCGAGATCGGCGGCGCGGGAGTCCAGCATCATGGCCTCGACGGTGAGGTCCTTGGAGTGCTCCTCCCAGTAGCTCTTCTGCGCCTTCCTCTCCTCCACCTCAAGCACTCCTGCGAACACAAACGCAGACGCGTCAGAACATCACCCCGCAAAAACAACGCCCTACGCACGAACAAGATCCCGCAAAACCCAACACACCAGCACCCCCCACGCCCCCATCCATCCCCAAACCAGATCAAGCAGAACGAGAACAAAACGCAGTGCAAAACAGAACAGATCAGGCCCGATCCGATCCGATCCGTGGGGGGGAGGAGACGTCCTTCTGCTTACCATTAACAGCGGTGGCGGCCGCGGCGTCCATCTCGGCGGGATCGTTCGACCGTTCGTTCAGTGCGATTTTAGAGGGGAGGGTTTAGCGACTGAGAGTCTGAGAGAGGGGAGGAGGCCGGTGAGATTAAGACCCCTCGATGGCGAGGCGGGCGCGGGAGAAGCTCCGGGAGCGGCGGTTGAAGGATCGCCCACGCGGCTGCATCCACCACCGGATCACGGCGGAGGTTTTGAGGGGGGAGGAGGTGCGTGCGGGCGTGCGTGCGACGATGAGAGGTGAGTGAGCAGCGAAGGGGAGGAGGGAGGGATTCTTATAGGCGGGAGAGGGGAGAGGGGGAGAGAAGGATTCAGGGGAGGAGCGGCTGAGCGCGCGATCAGATCGACCGCGAGATCCGAGCAGATCAGATTTTTTTTTTCTTTTCGTCGTTTTGCCTGGGCTGAGGTGGTGCGCTTGGCTTGATTCGGGTCCCGCACAGATTCAAAGCGCCTGAATCACACGAGTATTTCTGCAGAAATAAAGTGATCTCGTCGATTCGTTTATCAGCTAAAATTTAATTTTTAACTTTAAATATAAAGTTGATTTTAATTTTATTTTATCATAGTTGATTTTTTAGCTTTTATTTTAAAATCGTCAAGAACACATATAAAAGTTTTACTTATAAATTATTTTTCACTCGTAGATATATTGTTTCGCTTAATGATCAACCAAATGGTGGGGCCTCTTATGTGAAATGGTGCAGAATCGAAGCGCTCGAATAAAGAAATTTTCCTACGTTGTGATGCAGCAGAGAGAAAATAAGCCTTTCGTTCCAGACGGCGCTAACGCACGCTGACTCGTGTACTCATGTAGAATGATATACGAATATACGATCATGTTGCAAGCATGGGCGGAACGTCTGGTAGGTTTACGACACTCTATCGTGTCTCGCCACGTCGAAATCATGTCGACAAAATGGTACTACTCCCCAAGCAAAAGGAAAAGGATCGGACCACGTGCAGCTCGCCAGCTCCTCGCTGATCGTCGCGTGTAACCAAGCGAACGAAGCAGAAAAGTTGAGAGTTGCATCCCCCCACCTTGCACGCTGCTCGTCGTGGCACTAGTATAAAACTGAACCGTAGAGGAATAGCCATGTTCGGTTGGCAAAAGGGCGAAAACTTTGTGAAGATCAAAGCGAGAGCTCAAAGCATTACTGACATCGATTTTGGCATTTTGCCCACACGCACGAGCGCAATACGAGTAGAGTTGAATCGATGAGAAGAATTACTCGTACCACGTCGATGGATGAGGTAGCGAACCCGGTGTCCCACGTGATTACACTCACGAGCGACAGGGAGTATCCCTCTACTGTCGTTTCGTCGGCGTGCATCTGACCATAAAAGGACATATAACTTGGGGGTAAAACAAAAGAATAGCTGTGACATATGCCACGATATGAATCCGCGAGCATTGCAAGCTATCATAGCAGAATTGCCATAGCTACTCCTACAGTTCGATGCACAAAGTCATAAACAGAAAATATCTTTAGTTACAAAAGTATATATACTCTGGTAACTATCACCAGTTTTACGACCTTTCTTTTTTTTTTGACATGTAACTATGAATCAGGGAAAATAAATTTCTTTACAAGGAGAATCGTCCCAGACCAGCCGCCACGTCACAAATGGTGAAAAAAAAAACAAATACTACTGCACAGGAGGTTTACAGGCTTGAACTACAAAAAATCAAGATCGCCAAGCGGCCACACAGCCCAAGAGAAGCCAATACAAAGTATGTATACCATTGCGACATCTGCAAATCTCACTTCTGAATATGCAATATGCAACTCAATAGACTTGAATTTGCACTGCCCAAGTGCCCATCTCGTGTGTTAACTGTGACCCTACAAAAGTTGGGCGGTTCCAAACGGGTTGGCTTGCGGGTGCATCCCATTTGATGCCGGGAAAGGGCCGAACCCAGCATCGAGGAAGGGGTTGGGTGCCTGAGCAATGCCTGCATGCTGCGGCTGTAGTGGTGGTCCGAAGGGATTTGGCTGCATCATCATAGGCATCTGCTGGGGCTGCTGAGCCATGCTAGCCATTTGAACTGATGGTGGGGGAGCTACTTGATTCGACATTGCGAAAGGATCACTCGCCATGAAAGGGTTGGGGGCAGCTGAACCATACAGCTGCTGCTGCTGCACCTGCTGCCTGTAGGTTCCCTCGTCGTATAGGCTGTCCAGAATGAGTTTGTCAAATCCACCACCCTGCAGACAAAAACAAGAGAATAAATTTTGGCCTGATCAGCTAGACCAATAATGGCAAATATGGAGTAAAAAATCACATGGTTACTGAACCCAACCCAAATCACTCAACAGTTCAAAAATTTATAAATTACCATCATGAGATCATAAGTATAAAAGTAGAACAAATTGTAAAGATGCCAACTATCAGCTCAGTCATTAAAATTTAGAAGCAAATCCAAAGACTGTGTCTATGAAAAGCGTGACTTTCACCTGAAAGTTGAGTTTGGGGACACTTTTGCCCAAATAAATTGAAAACGCAAAAGGAAAAGTCCAAGCCCAAAGTTAATCACTATTAGGATGAGATATTGCAGAATTTGCTAGCATAATGAACTTTTTCTTTGAGAAGCAGAGCATGTCAGCAGGTCTTTCATGGACTTAACCTTAACCAAGTTTGTTACAACCACTTTCTATATTAGCCCAAGACACCATGAGGTCCATTAATTCTAGGAAATAAATCATTTACTTGCAATTCACACCAATTACAAAGTTATCATTTTTTCTCACTTAAATGCTTTCTGATAAACAGATATATATGAGTAGTTGTGCTCCCTGTTTTCACCAACAATGAACCAGCAAAGCTTTTCCAGCCAGATTGATTTGGGAGCTATGGCTAAAACCACGTCCGATCCAAAACCAAGACAAGCTGGCAGGAGCCACTAACAGCAGAATAACAGTTTCCAAATCCAAAGCGGGACATTATACTAACCATAAATATCCTCAGAGAAAGAGTAAGAAAACCCACCAAATTACTGTCCATGGCCATTGAGTTTGTGTTGGTGCTCGGGGTAGTAACAAGAGCAAGTTCCCATCCTGTAGGGTCAAATCCTTTATCTTGCAGTGTAGCTGTGCCACTTGTTGACGTCTCACCACCTGTTATATTGCACACAATTTTCAGAATTATCTAACACAAGGTTCATGATAGGCATCACTGGATTGAAGGATGACAAAATACCTGTAGGAATAATAGCCAAGGCCAAAGCATTGCTTTCCTCTATTGCTGATACACTAGGGGTTGGATCGCTTAATCCCTAGGAGCAAACATATCATTAAATTGTGATAAATGAACCAGTGCAGCATGCAGTAAATGGTTTCTTCTACTTACCAATAAATCACCGGTGTCTACGACCTCAGGTTTAGGAGGTGGTGGTGGAACTACTTCAGTAGATGGCACTGCAACAGCAGGTTCTTCAATTTGTGGTTTTTCCTCCTCAGCAGAAACAGGCTCAGGAATCTCTTCTGATTCTTCTGGTTTGTATGTCAGGAGGAGTCTCTCAGGAAACTCCTGGTGAAATAACAATTATTAAGAGTTTAAGAATCCGTTTCATAGATCGAATGATTATTTTAGTACAAATCAACATGTGATTATTTTACTGTGGTGACACAACACATGTGATTCTTCTTTTGCTATGGTTTCAAATTTCAATTGAAGATAAATATTGCACAAACATCATCATCAGGGCTGCTGCTTGATTATTATAATATAAAGGAGGCATATCGAAACGTAGAAGGCATTTTTAAAAGAAATAGCAGGTCATTTTAACTAAGAACTGACCAAAGGTTCCTTAATTGGAACCATGCGTGGAGCCTCTCTCACATACTCCTCCATGGTCGAAAGGAATGATTGTGGTGGCTGGAACAAATATAGAAAAAGAAAGTGATGACAATGATTTATCTGATTCTGATTTACAATACAAGAAGTTGCACAGTTAGCACAAAAATACTTGCCTCCCTCAGAGTAGGAAACTGGAAATTTCTTGCAAGTTCTAATCCCCGACAGTTTTCATAGAAGTCCGATAGGCTTCCAGCCTGGAGCATAACAGTGTTATTTCTACCATTATCATCATCTTTGAAATACCACAAATTTCAGATAACCATCCTTCAGAATCTTAGAATCACCTGCTGTCCAGCTCTCCTGTAAATTTCAAGGGCTTTGAGTGCTTCATGCCTTGGCATCTCAAAAAACTGCATCATTTTCGAGCAACAAAAGAAAATATTAGTATGCACAACTTGCCAGAACACAAATAAACAGTATAGTGCTGTCAATATAAAAACAAATTACCTTGTCAACAAGGTTGATAATTCCATCGTTTATTGCACAATAGATTTTGAAGCTTTCTTTAAGAACCTGTGCAAAGCAAGGAGATCCACTCAACTTACCAAGTTAAACTAATATAAAATTAAATTTCTAAAACTATCGAGAAATTTAATTCATAACACTAACTGGAAATTTAATTCACAAAAGGACAGTGATCATTTTTGTTTTCTTATGACCAGAATGTTATTACAAAAAACACCAAAGAAACTTTTATTTCCTTATATGACTAAGGATATCAACACAAAATAGAATGCCCCAAAAGATTTAAATTCTGAAAAAAGAACTGTCCAAATGTCCTAAGATAGTATATAGATATAAAACCATTTTAACAAAGGAAAATTTCTAGGAATGTACTCTACTAAGGCATCACCACCTGATCATAGTTTGCTCTACAAAATATTGCAAAAGATCTGTACAAGCAAGCAATGACATGAGCGAAAAGATAGCACAGATACAATGTTGCACAAAAGATGCCCTTATTCTAAGAATAGACTCTAGTCCAGAGAAGGAACTGCTCAATTATATCAGTAATAGCAGGATATGGCTCTTCATCCTGACAAGTTATGAAGTCCCAAGGCAACCAAGATGTTTGCAATGGAGCGATTGGGTAATAAAAAGAAACACATCTGCATCCACAAGAAAAACACTGGTGGTTAAAAAAAAAAAACATAGCTTACCAGAGCTAGAGCATACTGCACCAAATAATTGCTATTTGCAGCTCCTTCTGGCTGCATAAGAAGAAAGAAAGCTGTCAGGTTATCTTCACAAAAAACAGACTGGAAAATTAGATTTTAGAATGTTTATTTCCCCCATTAGTCCAAACTGGCAAAAGAGAAAATCACCCGACATCCAATAAGTCGATAGAGTAACTGCTGCAGTGCTGGTAATTGCTCCAGCAAGTCCGGAGAATCTAATTCTCTGGTTCTACTGTGGCCCTGAAAAAGTCACAATATGAAGAATTCAGCAAGATAGAAACCAATAATTGACAAAATGTTGTAACTCTAATTATAATCATGGTAGCTAATTTGACTACAATAACCAAATGAGATTGATAATAACCAAACCTTTTCAGGCCCTTGACCCTGCTTCGACAAACGCTCAGCTTCAATATCATACTTTAAGACCCTGAAGCATTCCAGTCTTTCCTCCAAAAACAAACCGTATGTACGAACCCATGAAGAATAGTCCCAAGCTGGATAAAAAGTTGTATTAGAAAGAAAGGGCACAATGGGAATTTAGGAGGTGATACTAAAGAAAATTGATGTGCTCTACTAACCAACAGGGGTGGAGTCATCCTTGAAGTTTGATAATTGCAAAATCCGCACTCTTTGTGTGAAAGTAAGAAACTCTTCACGGAATGTAGGATCACCATCCCGGAGAAGCCTGTGGATCACCACAAGTGTCTTCAGTGCAACCTACATAGTGCATGAAATGAATGTTACATTAATTGGCTCCAGATGTGGACCAGCGAATACTTGCAAATAGAAACAGAACACTGAAGAGTGTCTGAAGTATTGCTGATCTGCTGTTGAAGTGGTGGCACGAAAACCATAAATCAGGAAACTTGTTTGGGACCAAGCCGATTTACTCTCTCCGTTTCACAATGTAAGTCATTCTAGCATTTCCCACATTCATATTGATGTTAATGAATCTAGACATATATATCTATTTGGATTCATTAACATCAATATGATTGTGGGAAATGCTAGAATGACTTACATTGTGAAACGGAGGAAGTAGCACATTGAGTTTCACCAAATCAGTCAAAAAAGATCCAGATCAAAGCAAGCATTTAATATGAGACAGAACATCACAGAATCGAAAAACATGATTCAGGGCAACCAGAAAAATAGAGAAACCATGGATGGTGAACAAAAGGCTATCAAAATCAACAAGAAAGACCAGAAAAATGCAGACCATCTCAGATATAGAGAAGAGAGAATGTTAATCAATTGAGTTAAGTTATATTTCAAGTTTGAGATATATCGAGGGCATAAGCGGTAACATAATTTAAATGTACATTCTACTATCCTGGATGGTTGGATGCCCACATTAGCACCACTGTACCACCGCTAAACCACAAAAAGCTCAAGCTCAGTATCCTAACTTCTTACACTGCGGCAGTTACATAAATGACTATATTTATATACTGCAAAAATTTCAGTTTTGCAACCCGCCTGTTACTCGACTACAGTATGGCAAGCGCACAACGCAACCTAAGCATAAAAGATACAAACATAAAACATAAACACGAAAAATCTCAACAGGAGTGCACGGTGCTTACAATCCAATTCCGGGTCTTGGCGAGGCGACGAGCAAGAGCATGGATGCAGTAGGCGACATCCGCCCGAGGCCTAGCGATGGACGTCGCCGCTGCAATCTCTGCAACACAACCACCAACCCATCAAACACCAAACCCAACAGAGAATGGGGAAAACCCCAACAGCAAGTACCCTCCATCCCACCGAACAATCTCAATTCTCAAATCTGATTCCACACACACTGAACTAAATTAAGCAGAAAATCGCAAGCGAGGATTTAGGAGATTGGCAGATTGGTAGTGAGGACGAATCAACGTACTTCGCAGGTGGCGCTCCTTGGGCGGGCACTCGACGTGGTTCGTGGCCTTCACAATCGCCACATCCAGATCCTACAGAGGGGAAAAGAAAAACATCGCAAACCAAAATAAATCCCAATGGATGCGTACAACACAGATCCAAACGCCTCCCCCTCTTGGACTCCTCGTCCCCCAGTCGGTTGCGGCAAATCGGATGAACTGAACCAGTTTGCGCCACTGGATTGGGGAGGGTGCAAAAGCTCGATGCGGACCTTGAAGTCGGAGTTGAGATTGGCGAGGCTGACAGTGGTGGTGTCCTTGAGCGCGCCGTACGCCTTGCGCCAGCTCTGCAGCGCTGACATTCTCTGCTCCTCCTCCTCCTCCTCCGCTCGCTCGCCGCCGCCGGCTGCCGCCTCCTCGACTTTTTTTTTCTCTCTCCCCCCTTTGCTTCTGATTATTTTTTTCTCTCTCCCCTGCGGCCTGATTCGATTTCAGGCTACGCGTCCGCGAGATTGCTCCGGTGCACGGAACGGCAAATAAATAGGAAGGCTTCGTTTTTCCGATATTGCCAAGAGGGCTGTTACAAAACGGGATCTCGTTGAACGGAGTAGACATATTAACTATTCTTTTGCACGAGTATCTTAGGTATCAGTTCCTAGATATCATAGATACCGAGTATCACAAGTATCAGGTCCTAGTATCATAGGTACCGGGTTAACAGGTAACAGGTACTAGTACCACAACAGATATCAGGTATCAGTTACCCTCTCAGAGGAAGGTAGGTTTTCTGTATTGCCAAATGTGAAGTCACATTGGCACTTTTCATCACACCTTCTAAAGCCTGACGAGCAGAAGCTATAAAAAGGATTTCTTTTAAATCGAGGAGAGATGAAACCTTTTAAATACTCGAATTTAAATTAGAAAATGAATCACTTCTCGAATTTAAAATTCCAATGGCCGCCTGAGACAGCGTGTCCAGATAATTGGTTTGTTGGATTGTTGATTAATTGGTGGAATCTCATATTCTGTAACAGAGTACTAAGCAGTATTTTTCAAGCCTAATTCGAAGGCAATAAGCTAGAGTCAATTCAGGCCTGCTGCTGCTCCTATCAAAAGCAGTAGTGTAGCAGCTGGTTTGGTTACCAGGCAGTTCCATGAAAGTGTTTAGGTTGGCTGGTCCAACAATGTCAAAAGGCCCAATTAAGCTACGGTTTAAAACTTTGGTTAAACCTTTCTTCTGCGCATGGCTTGACTCGTGAGCATGCGCTAGGCATGAAATAGGAAAGAATCTCAGCACAAACAAGTCATTCATATTTTATGCTGTACAGAACGAAAAATGCGTGGTGGTTTGGCTGTAAAGACGATTGACAACTCCAGTGTGTCCTAACACCGTGGTCCTACCGCAGCATTATGCAGCTTGAGCTGTGTTTAGATCCAAACTTTCAACTTTTTCCATCACATCAACCTATCATATACACACAATTTTTCAGTCACATCGTACCAATTTTAACCCAAACTTCCAACTTTGGAAGGAACTAAACACAACCTTGGTTTCTTCGAGCAAGTTTAATAGTATAGGCCACTACTAGCTCCAAATCATATATAGCCAATGTAACAGCTAATTCATACAATAGTTGCTTACGTACTATTAACACCTGGTCCCACCTGTCATACACATATTACGTCTTGAAGTCCATACTGCAGCTAGCTATAGATCTGTAGCCCGCTGCTCTTCTCTCTTTTCTTCTATCTTTTTAAAATATGTTTATAGCCTGCTACTGTACATGCTCTTCCGAGGAAAGGTTTGGTACCAGAGAAAGGTAGGGAGGTGAGGTGCCACCGTGCCAGTTCACAGGCACGTCTCACCTGTGACAAAAACTGCGGATTCGTGTGGCTTGGAAGATTTAACCGCATGCACGGCGTCGGATTGACAGGGACTACGAGAAAGGAGAGTGATTCGGGAAGGCAGGGGACGGTTGCGTCCTCCCTTTCCAAGTCGGTCGGGGTAGCTGGGTTGTCTCGCCGGGTCCCAGCTCGCCACCGCCCACCGGACTTGGATGTGAGGACGAAGCAGACGGCTGGCGTTGGCGTCGACCAGCGGTTGGTCCGCTCGCATATGGCACAGAAACACACTGACACGCATTCGGCCCGTTCCCTTGATGCGTCGTTTGGAATGGGCCAAACCCCGGCCCTGTATCTGGTGAGGAATAAGTTCACTTCGTGGCCCTCAAAAAGCGATCGAAATCTAATCCGTAACCCTAAACCACAAAACCGGATATCTCGACCCCCAACTCTTAAAACCGAAGCAATTTGACTCCCTGGACGGTTTTGCTGACGTGGCGCTCAGGTGGCATTAGAAATAAAAAAAAAGTGTGGGACCCATTTGTCATCCACCAAAAATGTGGGTGGGACCCACATAAATCATCCTCCCCCTCTCTATTTCTCTTCCCTTCGGCGAGTGGCGGCCGTGTGACGGCTGACGGGGGCTAGCGGCGGCGGCAGCGGCGCGCGGGAGCCGCTGGCGGCGGCGGCGGGAGGGCAGGGGGGCGAGGGCGGGTGGAGGCGTAGGAGGGGACCCTGGTGACGATGTCGTCGGCGTTGCGGGCGTACGAGGGGCAGCGGGCGGGCGAAATCTCGGGGGGCGCCGCCTCTCCTCCCTCCCTTCCGGCCCTCGCCCGCCGCCGTCGCCGCTCCGGCCCTCGCCTGCCACCGATGCCACTTCAGCCCTTGTCCGTCGTCGTCGTCGCCGCTCCAGCCCTCGCCTGCCACCGATGCCGCTTTAGCCCTTGTCCGTCGTCGCCGCCGCCGCACCGGCCTCGCCCGCCGTTCCAGCGCAGCAAAGGGGAGAGGAAGGGGAGAGAGAGAAGGGAAGAACCGGAGATGGACGGAGAGCGGCAGAGGCAGGCTCGGCCCCTTCCGCCCCGGCGACGGCGGCGTCGAGCGACGAGATCCTGATGATTTCTCTTCCCCTTCGGCAGGCGGCGGCGGCGGCAGCGGCAGGCGCAGCAGCCGCCACTCCAGCTCCCGCTCGTCGTCGTCGATGGCCGCCGCATCTACCGCCCTCGCTGGTCCTCGTCCGCCCGCTCGCCGATGGTCGCCGCCGCCGTCCCCACTGCTCGCCGATGGTTGCTGCCGCCGTCCAGCACGAGCTCGTCGATGGCCACCGCATCTACCGCCCTTGCCGTCCCCGCCGCCGCTCCAGCTCCCGCCCGGCGATGCACCGCCATCCCTATTGCCGCTCTGGTGGTGAAGAGAGGCTGGGGGAGAGAATGAGAGAAGGGAGAGAGAGGAAGGAGGAAGAAGGGGATGAGAGAGGATGACATGTGGGTCCCACATGTCAGTGGGTCCCCATGTCAGTGGGCCCCGCATGCCATCCTCTGTGTGAATGATAAATGAATTATTTTTTAAAATTCTAATGCCACCTAAACGCCACGTCAACGCCACGTGTAAAGGAGACCTGGTCAATACCGCCACGTAGACGCCACGTCAGCAAAACCGCCATCCAAAACCGCCCAAGGAGTCAAATTGCACCGGTTTTAAGAGTTTGGGGGTCAAGATATCCGGTTTTGTGGTTTAGGGTCACGGATTAGATTTCGATCACTTTTGAGGGTCACGAAGTGAACTTATTCCATCTGGTGATGGCCCGGGATTTCAGTGGACTCAGCAAGTCGAAGCCTGTGAGAGCCCAATAAGCCCTACGCTGTGAAAACTTCTGCCGTGCGTTTTGTTGTACACTCTTCTCTTTTCCATCGACGGTTTCACCAGTGGCGCGATGCGATCCGCGTCAGGCGCATCTGACGGATCTCCTTTTGGACCGAAAATTGTGCGCATGTATGCTATCCCGATGCAACGTCTGCTATTATAAGAGCATCCCCAGCAGATGCCCCATCCCGTCCTCTATCCACAGAATGGCGAACAGATACTCCATCCCAGCATCCAAATTTAGCTCATCCTCCATCTGGGGAGAGAGAAACGACAACTTCTCACGCTATTCAAACCGCGAGTGTCCGCAACCCATCTCCCGCCCCCATTCGGATCGATGCTTTCCACCGTCGATGTCGCCGGCCGGCCCCCAATATCCCCTTTCTCTACTCATTTTTGGTGGTGATGGGGACTAGGGTGGAGGAGCGTAGGTGGAGATCGAGGAAGGGGCATACCTACGCCGCCCGCGTCGTCACCCGCTACTTTGTCGTTTTCCTCTGCAGCCACTCCTGCGAGGGGCGGCCGCTGCGTCTTGCCCCGACCGCCGGCCCAACCCCCTCGCAAATCCGCCGCCGCAGCTCAATCTCAAACCCCGCCGCCATTCTTGCAACAACGCTGGACATAGGGGGTAGTGCTGGGGTGGGGAGGGGAGGGGATTAGAGGGGAGGGAGGAGAGAGTGACGGTGCGTGTGGTGGAGGCGGTCGAGGGTGGGGGGATGCGATGGAGCGGAGCAGGCGAGCAGCGAGAGAGGAAGGGGATCGATGAGATGATAAGGACCGATGCATATCGATTCATACCTGTTTTGTTTTTTTTTTTCATTCTTTATACCCTTTTCACCCTTTATTAAGGACTAATTACAGTCAGCTGTCTGGTTGATCTCTTTATTAGGTTCTAAACAAATCAACGGAAGTGATAAAAGAAAGTAAATTACCTGTTAAAAAAATTACCTGTTAAAATTTAATCGCTCATATATAACTATTATAAAAAATAATCCAACTGTATAGGAGGGATAGATAGTTGAAAGGTATTATTAAAATATAGGAGAGTAAGATATAGATGATGTAACATGGATGATCTATTAGAGTAAGAAAAGATATAAAGGAGAAATCTTTTTTAGATGACCATCCAAATAGGGACATGGAGGACCAAATTTAGATGATCTGCTGGGGATGCTCTAACTCCAATCAAACTAATAATTCATCCACACAGATTTAGGAGTTCCCCTCCACTCTCCCCCTCATCCGCGCAGGGCCGCCGCCTCGTCTCCTTCTCACGCCGTTTCACCATCACCTTGATCCATGGCACCGGCGGCTTCGACTTTGCCTCCGTGGGTCGTGCTGGACAAGGTCGTGCAGGATGCCGATCTCATCGACATGAGCGACCACAAGTCGGCAACCGTCAACTACTCACACAAGGAGGCCCACGGGTTAGGGGAGTCTGGCAGGGCTCTGGTAGAGGCCCTGACGATCTACGTGCGCCTCAGCGAGGGCCCAAAGATCACTTCTCTGCCCTCGCCATCCGTGTGACCGACAAGGCGTTGCGCAGGTTCGTGGCATCCAAACACCTTGGCCGCAGCTCCTTTCCCGGTCACCCAAGGCCAACGGCCCACATCCCCTTCTCCTGCCTTTTGGAGGGTGCGATGGAGAACCTCGTCATCCCTACCGCGGTCTTCAACAACTGTAGGGATGTGTGCAATCTCATCTACGACAACATCAACAAGTTACTTGGTAACGATTGTCGATGTAGGTTGCGCAGATGGCATCCTCAACTACTAGCTCCATGGAGGTCATGTCCGTGGTGGCCTATGTAACCACCACAACCATAGGGGAATTGAGCTTGACGTCGGGGCTAGAGTATTTTGTCAAACACATGGCGGGCGTCACCTTCGACTGCTTGTCCCCAACCAAATTTTGCAAGTCTTCGGCATTCTTTTGGACTTTGGTCATCCACGCTTCTACCACTGTCACGCCCTAAAAATCGCCTAAATTAATAATCCATATTTTAAATCATTTCTAGAAATTATTTTAAAAGCCTACAAGTTACACTTTAATAATCTAGGAAAATTTTCAACATAAAATTGAGCTAGATAAAATTTTATTAAATACTTTGCTTGTTCCTCTATTTTCTAGATTTTTCTGGGAATTATTTGAGCAAGGGAAGTATTTTTAATAAATGAAACAACATTTCACGAATTATTTTAATTGAAAAAGTTTTAAAAATCCTCTCCTAGGCCGTTGGGCCGAATTCGGCCCAATATCTCCTCCCTCGCGCGCGTGCTGTGCAGCCAAGTCGGCCCAGCCGAGCTCCCCCTTCTCTTCCTTTCTTTCCTTTGTTTTTCAGCCAGCCCAAGACGAAAGTCTAATTTGCCTCCCCGTATACTGTTCATCTTCAACCTCAGGACAGCCGAACTGAGACCGAGTGGGCTCGGATTTTCCTCTCCAAATCCGACCTTTTCCCTTGTGTTTTCCTAAAATTAGTTAAGGGAAAATATTTCCCTTATCTCCCTCTTTCGTTTCCCCCAAAAATCGGAGCAAATCGTTGGGTATTTTATCCGAATCAAACTCGTTTTCGAGTTTATCTCCAAAACCGAGTTTTGATTTTTCCGGGTTCGATTCCTCTCGTTTGGAGTCCGATCTCTTTAATCCAAGCCTATAAATAGGACCCCCTAGTCGTTCTCTTTCGTTTGCCCCCTTTCCCGAGCTCTCCCGTGCCTCGTAGAGCCGTCGCCGCGCCGCCCGAGCCGCCGCCGCCGCTCCTTCGTCGCCGGCCGTCGTCGTTCGCCGTTTGTCGTTGTGGTGAGTACCGTTGGGTTCGTCTCATCGTCCTCTACGTGTAGGTGTCCTCCAAAACCCCGGCCGACCCTCCTAGCTCCGGCGAGGTTGCCCTCTTGGTTCGGCCATTGATGATGTCATCATGACGTCATCATCGGTTTTTCTTTTTCCCGTTTTTCTAATAGATTAAATCTTCGGAAAATCATAACTAAATAACCGTAGATCCGTTTCAGGTGGTTCAAGTTGCTAAATTTTTCTAAAATTGAGATCTACATGTTAAAAATATCTACATGTACTGTTTATGCTTGTTTTTGTACTGTTTTGTTGATTTTGTTTATTTGCTTTAGTTTCCGACGTTCCGGAGGAGAGCGTTTTCGTTGAGGAAGGTTCGGAAGTGTTTGCGGAAGATCAAGGCAAGTCACACAGATCCCAAACAACCCTTTGAGCATGTTGAACCCGTTTAAAGCTAATGTTTTATTTCAACTTATGCATTATTTTCGAATATCATCCGGTGGTGAGCCTTTCCCAATTAATTATGGCCGAAGATGACTTTATTTTCCTATGGGTTATAATTTGATTAGCTTGAACCTTATATATTGGATTGGTTCAGCTAAATGCTATATATATAATTGCTTAGCCATGCTTAGAAAGATAAGCTCATCAATGGGGTGAATCATATATACTACATTATTATATTCAATGGTAGCTCACGATGGTTAATCGTGTTATGATAATTAATTAATAATTAAAACTTGGTAAAGGTGGGTTGTAAGCATGTGGTTTTGAAGGTCGTGCTCATGGCAATTAAGGACCGGTTCACGAGCTACTGTTGTGAAACATTTACCGTGCCAACCACAAGCCAGCGTGGGCAACGGCTTTATCTTTTGTATAGCATGATTCATTATGGTGTGCCAGACTGAGAAGCGGCGAGAAGTCCGTGGGGGTCGTTGGGGAGTCGATTGCCTCTGATTCTGGAGGGGAGATTATGATCCAGGAACGGTGCACTGTGGTGAGTTGTGTTGTGCGAAGGGTATTGTCACAGTTCCTTTCCGAGGTACCATGGTGGTGCTGAGGCGCATGGTGACATGTTGTGGGATTGTGTCTTGTGGGTACAGTGGTACATCTCTGATCAGAGTAAAACTATTCGAATAGCCGTACCCGCGGTTATGGGTGAGTCTAACAATGTTTTTCGTGATTAGTCTCACACTACTCATTATTGGTGATAAGATGTGATAATTAAATTGACTCCTGGTTTGGAATGGAATATTCCTGGTTTGGAGGTTTGATTTGTACAACCGGGGTTGGTTGTTCAGATGAGGTTGGGCCTATGCAACACGGGTGTGTTGTATGGTGTTTATTTAATACTGATCAATTAATCAACTGTTTTACTATTCTCTTAAATATTTACTAAATGCTGTTTATGCAAATGAGCTATATTATGCCATCCTTTGTTATCCTGTGCACTTGCATATTTGCTGTGTGGCTTGTTGAGTATGTCATATGCTCATTCTTGCAATATTCATTCATCAGAGGAGGAGTGCTTCAGTGAAGGTGATGATCTGGAAGAATAGGCTTGATCCGGGTTAAGATGCCTGTGGAGTGGAGTCGTCATAGCTGTTCCGTAGTTTGTTTTTTTTTCTTTTTCCGCTGCGTAGAATTTCATTCTCTGAGAGGAACTATCTACCTCTGTAATAATTTATTTTATCGCGAATATTAATTAGTTGTTTATTAGTACTCTATTATCAATTTGTTATTGTGTGCCTCGGCTGATTCCTGGACGGGGACTTAACACACATGTAAGCGTTTGGAATTTTGGATAGAAATTTCGGGCGTGACAACCACCATCTTGAGAGATAGCAAATCAACGCTCCTTCTCTGATCTGCATCCACCCACCTTCGCTTGAACTCCTCGATCCGGCTTAAAAGCGTGTCAAACTTATCCTCACTTGCCGTGGTAGCTTGTTTGGTGGGCTTGGTGAGCTTTGACACCAGATTGTTAGCAATCCAAATCAACCAATCTCAACTGACAATCTAGCCGTACAAGTAGCTGCAAAGTCTAGTACATAGGAGAGAATTGGATGGGGAACAAATAGGAACATACAAGTGGTGGAAGGTGCCAGAAGCTTCTAGAACAAGTAGTGGAAAAGGGATGTAGGGAGAGATCGCCAAGGGAGCCACCGACCACCCAAGTCGTCACCACCGCCAAGAGCTTCCGCTCTCCAATTGATTTGTTCGATGATTTCCTAGAAGTGCTGCTGCTTCTTATGTATGGTTGTCTCTTGGGTTTGCTTGGACTTTTTGAAAAGTAGTTGATCCACTCTAAATTGTAGCCTAGCTAGTTCCTAGCACAAAGTTATGTTGGCTTATGTTGGTGTTCAAGCCCCTCCCTAGGGATGAAGTTCTCCGGGATCGAGTTAGGGCCTGTTTAGTTCTCAAAACAAAAATTTTCATGCTGTCACATCGAATGTTTGGACATACGCATGGAGTATTAAATGTAGGAAAAAAAACCAATTACACAGATTGCGTGTAAAATGCGGGACGTATCTTTTAAGCCTAATTGCACCATGATTTGACAATGTGATGCTATAGTAAACATTTGCTAATGACGGATTAATTAAACTTAATAAATTCGTCTCGCGGTTTTCTGGCGAAATATGTAATTTGTTTTGTTATTAGACCACGTTTAATACTTCAAATGTGTACCCATATATCCGATGTGACAATCAAACCCAAAAATTTCCCCAACTAAGGCCTTAGGCTGTGTTTGCAAGAGCAAGTTCCCAACACTCACCTATCGTTTTCCACGCGCACGCTTTTCAAACTGCTAAACGGTACGTTTTTTACAAAATGTTTCTATACGAAAGTTGTTTAAAAAAAATCATATTGATCTATTTTTTTAAAAAATAGCTAATACTTAATTAATCACGCACTAATGGACTACACCGTTTTCCGTGCGCACTGTGCAGGTTCCCATCCTCCCCTAGCGGACACAGCCTTAGTTATCATGCAAACAAGCACGAGACCTTTGAAAATTTAAGGAATGCATGAACACATGATCAAATAGGTAAACTACACAAATATGCACTCTGTTATCAAGTGCTTAATTATTCCTCATTTTTGTGAAATGATCAAATCTGACCATGTATATCACATCCATGTTGCCTGAAAATGCGGTATATGTACCCTCTAATTCGCCTGCGCCAAAGAAGGCCCAAAAAGTGACGAAGGACGTCATCGGTAGGAAAAGCCACCGGCGAGGAAAAAAAACGAGAGAGACGACGGCACACGCACCATCAGGCGAACACGGACACAGCAACACTGTGAACACACGCACACCGAAAACAAACAAAATAAGCGGCAGCCCGACCCCGTCCGTCGGTGCCAGAGGTATCCCGGCCAATCAGTCGCGGTAGCACACGAGCAGCGCGACGCAGCGGAAGATGATGCGGAGCCGCGCCTCGTTCCCCCGCGCCACCCTGCAGCCGCCGCCGAGGCGGCTGGCGCCCCTGCGCTTCTTCGCCCCGTGGCTCCTGGCGACGACGAGCTCCTTCGTGCGAGAGCGAGTGAGCTAGCTAGCAACTGGAGTAGTATAGCAACTAGCAAATGCGTCCGCGCGCGAGAGCCAGCTAAATTAACCGGGCGCTGGCATGCCAAAAAAACACTTTGGCGACGGTGTGGGGGTGCGATGGAGTCGGGGCTGCTTGTTGATGTATTTAGGGGCTGTTTGGTTGGCTCTTAAAGGTTGCCATACTAAACCTTAGGCATGTCAATTTGTTAGTATATTGTTTGTTTTGTTGTCACATTTGTGTCATGCCTCACTTTACTAGTCATTGGGCCTATACGTCATAGAATCAAATTCTTGCCAAACTTAGCCACACTTGTGGCTAATAAATTGCTAGCTTCACTTTATGTGACATAACACACTTGTGGCAAATTGAGGTATAGTAAACTTAGCCATCAACCGAACAATCCCTTATATACTGCGCGGCGCGCGCTAGCTCTGACCGTACTTACACTTTGGACGGACGCTGGAAGGTCCAATATAGGTCGCGCTAGCTAGGTGCAGTCCCAGTGCAGCTAGCGAGCTGTACGTACGTGCAATGCGTACGTACGACGCCTTGACGGTGGGTAGCTCACGGTGAGTACCGTGCAAGCGCATGCATGCACCAACCTGCAAACTTTCCTGTCCGGATCCAGTAACCAGATGGATCATCGGTACGTCGGCTCGTCGATCCGGCATGAAGTCGCGGATCCGAACGAATCCTGGTGCTTGATTATTCACGTCCGTTCGTTTTGCTCAGAGAGGTTAGAAGCAGTCCAGAATACGTGTCGAAACAAGATTTCGGCAATACTAAAAGGGGTGACTATCAAGTTAGAAAAGTGGATAGGATGGGTTTAGAGACAAGAAATTTTATACAGGTTCAGGCCTTCTTAATCAAGAAGTAATACCCTAATCCTATCCGAGAATTGATCCGCCGAGTGTATTATTGATCGTATGATCTGGGTGAAAAATCGTCCCCCAAAGGGCACCCGGACCCCTTCTTATATAGGGGAAGGAGTCCGTGTTACAAAGTATAGCCCATATCCCTAACGGAATAGGTAGTTACAGATATGATATAATCATAACCGCCAAAGATCCCGGGTATTTCCTTGACGTACAAGTTTAGAATTTAACCCGAGTCCTTTTAAAGATATTCTATCTATACATGGCACCCCATACCCAGTCGGACTATTCATGCCGTATGGGTATGGGGTATCCATAATCTCCACAGTAGCCCCTGAGACCTTTACAGTCAACGAAATAGTCTTCTCTCGTAATCCAAAACAATAATCCGAGTACTCCGACTTCTTCTGCCCTGATCTCCCAAGCACCAAAATCAAACACTGTGAAGGGCTGAAAATAGAAAAAATCAGGTGCATCGACTAGATGCACCTAATTAGGTGTAGCCCCCAACTATGTGATTAGTTAAAAACTAAATATATAGTCAAGGTTCGAATAACATCCAACCGAGTGGTTTTACAACCAAATCATCCAAAGTATCATACAGCTAAGCATATGCGATGTGTAATAAAACATCCAGCCGACTGCTTTAGCTTTATTATACCAAAAAATGGAGATATAAAGAGGTCCGAGTAAAAAATACTCTAAAGGTCCATAAATCAACACATATGACAAGAATCCGAGTAAAAACTCTCAAAAAGATCCATCAAATGTGGTATAAATCATGACAATAGGTGAGTCTTAATTGCCTAAGCTATGACTCACACTATATCAAAATAAGCATATAACATGCCGAGAGAATGACTGTACAAAAACCAGTCATCTCAATAAAGCCCAAACAGCCTTTACAGCCTAAAAAGCCTTACAAAATTAGTATAACACTTTTCCGTCAGGCACCTTTTTATTTGCATCATAGTAATTCCAAGAAATTATCTAACTGCATCAAAAAGGATTTTAACAGCATTGAGTTAAACTGTTGTGAGCAAATGTTGCCGAAGCAAAATGCCTAAGTCCCTAAGGATCACAACTAAACCACGCCAATAGTAAAATTGGGCTGAAATACTGTTTAGGCCCAAGCCCATTAGTACTCCTGATACCCTAGCGAAATAAACGCCGGAAACGAGGTGCCGTTTCGTCTTTCCCGCCGAAACTTTCGCCACTCTCTGCTATAGTGTGAAACACACCGACGAAAGCTAGGGTTCGCAAATCCCCTCCAATCCATCCTTCAGAGCTCCACAAAAATCTTCCGCACAACCGCCGCATCGATCTCCCATCCATTCCCGGCCATTTTCAAACCAAATCGCATTTTCCAATTCGCTTCCATGGCAGAGGAGAGAGAAAGCTTTGAAAGTCAGTGGGCGCCCTCTGATGTGACGGAGGAAAACTTGAAAGAGATGGTGGCGCACGATGTTCTTCCGGCGAAGGAGATCATTGGGTGGCGTGCGGCGTGCGGCGAAGCATTTCCGACCCCCGACACGCACGAGGTGGTGGTATTTTCCTATTTCTTTTATGGCGGGTTTTCTGTTCCGACCTCGAATTTCTTCCAGGGAATTTTGGATTTCTATGGGATCAGCCTGCACCACCTAAACCCTAATTCCATAGTCCACATCGCCAATTTCATCCATGCTTGCGAAGCTTTTCTGGGGATTAGGCCGCATTTCGCTCTATTCCGCCGCATCTTCTTCCTCAAGCCCCAGCCAAACAAAACCAAACCATGCGTAGTTGGGGGAGCCGGATTCCAATTGAGGGGGACCTTGAGCCAAAAATATTTCTCCATGCCATTCAAGACCTCGAACAAAGGCTGGCACGCGAACTGGTTCTATGTGCAAAACCCCGAGCCAGCGCTTCCAGGGTATTCCTGTCTTCCTCCAGTATACCGTGATACCTGGAACTCACTTCCTATGGGAGAAGAAGCTGCCCAAGCGCTCGACCTGTTAGATCGCATGCTGAAGCTGAAAGAACAAGGTCTGCAGGGGGAACAAATTACTCGGCACTTCATCAAGAGCCGGCTGGTACCAATCAAGGAAAGATCCCGAACAACTTTCGAGTTTGATGGCAAGCACGACCCCAACCGAGAGGACCCAGAGTCTCTTGAGTTCAAGATTATGCAGGAGAGAATGTACAAAATCTTCTCGAATGCCATCGTGGTCAACTACTCACACTTATTGCCAGTCGTGCCATATAATGCCTTCAACCCTCCTCCATCGGTATGTATTATACAACTCATCTTTTCTCAAAGCTTGCTTTTATCTTCTGTATGGTCGACCGAAAACTTGGAATACCATGCACAAGAATTCGCTTTGATGAAATCAGATCCTCCGATTGGCCGACGCTGCTCACCCCGTCAGCAGACTAGTCAGGCTAGTGCAGGGCCAAAAATCCGGTCCGACGCTCAACCCAACACCTTGCAGTCGACTAGCCAGTCAGACTCTCGTAAGAGGAAACTGGTTCGGAGCGACGATGAAGATGACAATGCTGAAAAGGCTGGCAACAAAGGGATGACTGGGAAACAGCCAAAACAAGCCAACCCGAAGAAGAAAACATCCAGTCGTCCTATGCCAAAAATATGTAAGGCCCAATGGTCGGTGATGAAGAAGAGGTCCTCCGGATACAGTCGGCTGAAGATTCTCATCCACCCATATTAGTCAAACGGTGGGATGATGAGATGCGGCCACAGGGAATCGTAATAAATAAACGAAAGGAAGACGAGGAAGTATGCCTGCTAAAAAAGACACTCGGCCAAGCTACTCGTCTTGTAAATGTATGTCTCCCTATGCACAGCCTCAACCACCCTGTCGGCCACTTTACTTAAACAGAGATAAATTTGTGGTGCAGAGAATCCATCTCAGAAATGAGGCGAAGACTGCAATCCTTGAGAAATTGGTTCCTCACCTTGGAACCCTAGAAGCCACCAGAGCCTAGCTGCATGAGGCCAAGGAGCTTGCCATGAAAACTGAACATAATCTGAGAGACCGTATCGCCGAGCTTCAAGACTCCAACTTTGAGCTAAGCGGCTCATCGAAAGGTAACTCTTATCTTTGTCTGACTTTGTTTCATGCTGCTATTCATGTGCGACTAACCAGTGGAAAGCAATACAGTGCAAGCTGCCAAGATATCCGAGCTAGAGAATCAAATCAAGACTCTGGAAAAAGACAAGGGTGAACTAACCAAACAAAGAGACTCGGCTCTGAAAGACGTCGAAGGTAGTTATAACTGAAGCTTTAAAACCATTCTTGTCTTGCTGCTTTGTCGCTAACGTGAACCATTTGTGCAGATCGTAAAATCAAATCCCAGGCTCAATTCGATGTCTTGGTTAATAAAATCAGAAAGCTTGAAGGAGCCAGAGATGAAGTCGCCAATGCCGCTACGCCACTCATCCAAGCCTTGTTTTTCAATAACAACGGTCCGAGTTCAATTGATGCTGTCGAAATCTTCGACAAACTGAGAACTGCTCCGGACACCTATTTTAAGAATATCAAAGAAGCTGGATGCATGGGAGCAAGCCTGACGTTGGCAATGACCAAGTCCTTGTACCCGAAGATTGACATCGATGCTGTTGATGGCTTTGCAGATGGGGCAAGCGAAGAAGCCGCCCTTGACCTCATTAATGATGCGCAAAAAGCTGCTGACAAGATAGCCACTGATGTAGTTGAGAGGTTTCAGGAAAACGACCTCAGGCTAGCTGGGTCTGATAGTTCTGATGACGAAAAAACTGTAACTGATTGATGTTGTATTTTGATGATAATGATGATGATGATGGAGGCACAATTTGTACAATACTGATGTATTTATGCTGTGCTTGATGATTTAAACTCCGCTCCTGATTTCTTAAAAGTTTTTTTTGCCAAACCTTATTGAGCCTAGAACCCGCAAAAGTTGTTTAAAAAACTTTCAGTCCTCATTGGCTAAGCCAAAAAATCAAACAAGGCAATGATAAATCAAGTAAGCAAAATGAATTGATAAAAATCACACTCCATTATTATTATAGTAGCCCCCGACTAATAACTCAAGGAAAAACTTGATGTTAGCAGTCAAAGAGGAATATACAAAAATAATGCCTAAGCATAAAAACGACGAAGATGTTCAATATTCCAAGAGTTGTCGATATGAGTACCGTCTTCACGCTTGAGTCGGTAAGAACCTGGCCGAGTAACTTCAGAAATTATGAACGGTCCTTCCCACAAGGGAGATAATTTGTGCCGATCCCGTGTAGTTTGAATTTTCCTTAGAACCAGGTCGCCAACTAAGAAAGCTCGTGATCGAACATTGCAATTGTGATAACGGCGTATCCCTTATAAATACCGAGTCGACTGAATTAAGGCTGCTTCACGGGCTTCCTCCAGTCAGTTGAGATCATCTACTCGGTTTTCTCCGTAGCACTCCTCGCTGAAGTTACGAAATCGCAACGACTCAAATTCCACCTCGCTTGGTAACATTGCTTCTGCTCATAGACTAGAAAAAATGGCGACTGGCACGTAGCCCGACTGGGTGTGGTGCGCAGAGACCAAAGGACAGATAGCAACTGTTCTACCCACTTGCCGGCATAGGGATGCAGTCGGTCGAAAACTCGCGCTTTTATTTCTTGAAGTACCATACCATTGGCACGTTCAACTTGTCCATTGCTCATGGGGTGCGCTACGGAGGCATAACAAATCTTGATGCCAAAGTCCTCACAAAAATCTTTAAATACTCCGCCCGTGAATTGAGTGCCGTTATCAGTAATGATCCTGTTGGGTACCCCAAACCGGTGCACAATGTTGATGAAGAAATCTCTAGCCTTGTCTGCCGTGATTGTGATGACCGGTTTGGCTTCAATCCACTTGGAAAACTTGTCAACAGCTACGAAGAGATGAGTATAACCACCGACAGCCTTTGTAAACAGGCTAACCATGTCGAGCCCAAACCGCGAACGGCCAAGACAACGGGATGATTTGCAACTCCTGAGCCGGTAGATGAGTTTGTCGGGCAAAAAATTGACAACCTTCACATGTTCGCACAATTTTGTCGGCATCGGACACGGATGTGGGCCAGAAAAAGCCTTGCCGGTAAGCCTTGCCAACGATAGTTCGTGCGACAGCATGATTGCCATAGATGCCTGAATGTATATCCTTTAGCAATTGTCTTCCCTCCTCCAAAGACACACAGCGTTGCAAGATTCCTGATGGACTTTTCTTGTACAGCTCGGTCTCATGTATGACATAAAGTCTGCTGCGCCTGGAGACCCGCTCGGCTTCATCTTTATCTTGAGGGAGTTCTTGTTTTGTCAAAAATCTTATGAGGGGCTCTCTCCAGTCGGCTTCAATCATGCTTACGTCTTGAGTGTCCGTGGCCTTGATTGTTTCTTTCGTTGGTACGGTCGGCTTGTAGGGATGTTCAACAAACACGTCGGAAGGAGCTGCTTCTCGTTTTGAACCGAAATTAGCCAGTCTGTCGGCTGCCTCATTATTGTGTCGAAGAACATGGGTGAGCTCAAGTCCATCGAACTTGTCTTCCAACTTGCGAACCTCCTGCCGGTAAGCGGTCATGTTATCATCAAGGCAGGACCACTCTTTCATGACTTGATTAACAACCAACTGAGAATCTCCACGAACTATCAGACGCCGAATTCTCAAGGAGATTGCAATCCTTAGTCCGTGAAGAAGCGCCTCATATTCCGCCACGTTGTGAGACGCAGAAAAATGTATCCACAATACGTAGCTCAACCTCTCTCTAGTCGGGGAAATCAGAACAACCCCTGCTTCGATGCCTGAAAGCCTCTTTGACCCATCAAAGTGTATAATCCAATACTCCATCTTTTCTACAGGCGTGTCTTGAAAGATAAATCCAAGGACATCAACTCGGCGACGAAATCCGCTAGAGCTTGGGACTTGATCGAAGTTCGCGGCTTGAAAGATAAATCCAAGGACATCAACTCTAGGGCCCACTTTGCGATCCGCCCATTTGCTTCGCGGTTGTGAAGTATATCCCCAAGTGGAAACGATGTAACCACCGTGACCGAGTGACCTTGGAAGTAGTGAGATAATTTCCTAACGATAATCAAAACACCATATAACAATTTTTGAACCTGAGAATATCTTGTCTTGGAGTCGGCTAAAACCTCGCTAACGAAATAGATTGAACGTTGGACTTTTTGAACATAGCCTTCTTCCTCACGCTCAACAACTAGGATTGTGCTTACAACCTGGGAAGTTGCCGACACGTATAGCAACAGCGGCTCTTGCGGATGTGGTGAAGCTAAGACTGGTGGAGTAGTGAGAAGTTTTTTGAAGTCTTCAAAGGCTTTTTGTGCTTCGGGTCCCCACTGGAAATCGTCGGTTTTTCTTTAACAGCTTGAAAAAAGGTATCCCCCGCTCACCGAGTCGTGAGACAAACTGGCTGAGCGCCGCCATGCAGCCAGTTAACTTTTGAACATCTTTCTGGGAGCTCGGCGGTTTCATGTTGAGGATGGCATTAATTTTCTCCGGGTTGGCTTGTATGCCTCTATGGGACACCATAAATCCAAGCAGCTTCCCTGACGGTACTCCGAAGATGCACTTTTCAGGGTTTAATTTCATCCTGAAAGCGCGGATGCTCGCAAACGTCTCTTCTAGATCCATAATCAAATCATCCTTCTGCTTGGTCTTGACGACTACATCATCCACATAAGCTTCAACGTTGTGGCCGATCTGAGTTGAAAAACATCTCTAGATCATGCGTTGATAAGTTGCTCCTGCGTTCTTTAATCTAAAAGGCATGATGATGTAGCAGTAGGCCCCGAAGAGCATGATGAATGAAGTCTTTAAGCAGTCGGATTCCTTTAGTCGGATCTGATTGTCACAGCCCGATTTCCGTTTTAGGATTTATAAATTATCTAATAAATTATTAATAGAATTTATATTAAATGTTCCTTAATTTATAAGTGAAGTTATAAAATTTCCTAAATATAAAGCATGGTTGGATTTAATTTTTATTAAATTCTCCATGATTAATTATACTCTCTGAAATTTTCTCGGATTTTTCAGAGCTCAATTATTAAATAATACAAAGAATAGATCAGTAATTATTTCATCATTAATGATCTAATTATAAGTGTTAAGTGCTTTTCTTGTTTAAAAGTCCTTAAATTATAAATTGTCGTTTAAAAGGAATTATTAGAAATGATTTTAAAAGCCTAGAAGAAAATATCTAATTTTAAATAATAAATTTCAATATAAAATTGGGCCAGATAAAATTTTATTTAAATACTTTGCTTAATTCTATAATTCCTAGATTTTTCTGGGATTTATTTGAGCTAAGGAAGTATTTTTAATAAATGGAATTGCATTTCATGAATAATTTAAATAGCAAAAGGTTTTTAAAATCCTCTTTTGGCTTTGGGCCAAAAGTCGGCCCAAGTCTCTCTCTCCCTCTCCTCGGCCTGCTTGCGTCCGGCCCAAGTCGGCCCAGTCCGCCGCGCCCCTCCCTCCTCTCTCTCTCAGTCGCTGACAGGCGGGACCCACCTGTCGGAGTCGTCTTCCTCCTCGCGCCGTCGCCGCCCGAAACCCTAGCCGCGCAAAGCCGCCGCCGCCCCTTTCCAAATCCGGCCGCCCCTTTCCTCCTCCGGCCGAATTGATTGAGGGGAAATGATCCTCGAGATCTCCTCTTCCTTTTCCCTTTTGGAAACATCGTCTAAATCGCTTTGGAAATCGCCGGATTTGAGTTCGATTCGGATCGGCTTTTCTCCCTCCAACCCTAGCTTTCCTTCCCGTCGCCGATCGCCGTGGGCCTCCGTCGCCGCCTTCCAACCCCTATAAAAGCATCCCCGGGACCTCCTCTTTCCGCCGCCACCTTTGCCTTAGCCCGCCGTCGCGTCTAGCGTCGCCTCCGCGTAGCCCTAGCCGTCGCCGTCGTTGCCGTCGGTTCAGCCGCGTCTTGCCGCCGTTGCAGCCGCCATCGTCGGTCGCCGTCGCCACCATCGGGATCGCGAGGTCGTCGCCGTCCCCGTCCACCGCTTCGCCACCGCTGTAGCACGTCGGAGCACCGCCGTCACCATCGACCCGAAGGCCGCCGCCGCTTTAACCTCGCCGCCGTTGTCATCCGTCGTCGTCCGCCGCCGTCCAAGAGCTCGGTGAGTTTGCCGCGTCGCCCTCTACCCGTTGGTACCCTCCGTTTGTGCCGTCCCGCCGCCGTTCGCCGTCGAGCGTGCGCCGCCCGAGCCGTCGCTGGTGGTGACGTCATCGCCGACGTCATCGTCGCCGTGTCTCGTAGACCGCCGTGGTCGGGTTAGATCTCGGCCGTCCGTTTTGATTGATTAGATCTCGGCCGTCCGTTCCCGTAGACCGCCGCCGTGGACCCGGTCCACCGTGAGCCGAGCCCGCTGACGCAATAATCTCTTTTTCCTTTTCAAAAATAATTCATTATTGCGTCATAATTCAATTAAAATCTATATAAATGATTTAATCCGATTTAATCTTTAAAAATTCATAACTAATTCATCTTAGGTCGGATTTAGTTGGTTCAAGTCTCTAAAGTTGTATAAAATAAAGATCTACATATTAAAATTATCCATAAATTGAATTAAATTTATTTAATTCTTTTTAATGGGCTTTAATTAGAATAAATCTTGTAAAATTCATATTTAATTCATATGAAGTCAGAATGAGGCCGTTCAAGTCTCATAATTCATCTAAAATTATGATCTACATGTTTGTTTACTTTATATGTATTGTTTGTTTGGAGTTTCTTAGTGTTTTCCTCGTTTTGCGTGTTAGCTTGTCGTTTCCGTCGTTTCGAAGGTTCGTGAGAGCGTCGGAAGTGTTCAAGAAGATTAATTGAAGACCCGTTATTGCAAGGCAAGTCACACAGATCCCAAACACAACTCCTTTGAGCATGTTGATCCTATATTTAAATTCTCTATTTATTTCAACTGTGCATTTATTTTCGAATGTCATTGGGTGGAATTAACCTATTGTTTGTTATAGCCCTTTTGTTCTTGATTACCTTATTCCTTGACACCTTGGGTTATTATAACTTGACTAGTTGAGCTTTATATTGGTTCGACTAGATATTAGGTGTAATTGCTTAGCCATGCTTAGAAACATTAGCACACTAATGGGATAACTTATGATTCATTATTATTTAATGATGGCTTAATGATAGTTCACGATGGTCAATCGTGATTGGTTAATTAATTAATTTGCCAATTAAAACCTGATAATGGTGGGTTGTGAGTACATGGTTTTGATGGTCGTGCTGATGACAATTAAGGACCGGTTCGCGAACTACTGTTGTGAGACATTAACCGTGCCAACCACAAGCCAGCATGGGCAACGGCTTTACCTTTCGTATAGCGTGGTTCATTGCAGAGCACCAGACTGAGAAGTGGCGGAGATAAGCCCACGGGGGTCGCTGGGGAGTCCATGCCTTGTTTATAAGGGGGTGACTATGATCTGGGAACGGTGCACTGCTTTGGGTTGTGTTGTGCGAAGGGTACTGTCACGATTTCCCCCTTTGCAGTGCCGTGGTGGTACCTCGGGGCATGGTAACATGTGTGGAATCGTGTCTTGTGGGTACAGTGGTACACCTCTGGCCAGAGTAAAACTATTCGAATAGCCGTGCCCGCGGTTATGGGCGGGTTGAGCAATGTTTTTCGTGATTAGTCTCACACCTCTCACAATAATTATTGATGTTATAACTGGTAATAATTTGCTTAGCTCCTAGTTTGGAGTTAGATCTGTACAGCCGGGTATGGTTGTTCAGGATGGTTGGGCCTGTACAGTATGGGTATGCTGTTCAGTGATTATTAAAATTTCTGATTAATTACTCTACTGTTTTACTACTCTTAACTCTTTGCTAAATGCTGCTTTCGCAAATGAGCCTATATTATGCCATCCTTTGGTATCCTTGTGCACTTGCATATTTGCTGTGTGGTTTGCTGAGTATGTCATATGCTCACCTTGCAATAATCAATCAACCTCAGTTGAAGAAAAAGGATCCAGAAGGACAAAACGTTTGGCTTATACCCCAGTTGAGCTGCCTGTGGGAGTGGAGCCGGAGCTTCGCTAGATCGTTAATTCCGCTGCTGTTTTCTTTTCTTTTGTAAGTATGTAACGTTATTTTTATGATGAATCTGTATATTAAATTGTCAGTTTGTGTACCTCGGCTGATTCCTGGACGAGGATTTTATGCACAAATTAGTTCGGAAATTACTAGTGAATTTCTGGGCGTGACACTGATGATATCCTGAGTAGCAATCCAAAAAACTGAGTAGCTCGCAGCCGGCCGTTGAGTCAACTACCTGGTCAATGCGAGGTAACCCAATGGGATTTTTGGGGCAAGACTTGTTGAGGTCGGTGTAATCAACACACATGCGCCATTGCTCCGTCTTCTTCCGAACTAGGACTGGGTTGGCCAGCCAGTCTGGATGAAGGACTTCCTTGATGAAGCCTGTGTCACACCCTAAAAATCCAAAAGTTATAAATTATTGTTTAAATGGAATTATCAGAAAATGATTTTTAAAAACCTAGAAGAAAAGATCAAATATTAAATAATAAATTCCAATATAAAATTGGGCCAGATAAAATTTTATTAAATACTTTGCTTAATTCTATAATTCCTAGATTTTTCTGGGATTTATTTGAGCTAAGGAAGTATTTTTAATAAATGAAATAGCATTTCATGAATTATTGAAATTGAAAAAGTTTTAAAAAGTCTTTCTTTTGGCTTTGGGCCGAAAGTCGGCCCAAAACCCTTTCTCTCTCCTCCCCGGCCCAAGTCGGCCCAGTCGGCCCAAGCCGAGCCGCCGCGCGCGCGCAGCCGCTCCCCTCTCTCTCTCCCGCTCGCTGACAGGTGGGGCCCGCCTGTCGGAGTCGTCGTCTTCCTCCGTCCGCCCGCGCCCGAAACCCTAGCGCCGCGCCGCCGCCATCTCCTTCCAAATTCGGTCGCCTCTTTCCATCTCCGGTGAAATTGATTGAGGGGAAATGGTCTCCGTGATCTCCTCTACCTTTTCTCCTTTGGAAGCTATCGTCAATTCGCTTTGGAAGTTCGCGGATTCGATCGTCTCTCGTCGCCCGTAGCGCCCTAGCCCCGTGCAGCCGTGCGCCGCCGTCGCCGCCGTCGCTCCAGCCATCGCCGTCGCTCGGGAAGGCCGTCGTCGTGGTCGCCGTCGCGTCGCCGTCCTCGTCCGCCCCTTCGCCGTCGCTGTAGACCGCCGGAGCACCGTCGCCGTCGTCAAGCCGAAGGTCGCCGCCGCCTTTTCCTCGTCGCCGTCGCCGTCCGGTCATCCTCCGCCGTTTCTTTGGTCACCGGTGAGTTCGCCGTGCCGTCCGCATCCCGTTGGTGCCCTCCATTCGCGCTGCCGCGCCGTCGTTCGCTGGCGAGCATGCGTGCCCGAGCCGCCGCCGGTGGTGACGTCACCGCTGACGTCATCGTCGTCGTTTCCGTGAGCCGGCCGTGGGCCGATCGATCTCGGCCGTTCGTTTTGGTCGGATTGATCTCGGCCGTTCGTTTCCGTAGACCGCCGCCGTGAGCCCGGTCCACCGTGAACCCGAGCCCCGCTGACGCAATAATCCCTTTTTCCTTTCCAAAAATAATTCATTATTGCGTCATAATTCAATTAAAATTTATATAAATGATTTAATCCGATTTAATCTTTAAAAATTCATAACTAATTCATCTTAGCTCGGATTTAGTTGGTTCAAGTCTCTAAATTTTTCTAAAATTGAGATCTACATGTTAAAAATATCCATATGTACTGTTCATGCTTGCTTATGTGCTGTTTTGGTGTTTTTGCTCTTTTCTGTTTAGATTCCGACGTTTCCGGAGAGTCCGTTTTCGCAAGAGAAGATTTAGAAGAGTTCCAAGGCCAGCAAGGCAAGTCACACAGATTCTTTGAGCATGTTGATCCCGTTTAAAGCTATTGTTTCTATTCAACTATTGCATTTATTTTCGAATGTCATTGGGTGGAATTAACCTATTGTTTGTTATGGCCCTTTTGTTCTTGATTATCTTATTCCTTGACACCTTGGGTTGTTGTAACTTGACTAGTTTGAGCTTTATATATTGGTTCAACTAGATATTCGATGTAATTGCTTAGTCATGCTTAGAAACTTTAGCACACTAATGGGATAACTTATGATTCACTATTACTTAATGATGGCTTAATGATAGTTTACGATGATCAATCGTGATTGATTAATTAATTTAATTTGTCAACTAAAACCTAATAATGGTGGGTTGTGAGTACATGGTTTTGATGGTCGTGCTCATGACAATTAAGGACCGGTTCACGAGTTTCGGTTGTGAAACATTAATCGTGCCAACCACAAGCCAGCGTGGGCAACGGCTTTATCTTTTGTATAGCATGGTTCATTGCGGAGCACCAGACTGAGAAGTGGCGGAGATAAGCCCACGGGGGTCGCTGGGGAGTCCATGCCTTGTTTATAAGGGGGTGATTATGATCCAGGAATGGTGCACTATAGTGGATTGTGTTGTGCAAGGGGTATTGTCACAGCTCCTTTCCGAGGTACCGTGGTGGTATTAAGGCACATGGTGACATGTTGTGGGGCTGTGTCTTGTGGGTACAGTGGTACACCTCTGATCAGAGTAAAACTATTCGAATAGCCGTGCCCGCGGTTATGGGCGGGTCTAACAATGTCTTTCGTGATTAGTCTCACCCTTCACACCATAATGAAAAATGCTATAACTGGTAATAATCTGATTAGCTCCTGGTTTGGAATGGGATATTCCTGGTTTGGAGTTAGAACTGTGCAGCCGAGGTTGGTTGTTCAGAATGGTTGGGCCTATACAACAGGGTATGTTGTATAGTGTTGGATAAATACTGTTTAATTAATACTCTACTGTTTTATTAAATTCTAAAATATTCATTAAATGCTATTTATGCAAAGAAGCCTATATTATGCCATCCTTGGTTATCCTGTGCACTTGCATATTTGCTGCGTGGCTTGCTGAGTATGTCATATACTCACCTTGCAATCATTCATCAGAGGAGGAGTTCTACAGTGATGCTGATGGTGTTGAGGATTTGGCGTAGTCCTGGTCAAGATGCCTGTGGAGTGGAGCCGTCCGCGCCGTTTATCTTTATTTTCCGCTGCTTAGATCTTTATTGATTGAGAGGAACTATCTACCTCTGTAATGACATTTTATTCGCTTATTAATTAGAGTAATAATTGTACTCTATTATCAATTTGTTATTGTGTGCCTCGGCTGATTCCTGGACGAGGGTTTACACACATGTAAGCGTTTGGAATTTTGGATAGAAATTCCGGGCGTGACAGCCTGTTGCTAACAGCTTGGTCAATTCCTCCTTGATCGCATCCTTCCTATCCTGTGCGAAACGGCGGAGTCGTTGCTTGATTGGCTTAGCGTCTTCCTTAACATGTAAAGAGTGCTCAATCACCTCTCTAGGAACACCAGGCATATCAGATGGTTTCCACGCAAAGATATCTTTATTATTTTGAAGAAAGGTGATGAGCGCGCTTTCCTATTTACAATCTAACTCGGCGCCTATTACAGCAGTCTTGGTAGGATCAGAGGGATCTAGAGGAATCTTCTTGGTCTTGGCGTCGCTTTCTCCGCTCTTTGGCATCTTGGTCGCAGGCACTTCTCCTTCGCATGTTGTGGACGCAACCAGTTGGATTTCTTCTCGGGTGAGCGTGATCTCGCGGGTCTGGGCCATCTCGCAACTTTCCTTGTCACACGTGACGGCTTGCTTGATGTCGCTCCGCAGGGATATAACTCCTCTAGGACTAGGCATCTTCATCATCATGTAGGTATAGTGCGGAACAGCCATGAACTTGGCTAACGTCGGGCGTCCTAGTATGGCATGATACGCTGTTTCGAAATCAGCGACCTCGAAACAAATGTTCTCTGTGTGGAAATTCTCCCGAGTGCCGAAAGTAACCGAAAGAGTGATCTGGCCGAGTGGTGTAGCAGACAGCCCTGGGATGACTCCGTGAAAGGGCGCATTACTCGGCTTTAATTCCGTGCGAGGGATCTGCATGTCGTCCAGAGTCTTGGCGAAAAGGATGTTGAGTGCACTGCCACCATCGATGAGTGATCTGCGAAGCTTGACGTTGCGAACCACTGGGTCTAGTACCAGGGGGTACCGCCCCGGGTGGACCACTCGGTCGGGATGATCCGAGCGGTCAAACTTAATTGTTGTCTCTGACCACTGAAGATATTGGGGTGTGCCGGGCTGAACAGCGTTGATCTCCCGTTCTGTTAGCTTTTGCTTTCTCTTGGATTCATAAGCCAGGGGTCCGCCAAAGATGTGATTGAGTTCCTTGCGATGGTCTTGAAAACTAGTCGGGGTTTCATCTTCATCATCTTTCTTCTTTGACGTGCTTTGATCTCCATCAGAGTTCTTGCGTGCGTTCTTGGCGTATTGTTCTGCGAATTGTTTGTAGATAAAGCAATCTTTGGCCGCGTGATTGGAGTTTGGATGATGCGGACATTGGGAGTTCATGATCTTGTCAAAAGTGTTGACGCGTGAACGTTGTCGGGAGGATGGTGTAGTAGTTGTCACAAGTTCCTCGGGCTTACGCTTGCTATCCTTGTGATTGGTACTTCCACTACTTCCTGTAGTCAGCATATCTTTCTTCGGCTTCCAAGTGGTGCCCGACTGCTTGGACGCAGTAATGGCATCTTCGGCTTTGGCATACTCATTGGCTTTTTCGAACATCTGCTTGACCGTCCTGGGAGCCTTGCGCCCGAACTTGCCGACTAGGTCATCGTGGCGAATGCCCTTGGTGAAGGCGGCGATGATGACGTCGTCGGTGATGTCAGAGATCTTGTTGCGTTGCTCGGAAAAGCGTCGGATGTAATCTCGAAGGGATTCTCCAGACTTCTGAATAACGTTGTAGAAATCAAATTGTGTACCAAGGCGTTCAAAGGTACCCTGGAAGTTGGCGATGAAGTGATCACGGAGTTCCGCCCAAGATCCGATCGTGCCACGGGGTAACCCGTGAAGCCAGGACCGGGCAGAATCCGCTAGGGCCACAGTCAGGTAGTTTGCCATGGCTTTGCTGTCTCCTCCTGCTGCGCGAATTGCGAGACCATAGACGGTGAGCCAAGACTCCGAGTTAGTGGTGCCGTCATACTTCTCGATTCCAGGCGGCTTGAAGCCGGCTGGCCAAACCACTCGATGCAGGTCGCTTCTGAAGGCAGCAACTCCATCCATGTCGTCGTCGTAGCGATTTGGTGAATGGTGGGGAGCGTTATCTCTTGTCGCACGGCGCTGGTTGATAGTATCACGAAGATCGACGGGGCGCCTGCGGTGTGGGGAGCGAGGTCGTTCAACTCGACGCTCCATGTGTCGTTCGGGGGGCGAGTGGACAGATCGCTCATCGCGACCCCTGCTCCTGCGACTGGATCCCGCGCCGACGACGCTGAGGCTTGGTTGGTGATAGTCTTGAAATCGAAGAGGGGGAACTCGGCAGCCAGTCGGCGTGCGGACGCTTGCGGAGTTAACCGGGACCAAAGCGGCGATCATGGTCTTGGTCTGGTTCAAGATGTTGACGACGTGATTGGCTTGATTGAGTGCTTCGGGGGACGATTTTGGGGTAGATCTCGGTCGAGTTCGGGATACCGAATAGGGCGGAGATCTGGCATCTCTCCGACTGGTTCGAATCCGAGTCGAGGAGAGAAATCTTGCCGAAGTCGTTGGTGATGAAGTCGTGGCTGCCGAACCGGAACGCCTGCCCGGGAGGGAAGATGAAGTCGTCGATGCCGGAAACGAAACCCATCGCACTAGTCGGCGAAGAACTTGACGCAACCCCTACCTGGCGCGCCAACTGTCACGACCAGAAATAACCCAACGGGCGTTCCTGACGTGCGTGCATTAATCCTTGTCCCAGGAGGCAAGGTACACCAAAAGTTGATACAATTCAGAGTTTAACAAGCGGAAGCGTATATAGAATTATTACATGGGCAACGACGGCCCAGCACACTCAAAGACAACGAAAAACAGCGGAAGACAAGGGCGACGACCACAGGCGCTTGACGGCAGGCACGAGCTAGACACCAAAGCCTTCATCTTCCAGGAACTCCTCTTCTGGGGTTGGGAAAAAAATTGAGCAAGACTGAGTACAACCACCGTACTCAACAAGACACACCCACGAATGCATAATAAATGTAAGGGAGTACAAGGGAGTTATAACATAAAGGGGTAGGGTTGCAGTAAACAGCATTTAAAGATATTTTGTTGCTCAAAGCCATTTTGTAAACACGATCCTAGAGCTATACAATATTATTAGTCAAGGCCGTGAACCCACACGAACCTGCCTTAACCCAAGGCCTACGATGATTCAGACCGAACTGGCAACCCGACCCTGGGTCCCAGCTCGTCCCAAGCCAACCCAGGCCAACCATTCCTCATTTTAGTTGTTAAGCAGGTTTTAAGAATTAAAACACTAACTTGGGTACATTGCTCGGCTTGCCCATAACCGAGGGCGCGGCTATTCGAATAGATTATACTCTGATCAGAGGTGTACATCTTTACCCACAAGACACGTCTTCCTCACGTGCAACCACGTGCCACATACCACCACGGTATACAGACGGAAGACGTGACATAGTTTCCGACCCATCCTAGCCATAGACAAGAGTACCGACCCAATCCCACCTACGGCCGGAACCCCCGGGACAGGCAGGCAGGACTGAGCCCCTAGCAGCAGAGCACCAACCCTGTGCCATGACATCTCGACTACCGGGCCGCAGCTCGTGTAGCCTTCATTTGCCCTGGAGAATGTCCATCGACCCCCGACTTCATCCATCTCCAATCCGTGTACTTTTGTTTATAACTAGACTGAGCCACAAACTAAGCCTTACCCACTAGACATGTGGAAGTACGGTGGTGCTTTGCAACAGAGGCCCGAAGACCGGTCCTTATATGGCCGAGATGCTACTATCAAAACCATGCACCCCGAGCCCAGCCTAAAACCATTTTGGGGATTTTGAATAAAGGGGGAGGTGTGATTCCAATTCCACAATAAACCAACAATTCCAAAGTGTCCAGGTGATATGAATATTCCCAAAGTCTAGAGTTGTAAAACCACCTAATGTTACCTAATTAAACAGCGAAGCATCCACCTAAAATCATACTAGTGGTACCATGAGTAGAGTGTCCACTAGTTGGGGTTTTGTTTATTCTAGGGTGAACAAGGTAATAATAACAATAACAATAGTAATAAGGTCATAACAAAGGTAAATAGGCATGGCTAAATAAAACAGTGATAACGCGGGAATTTAAATAAAGCGATAATGCAATAATTTAAATCAACATAATTTTATAAACTGGGATTCAATATGATCAAGATGATGTGTCTTGCCTTGCTCGCTCTCCCAACCGACGGCTTCAACTTCCACGGAGAGCGGATCTTCCGAAGCTGCAGCGTCTACACGACCAACGGAAAAGAAAAGGCTTAAACTCTAATAAATTCCACATAACAGCAGAAACAAAGCACAAAAATGGGTTCTTGACTTCATAAGGAAAAATTAGAGACTTGAACGGTCCAATTCCGAGTTCAAATGACCAAGTTATGGCCATTTGAAGTTTATATACTCTTTAAATGGATATTTGCGAATTTCTTCATTTAAATTTTAATTAAAAATCGGATTTATTGCGTCAGCCGGGAGAGAGGGCGCGCGGACCGGGTCCACGGGAGTGGGGCCCACGCGGCAGCCTCTCGGTCCACGGTGGACCGGGAGCACGCGGCTGGCGGCGGCCGGCGCCGTGGGTCCCACGCGTCAGCCGCACCCGCGGGCGCGGGCGGCTGACAGCCGGGCCCCACCTGGCAGCCGCGGGGCGCGCCCGAAGGCGGCCTCGCCGGCACGGCCGACGGGAGGCGGCGCACCCGCGCCCCGATGGTCACCGCCGGCGACCACCGGCGCGGCGGAGCGGCGCCCGAGAGAGCGGAGAAGAGAGGGAAGCGAAGCGGCGGTCTTCGGCTCACCCCAGGTCGACGGCGACGACGGGAACGGCGACCGGAGCGGAGGAAGGCGGCGGCGCGGCTCGGGATGGCGAGGACGACGGCGCTCCGGCGGTCGGCGGGCGAAACGGAGGCGCGGACGAGGTCGACGAGGACGCGGCGAAGCCGATGGAGGCGATGCCGAAGCGGGAGGAGGACCGGGGCGACGACGGCGGCGAACCGGAGCTCGGCGGCGACGGCGGAGAGAGAGGACGACGGCGCGGGCTCGATTCCGACGGGGAGAGAGAGCGGCGAGCGGCGGAAACGGAGGAGGGAGGCTCGGGGAACGATTATATAGCGCCGGGAGGGAGAGAGGGCGGCCGGAGGGGAAGGAAACGGCCGCGGAAGATCCGGCCGCCATTGATGACGCCGGCGAGGATTGCGGGATTAAAATCGGACGAATCCGAGGGAGAGAGAGAGGGAAAAGTGGGGGGAAAGGGAGAGGGAATCACGGGGAATGATTCCCCCCACTTTATTGCGCGCGGGGACGGCGGGATGCGGCGGATTCGGCGGCGGCGGCGGCGCTAGGGCACGGGCGGGCGGCGGGCGCGGCGCGAGGTAGGGGATGACGGGTGGGCCCCACCCGTCAGCGAGGGTGGCGGGCGGGCCCGCCCGTCAGCGGCGCGCGCGCGGGGAGGGAGCCGATGGGCCGCGGGGGAGAGGAGAGAGGGGGAGGGAGTTGGGCCGAGCCGGCCCAAGAAGGGAAGGGGGGGGAAAAAGACTTTTTAGGATTTTTTTCTTTTTATAAAACCTTTTAAACTTTGTTTATTTCTTTTCAATTATTATTTGTGCTCTGAAAATTCCACTAAAATTTATTTACACATTTTATGCTTTTAGGAAATATACAAAAATCCTCCAAGCCTCATTTGACTTTTATCTTTGCACATTTTAATTGTTGGAGGCTTTCACATGAATTTTAATTATTCTAAGCACAATTTTGAGGATGTATTTTAGAGTCGATTTGGGACGCGACACCAACTGTCGAAACAAGATTTCGGCAATACTAAAAGGGGTGGCTATCAAGCTAGAAAAGTGGATGGGTTTAGAGACAAGGAATTTTATACAGGTTCAGGCCTTCTTAATCAAGAAGTAATACCCTAATCCTGTCCGGGGATTGATCCGCCGAATGTATTATTGATCGTATGATCTGGGTGAAAAATCGTCCCCCAAAGGGCACCCGGACCCCTCCTTATATAGAGGAAGGAGTCCGTGTTACAAAGTACAGCCCATATCCCTAACGGAATAGGTAGTTACAGATATGATATAATCATAACCGACTAAGATCCCGGGTATTTCCTTGACGTACAAGTTTGGAATTTAACCCGAGTCCTTTTAAAGATATTCTATCTATACATGGCACCCCATACCCAGTCGGACTATACATGCCGTGTGGGTATGGGGTATCCATAATCTCCACAATACACATTCGGATCCGCCATCCGGTGCCGGGTAGTATGCCGATACAGCCGTCGACCCGCTTGCTGTTCGTCATCGCTGACCACTGCGTCGTATCGCGAGCCATTAATTACCTTTTCTTTGTAGGTTTGCAAATAAGTCCTGTCTGCTTCCATGCCTTGACCGAGCGGCAAGAATCTTTTTCTTTCATCTGCAGTGCAGTGCAATCAACCATCGATCTGTATTAGAAAGTGTTTTAGATTCAGGTGTATAAAGTTTTGGTGTATTATATTAGGTATTATATAGAGTGTTGTATGGAACATTCGGGCACTAATTAAAAAAACTAATTACAGAATCCGTCGGTAAACTGCAAGACGAATTTATTAAGCCCTAATTAATCCGTCATTAGTAAATATTTACTGTAGCACCGCATTTTCAAATCATGGAGCAATTAGGCTTAAAAGATTCGTCTCGCAAATTAGTCGCAATCTATACAATTGGTTATTTTTAAGTTTATATTTAATACTTCATGTAGGTGTTCAAACGTTCGATGTGATAGGGCGTAAAATTTTGGGGTGGGATATAAACACCCCCTCAGTTCCTCAGGGTTGCTATGCTACACGCCTAGTACCCCTTCCATATGGTTCTGAAAATTTATGAGCGAAACTATTTATCAGATCAGATCAATCCAATTATCCTAAGGATTGTATATATAACAAGCCACCGGCCCTATCCAAATTGAGCAGTTTTCCCATCCTTGAAAAGGTACCAGGTACCCCCCTCTCTAACTAGGTACCAAATCTGAACCGTCCATCTGAAATGATCTGACGGTTGGAAATATTTCGGTACCTCCTTGGAACCTGCCTTGCTCCACCAGGTACTAAGAACTTTTGGGGCAAAGTTGTATTTTCGTGTGACCTCTCACCCTCTGTCGCCATCCCAACTTTTCCCCCCCCCATCTCTCTACCCATCGCTGTGTTTCCCCACCTCTTGGCGGCCAGCGACGAGATCATGTGGGTTGCCGCTTCGCCAAGCCCGCTTCTCCTCCCTCTCCACGCTTGTCAAGGAGCTCCTGGGGAGGGATCGCCCGTCCCAACTTTCCTCCCGATCTCTCTTTCGCGGCGGCCGACGATTTCCTCGAGGTTTTCCCCACCTGTCGGCGGTCGGAGATGAGATCGTGGAGGGTTGTCACACCCTGAAGTTCTTTCCCAAGCCTAAAATGAAATTTTAAATGTTCTCAAGAAAATAGCAGTGTAAAGCAGGAGAAAACCTTAATAAAATAATGCAAATAATAATCGAATCTGGCATGTGGAATTTTTCTTGAGTTCTACATGTCGAAATTCACTAACAGGATTTTTAGTGGAATTTTCAGAGCCCTAGAAATAATTTTAACTAATTAAAATTGAGCACATGCAATTTTAAATCCCAAGAAATCCTTTTTCCTTTTTCTTTTTCTTTTCCCTCTTTTTTCCCCTTCTTGGGCCGCCGGCCCATTCTTTTCCCCCCCCTCTCTCCCGCTGGGCCGGCCGAAGGCCCAGCCCAGCCCAGCTCGTCGCGCCCGCCTCCTCTCCCGGGGTCGCCGACAGGTGGGGCCCACCTGTCGGGTCCTCCCCCAACCTCCCGCCGCCCGCGCCGGCCACTTCCCGAAACCGCCGCCGCCGTGCCCACCTCCTCCGCGTCTCCCGGGCCACGCCGCCCACGTCGCCTCGCGCCCGCACCTCCCGCGCCCACTTTCCCCCTCTCTCCCGCTCGCCCGCGCTCCCGAGATGGCCGGGATTCGATTTTCGAATCCCGCCTCTCTCTCCTCCCCGCTCCCCCACGTCGCCGGCGATCCCCCGTCTTTCTCGGCCATGTCCGGCCCCCTCTCGCTCTATTTAAGCACCACCGCCACCTCTCCTCCCTTTTTCCCCATTCCACCGAGCTCCCTCGTGCTCCCTATCGCTCCCGCGCCGTGCATCCACCCGCCGCCGCTTCTTCCGCCGCTCCGGCCGCCGCTAGCCGCCGCTAGGCTCGCCGCCGCACCGCGCCGTCGACGCCGTCGCGTTCGCCATCGTGCGGGCCGCCCCGTCCACCCCTCCTCCGTCGGATTCCGTCACCGTGCCCCCTCCGCACCGCGCGCCGGTGAGCATCGCCATGGCCGACGCCTTCGGCCGGCGTCCCCGCCCTCTCGCATTCTCCTCTCTCCCTCTAACTCCTCTCTTCTCGTTCGCTAGGTGGCCCCGAAGCTCGTCCCGTCGCCGTCGCCTCGCTCCGTCGCTCGCCGTCGCCGATCGCCGTCGGTGAGGCATCCCCCTCCCCTTTCTCCCTCTCTCTCCCGCGCCGCTTAGCCGCCGCGCCGCCGCTTAGCCACCGCTAGCGCCGCCCGCGCCGCCGCTTGCCGCCGCCGGTGGTCGTGTGCGCCGCCGCCGCACCCCTCGGCCGCTCGGCCGGCCTTGTGCCGAGTCGGGCCGAGCTCGGCTGCCTCCGCGCCGTCCGATCGGCCCGAGCCGATCCGGGCCGTCGGTCCCGTGGACTGGCGGTGGACCACCCGCGTGGTCCCGGTCCACGGTGGACCGCGCCCCCTTGTGCCGCTGCCATGTGGGGCCCGCGTGTCAGCGCCCTTTCCCTCTCTCCCGAGCTGCTGACCGGTGGGCCCCGCGTGTCGGCGCCGCACCCCCCCCTTGATGACGTCAGCCCTGGGAATTATTGCGCAATAAATGATTTAAGGATTTTTGTTATAGTAATAAACATAGTGAATCTTCTAAAATTCATATCTAATTCATCCGTGCTCCGTTTAAGCCCATTCAAGTCTCAGTAAATCAAGAAAAATGTGTAGAATCCATTAAAAATGGTTTTGTTCTCTGTTTCAGTAGTCTTATAGCCTGTTTGCATTGTTTGCCTTGTATGTCGCTTAGATTCCGGTTCTTTCGACGCTCCGGTGTACTTCGAGATTGTCGCCGAGGTTCCTCCAGCAGCAGAGCAAGGCAAGTCATGCTTGTCACTTGATCATATTGAACCTATATTGCAAATGCTCTCTCGTTTTCTCCTAAATATTGCATTGTTTTATAATATCACGTGGGATGTTTACCTACTGTCGTAGCCATACTATTCTGTACCTTATTCCTTTGTTAGTTTGGGATATAACCTGACTAGAGTTTGGATTAGGGATTGCTTAGCCTTGCTTAGTTCAACTAGCACACAATCAGGGAAATCCTATTAATGTTTAGACTGTAGGTCCTAATTGTAATGTTGGATTAGTACCACCGTTTTGGTGTTGATTAATTAAAATGAATCACATGGTGGGCTGTGGATGCATGGTTTTGTTGGTCGCCCCCATGGCAGTTAAGGACCGGTTCGCGGGAAACCCTGGAAGAATTTATCGTGCTTACCACAAGCCAGCGTGGGCAACGGCTGGGCTTGTAGTGTAGCTTTCCTCTAGCTGACGCATCCAGGCAAGGGTGGGCGTGATGGAGCGGGGCGGGCCCTGCTACGGCCTCTGTCGCTTCCGGATTCACCTAGACACGAGAGGGGACTGCCCGTTGCCCGCTGGGGACGGGGGTGAAACCTGAGGTGTGGTGTGCTTGGTTAGAGGGGGTTATGCGAAGGGTCCTGTCACGGCCTCTTTCCGGTATGTCGTGGTGGCATGTCGGCGCACGGTAACGTGTCGTGGGGCTGTGTCTTGTGGGTACAGTTGTACACCTCTGATTAGAGTAAAACTATTCGAATAGCCGTGCCCGCGGTTATGGGCGGTCAACCAGATTCACCGTGATTAGTTTCACCCTAGTTTAGTCTAATGAAATTGGATAGACTAGGTGGATGGTTGGGCCTGTTGCAACATGGGATAGCGTTGGACAGTGGATGATTAATATTGAGCAATTATTACACCTGTTTTCTTCTTTCAACTCCTGTTTATAAATGCCCGCTTTATGCAAATGAACCAGTCTAGCTCTCCGTTGATAATTCCCTGTATCATACCCCTATTCCGGTATGACTTGCTGAGTACAGTGGGTAGTACTCAGTCTTGCTCTATTTTCCCCAACCCCAGAGTGCGAGTATGTGTCCGATGGTGGTTTCTCCGAGGAGTAGGCTTCGTCCGTGCCGTCGAGGATGCCTGTGGAGTGGTGTTCCCGCTGCAGTTCAAGTCAAGGCCTAGCTTCTTTTATTCTTACGTTTTTCCGCTGCATTTATGTAAGACTTTTATGATATTTGTAAGACGTGGATCTGAATGTCAACATTGTCGTTTGTGTACCCCGGCTGGTCCTGGACGGGGATTTTAATGCACATTCTGCTTGGAATTCTATTCGGGAATTTCTGGGCGTGACAAGGGTGCCGGCTCCACGAGCCCCGCTTCCAGCCACTCCTTCTGACGCCAAGGACACCGAGACTACTGGAGCATCGGAAGCACCGTCTTCGGTAGGCAGTCCTCTCGACGGCTCCAACACCGGTGAGCGGTGACAGCTTTGATCCTTACGCGACATCGTACGACTCCGATGATGATGACATGCCGAAGAAGAAGGGCCAAAGCAAGATCAGCAGCAAGCACAAGCCACATGATCTGGGAGACATTTCCACCGGGAGCAATAACCAGGTATTGATTTGAAGAGTAAAAAACAAATTCTTATATTCAATGGATTATTTAGTGGAATGCATTCAGCTATAGATGGGAATCTCTATCAGACATATAGCTTGCTTACATATCAATCGGCTGCCCGTTCTGTTAACACCATTGCAAATTGCAGTTTGAGCAATTAGTTTGGCTTGTGTTCTGGCAGAAACTGAATTTTCAGGAGCTCTTTTCTGGTGTTTCTGCCTAATAAGTTGCAAACTGGTGCATCTTTCACACAGGCTGAACTTTCCAAATGGAGATCATAAATTAGCCTTATTTTGGGACAATTACACAGACATTGTGCTGCTACTTTTAGATACATATATGTATATGTAGAGGGCAACAGTATATAGTTCGATTATTTTATGGGTACAAAGGTGTTCTGCTCTTATGTGGTTTTAGGCTCTGTTTTTTGGGGCTCGCATAAACAAAACTGTTTTCTTACAGCCATGTGTGCCAATTCAAAAGCAGCAACCGTTCATAGGAAAAGCTGATGCATGACAAACCAGATAATTTTTGACGTTTTCATGATTATTTCATGATGCACACATACAAATTAAAGCATACTAAAACAGAGTATACTGGAAGGTAAAAAAATGAACGAAATGAGGGCAGACCACCATGGACAGTCTGTGAATTTTTGATAGATAGTTTGTCAATCTGGATACATCAAAAATAGTTCACCAATCTGGATACATTAGATGTTATCGCGAAATCTGGTACATTAGATGTACTCGCGAAATCTGGATACATGGTTTTATAGAACTGAAACAGCGCTACTTAGAACTGGTATGCTGATCTTGAGCGGAGAGTAGACGCTTGATGTCCTCTTGCACATCTAGAACAACATTCAGTGAAGAACTAAGTAGTTCGTATGGCAGTTTGCTTCTGAACAGTTTGATAGATCCCTATGAGCAAAATTGAAAAACAATTAATAAACTGGAATGTAATGCATAATTTTGGTTAAATGTAGCTGAAACTAACCACTGTGAAGAACTCATTTGGCAAATTTTGACCATCCCAATGTTCCATGAACCTCATCGTATATAGTCCACATGACCAACTATCAAGTATAATCTGTCAGTGATCTGTATAAAATCTGAACTTGTACGAGTGACATGCAACTACTCTTGATACTTACCCGTCTTTTTGCTGAGGGCAATTGATTGGATAGAGTGGCCATTGGCTTACTCTTTTTTTAGGCCATATTGTGGGAGATCTCATTTCCTTCTTGGCAAATTCAATGTACTTGTCGATACCTTTGATTTGCACCATGTGAATAGAAAGTGAATGAAGTGACGGTATACAAATTAGTAAAGTAAAGGTCTGGAGTCTTAGGCATTACTATGTTTGAAAGCTGCTCATCTACAAGGTAGGACGCTTTTGTCGTATGCATTGAGTCCAGAATTTGAATCTGCCCATGCTTAGCATTTAAAACCACAAGGTACCAGTGGCTTTTGTTTCTAGACAATGGTAGGAAAACCTGCATTTCGCTTAAGTGTTAACAACTGGAATGGAAAAATAGCATTACACGAAATGACAATTACCATATCATGTTGTAAGTATATTTCTGCAACTTTTCATGTTGTAAATAGCACAGCAAACTTATTCAAGCAGGAAAAACTTCGAAACAAAAATCCCCAAATTGAACAAGTCTGATCCCATCCTCCAGAAATTGTCGAAACAAAGATGTCGATAAAACAAGATGAACCTTGTCGTTGCTTTACCACCGAGCCGCCATCTTGCCGCAGAGTATTCTGCCTCCACCCTTCAGGCGAGCAGCGGTCGAGCTGCCTTCCTGCCGCTGCGCAGCTGACTTGCAGTCCAGCAAATGCACTTCCGCCGCGACGCGGCGCCGCCGCACCAGCTCCTCCCTGCCGTGCTTCATCCGGGATGCTGCCCCGCAGTAACGCGTCCCTGCCCCCGTGTTGCAGACCCGCCGCCTCACTTCCACCTGGACACCACACCGCCGCGCCGCCTCCGTGCCTTCAACCCGCACTCTGGACGCCAAGACAAGATGAAACGCCGCCTTCCTGCAAGAAAAGGGTTAAACGACAAACATTCTGACCCACCCTTTCTCGTTTAGACTACCTTCATTTTTTACCTAGCCATGACACCGGTTAAGACGACCACTAATCAGTTCAGTAGAGGTAGATTAGTCACTAGTATTTGGCTGCATTCCATTACTTTAACCGCGTACTTACCTTCATTCTTCAAAAGTAAAGAGTATAGTAGTGTAGTACAAAGTGGCAAAGCATAGTATAGGAGATAAACATGTCTGGCATTGAGATCGGATCTGGAATTCTTTAACTGGGGTGTTTAGATGGGCTAAAACTTTTTAGTCCATGTCACATCGGATGTTTGAACGCTAATTTGGAGTATTAAACATAGACTAATAAAAAAAACTAATTTCATAAATAAGAGCTAATCTGCGAGACGAATTTTTTAAGCCTAATTAATCCATAATTATAAAAAGTTTACCGTAGCATCATATTGTCAAATCATGGCGTAATTAGACTCAAAAGATTCATCTCGCGAATTAGTCCAAGATCATGTAATAGGTTTTATAATTAGTGTATGTTTAATACTCCAAATTAGTGTCCAAACATCCGATGTGACAGAGACTTGGAATAAGTCCCTGTTTCTCAAACAGGCCCGCTAAACACAGTTGTATCAATCAATCACACACAGGAGTCCTACCCAATGGAATTCAGTGGATTAGCAACGCACCCAGTTAGAGCAAAGACGCAATCATGATGAATTCTTGGGGGATATACAGCCTAATGATTAGCAGTCGACATGCATCCCTGACGGAACAACGAGTGGCAAGTGTACAGGGAAGGTGACGGTGTATACAGGTCCCCTCGTTCCATTAGAACAACAGCACACACAACCTTACGGCCTGACGACTACTACCAATTACACAGGAAAATTGCCATCCACGAAAAACATCCGCCGATCAGGACAGTGGCAGGGATTTTCTCTTCGCTTCTCCTTTCATTTTCCCCCCTTACTCCATTGGACGAGGGGCACGATAATAAGCAGGGACAGTGGCGGGGAATAACATTTGCCTCACACCTTCAGCTTTGATGATGGGGAAAATTATACCACATGCACTCTGCAGTGAAAACTCTGGATTAGCAATAGTATAGAAACGGGAAAAAAATGTCTGTTTAGGGTTTAGCGTTTAGGGTTTAGGATAGGGAATGAGAAAATCGTATAGAAAACCGTCCATGAATGGTACCACGATGGAAATAGTAAAGTTTGAAAACTTTGAAGAATAAGATTTGAGATACTCACGGAAATCAGTCTTACGCCGATCCACATGCGTTTAGGTGAAGGGAGGGGAAGCATTAGGCGACCGACACCATAGATAGCGACAGCAAAGAAATGTGCCACTAAACTCAATGGTCGAGGATTCAGACCAGACAGAAGAGCAATAGGCCCATTTGAAAAGACACCTCCAAGGCTCAAGTAATCAAAGCAGGCTTGGCGCATCTCATTCCTAGCCTGATCAGGTGAGGCACTGAAAACCTTGTATAGAGCACCAGCTAATGTGTTTATGGTCGAAGCAACCGGCTGTGAACATGAAAGCGCCATACATTAGACAGCATACATTTTGAAAGGTAGGTGGTAAATTGTGAAATGAAGAGTGAAGACTGACCTTCCGCAGTGTATAGAATGATTCAAGGTACTTGCAAAGAGCAGATGCATCATGCAGATTGCGGAGAGGCTTGAGAAGATTACGTAGCACAACAATGTCAGATAATGCAACAGTCATTCCACCACCAGTCAAAGGATGCCGCATGTTGAATGCATCACCCATCAAAAGTGCACCAGGGGTTGGATGTGGAGCAGCCGGCATGCTCCTATTTGGCATTGTTCTTATGCTTCCCTTATCAATGGCTGCTATGAATGAATCATAGATATCTGGAGGAATCTGTCAACATAACATTTCCATTGACATTTAGTTGCTATGAGTAGGCAAGCAAAAACTCGGGACAAGACTGACTGAAATAGCAAAATAATACCTGAGGTGCAACCACTGTTTTGAGATATTTTGCCATTTCACCGTTTGCTATGGAAGGCACCTTCTGACCAGGGACATCAACCAAACAGCGAACTTCAGTGCTGCTTATTGGGTAAAATAGGATAGGTGAAGGATTGGCCAGGACAACATGGCCATGGTTTGCATGAGGAAGTTGACAATTCTCCAGGACCAGCCCAACAAAACAAGATGGCACATCAACCTAACCACATATTTCCATCAGTATTAGATCTTCTACATGCATGAACAAAAAAGGATAGTGCAAAAACTAAAAACTGTACCTTTGGAGAGCAAAGGGCGCGGCGAAGGTTTGAGAAACAGCCATCGCATACAATTGTCAGAGGTGCATATGCTTTTAATTCTTCACCTGACTTGGTCTTGTATTTAACACCCTTCACCGTACCATCTTCTTCAACCAATGATGTAACAGTTCCTTGCTCCAAATGAACACTAAAAGCAAGTGTATTTTTTTAATATAAAAAGACAGAATGCGAGGACAACAAAAGCCCAAAGTAGTAAATTTTGCACAATCAAATTCAAGTATATAAATCCAATAGATCCATCGAGAACATATCATTCTGGAGGTGTAGATAATCAAGAAATTGACACGATCAAATGTATTAATCCGGTAGAGTAATCTAAACAAATGGAATGTTCACATGGCATTATTCAGAAGAACTATATAAATATATGATTTTTCAATAAAGATAAACTTGCATGCGCAAAAGTTATTACTTAGGCAAAGATGCAGCTTTTTGACGCATCTTCTGTATAAACCGTCCATTGTGAAAGCTCCTACCAGCAACATCTGAATGGAACTTCTCCAAGGGATAAGAAAGCTTTGTGTTTCTCCCATCTTTCAACAATGCGTAACCAAGGACACGCTGAGCATCGATTTCTTCAACACAATCTGAATAAAATCAAAGGACATTTAGTACAAAGTACTGACGATGCTTTTCGAAAAATGTCACTCTTACCCTCAAGACCCAGCTCCATCAATTTCAAATAGCCACCAGGCTGTAGCAGTTCACCAACAATTCTATCAGGCTCTGTCATGTCCCGCTCTATAACATGCACTCGTCGCCCATCCTAATTCAACAAACAAAACCAGGAATATTAGATTTTCTTTTTCAGGATATATCTGTTTTTACCACAATGCATCGCTTGATGGTAACGAGATACATGACTGCATTTTTACTATTGAGTGTTCTGTTGTCGGATAACATGAATGATACAATAGAAGTGATTCTACCAAATACAAAAGACACTATGGTATCTCAATGTGTTTGTATCAATAGCAATTTTGACTTTTCACGTTCTACAAGACATTTTTTTCACCGTACAGGTTACTAAACTTACAGTATGGAAGTATTTTAAGTGAGATATAGAGTGAAAGGGAACTAGTACAGTTGTTAAGAAAAACATGGCGCTTTGGTTGTGTTTTTTTTCTCAATTTTACTCCTAAGTGGAAAGTGTACATAAACTGCATCTTGTACTGAACATAACACCAGCTTTTGTTGGCCCGGTTTCAAAAAAAAAAAACAGATGAATTACTTTTAGAAAAACAAATAAAACATTTTCGTATCAATGGTGCGCCACTTACAAGTTGGAGGTAGACTGGTATTAGTTACGAAAGCAAAATTCCAGCCTAAAAAAATACGAACGATTCGCCTCAACCAAATGCGAGTACGTCAACAAACGAGTAAAGAGACGAAAAATGGAGCGCCACCTTTCCGAGCGTGTAGGCGAGCGCAGATCCGGCGACCCCGGCACCAACAATGACGATGTCCGTCCGGTCACCCCCATCGCCGCCAACAACCTGACAGCCACGCTCCGGCGCAACCTCCCATTGGTGGCGGCGGCGCCACCACCCCATCATCACTGCGACGAGGAAGGCCGCCGTGAGGAGCGTGGCCGCGGCGAGGCCAACGAGCTGCCCGGCACCGGCGACCGCATCCATGCTATGCTGCTCTGCGTGCGTGCCTGCGTGCTTACGTGGGTGGGTGGAAGCTTAGAGAAGTGCAAGCAAGGCGATGGGAGACTCCGTTTTATGGGAGAAGAAGTGAGCGCCTACTTGGCATAGCTATGGCTCGAGCTGGAGAGCTCGGCTAAATAGTTTCAGTTTCATCTAAAATGAAAGCGGAGCTGAGTAAAGATTTCTCACAAAATAAATTAAAGATGTGGAGTTAAAGTTTAGACAGTTTCATAACTTTGTTTCAGATCTAACTCCGGAAGTTAAATTTAGGAGTTAGACCCTGAGAAAAGGCCGGACCGCCGCTGATTAGCAGCTGGCAATGGCATCGTCAGCTTTCGCTGGCGTGGCTCGTGTTGGCAGAGCTGCAGCTGCTTTGCGCAACAGGAGTCAACGTGATTCAGCGAGCAAACGGTAGCCGTCCATCTCGCCCCCGCCACACGAATCTCGAGGCCGAAAAACCATGTCCGGCTCCCAGTTTTACAGGCTCTGGCAGTTGCATTACCACCTCTTCTTCTGCCGCTACAGACCGAGAGCCCCAGGCACGGATCTTGGCGCTTAATGAAGTGATAATTTTTACTGGTTATTAGTAGGTGGCAGTCTGGCAGACATGCCCCTTGGCCCTTGCCATATGACTACTACTTGCAGAATTGTTCGTCGGATGAAAGAATGCCATGAATATCATTAGATACCATGGCTTTATTTAGTGCTGTGGACCAAGCAACTTTGCATAAAAGAAACAGTAGCAGACAGAACAGACAGGAGGAGCAAAGACTGGCAATCGCCGTCGCCAGAAGCCAAACAGAAGATGAAAATATTAAATGGTACAGATCGCAGATCGTGGGCCTCTTGGCATGTTGGACCATAGTATAATGATGTTGTTAATCAGCCATGCCATGTTTTGTCGAGCTCACAAGATTGGAATCTCCCGCTAGGGAATCAATTTTCAACTGTAATTTGCCCCGCTTTCTGCGATGAGATTTGCAGGTGCGCAATATGTAATTCACCATTTTCATCGCTCATCGCTCCGGTGCAAGAAAAGGGTTAAACGACAAACATTCTGACCCACCCTTTCTCATTTAGACTACCTTCATTTTTTTTTAGCCATGACACCGGTTAAGACGACCACTAATCAGTTCAGTAGAGGTAGATTAGTCACTAGTATTTGGCTGCATTCCATTACTTTAACCGCGTACTTACCTTCATTCTTCAAAAGTAAAGAGTATAGTAGTGTAGTACAAAGTGGCAAAGCATAGTATAGGAGATAAACATGTCTGGCATTGAGATCGGATCTGGAATTCTTTAACTGGGGTGTTTAGATGGGCTAAAACTTTTTAGTCCATGTCACATCGGATGTTTGAACGCTAATTTGGAGTATTAAACATAGACTAATAAAAAAAACTAATTTCATAAATAAGAGCTAATCTGCGAGACGAATTTTTTAAGCCTAATTAATCCATAATTATAAAAAGTTTACCGTAGCATCATATTGTCAAATCATGGCGTAATTAGACTCAAAAGATTCATCTCGCGAATTAGTCCAAGATCATGTAATAGGTTTTATAATTAGTGTATGTTTAATACTCCAAATTAGTGTCCAAACATCCGATGTGACAGAGACTTGGAATAAGTCCCTGTTTCTCAAACAGGCCCGCTAAACACAGTTGTATCAATCAATCACACACAGGAGTCCTACCCAATGGAATTCAGTGGATTAGCAACGCACCCAGTTAGAGCAAAGACGCAATCATGATGAATTCTTGGGGGATATACAGCCTAATGATTAGCAGTCGACATGCATCCCTGACGGAACAACGAGTGGCAAGTGTACAGGGAAGGTGACGGTGTATACAGGTCCCCTCGTTCCATTAGAACAACAGCACACACAACCTTACGGCCTGACGACTACTACCAATTACACAGGAAAATTGCCATCCACGAAAAACATCCGCCGATCAGGACAGTGGCAGGGATTTTCTCTTCGCTTCTCCTTTCATTTTCCCCCCTTACTCCATTGGACGAGGGGCACGATAATAAGCAGGGACAGTGGCGGGGAATAACATTTGCCTCACACCTTCAGCTTTGATGATGGGGAAAATTATACCACATGCACTCTGCAGTGAAAACTCTGGATTAGCAATAGTATAGAAACGGGAAAAAAATGTCTGTTTAGGGTTTAGCGTTTAGGGTTTAGGATAGGGAATGAGAAAATCGTATAGAAAACCGTCCATGAATGGTACCACGATGGAAATAGTAAAGTTTGAAAACTTTGAAGAATAAGATTTGAGATACTCACGGAAATCAGTCTTACGCCGATCCACATGCGTTTAGGTGAAGGGAGGGGAAGCATTAGGCGACCGACACCATAGATAGCGACAGCAAAGAAATGTGCCACTAAACTCAATGGTCGAGGATTCAGACCAGACAGAAGAGCAATAGGCCCATTTGAAAAGACACCTCCAAGGCTCAAGTAATCAAAGCAGGCTTGGCGCATCTCATTCCTAGCCTGATCAGGTGAGGCACTGAAAACCTTGTATAGAGCACCAGCTAATGTGTTTATGGTCGAAGCAACCGGCTGTGAACATGAAAGCGCCATACATTAGACAGCATACATTTTGAAAGGTAGGTGGTAAATTGTGAAATGAAGAGTGAAGACTGACCTTCCGCAGTGTATAGAATGATTCAAGGTACTTGCAAAGAGCAGATGCATCATGCAGATTGCGGAGAGGCTTGAGAAGATTACGTAGCACAACAATGTCAGATAATGCAACAGTCATTCCACCACCAGTCAAAGGATGCCGCATGTTGAATGCATCACCCATCAAAAGTGCACCAGGGGTTGGATGTGGAGCAGCCGGCATGCTCCTATTTGGCATTGTTCTTATGCTTCCCTTATCAATGGCTGCTATGAATGAATCATAGATATCTGGAGGAATCTGTCAACATAACATTTCCATTGACATTTAGTTGCTATGAGTAGGCAAGCAAAAACTCGGGACAAGACTGACTGAAATAGCAAAATAATACCTGAGGTGCAACCACTGTTTTGAGATATTTTGCCATTTCACCGTTTGCTATGGAAGGCACCTTCTGACCAGGGACATCAACCAAACAGCGAACTTCAGTGCTGCTTATTGGGTAAAATAGGATAGGTGAAGGATTGGCCAGGACAACATGGCCATGGTTTGCATGAGGAAGTTGACAATTCTCCAGGACCAGCCCAACAAAACAAGATGGCACATCAACCTAACCACATATTTCCATCAGTATTAGATCTTCTACATGCATGAACAAAAAAGGATAGTGCAAAAACTAAAAACTGTACCTTTGGAGAGCAAAGGGCGCGGCGAAGGTTTGAGAAACAGCCATCGCATACAATTGTCAGAGGTGCATATGCTTTTAATTCTTCACCTGACTTGGTCTTGTATTTAACACCCTTCACCGTACCATCTTCTTCAACCAATGATGTAACAGTTCCTTGCTCCAACTGAACACTGAAATATAAAACATAATGACAAACATTTACCTCATGTCACATGCAGGTGCATGAATTAGATACATCCAGATACGGCGCATGTAGAAGGAAAGAACATGTGAAATACATCATTCTGGACGAGTAGCAAAATAAACACTTAAACATAATCTAATATGTTAATGCTCTAGAGGCAACTAAAATACTAATGAAATGCTCACATCAAACAATACAAGAAAATCATAAAAATAAGTATGTCAAAAATTCTAGTAAAGATAAATTTGTGTCGAGAAAGGCTATTACTTAGGCAAAGATGCAGCTTTCTGGCGCATCCTCTGTATAAACCGTCCATTGTGAAAGCTCCTACCAGCAACATCTGAGTGGAACTTCTCCAAGGGATAGGAGAGTTTTGTGTCTTTCCCATCTTTGAATAACGCGTAACCAAGGACATGCTGAGCATCAATTTCTTGAACACAATCTGAATATAGTTAAAGATTTAGTCCACTGTACCACTAATACTATAAGAAATATGCGCGCACGTACACACATACATAGAGAGATAAGGGGGAAGCTTACCCTCGAGACCCAACTCGATCAATTTCAGGTAGCCACCAGGTTGTAACAGTTCACCGACAATTCTATCAGGCTTTGTTAGGTCTCTCTCTATAACATGCACACGACGGCCATCCTAAGTCACAAAAAGGAAAAAAAAGCGATAAGAGAAATCTCAGGGATAATTGTTTCACTGTGATTCATCATTTGATCATAATGAGCCATTGAATTGCCTTAATATCAATAAGTTTTTATTAGAGAGCAAAAATGATACAGTAGAGGTGCTTTTAACAAATACAGAAGCACTAGGTGACTAACAGAACATCGCAACCCACAAAACTACAAACATTAGAATCTCAGTATAAAATCATGTATTAATCGATAAGTCTCTGAATAACAAGGGCAAATTGTGATCATATCAATACAAAATAATATTATTGAAAGTAATTTTAAGGTGAAATGCAGTGAATTCATATGGCAATGGGCAACCTAGGTGTTTTTAAGCATATTGATGGTCAGCTTTTGGAAGTTTGTGCAGACTCCAAAATATAATACATCTGATGATTATTTTTATAGGGGATGCTTTTTTTGAAAAGTCTATTAAACTTTAGCAATTGATTTATCATAAAATATATTCTTCAAACTATAAAACCGACATTTTGTGAGAGCACGTTGAAATGCGAACCAATTTGTATAATTTTTATACACTAAATGTACTTGTAAATTGACTATGGTCAATATGTATATATTTTGACCTGTTTTAAAATTAAAACAGCCCTTGTTAAAATCATCATTGGGAGTATCATTTACAAAGAACAAACGTGCTAGGTACAGTATCCCCTCCATTGAATGGTTGATGGTAATACAAACATTTAGTTCTAATGACATTGTCAACTATGCCTCCACTGTTCTCACTCTATCCTTTGTGTGTATACAATTTACGCTCACACAAAGTGTTCTCACTCATATTTCAAAAGCAGTCATGGGGTGAGTTAGTCATTTTCTCCTGGACCTATCTCAATTTTACCACGTCCTAAGTTTGCGCAAAGTCAAGAACTCAAGATATGCCCAAGTAGTATCAGTTTTTCTATCAAAAAGGTGTCACTCTCATAGTTGCTGGGAGTTGGGAAAATAAATTGGGTCATTGATTTAGTTGGGCATTCCATTGTGTCAAGATAGAGCACATAAATGCTCTGTTGATGCAGATAGAAAGGAGCATGATAAAGAATAGAAAACCAGAGAAGGGAACACAAGTGACTCTTTGCTTCTATATAAGAAAAGATATAGTAATGGAGTTACAGTAGTTCCAGACTAGAAGATAAACTGTATACAGTCGGAATTATATTGGACATGCTCTATACAACTTGTTTGAAAAAAACTTTTCGGTTTGAGTTGATTTATATTGTTATTACTGCAGTAAAAGATTTGCATCACCAATCAACAAAATCTGTTTTGCTATAACCAAAACTGTATTGGTTTTATAGAACACCTTAGATTCATCTTTTATTTTTATTCAAATCATGTATTAACTCTCCTCTTGGTTGTCACTTTCTGTCCCTTTTCTGCTCCATCCAGATGACTTGTGGTCACCGTTTGCACACCAACATTTATTGGCCACACAAATTTCAAGTCCACAAAAAAGGAAGAGACCGACAGACTTCGCTTTCTACCGGCACGCTAGAACATGCAAAAATATTGATCAAAACAAGAAATTGCATGAAATCACAATTAATTCATACACGAATCTAGTCTTCTTGGATTAAGACATCAGCTGCCTTTCCAGAAATAAATCAAAGCTCGACGCATGCATAAGCAGGGTTGGCAATTTGTACTTAAGACTCTGCTTCAGGATAGAAAATTTCGTCCTTTCGCCTAATCTTGCAGTGTTCTTCAATCTTTTTTTTTAATCACCCTGTTCTGAACGAAGCGTAAGCAACAAATTTGCAGATTTAAAAAGAAGAAGAACCCATCTAAAAATCCGAACGTTCCGCCCCCAAACCAATGGGAAAACTCCAGCGAACTGAGTAGGCGAGAAGGAGTCACCTTTCCGAGCGTATATGCCAGCGCAGATCCGGCGACCCCGGCTCCGACGACGATGACGTCGGTCCGGTCATCCCCGCCGCACCCTTCGCCGTCGGCCACCCCGCAGCCATCCACGGCCGCAGGCTTCCCTGCCAACGGCGCCCGCCGCCGCCGGCCAAGAAGCGCGGCGGCGAGGAAGATCGCCGCGAGGAGCGTGGCCACGGCGACGCCAATGAGCTGCCCGGCGCAGGCGGCGACCTCAGCCATCCCGCACCAATGGTGGTGGGGCCTCCTCGGCCGCTCCGCGCGTGGTGGTGGGCTTCTCTGCTGCGGTCGTGGGGCGGCGGCGGCGGCGGCGATGCGCGTCGCGGCGAGGCGGCGGCGGGCGAGAGGGGAGAAGGGAAGCGGCGGCGGTGGTGGTGGTGGGAGGAGCAGGCGGAGACGGGCGGACGCTTCGAGATTGTTCCGATTTATCGCGAGCGGAGGGGAAGGAGGTGGAAGAGAAGGACTCCTCCCTCCTGTTTTCATAGCTGGCTCGGCTCGGCTCCTCCTCCGCATCGCTGGATTTTTCCCACCTCCCAAAAATACGATTTTGACGTCTCTTTTTTTGAGTTCTTTTTTCTGTTTAGCTCCAAACAAAATTTTTCACGCTGTCACATTGAATATTTGAACATATGTATTGAGTATTGAGTATTAAATATAGAAAAAAATCAATTAACGAATCTTTTAAGCCTAATTGTGGCATGATTTGACAATATAGTGCTACAGTAGATATTTACTAATGATGGATTAATTAGACTTAATAAATTCGTCTCACAGTTTTCTGGCGAAATCTGTAATTTATTTTATTATCAGACTACTTTTAATATTTTAAATATATGTACATATATCCGATGTGATATATAAGGATAAAATTTTTTGCCCACTAAATAGGCCAAAGGAGCAAATTTTGTTTTGTTCTGGCGTTGCAACTTGTATTACAAGAGGTGGCCACGTCGTCATAGTCCGCCGCGTCAAGGGTCCTGCCTAACAAATGAATTCATTTCATACGGTTGGTTTGTTCATTTAACTTATCAGATATCTTCGTCTACAATATCTGGTGGCCGGGTTGTGATACTATTTTGTGGCACATAAAAATATACATATTTTATGATACACGTTGATTTGTGGGACTCGAAAAGAAATTTGATAATATATCACTCTCTATAGCAATCAAGGTACCGTTGAACCGAGAGGGTATTAATGGAGTTGGCAGAAATTATTTGCAGTCACGGTTAAAATAATGTATGTCAAAACTTATTGTGAGAAAATGATTCATGCTATGTGAATCACCACATATTGATCATCTCTATGATAAATAAAACATGTCACTTCAAATTATGTCGACATAATCTTCAAAATCTACTAATATATCTCTTTTAAGTGAAACTAGATAAAAATAGTAGAGATTTTAACCTTGCAAAGAAAAAAGGATCCATATTTTAGAATGTCGCGAGAGATGAGTAGAGCCACGCGACCATAATGTTGATCAATTGCGGCATGCACAAAATCAGATGAACGGATATTAACCATCATCTTAATTTTTCCAACACAACATCAAAACCAATATCACCGAACAAGTCGACAACCTGTACTAACGTCGTATCGCCAATCTGATCATCAATAGCCCAACAAGCAATCCTTTATGTGTCTTCATCAATTACCGTGCAATCATTTAAAAAATTTTATGGAATAATTCTAAAACCTCACTATACTGGCTGGAGGACACACGGAGAGCTAGACTAGAGTTGTGACGGAAGTTTTAGTGGACGATGATAATAAGGAACACAACGTAACCTTTGAAATTATCTTTTTTTTTTCACTGCACCTTCGTATTGTTAAATATCTACTTCATCCGTTTCAAGTTATAAGACTTTCTAGTATTGCCCATATTCATATAGATGTATGTGTCTAAATTCATTAACATCTATATAAATATGGGTAATACTAAAAAAATCTTATAACCTGAAACGGAGGTAGTATATGACTTGGTGATGTATACTATTAGGTTTTATTTTTTATTTATAACATTTTTCTAAATTGTTTGCGAGGAGCATGAAACATACCTAGCACTCAACAAAATTTGTATTCTTTATAGGACATTGCCGTGTACTACCTCCTTTATTTTAAAATATAAGTTTTGTTTGGATTTAAAAAGTTAATGTATTTTGAGTCAGATATATTTTTTTTTCAATCCACCAAACATAGTACTAACAATAATTTTGGAATTGTCTGAACATGAAAAACCCACGAAGTGGGTGTAAAACACACCGACAAAAACACATCCACTAGACTCGGAGTCCTAGTGGTTAACGTAATAAAGCAAAACAAAAGTTAAAATTTGAATTTTTCGAATTTAATTTTAAAGTTGATTTTAAGATATTTTCAGTACATATTTTTAGCGTTGGTTTTTAACTCGTTACAAATAAATATATAAAAATTTTACCAATAAATCAATTTTTATTTTCAAATAAATCATTTTGGCTTGCAAGGACGAGCCTCTCGTACTCTAAGGGCCCCTTTGATTTATAGGAAAAATGTATGAATTTTGAAGGATTTCAATCCTAAAAATCCTATATAGGCCTTTGAAACAAAAGATTGAATCATATCCAATCCTTTAAAATTCCTATGGAATGAGTAATCCTATGCATATTTTGGAGGAAAGTTAGCAAGAGGTCTAACCTCTTGGAACATTTCCTCTGAGTCTATCTCTCTCATCTGATTCCTGCATTTTTCCTATGGTCCAATCAAAAAGCCATTCCTGTATTTTGCAATCTTTTGTTTTACAATTATATTCCTATCAAAATCCTGTATTTTTTCTATTCCTCTATTTTTTCGGCCTAAACCTTTGTGCCGTTGCACTGGTCCCCCTGTGGGACTGGGACCGGGTGATCTGTCACGCGATCTGACCGCACATACGCCCTCGCCGATCGCTAGACGCGCTGCCCCTCCCCTGCCTGCCGCTCTGTGCCAACTCACGTGCAGCGATCTGCCCGCAGCAGCAGCAGCGTCTCGCGCGCACCACACAATTTTTAGATTTGTTGTAGTATGCTGCATGGCAACCCAAGTACCCAACCCATCAAGGGCTCAAGGCCCCGGCCGCACGTACACGAGGCACGAGCACGAGAGTTCGTGTCGCACGAGGCACGAGAGTTCACCGACATGGTCGCGAATCCCCCCGTTGTATGTTTTGGAGTAGTATTCCTACTTTTCTGTATGCGATGAGATATTTTAAAGTCTCATCGGTTGCTCACATTTACTAATAAGCCAAAACAGTTTATCAGAAAATAGTAATATTTAATTTATAGGATAAAATTTTTATATATGTGTTCTTAGCGACTAAAATTTTAATGCTAAAAAAATACATTGAATTTTTTAAAATCAATTTTTAATTTAATTTTAAAAATTTAAATTTTAGCTTTGGTTTTGTTCTAGTTTATTAGACCGGGGAGTTTAGTTTAGCGGGGTGGTTTGGTGAGATCAGATATGCCATGGGCCATGGGATCAGACGCCGCTCCCCATACCAGTACCACGGACCTCTGTAAGAGTTGCAAGAATGCTTCAGCATATGAGGAGAACAATGATTGCTCGTATATGATGTATCGATATTCTTTACTGATTTGTGGACCAAGCGGTAGTTTCGGTTGTTATATCAGCTATCACTTGTGTTTCGTGATGGATTCTGTCACAGTAATTGGGTTTCATATTTGCTTATTAACGTACGATTTCACACATAATATTTTTTTCGGGTGGTTTCTGTACTCGCATGTTCCTCTTGTGTTAAGAAGTTCAGAAATGATGGATACTAGGCAAGATCAGTGTTTATTGCAAAACATAGCTTTAAGGTGGACCATATGTCAGTTGATCATAGTTGTTATAATTGCTACAGTGTTTAAGTTTTGTATGGGTAAGATCCATTTACAAATAAAAAAGACTTCAAATCAACCTTTTATTGAGTGGGGAGAGAACGAAGCAAAAGGAGAAAAGAGATTTTTATAGATACTTTTTTTATTCCCTTGAGGTTGCCCGTGAACTTATGGTTGTTTTTTTTTGCCCAGCTTTCAGTGCCACAAATGGCTATGGTTCATCTTAAGAGCCTTAAGGTTGCTCTTTCATAATATTATGGTTGGTCTAAATCATTAATGTAGCATACATTATATATTTTGATAAAATAAAGAAACCAAATAATTAAAATGGAAGATAATTTTGAAAAGGCATTGTTCTTTGCAAACCTGGCTTTGCTATCTTTCCTTAACTTGTTTACTAGCATTATTGTTGTGCTTTATTTAAATACGTGGTCGATAAACAATGCTGCTTAAATAGAAATAACAAGAATAATTTTAGCCTGCAATTTAGTAATCGTGTACTACCGCATTTATATGATGCGATCTGGTGGTCACTGTCGATGTTTGATGTCTCGACTATGGTATTTGGACAGTATGGAGATCGTCGGTGCTAGGATATACGCGAGACTGAGGTAAAAGAGATGGAGACGGGGATTTTTATACAGGTTCGGGCCCCTGAGTTGTCAGGTAATAACCCTACGTCCTGTTGGTCGGAGCCAGAGTTGCTTTTATTCACCATAATCACACCAGTACAATATGTGGGATAGCCTATCTAACTGTGTCGACATGTCGGTCTGAAGGTCTGACTCGTAGTCGACAACAGGGTAGTCTTCCTCCTCGAATCCGTGCCCAGCGAGATCAGAGATAGCACTTTCGTATCTCCTGACGGTATCCGGAGACACCGTAGGGGAATAGCCATGCCTATCCCTGAAGTCAATATCCGGCGGCGTGTCTTGGCGTATGTTGGCTTGTATTGGCTTCTGTTGTTTCGTATATTGTGGTGGTTACTGATTGAGGTGGATCTCGATCGTGGTGACCGTGTGATCATGTGGATCATGTTGATCGTCTCATGGTCAGTCGTCCCCCTGTCCTCTTAGGGGGCTTGTATTTATACCCATAGGTGTCCCCTTATCCAAATAAAACTAGGGAAACTAATATGGATACAATCCGAGTAGTACTTGTCGTTTCCATGTAGAACTCTGGTTGTCTTTCCTTATCCGGAACTCCTCCTACAACCGCAGGTTGTTTCCGTATAGGACATGGTATGTGGTGGGTCTTGCCGAGATTTAGTCAACTACTATTAGGTATGTGGTATTCATAACCCTGACAGTCACCTTTTTAAAATTAAGGACGAATCCACACATGTGCGTGCATCCTTGCAGGGGCCAATCATGTGCGCGCCTAGCTAGCTGTGCTACCTTTAACTCTTCAAGGCCAACATATATCTCAAATTCTTTATTAGCTACAAATCCAGATTCAAACAAAAATCATTAGCTAAGGTGGGTTTGAACACTGAAGGGATAGATGCAACTCTTTTCCGCAAGTAGACAAAAATGTACTCCCTCCATCCCATAGAACATGCTAGAAAGCATATGACGGGTCTTCTAATAAAATAAATTTAAATATGTCCAATACCATATTATATTTTATGTTGGTTTTTACACGAGGAAATGAGTACTATGTAATTTAACTAAGGAGGTTGTCTCACATCATTAAATGAAAAGCATGCCTTTAGTTTTGTTTACTATCAAAGTACTTTTGTTTTTTAAAAAACAATACAAATGCATATACTTATATACACATGCAAAATACGCACATCTTACCATGTGAATATCTTTGAGAGACTAAATCGATATAAAAGTATTCATATTAATATGTACGTTATCCACCACTAAAAATAATTAGTTTGTAAAGTCGTGTCGTCACAGGAGCCAATGCAGTGCCAGTTGCGTCTTCAAGAGTTGCGTCTTCAAGTGTTACAGCTCAGCCATCAGATTGAAGGCAGCAGTAGTTTTCTTTAAAGCCTTAAAATAATTATCAGAGTTATGAAATAAGATAGACTGCAGTTGACCTATGCCCTTTTCTTTCTAGCCGTTCCGGGACGAGATTCTTTGTAAGGGGGGTAGATTTGTCACAGCCTGATTTTCGTTTTAGGATTTATAAATTATCTAATAAATTATTACTAGAATTTATATTAAATGTTCATTAATTTACAAGTGAAGTTAAATTTGGCAAATAAAATTTCCTAAATATAAAGCATGGCTGGATTTAATTTTTATTAAATTCTCCATGATTAAGTATACTCTCTGAAATTTTCTCAGATTTTTCAGAGCTCAATTCTTAAATGATACAAAAAACAATTCAGTAATTAGTTAATCAGTTAATGATCTAATTATAATTATGTTAAGTGCTTTTCTTGTTTAAAAATCCTTAAATTATAAATTGTTGTTTAAAAGGAATTATTAGAAATGATCTTAAAAGCCTAGAAGAGAAGATCTAATTTTAACTAATAAATTCCAATATAAAAGTGTGCTAGATAAAATTTTATTAAATACTTCTCTTGATTCTATAGTTCCTAGATTTTTCTGGGATTTATTTGGGCCAAGGAAGTATTTTTAATAAATGGAATTGCATTTCATGAATAATTTAAAAAGAAAAAGGTTTTAAAAGTCCTCTTTTGGCTTTGGGCCGAAAGTCGGCCCAAAAACCCTTTCTCTCTCTCTCCCTTGGCCCAGTCGGCCCGAGTCAGCTTGAACTGATGTTGCTCAAGGTATACGGCTGGGGAGATGGTATTTACCAAATCATTTGGGAGTAAAGCTTGAATCTCTGTAAATCTTGACCGAATCGAACCACATTCAGTCACTATGTTGTCCAATGATGACTCTAGCCGATGAGAAATGTCTTCAAGGGTTCTTTTGACATCTTCGCCTAGAGGGGCTAGAGTCTTGCTTGTTGTTTCTTCTTCTACTTCTTCATCAAAGTAATCCTTGATGTCAAAGGAGAACAGATCGGCTAAGGCCTACAAGGGAGAAATTTAAAGACAGTTAGATGCCAAACAGATATAGCCGATCTAAGACTTGGCGTTTAAAAGAGACTTATTGGGATAGCAAAAGACTTACTGGGATAGCAGGAGCAGCTGGTTGTACTTCTTCTTCAACATGGTGACTCCCTGCAGTCGATGGAGTTTTGTCGTTTGATGGTTCCTGGACAGGAGAAGGAGGAGGAGGAGGCTGAAAAGAGACAAGTATTAGACAAGATCGGCTGAGGTCAACTGGTGATAGGATTAAGAACATCTTACTGGTGGAGCCGGTTTGAGAGTTGGTGCTGCCGATTTCTTCTTCAGATCAATTCTCTTTTTCTGCAAAGACAAAATTAATGTGTGATCAGCCGAGAATAAATAGTTATTAAAAGGAACCAGAGAGAGATATTTACCCTGGAGAAGTGAGCTGGAGCAGAGGGAGTCGGAGGAGTTTGTTTGGGTGAAGCCGATGGAGTTCTTTTAGTATCACTTACTTCATCTGCGGCTTGGTCAACATCATCTTCGATCTCTTCTTCATCCAGAGCTTGTTCGATGGATGGATCCAGGGCAGGCAGATCATTGGTTGGCTTGGGCTTCTTTAATTTAGCCTTCTTCTTTGGGGCTGGAGCCGTTGTGTCCACAGCCGATGACCTGGTTCTTCTCTTTTTACCGGCATCGAATGGTTCTCTGATGAGCCCTTGAAGAAGAGTTGAAGTCTTAGGGGCATTATAGTCGATGACAGGAGGAGATGGTCCACCTCCATTTGGAATTAGACCTGGGGCATATTCAATATCTCTACCACTATTGCTTTGATGCGGGGGGGAAGATTTTGTTGTCTGCAAAACAGAAGAAAAGATTAGTCAAGTTATGAATCGGCTGACAATTGTTCAAATACAATTAATAAGATTAAGACTTACCTGAGGTATGACATCAGGAAAGAGATCTGTCATATACATTGAGGCTGGTTGGTGGAACAGATGCAGCTTCCATTCACCCCACCATCTGTCAAAGTTTTTGCTCCTGAACCTTGCCAGTTCTATATTTTCAATGCTGCCCAGAGGAGGTCCTTGGAGATTGAGCAGCCGATCCATTATCAAAGTTGATGAAATTTTCCCTCGGCACTGGATCTTATCGGCAAATAATAAGCCGACTGGGAGTTGGCCCATTCTAAGTTGTTTGGCTGAGCTCATCGGGTGATAAAATTCATAAGAGACTTGGATGTTTCTTCCCTGATGAATGCCAACAGGAAGGATGCATGGGCTGATTGCAGCTGAGAAAACTTCCCTGGACTTTTGGTATCTTTTATGATTAATGTCTTCGAATCTAAAGTCCGATGGGAGCTCAAGGTTTGCTGAGTCTTCATAAGGAAACCAGACTCGGGCATCTTTCTGAAAGCCCTCATAAAAGCTGCAGAACCAATCCTTGAACAGTCCAGCCGATAGTTTTGCTCCAGCATCAGCTGATGTGGATGCATAATCCCCATAAGACATACATCTGCGATGAGTGCATTCTTCTCCATCGTCTTCTATGATCGGCTCCAGTCTTGGGAATTCGGCTTCTGTCACAGATGGCCGATTGACAATTTTCATGACCATCAAATTTAGCCAAGTCTGTAGCAGCCACCATGGTCCACCTGCTCCAACTACTGAGCCGACAGCTATCTTGGCCGATGCATTATTCAACATTTGGTATAGATAGCCGAGGAGGATTTTGCCTAGAGGAAATTGCTTCTTCGATTCTAGGGCTTCGGCTACAAATTGCCAATTGGTTGTAGGACCACAACTGGATCCACAGAAGAGGAACTTTTCTAGCCACATTAACAAGAAAACTACATGTTCCCGAGGAGTGACATGCCCTTTGCCCATATATGCCGCTACATAGCCAGACCAACCCCCTATACTTTTGGTCCTGAAATCAAATTGGTTCTTGGTGTTCATGCTCATAGGGTTAGCCGATGAGGTTACATCTAATCCAGTGATCATGGTGATGTCGATCAGAGTTGGAGTCATCGGCCCTTGGTTGAACAAAAAGGCATTGATTGTGTTGGACCAGAAATAAGTGGCGCGGCCATCAGAGGTTCATCTTTAGCTGAATTGGCTATGGTAAGGGCAAGCGCTTGGCCGATTCCGATCTCGTCGCAGTGAACTTTCTTGCTAGCCAACACGCGCTTGTACCATGTAATCCAGCTCTTCTCGGGTGGGGTTTTCTCAAGAGATGGCCAAGATTTAAAGGTGTTCTTCTAGTGACCTAGATCTGGGTTGGCTAATCTAAAAGGAATCCTATTTGTTTCACCCATGATGAACTCAGTAGGATCAGTGTTGCCCACTGGGTCGAGGAAGTAATAATTCTCGTGCGCCAGACTTGGGATTGCAACTAGGTTGGAGAGGTGCTACAAATCCAAAAGGGATAGAGAAGAAGAAAACAAGATGAGGAGTAGGAAAATCAATCCGCTACGAGGAAAAGGGATCTAGCCGATGAAAACTTACCTTAGCGTACTCGGCTGATGGCGCCGCAGATGGGCTGGCGGAGGACGACATCGCTGCGAGCGGAGATCTGGCCGGAGATGAAGTCGCCTGGGAATCGCCTTGTGCGTCGAAGAAATCACCGGAGAAAGAGAGGACAAAGTTGGCTTAGGCGGTGAAAACGGAAGTAAGGGGGTGAAGATCTTTCGGGGACAGCGGTTAGTATTTAAAGCGCTGGAATAACGATCGGAAAATGGCAAGGTGCGAATTTCGCTCGGAGTCGATATATGGCAAATCCGAAAAATTACCAAATATTCCGGACTTGGGGGGCATGTGTTAACGACCAAATTTGATGATATCAGTGTCGGGGATGAAGATTAGATCGAAGCGGAATCAAAGATGAAGATCATTTCGGAAAAAGAGTAAGAATCGGCTGGAGTTCAAACTGGATAAGCCGATACAGCCGATTCCGGCAATACGACTCGGTATACATCATCGGGTTGAGTTAATGTACTTCACGTGAATTGCCGCACACGGATTGAGTCCTAAGAAGGCAATTGTATCTATTAATTTGGATATTTTATGTAATTTCCTTAGAGATAAGTGTGGGCAAAAGTCTGTCGCAAAGACTTATGGTATCTTAGAGTTTGTTAGAGATAATAGTCGTGCCCGATATGGACATACCTTGTAACTCTCGGGTATAAATAGACCCGAACCCCATGTAATCAAATAACGGACGTTCAATACAATCTCGGCGCATCGCCACCCTTTTACTTTCGTTTTGTTTCGATGAGTTCTTGCTTTCGGGTTGAGCTGCATCGGTTTCGATCTTCAACAAGAGGTAAAACTTGTTATGGCGGGTTGTGTTCTCGGGATTAGTGCTTCCATCTTTATGATACTCTAATCTTGTTTATGTAATTTGTCGAGTTATCATATATCTTACATAATCTCTGGCAACATCGCTACCTAACCTACAATCGGCTAACATCTATCGGTAGAAGGCAGCTAATTAGGTTAGATATCGATGTTCGCTTAAATTATATAAGGTATCCACCATTCTATGACACATCCAACGGCTTGATTGTCTAGATATTGTCCTTCTTTTCATACTTATAGCTGCATCAGTTGAGTTTGATCTTATGAGTCGTGATTAGAATCTGAATCTCTAGCCTGTCTTTGGTTGCCGATTAGGGTAGTATCGGAGTTTCAGCCGATCTTATCTGATTTAACCATATTTATCTTATATGCTTTATTGACATGTTAAATCTGCCTTTATGTTAAGATCTTGTTGCATTTAAATATATTAAGCTTTCGTTCGGTATATTCTGCTTGCTTTGATATCTCAATATAGAGTGGTATTGGAGTATTAGCCGATACATGCTTGATCTATTTGATCGGCTATGCTATGAACATATATAATCTTGTTGTTAATATATATTTCAATCTAAGTGATTTATACTGTCTCGGCATTGCGACCGATCTATCCTAATCACTTGATTTAAGTATATATCGACATAGAGATTATATAATGTTAATATCTACAGCCGATCGAGTAGATTTAGTTCTTTCTTACTTATTAATAACTGCCGATCGATGCATATATGACATCGGCTCAAAGATAAATGATATGTCATCGGCACTTAGCCGATTGGCTATCGTTTATGGATTTAACCGCGGTTTCTTGGTCTTTGTTTCTTGTTGATTGCAGGATCAAATCAACTGGCACGCTGATACACCCAAAGGCATGTATTGGACCTGCACTGGAGTTAAGCAGATCTCCCAGGCCTCGTGTTTTCACATCAACACACGTCAACCTTCATCCATTAACCACGCATCAATCCACAGGCAAACCATCCTTACTGCTGAGCACTGCCGTCGATTTTAGATGTGCCTCCTCGAATCCATATCCTCAAAAGCAAGTCTAAGCGAGACGACACAATTTGGCTTCACATGATAGCATGCCGCCATGAATACGATACTAATGGGTATGAGCTAGGGAATTGATGGGGGTATAAGTTTGGTATCTATGAGTATCAAACCTTGTACCAGTCTGACATCAAGTATCGTTTGGAGAGATGGGCACAAGATCCCATCCTGTAGCAGCCCCTAAAATTTAGCGTACGCTTTTCTTTCGTATTTTCTTCTTTCATTTTGTAAACAACTTGGTAGCGAAGCTGCAACTTGATAATTCATAGGGGTCATGGTGTCTAAACCGAGTTACCTAAGTAGGAAAAACCTATTCCGAAACTCTTCCAAAACGTGACAGGTTGGGCAGTTTTTACCGAAGTGGACAAATCCATGCCCATAGAAAATGTTTGATGTCATATTTCAATCCAGGATGTTGCGGCATACCTGGGTGTGGAGACATGAACGAGTCGAACCCTATTTATCATGATGTAATATCAAAGAAGTGGCATGCGAGGGGGCTTTGTGCTGATTCAAACTGACCATCGAAACAGTGATGACGCACCCTCTAGAGCGTAGTACTACTAGGCAACATTGAGTGAATTTTCAGCATGATTGATGCATTTCCTTTTCACCACGAAAACTACAGCACTGCAGACACATGTACATATGGGATCAACCGAAGACGTACAGAAAAGTAGCTATCGACAGAACTTGTCGGGTCCCAAAACTAAATACTTGGATCCGACTAAGATTAATGTATCAATCTCTGGATCAGTAAATATTGATACATACAATATAGTTGGTTCTTCATTGCATACGTTAAAGTTTTACAATACTAAGGGTTTTACAATAATAGGTACTCACCTAATTAATCATAAGTAGAACTAATACACAGCGGAAGTTTCTATACATTCTGACTAGGGAGGTATAACCTCTAGGGATTCTCTAAGTTATCGGGGTCATCGTAGTAATAGTCATAGGGGTCCTCCTCTTGACCCAAATCTGAAAAAAAAGGGGTTATAAGAGCAAGGATGAGTACTCACAATACTCAACAAGTTATTATGGAAATATGTTATGCATTGGCATATAGTAGGGTTCTTTACAAAAAGCAGTAATAAACAATCTTGAAGAATTATGTCGCGTCCCAAATCGACTCTAAAATACATCCTCAAAATTGTGCTTAGAATAATTAAAATTCATGTGAAAGCCTCCAACAATTAAAATGTGCAAAGATAAAAGTCAAATGAGGCTTGGAGGATTTTTGTATATTTCCTAAAAGCCTAAAATGTGTAAATAAATTTTAGTGGAATTTTCAGAGCACAAATAATAATTGAAAAGAAATAAACAAAGTTTAAAAGGTTTTATAAAAAGAAAAAAAAAATCCTAAAAAGTCTTTTTCCCCCCCCTTCCCTTCTTGGGCCGGCTCGGCCCAACTCCCTCCCCCTCTCTCCTCTCCCCCGCGGCCCATCGGCTCCCTCCCCGCGCGCGCGCCGCTGACGGGCGGGCCCGCCCGCCACCCTCGCTGACGGGTGGGGCCCACCCGTCATCCCCTACCTCGCGCCGCGCCCGCCGCCCGCCCGTGCCCTAGCGCCGCCGCCGCCGCCGAATCCGCCGCATCCCGCCGTCCCCGCGCGCAATAAAAGTGGGGGGAATCATTCCCCGTGATTCCCTCTCCCTTTCCCCCCACTTTTCCCTCTCTCTCTCCCTCGGATTCGTCCGATTTTAATCCCGCAATCCTCGCCGGCGTCATCAATGGCGGCCGGATCTTCCGCGGCCGTTTCCTTCCCCTCCGGCCGCCCTCTCTCCCTCCCGGCGCTATATAATCGTTCCCCGAGCCTCCCTCCTCCGTTTCCGCCGCTCGCCGCTCTCTCTCCCCGTCGGAATCGAGCCCGCGCCGTCGTCCTCTCTCTCCGCCGTCGCCGCCGAGCTCCGGTTCGCCGCCGTCGTCGCCCCGGTCCTCCTCCCGCTTCGGCATCGCCTCCATCGGCTTCGCCGCGTCCTCGTCGACCTCGTCCGCGCCTCCGTTTCGCCCGCCGACCGCCGGAGCGCCGTCGTCCTCGCCATCCCGAGCCGCGCCGCCGCCTTCCTCCGCTCCGGTCGCCGTTCCCGTCGTCGCCGTCGACCTGGGGTGAGCCGAAGACCGCCGCTTCGCTTCCCTCTCTTCTCCGCTCTCTCGGGCGCCGCTCCGCCGCGCCGGTGGTCGCCGGCGGTGACCATCGGGGCGCGGGTGCGCCGCCTCCCGTCGGCCGTGCCGGCGAGGCCGCCTTCGGGCGCGCCCCGCGGCTGCCAGGTGGGGCCCGGCTGTCAGCCGCCCGCGCCCGCGGGTGCGGCTGACGCGTGGGACCCACGGCGCCGGCCGCCGCCAGCCGCGTGCTCCCGGTCCACCGTGGACCGAGAGGCTGCCGCGTGGGCCCCACTCCCGTGGACCCGGTCCGCGCGCCCTCTCTCCCGGCTGACGCAATAAATCCGATTTTTAATTAAAATTTAAATGAAGAAATTCGCAAATATCCATTTAAAGAGTATATAACCTTCAAATGGCCATAACTTGGTCATTTGAACTCGGAATTGGACCGTTCAAGTCTCTAATTTTTCCTTATGAAGTCAAGAACCCATTTTTGTGCTTTGTTTCTGCTGTTATGTGGAATTTATTAGAGTTTAAGCCTTTTCTTTTCCGTTGGTCGTGTAGACGCTGCAGCTTCGGAAGATCCGCTCTCCGTGGAAGTTGAAGCCGTCGGTTGGGAGAGCGAGCAAGGCAAGACACATCATCTTGATCATATTGAATCCCAGTTTATAAAATTATGTTGATTTAAATTATTGCATTATCGCTTTATTTAAATTCCCGCGTTATCACTGTTTTATTTAGCCATGCCTATTTACCTTTGTTATGACCTTATTACTATTGTTATTGTTATTATTACCTTGTTCACCCTAGAATAAACAAAACCCCAACTAGTGGACACTCTACTCATGGTACCACTAGTATGATTTTAGGTGGATGCTTCGCTGTTTAATTAGGTAACATTAGGTGGTTTTACAACTCTAGACTTTGGGAATATTCATATCACCTGGACACTTTGGAATTGTTGGTTTATTGTGGAATTGGAATCACACCTCCCCCTTTATTCAAAATCCCCAAAATGGTTTTAGGCTGGGCTCGGGGTGCATGGTTTTGATAGTAGCATCTCGGCCATATAAGGACCGGTCTTCGGGCCTCTGTTGCAAAGCACCACCGTACTTCCACATGTCTAGTGGGTAAGGCTTAGTTTGTGGCTCAGTCTAGTTATAAACAAAAGTACACGGATTGGAGATGGATGAAGTCGGGGGTCGATGGACATTCTCCAGGGCAAATGAAGGCTACACGAGCTGCGGCCCGGTAGTCGAGATGTCATGGCACAGGGTTGGTGCTCTGCTGCTAGGGGCTCAGTCCTGCCTGCCTGTCCCGGGGGTTCCGGCCGTAGGTGGGATTGGGTCGGTACTCTTGTCTATGGCTAGGATGGGTCGGAAACTATGTCACGTCTTCCGTCTGTATACCGTGGTGGTATGTGGCACGTGGTTGCACGTGAGGAAGACGTGTCTTGTGGGTAAAGATGTACACCTCTGATCAGAGTATAATCTATTCGAATAGCCGCGCCCTCGGTTATGGGCAAGCCGAGCAATGTACCCAAGTTAGTGTTTTAATTCTTAAAACCTGCTTAACAACTAAAATGAGGAATGGTTGGCCTGGGTTGGCTTGGGACGAGCTGGGACCCAGGGTCGGGTTGCCAGTTCGGTCTGAATCATCGTAGGCCTTGGGTTAAGGCAGGTTCGTGTGGGTTCACGGCCTTGACTAATAATATTGAATAGCTCTAGGATCGTGTTTACAAAATGGCTTTGAGCAACAAAATATCTTTAAATGCTGTTTACTGCAACCCTACCCCTTTATGTTATAACTCCCTTGTACTCCCTTACATTTATTATGCATTCGTGGGTGTGTCTTGTTGAGTACGGTGGTTGTACTCAGTCTTGCTCAAATTTTTTTCCCAACCCCAGAAGAGGAGTTCCTGGAAGATGAAGGCTTTGGTGTCTAGCTCGTGCCTGCCGTCAAGCGCCTGTGGTCGTCGCCCTTGTCTTCCGCTGTTTTTCGTTGTCTTTGAGTGTGCTGGGCCGTCGTTGCCCATGTAATAATTCTATATACGCTTCCGCTTGTTAAACTCTGAATTGTATCAACTTTTGGTGTACCTTGCCTCCTGGGACAAGGATTAATGCACGCACGTCAGGAACGCCCGTTGGGTTATTTCTGGTCGTGACAAATTATAGCAAGAATTTATAAATACGTAGACTTTAAATTTCTAACCAGGGTACCATATGAGTCCCGGTACTTAATTCCATGAGTACGGCTATTCGAATAGTTTCAAAGATATTCTACTGCAGCAGATGTACACTTTACCCGCAATCCACGACTTGCTGATAATCATCGGCTTTAGTCATGGCCCAGTATTAGGTTATTAACAATTGTGGCACCTGTTCCATGAACTTATATCCTCATATGCTCTGAACGTAATGTTAATAGCAGCAAGAGGAGTTCTGGCGTTCCCGAGATATTTAAGAGGAACTAATCGTATGACACCACGTCATCTCGATCAGGGTTTAGAAATATACCATATAATTTATACTTGAGTATCATAAACCATTTACCTGTACATGGTAATGGTTAAATTTGCCCTTCGCGGCTATAGTTGCCTCCTGCGCGAGGACTTAAAAATAAGAATCACTATACAGAGGTACCACATTGCTAATTAACATAATAACTAGGTCTGTCCCCATTCTAGAAACTACGGTCGTACCGGTTCGTTCGACATAAGTACTTGGTGATAACTATATCGATCGAGACAGTACTAGCCACCCAAAAACCATCCAATTCTAACGTACTGTCCCAATCTAAGTATACGATATTTTAACCAAATTGTAAGCAAAATAAGCAATACTAAATTATCTGGGTTTCTAGGATTGAATTGTGCATACAAAATAGAGTATTGAATAGAAGGCTATAAATAAATAGTTTGTAAAATATAGGCTTAAATGATCAAAAGGTATGCAGTAACTTGCCTTGCTCAATGTCCTGAGATTGACTGATATTATCTAATGTGTCAGAAGAATCCTCAAGACCTATGGTTAAATATATAAAATTCAAATTCAAAAGGAATTCAATAAAATCCAAAAATAAGAAAAAATAGAGAAAATAGAATAAAATAGAAAAATAGCAAAAGGGGTATCAAAAGATAGAGAATGATTTTAGAAGAATATTGGTCCAAGTTTCACTGGAATTGGATCTATATTTTAAAAGATATAGGCTTCTAAAGTTTGAAAATCAATTTAATGTGAAATGGCACTGTGTGCGGGTCCCACCTGTCAATCTCTCTCTCTCTCTTCTCTTCTTCAACCTCCAGCCGATCCCCAAATACGGCCGGCGGCGCTAGGGTTTGAGATTGCGGCGGCGATAGAGGAGGAAAGGGGTTGCGGCCGAGGAGGGGAGGGAGCTAGGGTTCTCCGGCGACGGCGAGCGGCGGCGGAGGGGTTAATTTGGTGTGTGGACGGGCTAGCGGCTAGGGCGGCGGTGACATGGTTAGGCCGTAAAGGCGATCAAGGTGATATGAGTTAGACATGGCTCGGGGAGGGCTCCTAGAGCATCTACAAGGTCCCTAGAGGGATTTAGGTAGCTTGCCGACCTTTGGCAAGGTGCGGAAATTATTTGCCGACGAGCGCCTCCATTGGCGGTGGCCGTGCTCACGTCGGCAGCCCCGAGGGTGGCACGGTAGTGCAAAGTAATTGCTAAAATGGAATCTAGGGAGTATATAGATGGTTAAAACGGAAGAACTCACCGAGATAAGCTGAGATGAAGGATTGTGGCCGGAAAAACTTCGCGGTGGCGAAGAACAAAGCAGTGCGGGGGCGACGGTGCTCGGCTCGGTGCGGCGAGGTAAAGCTCGACGCAGGGCTTCGGTTAGGACCTAGTATGCTAGAACATAGCTGATATAAGGTGTTCTAAGGGTTATTTAGGGTGGAGGATGGATGGAGGGGCGTGAAGTCGATCGCGTGCAAGGTGTTCGACCGATGGGCGAGAGTGGTTGATGGAATGGATTGCTGAAGCAGAGCTTCGGAGTTGTGGGGCTATGGTTATTGATGATCGATGATGGACAAGGAAGGGATTGGGGTCCTATTTATAGGGCCAGTGGTAATGGATGAGCTCAGACGCCATCATCGCCATGGATGAGCTTAGAAATTGGATATGGCAAAGGTGGCAGAGGGCCGTGAGAGGGCGGGCAAGATCAATTTGAGTGGCGGGAGGCCACGTTCGAATACTTACCGGTAAAGGATTGGCTTGACCGCAGGTAGAAACGGCTTGCGACATGTTAGCGCCAATCCGGGCGCGACGCGCGGCGGCGGCGAGAGTTTAAACGGTCGGCTTGGCGGTGACTGGTTTGAATTGTGAGAGGGGAAACCACCGTCTAACTTTAATCCAATCGTGCGGCAAGAATTGGCGCGATTCACTTTGGGTAGAATCAAAATCGGGCTCAGCGGCGGCTTTGGACGGGCGTGCACGGCGTTGAGAGGCGATTCCTTGCGGCGGAGGTTGTCCCAGCTTTGTCGTCGTCAAGATTGCTGCGGCGGCGGTGGTCTGAGGGCATCGTGCGGCCGTTGGCGCGCCAAGGCGATCGGGCACGCGCAAGCGATCCCGAGGCCGACGCGCGGCGGCTCGTCGCGCAGCTAAGTCGGATGCCAGGCAGCGCGCGTGAAGGGGAGGAAGAAGCAAAGAAAGCCACGGTTTTGAGTGGGTTGTGGTCCTCAAGGACCCAACATAGACTTTGCAAAAGATTGGGTAGAGATTGGGCTGCTTTAGCTGGGCTAGGCATTCTATCGAGCACCTTGAGTGCAATGAACAGTGTTTTTAGAAATTTTTTAATATTTCCCTAGGAAAGAATGAATTTAATCTATGAATTTGAAATGGTTTCACTAGGGTTTGAAGTATAGCAAATCCTCACTAATATTAGGGTAAACTAAGGAAATAATCTATAGTTTGAAATTTAGGAGAATTTGCTCAAATTCACTAAGGTTTGGAATAAAGGAAATAATTAGGGTAAATTAGTAGGGTTCTAAGAAGTAATACTTCAACTAATTAAGAATCAAATAAAATTTTAAATTACACTAATCTGATCAAAAGCCAGCATGATGCAATCAAATTTTAGTTTAAAATTTGAGGATGTTACAGAACTCCACCCCAAAGATTACCATTTTAATTTTCAAATATCAACTTCCGATATGAACGCTACTGTAGACACTACTGGAGAAGTGATCTTTGCCAGGTTGCCTAAAATCTACAATAGTCCCGGTTCAACCAAAAGCCGGGACTAAAAACCATTTTTAGTCCCGGTTTAAAAGTGCAGCGGGACTATAGAATCTTTAGTCCCGGTTCTATTTGTGTCAGAGGATGTCAGGGCACCAGAGATTTATAGTCCGGTTAGTAACACCAATCGGGACTAAAAATCCATCTTTAGTCCCGGTTGGAGTTACCAAATAGGAGTAAATATTTCTGTCCCATCTCCGATCGGTTAAGTCACAGACAAGACTTTCCTCCTCACCGAGATATTTAGATAAGATCGGATCATTCCCTCTCCTCCTCCTCCCCCTCCTCTCCTCCCTCTTCCTCCCCTCTCCTCCAGCGGCCGGTGGGGCTGCAGGCGGCAAGCGCCGGCCGTCGGGAGGGGAGGTGGGGGGCGCGCATGCATGGAGGCCGAGCGCCCTCTCCTCTACCAGTGTCCTTTCTTTTTTTTTATAATTTGTGATTCACTGAGATGTATAATTTCCTTTTTTTTTGGAATTTGTGATTCATTGCATGGATCTGAGATGTATAATATGTGATGTATTTGATTTGTGTGTATAAGTAACTTAGGATTTGTGATGTGAAGATTTGGGATGTTACTTTGATTTGGGGATTTGGGGATATGCATGGCACTCGATTTAGGAGAAAATACGGGGATTAACTCTGGCAAGTAGCGAGGAAACAATGGAAAAAACAAAAGAAAAGAGGACCAATCGGGACTGCCGCTACCCTCTCTGTAGTCCTTGACACCAACCGAGACTAAAGATTCAACTTTACTCCCGGTTATTTTAGCCGGGACTCCCGGTTATTTCATCCGGGGTTAAAGATAAGCATATTTAATCCCAAATTCGTAGTCCCGATTGAAAAACATGGATTACATGGGTTCCTAACCGGGATTACAAACGGTTCCCGCTGTAGTGAGAGTAAGGGCAGTCCCAACCCATAGTGTCTATAAGCTGTGTCTATGGTTCCATGTCAATAAGACATCACAATAAAAACTACACTCTACAACCCATGGTTTCTTAAAGTGAGCCATTAATAAATACATCATCTCTCTTTTCTACCAATCATATTTATTCTTCATCTACTATGAAGACACTATTCTCTCCCAATGCAAAACTTAATAGTGTCTAGTGCATAGGTTCTCGTGTTGAAGTTGTGTCTTGCATGAGATCTAATTTCTTCCTCTCTTCACTCTCTCATAATTAATATAGTGCCACATAAGCTAAAAGTCCTACATGACAATGTAGTTAATGTCATAGACATCATCCTAAGTGAAGGGTTAGGACTGCCCTAATACTAGTCTTGATTATTGAGTTAACAGCCGCGTCGTAGCTGAACAGAAAAATCCAACGGCACCCCCTGCAGTCTGCAGCAAATGTGTCGGCTACTGCTCTGCAAGGCTGCAAGGCTGCAACACGAGGCCACCCGCCCAACCCGGTGGATGTGAAACCGAGCTCGCGCCACGTCGAGGCAGCCATGACGCGCGCGCAACGCATGGCATAGGGCCGTTCTCTTCGATCGATGTGGCGACGTACGCCTCCTCTCGGCCGACGGATCCAACGACCAACAACCAACGGCGCGCACGGAAATGAATGGGTGATTCGAGTGCTGGTGGCGACGTACGGCGACGGCGATGCTCGCATGGGCGCCGGCTGCTCTGCTACGGCTTAATCCGGGAGAGAAGCGGAACGGAACACACTTCGTGTACGTACGTATTTAATGCGTCGGGTTGGAGGCCGGTGGTGTTTGGATCAGTGACTAAATTTACTATCAATCAGATATTTGACAGTAATTAAAAGTATTAAACTTAAATTAATAATAAAATTAATTGCATAAATGGCAGCTAATTTGCGAGATAAATTTTTAAAGCTTAATTAATCTATAATTAGAACATATTTAGTATAGCACGTATTATATAGGCTAATTATGAATTAATTAGGTTTAATATATTCGTCTTTTGTGGTGGGGGTGACTGGGTTGACAGCCACGGAGAGTATGAGCCATCGGATCGTCTAATCCAACTGCCCATATCGTCTTTCCCGTCGTTCGCATGCCCCCGCATCCGCATCCCCATCGTTCGCACACCCTGTTTTTTTAGCGTTTCTCTCCCCCTCAACAACCTCCAACGCCGCACGCCCGCACCCTAATCGCCGCCCGCGCCGTCTCCCACCTCGCCGGTGTCCTCCGCGCCGCCCCCAATCTCTGACTTGTCGACCGCCTCCGCGTGTGCCGATGGCTTCGCCGCCACCGATCCGGAGTCGCCTGAGTCATCGACGCCCCCCCCTCCCCCCCCCCCCCCCCCAAGCCGATCTCCCACACCCGCGCCACCTCCCCCATCGCTGTTTCATCCATCTTCTCGTGGTCGCCTCCGCGCTACATCGCCCGCCGCCCCGCCTCCTCTGCTTGGACGCTTATCCCCTCAGCCGCCACCTCCGCCGCGGTCGTCGACATCATCTTCCCGAGCGCCTGAGGAAAGGGATTCACGCCGCTACAATGCCGAGACCGAGCGGAGAGGTGGTTTGAGGCCAGTAGAGCTGTACGGCAAGTTTTCTCTTTTGTTGTCTTTCAATCTCTTCTCCCTTCCGATTTGATTTTGATTGTGATGAGCAAACTATTTTGACTTATACTACCCATTTGATTTTGATTGCGATGAACGAGTAAAGCTATTTTGCCCATGCACATGAGGTGTTCGATTGAATGCCGCAGAAACAATCTGCCACTCTGTTCATGGAAAAACTTTAGAATCCAGTGTCAAAATCCCCAATGATATAGTGAATCACACCCTGCTCATCCAGCATCGGCTTCTTTAACCCAGTAAAATGCATTTTAAAAACCACTGACGGATTATTTTGTGCTGTCCATAGTTCCGATAGAGCAATCAGTTTTGATCTTGTAAATTGTAAGCACCTAATTTGGAGTTCGACAGCTGGCAACGGCATGTTTTGTCAGGGTACCCGTATATCTTTCAGAGCCTGGCCCTGATTTAGTGTTTTCCATCTCCTGATGGGGCCAAGAATGTGATTCCATTTGTTTATATATGAAAGTTGCTCTTTTCTTGATGTGATATGAGGCCCTATGCCCACTTATAGTTAAAGCTACTTGTGCATTACCAGACAACACCAATGTTGTGTGTGCTTCCACATAATGTTTTATTTATTTTAAGGCCATCAGTATGCGGTTTTTGGTTTCTCTTTTATAAAAGCCATCCTTAGTTTCTCTTATAGGGATACATAGCTGCATTTAGTTTGTGGAGAATATATTTAAATTTATTATACATGCAGGGAAGTGGTACCATAGGAGCTACGATGATTTAGGGAAATCCACGACACGCAGGCATTTCATCAAGCTACTCTAGGAAATATTGCGATTGTAAATTAATCATGGACACCTAACTATCAGTTTGGGGAAAACACAGGAAGGAATGCACGTGCTGTTGAGAAAATTTAGAACTAAATCCTTATATGCCTTTTTTGCTTTCTTCGACACAGTTGTAAGTTTGTTTGGAGAAGTGGACATTACCAAAGACCAAGAGGAAGGTAACTTTCTAATATCTATATACAAAGTGATCTTACTGTTTGTATATTTGAGAAATTATTTTCGGTGAAAAGTAAAGAATTAATATTGATGATAGTTCAAATCTTTATCTTGCTCGGGTCTTTTATGTATAGATTTCAATACATGTAAGATGTTTTTCTCTTAATTTTCTGTTGTACAGACAACCCATGTACTTTGTGGTCCCCACATCTTATTAGATCTTAAGAACCATACTGAAGATTCTTTGTGATGTCATTTCATGTGGGTATATGCAGGTGTTTTGTCAACCCCATTATTTCTGGTTTTATATCTTTTTACCCTAACAGCTAAGTAAAGTTTTGAACCCCAGATGTGTTAGGTGTACAGGGTAAAGTGGTTTATGCCCTACTGATTTGATTTATCAGTATAGCGAGTCAAGACACGGAATTATATCATGTTAGATGTATAATTATGGAGTGGATGTGAATTTGGGTCTGTTTGCTGTCCCTTTGCACCACGTTGATGTCTCTTTGCTGGACGCTTGCATTGAAAATTAGGGGAATCAATTGAATCCATTGTACTAATGCAAGTGATATGTGATAATATGATTTCATTTCTGTATTTAGGGGAAATGTTTTTAAATTTTCTCTGAACTGCAAACATTTTTATGTACTAATGATTTTATGTTTGCGCCGATCTGTTTCTCCCCCTTCGCTGCCACCGCCGCCGCCGCATCCCCTCCAGTGCCACCTCTCCACGCCATCGCCGCAGCCCCGATCCATGCCGCCGCAGCTGCATTACCGTTTGGTTCCGCCATGGGGCCGTGACTCCGTGCGACGGCTGGAAGAGGTGAGGTCAGGCCTGCCCTACATCGACGCTCCACACTGCCGCAGCCCCGTCGGCACTGTCTCTGTGGAGCTTCATCGCTGTCCCCACCTTGAAGGCGAACCGGATTTGAGTCTCAAGTGACGCCCTAACCAGTACTTGCAATGACCTCCACCTGCAAATTAACGGTAATTGACATTCTGCTTTAACAATCAATCTCGTTATGTTTCCCCATTTCTTGTTTGCTGGGATAGTTCTGGCCATGTACTTATATAATTATGGAGTGCATGTGATTTTGTGTTTGCTATGAAAGATTGAAACTGAACATCTGTATCTTTGCAAACAGAAGATAAGCACACATGAGTATGCAAAATCATATGGATTTTTCAGGCCTTGGTACTTTCTTTCTCTTTTGCAGATGTATAGAGTTACGAATTTCAATCTTACTTTTCCTTATTTTTCATCTTAGGTTTTTCTATTACCTGTCAGTTGAAATACTATCTGGAGCGATGCTCTATAACTGTAAATAACTTACAGTGCCAGCTTCGAAATTTGCCTTGCTCATGTAGACTGGGGACAAATTATTATTTTTTGGCATGTGCTATTTTGCTTGGAGTACTATGTGCTTATATAGTTGATTGAGGTATGTTTAGAAGCATTGAACAAGAATCATTACAGAATAGGGGCACTGATTCTTATTTCTTTTTTTTTAGGATCGGTTTTATCATTCATAAATTCAAGCATATAAGTGCAATGGTGACTCGATCAGTAATTCAGTATGCTGTTTCTAGAACTACAAAGACAGGGACTTTTTTTTTTTTTTGGCATCTTGGTCAGTGATGTGTACAGATGAATTTTCTTTTACTTCAGTGCTGTGTACGGTGCTGTTAGAATTTCAATGGTTACTCTCATTGAGAAGGGGATGGCACTCGAGATGGGGCAATTTTCTGGTTTCTTCATTCACAAACACAAAAGCCATACCTTCCCGAGAGAGGTTGGATACATATATATAGCCATAGCTGGCTGGATGGCTGCTAGCTAATTGCTGCCCACACTAGTCTAAAATTTGAACGCAATGCTGTCCTAGAGAGCATCCAAACTGAATAAAGCATAAAGGAGATGCTAGATGCTGTCCTAGGGATGCTAAAAGCAAAACCGAAAGATGCTACAAGCAAAACTGAAAGGATGCTGTCCTAAAAGGGGAAAAACAACCTAAAAGCAAGAGAAGGACCACAAGGACCAAAGACCACAAGGCTTATTCCATCATTCTCCCCCTAAGTCTTGTGCGTCGTCTTGTGGAAAAGTTGGGCCATCCCGATCCTGGAGCAGAGCTCGAGGAACTTGATCCTCCCAAGAGGCTTGGTGAGCAAGTCCGCAAGCTGGTCCTTGGTGTTGATGTAGCTCGCCTTGATGCTCCCTTCCTCCAAGTAGCTTCGGATGAAGTGGTACCTTACCCGGATGTGCTTGCTCCGTTCGTGGAAAACGGGGTTCTTTGCCAGGGCCAGAGCGGACTTGCTGTCCACCCTGAGCTCTACTGCTCCAGTGTCTCTGCCGAGGAGATCACCAAGCAGTCGAGCAAGCCAGAGCGCCTGGGTCGAAGCGGCGGATGCCGCCATGTACTCGGCCTCGCAGCTGGACAGGGCCACCACCTGCTGCTTGACGGACTGCCAGCTAACGAGGCACTCGCCGAGGAAGAAGGGAATCCCGCTCGTGCTCTTGCTGGTGTCGATGTCGCCGGCGTGGTCGCTGTCGCTGTACCCGACGAAGTGTGCCTTGCCAGGACACCTCGGGTAGTAGAGACCGTGGTCGAGAGTCCCCGCAACGTAGCGGATGATCCTCTTCACAGCCTGCTGGTGCTCTGTCGTCGGTTGCTGCATGAACCGACTGACGTAGCCGACGGAGAAGGCCAAGTCCGGCCGTGTGTGGGTGAGGTAGCGAAGGCTCCCCACAAGACGCTGGTACTGTGTAGCATCCACCTCCTCCGCCGTGCTGTCACGGCTCAACTTCAGTCTCCTCCATCGGAGTGAGAGCTGGGTTACAATCGGTGAGCCCAGCCAGCTCAACGACGCGCTTAGCGTAGGCGGTCTGTCTCTCCTCCATCGGAGTGAGAGCTGGGTTACAATCGGTGAGCCCAGCCAGCTCAACGACGCGCTTAGCGTAGGCGGTCTGTCGAAGCGTGATTCCGGAGTCGTCCTGGTGCGCTTCGATCCCCAAGTAGGAGAGAGGCCCCAGATCACTCATCTGGAAGGTGGCCTTCATCTCCTTCTTGAACGTCGCCACCTCCGCATCCTTGGTGCCAATGATCACCAAGTCATCGACGTAGACACCCACCAGCAAGGCATTTCCTCCATTGCCCCACCGGTAGATGGCCGTCTCGTGCGGGCTTTGCTCGAAGCCCATCCCCTTGAGCGTGGAATCCAACTTGGCATTCCACGCCCTCGGTGCCTGCCGCAAGCCGTAGAGGGCCTTGTGCAGGCGTAGCACCTTGCCCTCCTTGCCGGGGAGCACGAATCCCGGCGGCTGGTGCACGTAGACCTCCTCCTTCAAGTCGCCGTTCAGAAACGCCGACTTGACGTCCATGTGATGGACACCCCAGCCTTCCTGAGCAGCCAGCGCAAGGAGTCGCACGGACTCCATCCGTGCCACGGGAGCGAAGGCATCGTCGTAGTCGATCCCCTCCTGCTGCACAAAGCCGTGTGCCACCAAGCGAGCCTTGTGCTTGACGATGGCTCCGGCTTCATCCCTCTTCAGCTTGAACACCCACTTAAGGGTGATCGCGCGGTGACTACGAGGGAGGTCAGCAAGCTCCCAGGTGCGGTTCTCCTGAACCGCGTCCATCTCCGACTGCATCGCGGCACACCATGCCGCGTGTTTCTCGGCCTCTGCAAAAGACCGAGGCTCACCGTCGTCGCACGCAAGGTGCAACTGCGCCTCCAGGTTGCGAGGCACCAGTCGGCACCGGCTGGTCGCCGAGAAGATCATCGTACGGTACCGTAGCTGCTCGCCGTCGTGGTACGCGTCGATGCGCTCCCCGTCGTGGGAGAGCGGAGTAACGAACTCCACCGGGCTGCGCTCAACACGAGCTGGCGTCGGAGTAGACGTGCCCGGAGTGGCTGTTGGTGCTGGAGCGCGTGGGGACACCGGCTGGGGTGGTGTCGACGAAGAGCTCGTCGTAGTCGAAGTCGTGGCCCGAGGGTGTGTTGGTGTTGGAGTCGGTGGAGGCTCGGGGACTGGGGTAGACACGCTCGGTGAAGAAGAGCTGCCTACTCCCCCAGCTCCCTCGAAGTGGACGTACTCAATGGTGAAGTCGTCGTACGTCGGAGTCGAACCATCATCCACCGCCTTGTCCCATACCCACCCTCGCCCTTCGTCGAACACTACGTCGCGCACTGTGCGCACACGCTGTCTCCGGGTCGAGGGTGCGGTAGGCCTTCGAGCCCTCCGCGTAGCCGATGAACACCCCTGTGGTGCTCCTGTCGTCGAGCTTACCGATGTGGCCAAGCTCCTTGGCGAACGCGAGGCAGCCGAAGACCCGTAGGTGGGAGACCGCCGGCTTGTGCCCATGCCAAGCCTCGTACGGTGTCCTGCCATCGAGGGCCTTGGTAGGCGAGCGATTGAGGATGTAGACGGCTGTCACCACCGCCTCCCCCCAGAAGATGGCCGGCATCCCCCTTTGCTTGAGAAGAGCCCGAGCCATCCCCACAACCGTCTGGTTGCGCCGCTCGACGACGCCGTTCTGCTGCGGGCTGTACGGCGCGGTGTAGTGGCGCTGAATGCCCTCATCAGTGCAGTACGACGCGAATTCAGCCGCCGTGAATTTCCCGCCGTTGTCGGTGCGCAGCACGCGCAGCTTGCGGCCGCACTCTGCCTCTGCAGCGGCCTGCGCGCGCCTGATGGCATCCGCAGCCTCTCCCTTGCTGCCGAGGACCATCACCCACATGTAGCGGGAGAGGTTGTCGACGAGCAGCAGGAAGTAACGTCGTCCTCTTGGTGTGGCCGGTGTCACTGGGCCATACAAGTCCCCGTGCATGAGCTCGAGCCGCTTCTTGGCTCGGAAGCTCGTCTGTTAGGGAAAGGGGAGTCGCCGCTGCTTCGTTACCACGCAAACGTCGCAGAGCTGCTCCACGTGGTCAAGGCACGGCATGCCTTGCACCATCTCCTTGGCACTGAGGCGCTTCAGGGCCTCGAAGTGGAGGTGCCCGAAGCGCTCGTGCCACTGCCATGCCTCGTCGTGCCGACGAGCGGCGAGGCAAACTGGTTGTGCGACCTGCGCGCTGAGGATGTAGAGTTGATTAGTGCCTCTGGTTACCTTGGCAAGAAGGCGACGACGGCGATCCCAAATCCTCATGAGTCCGTCCTCGACCAACACGCGTGAGCCGTTCTCATCTAGCTGTCCCACGCTGATGATAGAATTCCTCAACGCGGGGATGTAGTAGACTCCGGTGAGCAGCCTGTGCTCACCGGACTTGGCAGTGAAGGTGACGGAGCCAACGCCCTTGATCTCTACGCCGGAGGCGTCCCCAAACTTGACGGAGCCTCGGACGCTGGGGTCGAACTCGGTGAAGAACTCCCGTCGGCCGGTCATGTGATGGGTGACGCCGGTGTCGAGGTACCACCCATCAGCCTTGTCGTTGCTGGAGCCGTTGCAGAGGGAGACGAGTACCTTCGGCTCATCAAGGTGGAGGAAAGCCGCTGCGGCCGGTGCTACTGGAGGAAGCTCGATACTTGCGTGTGCCAGGAGCAGAGCCGGCTCTTCCTCCTCCACCTGTGCGACGTGGGCCTGGCAACGTCGTGGCTGTCGACAGTCTTTGGCCCAATGGCCAAGCTTGCCACAGTTGCGGCAGGTGTCGTCTCGTGCCGGCTTGTGGTTGCCGGCGACGCCGCCCTGGGCGCCTCTGCGAGCGCCACCCTCGGCATGTCTTCGCGCCCACCGCAGCTGGACACCTCCGCGTGCCTTGCACGGCTTGCGGCCGCCTGTCGAGGGAGAAGACTCCCCCTTCCTTCCGTCACCCTGAGAGGCCTCCCACTGCTCCCGAGTGAGATGGAGCTTCCCGCCAATGGTGATAGGCCCTGAGAGAGGCTGTGGCTCATCACCGTCGACGACCTTGAGGCGACCCAACGCCTCCTCGATCGACATCGTGGAGAGGTCCAGCAGAGACTCGATCGAGCTGCCTGTACTTCTCTGGAACGCAGCGGAAGAGCTTCTCGACAGCTCTCTCCTCGTCGTAGGTGTCGTCGCCGTACTGCACCATCTTCTGCAAAAGAGTGTTAAGACGGAGGGCAAAGTCATCAACATCCTCACCTGGCTTGAAGGCCAGGTTCTCCCACTCCTTGCGGAGTGCCTGCAGTGTGGACTTGCGGGCGCGGTCGCTGCCAATGCGTGCCGCAGCGATGGCGTCGCAGGCCTCCTTGGCAGTCCGCTTCTGGGAAAGCGAGAACTGCATCTCGGGCGGGACTGCAGCGATGAGGGCATCCAGTGCCCGCCGATCCTCGTCGTAGTCGACGTCGCCGTACCGGACTGCCTCCCACATGTGCCGCACCTGGAGCCTCATCCTCATCACCGCGGCCCACTCGATGTAGTTGGTTTTGGTGAGGGTAGGCCACCCACCGCCGGGACCAAAGTCCCTGACCACCGTCTGGACGCCGTGGTGACCATGGCGCCGGTCAAGGGAGGGAGAGCCGCGCTGCCTGCGAGGGCCGCGCGCGTGCTCCGGGCTGTCGCCGGCACGGCCGTGCCCGTCTGGGTTCCCGTCGGCGGGCGCGCAGTCCCTTGGGCCACCGCCGCCGCCGTGGGGGTGGGCTGCTGCCCACCACTCTGCCCGCTCCCGCGCCCTTCCTCTTGCCAGCTCCTCAAGCTCCCTGTCGGCGGTGATGTCGCCGGCGATGGAGCCGTTGATGCTACTGCGCAAGGTCTCAACCTCTACCTCCGCCGCACATGCCGCATCTTCCGCCGCCTCTGCCTCCGCCTCCGCCTTGGCTGCTGCCAACTCCGCTGCCGCCAGTCTGGCCGCCCTCGCTGCTGTTGTAGCGGTCTGAGCCGTTGCTCGCCTGCGCTCCTCTGTTGTGGCGAGCTCGGCGTCCTGCTGACGCCGAGTGCTCGAGGCGACCGAACGCCGAGACCGAACGTCGGACATGGCGCGCCTCCGGGGGGCTGCTGTGTGGAGAGGGGTAAGGGAAAGGGGAAGAAGGAGCAGCTGGTGCTGTTGTTGCTGCTGGCTGAGTGCTCAACCGAGCTTGGGAAGGGGTGGAACAGGAGATGTTTAGCCTACAGGAAAGTGTTGCTGTGATACCAGATGTTAGAATTTCAATGGTTACTCTCATTGAAAAGAGGATGGCACTCGAGATGGGGCAATTTTCTGGTTTTCTTCATTCACAAACACGAAAGCCATACCTTCCCGAGGGAGGTTGGATACATATATATAGCCATAGCTGGCTGGATGGCTGCTAGCTAATTGCTACCCACACTAGTCTAAAATTTGAACGCAATGCTGTCCTAGAGAGCATCCAAACTGAATAAAGCATAAAGGAGATGCTAGATGCTGTCCTAGGGATGCTAAAAGCAAAACCGAAAGATGCTAAAAGCAAAATTGAAAGGATGCTGTCCTAAAAGGGGAAAAACAACCTAAAAGCAAGAGAAGGACCACAAGGACCAAAGACCACAAGGCTTATTCCATCAGGTGCACTAGCTCTATCTCAAATGAATTTTCTTACTACATTACTGAGTTTAGTTGGTTGTCCATCTGAGAATGGGATCTTCCCAGGAAGAGTGACACAATTTCATGAGGTATTTGCTTCCTCTGTTAGTTTCGCGTCCTTGCAAGTACATTGGATGCAGCTGCTTCTCAATTTCTCATCTAAATTCTCGAATATACAGTTTAATACTTTAGATATTCAACTGTGCTTCCCAAATTGAACTGTATACATAGCTTAACAAATTGATCTGTTAATTTGTCTCAGTTATACGACGTATCAAATGAGCAGCAAAATCCATTCATGAATTGTTTTTCTTGCACTACTGATACAGTACTTACTTCCAATGTTTCATGGAAAAAATACGAGCTACATAAAGTGCTTCTCATCTGTCCAGTTCCGAGAGAAGTAGGTAGCAAATATCCCAAAACCGCAAACTGTATTTTATTGTATATACTTTCCTTTTTACCATGTTCTGTAACTCCTGGTTCTATATTGCAATTGGGCATGGTTGTGTACTTGTGTTCAGGGAAATGCCAAAATTTATAGTCTGGATCCTTGGGCAACAGGTAGTAATCACACCTCTCCCAAATTTCTGATGATTTCTTGGCAACTTATTCAAGTTTTTATTCGTCTGCTTGCGCCGTACACAAATTTGTGACAGATTTCACCACATATTTGCTGCACGCTGGAAGTGCAAACCTTGGTGATCAAAGCCAACTTGAACCCCTGTCTGGAACAAGGAACTCAAACTCTCTGTTCTCTCAGCAGCACGTTCCTCTCAGGCTGGTAATCAATGCACCAGAATCCCAATCTTTGATAATTTCCTAATATATATGTTTCATCCAGCAGATAATTAAAATTTCTGATGTGTTCATCTGATAACTAAATATTTTTATGTGATCGTCCATCTGAGAATGGGATCTTGCTTTCTTTGCATGCGGCAGCCAATGTGTTTCATCCAGCATAGAGAGGTTTAGATCGAGGACTACACCTGCATCATCGCCTGGGGTCCCAAACCCAATATGACCCACATACAGTTTCTAACCACTTGACCAGTGGTTTGGGTGCCTTAAATTAGATCCAAGTAACTACTGTCAGATATAATGTAAATGCTTTGAAGTATTATATAAGATCAAGTCAAGCTGCGTCTTTATCTGCAATTTGGCATGCCTGGTCTGTTGTTAGCTATTCCAATAAAAAACTTTTTTTCCCGTTTGGATGCATGAATGAAGTATGGTTTTAGTATAGGAAAAGTTGTGGCAGTTAGCTTTTAAAGTATTTGATACTGCACTGCTGTCATTGTGAGCCAATGAGTGCCATCAGTTGATCTCAGGTTGTAGTTACATATTGGCTCTTTTTTTTTTTAGTCACTAACTCAACATTGATTGATATACAGGCTATAACATCTGGCTCCCAATATTTGTTAGTCATTACTTGCTGACCCTCAATTTTTTTAATGAACTGTGACGTTTTCATATCCTTCAATTCGGGATACCTGGTGAAAATGAGATGGACAATGGGTAATTCCCTCCCGCAGTTTGTGCTAACAACTGAGTTCTTGAATACATTGGGCTAATTATAATTTACCTTTTTTTTTATAAAATCCCTTTTGATGAGTCTTTTAGGATAGCGATTTTCGGCAACTCATCAACATATACTACTTATCAGATTGAATCATAATACTGTGTTCTGCCCACCATCATATGTCATACATGTTTATCGCATCTTGATAATCATTTCCTGGTTCACCCTTATTTATCTGTCAGATATGAGAAAGCATTCTGCAGCAGCCAATGCCACTACCGCGAAGTGATTTTTGGTGAAAAAGATCGATGAAGCATCGAATGTGTTGGTCAAACTTATTCATTGAAGATATTTTTGCCTAAAGTTTGCTGCCTACCTGCTTATGAGTGAAACTAACACTGAATTCTTTTTGTCTTAAACTCTGAATATTTGTATGTTTTGTATGATAAAAGACTAAACTGTGTTTACTGAGCAGTCTTCTTCCTGCTCCTTCATGAATCTGTTGATCCCATGTTGAGAAATGCTCTTCTGTTGAGAATCGATTATAATGGTTAATTACATTGATAGGTTATCCTTCTATTTTTCTGCGTCAATAAATATGGTTGTTCTTGACTTAACGCAGTTATTATCTTTTATAGCTTGAATAGTTTATTAAAGTTTTTTCGTTTGGTTTGACTGAAGAAGCTCAGTGTGGTTCATTATCACTTTTATCCTAATCATCAATCATATGATGGATTTTTCACATTATTGCTTCTCGTCAGCGTGTGCTGTACCTCAATAAACCCGGGGGGGGGGGGGGGGGGGGGGTGTCTCATTTCAGACATAAAAGTTGGTTTATAGTATGTGAATTTGAGTATTTTGTCTTTTTGAACGCCATAGAATAGTATCTAAATTCAATATTTAGTGCTAATGTTAATAGGTTTTACTCAAATAAATTATTGGAAATGAATGAATGGGAAATGTTTTTTATTTTTTCAGAGAATGATGAGAATGGATATAAAAGGAAGGCTTAGTGTGTTCTTTTTCTCATTTTTCTCCATCCATCCATTTGAGTATACAAGACTAGATGGGGATGTTAGTTGTATACAAAAAATGTATATGCATTTGTATTGGTGATCTACCTTACTAGATGAATATGGTTGTATATTTGTTACTCGTCTACTTTTCCTTGTATTCGTGTGAATTGATTAAGTTGGTTGCCAATCTTCCAGTGGAGTTTTACCCTGGGAATGCTAAGACTGTTGGTTGTTTGATTTACATGATATTATCAATAACGCGGTAGCGTTAGCACGGACATGCTACTAGTTAGGATTAAAATATCTGATATGATAGGAATTTAGGAATTTAGTCCTGTACCCAAACAGGCCGGTCAAGCTAGGCCCGCCTGGAGCTGAGTCAGTTGCAGGTTTGCAACACTTGCAAGTTGCAACACACGTGTCATAAAATTTGATCGTTCGTTTCGTCAGTGGTATGGGTAGCATTTATGTACACGCTGACGTCGCCATCGTGATAACATCAGGTGGGTCAAATATAGTAATGGCGAAGCATAATCTTTTTAGTCCTATAGTAGAAACTAGAGTGTGTATAGTTTGCAATTTATTCTTGCTTAGTTAGCTTGAGTGTGTACTACACTACTACTTAATTAGTTGGGTTCAAGTCATTGTCAATCTGAGGTTAAGGCTGCTTTAGTAGGAGCAAATACATACATGTGCAGTTAAGTTATATTGCACCAAAAAAAATGTAGTGCAAATCCCTGTATATACTACAAATCTGAAAACTATTGTAGTATATATACGGTAGTTTTCAGGTTTATAATTTGCCTACGTATAACACATATACTGCGTATCTGTAGAGCTACTGAACATTTGTCTGAACCTGTTGAGTCGAGCATGAGCCTAGCTAGCTGGCTAATGGCTTACTGGAGATAACTCGTTGTCTCGTTGAACAGTTGAAGGCTCTGATTATTAATAAAATATTTCACGAACGCGATTATTAATAAAATATGGAGGGAGTATTATTGTTTTAGATCGACCGCAACCGTGTGGCACCGCTGGGGCGTGCGTTCTGTCGAGTGTCTGGATGATTAAACCTGAAGCCTTGATGGCCTCGATCAGAATATTCGGCTCCCATAGGATGGCTTAATCAGCCAAAGAAAAAGCCAAATTTTAAATTTTCAAACTTAATTTTGAGATATTTTTAACGTAGTTTCTTTTTCAACATTAGCTGAACACATATATAAAAGTTTTACCTACAAATTTATTTTTATTTCATAATAAACCGTTTTGACTTATTAGGGAATGAGCCAAACGATGGGGACCTTCGTTTGGTTCGAGAGTTGTACATTTAAGAGAAGCTCATATTGGGGTGTTTGGGTGCTCTCTCACAAAAAAATAAGTCCCTCTCTAAAAACTTACTAGAAAATCGGCGTGTCTATTGACACGCCTGTTAGTTAGTATGTATATGCGTATGTAAAACTCATACTTACGTAGAGCGTCTTAATGATATAGTAGCAGTATTATATCACTCAACAATACATAACAAAATAGACGGTGATATTTAGTATTGTAATTTTTTTTACCATTGTAATAATTATTTTAGACCTTTGGTTTTTTCATAATACATTATCAATAACTATAAATTTAATATCATATGAAAATATATTTAAATGGAAATACTCCATTCTGGTTGATAATATACTTGTCGTTTTGGATAATGACATGGTCTTCAAAAAAATCACTATGGTCTTCATACTTCTAGGATAAATATTTTAAATGTTATTTATAGTTAATTCTTTTAGAATTTTACTATAGCCTTATCCAAAATGACAAATAATTCCAATCTGGAGATAGTATAATGATACTGCATACATAATATTAAATTTTAGTTCAATTATTAGTCAAAGTTTTTTAAATATTGAGTTTCCTAAAACCAAACCTTATATTATCACCTACAGATTATACTCCTACTGTGTTCCCTTTTGAAAGTGACTATTTACCATATTATCATCGTGGATTGTTTATTTAAGTAATGGGATAAAATAATATTTTTTAAAAAATCTAATTCACAAATAGATTACACAAGTCGTCAAACAAATGCATTAGAAGAAAGTATTTAAAAAAATATTTTTAAAAAGCATGTAGCAAATAATCCGTTTCAAAAATATGGAAACCAAATCTAAAAGAACAGACCTAGATAGTGCCCTACACTCTCGGTCAATAAATACAATTCCTGAGGATTAATCTACACAAGTATATGTTTATATTAGTTGTCAGAAGTTAAAAAAAAAATTCTGGTATGAAGGGTGTACATGCATACTCCTTTCGTCCAAAAAAAATCAAACTATATCATCTCTAGAGTTTGATTTTTTTTTTAACGAAAGGAGTACTCCGTAGACAATCTACAGATGAATCAATGACAATGGCCGGGTGTTAGTTCGTGTGCTAAATTTTTTTAAGTATACGGACATGCATTTGAAGTATTAAACGTAGACTAATAACGAAACAAATTACAGATTCCGCCTGTAAACTGCGAGATGAATTTATTAAGCCTAATTAATTCGTCATTAGTAAATGTTTACTATAGCATCACATTGTCAAATCATGGTGTAATTAGGCTCAAAAGATTCGTCTCGCAATTTACATACAAACTGTGCAATTGATTTTTTATCCACATTTAATGTTCTATGTATGTATCTAAACATTTGATGTGACAGAATTTTTGAAAGTTTGGAGTAACTAAACACTGCTCGTACTGGCAGCAGGCCTAGTATGTAGCAGCATACACCTCTCTTTGCGTGGAGCCGTGAATCAACAAGAGACTTTTGTTTTGGAATTTGCAGATGTGGAGCCCGCGTGGCCCGTAGCGCCGAGAAGGCCCAAGAATGCTGAGAACGTTCTCGTGGCTCTACATAGGTGAGATTTTTATTCGTAAAATCATACTTTTATCTTCACCTCGTCACGTGGCAGAATTTTAGAGATGTTCGGCCAAATTTTGAGGCTACCACGTGGTCCAATGATAAACTAGAATCTGAACCCTAAAATAGGTATTAGAGATTTTGACACCCAAACACCTCAGGCCCCATCGTTTGGCTTTTTTCCTAATAAGGCAAAACGGTTTATTAGGGGATAAAAATGAATTTGTAGGTAAAACTTTTTTTATATATATATGTTCTTAGTGACTTAAAAGCTAATATAAAAAAACTACGTTAAAAATATCTCAAAATCAATCTCAGAATTAAGTTTAAAAATTTAAAATTTAGCTTTTTCTTTAGCTTATTAGGCCATCCGATGGGAGCCCCTTAGGAGAGGATCAGAGGACTATGCCAAACAACACCTCGTGCGTTCGGGAGAAGGAGAGTTTTCAAAGAACTTTTTTCCCCGCATGAAAAACAAGTTAGCTTATTAATATATGATTAATTAAATATTAATAAAAACTTAAAAAATAGGTTAGTACGATTCTTTAAAACAACTTCCCTATATAATTTTTTAAAAAAACATATTCTGTTTAGCAGTTAAAAATATACACATGAAAAACAAAAGAACAAAGTTGGCAAATGAGAGAAAAGAACACACCAAAGAATGGATTCCAGCCATGCATTTGCCGTTTAGTACGTGGCCGGTCCAGGTTCAAAAGGCAAAAGGACATGAGACAAATGAACTGCATTTTCCCTTTTCTTTTCTATTTTTTTGGTCTGCGTGGAGTGATCCTTGTCTAACTCCAACCTGGAGCCCTGGACCTTTGCACGAGTGCATGCCACGCAGATCTGATGTGACATATCTGCAATTCGGCAAGCACTACGGCGATTACAAATTAAGGGGGAGGCCGTTGAAACTTTTTGTTGGAAGAGAAGGCCCATAAATTATATACTACTGTACCATTTCCATAAAATATATACTACTGCATTTGAGACGTAATTGTTATCAAGTAATGCTGAACAAACCGTTGCAATTGCAGCCATAAAAATGAAGCACGAAAATCAAATGGGCACGCCGACGAAGAAAAATGCCCGAATGAGCAACGAAAAGCCAGGACGAAACCGAAGATCCGACAACCTGTTGCCGATCAAAAGACAGTTGTCCGGCCCCATCGGCCCGGCATGATCTGAAGCTAATCCGGATGTGGGGCTTCTATTTCAGGTTCGTTGCACATTTGCATCCCAGAACAATCACTTCAGAATTCAGATATCAAACCAAAAGACGTACTACTTCTTGATTCATTTTTCTCTGAGAGATTCAAATGAAAAAATCGTAATGATATTCACTTTTTAACCAAAAAGGTATTGTGCACCACCTTTCATACAACAAACATGAGTTTTTCTACACCGGCTAGCTGTAACAGCATGGAACAATACATACACTAATAAGGACCAATACATCTCTTGAAGAAAAGAGTAGTAGAAAATGCATCACAGCAGCAGCTCTCATTCATCAGTGTGCTGGGTTGTTTTACACGCGCATTAATCTTGTTCAGCTCAACCATCCCTCCTGCATTTGTGCAGAGGAAGAAAATTCCACTTATTCGACGAATACATGGGATTCCTTTTGTTCTTGTTCAACTCTGCTGTATAGCAACAGCTGTTGGCAGTTGGTGCTGAACTGGTAGCATGCTGTCTTAACAGTGAGGAAAGGTTTACTGATGATCCCTTTGGTGCAAAGTGTATGTATGTAGTCAAGGAAATCAAATGATTAGCCAGCAGTCTGTACTCTGCTCCATCGGTTGTCATCATTATCAATCTGGCGAATATAGCTATATCGGTTCTCTCTTATGTAAGTAACTCCAGACCATGTTCCACGAACAAGAAGGATGCTCACGAACACCATACTTCCAAATGTGCACACCACCTGAGCACAGACAATATAAACAGTTACTGAAGGAAAGGCATGGCACAAGAAGACAGTGTGTAGGGGTGTCAGTTGAAGAGAGTAACAGTCAGTACTCAGTAGCCCTGCTTGAGAACCAGGGTGTAGTTTAAGCTTGTATGCAATTATAAGGGTTAAGACCGTACGATTTACACCCCACACCCACCCGCCCTGCGTGAACTACACTAAAATACCGGACATTTGACACCTCCAAGCTATTGAATCTGGACAAATTACCCTCCTGGCAAAAAACGGACTGGTTTTGATACTACATGGTGCTAATTTGGTCACATGGCAATCCACTCAGCAAGATTATGAAATAATTTTACAAAATCCAACTGTCCCAATTTGCCAGCATATATTCCTTCTTACCCCTTCTCTTTCTCTTGGATCCAGAAGGCATCGTCATCTACTCCTTGCAGCTACCACCTTGTCCTCTCTGCTCACTGCCTTCAGATCGAAGGAAGGAAGGGGAAGGCAAGCGACAGGAGCGGAGGGAGGGGAAGCGACGGAGGACAATGGCACGACCTCGTGGAGGATAGCGGTGGACCGAGCTCATCCGGAAGGGGAAGCCCGCCAGACGCCGAGGGTTGGGGTGGGTATGGGATCGAACTTGACAGCAGTAGCAGTAGGCTCTTCCTCTACTAAACAGAATTCATAATTTCACTAAAGAGAATCATCTTAATAAGACGAACCATTTCCATCTATTATCAATATGAAATGTTACAACAAATAAAAAAACTCGTATTCCAAAAGCACCAGAGGTAAATCACATGACCAAACTACCAGAATGCTAAGAAATGAAATTTGCTGAAAGTGTCAGGGCAAAAGAATACAAGATTCATTCTCATTTGGTCTGAATTCATCCATCGAAAACGCCATTATAAGCATTAAGTAATCTCATGATTCTAAACTACTTGTATGTCTCCCAGAAACAAACTTGTACTTGTAATGCATGTGGAGTATTTGTTATTTCATCACATTTTTTTTTATAATTTTCTGAATTGAAAGCATAATTGTTTATTGATCATAAGCATGACTCCAATCAAAGAGTAGACAATCAATAAGGAAATGATTGAACCATGTGCTGATGTGCACCATTCCCTACTCTGAGTATATATGCACATTATTATATACTCTGTACTAGAACATGTTTTTGTTTTATGCTCAAAACTGGGAGCAAGCATCTAGTACAAGGGAAAAGAGGGCATAACTTCAACAAAGTGAGGATTCTCATCTACACGTGACAGTTAGAGAAAAGGACAATCTTTTTTGTGGTATCATATACACTTGTCTGGTTCTCATCCGTGTTCATCAAACTTGGTTGACCAAAATTTGAAAACCAAATTTACGAGACATCAGAATGAAGGGAAAAAACTCAAATCAAACATTTAAAAGTGACTTATCAGCATGTAATCAGACACTGATTGTCTTCTTCACTCTCTAAGCGAATGACAACGAAGGTAGAACACCCATTTGTTCTCTGGACATACATGAAATTCAGAAGCATGCACAATGTTTGTTCTCTGGACATATAATGTTATTCCATTATATGTCACTGTTAGTATCAGCAGAGGAGCCAAGCCCCGGCAACCGTGGCTGGTCTCCAGGCTTTATGGTCAGCACATGAGCAAGGCAGCACTCCATCAATTACTACTTGATCTGCTGGTTCGAATGGGAGCCAAACCAAACAAGCAAACTACTTGATATGCCGGTTTGAATGTTTGCTGCGCGAGGGTCAAACCAACACAACTCTAAGCTAGCACTCATCACCACATTTATCAGGATGATAATAGCCCCATAGTCTAGCCCATTGGCAATAGACAACCATCATCTCAACGATATAATCTCTCGTACTGGTTTTGCTCTTCCTAAATCACAACTTGGCAGCTGTCGGTTTTGCTTGCGTTCATAGTAAATGGTCTATGGAAGTATGGAGTTATATTGATTTGTATGTACTTGTTATACCTGGATTTTTCACATTTTGGTCCTTTTGAAAAACTTATTTCGCAAATAGACCCTTGGAAAAACTTATCCCAGAAATGATCCTTTTTGGGGCGCCAGAGTGGCTGGTGTCGTCGTCCAACGGGACGGCGCCATCCTCTCTGGCGCCGTCCCCCTGCCGACGTGGCGGGGCAATGCTGAGGTGGCTAGGGGGAGCGTGCCAGAGTGGCTGGCGCCCCTCCCCCCCCCCCCCAAAATTTTTTTTTCTTTTATTTGTTTGATATTTTTTTCACGTTTAGGGACACACAAAAACCAACCATAGAAAAAATGAACTCAAATGGACGTAATATGTGGCCTGTAGAATTTTTCCTCTCCTCTCCTCTCTCTCCGAACTAGTGCAGAGGAGAGAGATGTGCAACTTTTTTATTTTTATTTTATTTTTCTGATATTTTTTTCACGCTTAGGAACTCAAAAGAACCAACCATAAAAAAAATAAACTCAAACGGACAAAATATGTGGCCCGTGGAATTTTCCAAAGCTCTACCGAAAAACTTCTCTCCTAGAAAACACAATCTTGCAAGCGGAATTTGGAGGTTTTAATATCGCCGAACCCGGCAAAGCGGGGAAGAATCGGATGTAACTTTTTCTGTAGATGTCCGTGCATATATTATTTGCCTGATTCCGAGTCCGTATGAGAAAGTTACGCCAATTTTAATAGATGACACCTGAATGACTTTTCGCTAGAGCTTTGAAAAATTCTACAAGTCACATATTTTGTCTGTTTGAGTTTATTTTTTGTATGGTCGGTTCCTGCGTTCTCCTAAGTGCAAAAAAAATATCAAAAAAATAAAATAAAAATAAAAAATCTGCATCTCTGTACTGTTTAACTTATGGCTATCATTTCATGTGGTTATATTTTGAATTAGATTAAGTAATTTCATATAGTGGTAGATTGCATTATGTTTAACATGCTGATCAAAGGGTTTTACTAAAGGAGTCATGGTCTAATTTTGGTGAAGGTGCAAAGTAGGCTAAGTGGTATGCTAGCTATTTTCAGACTTAGCTAAGTGGTATATTCCGTTCGAGTTTAAATCTTTTTTGTGGTTGGTTGTATCGTGAACCTAAGTGAAAAACAATCCCAAAAAATAAAACAAAAATGACACCATTGCAACTCCATACAGAGAAACAGGAATGGAGGCGAGAGGTGGGGGGGCGCCAGCCATGCTGGCACCCTCCTCCCTGGGGCGGCGCCAGCCGTGCTGGCGCCCTCCTCCTGCCACGTCAGTTCGCGTGTGCCACAATGGCAGGAGGACGGCGCCAGAGAGGCTGGCGCCGTCCTGTTGGACGACGGCGCCCGCCACTCTGGCGCCCCAAAAAGGATCATTTCTGGGTTAAGTTTTTCTAAAGGTCTATTTGCGAAATAAGTTTTTCAAAAGGACCAAAATGTGAAAAATGCAGCTTGTTATACATCACTAGGTTTGACCAGGCTCAAGAAAATTCCTGAATCCTCCACTGGATAGTATCACGGTGTAACACTTGGTTCATATCAAGGGCATGATCACAATCAGCTCACAATTTTGAAACAAGCCTCAGACGAATGAATTGCTCACCTCAAGTAGCCCCTTTAGGACCCATAGAAACGTGAGAACAAGCACGCCGTTGACCGAGAACTTCACCTGCACAAGCATAAACCAAACACAATCAAGGCCAGATCACGCACAATACAGAGAAGGATCCGCTCAATTCGAACAAGAAGATTGAAACCGAGGGGGGCAAACAGAAGGGTTGAACGGACCAGCTCAGCGGGGACGGAAGGCGGCAGCACGGACCTGGCGGCGCGGCGCGCGCGGCGGGAGACCTTCCTGAACACCGAGTGCAGGAAGCGGACCAGGATGTCCAGGCTGCCGTCCTCGTCTTCGTCGTTCGTCGTCGTCATCCTCCTCCCCCGCGTCGTTGTCGTCCTCTTCCCTGCCGTCCCGGTAGGACGCGGCGGCGCCCGAGAGGTCGCCGACCCAGGGGCGGGCGTCCGGGACAACGACGACGGCGTCGGGGTGGCGGCGGCGGGCGGCGCGGAGGAGGCGGATCGGTGGCAAGGGGCGGAGGTGGCGAGGGGAGGGGTGGAGGCGGCGGGGGGAGGAGGAGGGGGCCGGGAGGAGAGGGGGGAGGAGGGAGGCGGTGGTCGCCATGGGAGGCGGCTACGATTGGAGGGTTTTTGGACTATTTGCCACTCTTCCGGATGGCGTGTTCTCAAATGCCACTCTCCCAGATAACTTCGCTATTTTACCATCGGAGAGAGAAGATTTCTTGCTCGTGTGCCATTTTTGAGCCCGCAAAGCGTCATGTCACCTAATCCGAGAGTAAAATGACTGTTTTGCCCTTCTTCTTCCTCTAGCTCGGGGTCTCTCTCCTCCAACCTTCCTCCCTACGTGTGAGCTGGTGACACCGCCACCACCACCGCTGGACCAACCTCCTAGCGCTAGGTGGCGAACAACTTGACGTCGTGGGAGAGTGGAGAAGAGCCGAGAGGAGGAGGAAGGCAACGACGATGACGATGGAGCAAGACACCGATGATGCCACAAAAGAAAAAGCGGAGCGAAGGAGGGAAGAGTGCAAGGCAAGGAGCTCACCGGAGCCCAATAACCTCGGCGCCTTGGGAAAGGAAGGGGATGAAAGAGACGGGAGGAGAAATGTAGAAGAAGGGCAAGATGGTCATTTTATCCTCAGATTGGGTGACTTGGCGCCTTGCGGGCTCAAAAATGGCACACGAGTAAGAAATCTTCTCTCCAATGGCAAAATAGCGAAGTCATCCGAGAGAGTGGCATTTGAGAACACGCCATCCGGGAGAGTGGCAAATAGTCCAAAACCCCACGATTGGAAAGCAGGTGTTTTTTTTTCTTCTTTTTCTTATCTCGGAAATTGATTAAAATCGGGCGACCGGGGGAGGTGGGAAAAATCGGTTGCTCCCCCTCCCCCCATGCGCGCGCTCCCCTCTCCCCATCTGACCCACCCACTTATCCCTCCCCTTATTTCACAAAAGATGTTTCACCAAGTGTACTTACAATGTTTCACTGTGTATAGATCTAATGTTGCAATGAACTGAAACATTTCATTGCAAAAAAAACCCACATATTTTGGAAACCCCCTATTAAGGGAATTTGGTTTATTTTTTGTTCCACCGAAAAATGTTTCACCTAGTATACTCATAATGTTTCACTATGTATAGATCTAATGTTGCAGTGAACGAAATATTCCATTGCAACAAAAAACCCCACATATCTTGGAAACCCCCTATTAAGGGAATTTGGTTTATTTTTTGTTCCACCAAAAAATATTTCACCTAGTGCACTCACAATGTTTCACTATGTATAGATCTAATGTTGCAGTAAACTGAAATATTTCTCTATTTGTTGAAACATTATTTTTATACAAGGTGAAACAACACCCAATTTAAACGAGTGAAACATTTTCGATCTACTTAGTAAAATAATTCCGATATACCTGGTGGAACATCGTGCAACATTTAAAAATAATTCAATAATAAGCTAAAAAAAATTTTCGTCGGAATATATCCATGTGTGGTCTTGTTTTGAAGATTTAATTGCAACGAATTTAATGGTGCAATCGCATCATGATTTGGATAAGTAATTTAGGAGAAAAATAAGTTTAAAGTAGTTTTGCACGTAAATCGGGGGCTGACGTCAGCGCCCGATTTTTCTTGAAATCGTCGGGCGCCCGAGTCATAGGCAGCCCCTCTTATCTCCAGTTACTCTCAGTCACAGAGTGAGCGTGTTGAGTTAAGTTCGGAAACGGCTGATTACTCGTATGCAAAATCGAGAAAGATAATTAGGCTACGATTAATTAAGTACTAACATTTTAAAACTTAAGAGTTATATTTATTTTTTATTTTAAAGTATTTTCTATAAGAAAGTTTTCGTATGAAACACATTGATTAAAAGTTTAAAAAGCAGCTAAATCGAAAAGCAGTTTAAAACGGACACCACCATTATTTGTTTTTACTAGCCAAGAGCCTGTGTGTTGCAACGGAAAAAAAATTGAGTTTGTAGTTTATTAAGTCAATTATGCACGTATTTAGTACAAGCAGTACCTTTATGATTTTTCTTATTGAATAAGTATGCGATTTCAAAATTTAGAGAGAGCTAGCAGTGAAACAGGGATGACTCATTGGAGGATAGTATATCTCTCCTATTATAAAAATTGAAAATGTTTTTACCGGTATTTTGATACGTCATTCGTATTTGAGTCGGTTTTTAAGTTCTTTCATTTTTTGAAATACATATTGTCGGTAATATGGGCCCGAGGGTATCATGTTTAGAGGGAGGAGGCTGCCCCCCAATGCCACGTGGCCCTCACCCGAGGGGAGTGAGGCCCGAGGTGGGGTGGCGGCCACTCCTTCCCAAAAACTAGTCGGAGGAGGCTGCCCCCCAATGCCACGTGGCCCTCCCCCGAGGGAAGTGAGGCCCGAGGTGGGGTGGCGGCCACTCCTTCTCAAAGACTAGTCGGAGGAGGCTGCCCCCCAATGCCACGTGGCCATCCCCCGAGAGGGGTCGGGCCCAAGGTAGGGCGGCGGCCACTCCCTGGCCGAGACTAGAGGGAGGAGGCTGCCCTAGGCGCCACGTGGCCCTCCCCGAGGGGGGATCGGGCCCGAGGTAGGGCGGCGGCCGCCCCCTCCTGTGACTAGGGGTCAGGTTCCCTCGACCACCTCTCTAGGTCGCCACGTGCGATGGGTTAGATGGCCGTCTCCAGGCGCTCACCTACCCGCTTTTATGGCGACCTGAGCGGTTGCACCACGCCGCATTTAATGTGGTGTGCAGTGCACTCAACCGATCTGTGACCGATTTGTGATAGGTCCGTGACCGGTCGAATGACCGATGGGACAGCGGCTGTGTACCCTCGCCCTGTCAGTTTGTCAGGCGGCGTGCGGCATGCTCCGTCCCATCCCATCATAATAATGAGGGGCTTCACAGCCTCTTACCCTGGTCAGAGCTGGTCTAACCACTCTGAACTGACCCGGGTTCCCGTTTCCTGGTGCAAATAAGAACCCGGAAGTCTTCACCCATTAAATGGTGAATGACATGGGCGCCCCCCAGTGTCAGGCGGCATGGTGTGGTAGGCCCCACGACCGAGACGACGTGTATGCGGCTTCCAAGCTAAGGCACAAGACATGTAATTAATATAGAGAATATTTTCCCTTCTCCCTAGGTAGCACTCGCAGCACATGTGGTATCCCCTTAGAGTATAAAAGGAGGACCATACCTAGCGGGAAGGGGGATGGAACTCTGGATCCCCGAGCCAAAGCTTCTCTAACCCTAGATTGTACGTCGGAGATTCAGAGGCTTCACAAGCACAGAAGAATCATCATACACACAGGAGTAGGGTATTACGCTTCTTAGCGGCCCGAACCTGTATAAATCCCTTGTGTCTCTTTTGTCTCGAAAACCTCAGATCTCACCCGCTGCCCCCGACCGAACTCACGAAAGGGGGATCCCACGATCTCCCGCTAGAGAGGATCACTCCTCCACAGCTGGCGCGCCAGGTAGGGGGCGCGTTCGTGATTTTTGAGGTTCTTTTAAGCGCCGGCGTGATAAGCGTCGCGCCGCCAATGCGGGGGAAGGCGCAGCCTCCTCAGGAGTGCCGCGCCACCCCAAGCAGGGGGCTAGGCCCCCCGCATCTTCACTGGGTAAGGCTGGCGGCCAGGTCTTTATGGCGAGTCTTCGGAATGTCCGATGACCCCCAAAAGTTTCGGCCCAGCCTCACTGAAAGGTACCACGGTAGCGTCAACCCCTCCGAGTCCCTCCAGATCCACATGACGATCATAGAGGCGAGGTTGGGTGACAACCGGGTCAAGGCGAATTTCTTCCCCATGTCCCTCCAGGGCCAAGTGCGGGGATCGCTCATGAACCTACCACCCGCCTCGGTCTAGCTTTGGTCCCGCCGGCTGGCTACGGTGCCCGGTCCGGCTCAACTAATCATCCTTTCAAGCTTCAAGTATTTTCAATTTTTCAATTCATAAGCTTAATACTGCTTGAAGTCTTATATTTATTTTCCCCCCGTTCTTTTCTCATGGCCTTGTGACGCTCGCGTGTTACGCATTTGTTTGCTCCCTCGGTGGTAAGAGCCCAACCTCTCTCCCATCTACATAAACGTTTCCTCGCTAAGTGTGGGGGCTAAGTTTTCTAGCCCTATTCCAGCCTTAAGTTGAGCGCCGGGTGCCGTCGAAGCCCGGGACTCCCTGTGCTGGCTCTTCCGTAGCGGCTAGCTTTGGTCCCGTCGGCTGGCTACGGTGCCCGGCCTGGCTCAACTGTGGACGGGGATCGCTGGCTCTAGAGTTTTTCGACTCTCACACCCGTGCGAAAGTAGTCGTCCGTGTAAAAGGAAGAGATATTGGAAGGAGGCCACCGAAAGGAAAGAGCAAACAGAATATGTAGCGTGGGGACACAGGCTCGTGGGAACCTCACCTCATTTGCTAAGCGGTCGCAGGCTTCCCAAAATGGTTAGGAACCCATGATGGGAGGCCCTCTTCGAGCTAAAGGGTTGAAAGGTCGCGACATGCAAGTAAGGTTTGTGTTTGCTTCATTCATACAAGCGATTCTTTGCTATAAGTGTGGGGGCTACGATTCCTAGCTCTATCCTAGCCCTGCGTCGAGCTCTGGGCGCCGTCGACGCCCGGGGCCCCCTATGCTGGCTCTTCCGTAGCGGCTGGCTTTGGCCCCGCCGGCTGGCTACAGCGCCCAGCTTGGCTTGATCGTGGGTGAAGATTGTTGGCTATGGAAAATTTAGTCCTCGCACTCGCGCGAAGATAATTGTTTGCATAGAATTATTATTACTTATATTTATCTCTCGCCCATCTCTTCCTCGTGGTCCTGCGGTACCTATGTGTCGCGCGCTGGCTTGCCTCCCTTGGTAACAAAAAGTTTGTATTCGCTTCATCCATTCAAACGATTCTTTACTAAAAGCGTGGGGGCTACGATTCCTAGCTCTATCCTAGCCCTGCGTTGAGCTCTGGACGCCGTTGACGCCCGGGGCCTCCTGTGCTGGCTCTTCCGTAGTAGCTGACTTTGGCCCCGCCGGCTGGCTACAGCGCCCAGCTTGGCTTGATCGCGGGTGAAGATTGCTGGCTATGGAAAGTTCACTCCTCACACTCACACGAAAATAATCATTTGAATAGATGAAGTAGAACACGAACAGAGGTTAACAAAAGGCAGAGGCAAGCGAGGTACGCGGCGTAAGGTCACGGGCCCGAGAGAATCTAACAACGTTTGCTGAGTATATACAGGAAATAAGTTCACGGCCTAAGGTACGGGCTAAACTCCCGAGCCCACGGCGCCTCAGAAACCGGGAAGGAAGTAGGAAGTTAAGGCGACGTATAAACGTGACTAAACTCCCACCGCCCAACTCCTAGAATGATAAGACAGAAGATCGGGCCCACATGTCAACTGACTAGCAGATTGGCGTCAACCCTGACCACCTGGGAAAGGTTTTGGTCAGGGCTAACGCCGGGGACTACTGTCGGTGATATGGACCTGGGGGTATCATGTTTAGAGGGAGGAGGCTACCCCCAATGCCACGTGGCCCTCCCCCGAGGGGAGTGAGGCCCGAGGTGGGGTGGCGGCCACTCCTTCCCAAAGACTAGTCGGAGGAGGCTGCCCCCCAATGCCACGTGGCCCTCCCTCGAGGGGAGTGAGGCCCGAGGTAGGGTGGCGGCCACTCCTTCCCAAAGACTAGTCGGAGGAGGCTGCCCCCCAATGCCACGTGGCCCTCCCCCGAGAGAGGTCGGGCCCGAGGTAGGGCGACGGCCACTCCCTGGCCGAGACTAGAGGAAGGAGGCTGCCCCAGGCGCCACGTGGCCCTCCCCCGAGGGGGGATCGGGCCCGAGGTAGGGCGGCGGCCGCCCCCTCCTGTGACTAGGGGTCGGGTTCCCTCGACCACCTCTCTGGGTCACCACGTTCGATGGGTTAGATGGCTGTCTCCAGGCGCTCACCTACCCGCTTTTATGGCGACCTGAGCGGTTGCGCCACGTCGCATTTAATGTGGCGTGCAGTTCACTCAAACGATCTGTGACCGATTTGTGACAGGTCCGTGACCGGTCGAATGACCGATGGGACGGCGGCTGTGTACCCTCGCCCTGTCAGTTTGTCAGGCGGCGTGCGGCGTGCTCCGTTCCATCCCATCATAATAATGAGGGGCTTCACAGCCTCTTACCCCGGTCAGAGCTGGTCCAACCACTCTGAACTGGCCCGAGTTCCTGTTTCCTAGTGCGAACAAGAACCCGGAAGTCTTCACCCATTAAATGGTGAATGACATGGGCGCCCCCCGTGTCAGGCGGCATGGTGTGGTAGGCCCCACGACCGAGACGACGTGTATGCGGCTTCCAAGCTAAGGCACAAGACATGTAATTAATATAGAGAATATTTTCCCTTCTCCCTAGGTAGCACTCGCAGCACATGTGGTATCCCCTTAGAGTATAAAAGGAGGACCATACCTAGCGGGAAGGGGGATGGAACTCTGGATCCCCGAGCCAAAGCTTCTCTAACCCTAGCTTGTACGTCGGGGATTCAGAGGCTTCACAAGCACATAAGAATCATCATACACACAGGAGTAGGGTATTACGCTTCTTAGCGGCCCGAACCTGTATAAATCCCTTGTGTCTCTTTTGTCTCGAAAACCTCGGATCTCACCCGCTGCCCCCAGCCGAACTCACGAAAGGGGGATCCCACAATCTCCCGCTAGAGAGGATCACTCCTCCACAGCTGGCGCGCCAGGTAGGGGGTGCGTTCGTGATTTTGGAGGTTCTTTCGAGCGCCGGCGTGATAAGCGTCACGCCGCCAATGCGGGGGAAGGCGCAGCCTCCTCAGGAGTGCTGCGCCACCCCAGGCAGGGACTAGGCCATCCGTATTTGAGTCGGTTTAATTTTCTTTCGTTTTTCAAAATACAGATTTATATTTGAGTTGGATTTTAAGCTTGTTTCCTTTTGGAAGTATAAAATGAGTCATATAAGAAATTTTTTGAAAAAAAAACTCACATTCTAACTTGAGATGAAATACGGACTCCTAATTGCAGCTCATGATTTTCTGAAAAAATATAAAGTGAATTCTCACAATGAATTTTACCCTAGCTAAACCGTATAACAATAATAGAATTAAAATAGCATTTACCCATTGCAACGCACGGGTATTTTTTCTAGTAATAATATAAATTGTGGGATCCAAATATTAGTGGTAGGGGTGAATGATAGAATGGACACCACCATTACTAGTAGTATAGATAACAACTTTCCAGTATCCTTATCTAAGTTGAAGCCAGATTAAAGGCTCCTTTGATTTGATTTATAGGGGAACATAGAAAAATTAAAGAATTTCAATCTTAAAAAGAAAATCTTAAGAAAACCTTTGAAACAAAATATTATCATTTCTTTAAAATTTCTATAGAATAGGTAATTCTATGAAGATTATGGAAGAAGTTAGCAACAATTTCCAACTCTTGAAGAATTTTCTTTAAGACTTATCTCTCTAATTCTATTCCTATGTTTTTTCTATGGTCTATTCAAACGATTATTTATATATGTTTATATGTTTTGCACATATATTTCTATCAAAATTCTATGTTTTCTTATTTCCTTTTTTTTTCAATCCCAAACTTTCATGAGCAGTTTTTCCATCCTTGAAAAGGTACCAGGTACCCCCCTCTCTAACCAGGTACCAAATCTGAACCGACCATCTGAAACAATCTGACGGTTGGAAATATTTCGGTACCTCCTTGGAACCTGCCTTGCTCCACCAGGTACTAAGAACTTTAGGGGCAAAGTTGTATTTTCGCGTGACCTCTCACCCTCTGTCGCCATCCCATCTTTTCTCCCCCATCTCTCTACCCATCGCTGTGTTTCCCCACCTCTCGGCGGCCGACGACGAGATCATGTGGGGTGTCGCTTCGCCAAGCCCGCTTCTCCCCCTCTCCACGCTTGTTGAGGAGCTCCTGGGGAGGGATCGCCCGTCCCAACTTTCCTCCCGATCTCTCTTTCGCGGCGGCCGACGATTTTCTCGAGGTTTTCCCCACCTGTTGGCGGCCGGAGATGAGATCATGGAGGGTGCTGGCTGCACGAGCCCCGCCTCCAGCCACTCCTTCTGACGCCAAGGACACCGAGACTACTGGAGCATCGGAAGCACCGCCTTCGGTAGGCAGTCCTCTCGACGGCTCCAACACCGGTGAGCGGTGACGGCTTTGATCCTTACGCGACGTCGTACGACTCCGATGATGATGACATGCCGAAGAAGAAGGGCCAAAGCAAGATCAGCAGCAAGCACAAGCCACATGATCTGGGCGACATTTCCACCGGGAGCAATAACCAGGTATTGATTTGAAGAGTAAAAAACAAATTCTTATATTCAATGGATTATTTAGTGGAATGCATTCAGCTATAGATGGGAATCTCTATCAGACATGTAGCTTGCTTACATATCAATCGGCTACCCGTTTTGTTAACACCATTGCAAATTGCAGTTTGAGCAATTAGTTTGGCTTGTGTTCTGGCAGAAACTGAATTTTCAGGAGATCTTTTCTGGTGCTTCTGCCTAATAAGTTGCAAACTGGTGCATCTTTCACACAGGCTGAGCTTTCCAAATGGAGATCATAAATTAGCCTTATTTTGGGACAATTACACAGACATTGTGCTGCAACTTTTAGATACATATATGTATATGTAGAGGGCAACAGTATATAGTTCGATTATTTTATGGGTACGAAGGTGTTCTGCTCTTGTTTGGTTTTAGGCTCTGTTTTTTGGGGGCTCGCATAAACAAAACTGTTTTCTTACAGCCATGTGTGCCAATTCAAAAGCAGCAACCGTTCATAGGAAAAGCTGATGCATGACAAACCAGATAATTTTTGACGTTTTCATGATTATTTCATGATGCACACATACAAATTAAAGCATACTAAAACAGAGTATACTGGAAGGTAAAAAAATGAACGAAATGAGGGCAGACCACCATGGACAGTTTGTGAATTTTTGATAGATAGTTTGTCAATCTGGATACATCAAAAATAGTTCACCAATCTGGACACATTAGATGTTGTCGTGAAATCTGGTACATTAGATGTACTCGCGAAATCTGGATACATGGTTTTATAGAACTGAAACAGCGCTACTTAGAACTGGTATGCTGATCTTGAGCAGAGAGTAGACGCTTGATGTCCTCTTGCACATCTAGAACAGCATTCAGTGAAGAACTAAGTAGTTCGTATGGCAATTTGCTTCTGAACAGTTTGATAGATCCCTATGAGCAAAATTGAAAAACAATTAATAAACTGGAATGTAATGCATAATTTTGGTTAAATGTAGCTGAAACTAACCACTGTGAAGAACTCATTTGGCAAATTTTGACCATCCCTATGTTCCATGAACCTCATCGTATATAGTCCACATGACCAACTATCAAGTATAATCTGTCAGTGATCTGTATGAAATCTGAACTTGTACGAGTGACATGCAACTACTCTTGATACTTACCCGTCTTTTTGCTGAGGGCAATTGATTGGATAGAGTGGCCATTGGCTTACTCTTTTTTTAGGCCATATTGTGGGAGATCCCATTTCCTTCTTGGCAAATTCAATGTACTTGTCGATACCTTTGATCTGCGCCATGTGAATAGAAAGTGAATGAAGTGACGGTATACAAATTAGTAAAGCAAAGGTCTGGAGTCTTAGGCATTACTATGTTTGAAAGCTGCTCATCTGCAAGGTAGGACGCTTTTGTCGTACGCATTGAGTCCAGAATTTGAATCTGCCCATGCTTGGCATTTAAAACCACAAGGTACCAGTGGCTTTTGTTTCTAGACAATGGTAGGAAAACCTGCATTTCGCTTAAGTGTTAACAACTAGAATGGAAAAATAGCATTACACGAAATGACATTACCATATCATGTTGTAAGTATATTTCTGCAACTTTTGCTCTCGCTTGTCGCAGTCTTATAGTCCCTAATCCACTGCTTTTACCATTGATTTCCCATACAATAGTATCTGTTGTACTTTGTAGAAGTAACCTACCACAATCTCGTGGTTTATCCTGTTGCTGGTCACTTAACAGTTCTTTATGTGCGTCTATGATCTGTTGGAATAGAAGAGCAAATAAGATACACTAAAGGATGAGTTATAAGTTGATACTGACAGAAATGCATACCCTGTCATCCAGCCATTTAGATTTTGGATCAGATTGTAGAGGGATAACAAGTGCCTTGAGAACATCATGACTTAGGTTTAAATCTCTAATACTTGCAAGAAGCTTCTTGGGTTTACATTGCATGATGTAGTTCACTGTGATTTCATCATGTAAGGACAAAGCAATGGTTTCATCTTGTGATGTATGCTTTGGCTTCGTTACCCTTCCATTTGGACCTCGTACCCTTTCTCCAATGCTCTTGTTTAACTCCGTTTTTTCATCCTTTTGGGCATGCTGTACTACCATGCAGTCCACATGTTCAGTGCTTACTACATAAGGTGACTCTTTTGTACCGTTTCCCACATTTTTGTCATGAGTTTTTATCCTGTAAGCAATGTTATCACACATGATTTGGAAAAAGATATAAAAATCAGCATTATATTGTATCTTTTGTAAAATATGGCAGTGGATATTAAATTACTAACCAGTCGGTCTGCATTAAATTCTTTTTTATCACCTTCACCAGCATTGTTGTCATATGAATTTCTGTCCTGTAAACAATGTTAACAACATATGATTTCGAAGAAGATCTAAAAGTCTGCATAATTTTGTTTTTTTTTTGTGAAATATGGCAGAGTGGATATTAAATTACTAACTAGTCCGTCTGCATTTAATTCCTTCTTACCACCGTCGCCAGCATTGTTCTCATATGAATTTTTGTCCTGAAAGCAATGTTAGCAGTAAATGCTTTGGAAAATGTTGTAAAATATGCCATGATTTGCAAAATAGTTCAAAAAAATGGGATAGTGGAATTAAATTACTAACCTGTAGGTTTGCGTTTAATTCTTTTTTATCCACATTGCACTTTAGTTCCTCACCTTCTCCAGATTTATACCTTGTTGATTTGGATATGTAGTTCATCATGACCTGCAAGGGTAAGAAATGAGTTGCTAGTTTTCATTGTCTTGTACTTTTGTGAGAAACAATTTTTTTATCTACCGTTATATCATTTCTATTATCTGTGCAAGTTTGTTCCAAGGACTGTAGCTTGAATGACATTTTGGTTTCCATACATTGGATGGAATTTGCCATCTGCTGCACTTGATGGACCACAGTGTTCATTATCTGAAATATCTGTAGCACAAAATGAATGCAAGGTTAGAGGATCTTGTAAATATGTTGTTGAATAAAAAATAGTGGAAATTTACAGAGTGCTCTTCTTATTCATCATGATTTTGATCTTCTCTGCGATTATTTCGTTGGTCATGGACATTGTCCTTTTCTTGGTCATGGTCATCTTCCTGCTGCATGTCTTTTTCTGCATCATGGTCATGGTGATTTTTTTATCTTGTTCATCCTCATCTTGTACTTGCACGTCTTGAAATTGGTCATGCCTATCTTTGTCATGATATGCTTCAACGTTGTTCTGTATTATCTCAACGTCATCACCATATGCATCTCGAAAGCGCCTCTCTTCAGGGTGCTCTATGCGATATACAATATGTTGAAAATGAGATAAAATAGTTATTGTTAAGCATGCGCAGATTTAGATTTTGTGTCCTAGGACCTTAGTATGCTTACCAATCTCTGACCTTCACCTTGTAGTGTGTCAAATTTTTTCCTCAACCGAACATTTCTCTTATTCCAAAAAGAAATCAATGGATGTGCTCGATCCTTGTAGTCTATGAAGCACAGTGGTTCTCCAACTGCATGTATATGTTCCCAGTACCAGCACTGCATAAAGAAGCATATGTTGATGAACATCACGATCGATCATGTTTGATAACAAATTAAGTATAACTGAAATCATACCTGCAATAATGGGAGGTTGCCCACTAGATTGGTCTGTCCTTCCTTGTATTTTTTCATCGAGTTGCACAAATGTTTCCTTGTCAAGCTGGCCCAGTTATAATTTGCAATGTCATCAATATTCTTCACAACATTAAGGTACACTGAGCTGACATATGGCTTTGTTGTAGGGCAGAGAATGACACCAATTGTGAATAGCATCATCCTTCTCCAGAAATGGTCATCGGCCTCCTTACATTCTATAATTGAATGTTGCAATGAAGGTAGTGAAATGTTGTTGGTACTACTGTCTTTGTAAATAGCAAATAACTTGTAGTCCTCATCTGTTAATTTATGCTTGGTTGATATTTCTTTCCCTTCAGCTGGGATATCCAAAATGCACTTCACATCCCAGTCAGTTAGTGGTATTTTCTGATCTTGGATAATAACTAATTTGCTAGTGATGTCATATCTACTAGCTACCCATGTACAAATTTTGCGTTGAATGGCAATATCTGGGATAGTTAGCAAGGCATCAAAACCTATTCTTTTCAGTGTTGCCTTCTTCTGTGGAGACAATTGTCTTGTGACTGAGACAAACTTCTTTATGGAGGCAACAATTGTCATGTCCTTTGCCTAATTAATATGATCAAAGTTTCATTTAATAATATCATGGAATAATGGTTCACTGAAATAAATACTAATAATTTTAGGACTAATTTGTTGTGCATTTCCCTTGTTACTATCTGGTGGTAGTACTATTGGGAGAATGGAATAACTATAATATCTGCCAGATTATTATTAAAAATGTTTCATTCAATAATAGCATGAAATTAAGATATTGTTGTATGCATACTAGTAAATGATAGTACTAATTCGTTGTACAATTCTCATGTTGTCAGGTGGCATTTCTATTTGCAAGCATCAACTGTGCCGAACAAAGAGAAGGGATTAAAATCGTGTACCTTTGCCAGAGGGCTTGCGTGACCTGTCACAATAGGGCTTGCAGGAGCTGTCGTCATGGTCGACCGTGGAGATGAATCTTCAGTCTCCATTGTGAGGCGAAGTGTAATGAAACTTTGTTTGAGATGGTAGACAAGAGTTTGTTTAAGAGTTTGCTATATATACTGAATAGGACTGAGCTGAGGAATGAGCTGGCAAAGAAGTTTAAATGATGTTTAGGAAACGATTCGTCTACTGTTATTTACAGGCTTATAGAGCGTGCTAGTATAGAACACTTCGTTTCCTGTGGAATATACGCTTTTGCGGTGGGGATTGTCTAGCAGTCACTGCCGTGTGGGCCCGGACCCACACGTCAGCTACTGTTGGCCCGGATCAACTCTTTGTATTGTAATAGACGTGAGACCATGCAATAAGCTGTACCGTGTATGAAAGCAAATTTGTTTGTCCCAATGGGCAGGTGGAAGTACCAATGTGATCTTTTGTGTGATATGGGGGCATCCACAGGCATTGAACCGTTCAGGAGGTACAGTGTGTAGTCCCAATGTAAAATTTATGTGTGGTGCAGTCTTGTCAGGGATAAGCGTATCCATGCATTGACTAGAAGCATTGGTAGCTGCTTGCTGAGAGAGCGGCTGAGTAGTATAGTACAGTGTATCCATACTTCCTGAGTAGTACAGTGCAGACAAATGTTTGTTCACTGGTTTAGTGTACCGCTCATGTGTTGGACGTGACACGAGCGATTGTGGTGCATGCACTGAAAAATCAAGTGCAAAATGAAATTCTTTATGTGCCAGGTGTCATATAAATAGTCTGTTAAATTACAAATAAATATACTAACTGTTGTGCACAAGAATTTGGTGTGTTCAGTGGAACGTGCCATTGTCGTGCATGCACTGAACAATCCGTATTAGTACAATGAAATTCTTTATGTGCACATCGATTTCGGCACGTGGTGTATGAAAATAGATGTACATGGTTTATGAAAAACAGTTGATGTACAAAGTGGCAGACGTAGGATTAAAAAGAATATGGGTATGACACAGTTGCTCAATAAGGACAACCGAACACATCCCGTACCACATTTATATTGCAATCACATAGAAATATATAAAATAAATAAAAAATATATGTGTGGCGTGAGGGCGTGACTTTCAGTGCACTGGTAGGGTGGGGCGTGACTTTCAGCTTCGGCTATCATTTATCCTCTATGGAATCTTTTGACTTTGGACCTAATAGTCTTCACGGATGCCGTTGCTGTACGATCACCACGAAGAACCTTGTCATGACCGGCAACCGCCCATTTGACTTTTGCGAACACTCTACATGCTAGCCTGATGAGCCTCGGCTTTCATTTATCCTCCGTGGAATCTTTTGACTCAGGACCTAATAGTCTTGACCGATGCCGTTGTTGTACGACCACCATAAAGAACCTTGTCATGACCGGCAACCGCCCATTTGACCTTTGCGAATACTCTACATGCTAGCCCGATGAGCCTCGGCTTTCACTTATCCTCCGTGGAATCTTTTGACTCAGGACCTAATAGTCTTGACCGATGCCTTTGTTGTATGATCACCATAAAGAACCTTGTCATGACCAGCAACCACCCATTTGACCTCTGCAAACACTCTACACGCTAGCTCGACGAGCCTCGGCTTTCATTTATCCTCCGTGGAATCTTTTGACTTAGGACCTAATAGTCTTGACCGATGCCATTGTTGTAAGATTTTTTTTTGAACGACTCGCACTAGACGATGCGAAGTTCTATTGATAGATCGGGAAAAAATTACAAGATTACAACCCTGGAGAGTCGTATTACAGGAAAAGGAAAGAAAAACTACCACCCACACAGCGACATCGCCAACACACACGCCTAGGAGAAGGCTAGCACCGGATCGACCGCACGGCGACATCGCCAACACACACAGATCAATTAGGACCTAATAGTCTTGACAGATGTCGTTGTTGTACGATCACCATAAAGAATCTTGTCATGACCGGCAACCGCCCCATTGACCTTTGTGAACACTCTACATGCTAGCCCGACGAGCCTCGGCTTTCAAATTTAGCAAATACTTAATTAATCAAACAATAATAGGTGCTTTGTTTTGCGTGCCAGGGAGGAGTGGTTCCCAACCCCCTCCTCCGAACACAGCCTAAAAGTAAAAAAAAAACTGGAGACGGGGTTGGAGGAGAGGAGAGGAGGCGCTCGGCCGCCACTGTCCCACTCCTCTAGCCACCTCCCTCATTGCTGCCCCCTCCTTTGCTCACCGCCCGCTGGCGTCGCCGTGCGAGCTCCGGCAGGTGGCAACATCGAGCCCCCGGATCTTCACCGCCGATGCGAATGACGGGGCAAAATTACTGCTGCTGCTGCTATTGCTGTAAATGGGGAGAAGAAGGTGGTTGTGGTGGTTGCAGTGGTCAAAAATCGAGAGCTCCGGCATCGCGGCAGGGCGCTGGTTGAGTATGAAGAAGGATCATGGATGAGCGGGCTGTCGGCGCGCGCCAGCTGCGACCCGTCGAACATCCCCTAGCCTCCGTCCTCCTTGCCACTATTTGCCCCCTCCCCTTCACCTCATCTATCAAAAATTCAAAACAAAACAGATCTTGATCAGACATTTTATTTTCTCCAAATGATGGGCGCGTCCACTCGACTCCATTGCGAGCGGGAGGAGGAAGCAAGGATGGGTGGGGACAAGGTCAGCGTGCCGGCGGTGGAGGATGAGCTGCACATCGAGCGTTGCCGGCCGATCTCCTCGCGCACGTGCTCTCCCTCCTCCGCTCCTTCCATGACCTCCTGCTTCCAACTCCTTCAGGCACCATCGTTCAACAACTAAAACTTGTTGCCTATCTTTGTTTTTCTGTTCTTGGAGTTCAAGAAGCTGCTGGTTGCTTCAACAAATCAAGGGGCAACAAGGACATAGCGGCGGCGTGGTTAACGATCGTACACCAGCTTCAGATAGGGCGTCGATGGATTGAAGCTGCGTAGGGGTAAAATCGTACTCTCACATCAGTTTCTCTCTCCAATTCCTCCGAAAATATTAAAATAATACCGTGAGTGTCCATCAGCTAATTACCAGTTTTTTATGGTGTCCAACAGCAAATTCACGTTCTTGCGATGTCTACTAGCTAATTACACGTTTTTTGGATGTCTCGTAGCAAATTTTGCCTTACAGATAACTACTAAATTTATCGTCTTGCACTCATGCTATTTTTTCTGTGAGCAGTCGTTCTCAGCATCATTCACAAACTGTTACATCAAGGATTACCTGAGCAACCCGATTGACAACTTCATGGTGAAGAAACATGGAAGACCCTAGCACTATGCAATGAGATTCAAGATATCGACAGACAATAGAGCTAATCTAACAACTGGGTGGGGTGCCTTTGTTGAGGAGAACAATCTATGTATTGGTGATATGTGTGTGTTTCGGTTTACTGAAGCAAATGGAAGCATTGCCCTCGAGGTTCATTTCATCTAGTTGAATTGACACAGTAGCCTACAATATCATGTAATAATCTAGTCCAAGTATATGATGTTTGCCAATTTTCATTTGCTATTCTGGAGTGAACAATCTTGTATCTTAATAACATTTATATCTCAGGATCTAAAATGCAGTTTAACAAGAAAGAATCAGGATCTTTTAGAATCTTCACTGCACAGTAATATAGTACAAGTTCTTGTATTGGTCGAGAATGGGCTGGAATTGTTTGGTTTGATTCCTAGTGTTTGGTTCGATTGTTGTACATACACTTGTTGCTGCCATTGTAAAGTTAACCTGACCTGGGCAATAAAGAAAGAGAAGGAGTCTGACCAATCCATTCTGTATTACAAATTCTTGTCACAAACTGCCTAAACTGTTGCAATCATTCTGCATTATGCATTTCAGTACAAATACATGGCATTTCGTCCACAGAACCAATAAGAATGACAGCACATAACCATTTCACACTGAAAAAGTCACTAATAACATAACTTAGCACATGAGCAGGCACATGAGCAGCACATGAGCATACTTAAATCCAACAAAAACAACACATACAAGTTCAACATTCCACCCAAAAGACACCAGCTCACACTAACATAGCAGTTTGGCTTTGCGCACCACCTTTAATCCCATCAAGCATTCAGACATCTACAGCCACCTTCCTGTACAACAAACAAAAAACAAATGATTAAAAATATTTCAGATTTAGCTTCAATTACAAGGATGAATTTACAATTCAATATATTTTCAGAACTTGCCTTAGGTAAATTTCACAAGTGCGAATCGTATGACCACCAACATGACAGTACCCACATTTCCTTACTCATTTTTCTAGGAATCCTCTTACTCTCTTGATTGGTGGTGCACCTTTAGGGATAACTTGCACAGGATCATTCACATGATCAGTAAGCAGAACATCAGACTGCATACTCTGCCCAAGTACATGACCATATTGGCTACCAACACTGTCATGTTTACCAATGTTGTGATCCTCGAGCTAAGTTTTCTAGCATCTTCATAACCTTTAGAGTAGTTTCTTCTGACATCGATAATTTGAAAAAAGCTTCGCTACCCAATGTGCGCAATTGCCTATATCGCTCCATCTGATCACACCAAGTAAATACTTCTCCATACCTATCCGATGGAAATGCACACTTTGCATTCATTGTCCACCTACGCGCTATACAGAATTTTGGAATTAATGCTAGATTTAAAAATTGCATGATTGCAAACATATGCTCACATGCTATTGATTCACACTCAAACTTTCTGCATGGGCAGACCATACTAACCAAGGTTGCTTCCTCACAAATGCACTTGACAAGAACAATTTTTTGGGTTCCCTTTAGAGATAGCACATACCGAAGACAATTATCTTCTTCAATACTGTCTATTACCTCCCAATCCATACCTTTATAAATCTCCATCTTCACCTTCTTGAAAGCTCGTGGTGTGAATACACGTGCTGCATCTTTCTCAATGGAGCTCGCATCATTAGCGGTGAAAGGTACTGATTGTGAAGCCTTTGAATCTAATTCAGCCTCTTGATGACGCATGCGTGAGAAGCAATGCTCATAGTGTTCAACCAACACAACTAGGCTCATCTTACGATCCAGTAGTCTATGAAGTTTTGAGTTCAAACTCTCGCTGCGTTGATTGCTTTTCATACCTAGGAAAACTCTTCCCTTCGTGAATGCAGATGCCCATTTTGTCCTTGATAGCCATTGGTTGTCATCGGAAACCTTATAATCAACGTTAAATTTTTCCCACTTAACCAAAAAATCTTCTTCATCCATCGGTGCATGAACAAGTACTCTAAAATCTGATAGCATTTCTGGACGAAGATGGTGTGCCATATTCTACTCAATGTGCCATGTGCACAACCTATGATCTGAATTTCGCATCACAATCTGAATTGCTCCTCATTCAATTGTCCCCATCTATGATCAATGACTTAGGATGTTTTTGGCACATGCAGTTCAAGAATTGCTCTAGTACCCATTTGTACGTCGAATACCTCTCATCTGAAACAATAGCACATGCAAATATGACAGTTGAACCATGGTGGTTCACACCAACAAATGGAATGAAAGGGAGGTTGTATTTGTTAACACGATATGTGCTATCAAAAACAACAACATCACCAAAAGCATTATAGTCAATTCTAGATTGTGCATCCGCCCAGAAAAGCCTTTTTAGACAGCCACCTTCGTCCTTCTCATACTCAAAAAAGAACTCCATGTCTTCCAATTGTCGTGCTTGCATGTACTTGATAACATGTTCAGTATCTCCCCCTTCAATTCGTTTCTTCTTTAGCCTAACAAAGAAATTGTACAGATCCCTTGTCGTAAACCCGGTTGCTTCATAACCACCATAATCTCTCTCCATTACATCCATCACTTGATGCTGCCGCAGACCTACATTCTTCAACTCCGTCACCTTAGCCTTTTGTGCTTCAGTCATCCTACGGTGTGAGCGAAGGAATGGAACTTCATCAGGTTTACACAATGGGTGCGTATGCTTCGACACAAACCTCATAACATACCAGTCCCCTATAACCTTGTCACGTTTAATCTCAAATAGAGCTTCACAACCACACCGACTGAGGGCGCGTGGTTCTCTAGTTCTGTTACTTGTTTCCATATACATATCTTTCCTGAAACCTTCCCTAGAGCATGTGAACCGCCTATGGATTATCTTGTTGGTTGAAGTGTCACGCCTGCTGTAATCCTTCCTAATGCTAAAACCTTTTTCTTTTGCATACTTATTGTAGAAATCATAACCTTGCTCCTCACTCTGAAATCTCATTTTAATCATAGCAGCATGCTCTTCTTCATCCTCCAGATTTGTCATGGTATTATCCATCTTATGAATCTCTGAAAAAAATACATATCGAATAGTCTAATAAGCACAACAAACTTATTCAAGCAGGAAAAACTTCGAAACAAAAATCCCCAAATTGAACAAGTCTGATCCCATCCTCCAGAAATTGTCGAAACAAAGATGTCGATAAAACAAGATGAACCTTGTCGTTGCTTTACCACCGAGCCGCCGTCTTGCCACAGAGTGTTCTGCCTCCGCCCTTCAGCCGAGCAGCGGTAGAGCTGCCTTCCTGCCGCTGCGCAGCTAACTTGCAGTCCAGTAAATGCACTTCCGCCGGGACGCGGCGCCGCCGCGCCAGCTCCTCCCTGCCGTGCTTCGTCCGGGATGCTGCCCCGCAGTAACGCGTCCCCGCCCCCGCGTTGCAGACCCGCCGCCTCACTTCCACCTGGACACCACACCATCACGCCGCCTCCGTGCCTTCAACCCGCACTCCGGACGCCAAGACAGGATGAAACGCCGCCTCCCTGCCACCGACCCACAGTCCGGCCGCCGGCCTTCCGCAAGGACCCCCTGCCTCCGTCCAGTCAAAGAGCTCCCAGTCAAAACCCTAGGATGAGACTTAGTAAGTTATGTGAGATTAGTTCGATAAGTATATTTTCTCTTTCCAATCGTACCCCCAAGAGATTAACGGTGAGATTACTTTGGTACCTGGTTAGAGAGGGGGTACCTGGTACCTTTCCAAGGATGGGAAAACTGCTCATCCAAATTACCTTTTGACTACTCAATATATCGATGCTATTCCCATGAGCTAAGCACGATCCATCCATTTTGGACATGCATCTGCAGGATGCATCGTATCAGGACGAAGTTAAAACGGCGACGGGATTTGGCCGGCACCTCAAGTTTAACGTACGTCCTAACATCGCATCACTCGTGTACGTGACAGAATCGCTACATTGGCGCACAAGCCAGTTGACTGAAAACCTCAGTGGGCACAAACGCTAACGTTGGGAGAACAAATTGTGTAACTGCGGCTCTGTGTGTCTTTTAAAAGCCGGTCAAAGAAGAGCGATTGCCGTTGTTGCAATCTAGAGAAAAGTGAGAAAACTGTTATTAACTGGCTTATGAACTCCTAGTAGTCAACTGACAACACACTTAAGCCTCTCTGCACTCTGATTATTCAACCAGTGATTCGTGTTCAGGTGACGTGTCATTTAGTCCTGCAGATAGAGAGAGACGCTACTGCCAGACTGTGCTGACTGGCGAGAATTTGGTAGGGTTTCACATGCATATCTACGGCTGTGTGGTTAGTTCGTATTCCCTTTCAGAAAACAAAGGCGAAATGCTTGCAAGTTGCAACCTCTATAGATAGATTTTAAAGAAATGCAATCTATATCATGTACGTGTCTGTAATCTGTATAAACAAGAGCTTGTTGTTAATTGTTGCAATTTGCAAACATGTATGCCGGGCCGGCCAAAGAGTAGGTCGGCCAAATTTCATTAAGAAAGAGAGTGTTTACAAATATACAGGTTTTGCACTTTGACAAGAGGCTGTCAAAGCTGAAGGGCCGAAGAGTGTTAAAAACCCTCCCAAAAGATAAATTTGCAAACATGTAATCCTGATAAATTGTTACTTGCTGATGAGAGCTCCTCATTGCCAACCCCCGTAACACATTTACAATCTTATCTTGTTATTCAACCAGTGGTCATTGCTCGTATTACGTGTGATGATTTAGCCCAACAAATAGAAGAACCCAAAATCCGCTATTACTCGCTACAGCATTGGTGCTGCTAATAACCGGTAAGAATTAGGTAGGGATACACATGCATCATCTACAGTATGTGGTCGCAAAACTGCCGACGTCTGCGTTAGTTTGTGTTATTCCTTTAGGTGAGGTGCTTGCAAGTTGCAAAAACCTCTATAGACTGATTTGAAACAAAATGCAATCTACGATCATGTACTTGTCTGTAATCTTTGCAGACATATCAATAATACAGCAGATCATTGATGACCAGAAGTTAGCCTCAAGATCATTAATGTTATAAAACCGGCCCCGAAATCACATCGGAAACCAAACGCGGAAGAAAACGCCATAAGAGATCCAAACACGATGACGACACCGAGGCACGATATTTGATAACGGAGTTCAGCCGAGGCCTACATCTCCGGCGCACTGATTACGGGTGCTCCTCCCCGATCTAGCATATTACAACGTATCAAAGTTGCAACGACTCACGGCCGGTCGCCGCCAGCAGCCGCTCCCTCTCGCTATGCTATGTCGCCATGCGGTTACAATAGGCACGCCCCTCTATTTATGAGAGAACCTAGGATAGAGTCCGACTTATACTCTAGTACTAATACCTATTGCAACTCCAAGTTCTAAACTGTAACCAACTATGTACACATATTCGACACAAACTCTAACAAACTCCACCTTGGTGAATATGCCACGCCAACCTGAATCTGTTACTTGCTCGAACCTTCGTGTACCCGGACTTGAGTTGGTCCTTTTTCACCGCTCTAGCCGAGCTGCCCCGACAAGCCTCCACCAGGCTCACCGTAACAAGAGACTCCCGCTATCCTTGCAATTTCTTCCTATTGACTCCACCTGCAACAGTGCTCCACCTTCTCTCCTATCACCACAGTCGTCTTGCCAAGCGAATTGAATTCTTCCTAGCTGTCACATCATAGACTCCCCGAAGACCATATTCACATCCATCTACCGTCTCAAATTTGACTTGATCAAATCCATGGCTAGATAACCGACGTCATCACTAAATAGATAAATCAAACTCACCAGACTTGAAGAGAACATTTTCTTCCTTGCCGCCTTATGAACCGAGCTAATAAATCCAACATCCACGCTTCTCCGCCTCCGTAGACTGAATTCCTGATAATCTGAGAAAATTCACTGTTGCCTTGAATCACCCGAAGAAATTACTACCATAGCGCTCGCTCTTTCTCTTCAGTGACGCAGATTCTATATATCCCCATCATGCAAATCCCGCAGATTCTAGATATATCCTGTACTGCCGAACAGCCCGTTGATGCCCTCAACGATTTTCACCCGCTGTTGCCCGGATTTCAACCTGCCCACGACTTCGTTCGCCGAGTCACACCACTTACACGTCAACCATTGCATGCATGACTGGATCATTCCTTTGCAAATAGTGTGGTACCACTAGTCTCCAACACAACCATGAGAAATCCTGGACCAGCATACTAATGCTCTACATGCACGAGACCACCCCGTGCATAGACATGCATGCAAGCTTATCCAATCAACATTTATGCTTGAGACTAACCTTGACCAAATCTCTATGCAACCATCACTTCGCATGCTGCCTGCCCGATCTCCACGTGAAGCCATCTTTACTCGACCGAACAGCCGTAGACAAAAATACAACCGGTTTTTTTCTTGATCAAAAAACCAGTCAACAGGAAAACGAGGAAACAGATCGATCCCCTTTCTGCTCTCGCTCCTTTCTGCTCGCCTTCCTCGGACCGGCCGCGGCTTCACTGTTCCGTTGCTGTGTTTCTATCCGTGTTCCGTACCACGTGAAGGCCATCGGTTTGTTGATTGTTTTTGTGTGGCCCCACCGTAAATGGAGATTATTTTCTCCGTCCGTCACCAGATGACGCAATTAGCGATTACTCCTAATAATTAGCGTGGCTCTTCAAGAAAACAAAGGCGCCGAATAAAAATTAAGACGCCAAATATCAGTTAGTTTTTCAGAAATAGATTAAGGTTTACATATGGCACAGTATTATCGGATCACAATCATTTTCTTCGCAACAGCAATGGCCTCTCCATCTAATCTTCCAGGGTCAGCCAAGGTCACAGATTCACCGCATGAACAAGTGACAACCATGTCGACGGAACCAGCTGCCTCTGCTGCAACGTCTATACTGCATCACTCAGGGACAAGCTTTCCTGGTAACCTGGAAGGGGAATTAGAGACTGTAAGACTTCGTGATGTTTTCACCCTTTTTTTAAATTAGTAATCATTCAGACTTGATCACTACAAGCACATCACATCTTTGTTCAGTAAATCTCATGAAAGTTTTGCTTCTTTTCTAATAGCCCATTGTTTCTCTGTTCTGTAAGTTTCATAAAAGTTTCGCTAATTAGGAGTAATCGCTAACTGCGTCATCTGGTGACGGACGGAGAGAATAATCTCCGTTTATGGTGGGGCCACACAAAAACAATCAACAAACCGATGGCCTCCACGTGGTACGGAACATGGATGGGAACACAGCAACGGAACAGTGAAGCCGCGGCCCCTCGGACCCAACCGCGCCGCTGCCCAGCACCTGTAGCGCCCCTGCCGCGACGCTGCTTCCTGCCGACCGCCGAGCACCAGAGCCGCACTGCCTCACCGTCTCCTCCGCGCCGCCACCGAAAAACCACTTCGGTCCTAACAACGCCGCCCTTTCTGGAGGGCCGCCGCGCACGGGGGGTTGAGCTCCCGCTGTGCCGCCTCCCCTCGGGACCTCGCCGGTGAGGACTGCTGCCGCCGCCGCCGTGGGCTTCCAGCTGGATGAGGATGCCGACACCCACGGGCAGCCCCCTACGCAGGAGCAGCACCACCCCTGCCGCCAGTATCCGCCGCCTCCTCGCCGGAGCCGGCCCGACGAACTTCGCCGGCACCTGCACGACGACTACACCAAGCCGTGCTCCTGTCGTCCGACGTTCGTCGTCCCAAATCACCAACGCCAAGAGGTCTCAGTCCGATCTCCTTTTGCCTCGGTGATTTGTTCGATTGCAAAGCAATCCCATGGAACTCCTTTGCTGACTGCATGAGGCCAACTGGCCAAGTGCATCCGATTTCTTCACAAATCAGAGTCTGCATCGCCGCCTCTTCTCGTGTTAGACTTGGCTTCCAACTCGTCTTCTACAATTGTGCCACACACGCTATGACCGGACTCTGAGTCCGCATCCGCTACTGCGCCGCGAACCCCATCAGAACGATACCGCGTAATCACCGCTCCAACCGAGCCTGCTACCAATGACGCCGCTTTGGTCTACGCCGCCGGCTCGACCATGACGCGAAGATCGCGCACACCGCCGTGGCCCTGACCATCTCCAAACTTCATGTACGCCTCCACGACTTCCTACACCGCCACCAAACACTTCGGATCAACTCCATCGACAGCAAATGCCGCCGATCAATAACCAGTTCCTGCCACCATGTGTCGTGCGCACATCGTCACTGTAGCAATCCATCATGCACTACCTCGTTATCAACACCTTCACATCAGCACCAAGGATCCATTCACTCCGACTTCCAATTGACCACCCGTCAATCTGGTCGTGAGCCGAAGCCGACAAATCACATGCCGTCTTCCCAGCCGCCGAACGACCCGAGCGCTACGTCTAGCCATCTCCCTGTCGAACGCAACTCATCGGAAGGCCTGGGCCACCCCGCCCAGAGTGTTCGACCCACCGACCGAGAACGCCGATCGCCTCCAGCTTCAATCAACCCGAGCGTGGGGCCCCACGTCTCCCTGTTGAGAGTAGCTCACCGGAAAGTCCGAGCCACCCGCTCGAAGTGTCCGACCCACCAATTGGATCGCCAATCGCTTCCGCTGCCATCAACCCGAGCACCACGTCTAGTCATCTCCCTGTTGATTACAGCCATCGAACGGTTCAGACTGCTGCCTGAAGTGTCCAATTCCACTGATCAAATTCCGTTGATCGTCGCCATGCTCCACCTTGCGTCTATGTCCGTCCCTGGACACCCCGTGTAGTCGTCGCGGCATGGAGCACCTACCCTCGCACCTCTACTATGGATCTCCCGCAGGCTCTGATGCCACTTGTTATAAAACCGGCCCCGAAATCACATCGGAAACCAAACGCGGAAGAAAACGCCATAAGAGATCCAAACACGATGACGACACCGAGGCACGATATTTGATAACAGAGTTCAGCCGAGACCTACATCTCCGGGGCACTGATTACGGGCGCTCCTCCCCGATCTAGCATATTACAGCATATCAGAGTTACAACGACTCACGGCCGGTCGCCGCCGGCAGCCGCTCCCTCTCGCTATGCTATGTCGCCATGCGGTTACAACAGGCACGCCCCTCTATTTATGAGAGAACCTAGGATAGAGTCCGACTCATACTTTAGTCCTAATACCTATTACAACTCCAAGTACTAAACTGTAACCGACTATATACACATATTCGAAACAAACTCTAACAAAATGCAATCTACGATCATGTACTTGTCTGTAATCTTTGCAGACATATCAATAATACAGCAGATCATTGATGACCAGATGTTAGCCTCAAGATCATTAATTTGGGGAATCTGACGATCTCAGCACATCAGGATCTTGCAAAACCGAGGACAGAAACTCAGATATGTATGGCCAGGGCCAGACAGAACCAAGTTAGTGTCAAACAAGTTGGAATGTTAGCCATACGTATAGCTAAACAAATCCCAGAGCAAGATTCATGAGGCATTATATATAGGCCACAAAATTTTTAGAGGCGTTGTCCCCCAGATCGATCTTGCATCACACTTCGTGCAAGTTGAGAAACCGTGGCATGTGCTCTGTGGAGTACTGGCAGCTACCCACTCTAAAAACATTACCAGTACATCAAAATGTATGATATATTATTGGTAGCTTACAGCTAGACAATAGAAGGCTTCTTTTAAAGAAAAGGAGCTAGAGATTTGGGCGCTTCTCCTCTATATAAGCACGCCAAATGCAACCGGCATCACCATGCTAAGCAGAAGCACTTAAGCACTAAACACTTGTGAAGGAGGGCTGTCTTTTTTCTTCAGAGGTGTGATCTGATTTCTCCAACAGTATGGGCACTCCAAGGAGCCAAGGGAGAAGAGGAGGCCTCGCCAGAATGTTGAAGGAGCACAAGGCGAGGCTGTACATCATCCGGCGATGCGTCGTCATGCTTCTCTGCAACCGCGACTGATCAGTGATCATGCATACTGATCATCACGCATTTTTGTTGTAGTCCGGGGTATGGACGGACAACTTCTTTTTGTTCTGGATTTCACTTCCAGAATCTAGGGTTAACAATTCTTTGATCGATGTACATAATCATGCATGGAGGGCTAGCATGTTACTCCCTCGTTTTTTAATAGATGACGCTGTTGACTTTTTCTCACATGTTTGACTATTCGTCTTATTTAAAAAATTTACGTAATTATAATTTATTTTGTTATGAGTTGTTTTATCACTCATAGTACTTTAAGTGTGATTTATATCTTATACATTTGTATAAAATTTTTAAATAAGACGAATGGTCAAACATGTGAGAAAAAATCAACGGCGTCATCTATTAAAAAACGGAGGTAGTATTTTCTAATATTTTCACCCTTTAACACCGGTTATTTCGCACTCTACTTTGTTAGATTGACATACCAGTTGTCTTTTCGATCGTTCAGAAACTCGATCTGTTATTCTGGATCCTTCAGAAAATCAAAAGTAGTTCCCGGATAGTGTTTTATCTGAAGTTTGCATTTTCCTCGTACATATATATTATATTTTTTTTCTTTCACTTTCTGCTCCAAAGAGGAAAGAAGTCTCCATAATAATTCACACACTAGTCACCAGCAAATTATAATACTGTCATCAAGTTGACAATGAATATTTTGTGCATAAGTTGGGAAGCAAGTTTACACTCTAGATACTCTTTGTTGTCTTGCCAACAAAGCAGTGCAATTCGCAGCAGTGGACAACAGCAGCTGAACCGGCCTGAAGCTTCAAGGCCGCAGTAGTAGTCTCTAGCTTGCAGAGGCTTGCAGCACCATGTTTTGTACTTTTCCCCTGCGCATCTGTCCTTGTGGTTTTCCTTGGTACTTTCTGCGTTTGGATGTTACGTTTGTCAACTCCTTGATGGCCTGATCCGATGGCTATCAAGACCATTTTAGAGCTTAACCAATAATCTAGCCATGTTGAAGGATTTCTTTTTTTTTTTTTTGGGTGCGAAGGCATGATTGATGTATTGTTGAATATCATAAACATCCAACTATCCTACAGATGATTTCGGTTTTAGGCACCGAACCTTTCAAGAGTACGGGCGGTTTTGGGATATGATCTAAACCCAAACCTTCTTCCGCTCTCGCACAAAACTGACAAAAAAAAAACCCTCAAACCTTCTGTCAACGCCCTGAAGTAGCCTTGATTTGTTTCCCGTATTATGAGGGAACCTGCAGCTATGATGCGTTTGCTCGTCCAGACCAGAGCATTGAAATTTTGTCTTTTTTGGTGTTCTAGTTCTATGCTCACGCTTTATAAGAACATCCCAACAGCTCATCCAAATATTATTTTCCATATGTCCATATGAATGGCCATCCAAAAAAGATTCCTCATTCATATCGGAAAGTCCTTTTAGCACCTAGGTGTTGCGGCACCTAGACTACCATCCACACGATTGCTTGAAGATTCGTGCTCACCTTTACTGTATCAGTTAGTGTATGTATAGGTTAGCACGAGAAAATGGACATTTAGCCACTTTCAAAACAAGGTTTCGCCAGAATGCCATCCTAAAAACGCGTTTCGTTAAAATGCCAATATGAAACGTGCACTCACCGCCACTTTGCCATTTTGGGCATTTTGTGCATTTTTGAAATTATTTTCTCACCTACACCGGATGATGAGACGAAATTGCCCTTCCTCGTGAGCGTAGCAAGCATGGGACAAAACGCCATGGCCTCGCCGGCGTATTGAGTGGCGGCGGCGGCGACAGCTATGGTCTTCTCCCAACTCGGTCACCCCATCTAACTCTCCACCCTACCGCCGACCACATCGAGAGAACAAGCATGAGTTGCCTCTTTGGTCTCAATCCCATCGCCGGCCGAGATGAAGACGATGATCATATTTATCACCAAGCCACGGTCGTCCTTGTCCCTTTTGCGTTCCATACTCAACTCATCTTGCCAAACAAACTTTCTTTTGACGCCATCGCGTTTGATCCATTGTAGCAACGGGAACACCGCCGTGCCATCGTCGTCCTAGAGCACGCTCTGGAGCGCCGCCGCTTCGGCCTCGTCGACGTCCAGTCATCCTCGTCTATCCCGGAGCAAGCCACCGCGCCATCAGCTCATCCTTGAGGCCCTCTTCAAAACCCCTCAAGAACCGAGAAGAATGGAGCATCGAGGAGAGAGATCGACATTGTCTTCTCCAACTTCGGCCGCCGGCGTCGATCTTCGATTCCCTCCGCTCCGGTGACCCCCTCGTCGATTCTTTGCGCATGCACCATCATTGGGACCTAACCAACCTCATGGACGCACATGCATGGCTTCACATCGAATGGAATGAGTTGGCGTCGTCTCACCGGAGCTTGGAGCCACCGCTGGGATGTTTTCTTCAACCAAGCCCTATGGCCTTTGCTCGGCCTCGCCCTGTCCCACACCATGGTCGCCAACTCGTTTCGCCGCATCCCCGACAGGTCAACACCCTCGTCAACAACGACGACAACCACCTCGCCACGCTCGACCATCTCCGCTAGTGGCACAAAACGAAGGAGAGAAAGAAAGAGAAGAGATGGACCTGCCATTGGCCCCAAGGGCATTTCCGTCTAATCACCACAAAGAAGAGGCAAAATGATTTCGGAATTAAGAGAAAATGAGAAAATGGCAATCCGACGAGTTGCGCGGCCTTGATATTGGCATTTTGTCGAATCACGTTTTGAAGATGGCATTCTAGCGAAACCGTGTTTTGAAGATGGCTAAATGTCCATTTTCTCGGTTAGCAGCGTATTTCTTTTTTTTAGTGCGCGCTTCAAATATAGCTGGGCCCACCGTAAGATTCGTGCACACCTTTAGAGGAGGGGGAGGAGGTTGGGGACCACCTTTAGAGTACGATGCCTCATTTTTTTCTCGTCCAAGGGCTTGTTTGGTTCCTTCGGGCTATTTAATAGCTCTCTGGAATCTTATTATTTAGGAGTATTAAACGTAGATTACTGACAAAACCCATTCCATAACCCTTAGACTATTTTGCGAGACGAATCTAACGAGGTATATTAATTCATGATTTGCTACAGTGATGCTACAGTAATCATCCGCTAATTATGGATTAATATACCTCGTTAGATTCGTCTCGCAAAATAGACTAGGGGTTATGGCATGGGTTTTGTCAGTAATCTACGTTAGCAAGATTCTAGAGGGATATTAAATAGCCCGAAGGACCCAAACAAGCCCCAAATATCTGTTCGATACATTCCCTATCCTTTTCCATCTCTCTCCATCGTCTGAGAGCCACCGTCACCATCTCCAGCCATCTCCGCCGGTCGCCAGCCGCCCGCCGGCGCCGCCAGCCACCCCGCGCGGCGCTGCCCGCATCTTACTTAAAGTAGCTAGCCCGCCTCCCCGCCGCCTGCATCCCCGTTGCATCTCCCGTCGGCCGAACCGGCGCTCCGTCCATCTCGCTGATTCTCTGGCCGAGGAATGTTCACAAACTGATGAACGCCCTTCTCTCCTTGTTCTCGTGATGCTCTCCTTTTTTTTCCTTGACTCCCTGCATTCCATGTGTTTGTTTGTTCTTGTGTTTAGACTTTAGAGATGGAGAGAGAAAAAACAATTAAGATAACTGTCATGGATTTCTTTTTCTCTTTTTTAAGTCCGAATTATCATCATCATGGATTTCATTCATGAGTTCCTTTTCTTGTTTCAAGTGGCTCGTGATAAAAACACTGGTGAACACTCATGAAGCGATAAGCATGTTCTGAACTTTTTTATCTAGATCTTCTAAGATCTTGTTCATGTTTATTTGGAATATACATGCAAGTTTCCATTGGATCAAGATGAGACAAGGAATGTTCTTTTCGTTCCCCTCTTTGTCTCCATGGTCAGATAATTAAAAGTTCAGTTCTTGTGGCATCACTGTTTCCCCATGAATTTTTTTTTCACAGCTGCATCCGATATGTGTTTTTTTTTCCTGTTTTGCTTCTTCATTGTTTTTTCGAGTAATGAGTGCTCAGATCAATAATCCATAAGCTTGGATGCTTCTTATTTAATCCAATTAGGCAGATTTTAAAAGCTAAGAATCATGAATTGTACAAACCGAAGTCATTTCGAGCACAGCAAATCCATCATCTCTCTCTACTCAAACCAGCAAAAACAACTTTTGATGCATTTTCATATGCAACTTTTGAGTTTTTGAATAAACCAAGACATGTGAAGCACTTGTTTTGGTAAGCCTTTGAACAACTTTCAACTGTGCACATCTGTTGTTTCCTATCCCCGAATAAAATGTAGGAGTACCTCACTCATAGAAATGTTTTTTACACGCAAGTGCCTTTACGGCAGCCGCAGTGTGTCCAACGCACTTTACAAAAGTACGGACTACGGAGCAAGTTTAATAGGTCCTAGTCAGCAGGCGGTAACATGTTCCACATCATCAAAATCCCAGGTGGAGGAGTGAGAAGAGACGAAAAAGGGCGGAGCGGGCGGTCCATCTATCGCCCGGCTGAAGCGCACCGTACGAGAAAAAAAAGCCTACTTGCATCCCGATGCGAGCGTATCTGCCGGCGCTTCGTTCCTCCTCCTGATCCCGTGCGTCTCTCTGCCCCTTCGCCGTTCCTCCTCCCCGATGCCAGATTCCTTCATCCGCGCGCCAAATCGGCCTCGCCTCCCGCCAAATCGATGTATAAATCCTCAACCCACTCCAAAGCAACCGAGTTTTCCCCCAAATTGTCTCCTCCCAAACCCTAGATGCCAAATTCGTCACCAACCTGCAGCAAGATGGGGCGGCAATCTAAAAGGGCGTGTGCGCCGACGCCTATGGAGGTCCCGTCGCCGGGGAATCAGCCCGTCGCGCAGCCGCTGCCACCTCAGTTCGTCGTCCCGCCCTCGTTTGCTTCCACCTACAGACCCGGTGCATTGTTCCCTGCAGTAACAACGCAGTCCATGGCGCCCTCGTCCGCACCATGTTGGTTCACCACGTTGCAGCAACCAGGCATGACTGGTTCGTCGACTCAAGGACCTTGGTTGTTCTCTACTGGAACTGGTCCATCTACGGAGAATGCTGAGCACCCTGATATCCATGCGTTATATGATACTATCCCTCTCTTCTCAATTTTTTTGGTTGTTTAATTTTTCTTATTCTGTATGGATGATTTTTCTGCATAATCGATTGATATGCCCTATTGATCTGTTCAAGGCTTCATCTGGATGCATGCCAATGTACTGAATAGTTCACATTATGTGATTCACGTTAGTAAAAAAATAACATTCTGTGATTCACATTGGGGGAGGGTATATGGATCAGATTAGCTCCTAAATTGCATTAAATTTATCACGCAAAACAATTCTTGATGTGGGTTGTATAGATTGCAAGTTTCTGCTTTGACTCTTCTCTGTTTATAGTTCAGGATTTCTTAGCAAGCAACCATTGATTTATTAGCCTAAGGTGTTATAATAAATTTTCAGTAAACTGCTATATAGTATCTTCCATGGAGATATATATGCTTTAATTTACAGCCACACTAGTCCAGTGACTATCGCTTCCTGAATAGGGCACTTCTAGATGTATATATGTTTGATATATATGATTCTGATTTTTGTGTATACATGTCTGAGCAGGGGAGTGGATTCTCACCCACCTGGTGGTTTACTTAATTTTTTGAGGAAAACCACACCAAGAACTGAACAACATGTGTGCAATGGGAGTTCATCACAGCCAATCAACGTTGGCGACGACTGCAATGTTGGCGATTGCGTTAGGACTGAAAAGCGCTTGCCATGGACAAAAGAGGATGATCTTAGATTGGTAAGTTATTTTTTGGGGGGTTAATTATGATGTCCATGTGTTACATTAATAGAACTGCAATGAACATATTTTGATAAATATTTTAGGTCAGTGCTTGGTTGAATAATTCAAATGATCCAATCCAATCAAATTACAAGAAGAATGACCAATATTGGAATGGTGTTGCTGCCGTCTACAACAGCACCACCCCAAAAAACAGGGCTAGGCAGGTCAAGCAAGTCAAGGATCGGTTTGGAAGAATTAAAAAAAGGGTTGCATGGTTTTGTGCTAGCTGGAAGGAGGCTAATGCTTTGTGGGCTAGTGGTGAATCTGAAGTGAATTTGATGGACAGGGCAGTGAAAAGTTATGAAGAAGATCACAAAAAGGATGGTCCATTTATGTTTAAGCATTGTTATTTGGCAAAACTGACTAAGGTATTATCTTGCTAAAACTTTACATTCTTGTTTACTATAATATAGTTATTTTCTTAACTTTATCATGCTGAAACTTTGCATTGTTCTCTACTATAATATAGTTACTTTCTGAACTTTATCCTGCTAAAACTTATTTATTTATGCAAGTTATATTTATTATGCATTGTTATCTGGTGAAATACTTATGGTGCTGCAAGTTATAGTTACTATGCATTGTTATCTGGTGAAATACTTATGGTGCTGCAAGTTATAGTTACTATGCATTGTTATCTGGTGAAATACTTATGGTGCTGTATTAGATTGTTCCATGCTGAAATTTCTGGCAGAATACAAGTTCAACATGTTCTCTATTGCATTAATCTAGTCAACAGCATGCAGTGCAAAAAATCATGCAGTCAATAGTCCAATTCACTTAACTACAATGCATTTCAGATAACCATGCAGCAATAAATATACACACCTACATATAACCAGAACAAGATACGTCTATAAAATGCTTTATCCTACCTTCATATTCATCCACCCACACCCATATTCCTTCTCTTGCATATCATCTTCCTACTCAGCCTACCAACCTCATCTTCCTCTCCCACTATGCTGGATTCATCTTCATACTCAGATGATTCCGATGAACTAGCCCCATCAAAGATTATGGAGCAATATGTTGCTGAGCGGAGGGTTCTAGACTCCTTTGCTAGGAGGCTCACTATAAAGATCAAGGCTAGTCTCTCAGCTGGGGTATCTTGGAGACGGAGTGGTCCAAGGAAGTGCATTCAGAGGGATCATGCTGCTGCTCATCAGCGTCTTGTGGAGGACTACTTCGCTGCAGAACCACTCTACACTGAGAGTATGTTTCGTACAAGATTCCGTATGAATAGACGCCTCTTCCTACGCATTGTGAATGCCCTTGGTCAGTGTTCTCCCTATTTCACTTATAGGGTAGATTGTGCTGGTCGAATAGGGCTTTCACCACTGCAAAAGTGTACAGCAGCCATGCGCATGCTGGCATATGGCACTCCTGCAGATGCCCTTGATGAGTACTTGAAGATTGGGAAGTGTACTTCATTAGAGTACTTGGATAGGTTTACACGGGGGGTGATTGAGGTGTTCGGTGGGGAGTACTTGCGACGCCCCACATCCTCGGATGTTGAGCGTCTACTTCAGGTCAACGAGTCTCGAGGTTTTCCTGGAATGTTAGGAAGCATAGATTGCATGCACTGGCGTTGGGAGAAGTGTCCTTTAGCATGGAGGGGACAATTCACCCGTGGTGATTATGGAGTACCAACAATAGTCCTAGAAGCTGTTGCTTCCCAGGACCTGCATATTTGGCATGCTTTCTTTGGAGTTGCTGGGTCAAACAATGACCTTAATGTGCTGAACCAGTCCCCATTGTTTTTTGATGCATTGAAAGGAGAAGCCCCGCAAGTTCAGTTTTCAGTCAATGGGAATGAGTATGGAACAGGTTATTACCTTGCTGATGGTATATATCCAGAATGGGCTGCCTTCATGAAGACCATACCTCTTCCTCAAACTGAGAAGCATAAGTTGTTTGCCAAGCACCAAGAAGGGGCAAGGAAAGATGTGGAGCATGCTTTTGGGGTATTGCAGTCCCGATTTACCATTGTCCGTCGGCCTGCACGATTGTGGAGGCGGAAGAGTGTTGGGAGGATCATGCTAGCATGTGTGATTCTCCACAACATGATAGTCGAAGATGAGAGAGAGGAAGCTACCATTCATATTGACTTGAATGAGAACCCAGGGGCATCGTTTGCGCTGCCTCCTGAAGTGAATATAGGTGGTAATCTGTGTTTTGCTGATGTGATGCACAGAAAAGCTACTATCCGTTCTCGTCCACAACACACCCAACTTAAAAATGATTTGGTCGAGCACATTTGGCATAAGTTTGGAAATAACCATCATAATTAGTCATGGTAGGATACTAATATCTGTATGTTTCTATTCTTTTTTCCCTTTGACATTGTGGATTGACATGATAACATGTACTTCATTTCAGGATTGTGCTGTTGCTGGTTGTTGTGGGTGCTACTTACAGGTACGTACTAAACATGTATGCATAGAGTGGTAACTAAAATAAGTGTGATAATGGCAGGTTATTCATAATATGCTTTTGTTTGCATTGGCTAAATATTTACCCATGCATTTGTTTCCTTTTTCCCATACAGTGAGTAGGTTATTCATAGTATGCTCTTGCTTGATAGTACATACCATTTGTTTGCATTGGCTAAATATTTATCATTGGCTTTATTTTTCTATTTCCCATACAGTGAATGAAGGCTTTTGAGGCAAATGGGTTGGATGTTGCTTTCTACTGAAGTTTCAACTAAACTATGGCTTGTTGTTTCTTTCTACTGAAGTTCCAACTAAGGTTCTGTGCCATTATCGTTGTTTAGCTCAATAACTAATGGTTTGTCTGCCAGAGAGCTTATTTAGCAGTACTTTTGGTTAATGTTTTCAGAAAGACTCATGTAATGTTTTAAGCGCCGGTGTCATGGTGCTCAAATCTCATCATATCATGCGTGCAATGTTGCTTGAAAATTATTTGCTATCTGATCATTGAGATGAATATTGTTGCCTGAAAAATATCTATGGTTATTGAGATGAACATTGTTGCTTGAAGTTATAATGTGATATGATCTTTGAAAATTATATGTTTCTGAGCAATATGTTTTTTTTTTGCAATAATCAGCGTGATATGAATTTGAAGTACTAGTGCTGTTTCGTTGTTTTTTATGTGCATGCACGACCATATTTGCATATCCATATATTGATTGATGAAGAAACCACAGAGATGTAGTCACAGCAGATCAGGAACACAAGTAAAGATTAAATACCCAAATCTGCACATGGGTAAACCAACAGCCAACCTAACCGCCAGTCTTTTATATGAGCCAGCTATAGTGATGGCTATAGATGACATGGTAGTAGTATTCAGCCAGCAGCCGGCTAAAGTATTAGCCTTGCTCTTAGAGCAGCTACAATAGCAGTTTATTAACCGGCTATAAACATATTTTAATGAGATAAAAGATTAGAGAGAAGAGCAACGCTATAAATATATTTTAATGAGATAAAAGATTAGAGAGAAGAGCAGCGGGCTACAGATCTATAGCCAGCTGCAGCACGAACTCCAAGACATAATGTGTGTATGACAGGTGGGACCATATATTAATAGTATAATAAGCAATTATTGTATGAATTGACTATTAGATTGGCTATAGATGAATTTGAGCTAGTAGCGGGCTATACTATTAAACTTGCTCTTAGAGCAGGTAGAATAGCAGATTATAAGCAAGCTATAAATATATTTTAAAGAGATAAAGGAAGAGAGAGAAAAGTAGTGGGCTACGCTCTCTAGTCAGCTGCAGCACGGACTCCAAGACGTAATGTGTGTATGATAGATAGGACCAGGTATTAATAGTATAATAAGCAACTATTTTATAAATTAACTATTACATTGGCTATAGATGATTTGGAGTTAGTAGTGAGTTATACTATTAAACTTGCTCTTACGAAGTAAAAAAAAAAGATTTATTATATGTGCCCCTCAAGAGCTATGCAAGCAACAATAGCTGTTTGCAATTGCTATCCGTGCATCATATAACTGTCTTTGCTAATACAAAGGACACGGCACACCTAACTACAGCTGATAGGGACAATACCTGAATTTCCTTATTATGCTGTTATGCACTTTACCTAGGTTAAGTTTTATTACCGGTAATTATGCTATTAATAGACATTGTGCATGTTGTCAGTTTGGTTGCTTATTTCTTATTTTTACCACACAGTAATATCGCTTGATACAATGCATATAACTAGCATGGTGGCCCACGCAGATTGCGCGGCTAGCATCGTTAGATTTTCTGTCATATAATAATATATATGTTTTCTCAATGTATTATTCAAATATATTAAAATGACAACATAATTTTAAATTTTGTACTACACTTACAAAACTACTAATGTATAATATTCATATTGTATTTTATATACGTGTTAGTTATAAATTATTTCTAATATCAGATTTTAGTTATTTGTAAATTATATTTCTATATGGACTCTAGGCTCTTTTTCTAATATTATTTATTTTTTGATTCTGAATTTTTATTATTTCTAATTGTATTTCTATGTGGACTCTAAACTCATCTTTCAATATTCTTTAATTTTTAATTTCGAATTTAAGTTACTTCTAAATTGTATTCTTATATTGACTTTACACTCTTCTTCCCATTTTTTTTTAATTTTGAATATTAGTTATTTATAAATTATATTTTTATATAGACTCTAAACTCTACTTTTAATTTTATTATGTTTATTCCGAATTTTAGTTAGTTTTAAATTCTTATATGGACTCTATACTCTACTTCTAATATTTCTTATTTTTTATTCTAAATTTCTATTATTTCTTAATTGTATTTATATATGGACTATATAATCTACTTTTAATATTCCTTATTTTTAATTCCTAATTTCTATTATTTCTTAATTGTATTTCTATATGGACTACATACTCTACTTCTAATATTTCTTATTTTTAATTCCGAATTTCTATTGTTTCTCAATTATATTTCTATATGTATTTCTATATGGACTCTAGTCTTCTCTTCCAATATTCCTTATTTTTTAATTCCAAAATTTCAATTATTTCTAAATTTCATTTCTATATGGACTCTGTTTTTCTTTTTCTTCGATTAATATGGGAATTTCTAGACCGTGACAGCGAACGTGGAGGCTTCTTTTTCTATTCCTTTAATAAGTTAAACTGTTTTTTTCAATTTAGCTGTTCCGTTCCCTCCCCTATTTCTCTTCCCCTCTCGCTCTCTGATGTTTTGTTATAGAAAAAAAGTAGAAAGCAAGAGATAGATGTGGTGATCACTGCTCACCACAAGATTTTCTGTTGGCCTGTTTTTTCCCTCTAAAAACAAGATCAGAGTGCAGTCTTCTTCTCCACGAATAGGGTGGACAAACATTCAAAATGATTTTGTTTCGTTTTGAAACAAAATCAGTGCAATGCTCCCCTTGCCTCTTTTTTCATCTTTCAATTGAATTTGTCCCCCCTCTTAGGTGAATGAAATTCATGTGTTGCAATGAAAATTTCACAAAATTGGAGTCACTATGAACACAATGCACAAAGTTGCTATTAGTGGAATTTCCTTTACAAGCATGATTGTTTTTTTTATCCAAAAACTGGGAACCAATCCAATTTTCCTCAGTGCTTCCTTCGGCTCCATGAATTCTGTTTTTAAGAAATGCAAAAAGTTCAAAGGGAGAAATCATCCTGGAGACATGGATTGTACCGAGAACATCGACACTTTTAAGTTGCAAATTGACAGTTACAAAGTTGAGCGAATTGTTTGTCCAGAAAAATCACTCGATATACAACAAAGTTCAAATCCAAGAGAAAAAAAATAACACTGAAATCCATGAGAATAATCTGTCTGCTCAAATTAGCAACAACGCAAGCCCAAAAACATCACCATGAAAAATCTTTGTCTTTCGTTCTCTGCGTCAGATAAACAACTGCATCTTAGGAAAAAAAAACATGGATCCTTCTCTCTCCTCCATCTCTAAACTCTAAGCACAAGAAAAGAAGAAACTGTGCAGTGTGAGATCTGGCGATATAATGCATCCGAACTAGAATGAACTGTGCGGAGGGACAAATTAGAACATTGAACCTATCTGAAAGTTCTGAACACACACCCAACAAAGGAATACATACACACAGACAAAAAAAAAATCAAACTTTAACACACAAGAACACAGATTTGCACAAATGCTGCAATATGCGCATGCATCTGTTGCTTGAGTGGATGAAAAAAGACAGCGCAGACAGAAGGGCGACAGGACACACAATTGCCTACCTCCCTGCAACGCCATTAGACAAGCACAACGTCGGGAAGGGAATAAACTGATGGAGAAAGCAAAGTTTTGCTGCACGAAGCTTTGTTCAGGAAACGGGGAAAACAAGAGCTCTGCTGCTGCTTCTTCTTCATTCTTTTTCTTCTTCCATTTTTGTCTGTCCTCTCTCGTCTTCTTCTTGTGTCCTCTCTCTCCATCCTCGAGCACCTCCTCCGCCTCCTCGCCTCCCGCGGCGTCTTCTCCGAGCACACCTCCTCCTCCCCGCGCCGCTTCTCGCTCACCACCGTCAGCCGCACCCTCGTCCCGGCAGGCGGGGGCTCCTCCGCCGCGTCCTACGCCGACTACGTGCTGCAGCACCACCAGGACGAGCTCGTCCGCGCCTGGTCCCTCCTCCACGAGGCCGTCCTCGACCCCGCCGGCTCCGAGCCCTTCGCCCGCGCCAACGCCGGCGCCCTCGCCTGCGAGCCGGTGGTGCCGGACACGACGGACGGCAGCACGAGGACGAGGGCGCTGCTGGAGAATGACATCTTCGTCATGGCCACCTACCGGACTCAGGGCAGGGAGCGCTCCGAGGAGGAGTTCCGGCCGCGGACGGCGTGTTCTCGAACACACCGACGAGGTGTGTGGTCGGTAATAATTGGGAGGCGCAATAATACGGAGCTTCCTTCGACTCGCGCGCCTGATCAGCTGGGAGCAAAATTGGGCGGTGAAGTGAGCGTCTGATTTACGTAAAAAACTATTTTAAACTAACTTTTCTCTTAAATTACTTATTCAAATTATGATCTAATACATCATTAAATTTATTACAATTAAATCTTCACAAGACCACACATGGATATATTCCGACGAAAAAATATTAGCTTATTATCAATTATTTTTAAATATTACACGATGTTCCACCAGGTATATCGAAATTGTTTCACTAAGTAGATCGAAAATATTTCACTCGTTTAAATTGGATGTTGTTTTACTTTATATAAAAATAATGTTTCAGCAAATAGGTCTGTATGGTGAAACATTTTTCGGTGAAACAAAAAATAAACCAAATTCGGGTTTCTAAAATATATGGGTTTTTTTTTGCAATGAAATGTTTCGTTTACTGCAACATTAGATTTATACATAGAAAAATATTGTGAGTACACTAGGTAAAATATTTTTAGTGGAAAAAAAAATAAACCAAATTCTCTTAATAGATATTAAGAGAGTTTCCAAAATATTTGGTTTTTTTACAAAAGAGTATTTTAATTCACTGTAACATTATATCTATAAATAGTGAAACATTGTAAATGTACTATATGAAATATCTTTTATAGAAAAAGAGAAGAGAGAAGTGAGTAGGTCCAATAGATATACACTTGGGGGAGGGGCGCGCGGGAGTAGCGCCCGATCGGCTTCCCCGCGCCGGACGCCCGACGAGTATCATTCTCGCGATAATATCTACTCGTACTATCAAAAAGGCTGGGAGGCGGGACCACGCGTTGTAAAAGTATCTTCTGTCTGGCTGGGATTCGGATTCGGTGACATTGGTATGGTATGGCACGGTGTGACATTGGAGCGATCCGGGGCGTTGAAAACTAATCCAACGGGAAGCCGCGCCGGCCCACCTGCAGGTCTCCGTTTTCACCCGCGCGCTCCGTTTTCACCGCGCGCGCTCCAGTCCCGCCGCCCAGCGCGCGCCAGCCCCGCGGACGTCCCAATCCCGCACCGGACGCTGGGCGAGGCGGCTGCCGCCACGCGAGCTGAGAGCAGGGCTGCCGGCGCGTCCTTGCCTGCCGCCGCGAGCAAACGCCGGCCAGCGGTGGCCGGGGCCGGGGCCCCTGCCCTGCCGCCGCCACCGGGAGAGGCGGGAGGCAGGCAGGCCCCTCGCTGCGATTGGATAGGCCGCCGCCGCGAGGCCGGAGTGGAGGCCCCTGCCCTGCCGCTGCGCCATACCTTTCCTTTCCATCCGGCCGCCCACGCAAACCCTCTGCACATGTGAATATGTGGGTGCCCTGTACAGTTACCGTTTTTTTCATTTTGTGATGCAATTACGCAAAGGGTAGTCGTTGTTACTGCACATATTGTCGTTTTCTGTTAATTTTGGAATGGAGCAGAAGATAATGTCTCTATTTGGATAATGACGTGCAAATTTGACAGCATATGCATGGATAATCACTTGCGCTGGGATTTCGGGGACAGCCAGAGCGAGCCGAGCATATGCAGTAGGAGGATTGCAAGTGAGTGTTTGCAATTTTTCTTTTTTTGAGTAATGTGAAGAGCAACTGAATTGCACAATTTGGTTAATGGATCTTAGTCTTAAATGGAGCAAATATTGAATGCTAAATTCCAGTTATTGGATGGTCGTGTTTAGGCAAATATTACTATATGTATGTGTTGAAAAATGTTGAGCAGTCTTACTTTCAAATATTCTCCCCCCTAAGTGTGAATCATTTTTATATCAGAATGTTGTGGCTGAGATGATGAAATATCGTAATGGTGATATTATTATGCAGTGTTCTGAGGTCATACAATCTGCAGTTCACAGGCTGCAGCAAGCAGTGTTATGAGGTTAGCAATCTGCGGTTAACTGAAATGTTCACAGATTCAGGCAACTCAATACTTCAGCAAGCAACAACAGCAACCAGGTTCTCATATTTGCACAAACTCACAATGCCAAACAATAACAATTCACTTCCAATTAGTAGTATGCATCATCCCAGGCGGCAGGGTAGGACTGGAGCATTTCCACGCTATAGAACCACACAACACAGAACCACAGAGCAGGGGCAGGGGCATTTTACAATACAGAACCACACAGCCTTGGGGGCATTTCCACAAACACCTCGCGGGCACAGGAAACGGTGCAGCGTTCTCCACTGGACGAAGCCGTGCGACGGCGTCCCCCCTCACCGGCGACGAAGTGGGCGGCCGACTGATGCGGGCTCGGACGCTGAACTCCATCAACAAGTCGCGGCCGCCGAAATTGGAGGTGCGGCGCGGGCGGAGTGTGTTTCCGATGGCCGGCCGGAGCATCGCGGCCTCCTCCATGCGCCGGGCTCGGGCTGGGGCCCCTCCTGCTTGCATCAGCGCGCCATCAGTCCGGCCGGCCGCCTCCACGCGCCCCTAGTCGCGGCGGCAGGACAGGGCGGCCTGGCGCCTCTCCGGTCGCGGCGGCGGCGCTGGCGCCTCTCCAGTCGCGGCGGCGCGCCTCCCAGCCGGACGAGGGCGACCGGTAAGGCAAAGCGCGGCTGCGCGGGCGGACGCCGATCTGGAGCGAGGTCCGACCGTGCGAGCCCCTCTCAGGCCGCGTGGCCTCCTGTTAGGCTGGAACGGCATGTGTTTTGCCTGCGTGCGGGCCCAAGTATAGCAGCCGCTCGATTCGTTTTGGACGGCCGAGATGCACGCAATGTCATCCTGTGACATGCATACACTAAGTCAGCGAATCCAAATCCGTCTGGTCGATACGGTCACCGCAATATGAAAACACGTTACATACAGCACCAATCATGGGATCCATCCGACGGCATGCAGCCTAGGTGCTTATCTGTTCCTACTCCAACAGATCATCCATATCACTTTCTCTTATATTTTACTAATATCTTCCAACTAACCTTACACCTTTATTTTTAACGGATATATTTTGAATGACTAAATTTTAACGGTGTTATTTATCACAATAAAATTTTGAAATGAGTAATTTTTAAGGGATATAATTTTAACGGGTAATTTTTTAATTGATATATTTGATCTAAGTAGCAAGAAAAATCATACCAACACAAATAAAATGAACATACTATTACTATCTCTGCTTTGAACATACTAGTACTATCTCTGCTCTACTCTCCTATTTTTATCTACTGCTCAGTATTCTCTACTCTTCTCTACTACTACTACTCTTTTCTCATAGCTAGTGAGGAGCGGCGGGCGGGCGAGCGGGGCGGCGAGAGGGCGGGCAAGGGAAGCGGATGGGCGGGGAAGCGGCGGCGGTGGCCGGCGGGCGCGGAGCCGCGCAGGCGAGGCGGCGGATGCCGACGCGGGCGGGTGGTGCAGGCAGCCGGCGGGCGGAGAAGCGGCGGTGGTGGTCGGCGGTCGTGGTGCTGCGCAGGGAACAAAGGGGCAAGATCGGGAGCGGCAATGGGGAACAAAGGGGAGGCGCGGAGCGGCTCGCCGACGGCCGGGCAGAGTAGCGGTGGGAGTGGAAGGGCGGCGCGGCCGTAGGTGGTCGACGGCAGGAGCGGCCGACGAAGGTTTGCCTCATCCCCTCTCCTCGATCTACCTTCACTCCTTCACCCTCTGCCTAGATCTCAATCCGGATGGGGGCGGGAAAACCGGATGGGAGCGGTGGTTGCGGGATGATGTGAGGTTTCTCTCTCCGGGGATAGCGCATACGCCATCTATGGAGGCCCGAATGGCGTATCCGCTGGAGCCGGATTTTCTCCCCCCATACACTATTCTCTGGATGGAAGATGGGATAGAGAAACTACTGGGGATGCTCTAATTAGATTAGGAGGATTTCGGACGAATGGTTCTTATATGATTCATTTTTATCTCTTCATTTTTTATTTTAAATTTTCTATGTGATGGGAGAAGTAGGATGGTGGGGAGAAGGAGGATGATTCCACTTTTACAGTAGTAGAGATAGTTTTTTTTAATAAAACAGAGACAAGAAATTTTTTTTGACATTTAACAGAGATAAGAAATACTATTAAAGCATTGAGTGTCTGAGAATAAGGCTAAGGCTTAAGTATGCCTGCAAAAATGTCAGGCCGCCTCGCCGCCCTTTTGCAGGCGGCCCCAAGCATAAATTCGGTGCCCTCGATGGCCGGCCATTATGGGAGGGCCAACGGTTATCTGCCACGTCAGTAAAATCGCCCTCCGCGAGGGCAATGGGCTGCTAGGTTTGTAAATTTTTCAAATAGAAAATTATTTTTTAAATATTTTAATAAATAAAATTTAAAATACAAAAATTCCACTTAACTGGTCGCTTAACGGGCAAGATGGGCCTCCGCTCCACTGGCCCAACCACGTAGCAAAGCTCCCCTCGAACAGAGTGGACGGACCACACACTTACACGTGGGTCCCAGCTAAACCACAGGGTCCCCACACGCAGTCTCCCACTCCCCCGCCTCCATAATACTATCGCGCAAACCGGTGTGGGCACTCTCTCTCCTCGTTGTCACTCCCGTCCCGTCCTCTCCTACGGTCCTACCCCCCCCCCCCTCTCTCTCTCTCTCTCTCTCCCTTCCCCCGTCCCCACGTCGCCCGCGCCTCGCCCCGCCCCGACCGGCCGCCTGCCTCCTCCGCGGCGGCCTTCCCAAATCAAAACCCTAGACCAGCCCCCCATCGCCGCAACCGCTGCTTCCACCTCCCAGCCAGCCACAGATACGGGGGGGCCCTAGCTCTCCGCGGCGGCCGCCTTCCCCGGGAGGGGGCTGCAGCCCAGAGCTAGGGTTTTGGGGGGCCTCACCCCCCCAAGGGGCCATGGAGTTCGAGGCGGACGGCGCCCGGTGGCCGGAGCCGCGAGGCGACGCTGCCGGGGCGCCGCCGCTGGAGCGTGGCGATGCGCCTTCCCCTCGCTTCGATTCGTCTCGTGCCCTAAGGTAAGCGGCGAACCCTCTCTCTCTTGTCTCGAAAAATAAAATCCTCAGACGAGTGATAAAGCTCTCGCACCGTGATTCGTCTCGTGCTCCGGTAGAACTTAATTTATAGGGTTTGCTGTGGGATTTATTATTGTAGGTTGATGTGCTTAGCTCTGCTTTTGTACGATTACGAATTTGGCCAAGTTAGAGATTTTCAATAAAATGCCTGTTGAGTGTGTGGGGAATAGTTCCTAGTGTTGAGGCGAGCACTGGTAATAGCATGAATATGGATAGATTTTGTATATGCTGCCAATAACTGATGATTGGTTTCGTATGAACTGCTAGATGCCATCTAGCTTTTCAGAACAAGGAATTCATATTATATGAAGTACTAAATGCCATCTAACTTTTGAGAACGGGGAATTTATTTTATGCGAGGACAGGGCAGTGAAGAAAAGTCTGTTTGACCTCATTGTATTGAAAAACTCACGGGATATAATCCATACTCAGGCACTAATTTAAATTATTATTTGAACTTTGTTGAGAAGATTTAGGGTCAAAACACGGTTGGATGCAGAAATATTTTTGTTTAAGGTAATATAATCTATCTGATTGCATGGTTTGGAAGCGTGTACTTTGATCGAATATATCTTTTTTCAGGGTTTTGCATGAAACGCCTTGATCTCCTTTGACGTGTTAAAGTGGAAATAAGTTTGTTAACTTCTCAAGCAATAAAAAGGACCTAATTTTTAACATATAGTTCACTAATATATCTAATGCTTATTTCTGTGTTCTCTAGTTACCCACGGCAGAAACTATTTTAGTGTTCTTATTGATTTCTTTGTTGATGGCAGATTGCTGAGAGAGCTTGGCTCAAATGTAACAGAAGATTTGGTTGTGCTGATGCCAAATTTGCTATCATTTCTGAAACATGACGATCCTGCGGTTGTTAATCAATCCATAGCTAGTGGGACAAATTTATTTGCTGCTGTATTGGAAGAGATGACACTTCAGGTCTTTTTTGTAAAACAGATATTTATTAATGAATAAATCCATTGTTGTTGTAATTACTACCGTTGCGATGCTGGTATTATCGTTTGACGAGGTTTATTTTACTTGCTTCTCCTCATCGTTTTGGGAGTATGTCTCAGAAATAAACAAAATGTGCCAAAGGAAATACAAAATATTAAATTGTTTTCTTGGAAAAGACGTGTTTATAACCTCAGAGACCAGCACTTCTTGATTGCAATGCATGTTTTGCTCTTTCAGTATTATTGGAGGCACTGCATAAACCCAGTACTTTGCTGTTTGCTGTTTTCATTTATTCTGTTTCACATGTTCCCATGGGTCAGTTTTATGCAGGACAGATACAGCCTCTGCCTATCATAAAGTGCTTATGAAGAGTAGTACTGTCTGTTCTCTACTGTCAGTATGCTAAAAGCGCCCGGCAATCGCAAATCTTATTGTGATACCACTAGAGGGTCAAACCATTTCAGATGGTGCATCCAGTGAACAAGCCTTTAAATCCTTATGACTCCATTAATACCGTGTCTAGCTTGCTTCTATCAATCACTTTTACTCCCAGAAATCATTTTTTCTGATGATTTACCAATGGTCTATGTTCTAGACGATTGGTGAAGGAGCGTGCTTTGTCTCGTATATATTTGTGCTAGAGTAGTTGGAACAGAAGTAGTTGCATGTCAGTTTGGTGCTAGAATAGTTGGAACAGAAGCTGTTGCATGCCAATTTGGTGTTCTTTTCTTAAATCAATCAGTTAAAGTGACTTTACTACAGTAAGTCGACAATCTTACACAACTATATCACTTACAAAGTGACAAAAGATTCTGCATAAATACAACATAAACTGTACCAGCTGTATACATTTGAAGCAGTGTGAAAAATGTGTCATGTTTGTTCAATTCATATTTAATAACTAGTGCTGATTGATACTAGCAAAGAATAATATTTCCTTTTGTAAACTGTGACTTTATAAGCTTGAAGAAGCTTCCAGGAAAATGTTATCCACTGGATCACATGTTAAAACATTAAACTTACATTTGTACTGTAATTGTAAAAAATTTATTACTATCCTAATAGGACTCTATGTGATCAAGAACAACTTGAAGCTTTTTTCAGTAGTTAAAAACTAATTGAGCCATACAATGCTCATAGATTTGTTTGTTAGCTATTTGTTTTGACTATTTTACAAGCAATGGTTTTGTGATTATACCTGTGAAGATTTAAGGTAGTATTTTACACAGTAGGGTCAGAGAAAACCCATATGTTTTCATTTAGTTCTGAAAATGCAAAACGTTATGTAGAATCACTATGAAGTAATGTCTCCCTTTCAAAATTTTCTCCTTACTGAATTGATGCTACTTAAAGTGTTATCACTAAGATATTACTGATAGCTTGCTCTTGGTACTCACTTTTCATTTTAATGCTGAATGTAGATTAATAAGTGTGGAAGGGTTGATGCTTGGCTTGAAGAGATGTGGGCTTGGATGAAGCAGTTTAAAGATGCAGTCCATAATCTGATCCATGAGGTTAGTAGCATACAAGTTCATGCGTTGCGTAATTTCAATAATACGTTGATACTGTGGTTGTTCTGTTGTGTATTTGCAAGCACTATTTAGCAGATAAAATGAAAGTACAAAACCTACATATATCAGGTTTTTTATTATACTGTTTCTCTTTATTTTATGTAAAACTATGATCTAGTGCTCTGGAAAAACTTTCTTTTGTGGAGTGTATTTGTGACTATGTTGAGCACAGAGCACTACGAAAGTGGGAATTATTCCACAGTAATCCTATCCCTGCCCTTGTGATATGATATGAAGAAAAGGAGCCAGACTACCTCTTCTTTGCTCATCCTACTGAAAATACACAGCTTTGTAACTAATGACTATTTTGAATCTTGAATCGATGGTTTAGTTCTTTGTTTCTGCATTGGTATCCAAGACTAATGCTATTCTTCATGTGATATACAACAGTCTGTCCCAGTTGCAACTAAACTGTTTGCTGTAAAGTTCATTGAAACATGGATCCTGTGTTCCGCACCTCAATCGAAAAGTGACCGGATGCAGCCAACTGAAGGTATTTTAAGGCAGATTTTTGCAAAGAATTAATGGGCATAATGTGGTCCTGCAATCAAAGTAATGAAATGTATTTTCGCTGTACAAACAGGAAGGAACAGGAGGTTGTTTGATAGTTCAAGATTATCTCAATTCCATCCCAGCCTTAACCCTGCTGTTCTCGAAGCTGATGCAAACAGGGCTCTCATCCTCCTTGTGGATATACTGCAGTCAGCTTGTGCTCATCAAGGATCCTTCCTAGTTGGCACCATTAATTCGTAAGACTCTGTACCAGTTCCCTCTACCTTCTGCTCGTTTTGAGTTGTCGCCTCCATATATGGATTGGCGGATAGCTATTTGTGTCATTTATAAACTGTTGTTTCTGATTCAGTTTCATTTTGTGCACAGTAACTATTTCTTATGTTGTCTCTGACCTGTCACACATCTATAGTGATATCCCCATAGCGTTGTACTTTGTGAAGTGGGTACCGTAACATTTATTTAGGCTTTTGTGTTCTTTACTTCAGTTATATAATTGGCCGCAACAGACATGGGCAGTGATGAGGTTTACCAATGAGCAAAGCTTGCAACTTTACCATGTCCATGTGGTTGCCTGCTACTTTAAGATTTTAATGTTCGGAATGTCTTTTTCCTGTTGGAAGTTATCTTACTATCAGTACAACCTTGCAAACTATGTTGTTATCTTTTGGAAATATAAATGTTTGTCACTTTCCAGTCTTGCAGCTATTGCAAAGAATAGACCTGTTTACTACGAACGCATACTGCCAGTGCTACTTGGTTTTGACCCTAGTTTGGAGGTTGCAAAAGGAGCTCATCCTGCAAGTCTGCGGTATTCCCTGAAAACAGCCTTTTTAGGGTTTCTAAGGAGTCCTTGCCAGGCAATGATTGAGGTGAGCTCACCTTATAGTTATATGCCATCTTTACCATTTTCTAGAGTTCAAAGTATACAAAATGTACTCATCTATCTTTTTTTTTTTTGCATGTTCTCCTGTTTAGTTTTTTAATCCTTGAGCTTGTTTTGTTAGTGTTACATGCCTACACTAGTAGATTCTAGTGCATGGTCCTTGATTTAACTGTTTAAATAATCATACCGAAAGCCATTCATTTCAGTAAAAAAAAAAGTAAAGTTGTCCTTGTGGTTTATTGTCACGAAAACAAATTAACTTAGCTAACTTGCAAAAATGTCATTTGAAATGATTGTCACTTGATTAATGATTATCTAATGATAAATTTTGATGAAATTAGTTAGTGACACTGATAATAGATGTGGGACGTGTAGTTGTCTTAATGGCTGCTTTCCTTACACATGAAGGATGGCTGTGTATAATAATCAACTAATGACTTATATGGTCCAGTTTGTGCATTTCTGTTCTAATTATTTAGTGGATATCTGGTTATCTTCTTTCATCTATTAAATTCCATGTAACTGTGTCATCACATGAATGCTAATAATACTTAAATACTCGTAGTATCAACTAGTGAGCTGTGTGAGCTTAAAATGCTTCTTGGATTTTATAATACATATAAAGTAGCTTGTACTGCCTCCCATTGCTTTTTCTAGTTAACTAAATGAACTGGGTTTTTTAGCTCTGTTCTAGGGTCTGGCTTTACTACTTTCCCATGTCTATATAGGATTTGCAAATATCATGTTTCCTTTCCTGCTTTCGTGTTGTTTGATGGACTTAACTGTTTTCGTGCATTTAATTGGGCCTTGTATGCTCTCTGTTATTTCTGAAATTAATTGTGGCCATTCTTGTCTGGACAGTCCAAGGATACTCTGGTAAGGCAGCTTCGTGTTCTGAGCCCTGGTGAAGCAACAGAACAGATTATTAGGCAGGTAGAGAAGATGACTAGAAATATTGAGCGCGCTTCTCGTGCTAGCAAGGTAATGCCTGTACTGCTGTATGCATATATATTGCAGCATTAATAAATTTGGCATTTGCTTTTTTAGTTTTCCTTGGTTATGCACGTTCCTTTGAGGAATGTTAAAGTGTTCTTTTATTTATAGGATGAACCTTCAACGTTGGATATGCCTTACGGAGATATTAGTCGGAAATATCCTGCTGCCAGATCAAGTGATGCTTTTGCTACAGCTGATGGCGTAGCTAAAAGAGCAAGATTTGATACCTCTGCTGCTTTAAACCCACCATTTCAGGGAGCATCTGATTATTCTAATATGCAGGTTGACAATGAAGCGAATGTGGATCATTCCTCTGATCCAGCTCTCTTGAATTGTGATATGTCTCCTGTTGAGAAGATGATTGAAATGATTGGTGCTTTACTTGCTGAAGGGGAAAGAGGAGCTGAATCCCTTGGCATTCTCATCTCAACAGTAGAAGCAGATGTCATGGCTGACATTGTAATAGAAACAATGAAACATCTACCTGAAACTTCAATTCTATTAGCTACCAGCAACAATGGCCAGCAAAAGAAAATTCAATCTTCCTCCAGTCCCCTGACAGAAAACTTGCCAGCAAACTCCCACTCATTGCCCTACAGTACGCAGTTCGCACTTCCTGCAGATGGAGTCAGCATGTCAATGTCAGATGTGCCTGTTGTGTCTGGCGTTCATGATTCTAAGCGTGACCCAAGAAGAGTATGATATGATCTATCTTTAATTCACATTTTTTGCAGTCAACAGAAAGTGCATATTGTGAAAACTTTCAATGTATTGCAGGATCCTCGTCGCCTTGATCCTCGTCGGACAGTTGCCCCTGCAGCCACTAGTTCCATACATGTGAAGGGGGAAACCACCGGCGTGCATCAGACAAATAACTTGTCAAATGTACCTTATCCTGTTTCAGGGAAGGTTGAAAACTCTTTAGACTATTCAGGAGACCTATCTAAAAATGAAGACGTGCAGCAAACATCTTGTCAACCCAATCAATCACTCCCAAAGGAAAATAGTGAGATTTTGGATGATGCCTTGGAACTGGAGCCGAAATTTGAAGTGCAGGCATTAGCAGATGTTGGATTTCATTCTTCTGATGTTGATAAAGAGATGGTCAATCCATTGTCTCCAGAAGTTACTTCAAACAATGAATTGGATAGCATGGAATTGGAGGTTGATCCATTTTCCCCAGTTTTCAAGGCATCAACGCCGGAGGATACTACTAATCATGACTTGCCAGTTCTTCCATCTCATCTGGAATTAAGTGACGATGAGAAAATCTTGTTGCACAAATTAGCAATTAGAAGGATAATCGATGATTACAAGAAAAACAGCGTTAACACAAGATTTTCCCTCCTTGCTCATTTGATTGCCCAGGTATTCTTTTGGTACTGTAATATTTATGGCCTGACATATTATTACTTGTTTCTTCTCTGTGACATATATGTTTAGTAATTTTAATCCCCAAGCTAACTTTGCTAGTGTTCTGGAAATACTTCAATATGTGCTGTTCTCACACCAGGTTTCTGTTATTCCAGAGTACCGCTGATGACAATATTATGGATTTGATTCAGAGACACATTATATACCATTATCATGATCAGGTACTTTACTGATAGCGTACTACTTCTTTCTTTGCATTTAGCATTATTGGAGGCAGTTATCATCCAGTGTTCAATCGATCAAATTTGCTAGGATAACAAAACCTGGATTAAAAAAAGGATTTGGTTTGGGTTTAGGTTCTTTAGCATTTAAACACTGGTATTGGTTGTGGTCTTTTTATGATTGTAATATGAGTTTAGATCATTCTATTTTGTCAGATATCAGTTAAGAAAGAAAATTGGGATTAGCTCTCTTTTTTTATATATATTTGGACTGAACTTGTGGAACGAAATTTCAGAAGGAGCTTTATCCTGAGCACAACATTATGCTTGAAATATATTTCGAGGTGTCTGAGCTGGATTTGCTTGAATATGCATAACGTTGAGCTAACGTCATTCTTGCCCATTCTATCCTATTTGAGCTATATATCTTTTGGCAGCTGTTGTGTTTCTCTAGGGTTCTCAACCATTCTAGTGATTCTGGGTTTGGTGGACTCACATGTGATATCCTATTGGTGAACGTCCTGTCTGTAGTGCGCTTGAGCTAATTCAAGCTTCCTTCTGGTTGACCTTGTGCTGGTTAATCAACCTTGATCAGAGAGAGAGACACACACACACACACAGATTTTAACTGTGTCGAGTTTGCTCAGCTTGTCTTGTCTCTAGCTGCAGTTGTCATATGCAAATTTGAGCCCCTGAATGTCATCACAATCCATGACACCACATGTTAGGTGCTTCGTAACTATCATTGCATGACTATTTAACTTCTGAAGCATGTGATTTACAGGGTCATGAACTGGCAATGCATGTGCTGTATCAGCTGCACAGTGTGAGTGTTGCTGATTCACCAGAAAGCACCGCACCTGCTTCTAAAAATTATGAGAACTTCTTTATTTCACTTGTAAGCAAGAAAACTTTATTTTGATATTTGTTTTGTATTCTCTCTGAAGGTTGAAATTTGGGTGGTATTAATATATGTTCATTCTTTCGTTCTTAGGCAAGGTCCTTGATTCACTCGCTACCTGCTTCAGACAAATCTTTTAGCAAATTTCTGTGTGATGCACCATACTTGCCTGAGTCTATGCTTAAATTACTGGAGGATATTTGTGTGTCACAAGGCAACAGCCAGCAAACAAAGGACAGTGATGGTGATCGTGTCACCCAAGGCCTTGGAACCGTGTGGAGTCTTATCTTAGCACGGCCTCCACTTCGACAAGATTGCTTAGATATTGCTCTGAAGGTTTGCATTTTCTTTTCCTTTTTAACTGGTAGATCTTATCATAAATCATTTTGAGTGATTATTTTTTTTGACATCTTTTCACATTCTAATGTAACGAAAAGGGTAAGACAACTTGAATTAACCCTGCTTCTGCTTTTTACACTAGAAGCATTTTGGTGATGTGTATATGGAAGTTACTTTTGTCTGTATGTCTGTTGCACGTACCCCATTCAATCCAAGATTAAACATATTTATGGCTGATATGTTTACTTATTTTTGTGAATTAAGGACAATGTTGATATGGGTTTACTATGTGTCTATGTTCACTTATCATGTTTCCTGTATTATGAATTTGCAGTGTGCCATTCACTCTCAAGATGAAGTCAGGGGAAAGGCAGTTAGATTGGTGTGTAGGATCATTGCCTCTATGCTTATGTTCTGTTAATTTGCCATTTTTTTATTTAGTGCTGGTTTTGTAATGCTAATCCTTGTATTTTTGGTAGGTTACAAAAAAACTCTACGAACTAACATACGCATCAGAAAGAGTTGAGCAGTTTGCCATCGACAGTCTTTTGGCAATTGCTAATAAACATGGTGTGGAGACGGACATTAATTCCACATCCTTGAAAGAATCTTCACCTGAGGTAATTCTTGATGATTTTCCTTGTTATGCTTGGTTCTTTATCATGCACTCAGACTCAACTAGGAGTGGGAACTGATGTGCCATCCTAATTGTTCTATTTCTGAACTCAACAGTAGCAAATGCAATGTATGGTTGAGGCCTACATATTTTCTCCTTAACGATAGTCTATTCTGTTTGTATTTGTTTTACTGTAAAAAAAAATGGACGTCAGGATGGGAACTGTTACTGTCCCATCCAAAATATTGTATTGTCCACACTTCAACTCTAGTTTGATAAATCAACATTAGTATTTTTGTTGCAGTGTATCAAAATAAGTGAACACCTTTTCACATTTAATGTCAATTCATGCTCAAGCATTTGCCCAACTTACTATAAATGTTCTGATAAATGTTCTGTGGGGGTTAATTATGACACAATCAAGTGTATGCCCCCCCCCCCCCCCCCCCCCCCCCCCCCCCCCCCCCCCCCCCCCCCCCCCCGCCGCCGCACACACCACACACAGAAAAAAGTTAGTTTAGTTGACTTCTAATATCTCCTCCTAATCAAAATTTCCCCTATCCTTCTTTCAATTTTCCACTGCAGTTTGACTCTCAATGATACAAGAGATCAAATGTCCTAATTTTCTTCAGATGCCATTGAAATGTCTTAAGTTTTGACATACACACTGCATTTTGATTGAACATTTGACTGATATTGAAGTTTTTTTTTTCTGAAAGCAGTTTGAGGCAGGCAGCCAGGAAACTTCGGTTAGTGGCTCCCATATTTCAGATGCTGAACCTTCTGAAAATACATGCAATAAGACCGATTTGGTTTCACCTAAGCAATCAGCAGTATCTGTATCTGAGGCCAAACGCCATACTTCATTGTTCTTTGCACTTTGCACGAAGGTCTGTAGATGTAAACAATGTTAGCTTGTTCTGTTTTTTTCTTCTGCCGGAGGTAGTAAAACCATTTTCCTTCTTCCAGAGGCCCATTCTTCTTCAACATCTGTTCAATGTTTATGGAAGGTCTCCAAAAGTTGTGAAGCAGGTTCTACTTTCAACTTCTAAAGTCCTGAATTTTGACTATTGGATCACAACCACTGTCTGCTCATTACGTCGCAAAATCATGCAGTGTATCCATTGGCATATACCCAATCTTGTAAGAAACCTGGGATCCTCATGTTCTGAGATGCTGGCTATTATTCATAACCCACCTGAAGGCAGTGAAGAGCTTGTTACCTTGGTATTACCATCCTTTCTCTTGATTCATCATTATGCATTATTGAAGCATGGATATTCCTTATACTCATTATCTTCTCTTCTTAAAGATATTGCAAACTCTGACAGAAGATTCAACTCCTTCAGCCGAACTTGTAGCGGCAGTTAAACATCTATATGAAACCAAGCTGAAGGTTTGAAGAATTTCTGCCTGCTGTGTGCTCTGTGTATCATCATACTGCAAATTGTTTTGTTTGTCATCTTAGTAGTATTGGTTATTTAGTGCTTTTGCTGAATCTTGTAATTTTCTCTGGCAGGATGCATCTATTCTCATTCCGTTGTTATCTTCATTTCCAAAGGAAGAGGTAGTGGTCTCTTTTATTTTGTTTATGCATCTTCTAACTGTCTAACTGCCTAGTTGCTTGTTATCTGAGAAATAGAAATACTTGCCTTGCCATGATAATGTTTGAGAAATAGAAATACTTGCATGCCTTGCACAATCTGGATTGAGTTGTCAGGATAGCTAATTTAGTCGCTATGCAATGGCACTTAGAAATTGGCTGGTGGCATGGACCACTTAATTCAGATCATGCAGTGTGCAGTTTGTAATTCTCTCCTTGTATATGCTACTACCTCCGTCTCAAAATGTAGCTATTTCTAGCACAGTACTTTGTCCCAACATGAAGCTATTTCTTCAGCTACTTCCTCCTCTCAACCAATCACAACCATTCTCCTTCACCTACTTTCTCTTCTTGACCAATCACACACCTTGTCCAATCATTCACATCTACTTTTTTAATATCCACGAAAACCTAAAAAATGCTTTACATTTTGGGACAGAGGAAGTAGCTCGCTAGATTCACTACTCCCTCCATCCCAAAATCCAAAATACACTTTTGAGGTTTTCCGTGGAGATTAAGTAGGTCGATTTGAATGAGGAATGGTTGTGATTGGTTAAGTGGAGGGAGTAGGTGGAGAATTTGCTATATTTTGGGACGGAGGGACTATAATATTTCTAGCCAAGGGTTAAAAAAAAATTAATTTCTGCTATCATATTTGTGATAATCTGTCCAAGTCCAAGCAAGTAGAATTCTAGCTGATGCACCGAAGGTCTAAGCATCGATTAAGATTTCATTTCTGGTGACTCATAGGTATTCAGTTTGTACTTCGTGGATGCTTTATCAGGCTGTAGACTAAGAATAATCGTAGGGTGTCAACCTGAAATAGTTCTAATTTATTTTTGAGTTACACATCAATCTAGAAAGCAAAATTATTTGCAGTTGATAATAAATACGTGCTAAAAGTCATTTTGAAGTTATTATTTTGGATTTTGGAATATGTTTTATGTTCCGTTGTCCTTTTGTATATAATCTATTCTTCTCAAAATCATTTGTTTATGTCTACTAGCAAGTACTGAATGCTTCTCATGATTGTGAACTTAACATTTTTGTCATCATGATATGGCTGCATTTTGCTGCACATATTGACCTGATTGTTTTACACTGGTCCCAGGTGCTGCCCATATTTCCAAGACTAGTTGATCTCCCACCTGATAGATTCCAAGATGCACTTGCTCGGATATTGCAGGTGATCGTATTTGTCCTTATTCAACATTCAGTTAATAGATATTACATATATCTTACAGGATTATGTAATTATTTGAGTAGAATTGCAAGTATGGGATATATATTGAGATCATCATAGTTGGTGACAGTTAATCATAGCATCTCAGAGGGAAGTATTTTGCCGATTCAAATGCCAGTATAGAAGGATAGGGAGTTACTAATTATCTTGATTCTTGTGGCACATTTGGCAAGTGATTGTAAATTACTTGCATACTAACGCGGAAATTATTTAATATTTGTATTGACAGGAAACAACCATGTCAATGCTTATTATTAACAATGCATTTTGTAAGTTGATTTTTATTAGGATATAAAAATTTTCTTGGATGGGGTTTAAGTAAATTTCCTTTTGACAGGGATCTGCTCATACTGGTCCGGCTTTAACCCCTGCTGAAGTTCTTATTGCCATTCATGATATTAATCCTGAAAAGGATAGAGTTGCCCTGAAGAAGGTGAGCTATTGGTTATGTTGATGTATTCATTATATTCCAACATCTCAACAGCATAAATTAGTGCCCAGTACACAAATTGGATGTCTTGATGGATTTTGTATCAAGAGTTCAAGACAAAGACATGCATATGCACCTGTGCAGTAGATATCCTTTTTCTTTGTTGACATGAGTTTTTTCTCGTTTCTGATGGAAATGAAAATATTTTCAGGTCACTGATGCTTGCACAGCTTGCTTTGAACAGCGCACGGTATTTACTCAGCAAGTTTTGGAGAAGTCACTGAATAAATTGGTACTAACTTGACTGCTGTTATTCTTTACCTATTATTCTTTTACATATTCTTCTCTTTGATTAACTGTTTGGATTGTTATGTAGGTTGACAATGTACCAATTCCACTTCTTTTCATGAGAACAGTTATTCAAGCACTTGATGCTTTCCCAGCTTTGGTACAGTGATTTCCATTCTAATTTATGCGCAATTTATATATCTTGTTATATGTTGGAAGGTTATTTGCTATCACTTTTCATATCATTTTAGAATATATGAATATGATTGTCTATCAGTAAGATGTAATAAAATATATTTTCCATATGGACACAACCTTTTCTTGTCATTTTTGTTTTTTTTATTAATATTCCAAATAAACCTCTTTAGGCAAAACCATGTGAAAACCTTAAAATGTTGATCATTATTTTTTTCATCAGGTTGATTTTGTCATGGAAATACTCTCCAGGCTTGTCAATAAGCAGGTTAGTTATGGTACATTATTTGTTTGATTTTCCTTGCCAGCTACTGATTAACCATTCACTTTTCTGCATTATCTTGGATACTTGTCTGTGCTATATCTAATATTTGACGTTTAGAGCAAGATTTGCTCAAACTAAATCCTGAGATTCTGACTATCAATTTTATATTAGAATAAGTTTATGATATTAATTATTATGATAGTACTTTTCGAGGCAAATCTACATATATGATTTCTTTTGTTTTTAAAACTAAGTGTTTGAAAAAATGTTGATGGTTGGGTTTTAAAAGTTTGACTGAATATTGTCCTAAACATCAAATACTGACCAGAGGGAGTAAACATCAAATACTGACCAGAGGGTGCCCTTAAGTGTTGTAACTTAACATCCGTAGTTTAGTCACGCTCCCTGTACACTAATCATGTGTATGAAAACCCAAACTTATCAGTGCCTCAACAAATCAATGATAATGCTAACATTTTCATCTGTCACAATTCTTATTGTTATCCTGTTTATTTTGCGAAAACAATAGGATGGAACTTCTTTGAGTAGTTCTTTTGTTTGCAATATTTTTTGAGTAGTTCTTTATCTGCTGTTCTTAAGCTTCATGCTATTTTTCATGCTGCAGATATGGAAAATGCCAAAGCTGTGGGTTGGGTTCTTAAAATTGGCATATCAGACTCAGCCACGCTCGTTTGATGTTATTTTGCAGGTACAATGTTAAGTAACTGAATGTATTCTTGCATGTATGTTATAAAAAATATGTATTCCTTGATATACAATACACTACTGTACTGACATGGCTTCACAATGCTACTTTTAGTTACCTCCACCCCAGCTTGAAATAGCTTTGAATAAGTACCCCAATCTACGAACTCCTCTTTGTTCCTTTGTTAATCAGCGGAACATGCACAGCATCTTGCCCAGGTACTTTCCCAATATTATTATTAGTCTTGACAGCTTGCTCCTTTTTCGTTTTACATTTTTGACTTTATGGGCAGTAAATACTTAAGCATACAGTTACCACCAACAGACTGATTCACCAAAAACGACTAGTTGACACAAATACTAGCGGAGCACCCACTTCTCTACTGTTTATTGCCTTGTTTTATATATGAGTAAATTTCACAAAACTACAATTATTTGGTCAAAACTATCACTTTGTTACAACTTTAGCTGGGTATTTTACAAAACTGCAATTATTTGGTCAAAACTGTTTCATTGGGTCCTATTGAGTCTTTGATCAGTGGCGCGTTAATACACGATATTCTGCAAAATGATTCCAAAGTATCACTTGTCTTACCTTTTCATATTCATAACATGCCTTTTGTCATTGATTTCTGCAAATGCAGACAGATTTTGAAAGTTCTGGGCTTCATCAATGAACCGCACCAGGCACCAATTCCATTTGTGCCTGCTGCAATGCAAACGGCAGATGCAACCTCCTCTCTTCCTGGTGCAACTCTTATGTGAAATGTGATGTATAAACTCCAATCAGATGCGAGAAGGATTTCCTGATCACAAGTACACACACTGCCTTGTGAACAACGATGATATGTGAGTAAAACAGAGCCCAGACAAGGACAGCGGTGTCACTCAAAGGGTCTGCGTTTGCTGCACTTGTTTCAAACAACGTTACAGGATGTCAGCAAGGGATACCGAGGTGGTTTCTTAAAGGTTCATTGCGCTTGTGCTCGAGGGGCTCCTATGATTTTGCAGCCCGTGCAAGTTGTACAGTAGTTGTACTCTTTCGTCCTGCAATTGCGGACTGAGGCTTCTGTGACAAGCAAAGAATAGAAGGAATATTGTTTAGGACGATGATATGACTTATCATCATCATGTCTTCCGCCAAGGAAATGACATGGTTGCAAGCTGCGGCAATGCGGCATTCCTTTCCGAGCTGCACGGAGACGGCATCCGACTGATTGGCTAACCATTTCTTCTGTTCTAATGCTAACAATGTCTGAGTATTGTACATTAACTATTTGAGTCCGCTGTCAGCCGATGTTAAACCTTTCATCTCAGAAGATAATAATTTATAGATGTTTTGATTGACTAGCATATAAAAGGTAATAGACAATATTAGCGCCGTTGATTTTCTTCGGTTCTGCGTTACTTTCGTAACTGCGTAGTGCTTACTAATATATTATGAGTAAGATGGTACTTCGGTGTCCAAATTTCCAGTAAGCTCAGGGCTTTCTACATACCCCTCCGTCGATATCTATTTGGCATGTTTCAATTTCAATCCGTTTGATGTTTGATGTATTTTTAGACTGATGTATCTTTTGCCATTTTACTAAGCGATTTCCCTACATACTATGGCTGTGTTCTTGCCCCAGTTTCCCAACTTATTTATCTCGTTTTCCGCGCGCACGTTTTTCGAACTGCTAAACGTTTTCTAAACTACTAAACGGTGCTTGTTTTGCAAAAAGTTTCTATACGAAAGTTGCTTAAAACATCATATTGATTTATTTTTTTTAAAAAATAGCTAACACTTAATTAATCACGCGCTAGTAGACTGTTTCGTTTTCTGTGCGCGGAACTCGCTCCAGCGAACACAGCCATATGCAGACATGCAGTTGGGCAATGTCTTTCCCTACAATGATACAATAAAAAACAAATTAAATCAAACAAAAAAAAATCTAACACATCAGATCAATCCGTTCGAAATAAATAGGGTATTGCTAGATTTTAGGCGAACTAAATTTGTAAAATTTAAAATTTTCTGAGTGAATTGAGATTTTGCACTTTAGGCCATCTTTTATTATCTAAGTTTCTCTTTAAATCATCTTTTTATTAACATTTGCCCTTCAGACTATGTTTTTCTTTTGTCTTCTTTTTTACTGCTCTATTCATGAGTCCAACGATAACCGAGAGGACATCGTCACTGACTTAGGGCTTGTTTAGATTCCTTGGTAATTTTTTTCATCCTTGGTAATGTTTAGACACATGCATAAATGTTAACAGTGAAATTTGGTAAGCCCAAAGTTACCATCGGCTTAGAGTCAGTATCGGCTTCAAAGTTCTAGAATCAGCCGATGAGAGTCAAGTCGCCATGATGTCGTGTTCTTGGTGGAGTCGGATCAATCAAAAGAAGTTTATCTAGAAGAGTCCGAGTTCAAGAAGGATGCGACATGACAGTTTATCTATTAATTAGGCATAGTTTGTTAGTTTCCTTTTATCTTTAGGAAAGTGTGCTTAGTGTCCGATAAGGACTTTATCTTTTTCTTTTTATTTTCTTTCTTGTCCGACAAGGACTAGTATCTCCCTATAGATATAAATATGTACACCCGGGGTCGTTGTAATCTATCAATCTATCGATCAACAATACTCTCGACGCATCGCCACCCTCTTTACCGAGGTTTTTACTTATCATCCGACGGAACTTGGCACCTGACGCGAGGCTGCATCGGCTTTCGATCTCCGGCGAAGGGGTAAGTCCTACGTTCCGCCGGCCCTGGTGAATCTATCGGCTACGTTGGTGTTGTTCAAGGCTGCATCGCTTCGATCTCTTGGATCGCTCTGGTTTGGTTGATATATTTGCCTACCTGATATTTCAATTCTATCTCTAATTGCATTGTGTTTAGAGACGTATCGGTTTAGTTGGAACTGTCTCGGTTAGGTCTGATCTTCTATCTTAGCCGATATATCTCTATAATCGCAATGCTGTTATAAATAGATTTGTTATATCCATCACACTAGACAGATCTATCGGCTCATCGAGTATTAGATTATCATATACAATCTCGTGCTGCATCGGTTAGATTCGACCTATTAGATTGTTGTTGATAATATAAGTCTTATGAAGCCGATAGGTTCATGCTAATGTTTTATCGGGGTGCTAGCCGATAAGTTATCTGGACGTTGCATCGTTTCATAAGGATTACATATATATACAAGTTGGATTTAGCCGATGACAACAAAAGTTTCACTGTTTAATCTAATCTGTGGATTTTATGGCATCGGACCTCCAGCTAATGTATGCTTTAACCTTCAGATCAGTGCTTATTCTATAATATCATTGCTAGCCGATTGGTTTCTATTGGATTATATTATTATTTTATTACACCATTATCAGCTGATTGTCTTTATATCATTATTTACATCAAGTATCAGAATCTACATTGGATATATAGCCGATAGCTCAAAACCCTATCGCTATCGGCTGGTATCGGCATCGGCTGAGATTGCTCCATCGGCTGTTTAGCCGATCGGCTGTTTTATGTACTGTTTACATATCTTGTCAGTTGCAGAATCAAATTGACTGGCACGCTTGCATCTCACCAATCTTTGGACCTGCACTGGAGCTAAGCAGATCTCCCAGGCCAGCTTGTTCGATTTTTTCGTCAACAATGAAGTATTAAATATAGATAAAAAGAAAAACTAATTACACTGATTGCGTGTAAATTGTGAGACAAATCTTTTAAGTCTAATTGCGCCATGATTTGACAATGTAATGCCACAGTAAACATTTGCTAATGACAGATTAATTAGGCTTAATAAATTCATCTTGCAGTTTACAGGCGGATTCTGTAATTTATTTTGTTATTAGACCACGTTTAATACTTCAAATGTGTGTCTGTATATCTGATGTGACACGACAAAAAATAATTTCACTCCTAGATCTAAACACAGTCTTACTCGTGTTGACAATCTCCCCAGTTTACACGCATGTCACATTTTTGCATAGGGAGAAGTTGGATGTATCTAGGAAAAAGTGTTGGGGTGTGTTTGGATAATGGAAAATAGGGAGTGGGATTGGGATTGGGAAATAAATGAAGGGTTATGATTATGGAAGAGGGGAAAATGAATGGTTAGAATTTAAAGATGTCTTCTGGTGGGTGGGAAATTATTTCCCATTTTCATTAGCCAAACATTGACTTGGGGTGGTCAAAATTACAACAAATTCAAAAATACCTAGTCCAAAATGAAATGATTGAATAAATGGATTGCCGAAAGTTAAATTTCGGTAATAAAAGATTGCCAAAGTGTAATTCACATCGTAAAATCACACTTTCCTAAGTCTAAAGCTGTAGTACTACGTAAAGTAACAAAAAAAAAGTTGTACTCCATATGGATTGTGTAATTTTACTTCTTTTAACTTTAATTTTGTTGCTATATATGACTTTTATCAGTTTGATTTTTTTTTCATGTATTTTTTTAAAAATTAAGAATCATAAATTTATTTCATTTAATTTTATAATTTTTGTATGGTTAAATATCTTGTTCAACCATTTATATGGGAAAAAAGGAGAAGTAGTGAGATAATGGCATTTTGGTACTTTTGAAATATGCCAAGGATTTATAGATAGTCTCCGAGTGTGTGAGATAGTAGTCATATTCTTCTATTTCATTTTATCCACATAGTATATTTGTTTCCTTCCTTCTATTTATCATGAATTCGCAACTCTCAGGTTAATCCATTACTAAAGAGCTTATTCAACTTATTCATATAATTGTTTACTCCTACTTCCAAAAATACATTTATTCATTTTTAAGCTATTGGTTAAATTTATTTTCAAAAGTATTTGATTTGTTCCTTTTCGAACGGTCAGGCCGTTGCCGACGCTTTATATTAAGAAGAAGATGTTTCATTTTAAGGAGAAAACATGACTAAACCTTAAAGTGTCCAGTTAATTAGGAAAAACTGAGCGAAAACCACAATTACAACACCATACCAATAGCTAACCTAACTTACACTACCACGACGAAGCCCAACATAAGACATCGGTCAAGCTTGCCATAGAGGCAACACGGCAACCCACACATGTTATTGTTGCCAAGCTTGCCACCCAAGCGACACAGCAGTTTTGATTTCACTGCAATGCTACCCCAACACCAAATAAACAAACAAAAAGACACCCATGAAGGACATCAGCCCAAATTACCAAGGAACCACTTCCTACACACAATTAGCATTAACAACCCTATAAGGAGATTGCAGTGTGTCATTGTTGCCAAGCTTCGTCGCACCCCTACAGCGAAGCAGCTCCGACTCTAGCTAGCAATAACCAAACAAGGATGATGAACACCTGCCACAAAGCACGAAATGAAACCAAAACGGCAAAGGCCTCATCAAACACACTAGGCTTGTAGAGCTTCAAAGGCATTGCAGGAGTCCACCAATGGCCTCCGTTGCATGCAGAAGGTTCTTGGTGCTAAGAGAGGTTAACGCCAAAACGACGCCTCCAAGGAGAGAAACGACGCCTAATGGTGCCGTCGTTGTCATACCGGCCCATGGCCTAGCAAGGCTTTCGCCAGCGATTCCCAATCAAAACCCTACACAACCGTCTTGCCCAACGACCGTCGTTGGACCACCATGCTATCCTTTCAGTGCCCAAAGCCATTCAATGTACCTCTGGCCCGGTGTGTATAGTAAAGTAGATAAGGGTATAATAAAGTAGATAATCCGAGATGATAGTTCGTCCAATTATCTAAATCAAAGCATGTGAACCGTATTCTAGCTTCTGCGTGATTGAACTCCGAAATTAGGAGAATCATATTGATTTCGGATTTGACAGGCTAGCTCAAAGATGTTTATTAACGTGTGCTTCTCGACGCTACTGTCAGCCGTTTGGGGTCGAGCTACAATTTGAGCAAAGGACACCACCGGCCTTTGTTGTTTAACTGACAGTACTAATACGAGTTAATTAATGCATAGATCAACAGATTACAGGCCTCCCATAGTTCCATCGACAGTGATACTAACTATCAGTTAACAATTGAACCAGAAATAAGGGCCCTTTGAATTAAAGGATTTATGTAAAAATTTCATAGGAAGATTGAAGCTTTTCGAATCCTATGAAATTCCTATGGTCCTAGGTAACACCTTAAGTCCTGGGTTTGACTCCTCACGGGAGCAAATTTCTTAGGATTTAACGGCATCGTGCTTTCAGTGGTAGGTCAATCTCCAGGATTTGCCGGCCGAGTCTTCGAAGATGCTCATAGGGGTAGGGTTTGCGTGCGTGCGTTCATAGGGGTGAATGTGCTTGCGTTGTGAGTGTCTAGGTTATATTGCATAATTCTTAAAAAAAAGGTAAAAAGGGAGATTTTGTGGTAAATAACAGAAAATGATGTTCCTTGCCGATGTGACCAAAAATACACCGTTAGACATTTCGATGCACCGATATGCTTGGTTTTAAGTTATTACAATAAATACACCTACTTAACACCCACTTACCAAGCTCATGCCATGTGAATGTGATTTACTTCTTTTAATAGAACACCTTTTCTGGTTCTACAATTTTTGCAAATTGCAATACTTAACATCCACTGATTTTGTACAGTGTTATCTTCCTAAATCCTAATCGGTTATCTACTTCAACATCTACTCGTAAATCCTCTACTACTCCGTAGGCTGTAGGCTGTAGAAGTTGAACCAATTACCCGGGAGGCCGGCACGTTCCCATAGTCCGAATTGCCCGATCTAAACAATACACAAAAAAGTCTCGACCCGTTTCGCCCCGACCGGTCGCCGCGCCACCCCCCCCCCCCCTCCCCCCCAAACACCGGCGGTGGTCATGCCGCCTCCGCCTCCTCCTCCTCCGCCGCCGCCCCCTCACCTTCCTCTCACCGCCCACCGCCTCCCTCTCCCGCCCGCGACCTCTCCCCCCGCCTCGCTCCTCCTCGCGCCGCGCCCTTCCCCCACCCGCGCGCTCGCGCTCCTCTTCCCGGACTCCTCCGCGCGCCTCTTCCCCTCCCTGCCGCCCGCCGCGCCCACCACCGCCGTCCCCTCCCCGCTCGCCGCCGCCGCCTGCTTCGTCCTCCTGCTGCCGTCCTCCCACCTCCTCTTCCTCTCCGCGCACCCGTCCCCTTCCTCCCCAGCGGCCCACCTCCGCGCCTACTCCCTCGCCTCCGGCCACTTCTCACCCGCCCCGCTCTCCTTCAAGCGCCAGGCCTCGGCCTCGGGGCTGCCCCTGCACGGCCTCCCGTTCGGCCTCGGCGTCCGCCTCGCCGGCGGGGTCAACGCCGTCGCTCTGCTGTCCCTCTCCGCCGGGCAGATCTGGGTGCTAGCCCCAGGGATGGCTGCGGACGGGCGCACGGTGGAGCTGCACAAGTGCGCGGTCGTCGAGCTCGAGCCGTCGCGGCCGGTGTACGCCATGGAGGTTGCCATGGGGAGGCTGCTCCTCGGTGAGGCTGGTGGTTTGCGCGTGTTCCCGCTACAAGGCTTGATGAAGAGTGGGAAAGAGAGGCAGGTGAGGAATGAGGGTGCAGGGGCAGCAGTAAGGAAGAGCCTGCACAAGAAGAATGGAATTCGGAATGGTTTTATTGTGCCAATTGGGCATGGCGGTAGCGAGGGAGGTGGCAAACGAGAAGCTGTTTCCACTCGTGAGTATCCTTAATTTTCCTTGAAGCTTTGATTCTAGTATTTGATTATCTTAGTGCTATAATGTGAAAATGGTTGATCACTATCTTTGCGAATGACACCTAGGTTTGGTAGTATTTGATTGCACTTAGAAAAAGTGCAGGATATAAGGTAGCTCTAATCTTCTTATAGTGTTGTTGTTTTTGTTATGTCTGTGTCTAGGCAACACATTTGAGTGTTCACTTAGGGTCGCAATAGAGCAAGTGTAGTGTGGTGGAGGTACCGATAGAACAGGATATACCTTCAGTTGATTTGTGCAAAACTGATGATTTGATAAAATAATAATTGCCCCAACACAAGGAGCAAAGTTGGGAACTATTTTTCAATACAGTATCTTTTTTCTTTGGTAAATCCCATGTACATGCCCTTTGTAGCAGAAAACTACGGGTTCACAAATTTCACATAACTACATGGGGCTGGATATTATAATTAGTACTATTAAGTATTAACACAAAAACACATTGTTTGACACAGGATTTGTGAAATTTGATATTTTCTGTATTATAACTCTCAAGTTTTTCTAACGATTATATAATACTTTCTCAGCCCCATTTTCCCTCATTGGTGGTTTCATGAACAATTTTTTTTTTAAAGAAACTGATAATAATTGTTTGGTGTACTACTTTGTATTTAAGGCTAATATTTGTAAAGGATGAATGGAGCTAAATAATTGTCTCTGCAACATGCTGATATTTTTTTTAACTCTAACATATCTGTTTGTTAAAGTCCACTTGGATTTTCTTTGCAACCTTGTAGTTCAAACTGCTAGCTTATTCCTTATAATCATGATCTGTTCAATTCTATCGATTGATCAATAACTTTTGATGGAGTTAATGAGGAATAATGTTAGAATTTTCTTTCTGACTTTTGTGCTTTTAGCTACTTGTAGGTGCAGACATAAGTTGCATGGCCAATTACTAGGGACTGTAAAACTATAAATGTATACATAAATTTAACAAAGAGTGCATTGCATATATTTTGTCTATGGCTAATTTTACAACAAAGCGAAGAAAGAGAACATGAAAAGAAGGGAAACCCAACTGTGTAAAGACCTGTGATCATGTTTTCTAACAACTAAGATGATAGTGTACTCAACTTGAAGTTTTCCAACACTATTAGCCATTTGTTAAACCGCCTTCATCAGAGGATGTTCTAGATTCGATCACACAACCCAATCATATCGCGATACATTATTCTGAGGTAATACTTACGAATCGATGTTTGGTTTCTTTCAGTTGTGTCAATTTACAGGCTTGACTAAGAACAAACTTACAGTAGAATTGCTGCTATTTTTGGGATTAGTTGGTTAGTTTTTACTATGTACATGTATCGGCTCTTTTGCTTGCTCAGACTTTTCAGCTGCATTTCACTAAATCAACTAATATTAGTCCAAAATTACTCTTTCAGGTAAGCTGACAACTTTGAGAGTAAAACAGACTTCAGGGAGCTATTTCTCTTTCTTTTCCTCATGTAGTTCTGAGGATCATCATAACTCACAAGGTGCCGTAGAAGTGAAAAATGTAGTGAAAGTTGTTTCAATCCGTCCTCTTTCCAAGGACAAGTTTTTGGTCCTTGATTCAGCAGGATTGTTACATGTATTCAGTCTTCAAAACAAAGGATTGCTCTCGGAAGCTACTAGCAAGAGATATAGTGGAAATCACACACACTGTTTGGATAATGCCATGAAAGTGCAGCTGTTTGCTGTCTTTCCAAGTAGCTCTACAAGTGAGTTTTTCATCCTGGATTTGTTGTTTTTGCATCATGGTGGTTTACTTCATTAATAAATGTGTTCAGAGTGTTTGTGCAGAAACAGAAATCTTTTGGATTTCGGATGGTGGGCATTCCATACACATAATGTCAGCACTTGATGTTGAAGTTGAACCCCCCAACAGTGATAATGGAGGTGGTGATAGAGAAAGAGAATCAACAACCATTAAGCTCACAGGTTTGTGTCGTAGGTCCTTTTTTTTTAATACCTTAGGCCTTTATTTGCCCTACCTGCTATTTTCAATCATTTGATTATTAGCTCAATCGCATCTTTAGAAACTGCACAGATAGGCAAGTTTCTAGAAATTTCTAATTTATCATGTAGGTTTCATATTTTATTAATTGATTTTTTTTTAAAATTTTTTTGACCAGTGTTACATTATAAAGTCATCCCAGGCCATTAAAAACTGAGTAGTGTTGCCTATTAAGTCATGCGTTTGTTGGTTAAGCTTTCCCTAGTTAGCATAGATGTGCATGTTTAACATCATCAGGCTTGCAAAGTAATTGTTTTAAAAAACCAGCATATTGTATGAAGTCCTCTTTTTCCCATTGACTAAGGTAGTGAGCTTGTTTGTTTGTTCTTATCAGGCCATGATCTATCATATATGTTGTAACTCTCTTTCTGTCATGTTTTTTTATCTTGTGTTTTCTTGCAGCTATTGAAGCAATCTTTACAAGTGAAAAGGTTCAGGACATTGTGCCTATCTCCAAGGATTCAGTCCTTATCCTTGGTCAACGTAATATTCAATGATATCTTGAAGATTGACATTCTAGATTGCCATGAATCTGGATATTTTGCTTATCTTCTTCTAAACCTCCTCCTAACATCATAAATATTGTGTTTGCAGGCAATATGTTTTTGTATGGAACTTCTTGAATTTTGTTGATTATATCATATATGCGGTAAATCTATCCAAAAAACTTGATGTCATTTTAGTCCCTTTTTGCTCTCATTGGTTTGCCTGCACCAACCCACACATTATCTTTGGTATCAGGTGGGAGATGTGAATGTTTGTCTAGATCATGAATTTGCAGTTTTGATGGGTTTTTGGCTGAAGACAGGGTGAGTTTGGTGACTAAAAATTACTTTCAATTATTTAACCACTTACAGTATGATACTTATTTCTTAAATTCCCCCCTTCTCTTCCATGATGCAGTGTTGGAGATTTTGAAGAATGCAGTTGTTCACCTGTCTTTGAAGTCATGAGTATCATTAGTCTTTAATTTCAGTTAGCAGATGAAATACTCGAGACTTCAACAGCCAGCAAGAGTTGAAAGGTGCAGGCCGTTCTCCATCTTGTCAACTGTCTGAAAGCAACATTACAAAACTATAGGTCTTTCAGCACAGTTCACAAGCCACAGCAACTTCTGAACAGGTGAAGCCATATTATTCCCAGAATACAACCAGCCAGTTGTTTTTGCATACACATTTTGCGTGCCAGGACAACTGCAGTTCTGGTTGCGATATCTGGAAGAAGATAAGGCTGCAAACCTATGCCCAGCTCAGCAGTCGTGGAACGTGGATCATCATCAAGTGGGTCGGTTATGAAGCTACAAGTCTGGTGCTCCACAAAGAGGTTGATCTTACCGCAGTTCAGAGACTGGACCTTGAGTCAATGGTGTCCTGGAGTTCAGCGAGTATTTTCGTTCCAAGTGCCAGGCCCCGAGGACTTCAGAAACCAATAATGTATTTGCCATGTTCAATGTCAGGTTTTCACAATGCGCACGCTAGTACGGTGTGAGCTTGCAAACATTTACCCATTGTGCCTGTTTCTGAAATCAAAATCTAGTTATTTGCCCCGTTTGGAAAGTTTATTTTGTTGGCTCATATTGCAGCAGAACCTTATTATTTGCTCGAAGTTGGATTTGGGACCTCACGTCTTCCATGGCCATGGAAATTGTAACGCTCCCTTTTAAATTGCTAGCTCCAGTGGCCTCATATTTCAGGTGGGATCTCTTCTTCCAGCATCAGAACGTACTGTACCAATCATCTGCACGATCGCACATTCACAATGGACTAGAATGGCAGCAACCATCAACCCATCCTTTGTTCGCCCAGCCGTCAAATCTCATAGGCTGTTCACTCTGAATTCTGAAAACCTTGCGACGGTTTGACAAAATTTCTCAAACAATCTAGTATATATATGCTTCAGGTGGAATCTCCTCCCTACATCATCAGTAGATCATCCGAACTCTGCTGCAAGCCCGAAATGCATCCTAAGCTTACCACAGCTGACAAATCTCATAGGCTGTTTGTTCACTCTAATTCTGGATCCTGGAACCAGACGACTGTTTGACATATGGGTTCCCATGGATTACTTACGACTTATTATAAGCCGTAATGTCTTATTAGCAATTAAAAAAAATAATATGTGAGTAAAACTTTTGTATATATGTTCTTAGAGACTTAAAGACCAAAGCTGAAAAATAATACTTGAATAAACATCAAAATCAAATTCAAAATTAAGTTTTAAAATTTAAATTTTAGCTTTGGCTTATAAAACATAGGGCAAAGGAAACAATGAAGCCCATGGCCCGTTAGAGGACTATGCTTTCCTTCTCACGCCGCGCGAGAGAGGGGAAAAACCAGTGAAGATGGTGGCCATGGCCGGCGGCGACGGCGCGGGGCGGCGTTTTTCGCCGTCGTGAGGTGCTGCTTTGTCGCCTTCTCTCCGCAAGACGCTCCCGGCCCGCATCCGCTCCGCTTCGCTTATCAACGCGCGCATCGGCAATACCTGTGACGGGGGCTGCTACCCCGAGTAAGGCTAAGGACTAGGTATTTGAGTCGCGGAGAATGCTTCCTTGCCTTGGTCAGTAACCAGGGGACTGGGATTCGGAAATGCTGGTAGGTACGTTCTTCGCTTCCTCCCGGGCTTGCTTTTTGTGGAGAATTTCCCTAATCTAGTATTCTAGTGATAATATGCTTTAAACTGTACATCAGTACATGTTGTCCTAAAGTTCATATTACTTCCTGCATCTAGAGCACCCTATTCTAAAGTGATGGATGGTTCAAGTATTTCCCTCTTAGATAATCATGATTTGCTACCTTAAGTTGTGCGTGGCCTGTTTTTATCTCAGAGCTAATCTCGCACGGCAAGACCTGATTGAACGCATAGGCATTAGCTATTTATTTCCTGCCTTTCGAGTAGTACCACACTAGTTCAGCTTCTGAAAGAAAAGAAAAGAAGCTGCAAATAGGCTGGGCACTACTAGCTTTATCACAGAATGTATGAATTTTCTTTCTTGATGAAAAATGAAAGCAGTACTTGTCCTCTGTTTAAAAGAAGTTAGCATTATGCCGTTTTGATTATTTCATGATAAGGTTAACGTTCTGTATGTTTCAAGGAGAAATTCATGTCTCATAGTATTGGTGATTCTTCTTTTCAGTTGCTGCTCAAAGTAATACCAGAATATGTTGTCAGTGATATTGTGACATGTTTTTTCAAATAGTAAGACTTGAGCTCTACTCATCAGTTCATAGGAAAGATGGGACTATGAAGACTACTCTAAGCAGGTAAAAGTAAGGCTGTGTTTAGATCTAGAGGTGAAAAGTTTTGGCGTGTCACATCGGATATACGGACACACATTTGAAGTATTAAACGTAGACTAATAACTAAACAAATTACAGATTCTGTCTGTAAGTTGCGAGACGATTTTTTAAGCCTAATTAATCAGCCATTAGCAAATGTTTACTGTAGCACCACATTATCAAATAATGGAGCAATAGGCTTAAAAGATTTGTCTCGCAATTTACATGCAATCTGTGTAATTAGTTTTTTTTTGTCTATATTTAATACTCCATGCATATGTCCAAACATTCGATGTGACAGGGTGAAAAGTTTTTGTGTGGGAACTAACAGGGCCTAAGCCAAAATTCAAAAGCCACCTAGCTTTGCTCTGTGGCATAACCTGACCCTGTATGCGAAAGCATTTATATGTCACCTTTTGCTAGTTGATTAGTTGATCAGAGCATTTTTGCTGCAAACCATCTTCTCAAGCCTTCAACCGAGCCTCAACCTCCTCCTGCACTATCCATAGTTCTGCAGTGATTTGCATTTAATGAAAAGATATGTCTATTCCTCTCTTTTGATTCATTACAAGCGTGTGGCTCAGATTTGCAATTTGCAACTGATACTACTTACATAAAGCCTTTTATATGGACTTGTCAATTGTAAAAACCTATTATATTTCCTCAGAGTTCTTTTCTTCTGAACCATTTTGATTAGTTTCCAGATGCACTAAAGAGGGTATTTCAGGATATTTCACCAGGTGAGCTCCATTGCTTCCACAGAGAGTAGTAATTTGACTTGATCTTGTTTAACTTGATAACTACTTCATTCATTGGAACTCTGTCATCAGGTGCATCTCTTGAGCAAAGCAAGCCCAACTCAATTATGGATGCTAGACAGGTATTCAAGATGATTGAATCCTCAGATAGCTTACTTGAATCCTCAGTACCACCCGTATGACCATCTTGTTGTATACTACAGTCGGCGACATTTGAGAGCTCATATGGGAATGCTTGACTAATCCATTGCCTGAAGGTCAACTCACTGACGAACATTGGATCAGTTGGTTTTTTCCTTGTGAAGACTTCGAGGAGGACAATTCCGTAGCTGTATACGTCACTTCTGCGTGATGCTTTTCCTGTTGATCCTAACTCTGTTTGCACCATGTCAAAAGAGAACTGGTCAGCTTAAGTTAGATGAAACAAGAATACAGATTGTACAGACTTTACAAGGGTTATCACCTGGTGGCATGTATCCTACAGTGCCTGGCATACTCGTTAATGTGATAGAGTTGTCATCTCCAAACAGCAACTTGGAAATTCCGAAGTCGGCAACATGTGCAACCATATCATTGTCAAGCAAAATATTGCTTGGCTTTAAATCAAAATGCAGGACAACCTCAAAGTGATGGTGGTGTAGATACTCCATTGCCATCGCAACATCCAGCATGACACTGAGCCTTTGGATGAAACTGAGGTGCAGCCCATCATTTGAGTACAACCAATTATCCAAACTTCCATTGGGCATATACTCAAGAACTAGTGCTTTGAAGTCAAGATTAGAGCAAGTGCTAACAATCCTCACCAAGTTGCGGTGACGAGCCATTCGTAACACCCGGCACTCTGTGTCAAAGCTTTTGGAAGCTACTTCCTGTTGCATGTTTAGGACCTTTATTGCGACAATGGACTCATCATCTAGCTGGCCTTTGAAGACTTTACCAAAGCTTCCACTCCCTAGCAGGTTATCATCACTGAAGTTTCTTGTTGCACGGACAAGTTCATGGTATGAGATTAACTGGTAATTCAGCAAGTCTGCATCTGAGGGTAGTGGCATCTTTCCTTGCTTATTCATTTTCCTTCTTACCAACATACACAAGCAAAATGCTAAAATAAAAAATGCCACAACTGCAGGTAATATGAATTTTAGTAGCCGTTGTATTGACCTTGAGTGAGTTTTGCTCTGGCATGATTCTATTCCTTGGCTCGGAAGGCCGCATAGTGCCTTGTTTCCCATCAATGACTTGACAGTGATGTTTGAGAACACACCTCCTTCTGGTATCTGACCCTCCAGTCTATTGAAAGATAGGTTCAAATTGGCAAGATAAGTGAGATTGGCCAAGGACTTTGGGATGACACCAGAAAGCACATTGGAGGAAAGGTCTAACTCCTCAATACTTAGTAACTTGCCAACTGAATCTGGTATTGAACCTTGGAGTAGATTACTGGATAGATTCATATAGATCATCATCTGGAGTTCACCAAAAGAAAATGGTATATCACCTGATAGCTGGTTTCTTGATAGATCCATCTTAGTAATTGCTGTCAGTTTTCCAACATCAGCAGGTAGAGAACCACTCAAAGAGTTCTGTGATAAATCAAGCTCAATAAGTTTCTGAAGATGCCACAAACTAATTGGTATTGTTGAAGACAACGAGTTTTGGGACAATACCACAACTTGTAACTGGTTTAGGCTACCGATGGTACTTGGAATAGGACCGACAAGCTGATTGTTAGCAAGATTCAGCTTAACTAGACTTGTTAATCCACTGATTTCTACTGGGATGGTGCCAGACAAGGTGTTGTTGGAGAGATTGAGTTCTTGGAGGTTGTTCATTGATGTGATCTGCGTGGGGATCATCCCGCTTAGCTGGTTTCCTCTGAGAGATAGCATCAGTAGGTTGGTAAGCTTAGCCAATGTACTGGGGATGCTTCCAATGATCCTATTGTTGTCTGCTACAAAAATTTCGATCAGTGTGCTAAGGTTTCCAACATAGGGTAGTAAACTTCCTTCAAATCTATTGTATGACATGCCAATTGTGATCAGATTACTGCAATTTGATAATGCAGCTAGGAATTCAAGGTTCCCACTGAGCTGGTTCCCATCAACATAGATGTCGCGAAGATTCCACAAGTTCCCAAATGACATTGGCACCGATCCAGTTAATCCGTTTACGAACAAATCTATTGTGGTGAGGTCAGAGAGATTGCCTATAGATTCGGGAATGGTACCTGTTATTTGGTTGTTTGCAAAGCTTATATACCTGAGGTTTCTCAGCTGTCCAAACTCTGGTGGTATTTCTCCCTCTAGATTGTTCTCGCTAAGGTCCAAAGCAAGCAGCCCAGTATGATTGCTCAGTTCAACTGGGATCTTTCCAGTGAGCTCGTTGGTTGACAAGTAAATTGCAGTGAGGTTTGGCATTGTCGCCAGCCATGATGGCACAGAACCTGTGAAATTATTTACAGCTAGGGAGAACAAATCAAGGTTTTGACATTTGGAAGGGCCCGATGGGATAGGTCCATCAAACCAATTTTCACCGAGAGAGAAAAATTCCAACATAGGGAGGTGAAAGCTCTCGTTTCCAGGAATCGGACCTCTGAGATTGTTCCGTGTGACAGCTATGGCTTGCAGGTAGGACATATTGAAGATAGCAGCAGGCATGGAGCCTGAGAGAAGATTATTTTCTAGGACTAGCATCTCCAGCTTCGACAATGATCCAACGCTACCAGGAATTGCTCCTGTTAGCCTATTTGACTCGAGTCGTATCATACTCAGGTTGGGTGTGTTATTGAACAGGCCTTGTGGTATTGATCCGCTCAAGTCGTTATCTGACAATCTTAGTATCTGAAGATTGTTAAGATTTGCCAACTCTTGTGGAATCCCCCCAAAGAATTTGTTGCTATTAAGATAAAGAGACTCGAGCCTTGTGAGGTTGCCAAGGATGGAGGGGATGGTACCTGACAGGCTGTTGTATGAAAGAACAAGAGTTTGCAGTCGGGGCAGCCTACCGAGCTCGGTTGGCACAGGTCCGATGAGGCTGGTGTTGCTGAGTACAAGGCTGGAGAGGAAGGAGAGGTTGCCAATCTGCGGGCTGATGGTTCCTCCAAGTGTCATATCTTCAAACTCAAGCCCAGTGACCCACTTCCCGCTGCTGTCGCATGAGACCCCTATCCATGAGCAGAAGGGTGCACTGGCAGTCCAATTGCTGGCAAGGATGCCATTAGGGTCCTTGACCTGCACCTTGAAGTCGAGCAGTGCAGTAAGGTCTGTGTTGTTGGATGGAGGGGTGAGTGAAGTGGCGCATGGTGCCAATAGGATGAGGAGCACCATGCTGATGCAGAGAAGAGCCATGGTAGTGAAGGAATGAAGGTTGATGATGAGGATACGCAATTACGCACGAGTGGTGTGCTGGTTTTATTGGAAGTGTGGCCGTGTGGGATGTGCAATTGACATGTGCACAGTGTTCAATGGTCAAAAAGTTGCTTTTTTTTTGTGGAAATGTGTGAAAGGAAGAAAGCGTTTTTCTTTTTCGTTTGAAAACAAACTTTCATTTTTCAGAGCTGGTTGTACACTGCAGTTTCTTGGTACACTTCAAAGTTTCAAAATAGAAAAAGGGAAAAAAAAAGAATTCCTTCGAAGAAACATGCACTGGATAGCAGCTGTAGGAGTATATGTCATTTCCGTCTTTGATAGCTTCGTTTTTTTTTCTGTTTTTTTAATAATAGATTAAAACCCGGTCTCTACACCAACATAGGTGTACACAGCCAACTTTGATAGCTTCATGCTTGGCGCCAGTACTTATGTTTGTTTGATTTTCCAAGAATGAAACATATGGTTTAATTTTTTTTTCAGTAAATCACTTTAAATATTCGTTCTAGGCTAGCTAGATTTTTGTAAAATAAAAACTGGGAGAAAATCTAACTCCAAGTATATTCATATGGAAGTTAGGAAATGTATAACAGTCGTTTAAAATAACAGTGGCAAATAAGATCACTAGGGGGGTGTCTAGATCCAGGGGTGTAAAGTTTTGGCATGTCACATCGGATATTATATAGGGGTGTTGTATGGGGTGTTCGGGCACTAATAAAAAAACTAATTACAGAATCCGCCAATAAATCGAGAGACGAATTTATTAAGCCTAATTAATCCGTCATTAGCAAATATTTACTGTAGCACCACATCTATCTATTAACTTATTAAAGGAATAGAAAAAGGAGCCTCCATATAGAAATACAATTTAGAAATAGTTAAAATTCGGAATTAAAAAAATAAGGAATATTGGAAGAGTAGACTAAAGTCCATATAGAAATACAATTAAGAAATAATAGAACTTTGGAATTAAAAATAAGGAATATTAGAAGTAGACTATAGAGTCCATATATAAATACAATTAAGAAATAATAGAAATTCGGAAGTAAAAAAAAGAATATTAGAAGTAGAGTATATAGTCCATATAGGAATTTAAAACTAACTAAAATTCGGAATAAACACAATAAAATTAAAAGTAGAGTTTAGAGTTCGTATAAAAATACAATTTACAAATAACTAAAATTCAAAATTTAAAAAAACATGGGAAGAAGAGTCTAAATCAATATAGGAATACAATTTAGAAGTAACTGAAATTCGAAATTAAAAATTAAAGAATATTGAAAGATCAGTTTAGAGTCCACATAGAAATACAATCAGAAATAATAAAAATTCAGAATTAAAATAAATAATATTAGAAGAAGTGCCTAGAGTCTATATAGAAATACAATTTACAGATAACAAAAATTCGGAATTAAAAAAAATGTTGAAAGACGAGTCTAGAGTCAATATAGGAATATGATTTACAAATAACTAAAATTTGATATTAAAAATAATTAATATCTAACATATATATAAAATACAGTATGAATATTACACATCAATAGTTTTGTAAAGTTAGTACAAAATTTAAAATTATGTTGTCATTTTAATATATTTGAATAATACATTGAGAAAATATATATGCTATTATATGAGAGAAAATATAATGATGCTAGCTGCGCAATCGGCGTGGACCACCATGCTAGTTGTCAAATCATAGAGCAATTACGCTCGAAAGATTCGTCTCGCAAATTAATCGTAATCTGTGCAATTAGTTATTTTTTAGACTATATTTAATACTTTATGCAAGTGCAAACGTTTGATATGGCAGGGTGTAAAATTTTTTTGTGGGATCTAAACAGGGCCTAAGCTACTTACTTTCTGGAATTTTTCAGCAAGAAAATAGCTACTATTCAAGTGCGTTAAGAGGTTCACTAAAATAGTGTATTTCTACGCTAGAGCTACTGATATGAAAGAGGGGAAAGCTGCATGACTCGTGGCTGCGGGAGAGAACTGAACTAGCTGCTGTTGTTTCAGGTATACTAGAACTGTGAAATAGTGAATCGCTTCTCTGGTTCATTTTTTCTTTTGAGGCGAACACGGCAGAAGATCTGCCGGAATTTTATTAAAAGGGGAAAAAATTCAAAAGTTTACAATCCCAGAAAAGGAATGAAGGACCGGCATTCAACAGAGGTCAAGGAGGTCTAGAAGCCGATCTTGGAAGGTATAGGTCCTGCATGACAAGATAAGCTACCTCATTCGCTGTACAAGAACAGTTTTTGAAAATTCTCATGTTTCTTTCTAGCAAGTAGTTAACAGAGTTCCTCTAACATCCTGCTTTTGATTTGGTGTGCCGTCTCGATTGACTTGATCCCACCAAGAAGAAATGTCCCCCGGCTGAATGGATGGAACTGACAGTGTTTGCCAAGTGTGAATCAAAGTCCAAACTTCTCTGACAAAAACACAGTCACAAAACAGATGATTTGTGTCCTCAAACGCACACGTGCAAAGGCAATATATCAAATTGCACGGCCAATGTCTCCTTAGCAGGTTTTGGGCTGTTAATGTTTTGTGATGGAGAATGAGCCAGCCAAAGGAACGCATTTTCGGTTCAGCGGGAGACTTCCACAGGGATTCAAAATCCAGATGAGAGAAAGAACCTGCAAATTGATATGAGTAAGTAGATTTACTAGAGTAATAACCCAATGAATTCCAGTTCCAAGAAATATTATCAGCACTTTGAGATGGCTGAAAATCTTGAATCATGCCTCCCAGAAGCACAAGATCATGGATCTCTTCCACTGTCGTGAATTGTCTGAATGAGACGATCTAGTTGTTTGACGAGAATTCCACCTGGATGCATCTTTGCTTTCGTTTTGCTAAGCGGAAACAGAGAGGGGCAATGTCTTTGGGACAACAACCATTGAGCCAGTGGCCATGCCATAAACTTGTTTTTGCCCCATCCCCTACCGTGATCGTTGTTGCTGCTTGAAATAGCCTCTTATCAGAATCATCGCAGGGCACGACCATCCCAGCCCAAGGTTTGTCAGCCTTTTTCCATTTGAACCACAGCCAGCGAAGACGAAGGGTTCTGGAGAATTTCTCTAGATCGGGGATATCGAGCCCCCCAAGAGATTTTGGCATGCATACTGTTTGCCAATTAACCAAACAACTACCTGGGTTGGAGTGATTAGGGTCTTCTCCCTTCCAAAGAAATATCTCCTAAATCGGTCAATCCTCTTGAATACCCACTTGGGCACTTGTAAGACAGAAAGATGATGAATGGGCATGGAATTGAGAACCGACTTAACCAGGGTTTCACGACCCGACGGAATGAAGAAACGTCCTTTTCAGGTCGGGAGTCGTGAGCCAATTTTCTCCATTAGGGGAAGAGAGTCTATTTTTCTCAATTTTCGGTTGTGCAGAGGCAGTCCTAGATAGCGGCAGGCAGTTCTAGAGGTTCATTTCATCATTCTTCAGCAGTCAATCCTGACAGGTATTACACCTTTGCTGACTCGTGCACGCTAAAATTTTTTTCTTCAAACTTCCAACTTTTCCGTCACATCAAATGTTTGGACCCATGCTAGAGCATTAAATGTGGACGAAAAAAAATCAATTACACAGTTTGCATGTAAATCGCGAGACGAATCTTTTGAGACTAATTACGCCATGATTTGATAATGTGGTGCTACAGTAAATATTTGCTAATAACGGATTAATTAGGCTTAATAGATTCGTCTTGCAGTTTACAGGTGGAATCTGTAATTTGTTTTGTTATTGGTCTACGTTTAATACTTTAAGTGTGTGTCTGTATAGTTAAAAAAACATTTGACACACGAACTAAACACAGCCTGATATATAACCCATGCCACTTGACATACTATTGTTGAGGGCAGTCAGATTCAGCAACGCAAGTTGACAAGTTGATGTTAGTCACGCTCCCTATGCTAGACTATCTCTATCCTGTTGCTGGAGCCATCAAGCAGAGAACACATCGGCATCGTATCTTTGCTGTAATACTACTGTGCTACTGATACTGATACATTGAAAAGCAGAAGTACTACAAGAGAAGCGGTACGTATGCAACTTGCCTTCCATTAAGTAATTGCTTCCTTGTTTGCCTACTTCTTTTGTACAATGGAGAGTAAGGGTAAAGGCCTTTCACAGTATATCTACGTGGCATTTAACCACTTGCAGTACTATCTAATTTGTTACTCCCTCCATTCCAAAATATAAGATCATTCCCAATCCAATGACTAGGATGGTGTCCATAGCATTAAATAAACTACCATATAGAGTATAAAATGATGTGGTAAGTAAATAAATAAGAAAAAAGAAGGAAACCATGTCTTGCATGAGACATGGTTTCTACATAACATCCAAGACATCATGTGAGATAAGTAACATTAAATTTAAGTATGTAATAGTGGTGTTTGCATTGGAAGAGTAGTGTCTGGTACTAGTTTCTTCATGATGTGGAGTTTATAAAAACTATGTCTTATGTCTAGTGTCTTGGGTTGGGAATGGCCTAAGGCCTCCTTTAATGGTTGAGCTAGTGCACTAGCTCATGCTTGTCCACCTCATACAAAAGATAGAAAAAGTCTACATTTTTAATAGATTGTCTCACAGCACATTGTTCAAAATGCTTTAGGTTTCACAATCCCTCTCACATTTTTTAGGAGCTTAGCTCTTGAAGAAGAGATAGTGCATTCTCTCTTCTTATCTTCTCTCTCTTCCACATCATAGAAAAGCTGATGTGGAGATTTATGAGCTAGCTGACTCACCCTTGTTGGAGGAGGCCTAAGGCACAACCACCATTAACCCAAAGACCAAGAAATTATTATTATCATCTTGTAGTTTGGATCATCCTAATAAATATGATGCATACATCCAATAGAATTAGATAACATGAGAGTGGAGGATATAAAAAAATAGTAATTTAATAGAGAAGATGTCATAATTAATTGCATGCTTGCATGCATGTTTTATTGTGTCTTATATTATGGAATGGAGGAAGTAATTTTTTATATTCCGCCCTTCTCAGTGTTGGAGATTTTGAAAAATGCAGTTGTTCACCTGTCTTTGAAGTCATGAGAATCATTATTCTTTAATTTCAGTTAGCACATGAAATACTCGAGACTTCAACAGCCAGCAAGAGTTGAAAGGTAGAGGCCGTTATCCATCTTGTGAACTGTCTGTCTTTCAGCACAGTTCACAAGCCACAGTTAGTTCGTACTCAACGAGGCTGTAGGGCAAGGCCGCTCACAGCGTCGCCCTTCCCCAGGGACGGCTCGGGAAGCGCCGACCCGGCCACCCCCTCTCCCCCACTTTCCTCCTCCACCTCGCCGCTGCTTGAGTGGCCGTCGGCAAAGATGCACGGCCGCAAGGACGGCGGTGGTGGGGCTTCTCGTTCCTTGCCGGCCTTGTGCTCTGGCGGCTAGGGGAGCCGCCTAGGGTGGATTGGATGGCTGGCATCGGGGATGGTGACGACAACGGTAGGGGCGAGCTGCGCCGAGCGGTGGTGGCCGATGGCCGCATGGATGGCGCGGTGGCCGATGGCAGCGTGGATGGCGACGGCGGGACGGATCCAGTGCCCCCGGAGGAGGATCTGGCCCCCCGGCAACCAAATCGGCGAGCTCGCGGCGGCGGTGCGGCTTGGGAGGCGCCTAGACGAAGGCTTGCGGCACGACGGCGGGCTTCCGGCAGAGAGCCTGGCTGCCGTCAGCGAGGCGGCTGGGTGCAGCGGCGAGATGATGATGGAGACCACAGATCCGGCGCCTACGCAATGGATCTGGCCAGTTGCAGTGCGACAAGGATAGCGTCGGCAGGAAGGCCGGCAGCTGAACGGTGCGACGATGGCGACAGCAGGCAGCTAGCTGGAGGTACTGCGGTGGCTGGTCGGCCGGAGCGGCCGGTGGCAGCGGAGGCAGGGCGTGCATGGAGGCGCGGCTGGCAACGGCGGAGGCCTGTGAGGCGCGATGAGGCGAGGTCGGTGGCGGTGGAAACCTGCGCGACGCAATGAGGCGTGACCGGCATCGGCAGAGGCGGCCACGGTGCGTGGAGGCGCGGCCGAGGCGTGTGCCGGTGCGGCACGACGAGGCTGGCCAGCGTAGTGGAAGGCGAGGCCGGTGGCAGCGCGCGGAGACTGGCCGGCGTGGGGCGCAGGTGCAGTGGTGCCCACGCGCCAGCGGAGGTTTAGATGACAGTGGAGCAATGGTGCATAAGTGGTAGATCGACAGGCGGTGGACGGCGGGTGAAAACCCATCCCAGCCTTGGCCGAACCGGCAACGATGGCGTTCAAGTGTCACTCCCCTCTTGAGGGCGTTGTCGTACCGTCTCACCCCCTCAAGTGTGGCTGCCGGGTGAAAACCCAGTCTCGGTTCTCTTTGTGACCTTGATGGACGGCCACGATGGTGTTATCGTCGTTTCTCTCCTTGGAGACGTCGTCTAGACATACCCTTGTCGAAACCTCCCAAGCAATTGGTGCAAGCTCGCTTTAGATTCTTATGCTCTTGTGGCGGCGCCCTAGTTTCTACAAGTTGGTCATGTCGAAGGGTCTAGGGGGAGAGTGGTTCTATTCTTCTCTCTCACCCTCTCTCCCTCAATCCTAAAGATTTGGATAGAGTGGGGTTTTGTGTTGGTTGTAATGGTCGGGTTTTAGGTGATCTCGGCTGTGTTCCATTGTTTGTCTAGCGATGGTCGGTCATGCCTAGCGGCGGTCAGTACAGTGTTAGCCTTTTCCGGGGTGCTGTCGGTATATGGGTGGTGGTATTCTTTTTTAATTTTCTTAGTCTATCAAAAAAAAAAAAACAAGCCACAACAACTTCTGAACAGGTGAAGCCAGATTATTCCTAGAATACAGGCATACAGCCACCAGTTGTTTCTGCATTCACATTTTGCGTGCCAGGGCTCAGGGCAACTGCAGTTCTGGTTGCGATATCTGGGGGAAGGTAAGGCTGCAAGCAATGCCCAGCTCAGAAGTCGTGGAACATGGATCATCAAGTGGGTTTGTTATGAAACTACGAGTAAGGCCATGATCTTTTCTTCAACAAAAGTTGGATAAATTTTTGATATTCGTGACACGCTTTTCAAACTGCTAAACGGTGTGTTTCGTGTGAAAGCTTTCTATATGAAAGTTGTTCTAAAATTAAAACTTAATTAATCACACGTTATTACCACCTCGTTTTACATGAAACACTTAATCTTTATCCTTATCTTCATCTTCAGTAGATTCAAACACCACCTATGGTGCTCGACAAGGAAGTTGATCTTACCAAAGTTGAGAATGGACCTCAAGTCCATGGTGTCCTGGAGTTTAGCGAGTATTTCAACCAATAATGTATTTGCCATGTTTAATGTCAGGTTTTCACAATGCGCACTAATATGACGTGAGCTTGCAAACATTTACCAGTTGTGCCGGTTTCTGAAACATAAAATCCAGTTATTTACCTGCCCCGTTTGGAATGTTTGTTTTGTTGGCTTTGCAAACATTTACCAGTTGTGCTGGTTTCTGAAACATAAAATCCAGTTATTTGCCTGCCCCGTTTGGAATGTTTGTTTTGTTGGCTCCTTGTATTGCTCAAAGTTGGATTTTTGGGACTTTACGTCTTCCATGGAAACAGTAACGCTCCCTTCAAAATTACTAGCTCCAATCGGCCTCCTACTTCAGTACACCTCTGATTCTGAAACCTTACGAAAGTTTGACAATGTTTCTCAATTAACCTAGCAGTATTTCATGTGTATCAGTAGATCATCCAAACTCTGGAAGTCCAAAATTCATCCTTTGTTAGTTTGCTTAACCCAGCTGACAAGTCTCATAGGAGTTCTTCTTTGCACTTAGACATAGGGTGAAAATGGATCGGATATTATCCGATCCAAATCGAAACGAGGATATGATATAGGTTTTAAGAAATCCGACGGATATGGATACGGATATGGTATTTCTAAAATCCTGTGGATGCAGATTATCCGATATTTCTACCAAATTATCCGATAAGCTGTTTGTTGGATAATCCAAAATTATCAACCCGTATAACCACTCTATCTGTTGCATATAACATGAGCTGACCCATATAATGGCCTAATTCATCAATTAAACTGGATTCCTTAGTCCGAGGCTTTCACCATCTATCACACACTTACTTAGCTATATTTTTATATTATAGATATTATGTATTCATATTGTTTAGCACTTAACTACATAATTATTACGATTGGTCGTTATTCGATTATTGCATTGTTATCCTTAGCATTGCTAACTCGACGGTGTATTGCTTACATACACACAAAACATCCGACAAATTTAATCCGTTTCCAAACTAGATTTGCAGCAACTTCGCACCATTTTTGACATCCGAAACAATCCGCATCCGCACATTGATCCGCAACCGCTTCGAATCCGCTTAAAAAATATGGTTCAGAATATGGTATGACCACTATCCGTTCGAATCCGCTCCATTTTAGCCACTACTTAGACACAAGCTCTTTCTCATTTTCCTTTTTGGTTTCAGAAGTCCGGTTGTCTTTCCTAGTTAAATACAATGTACCCTTCCTTTTTCTTATAATCACTCGTGACCTGTGTCAGCAAGTCATAGTTGTAAAATCCTTTTTTTTCATCCACTAATATATCGATGTGCGTGTTTGAAAAAAAAGTCTCATAGGTGTTGACAAAAAATCCGCGCTCGGTCGATGGTGTCAGATCTGTGTTGGCGTAAACTAAGCATTAACACTTACCAAATTTTGGTGTTGACAATAACCTATTGTTTGCGGAATGAGTTCATGTTGACTCCCTTAACTAGTGGCCGAATCCGATTCGTATCGCTCAACTACAATACCGGATATCTCGGCACCCCAACTATTAAAACCGGTGAATTTGACTCTCTCTCTCTCTCTTAGCGGTTTTAGAGGGTGGTTTTGCTAACGTCACCTTTGTGGCGGTGTTGACTTTGTCTTCGTCCCACGTGACATTGACGTGGCGCTTATGTGACATTAGAATTAAAAAATATATGTGAGACCCATTTATCATTCACACAAAAAATAATTTGTGGGACACAGTAACATGTGAGGCCCACATGTCATCCTCTCTCTACTTCCCCTTCCTCCACCTCTCTCTCCCTTATCTCTCTAGCTTTCTCTCCCCTTTCCCGGCGCAGTGATGCATGGTACCAGTAGGATGAGGAGCACCATGCTCACGAGGAAAAGAGCCATGGTAGCGGAGGAATGAAGGTTGTTGATGAGGATAGGCGTGAGCAGTGTGCTGATTTTATTGTGAGTGTGGGACGTGCGATTGGCATGTGCATAGTGTTCAATGGTCAACAAGGAGCACACTCTTTTTGTGGATATCTGTTGTGGAAGGAAGAAAACATTGTATTCTTGACTTCCGTTTCAGAGCTGTAGACTTCAAAGAAACGACCTCCTCTTTCAGAAGTCACAAGGAGCAAGCAAGCATCATGTCCTGGATAGCAGCTGTATGATATGCCATTTCCAACTTTTGATATGTTGGTATGCTTAGCATCAGTACTTGTGCTTTGCTTCCGATCATTGGATTTAACAATATCCATCCTGCCCAGCTAGATCTAACGATCAGAAACGATTTAGTATCGTGAGATAACGGTACCTTGAGGTATTTTTTGCTGTATCGAAGCAATTCTGTTTTTCTTTTCATGAATAAAACATCTGGTATGAATTTTTTTTAGGACAATCACTTCAAAAGTTTGTTCCTGGCTGTTGTTTCAGGTATCAGAGGACTGTAAAAATACTGAATCGCTTCTATCCTAGAGATTCATTACAAGAGAAGCAAGACGTTTCCTGTGTTTGGTCAATCCTGAGCTCTGAACCGTGCACATCAATGCGCCATTTCACACGTCTATTATTGAAGACGGTCAGGTTCAGTGACGCAAGTTGATGATAATCACTCTGCCCCCATGCTAGACTATCCATATCCTGTTGCTGGAGCCATCAGACAGAGTATATTGGCATCAAGATCACTGATAATTGATACATTGAACACAAGATAAGCTGTACGTGCACTGCTTCCCTTCCAATAAGTAGTTAATTGCTTGCTTGCATTGTTTGCTTAGTTTCTGTACGGCCGAGGGTGGGCTGTGGGTTAACTGAAATTTTTCAGTGGTCCTTTTGCAAACTAATAGAAATATTCATTGCGTTCTTTGGCAGGTTATTGGAGGATTAAGCCCTAAACAACTCTAATACGTATATTACTACTGTTACAGATATCTTTTCAAGAAGGGCTATAGCTTTCATGATGCAGTTCAGCATTTGCAACCACCACAGTTGACACTTGAAACAGGACTGCAGGACAAGACTATCTAGGCCTCTAATACCTCCTTGACCCGCTGCAGTTTTGCAGTCACATCCTTCACCCTGTCCTCAGGCAAGTCTCTGGTACACTGCAGCCCCAAATCCAGCAGCTGCGCTAAAGCATCTCCCGCTGCCTGTTGATTCCTCTCCATTTGGCCATCCATCACCTTGGGCATCATCGCTGCTCACCGTGTCGTCATACAGAGAGATGCCAGGATCTACGACGTCGGCGAGCCTTGACGGGAGCGCTCGGTTGACCCACTCCCTCAAGCTCAGCTCTCCCACGAACATGGCGTCGGTTGGCTTCTTCCCCGTGAAGACCTCGAGGAGCATGATCCCGTAGCTGAACACGTCGCTCTTTCGCGATGCTTTTCCTGTCGACCCGTACTCTGTGATGATCATGGTAAACAAAGATCAAGGGGGATCTGCAGAAAATGGTGATTTCAGTGGAAACAAAGATGAACAGTAAATCGACAAGTGATTACCTGGTGCCATGTATCCGATTGTTCCTGGCATGCTCCTGGAGAATATGGAGGTGTCCTCTCCTAGCAATAACCTTGCAATTCCAAAGTCTGCGATGCAAGCCGTCATGTCTGCGTCAAGCAGCACGTTGCTTGGCTTCAGATCACAGTGGAGGACTACCTCAAAGTGCTCATGGTGTAGGTAAGCCATAGCGAGCGCCGCATCCAACATGATGTTCACCCTCTGCATCAATCCAAGGCAATGCCTGTCACTGTACAGCAACCATTCGTCCAGGCTCCCATTGGGCATGTACTGCAGCACCAACGCCTTGAAGTCCAGATTCGAACAGGTGGTGAGTATCCTCACCAAGTTTCGGTGCCGAGCCATGCGAAGTGCACGGCACTCGACATCAAAACTCATGGTAGCTCTTTCCATATACATGTTGAGGACTTTTATCGCGACGATCTGCTCATCATCTAGATTGCCCTTGAAGACTTTGCCAAAGCTTCCAGCTCCTAGTAGGTGATCACTATTGAAGTTGTTTGTGGCACGAACCAGCTCATAGTAGGAGATAGCCCTATGGTTGTTGTTCGACTCCAAACTCATAGTAGTCGGCAGGCCCTTCAGTTTCTTGCCAGTGCAAAATTTAATCGAAAACAGCAAGCAGATTGCTATTATTCCGCCGGGCAATATGCTTGGAATAAGAACTATTTTTAGAAGCCTTGATTTTTTACCCTGACGAGGATGGTCATTTTTGCAATGGGGGAAACCAAGGCGTGGAAGACCACAGAGTGCTGTGTTCCCTCTCAAAGATTGGAGGGTAATGTTTGAGAACACACCACCATTTGGGATTTGTCCATCCAATCTATTGAAAGAGAGATTCAGGGTAGTGAGAGGACTAAGATTGGCAAAGGACTTTGGAATTGGTCCAGAGAAGGAGTTATATGAAAGGTCTAAGTAGGTCAGTGTGCTAAATAGTCCAAGTGAGGCTGGTAAATTACCAGAAAATCGATTGGAAGAAAGGTGCATAAATGTTGTTACTTTCAGATTTTCAACTTCTGGCAAAGAGCCAGTCAAAGCATTTCCAGCCAGATCAAGACCCACAATATTTTGAAGGCCCCATAGGCCCATTGGTACTGCTGAAGTGAGCTGATTATTTGATAGTTCTAAGGTTCGTAGCCGACTTAGATTACTAATGCTATCAGGTATGGGGCCATGGAGCTTGTTGTAAGCAAGGCCTAGGGCAAACAGATTTGATTTGCCAATATTTGCAGGAATGGTCCCAACCAACTCATTAGAAGAAAAGTCAATCATTTCGAGATCCTTCATCTCTGTAATTGATACCGGAATTTCCCCGGTAAATCGGTTGTTGCGAAGATCCATGAACAACATGTTGCTCTTATTTGTCATATCAGGGATATTTCCAGTAATTTGGTTCTTGAATGCTCGAAAGATCTGGAGGGAGGAAAGGTTGCCAATAGAACTTGGGATGCTACCAGTGAAGTAGTTTGTGTTCATCAAAAGATACTTGAGGCTCTTGCAACCTGACAGGTCAGCCATGAAATCGACATCCCCACTGAGCTTATTCTCCTCAATGTAGAGTTCAGTAAGGGCTGGACCAAATATTGGCCTTGGCACAGATCCAGTCAATGAGTTAAAGGATATGTCAAGGATAGAGATCATAGACATGTTTCTGATAGAGGCTGGGATGCTACCGGTCAGGTTATTCATCTCAAGGTTCAGCCACTGCAGCTGTGTCAGCTGTCCCAGCTCCGGTGGTATCTTCCCATGCAGATTACTCCTGGTGAAATCCAGACGGGTGAGACCTGTAAGGTTGCCCATGTTGAGTTGTGATCCAAATTCATTTGCACTTAATAAAGGCCAGCTTCTGCCGTAGTGGAGCGGAGGCTGAAGCTGGCCCATTGGGCCGTGCACCCGGGGACGCCCGGGGGTGCGGGGGCGGAGCCCCCGCGAAACGGATCGTCATCCCTTTTAGGGTTCCACTATATATACCTCTTGTAAGCCGCCGTGCGGTGTTGTAACCTCGCCCCAGATATAGTGAAGATATTTTGCTGGCTGGCGCCCGTGGTTTTTTCTCTCCTACTTTGGGAGGGTTTTCCACGTTAAATCTCGTGTCTTCTGTGATTGATCTATTATTTCTTTATCGTTTGTTCGCTTATCGTTTCCTAACAGCCCAAGCTGGCAGGGATTTCACCAGAAAGGTCATTGCCACCCAAGGAGACAATCACCAACTGAGGCATAGAAGCCAGCCACGGTGGTATGCCACCGGTGAAGCCATTGCTGAATAGAATGAACTCTTGCAGGTTCTTGCATACCCCAAAACCTTGAGGCACAATTCCAGTTAAATGGTTTGTGTTGAGATTAACTCTTTGCAGCATGGGAAGGTTGAAGCTTTCGTTGTTTGGGATAGAGCCAGAGAGATTGTTCTTGCCCAGGTACATCCGTACCAAGCTGGACATGTTAAACAGCGATGCAGGTATTGGCCCTGAAAGCTGGTTCCCTGACAGTACAAGCACCTGAATGTTTGGCAAGAAACCAATAGCACCAGGAATGCTCCCTGTTAGTTTGTTGTATGCAAGGCTCAAGAAAACAAGCTGTGACGTGCCATTGAACATACCACAGGGTATCTGCCCGCTCAACTCGTTTCTACTTAGTTCAAGATACATAATGTTCTGCAGATTGTGCAGGTCGGGAGGGATTTCACCGGTGAGGTTGTTCGAGTCAAGGTCGAGGAGTTCAAGCACGGTGAGGTTGCCGAGAGACGAGGGGAGATTACCTGAGAGGTGGTTGCTGGAGAGATCAAGAGACAGGAGGCGTGGCAGGTTGCCGATGCCATCAGGGATCGGGCCCGACAGCTGGGCGTCGCTGAGGTTGAGGGTGGAGAGGAAGGTGAGCTCGCCGAGCTCGGGGGCCAGTGAGCCGGCGAGCTGCACGCCGGGCAGCTCCAGCGCCGTGACGCGCAGCGGGTGGCGGTGGCCGCCGCAGGTGACGCCGAGCCAGCCGCAGTAGGGCGCGGCCGCCGTCCAGTTGCCGCGGAGCACGCCGCGCGGGTCGGACACCCGCGCCCTGAACGCTAGCAGCGCCGACAGGTCGTCGGCCGTGGCGAACGCCGGCGCGTTTGCGAGCAGCAGGGTAGCCATCAGCACGGCGAGGTGGAAGACAACGAAGAAGAAGAAGACGAGCACCATTGGCAGGAGGAGAGCTCGATGGAATCGGAGGTGGCAGCTGGCTGAGGCTGGTAGCTCAGCTGTGCATGGCGTGGTGGCCTAGCTTATATCCTGGGAGTTGCGATAGTGGAGACGGGAGAAGTCCACGTACATCGGAAAGACCGACCAGAGGCGGGAATCTATGGCTGCACGCAAAATGAAGCATCGTATTATCACACACAGCCTAATGGTGACGAACTGACGATTGATGCGAGTGAGCTCGTTCACAAGCTGCTTCCCTGTACGTCATGTTCGTGTTTGTGACCGTGATGAAAGAAAAGGCGAAAGAGGAAATAATAAATCTTTTGCCGAACCGATCGATCGAGAGTGCACAGCTTAATTAGCATAGCATTTTTTCATCTCACCAAAGAAAACAGTGAAGGGGGAACTTAGTACGGAACGAAATTGGCATTTGTTCCTGTGAGTGTACAGCTTAATTTGCTAGTGCTACCTTGAATACACAGCGTAGTACTCCCTCCGTCCCATTTTAAACGCAGCTATGATTTTCCGTGTTCAATTTTGATCATTTGTCTTATTTGATAAATTTTTTAAAAAATTTAAAAACATAAGTCACGTATAAAATATTGTTCATATTTTATCATCTAATAACAACAAAAATACTAATTATAAAAAAATTTAAATAAGACGAACGATCAAAATTAGGCACGGAAACTCATGGCTGCACTTAAAATGGGATGGAGGGAGTACGTGCTGTTTGAATGAAACTCCTATAGATGAATATGACGATAAAAATTAAGTGCTTTACAGTAAAACGAGGTGATGTTAACGTATGATTAATTAAGTTTTAGTTATTGCAAACTTGAGAAAATATATTTAGAAAGTTTTCACAAGAAACGTATTGTTTAGCAGTTTAAAAAATGTGCCACAAATATCTAAATTTCTATCCAACTTTTATTGGAGAAACGTCTCATGTTAATTTTCTCTAGTTGTGGACAAAAAGAAGGCTACGGACTTGTTAATGCTTCCAAAGATTAGACTAGTATGAACTACTCCTGGCTGCCTTGTCTATTTTTTCTTCGGGGGCTGACTGGTGGTAGACTGTTAGTTAGCGCCCCCACTGGACACGTTCTTGCTGGAAAGCGACTGGACTGGAAGAAACACGACCGCTGATCGCACTGGACTGGTATATCTCTGCTGCACTTCATGGTATCGTCAGTGTGAAACTCTGAATACGTGTGACTCATAAAGAACCAGTTTACGGGTTGGGAATTAGGGAAAGAGTCTTGCGGTCTTGCCTAATCGACAGGACATCCCCTGTCTAGTTTGTACATCGTTTAGAGAGGGATGGGAGTAATTACACATGACTGTCACATTTTTGTCCGTCTCATGGAGGTTTCGCTAAACTGATTCATCTTCTGGTGCTGCTTGAGAATGTGCAAACGTACACGTTATGGCGTGGAAGACTTGCAGGTCTCGCGGAAAAAATCCACCTTGGCAATAGGGCGGGCTGTGTTTAGTTCGCACTGAAGTTTGAAAATTTGGTTGAAATTGATACGATGTGATATAAAAGTTGTGTGTGTATAAAAGGTTTAATGTGATGGAAAGTTAGAAGTTTAGAAAAAAAACTTTGGAACTAAACAGGGCCTAGTTTAGTTTCCAAATGTTTTTTCCAAAAACATCACATCGAATCTTTAGACACATACATAGAGTATTAAATATAGATTAAAAGAAAAATCAATTGCACAGTTAGGGGCGAAATAGCGAGATGAATCTTTTGAGCCTAATTAGTCCATGATTAGCCATAAGTGTTACAGTAACCCGCATGTGCTAATGACGGACTAATTAGACTCAAAAGATTCGTCAAGCGGTTTTCAGGTGAGTTATGAAATTAGTTTTTTCATTCGTGTTCGAAAATCCCTTGCAACATACAGTCAAACATCTTATTTGACTACCAAAAATGTGCGGATCCAATTTTCTCGGCAGAGAACTGCAGAACTCATGACATGCTGCTGCTTTAATTTTGTCAATTCAAATATAGCTAGGATTCCATTAGCACATATAAAAAAGCAGTATAGCTAGTTCATTTTTTTCGAAAAGAATACAAACAGTAGCGCTAGACTACTGTTTGACAAGCACGAACAGTTACTACTAGCAAGGAAGAGTTTGTCCCTCATCTTTTTCTTATGTATATGCGTATCAGCCAAAATTTAAATTTTTAACTTTAAATTTAAAGTTGATTTTAGGGTTTTTTACATCAAAATTTATTTTAGCTTTTGCTTTTAGATCGCTAAGAACACGTATATAAATAATGTATTCATAAATTATTTTTCGTTTGTGAATATGCCGAAACGATGGGGCCATTCATTTCTGATGGTATGAAGATACGGTGGAAATATATGTTTAATCTAAGAAGTTGAAACAAGGTAAATATTTGCTATTCATGTGAGAATTGTTTCCTTTTTCATGTGTAATCATGTAGCTCAAAGAGAGTGATTGTAGTAAGTACTAGTTTCATCCTAAAATATAGCAACCTAGAGCATTAGTAACTAGCGGCTACAACTACAAGCTTAGCGCGAAAAAAAAGAATTGACCTTCTAAAAGCGGGTACAATAACCCTCATAGCGCCGGCGATACTGACTCCACGTAGGTTTGAGGAGTGAGCTGGAGGGTGAAGGGAAGAGAGAGAAGCTCAGTGACTAATTTACAGCCCGGTTGTACACTGCTCCCAATATTGCTGCTGCTCTCAGCCGATTGCAACATTCAAGTGAAGATTAAAAAAAAAATCAAAACTAGCCATGGGAAGTGCGTAGAGATGTATTTATAGGTTTTATTTGGGGGAGTTTATTAATTGCTACAGCTTCTCACAGAATTAGAAGCTCCTCCAAACTTTGGTCTAGATTTTGAGAAGTTATAGTTATAAAATCTAGAAAATAAACTACCAGTTAGATTCTTAACTTTTTTTCAGATTCTCATAAACGGGTTAACAATTATCTGCTTCTCATGACTTTAAGCTCCCCAAATAAACCCACGGTTTATTATCGTATTGATTATCCTGTGTCATTTGCTATAATAGAACGATGTGGTTATTTTTGGAGGTAACAAGTAGCTGTACTATTAGACTTGCTGTAACGATAGCGGCCCAGTCGCCGACGATGGCGGTTGGCTCGGGCTCCTCCGGCCTACGGGCTCGCTTCGGCCGAACGCTACGCCAGTGACCGTCGCTTTGCGCCCTTGCGCCCACCGCGTATAGCGAGAGAGAGAACAGAGAAGGGACTCGAGCCCGTGCCGCACGGGGCATTTCCACCGTCGGATTCTGAAGCCTCGCGGCCGAGATCGAGGGCGAGGAGGCAACCGTTGGATTCCGATCCTGGGTTACTCATAGCCGTCCGATCAGAGTAGACGATGGAGAGCGCTCCTGGTTCCGAGCCGGCCGCCAATTCGTGGTTCCTCCTCCTCACGGACGACGGCGGCGGCGGCGGCGGCGACTACGGCGATGCGGCTGCTCTCCGGCGCCTCTGCTTCCCGAATCCCCTGCCCCCTCCTCTCACTCGCCCGCGCGAGGGCAAGATGCTTGCCGGTCCTCGCCTCTGCCACCGCTTGCCGAGCGGCGGCCTCCTCGTCAGCCGCGGCGGCCGCGGGCGACGGCGGCGTGCTGAAGCCGTGGCTGTTCGTCGGGCTCGGGAACCCCGGGAAAGTGTACCAAGGGACTCGCCACAACGTAAGTTGCCTGATTTTGAGCTGTTTGTCCTAGACTCCCTGTAGTTATTAGGGTCGAATACTCGAACTGGTAGTTGTTCAAAGACGAAATAAACAAAGCTGCAACCTTTCTGACTGTTGAAGAGCTCAAACCCATTCTGCAAGTATGGAAATGGCCACATGTTAGATGAAGTATTTGAAAAGAACATTTCAATGTGTAGTTCTCAAGTTTTTGTTGACAGTATATATTACAAAGGAGATCTCACTTTGAGGGCAGCAAAATTCATTATGCGTTGCTTTTTGAGGCATCTAATTCTATACAATGTTTTTTCGTCTGATTTTCAGTTTCTATGTCTTCAGTATCAGTTTCGTGGAATATATATATTGCACATAACTTCAGTCCTTTGTTCAATAAATGGTCACGCATGACACAGTCCCAATATGAGTGCACCAATGCATTATGTATCTAATTTAGTTGCTAACCTTGAGGTCGCCCATATTGTTCACAGGTTGGATTCGAGATGATTGATGTTATAGCAGAAGCTGAAGGTATATCCCTCAGCAGTATGCAGTTCAAGGCAATGGTAGGAAAAGGTAATATTGACAATTAATATAATTCTTTTCAACTGATACATCTTGTGTTGAAAGAAGCCATGCTATCTGGATTCCCAGAGCTGTATTTTGTTCCTCAAGTCTTGCACATTACCTTTTCAACTCTAACAATATTTATGCGGTTTTCATAAATATTACCTATAAACAAATGCTATTTGTTTAAGATACTCTATGCTTGAATATTAAACATGAGCAGGTGCATATACTTATTTGAAATTCTGAAGGTAGTGCTATCAAACATTCATAACAGAAAATAATATTTAGGTCGTATTGGAGATGCCCCTATCATGCTGGCCAAGCCACAAACTTTTATGAATGCAAGTGGTGAGTCTGTAAGTATACTGATTCCAAAACAACCTTCACTACTAGTTGTTCCTTCTTTTTTTTTTACCTTTTTCGTTTGACAAATCGAGTTATACAGGTGGGGCAGTTGGTCTCATATTTCAAGATACCACTTAATCAAGTTCTTGTGGTAAAGTGCTATCCTCGAGTTTCTGGTTGCTGTTTTTTTTTTAACAGATTGCTATATTTTGATTCTTCATTCATTTTTTATTCTCTGCAGATGTATGATGATCTAGACTTGCCCTTTGCAAAATTGCGTCTACTGCCAAAAGGTGGACATGGCGGTCATAATGGGTACTCCAGCTCTCTTCTACTTCTTTTACAAAATGGTCGAAACTCATTACCTGCATGTGTTAACTCAGTGATTATTTTACTAACTTTATGCTGAAGACCTAACTTTTGGAGGTAGATAACTCTGAAGTTCACCTAAGCAAAAGGATATTCTTAATTTCTCATCGTATACCGTTGGCACCATCTTTCTACTTGTCCTAATGCAATGCATTATCCATTGTTACTTAAGAACTGATCTAAGGTGCTTAGTTGTGAGAAAATGCATCAGACAAACTTTAGGATGTTCAATTGTACATTTGTTTCTCCCACATCTTCTCTTGGGGAACCTCTCATCAATATGTTCACCACTTGCAGGATGAGAAGCATTATCAACCATTTGAAGCAGAACCGCGATTTCCCGCGTCTAAGAATTGGTATAGCGCTTCTCTCCTTTTTCAACTCAGTTACCATGTCTGAAAATATTCTTGCGATGATATCTTGCAGGCATTGGACGACCACCTGGGAAGATGGATCCTGCCAATTTTGTTCTCCGACCATTTAACAGAAAAGAACAGGAAGAGGTTTTAATTAGAATGCTTTCAAGAAACCCTTTTTTTTTTTTCAAATTTACCTCATTTTCTGTTCTGGGCATAGCACTGTTTGTTTAAGATGTACACATCTCTTTTTGCAGCTTGATTTCGCTTTCCATAGGGGCTTGGAGGCAGTTAGAATAATGGCACTTGAGGGATTCAACAGGAGTGCAACTTATGTGAACACCACACAGTCCTCTGAAATGTTGAATAGATGATAAAGTGTTCAATTTATTCTTATAACATAAAGATTCTTATGTCAGATTTGAATGTTTCCTATCCAGTAGACACTTGCACACATGGTGGTCATTTTACTCTCAGGAAATCCTGAGCTCCCGAGGACGGAAGAGGTTATTTGAGCTGCAGCAACTTGGTACGGTGATTTTCACCAGCAGCTTAAATACAGGGAAGTTAGAGACGTCACACTACATGCGTACTTCTGTTCCTTACATTTGTAGCCTTGTATTTTGATTTCAAAAAACAATTGTAGCACTGTAATTTGGTGACCTGGTAGGGGGAGAGAGAGAGAGAAGCCTTTTTGTCTTGGTAATCTGTACTTTGGAAATCGTCAGCATACTGTTAAACAGGCTTTCAGTGTTCCACAGTACCTTGTCTCACTTCCTATATGTATATACAAGTGTTGATTAAGTAATCACTCATCTGAATACTTGCACACACTGAATTGAGCCATACCGGGTGCATTCTCCTCTTGTTCTTGCAAGGCAGCTGCACGCCATGAGCTCATAAACCCGTAGCAACGGCAGCACAAGATATTGTTTTGCAACACGGTAGGAGCCGGCTGGACCGCTGGAATATGCTGCTGAACCGCCGTTCGCTTTCGCCCCTATTTGCTGCGTAAGAAATGTTGAATCGCGTCCATTTTCAGAGATATGGTGATCTTGTGTGGGAGCAGTGCTGCAGCGGCTCTGGTGGGGCCCCCGACGCTTCCTCCAGCCCGTAGTACTATCCATCCAAATTCATTTTTGCATGATGTTGTCCTCTCGATCTCGATTTTCCACGTTCTAAATATGCGATGGTAGTTCGCTCTTGTCCCAAAAATGGAGGATAGCGTACAGCTCAGTTGATATTCACTTTTTTTTTCTCACGTCAAATTTTCAGTGCAACATGAATGGAATGCAAACAGTAAGCTGCTACCTCCATTGATAAATATAAGCAATTTTTATTATGAATATGCACATTCATCGATCTAAATGGAAGAAAACCGATAATTGAGCCTTGCAATATTCATTAAAGGGAACCGGATCATTTCATAAAAAGTGAATCGGGATTTTTTTTTCTTACTGCTATAAAATTGAAACAATGATCTCCCGATGCTTCACGACCAATTTTGCATGAAGAATTGCTTATTCTCTCCGTCCCACTGTAGATACAGTTTTAGAAAGTGTGGGAGGGAAATAAGAGAAAGAAATTATCTAAATACCCCTATTAGATAAGAGATGGTAGGGACTAAGAGGTAATTGAAGATATGATGGAGAAAATTTTAAATGAGTTGTGATTAATATGATACTAAATAATATGGTAGGATTGTATTTATTTTAGGATAAAAGTTACTTTTAACATTACATTTATATGGGGGAGTATATAGAATATGAATGTTGCAAAATTGCGATTGTTGTCCATGGTATTAGCATTGTTTATAGATGACATGGTATCTACATTAGTAGCAAGCCAAAACTAGCTTGACTACTGTTACTGTATTTAGATTTAGGGTTGGTTTGGTTTGAGGTCTAAATTAGGTTTACCAATATTTGGTAATTTCAATAATGTTTAGTGTTTATTTGGTTTGAAGCTAAATTTTGGTATGCCTAAGAAAATAGGCCATTTCAATAGTGAACTTAGGCAATTTTGGTTTCAATCCAAACACAACTTTATTTTACTAAAATTAGTCATGCTAAAACTTGCCAAAATTTAATACTGATAAAATTTGCTAAGGCCTATTTAGACCACAAACCAAACCAACCCTGAGCTCATGGAGAGAGTAAAAAACAAAACGCAAATATACCATCACAAAGAACCTGCCCCACCTGTCGGCCTCCTAACGGCTGCGCGCCCAATTAACGTCCAGATCAATCGAATCCTCCTCCCCTAAAGCCTAAAACCTCCCCATCCACGTCACCCATCCTCCTCCCTAATTACTCCCCCCATCCCCTCCTCCTCCGCCGCCAAGCACCTCGCCTCCTCCGCCATGGCGACCGCCACCGCCTCGTCCCTCTCTCTCCTCTTCGCCCACCCACACTCCTCCAACCCCAGGCCCTTCGCCGGCGGGTCCCACCTCCGCCGCCCGCTGCGCGCCGCGCCCCACCGCGCGCGATGCGCCTCCGACGCCGCCACGACGGCCACGAAGCACCGCCGCCCAGCGGAGGAGAACATCCGGGAGGAGGCGGCGCGGCTCCGCGGCCCCGGGAACGACTTCTCGGCGTGGTACGTGCCGTTCCCCCCGACGCCCGAGGACGACCCCGACGAGCGCTACTCGCTCGACGAGGTGGTCTACCGCTCCAGCTCCGGGGGGCTCCTCGACGTGTGCCACGACATGGAGGCGCTCGCGCGCTTCCCGGGGTCCTACTGGCGCGACCTCTTCGACTCCCGCGTGGGGCGCACCGCGTGGCCCTACGGCTCCGGGGTGTGGTCCAAGAAGGAGTTCGTGCTCCCGGAGATCGACTCCGACCACATCGTCTCCCTCTTCGAGGGCAACTCCAACCTCTTCTGGGCGGAGCGCCTCGGCCGCGAGCACCTCGGCGGGATGACCGACCTCTGGGTTAAGCACTGCGGCATCTCGCACACGGGCTCCTTCAAGGACCTCGGCATGACGGTGCTCGTCAGCCAGGTGAACCGCCTCCGCCGCGCGCCGCTCTCACGCCCCATCAACGGCGTCGGCTGCGCGTCCACGGGCGACACCTCCGCCGCGCTCTCCGCGTACTGCGCCGCCGCAGGTATCCCCGCCATCGTGTTCCTCCCCGCCGACCGCATCTCTCTGCAGCAGCTCATCCAGCCAATCGCCAACGGCGCCACCGTGCTCTCGCTGGACACGGACTTTGACGGGTGCATGCGGCTCATCAGGGAGGTGACCGCTGAGCTACCGATTTACCTTGCCAACTCGCTGAACTCCCTTCGGCTTGAGGGCCAGAAGACGGCAGCCATCGAGATATTGCAGCAGTTCGATTGGCAGGTGCCGGATTGGGTCATTGTTCCAGGAGGCAATCTTGGGAATATCTATGCCTTCTACAAGGGGTTCGAGATGTGCCGTGTTCTTGGGCTTGTTGATCGTGTGCCGCGTCTTGTATGCGCACAAGCTGCAAACGCAAATCCGTTGTATCGGTTCTACAAGTCAGGGTGGACTGATTTCCAGCCACGTGTAGCCGAAACTACATTTGCATCTGCCATACAGATTGGTGATCCAGTATCTGTCGACCGTGCAGTGGTCGCCCTGAAGGCAACTGACGGTATTGTTGAGGAAGCTACGGAGGAAGAACTCATGGATGCAATGTCACTTGCTGACCGCACCGGAATGTTTGCCTGCCCACACACCGGGGTTGCACTTGCTGCTTTGTTCAAGCTTCGAGACCAGCGCATAATCGGGCCTAATGACCGCACAGTGGTTGTTAGTACAGCGCATGGGCTTAAGTTCACACAATCGAAGATAGACTACCATGACAGGAGCATCAAGGACATGCTGTGCCAGTACGCTAATCCACCGATCAATGTGAAGGCTGACTTTGCTTCTGTGATGGATGTTCTCCAGAACAAGCTGAATGGTAAGATCTGAGCTTTAGTTAACCCCCCATGGCCGTTATCTTGCTTATTGTCACCATGAACTCCTTTTTCTGCATCTTATTCAACTGCAGTTGATGAACTTGGTGTGTCACAGTAATCTTTAATTTGTAGTACTAGGTTGTGAGGCTCTTCTAACTATACACATAAGTGGATAGAGCTGTTCCTTGTACTTTATATGTGTATCATATAATATGAGAATAAGTGGTTATGGCCCTAGCACTTCATTGAATAATTGTTTCGAATGGATACCTGTGACTGCCTTTCCGATTGCTTTTACTCACTATTGTCTGTCAAATTGTCAATGACAATAAGAAACCCTCTTTGGTTGCATGGTTTGAAGTCTGAACTGATAGAATTTATTAAACACTTCAGTTGCTGCAAATCGCTTTAGTTTTGTTAGTCAAGAATTCTTTTCTGAAAAGCATAATATAATCCTTGTTCTCAAGACAACAAGTGTTATATAGCACCTTTGTAAGTATATAAGAAAATAGTTCTATTAGAACTACATAGCAATGTTCCATGTTCAGAGCAAACTATAAGTGGATATCCTAAATTTAGTTCGGTTAAAACTGTAAAATCTCTAGTGTGCTGGACCTATCACTATTTCTGAATGGATTGTCATAGAGGTTGACTGCAGTACCACAGTCTTTCCATTTAGTAGCTTTAAGCCTTTAAGCTAGATTGTGTTACAAACCGACCAATCATTCTAGGTGGTTTGAATATCCTGTGACAACAAATAAAATGTGAGATTGATCTTTTTGAGTTATTATCATCACGGCATAATGTTTCTAGTATAGCCTTTCAGCTTGATTCTGAGTTGGAGTTTTTGTACCCTATGATATTGGATAACATTGAGTTTTGTCTCCCTGTAACTTACTACTACTGCTACCTCTTTTTTTTTTTTATTTGGCGTTGGTTAGTTCAAATTGAAACTAACCAACGTCATCTAAATAAAAATAGAGGGAGTACCATTTAGTGTTTGCATAACTCTTCCTTAATTTGGTTGTCTGTGGCTTCCACTTCAGTTTACTGTGCCTAAAACAGTAAAGGTAATAATAGTTTCCCATCAGAAACCGGATGCTACGTTCCTCACTGGAGACTACACTGCCCCCATAGACCCATAGTTATCCTTGTTACGTGTTTATCACTGCAAGTTTGCTTTGCATGTCTTACTCAGAACATAGGCACATTGTATATTGTTTCTTAATCAAGACACAATCTTGTATAATACTCACAACTGTTTGTTCTGCTAAAAGTCGAAGGCCTTCTCGTCAGTCTGCAGAACTTCGGTGAGCATGATACGATGGTAGACTTAGTTTATCTTCGCTGTGAGTCGTGAACTGCACAAGGGGAAGCGAAATATTTGCTAACCAGGTCAGGTCCTCGTTGGTCTGAAGCCACTGTTATTACCACATAAGAGTCAGGTCCTCGTTGGTCTGAAGCCACTTTCCTTTCGCAAAACGGTTGTCTGTTGAGGGCACACAAGGAGGAGATGCCGTTATCTCAACAATGTCCGTTACTTGAGCTAGAGCTAGGGAGTCTTCTGCTAACCCTCTTACTGATAGTTGATTCCTTCCCTTCCCTATGTTAATTGTCAAGGCGAGGAACCGAGGAATGAGTTGTTGGACTGAATCCAGCTTCACAAATTGTAGAATTCTTTAGATTTGGGCTATCTGTTCCATGTCATCTTAGTTCTAACCAGTCAGACATATTGTGGGCTTTGACACTTAGACCATGTTAGTGGGCTTATACTACTAGTACTCTATAGGAATAAGTTCATCGGAGGTCCCTTAACTTGTCAATGAATCCGATTTCCGTCCTTCAACCAGAAAATCAGATACGTCCATCAACTATCAAAACCGGTGCAATATAGGTCCTATGGCGGTTTGGGCGGCGGTTTTCGCTGACGTGGTGCCTACGTGGCTAAATTGACTCGGTCTTCATATGACGTAGCTAGTTACGTGGCGCTTACGCGGCAATTTTTATTTGGAAAATTACTAAAATTTGTGGTCCCACATGTCAGTTACACCAAAAAATTAATTCAAAATGGTGGGACCCACGTGGACCCCACATGTCATTCTTACCCCTCCTCTTCTTCCTCCTCTCTCCCCAACTCCCCTCTCCTTTGTCCTCTCTCTAGGCCGGGCGAGGCTAGGCGGCGCGCGGCAGCTGGGAGAGGAGGGCAGGTGGGGTGGGGCAGCGTGCGACCGCCGGGAGAGGCGGGCGGCGCGCGGCCGCTGGGAGAGGCGGGTGGCGCGTGGCGGCCGGGCGAGGTGGGGAGGCACCCATGACCCCGGACCGCCGCAGCCGTCACGCAGATGCGCGCCACGCCACACGAAGGTAGAGATGGCGCTGGCAGTTGAAGCCGACGGTCTGGCGCACCATGTTCTGCTCGTTGTGTTGGTTGCCCGCGCAAACCAACGTGACGGGGAACTCCACGGTCGAGCTGTTCCATGGTGGCGAGCAATGAGCCGTCGAGCAACATCGACTTGTTCCCATCCACCGGCGACAACCGTCGGTTGGGCTCCAAGACCAACTCCGACGACGGTGACGACATGCCACCGGACTGAAGGTAGCTGTACCACGCTCCTCGAGGTGGAGCCTCCCGTCAATGACCCATGCGACGAGGCCACCTCTGACGCAGTGACACCCGGGTGCGTCGACAAGCACCTCTCCTCGGGTGCGTCGACACCCGGTGCTCGTCCGGCTCACCGGCAAGCACCCCTTTAACTCCGAGCCGCTGCTGCCGTGCCTCATGCTTGACGGTTTCATCACGCCGACACCACTCCACTACGTGTGCAACCACGGCGCCGTGCCCCAGGCGGACTGGTCGACAAGGATCGTGGAGGTGACCGGGCTCGTCAAGCGCCCCGCGAGGTTCCACCGGCGCGGAGCCAACTTGTATTCAACCGAGTCAGCCATTGTTGCCGGAGAGGGCAGAGAGAGGAGAAGAGATGGGAAGAAGGGAAAAGGGAGACAAGAGTGTTAGCCATTGACATGTGGGACCTGCGTGGGTCCCACGCTGACTCAGCTTACCATGTCAGCTAAAACCAGACGTAAATACTGCCTAGGACCTCATATGATCCGGTTTTGTAAATTGAGGGACTCGTTATATCTGGTATTTTGGTTTAGGGACGAATTTCGGACTGAACGATAAATTGAGGGACCCAAAATGAACTTATTCCTACCATATATTGGTTATGAATAAGTCCACTTTGAGTCCCTCAAAATATATGTATAATCTAATTCGTATCCTCAAACTGCAATACCGGATATCTTGATCCCTCAACTATTAAAATCAGTGCATTTTGACTCCTTAGTGGCTTCAAAGCGGTTTTTACAAACGTGTCATGTTTACCTCGGTTGACTTAGCATATGGACCCATTTGTCAATCACCCTTGTCTTTCTTCTCTTCTTTTCCTTAACCATATTTCCTCACTCTCACCCATATTTCCTGATGACAGCAAAATGGCAACATGGTAGCGACGAGATGCAATAGGGTGGTCCGGCTACAGAGGGTGGTAGTTGGGGACTCCGTTGTTTTGGCACCCAGAGACGGGCACAGTGGCCATCGAGCGGCAGCAAGTTGAGGGAGATGGGTGGCAGCGGCTTGTGAGCTTGTCTAACCCTGGGGAGGGCAAATGAAGGTGGCAACCTGTAGATCTCGCTGCCCTCGGTCGACACCTATAGCTCCATGCCGTTGTCGCCTCAACCAATCGAACGAGCTTTTCCTTCCAAATTAGTTGCATAAACGGATTTCTCTCGATTTCCTCTCCTTTCCCCCCAAGAAAACCCCATCAATATTGTGTTAAATCCCGTGAATTTCGGCCCCGTTCTAATCCCGATGAACTCGGGATGAACCCTAGTTTTCCGCCACTGAATCCATCTGTTTCTAGCCCGGTCTCTTCCTTCACCTATATATAGCTTGCCCAAGGTCCCCTCTTCCGATTCTAACCCTAGTCCGACCTCGTCCCATGCTCTAGCCGCCTCCCTGCGCACTCTTCGCCGAAGGCCACCGCTCCAGCCGAGCCAACCGTGCCACCATGTCCGTCGCACCACTGTTTGGTTCGTAAGACGAAAGAGAATCTCAACCACACCTTCGCTTAACTTTGACATCACCGGAGCGCCGCTGTCAACATCAACCCGAGGCCACCGCCTTTTTAAGCTTGTTGCCGCTTGCCGTTGTAATTGCATCGGTAAGGATCGTCGTGTTCCCCTCTTCTCGCCTGTGCCCTCAATTTCCTCCGCCGCACCTTCGTTTGCCGTCACGCCATGGCCATCGCCGCGCACCACCACCAGGCACCGCGACCGCCTACAAGACACTGACATATGGGGTCCATGTGCTGACTCAGCTAGTTAACGGGGTCAGAGATGCCACATTGGATGAAACCACCTCCCAAACCGTCTGAGGAGTCGATTTGTAACGGTTTTATGAGTTGGAGGATGTGTTGTACCGGTTTTGCGGTTGAGGGATGCGATTCAACCAGGAGCATAAGTTGAGGGAGTCAAAGTAGACTTATTCTCTCTGGACTTTGACCATGCTATTGGGCTTGTAGCAAAGTTGTTACACTTTATACCCTTCAAACATGATACCATGCTAATATAGTAGTATATCGACTAGGCTAGCTAAAGTTTATCTGCCCTTGCTCTTATAAAGCCATAAAGCTGCCTTTAATTTTTATTTTTATTTTCCTTTTCTGGGCGAGACTTCCACTGAAAAAAGTTCCTATATTTTTTTTCTCTCAGTCAAAATCAGCCAATTCGAGTATAAATGAAATTTGTTTATTGAATTGTAAAGCTATCGGGACTAGTAAAAAAGATAGCATGAAGAAATTATTAAACAAAAAGCACGAAGAAAGTAACAGCGCATGTCCACTGAGTACATTGGAGATTTGGAGGTGGAGACGAAACCCAAATGGAAAAAGATACTTGAATGTAGTACCATTTTGCTTCGAGCCTGACGGCGATGATCAACCACAACTTAGATTAATTCCCTTCTTTTCTGACTTCTGTTGTGGTCTCTTGACAACAACAGCAGTAATTATAACAATCTGCTAACTATCCAACGGTGAACGCTACTTTGGCCCACCAAATGGAAAGATGATTGGATCCCAGCAGACTTCGCTTTCATGTTGTGATGTCGCCATGCATGTTTTCTCACTGGCATTCCCATCTGCATTCCACGCATGCTTAATTACCAGTAATTGACGGCGGAGATGAGAAAGCTAAGAATTATGCTGACAATTTTGGGAAAGCTAGATGATTCCAGTAAAAGTGAGCTATCTGTTGGATCCAAGTCAACTAGTCTGTTCAAGCACGGCGGCTGCCTAGTACGTACTCCACGTAGGACGGACAGCTCTTATGATTGACAGCTGGTCTGGAGACGGCCACAGGTTAGTAGTCCGTTTCACTGTCCGATTAATTACTGTCCTAATATTTTTTTGGACGGATGGAATATCATTTTACCAGGTCTTGCACGTTTACCTGCTTAGTAGGAGGCTGTTTAGTTAGTGAAATAAAAATTTTTGGATGTCACATCATACGTTTGACCGGATGTTGGAAGAGATTTTCGGACACGAATAAAAAAATAAATTTTATAACTCGCCTGGAAACCGCGAGATAAATCTTTTGAGCCGAATTAATCTATCATTAGCACACGTGGGTTACTATAGCATTTATATCTAATTATGACCTAATTAGACTCAAAAGATTCGTCTCGCGATTTACATGTAAACTGTGCAGTTAGTTTTTCTTTTTATCTATATTTAAACAGGCGTGGTTCCAGAAACGACGGTCCGCGGCTCGTTACGCTAGGATCACGTGAAAGAAATGTGATATACTTGGGATGACATTGCAGGCATGTGACAGAGCAGTTCGCTAGCTTTGCATTCCCACGATCATCCGCTGTGTGCACCGAGACTGAATAGTACCCTCACGAATTCCGAGGTCAAGAATCACCGTACTAGAGTAGATGAGGCGAAATCACATGGAAACTGCTCTTCCTGAACTCTCAAGAAGAACAAGTGGCATCGCGAAGACTTTGACTCCTGACTCGCTTCACACAGCACACATACGTGCAGCTGTGCCACTCTAGTCATGTGAGTATGTGACCGAGCGAGTGATCGGCTGGGGCAACGAAGACTGGTGCATTGTAAGCGGTCACCGATTTTCCGTTGTGCGCATGGCACACATCGGTCGAGTTAAGAGGCGGCGTTGACGCGCGCGACACATGATCGGGTCAATGCAAGTTACTTCCTTCATTCTATTTTTCTTTAAGAAACTTAACCTGAAGATAGGTGACATCATATTTAGGTTGAGTTTTAGGAAGAGAATACTATAGTGTGATGCAAGCAGCATCGTGCGAGCGAGCGCGTGGCGCGAGGCCTGCCGCTGAACCGCGCGGGTAATTTCTCCATGGCCGACGGTGGCGCGGTTAAGGGCTTAAGGATACACTAACAAATACTCTCTCCCTCCTATAATATAACGGTCCGTTTGATCGGAGAAAGTTTTTAGGAGGGATTGGGAGTTTAGAGGGATGGAGCTATTAACTGTTTTGTTTGGTTGGGAGATATGAGAATTTTGGTGGAATGAGCATAGGAAATTGAGGAAGAAACTCCCTCATTTTTAATACCTGGGTAGGGGGTGGTAATTGGGAGGGAATTCCTCCTTTACTTTACCTAAACAAATCTCAGCCATCCGTTTTCATTAATGATCTAATCTTCAACTAAACTCCCTATCAATTTCCACCACCTCTGCCAAACAAGATATTAGGATTAAAAATCAAATTCCCATCTTAATCTCACCATCAATTCCCTCGTGTAAACTTTCAATCCCCTTCCCTCAAGTTGCCAAACAAGCCGAGGGATTTTGAGTTTTTGCTTGCACTGTTTGACCACTTGTCTTATTCAAAATAATTTAGAATTATTAATTATTTTTTAACTTACTTTATTATTCAAAGTACTTTAAACATAACTTTTCGTTTTTTATATTTGCATAAATTTTTTGAATAAGACGAGTGATTAAACAGTGCAAGTAAAAACTCAAAATCCCTTATATTATGGGACGGAGGGAGTATTTCATCTGTCTTATAAAAAACCAACCTAATACGGGATGTAACATATCCTATACTATAAATCTAGACATACATATATACAGATTCATTGTACTATAAATTCAGATTCACTTTTCTTTGGAACGGAGGGAGTAGAGAGTGATAGACATCATGAACTATTATTACACCTGCATTTGCATCACCAGTTGCGCGACACTGTAAGAAATTTAGTGGGCCAATGAAAAATTCAAGGGCATTGGTTTCTTTCACCACGTCATTTTTTGCTCGAACGCGTAAAAACCTTATGCATTGACATATTAACATAAAAAGAATTTTGTAATAGTATAGTACTTTTACTATAGTAACCAATCTAATCCTTACCGTTAGATTTAGATCCAACGTAGCAACTATAACTGCTTAAGTTGTAGTCTATACTACTATTGCATCTAATCCGGATCCGAAAGGAACCAGACTCCTAAGAACAAGAAGCAATTTGGTCCTGTTTAGTTCCCAAAAACTTTTTTCCAAAAACATTGCATCGAATCTTTGGACACATACATAGAGTATTAAATATAGATAAATTAAAAAACTAATTGCACAGTTATGGGGGAAATTGCGAGACGAATCTTTTGAGTCTAATTAGTCCATGATTAGCCATAAGACAAGTAACCCACATGTGCTAATGACGGATTAATTAGACTCAAAAGATTCGTCTCGCAGTTTCTAGGTGAGTTATGAAATTAGATTTTTCACTCGTGTCTGAAAACCCCTTCTGACATCCGGTCAAACGTCCGACGTGACACCCAAAATTTTCTTTTCGCGAACTAAACAGGCCCAAAAAAAAAGAAGAAAACAAGAAAAAGCCGGTGACTACTACTCCATCCAAAAGAAGAAGAAGAAAAGACAAATTCTAGATATGAATCTAGATACGTTTGTGTTCAGATTCGTAAGTTAGGATTGAGTTTTTTATGAGACGAAGGGGTAAGTGCCAAGAAGATTTTCTAGGGGATTAGGTAATGCAGCAACCCAAAACTCTCCTTCTCGCACGATGCGATTAACCACCGTCTCCACTGTGAAAAGTATCCCCTTGAAGATACGGGTGTTTCTTTCTAGCCACAAGTGCTAGGTAACAAGGAGAACGAGGGAGTCGAACCCCCTTTCTATTGTGATCATGTGTTTATGATTGACAATACCATTATCCCTACTCTCTTCATCTCAAAATTTTGTAGTATTAGGTTGTGTTTAATTTGATACTAGTTCCTATATTTTGATACGGAAAAAGTATGAACTAATGGAAAAGCTATCACCGTACAATTGTACACTGTCACGGCTTTTAATTTTGACAGTTGTACCACTTTGTTGCTTACTACTCCCTCCATCCCATAAAAAATATAATCAAAATTGATTTATTTTTTTTTACATTGTTGCTTCAGCCTTGGCTGGCAGAAATCAGAGAATACAATGCCCCCAGAAGCTAACAGCTTATCTCTGATCCAATCCTGACCCACCCAAGTAGAACAGTGGCTCGTGCAGCTTCCAGGAAGGAAGTGTCCAAATGCATTGCGTCTGTACTACCGAGAAGTAACTATACTAGTACGAGTAGTACTAGACAACAGACGATCTCTATCTCCCTATGGGCAAAATCAGGTTGATTTGTTGCTGCTATGGAAAGCGGCCGGGTGGTGGCCGAGATTATGTGGCGCGCGCATCGCCCGTCGAGATAAACGTCGACTTGGGGCTGGCTGGCCGGAGGACCACGCGGCTGGCATGGCAACGGGACAAGCGATCTTATTACTCGGTATTCGGGGTGGGATATGCGTGTTGCCCTTGGGATGCTTTCGGCCTTTCCGGTGGTGTGGGCAGATGGGCACGCTGGTTCGGCTTCGGCACAAAATGGATCATATTCTAATGCATATGCCCGAGTGAGTACCTGACCTCCTTGTTTTTAACTACTTTTTTAAGTGCCAATTTGCTCGCTGCGTGTTCGTTGTTTAAAATTGTGGAGTTCGGATGAGAATCATGGTTACAACGTGGACTACAAAAATGAAAAATCCTAGAGAAAGTGGATGAATAAATAAGCAGTGTGGACATACTTCATCTGTACTTTAATATTTGTGCAAATTTGTGGAGATGATATGTGTGTGTGTGTGGGTGGGTGGGTTTTACTATCCTTTAAGGGGAGAAAGTACCATATCCTTGTCCGTTAATTACGCGTGAATGCGTGATCTAACAGCTCAAAGAGCCCGGTACAGCCCAAATATTGCGCCATGAGAGAGCAAGTGTACCAATCTTGTTTTGGTCATGGGAGGGTGTTAACGACCAAATTTAGTAAGATGTGAACTAGGTTCAACATTGGGATCGAGGCGGATTCGATGAAGAGATCGATTCGAAGAACAGAGTATACATCGGCTGCGAAGGTATCGGCTGGAGTGTACATCGGCTGGTATGGATCGGACAGAGGATAGCCGATACAGTCGATGGAGGTAATGCAGCCGATCACGATAAAGACGGTTTCAAGGCTGATTCTAGAATCGTTCAAAGTGCTTCATAGGGATTGCCATGATGGAGATAAAGCTCTCGGTTTAGGCAATTGTATCTATTAATTAGGATATCTTATGTAATTTCCTTAGAAATATGTTTGGGTAAAAGTCTGTCGCAAAGATTTATGGTATCTTAGAGTTTGTTAGAGATAAGTGTCGTGTCCGGCAAGAACATATTTTGTATCTCGGGTATAAATATGACCCGAACCCATGTAATCAGATAACACACGTTCAATACAATCTCGACGCATTGCCACCCTTTTACTTTCGTTCATTTTCGACGAGTTCTTGCTTTCGGGTTGAGCTGCATCGGTTTCGATCTTCAACTAGAGGTAAAACTTGGTATGGCGGCTTGCGTTCTCGGGATTAGTGCTTCCATCTTTATGATACTCTAATCTTGTTTATGCAATTCGTCGAGTTATCATATATCTTACATAATCTTTGACAATATTGTTATTTAACCTTCAATCGGCCAACATCTATTGTTGGAAGGCAGTCGATTAGGTTAAATATCAATGTTGATTTAGATTATATAGGATATCCACCACCCTATGAAACATTCAAAGGTTTGATTGTCTAGATATTGTCCTTCTTTTCATACTTATAGCTGCATCAGTTGAGTTTGACCTTATAAGTCGTGATTGAAATCTTAATCTCTAGCCTGCTTTTGGTTGCCGATTAGGGTAGCATCGGAGTTTCAGCCGATCTTACCTGATTTAACTACTTTATATCTTATATGCTTGATTGATATGTTAAATCCGCCCTTTATGTTAAGATCTTGTCGCATCTAGGTATATTAAGCCTCCTGTTTGATATATTTTGCTTGCTTTAATATCATAATATAGAGTAGTATCGGAGTATTAGCCGATACATGCTGGATCTATCTAATCGGCTATGCTATGAATGCTTATAATCTTCTTGTTAATATATATTTCGATCTAAGTGATTGATAGTCTCGGCATGGCGACCGATCTATCCCAATCACTTGATTTAAGTATATATCGACGGAAGTATTATATACCATTAATATCTGCAGCCGATCGAATAGATTTAGTTCTTTCTTGCCTATTTATGACTGTCGATCGATTTAAATATGACATCGACTCAAAGATAAATGATACGTCATTGGCGACTGGCCGATCGGCTATCGTTTATAGATTTAACCGCTATTTTCCCGTCTTTGTTCCTTGTTGATTGCAGGATCAAATCAACTGGCACGCTCACGAATCTAAAGGTAAGATTTTTGGACCTGCACTGAAGTTAAGCAAATCTTCCAGGCCTAATGTTTTTCGCATCAATAGAGGGTAAGATTATAATTTTGCATCAACCTTTGCCCCGATTCCGATTGAGCGACCTCTCGATCTCTCTCGTGCGCTCGTACACCACCTCCCTGCCTCCTCCGTTGACCGCTACCTCCAGCGCATCGCGGCATCGATGTTGACCATTGCATCCTCTTCTCCAGCTCTCTTGCGAACATCGACAATCATCTCCTCATCTACTCCCTCCCATTCACGATCCGATGCCACCAGCTACCATCTGCTCTAGGGGTGGATAGCGAGCCAGCTCGGCTCGGCTCGGCTCGGCTCGGTAGGATAACGAGCTAGCTTGGCTCGGCTCGTTATCTTAACGAGCTAAAAACCCAGCTCGGCTCGGCTCGTTTGCAAGCTCGAGCTAGCTCGTTAGGCTCGTGAGCTTCAGCACAGCAAGCAGGAGCTTCAACACAGCAAGCATGAGCACAGCACAGTAAGCAAAACTGTGTAGCAAGAGGACTGCTAATTCAAACAATATAAATTAGGCAAATTAACAGCCAAATCAAGTTCTTGTGGTGTACAGCTTCAGCACAGCACAACAATCATGGTGGTGGCGGCGAGCTCCTTGCGTGCCATGGCAAAGCTCCTTCTTGTACGCGGGGCTCCAGCTGCGACCGATGGTCGACGGGGAAGATGAGGTGGGCGCGGCCGTCACCACGAGGCTCTTCTTCACCATAAAGTCCAGCGCGGCAGAATCACAGCCACGTGAGGCCGAGCGTGGCCACGAGCGATGTGCAACGAGGCGGCGCCACGCCGCGACGTGCGGCCTCGCCGGCGACGGCTGGCGGCTAGCGGCGGGGAGGAGAAGGCCGAGACTCGAGACTCGAGAGAAGGCAGAAGGGGATAGAGAGAATCAGAGACAGAGAAGGGGATCGGGCATCGGGGAGACTAGGGTTTTTTTGGGCTGCCGACTGCCGAGTTAGGCTGTTGCCTGTTGCTGTTGGGCCTCTATTCCCTGCCCTCCACTCATGTGCCCTGGCTCGTTAAGGCTCGTGAGCAGCTCGCGAGCTAGCTCAAGCTGGCTCGTTATCCCTAACGAGCTTTTTTGCCAGCTCGACTCGTTAGGAAATTCAAACTAGTCGAGCCGAGTCGAGCCAAGTTTGTCACGAGCCGAGCGAGCTAACGAGCCACGAGCTTTCTGTCCACCCCTAATCTGCTCTACTCGTGCTCAACCACGATGTCGTCTGCCGCTGCATTCTCCGCTCATGCTTGAACACCGAGACCAACGAGGTGGTAGCCATAATATTATATCCCTTTTAGTTAACAATTAGCACAATAATTTTGGTAATATAGATTATTTTGTATATTATCTATGTACATACATAGGTGGATCAAATGTATAATAAAAAAATATATTAACTCATATGTTTGCGAAGAATGGTGATAGACGAGTTTACACATAACTGGGATAAAGTGATTTTTTGTTTGAATATAATAGATATTATCATTTAGTATATCAGAGTCTATGTTCTTTTTGATGATATAAATAATCTATTATTCGTATAGTGAATATGATGAGATATAACCTTTTTTATATTCTTTTTATAATCAATAAATAAATTGTTCGGCGGTCTTTCTTTCTAATTGAATAATTTAGGTAGCTGGTCTAGAAGTGCATCCTTTTATTATTTGGTTATTTTCACACATCTTGAACACATGCTAGGCTACTGTACACCTCGGGGTGCATGCATGTCCTTGTCGATCGCTTAATTTGCATGCTACCCAAATACTGTATTTATGGAAATTTCTCAAAACATTAACAAACATATATGTGGAATCATCTATCAATTCACAAATATACACAACTAACTTCAATCTACAGGTCTGTAAAAAAGACAAATCCTAATTAAACTTGTGTGCGCGGCAGCGCGCGCCTGTGTGTTTGCGTTTTTTCAGTAAACTTGGTGCGTGGGCGCATGTGTGATCTTAGGGTTAGGGGCTGCGTACATCTCCATGGCATTATTGATTGGCGAGACAACACAATGGTTCTTGCTATGTCGTTACACTCGTTACTCCTATATCATCAGGTTTTCATGTGGGCGGGTGCAGAAGGCTTAAAAAAAGCACGTGTTTACTAGCCACTCTTCGTCTCGTCGGCGCCCTTCACAAAAGCTTATTGTGATCCGTTGTACGACGGGACGAACGAGCCTACAGTGTTTACACTGTTTGAATCTGACTCCGATTTATCAAGAGAACCGTCTCACATGTACAAATTAATGGTTAATTACCACAGTTCACGTTCGCCTCGTTGGCCCTAGCTAGTTGCACGCACCACGAGGAAATAAACATGTACTACCTGGACGAGTGAATGCGTCATGGGAAATCTTAACTAAAACTGCTTTGGTTCTACGATAGTAGGTAGATGCGTCCAATGCAATCGTTGCAACAACAGCTAGCTACATTTTCCTCCATAGATTGGCACTTCCGAGTACATTAACATTACCATATTGTTGTGACTGTCACGTTTTCGATTGTTTCTCGCGTGACGCACTAACTTGGCTCACTAGCTAGTTTAGCTGGTAGTGGCGGATGCATGTACTTCACACGCACAAGTACTAGTGTATAGTATGGTGCATGTCCATATCATCATGTGTAGCTGTCCAAAGTCCAAACACCAGCAGATTATCTCTTAGGATCCTTGGCTTGTCTTTCTTTACTAGTGCCTACTAATCTCACGTGCTATATCTCAACACTAGGAAAAAAAATGTTCCAAGTCTGGTTTAACTACAAGAAAACAGAGTCCACTGTCAAAAGTCAGAAGAGCGCTTCTTAATCAAACTATGCTAACTGAGCTTATGCGTTCTTTAATTAGCTCGCCAGCGCTAGATTACAGTCAGGGAACTGAAGTCAGAATATACATTTCAGGCCATCAGATCACTACACTAGTTATGTTCAACCACAAGAACAGTGTGCTATCTACTACAACTAGCCACAGTGCTGTAGTCACCGGTCAAAAAGTACTACACGAGAATCTCCATGGTCATGCGTGCGAACAATTAAAAGCTCCAAGATTGTCTATTGAAACTCTGAAAATAAAGTGATCCACAAGCAGATCCAGTATACACGCACAAAACAGAATTGAAAGGTGTTCTAGCTACCGTCAATCAGCAGGCTGATGTTATACTACACCAAATACCAGAGAATTAATTTGTAAGACTACCCCATTGTTTAGGAATCCGTCTGTGGAAAACAAACTTCACATGGAAAGGAGAAAAGAAATGGCGCAAGTACAGGTCCAAGCAGGGCAACCACCACCACCACCCCGCATATCTCTCGGGTCAAAAGTGCGTCTTAAACAAATCGCTGAACCAAACCCGGGTCAAGTTAAATATGCAAGGCGCGCCCAATGATCTCATCTGCCGACGACGATGACGGAAAGCTAGCTAGAGCCCAACGCTTTTCTGCTAGCAGATCGCTCACATTCACAGGACCGATGAGCTCTAGAGTCTAGAGCGTCTAGATGATGGATCTGTACGCTAACTACCGCCATGTCAGCCAGATAAACTCCAGGGATTAATCTGTTCACAGACAGACGCTCCAGTCGGCGGCTCGCTAGCTAGCATGTGATGTTAACGTACGGGCTTACGTGTGCACGCAGTAGATGGAAGGAAGAGCTCGTAGTAGTAGGTAGATTAACTAACAAAAGGGACAAAACTGAAAGCTCGCGTACCATTTGCTTTGGTGATATGGAGGAACACATGCGTGGGCGGCTGGGCTCGCGCGCGCGCGTGCTGTACATGCAGGATGAGCCAAAAAAACCCTTCCCCTCCTGTAACGATCTAGCTGCAGGGTAGTAGTACCTACGTGCTGGACGCGGACTAGCACAGCAGTAGAAAAACGTGCTTGCGCGCGGGCGCGGCTTGCGACGACGAGATAAGGAGGGGGAGGGGGGGGGGGGGGGGGGGGGGGCGGGGCGCCGTACACGTCCGGGCGTGTGGGATTACTCTCGATCGGCGTGGTGCAGTGCAGGAGCAGGACGGCCGGTGCGCCGCGTGGTGTTTCCTTTGGTTTGATTCGGATGAGATCGGCGGGGTTTTAGCGCGGTTCTCCTCGACCTAATGGCTTAGCTGTGGCCTCTCTCGTACGTGCCGTGCCATACGTCGTGCGTGTCACTGGTGGAGAAATCATTTTTGATCGGTCGGCCGAAATCCACAATAGCTCCGGATCCATTTAAAACCGGTACTAAAGATGATTTTTAGTCTCGGTTGGTGGCTACAGTGGGCATACCAACCGGGACTAAAGATCATTTTTAGTCCCGATTGTAGAGATGTCAGACGTTGTCAGGGCCCCCGGGATATTAAGTCCCGGTTGGTGTTAAAGATCCTAACTTACCAACCGGAACTAAAGATCCCCCTCTTTATATATGCCTTCTTCCTTCTCCAGCCCGAGAGCAAGCTTCAAAATTTCTCAAAGAAAGATGGGAGGTCATGCCAAAATTTCTTGTGAAATTTTTTTAGTGATTATATACAAATCAGAGGTGTCTAAAAGGTTAGTAACTTCATTTTCCAATGTTTTTTGTTGTTATATTACTTTTGGAGCTATGTTTCACACATTTTTTTCTCCAAAACTTTGTTGTAAGTTAATGAGAGAGAAAATTTGTGTAGGGAAGAAGAATATATAGAAATTTTATTCTCATAGTTTAAAATATGATGAACATTAATCTTAAAAAATAGAAAACAAACTAAATTAAAAATTAAGAGAAGTACAACATTAATATTAGTTTAGAACTTCAAAAATTGTTAATAAGAATTGCTTGTCGAAAGAGTTTTTAATTATTTTATCATTACTGTTTGACTGTCATTATTGTACGAAAATTTATTTATCTACGATTTTTTTTATTTCATGTAGATGGATCGGCAATGGATGTACGCTGACCGGCGATCCAAAGAGTTTATCGAGGGCGTGCATTATTTTTTGAGAGTGGCCGAAGCTAACAAGCGTAACGGTTTTATTTGTTGTCCATGCAATAAGTATAAGAACCAGAAAGAATATTCTGCATCCAGGACTATTCATTTCCACTTGTTTGAGTCGGGGTTCATGCCAAGCTATAATTGTTGGACATCCCACGATGAGCAAGGGGTTGAAATGGAAGAAGGTGAAGCGGAGGACGAGAACATTCCCGACTGGGCTCAGTACGCTGGATTTGAAGGAAATCAAACGGGCGAGGTGGATAGGGATGCTGGCGATAACGATGCTGTGGATGATCTTGGTCAGATGCTGCAGGACGCAAAGGAGGACTGTGAAAGTGAAAAGGGGTCCCATAAATTGGAGCGGATGTTAGAGGACCACAGAATGTCGTTGTATCCAGGTTGCGAGCAGGGGCACAAAAAGTTGGATACCACTCTGGAGTTCTTGCAATGAAAGGCAAAAAATGGTGTTAGTGACAAGGCATTTGGCGATTTATTGAAACTCATCAAGAACATTCTTCCGGAGGGAAACAAATTGCCCGAGACAACGTACGAGGCTAAGAAGATAGTCTGCCCTCTAGGACTGGAAGTTCAGAAGATTCACGCATGTCCGAATGATTGTATCCTATATCACGGTGAGGAGTACGAGAACCTAGAAGCATGTCCTGTTTGAAAAGCACTACGATACAAGATTAGACGAGATGATCCAGGTGAGGTTGACGGGCAGCTAACGAAGAAGAGAATTCCTGCTAAGGTGATGTTGTATTTCCCTATAATACCACGGCTAAGGCGTTTGTTCAGGAACAAGGGGAATGCTAGAATGATGCGTTGGCACGCTGAAGAACGTCAACAGGACGGGATGTTGAGACACCCCGCCGATGGTTCGCAGTGGCGAAACATCGACAGAAAATTTAAAGACTTTGGAAAGGACGCACGAAACATACGGTTTGGTTTAAGTACGGATGGCATGAATCCTTTTGGAGAGATGAGCAGCGGCCATAGCACTTGGCCCGTTACGATGTGTATCTACAACCTCCCCCCTTGGCTATGCATGAAGAGGAAGTACATAATGATGCCGATTATTATTCAAGGCCCCAAGCAACCTGGTAACGACATCGATGTGTTCCTAAGACCACTGGTCGAAGATCTTAAACTGTTGTGGAAGAAGGAAGGTGTCCCCGTGTGGGACGAGGACAAACAGGAGGAGTTTAACCTATGAGCGCTGATGTTCGTAACCATCAACGATTGGCTTGCACTTAGCAACCTATCCGGGCAGTCCAACAAGGGGTACAAGGCTTGCACACACTGTATGGATGAAACAGAAAGTATGTATCTTAAGCACTGTAGGAAGGTTGTGTACATGGGTCATCGTCGATTCCTTGCAGCAAACCACCCGGTACGGAAGAAAGGCAAGCACTTTGAACATACGGCGGACCGCCGTACGAAGCCTAAACATCGCAGCGGGAAAACAGTGTTTGCTATGGTTAAAGATCTTAAAGTAGTGTTTGGAAAGGGGCCTGGCAGCCAGCCTATAGAGAGCGAAGATGGTCACGCGGCGATGTGGAAAAAAAACTCCATATTTTGGGAGTTACCCTATTGGGAATTCTTGGACGTCCGCCACGCAATCGACGTGATGCACCTCACTAAGAACCTTTCCGTAAACCTTCTTGGCTTCCTAAGTGTATATGGAAAGTCGAAAGATACACTAGAAGCACGTAATGATCTGAAGCATATGGAACAACGCGGCGACCTTCACCCGGAACCACAGGAGAAAGGCAGCCATTACTTGAGTCCAGCCAGCTACACTCTTAGCAAGGCAGAGAAGGAAAGTATGTTTCAATGCTTGGAGAGCATCAAGGTACCGTCTGGATACTCCACGAATATAAAGCGAATAATAAGCACGAAGGAGAAGAAGTTCACAAACCTAAGGTCTCATGACTGTCACGTGTTGATGACACAGCTGCTACCAGTTATAATACGGGGTATCCTCCCAGACAATGTCCGGGCAACAATAACTAAGCTATGTTCTTTCATGAACGCAATTTCGCAGAAGGTCATCGATCCGGATAGGTTAGAAGCCCTTCAGAATGATGTGGTGCAATGTCTTGTCTGCTTTGAGTTGATATTTCCACCTTCATTTCTCAATATAATGACGCATCTGCTTTGTCACCTAGTGAAAGAGATCGGTATTCTCGGCCCTGTGTTCCTACATAACATGTTTCCTTTCGAGAGGTATATGGGCGTTCTGAAGAAATATGTTCGTAACCGTGCTCGTCCAGAGGGAAGCATCGCCACGGGGTATGGAATAGAGGAGGTCATTGAATTTTGCGTAAAATTTATTGAAGACCTTCGCCCAATCGGGGTACCTGAATCACGCCATGAAGGGAGACTACGGGGAAAGTGGACTCTCGGAAGGAAAGCAATAATGACGGTAGACAACAATTTATTTCGTAAAGCCCATTTCACGGTTCTGCAACAATCTTCATTGGTGGCTCCTTACATCGAGGAGCACTTGGCTCTAGTTCATGCTAGAAACATCGGTTAGTCCGATGCATGGATTACACGGCATTACATTGATACTTTCTCCGCGTGGCTGCGACAACATCTCATGGGTAACGAGACGATTAACCAACAACTGGCCTTCCTGGCGAGGGGACCATCTGGCTCGATCGCGACATTCCAAGGATATGAAATCAATGGGTACACATTCTACACGAGAGCCCAAGACATGAAGAGCACGAACCAGAACAGTGCTGTTCGTATCGATGCCATAGGACACGATGGTACAACTGGCACGTATTACGGTGCCATCGAGGAGATATGGGAACTTGACTATGGACCTCTCAAGGTTCCTCTGTTCCGGTGCCAATGGGTTAGGTTGACTGGTGGAGGCGTAACGATTGATGACAGTGGGATGACAACGGTTGACCTTAACAAGGATGGATACTCGGACGAACCTTTTGTCCTTGCCAATGACGTAACGCAAGTTTTTTACGTGAAAGACATGTCTAGCAAAGGAAAAAAGGGCAAAGGGCCTGACGAGCCGAAGCGCCATGTGGTTCTCCCAGGCAACAGAAAAATCGTCGGAGTAGAGGACAAGACTGACGAGGATTACGATCAGTTTGATGGGCAACCCCCTTTCACCTTGACGGTTGACCCTAGCATCCTCCTATCAAACGAAGACACCCCTTACTCACGTAGTGATCACAAGGAAGGAACAATAGTGAGGAGAAAGTACGTGCGGACAACCGTCACCGCCGATCTATTGCCGAATTGTTGTAAACTATTTTGGATGTATTGAATATGCTAGTTATATATGATTAATTACAATTTTTGACAATTTAATATCATGCATATACTAATTATATACAATTATTAGAATTTTTAAAAGTTTTAAATCATGGATGTGGGATTTACATATGTTAGTTATAATTTTTAACAATTTAATATCATGCATATGCTAATTATATATGATTATTAGAATTTTTAAAAGTTTTAAATCATGCATGTGGGATTTACAGATGTTTGTTACAATTTTTAACAATTTAATATCATGCATATGCTAATTATATATGATTATTAGAATTTTTAAAAGATTTAAATCATGCATGTGGGATTTACATATGTTAATTAGAATTTTTAATGCATTATTTACTATTTTAGAAACATATATGCAACGAAATTCAATATTCAGTGCTATTAACTTTAGTCCCGGTTCTTAACTCTAACCGGGTTTAAAAAAGAATTTGGAAATAGCGGTAAAATATCTTTACTCCCGGTTGGTGAGAAGAACCGGGAGTAAAGATATCTTTAATCCCGGTTGTTGTTGAACCGGGATTAAAGATATCTTTACTCCCGGTTCTTCTCACCAACCGGGAGTAAAGATCTGGGGGTATATATATTCCCGGTGCGCCCTCGTCTTCTCCACCAACACTTAGACGTTTTTCCATTGAGATCGAGCATCGGCTTCTCCTTCGCCGCCACTGCCTAGGGCAACCACGCGCCGACGCCGTCGTTGTCTCTCACCGTCGCCTGGCGGTCCTCGCCGCCTCCGCCGCAAACGCCGCCGCCGCGTCTTTGGGTGAGAGCCCCCGCCCTCTCTCTCTCTCTCTCGATGTAGCTCTCTGTCTCTCTCTCTTTCGCCGACGAACGCCGACGAAGCCGACGCCGACGTACACCGCCGGGCCGCTACGTTACGCCGCCGCCGCGGCACGCCGCCGCCGCGCCCCCACGCCATCGGGCCCCCATGCCACCGCCGTGGCCCGCCGCCGCCGCGCCCCCATGCCGCCGGGCCCCCACGCCACCGGACCGTGCCCCCACCGCCGCGAGACGCCGCCGCCGCGAGACGACGCCGCCGCTGCCACGCCGCCGCCGCTGCCACGCCGCCGCCGCGCCCCCACGCTGCCGGGCCGGCCCACGGCGCCGGACCGCGCCCCCACCGCCGCGAGACGCCGCCACCGCGAGACGATGCCGCCGCCGCCACGCCGCCGCCGCCCCCACGCCGCCGAGCCGGCCCACGGCGCCGGACCGCGACCCCACCGCTGCGAGACGTTGCCGCCGCGAACGAACGTGACCAAACGCGAACGAATGTGAACGAACGCGAACGAACGCTTAACGAACGCGAACGAACGCGAACGTTCACGTGAACGAACGCGAACGAACGTGACTGAAACGAGAACGAACGTGAGTGTTAGTGAACGAACGCGAACGAAGGTGAACGAACGCGAACGAACGCTTAACGAACGCGAAGGAACGTGAACGAACACGAACGAAACGTTAAAGAAACGTGAACGAACGCGAACAAAACGTGAACGAACATGAACGAACGCGAACGAACGTGACTGAAACATGAACGAACGTGAGTGTTAGTGAACGAACGCGAACGAACATGAATGAAACGTGAACGAACGTGATTGAAACATTAACAAACGTGAATGCACTTGAACTAAAAGTGTGAGAACGAATGCGAGCGAAATGTGTACGAACGAGATAAGTAAACTATTGTTGAACTTAGCATATATATATATATGATTATATATACTTGAAAACGTGAAATACATTATATGTTCCTTTGCATTTAGACTAATACATTTGTTTTGCATGTTGCAGAGAAGACGTCGTCGTCGTCGTCCCTCAAGCCGAAGTGGTAGCTAGCCCTCGAAGGAATTCGCGCAGGCAAGTGATGTAAAGATGTGATTGTTAGAGATATAATATAAGATTGTTAGATTTCTAATATAAGATTATTAGATTATTAGAGTTAGCATATGTGAGTGTTAGAGATTATTAGATTATTAGACTTAGCATATTTGAGTGTTAGAGATAGTTAGAGATTTAATATAAGATTGTTAGAGGTTTATTATACGAAACTTAATTAGACTTAGCATATGTGAGTGTTAGAGATTTAATATAAGATTATTAGAGATGTAATATTCGAAACATATTTGATTGTTAGAGATTTAATATAAGATTATTAGAGATGTAATATTCGAAACTTAATTAGACTTAGCATATATGATTATCTACCGTACAAATACACGACACCTAGACTTAGCATATTTGAGTGTTAGAGATAGTTAGAGATTTAATATAAGATTACTAGAGGTTTAATATACGAAACTTAATTAGACTTAGCATATGTGAGTGTTAGAGATTTAATATAAGATTATTAGAGATGTAATATTCGAAACATATTTGATTGTTAGAGATTTAATATAAGATTCTTAGAGATGTAATATTCGAAACATATTTGATTGTTAGAGATTTAATATAAGATTATTAGAGATGTAATATTCGAAACTTAATTAGACTTAGCATATATGATTATCTACCGTACAAATACACGACACTTAGACTTAGCATATATGATTATTTGAGTTTTAATACAAGATTAGTAGAGTGTTAATATTACGCTTAGCAAATATTTCTTCTATGAACAGATGGCTGATCGCGATGAGGAACAGATACTGTACGATACAATCGCATCGGGAAGCAGCCAGTACTGGAACGAAGAAGAGGGGAACGAGGATCCAAACCAGTACTTGAACAAGGAGGGGAACGCGGAGAGGGATGCAGAGGGGAACGAGGAGGAGAACGTGGAGAGGGATGCGGAAGGGAACGAGGAGGAGGCTAGTGGAAGTCATCCCTCCGCTGGACAGAAGAGGGCACGCGGACAACAAGGTGCCGCGAAGAAGATAGAGGGTCGGCACATCATAACTGAGGTGGACGCAGACGGCCGACCTAGTGCCCCGACACAAGCAGCCAAGAATTTTGTACACCACAGCGGTTGGGTTGTGAGGGATAACGTGCCTGCCAGCAAGGTGTACTGGCGCAGAACAAGGGCACGCGGGGGTGATGACAGCTTTGTCCCGGAATCAGAGAAAGAGATGCTGTGGACCACAATGCTCGAGACGTTCACGGTCCCTGCGGGTACAGAGAACATAGTGAAACAGTGGACTCTTAAGAAAATGGCAGAACAGTTCCAGACCTTCAAGGGAGATCTGTACCGGAAATACATCCTGAAGGGGTAGACACTGAACTTCGACGTATTTCCGAAGCTAAGGGATCACTGGGACGAGTTCGTTGCTTACAAGACAGGTCAAGAAGGGCAGGCGATGATGGAAAGAAACAAAGAAAATGCCGCCCAGAAGAAAGTACTATCACCACTTGGGGTCAGACGACTATAGCGTCCCGATGCCGAAGTGGGAGGAGATGGAGGCAAGCTTGCTTGAGAGGGGTATCGAACCGGCCACCGCTAAATGGCCTGATCGATCGAAGTTCTGGTACTATGCTCACGGTGGAACGCTCAACCCAGTTGATGGCTCCTTGGTCTTCAGCGATCAGATACGCGAGGCTGCGAATCGACTAACGGACACAGTGGAAGCCTCTTCTCAGGGCACGTTCCGACCCGACAGAGAGAAGGACGAGCTGTCACTCGCCCTACAGACTCCCGAGCATCCAGGACGAACACGAGGGAAAGGCGTGATTCCCTGGAAGATGGGATTCAAGGAGGACATCCACACGTACAGGAATCGGATGAGGAGTAAGAGAGATACCGAGGTGAAGATTGCAGATCTTGAGTACAGGGTATCGAGCTACGAGCTCAGCATGCAAGAGGAGGTGGCCCGGAAGGTGGATGAACGCATGGCAGCACATCGGTCACACGATCCCCAGCCGTACATACCTCCTCCAATGGTCAGCCCATCAGGCAATCGTAGCAGCTGCGCCTCAACGGGGCAGGTAGTATCACATAGCATGGACGCCATGCAAACCCAGGACGAAACCACCTGCCCCGTTGATGAGATCACGCATCGGACACCATGTGAGCTGCATATTCCCTTCAAGAACTTATCAATCAAGGTATGCTCGATGTAATATATGATTTTTGACTCGTACGTTCCGCAAGTTGCTGCTTAGGTTGATTACTAATAGATAACCTCTCATCACGTGAAGGTGGCGTCGGGAATGGCCATCCCAACAGACATTTCAGGGACTTACCACTGCAGGCTGATTCCAGCAGAATACTCGAGGGTCGAAGTTGAGCTGGTGGAAGCCGTGTACGAGGACCTCGAGTTGGACTACCCAGGAGGAGACGGTGAGACGCATCTACGAGACACAAGCCACGCCATTATATTATGGCGCAAGCGGTACATCATCCTCCCTGGGCGACAAGCGGCGTCTCGTGCACCATCTCCTCCGGCTCCGCCGTCTCCTCCTGCACCATCTCCTCCGCCTCCTCCGCCACCTCCTCCTGCACCATCTCCTCCGCCTCCTCCGCCTCCTCCTGCACCATCTCCTCCGGCTCCTCCGCCACCTCCACCTGCACCATCTCCTCCGCCTCCTCCTCCACCGTGTCCGCCTGCACCTCCCAAGACAAGGTCTCGCCAAGCTCCACCTCCTGCCAGCACAAGGGCAACGAAGAAGGCCAAAGTTGACACCACCAAAAACAAGGAGCCGCCGTACGGTTGCAGTCAAGAGGAGCTTGACGCTTATGTGGCAAGAGAAGTGAAGAGGCAACTCAAGCCTCGGAGTCCTGAAAAGAAGATACCTATTGACTCGAGCGTGAAGAATTTCTTCAAGGGAATGTCCACCGCAAACAAGGAGGCCTTAAAGCTATCGGACTATGACCGAACACTTAGGAAAGCCTATTACAAGAAGTCCAAACCAGTTCCTTAGCTTGGAGAACAACCACACCAAGTGGTCGAGCCGTTGGTGACCAGCGAAGACTTTGGCATAACGGATTTCATTTCGGACACCGATCTAACCATGGCTCAGTTGGTTGGAGGCGCACCAATCCCGAAGGCGGAAGTGGCATACAAGCTTGAACTCAGTAAACCGCTTGTCAGGCCTGAGCAGCTGCAATCCCTACCGACACAAATGTACAAATTCCATGAACGGTACATGGAAATGAGCGCCAATGGTAGAGAGATGTTCGGAGCAAGGATCAGAAACCCCGACTTCTTGCAAGGAGAAGATGTTCTATGGATCCATTTCAAGGATGTCTTCGATCTGTACCATCGGGACACTCTCGACGTCTCTCTTCTGAGCGCATGGATTTTGTAGGTATCTTTGAGTTCGATTTGTTTCGTTCAATAATTAGCTCATGGCATATATGTAAGCAATAATAATTTCCTTTCATTGTCGTAGAATGGAGATTCAAAGGGCCCGACGGCGGGGGGTTTACGATACTGGGTTCATCGACCCTCGGAAAATCAATACCGAAATGCTCGACAAGTACGAGAAAGACACAGAGGACAATCTCGTCCATCTCCTAATGCAGCAGCATTTCAAGACATTCATACTATTGCCGTACAACACAGAGTGAGTTTTTATTGTCGTTCGAACAAATTTCATTCCCATACATATAACATGTACATTCTGATATTTATCTCATCTCACGCATATTCCAGATTCCACTGGGTCCTGTTCTTTTTCGACTTGGACGCATGCAGAGCCACTGTGTACGACTCAATGAATAAAGAGGAGAAGGTTTTTGACAAGGTCTTCCAACTGATAGAAGGTAATATAATGCCATCTATTTCAAAGTCGCGGGACTCTGTTGCTATTATGTTGATCTTGGGTAATATTTAATTAATCATAGCTTGCAACTGCATATGTAGGGCTTGGGATCGGTTCCGTCAATTGGTCCGCGGGACTTGAAAAGAAAAACTTGGACGGAGGTTTCATTTTCCAGTGAGTACACATGATCCAAAATTATATTGAATTGAATCTCTAGTTACAGTTAATATAAAGAGTATATTAAATCTCTCATCATTTCTCATGTAGTGTGCAAAGCAGGACAAGGGAACTAACTTATGCGGCTACTACGTATGCGAGTATGCCCACTGCCTATCAAACTAAATATACACCACACGAGAGCTCGATGTACGTATACATAAACCATTCAAAATTTCATTGCGTATCGATTTGTTAAGTTGTTTATTAATTTCATATATTGATATGTCATTATTTTTCGAATGATAGCGTATTCACATGAGGGAAAAACTCCCACACAAGGATTTTATCACGGCTGTTCAAGGACAACTGATGGGGTTCATCAACGAAGAAGTCCTTAATCCCGATGGTGAATTCTACTACGATGGATCGACAATTCGTAACGTCGGTCCTTCCTCTTCTGACGTAACGTAGGCGTCGAAGTTATAGCTATAGCTAGCGAGCAAATGAATTGTACTATACATGCATGTATATGTGTGTGTGTATATATATATATAATCAACCATACAGCAAACAGGGCCATACAAATAAAAAAAATGGTACATAGATCTTTAATCCCGGTTGGTAACACCAACCGGGACTAAAGATCGATCTTTAGTCCCGGTTATGTCACCCGGGACTAAAGATCGCTATCTTTAGTCCCGGATTTATAGTTCCGGTTGGACAACAGGGACTAAAGGGGGTTACGAACCGGAACTACAAACGATTTCTCCACCAGTGTGTAGCCACGTTAAGCTGCACAGTGGGGCGCCCGTGCGCGGAGGAGGCTACTACGGGCCTGTTCGGTGTGACTGGATAGCAGCCAGCCGCTACAGTAGCAACATGCAATTTCTACATAACCGCTGCAGCACATGATGATCCAATGGGACCCGTAGCCCGCATGTTGATCTGTGTACCTAGGCGTGAAACGTGATAGGTTGGGGAACGGTTATTGAATCGCTACCGCGTGCGCATACCGATCGTGATCGATTTAGCTGGAGCTGCGCAAGGGACATTATTCAATCTAGCAGTGCGACATCCCGGCATGCACCATCCCCCGTGGGACACTAAACCCTCGTAATAGAGTCCCGATTGATAATTCGATATGGATGCCGGCTGACCCTCCGCTAACAAGTTTTAATTCATATGCCTGTTTAATTTTCTTTCACTAGTATGAAAAATGTTATCGTGCTACTATATCGCAAAATAATTACATTTCAAAATAAATTAAAGACAGATTAGCAACAAATATAATTTACCGTAATAATCCTATTTAATAGCCGTATTGCATGCACATGTTCCATACATACACTTGGTTAAAGACTTGGTTAAAGGAAGGTTGAGACCATAAGCCAACTTAATTGCTATTCTTGATTAAAAGGCAGTATTTCACATCAATGAAACTACAATTATTTTAGATTAAATGATAGAAATGTACTCCTCTGTCTCAGAAAAAATTTCAATTCTAGTATATATCTGGACATCATATATATGGGGTAAAGCTAATGGGCGATCGATCGCTCCAGGTGATGGACCCCAATCCCCTCCCTATACGGCTCCTCTCCCTCTTCTTCTCCCCTTCTTCTCTTCCTACTACACCATAAATTTTTTAAAAAAATAAAAAAAAACAGTTAGAAAAATTTATGTATAGAAATACTATATTAAAAAAATATTTGAATTCAAATTTAAATTTGAATCGGGTATATAAACTTTTGACTTATAAACTTTGCTTCTATAAACTTTAGATGTATATAAAATGCTATATATATATATATATATATATATATATATATAAATATTTGAATTCAAATTCAAATTTGAATCGGATATATAAATTTTTAACTTATAAACTTTGGGTCTCTAAACTTTAGGTGTATAGAAATACTATATTTAAAATAAATTGAATTCAAATTTAAATTTTGAATCGGGTATATAAACTTTTGACTTATAAACTTTGGTTCAATAAACATTAGATATATAGAAAATACTATATATATAAAATATTTGAATTCAAATTCAAATTTGAATCGGATATCTAAACTTTTGACTTATAAACTTTGGGTCTCTAAACTTTAGGTGTATAAACTTTAGATGTGTAAATTTGAGATGTACAAACTTTAGATATATAAATTTACTAAAATAAGAAAGTAATACAGTGACAAAAAAGAAAACCACGCAGAGGAGGAGGGGGAGATCGCCCTGATCTCTAGGGCGATCGATCGCCCTACATTTTCAAGATTGGATTTTTTTTTAGGATGGAGTAATTATTTTAGAACAGAGGTTGTGCATGTTAACGACCCTCAAAACTTATAAGTTGTCCACATGCATTCTCGTCTTTAAACAAAAATATACCCCTAGTATCTCGGCCCAGCATCCGTCTCAGGGCATACTTTGCACCTCTTGATTGGCGACTCCCGAAAATTAGCATCAACATTAGGGACATCGCATAAAATTAAGTTAGGAGGTTATAATGACATCGACAATGATAATGTAAGAAGGTAGTAATTATTCCCTCCGTTATAAAATATAATAAGTTTTGGTTTTCAGAAATTGTTCCAAAATATAATAACTTTTCTATCAGTATTCTCTTTCCAACCAATCATACCTCTCCACCATTCAATTTTTTCACTTACTTCTATTTTTCAACCAATCACAATCTTCTCTTATTTAATTCTACTTACTTTTATAGTACCCATGTTTAACTCTACAAATTTTTATATTCTATGACAAGATAGTAGTAAATAGAGTTCACCAACATCACCCATGGCTGCATTGCTTAATTAGGTTATGTTCAGGAGGTGAGGTTGGGAGCTCACCTCCCGCACACTCAAATCGACATATTTTCTTATAATTAACTACTCCCTCCGTCTCAAAATATAAGAACCTAGGACCGAATCTATCCGGATTCGTATTACTAGAAAATGTCCCATCCGCTCCTAAATTCTTATATTTTGCATTTTTTGAAGAAAAATCTATACGAAAGTTGCTTTTAAAAATTATATCAATCTATTTTTCAAAAAAAAAAATACTTAGCAACTTTTGTATATATATATTTTTTTAAAAAAACGCACCGTTTAGTAGTTTAAAAAGTGTGCGCACGGAACACAAGAGAGAGGAGTTGGGGATAAATACTGCCGAACACTGCCTTAGAGCAGGTACAATAGCAGGCTATAAGCCAGCTACAAACATATTTTAAGAAGATAAATAAGGAGAGAGAAAAGCAACGGGCTACAGATTTATAGCCAGCTGTAGCACGGACTCCAAGACGCAATGTGTGTATGATATATGGGATCAGATATTAATAGTGTAGTATATACTATTATATGAATGAGTTATTAGATTGGCTATAGATAAATTAGAGATAGTAGTTAGCTATACTATTAAACTTGCTCTTAATGCACTAGCATTAGAAGAAGCCAAAGAGGATTATGACCTCGTTCAGAACTAGGAGTTCCCATCCTCTTCTTCCTCGTTCTCTACGCGCATACTTATCGAACTACTAAACAATATGTTATATATAAAAAAGTTATTTTAAAAATATTATAACCTATTTTTCTTAAAAAAATTAATACTTAATTATTTATACACTAAGTTACATCGTTTTCTGTGTGGGACATGTAAGTTATGAACATAGCCATATGTGCGGGGACCAAAGAAAGAAGGTTGAGGAGGACAAATCCTTTCGAAAGAGTTGGATTGGATCGAATCAAGCAGATGATGAAACAGTGCACCACGAGAAAGGGAGAAATATCACAGAGAGAACTATTGAATGGTTACATAGCCACTCTTTTTCTGAGCCTATTGGTGGTAAGTGGGGATGAGGTGGTTTTTTTAACCGCTATATGTATTGACTTTGTTTTTTAAGCGGGAAGTGAAAATTGCATGTTTTTGTTTTAAAAAAAGTTAGGATGAGAAGGTGGTGCAGCGGCCTCTAAACTGTTTAACTGCCCTATATCATCTTTTGCTTTTTTTTTATCAACCCTCAATATTGTACCACCTTCCAATGTAATTTACGATTGACCTTTCATTGTTTTGATCAGTGATCACTCATCTCACTAGTATGTTGTATAGCTCTACTCGTGATCACACCGTTTTATCATTTTTCACGCTTCAGCAATATAAATATTGATATAACTTTGTCAAACACTGTGAATGAATTTGCTCTAATTTAGCATCTATCACGGTCAATCAGAGTATTTACCACAATAATTGAAATATACAAAGCAGCTAGATAGTTACTCCTACCGTTAATTATTTTTCAAACTCAGACGTGTGCTGTTTCTATGTGAATGCAGGCCAGCCAACCGCCCAACCCCAAAAGGCTGTTTAGCACACCTGGTATTGTTGTCGGTTGCTTGTCACCCTTTTCTATGAGGGGAATGAATTCGTCAGCAGAGGGGGGAAAAAAGATAATGGGACGCGCTGCGGCTAACGATCGCTTTCAGGCTTTCCACTCTCTCCACTCCAGTCCAAATCTAGCAACAAGACAACCCCAAGTTTCATGCACCTCCGCGGGGATAAGCCACCTAGCTCTCCTAGTCACACACACTGGGAGTACTTCAAATGTTTTCATGTGAGCTGATCTGATAAGGGAAGGCAACAGATTGTCTCTTCTGTTTGGAAAATTCCAAGCGCTTCAGTACACTAATCCGCTCAGAACTTCAGAAGCATTAGCAACCAGATGTCCTTCAAAACTTCCATCAATAAACCCCGACGCCTAGAGCGATATTTAAGCGAGCAACTGCCAGTATTAAACGTGCACAGACGTCACCTCCATGATACTACAAGGTCAATTATAAGCATAGGCCAATGGGATGCGCAAGTTATCTTGCGTTCTCATCAACCTTATCTGTGGCAGAATCGCCAAAACCAACAGCCCAATCACAGGTAGAATCTCTCCCTCCATCCCTGCTTAAAAAAAGAAGCACCACCACGCTTTCTCGTTATCCCTAGCGACAGCGAAGCCACGCATGGCGCTTCTCTCCCATCCCTCTCCTCGCCGCATTATTCAACAAGTAGTAGTACTAGTGGTCGCAAGCATGGCCATATACATGCCCTGGTCAGATTAGAGAGAGACAGAAACAGCAGCAGCAGCAGCAGCAGCTGGATGAGGAGAGTGATCGAAATGAATGAGAGCCGAAACGAAACGAAACGAAAAGAAGCGGCCAATGGCAATGCCAGCGGTCAGCACCCGTCCTAACAACAGCTGCAGATTGTTCTCATCAGGGGGAATGCACTTGGCCCATGTGAACGCCACGCCCCCTACCTCATCCGCCTGCCCCGCTGCCGGGCCCACCCCTCGAAGCACCGTACCACAGCGACACCTGCTAGCTTTGTCCATGCTTCGCTTCCTACAACAGTACAGGCAGCCTGCAAGCCTGATGCCCTGATCAGCGATCACACACCACGCGTGGTCGCGTGCTGCGGGTTCCTGTATACTACTACAGTACCATCCTTACTATACAGGTAATCTGAAATAGTGCTAAGCAGCTTGCCGAAGTTCAAACACAAACCTATACTGTAGCTGACACATTGGACGTTTCACATTTTTATCTGCAATGAAGAATGTACTAGGGCTGTGTTTAGTTCCTTTCAAAGTTAAAAGTTTAGGTTGAAATTGATACGATGTGACTGAAAAGTTGTGTGTATGACATGTTAATGTGATGTAAAAAGTTAAAAGTTTGAATCTAAACACAGCCTACGTACTCCAGTAGATGAGATACGGGCAGTTGGTCGCGTTTCACAACACCTCCTGTACGGAGTGGTGGTGACCCAGGTATGCATGGAATTGTGCATGAAAAAGTACGAATTACCCCCCGAATTATCATGGTCGTCCGAATTACCCCCTAACCACAAAATAAGACATTCTTCATCCCAACTATACAAATCGGACGAATTACCCCCCTCGACCTAATCCGTGGTGGTTTTGGTCTACGTGGCGTACACGTGGCAGTACAGTCAGCATTTTTATTTTTTAAAACATAGTAGGGCCCACCTGTCATATACACGCACTCTCTCACTCTCCCTCTCTCGGCGAGCACGGCAGCCCGCGGCGGGTCCAGCATCGTCGTCATCGTGGTCCTGCACGGTGGATTCATCCGAGGTCGCCGTCACCTCCCCTTCTCCACCACCATCCCGGCCTCAGGTGCAGCGACGGCGGTCTCGGGAGCCACGGCTTCCGCCAGCGGCAGCTCCTCGTCAGCGAGGGGACGAGCCGTCGTTGCCGTGCCGCACCGTCTCCGTCGCCGCCGTACGTCGCCGTCGCCGCGGGGTCGGCATGGGACGACACACAGAGCTTCGTGATGCGCGCGCTGTCGAGCACCATTTCGTGGCCGCTCCCACCTCCGCGTCCCGCGCCCCCGCGCGACGGCGTCAGCCGTCCACCGCCCGTCCCGCGCACTGCCTTACGCCGCAGGCCTCCGCGCCTCGCCCGCCACCCGCAGCCGCCTCCGCGCCCGCCACCCGCCTCCGCCCCCGCCCGCTGCCCACCGCCGGCCTCACCTCCGCGCCCGCCAGCCGCGGCCTCTTCTGCCCGCCTCCTTCCTCGTCTCCTCTCCCTCCTCCCCCAGCCGTCCTCCTCCCCCTCCCGCCGCCCACCGTCCTGCATCGCCTCCGCTCCCTCCATCCTCTGCCTCGGCGCCCGCCTCCTTCCTCACCTCCACTCCCACCGCCCCCAGCCGCCTACCGCCCTCAGCCGCCGTCTAGGCCGAGCGGCGACGCGGCAGCAGCACCACCACACCGCGGCGCCTCCGCCGCCGCCCCCGCAGCGCCGCCCTCAGCCGCTGCCCCCGCCTGCCTTTGACCCCGAGAGAGAGAGGAAGAGTGAGGAGAGTGAGAGAGAGAAGAGAGAGAGGATGAGTGAGAGAGAGAGAGAGCGCGTATGACAGGTGGGTCCCACATTTTTTTTTATAGAATGCTGACTAGACTGCCACGCGTACGCCACGTAGACCAAAACCACCACGGATTGGATCGAGGGGGGTAATTCGTCCGGTTTGTATAGTTGAGGGTGAAGAATGTCCGGTTTTGTAATTTAGGGGGGTAATTCGGATGACCGCGATAGTTCGAGGGGGTAATTCGTACTTTTTCCAATTGTGCATCTACTCTTCTCTTTACAAAACAAATTCACCAAGAATCGAGCCTTCAGTCGTGTTGGTTTATTTTTAGAATAAAGAGAGCACCTCCTATATACATGTCATCTATGTACCGGATAATATTACACATCACGCACGTCACGCTATAAAGTGGAGGAATATTGAAAGGAAGAAGTGGTAAAATGGTGTGGTGAAGTGCAAGACCGTATTTTTCTTTACTGGTATACACTCTTTGTCCAAAAAAAATTTTTCTATGTCCATATTCATGTATAAAGATTATCTTATTGGGGATGAAGGGTGTGCTAGTTATGGGCTCTCAAAAATCTGAAAAGTATCATTTCTTTCTATCTTTTTTACCACTTTAAACAATGGCATACTCCATCTATTAAAAAATAGACTTACAAGACGTAGATCGGGTGCACTTCCTATAGTTATGGTGGGCTAATCCGTTAGAGGACCTAACAAAGGCTACACGAAAGTTAGAAAGGCAAAGGCTTAACACTAAAAAATTTCAACATAAATAGTTTAGTTACATTATAACTAATGCATAACTAGCATGTAAAAATATCAAACCAAAGTGCTACAGTTCATGAGGCAGACATTTAGCTATAGCTCTGGTGGTAGGTTCGATTCCTTCTACTATCGCATTATAGAATTTGTTTCCTACGCCCTTATCCGTACAAATTTCGAAATGAATCCAATGATTTGGAGCTAAATTTGATAGTGTCAAAACCTTAGTGTCCACGTTACCTACCCAAAACCACGCGTCAAAAGGAAGGAGCAGGGAGCGGAGAGAAGACTCTATACGCTCTGCCAACACGATCGACATGCAAGTTTAGGGCTGATAGTGGGCTCCGCCAACTGTCGTGTGACAACAAGCATACCAACCCCTATGGGTTAGGTTCCACTTATATATGCATGCATAGGAACCGTGGTATCTCTTTACGGTTAAAAAAGGAGGGTCAATACCACTAGAAAAGAGGGAAGAGCTCGTCTTAGAACATCTCTATAGTCTCCACACATAAACAAATCGGCTTTAGAGTCTAAGAACAAAAGTACACCAATATCTTATATACATTTTAGCAAGGAATCTAGACAAGAATACATAAGTAGAGTGTTACACTTTCCGGTGGCTTGCTCAGTAAATGGGTTATGAAATTGGAAAGTGGAGCACCTGATGTATGCCTGGAGGTACTGAGAAGGAAATATTCGAGGAATTGCAATTTTTTCACAAGAAATGGGAATGGTGGCTCTCAATTTTGGATGGGTTTGCTGAAATGCAAATGGTGGCTTTCCAGGCTGGTCTCAAAGGAAGTGCACAGTGGGAGAGATGTGAGTTTTTGGAAGGATGTTTGGTGTGATAATGCACCTCTGAAAGTTAGATTTCTTGATCTCTTTGAAACTAGTCATGATCAAAATGCTACTGTCAAGGATACGGTGGTAGGCGGAGAATGGAGCTTGGAGTTTAGAAGAAATCTAGATGAACAAAGGGTTAGAGAGGTTAGGGAGCTTGTAGAGTTAACTGGGGAAGCTCAGCTGGGAACTGAGAATGACAAGGTCTATTGGCCTCGTACTGAAAAAGGGGTGTTCACCACAAAATCAATGTACACAATTTTAACTTTTGGGGGTATTAGGGATACTGAAATGGGGGAAGTTTGGAAAGGTAGAATTCCTTTAAAGATAAAACATTTTTTTATCTAGTTGGGAGAGGGAGACTCCCCCGTGCTGAGCAATTGGTGAAAAGGAATTGGAAAGGAGGAAATGAGTTCTTAAACTCTGTTCACAAACTGAAAGTACTAACCATGTTATCTTTCGTTGCTCTTTAGCTGTTTTTTCCTAATGTGTGCTTAAGGAGGCTATAAACCTGAATTTCTTACTAGGATCATTGTGGGATTGTTTTGGGCTAGTGAGGGGTGACAATTAATCTAGGGTTTGGTTGTTGATGATGGCTAGCTTCTGTTGGGCTCTCTGGCTAACTAGAAATGATCGGGTTTTTAACAATATCTTGGTGAAATCATCCTTGCAGGTGGCCTACAAAGCTCTGTCTTTCTTTCAGAAGTGGAGCGTGCTGTTAAGAGAGGAAGAAAGAGCAATCTTGGGAGGGTGGCATGAAGCTGTGCTAGGGAAGCTGGTTCAACTAAAACCACTACATCTACCATCGTCTATCTAAGTTGTTTTTGCTTGTATCTACTTTGTCCCCAGTCCAAAAGGGTTCTATTTGGGTGTTGTTCCTGCAGTGGGCTGTATCTTGAAAGCTGGATGTACCCCGCAGTAATGTAATGTGTTGTGTTTCTTTTCGTTTTGTGTAAGACTCTGTTCCTGTAATCCTTTCGGCTTTCTCCCAAAAGCCCGATCAATGCAAGTTGATCTGTTCTGAAAAAAAAAATGTCTAAACCATCATCTTTTGCAACCCTTGTTTATTTGCGTGACTCCAATCGCCTCATTTCTATTCATTCGCTCCCTGGCCGAATACCTCAAAGGGGGGTGCCACTTCTCCCCGCTAGAGGAGCTTCAGCTCCAACAGTGGCGTTACTACAAACCAATAATGCGGTTTATCGGTTGCTGCAGCGAAACAAATAGGTTGTTCAGCACAAAATACTACGGCATGAACTCCCGAACATCCACAAACGACAAAATTTAAGCTTCAATTCAGACAAATTAATCTTAAAAACCAATGCTATCACTATCGACCAGGCCTGGCATGCTAACACTATCCTCTCTAAAAAAAATAACCTAGCTAGGTAGGGATTTAATATCACGTAGGATATTACAGTTATAGTTAGTGTTAAATCCTCATTTAGATTAGCTTTTTTCAAGATATAGGGAGAAGTCGATTATAAACTGAGCATACATGGTCACACTAAGGCCCTCAATATTACACTTGAACCTACGGTATATAGAGGAAATAAGTTGGTCCGAGTAAATTTCAAACTCTGGATTTTGGCGCTTTCAGTAATATCCACATCCAAATATATACGCTTGCAGAAATTTCTATGACGTGCCTGGCGATACCAGTATATACGTACAGTATCTGTGGACGGAACAATATGCTCTCCTGTTCGATCCCGTTCAAAATATCCACCTCGATTCCAAGGAAAGTTCAAAATCCAAGTCAGTCAATCTTGACGCGTACTATTCTAATCCCTTTGGTTGTAAAAAAAAAAATCCATACCGTAGTAAATATTTTTTTCCCCAGGAGACGAAGACCTGATGAACCCCGACGTATAGGATACGTATCTCCAATGCGCCCCTTGTAGGTGCAGAAAAGGATTTTCTCTACCCACAGTGACACTATCGATGTCAGATGGATGCGCAGCAAACATGGTACTACCTCCATTTTAGTTTTTAGACTTTCTACTACTATCCACGTTTATATAGATGTTAACATATCTTATAGATATTAAGACATATTAATATCTATATGAATGTGGGTAATACTAAAAAGTTTTATAATATAAAACGGAGGAAGTAATAATTTACTCCAATTTTCCGGAGAGAGCTAGTCCTATATATAGTACGCCTCTCATTCACGTATTAAGTGGCCAAAAATTAAACTACACAGGTAGCATATTTTACCTGGATTTTACAACATCGATGTTTGTTTGCCTTTTCTTTTTAAGGTATCATCTTAAGTTACTTAGATGAAAATCTAGTCATGTTTCTACACTGGTGGAGAAGTGCTTTTTTAGTCCCAGTTTATAACCCCTGTAGTCCCGGTTTTCAAACCGGGACTACCAATCCGGGTTCAAATACCCGGGACTAAAGATCGCTATCTTTAGTCCCGGGACTAAAGATTGATTTTTAGTCCCGGTTGGGGTTATCAACCGGGACTAAAGAGAGGGGATCTAAAAAGAGGGAAGCGGCAGTGAGATGGTCCCCTTTTCTTTTTTTCTTTTTTATTTTCTCCCGAATCGAGTGGGATATATATCCCAAATCAAACCCAAATCCCCAAATCAAAGTAACATCCCAAATCTTAAAGTTACTTATACACACAAATCAAATACATCACAAATCCTACAAAAATTACAAACATATCACATACATCACAGATCCATACAAACGTGCAATGAATCACAAAACTATCCACACAAATGTGCAAATGGGTTGCCGCTGCCGTCGCCGGGCGCGGCCCCACCGGCCACCGCCGCACGACCGCCTCGCTCCACTGCCGCCGCCCGACCGCGCTGCTGCCTCGCTCCGCCACTGCCGCATGGCCGCCGCGCGGCCGGCTCGCTTCGTCGCCGCCGCCCGGCCGCAGCAGAGAGGGGAAGGAGGAGGAGGAGGAGGCGGGGAGGGGGATCGGAGGAGAGGGGAAGGCCGAAAGGGGGAGGAAGGGGAGAGGAAGAAGGAAGAAGGGGAGGAGGCGGATACCGAGACTAAGTCTCGGTGGTTTTTAACGAAGGAGAGAAAAAAGGGGAGGGGGATACCGAGGAGATATCGGCAGTTTATTTTGGTCCCGGTTGGTATAAACAACCGAGACTAAAAATAGATCTTTAGTCCCAGTTGTTTATAACAACCGGGACTAAAGATAGTTGGAGCTTAACTGTACCCACCAACTTCTTTGAACCGGGACTAAAAATGATCTTTAGTCCAACCGGGACTAAAGATCAAATTTTTTTTAACCGGGACTAAAGATGATATTTAGTCCCGGTTTTTATTGTAACCGGGACTATTGTGGAATTTGGTCGACCGACTAAAGATGGTTTCTCCACCAGTGCCAATGACAGTGGCGGACAAATATTTTGGAGTAGATATGTCTAGCGTTTTATGCTATTATCTTGGTTTTTAAGTTACTAGAAAAATACCCGTACATTGCAACGGGTGAACGCTATTTTAATCTTATTATTGTTATACGGTATAGCTAGGGTGAAATTCACCGTTGGAATTCGTTTGGATTTTTTTATATAGAAAATTGTAGGTTACAATTAGGAGTCCAACTTTTATTTCAAGTTAGTATGTGAGTTTTTTAAAAAGAGATTTATTGTACGACTCCATTTGTATTTTCAAAAGCAATAGAACTTCAAATCCGTTTCAAACACGGATTTGTATTTCCAAAATCAAACAAATTTAAAAACCGACTTGAATATGGATGATATACCAAAATACCGGCAAAAACATCTTTAATTTTTATAATAGTAGAGATTATCTTGCTTTTATTTAAGTGAGTTGCTGTAAAAATAACATCATGATATTTCTTGGCTGTTTGCAGAGACCGAATATAATTTCATTTCTAACAAAATTATTTTTATTATCTACTCCTTCTGTCCCTAAAAAATCAAACTAATACTAAATGTGACACAGCCTAGTACTGTAAATCTGGATATATCTTTATCCAGATTCGTTGTACTAGATTCGTTATACTAGAAAATGTTAGAAAATGTTACATCTCGTTCTAGATTTATTTTCTATGGGATGGAGGGGGTATAGTGGTGGCGGTAGTGAATTTGCCACCCCCACCTACTCTCATGGTAATTTTTTAATTTAGCACTTAAACTTCTTAGTATCAAAGTCAATCAAATTTTAATGGATAGTCACAAATAAAGTCAAATTAAGATGAATATTTCTTATAGCAAAATGATTGATTGATAGGTAACATATTTCATGGAGAATACATATTTTATTTATTTTAAGTAATATTATAAGATATATTTTTTTACTTGTAGTAAAACATATGCACATTTAACTAGTCTAAAAATAATACTACTACTATTCTTTATCTGTTGCCCATCAAGAAGACGCACCAAGTCTCCGGTTTAGACCCCCAAGTACAGCACTCCGGTTTTAGTAATGCATACGCCGCAGTTTTAAATTGCCTCATTAACTTTGTAGTGGTACCTTGCTTCCCCCACTGGCACACTACCTAGCTGGATCGGGGTATACATCCAACAGTGGCATATATCTGGTGTGTGTTGTGTTGTTTTCAGTTTACACAGGAGTATTAAAATCCCACGAGACGAGAGGAGAGATAGCACAGCTAACACACTCATCACTAGCAGCCGCGCGCGTGAGAGAGATATGGAGAGGGGAGGCCGCGCATGCGCCACGCAAGTTGCAACGTGCAAGTCGCCGCTGCAATTACTCTACTGTTTCGTAGCGAGTCCACTTGCGCGCGTCGCGGTCGCGGCGGCCATATCGCTCGCGCCCCAGTTGCTGCTTGGCTTTGGCATTGGCATGATGCATTAGGTGGCTGGCTCTCAAAGTACGCCCGCGTCGCAACAAATCTGGCCAAATTTCTCGCCCTGTTGTTTTCGCGGCGCGGCCCGGGCCGGGGGTACCAGCGGGCGAACGGGGGCGTGACCGGCCAAAAAGCACAGGGCACACCCACATCGGAAATTCTAAGGCAACTTGCAGGGGTTTGCCACGCGCCGACTTCAACCACCACTACTCAGTACTCACCAACGCGAGCGTTATCTCTTCGACGCGGATCGACCGGTTTGTTTAAGATAGAACCGATCGACGTGCAAGGGTGCAACACTGGAGGGGGCAACCAAAATCGTTTTTTCATGCGGCTCAGCGACCCGTCTGGACCCACGAGTCTACGAAAATCATTTTTTTCTACGCAGAGCCCAATCGCATGTGAAAAACATGATTTTTATATGCAGTCACCTATATCAACCACATACAAAAATAGTTTTGGTGAAAAATAATAAAATAAAAATCCCCAAAAGAAATTTAGCCGAAATCCAAGATTTCCATTCTATCAAAACCCTAGCTCCTCATCGTCGTTGCAACGGCCACCGCCGCAACCCATGGTGCCACTCCTAAGGGTGGGGGCAGCTGGATCCACGCACCACCGCCGCTCCTGAGGACGGGGGAGTCAGATCTGCTCAAACTCAAGGCTGTCTCCACCTTCACTAAGGCCACCGTCACCGCTCTCAAAGACAGGGGGTTAGCTGGATCCGCGCGTCAGCACCGCCCGCACCCGAGGTCACCTCTGTCACTCACCGGCGGCGCCCTCCCGCAAGGTCGTCACCTCTGCCTCAGTCGTCGGGGGTGGAGAAGAGATGGGGTAGAGGGAAGGGGAAGAGATGAGGTGGAGTGGGAGAGGAAGGCGAAGAGAAGCGGTTTTGGAGGAGAAGAGAGAGAAAAAAAGAGTGATACAATGGAGATAAGGAGGAGAAAAAAAGAGTGTGGAGAAAATTAGTGTGGGGATGTGTGGGACCCACTTGCTGCTCCAAGTTATAGGCATGAAAAAATCTATTTAATTTCCCATATGATCTCTTAAGGGACCCGCCTAAAAAAATAAACTTATTTTCGTATGTGATCTCTTAACAAGTCTGCCTGTAAAATTTATTTTTTTCGTGCGCGTCTTTTAAGGATCCGTATGCGAAAATGTATATCGATTTTTACAGATTGCTATCAGTTATAATCCTTTTGCAACCTACAAGGTTGCCCATAAAGAAAAATCGTTACTATAATAGTGCCAGTCAACCGCAATGTTTAGTTCTCGTTGTTTCGCACATTTCATTTTTACCTGTCGTTGAGGAAATACATATTCTAAAATGGTATCAGTTTTCTTTTCTTTTTTTTAATGTAGGCCATCGATAATCTCCAAAAGAATATATTTTGTTGCTGTTATTCTTCATCTTATATCTAGTGCCAAGGAACAATTAAAGAAAACATGTTTTTAGAAAATGTCAATAAATAAAGGAGTAAATTTCACTTTACGCTATGTTCATCAAGAAGAACTTCATCATGATGAACAGTTTTAGCTTTATTTACAAGTAGAAAAATAAAATCTCCAGTGCTGGCAACGCACGTTTATATTATCACTATGGATACAATTTTGAGATGATCATCATGATTATCAACAATGTCGGAGCTAAGGAAAATAAGACATTTTCCAACCGAATGAGAGCCTCATTAGTTGCTTATATTTCCTAATAAACCAAAATAGCTTATTAGAAAATAAAAATTAATTTATAGATAAAACTTTTATATATTTGTTTGCAGCAACTTAAAAGACAATGCTAAAAATAAATTGCGTTGGAAATATCTTAAAATCGACTTTAAAATCAAGTTCAAAATTTAAATCTTGACTTTTGCTTTGGTGTATTCGGCTAACCGATGAAGCTCTGTGTGAAGGAGAAAGAGTGGAGCTTGAAATAATGGATCAGAACAAGGATACCTTTAATGTTCTATTAGCATTGATTGAAACACAAATTTTAGGGCGCTAGTTTTTGGAGGCCTATGCCATCTCTTTACCTTGCACTTATCTAGATGTGGGCCTATTTATATTTTAAAAAATCTAACTATATGAAGGTTTTTTTTGCATAATATAATCTTTATATATTAAATGTCAATGTTTTTTAATAAATTATACTATGTGGATTTTTTAGGTTTGACTATACGTATTATAGAATTGCATCTGTTTAAGGACGGACAAAGTATATTTGGAACCAAAGATAACACTAGGGCATTATCTTTTTCATGATTTATTACTACATACACCATTGCTACCTTGGTCACCATACGCATAACTGATTCCAATTAATTGTATATTTGTGTTCATGGTTTTTACTTTCCAAAAGTTTTTCCACGCTAAATTTGTGCCTCAGTTCTTTTGGCATCATGTAATAAAGCTATACTTTTCTTTCTGTCAAATGGTACAAAACATGTCCCAGTATACTTTTACTTGGTGTTTCCACTTTCCAGTTCCTTGTTTCTATCATTCTCACTAGGACCAAAGAATTCCCCTGTTGACGCAATATCCCACCTGATTCCTCCAAAATTTCCAGAAAGACGCATACTAGTCCATGCATGGCACAACAGCACACTCCACAATGCACAGGTCATCACACGCAATATATATCCACCCGAACAGAATAAACCCTGGATATTTAAGCAACACTAATGCAGCCATTGCTTTGATCAAAGCAACTGCCAAATCAAACCCAATAAAAAGAAGAAGAAAAAAGAACACGGAAAGGGGCCAAGTGTGACATGGCAAGCTGCCCCCAAGGGCACATTTTCCAGGCCAAGCCAGCTCACATCACCAGAGCAACAAGAACAATCTATCCTCCATCTTTATCCAGCTACCAGCTCTCGATGAAGCCATCCCGCGGTACCCATGGGCTGAGCTGACTGCCCCCACAAACCAACACTTGCCACTCCCTCCCTCATCTCCCTGTGCCGTGACGTCGTTCTATCCAAAGTCCAACACAACAGCAGGGCATTTTTTATACGGTTCCAGCCACCGAAAAGAGGAAAAGAAAAAAAAACACACACACACACCAGAACAAAAGTAGTATAGCAAACCATCTGCTTCCTCCTCCTTCCCTCCACGCGGACATGGTATAGCCGTATAGGGGGCGCAGTATGGTAGCCCCCATTGCCCCCATACACAAACACATTCCGGCATCTATCGCAAGCCAAACCACCCACCCACACCCCCCACCCACCGCTCCTATATATCCCTCCTCCCCCTTCGCCTCCCTCCTCTCCTACCTATCCTACGCTTGCCGCCTATAGCATCGCCAACAGAAGGAAGCAAGAGAGTTGAGTTGCATCCGTCCGTACTGGGGGAGAGGAGAGTGTGTGCTAGTGTGTGAGGTCTACTGAAATGGACAGCTCCAGCTGCCTGGTGGATGATACCAACAGCGGCGGCTCGTCCACGGACAAGCTGAGGGCGTTGGCCGCTGCGGCGGCGGAGACGGCGCCGCTGGAGCGCATGGGGAGCGGGGCGAGCGCGGTGGTGGACGTGGCCGAGCCTGGCGCGGAGGCGGACTCCGGGTCCGGGGGACGTCTGTGCGGCGGCGGCGCCGGCGCCGGCGGCGCGGGAGGGAAGCTGCCGTCGTCCAAGTTCAAGGGCGTCGTGCCGCAGCCCAACGGGAGGTGGGGCGCGCAGATCTACGAGCGGCACCAGCGGGTGTGGCTCGGCACGTTCGCCGGGGAGGACGACGCCGCGCGCGCCTACGACGTCGCCGCGCAGCGCTTCCGCGGCCGCGACGCCGTCACCAACTTCCGCCCGCTCGCCGAGGCCGACCCGGACGCCGCCGCCGAGCTCCGCTTCCTCGCCACGCGCTCCAAGGCCGAGGTCGTCGACATGCTCCGCAAGCACACCTACTTCGACGAGCTCGCGCAGAGCAAGCGCGCCTTCGCCGCCTCCACGCCGTCGGCCGCGACCACCACCACCGCCTCCCTCTCGAACGGCCACCTCTCGTCGCCCCGCTCCCCGTTCGCGCCCGCCGCGGCGCGCGACCACCTGTTCGACAAGACGGTCACCCCGAGCGACGTGGGCAAGCTGAACAGGCTTGTCATACCGAAGCAGCACGCCGAGAAGCACTTCCCGCTACAGCTCCCGTCCGCCGGCGGCGAGAGCAAGGGCGTCCTCCTCAACTTCGAGGACGCCGCCGGCAAGGTGTGGCGGTTCCGGTACTCGTACTGGAACAGCAGCCAGAGCTACGTGCTAACCAAGGGTTGGAGCCGCTTCGTCAAGGAGAAGGGCCTCCACGCCGGCGACGTCGTCGGCTTCTACCGCTCCGCCGCCAGTGCCGGCGACGACGGCAAGCTCTTCATCGACTGCAAGTTAGTACGGTCGACCGGCGCCGCCCTCGCGTCGCCCGCTGATCAGCCAGCGCCGTCGCCGGTGAAGGCCGTCAGGCTCTTCGGCGTGGACCTGCTCACGGTGCCGGCGCCGGCGCCGGCCGAACAGATGGCCGGGTGCAAGAGAGCCAGGGACTTGGCGGCGACGACGCCTCCACAAGCGGCGGCGTTCAAGAAGCAATGCATAGAGCTGGCACTAGTGTAGAGTTAGCACTATTAGCTCGATCTTCTCTAGCTAGTGTCTTTTTTGCTCCCATGCATCATAATTCAGGTGGTAGCTAGCTTAGTCCCTTGTTGATCCTATCTACTAATCTCACTTGGTTTTTTTTGTTAATTTATTCGCCCATGTTCTTGCTTGCTTTGCTGTAAATCTTTTCATCCCAAGTGTACACTAATGAAGCATAGCCCTAGAAGGCTAGACCAACTGACACACAAGAAGAAGAAGAAGAAACATTTGAAATTATCCGTCATCATATCTGTCAAATGTCAATTAACCGCAACCACTGGAGATATTTCCCCATGTGCAGCTTCTTTTTCTCCTTTAGCTTCTCTGATGCGTTTGTGCAGTCCGCGAGACGTGACGTGTTGTGTGTCGACACCGATGATCTCTCTCTCTACCTGCACCTTTGCCCCAGGTGCATGCATGTCCGGGGGGTGCCCTATGTTTGTTGTTTGATTGGAAAGGGAAAGCTCGTGGTGGCCTGGAGCTATCTGATGGGCGCGCCCATGGCGGCATGCATGCACAAATTGCACACACTGAAACACGTAGCTGTAGACATGATATGCTAAACTTATCAGCAACAGGTGGGAAGCCGGAAACAGTGACTTTTGCAGGGATATGCTCGCCAATAGAGAAGATAAAAAAGAAAATTAAAAAAAAGGAGAGAGAGAGAGAGATCTGGAAATGAACAAAAGCAACGCGTTGCAAGTACTACTGCTCTGTTCCCACGGCATCTAAGCTTATCGCGCATGCTTTTGCTGGTCCTGGCGCCGCATTGCAACAAATCGCAAGCTGGGGGGAAGGAATGGTATGGTATGGTGGGTGGTGGTCTCTAGCTATCCAGATGAGCCCGGTTAGGTGCCTGTTCGTGCCTTGATTAGTTTAATCAGCTGCATGCAGGGCGTGATCTTTTGGCATGTGCAACACATTGACGTCGAGAGGCGATCAGTGCCAGTATATCATGCTTGATACTGTAGGAGTAACTATATAGCCATGGTAGTGAGTACACTACCACTAGCAGGCTAGCAGCTACCTCCAGCTCAGCCTGAGGTAGGATTGTTGGCAATGGTACCGGCCATATCTGAATCTTGCTGTGATCGATCTCGAATTGATACGGCCATTGGAATCAAGCTGCTGCGCTGATGCGGCATATGCACACACCATCATGTCACGAGGAGACTGACGAGAACCCATCATGTCACAACATTAAACCGCACCGTTTAATGTTGTCTTGACGACGACCCGGCCGGCCTGGGCGAAAACGAAAACCCAGCGGAATCAACGTTGTTTCGACGACCGGCCCTCCCGGCCAGGCGAAAACGGCGTCCAGGCAGCCGGTGGAATCTTTGATTGGAACACGGCGCTCGGGTTTCTGGAAGAATAATTGGTGGAGACTTGTAGTAGTAGGAGTAGTATCGGATCGGGTACTATAGCTTGGAGCAGGAGGCCGGCAATGATACGCCTCTCTCTACTGTTGCACTGATCGGTCCGTGCAAAATCTACGGGAGATGAGATGGAGAGGCTGCTACTTCGAGCTTGCAATATCAGCGACGACGACGTACGGATGCGAGGTGATCCACTGGTGATTGATGGGTCAGGCCCTAGTCACCAACAGGTAGACTCCAACGTCGCCACGTACGGAGAGAGAGAGAGAGAGAGAGATTATACAGTGTGTGAAGAGAAAGAGAGTTGCTGGCAGGCACGGGCGCACGGCTCTTGAGGAGATCAGGGGGGGCCTCCGGCCTGAGCAACAATAATCTGCACGCGGCGGCAACATGGGGACAAGCCAAGGAAGGGAGTCGCGAAAAGTCGTAGTAGCTCTTCTCGCCTGGCCACCTAAAATTTTGCTGGCGAATGGCGATGGCTTAGCTTGATGGCACTTCACGAATATATGGGATTTTAGATTATTTATAGCAAATCTTATGATATTAAAATTATTTTGATATTTAAAGACTTCTATTATTATGAAAGATCACGTGTAACAATACAATCCGGTGCTTTTTACATGTAACATTATACTACGAGCAAAAATGATCCGAACCATTTATTATTAAGGGTAAATTAGTAATTTACTAATATATTAGTTAGGGATAATTTTGTCGTTTATGTTTTTTTATTAGATCAACATGTAGTCTTCCATTGTGTTGGCATCACTCACGGTCCATTGAAAAAGTAAAGAAAAAAAGTTTAGTTACTGCTAAAAAATGGTTATACCCCTTCGCACCTAGAACCTCATCGGCTGGTCTAATAAATTAAAGCAAAAGTCAAAATTTGAATTGTCAAACTTAATTTTAGAGTTGATTTTGAGATTTTTTTCAATATAATTTCTTTTTACTGTTGGCTTTTAAATCAACAAATATACAAAAGTCTTACTTACAAATTAGTTTTTATTCCCTAATAAGCGGCTTGTTAGGAAATATGGGCAACCGATGAGGCTGCTAATTTATGCAGTAGTGTTGCTTCGTGTTTCTACTATCGCTAACTAGAATGATAGTATAAATAGATCTGAATTCTTCGATCTAATGAGATCAACGGTTTAGATTGTTTTCTACTACTAGTAGAGAATATAAGAGTGAGACTCATAAAGTAATGGTGAAACATATTAAAAAAATTATATGATAAAATCTCTTATATTTATGGATAAAGTTTAACGTAAATCCTTTACATAATTACATTTATGTTTAAGGACGGGAAATAGTAGGTGGGAGGATGGGAGCGAGGAGAGACCAGTGATGAGTGATGGCCCAATGGCCAATGGACAATATTGACGAGTGAGGTAACACGAACAACCGACACCCACTCGAGCAAACTGTAGGCCTCTGCTTGATTAGAGTATACTGTATATTTGTTCATGAGTAAATTGTTGATACTACTAATAGTGCATTGTTAGAAAGAAAATTTAGAATCTTTTTTACTTATATTCCCTCCATTCCAAAATATAAATAATTTTAAAATTCTAAAATTTTTCATAAGAATTAAACAAATATATATAATTAATGAAGGAATTAAAATGGATTACCAACCACAGCAACGGTTCAATCGTTCGTGGTCAAGTGTCAAATCGTCGGTTTGGTCGGTATTTTTGCAAGCAGCCATGTGAGGTTGGCCGGTATTTCTTTTTCCGCTGCTTAAGAAGGCAAGCATGCATAAACACTGCATAGTGTTAGTGTCCTTAAATCACGACGCGCATCTAAGGGTCTATTTGGTATAGCTCTAACTCCTAAATATAATTTCAGGAGTTGAGTCTGGAGTGGAGTTGTGGAGCTGCCTAAACCCAGCTCCACAACTCTAGTACATTGTGTGAGAGAGCTCCACCCAACTCCACTCCCAATTTTAGTGGAGCTGAAACTGTTTGGCTGAGCTCTAGCTTCAAGAGGAGTGGAGTTGGAGTTAGAGCTGGAGCTGTGCCAAACAGACCCTAAAATTCCATTTCTACACGCTAGCACAGGACATTATACCAATACGAAGCAATGCAGATGTCAACGTACTTACACCACCACCATTCAATCAATATTGCTGTGCACACCATTGATTTAATCAATATTGCTGTGCACACCATTGATTTACTGTAGTTAGCCATACAGTATTATACTCCTACTACTACACTTCTTACATCATGAAGTACCATCAGTTAGTTATGGGTATGCAGTACTGTACGTATCACAGCAGCGAGGCTGCTAAACTGCTCAGCCCCAGTAAGCATTCATGTTAGATAGATGTACGCAGGTGATAAGAGCTTTTGTTGCATTCCAAGCCCTGAAACCCTGAACCAAAGCTGTCTTTTGTGATCGGCGTTCTGCCTCAATCCCCAAGCCTAGCCCCCACCCATACCTTCCTGGAAGTTTCCCACTTGGTCACACAGGAAATGTGCAAACCATGCGGTAGACGAGCTAGCTTCTGGTTAAAGTCATTTGGCTCAACAGCCACACAGATGCACAGTATTGGGCAGAGAGAGAGAGAGAGAGAGAGAGAGAGAGCGCAAAGGACACAAGCACAGGAACAAAAACACCAGAGAGGCAGCCTGTCTGACTTGGGAGACCGATCGATCCATCGACAGGATCACCGGCACGCGGCTGCGTGTGGAAAGTGGAGACGCGAGCAATGCAAGAAGCAGCTGCTCCTTTCCGTTGGCCAGCGACCCAGCGCCGCAGCTGATCGTTTTCTCTCTTTTTTTTCTCTCTCTCTTTCCCTGCGGCTCTCGCTGACGCCGTAGCTGCTGCCTCGCTGCGTGCTGGCCAATGCAGGGCCCGTAGTGGCCACATGCAGCAGGTCCAGCACTTGCCGTGTTGTTTCTGCCCATCTAAATTCATTTTTTAACTCTCTCTCCCGCGTTAGTATGGTCGATCGCCGAATCATGGAAAACAATCAAACATGCACCGGCAAGACAATCTTTTTGCAGCATGCAACCTTGCATGAGAAACAGATTAACTACTGCTAAACTCAGATAGGGGTTTTTGCACAATCTCTAGCATGCATGTGGATGGTTGCTGACCTGCTGTTATGGCAAGTCAACCCAATGTTTTATGCTCGGATCTCGAAGCTTGCATAGTTGCATTGCCTACTGTGGTTAGGTCGTTTTCCTTGGTCTTCCAAACGTTGGCGTTTCGCATGCGAGCCCTTGAGCTTTTGGAAGATTCAGAAACAGTAGCGTCGTCTCATCTCTAGCAGGTCGCAGCACAGCAACAGCAAAGTCTCTACAATGTCACCTGCGAAAGGGACGGTGGGTGACAGCCAAACTCTTCCCGTGGTGTATGACTTGATCACGTGAAGACAAAAAACTAAGACCCGGCCGCTAGCTAGGGTTGATGCATCAGCAATTCAGCATGAATGTGCTAGTAGTACTAATAGTCTGTATTTCTGCTGCATTTCGTGCTTACGTACGTATACATACGCATGTTTATTGCGTAGATAAATGCAGGTCCTAGTGGTGTACCGTGGGCTACAATCTGGCCACATCGATCGATGGCCAAGTGGATGCGTATACTCTAGTAGACCTGGGTAGATTCTTCCAGCTGATTCACACAAAATTAATGGTTCAGTCAGGGTAGTACTGGTCAAAGTCCACAAGTCTACGGTTTTTTTCCCTGAAATGACAGTGGGGATTTTATTTCTACCGTCTTGTTCGTTGTTTGCTATAGTAGCTAAATTATAATGTGTGGTGGTGTACTGGTGTGTTGGCCAAATTGCAGCAGCTTACAACATGCATAAAAGAATTGTAGAACGCGGCATCTACCCCTGAATTTCAGCTAAAATATATGCGTACTTGCTGCAGGTACAAATGTACACCCGCATATGGAGTACTTGCCTGGTGAGTTGTGCATAAATACAAGGAGCAAATGAAAAAAACATGGGGTTATGCTAAAGTCTTAGGGCTAAATTACAAGATCACCTAGTAGCTACCAAGCCTACCACATACACTATCTTGTCACCAAAGTAGTATTGTGAAATGGACAAATTGGCATGCTCTTTCTCCCCCCTTACCGAATCAAGAAGCAAGAGATATATTTAACTACCAACTAATTGATCAATCAGTATGCCCTGCTTGCTGCTGCTCCGGTTAGGCGATTCGTTAGTTAATTAATCCTCTGTGTGGCTCTTGGGGGATCAAAAGAGGATGGCGCCACATGTGCTCAACCTTCACTTTAATCGCAAATTGGGGGCCGGATAAGCACGTCTTTGGTATACGTAATCCATGGACGCCTGCGACGCTATTGGCGGCCATTGGACACCGGTCAAACTTCACAGGCGATATTTCGATGTCGATCTCGCCATGCCATCCTGATCCTGCTGCTGCTGCTGCCTAATTAATCAACGTGAAGGTAGCTATAAGCTATTGTAGCGCATCAAAAGCGAACTTGCCCAAGTGGTTACATTGTTTAGGTTAGCTCACCATCACTGGATAGTTTCTTATCTTTCTTTATGTGTGTCTAGCTGCCCTCCCAGTTCAGTACGTCCGGTCTGAAAGCTACACATCTCTCTCTCTCTCTCTCTCTCTCTCTCCACGAGCTCTTTCTTTGACTTGGTAGATAGCAAAGAGATCAAACCGGATTAACTAGCTATTTGTAGTTAACTTTTCCCCTTAATTTAGTCGTCGTTGAGTTGTAAGGCACTATACAACTTGCCCTGCGTTTTCTGTACTGTACACATGCATGTTGGAGTATACATATATTACATTATTACAGGCTTGCACGTATGACGGCACGACAACAACGAAGCGTAAATCACCAGTCGTTTTCTCACTTGATGCGCATACAAGTTTGAGATTCACATATCGCCGGAAAATTTTTGAGTAACCAAATGATGCTCGCATCAAAAGCAGTCAGAATGGTGTGGTATTATACTACAATATGGTATGAGAAAACGGAAAGCTACGTATATATGCACACATAGGTACTAGTTAAACAAATACTCCAGTACACTTTACTTTGAGTGCTTGCTGTTAAGAGCTGACGGCCGAACCTGCTGGCCCATCCATTCACATCTTCAAGGATCAACCGTCATCTTCAGTTAATCAAACAATATAATGTGTACGTCGTCCTAATTTGACAATGGATTATCAGTAGTACTATAGTACATATACAACGTACTTAAGTGAAGTACAACACATGGTGATGGTGAGGGTTTTCCAAAAGAAAAGGGACATAAAGTACAGATAATGATTGTATGAATTGCCAAAGGATCTAGCTAGTTTTGGCGTACAAAAGAGAAAAGTGACAAAAACAATCGCAAAGAAGAAATGAAAACTGATAAAAACCTTTAAAGTCAGCTAGCTACCTTTATATGCTGCTGCAGAAGGAAAATGTGCTCCAAAAACGACTATCATCTGCTAGTCTCTGTTTAGCACCAACAATTAAACCGCTTAATTTTTAGTACTGATTAGCCCTATATTACCAGATTGTCAATACTGCAAAGCTAGCTAGTAGTTGTTTGTATGGTTGTATCATAACCAAATCAAATTGGCATAACAATTTTTTTTAGATCAGAATAATTAAAAGTTGTCTACTAGATTTGAACAATGTACCTGGTCAGTCTTTCCACTCAATCAAACTGTCAAAGTAGTTTCACCAAATAGTTGGGCTCGTACAGGTTGATACTAGTATTAATTAGGTCAAGTAAACCTTACTTGCATATCTACCCGTGAAGTTAATACTACATCTACAATGCACCACGCTGATTAAACCACAAACCGACAAGCCCGTGAGTACTATGCTATCCAGCGTTTTCATCCGTCCCGGTGGTTAGCATTTGACCGTCAAAAGTTATAAACTTCAGAAAACCATACGCATGCGTAGACATCAATCTACTGTTTGCAGCAAATGCATCTACAAAGACTCAAGAAGTCACTAGTAATTAATCTAATCGATGGCTTAATTCGAGGACTTCACGCGACGATTGGGTCAGCCGTGCACAGTACAGATCGGCACAACACAACTTGTCTTAGGACTTAGGCTTAATTACTTTGGACGCCGGATTAGCGTCCGAGTCAATGCCGTTTGTCATCATGTAGCCCATCCGGCTGATCGATCGATTGAATAATCACTCTCTCTGAAAGTCATGTGCATGTTGCTGCCAACTTCGCCTTCCGTGGTGGGCTTTGCGATTTGACAAAGCTTGCATCAGACAGCTGGAGGACGAGATCAAAGAGTTCAAGCCACACAGATTGAGACTAGATTGTGGACTGTCCCCTCTGCATTCCTTTTTTTTTTTCTTCACCTAATTTTGCTTCTTTAATTTGGTCAGTGATCTTTTCTCTCTTCTCGTAAGTTCTTGGCAGTTGTGCAGCAGAGATGACCAAAGAACCCAATGCAAACATATTTAGTTCAGTGAGACTACCATCTAATCAGCTGTTATATGCACGACAGAATCCATACCAGAATCAACAATTTTCTTCATACCAGACTTAAACAATGTTCTCCCAGGTTTTTCGGCAAGGAGACGACCTAACAAACCTGAGAATTGGCACATACTACTCCTCATCATCCCTGAATTATTCGCAATATAACATGGGGACAGGTATTTGGTTGTTGATATATTAATTCAGGTCCATATATCAACTGTAATCTGGTCAGACCACAGATGGACGCATCACTGAATTTTTTTGATGGGGGCGGGTGCCACAGAAATTGATGCATTGTGCATCCAGTGGTCACAGACAATTCAAAAGTATGCTGAAGAAAAATCTCTCAATGTCAGAATTGCCATAAGTCGTCCACCATTTAATCTGATTAATTTGAAGCCCCGCGCTGGACCATCTATCTGTTGCGGCGGCTTCAATGGTTCCAGCATATTAAAAAAAAAACAGCATGCTTGGGTGAGAAGTTTGAGCAAATTTGACCTGGTGTTCTGGAGAGCTAAGACAAATGTGATGTTCACAAGAAAGTTACATTTATGAAATAATCTACCACCTTTTGTTGCCTAACGTGGTTGATTATGTGGAGAGGAAAAAAGGAGTAGGTTTCAGCTGTGGTGTAGTCAAAGTAATGGCAACATAATGGCGACCCATCTCTTGTTGGAAAGACATTATCATTCGTGTCACAACAAAATTCTTCTCTCGGAGTCATCTAAACAGCTCATATCTGGCTCATCTCCACTAAAAGTTTTCTGATCATCTCTTGGTCTTAGATTAATCGAGAGCCACCCGTTGCCCGTTGGTATGTCAGGTTCAGCTCGCAGGTTTTTGTCTGTTCCAAGTTAACTAGGGGCAGGTTAGGCTCAATTTGGCCATGTTGCTCCGATGCCTAAATATGTTCATTGATTCAAACTTTACCACCTTATTCAAAGTATACAGCCTGTCCAAGGAGGCAGACAGAGCAACATGGTTTTTCTTGGAACAAGGTGAGCAAACTCAGAGCAACGTGCCACTGCGATAGATTCAGATGGACGAAATGCAAGTGTCGGCGACCTTACCTTGCAAATTCAGGGGGAAATGTTCCGATGATCATCACCTGATTCACATGGCAGGCGAACATATAGTACAGCAGAGAATCATATTATTCATACTCAAGGGTGAGGTCACCAGGGCACTTTTGGCTGACACCAATGATAAAAGATAATGAAGCATCATTTCAGTGTTCAGGCCATGTTGATCTCATGTTTCTTTGTGTCACATGAGTACTACTACTGCAGACGACGCATCTGCATCAGCACATATATGCTCCAAAACAAAATGCGTGTCATGATTACAGGGACCAGACAGATAATTTAGATATATGATGCCGATCCTCTACTGACATTTACACGTACTGGTATCACATGTTTTATACTCTGTGACACGGAATTTGCACGACGCGTAGCGACAGAGAGAATGTGTTCATGTTGGAACAATGAAAAATCTCTTGCAAAAGCTAGAAGCCTGATATGCTTGCAGCTTGACATAGCCTATCCACCCAAAAATCACTTTGTTCAGGAGTGGCAATTTGATCGGCAAACTATCAGAATGCTCAACAGATCGGCAGTTCAGTGCAGGCGTCGACGACTGAGGCTGCCTGTTCCTGGCTCAGTCCATCGGCGGCCGGCGATGGGATTCGCTGCTTCAGGCGGCGGGATGTTTTAGCAGGTTTGCATAAATGGGCCGTGCTGGTCGCACGCAATCCCGTTCAGCCCGAATTAAAATGGCCTCACGCAAGCCACAGTCCAGTTTTCGGCCCAATAAACGTGGCACGCATGTAAGCCACAATTATGTCGCGGTGGCCTAACGAAAAAGAGAGCACACGCTATCCAGAGTTAACGGGCCGCATGTTAAGCCGCAGCCCCGTTCCGGGCTATTCAGAGTTGAGACGTGTTCAGATCTTCATGAAAGTGAAACATTTCCAGTTTTTTATGATCATTGACTCATTGTAACTCAAAGCTGCTTGTTTTATGGATCCTCATGAAACATGTCCTACGATCATTGTAACTCCAAGCAATAGCCCTTCTTATGGATCCTTATGTTAAGAACACAAGCTGATGTTTGTTTCATATCATCACATTAGCACAGTTATGAGTTATGCTCAATTTAAAAACAAGCAATGTGACCATCTACTGTCAGGCATACTTCCGGATACCCAAATGTAGGTGCGTTATTTTAATCTGGTATAGCTTTACATGAGAAATAGTTAACATCATCATGTTGAAATGTACAAGTAACAAATTCTACACGGTATATGTAACAAAGTGAACCTGAAAGAGGTCTACGCATAAATCTCAAGTCTATCAAAAAGTGCGTCAGGTATGTCTGCTACCAACAGTAGCAGGTTTTTATCTCGTTATTGATATATACGACCAGCTTCCATGAAATCTAATGCTTGGCCTTGGCCCGTGTTTCCCATTTCCAATCCATTAGAGCTTCTAAAGGAGCCGTTCGGTAGAGAGTTAGGGCGATCCAAGGACGTGGGTTGCGCGTTGTTCTCCAGCTGATCAGGGTTAAGAATGTGCCGGGCGTATGCGTGAGGCCACAATCCTGTCATCGAAAATTTGAACAATGTAAAGCCATCAGAAACATTAGGAGAGGCAGATATCTGAAGCTCAAGAATATAGAAAATTACAATACAACTTCCGATATTTCGTACAGAATATGATATTATCAGTCATGCGATGCCCAGGAAATTGACCATAAAAATTTCAGGCCAGCGTATTACAGTACGAAAGATATGTCAAAACACCATATTAAATTGTACTACTCAAAATGGCCCTTGGGGGTGATTTTCATCTCTGCAATAATCATGAAGAAAAGTAGTATGAACTATGAAGCATACCGTTTTCATCAGATGGCATTGGAAAAAATTGGAGGTAGCAAAATGAAGAAACCACCAACCCTGAAAAGTTTTAACAGTAAAGTTAGAACCTTTCAAGAATTACATGCAGCACACTTGTCAGTACCTCCTTTACTTGTTGCGAGGTATAATCTGCAAAGGTAACACTATAAAATTAACCTACCCAAAATTCCACCGGTGAACACATCTTGCCAATGATGCCAATAGTCATCTACCCGAGAAACAGCAACCAAGGCTGCAAGGAGCAGAGGGAGAATAACAATGCAGAGTTTTGCAACATGGCCTCTTCTGTCAAAAACTTTTATTTTACCAGCCAGATACCATGACAGGAAACCAAGGCCAGCAAAAGACCCTGAAAAACAAAAATAAATTCGTCAGCGATCCACAGTAAGTACACAAGAGCAGGCAGCACGTAAAAGCTCTTGCAGTCTAGAGTATGGCCAATCCTATGTGTTTGATTATGCTAACTGAAACTCCACTTAGATTTCGTAGTAACAAGGTAGAGAAATACATATGAAATTGTCTACAGACAGATATGAATTCACTTACAAGAAGTATGGCCACTCGGAAAACTCTTGTGACCTTCTTTGATAACACTCGCCTTACCATGACAAAGCACTCCTGTAGTGAAATTATCGTAAGCCTGAAATCCAAGAAAACCCATAAGTTCCACATACATGACATATGCAACAAAGGACTCCGATAAAATCATGCTTAGAGAATCCAATGAAAGCTAGAAATTTACAGGTACTCCGTCAGGAAAACAGCGCCAAAAGAAATCTGGACGTGGTCGACCAACCCCATCTTTGATGGCATCAGTTATAACCGCCGTGATAAGAACTGAAAATAGGAGACCTGCAAAGACATGCTAAGTTTCAGAAAAAGAAAATACAAAATGTGTAGACTAGTATAACAAAGCAGAAAAGAAAGAACATGAGCTCACCTAGTATGGCATGATGGAAATCATACACATTCCTCTTCTTGAAGTATATTCCAGTGATGATAATCATTGGTCCAATGATACCAATTATCTACAAAAGCATGAATTTTCAAGAAACTTTAATTACTTGTACAGGCCAAAGGAAATCTGCTGGATAGAACTAGAAGGGTAAGATATTTACCGGCACCGCCCAAAATGGGACTGTGTTGTCTTTCATGGGGTATCTGAGGTCTGTCATCATATCCGATCCAACAAATCGATGGAATGGTTCTATTATGTTCAGTATTCCATCTACTACGACTAGAAGAACCAGCACAATCCAGTCATACATGTGTAGGCGAGCAATTTTGGATCCATGAGATGTTATGTACGGAGTTGGAACTCCCAGATGGATGGATGCCGATGGTGCCGGCATATCGTACGTACTGACTTGAATTCCCAGATTAGGTTAAGCAATCCAATTCGCAAGATAAATCAGATGGATGTTTTGCCTGTCCATCAAACGAAGTACAGAAATCATACTCAGAACCTTGAATTCGTGCTATTTAACAATAGTTGTACTTGTCCCTAGAATTCTAAGAACTAGCCATGCATCCAGGATAGCCGAACCTTAGCATCATCAGTAATTAGCATCAACACAGCAATACGATTTTCTTCTGAAACGGACATGAGAGGTAGGACACCGAACCTTACACGAAGCGTTCACGACGGAAAGAACGGCCACCTTGGCTTGCCGGCCGGGCAAACCTCTCGTCGTCTCCCTTCTCTTCCACTTCTCCTCTTCTCCGGACACCATGCGATACGATTCACAATTGAGATATCCTTCCGTGCGGGGGATGAAAAAGTAGCAGAGGCCAGAGGCGATTCGTTCTTGGCTGCTAGTATAATTTAATTGGGACGTTTGAAGACGAGTGGGAGAGGGCACCGGCCGGCGGCGCGGCTGACTCTTGGAATTCAAGGATGTCCAACTGTCCAAGCATAGGAATTAGGAAGGATCGGCAGTCGTAGAGGGCGGTTGGAAATTGACCGGACGGTCGTTAGCTTCCACCTCGAGGCGGGGGAATTTGGTGAATATGTTATCTGGGGAAGGGGGAAAGCGCGTGCTTCCAGATGGATTTGGTTGAGTTTGGTTGGGTTGTTGGCCGGGCCACAAGCCCACGAGGGAGAACAATTCCCAACTATTTCAAAATATAATCGGTTTCAATATTGATTGTGAAAATTTTGACATTGATATTAATATATATATATGAGAAAAACTATGGGACGGTGTACCGTCTCAACGGTATAGTTTATAATTTATACTTACCAATCATTCAACGATTCTTTTTCTCTCTGAAAGCGTATCGTGTGATGTCCTTTTACATGAAGGCTGCTGACTAGTGACGACTGACGAGAGGTCTCTTTTCTCCTACAGTAAAAAAAAGCTATGAAATACTCTACTACATCACTACTTCTACACCTCTTTAGGTCCATATGGGTCTGACACCTGCTTCAACTAACAAAGTTAGAATTAAGCACTAGAGCTAGTAGCATAAGCCTAAACAAAGTATGTCAGCGGCACGTGAGCAAGTTTAGCTGTACTTTCTAACCTAGCTATGCATGGTCCATCTTTTTATTTGATTGTTGAATAGAAGTATATAACCCATAAATATCAGAATTAGTGGTATCACATCTGAAGTCTCGTGCCATCACACCCTATATTTGGTATCAGATCCGGTACTAAAATGTATCAACCCGGTATCTAGGTATTGGATTCGGTACTCATAGGTATCAAACCCAACCTAGGTATCGAATCCGGTACTTATAGGTATCAGACCCAATACCTAGGTATTAGACTTGGTATTCATAAGTATCATACTCGGTACCTAGGTATCCGACCCAGTACGTACAGGTATCGGAACTGATACTCATAGGTATCAGATCAGATACCCGATACCCGGGTATCCAATCTGATACTCATAGGTATCATACGCGATACCGGATTCGGTACTAATAGGTATCAAACCTTACCTAGGTCCGATACTCATAGGTATCAGACTTGGTATTCATAAGTATCCTACTCGGTACCTGGATATCCGACCCGTTACGCATAGGTATTGGAGCAAATACTCATAGGTATCAGATCAGATGCCCGATACCCGGGTATCCAATCTGGTACTCATAGGTATCAGACACGATACCTAGTTATCGGATCCGGTACTTATAGGTACCAGACCCGATAACTCGGTATCAGATCTTGTATTTATATGTTTCATACTTGGTACCTAGGTATTTGACCCAGTACCTGGATATCAGATATGATAATATAGCATCTATGTATCACATACTAGAGTTTCTAAGATGTGGTATAACCAAGAGCCCAACATGGCATATCTAATTAGAATCCATTGTATCCATATATAATCTAGGTAACTATTTGTCTGGTCTAATCCGTGCATGATATAGGACACATGCAAATATATGCAACCAATCTTAGACATATAGCTAGGCTACTAGACTCTGCCATAATAAGTACCCTACATAGCTAGGGTACGGGACTACTAGTTGCTATTACAAGGATTTGGCATGCACAACAAGCTAGTAGTACCTCCGGTTTTATTTACTAGCTAGGCTAGTATCAAAGGCAGGACTTAGTCATGCTGGGTACTAGCTAGCTGTCAGGAACAAGACTATACACTGATACACACAACAAACGTGCGTGATGATAATCCTAGCAGCACGCGACATACTCGGGAGAAGCCAGCACGTAGGGCCACGGCATGGGGGATAAGTGGTATACCGTTGTGTAGTCTTTCTCTATATATATACAAGGTGTCCTACAGATCATGCAATTTGAAAGGACGTAACTACACAGCTAGTAGTAGCTGGTTTAGACAAACCAGCTACCACTCCATCTATAAGAGGCACCATCCATCTATACTTCAAATACAATTTTTTCTTAAACTACTCATCCGATCTACGATCCGATTACACCGTTGTGTTCGTAACAATTAAATCTTTACAACAAGATCTTACATGATTATATTTTGATGAAAAAACACAAATTACTTTTATGATATGTCTAAATTACTTTTAGATTTCACTTAGTTACTTCTTAGATATATAAAAGTAAATTCAGTAAAACCTAAAAGTAATTTACATATATTACAGAAGTAACTTAGAACAAAACGAAAATAACTTTGGCATGTCATTTGAAATAAATCCGTTGTAGAGATAAAGCCATGACTTTATCTAGAAATTAAATTAATCAGCACAAATTATGGAATTAACTAAAAAAATAATAAAAGTAATCACCTCAGAGCATTATGAATGTATAGGAAGTATTTTAATCAAATCTAAAAGTGTGTGTGTGTGTCTATATATATATATATATATATATATATATATATATATATATATATATATATATATAATTTGTTCAATGAAAAAAGGCATTAATTAAAGTTACTTTCTTTTTGTTATAAGTTACTTATATAATATATGTAAATTACTTTTAGGCTTTACTGAATTTACTTTTATATGTCTAAGAAGTAACTTAGTGAAATCTAAAAGTAAATTAGACATATCATAAAAGTAATTTGTGGTTTTTCATCAAAATATAATCATGTGAGATCTTGTTGTAAAGATTTAATTATTACGAACACAACGGTGTAATCGGATTGTAAATCGGATGAGTAATTTAAAAGAAAATTTTATTTGAAGCATAGATGATAGAAATATTTTCCCTACTTGTTCAATGGATTAATAGCAACCAAAACTCCTAAAAGTACTAGCACGTGGGTGTCTCTGGTTAAGACTAATTGGAGAGGCCTCTCCAATTAGATTTACCGAATTTGAAAACGGGCATAATAGGTGTGTTTTTGTACTTTGAAAATCTGTTCGAATATCTGTATTAGTATTAGACTTTTTAGGGGGGATCAAAATTTTGATTCATTATTACCAGAGTTTAGAAAAAACGAGAACAATTACCAAAGTTAAACTCCATAAGTTTTTATAGAAGATAAACAAGTTTGCAACTAAAATTTGCATGGATATCAAGTATTTGATGCAAAAATGATATTGTTTTGTTTTCTTTTTTTTAACTAGCAAAATGCCCGTGAGTTGCAACGGAGAGAACTACTAAAGACAATGCCCGCAAGTTACAATGGAAAAAGCTAATATAGATTTGTCATGATTTTTAACCTGTCTAAGCGATTGTTGATTCTGATGAAACCTTTTCACCTTCTCACTTTCTTTCGCAGTCAGATACATAAATCCTTTTTTTTCCCTTGAAAGGCCTGGTCAGATACATTCTATTATTAGTGTTGCAAATATAGTCATTAATCGGCATATTTTAATCCAAAAGGTTTAAGCAATAATTATGGCATAAGCAGTGTAGGGTGATCTTAACATAACCAGTAGCATACTATGCGCAACATGAATGTCAAGAACATGAATATAACAGTAACGCAATAACATGCTAGAGGCATCATGAAGAACAGGAACATAGCATAGCGATAGCGCTAACAACAGTAACAGGAGGAGAAGATTATACCCCGAGAATGGCCCTCCGCTGGATGGTGAGGCAGAATTGCCTCCGTTGTTGTTGTCGTTCACGGCACCTCCTGGCGCACCAGCTCCTGTCGGTGGCGCATCACCTCCGCCAGCAGTGGGAGCGGCAACTCCAGACATGGCGATGAGCAGTCGTGCGGGAGGCACTCCCCAAAAACATGATCACCCGCCTACCCGGTGCAGATCTCAGGCGAAGGTGTGGTTTCGGAGGCACTGCTTCTTCCAATCTCTCGTGCACGCAGGAGATCAGAAGCGAGGAAGCGAGAGCAACTCAGGCCCGGAGAAGGAAGAAACTAACACCGGGAAAGAAGCGATGAAAACGGATCGGACTCGCGGCCTCCTTATCTATCAGGAGAAAGAACGTGGACGCGCTGTTGCGGAGGGAATCGTGGGAACGTGGGTTAGTGGCTGCAAAAGGATAGCGACGTGACACACGCACGCCCGCTGCCAGCCAGCCAGCCACGCCTCGCCCACGCCCACGCCCACGCCCTCGGCCTCGGCCGGCCCGGCGCGCGCGCGCGCGTGTGGCATTCCGACCCCCACCTCAACTGGTCAACAGGGAGCCTCCAATAACTCCCTATTTAAGTTGAGATATTTCTCGCTTAAATCCTGAGGTGGTATTATTATCCTCAACACTTATTATGGGCCTTTGAGATTTATTATTATAAGTTGGGCCTAGCCCAATTATTCTAACAATCCCCACCAAATTTCAAGGCTCATAAGAAATGTTCCTAATGTTGTGCATGTTTGATATACCAGGGTTTTGGTGGAGACTGTTAAGTTGAACTTCCACCTAGGAAATGAGCTACATCAGACCACAACTCAACAATGGACTATGCCTTGAATTGTGAGTTTTGTGTGATCAGGTTTCACTCAGAACCTTGACTGGTACTGGGCTGCCGTTCGCATCCCCTCTGTTTGGAGCATATAAGTCAAACTCCAGGCCTTTCATGAGTATCTAGAGATCGCCCAAACCTCATAGACTGTGACTAGCAGTCGAACTCATATAGGTGTGTTCCTTTTGAGATGTTCTGCAGGTCAACATCTCTGCTTGGAAAAGCCACTCGGATCACATTAAGACATAGGTCATCCTACCATGCAGGAAAGAAGAGAAGCACATCATGAAAATGAGCCCTTTTCAGGGGTCTCTTCTCTCAGTCACACAATAGTTTGTTTCACCATCCAAATTCACGGGATCTCCGATCACAATGGACAGGTTTCCACTATTATGCAACCTTAGGTGGGTATCAAGCCCATTTCCCTCGATGCACTGTCTATCACATTACGTGGTAGCCCCTTGGTAAACTGATCTGCCAGATTTCTAGCCGTTTGGACATAGTCCAATGCTATCACTCCGGAGTTTTTCTGCTTTCTGACAGATTTCAGTCTTCTCTTGATGTGTCTAGATGACTTCATATTGTCCTTTGAACTGTTCACTTTAATAATCACTGTTTGATTATCACAGTTCATTAGGATAGCTGGCACTGGTTTTTCAACCACCGGCAAATCCATCAGGAGTTCACGAAGCCACTCGGCCTCAACTGTCGCAGTATCTAGTGCTGTCAATTCTGCTTCCATTGTTGACCTCGTTAAGATGGTCTGCTTGCAAGACTTCCAGGAAACAGCGCCACCTCCAAGTGTGAACACATATCCACTTGTGGCTTTTATCTCATCAGCATCAGATATCCAGTTTGAGTCACTATACCCTTCTAGTACCTTTGGATACCCGGTATAGTGAATTCCATAGCTCATAGTGCCCTTTAGATAGCGCATTACTCTTTCCAGAGCCTGCCAATGATCATCTCCCGGGTTTGAGACAAACCGGCTCAGCTTACTTACAGCAAATGAGATGTCAGGCCTCGTTGCGCTAGCCAAGTACATCAATGAACCAATGATTTGAGAGTATCTCAGTTGATCCCTTACTATTCTTCGGTTTTTCCTTAATAGCACGCTGGGATCATAAGGAGTAGGAGCTGGCTTGCAGTCACTATATCCAAAGCGACTCAAAACCTTGTCCACATAGTGGGATTGCACAAGTGTAATCCCACCCTCATCTCCTCTTTGTAGTTTGATGTTAAGAATAACATCAGCCTCTCCCAAATTCTTCATTTCAAAACTCTTGGACAGATAGTCTTTGACCTCCTCAATCACATTAAGGCTGGTCCCAAAGATCAGTATGTCATCGACATATAAACACAAGATCACCCCTTCTCCCCCACCATAGCGATAGTATACACATTTGTCAGCTTCGTTCACAACAAAGCCTGCAGATATAAGTGTGGTGTCAAACTTCTCATGCCATTGCTTAGGTGCTTGCTTGAGACCATACAAGGATTTCAACAGTTTACACACCATTCCCTCCTGACCTTCTAGTACATACCCGTCTGGTTGATCCATATAGATCTCCTCCTCTAGCTCTCCGTTTAGGACAGCTGTCTTAACGTCCATCTGATGGACGAGAAGACCATGAGAGGCTGCCAGAGCAAGTAGTACTCGAATCGTGGTCAAGCGAGCAACTGGTGAGTATGTGTCGAAGAAGTCCTCGCCTTCCTTTTGGGTATTACCCTTGGCCACAAGCCTTGCCTTGTACTTTTCGATTGTACCATCAGGCCTAAGCTTTTTCTTGAAAACCCATTTGCATCCTACGAACTTGCACCCATATGGACGCTCAACGACTTCCCAAGTACCATTAGACATAATCGAGTTCATTTCACTGCGTACTGCTTCCTTCCAGTAGTCAGCGTCAGGAGATGAATATGCCTCTTCTATGGTTCTTGGGGTGTCATCCACGAGGTATACAATGTAGTCATCTCCAAAGGATTTTGCAATCCTTTGTCTCTTACTCTTGCGAGTATCTACAACGTTGTCCTCCTCAGGATTTTCCTCAGGCGTTTGATCATTGTGTTCTATCGGTGCAAAATGCTCATGGGGCATGACAGTTTCTTTACTAGAAGTGCTAGGTGTATGTTTCATAGGAAATTCATTCTCAAAGAATGTAGCATCTCTGGACTCAAGAATTGTACCAGCATGCATGTCGGGTACTCCAGAGTTTACTATTAAGAATCTATAACCCACACTGTGGATAGCATAACCAAGGAACACACAATCAACAGTATTTGGTCCAAGTTTCCGCTTTTTGGCTATAGGTACATTTACCTTGGCCAAACAGCCCCATGTTCGTAGGTATGAGAGATTTAATTTCTCCCTTTCCCATTCCTCGAATGGTGTTACTTCCTTATGCTTCATTGGAATTTTATTCAGGACATGACATGCAGTCAAAACTGCCTCACCCCACCATTCCTTGGAAAGCCTCGCAGTGTGTAACATGGCATTCACCATCTCAGTTAGAGTACGGTTCTTTCTTTCGGCCACCCCATTTGATTGGGGTGAATAGGGAGGCGTCATCTCATGAATAATTCCAAACTCTTCGCAAAAGGATGCAAACTCATTGGAAAAATACTCCCCACCTCTATCAGACCTCAACCGTTTGATTTTCCTTTCAAGTTGGTTTTCTACCTCAGCTTTATAGATTTTAAAGTAATGTAATGCCTCATCCTTTGTTTTCAATAGATACACATAGCAAAATCTAGTGCAATCATCTATCAGTGTCATGAAATATTTCTTTCCCCCTTTGGTCAACACGCCGTTCATTTCGCACAAATCGGAATGAACAAGTTCTAGAGGTGCCAAATTCCTCGCCTCAGATGCCTTGTGAGGCTTGCGAGGTTGTTTCGATTGAACACAAGTATGGCACTTGGAACCTTTGACCAAAGTGAATTTTGGAATTAAACTCATGTTAGCTAAGCGCGTCATACAACCGAAATTCACATGACAGAGTCGCGAATGCCACACATTAGACTCCTCATTCTCGCTAATATGGTTCACAGCATTATGATTATTACACATGTCATTCAAAGAAAAGCGGAACAAGCCTCCGCTGTCATAACCTTTTCCAACAAGAGTCCCATATTTAGATACGACACATTTATTGGACTCAAACACAAGTCTAAAACCTTCTCTACACAATAGAGAGCCGCTAACTAGATTCTTCTTTATTGAAGGGACATGCTGCACGTTCTTCAGCTGCACGATCTTTCCCGAAGTAAACTTCAGATCGACCGTACCAACACCATGAACAGCCGCAAGCGACTCGTTTCCCATCAACAAGGAGGAACCTCTCCCGACCTGATAAGAAGAAAACAGAGAAATGTCAGCACATACATGAATATTAGCACCAGTGTCCACCCACCAATCAGGTGAATGAAAAACAGAGAGAACTGTAGGTAATATTTTACCGTACCCCGATGTTCCTCTGCCCTCGCTAATGACCATGTTGGCAGACTTCCTGTCTTTGCGCTCAGGACAGTCCTTGGCCCAATGCCCAGACTTCCCACACACAAAGCAGTCTCCCTTTGCCTTTCCCTTGCCTTTCTTCTTAAAATTGGTTGCAGCCTTGGGTTTGACATCAGGCTTGACTTTCTTGTTGTTGTGAGATGCATGAGGGTTCTTCTTCTGTACCATATTGGCACTAGAACCTCCCTCAACCTTTTTGCCCCGGACGTCCTTTGCCCTCGCCTTCTCCTCAACACCCAAAGAGCCAATGAGATCAGAAACGCTGAACTCTTGTCTCTTATGCTTTAGAGAAGTGGCAAAGTCCGACCAAGAAGGTGGTAGTTTGGCAATAATGCCACCCGCCACAAACTTGTCCGGCAACTCACAGTTGTTGTTCTCAAGTTCCTTAGCCAGCATCTGAATCTCATGAGCTTGTTCTATTACAGAACGGTCATCGACCATCTTATAGTCATAGAACTGCTCCATGACATACAGCTCACTGCCGGCGTCAGAAACTCCGAACTTGGCCTCAAGTGCATCCCACATGTCCTTCCCAGAAGGCATGTGCATGTACACGTCCACTATGTTGTCAGCGAGTACACTGATCAATGCTCCACGGAACAGGCAATCCGAAGCCTCGAACTTAGCCTCTTCCTCAGGAGAAAGAGGTGGTTCACTTCGTTTGCCCCGTGAAACATAGAAGCACTGCATCGCTGTCAACCACAATAGTGCACGTGCTTTCCATCTCTTATAGTTTGAACCATCAAAAGCATGTGGTTTCAGTGCAGCAGCAAAGCCAACTACCGAAAATGACCTATCAGGTTTTTGGATTGTTGGAAATATAGTCATTAATCGGCATATTTCAATCCAAAAGGTTAAAGCAATAATCATGGCATAAGCAGTGTAGGGTGATCTTAACATAACCAGTAGCATACTATGCGCAACATGAATGTCAGGAACATGAACATAACAGTAACGCAATAACATGCTAGAGGCATCATGAAGAACAGGAACATAGCATAGCGATAGCGCTAACAACAGTAACAGGAGGAGAAGATTATACCCCGAGAATGGCCCTCCGCTGGATGGTGAGGCAGAATTGCCTCCGTTGTTGTTGTCGTTCACGGCACCTCCTGGCGCACCAGCTCCTGTCGGTGGCGCATCACCTCCGCCAGCAGTGGGAGCGGCAACTCCAGACATGGCGATGAGCAGTCGTGCGGGAGGCACTCCCCAAAAACCTGATTACCCGCCTACCCGGTGCAGATCTTAGGCGAAGGTGTGGTTTCGGAGGCACTGCTTCTTCCAATCTCTCGTGCGCGCAGGAGATCAGAAGCGAGGAAGCGAGAGCAACTCAGGCCCGGAGAAGGAAGAAACTAACACCGGGAAAGAAGCGATGAAAACGGATCGGACTCGTGGCCTCCTTATCTATCAGAAGAAAGAACGTAGACGCGCTGTTGCGGAGGGAATCGTGGGAACGTAGGTTAGTGGCTGCAAAAGGATAGCGACATGACGCACGCACGCCGCCCACGCCCTCGGCCCGGCGCGCGCGCGCGTGTGGCATTCCGACCCCCACCTCAACTGGTGGGAACGTAGGTTAGTGGCTGCAAAAGGATAGCGACATGACGCACGCACGCCGCCCACGCCCTCGGCCCGGCGCGCGCGCGCGTGTGGCATTCCGACCCCCACCTCAACTGGTCAACAGGGAGCCTCCAATAACTCCCTATTTAAGTTGAGATATTTCTCGCTTAAATCCTGAGGTGGTATTATTATCCTCAACACTTATTATGAGCCTTTGAGATTTATTATTATAAGTTGGGCCTAGCCCAATTATTCTAACAATTAGTTCACAGGAACAAATTCAACTTAATTAGAAAGTATAATAAGATTTTGAATCGAAAAGTCTAACCATAATAGGCTCCTTGAAATGCTATAAAACCCCCTTGTCTATGTACTCCGAGATTTTTGATGTACAGAACAATGACATGATAGGTGGGGAATCTGTGATTGAAACAAGACGGAATATCAGAATACGAAAAATTTAGCAAAACATCCCTAGTTTTTCTTAAGGACTTACCTGGATGTTAACAAATCATAGGAGCTTATCGTGTGGTTTGACTTGTGGAGGCTTAATGTGCTGAACCTTCTCAAGGCAGGCTAACAAGTCCGCACCTTTTCGTAGGATCATGAGCAGAATAGTTCGGAGCAGCACAGTTCCTCCTGTCTCTGAATAGATTGAAATAGGAGGTTGATTATAGCATACTTGAGGAATCACTCCTCGAGGGATGTCTCAATCCGTCATCGGCTTTTCTCCCCACACAGAACTGTCGTCCCTGACCCTGACCACATATTTCTTTGATTCGCCCACACTGAAATGAAGAACATTAGATGAATGCGAAGGGGAAGCAATGGCAATTGAACATGCATACCACTTCGAACCGCTATATAATTATAAGTGAAGGTCATCCCGTGCTATCATTCCCGGCCTCCCGGCTGCCATCTCCACGATCGACCAATCGATCACAAATATATGAATGTGAGATCGGTAGTAGGTTCCCCTTCCATAAGAGAAATCTGGTGGAGGATGGGTAGTAGTAGGATGAGGCTACTCACTTTCTGATTAATTAGACGGAATCGGCTGGGTCGGAGAAACTCGCCGCAGGTGACGCGGGTTGCATCCTCCCTGGGCAGCGGCGGTGAGGGAATGGAATTGAACCGTCATAGCGGGATGGAGCCCGTTGCGGGCAGCTTCCAGCGGCGAGCGTGGAAACCCGATCTCCCAGGCGGCAGCGGCGTGGCTCGTGACGGGTGGTGGCGCGTGGATTAACCTATCTCCCGCTATGCCTGGCGATGCAGCCATGCAGGCGATCGAATCGTCAGCCATGGAGCAAATCGTAATAGAATAGGATTGGTGCGAGTGTGACCACGCACGATCTATGCGGACTCGTTCACTTCTGTTTGACGTACTCCCTCCGGTTTGATGTTTTGGAAAAGGTTAAGGTTTAACTTTTATAACTTTAATCATTAATAATTTCAAAAGTATTTAGTTTAAAGAAATTAGAACAATATATATAATTTGTCTTTCAAAACACTATAATAAAAGTTAACATACATTTATTTATTGTGTATATTATAATAGAAAAATAAGGTAAAAGATATACTTTGTAGACCGTGTCATTGTCGAAAACGTCAATTAAAATGAAATTGGAGGGAGTACGGCGCGATGCAAGACGAAGTCGGTCGGATGAAATTGAAATAAAATTGGACGACGCGATGCGGGACGATCTCGGTCCTAATTTTGGATTAAAGTGGCACGCTTTTCAAAAGGCTAAACGGTGTATTTCGTACGAAAAATATATGTATGAAAGTTGTTCTAAAATATCAGATTAATCTATTTTTTAAGTTTGTAATAATTAAAACTCAATTAATCATACGTTATTACAACTTCGTTTTACGTGAAACACTTAATTTTATCTTTATCTTTATGTTCAGAAGATTCAATCAGCACGTCGATCAGATGAAATTTGTAACATAAAAAAACAATACACCACTTGGAAGATGGTTTATACCTAGCTAAAACCGTAGGCGATATACAGATGTGGAAGCAAGTACTTCAAGATATTACATTCCGGGCAAAGTTTTATGGGTACAGTGTAATGGAACATGCATGTACGGTTGAAATAAATAGGCAACATCATGTCTTGTTTAGTTACCAACTTTTTCTTCAAACTTTCAATTTTTCCATCACATCAAAACTTTTCTACACGCATAAATTTTCAACTTTTTTCTTCAAACTTTCAATTTCAGTCAAACTTTTAATTTTGATACGAAACTAAACACAGCCCAAACAGAAGTGTTGGGCAGCCCAAACAAATGTGAATGGTTGTATGAAAAGTGCATGTCCTACAAAAGAACTGTAACCAGTCCTTTTTCCTGAAAAAACTAATTATCAAATTGCTAAACGGATGAATTCTTAACAATCAGAGCTAAAACAAAGGAAAATTAATCTCTTTTCTAGCCATCTATTCATCTGTTACATTCACCCCTTAAAAGTACCGGATAATCAAGCAAACAAAAACAAAATTACATAATATCCAACATATCTAGACACACGGATGCACACGCATGCATGGATCAATCAGATATTGAGCGGCCCCTGTGGGTCGAGCTGCCGGCACATCTCAATGTAAGCATAGTACAACATGCGGTTCTTGGCGCCAGTGCAGTGATTCTTGGTATTCTTGGCTTCTTGCAGAAGAACTTGAGGCCTTCTAGTGTGCAACAGCCCAGCATCTGGCCAAGGAAGAGGAACAACCAGTTGATCTCACGCTTCTTGTTTGGGATCTGTGGCCACATGCAGGCCTTCTTGCCGCACGAGCCGCAGTCCGGCAGCCGCGGGCACATCCAGTGCTCCGGGGCACGGTCATCCATGATGTGGATGTTGGCCGCGACATAGTCGCGCACCTCCCGGAACTTTGCGTCCAGATCGTACGCGATGGGCGCCTCCGCGCTGAAACGATTGCAGGTGGCTTTGCCCTCCACGGACGTGATGCCCTTCAGCAACAAGCTCTCTAGGGTGTAATGCAACACTGGCAGATCAGCCGATGTCACCCATGGGAACGACGTCGCCATGACTAGCACCCCATTGTCCCCATTCGCCTCCTCACCGCGGCCTCTTGGGGACTGGCCTTCGTCGGGGTTGTTGAGGCGGCGACGATTCGAGGGTGGAGCAACCAGCGAGGAACGAGGACTATTACGGCGGTGGCGAGTCGAACCCGGAGCAGAGAGCGAGGAAAGAGAAGGTTGTGGCACCTGCGGCGACGAGGGAGGGAGCGCGGGGACGAGGACAAAGTGAGGCTGCATGGAGAAGACCACCGGTCGTGTTGGCGAGGGAAGCAGCGTGGGGACGACCACCGGTGTTGGTGAGGAAAGCAACGTGGGGGCAGCGACTGGGAATGACGAGGGAGGCGGCGTAGGGGTCACCACCCGGGACGGTGAGGGAGGCGGCATGGGGGCGCTAGAGTAGATGGATCCGAGGGTGAGGGTGAGGGCATCTTCGCCGCCGCCGCCGCCGCCGCCACCACCATGGCGTCCCTTCCCATCCATTCCCCTCCTATAGTAGCTACTAACCTATTTTGTTTGCTGCATTTAAAGCCTGAAGAGCTAGGGTAAGGACAGGTTAGAGCCGAGGCAGGCAGACAGATCGGAAGGTTGGCCGCGTCGACATGAACACAAATCTAAGATATCAGACCGCAGAAATAGCAGGTGTCTGCTTGCGTCCACACGGGGTCACGCCTCGTCTTCCGAAGAAGATTCTAACAAACCGTGACAAAATAGTATAGACGGCATTTTGACCATATCTCTCGTCTGCATTTAAATTAATCTCTATTACCGAAACGGTTCATGTTCAATTGGTCTCATGAATACGAAGGAAAACAATCCAATTCGAGTGAAGTCTTGCCGCATATTTCGCTGAAGATGGTATGAATGGAACTGGTGAGACCTTGTAACAACTAATGAACACAAAACATATTTGGCACAAAGGTTTTATTTGGTTTGCTACCATCCAATTGTTGACGAAAAAATCGAATACACCGGCCTGGGAGATCTGCTTAACTCCTGTGCAGGTCCAAATATTGATGAGATGCGGGCGTGCCAGTCAGTTTGATCCTGCAACTGACAAGATATGTAAACAGTAAATCAAATAGCCGATCGGCTACCGATGTAGTGATTCCAGCCGATGCCGATACCAGCCGATAGCGATAGGGTTTAAGCAATCGTCTATGTGTCCAATGTAGATAATGATGCAAAGACAATCGGCTGATGATATTAAAATATAACAATAATATAATCCAGTAGAAACCAATCGGCTAACAATGACATGATAGAATAAGCACTGATCCGATGGTTAAAGCATACATCGGCTGGAGGTTCAATGTCATAAAATCCACAAGATTAGATTAAACGATAAAATCTTTGTTGCGATCGGCTAAATCCAATATGTATGTATATGCAATCCTTACAAGCCGATGCAACGTCCAGATAACTCATCGGCTGAAACCTCGATGAAACCCTTATTGGCAGTCAAAAAGCAGGCTAGAGATTATGGTTCTAAGCACGACTTAGTAGATCAAACTCAACTGATGCAGCACTAAGTATGAAAAGAAACATAATATCTAGACAATCAAGCCGTTGACTGAGTTTTCAAGGTGGTAGATGTCTAAACTAATCTAATCTAGCAAGGCGATTTAGCCGATACCGGCAGAAACCCTAAAATGAGAAGCAGCCGATAGAGCTAAATTGATATGCTAAGACTAGATTAACAGAGACATATGATAAATAGGTAGGCAAATATATTATCCAAACCAGAGCAATCCAAGAGGTCGAATGTCCTGATGCAGCCTTGAACGACGCCGACGTAGACGATATAATTGCCTGGGGCGACGGAACATTGGACTTACCCTTTAGCCGGAGATCGAACACCGATGCAGCCCCGCGTCGGGTGCCAAGTTCCGCCGGAACGTAGAAACAAAAGTAAAAGTAAAAAGGGTGGCGATGCGCCGAATTGTATTGATCGTGAGGATTGATAGATTATAATGACCCCGGGTGTACATATTTATACCCATAGGGAGATACTAGTCCTTGTCAAACAAGAAAGAAACTAAAAATAAAAAGGAAAAGATAAAGTCTTTATCAGACACTAAACACACTTTCCTAAAGATAAAAGAAAACTAACAAACTATGCCTAATTAATAGATAACTGTCATGTCGCATCCTTCTTGAACTCGAACTCTTTTAGATAAGCTTTCTTTGATTGATCTGACTCCACCAAGAACACGACACCGTGGCGACTTAACTCCCATCGGCTGATTCTAGAACTTTGAAGCCGATACTGACTCTAAGCCGATGGTAACTTTGGGCTTACCAAATTTCACTGTTAACACCAATGGATTACTTTCAATTCATATAAACCAACATATTTGGCAATGCCTTTCTTTTTTCCACAAACCAAATGGACTACTTTAAATGTTGCCGAATTTTCTGTGTAATTCATTTAGGTCATGAACTGAACAAGTCCTAATAGCCGCATTTAAATGTTGTCAAATTTTCGGCATGGTTCATTTGGAATGTCAATTTCCCTTTGTTGAAACAGCCAATTCAACAACAAGTTATGATGCGCTATAAATACATTCCACATAACCGAGCTCAAAGGGACAGATGCTTTCAAACTTACAAGGGGCGGGAGGACTACAATGTAAACAAAAGTTTTCTGAGGGATCTTGTTAGCAGTTTATCTTAATCCAATGTTTTGTGTTCCATTGGATAGCTTTAGCAGTTTATTTTGCCGATTCACAAAATAAACTACCCATTTCGAGCAGTTTTGAGCGGCTCAATTACATGAATGGTTTTTACACAGTGAAGTTTTATGAGCATATATAATGTGGAATGCAATCATGAAATAAATAGGCCACATCAAAATTACAAAACAAAAGTGTATGGAACATATATTGGTAATAAATGTAGCACACGATAAGTGTATAAAAAGTGCATGTCCCATAAAAGAACATAACCAGTCCTTTAATTTTCCAACAAAATGTAATTCATCAAGACCAATAAAATCTTTTTAACTATTGACACTAAAATGAAGGAAGGATAATCTCATACCGTGTCATCCGTTAAGTTCACCTGTCAAAATTATATTATGCATGGATGCATGGATTGATCAGACATTGAATAGCCCCTGTGGGTTGAGCTGCCGACACATCTCGATGTAAGCATAGTACAACACGTGATTCTTAGTGCCAGTGAGGTGATTCCTGGTATTCATACATAAGAACTTGAGCTAGTACAGATAGCAGGGAAGGAGGAGGTTGTGGCACCTGTGATGATGAGGAAGAGAGAGCGGGGACGATGATGAAGTGAGGCTGCGTGGAGGAGACCACTAGCTGTGTCGGCAAGTGAGACAATGTGGGGACGACCACCAGTGTTGGCGAGGGAAGCAGTGCGGGGTCCACGAATAGGGACAGTGAGAGAGGTGGCATGGGGGAGCTGGAGTAGATGGATCCGAGGGCGAGGGGTTCATCGACGTCGTTGCTTCCATGGCATCCCTTCTCTTGTTGTTTCGCTTGCTGCCTTAACCCCTGAAGAGCTAGGTTTTAAGGACATGTTAGAGGCAAGACAGGCAGATCGGATCGATGGTTGGCCGCGTCGACATGAACACAAATCAAGATATCATACCACAGAAGTAGCAGGGGTGTGTTTGCGTCCACCTATGGTCACGCCTTGTCTCGTGGAGAAAACTATAACAAACCGCGACAAAATAGTAGTATAGACGTCATTCTAACCATATCTATTGCCTGCATTTAAATCAATCTCTATTACCAAAACGACGCGGCTTCAATTGATCTCACGGGATACGAGGGAAAAAGATCCAATTCTAATGTAGTCTCGCTGCATATTTCGCTTAAGACGGTATGCATGGAACTAGCGAGACCTTGGTCTCCCACATGTCAGTCACGCTCTATTTGGTTTGTAACAACTAAAAAAACAGTGGATTATTTTCTTTGCTAAAGTTATCAAATTATTGATAAAGGTGGGCAAAGGTTTTATTTGCTTTGCTACCAAAAAGCATTCTAGTGGATTATTTTCATTTCATCTAAACCAAAATATTTGTCAATGCCCTTCTTTCTTCTACACACCAAATGGACTACTTTGAATGCTGCCAAATTTTTGGAATGATTCATTTGGGTCATGACCAAACAAGCCCCAAAAGCCGCATTTAAATGTTGCCCAATTTTCAACACGGTTCATTTGGAATGTTGGTCTTTTTGCTGTAACAACTAATTTGCTATCAACCGTTAGTTATAATGTGTTATAAATACATTCCACATACCTGAACTCAAAAGCACGGACATGTTCAAACTTTGAGAGGCTGGAGGACTACAATGTAAAGTAAAATTTCCTGAGGGGTCTTGTTAGCAGTTTACTTTGATCCAATGTTCGGTGTTCACTGAACTACTATATTAGATGGTTTTAGCAGTGACATAACCCAATGAAAACCAAATCCTTTGATGTAGAACATCAGGCATATGTCCAGCGCTAGATAATCATCCTTTGCATTTCCAACAATAGCATTAGTCTAACTTTGTTTTTTCGTCTTTGGCCCAGAAGCAACTGCCTGCTTGGTTCATCCCATTTGCAGTCGTCCACATCATTGGGGATCTACGATTGTTAGGGTATGTGGTACGCTAGTGGCTTCATGTCACTCTCCCTGAACGGCCGCCGCTGAAGTTGTCACTCGACCTGCTCAAGCTCCTCTCTCGCTGGTGAAGCGCATTCGCCGTTGATATTCCCCATGCACAGGCATATGTGGTGCAGCTGACAGCGAAGGCAGGGGTGACACCTCAATGCTTGTTGTTGGTCCTATCATCTCGATGTTGGCTTCAAATTGGGCAACCCGGCCACACTCTTCATCTTCATCTCTGTTGCTACTACAGGTCAACAACATATTGATGACATCATTTGATGCCTTGCGTTTGCTTCTTTCTCGATAGTCGTAACGCTTTACTGAACCTAGGCAACAAGGAGCCAAGTTGTCCAAACCTTGCAAAGGACTACGACGCGCCGGACAATTCCTGCTTCATCTATGCTCGCTTCCCTACTTCTTCGCAGGCGAAAGGACAAGGATTGCTTCCACGCACCACTTGACACACTCAAAGCATTTTTGCTGGCAGAACCACAATTTGACGAGGCTAATAGCTGAGGCCGACGAACACTAGCAAGAGCGACAGGAAGCCTGAAACGGTATCGCATACCCCGACGCGTGGTGGCTCTAGTGGTCAAAGCTCCTAGATGTTGTGGACATCTACGAATGAGATGAATCGAACAATCTATGTCTTCTGGGCCTAAGACGAAGACGGAGTGTCCATCTGGCGTAGAAGGATTTGGTTCCTTCCCAACGATAGACCAGATTTCTTCTATTTTTCGCTAATTTAGATATATCCATGCCATATCGGTCTTTTGAATAGTTATTAAAAACATACCGGTGATTGAACTGGTGCGTCCGACGGTTCACTAGTCGGACCAGCAGTCCATCGATCAGGACAAGGGTGCATACTAAGTTTTTATGTAGAAGATTTCATAAAATTGTGATGGTCGTAGGTTTGGTGTTGATTTGTGCACGAAGAGGATTACATGTTGTAGCAAAACATGCTTGGCTCACATTTCACGTTTGACCAAACAATTTGTGAGAATTTAGATCATCGGGACAATACTTATCTTGGCTCCTCGTATATAGGGGTGGGCGTTCGGTCAGACCGACAAATTCGGTCTCGGTCTCTGGTTTTTCGGTTAGTTTGGTCTTTGAAAACTCAGGACCGACAAATTCGTTCTCAGTCTCGGTCAGACCGAATTTTTTCATAGCCGCTTAAGAGTAGAGACGGAGGCGACGCCAAGGCGGAGGCGGCGCGATGGTCGATGGATGCCTGCGACGACGGTGCGATGGAGGCAGAGGACGGAGGCGGAGGCGGAGGTGGCACCGGCACTGGAGGCGGAGGCGGCGCACAGGGCGGCGGTGGCCTACGGAAGGTGGAGGAGCGGCTGCGGGAGGCCATCCGGGAGCTCCACCGTCGCCGTCGGCGTCACTAGCACGGGGGAGGGGATAGGGATGGGAAGGGCCCGATGGATGGAGAGGAGGATGGTGGTGGTAGTGGGTTGGATAAGGTCGTGGGGTGGATAAGGTTTTGCTTTTGCTGAGGAGGTATTGGGCCTAATGGGCGAGTGCTATATTTCGGTTTTCTGGTCAATTCGATTAACCGAGCCCCAAAACCGAATTGACCGAACTAAATTCGGTTAGTAGAAAGTGCTGACCGAATTTTTCGGTCTCGGTCATTTCGGTTCGGTTTTTTTCTACCCACCCCTACTCGTATACATGTTCATAGCTTCAGTGATGCAAATCTAGTCTTACTATCTTGGTTTGTTAGCTTTGGTGCTAGTTGCTACCGTCGTGGACTCATAGTAGTAGTGTTTGTACCACTTCCAATTTATTTCTATCATTTTAGAGCGTTAATCTAGGGAAGAGCACGGAGGGTTAGACCAAAAGTGTTTTTACCACTTTCAATTTGTTATGAGGTTTTTTTAGAGCGCCAATCCAATAAAGAGTACAAGCGTTCGTAAAAAATCTAATAAAAAGTATAAAGGTGTAGACCGAAAGTGTTTATACCACTTTCAGTTTATTCCTTTGTATTTTAAACGTACCCCCTCCATTCAGCCCATAAAATTGCCAGGACCAACAAGGCAACAACAACTCCATCAAGCCCGAGGTCCGTACGCAGCCCGGTAGGCCCAGCATGCACGCACGCGCGCGCTAGACAACAACAACAAGGCGAGGCGCCACGCCACCGAGGCCCAAAGCGCGGCCTCGGCAAAAGAACGGTTGAGCTGACCGGATCAATACAACTCGTCATCGCGTCATCGCGTGGCGTCGCAGCGTCGCCTCGTCGGGGAGCACAAACCCGGTCACGCGCCACGGCGCCAGCGAGGGGAGGAAAGAAAGAAGGCCGCGTGGCACCGGGGCACGCACGTCACGCACGGGCGGCGGTGGTCGGTGGCAGCTGCACTGCACGGGCTCTCGAGCCGTGCGCATATGCCCCGCCCCCGCGGGCGCGCGCGCGGCTGCCTTGCGATCCATCCACGGATCGGATGGCTGTCTGTCTGGCAGGGCAGCGGCACGCGCGGACCGGTCTGGGAGGGCGCCGCCACGCAGACGCGGACAAAACGAGGCCTCCCTCCTCCACCGCCGGCTTTTGCAGATGCGAGGACGTTGGCAAGTTTTTAGTGGAGGTGGAGGAGTACCCCCTTTTTCGTGCTACCGGCCGCTCTGCATCACTGCGTGGCGTCGACCTCTCGTCTTCCAGCGAATGTTCGGTCTCTATCCAGGTTTTTTTAAAAAAAGCACTCCTATTGGTAGATTGATAGTTCAATGTTCTCACCGGCAGTAAACCACCACTTATTATTAGTGACAGATCAAGGGTAGAGATACTGGTATAAGTGCCACGAGAAGCACCTGAGGAAAGCCGGGATGCTGCCAAATGTTGTTTCGACACATTAAAATATCCCACCTCTTTCTCACGAAAGAATGAATAGACAAATGCGTGTCAATCCATATCAAAGCATGTGTAGCGTTTTGGACGCTCTCATAATGTCGATCTTTACGTAAAAGGAGCAGGACAACGTACAATTATGCCCCATCATTTCGGCAAGGAGACTATGAATCATGAACTCGTTTTCATTGCACATACCCCTCCTCAACCATCTTTAATCATTGTATTTTTTCACCCTATATATTTTCTTTTCTCAGGATGCCGAATGCTATGCTTGCCTGGTTGCATTGTCCTTCGTAGATCATTGTATACCGTAAAAAAGTAGGCAGGCAGGCACTGTTCACTATTCAGTGTAGAGAAAGCATTTTCATATGCATGTCTCACTTCTGAGTTTGACTGGGCTTTTCGGCGTTGCTTTGCTTCCAACCTGTAAAGCCTCATTACCATTCAGTAAAAAAAATGAAGTTTGAACTGATCGTGAGAGGTAGATACTGTAGCAGTATCCGTTGCCACTTGCCAGTGTGTCATGTTTCTTCTACTAGTAATGCCAGAGAGAAATTTCGTCAGCCTCATCCTAACATGATTAATCAATGTAAAGGTATTCTACTAGCAGCGTCATCATCTGAATATCTGTCCGCACAATGATATGTCTTTTTTTAAAAAAGAAAAGAATGTACGCTGATGAAATCATCAGAAGTTAGAGTAGGCATGCTACAAAACACCAAACTGAAAATTTGAAAATGCATATAGCGTCACACCATAAGATATTAAGATAGAGTACAGAAATGTTGCTTTCCTCCAATCGCTTGCAGGATGAGATTCCCACGGGAGATATATATCAATATATGCATGGCTAATTGGCTGCAGCGAAATGATAGAGCCCGTTTTAATGGATGCGCCGTCTCGCAACGTCCAACGTCTCGTGTTCTTTTGGTTGGTCATCCATCGAAAGGGAGAGATGCGAGATGGAAAGCTCAACCCGAGCTACCAATCTCTCTGTCTGCTACTAATAATCCTCAGCTCCTCCTTATCCAAGGAGCTAGCTTTGGATGAGACTGAATGCCTGATGGCTCCGGGTTTGTGCTTTAAATTTCTTTGTATAATTCCATTAAGATAACGGCTGCATATTTTCTACAGTCGGTTTTATATCCATCCTTGGGATCATCTATGATACATGACCTCTCAACCATCAGTAGTGTTTTGGATTTTTGGATGCACCGAGTAACCTACTGTCCTACCGATGTGTCATGCATGTGTGAGTACTGAAAGCTGCCCTTAAATGGTACTAGTAGTATTTGCTTACATACATCACCCTATTGGACAGATTAGCCAAAAGATATGTAGGAGTATATATAGCTGGCCAGTTCTTGTGTAATTGTGTGGTCTATTCCTTGTGTAACTAAAAATCTGAAACAGCTTCCCTTGTTATGGGAAACAATACCTTTTGTCTTTGACAAGTCATATTGAAAGCACGGCCAGAATACGGAAAACATCAGCCTCAACAAAGAAGGGCGAAAGCTCAATTTAGTCCATTTTACAGCACAGTCTGAAGAAAGAATGCCGATGCTGCTCAGCGTCACTACTGCCTATAGCTTCCTGCTGGTCACCATCCACTGGACACTGCTGCCTTTTTCTTTCTAATCTTCCTCCATGAATTGAACCATACAGCGTGCTACCTTTGTTTAGGTAAAGGACACACAGCAAACCAAAGTATAATTAGCAGTAGGGAGTCAATTACACCACGCATCTGAATACAAGGAAGTGAAGAATAAAGATGAGGTGAGCTGAAGCCCAAGTGCAGGAATGATACTTAACCCTCCATCCCTGCCCTCCGTCGCTTGCTTGCTTGCGGTCGCGACCACAGGCCCACAGTGAGTGATAGCTGAGATAGGAGGCATCTCCTCTTTCTTTCTACTGCCTCGTCGCTTCTCTTTGGCTGCCAAAAGCGGCTGCGAACTGTATTCCCATCGTATAGGTTTAGATGCGCGCCCACTAGATCAAAAAGCAAAGAATATTTCTCCCATGGAGAAGAGCGCTCCGTTGGACTCAAGCTCGTCAATAGTGGACTTTTGATTGAGCGATGCTGGTACAGCTGAATACTTTAACGTGATGACCTGCTGACTTCTCTCTGCTGCTTAAACCTGCATGGGCAAAACCAAAAAACGACACCCATCCGTAAGACCGTACAAGTAAGTATATCAGTCCCACGGTCCCACTCCAATAAGAGAGGAAATGTAGGGTAAATTACTGTGTACTGTAATCTCTTTAGTTTAGCACTGCATTCTGTAGTAGAATCAACAGCAAGTCAGGCAGTCAGCAACGCTGCCCAAAGTCCATCACAGAAAAAAAGAATCCAGAAAGATCGAGTAGAGAATCCATTACTACTATACAGTCCAAAATTTGAAGCCATCCATGGAGGGTCCATCAGCATTCGGCAGTGGAGAGAGTTTTTCTTTTTTTCCCTTTAGGTTTGATTAAGAAACAAGATCAGTACAAATTCCCCAGTCAAGGGGACCTCTGCTTGTCTTTGCATGCATCGGTGCATGAGTAAAAGAGCGAGATGGAAACGAAAAAGGAAGCAGGGTATCTTGTATTCTTGCAAGCTTGTCCCCTTTGACTCGGGGATCTCCTCCCTGCGCACACTGGCAGGATCCAAGGCAAACGACGCTGTGCGCCTGTGCGGCGTGTGTGCACTCGATTGCTTGTACACACCTATGAACAGTTCACGTACACGCTGTTAGCTAACGTGGATGAGTGATGGAGCGAAATGAATTTGTCAAGGCCTTTTACGTGCTGGTGGATCCCCCAACTGATTAAAGGGTATTTCGGTTCGAAGTACCCTGCCAAAACGTTGGAAGGGTTGAAACATGGGCAAATTTAAGATTACCAATATTTAGTACATTGGCCATATTTGATTGCAAAAAGTACGAATTACACCCTTCACCCCCACCCCCCGAACTATCACGGTCCACTGAATTACCTCCTAAACCCAAAAACCAGACATCGTTTACCTGAACTTTTATTACCAGACAAATTACCCTCCTCGACCCAATCCGTGGCAGTCCAGTCAGTATTTTATTTATAAAAATAAATTGAACCCACCAGTCATACTCCTCTCTCTCACTTTTCCTATGTCTCTTCTCTCTCACTCTCTCACTCTTCCTCTCTCTTTCTCGCCGGTCGGCGGCAGGCGGGGGACGCAGAGCGACAGCGGCGGTGACGGCGGGGGACGAGGAGGCGGCGGCGGCTGCGGCCAGGACGAGCAACTGCCCCCTCAGCGTAGAGACGGACGGAGGCAACGGGGGCGGGGGACGCGGAAGCGGCGGCTCGGTGGGGTTAACGGAGGTGGCTGCGGCGGGTGACGCGGGACGAGGCGGCGGCGGCGACGGGAGACATGGAGGCGGCGACGGCGCGGGACGGACGAACGAAGGCCACGGCGAGGAGGCGGCGGCAGCGCGGGACGAACGGGCGGAGCCAGGGGCAGGTAGTGGGTGAGCGTGGACGGCGGACACAGAGGCGGCACGCACGGGGCGGCGGAGACCTTCCTGCGCCGGATGGAGTTCCCTGCACCGAGGCGGCGGCTGCTCGTCTTGGTTGTCGCCGCGTCCCGTGCCACCACCCACACCCGCCTCCATCCGTCCCCGCGCTGAGGGGCCGCTGCTCGTCGTGGCTGCGGCAGCCGCCGTCTCCTCGTCCCCCGCCGCCGCCGCCGCGTCACCGTCGCCGCCGCCGCCGCTCCGTATCCTCTGCCTGCCACCAACCGGCGAGAAAGAGAGAGAAAGAGTGAGAGAGAGAGTGAGAGAGAAGAGAGAGAGGAAACGTGAGAGAGAGGAAGAGTGAGAGAGGAGTATGACATGTGGGTCCCATATTTTTTTATAAATAAAATGCTGACTGGACTACCACGCATACGCCACGTAGGACAAAACCGCTCTGGATTGGGTCGAGGGGGGTAATTTGTTCGGTATTGAAAGTTTAGGGTGAACGATGTCTGATTTTCAGGTTTAGAGGAGTAATTCGGTCCACCGTGAAAGTTTGGGGGGTAATTCGTACTTTTTCCTATTTGATTTGATACAGCAGAAACCGATTTTTTGGTAGAATCAAAGTTTAACTTCTAACCAAAATCAAAATCATCATATGCAATATTCAAACTACCAAAATATTGATGATGAGTATTTTGTCCCTGTTTAGATCCTTCAAAATGGCAAAACATTTTTTGTCATTTTGGATGTAAACACTAGTAGCAAAACTTGGCAATTTGGCATTTGGCATTTGCTAGTCCATAGTAACAAATTGTGCCAAAAAGTGCTTTGGGACCACTCCCTCTCTCTTTCTCTTTCTCACTTTAGTGCTAGAATAGCAAAAGTTTAGGATGCATCTAAACACCAACTGTACTTTTACAATACCAAAACTTTTGCCACTAAAACTTTTACCATTTGCCATTTGCTATTTCAAATGGATCTAAACAGGCCCTTTGACATCAATCTAAAACGGTCTAAGTTATGAACATGGTTATGTTTCTCGTGGTGAAACATGTTCATCTAAATTCAGATTCTAAGCTTGACATGAGTACCTACATTTACATTTACAGCTAATTATTTTTTCAACGATAAATAACATTTATTCGTCGATAGCGAGATATTACCTGTTCTTTTAGTTATTGTGGTTTAGGACTCCTAATGTGTTTCTTTGATGGCACACCACATACCCCTCCTTGATATGCCAAAACTTGCAGTGGTACTACTACTGCTCAATAACTGCCCACTCCGTATCGGCCTATTGGTGAGCTGATGTTCCTTCTCCTGTGTCACCAACCAAACACGGAAAATCCATGCGTACACATGATCCTCATTTGTTGTCCCGAGGCATTGGCTATGCTTGCGGAGGCACATGTTATTGGGATCCATAAAAACCAAATGTGAAGTGTATTTGTCTCAAAATGTGAAAATATAGGAGCATTTTCATAGTCTACTGGAGTACTATGAAATATGTTTGATTATACTATGAAAATACATTTTGACACATTTTATGTCCTATGAAGATACTCCATATGTAGAAAAATAATTTGATTACGATGAAGATTAAGTGATGGCACACAACTAAGAAAACCATTAACACATGATTAATTGAGTTACTATAAAGCAACTCCTATATAAGTAAGTTTCACACGAAATATACTGATTAGTAGTTTAAAAAGCATGCTAATGAAGACAGAGAAAAAAAATCTTCATCTTAATCAAGTTAGAAGAGGGCCTAAGTGATCAAAGCTTATTTCCCCTTTCTGCACCCTATTACTCCCTCTGACTAGTATAACGGATCTGGGTATACTCTATATCCAGATTACATGTCACATTTTAGTATTAGTAGGAGTGTTTCATAAAGAATATAATTTGACTTTTTTTTGGGAGGGGGCTTGGTAAACCAAGACATCCATCTATAGTTATTAGGACCGGACCAGACTGGCGGTTCGACCGGAAAAAACCGGAACCAGGGCCCCCGCCGGTTTGGTCCCCTTAACAGATCGGGCATGCAGTCGGACCAGATGAAACCGGTTAACCCGGGCGGTTTTTTATAAACCGGAGATGGGGATTCGACCTCTGGTCGTGGGTTTGAGAGCACCGTGCGCTAGCCAAGCCACCGTTGTACAGCTTGTGCCATTAGTAAGGGTGTGTTTAGTTCTACACCAAAATTAAAAGTTTGAAGAAAAAAAGTTAAAAATTTAAAGAAAAAAAGTTGGAAATTTATGTGTGTAGGAAAATTTTGATGTGATGAAAAAATTAGAAGTTTGAAGAAAAAATTAGGAATTAAACCCGGCCTAAAATATAGGACTTTCTATATTACCAATCAAACCACGATTCGACCAGGTAAACCAGTGATCCGACCACTAAACCAGTTAACCAAGAACTCTGTCGGTTCATTTACGTATCCATCCCTCGATCAAATCCAGTGACGCACCGAACCCGCGACAAGAATTCACTCACCAGTCACCACCTCTCATTTCCTCGTGCTGCTTCCACCCCTCCCTCGTCGCCTTGCCAGTTGCCAGTTTGCCACCCTTCCACTCGTTCGCGCTCTCTCTCTCTACAACATCTCTAGTCTCCGCTGTCTCGCACAGACTTCTTTCTCTCTACTCTTCTACTAGTACACTACGCAACAAAGCCAAACGCTGAAGCGCACACGCGCGGACGGGAGGCGCTGCGCTCCTCTCCCCTTCTCCACGCACCCCCCGGCTTCCGCGCTGCCATTCCTGCCCCTCCACCTACCTCTCTGCGCGCCTGATGGCCGGCGACCGCCGCGGCGGCGGCGGCGTCGTCTCGGCCGACGGGGAGCGCCGGCGGGGGATCCGGCGCCTGCTGCTGCCCCGCGGCGAGGGGTCGTCGTCGTCCTCGCCGCCACAGCCGCCGCCGCTGCAGGCGGAGGGGAGGCGGAAGGGGTTCGCGTCGGCGGCGCTGCGCGGGCTGGGTTGCACGTCGGCCGCGGCCTCGCAGGCGTACGCGCCCGGGGCCGGGGCGGCCGCGGCGGCGGCCGTGCGGTCGTCGGCGGACTGGCACGGGCGGAGGCGGAGGAGGGGGAAGGAGAAGAGGAAGGAGAGGGGAGGGGGAGGGGGAGGAGGAGGCGGGGGAGGCGGCCACCTCGTGGGTGGAGGGATCGGCGCCGACGTGTGGTGCGCGCCTGGGATACCGTTCGCCGCGGAGGCGTCGTCCGTGGACTGCGTGGTGGCGCGGCACCAGATGGTGGGGAGAGGCCGTGGCGGCGACGGGGAGAGGCCGCACAGGGAGGTGCGTTGCTTGCGTGCGTGGATGGATGGATGCCGTCGATCCTTCCTTCGCTGCTTTCTTGTTGATTTCGGATCTGTTCGTGTTCTTGGAACGATTGATTTTGCTTGTTCTTTGCTTTCCGGTGGGTGGTCGATCGATTCGGAGTTTTCGTCTCTCATTTACTTGTGTTTCTTTGTGCCTTTTCTTCCACTCCTTTTTGTCTGTTGGCGAAAAAAGATTTAAATTCAACATTCAGTACTCTGCTTTTTTTTCCGTTCTTCTGTTGCTGTTTTCCTCCCACAATCAATTCTGGCGGCTTTAAAAAAACCGTAGCATTTGCCACTGTTCTACCACTTGTATAGTCCTGAGTTCCTGACGAACCAATTAAAGCCAGTCTTTAATGTCGTTTGGTCAGTCTAATTAAGTTCTTGTTATCTAAACATGTGACATGCATCTCTTCTGGGCGTACTGAATTCCCCTGTACCGATGCGCGCTGTGCGCAAGCGGAATCTTTGCCATGTTTCTCTGAAATTCTCTCTCCCTCCTCACCAAGTTGATGATGATCTCACACGCTACGCTTTTTTTCTTGCCTTTGCGCAGAGACCCTGCCTGTCCAGGAGGGTGACCGTGCAGGAGCAGATATCGTCGTCGTTCATGGACTCGCCGCCGCCGCCGCACCTCGACGTCGCGCCCTTCTTCGGCGCCGACCTCCTCCCCTCCGGCCGCCTCCGCCGGATGCGCGGGTACCGCCACTCCCCCGTCGGCCTCGAGGAAGAGGTAAAAACGTCACAGGCTCACAGTAGTAGTACTAGCACAGTAGCGCACACTGCAACAAACGTTCGTTCGTTTCCTCGTTGCCCCCACACTGCATTTTGCTTGCTTGCACACTTGTCCTGAGCCCGCATTGCATGCATCGGTAGATACATTTTCCAACGTAAGTCGGAGATGGACACGGCCCGCAACAAGTGCGAATGCTGACAGCGGTTGGTGGTGCGACCCGCTGCCTGCCTGCATAAGATTCCCGTGCGTGGGGTAGTTTAGCGCGTGATCTGACATGCGTATTAAGCAGCTGTAACGCGTGATAGATTAATAGTAGTAGTAGTAGAAGTAGATTGATTGTCTGGTGGTGCGCGAGTGAACCTGGGGGGTGGCCGGCCGGCCGGGTGGGCGTTGGAAGTGGTTGACTTGCTTCTTTCGTGCGCTAAACGTGACGTGAGATCGTGGCCTTCTTGGAGGTTAACTAATCGGCAGCCTTACACAGGCGCGCACAATAATTGTATATAAGCGGTTGCAGCTGCAGCCCATGGCACCTGCATTATGCGCGCTGGTTAGCGTAGTGGCCGTACACTCGTTTAGGATTAATGCGGCTGAGAAGGGAGGGAACGAGACAGTGGGATGTGGCCACAGCTTCGGAAAGAGACCTCTCAACCATGGTCATACACTTCCATGAATGCTTCTCGTTGTGTGTATACACCGTGCCAACTACAAGTATAAATGCTGGATACTCTTGCTGAGCTGATCAGAAATGTTGCCGGTAATGGTCAATTGTTGTCTCAACGGTGCTAGCATTTCAGAATGCGGGCAAGGAGTGCTGGAGCACACCTGGGAATGCCAAGCAATAGTATGGTTTATTCTATCTACTGTCATGCTGTTCTGTGGTGGATCGTACGGTTGGTAGGAATGGGCATGCTGGTATGGTGCGTGAATGATTGGTTGCCTCCGATGGCAGATCGAGAGTCCTAGCAGTTCACCATTTATGATTAGTGCTCGGCTGTGCTGCTTGACTGAACTATTCTTTTGGTGCTTAAGGGGGACCAACGCTCCTTATCATGTTCCTGTTGCTTCAGTCATAATCAGATCTAGAGTTGTAGTCATTCCTTCTGGTCCTTCTGGATTTCATGTGGGCATGTGATTGGTGATGACTCCTTAATAATAGCTCAACATCAAGATCCACAAGGATTGTCGGTCCCGGACTGCCATTGCCTATCAAGATATATATTAGAGGGGATTTGCTTTAATGTGCTTTGGTGCCTAGTTCAGGGAAGTCCATTTCCTTACCTATAAACATTTTTTCTATCTAGTTTTACTTCTGTGCTATACCTCTGTTTTCTGACTTAGGTTTTCCACTGTCATAAGAACTCATATTTGATTTTGGTGCACATTCCAAACAGTCGTAAAGAAAGCTACTATATATTTATCTGGTGCTTCAATCTAACCTTTCTATGTAATCGTAAAGAATATAAGAGATACGTCAGTGCAGCTGTAGAAGCATATTTAGCTGCACACTTTGTACTCTACTTGGAAGAATAACCAGCCCGATGGTCAGTGATTGAGGGTTAAACTTGTGCTAACCGGTGCAGTTGTTAATCTGTGATCTTCCTGGCAGACATATACATAATTATGCATGTTGCTAGCTCAATAAGCAGCCTTATCAAAGGTAGCGAGCTCAAATACTTAATGAAACTGTTTTTGATATGGCAGATCATGATGTTTCAGACAAGAGTTCTGTTGGGAGGAATGAGCATGTATGATCGGTACCAGGATTGGCGCCTTGATGTTGATAACATGACATACGAGGTTTGTCTCTTTGCCTTGTAGTATCACTTTTCACCACCACCACCACCATCATCATCAATTGCTTCGTTTTACAGGAGTTGCTTGAGCTTGGAGATAAAATAGGTTATGTCAACACTGGATTGCGTGAGGATGAGATAGTTCGCAACCTTAGGAAGGTCAAACACCCAGCCTTTGACTCCTCGTTCCGGTATTCAACAGAAATGGAAAAGAAATGCAGTATTTGTCAAGTATGCCACAACCTCTTCTCTTGAGTTATCTTCTTCCCTTCAGTCATTATACAGGGTATCCAGTGTCTGGCATGTGAACAAACTTCATTCTCATGTCAATGTGTTGCAGGAAGAGTTTGAAGCCAATGAAGAGATGGGGAGGCTGGATTGCGGCCACAGCTACCATGTTTACTGCATTAAGCAATGGCTTTCTCAGAAGAACGTTTGCCCAGTTTGCAAGACTGCCGTTACCAAGACTTGAAGTCCGGACTCCGGGCAACGACGATTGTATACCTGGGTCAAACTTTAAAAACATGTCTGTTGTGCTCTGTACAGTCCATTACATATGTTATTGTATAAACACATCATCCATTCTTTTGCATTTGCAGATAGAAATGCCATATTGAGGCATCCTTTATCAAATATATGTTGGTTCAGAATTCTGATACACTCTTTTATCGAGGGTGATTTGGAAAAGATTTTGCTGTAGTGTTAGTCATTAAGATGAATCCTTTATTTTCTGGAGTTGCCTACAGTTTATATGTTAACTCTTATATCAGGTGTCAATATTGGCACAGTCCGGGACGGCAGCAAGTGTCTTGTGCAACCTCATTCGATCTTTCACGTGTTAAAGTTGCTTTAGCTTGAAACAATCAGATGAGCACGTCTGAATATTACCACTCTGCGAGTTTCTTTTAACAAAATCGTGTTTTCAGTTACGTTTCCAATGAAGCTGATTTGCCCTAAGAAGCTGATTCTGCAAGTAGTCAATACTGTATTAGCAGCTATCTAGCCAAGATACTAGCTGCTGCGGTGCTGCCATTACAAACACTTAAATCTTCCTGGCAAAAAGACCTTTTCTTATTTATCTGACATTACTAGTGAATAGTGATATGTGGTTCTGGCATTTCTGCAGGCGATGATCAGTGCCACCGTGCCCGTGTAAGCCTCTTGTCTCTTTTTGTGAAGGAACAAAACATTTACATATATAGGTTATAAATCAACTGTTGTGGTAATAAACTACAAGCTTGGACCTTGGATATAGAAAAGGGAGCGAAACGAATAACACACTTTTGTACCTCACCATTCCATTACCATTTTGATGATTTCAGTTCCAATATAGGATGAAATTGTGCACTCGTGCAATAGCGTGTTGGAGCTCTAACATCTATCATTTACGCCAATAACAAAACTTAGGAAGACACTTCATCATGCTGGGAGAGGAACTCTACTATACAAGGGTACACTTCGTGGACAGCCTACATGATAAAACATACCACAGTAAACAAACAGCTTTATATCCTTTAAGTACTCATTAATGTAAACATACCTTTCGCCCTCCAACCAAGTCATAATGCGCATAATGAGGGCCTTCGGGCTTTCCAAAAACCTTATATGTTACCAAATGCTGAGGGATTAACTTCACCGTTTCTGCAAATACAAGAAAATGTTGTTTTGATATGTATTTATGAAGAAACTAAAAAATACATAATCAAACAATGAAGCCAAAGAGAGATCATAGTATATGCATTATCTAATAGCATGGCCTACTTTAGCTAGGGATATAACCCAGACCAGCATAGATGAGAACTTGAGAATTGCAGTTAGGCAGTACGATATGAGCTAATCTTGTGACTACAGATCTTTGTGGTCCAAGGGTCAGCTGCATTAAGTAGTTCACTATAAATGACTTTCACTTGGCTAACTTCAGACGATAACCTGAATAGGTGTTCATTTTATAAAATTCCAAAAAAATCCTCATCACGAAATAACAGTGCAAATATGGAGCTTGTTACCATACCATAAACAGCTTCCGGGGGGCAAATCAGATCCTCATCTCCAGCAAGGGCAAGTATTGGCACTTTGATTTTGTGCAGATGCTGCTTGAAGAAAAAGGTACCAGCCCTGTTGCGCAGCCCACCATCACGGAATGCAGTTGTCAGCTGTAGTAAAACCTTTGCTGGCACCGTGCCTGAACAATCATGCATCAAGTCATCAGAAGAACTTCAAGGGCTTCCTCATTGAAATTCATGAATCATAAAGATGACAGGCAGATAAAAATGAACCAGTGCAATCAATACTCCTACAGATGGTAACAGAAACTTCATGGTGGAACAGTGCCATATGAGCATATCATGCAATAACATTCAGGCTATGTATATCTATCACATGCTTACAGTATAAGGTAAAGATTAACCTGGCTAGGCTATATTTGTAAAATGCGCAACTTCTTAGGAATAGAAGTGTTCGCTTGACCATATCATCGTACTACACTTGGATGGCAAGTTCCTCCGTGAACAATATCAGGTTGTTGTACCTTTTTATGAAACAACTTACAGATATGACAAAGCTTAAATATGAAAAGGCAAGATAGACCTTGACTTACAGAAGTTATTCAAGACAAGCTTCGAAAGCAGATCAGGATCCATCATGTCCTTTGATGAAATCTGAGAGCGCAGCAATGACAGAATATAGGGTGCACGGGACGATATAGGGTAAGTGGTAGACAGTAATGTTCCTAGAGGGATAGCAGGAACACATAACATCTCAGCTGGGTCTGCCTAATAAAATTGAAGATTAGGTTCCTGTATATGTATATTAGTATAGTAAATTAAATTGCACGATGGTCAACTTACAAGAGGCAATAGCAACTTGAGTGATGAGTTAGATGTTGTGTAGTCAACTGATGAGGCCAAAGTAACAATTGCTGCCAGCTCTGGCTCAGCACCTTCACATCCTTTTGAGGCAGATAAACAGAACAAGAATCATGTATTGATAACAGAATGTAAATTTCTGATTCATAGCATATGAAATATTTAAGACTTATCCTAAAAAATGTGGAATATCAACATTGTTAAATAAATATGTTGTTTTCTTGCTATCTGAGACAGATCAAAAGAAGATTTCCAGTTATACATACCACACTTTGAAACCATTGCATATAATAATATTCCCCCCATTGAATGACCAATGGCAAGCAGTTTGCCATCCTTTGTCGGGCTTTGCTGTTTAATATAATTCATCTGCATGATAAAAAGAGAAAAGATTAACACTTTTTACCAAGGTTCCCAGGTATCAATCGAGTGATCTTTATAGATGGAAGGCTATGTTAACAAACCGCGGCAGGTACATCCTCCTCCAAATAATGGTCAAAGTCCCAATCATAGCTAATAATGAGCTCCAATTGTTTCTGTAGATCTTCTATTGTTGCAGACAGGCGTTCTTGCCAACCAAATAGCCGAGGTGATATATTCTGTTGACCTTCCCCAAGAATATTCACAAGACGCTGACTTAAATGGCTTATTTGATCTGATATTGCTGATGTTTGTGGCAATTCCAGTAAGCCCAAAATTTTTTCTGAGACTTCCTCAAGACTACTAGTTAATGAGGCATCAGGAACAAGTTCTGACACTTGATTAAAAAAGCCATCAGCGATACTTCTCAGTCGACTATCTTTTACATAACCTGAGAATGTATCACCCAATCGTGCCAAAGTATTTGATAACTTTGTCACCAGCTGTGGTTCTTCTGATGCATTACTCTCTATTACATCCTTATCTTCTACTACTGGAACTTCAAATTTATCTTCTACTACTGGAACTTCAAAATTTTGAGCTAGACAAGCGGAATCATCCTTGGCAGGTCCAGCGCCATTTAATTTCTGTGCAGTAATCTCATCCAATGCAGAACTTCGAGACATATCAGATGTGGTGTCAGCTACAGCTAGTTCAGATCCGCGCATGCTCAGGCCTGCACCACGCACTTCGACAATCCATGTATCAAACCCTTGCATGGACATATGACGTGCAAATGAAGCCTGACAAAATTATTATAGTCAAAATCAAGGGAAAACATAAACAGAATTCTATAACCATGACCGGCAATAACAAGTTCGTTGTACAATTTTTGCTTATTGAGTAAACAATATAGAATATCAAACAGACAGTGACCAATGCATGAGTAAACAAACTTCTAAAACGAAATACATTTATATTTTTTTAGAAAAAAATAAACAGAGGTATATTTAAAATAAGAGTAAGCAAAATGCCCCAAAACATGTGTTTTTTGAAACTTACCGCTATAAAAGCACAACTACTATATCTTTTATCTGAAGCCTGAAGTAGCGCACCAGCATAACTTTTACTGGAAGATGTGTACAATTTTACCAATGTATCTATGCAGTTTTTTTTTCTTGCACAAACTCGTGTTCTGAATTGTGTGATATGCCCGCAAGATTCTTACTCAAGAAATTCTGCCCAGCTGTATCACAACTTTAATGCTATCTGTTATGCACCAACCCTAGTTTCTGTTCTCATGAAATTTCATAGCTGTCAAAAATGGAGTATTTTTTTCCACCAAATTACATAAGAGATGCACTTAAACTTTTTAAATTTTCGTTATTCCCTAGTTCTGCTGATCTGCTTTGTGCCATGCTTGAATCAGCATTTGGAGCCTTATTGCATCCTAAACATTGCAAAGTAAGGAAGCATTTTCACACTGGTTGGTCCAGAAAGTTCTGTTTACTGCAGCGATTTGTTTTCCAACTTATTTTTGTTCAGTGTATTTACAGCATGGAGTAAATTCTCTGTTGTTCCAAAACATAGTTACTTCTCCACATTAAGTGTACAGAACTAATAAAATTGTAACAACAATGCTAAGCTCTTTCCGAATTTTAATCCCTAATTCCCAAGATAATTGCTAATTTATACTCAGATTCAATCATTCATCCTATCTGGAACTAAGCGGTAACCGATTTGTAGCGATTAACTAAACCTCATATGTTTTTTTGTCAAAAAAGAATAGAAAAGTACTCTTTGCCGATCGATTATGCACACAAGTAGCATCATATAGATAAACTAACCCCAGGAGACAGGTCGAATCCGATCGCATTGGTGGCCACTCCCGAGAGCAGCATCAGCGGGTGATTCCTCTTGGGCGCCTGCACAAACCAAGCTAGAACCAAATCAACAACCATAACCAGCCGCCCGCCACCCTCTCCGCGGGGAGGGGAATAAGCACGCGCACCTCGGGGGGCGGGCGGTACCGCCAGAGCGCGAGCCGCCACTCTGTGCCGGGCACGGGCACGTAGTGCAGCTCATCCGCCGTGCAGATCGCGGGCTTCGCCCCCTGCTCGCACGCGGCGGCCGCGGAGGCGAGGGCGCGGGATGGCGACGGCGAGGATGGTTGGGGCGGCGGCGGCGAGGCGCGGTAGGAGGCGAAGGCCCGGACGCGCGGCGGCGGCGGCGGCGGAGGGGGAGGGGCGGACGGGGAGGAGGCGCGCGCGGTGGCGGCGGGGGAGGAGAGGTGCGCGAAGGCGGCGCCGGCGAGGAGGACGCGGAGGTTGGCCGCGTGGAGGAGCGGCATGGCGGTTGGAGTTGGAGCCCCTCGCGCTCTCGCCTCCGAAACTGCTGCGTTCTCCGGCTTTGGTTGCGCCGCTTCAACATCGAAGGCCGGTGGTGACACTGACCGATGGGGCCAGTGTATGTGGCAGTCGCCTTCTAACGGGAAGGAATTTCGTGACACGTTCACCACCTTAGCAAGCAACACGTATGACAGATCGGGCCGGAAATCTGTGTTCGCGGGGAGCATCTTTGTGTGAAAAGTTTGTGTGAGGTCATTAAAACGGGAAGGAATGCGGAAATAAGCCAACAAGATTTGCCTAATTTGCAGCTGTCGTCGACCTGCCGTGCTGCACGCATGGTCCGGAAAGAAGCACGCCCGGGCCAGCGCTAGAGTCCTTACTAAATTTTGCAGTTCTAGAAGCTTCCTCTCTTAAAAACTCTATCATAATTTACAGAAATGCTATCTGACGGGATCCCGTCCCAACCATGATGGACGGGATAAGTCAGCAAGCAACCAATCCACCGATTCTATCTCCTTCTACCTTATCCATTTATACCAGATTACCACATCTCTCTCAAAGCATGACTGCTGCATGAGCTCAGTGCGGCATGGGGTGTGGATAGTGGAGGACACGGTTACAAGCGGCGAGCTCCGGCGTGGCCGCCGGCGACAAGCTCCCAACGTGGCATGGCTATGGACGGCGGAGGATGCAACCTCCGACAACGAGCTCCGGCGCATGGCTGTGGACGGCGGAGGATGCAGCCTCCGGTGACAAGCTCTGGTGTGGCCGCCGGCGACAAGCTCTGACGTGGTGCAGCGCATGGACAACGGAGGACGTGGCCGCCGGTGACGAGCCCGGTGTGGAGCGTGGCGGCGGAGGATAGCAACAAGCCTGGTGTGGGGCGTGGTAGCGAAGGACACGACCGTCGGCGACGAGCTCCGACGTAGAGCGTGGATGACAAAGGACATGGCCGACGGCGACGACCTCTGATGTGAGGCGTGGATGACGGAGGACGCGGCCGCCGGCAACAACCTCCGACATGGGGCGTGGAGGGTGGGGCTACCGGCAACGACGCCTCGATGCTCAGCTCCTGATATCTAGTAGGAATTACCTGATATCTGGTAGGTATCATCTGATACCTCGCAAGTATCACTCGATACGTGGTAGAAATCGTCTGATACCTGATAGGTATCACATGATACCTCACGAGTATCACCGGATACGTGGTAGAAATCGTTTGATACTTTATAGGTATCATCTGATACCGGTTAAGTTTCAGGACATGATACATGTATAGCAGCCCGTTCGAAAATGGGATTCCGTTGTATAGCAGCCCTCCAAAATTTAACGAATACATCAAAGCAAAATTAAATAAAACTAACACTATCAAAATTCGATAATACCAACATGTGCAAAACAAAATAGTATTACTAAAATATGGTATGGTTGATTTGGGTAACAAGGTCAACAAAGCCCCCTTAAAGCTGATGAACACGATTTTAACTCTGCTAGGGCAATAACCAACAACTGATCCAAGCCATCCATCCTATCCAACAGACCACACAGAACTCGTCACTTGTTGACGTCCAGCCATCCATATAGGAACGTGCAGGTTACATTATGTAGTGAACAGATGGCCAGCTTAATATGTACATCTAGCCCAAATATACAGTATCAGTGCCATTAATCCCGCGAAACTGATGATCAAAACATTATTGTGCTGCGTCGCCGGAAATCAGAACAAGAAAAACGATCGCATTGTCGCGAGCGGTCATGAGTCATGACAATCTATGCAGCTCGATCAGTTGGTGTTCTTTTTGCCGCCTCTTTTATCCTTGATCAGCTTCAGGAGGTTGGGCATCACCTTCCTCTTCCTCTTGATGGTGAACGACGGCGAGCGCGGGTTCCGTGCGCCCGCGGACACCGACGACCGCCGGGGCTTGGACCTCCTCGACGTCGCCGACACCCTGCTCGACCGCCGCCGCGGGTACGCGCACTGCAGGCCGTCCCTCTCCGCCGCCGCGTTCAGGTCGTACAGCTCCTGCTCCAGCTCCTTCTGCTCGGCCGCCGTCTTCTCAGCCTCCGCCGCCACCTGCGCCGCCCTGGCCTCCATCTCCCTCACCTCCCGCTCCGCCGCCTCGGCGCGCGCCGCGGCCTCCTTCTCGCTGGCCTTCAGCGCCTGCACCCACGCCTGCGCCGCGGCCACCTTCTTGTCGGCCACCACCCGGACCAGCGCCGCGCGCCCGGTCAGGTACTCGTACTCGAACCGGGAGATGGTCATCGTCCCCTGCCGCCGTGCCGCCGACGACGCCCTGGCCTGCATCGTGCTCTCCACGGTGTCCCTGAGCTTCCTCATCGCCTCGGCCTCCAACGCTTTCGCCGCATCCAGCTCCTTCACCGACTGCTTGATCCGTCCCTCGGTCGTGGCGATCTCCTTCTCGATGTTCTCGGCCTCCGCGATCACGCACCGTTTCTCCAGCTTGGTGAGGTCCTCCTCCATCCTCGCCGCCTCCGTCTCGGCTTTCAGTTGCTTCATCGCCGCCGCCAAGTTGGACACGATCGCCTTCGACCTCTCGTCGGCCGCCGTGACGGCCTCCAGCCGCGCCTTCGCCTTGAGGAGCTTGGTGTTCAGCTGTTGCACCTGCGCGTCCGCTTTCTTTTCCTTCGCCTTGAGCAGGCTGATCTCCTCGGCGACGCGCATGATCTCAGTGCGCGTGCGGTCCATGGACGTCATGAACTGGAAGCTCCCGGCCTTGATCGTCTCCAGCTCCTTCTTCGCCGCCTCCAGCTCGGACTCCGCGGTCTTCAGCAGCGCCTTGTCCTGCGCCTCCTCCCTCTTCCTCCTCGCCGCGTCCTCCGCCGCCTCGTCGCTCTTGGCGTGGCTCTTCTCCATGGCGCGCACCAGCTCCATCTCGGCCTGAAGCACCTCCACGTCGGAGTTCGTCACGGCGAGCTTCGCCTCCATCTCCCTCGCGCGGCTCACCTCCTTCTGCAGCGCCCTGACCCTGGCCCTCGCGGCCTCGATGTCCCTGGCGAACCGCTCGGCCTCGGCGCCGCGCTGGGCCTCGATCTCGCGGCGCTCGCGCTCGGCCTCGATGCGCGCCAGCTCCACCAGCACGTGCTCCTCGTTCGCCTCGTCCACCCGCCGCTTCATCTCGTCGACGGCGCGGATGCTGGACTGGATCGTGCACGCCGACGCCACGATGTCGCGCTCGGCCTTCGCCTTGGCCTCCGCCGCGGACCGCACCTCGAGCCGCAGCCGGAGCAGCTCCTTCTTGGCTTTGTCCAGCTCCTGCACCACCTCCGCGTACCGCGCGTCGCGCTCCGCGCCCGGTGCGCCGGCGCCCTTCCTCCTCGTCCTCGCTGCCCACATTGATTGGAGCTCCGACCTCTGGGATGTGGCTTTGGCCGTTGTCTGCTCGATTTGGCGCTCAAGCTCCTTCGCCATGGCTCGCGCTCTCGACAGCTCGGACTCGGCGCCGGCTCTCTCTTTATCCACGTACGCCTTGCGTTCATTCAGCTTGTCCAGACCGGATTGTGCTAGCTGCTTGATTTCAGAAGACAGATTCTGCACATATATACCGAAATGGGTATAAAGATACAGATACAGCGTGTTTTTACAGAAATCGTATGAAAATTCAGAAATCGTATGAAAATTCAATGGAATTGAGAACTATTGAACTTGAGGTTTGTTCACAAGAATCAGAAAAGCGTGTGAATTCAGACAGTACCTCTTGGGCTGGAACAGTTCCTCTGTTCTTGTCTGCCTTCCTCCCGTTGATGCTTTCTCCAAAAATGCTCATCGCAGCTCGAAATGACCCACTCCGTCCCAAGTTCTCATCCATGGTGATGGCAGCCTCCATTTTATCGCACCAAAGAAAAGGTGAATTGCACCAAGGCTGAATCTTTCGAATGAAAAATTCTTGGAAGTACTTATTTGTTTGGAGAACAGTTAAGACAAGGGAGAGCTTGTGTGTTGGTAAATGAGGACAAGTGTAGCAGCTCGCGGGTCTATCCTGCTTGGCATGACTAGAGGAGCTCACTACCACACAAGTACACAACATGTCGATCCCGTTATACTATCCACCTTGTTCTTGTCTGAACTTCGCAGTTGTTAGTTTTCACTAGCCAATAATTTGTTGTTATTATTTTGAAACTGACTAGCCAATAACTTACAACGCTCAATTTATGCCAAATAAAAGCATCTTTTAGAGTTGGAGCTCAGCCAAATAGTTTCAGCTCATTCAAAATAGAAATGGAACTGGATAAAGTGCTCTCACAAGATAAACTAGAGAGATAGAAATAGGTTTAGGCTTCTCCACAACTCTACTCTAAACCTAACTCCTGAAGCTATTTTAGGAGTTAGAGTTCTACCAAACGAACCTTGACGTGGATTGTTGAATACTACTTCCTCCGTTTCACAATGTAAGTCATTCTAGCATTTTCCATATTCGTATTGATATTAATAAATCTATATAGATATATATGTCTAGTTTTATTAACATCAATATGAACATGAGAAATGCTAGAATGACTTATATTGTGAAACGAAGTGAGTATTAGAGTACAAGTTTAGAAGTACTGTACAGCAAATGGAACCACTGAGAAGAATAGAGAAGAAAAGGAGTACGACAAACGGTATCTTTCAGATATTTTCCGGCCACTGCCTTGCGAGTGGTTTGTATTTCGTTTCGTCGATGAGGATGCTGTAGTTTGAAGTTCACGCATGTGTCTTTCGCAGAGATAGATTAGAGCAAAAATTGGATCACGTGCGTCAGTACATGAGATTCATCGATCAAAACCGTGAACTCGGAGTGACCATTGAATCATCGGTTCATTGCACATTCACACAGGGCCTTCGTTAAAATATCATCGTATCATATAACATTTCTTCTACTTTTGCGTATCGGAGTTAAATCTTAAAATCATGAAGTTAGGCTATACACGATCACCTAATTTCTCTTATGCGAAATTTGGTGGTGTACTGACCGGATTGTCACGCCCAGAAATTTAGCCTAAATTTCCAGACTATTTTGTGTATTAAATCTCTATCCAGAACCAGCCAGGGTACACAAAACGACAAGTAATATACAGTTCCAAACGTAAATAAAGCATAAAATACTTACAGAAGAGGCACTTAGTCCTCACACCAAGACAAAAGCAGCGGCAGCGGAAAAGACGATCCTAGCGGGGCTTCAGCTTCACTCCACAGGCAAAACTCAACTGGGGTCTGAGCCTTGGTCCTCTAACTTCGTCTTCAGCTCAAAAGCACTACATTTCTGAAAAGGGGGAATAATAGCAAGGCTGAGTACAACCACCATACTCGGCAAGCCACACCAATAATGCAGACGTGCAAGGGGATACAAGGACGGTTTGTGGCTATTTGCATAAAGGCGGTTGTAAAACATTTTATTGACCAAAGCAGTAAAACTGTTGAGTAATTAAAGTAACATTAAATCTCCACTGATCAACGCTACACCACGTTGAACAGGTCCAACCAACCCACCTGAACTACAGTGCATTGAGTCAATTTATTAAGGTGGGACTAATCACGGTGAATCTGGTCAACCGCCCATAACCGCGGGCACGGCTATCCGAATAGTTTTACTCTGATTAGAGGTGTACAACTGTACCCACAAGACACAGCCCCACGACACGTTTCCGTGCGCCGACATGCCACCACGACATATCGGAAAGAGGCCGTGACAGGACCCTTCGCATAACCCCCCCCTAACCGATCGCACCACACCTTAGGGTTCGCCCCTGTCCCCAGCAGGCAACAGGCAGCCCCCCTTTCGTGCCGCGGTGAATCCGGAAGCCGATCAACCGAACACCCCGGCCGACCCAACTCCATCACGCCCACCCTCGCCTGGGTACGTCGGCTAGAGGAAAGCTACACTACAAGCCCAGCCGTTGCCCACGCTGGCTTGTGGTAAGTACGATAAATTCTTCCAGGGCATCCCGCGAACCGGTCCTTAATTGCCATGTGTGCGACTAGCAAAACCATGCACCCACAGCCCACCATTCAGTCGTATTTTAGTTGGATAATTACGACCATGAAGCATGGCCAGATGTCTCGAGCACGTAGCTCATTCTGATGCTAAAAAGGTCTAATACTGTAATTATCCCATCAATTGAGCTAGTGGTAATTAAGCATGGCTAAGCATATAGTTCTAGCTAGGTCACATAAGTAACATGAGCTAGTTGATTTATTACCCAAGGTTGACAAAGGACATATATCAAGTAAACATGCCACAAGCGAGCACATAGGTAAACCCTGATCCCATGTAATTAGCAAAACATGCATATTTATTTGCAAACAGTAAAACATTTGTAAATTAGGCTCAATATGCTCAAGGGGAATGTGTGACTTGCCTTGCTTCTTCACTTCAACCTTCTGAACTCTTTTCCTCGCGACCGCGGACTTCTGAAACGGCAGAAACTACACGCTGGCACGCAAAACGAGGAAAAACTCTAATAAAAACCAAGGAAACAGTACATAAAAAGTAACCAAACATGTATATCTCAATTTTAGATGAATTTTGCAGGTTGAATGGCTCAATTCGGAGTTTGTATGAATTAGATATGAATTTTAGAAGGTTTTGAGCCATTAAATGAATTTCTAGAATTATTAACGAATTATTGCGCAATTATTATTTATTTTCTCAAAGGAAATGGGACGGCTGACGTCATCAAGGGGGAGGGTCCGCAAGCGGGCCCCACCGGTCAGCGACACAAGGGCGCCGGTCCACCGTGGACCGAGTCCACGGCGGCGACCGGCCACGCGGGCACGCCCCAGACGGCCCAGATCAGCCAAGGCCGATCGGACAGCTGGGGACAGCCGGGCGGCGCGGCCTGGCCAGCGTGCACACAAGGCCGGCGGCGGCGGCGGCGACCGGGACCAAAGTGGCGGCGGCACACGGGCCGGGCGGCCACCGGCGGCGGCGGCGCGACGCGCGCAAGCACGGGAGGCGGCCGGCGAAGGGAAGAAAGAGGGAAGGGGAGGGGAGGCTGTTCTCACCGTGCTCGCACAACGGCGAGAAGGCAACGGGAAGGCGGCCGGCGGCGAGGAACGGCAACGGCGGGCTCCTCGGGAAGACGGCGCGGCGGTGCTCCAGCGACAGGTGGCACCAACAGAGGGGCGACCAAGGAGCGCCGTGACCGGAGGAAGGTGATGGATGGGTTAGGTGAGCGTGGGTTGGCCGGGAATAGCGAGGAGAGGCGGCCGGAGGCGACAAGGGGCGGCGGAGCTCACCTCGCGCGGGGAGAACGGAGTCTCGGCAGCAGATGGCGAGGACAGAGTGGCGGCTGGGCATCCCCACGGCCCTGCGAAGCTGGAGGTGGAGATGAGCCAGCCCGATGCGGCGTCCATTGTCGGTGGCGAGCGGCTGGGAGTGACAAAGGCGAAGGTGGCTCGGGTTGGAGGTGGCGATAGGGTTTCGGCGGTGGTTTGGGAAGGAGAGGTGGAGGCCGAGGTGCAGCGCGCGACGGCGAAGCTATTGGTGGCGGCTGCGCAGTGCGGCGACGGCAGGAGCGGCGGTGGCGCGCGGCTGGAGATCGCCGGCGAGCGGCGGCGCGTGGGCTCGGCGCGGGGAGAGCGAGGGAGGCGACGGAAAGCTCGGGGGAGGAGGGAAAATGAGAGAGAGAGCCCCGGGGTTCGTTTTTATAGGCTCGGGGAGGGAGAATCGTGGCCGAGAGGAGCGCAATCTGGCGGCAACCGGCCGGCGACGTGGGGTGGCGACGTGGAGCTCGAGGGAGGTCAAACCGGCGTGATTTTTGGGGAAAAGTGGGGGAAAAATGAGGAGGAGTGGGTGGCGACCACGTCCGCACGGTCGGACGTGCGCGTGGGAGGCGGGAGGCGGCGGTTTTAGCGGCGGGGTGGGGCGGCAATGGCGGCAGTTGCCGGTCCATGGCGATGGGGTGGCTGGAGGTAGGGGAAGGGGATGATAGGTGGGGCCGCGGGTCCCACCTGTCAGCCAATGGAAGAGAGAGGGGAAGCCGGGTGGGGGTTTTCTAGACTTTGGGGGGAGAGGGGAGCCGAGCTGGGCCGAGCGGCCCAAAGAGGAGAGGGGAGGGAGGCGGCCCGGCCGGAGGGGAAAGGAGGTAGGAGGGGAATGGGCCGAAAGCAGCCCAAAAGGAGAAGAGGGAAATTATTTGTTTTTCTTTTTATTTAATTGATTAAATGAACTTTGTGACATTAAAATTATTTATTGAGCTCCGAAAATTCAAGGGAAATTTCAGAGAATATATTAGGGCACAAAGAATATTACAAAATATTCTCGGCCAATGATTTTTAAGGGAAAATTTCAAATTCTTCCATTATTTCACTTGATTAAATTGCTTTAACTTTTATTTAATTTCTAGAAAATGCATTATTTAATGGTTTTTAATCCCGAACGAAAATCGGGGCGTTACACGGATGAAGAAGCCATATGGTTGCCTTAGATGCGTCGGTGTAGTGGTTGTGAGGCGACGGTGATTAAGATCACCGTGCAGCGACGGTGATGGGAATTCGCCCTTCGCTCCCCTTCAACACGCCTTAAAATTGGTAGTTCGAGGGTTTGGGGAATTGGCTTAGCGTACGTGAGTCGTCGCTCGTGCACGGGGTTAAGGTTCCCTTTTTGTGCGTATTGAGGGGATCGGGGGCGATTCCTTCTCGAGGAAAATGATGCTTCCGATCATAGCGCTAAGGAGAGAAACGTGCAAGAGAATGCGTGAGACTCGCTCCTCAACGTTAGGGATCGTGTGGGCTTTGGTGGGCTGAGCCCAACGCTCTCCTTTCTGGCTCAGTGGCCAGACATCAACCAACATTGCGTACTCGTTTTACACATGTACTATCTTGGTGTTATGCATCTATTTATATCTGCCTTCTGCGTTCCAGACTTCCGGGCGTCCCAACCTGCAATGGAATAAGTTCACTTTGAGTCCCTCAAATACTGCTCCAATCTGATTCATACCCCTTAACCACAATACCATATATCTTGACCCTTAAACTATATTGGAACCAGTGTAATTTAACTTCCTGAGCGGTTTTCGCTGACGTGGCTTGTTGACTTGGTCAACCCCTACGATAATGTGGCAGCCCAGTCACAAAGTAGAAGTGGGCCCATATGTAAGTGACTAGAGAGAGAAAAAACTATGACCCACTTGTCATACTCATTGACACTGTACCCCTTCTATCTCCCTTCCCTCTCCTACTCTCCCCCATCGACAATGCTGACTGGCGAACAAGGGAGCGGTGGCATGGGCCTGGGGTGGCAGGTGGCGGCGATAGCCACCAGCAAGTGCCGGAGAGGCGGAGAGGGGGCTAGGGAACTGACGTGCCGCCAGCCAGCACTAGGGGTTGGGGCATTGCCGTGGCAGCGGAGGAGGTGCACTGAGGAGAGGAGGGGTGGGTAAGGAGCGGACGAAGGCGGAGTAATAGTCGAGGCGAAGGAGGAGCTCGAGCTCCGCGACGTAGTAGAGAGAGAATGTTAGTGGGGCCCACATTTATGTTTTTTAATTTTTATATGCCACATAAGAATCACGTCAATGCCACGTAGGACGAAAACTAGGTCAACACCACCATGTAGGTGCACGACAGGGAAACTGCTCTCCAAAACCACCGAGGGAGGTAAAATGCACCAGTTTTAATAGTTGGAGGGTCGAGATAGGTCGAGAGATACGAATCAGTTTCGGCCACTAGTCAAGGGAGTCAAAGTGAACTTATTCAACCTGCAATCCCTCTATCTCCGAATGCAGGCCTGTTGGCCCAGCTGCGCAATGCCTGCTGCCGTGATGCGTCTCGAACTCTCGATCCCCTGTAACATGTTTCTAGTCTTCCTACTCCTTTGGACTACTAGCCCGACGCGACCAAAGCTGAATCAACCTATGGATGCAGTGGCCCAATGCCCACTGCCCAGCTGGTCTCGTCTTCTTCCTTTCCACGGCACACGGCAGCGCTGACGGAATCACTCACTGGCCACTCAACTTGCTACTCATACCCGATGATCAACTGAGCTAATATATACACTCGTTCTCTTCAGACTTCAGTGCAAGATCACGATTCACGAGTCCGCGATGGCAGGACGTGGTGGCGGTCCTGGCGGAGGAGAGCTGCTGCTGCTGGGGACGTGGTCGAGCCCGTGGGTGATCCGGGTGAGAGTGGCGCTGGGGATGAAGGGGCTGAGCTACGAGTACACCGAGGAGGACCTCTCCAGCAAGAGAGACCTCCTGCTCAGGTCCAACCCGGTGCACAAGAAGGTCCCCGTCCTCATCCACGGCGGCCGGCCGGTGTGCGAGTCGCTCGTCGTCCTGGAGTACATCGACGAGACCTGGGGAGCCACCGGGACGCCGCCGCTCCTCCCTGCCGATCCCTACGACCGCGCCGCCGCGCGTTTCTGGGCCAACTACGCCAACGACACGGTATAATGACAGGATGTCAGAATCGCAAATAGGAATTCTGTTTGATTGGTTGATTGCCTTGCAATTTTTTCTGCAGTTTTTCCCGTCGTGGAAAGCGTTGTTCAGGTCGACGACGCAGGAGCAGAGAGGTGAAGCGTTCAAGAACGTCGTCCCTCGCATGGAGGCGCTGGAGCGAGCGTTCGGGGAGTGCTCCAAGGGGAAGGCCTTCTTCGGCGGGGACGACGCGGGGCTCGTCGACGTCGCGCTCGGGAGCCATCTGGTGTGGATCAAGGTGGTGGACGAGGTGGCCGGCACCAACCTGCTCGACGAGGCCAAGTTCCCGGGCTTGGCGGCGTGGGCGGAGCGGTTCTTGGCCGTCGACGCTGTCAAGCAGGTGATGCCCGACGCCGGTGAGGTTCTAAAGCAGTACAAGGGGTTCCTGGCCAAATGGACTGCAGGCGCTGGTTCGAGCTGAACCTGAATACAACGGCAGAACGGCTTTGCCTCTGCTTTCGTCTTCGTGGACTGAAGTGTACGGCGGCGTCTGTACTATGAGAAGTACGTTGACACGCGTGATGAATAACAGCTTCTTTTTGTTTCATAAAAGGAGGGAAATGTTGACACGCTGTTCAGTGAACTACTTTAGCGGTTTTAGATGAACCACTTAGTTGATTTGCTAAGCACACTTTTAAACGGGAAATATTGTTCTTCTTTGTCACGAAATTCGTATCGTTCCATTAAGTTATGTTCTTTTGGAAAACTATTTTCATCCGTAAGGATACATCCCCTCGCTTTGCATGTCGCTCGAAAAATCATCATAAGTCTGGAAAAAAGGAATTGGTATGATAGATTGATCTATCGTGTCAAAAAATTTAAAACTTTTTAAAGATTTTTAACGACGTGTATAAAACGAGCAGATATCTTCTGTTAAGAGATAAATATTCACTTCCTGTTCCTTTTAAGTGTCCAAAAATATTTTTGGAGGATGACAAAAAGGTTATCCATGTATGAAATCGTGGACTGGAAGTAGGTACAGACACCAGTCACACCACTACACGATATATTCTGTATTGGACCCGTAAAAAAAATATATTGTGTACTGAGCATCTCCAGTAAGGACCCTAAATATAGCCCTTAAACTCAATTCAGCAGAGCCCCTGTCAAGGATCCTAAATTAGGTAGGCACCCAAATAACCTTTCTAAGCCCCCAGTCCCAGAGGCTCTAATGCACAGCCCCCATCCATGGTTGGAAAAGCGCGGGAGCCGCCCGACGTGGTCTTGGTCCGCCGGCACCTCCCCTGCCTAGTGCAGCAGTGCTCATCCCCGGCCGGTGCGGCTCCTCCCTGCCTACCGTGTCCTCCTTCAGGTGCCTTCCTCTGCCCGACGCTTCTCCCCGGCCGACGCGTTTGCCGTGCCTGGAGTCTCCTCCAACCTGCACCCTCCGCCTGAACTCGATGAAAAACATGGCCCAGTGACCGAGTCATGCGATAGCGTCAAGGCACTGGATAGTTCAAGTGCTGCTGCGGGCTGCGAAATTGAGACAGTAGTAGCAGGGTAGCACTAGCAGCAGCGATTGTGGGACGAAAGAAGAATGGGGAAAGTGATACATACGATGTGCTATGTAGCTTTTTTGTTGCTTTGCTTGGTTGTTGCTTCGTGAGAGAAGTAGCAGGTCTATTGGTGGATGAGAAGACAGGAAAAATCAACATATGTGAGAAACTGCATGGAAGCGCGACAGCAGCAGAAGCTCGTTTCACCCGAGCTATGAATACAGGCTACTAGGATTTGTATTTCCATTTTATTTTTTTAAAAAAAATCGAATTTGAATTGTGATGTTTTGAATTGTGAATTTAAATATGGTTGGATTATTATGATTTTATACTAGGAGTAGCGTAGAGTATAGAACTATAGATTTGTACTTTAAAATATATGTTAAAATAGAAGATGAAATGAAATAAGGGGTGAGAAAAGGGACTGCTGCTGGAGTTAAAGGTATTTTTTAGGTACTCAGAAAATGGGGGAAGCCCCATTATACTTTTAGGGGCTGCTCTAAGCTACTACTGCTACAACAGTAAAAATAAACTTTAACTAATCACCTGGTCAAGCTCAATCATTCATCCACTAATCAAGGCCATACCAACTCCATCATCTGCTGTCACGTTTGGTCGACGCATGTACAACATCGCAATCAACACTGACGGAATCAAGTGGCCTGTGGCCCCTTCTCCAAGCCTGCAACGGCACGGAGCAATCTCCCATCGCCGCGCACTCGCCGGCCGATTCCAACTTTGCTTACACAGCTTAACTAAAACCAGTCAGACACTCAAACCTCACACTAATTAATCACCTGATAGATAAACTTAACAAATTCGCCATGTCCTTATAAAACCGTAAAATCGATACAGGCAACAACAACATCACACTCACACAGTTCGCCGCAATGGCGGGAGGAGGAGGAGGAGGCGAGCTGCAGTTGCTGGGCACATGGTACAGCCCGTACGCTATGCGCGCGAAAATCGCGCTGGGGCTCAAGGGCCTGAGCTACGAGTACATCGAGCAGGACCTCTTCGGCAAGAGCGAGCTCCTGCTCAACAGCAACCCGGTGCACAAGAAGGTCCCCGTCCTCATCAATGGCGGCCGCCCGGTGTGCGAGTCGCGCGTGGTTCTCGAGTACATCGACGAGGCCTGGCCCGGGGCCGCGCCGCCGCTCCTCCCGGCCGACCCCCACGGCCGCGCCACCACTCGCTTCTGGGCGACCTACTTCGACAGCACGGTAATTGATGGCATCTTCCTGATCGAAGAGATCAAACCTTAGATCGATAGATAGCAAATTTCATGTCGGTGATTGAGGAATCAAATATTAGATATCGACATTTCTCTTTGATACTGCATTAGTTCTTCCCGCCGTGGAGGGCGCTGATGAGGGCGACGACGGCGGAGCAGAGAGCGGAGGCGTTCAGGAACGCCGTACCTCAGGTGGAGGTGCTGGAGCGAGCGTTCGTGGAGTGCTCCAAGGGGAAGGCGTTCTTCGGCGGCGACGCCGTCGGGCTCGTCGACGTCGTGGTCGGCGGCTTCGTGGTGTGGTTCAAGGCAGTGGACGAGGTGGCCGGCACCAGCCTCCTCGACGAGGCCAAGTTCCCGGGCCTGGCGGCGTGGGCGGAGCGGTTCTTGGCGGTGGACGCCGTCCGGGAGGCGATGCCCGACGCCGGGAAGCTCCTGGAGCACTACAAGGGATTTCTGGCTAAATTGGCTTCGCCAGCTGGTTCTACCTAATGGCAATCTATCTGCCTTGCTCGCCTGCTTTGACGATGAAGAAGTTGTTTGGTACTGTGTCATGTGAAAATATTTTGTTAGTCTCTGTTGAGAGGTGTTCAGAATGCAAATGTGTACATCTTGAATAAAAGGAGAGCAAAATAGTGAGGCGACTTTTAGTGTGTGCAAATATAATTTTGCTCAATCAGCAGTGTGATCACAAGGGTAGATATGAGGGGGGCATAGTCACCACAGATGAGGTGCACGATTTTATTTTTTTTTAAAAAAAGACGAATCGACTCGAGTCGATTGCTTCAAGTAATATTTTTTTTGCACAAATTGCTCTTCATCAATCACAAATTATTTATCAACATCACAAATCATAGAAAGTGAATCACAAATTTTGGCACAAATGCATTACTACTCAAATCAGAATCCATCTAGTATCCAAGTATTACCTATCCATTTCAGCATCAAAGGAAAAAACAACATTAACAAGGGAGATCGGAAAAACCAACAAATCATTACCGAATCCATAAAAAATCAACTTGCCAAGGGGATGGGGAGGGAATCACCGATTCTGCTAGTGGTCACCTCCGTAGTCGTGGTCCCATCCGTGCCGCCACTCGCTATGGGTGAAGTCTGCCCGCTCGCTCACTGACATCGAGTGACCCACTCATGCGCGTATCTAGCCATCCCCAAGTTCCTGGTGGCCGAATCTGGTGCTGAATTCACAGCGACCAGCAACCCATGGTGACGTGGAGGCCAAGGGAGCGAGGGAGGCGTGGCGACATCAAGGAGGCCACAATTGCTCGATAGGGAGATGGAAGTGCGGCACTGCTAGGCTAGGGGAAAGGGAGGAGGCTGCCCCTGAGCTCGCGGCAATTACGAGAGAGAGAAGTGCGAGAGAGAATGAGGTGGAGAGGGAGATTCCGAGGCATAAAAACTAGTGTCAGGCTTGATTTATCGGTTCAACTCCCTCGGAGGTGTTAGTTTTTCTTTAAAATAAAGGCAATGATATCACACTTATAAATGTCTTATTTAAAAAAAATGGTACTTACAAGTGTTGTTGGTGCAGGTTTTTAATTTTAGACTTGTATAAGGGATCGAAAGAACGTGAGAAACCCCATATGTGCTGATTTTAGATGAACCGATAGCACATATGAGCACATCATATTAGGATTTTTAACAGTGGATCAATTTAGTTACTATGTGTTTGGTTCAAGGACTGAGATAGGATCAGATTGGGTTGAACCTATTTTTTAGAGTGTTTGGGTTGGAGACATATGGGATGGGATGATCCCTAACAGAAAATATTCCCCTAGGGTTGATCTGGTCCCTCAAAAATTGATGGATCAATTCAACTCATTTTTTTTCTCTCACAGACATATGGGTTGTTCCTTTAAAAAGTAAGATAATATCATCCCTCATGCCAAGTGAATAGATGAGACCGTCCTATTCAAGACATGTGGGTCGTTCCTTTAAAAAGTAAGATAATATCATCCCTCATGCCAAATGAATAGATGAGATCGTCCTATTCAGAAACAAGGATGAGTCTAACATATTCTATCTTGTCTCCAAACCAACATACGCTAGAATACAACGTTCATGGTAGAAAACTAGAAATTAATTGGGGCCAATTGGGCCATTGACCTTTCGTATGTAGACGTGGCCATTTCTCAACGTAATTTGTTATGGACTACACCTTGATGTATGACTACATCTATTAGGATTTAAATCATGATTCCCACAAATATTGCGCAGAGCAGCTCTGGTTTCTAATTCTAGGCCAATCGAATTTTGTTGGCCATCAGGCCATGGATCTTCGTAATGGACATCCTTTGTCGTTACCGAAGCCATTTTGCTTCTCTATCAATTATCAAAGTATTAACACGGTAGCACCTCGCTCAAGTTGCTAGTTGCTGATCGCTATCAGCTTTTCTCTGAAGCTAGTGCAAGTGTGCAACCCTGCTTTTGTTGCAGCTGGAAAAGAAAAGATAGGACCCCTGAACTACCCTGTGATATACTGACACTGCCTTAAAGCAAAGCGCCGGGGGCCGGCCAAGTGGAGCTGTGGAGCACCTAGTAGCGTGGCAGCCAGTCGTCACGCGGTCCTGCAAATAGTAACCGCACTTGCGCCGTTCTGAAAGGTGACCGCGTTTTGACCGGATATCTTAGGTTGTGTTTAGTTACACATTAAAATTGGAAGTTTAAAGAAATTGAAATGATGTGACGGAAAAGTTGGAAGTTTGTGTTTGTAGGAAAGTTCGATGTGACAGAAAAATTAGAAGTTTGATGAAAAAAAGTTAGAATCTAAACATGGCTTGGGCCTGGTTTTGTTCCTATTTTTTTTTTCTAAAAACGTTATATCGAATCTTTGGACACATACGTGAAGCATTAAATATAGATTAAAAACAAAAACTAATTGCACAGTTTGCATGAAAATCGTGAGACGAATCTTTTGAGGCTAATAGTAACCCGTATGTGCTAATGACGGCTTCAAAAGATTTGTCTCGCGGTTTCCAGATGAGTTATGAAATTAGTTTTTTTTTATTCGTGTCCGAAAACCCTTTCGATATCCGGTCAAACATCCGATGTGACACCTAAAAATTTTCTTTTCGTGAAAAATACCAAACTCCAAATTGTTCGGCATAAACAAGCCAAACCTAATTAAACAAGTGACATACACATACCCATGGTCGTATTAATAAACCAGATTCTTCAAAATGAGACTACTTTGAGAAAAGATATCCAGGTCTATTCTCACTTAAGTGAGCTTTCGGTTGCTCAATTAAAAAGAGACCGATATCCCATTCTATCTCTGACCAGTGTTGTTAAGATCAGTTTAAAAAAGTTTTTAAAGAAAAAAAAACTTGCGTGGAGGCGTTTCTCGTTCAAACGCGGAGTATTGGCAACCGAGGCGAGAAGCACTCCCTCCTCTCGTCTCCACCTCCCACGCTTCGTCCCAACTCCCAACCCAATCGATTCTCCCCACGACAAAGGCAGAGGGAAAGGAGCGCGAGGTGGTAGTAGACTGGAAGAGGGCAGGGCAAAGGCATGGACGCAGCCGGCTCGCCGCGGAAGAAGAAGAGGGCGGCGGCGAAGAAGCGGCGGGGGGGAGGGGACGAGCGGGGGCGCGGGCGCGGGCGCGACCTGTCCCCGGCGGCGCCGCCCGTGGGCGCCGGTGGAGGGAAGGACGCGGCGCTCGCGGAGTGCGCGGCGGCGTGCTGCGTGCTGTGCGCGTGCCTGCCCCTGGCGGCGCTCTGCTGCGTGGCGCGCGCGCCCGTCCGCGTCGCGGGGCGGTGCTGGCGGTGGCGGTGGAGGAGGCGGAGGCCGCAGCGGCGCCTCGCGCCCGGGGGGTCGTCGTCGTTCTCCGACGCCGAGCTCGGTGACTTCCGGCCCGGACGGCCTAGGCGCGCAATGGCGGACCAGGAGTTCCGGCCACGGGGGACGTCTCCAACTCCGAGCGGCAGCCGCCAATCCCCGCCGCCGGCGCCACCGCATCCGCAGCAGCAGCAACCACCCCCCTCATGATCGGAGAAGATAGTGCAAGTTAGTTAGCATTTTTATTTCTCCATCATTTCGCACCAATTTTGCTGCAACCATCACCAGAGCGTCCACCAAGTAGTAGGATCGATCTTTGGTTAGTGCCTAAGCTCATGATTAGGAGAAAAAAAAAGAAGAAATGATTTTTGCCAAGGAAGAGGGCCACCCCCAATGTATCACATTAATCAAACAAGGCTAGGTTGCTGCTCAATGCGCATCCCATTGTCATCATCTTCCTCTGGTTCCAGATTGTTCGATCGTTGCACACACGCGCGCGCGCACGCAAGCGGATCGTACGAGACGATCGCATTATCGGCTGCTTCTCCCATCATAACTGATCCCCAATATTTTGCTAGATGTAACTGTTCCGTAAGAACAGTGGAATCACTCGTTTTTCCCTCTCTTGATTTACAGGCTGGAAAACAGCGGGTTAAACTGCTTACCGTTCAGAGTAATCCGTTGCTAGTCAAACATACGTGCACTTTGGGCAGTTGCGAACATGGTGAGCTTTTAATTCGTTTTTAATCAAAGACCAATGAATGATTAAATCATCGGGAGCAGACAAGCCGAACAGTGAAATATTTTCCTACCGCCGCCCCTACCTGAATGATCATGAGTATCGAGGGAAAAAAAATCAGGGTGCCGAAAGATGCGATGCCCCCCTTCTTCAGGAATCAATATCAGGAGGAATATGTCTGGTAGTAAGGCACGGTTCGAGTTTGCATGATTTGAGAGTTTTGAACGGTTGCAAAGGAGAATGTCCTTTGCAAAAAATGCTCGAACCTGGAATATAATGGCAACCGAACCGATGGTTGGCACAGCGGTACTACTACTAACACATGGTGTTTGACTTGTCGTGAGCAACCGGGCAGCCGGCGCGACCCGACCTGAGCCACCTGACAGACAGGTAAGCGAGGTGAGACCAGGCTCAGCAGCGAACCAGCACCACGGATGTGAGATCACGTGAGGATGATCTGAGGCCGCTGCCCGCGGGCGCGCCGGCCAAACCACCCCAACCAGCCACAGGCAGAGGATGGCCGAAGCAGCGAAAGCTGCGAATCACGGCAGGGCGGGGACGCAGTCACGCAGCCGCACGCGGTAGCTGTCGGCTCGGTGACTCTACCGTGCGCGCGGGCGGCAACGAGGCGGCCGCGTGCCAACCCCCCCCCCCCCCCCCCCCTCCCCCCACAATGCACTCGCTACACCTCCGCCCGTGCGTGCGTGCTGCGTGCGAGATTCTTTTGTTCGTTACGGGTGGACGAGGGAGACCGGCGGCGGAAGGGCATGCCTTCTCCGCGCCGTTGGAAAAGCGGCACGGGCACGGGCGATGGCTCACGTCACGTGCGCGTGAGGGATCTTTTCGTTGCCGCGAGCCCGCGACCGGCGCAATGGAGGGTCGCGTCGCCCCGGGCATATGCTGGTTTTGTTGCGAACAAGCTACTACTACTACCAGGTATACCACTATAGTTATCAGGCTTGCCGCCACCGCCCGCCGCGACCAAGACTGCCACTTCCAGATGCTCGGCTCCATCCTATACCAGATTGCAGTGGAACCAGCACAGGAGAATATGGTACGTGGGACGGTGGGAGCTATATATACGGTGTACTGTAAAATCTTCAGCGATATCACGTGTAATCAAGAACAGAGAGACACACGAGCGGTAGGGAAGGCGATGCCCCCGAACCTGAAGAATGCGAGCGCGACGTCGGAGGCGGCGGCAGCGGCTTCCCGTCATCCCATGGCTGAGTGGCTCCGCTTCCTCCACGGGAGGCAATGGGAAGTGGGCTTCGGCTCGAATGAGAAAAAGGGAACTCTCCAGGAGACATCTCTCATTATCTACGTATCACTCAAAGTAATGGTTATGAAAAAAAAGATAGATTAATACGTGGTAAATCAATAAAAAATACAAGGTAAAATTTAACTTTTACGTATTACAATTGAAAAAATAAATTTTACTGTGGATATTTCAATTTTGTTCAACTTGTAGAAGTTGAATTTTAACTTGCATGTTTGTGGAGTGGTATATCATATATTAACACATCTTCTCAAAATTTTCCATAACTATTTGAGTTACACGCAAACAACAGGGGGACGTCATTTCAAGAGAAAGCCATGATTTCTTAGCCTTCTTTCGTCGGTGGATTGCTACCGGTGATAGCAATAGCAACCAGGTTATTTTAAAGTTTTGTGGCCTACAGAATAAGCCCAACGATATATTTACAAACGAAAAGTAATACGTGAATAAAACTTTTATATGCGTGTTCTTAGTGATCTAAAAGCAAATGCTGTAAAATAAACTTTGATAAAGAAACTTCAAAATCACCTTTAAATTTAAAGTTGAAAATTCAAATTTTGGATGATAAGGATAAATGTAAGCGAAAAGATGAGGCCTTTATTCTTACTTCATCTCAAAATATAAGACGAATAACCTTTTCACAATGTCTCATAACATATGGCATGTGTACGTATAATTAACTAGCACATCCCTCTACTATAAATTTGTTTTTTTTATCCTTTAGTATCTTTGATACCATTAGGTGATTTTTTTTAAATCCTTCACCCTTAATATTTCTAATACCATTGGGTGCTTGAGGTGACCAAAGCAAAGAAATGATAATAATTCTCTCATGGTATTTGTGTTTAGAGTGATCGAGCTTTATATTTTATTTTGAGATGGAGAAAATATTTGGATTTGCCACAAGTTTACCGTGTAAATAATGTACTATCGTACTATAAATCATGTAGAGAATCAACGTGACTTGCACAAATGCAACTTATTTCATCATCCGTTAACAAGTTCAATGAGATAAACGTGTGCGAATGATGAGTGGTCAATCTTACATAATCGACGAGACAGAATAGTGGAGGGATAGGTACTCCCTCCGTTTCATATCATAAATCATTGACTTTTTTCTAATAAAATTTCTTAAAGTTGAGTTTATTGATAAAGTAGCATTTCCAACACAAAACAAACATATTACCAATGTATATTCATTGAATCTAATTTAGTGTTCTCAATGTTACTAAATTTATCTATAAATTTAATAAAACTTAAAAATGTTAAACTAAAAAAAAGTCAAAATAAGTAGTACATGATACGACCTACGCGATCGCATGCAAATTTTGAAGTCACGGGGCAGGCCTATCTGATCGCGTGAGTGGGAAGCTGTAGCTGCAAATATAACACAATAACGGGCCAAACCTCCTGTGTGGCAAACTGTCGACCCGAAATAAATCAGAAACAAAACTTGACAACGCCACAGAAGGAATACAGGAGTGATGACACTCCAAATGGTCTATTGTACATGTGGTTAAAAGAACAGAAAAATCAAACGCATTAGATTGCACTATGACCTGGACCTACAACAATAAATAGGTCTGCTTCATCTTTAACCCTTACAGATAAAAACATGACTTCTAAAATTGTACAATTGATGAAGTCAGAGGAAATATGGGACAGCAGTCCTTGGTCCTCGCATCTGGTTATTCTCCTCTGTCTCTGTGAAGAATTTGACCTCTCTTTCCTGATGTTTTAGACAAAGGATATAAAAGATCAGAATCAGCTGCGAGCCTTAGAGCTCATGAAACAAATCAGATACTTCACAGCAGTATTTGCAAAAGAAGACATGTTAACATATTCAGATCAACTAATGCAAGGGTCAGACCACAGATAAGATAACAATTTCACACTAGTAGCAAGAAATCTTCCAGTACTTGTAGATGAGCTAAGTTTCAATTGGAACTTCTATTCCATGAGGAATGGTTTATTGAGGTGGCCACAGTTACACAACTAGAAACGAATATGCTAGTTGCTCTTGAGTCCAACTTAAGTCTCCCCCAATCAGTAGTCAAACCAAAGTGCTGTGTATCGTTAATTCATTGCTGAGTAGATTATAGATAGCATGGGGTGGCATTTGTTATTGTTGAGCACACAAAAGCAGCTGGGTGCCTAGCGCTGTTTCATCTCTGTATCGTGTGTGCACAAGTGCACTAGCAAATCCTAGTACTCCTATATGAAGTTTGATGCAATTACATAATGCTTCCACCACAGGTGCACAACATACCATTGTCTCACTGAAGCTTAGTATAGAAGCAACATTTCCACATCTGTAGCAATAATTAGGAGCGGACCACACCTGGAAAAAAGGTATTGCAGGGTATGTGAGCATCAATATAACAGTATTGAAAAAAGAAATACAAGCTTAGTACAATGCTATGATTATCTGGACTGACATGTGGACAGAAACTTACAGTTACAAGGCCTTTGTCCTGAAACATGTACTTTAAGCCTTCCTGAACCAGCTGGTGAGCTCGGCAAACTAGATCGAGATTGTTAATATGGTTGAACTGCAAAAGGTAGATGAAAAACATTTACAAGGAAACAATTAATAGATGATCCAGAATGTAGTGACTGTACACACTCTCTGAAAAATAGAGTAAGAAATCATCAAATGACTGTACATGTACCTCAGCTGTCACTCGTGATCCAAAAAGCCAACCTGCTCCACGAGGGCTAACAGCCCATGTCTCTATTTCTTCAGGGTCACTCCACATTAGATCACAGAAAGGACCTTCATGAGGAATTTCACAATTGCGATCAATCGTCCGAATCTGGTCAATAGAATTAACAAGGATATTCAATCACATGATTAATTTCATTGTAATATTGCGTTGAGACGGTTTTTAATTCTTATCTGACAACAGTATATCTTAAGAAAAAACGAATCACAGAATCATGTCTTACTAAAAAATTGTGAACATGCAAAGCTATGAACCAACTAATTTCTAATAGTACACAGTCAGATATAAAGTATATATTTTAATGATAAAGAAAAGTATACCACAACTAAGTTAGCGAACAACCATTTATTTTTTCTTTAAAGGATGGGTCAGAGATACATGTGTCACCGAAAATAGCATACACTATTTCAACAAATTATCTAAAATGGCAACACCCAGTTGTTTACCCCTTAAAAAGTTTCAACGGATATCACCTGATCAAGGATATTCATACTTAAAAGGCAGAATTATCTAATTCTTTTCAACTTAGTGCCAGACCTACTAATTGTTGCATCGACAAGGTGTAGTACAATAACTCAAAATAATAATATTAGTATTTACAATTAATTAGAGTTTGATAAACAACACTTAGACTTAATGATGCTTATGAAACTTCAAGAAAAGAAGTTCAGCAAACCTGATCAACAGTGCGCACATCAGGAGAAAGTCCACCATGAACACAAAGAACCTGAATTTTTAGCATATGGTTTGATGATTATTTGGCACAAAAATTATAAACCGACAACTTACAAAATGTCCACGCAAACTTACCGTGCCATTAATGATTGCTGAAAGAGTAAGGTAGTCAAAAACATCGGTGCAATACCGCCATGCATTCGCATTCCCATACTTCCTTTGGCACTCATCGTAGAAACCATACACCTAAAATTAGAAAAATACTATGTGTTACTGCATCATAAGCACCAAATACATGTGTAGTGCAGATATATGAGCACAAAGTCTGTCAGGAGGATGAACTGTACAAATAAAGGAAACGTAAGGAACCATGTAAAAAGCATATTCCAACTCATTAAACAAAATCTAAGGATGACAACACAGGTTGCTCATCATATGGTGCTGATTAGGAACGAAAGATACACTAGTATGCAACATGTGCGTGTATTTCATTCCAATGTGCATACACTGAAACGAACATGAAACCAAGGGAAAATCATAGATACAATGACTGGATTATTTGACATTGCTCAGGCAGAAAAGCAATACGAGTTAATACATCTCCAGAATCAGAACAGTATGTAATGGAGCTATGCATATTTATGTACAACGCATGATATCCTCATAGATAATTAATACAAAACCTACAAATGTTCATATGAGCATACATGCATGTACAGGCCAACAAACAACTAAAACAGGACCTCTTGGATGCAACAGTTGAGATACAACATATAAATCATCAGAGCAGTTGAGATACAACACTTAAAAGTGCAACATAAGTATCTCAAATCTCAAGAAAAGAAATCAATTGGATAATAAATGAAAACATTGTCCGCACCAGGACATACCTGTGTCAACTGTCTGCTTTCATGATTTCCACGCAGAAGCGTTATGTGTGCAGGGTACCTAATCACAATCAGGAAACCCAATAGCAAGAATGAGCCACAGATAGTAACACTTGGGTACAAACTATAAATCAGAATCCTTGAGAAAATGAATGCAACCAAGAACAAATGAAACTAGCAAGGACTAGGGAGTCTTACAGGAATTGTTCACTACTTAACAGTGCAACCATTCTACTCAAATTAGCAGTCCAAGTTGTGAAACAACAATAGGAATACCAATTTCAAAATTCAGCCAACTAGACTCAATTGCACGAGCCACAATTAGATCACACAGTGTGTGTCATCCTACAACTATTCAGCATTTCAGTTCAACTCCTGGGAGCTATTTGTATTATATAGAAGTATAGAACAACACATTGACCCCATACATTGCTCAAGGTTATCCAGGCAAAATAAGGGGAGAAGGCAGTAATGAAAAGACAACAGGATTTGGCATATAATCAAACGACAGGCAGGACCATACAACAACATGATTCACATCTAAGGAAAGTAAACTACTGCTGCAACCATTCATATCGTTTTTCATGTAATTTCCCTGTAGAAAAAAGGTAATATAACATCGAAGTACTGTAATACCAAACGGAACAGTGAAGCAGCTGCAGCTATGTGCCAGAAAGGTCAAAGCTTTCGAACAAACAAACAGAACATTCACGATCCCAAACAAAAAGGTAGACAAATACCTCGCTTTTAGTAGCAACAGAATGGTGAAGACCTCAAGACTGTTGAAGCCGCGGTCTACAAAATCACCCTGCACGTGAAGCACAGCTGAATTCAGGAACACAGCATCACCCAGAACCATCTCAACCAACCAGCTCACACACAGAAACACATAATGCTCCAGAAGCCACACCATGAAAATATAATTCGTCTCGGGCACATGCCCCCCAGTCGCGAAGAGCTTCATCAGGTCATGGAACTGCCCATGGATGTCTCCGCACACGGTCACCGGGCTGTTCACTGGTTGCACGTTGGACTCCTCGATGAGGATCTCCTTCACCTGGAAGGATCAGCGGAAAATCAACCGCGGTCACACGCGACCCCATATTACCAATACAAAACTCGAGTTCAGTACGGGCAGCAAAAGGCCAACAGTTTCCCCCCAACATCAACCCACTACCAACGAACCCTAGCAACCGCAGCGCGCCGCCGCCGCCGCCGCCGCGCGAGAGCACGGGTGCATGGCAAAAACCCTAATAACCGAACCAATCGGGGGAGGAAAGCTCACGTATTCGCAGAGGGACTGGAGCTCGTGCTCGGCGAGGTGCTGGCCCTCCTTCACCTTGGAGATCCACAGATCCAAATCCATCGGGGGAGGCTCGCGGGGGCGGGGGGGATGGCGGCGCGCCCGGGGGTGGGGTGGGGAGGCAAAGGGGATTTTAGGGCGCGGATTCGAGAAGGGGCGGGGTTAGGGTAGCGAAGCCGCGGCGGATCCCCCCTCGGATTCCGGTGTTGGTTTCGCCGCCGTCTCGATCGCCGCGGGGGGGGGGGGGGGGGGGGGGGGGGGACGAAGAGGGAAGGGAGGGAGGGGAAGAGAGAGGAGGAAATAGTAAGGTTGTGATTTGCGCCGGGCTTTAGGCGCTGGAGCAGGAAGAAATCTCGAGTGCCTTGGCTTGGCTGGCTGGCTGGCTGGCTGCCTCACACACGGCCTCGCGACCACGGGACGGCGTGTAGGGTGGACGTGCGGCTCTGAGCCTCTGATTGATGCAGATCCTAACTTTTTGTCATTTTATTTTGAGATTTTGAAATTTGATTCGGATGTAGGAGTATTTACGGCCTTTCAGGCTCGTTATGAAACCTCAAACGGAAACGGGGGTTATGTATTTTTGGGGGTTCTGAAAAAGAAACTGAATTCTCGGTTAGGATTTGTTTAGGTTTGGTACGAAATCCTCTACAAAGTCCAAGTAGTGCTTTCATTCACATGGAACAGAAAAAATCTAGCGTTCAAAGGGGTAACTGGACCTCGTGTTATCCCTATTTTTAACTACTTCAGTAGATTATTATGCAAATTATTTGCTCGACATCTTTTAAAAAAAGAATTTGTTTTTTAAAACACAATACAAATTACGTCAACTAGCACTGAAATAATAATTAGCCACAAAACCCGGGTGATCCGGTTCCACAGAAGAAACCTAAACAGTTGAGCTAAGCTCCCTTTGCTTTAAAGAAATTTCTTCTATTGCTTTGCTTGGATCCCTTGTTATAAGCTACAGTATCTGTGAAGTTTATTTATTAAAATATTTAATTTATATCTATAACCACGTATGATAAACCACTACAATAATCTTGTTAATAGTCTGTTTTAAACCGGTCCATTCTGAACATATTTGTCCTAAGAAAAGAAATAGGAAACATTTAAAAAAAAAGAGCAACAAGAAATTGTTGAACGGACGACGATGCAGACATGCAGTAGTAACACCTGCATGTCATCTCATCAGCATAATTCTGATGTCACTGATATCTGTATATAAATTGAAATTCCGTAAAAAAGGACACGCGTTCACGTCCGGAAAATAACTAGATGTCATATAAGCCTTACAGAAGTATTTGCATCAACAGTATTTACATCTTCAGGACCAAGGCAAATGCCAAGTTTTTTCTCATCAGCAAACACAAGTGCGTGCGAGGTGCGACCAAATAAGTGTTTCTTGCCGTTGGATGTTGATGCAAATTTCTCGGCAAGTAAACAAAAATGTTAGCCGATGCGATAATGGGAACCTCCCCACTCCACATTAAACATTGGAATTCCTTAACCATTCGGTTTTCAGCTTTTCAAGCAGGTAACTCGTGTTCAGTCTTTTTGCAGATGCGATAGGCAGAGGAAGGAAACAACGCCAGTTATCAAGATCATTGATAACGCTTCTTAAACAGGTAATGCCTCTTTGAAGGGTCCTTCGGTTTCTTGGAAGCTCCAGCCTTTCCCTTACCAGTGCTGGATGAAAAGAGCTCACAGGTTAGCATTGAGTAAATAGAATAATGCAATCAAATAATTGATGTAAAAATGAAATATAAACGGAAAGAAGCAACACCTGTACTCCATGTAGATCATTCCCCCCGATCCAGAAAAGGCACTCATTGATCCAGCAGATCGCCGTGCTTTCATAAGAGCCTTGCCATCAGAATCCTCTTCCAAGTGCTCAATGCCAATCATGTCATCCCTTGCACTCAGCGACTGTTTTAAGTGGTGAAGTGAGTTTACAAGCAAGCTTGCACAATTAGAAATAAAGAAGCAGCAGCTTACAAACAACAGGTACAGAAAACACCTACTTGTGCCAAAAGTTCAAGCTGATCATTAAGTGTGTAATATTTCAGGTTAGGTAATTCTTCAGGTGGCGGCAAGCTGGTGATCACCTGGTAAATGAAATGTTTCAGTAGGAATCAAGCCAAACAATCATTTTTTTCAGCATTTAGAAGCTCGCAAAGTAAAACCTTGAAGCTATATCCTTGGTCAATAAGAAATTGTTGCCTTTTAGTTGAGTAGTACATCTCCTGCATGAATAAAAAAAAAGTCATGGTCATATACAGTTTTGACTTTTGACAAATCGCCATTGTTGGTGGATTTCACAAACAAGAAAATTGATATGCCAAAAGAGACACAGTGGTGAGACTCACCTGAGTGTCAGTCGATACAAGAGAGTAGAAGAAAGCATTGTATTCTTCTTTTCCACCAGCCATCCTGTCTTGATGCTTACCCTGATGTCACAGTAGTTATCAAGATCCAATTTTTCAATAGAAAGTATTATCTTAGAACATGGCTGCAGCAGTTTGAGATCTAATGCTTCCATCATCTGATTGGACACGTGATTCCTTAGTCATAACTAGCATATAACATACTGCAACTACTTTACACAAAACTGTTCTTTCAGATTCCAGAGCTGTACTTACACAACACGATAATAAATTATTACATATATAACTTGTATACTAAAATCAAATTGAATTGTCACAGATTAAAACAAACTTTAAAAACATTTAAGTAAATATGAGCATGCTCGGTATCTTCAGCCAGAATTATATATGAACAATATTGGTTTGATCCATCATGCATTTTATATTTCTCACTAATCCTTATTGTATAAAAAACATTAACATTTTATGATGAATTTTAGATACAAAGAGAAGTATCATGGCAACATCATTCTGTTCTATGAACTAATCATCAGGTTCAACCCATTTTACCTTTGCCCTGAGAATACGTCCCAACCGTTGAGCTTCTTGACGCCGTGAACCAGCATGAGATGAAATTTGTATGATCACATTTGCTTCTGGAATATCAATCGAGTTATCACCCACCTAAGTGACAGTAGATATGCAATTAAGATGATGATGGTTGATTTTACACATGTATTTTTTGAATCAGAATGTCAGTAAGTGCACCTTTGAAAGGAAAATTGTATTCACATCTGAGCTGTTCTTGAATTGATGCAGAATTCTCGTCCTCTCAACATGGCTGCATGTTTTCAAGCAGATATAAGCATATAACTAATGTAACACAAACATCTGTATAAAATGAGACTCACCTTGTGGAACCATAAATCATTGGTTTACGGAGCTTCATTGCGTAGCTAGTTAGTGCAAATAGATTATCGGCAAACACAATTATCTTGTCCCCACGTTGTTGCTCATGGAATCGGATTAGAAACTCACAAGCTCTGAATTTGTTTGGGTTCATCGCATAGAGTACCTGATAGGCCAGGGTTAGTGCAATCCTTGAAGATGACGAGATTTGAGAAACAAGCACATTGATCAATAAATTCATGTCTAGTATGTCCAAAGCACAAGAAAAGCAACATTTTCTTGTAGGAGTATAAATAACATTTTATGTGGAGTTAGTTTGTTACAAATCAAGTTAACCATCACATAAAACTAAAGAGTGAATTAGGTACTTCCTCTGCTTCAGAATGTAAGATAGGTTTTCTCCTAAGTCAAACTTCTCCAAGTTTGATCAAGTTTATACCTCAAAAAATGTAATAACATCCACAATGCCAAGTTAATTTCATTAAATCCACAATTGAATATAATTTTATAATATTATTTGTTTGGTGTTGAAAATATAGCTACGTCTTTAGTTTTTTATTAACTTAGTCAAACTTACAAAAGTTTTGACTTTTAACAATAGCAAAACATCTTACATTCTAAATGGAAGGAGTAGCACAAAAAGCTATACTAGAAATTGGAACATGTGGACTTTATATATTGCAAAAATGAAGAAATGAATCTAAATATGAAAAAAGGCATATTGAGGAACTTCAATAAAGATTCACCTGCTTCTTCTTTGAATTTTCCTTTTTCAAATACTCAGCAAAGAACTCTTTGGTCATGGGACACCAAACTTCTGCACACTGCACATTTGCAATAAATCCACCCTTCACTAAATCCAACCAGTTTGCTTCATACAGCTTTGGTCCAATAAGAAAATTTAAATCAGTGATGCGTTCATCCTCTCTCACAAGTGTAGCTGCAGTTACAGTAATCTGAGTTACTTAGAATACCTATATAAAAGTGAATGGTAAAATCATATGTAGGGATATAAATCGAAACTGACCAGTAAGACCAAGCTTGCAGTGAGATTTTGTAATGCTGATGACCTTTCTGAACATATGTGCAGGAACAACATGGACCTGCAATCACAAATAAAAAAGAAGAAAATGGACATGTGTGAAGACCTCAAATATCTAAGATTAAACACCTCAAATATCAACTAATGGATATCCCACCTCGTCCATTAGGAGCAAGCCCCACTCCCTATTTCGAATTTCTTCAATTATCTTCTCTGAGTCTTCAGACCGTTTACCTCCAAATGCAACCATGTTATATGTAGTCACAACTACACCGGCCATTCCCCGGAATTTCTCCTTGTTATCTGATGTAAAACGGCTGATATGTTCATCTTTTATAGTTGACCAAAGCTTGAACTGAAATGCCCATTGATCAACTGATACAGCATTTGTGGCCAAACATAGACAACTCTTCTTGATACGACATGCAGCAGATACACCAACCAAGGACTTGCCAGCACCACAAGGTAACACAATAATGCCTGACCTTGCTCTGCCTGCAAAATCATAAAAGAAATATTCAATGAGGAAAGAAGCATATAATCAACTATAAAAGAAATATTCAATGAGGAAAGAAGCATATAATCTGTTAAGTCCTTGTAAGTTAATGGAAATGTGAAGTGAATAATAGCAAATGAAGGGAATAAATTGCTAATTAACGACACAAGCAAGGGGACTGCCACTAGCGATTTTAGTTTTCACTCTTGGTAAACACAGTTACTCACCACATCCCTTTAGTTCCTACACCTACAAACAATACTGACAACATTTTTAGTAGGATATTCTAATTTTCTTATTACTGTAAAACACTATGCGTTCGTTCTGTCATTAGATCTGGATGTGTATCAGTACAGGATTAGGTAAAACCGGCAAGGAAACAACATACTTAAAGGCTAAAGTCATTTGAAAATTAACGTTCCCAAACTTCATATTGGTTTGCAGTTATTTACCAGTTGTTCGAATTTACAAATTCAATATTCATGTGCAAATTGCATGATACAGTTACCATTCCCAAACATCTTGCTGAGGCTCTTTTCTTGATATGGCCTTGGGCGTGCCTGGGGCTTTAATTCCATCTCCAAATCTGGATTCACCTACAATTAAGATCTCAGATTTTAATTCTGAATAATATAGCAACTATACATACATGATCATGCCCCTAAACAGTTGCGAAATCACAAAATGATAATACTGTAAGGTGCTTACTAACATAAGTAAATATATTTTGATTCTTAAGAATACCACAGTTTTCCAGTGGAAATAGGCTCAACAATGTCCTATGTAGTTGTGCTGTGTCGGATATACAAGTTTTACCAAACACGAAATGATAAAAAACAGAAAATGCTCTAAGCAAGCTTGATATGGATTTAATTAAAAAAAAAAGGCTTTGCACACTAATGAGAGTTTTTTTTTACGGTATACACTAATGAGAGTTGTCATGTAATGTACCAAAATATTAATTGACTTTGACATGGAATTCATTTCTGAGGTATATATGCTCATTCTGCTGGGCTCCTAAAGATGTGTTCGCATGCTCCAGATTTCGAATCATTCTTTAATTTCAATATTGGACTACCCTTTTTTTAGAATAATATATTTAGCTGCACTATATACATCAGAAAACATGTGTTAGTTGTTTTCAGCACCACCAAACTCAGCCTGAACATCTGTGATTCTGCAATCTAAAAGCTTACTTTTCATTATGCATATATATGAAGTTGGATCTTCTCTATTAATACATCGCTGTGCAATTTTAGAGATAACACTACAGTAAATAAACTCTTCTATTGCTTAGAAGTTTTTGTTTTGCTTATAGCATTATGTTTTGTGTAGCAAAAAAAACTAGCCCCCATTGAATTGGTATGTACAATGTCTTGTATAGCAGAAGTGGTGGGAGAAATTCCATGGGTGCAAAGGTAAAATTGTTTTTGCAAAATTTGATGAAGCAAAGTTGGGTCAGCCCCCATTGTGGTTCTCTGGTTCAATACAGACCAATTGCAGGGACACTATGATTATACGGACTAAAAATTATGCATGTCTCTTGGCATGCAAAGAACTTACCGTGTCATTTCTAAAATCGTACTCCTCCAGCATGGGGAAGTTCAGTGCATTTGGCAAGCAACGCTGCTTCACATTCTCAACCTGCATGACATGAATTAAACATCAGTCTCCATCATCGAAAATTTTCCATGAGATTCTACTTGAAGTAAATGCATGACCTGAGAAGGATCAATTTCAAAAGAATGTGTTTCCTTGTCTTCAGTTGCAGCAGCCAGTTCCATTCCATCTAATAAGTCCTCATGGCCACTAGCCATTTCACCAGCTGTTTTGCTAATAGTAAATGAAGATGCCCCAACAGAATCCTGGATAAATTAGAATGGACTTAGATAACAACATAGAAATCAGCTTGCATATATAGAAGTTACACGATGGTTTCATGCAGACAATGTAGTAACACCAGACTAGAGCTTGCATAAGATAATGGGTAGGAAGGCACTTTGCTATTAGTATATTGCCATAAGAATTCTATTTAAGTGCACAAAACAGATGAATAACCTCAGGAGATATCCGTGCTCTGCAAATGATATCATCTTTCAGAAGGGTCTTCAAAACCTGGAGATGAAATATCGCAGCTCACATAAATAGAAAATAATAGACAAAAAATAATATTTTTTAATCACAGAAGTATGGTATGACCTCAGGGAATGGAGACTCCACAAAATATCGATTCTTCTTCAGAACAAGCTTCACTTTGCCATAATTGGCAGTTGATGCATGGATAAAATCAATTATTTCACGAGGCAATTTAGTCTTGGAGAGCTTGCTCATGACACTGATTATAGTGCTAGTCTCAAGCCCAACCGAAACCGCAGCATATAATGAGTGGGGTGTTAGATTGTACTCGTGCATGGATTCTGGCCTGCACCACCAAAGGTCAAAATCAAATAGTTTAACGGAAAATCAGAAACCCTTTGACAAAGTAATACATTTCAGGCACTCAACCATGCACATATATTTCAAAAGAAGTTTAAATCAAATAGACGATCAATTTGACCATCTCTTCCATCGGAGTATAGGCATCATTTTGTTTTGGAGAAAGAATTCAGGTCAAACTCAGTCCCATCTTAACTTAGGAAAAAAAAGGACTAATAATCTCCTTAACCCACCATCCCATCCCTCAAACTAAAGAATCCTAGAAGGCTAGAATTTACTTCTACAGTAACAACGGACTGGTTATGCTCTCTTGAAGTCATGCTGGGGACATCAACTTGGTTGCAACTTATATATGCCAGTATACTTTCTAGGTTCTAGATAGCCACATGGGGCATATTACATCTATTCAAACAATCTAATGGCACAATGATATGCCTATCACATAGCTGTGCTAACCATTTTCAAGTAATACATGGTTAGTTCTATTACAAACCATTGGTTTCCCCTCAAATTCCAAACAACTAGATCCAAATCCAACCTATTCTAAACAAATTATATCCAAGTGGTTCACAGAAAATCAAATTGAGTAATCACATGGCAGTACCAAAGTCCCTAAAAGATCAAGTAGTGAAACCCTCAGAATATGATATGATCCCCACAGCTCTCAATGAAGATAATATCACTAAATTCAACTTCTGTTTCACTGCATGACAAAAACAAGCCTATTTCAACCTGGCCTTGGTGGAAACCTGCTAATTTTGTGGGGAAATCAAATACTAGATGGAACCCCGTGAATGCTGCAGGAAATTTGCATGACAAAATGCTAAACATGAAAAGTGTGGGGGTTTGTTTTGTAGCTAAGAGGTTTGGCTTTGTGATTGAGCACAATCTGAACCTTAGATAAACCACAAAAAAAGAAAAAAAAAACTAAAAACAATTGAGATTATGTGGCTTCACAAGATAAGAGAGAATTAACAATAACTTAGTGGCTTCTAAGTGTATAAGATATTGAGATTTGGGCTGAACTCCACTTGGTGGATGCAATTTCAGTCTCAGGAAAGTCCAAACCTACTATGCAATTAAGGTACTAAGGTTAATGTTGAGGCTAGAGGTGACTGAAGTTGACCTGCAAACAGGCTCCGCAATAGCGATCAAGAAATCGTAGGCTTGTTTGTATAGGGGCGAAAACGTCTCCAGGAAGATGCGGCCATCGGCGCAGGCCCAGAGCGGCCTGTTCGCGTGATCCGGCTTCAGCTCTAGCTTGGTGAAGTCCCTTTTCTTCACCTCCCTATCAGCTGCACCGAATCAAAGTTCCAACCCCCACAAAAAAAAAAAAATCCCCCAATCAGTTCAATGTTCCGTGCAAACCCCATACATTGGGGGAAGGGCGGTGAGACATTTAGGGCGGATTCGAGCGCGCGGTGGTACCATCACGGACGTCGTCATCGACGTCATCGGTGTAGTCCAGCTCGGCGGTCTCGTCAATCGACCTCGACGGCGCCGAGGACTTGTGCCGCTTCGGCGCGCGGGCGCGATCGCCTGCAGAGGGGAGAGGGGGGAACGGTGTAAGGGAGATGCGGTATATAGGACAGAACGGGGGGGCGCCGGTGCCGGGGATGGTGCCGCTTAGGGTTTGCTGCCTCACCGTCGCCGCCGGCCATGGCCGGAAGCCCTGGAGCGAGGAGCGCGGCGGCGCGGTGGCGGCGGTAGCCGGAGAGGGGAGATGCTGGCGGCGCACGGGGCAGTTTCGTCTTCTCGTCGCCGCGACTCGCTCGGGCTGGGAAATGCTTTATCGATCGATCTGGGAATTCTGGAATTCTGGAATCCTGGAGTCCTCTATCTCTCTTAATATGACGAGTGGGCCCAGGGGCAAAATCGTCCGATGGGCAGACCGATCAACAGTTCAGCCGGTCACAAGAGGCGTAAAGGGAACCGGACAAATTCCTCCGTCGTCTGGTAGCTTCTTCTCGCGGCTGCGCGATGGAGAGCTGGGTCCGCGCGGTGGTGGAGGCCATCCACTCATCTCGCGCCCAGGCCGTCATCTACCTCGCCGGCGGCGCCTCGCAGGTAACCCCCCTTCGCCTCGCCGCTGCCCCCCACTTGCGCGCCGCCGCGCCGTGATTCGCCGGCAGATTCGATCCGATATGGTAGTACTGTTTGGCGCCTAGACTAAAGCAAAGCGCGCATTCGCCGCAGGCGCTCGGGTGGCTGCTGTCCGTGCCCGGCGCGTCCGGCACCGTCCTCGAGGTCGTCGTGCCCTACTCCAGGGCCTCCATGGCGCAGCTGCTCGGCAAGGTAACCGCGCGCTTCGCTCCCGAATTCCTCGGCTCCCCCTCCGAGTAATCCCGAATTTGAACTTGTTTTGAGACCATCTTGTGAGCACGCGTTGAGCGCGTGAGCCAATTCGGTGGATTGTTTAGAAGCTGGTATCGTCCATTCGGCCCTGTACTGTCGTAGTGATAATGCTTCAATGCCTCGATTTTCAGATGCCGTTGCAATTCACCAGCAAACAGGCCGCAGAGGACATGGCATTGGCCGCGTTCAACCGCGCCCTCAAGCTTTCTGGACCAGGTATGTGGGCCGTTCTACACAAGAGTTTGCAGTTCCCACTCAGCATCATCTATCCGTTACGCGAATTGAAGTAAATCAATGTGGATTTGCTCAGGTCTACAAGTAATGGGTGTTGGCTTCACTGGGTCACTGGCTAGCTCACGTCCAAAACATGGTGAGCATAGGTATAACTAGCTCATTCGCCATGTGATCCTACTTCTTAGTACTAACATATGACATTACCTACCCTGAAATTGTCAGATTAAGTTAGTGAAACATGGCATGCACATCAAATAGCAACATAGCATTATATTAATCATAGAGAAGCAGACATGCCATTTATACGAACTACTTGCTGACATAAAATTAGTAGTTTTACATTTGTTGTTAAAGTCGGACATATGGGCTTTAAGACATGTTATACCACACCATATTCTCTGCTTTTGCAGAGATGTATTTAATTCCCATTTCTTCAATGCACAGTATAATATTTGTTAGCGATTTTGAATAGGTTCTATGTGTCAACACGAACACAAAATTGCCTCAGGACATCACATGTTACATTGTCAAAGGTACTTGTATTCCTATCCTTTGTTTTCAGTCTTAACATATAATTTCTTTTAAGAAAATGTAAAAATGGTATGAGTTGGTCACATTATATGGTGTGCCTTATTACTAACACATTTTACCATATGCACATTTTTGGAAAGTGCAACAATAGAAATAAACATAACAACCTCATTATTTAGCTATGATGTATCACATTAGCATGGTCTTTCTACCCAGGGTTTACGGAGCAGAGAGGAAGAAGATAAAGTTTCAAGCTACTTTCTGCTCAAGGTTTGTTATGTATAACTAGGTGTATTCACACCGTCACACATATTTATGTCATCACTGGCAACATTCACTTGAGTTGGACTTCATGATAACCTAGTACAATTGATCAAACCTTTCACTTGGTCATGATTCAGCTATACAATCAACCAATCCTGTCAGGACAGGCCAACCTTCTTGCTAATTGGTATTCTTCTAGTTAGTTCTCCGTTATAAGAATATACTGTGTTGCAGGCAATTGCAGACGGCTGCAAAGTTCCTGCAACCATTCAGTCAGATGTTCAAGAACCTGAACTTCCAAAAGAAAGCGTGGAACAATTTGATGAAGACCAAGAACTCCAGCAAGTTATTGATGGGCAAGTCTGCATGAAAGTGTATCACTTTTCTGGTATACTTTGTCACTCGATGTTGCTATGCGTGCACACTTGAATATTTCATTTTCACTCTTAAATCATACTACATCCATCCCAAAATATAGCAGACAAGTAGTATCTCTTAATACTAGTGTGCAGCCGTCCTGGGTTTCTCTCTCTCTTAAATCTATCTCTTTTTTCCTTGCAGATTCAATGGATAAAAACTTCAACAGGAAAATAATTCTACCTGGTTCATTCAATCCCCTGCATGATGGACACCTTAGGCTGTTAGAAGTTGCATCAAGGTGTGATTTTATCATGTGAAAACACTGAAGAGAATAGATCATAGCATTTTCACAACTGGATTTTTTCCATGTTAAAAATTAGCGAGGAAGCAAGAATAGAAATGAACAAAGAAGTAATTTAATGAAAAGGCACTCTGTTAAACTGGAAATTACAAGTCACATAAAGATACGTACTGTATGTCTGTATCAAGGACTAGATTGCCCCTCTCCATTTTCATGCTTCAATTATTTTAAAACTATGTGTGACGTTGGTTCCACGAGCTGCATGTGCATAAAAAGTGCACATGATGACATATAAAGCTTTTAGTCTGCTTGTTCTGACCTCAAAAGAGTAAGAACTGATATTTCCTCCCACAAATCTGCTTCTTGTAGCATGTGTGATGATGGTCTTCCATGCTTTGAGATATCAGCAATCAATGCCGACAAACCTCCACTATCTATCGCAGAAATCAAGCGCCGGGTTGAGCAATTTAGAAAAGTAGGTATGACCCACTGCCATGAATGAAAGTCTCAATGTGATATGATACACCAATTAGATTGGTAACAGCGAACGGATGGGGTGTCTTTATAGATTCGCAATTCATGTTTCTGATTCAGTTTGTTTTTATAATCAATTGTATGAAATAATAATTGAAAAGCGACAACCTGAACAACTCCTTTTCTATTTACTGAAATCTGTCTTCAGCTAACCAATAATCCTTCACATATTTTGTGTTTGGGGGGCTTGATGCTTGAGATAAGAATGTACTACCTTTCTGTAGGTAGGAAACTCCAACTGATCGATGGTTTTGTTGTTCTTTCTGATGCAGGGAAGAATGTGATAATATCTAACCAACCATACTTTTACAAGAAAGCGGAGCTATTTCCAGGCAGTGCATTTGTAATCGGTGCAGACACTGCAGCTAGGCTTGTTAATGTAAGAAGTTAGGTGGAACTAAACACAATATTTCAAGCCAATTGCTGAATTCTGAAAGACTAAGTTTAACTGCTTGTTTACTTGTTGCTCGTACTGAATGAAGTTTACCTGTTGCAGCCTAAGTATTATGGAGGCGATTACAATAGAATGCTGGAGATACTTCTCGAATGTAAAAACACAGGTACAACATTTCTTGTTGGTGGTCGAAATATTGAAGGAGTTTTCAAGGTATGCATTCACTGTAGTGTTCATCTTCTACACCCATTGGAAAATAATGTCTGATCCTATACTTCTCTATTTATTTTGAAGGTCCTTGAAGATTTGGACATTCCAGTAGAGTTAAGGGACATGTTTATCTCTATACCAGAGGAGAAGTTTCGCATGGATATTTCATCTACGGAGATAAGAAAAAAACAAGGGCCTTGATGTATCAAACATGCTGTTCTTATATACTCCCCCCATCGCTCCGTCCTAAAATATAGCAACATGTCTAATCGATTACTAGGTTGCTATATTTTGGAACAGGGGGAATAGTAGATTCAAAATAAAAAAATTGGTGGTTCAAATTATTGGATGAACTTCGTAAACCGTCATGGCAGTGTGTCATGCCATAGGTTTTGGCCCTACGAATAACAACTTCTTTCTGTATCTTACTAAAACAACAATGGTTGGAGACATAAAAAACCTACTTCCCTGTTTATCTTTCTCTTTTCTTGGATGATTAGGCAATTATGCCCAGTTGTCCTTTATACTGTTCTTTTTTTTTTTGTTTGGATGCTTTTCACATGTAACTGTACAGGCTCCACAATGTCACATTGTCAGTTGAAAAAAGGACACCACTGAATTCTTGATAGTGACATAGTCACATGCTTTGTCAATTCAAGTATCAGTTCTTTTCATATTGATTTCTTAGCTGATGAAAGTATACATATTTCTTGCCATCAATTCTTTTAGTAGGTACATTTGGACACTAGTGGTCAGGGTTGAACTCTCAACTGGAGTCTCATCTGATTTGCTTATCTGAAACTGGGTTTGTGCAAATCCTGTCATGAGGCAAGGTGGACTCTCAGTCCATGACACTTTGCTACTTCTATTAAGTTCTCGAAATCTTTTCCAGTGTATGTCCATTCTCTTTCAAATGAATTATTTATATGTTCTGACAGCCTCGCGGTGTACATTTCATTTAACTTTTGTCTTCACAGGGCCTCTTGGTATTTTGTTGAGCAGATTGGAATCAACCTTCTTGTAGAACTTCTTGATGTCGTCGCTGCCCTTTGCAACTAGATGGTCAACTTCTGTCTTATATCTTTGGTACAACACTGGCAAAGTGTGGGCGCACAAGAATCCTGTGAAGTAAGAAATACAAACTTGTCATTGTGAAAGTTTAGCTTTATATGATCTTGACTCATTAAATTCTCTCTCCTCAGATCGTTCTGTGTGATTGTTTTATTAAAATTTAATATTTATCTGGAATACCTACCAATATATAATAGACTTGTCAAGCTGCAAGAACTTCCAATCGCCGACAATACCAATAGAGATCCAACCACCTTAATATCATAAACAATCTGATTGTTAGTCCAGAACTATATTGAGTAGTGAACAACAATAGCACATTAACATTATGAGGATTATTGGCTAACTCTGCAATTCAATATTCTGATGCGTCTAATCTGGTCAATTTTAGCGCTCGAGAAAGAATTGCACAATCCTTGGACAATGTTGGCACTGGAACTGTTGCATGTTTTTACATCTCTTATTAACGTAGCAAAGGAGTAGATTATTATGTACCAGGAGAAATCTCTTCAGATCCTTTCCACATGCAATGTCGTAAAGAACAGATACAGTGTACGTTAGTTTGTAATGGACGGTCAATGCCATTTCTCGGAAGGCATGTTCAGAGATGATGATTTGGATCCTTGGAGGGGCCCTGAAATTCGGAGACAGTTAGTTGAGTTTTAGTACCTAATGTCTTGTGTTATACTACGTGAAATGCCATTTCTGTAAGCTGAGTTTTCTACCTATCTCCACAGGAAATAAAGCTAATACCTGTCCAAGAGTGGTGCGGCATTCGACCAAATGAAGATCACAAGCATGGCAAGAATGGCAATCTGGCAAAGGAGCGGAATTATATTGTATTCTACTACATCGAACAGGAACCATATCAATGTTGCCCCAGCAAGGACCCCCGCAGATAAGTTCCTGTTCTTCCACAGCAGAATATCCGCAACTGCATAGCTCCCAACAATGAAATCCAAAACCACATCGGCTCAGAGAGAAGTTATGATAAAAGGCACTAATTCTGAATAATTTCCTAGAAAGCGAATAATAATAGCACACCTTGACCTCCACCAAGAAGCTTGTGGATCGACTTGTGCCCATGAAATGGCATTCTGACATTCTGGTCACTGTCAGAATCTCTCGGAAAATGAGGAGGCATAGCTTCGTGTGTGTGTGTGTGTGGGATATTACGCTGCTAAAACTTGTATTTCTGATCGATCTGGTTAGAGAACATCGTCTTTATAAGCACTTAAAAATGGTAGTATAATCTCTCAAGGAGCCTATACTGCCAAGGAAAGGATAGCTTGGCCTGTGGGGATTGAGCCGTTGAAGGGAACAAACGAATACAGTTACCTTACCAGATGTTTGCCACGACATGGGCAACGTCATTGCTAGACCAAGAAGGCAAGAAGCAAAGTTTAGCTGTCAAAAAAGAGATGCTAGAGGCTTTCCAGAATATGTTCTATCTCAGTCAGACCAATGGGGGCAAAATTTACTACTATTTGCCATACATTAACCACGTAAAAGTCCTACACTCAACCTAACTGTTGAACGGTCCTGTTCTGGCCAACGGTGAGAATGCACCTAATGGACGGGACAACGCTTCTTTCACCGTGCTACTGCTACATCCTGTAGACGGTGGGACGCGTGAGGTGCTTTCGCCATGACCGGCCTTGGTTGTTGCAGTCACTTGCGCACGCTTGCAACGTGACTCACCTGCCACATTGCCCCCGCCGTCGCCGGCGCCTACAAAAGCATCCCGGTGTCCAGCAAGAGATCCATCCAGCCGTCGCGATGACGACGAGGCCTTCTTTTTCTTCCTCCGTTGTCGCGGCGATCGCCATCGCCGCGCTGCTGAGCAGCCTCCTCCTCCTGCAGGCTACCCCGGCCGCGGCCAGCGCGAGGGCCTCGAAGAAGGCTTCGTGCGACCTGATGCAGCTGAGCCCGTGCGTCAGCGCGTTCTCCGGTGAGGGGCAGAGCTCGCCGTCGTCCGCGTGCTGCTCCAAGCTCAAGGCGCAGGGCTCCAGCTGCCTGTGCCTCTACAAGGACGACCCGAAAGTGAAGCGCATCGTCAGCTCCAATCGCACCAAGAGGGTCTTCACCGCGTGCAAGGTGCCCGCGCCGAACTGCTAAGCCTTTGCATTTGACCATTGTTCAGTGAGGCAGAAAACCTGTCACTGCTCGCAGTACTTCTCTCGAGAAAATTAGCAGTAATAAACTCAGTTGAGTGCATAACAATCTTGGCATGTACTGTGCATACAGTGTACTTCAAGCTACCCAAACTCCGAAGCAGTTCTGTCTTCCATACTGACAAGTGACAACAAGAACAGATTCAGAATCCCCAAGCACTCGCATGCGAACGACCGTGCTCTACCTCTTACTCTATCGTGTGCACAAGTGCACAACTAACGCATCATTTCCCGGCGCGCCATCCTCCGCTTCGAAGGCAGCAGCAGCACAGCTCCATCTACAAATACCACCCCCTCTCGTGCTCTTCCCAAACCATTCCAACCTTGCTGCTCATCTCAGCACTACTTACCGGCGTTGCCGTCAGCGACGAGCCATGACCATGAAGCCTAACGTGGTGCTCGTCCTCGTACTCGTACTGGCCGTGGCCACCTCTCCAGGCACGGTGGGCGGGGCGTCCCGGACAGCGCCGGCGGCCGCGACGAAGTGCGACCCGCTGGCGCTGCGCCCGTGCGCGGCGGCGATCCTACGGGGAGAGGCGCCGTCCACCGCGTGCTGCGCGGGGCTCCGGGCGCAGAAGCGCTGCCTGTGCAGGTACGCGAAGAACCCCGACCTGAGGAAGTACATCAACTCCCAGAACAGCAGGAAGGTGGCAGCCGCCTGCAGCGTGCCGGCACCCAGGTGCTAACTTGGTGTAATCGTATTTATAAGACTCCGGTCTTCTCCGGATGGTGTGGTATGGATCGATCTCATGCTCCTTGGGGCTTCATCTCGAGCCTCGACTATCATCTTTTTTCTTTGGGTAGTGTTACCATGTGAGATTGCGAGTGTGTTATGTGATGTATCCATGTGGCAGAAGTATTAGCTAGCTGTTAGGGCTTTCTGTTAGGTTAGTGTCTTTAGGTGGTGTGTTGTTTTAGCAGTGATGGAAAAATCAGAACATTAAAAGTGGTGTTGTTCATCTTCATGCTTAATGGATCTTTTGTTCTCCTGAGATTTTCCAGAAATAATAATTTCGAATTCACCTGTATAATATATACCACTGATTCCCAGATTACTTGGCTAGAGGTTAAAATACGGAATGAGCACTTTCCACCTGCAGAGGACAGCACTATACAAGTATGCATAGTTCCTGAAGCTACTACTGTATACAAAGAAAGGAAGATTGTCTGAAACTATTTCTCTTCTGACAAATAACAAAATGCAATATTTCTGTGCTCTTTTGAATTTAACACTACGGTTATGCAAAGAGCGCGGCAGTTCCTTTCTTGGCGAGGTACAAACACTACTTTTCTTGATTTTGACAATGTTTAACTACTCGATAGATTTTCTTGGCAAATCCATCTTTGTGCTGCTACTTTCCAACATCTTGACGACTCTGCTCATCGAAGGTCGATTTGCAGGTGCCGCTTGTATGCACCACAGACCAACTATGATGATCCTCCTTACAGACTCTCTTGTCTCATCACTGATGTCAGAAATACTATTGCAGAACTGATCCAAGTGATCATACAGCCACTGAGCAAAATACTTAGTGGTAGTGTCAGCACCAACATTAATACGTCTTTTTGCTCTAATCATCTCAAGGACCATCACGCCATAGCTGTAGACATCAGACTTGCTGCTGACTGCTCCGAATTTCCTGGACACTACTTCAGGTGCATCATAGCCATCTCTCCCCCTCGCATTTTGAGCGGATTTCTTGCTCTCTTTCCACAAGCACAGGTTTGCTACTCCAAAATCAGATATCTTTGGACATAGCTCCTGATCCAGTAGAATGTTTCTTGTCTTGATTTTGAGATGCATGATGTTCGCATTGCTGCTTCCGTGGAGAAACTCTAGCCCTCTCGCAACACCAATTGCAATTTCATATAATTTCTCCCAGTATATCCAAAGGGAATAATTCTCCTCTATAGAGTCATCATTGCTGAAAGCATAGGTTTCAAGGGAACCATTTGGCATGTACTCGTAGATTAGAGCTCTTGCTGTCCCTTGCAAGCAGAACCCCAGCAGAGGAACAACATTGGCATGCGAAATTGTGCCAATGCTGGCAACCTCGTTCAGAAACTCCTTGTCATTACCTCTGCAATTCTTCAGTAACTTAACCACTATCTGATGGCCATCACAGAGGTTGCCTTTGTAGACATCACCATAGTTGCCTTGGCCTATCTTGTGAGCAAAGGTTTTGGTCATTCTTTCAACTTCCGAATAGCTGTATCTTTTCAGATGTTGAGCTCGCTGTTTTTTCTGAGATGGCTCTGGCTTTGGAGGGGTCGTCAATTCTTGTACAGGAGGATGCTGCCCGTGGCCGTGGTGTTTTTTATGGCACAGGAAATAGGTTATAAGAAGCAGGAACAGTAGTAGTACGCCGGCGAAAACTCCTGCTATTATATCTGCATGGCCAAGAGCCCAAGAGGAGGTTGAAAATGCATGGAAATGAACTGTCAAAAAAATCACAAATCTTTGATGTTACAGTTTCTTGAGTTCCATTACAAGTCTAGTGTCAGTCTGTCATATAGATTAGAGAAATTCTGGGATCCCAATGCTAACAATGCATAAATCACTCGATTTCAATTGTAAAATCGCAACTGGCCGGGATAATAGTGCAGCACTACATAATGGATTAGAAAGTCAGAATAGACAAAAGTTAACCACTTACATATTCTCCCCCGCAAAAAAAAAAAAAAAAACCACTTACATATTCTCCTTTTGTTATGTGAGGATGCGCCGGCTCCTGCAATTTGTCAAAGAAAAGAATTGTCATTGGCTTGATGTCAAAGAGACCTACAAAGTTTACTACTCGCATTTATCACTTATTTGGTAGATAACACAATTATTATTAGGGGCATTTGATTATTATTATTTTAGTAGTAGTAGTCGTGGCGTCAATTCTTTTCTTTGATAGCCACTCTACTTGTCCTTTTGTGTTTATGAGCTTAATACGGTAAACCACATTCTCCTCGATTGCGTGTTCACTCGGCAAACTTGGCACCGTTTGTTGTTGCCTCTTGGCTGGACTGCTCTCCCCCCTTCCTGCGACAATTCACTTTAGGACTGGTGGCCATCTTCTAGGGCTTGTTTGCCTGAGCATCTTCGTCCCGGCTTTGACTTACTGCTCCTTCTAGTCTTTTGGCAACTGTGAAAGGAGCGGAACTCCAGGGTTTTTGACTTGGTACTCTCCTTAGTCCCCATTCTCATTGATTCCATCCACTCAGAAGGTTGTTTGTGGTCTGCCTCGGGCATTGTCACTTTTGGGGATTTGCTGGGAGTATAGTGTGGCACCACCCCCTCCCTCTTGTTTGTTGAAATAGTTTTTCTTTTCGCAGTTGGTTGTTAGAGTGGTTTTTTTACTATCCCCCTCCCGGCATTGACCTGTCTAGCGGATTGCGTTGTGTAACAAAACATCTATTCTTCTAATATATTGATGTGTGATCCTTTTACGTCTTCGCAAAATAAGTAGTACCAGTAGTGTCGTACCAGTTGGCTTGTTCCTGTTCTGCAAGGCGGCCTGCAGCTTCACACTGAAGCTGGAGTCCTTGTCGTAGGAGCGGCTCCACAGCATGATGCCGCCGTAGTTGGCCGCGCCTTCCACCATCGGCAGCACCTGCGACGCGAGCGTGTCCGCGTCGACAAACCCGCTGTTCGCAGCTTCCAGCGACGCCGGCAGCCCCAGGAACACGGTCGACGCCGGCAAGCCGGCCGTCCACTGCTGCCACGCGCTCCGCAGCGCGCTCGCATCCCCTGGCGCGGCGGCGTACTGGCACGGCGGGTTATTGTAGAACTGCACCCACACGTGGTCGAACAGCCCCGTGGCGAGCGCCGCGGCGAGGGACGCGTCCGGGTACGGGCACTGCGGCGCGGCGGTGAGCAGGTACGTCGTCTTGCCCCACCGCGGCGGCCGCGGCGCCCTTGTGTACAGCGACGCCAGGTTCCTGGCGAGGTCGTCGTAGAACCTGGAGGGTGACTCTATGTCGAAGTCGACGCCGTCGAGCACGGCGTCGCCGAGCGGGCGGGGCGCGCCGGTGGCGCCTTCGCCGCCGAGGAAGTTGTCCCAGAGGTACGCGGCCAGGTCCCGCGCGTCGGAGGGCGACGACAGGTTGTACCCAAGCGCGCCGCCGCCGATGCTGAGGAGCACCTTGACGCCGGCGACCTGGCAGGACGCGATGTCGGCGGCGAGGGACGCGCAGGTCCCCGACGGGGCGTCGCAGTGGTCGGCCAGGTTGAGGACCGGGGCGCGGCCGGCGCCGAACGTGGAGAGGAAGGCGAGGTTGACGTACGCGTAGAGGCCGGTGCCGCATGTCTCCCCGAGCGTGCCCTCGCTGCCGTTCTGGCCCCAGTAGACGGCGATGTTGGCTCCGCCCGACGCCGCCATCGCTAGGTCGACGGTGGACATCGACAAGAGCACGGACGCCAAGAAGCAGAGCTTGCCGTACATGGCGGAAGCCGAAAGGTGCCGAGGCGGTGCGTTCAAAGTGCAGATGTGCTGCAAACATATAGTTTGGTTGATTTATGGAGGAAATGGTGCGGTATATTGAGGAGTTGGAATTCGTTGCAAATGGCAAGGCGGCCGTGTTGTCTCTTGTGCATGGATTAGTCAGGAGAGTAGGCTGAAGCGGACATATGGAAGCTGTTTAGTTTGTCACAGGCTTGAAAACTTCTGTGCTTACAGTATATTTTTTTCTTTGAACTACAAAAATGATCGACAGGTTTATTATAGAAGGGAGAAGAGGGATGTGCCACTTACATGTGGGGTCCACTACCCTTTAATTTATTTTTAAACTGAAATGCGACGTAGGTGGCCACGTACTTTATGCCCTGTTTAGATTTAAACTTTTTTTTCTTCAAACTTTCAACTTTTTCGTCACATCGAACTTTCCTACAAATATAAACTTTCAATTTTTATATTACATTATTTTAATTTATTTAAACTTTCAATTTTGGTATGGAACTAAACACAGCCTATATTGCGTGGAGAATGGAATTCAAACTCAATGACAACATGGGGGACCTCAACTAAACTTTCTTTCCCAATCCAACAGCTCAAGGCCCACTAGAGATGAACAGAGAACAAATCCAACACCAGAATCCGACTGACACGTATGCTAATGCTAAGCATCGCATCGCCCTTCGTCACGCCACCGCATCCTCCTCCCGCAGCTCGCCGCGCTATACCAGCCCATCCCCCTCGACCCTCCGTATGCAGCCAGCCGCGCTAGCCTTCTCTGCGCTCGCCGCATCCTGAGCCACCGCGGTCGCCGGGCCTTGACTCCGGAACCGGTTCGGGCGACGGCGGACGGTGAACTTCTGAGATCTGAAGTCTGAACTACTACTCTGACTTCAGGTAAGCTCTGACTCTGAAACTGCGATATCCAGTTTAAAGTTCAAGTATCCGTAGTTCCGCATTGCAGAGCAGATGGGAATTTTAGTTCCGGTTTCTAATTTATACAGTATTCTATAGAATTTGGAACTGTTTGAAACCATAGCCAACCGATGAATTTGTAACGTACTGTCAATCTAGAGTATAACTGGGCAAAAGAGGGTCGACATTGTAGTGAGTTTGGTTTCATATTCCAAATCTCTTCTTACATTTTGTTACTGCTAAATAGTATTTGCAGTTGTACAACACTGGAATAAGTGAGCAACAATGTTCATACAATCGAAATTTGTGGATGCTTACCAGCTCAATAGCACTTTTGGTGGCAATTCCAGACCGCCCGTGCTACCTTCTAGCATTTCAACGACTCTAGTCATCGTTGGGCGGTTAGTTGGAACTACTTGTATGCACCACAGTGCAACCACTACCATCTTTCTTACAAGCTCTGTGGTCTCACCATCAATCTCAGAAGAACTGATGCAGTATTCATCTAGATGTTCGTAAATCCATTGTGGGAAATAGTGGCTACTAGATTCACTATTGGCATCTATGTTCCTCTCCCTTGCCCCAACCATCTCAAGGATCATCATTCCATAGCTATAGACATCAGACTTGCTAGTTATTGCTCCAAACTGCTTTGAATAGACCTCCGGGGCAATATAGCCTATTGTTCCTCTTGCACCGGCAATGGAGACGATACTCTCTTTGTTAGCACAAAGCTTAGCCATTCCAAAATCTGAGATCTTAGGGCAGAATTCTTGATCTAGTAGAATGTTGTGGGGTTTAATATCGAAATGCACAATGCGGGTACTGCATCCACGGTGAAGATACTCAAGCCCTCGGGCAATTCCAACTGCTACATCAAATAACTTCTCCCAAGTTAATGAAAGTTCGCCTTTGGAGTTCTTGCGGAAAGCATATCTTTCAAGTGAACCATTTGGCATATACTCATAGATCAGAGCCCTTTTGGATCGATGCAAGCAAAATCCTAACAGAGACACCACGTTGACGTGAGAAGTTCTACTAATACTAGCAACCTCATTGATGAATTCTTCGCCGTCACCCTTGGAGTCCTTTAACATCTTGACTGCTACCTGACGGCCATCAGATAGGTTGCCTTTGTAAACAGCACCAAATCCACCGTGACCTAGCTTTTCAGCAAAAGATTTTGTCACCCTTTTTACTTCTGTGTAAGTGTATCTCTTTGGATGTAGGGTTCCATTCCTTTGTAGGAAGGACTCAATCCTTGGTGTTCCCTTTGAAATCCTTCTGTGCCTATACTTCTTCAGACTGAACAAACACGCAAAGTAAAGTAAACATAGCAAAAGGACGCTTGAGGTGCCTGCTATTATATCTGCATGTAGATAATTTGGGAGGGGGAAGGCATCAGAACGGAATGCAAATTTCTAGTTTTGCTGTGGAGTTTATCCATTAGATCACTACAGCATAGCCAGAAACTGATAGAGGCATGAAGATTTGGCTAGATAGGAACAAAGCATGTACAGTATAGTTCATAAAGGCATAGATAATGCATAAAATTCATTTTGAATTTCCATGGCAGATTTCGACTTTCTATAGCACAAATTTTTCTGTCTTAACAGATTGTGGACGCAATCATTTTAAAAACACATGGCCAGAGTGAATCTATATGGACGCAAATAAGAACCATATAGAGATTGAGTAGTCTCTTACAAAGTTTTTTTCTCCTCTCTAGGCTTGAATCTCCTGCAATATTCAACCAGAAATTCTTGTAAATAGATTAAATATGAAGTTACTAATAAATAATTGCATATTTACATTATTTGCACTATACTTTTTTCCCAAGATGTTGCTTGCACTATACTGACAACACACTTTCGTATGAATAGTTTTCACATTTAGGATTGGTAACATATACTCTGTAAATTGTTGCTGGCAATGGTATATCAAGGGCTGGCCCGGGGCTAGGCTTCCACTGTCCTGGCCCAAATGCCTGGTAGGGGGAACAGAGTCCGGGGATGCTTATGCCCATAAACTAGCTAAAAGGTTTTCTCTAAGTTTGCATGTAGCCTTTGATGCAGCCATGCAGATCCATGAGACCATGACACCATTATACCCTGTATTGACCTGCATAACACACTTCTCATGAAAAAAAATAAAATCCACACCTTGGAAAACACCTAAATCCTGGACAAAAAAAGTTTGGGCGATTTCAAAAGAGGAAAAAAGAAACAATAAGAGAAGAGGGTAGTACAATCGTCCGATGGCTCACCGGTTAGGTCGCTGGCACTGCACCTGAGAGAGCACATTCTTCCATTTGGGCACAAGCAGCCGATGAATTCCCCGTCTTGGCTGAAACCGCACCGTCCTTTGGACTCCTCGCACTGCGTACAATTGGGGGGCCTCCTGCTATCGTTCACTGACAACAGGAATCCCTGACGAAGAACCTGGCCGTATCCACCCTTCCTCCATGCGTCACCTTTTGGGTCCATCTGTTGATATTTGACCACAGGAACTTCGAAGGTTTTGCAAAACTGCGACCAGTTCCCAGGCGGCACTTGATCCTTCGGAAGCACGTAGGACGGTCCAATGAGACCGATAAAGCTGCAGGTGATCGGGTCGATGTTTTCCGGTGGGAGGAAGAGATTCGGGAAGGAGCAGCCGAGAAAGAAGACGAGGTAATCCAACGACATGCCAGCAGGGAAGAACAGCCATGAGCCCTGTGCGAAGGTCACGTTGTGATCGACTCTTGGGCAGCCGCTGCTGTCGTCGACGACCTCCTGATCGACCAGGGACACGTTGGTGATGCTCCCTACGTTGATGTAGTTAACCTTGTACTTCTCGGCGCCGTTGAGTTGCAGGATGGGCTTGCCGTCGTCACAATCGATCGCCAGGCCGGGGTATCCGCAGTATGAGTTGCTGGACCCGTTGATATATCCCGTCTTGTCGGAAAAGTAGAACGGGTATCTGATACTGACATCCCCGCAGGTGGTTGTTTCCTGCAGGCACATGGAGGTGTCGTAGGTGTCATCGGAAGCATCGCCATGGGAAGCGGCAACCAACAGGAGGAGGAGCGGCAGCAGCCGGGAACACAGCGAGAGAAGCATGGCTAGCTAGAGATCGAAGTCAGCATGAGCAAACAGTTAGGTTCTGAAAAATGGTTAGATGACTTGATGCTTAGTGCCCCGCCCGCCCGTCCGTTTACTAGTAAGCAGAGAGCTGGTACAGACATACATTTGTTTGGCAGATATCGGGGAAGATGAATGAGTTACGGTACATGACATTACATGGCAAGATTACTATTCGTAGACGTCTAGTCAGGGCCACTACGGTCTTCCATTTTGCTCCGGGAGACACGGTGCGTATCGACGTCCACATAATGCTCAAGACAGATTTTACACTTTTTTGTACGGGATAATTTCCATTTTGGATTACCAAGTACCAAAGTATAAGAAAACGACGGATCGAGGTGGCAATGGCATGCAATTAGACGTTTGGATGAGATTTCAAATGAGTGATTAATAGTAGTTGTTTTGATATTGTTTCAAAGTTGTTTTAAACCCTGGGGTCTATGAATATTATGCACATAGATTTTCAACAACATATTAGTGAGACTAGGAATATGCCGCTGGTTTTAATATCTTCGAACGTGTGTTAAGGAGTGTGGGTGTATCTTCGAACGTGTGTTAAGGCAGGTGTGTAAGTGTGGTGTTACATGTATAGTGGTGCATGGATGTGTATCAATCATGTAATAAAAAAAAAGTTAATCATCAAATTTGCATGACTTACTTGATGCAGACCTGCAATCCTGGCTCTGGCTGCCCACCTTCCCGTCGGAGCACAAACAACCTAGGAACGCCCTGTTCTGGCTGTAGGAGCAGTACCCCCGGGATTGCTCGCAGAGGTAGCATTGTTCATAATTCGATGAGTTCCATGCCAGCTCGAATCCCTTATTAAGCACTTCACCGTATCCACCACTTGGGAGCGCACTCTGGTTACTTGAATTAAGAATACTCCCATTTACCGGCACGACGATGACCTGGCGGCAGCGACTGGCCAATTCGTACTCCATTGGTGCCTCAAGCTCGACGGAGGTGAACACGAATGAATCTCCACCGTCAGGCCAGTTGCTGAAGTCTTTGCAGTTGATTTGGTTCTTGTCTGCAAAACGAGTCAGCCCTGAATCCATTGGTGGTAGTGGTACAAGGTTGCAGCCGAAGAAGAAGGTGAGGTTGTCAGGGGAGCCGGTGTATTGAAGCCACTCATAGGCCTGGCCGAAGGTGAAGTTGTGGCGCACTCTGGGGCAGCTGCCGCCGCGGAGCACATCGGTGTCCGCGAGCACGATGGTTTGACTGTCGTAGATGATGTTCAGCACAGTGTAGTTGTCTCCACCGAGTAGGATGGTGGGAGTCTCGTTCCTCCCGGGCCGGTCCCGGCTGCAAAAGATCTTCAAATCGGTGTAGCCGCAAGAAAATCGAGTGTAATAATCGGTGGCGTTGGAAAGATAGAAAGGATATGAGATATTGACGCCTCCGCACTCGTATGACTTGGAGCAAATGGAAGTGTTGTAAGTGGGTGGGAGAGGCGAGCCATGGGAAACGGAGGCATGGACGCCGATGAGGAGGAAGAAGGGGAGCAAACGCGGTGGGAGAGCCATGGCGAGACGACACAATACAGGCGTCCCCGTGTTCTGTTCGTTTGCTCGATCCGGAGTAGTCCGGACGAGTTTGGTTTCTGCTAAAAAAGAATCCATCGAACACTTGTTAGTTGACTTGACCGGGCTCGAGCGACTCTGTACAAGGTGGTAGTCCGTCTCTGTACGGCGCAATTTATGCTGTGTTCCCGACTCCGCTATATTAGGGGCATATTTTTTAAACTGCTAAATAATATTTTTTTAAAAAATATATATGAAAGTTGCTTTTAAAAATTATATTAATTTATTTTTCAAGTTAATTTTAGCTAATATTTAATTAATCACGTGTTAATGAGAATCTAACTGGATAACCGACCGCGTTGACACGATTGGAAACTATGGGCGTGATTTAATTCTTTTCTAATCATAACCTTATATCAATTTTTGAACAATGATAAAGAAATTTTCATTGCCAATTTTTCGTGGGAAGGTTGTTTAAATTTGGATTCCAAACTTTGGCTATATTTCTTGCAAAAAGTAGATTAATTATCATTTTGTTTGATTTAATACTATCACCAAACTTGTGTTTTGTGTTTATGTGAGCCATGGGCAATTCAACAAGTCGAACAATTTGATAGGGTCAATTTGTTTTCTCCATACCAAATGAACCCTCCGTCCCAAAATATAACAATTTCTAGTATTTTAAATTTATCTTAAAATATAATAATTTCTTCATTTACATTATCTTTTCAACTAATAAAAAAATAAGTTCACGTGTCCAAACCAAACAAACGTTGCAACATCTCGTGTTGTCAGTTAAATGTACTCAACTACTCCCGCCGTGCAAAAGGATTAGAAAAATAAGCCACCACGTATTGATTTTTTTAAAACAACTTTTCAATAGAAACTTATTGAAAAAAAAACACCGTTTAATAGGGTGAAAAACATGCGTGTGGAAAACGAGGGAGTGAAGTGACAATGACAATTCCCGAGGGAGTGAAGAGGGAGGGGGTGGTGCCACACTATACTCCCAGCAAATCCCCAAAAGTGACAATGCCCGAGGCAGACCACAAACAACCTTCTGAGTGGATGGAATCAATGAGAATGGGGACTAAGGAGAGTACCAAGTCAAAAACCCTGGAGTTCCGCTCCTTTCACAGTTGCCAAAAGACTAGAAGGAGCAGTAAGTCAAAGCCGGGACGAAGATGCTCAGGCAAACAAGCCCTAGAAGATGGCCACCAGTCCTAAAGTGAATTGTCGCAGGAAGGGGGGAGAGCAGTCCAGCCAAGGGGCAACAACAAACGGTGCCAAGTTTGCCGAGTGAACACGCAATCGAGGAGAATGTGGTTTACCGTATTAAGCTCATAAACACAAAAGGACAAGTAGAGTGGCTATCAAAGAAAAGAATTGACGCCACGACTACTACTACTAAAATAATAATAATCAAATGCCCCTAATAATAATTGTGTTATCTACCAAATAAGTGATAAATGCGAGTAGTAAACTTTGTAGGTCTCTTTGACATCAAGCCAATGACAATTCTTTTCTTTGACAAATTGCAGGAGCCGGCGCATCCTCACATAACAAAAGGAGAATATGTAAGTGGTTTTTTTTTTTTTTGCGGGGGAGAATATGTAAGTGGTTAACTTTTGTCTATTCTGACTTTCTAATCCATTATGTAGTGCTGCACTATTATCCCGGCCAGTTGCGATTTTACAATTGAAATCGAGTGATTTATGCATTGTTAGCATTGGGATCCCAGAATTTCTCTAATCTATATGACAGACTGACACTAGACTTGTAATGGAACTCAAGAAACTGTAACATCAAAGATTTGTGATTTTTTTGACAGTTCATTTCCATGCATTTTCAACCTCCTCTTGGGCTCTTGGCCATGCAGATATAATAGCAGGAGTTTTCGCCGGCGTACTACTACTGTTCCTGCTTCTTATAACCTATTTCCTGTGCCATAAAAAACACCACGGCCACGGGCAGCATCCTCCTGTACAAGAATTGACGACCCCTCCAAAGCCAGAGCCATCTCAGAAAAAACAGCGAGCTCAACATCTGAAAAGATACAGCTATTCGGAAGTTGAAAGAATGACCAAAACCTTTGCTCACAAGATAGGCCAAGGCAACTATGGTGATGTCTACAAAGGCAACCTCTGTGATGGCCATCAGATAGTGGTTAAGTTACTGAAGAATTGCAGAGGTAATGACAAGGAGTTTCTGAACGAGGTTGCCAGCATTGGCACAATTTCGCATGCCAATGTTGTTCCTCTGCTGGGGTTCTGCTTGCAAGGGACAGCAAGAGCTCTAATCTACGAGTACATGCCAAATGGTTCCCTTGAAACCTATGCTTTCAGCAATGATGACTCTATAGAGGAGAATTATTCCCTTTGGATATACTGGGAGAAATTATATGAAATTGCAATTGGTGTTGCGAGAGGGCTAGAGTTTCTCCACGGAAGCAGCAATGCGAACATCATGCATCTCAAAATCAAGACAAGAAACATTCTACTGGATCAGGAGCTATGTCCAAAGATATCTGATTTTGGAGTAGCAAACCTGTGCTTGTGGAAAGAGAGCAAGAAATCCGCTCAAAATGCGAGGGGGAGAGATGGCTAGCACCGACGATATCTCGCGTATATCCTAGCACCGACGATCTCCATACTATACAAATACCAGAACCGCGACATCAAACGTCGACAGTATACCTTTGCAAGTATATAATTTATTTTTGTTTTATCTATAAAAGAATTCATTGCATGCAATTTTTTCTTTTATATATGTGAATAAGGGGGCATAAATGTCATTTATCAAGAGAGTTGTTGGTTATGTGGGTCCAAGTATAATTTTGAATTAAAATAAAAACTTGAAGGATTAATATGGACACATTGAAACATTAAGGACTAAATTGACCCTTGCATGAAACTTGGAGGACCACTTTAGCTATTCACTCTTTTTTACTTGAGGGATAATTTTGTAATTCGGTGACAAAATGAGGGACATGAAAAATTCACTATGCGAATTCCGTTACAACGCACAGACTATTTTTTGTAAAGTACATGAAAAATTCAAAATCATGAACCTGGTATCGACAACCAACACGTCCTCGAACTACCTGTAGAACGCAATCAGAACAGTGACCACCCGACCCGACCACCCACCGGCGAGGCCCACTCCGTCGCCGTCCGCGATTAATACGCGGGGCATGCAAGGACGACGGGACGAGGGGAGGTAGCGCCAACGCAACCGCTAGCTGCCGCGCAAACTTTCCACGTCCGGCCCAAGCACCCGCGTCAGTCTCAGGCTTTCAGCAAATTCAACCCAACTCCACCGATCACTTGAATCTCACGCACACAGTCTCGCCGGGAAAATCGGGAGCTCTTCTGCCTCTCCCTTCCTCCACACACGCACACGACACCCCTGCACACAACCATGCCTCCTCCGCTCCTCCTCCTCCCCGTCGTGCTCGTCCTCTTCGCCGCGGCCGATGCCTCCCCCTCCGCCTGCCGCAACACCACCTGCGGCGACGTGCCCGTCGCCTACCCGTTCTGGCTGATCGACAACTCATCCGCCTTGGGCTGTGGCTACCCCGGCCTCGGCCTCCGCTGCGTGGACAACACCGCTCTGTTTCTCCCCTTCCGGACACACCAGTACAAGGTCCTGGATATCGAGTACGGCAAGCACACCATCTCCCTCACCGACGCCGACATGCAACACTCCGACACAAACAGCAGCTGCCCGCACCTACACGCCAACCTCACCATCGACGACAACTCCTGGCTGCAGCTCGCGTCCTCTGACTCCAACATCACCTTCCTCTACAACTGCAAGAGCAACTCCTCCTTGCTGTCCTCCACCTCCGCTGTGAAGCTAACTGGATGTGGAGCTGGACCAGATCACATCGGTACTTCGTACGTGTTCCTGGACGGCTGGATCACGGGTGAAGCGTACGATTACGAGTGCGAGACGGTGGTGGTGGCGCCGGTGATCGATGCGCACAAGAAGGCCATGGTGGATGCGCACGGGGGTCTTCCTCCCGCGGACGGATCATTTGGCGATGTGCTGAGCGCTGGGTTCGAGCTGACATACAGCGTTCACTCCGACAAGTGCGGCAAATGCGAGCGAACCAAGGGATGGTGCGGCTACCGGCACAACGAGACGTCCACCACCATGGATTTCACCTGTTTCTGCGACGAAGGCCCGACCAAGAGCCATTGCGGTACGCATGCCTCCTCCTCTTACAATGTCATTACTTCTCTTCGGTGTTTTGCTTGCTTCGGATTTCAGAATTGGGGCCGGGGATATCGAATTCGAATTACTGGTAGAAAGACTAAAAATGATCAATAAACCAATACGAAGAATCGCCTTCTCCAAGCAGTTGCTGCTGCACTGAATTTACTAGTTGCCTGAACGAACCGAGCCAGAGTGTTGATGGTTTGTTCCATACCTTCCTGGTTCCATCAGAGTGTGACAGAGCAGAAAATGATTTCAGTGGCCCATAGCATAGCAGTAAAAAAGTGGTCAAGTGGACAAAGTCTCAGTAAACGGAGGTAGCATTTGGTGCGGGCAAATTGGAACCAGTGGTGCATAAAACATTTTTCTTTTTATCCTACCTATATATACGGATCGATACCCCATTGGCGCACACATCAATTCCGCGTTGAATAGATGATGATGGATTACTCGCCACCAGTTGCTTGTTGCGCTTGCTACTAGTATATTACGACTCCCGTGGACTAAAAGTCGTTGGGCCACGTCTCTTTTGATCTTCTCTGGGTTGGGAGTTTGAAAAGCTGATTCGATTTAGATTGGTACGACTTTATCGCTGAATTCTTCCGTTCATACTGAATATCGCGTTCGGCAGCGGTTTGTGATGTGTCGATCCTGGGCCACATAAGCAGTTAAAGCCTGTGCAAGTATACAGGACACTCGATGGCTAAACCACGATTGATGCAAGTACAATCAGCATCGTGGGGATTTAAGGGTTTTTTAAAAACTTTGGATTAAGTAAAACCAAATACACCTTCCCGAATCACTAGTGCTACAGTTGATCTGGGACTGATCGTAGGAAAGCAAACGCATGACGCAACACAACTCAGGATAAGCTCCTTTTTATTTGTTCCTCCAACTATCCGCAGATTAAAGTAGCCGCTGGTAAGACATGTAGGTAGAACATTAATTTCTTTGGACAGACAAAGTATTCAGGATGGATACTCTGCATCGAAGGTTTCATTAATGCAGAGGATGTCAGCACTGTGCATATCAATCATTGATCAAAGTTACTATCTCCGTCCAAAAAATACTAAAAAAATATCATATCTCGTTTTAGATTTTTTTTTTATGTGACCGATAGATTGAAGGTTCCAATCACCCGCTTCAGTACCATCACTACAGTTTTGACTGACCCATACAGATACGGCCCCCCATTAACAAAGCAACATGTATTAAATATGGTAGCATTCTCTTTTTAGAGCCCTTTTAATTTAAAGGAAAAATATAGAAATTTTAGAAAATTTTAATCCTATAGAAAAATTTGCTATGAAGCCCTTTGAAAAAAAGATTGTAAATCCTATCAAATCCTTTGAAATTAATTCCTATGGAATGGACAATCTTATAGAGATTTTGAAGGAAATTTTGCAAGAGCTTCAACCTCCTGGTAACTTTCCTTTGAGTCTATCTCTGTCATCCAATTCCTACGTTTTTCCTGTAGTTCAATTAAACGGTCATTCATGTGTTTTTGCAATAATTTGTTTTACACTTACATTCATATCAAGATATTACGTTTTTCCTATTCCTACGTTTTCTCGATCCTACGATTCAAACGGGGCCTCGTTCGTTCCCTCTCTCTTTTCCATCCTCTCCTAACTCGTTTTCCGCATTCACGCTTCACAAACTACTAAACAATATTTTTTTCTAAAAAGTTTCTATACAAAAGTTATTAAAAAAACAGTGATAGTGTCGTTATATTGCTGTAGAGTATATGGATCTATAATGTTCCTGAGAATCCAACCAGCGATAGTGTTCTTACATGTAGAGTATATGGATCTACAATGCTCAACTAAGAGCTAGTCACAATAACAATTGCGTATAATTCAAATTAATACGAGCATTAGTAAAACAAGCTAAAGAAAATGACCTCTCCTTTCAAAAAAAATAATAATAAAGAGGATGACCTCGAACAAAATACTACCTCCGTTTTAGATTATAAGATGTTTTGACTTTAGTTAAAGTCAAACTAGTTTAAATTTAACTAAGTTTATAGACAGATATAGTAATATTTATAATATCAAATTAGTTTCATTAAATCAATAATTGAATATATTTTCATAATACATTTGTCTTGGGTTGAAAATATTATTATTTTTTATACAAACTTAGTCAAACTTGAAGCAGTTTAACTTTGATCAGAGTCAAAACGGTTTACAGCCCGAAACGGAGCGAGTAGATGATTATATGGTTTAAGGGGTTATTTGGTTGCTACGCTCAGTACGCTGAGGCAAAAATGTCTTGCTAGAGACAAGTATGTTCGGCTCTTCTAGTTCCCATTTCCTTCCCTTGTTTTTTTGTGCGCACGCTTCCCAAACTGTTGAACGGTGTATTTTTTATAAAAAAATTCTATAGAAAAGTTGCTTTAAAAAATCATACTAACCTATTTTAAAATTTTTTTACTTAATACTTAATTAATCGTGCACTAATCCATCGCTCCGTTCTCCGTACACAAACTTGTCTGAAATAGCCACAGCAGTAGCATCGCTATAGATTATTTTATACTCCTTACTGCCTTTTATTTTTCTACAGCAATGAGATCTTGCCGTTCTCATTCTAAATCATGTGGTGATAGTAATATAGACCCTATTTGGAACAGGGTTTACCTTATCGTTTGGACTGGGTTACTGCCACCCCGCGGTAGCGCGATAACAGCGGTAATCGCCTAAAATGTACAAAAATCTCATCCAAAAATTCAAATTCAAAACTTGGCGGTTTCACGATTTAACCACGATAATCGGTTTACCGCGATAATCGTGATATTTGCACGGGGCTGTGTAGCTAAAATCATGTAAATGAAAAATAAATAGTGAAAAAAAATCAAAAATACAGTTGAATATATGTAGAAAATTAGAAATTGAGAATAATTGGAAGAATATGTAGGATAATTGAGGCCCAATATTGTCGTCCTTTTTCCAATTTGTAAACTATTTTCGGTTTTACCCTCAAATTTGAATTTAGCTTACTCTATTTAAAAAAATTCTTCACTATTGGCAAGTACAATTCAAGAACTACATCCATGTTTTTTTTTCAATTTTTTTCGTTTTTTTCCGAAATTTTGAATTTTGTCAAAATTCATCCAAACCATATCGTCGGTTTCCCCTACCGTACCCCGCGGTAAGCGCGGTAACCACGATAATTGCGAGATATGTGAAACCCTGATTTGGATAGCTTATAGTAGATGTAAGTTTTTTTTAAGAATCTCTAACTCTCTCAGATAGTCTAGATTTTTATTCAAATTTTAAGGGCCTCTTCAGGGTTCACAATTCCGACGAAAATCGGTTAAATTCCACGAAATTTCGATGTTTCTACATGGCTCGGAATTAAGTTTCGATTGGAATTTCGAAGGTTAAACAGTAGATTCAGTCGAAATTTATCGAAAACCGATCAAAATTTATTGAAAACCGTGATACCGATGGGGCTTGAAATTTAGTGGTCAACCAGTAATATTTTTTAGAAATTCGTCAACCGGTAATGTAAACCCTGGGCCTCTTTGATTTGGAGGTGTTAAACTACTAGTATATAGTTAGGGATCAATTAGCTCTCAGCAAAATACCTTTTACCTCGTTTAATACACCTTGTTCACTTAATAAAAGAAAGTTCAAGTAATTATTCACTAGATGGAAGGCTCATAATATATGACCTTCTTGGTGACGACGAGTTGACGACCATTGTAGAGTTATGTAACAGGTGGGGAGTTGGGTAGGACTAGAGAGCTGACAAGGTTTAGAAGAGATCGGGGGCATCGTGGCGGTGAAACATAGCCAAATAATGTCTCTCCTCTTTTGTGTGCGAGAGAGATGTGGCCTGTGGGGAGGAAGAGGGAGAGGGTTGTCTGTGCACTGCATGCGGCGTGGAGGAGATCAATGAGGAGAGGCTACGCGGCAGTGGAGCTCGTGAAGGACTTTGGTGGCCATGGGGGTTGTCGGGGTTGAGAGGCAGCACAGGAGCAGGGAGGAGGGAGGGATAGGGGATGTGGAAATGGAAGGGAAGAGAGAGACAAGGACATAGACAATATTGATATGTACTTCCTCCGTTTCACAATATAAAACTTTTCCATATTTATATAGTGTCTAGATTCATTAACATATATGTGAATATGGACAATACTAGAAAGTCTTACATTGTGAAACAGAAGAAGTAGAATCTATAATTATTTTTTACTTTTCTGAAGGAATCTTTTTTAGAAAATTGTTTTTTATTGGACTGCCATGTAAACACCGTCTCGTAGGGCAATAAACAGTAAGTACATAAGTTAAATGAGTATTTTGGAACAAGCGATTAAGATAAGATCGTGACTTTATTCCTTACATAAAAGGGACATTGACGCAAAGATTAGCATGTGGCATCCGTATGGGCACAAGTATGATCATCTTTTTTTAAAAAAAAAAATGAACACGATGCTAAGTTTCTATTATATAGAAAAAGGTAACAAGAATATACGTAGGAGGTTTTAATCGGGAAAAAAGAAAAAAAAAACACCGACGGGCACCAACAACACCTGCACGTCGCTGCTGCCTGCCAGTCCTACAACAGGCCACAACTATTCCGACTATCACCATCTCCAACCAGTTAAACACACATTGGCTCCCGGACATCTCTAAGGATTAGGTTCTAAATGGAGGGTGAGAGAAGAAAAATCCACATTTCTCTCACACAAGCATATCTCCATCCAAGAGCACCATTGAAACAATCTGAAGGCAGTATAGGCAAAGAAACATAACCTTCTAGGCAACGCCTCTAAGAAGAATGTGATGTTGAAAGCACCTTCACAACCCGTCTAAGGAAAGTAACCCTAGATGTGGGAGAGAGGGGATACCTCGACAACGTCCCCTAGAAGGACCATGACGCCCAAACGCATCACCCCTATAAGGCTAGAATTTTGCTTGTCACCTGCCATTGCAGCTCCATCGCACATCACCGTCCAACATCATCGATTGATGCATCGATGCCCCTTCATCAATCATGTTCCACCTAAGACAGCTTAGATGGGCCGCTTCAAGTTATGCCGCCAAGATTTCTTCATGCCAATGCCATACAACCGTTATACATGCCACGTTGTCATTACCCCTAGGGTTCGTCCCACCGAGCAGTCCCACCCCAACTACAGGGGCAGAGCAGGAGCCGGTATGTCAGATCCGGCCTTTCCCATCACTGGCGGCCTCATGCCCAAGCGGAAGAGGGAGGGTCACTGGATTTGCTCGAGGTGCTAGATCCATCATCCATGTCATCGCCAGCAGCATGGTTATCGCTGCCATATGCCATCTCATGCTCCCAACATCGTCGCAAAGTGCTCATTTGAACCTCGCACCATATCCAATTGTCATTCGCTGTTTCAACCGTCCTCGACGTCAACGGTGACATGGATGTCATGGCCACGGTCTCTAGGAGTTGAAGGAAGAAAAAGGAAAAAAGCCCCCTGTGGACTCCCGTTTTTATAACAGGAATCAATCGTGTAAACAGTACCATTTCCTTGGATCAAGTAGTCTGGTACACACGAATTCATAGCTGAAATACCAAGTGCGTATACACGAGTGTCTAGTACGAATTATTACATCATAAGCCCGCAGGCATAGTCTTAATTCAGCGAACCGAGCGGTCCGGAATACATCCAAAAACAGAAGTAGGTAAGGCAGCGGAGTCAAGGCAGCGGCACGCCATTGCCACAGGCAACGACCGTAATTAAGACCTACTGAGCGCCATCGTCTTCATCACCCTCCTGGTAATAAGCATAGAGATCCTCCGAAGCTTCATCTCCTGCCTCTGATTAAGTTTATATTTTCAAGGGTGAGTACCAACCGTACTCAACAAGCCACCACAGCAATGCATATGACAGGGGTATTCAAAAGATGGCTATGGTTCTTTTGCGCAAAGCAAGTTTTGTAATTCTTTTCACAAACCTAAGACCTAGCACAGACTGATCAAATTTTAGTACCAGTGTTCATATTAAACAATGACGGTTCTGTCCACCATCCATTGTGATCCCAAGGATAGCTTCCCGCCATTGAATCGTCATGGTTTTCTGAGGACGTCCACCTTCCCTCCTCTCAGGAAGTGGCTCCATCAGCATAGAAATCATCATACAACATCCCTTCCCACACAAGTTAAGAATTTAGAGTCTAGCCAAGTGTAATACACGTCCCGGTGCTCAATAACCGCGAGCACGGCTATTCGAATAGATTTGGTTTACTCATACTGCAGTGGATGTACACTTTACCCGCACTCCGCGACTGCCCAACACATGAGCCTCGTCCCAACACATGAGACGCGTCACGGCAAAGCTTTTCGATAACCTCGCATTGGCAGTACCCGCTCCATGAACTTAAATCCTCATGCACTCTAGGCGTCCATGTTTCTAGCAGTGAGAGGAGTTCTGGCGCTCCCGGGAAAGAGAAGTCTCACACACATATTAAATTATGGTTCAAGTTAAGTTCTCTCTCACACACACTCATGGCAGTCCTACTAATGGCGACACCGATGTAGGGCACGCCTCTCGGCCCTACCTCAACGGCTGTCCCACCGTAGCGCACCTGCCTCGCTCAGGGGTGAACCATCTATGCAGGGATACTGCCTCCGCTCGGCTATCTAATCCGCTAGGCCTATACCCATACGAGAAGTGCGGTTGTACGGGGGTCGTTTCATGCTTAACTTCATGGCTCGGTCCTTAATTGACCGGGGACGGTACTAGCCTTTTCCAGATACCACCCAAATCCTCCGTCCGCCCCAGTCGAAAATAGTTGTTTAGTTTTATTTCTCCTTTCGCAAATCATGTCATCAATATCATGGCAATGTGGTGCTCATGTCTCCACATGCCGCATCTCAATTACCTTCCCAAAGGTAATTGCCCAAGCATATAGCATTTGATAAATATGAGTATGCATGATTCTAGAATAGCATTTCTAAGCATTTGTCATAGTTGACTAGGGACTCATACGTAAACATGGTTACGAAGGAATAAGGGGTAAACAATAATCAAGGCATGGCATAATCGCAAGTAGAATGTTCATCATTGCATGCAATTTTATTTGTAAACAAAACAATTTCGCAATTGGGATCAACATGTTCAAGGAATAGTGATGACTTGCCTTGCTCAAAGTCTTGCGGGTCTTGACCTTCGCTTGGATCTGCAGCTTCCTTGGGCTCTATAGTTACGTGTGAAAATTGATTTGAATTCGGTTAGAATTCAAATAAAAATCCAAGTAAATCCAAATGGGAGTCAAATGCGAAAGTCGATTCCTTTATATTAACTTTACTATTCGCGGGCTAAGGCAAACCCAATTTCAATTTAAACTATTTTGCGGGTATAAATATTTTGTTGTCATAAGTTTTTAATTTAATATTCCCGAGCATTATATCCATATAATAGGTTAGAAATTTCTATCGCGAGCTAAATATCGGACGAAATCCTAGAAATATTATACGATTTAATTTAGTCTATGACTAAATGATTAAATATAATACACGGCTAAAATCCCTAGTAATTAAATCCGAATTTCTACCGTGAATCGATTACTTATAGAGATTACCCAAAAATAATCTATAAGAATTCATCTAATTGTTTAGTTATTAATTACATCTAAATTACTACCGCGAATTGATTTCTTATAGAAATTACCAAGAATAATCTATAATTTTTATTAAATTTTGCAATTCTACAACTATAATTAATCTATAATTAAATTCTAATTATTTTAAATTTCTAAACCTCCTTAACCTCACCCTAATTTTCTATATATATATATTTTTACATATATCTTCCTTTCTTTTCTTTCTCTCCTTTTTTTTTCTTTTCTTCCTTCCTCTCCTTTTTCTTTCATTCTTCTTTTCTCTTTTCTCTCTTCCTTTTTCTCTCTCCCGGCTTCTTTCTTCCTCCCTCTCTCTCTCGGCTTGCGCTCCCCGGCGGCAACGGCGGCGAACCGAGGGGGGCGGCTTACCGACAGCGGCGGCGGCGGCGGCGACGACGGCGACGGCAGCGCAAGTCGCGGCGCGGTGCGGCGGCACCGAGGGCGGCGGCGCGGCGGCTCAAGGCGGCGGCGCGGCGGCGCAAAGGCGGCGGCGCGGGGAAGAGGGAAAAGATGGAGGGGAATGGGTGTGGGGGAGAAGAGGAGGGGCCGGGGTTTTATAGGGCGCGGGGGAGGGGAGGTGGAACGACGCGTGGCGACAGACGGCAGCAGCGACGCGACGGCGGCGCGGGGCGCAAGGCGGCACGACGGCGCGCGGCGGCAGCGGCGGGGCGACGACGCGACAGCGCACGGGGCTCGAGGCGGCGATGGCGACGGCGTGCGGCGATGGGACGGGCGGCGACGCGACGGGCGGCGACGCGACGGCGACGGCGCGAGGCTCGGAGCGTCGACAGCGACGGTGCGACGGCGACGGCGACGATAGGACGGCGCGGCGCGGCGCGGGGCTCGACGGCGACGCGGTGATGGGACGGCTGCGCGGGGCTCGAGGTGACGGCGGCACACGCGGCACGGCAACAGGATGGCGACGGCGACGGCGCGGCAGCGGCGGCTTGGTGACGCGATGGGTGGGCGGCGCGGCGCGGGGCTCAGCTTGGCTCGGCACGGGGCTCGGCGTGACGGCGACGCCGACGCGACGGTGACGCAGCGCGGCAGCAGCGCGGGGCGCGAGACGGTGACGCGACGGGCGAGCGGCGTGGCGGGGCACGGAGCGCGAGGCGGCGAGAGCGCAGCGCGCGGCGACGGGACGGCGACGGCGCGCGACGCGGCAACGGTGACAAAACGGCGGGCGGCGCGGGGCTCGGGGCGGCCAGGCGCGTGCGGCAGAGGAGGGGCTGGGCTAGGGGACCACGTCGAGCACCTAGAGTGCAATGAACAGTGTCTTTTTCCTATTTTAGTCTATTTCTTATATAAATTTGATTCTACAATTCCTAATTTTTGCATATATGAATTTACTCAATATTCGTGTTATCCCAACTAATGAATTCACCCTAAATTAATATTGCTCACATTTTATTTATATAATTTATTTGAATTTTTAATTAGTGTTAATTCTTATTCCATCGCATTTAAATTTAATTGATACAAATATGTTCGCGATAATATCTTATTTATCTCTATCCACACCTAATATTTATTTTAAATTATATTTATTTTACCAATTTATTTTTAGGGCTTATTCCTAATTAATTGTTCTTTATTCGCAATCTTCAAACTCCGAAATTAAAATTTAATGGAATGGGCGAATAAAATCGGCATGATGTAATTTATTTAAAAAGTTTTTAAAAATCCGTATTTTTAGAGTTTAGATTTTTATCGGTCGATTTTTCAGGGTATTACACCCCCGCCATTGCCTTCGTTGCAACCGCACAGATTCTAGTGGCATGTTTAGGCAACGGCGAGGGAGGGAAGGTGGTCCGGTGGTGGGGTGATGGGGCGTTGCGGTTCTGTCGCTGCCCATATCACCACTCATGAAGGCACCATAGCCTATGGATTATTTATACCTGGACCAAATTTAGACTTTAGTGTATACTTGTAGTAGGATCAATTGATATATCCTTTCATCTTTTTTTTTATTACTAACTCCTACCTGCCGGCGGCGAGAATCCTCTTGTCAAACAGAGTAGTTTATCATAAAAAAAACTGCAGTGGCACTACCTGACCATCCTGAGTAGATGATCAATCCAATGTGTACCTGTGTTGTCTGTTGATCATGACCGTCCTCGATGGTACCAGTTCGTGTGTCGTTCGACGGTGATATCTAATCCCCAACGGCGAAATGCACTCATGCTCAGTTCTATATATAAAAAAGGATCTTCTGGAGGGCGACATATAAAAATATCGGATTTAACTAATCAAGCAAGGCTAATTTAGTGATTAGCATTGAAGTCAAGCTAAAAACCATACACGGCAGCGTGTCCTTCATGACACCGTGGATCCAGTGAATCGGCACACACCGCAAGACGCACGCAGAGACCGAGTTGTTTCCTTCTTCCTATCACCTGCCTCTCGTGTGGCCCACTTCCGGACCCCAACAACCAACCAAAACCTTTTGCAAAACCAGATCAAGTCCACTCCTTGCATTCTTTGCTCCATGACGACGACTCGTCTTATACCGCGGGCTCAGTGGCTCACCGAACCAAATTGGTGCCAGGATTAAAAGCCGGCGAAGTAGCAAGATATGCGCCTGCTTCGCCTGGCCGCCATGGCTCACCTACCGCTTTTGCTCCTCTCCTTCCTCCTCCTCATCGGCGTCCATGCCTCCGTTTCCGATGGCTCGCCTCTCCCACACACTTACAACACTTCCATTTGCTCCAAATCATACAAGTGCGGCGGCGTCAATATCTCATATCCTTTCTATCTTTCCAACGCAACCGGCGAAACCTATGATTACACTCAGTTTTCTTGCGGCTACACCGATTTGAATATCACTTGCAGCTGGGACGGGAGTAAGCAGACCCCTTTTATCCAACTCAACGGAGACAACTATACTATCCTGGAGATCATCTACGACAGTCGCACCATCGTGCTCGCAGACACCGATGCGCTCCGCGGCGGAAGCTGCCCCAGAGTGCGCCACAACATCACCTTCGCCCAGGCCGATGAGTGGCTTCAGTACACCGGCCCCCGTGACAACCTCACCTTCTTCTTCGGCTGCAACCTTGTACCACTACCACCAATGGATCCAGGGCTGACTCGTTTTGCAGACAAGAACCAAATCAACTGCAAAGACTTCAGCAACTGGCCTGACGGTGGAGATTCATTCGTGTTCACCTCCGTCGAGCTTGAGGCACCAATGGAGTACGAATTGGCCAGTCGCTGCCGCCAGGTCATCGTCGTGCCGGTAAATGGGAGTATTCTTAATTCAAGTAACCAGAGTGCGCTCCCAAGTGGTGAATACGGTCAAGTGCTTAAGAAGGGGTTCGAGCTGGCATGGAAATCAAGGAAAGATGAACAATGCAACCTGTGCGAACAATCCCGGGGACAGTGTGCCTACAGCCAGAACAGGACATTCCTAGGTTGCTTGTGCGCCGATGGGAAGGTGAGCAGCACGGATTGCACATCAAGTAAGTCTTTCGATGCCGATCCTTCATTTTTTTCCCTCCATTCTGCAAAACCAACAATTAGTCGATCATCTGGCATGCCGTCTCAGCATTCCAATATCTCGTTGATTGGTATAATTTGCATCTCGTAGTCGTTACCCCCTCCTTCCCGGTGTGGCTGCCTGCCCCTTGCCGATGTTATGTTCTTGACTTGATCTAATCGGAAAAAAATCGCCTAGTTTTGGTGGGTAGGTAGAGAATTAGAAACTCTGGTTGCTAATTTCCTCACTCGACAAGGACGGATTAACCTGAGTTGCTTAGTTTTCTTTTTTTTTTTTTTTTTGCCAAATCCACACCTTTGCGTGAAAAGAGATTCATCAGGTGGCCTGCAGCGCTGGCAAAACAAAGAGAGGAGCTTTTTATAGAGCAGAGGTCCGTACCGTGTGAAGAGAGAGTCTGTTTGCTATAAGTGACCAGTAGGACTGAGAAGATGGTCTGGTAGGTGGTAATCACTAATCAGCAATTCAGCATTGAACTCATGCTGGAGTGACAAGTTTTTTCTTGTACGTCTAAAAACGTTACAAGTTGGTGTGACCATATAATTGGCTATTGCTAATTTGGGTGAACCACCCCTAGAGAGTTTTAATTATCTTCAGATTTTTTTTTTCAACACAAAAGTCCCTCAATAATAAAAAAAGATAAGCCATGGGCACTGCGGATGCGCAGCGTCCGCAAAGTACACCAGGAGCAGCTGGATTAGGGCAGTCCTAACCCATATTGTCCATAAGCAGTGTCTATGATGCCATGTCAATAAGACATCACAATAGAAACTACACTCTACAACCCATGGTTTCTTAAAATGGTTCATTAATAAATACATCATATCTCTTCTCTACCAATCATATTTATTCTTCATCTATTATGAAGACATTATTCTCTCCCAATGCAAAACTTGATAGTGTCTAGTGTATAGATTCTCGTGTTGAAGCTGTGTCTTGCATGAGACCCAGTTTCTTTCTCTCTTCACTTTTTCTCTTAATTAATATAGTGCCACATAAGCTAAAAATGCTACATGGCAATGTAGTTAATGCCATAGACACCATCCTAGGTGGAGGGTTGGGACTGCCCTTAGCGATGGTAATTTGTCACCAACCACGGTAGAGTTGTCCCGCCACGTCACTAAGCCTAGTATGGCAGAAAATGCAAATAAGTCAAGAGGGTTGTTTTACAAATTATCTAGAAAAATTAGGCTACTTTTAAAGCTATTCAAAAAAGTTCACAAAACAAATTATCCCATCCCCACCACTTGTGCTTCCGCTGCAAACCACTTCCAAAACCTTGAAAATCTGAAAAATTGGAAAATAGCCAAAGAGGGGAAAAATCGTAAATGAAAAGGTAGTATGAAAATATTGAAACTAATATATGAAATAAAACTGAAGTCAGAAAATATGAAACAATAAAACTGAAATAATTGGATGGAAAAGTTTAACTTAAGAAAAAGAAATTAAAAAATGAACCTGCCAAACTTAAGGGGTCCTAAGATCAATGTCGGATGGCTCAAAGCAAGGGTTTTTCTTACCATTGGTCACCGCCAGGGTGCAGTAATGGTAAGTGCCCAGTAATCCTACCAAGATCAAAGAAATTTAATTTCTTTTGATAAATTTTGTTCGGTTCTCTCACTATTCACGGTGATAACTGCGCAGTCACTGCGATTATTAGATTTATTGGCAAGGTACATATAATATCATAGTTAGGTTTTATTAACTTAACGTAATATATAAAGGTAAATTATTTAAAGTTTGACTAAATCTTATACTACTAAATAACAAATATTTATGACTAGAGAGACCTTTTATCAATCGAACGGCTGGGGGGGTCAGGTGAGTATGTTGTTTCTCCTGGAGTCCTGGTCCTGGATGGCTGGATGTGCTTCAGGGGTTGGACAAAAGCGTGCTCAATCGTGTTCAATCAGAAGGCAGTAGACCCCGATAGGTAAGAGTGAACCGGGGCATTGCCGGGGTCCATGTTGTTCGAGAAGAGTAATTAACAGCGTTGAACTAGTAATTTCTCGGAACGCAGATCTTCTAGAGAAAAGCCTTCCGGACACCATTACACCAAGAACCCTCCTTCCAGGACGTCAACCAATTGAAAAACACGCGAGCCTCCACGCAACAACAACAGTGAGGGGCGGCACTAACTGGCCATTTTGCGAGACCCAAATGATCGCGGTCAAGCAAGGAGCCTCCCAATTCCCATCATGTGCCGCCATGTCCCTGTCATGACTCCACCGGTGTTTGCAGCCTTCTGAGAATTTCGCCGTGTCCTCGCGACCTATAAACACCGGAACGCGCCGTGGCGGCAACGACCGGTCCACCACCAAATTAATCTGCAGGCAAGCAAAAACAAAAAACGCCTTCTCTGAGTTCGTTAGCCATGCCTCTCCTGCTATGCCGGCGGCGGCGGCTGCTGCCGCTCCTCCTCCTGTTGGTTGCCGCTTCCCATGGCGATGCTTCCGATGACACCTACGACACCTCCATGTGCCTGCAGGAAACAACCACCTGCGGGGATGTCAGTATCAGATACCCGTTCTACTTTTCCGACAAGACGGGATATATCAACGGGTCCAGCAACTCATACTGCGGATACCCCGGCCTGGCGATCGATTGTGACGACGGCAAGCCCATCCTGCAACTCAACGGCGCCGAGAAGTACAAGGTTAACTACATCAACGTAGGGAGCATCACCAACGTGTCCCTGGTCGATCAGGAGGTCGTCGACGACAGCAGCGGCTGCCCAAGAGTCGATCACAACGTGACCTTCGCACAGGGCTCATGGCTGTTCTTCCCTGCTGGCATGTCGTTGGATTACCTCGTCTTCTTTCTCGGCTGCTCCTTCCCGAATCTCTTCCTCCCACCGGAAAACATCGACCCGATCACCTGCAGCTTTATCGGTCTCATTGGACCGTCCTACGTGCTTCCGAAGGATCAAGTGCCGCCTGGGAACTGGTCGCAGTTTTGCAAAACCTTCGAAGTTCCTGTGGTCAAATATCAACAGATGGACCCAAAAGGTGACGCATGGAGGAAGGGTGGATACGGCCAGGTTCTTCGTCAGGGATTCCTGTTGTCAGTGAACGATAGCAGGAGGCCCCCCAATTGTACGCAGTGCGAGGAGTCCAAAGGACGGTGCGGTTTCAGCCAAGACGGGGAATTCATCGGCTGCTTGTGCCCAAACGGACGAGTGCGCTCTCTCAGGTGCAGTGCCAGCGATTTAACCACCGGTAAGCCATTCGTGTCTCGATTTGCACTTTATTTGCAAAGGCCAAAGGGGGTAATTTAGTTTTGCCGGTTCCAGTTGATACTTATTAGCACTACATATCGTTGCATACTGCGTTCCATCGATCTGGGGGCAATCTTTTTTTTCTGCAAATATGCTGAAGAGTCAGCTGTTGCTATTTCCTTGTCCTCCGAAGAAACAGATTTTTGGGGCCCCTTTAATTTGGAGGAAAAACATAGAAATTTTAGAGGATTTCAATCCTATAGGAAAATTTCCTATGAAGCCCTTTAAAACAAAGGATTGAATCATATCCAATCCTTTGAAATTCCAATGGAATAGACAATCCTATAGAGATTTTGGAGGAAATTTAGCTAGAGCTTCAACCTCTTGCTAACTTTACTTTGAGTCTATCTCTCTCATCCAATTCCTGTGTTTTTCCTGTGGTTCAATCAAACGGCCATTCATGTGTTTTTCCTGCGTTTTGCAATCCTCTGTTTTACACTTATATTCCTATCAAAATCCTACGTTTATCCTATTCCTATATTTTCTCAATCCTACAATTTAAAGGGGGCCTTAGCATTGATCAAATCTTGACGAACTAACACGTCCACAAGCGTGCCCATCTAGATGGCCGTTAAACACGATCCTTTTCCTCGAGTCCTGACCTGAATAATAGCTGATATCTTGGGCCTTCGTCTTCTTTTGGTATTTTCCTCTTCCGTGGTCTCCTTTTCCTCTTTACGCCTTACCCTGCTGTTCTCCTCTGCTTGCGTCTTCCTACACGATATTTTGGCGTGCCACGAGCCCAGGAACTGGAGGGGCTAATTGAGTTGGGAGGCTTGAACAGTCATCAGATTTGCAGCCGAGCTCCGTCCGGCGGGACCAATTCGTTGCCAATCGCGCGCTTATTTTCCATGGCGTGGCGTTGGTACGGGAGAGGGACTCCATAGCCAGCGATGCGCGTGGCCGCGGCCCGCGTGTTCGTAAGGTACTTTGCTAGTCCGTGTTAGATATTGTGAACAACAGCTGACTAACCGGCCCAAGTCCGGCCTGAGTAATCCCAGCAAATCCTAGGAAATTTGTTTTTCTCGGAGCTATTTAGATTGATGCTATTTCAAATCATAGTATTTTTTTATAAAGTTGTTAAAGACTTAAAAATGTGCATTCATTTAATTTCTTACCAAACTTGGATAAATACATAAAAAAAATTTAGTAATATCGTCAACTTACCAAAAATTTTAGCATTGATAAAATTTAGTAAGGTTTATTTTAACTACGACATGAACAACCCCTCCTATTCGGATAGTCTGCAGTTTTCTCCTACCCGACAAATCTTTTAAGCTATATTTGGTAGATTTCTAACAATTAGATGTGCCTCAAAATTCGTGCTAACCGTTGGAGGTAAGTTGAGATTCGTGCAAGGAAAAATATCACGTTCCTGCGCAAATTCAATCCCCGACATAAGAGTCACGTGTGCATCCCTCTGCCACTGAGTGAGTGAGGGTTTTGTATAGGCACATGTGACGTATACCCTAATTATATTATAACTACACATCACTTATATATTATAATTAAATTTAATATATTTTTAGACAGATTTTCTATCGAATATTAGATAAACAGTCCCTTAAATGACCATACCTAAATAATAACACTCGGTATTATCCTCCACACGATCCCATCTAGTCTCTCACGATGGTGGATGTACGGAATATATAACCTGAGTTTTCCATATGCACACTTATTAATTTAGATGAAAGTTTTTCGCAGGAAAGTATATTTACAAAAGTTTTCAGAAATGTACTTATGTGCTTGGAACGTAGTTGTACTAAATGGCAATCCCCGTGAATTTGTGTAGGTAACGTTAAACCCACACCAGCTGATTTATTGCTTTGCTAATTTGCTAAGTAACTTCCTCTGGCTATAACTACACGTTGTTTGACTTTTTTTTTATTTTTGGTGCCACTTTACCACATTTTTTATTAGAATAAATCTGCAAAAAAAATTATTGGTTATGGAAGTAATTTCCAAGGCAAAACTATGCATGTCTTTTTCTTGAAGTTAAGGATTTTCCAAGTTTATCAATGCTTGAAGTTTTAACACTTAGGGGCAATTGCAAATATACCACTGCTTTGAATCGTTATTGCAAGACTACCACTAAAAAATTACAAAAATACCACTAGAACTATCATTCGAGTGGCATCCTTGCAAAATTGAAAAAAATGATGGCAAATTTGCAAATGCCCCATAAATTGATCAATAACTTGTGTGTTTGAGAAGTTGAGTTAGGTTGGTGTTTGAGGGGGGGGGGGGGGGGGGGGGGGCTCTTATGGGCGAGCATTCGCGTGGCTCGCTCTTCTCCTTTCACTTTCCACCTTATTTTTTTTCTCTCCAATACTCCATTGCACACGAGAGGCACCACCCATCAGCGCATGCAACATGGCAAGAAGAGAAGTCGCGGGCAAGTGGCCTCCCTCTAGCGATGACAACAGTGACCGTCTTTTCCAACAAGCTTGCTCCACCTCCTTCCAGCAAACTCCCTCATCCTCTCACTCTGGCAAGCTTCCTCCGATTGAGAAGAGAAGGGGCAGGCGAGTGTCCTCCCTCTAGCAACGAAGACAGTGAATGCATCCCTCTTGTGAGCCCCCTCCTACTCCCACTGACCAGACTGATCTGGCAACCAAGCCAACTCTTTTCTCCACACCCACACCCTCTCCTCCCTTACCATTGCCGCTGTGCGTCCTCCCCGGCACCGAAAGGCATCAACATGTCACGCGGCCCTATTTGGCCAGCCTCCTCCCGCCTTTGCCTCGTTTTTGCCCCTACCACCAAACATTGTCCCACCACCCGCAACCAGCCCCATGGCTATGACAGTGTTGTCTACTCATATACGTTGGTTCGTCGTCTCCCAAATCATTCCTCTAAATCTAATTCCTCACTTCCTTCTTCCCACATCCTTAAACACTAGCCTCGGATTGGTCGTGATACGACCATGAAGTGTTCGTGCGAATTAGGATTTCCGATTATGCTGCTAATGCCGGTGACACTGTTACCAACCAAATTAGTGAATCATCAGCCCTTCTAGATAAAACAAAGTATACTACCTTCGTCCCAAATTAAATGTTTATATTTTACTTGTAAAGTTAATTTGACCATTCGTCTTATTTAAAATTTAGTGTAAATATAAAAAAGATAAGTTATATTTAAAGTACTTTTAATAATAAAGCAAGTCGTAAACAAAATAAATAATAATTTTATATTTTTTAGAAAAAAATTATAATCTTTTAAGTAAGACGTCAAACGTTATAAATAAAAATTTAAAACTATAATTATTTTTGGACAGATGAAGTAAAACACCAAAGAATATCGTAGACCAAAGAGCATCTTCCTTTGACGAAAATTATAAAAAAAGGGTGAAGTTCCCCGACACCCGAGTCGCGACGGGACATGGACAGGGATAGGACGAGAGACGGTAACTCGGCGACTCGCGAGAGTGGCCGTAAGATGCCGTGTCGCTGCTGCCACGGGCTCCACATCGATAGCCATGTGCCGTATGCACGTAGTAACCGCCCACCCACCCCCTTCACCCCAGAAACGAATTCAGCTTTGCGCCCTTGCTCCTGGCACGACGTGCGTCACGCTGGTTTATAAGCGGGGCGCGCGCGCGGTGCACGGGCCACCAACCCAAACCAAAAGCAGCGCGCAGACGCAGAGCTACACAAGAAACCTTGAGCCAATAGAGCAACGAAGCGGCCATGTCACGCCTCTGCCACCACGGCGGCCGCGTGCTGCTCCTCCTCCTCGTCGCCGCCGCTTGCCGCGGCGATCCTACCGGTGACACCTACGACACCGCCATGTGCGGCGCGCAAGCTTCCATCACCTGCGGCGGCGTCATCGTCCGGTACCCGTTCTACCTCTCCAATGCGACCAGGGCGCTCCCCAACCCCAAGTACGCCAACTCGTCCACGTTCTGCGGGTACCCGGGGCTGGAGATCATCTGCGGCGGCGGCGACAAGGCCGTCATGATGCTGGGCAACGACAGCTACACGGTGTCGCGCATTGACTACGCCAGCCTCACCGTCTCCCTCGCCGACGCCGACGTCGCCAACGGCACCTGCCCCATAGTCAGCCATAACGTGACCATCCCGCCGCCGCCCTCGTCGCTGCACCTGGCCGACACCGTCGGCATGCTCATCTTCTTCTTCCGCTGCGCCTTCGGGCCGGCAGCCAATGCCCCACCCAAGCCGCCGAGCATCCACCCGCTCACCTGCGGCGAGAACTCCGAGGACGCGCCCACGCAGTCGTTCCTGCTCCCGGCGAGCCCCCTGCCTCCCGGCGACCTGTGGCACCGCGGGTGCGAGGCGGTGTACGGCGTGCCCGTGCTCGGCGGCTCCCTCCCGTCCGACGCGAACGATCCCGCGTGGAGGAAAGACGGCTACATCGCGTCGCTCCGCAAGGGGTTCCAGATGAGCTGGGACCGGAGCGACCGGTGCTCCCGGTGCGAGCTAACCAGCGGCAAGTGCGGCTACAACCAGAACGGCAAGTTCTTGGGCTGCCTCTGCGCCAATGGCCTCGTGGACAGCGACGCCTGCAGCAAGATATCCGACTCCACCCTGCGCTTGGCCGGTAAGCCGTTAATTTTTTCCTCATCAAAACCAAGCCTAGTATAAGTACTAGTACGCTGAGTTTCCGGGCGAATCATTACTTGGTTAATTAGCACATTGCCTGTCGCTTGGCGATTAATCCACGCGACATTCGGATAGCCTCCTCCACAGTTCACACAAAAATCGCAGTCATGCAGTCATGGTCTGAGTAGATCATGCCGAGAAATATCAGCGTGTGAAACGGACCGGAGCGTTTATTAAGTGCGTCAGTCCAGTTCGTACTCTCCCGTACCTCTCTTCGCTCGACGGAGGCGCACTATGAAGCATTAAAGGCCCTGATGGTGGAATAGCACCGTTTCTCCATAAATCTCCTTGATTACGATCCGTAGGTTCCGGAGATTATTTGATTAGCGGTTGCTAATCCCGTTTAGCTACGACGATCACGTCTGCTTCTGTACGGTGACGCGGAAAAGAAATATTAATAGGGAGTAGATTAACTAGATGCGCAGCGAAGCAGTCAAGCAGCTTTACTTGCTTCAGAGTTTAGGGGCCTTTGAATCACGGGATAAAAAGAAAGGGAGAAATATGAAAAATACAGAATTTTAACAGGAATATAAGTGTAAAATAGAGGATTGCATTGCAAAACAAACACAGAAAAAACACATAAATGACCGTTTAATTGGAAAAAAAAAACAGAAATCATATGAAAAAGATAGACTCGAGGGAAGTTTTCCAAGAGGTTAGAGCGGATATTAAATTTTCTACGTTTTTCCTCTAGAATCGTAGGAATAGAAAAGTTTTCTACGTTTTTTCCTTTTCTCATTTCTACAAATCAAAGACATGAATAGTATATGATTTTAATTCCTTTGTTTTTCCTCCAATTCAAATGGGGCACATTCCGGTTCAGAATTCAGAAACCGTTGAGCTCTGTTGATTTTACTTTATTTACAAAGAAAGTATAACTTCCAGCCCTGCACCAACTAAATATGCACATAGCTATATCTGTGGACACCAGAATTTTGATTGATCTTTTCTACTTATCATACTACCGCTTTTAGTTGTCTATAGTGCAGCTTTCTGCTGTGCCAATCACTTCTACTAGTAATCATTCCATTTTTAGTGTTCGAGTGCATCTTGCTGGTGTGCCAACGTTCCGTGATTATTAGTTTCGGTGCTACAATACTACGTGGGCTCAACGCACATAATTAGTCGAGTGTTAGAACAGTTTGTAGTTCAGTACTCCAGCTCCTTCTGTTAAGTACAATAACGCTTCCCGGCAAGAGCTAACCGACGAATAAATGGGTTTGGTGCGGTGAATTGCGGTCCACTTGTCGACACACAGCAAAAGTTGATGTGTGCTAGTCCCAGTCTTGTTAATTTCGGAGGTCGACATCTTATCACACACTTTCCGAGCGAAAGGCACAATACCTGTAAGCCTGAATTGATTTTCTTTTTCATAAAAAAACAATTAATAAAGCCTGAATTGATTGTTGTGACCTGCACTTCCGGTGTTCACATTACTCATTACATGAGCACCGAAGCCACAGGCAGTATCTTTTGTTTAGGAGTTGCAATTGACAAGTTAACATCTGCTTGCTTCAGATATGGGGCTACGCAATTACTTTGGACCAGAAAAAAAAATCTATGGTTCAAACTGTTTGTGTACGGTCTTTGGGATGCATGTTTCTGTCGAGCTGATCTACTCATCTTTTAACCTAACCTAAGAGAAGGTCAGGTGACTTTTAAGGCTCAAAACCTGGAAATGTTGGCAGGAACCATGACTTTACACAGAAAATTGATCTTTTGTTTGGATGCTTTTCCAATGCTATGACGTCATGGTGAAATGTTCCTGATCGTTCCTGTAAAGCGTACAATGAGTATGCCTTGCTTGGCTTTATGACTTCTTCTGTGTTCTTTTTTTTTTTCATTCTCGAAACTGATCTTCAGTGTTCTTTTCTGATGTTGATATCTTACCTACAAGAAAACCATGTACCCTTTGCCACAACCTTTTTTCCAAAGTCCTAATCTTTTTATCTAGCATGACGTGATGCAGCATATCCTCACAAAAGAAAATAGTTTTTTTTTTCAACAAAATAAGGGGAAAAAAGGATAAAAAGAAAAGATCATGGATCTTCTTCTTATGTTAGTACCAAATTTGAAATTTTCATAGTTCATAGCTGCAAATGTGTAGTCAAAAGGTATAAAGCCATCCCTTAAATTATGTGCAAGGTTTCCAGTCTTTGTAGGTTGCTATATAGAGTTATAGACAGTCTTACCAGAAGAAAACAGCAAACATGGTCAAGTTCCCTAAAATGCCTCTTTATAATTTGTATTACATTATTTACATCAGCAGCAGATGCAAAACAAAGAATTATTTGATCGAAAAAACCAAAAGTAGGCATTCAGCTTGCATTTTAATTTTATTTATCTGACAAAACTTTTTTGTTTTTTGCTTATTATATGCAGGATCGAGCTCGAAGAAAAAAATTATAGAAGGTAACTCACATACAGATCAATTAATGAGCATTTTCGTTCTGTTTTGTCAGTACAACTAACGTTTATTAATTATACCGGGGGAAAATTTAGGTGCAAAAACTCCTCAAAACAATGCTGATCCTGATTTTGGTTTACAGGAATTACAGCCTGAACTGATTTACAACTTCTTTCGCTGCTGTTTCAGGTGTGGTTGGCGGGGGATTATCTGCGGTGTTCGCTCTTGGATTAATAGCCATCGTCTTCTTCGTTCGCAAGAGAAAGCACAAGAAGGTGAACTCATCTTCCAAGCTCCTCAAGTACAGCGGCTCCGGCGGGACACCTCGCTCCATGGGCGGCGACATGGAGTCCGGCAGTGTCAAGGACCTGCAGACTCACCTCTTCAGCTACGAGGAGCTCGAGGAGGCCACGGATTCCTTCAACGAGAACAGAGAGCTCGGTGATGGCGGCTTCGGCACCGTCTACAAAGGTACACATACATTGTGACAGACAACGGCAGCATCTTTTTCATGCTTTGATGCTTACAAAGTAGTAACAATGTTGACATATCAATGTAGGGATACTTCGAGACGGGCGCGTGGTGGCGGTGAAGCGGCTGTACAACAACAGCTACCGGCGGGTGGAGCAGTTCGTGAACGAGGCGGCGATCCTGTCGCGGCTGCGGCACCCGAACCTGGTGATGTTCTACGGATGCACGTCGAGCCAGAGCCGGGAGCTGCTCCTGGTGTACGAGTTCGTGGCCAACGGCACGGTGGCCGACCACCTGCACGGCCACCGCGCGCAGGAGCGCGCCCTCTCGTGGCCGCTCCGCCTCAACATCGCCGTCGAGTCGGCCGCCGCGCTCACGTACCTCCACGCCATCGAGCCACCCATCGTGCACCGCGACGTCAAGACCACCAACATCCTCCTCGACGCCGACTTCCACGTCAAGGTCGCCGACTTTGGCCTCTCCCGCCTCTTCCCCCTCGACGTCACGCACGTCTCCACCGCTCCCCAGGGCACCCCAGGGTAAGCAGTCACGTTTCAGCGTGTCACGTCCACGTCGCCTTACCGGTCCAGGCGCAGTGATATGATACGATGCGTCAACTAGTTTGTCCAAAAGCTTCTCGTATTTTTTACGCCTAACTAATATGCCCTTTTTTTTTTAAATTTTGTTCTTGTGCATTTGCAGGTACGTGGATCCGGAGTATCACCAATGCTACCAGCTTACCGACAAGAGCGATGTGTACAGCTTCGGCGTCGTTCTGGTGGAGCTCATCTCGTCGAAGCCGGCGGTGGACATCACCCGGCAGCGGAACGAGATCAACCTGGCCGGCATGGCCATCAACAGGATCCAGAAGAGCCAGCTGGAGGAGCTCGTGGACCTCGAGCTCGGCTACGAGTCCGACCCGGCGACGAAGAAGATGATGACCATGGTCGCCGAGCTGGCGTTCCGGTGCCTGCAGCAGAACGGCGAGATGAGGCCGCCGATCAAGGAGGTGCTCGAGGGGCTCAAGGGGGTACAGGACCTATGCGTGATGGAGAAAGATGGAGGCAAAGACAAGAAGGGCCCTGACCCGCCATTATCTCCTGACACGGTGCATGCTCAGTGGGATAGCAGGCAGACGACTCCTAACACTAGCCAGTGACCAGCGGGTTATTAGATTAGATCAGTATATTTGCCACCGAGGCTTAATATGTGTGTTACTGCTATTACGCTGAGGCGTGTGCTTGTTGTATGAGAGGTGCGAGACCTTTTTTTTCCCCACTTTCCAGGCTTCCCTGGTGATGTGTGCATATGTGTTTGTTGGACTACCAGAACAGAGGGAATGTACATAAGATGTTTAGAGTGGTGATGACCGATGGACGATACATATGGATATATACTTAGTGGATGTTACAGTTTGGGATTGGTATGGCCTTGCTTGATGCCTAGAGATAAGGTACCAGTCACAATCTGAGTCATTTGTGCTCCCAAACGGAAAGAGTTTAATCAGAAGCTAGCTAAACCGACAAACTCACAAACATCACAACTAATGGGTTGGGTTGAAGTGGGTAAAATGGATTGGTTTCAAGTTTGGGCTGGCTTTGGTTGGATGGAAATGGTTTGACGAGACTAATGGGTTGGGGCGGTTTGGACTGCATGTGAGAACGGTTTGGGTTGGTTTGGTTTTGGGTATAAAATTTCGGGTCCAACTTGGATTAAATCCATGGATGCTAGAGTGGGTTCGATCCATGGAGACAGCGACGACGCTGCGCTGCTGGCTGTGCTCTCGAACGCCGCGGAGCTCGGCTGCTATGTCCCCGCGCTCCGCCTCGACAGGTCATCGCCGTCGGCGCAGATCAAACTCCCTCATCCCTCGAACCTCGAACGCGTCGCCAAGCCGAGCGTGGAGATGCTCCTCGTGTCGTAGCCGGACGGGACGCTCGGCCTGGCCGTGGCGAGGCGCCACGAGATATCGATCGTTGTCGTCGAAGGACGACAGCGCAGCGAGGCGGCCGCTGTCGTCGTCGTTGTCGAAGGACGACGGCGCGGCGAGGTGGACGCGCCGCGCCGCGGTGGACCTGGCGAGGGTGGTGGAGTCAGCCGCGCCGGAGGAGATGCCGCCGCCATTGACAGTGGACGAGGAGGTCCGGCTCGAGTGCTTCGCCAAGAGCAGCGGCGCGGTGCTCTTCCGGCTGTACCATGGCTGCCTCTTCGAGCTCAGCTTGGCGACAATGGAGGTCAGGTTCATCGGCTACTATTCCTTACCGGCGGGAGAAGAAGCTCGCCGCGCACCTCCGTGTCGTGAAGTAGCTCCGTCCCGCCGTTGTTGTGCGCGTCGGCCATGGATGCGAGCACGGCGGCGGGCGGCCACGAGCACGGCGGCGGGCAGCCATTGTCGTGTGCGTCGAACAGGCCAGCTGCTCACTCATCACGCAGTCTCTGGACATGGCGGGCGCGCGCGGCCACGGATCAAGCACGACGACAAGCTACTACCGTTGCATGCGTTCGTTGGGTTTGCGTCAATGTTCCTCCGCCGGCGGTGGCGGCGGTTTCATGTGGTCTCAGTCCATGGGTTTGAAATGGATTCAATCCACTTAGCTACAATGGTTTGGGTTGGGTTGGTTTCAAACATCCTGCGGGTTGGATTAATTTGGATGTTAGAGATGAGAAAGTGGAGCGGACTGGTTTGGTGGAGTGGTTGCAGAGGAGATGGATTGGGGTGGATGCGGCCTGGATTTTAACCCATTAGCAGGCTTTCACAACACACATTTGAACACCAACTGGAATATCTTGCTCCTTGTGTCAAGGCTTTAGACTGTGCACAAAGCGGCAGCAAATTTTCAGTTTTTTGTCCCTCATGATTACAGACAATAATGGTACACTTTTACATGATGGAAATCCTACTGGCGTTGCAAAACAGGATGATGGCGTACGTGTTAATTTACCCATGATGTTACCATTGTTGAGATTCAGTTCATTGATGGATATATGATAATTTACTCCAGCAGCATACTGATCCTTCTCCCTTATTTAACAGCTCATATTCCAGTCCCGTAAGGCATAAGAACTGCTTTAACTGCTGGTATGTTCCTCGCTATACGATGTAATACAGTTGCTCGATTTTCATGCTATTGTATTCAGCTACTGCTACATGAACCGCGCAGAGGATCACATCATATATCACCAGACCAAACATCTTCTCCTCCTGAACTTGTCGACATCATCTGAGCTCATTCGTGGCTTTTCAGGAACATCCACAGTTTTTGATTTCCCAACTCGACTATCTAAGCTCTTCCGTGAGATCTGGGAGCACTTTGGAGCTTCTTGGGGTTTCTCAGAGCTTGCAGGTTCTGAATCTTTACTAGAAGCACCCTCCTTCATCGTTATCTCTTTAAGATCAGGTTTTGATGATTTTTTGCCAAGACTTGACACAAACTTCTTCAAGTGCTTGATATAATCAGGATAAAGCTCAAGATTGCAGTGGCCACCACCAGTTAGCCACAACGGTGAATATTTTACTTTGCAAAGTTCCCACAGCTGCTTTCCATGGGAACAGTCAACGACATCATCTGATGTACCCTGATGTAAGCATTAGAATTGTTCAGTTACGACAACAAGAGCACCTAAATTCTAAGATGGCAATTCTGACAATAAATGACAGAACTCAATAACAGAACGTCAGTTAGCCTTCATAACTGTGTTTCTAGATTGTTCTTTTTTTTTCATTGTCTAATTACCATAATTGGCTCGTTGAGTATTTAGGCACGAATCTTCTATTTCACAACAAATTCAAAGAGGAGTAATCTATCTTCAGGTTCTTACGCACTAGAGTAATCTATTACATATGAAGTAACTAGCAACTAGTGGGAATGAATATAACAGTAAAACAATTGGACTTACATGAATTACGAGCACTGGGCAATTTACCAGGCCAATTTTGTCAATATTCTACAACATGGAGGGAAAGTATATCAGCATTCAGAAACAAGAATTCCAGGGAGAGATGAAAAGAAATCAAGTTTACCTTATAAATGTCAAACCAATATGTCCTTTTGACAGGATATAGTACTCTTAGTCCAGATAAAATGGGACTGTGCAAAACCACACCTCGCAAATTTGGCAAACGAGAAGCAAGATCAATGGTTGGACCACTCCCAACAGACTGACCATACAAGATTATATCCTCATCTGCGACACCATATTTTTCCTTGAGGCAGTTATATGCTGCTTCAATGTCTGCATATGTATTACACTCAGTGGGCTGTTCAATGGAAGAATAAACTGTCCATTAAGATGTGTTAGGTATAAGATTAGCTTTGCTACTTAAGCTAAAATTGAAGCAACCAACAAATAAGAACTGAAGGATACCTTCCCTGAAGACCGCCCATATCCAGAATAATCATACCTGTTGAACATATGGTGTCTGTTAAAATGATGCTCAGAAAATCGCATTCTCCTATTTTTTTACTCTATTTAGTGTGTTATGTTTGATAATAAAGCAAGCACCAATCTACAAAGGCCTATTCTGCAATTGAAAGAGATTGAATACTATGACAGGATATAATTTTATACTACATGAGAATGCAGTACATCAAATTTTCCTAGAGTTTTTGACTAAGAGGATTTGTGGTGCTTTGCAATCAATCTGCAATAACAAGATTAGTTCCAGTCTAAAAAAACACTATAGAATAGTTTTCGATTTATGATCATGAAAGGAAATCTGTGACAGAATCAACGGTCAATCTGCACTTTCCAAACAGATAGAGTGGGAATTATGTTGGGTGGTTGTGAGGGTTTCCCTCTTGGAAATTGGAATCCAAAAAAAAATATGATGCCCATCTCTCTGCACAAGGCAACCACTATAGGTGATCCCCCAGACAGCCCCACTAATTATGCCTCGAAATACAACACACCATCTCATCATCAAAAAGGTTTCTTGTGTAAAATCCAAGCTACCACCACAAAATACATTATCTTGCTTTCTTGGCAAAGTCACAATGTAGGGTACACCGGTACAATAGAACAGACCATGTTCTTAGGGTAGAACTAATAGATATTCTGGTATTATTAAAACTGAAAAAAAGAAAGAAGAAACTCTGCATTTCCTGTTAGGTGTTCACAATCTCTTGCACCTTGCCAACTACTTCACTAAGTTTAGGTCCCTAACCTTTTTATTATCTTTAAACAATACAAGTTGTGACTCCAACATCTCAAGTCTCCTGCTCCAAATTTGCACTAAAGTAGTATCTTCTTATAACAGTAATAATAAAAAGATCAGGTAGTCATTGGGGGCAGTTTGGCAAAAAGCTGCAGTAGAAAAGAGTTAATTTGCCTTGGTTGCAATTTTATATGTATAGTGAAGACAAATGCAGCTAACTGCCTCTACTAAATACAACTGAATTTCTCAATTTCATCGGCCTCTAAATGTCATGTCCATTTGTGTGTGATCCAAACATTTTTCAGACTGATTCATGTGTCACAAGGGCAATTTCCGTTAACTAGGTCCAGAGATCAGTGTGAAACCCATCGCTTAGCATAGTTATAACAACCAATCAAAGATATAGGAACAACAAATCTAAGTAATAAATGCGCACCAAATGACTAACACATCGCTAGCACGCCTCTTTCCGAAACAACTCCAAGTTAGTTTCCCCTAATGGAGACCGTATAGCTCCCGGGCCAAATCCAGCTTAAAACTAGCAAAGCAAACGTGCTGAAGCGAGAGGACGAAGAGAGGGTTGGTTACCCAAAGAGATTGATGCGGAGGCGGCGGCTGAGCTCGACGAAGAGGCCGTACATCTGGCCGAGGTCCGCGGCGTTGCCGTGGGAGTAGAGCAGCGTGGCGGAGGCCCGCTCGTGGCGCACGTGCACCCCGACGATCTCGTTCCCGCGCCGCGTGCGGAGGCGCACCACCTCCGTGCCGTCCTCGTCCTCGGCGGGGGCGGCGCCCGACGCCGAGGCGTCCCCGCCGCCGTCCCTCCGCCGGCGGCGCGCGGGCGGGCGGGAGATCTCGGGGATGGCGAGGCGGCCCGTGGCGGCGTCGGCGACGACGGTGTAGGACGGCGGCGTGGGCGGGAAGAAGGCGAAGCGCGCCGCGATGGTGGACGTGACGCCGCCCATGGTCAGCAGCGCCGCCGCCTCGGGTAGCGCGCCGGCATGCGAGAGAGAGAGAGAGAGAGAGGAAGGAAGGCTTGGATCGGAGAGGGGTTTGGTGGGGAGGGTGAAGGGAAGGAGGTGGGAGCTCACGCACAGGCACAGACAACACACACTACTGCGGAACCTTTTCCTCTTCTCCTGTGATGTGCTTAGCTTTGGATTATTGTTTAGTTGGGGGGATGAGATTTAGCGAGAGGAGCGAAGCGGTTGGACTCACCCGGACAGGAATGTCGCGGATCGGCTGAGGCTGGCAGCCGCCATGGCCGCTGATGAGGCTCTCCTCCAACCGGTAGGAGCATTAAGGTGTATGGACCTATGGTTGGTGGGTAGTAACACTGTACTTAAAGTTGAATATAATAAATAAAAACAAGAGTAAAATACATTGCTGGTTTTTAAACTTAGATTTAATTAACATGGTGGTGGTGATACTCTTGTTTTTAAACAAGAGTCAAATACATTGCTGATTTTTAAACAAGAGTATTTTACTCTTGTTTAAAATACATCCTCATCTAGCCGTACATGTCTCAGGTATCAACATGGTGGTGGTGATAAAACTTTTGCATTTTGGCCCCTCTAGAGCTCCACAACAGAAACAATTTTGCAATTACCCGCTCCCTCGCGGATTTGTCTCCGACCTGACCGTCTCTCCTCTATTTCTTCTTATGTTTTAAATTGGGGTGGGGGGGGGAATCAATGGTGGCATGAAATGCAGGAAGCGTGGAGATACACGAGGTGTGGCGAAGGAGGGGAGGGAGGAGGCGAAATGTATGGAAGGAGGGGAGGATGGCGGAAAAGTGTGGTATTTTTGGCATCACCGTCGTGGATGCTCCAAGCAGCTCGTTGTCTTCAAGTCATCGGAGGAAAATATCGAGAATATTGTTGAGACGGGGACTGTCTATCTCTACTCCAAGAACCTCTAACTATTGATGATCTCTGCCACTCTAATCACCATTGTGCCCATCACCACTCAATCCGAAGAGTTTAAGTGATTAGGGAAGAGGTCGAATGCAAACTTTTAGCAATCATGGTTAAAAGTAGCTGAAGGGCTAAAAATAATTGATCTCGATGTGTTGTAGCTGAAGGGCTAAATGCTTACTATTTATTACCACAGTGGTTAGGGAAGGGGTCGAATGCAAACTTTTAGCCATTGTGGACAACCACGTCAGAAACCATAGCTTATCAAAAGTGTTTTGGACTATGGTTGATACATTAAACAAAAATTATGTTTTTGAATGTGCAATTTATAATTTGATGGATCTAACTAACACCTCGGGCCAAGTTTAAGATCTGTTCTCGTATTTTATTCTTAAAAATAATACAAGTATAAAATAAATGATTGAGTAAATTTGAGAACCCTATACTTCGAGGCAATGTCTCAAGGAACCTAGGTATATGTAAAATACACATGTTTCTGTTTTGTTTTCGGACAGCACACGTATCTCATCAGTGATGATGATCATTTTACCATATATTTGCGCTGATAGTCTTGAAATACTCATCTAGCCCATTTAAAAGACTTTGCTGACAATTGTTCATTTGGAAAATTCCTATTCTTCTTCTCATCATCGAAACAATATGGATGTTTATGGCTTCCTGGGTGGAGTGGATTTTGTTATTGAAAATGTTGAACAGTAAACATGGCTTCTTGAACTATTTGTAATTGTTGGATATGCTTTAAAATAACAAACATGCGGAACAGAAACTTAAGGGCCGCTTTGAATCAAAGGATTTTATATAGTAATTTAATAAGATTCAAATCCTATATGAATTTTTTCTATGTGGCCATTTGATTCAAAAGAATAAAGCTTTCCAAATCCTATCAAATTCCTATGGAATGACTCATTTCATATAGATTTTGGAGAAAACTTAACCAGAGCTCTAACCTCTTGAAAAATTTTCTTTGAGTCTATCTCTCTCATCCGATTCCTGTATTTTTCCCGCAATCCAATCAAACATCAATTCATGCATGTTTTCCTATGTTTTCAATCAACTGTTTTACATTTGCATTATTATTAGAATTCTGTGTTTTTCTCTTTTTTTTAATCTTGCGATTCAAAGGGGCCTAAATGTATAGGACATGCATGTTTTGTTGGAATTTCTTCTTTGTAAAATTGTTTGTTATTTCAGAAACAGAGCTGGATTATTAATTGGAGAATATGACTTTGGTAGATTTTTTTTCTTAACGATAGAATATTGAAAGGAATGTAAGTTATTCTTCAAAGAAACTACTTCTTTCTGGAATTTTCTTTTGACGGGTCATAGCTCTGGGTAGCATTGATAACTTGCTAGTTAAAATTATTGCATTGCAACTTTAATTGTCGTGGACCCCATGAACTTATTTGCATCTCTTTGACTTGTTCTTAGATATACCAAAGAAGATAAAGTCATGTAGTACCTAATTGTTGAAGGAACCAACTTCTCCAAAAAGTGCCAGACAATCCAAACAGAAAATTCAACAATTGTACAACATATACAACCTAGCTAGAATCTCTTCACTTTACAGTAGCATGACAAGTACTGTCCAGTCCATCACATACGTTGACGGGTCCAGGTTCTTTATAGCATTGTCGATATCATTCTACGAGAAATAAAAGAGCTGGAATACAATACTAGTATACAAATACACAATAGTGGTGTTGAATTGTTTCACTTTATGGTCATTTTCAGTCCTACAAAACATTTAATAATGCCAATTTTTAACACATTATAGCATTATCAAAATTTTTAGCGAAAGTCTTACCAAAATTTAGAATTTTTAAGAGTGGAAATTTTTAGAACTACCAATTTTTGGTAAGGTTCATTTGGTGATAATATGTTTGATTTTCTACCTTATCAAAAATTGGTAATGATAATATTTGGTAGGGGTTGAAAGTAGCAACAAAATGAATAAGCCACAAGTAAACATGGTTCCCAGTTCATTTTCTTACGGGTATTTGGTCATGCCCATTGCTTGAAAATTATAAGTGTGCGTCTAGTACGCCCTTCAGTTTTTAATGGATGTTGCTGTTAATTTTTTTACACATGTTTAATCATTTGTCTCATTTTAAAAATTTTGTGTAAATAAATAAAATAGAGTAAATTTCATAAAACTATATATACTTTGCATGATCTATCACAAAGCTACAGATTTAAGAACTTATTTCACAAAACTACAGATTTAATGTCTTTGTTTATCATAAAACTATAGGTTTAGTGTCTTCATTATCACAAAACTAAAGGTTTTAGTATTGTTAAAACTTGTAGTTGTGTGATAATGGAGACACTAAATTTGTAGTTTTGTGATAAATGAAGACATTAAATGTGTAGTTCTATGATAAACGAATACACTAAATTTATAGTTTTGTGAAACAAGTTCTTAAATCTGTAGTTTTGTGATAGATTGTACAAAGTACCTGTAGTTTTGTGATAAACGGACATACTAAATATGTAGTTTTGTGAAACAAGCTCTTAAATATGTAGTTTTGTGATAAATTGTGCAAAATACCTGTAGTTTTATGAAATTTACTCAATAAAACATATTAAGTCATGCTTAAAGTATCTTTAATGATAAATCAAGTAAAAAAATAATGATAATTGTATAATTTGTTGAATAAGACGAATAGTCAAACGCATGCGAAAAGATCAATGTCATCAATTAAATACCGGAGGTATTACAATTCTACATACTCCTATTGGTGTGTGTAGGAGGCGTATTTTAAGCAATATATTCCATAGCATTCACAGATAGCTACTTCTTTCGTTCCATATCAATCACATATAGCTATTCTATATATAGCTACAATATATTTATTTGAAATGTTGAAAATATTTGTTACATTTTCTGAATAAAATTGGTCGAATTTGCTTAAAAGTTTTAGCTTACACAACCCAAATCATCTTATAAGTAGCATGTTACGGACAGAGGAGAGAAATAGTTGTTAGTTGTTATTACCTCCACCTTCAAATACACTAAGATCGATTATTACTACCTCTGTTTTCAAATGTATGATGTTGATTAGTTTAATTTTGAACTAACAGGTGTCAAACAAAAAGAAATGGAGAGATATTACTATAAGACTGTGGCCTGTGGGAGTAACGTGGTGTGAATTTTCCCCATATATTCTCCTCTCCCTCTGCATAGATGTTAGAGGATAATGAGCTTCCCAGTTCCCACGTTGACAGCCCACGAGAACACACACGCACGCGGCACAGAAGATGCATGAATCCAAGTGTCCGCGTAGCACCAGGCACCAGCATCTGCACGGCCTCCGCGACAAATTTTCTCCCCCTTTCATCCGCCGGAAATGGATGGGATAGTAGGAACTGTGACCTGTGATGAGTGTGACTCCCAATCGGTGGCGGCCTCGCCTCGCCCCCCTCCCCTCCCCTCGGCCCCTCCGTTCGACCGATCCTCGCTTGGTTCAATGCATGCACGACGGCCAGCGACAGGAGATCGGCAGCGCATGATGGCGCTGATGGGCATATGGGAGAGAGGGAGACCAGGTCGCTTCACGTTCGCTGCCTCGCGGGGATAACTCGCTTGACCACCGCCTCCCCCGTCAATGGCTCTCCCCCACGTGGCCCTCCCACTTGTCCCCTCTTCTCCTCGTCAAAATTAAGCATTTTTCCTTACGGCATTCTCAATGTTTATTATAAAATTGGATCTGTTTTAGATGATAATAATAGGTTGGAAAGACAATAAAATATATTTATGCAGAGTGAGTAATAAGATGGGACTCACCTAAAAAATTCTTCAAACGTAAACCATGTCACAATTAAAAAATAGATAAGACCCACCGTGAAATGTTAATACATGTTAGTAAGCTTGTATCCTGATAATAGTTGTTTACCACCTTCATAATGTATCTTACCTAGTAACCAGGATTCATTCAATACTTTATCCACTATTTCACCACATTGTGGTTTCCTTAGGATGGCTCATCAATTTTCTTTCAAAATTTCAAGGACAAAAAAAAAGTACATATTATCCTCATCCTAAAATATAATAATATAGAATCAGATATGACACATTGCAATACTATAAATCTGAACATTCCTAGTATATAAATTCGTAGTAATATAATATATCACCATAGATTTTGAAGTTGTTATATTTTAGGATGAATGGAGTATAAGTTAAATGAAGGCTGGGCTCGTCTTTTAAAAATTGGTATGTCTAAATATTGGCTAAAAAACAATAAGAGCCTATGTGTGTGTTAAAATTTTAGCAAACAATTTGAACGGTCATTCAATTCCAAAATTTGACATTGTCAAATCTCACATTAAGGTGGGTTCGAAAGTTAGGTTCTTATCTACTACTTCCTTGTTTTCCACATGCATATTTTTTAAACTATTAAACGGTACGGCTGTTAGAAATAATAAAACAATTATATTAATATATTTTTTAAGTTTTAGTTAATATTTAATTAATCATACGCTGATAAGGTACACTGTCTTCCGTGTGCGAGAGAGGGGGTGCCTAGGGCGCGCGCGCCGCCGGCGCTTAATTGATTCTGATATGGTAGTTACTAGTAGTATATTAGTGTTAGATAACGATGGTTTAAGATAATTATCATAATATTAAGATTTTCTTTTTTTCGCGAGATTTTTTTAACTAACAAATTAAAAAGAAATCTATATTCGAAGTTAATTTTTCAAAATTTTAAATCCAGATTTGAAAACTTTTAACTCAGATTTAAAAACTTTTAACCCAAATTTGAAAATTTTCAACTCGAGATTTGAAACTTTCGACTAAGATTTGAAAACTTTTGACTCGAGATTTGGAAACTTTTGTCGATGGGGGATACCCGTAGACTGGATATAGAGGGTATTGGGGTCCGTTGGTACGAGGATACGATATCAAGCAAACAAAAGACAAGGATTATACTGGTTCAGGCCCCTTGACAGGTAATAGCCCTAATCCAGTTGGTATGGGATTATATGATAGAAACCATAGATTACAAAGGGAATAACAGAACTCGATGATACCGACAAGACCGTAGTCGAGTTGGTTCGACTAGATCACCCGACGACTTGGCTCCTGTAGGCTCCGGCTTCGTAGGCTGTGGTGAATGTGTTGGTGGTGATATTCGATGCCTTAGGTCCTGCCTAGGGGGTCCCTTTTATACCGCGGGTTAGTTGATCTCCATGTAGGACTCGGAGATATCGGACCTCTCACGGTATGGTAAAGACCCAGTCTTGTCCGAGTAGAACTCCTTCCATCCGTGGATTCTGTTTCTATCACGTGATAGATTTCCTTAATGCATACAGGAACTATCCGTATACGCACGGGTATACCGTATCGATACTCATCGTATATCCAAAGATAAAGGATATATCTTATCCGTAACCCTAACAACTTTCAACTTGAGATTTGAAATTTTTCAAGTTAAGATTTAAAAATTTTCAAGTCAAAAATTTGAAACTTTCAATACAAAATATTTGAAAACACGTGTGTTGAAGATTAAAAAGAACAGAAAAAAGCGTAAAAAAGAAAAAAAATCGTGAAAAGAAAATGAGGAAAAAAAATGGCGACAGAAAAAAACGCGAAAAGAAAACGAGAAAAAAAAGGAGAAAAAAATCGCTACAGAAAAAAAATCAGCGGAGAGACGCTGTGGGGCTGCCACTGTTGCTGGCGCGCGTGCGCGAATTAGCCGCTGCCGCGGGAGAGAGGTTCCCGAGGTTCCCGACCCCTCTTGACAATGATGGGGACATGCCCAAACTTTCCATGGGCGCATGCGACCAGGCCCGTAAATGGGCTTTTTCTGTCCGGGTCGTAAATGGGCTTTTAAGCGGCCTTGGGCCATGGTTGGATGCAACCACAATACGACCCATCTGCCCTCGTTCCTCTCGGCCGCCATGGAAGCAGCGAGCAAGGACCAGATTGGGAGGGGAGGCGGCGCCGGAGACGCCGATGGAGGCGACGGGGCGAAGAGGAAGGAGGACGCGCTAGCATCTAGCAGGCTCCTCGACCCGGATTTCAAGCCTTCCAAGCTGTCACAAGATCGGCTCGACAAGTTCAAGGTTTCCCTCTTTTACATTTTGCTGGGTTTTTTTTTTTTCTTGATCCAGACTCGGAATCCGTTCGAAAGACCAAGTCACGGTAGTTTACGCAGAAGCTCGATTAATTTGCTAATCTCTATCCGCATGGGAAGAAAATTGTCTGTTTGTCCTTATTTGTTGATGCATAAAGGAACGTATTAGGGCTTCTTTTTTGTGAAGATATCTGTGGAATTGAGGTCATGTTACTTTGATGATATGCCAATGTTTGAGTTTTTTGTGTGTTTTTTAAGTATATGAACAAGACTGTTAAAGTGTACTCAAACAGGAACGATTAACTAAGAGGAGACATGCTATTGTTATTTCTTAGGCGATAATGTTCTAGCTAGAGGCTTTAGTTGACGTCAATGCTAACGGCGAGAATGCCCGATAAGCTATGAGTTGGTTTTGATTTTAATGAACATATGGATTTCAGGGAGAACTTTTGGTTCCTTTTCGAAGCAGGGAAATGCTTCGTTAGTTCTGATGGAGTTTGGAGTATGCAGATTGTATGCTAGAATTTTGGTTGGAACAGAAAATATCCACACCCTATCAGTTACCGGTGCTAGAGACCTAGAGTGTATGTGTTTTTTGGTTTCAAAATTTATTTGTTTGGATTATCTGTCTAGTAAAGATCCAGTATGGCCCTTTCTTTAAGAAAAAGACATTCAACTGCATAATTTCCCTTCTCATAACCATAAGTAACATGACAAATTTCTGAGCGAGTGTTTCTCTTGGCCATGATAGTTTCCTTTGTAAGGCCTGCTGTTCATGCATTTGATTGTTTCCTTCTGATTCTACCGGGTCTATTGTTTGATTTGTTTAGCATCACAGGAATTACACAAGAAACGGTTGCAAATAAAGGAAAAACCAAAATGCAAAGGGAAATCTAGAGGTACCTCTCTCTCACACACATTTATATGCACTCGTCTTTGTGTTATTATCCGCCTGTCGATTGTTCCAAGCTATTTGATCATGGCATTTTATCTGTTAGGAAGCACAAAGAAGAATACCAAGGTGACCAGTGATTGTAGTATCGTGGATAAGGATGAATCTATCGGCAATGTTGCTATAGATGTACAACATACAGCATCAGCTGCTGGAACCCAAGTGGTATGTGTGGTTAATACTATTGGAAATTGTGTTTGGACAGTGGAGATTATCTTCCTTTCCCTGGAATCCTGCAAGTTATTCTTTCCGTTGTTTTGTTGTCTTTGGAGAAAAAAAGAGTAATGGTTTGGTTTTTATGACATACTGTAGTGATGAAGTTCTACACTACTACAGAATCTTAGATTAACAACCCAATTGACTTGACGTATTGAAATGTGTTCAAGTGATGAAAGAATTGCTTTGCCTTGACTTTTAGCTAATTCCTGCAACTACCATTCAATAAAAAAATGGTAAAAATCAATTTATTGCTTTTATTTAGTTTTAGGTAAAAGTACCGACTGCAAAAGCAGGAAAACTCTACTAGCATCAAAGTACGTGAAGTATCCGTTGATTACATAATATTCACCATATAGATCACTCTGCAACAGAATTGCAAATAAAAATCTATTGTTAGCTTACATGTACACTAGCGTTTTTTCTGTACAATATGTATGTCAAATTGATAGAGTAAATGTTGACGAGTTGCTTCCTTGACATGGATTCCCAGCTGAGTTGGCTTTGTTGATAAGTTGATGTTAGGTGGTAGTGCTTACAACTTTGACATCTTTAAGACATTTGGTTGACTTGATTTACACTGATTTGATTGACTTCTGCTTTTACCCCCATTAATTAATTTTGCAGGATCTTGCATCATCATTTCCCTCAAGGAACAAAAGGAAGTTACATTGGGGGTACAATTCTATCATTATAGTGTGTAGCAACTTCTGTTGTGTTACTTACTCGGCTTTAGCACCCATGCAATTCGAGTGCACCTTTTCGTATCTAGCTTTTGAGTAAATTGCATCAGCGGTACACGAACTTGTCAGGTGGATGCAATCTAGTACATGAACTTGTAAAACGCTCGTTTTGGTGCATGAACTTGTTTGGTGCGTGCGAATAAGGTCAAAATCGCATGGCAAGGTTAATCTTGCTGATTTTGTTGTTGATTTAACTCTATGTAAACATGTGGCTAAGAAGGATAAACATATAATAAGGCATAATGATTGCATAAAAAAATAAAAATCCAAGTGATGATGCAAGGATAGACACAAAGGAAGATAAAGTGGAAACTAAGTTTACAAATATAACTTTTGTACTATGTGCATGCACGTTATCTACTAATTTATAATTTATAATGTTCAACATAGAAAAATCAGTCTAGTCGTGCCATTTTAGCCTTAGTTTGCACGTACCAGATAAGTTCATGCAACAAAACAAGCATTTTACAAGTTCATGTACTAGATTGCACCTACCTGACAAGTTCATGTACCGTTGATGCAATTTACTCTTAGCTTTTATTAACACTAAATGCACTGAACAGTCATATTTCATCATTCAGAAAGGTCATATACGTTGCACAATTCCCCGGCTGAATTTATACTATTATTTTCTGAATTTAACAAAGAGGGTCAAGTTTAGCTTCTCCAACTTCCCTATGTGGATGGAATGTGGTAGGGGGACTCACACTGTAATTTAGTGAAAGGTGTTTTATTGGTGATCTTTTGTATCATGAACTTTGTCTGATGGTCATGAGATGTTCTCACTTAGTCACTTGTCATTAAGAAATCAAGAAACAAGAAAAAACTGATTGTCACCATAAATCTGGTGGAATTGGTAGAATAGTAGTGCAGTTTGGTGTGACACTTCTTTTTGACCTCAGTTGGCAAATGCTCACGAGGCATTCAGCTAGCTCACCTGTTCTTTTGAAAAGAAATATCTCTTTTGGTGCTTACCAATCGTGCATTGTATTTTTCAGGCTTGATGTTAAAGAAAGGTGGGAGAGGAAAGCAAACATGTGAGTTACTGAAGATCCCTTGTGTTCTAACAGCAAAATCATCCCTCCATGCCAATGTTCTTGTCATGGAGCAGAATAGTTCAGCAAAAATTCCAAGAAACGTGCAGCAGGTTGTCTAATTTTTCAGTGTTGTTTCCTGCAGATGCTGTGAATAGATCTTATTGTACTGTAGATACTTGAGGCCCACGTAGGGTCTAATCTAGGTAATTTGATACTCGCATCTGCACAGCCAAAGCCCTGGGAAACTATTGGCTGGGGCTCTTCTTTTTTGCAATCATGTCTGTCTCAACTCCCAAACGTTGTCTAAATCAGAATGATGATGTCAATACAGCTTCTGACGTGTTACTGCTTCTGGTGCCGCAAATTATCAATTGGTTCAAATCCTAACCCTCCTTTAGGATGAAATATAAACTACTAATGGCTCCTTCAACCTATCCCAGTTTGCATTTTTTTTAATACATACTGTGAATCATCGATGTTCTGGCGTCTACATTGCCACTTTGCCAGCAGTTTGTTCCATTTCTAAAATCCTCGGGCGCCACCCCCCTGCGTACTGCATTTGGACGCTATCTGAATTCTGGATCCTGATGGTTATCTATGTTTTTGTTCGTACTATGATCTGGGGGTCAACGCAAACAGCTTCATCAACTTGCAGCTGCATATGCAAAACTCTCTACCGTGAGAGATCGAATTATTAGTATATAAACCTATCTGAAACCAGAAGATCGAACAGAAAATGTAAATGGAAGCTACCTGTCGTGAGCTTTTGTACGCTTTGGATCGATAAATTGAACAGAAAAATGTGTTAAATGGAAGCTACCTGTCGTGAGCGGTTGTACGTTTTGGATCGATATAAAAGAAGAGGGGTAATTACGCCGTACTTTTGTCACGTGACGTCGCGTAAGTGCGGACGGCGATAAACCATCGGAGGAGGAGCAAGGGCAAAACCATCGGCTAAAGTCCAAAGTGTCCGTCGCTAACTGTGGGCTATCCGTCGCTGCTGCTGTGGTCAGCGCTGCTCCTTTTGGGGGAAAATCGGTGAACTTTTTCGTGATCTGAGTTGGAGATCTGCTGGATGGATCAGCGTGGCGGCGAAAACGCCCTGAACCTGAAATGGGTGGAGGATCAGCTGAAGCTGGCTTTTAGAGATAAAATGTTTCATCCAAATATAAGTTTTTATATTTTGAGATAGATAGAAAAGATCGTTGGTGTTTATCTATTAATAGATGGAATTCGAATTTTAGGATGAAAGAATAACATATATTGTAGACTGTAGTTGAACCTTGGAGGGTGGAGGGTGGATTGCTCATCATATACCTGGTAGTGGTACATAATGAGCATTTATTATAGGAGTGATATTTTAGTAGTATTACAATAATAAAATGATATGGACAAATCATGAATATAAAGGAGAAGACACTGCGACGGCCGAACGCTGAAATCGGTCATCGTGTTTGGCCAACAATCATCCGTTGGGCAACATTGTCAAAATTTGTCGTACGAACTTTTTGACTCTTCTGCTTGCCTTCGCTGTAAAATCTTTTCCAAGGCCCTCCTCTCTTAAAAAGAACAACAGAGAAAACAAACTGGTGAATCAAGAGATTTAATACTAGTCGTTCAATCCCCACAAGTGAAGCTGTTCATCTTCACTTGAAATCTGAACTGGCTACCAAGCCCGCGAGAGTACCATTCGATCTCCTCAAAACCGGCCGGTCAATTGTCGCCTCCGGGTTCATGTCCCACTTGAGCACGCTTTAATTCTGAGAATGAGATTGTATTGGTACGAATCAAGCCGACATCACAGGAAAACGATGGACGGCTCAATGACTCGAGAGTATGGAATCAAACTGGGTATAGGTGAAAGCATTAGGCATCCCATGTCATCATCATCATCATCAATTCATCGTCATCATATATAAACAGTTGCATTAGAGTCGTATAAGTAAGCACGTACTACGTAGTACTGTCACTTATGAATCTTAGGCAAATTGTTACCTGACGATAAATGATGGTTCTCACGAGTCCACGCACGTCAATCAAAGTCGGCTGGTGGTAGACGTTCACCGGTTCCAAGTGACCGTCGTCAATCGGTTCATGTCGAGCCTGCTAGAAATGAGAAATCCGTGAGCCCGATTCAATCAGATGGCAGCTTGATTAGTTAACCCACCGTGCACAGGATGATTTGTCCCAAATCATGACTACCAGGGAGGGATGACATGATTCGTGGCGCTCTTATAGCGGATCAGTAGTGAGATCTGAGCAAACTAGATAGAGTTACAGTCCCCCTCCAATCTACATATGATAAAAAAATTTAGTAGAGTCTTCGTGAGGGCTCTTATAATCTTCACACCAGTAGTGGGGGCTTGAGACCCCGCCACCCTCATGCTGGATCCGCCCCTAACTGCGCCAATGCTGAATATAGTTTACACGTGTTTAGACAGTCTTGCAAGCTTCATCGCGACGAAACATTCTCGATTATGCTTACGAACTTTGTTAATTGGGGTGATTAGCATGTATGACTTGTCCCTAAATTAAATTAAGTTAGTTAAGATAGGCCTATCAGGGAGCCCTGCTTAACAGGATGCATGTACTCTGAAGAGACTCCATGTTTCTGCAAAGGAAAGAGGTGTGTGTTAGCAGAAAGTTTTCTAGTACTTGTCCTAACTAAAAAGAAAACCCACCTGTTTTGTATTAAAAGCTGAACTGTACTTGCATAACAATGTTTGAACCAAATGCCAATTGTTAATAAGAGTGATTAGTCAGCCACAATAGAAGTTGCCAATATAGTTGATAAGCTAGAATGAGCACATCAAGATTCATAGGTACTATAGTACCAGTCTACCAGAATAGCTTAAAACATAGTCCTGATGAAGAGATTGTGGGCATGTTCTTAATTGTTAGTTTCAACTCTTCTAAATTTTGACACATTTTAGTGTAACGTTGGATGCGTTTAGTATAAAGCCTCACCAAAATTTGGTAGAGATTTTATGAGTGAAAGCATCCAAAATTACCGAACTTTAGTAAGGTAGAAATGGTAAGAATATGTTCGATTGATTGCTCTACCCAAAAAAAAAAATGATAGGGTTAAAAATGACAACAAATGAATAGGCCATATATATTGCACTGGCAATCTAAATAGGAAAAAAAAATCTGATTTATCCTCTATTGTGGTAGTCCAATTATTCCTTGCCTGAACTACATTCGACACCCTTAAGCTTCTGAAACCGAACAAATTATCTCTTAAGGCCATATTTGGAGGAGTTTCTAACAATTGCAGCTTCTCTCAGAATTTTCAACTACCCAAATAGTCCAAATTATCACTTAGATTCTGAGAATCTATAGTTACAAAATCTAGAAAATGAATTACAAGTCAGAAGTTGGGAAACTCAGTTTTTCTAAATTCTCAAAAGCTGACTATTAACCAACTGCTTCTTATAATCTTAAACTCTCCAAACAGGTTCCAAGTCTAATACCAATGGTTTTGGAATGACGTGGCACTTATGTGATAGTCTAGTCGGCAGGGCTTACTATGAAGGAAAAAAATAACGTTGGACCCACATGGCATTCGCTCATTCCTTCTATTCCCCTTCCTGCTGCGGCATATTATCAAACCAGTGGCGGGCATCAGCAAGGTGCCCACTCTCTAATTCTTGAGGAGCCTATGGTGGTGGCGATTGTCGTGGAGGAGCATGTAGCGGTGTCGGACATCATACACATGCGCCATTGAGCGACATGGTCATGTCACCACTGTCCTTTGGTTTTCTCTCCAGATCTATGCCCGTGAATCATCTAGGTTGTCGCCTGTTGCTCATCGGTGTCTTCTAGTCTTCCTTGTCCTTGTTCAACTTGCCACCATTGTCATCACAATGTTGTCCTCGTAGTCTGCCCCCATGCTCCAAGCTCATGGACGCCTCCAATCTTGCGCTCTTCGGTGAATATGGTGGCGGCGATTTCATCTTGCCATTACCAGGGTATGCCTCCCTTAGCCAGCTATCATGTCGTCACGTGTCACCTAATTTGCCAATAATAGTGGTAGCCTCAACTTCTCCCTCGTCTCCCTATCTTGACATCTTAGGGTCCGGTGACAGTTGTCTTGAAGTGTCCAAATGTGCCCTTATCGGTGCCGGCGGAGAGAGAGCGCGCGTGCAAGGGAGACAAAGAGAGAGGGAGGTGCCTCCGTCGTTGTTGTAGCCATGGTGGAGAAGGGTGGAGCTCTAGACAAACTTAGGCATCAGTACCAGGTGGTCTAGACGGAAGCGATAGAGGAGGGGGAAATTGAGGTAGGGGCAATACGACCATGAGCAGGGTGATGCGGAAGCTTGCAACACCGTCGATTGACATGAGAGAGAGAGGGGGGGGGGGGGAGGGGGAGGAAGAAGATGAAGTAGTGGATGGCATGTGGAGTCCATCATACTTTTCAAAAATATTATTTCGTTGGTTTTATGACTAAACCATTGTCACACGTACGTCACGTAGGATCGATACCATTGTGAAATCGGTTACGGCATAATTTCTCCGGTTGATAAGCTTAGGTATTAGTTTGAGGGGGTAAATCGAAGTACTGTAAAAATTTAAAAGTTTAGACGAGTAATTCGGATCTTTTCCATCTAAATAAAGATTAATATTACTTCCTCCGTTTTATATTATAAGACTTTCTAGCATTGCCCATGCCTAGATTACCTGAAACGGAGGTAGTAATCAACATTCTAGTAATATAAATATGGACAAAGGTCTATCTTTAGGATGTATCAATATAAGGTACTAGATAGATTGAGTTTTTGTGAGACTAATAGAGTACTACCTTGTTATACTCGTCAATTCACACACAAAATTTGACAATTTGACTCTTTGTAAAAACTAATTTTACAGATGAATTCGTAGTCAAAACTTATTTCAAAACTGACCCTTTTGTTCAGCGCCAAATTATATGGCGCTGAATTTAGATATCTTAGCGCCAAATAGCATGACACTGAATGCACGTTGGCACGCCGACTCAGCACGGTGGCACAGTATTCAGCGCTAGTTGACGTGGCGCTGGGGTATCTAAGTTCAGCACCATACGATTTGGCATAAAAAATGACCATTTCTGAGAGAAGTTTTGGTCACAGTTCATTTGTAAAATTAGTTTTTGTAAAGGATCATATTGTCAAAATTTGTGCGTCAATTCAGTGAGGAGTCAGCCAATCGCGTTGCTCGTTGGCTATCGGGTCGTTGGAACTCCGCTTCCGAGCGTAGTTTATTTGATACGTCGCGGTCAGAGATCCGAGCTGGGGGTCCAGTGCTTTCGTCGGGTAGGGCCGTATGGTACGACTGGACGGTGGGCCCGACCGGCCGTGTGGTCCGACGTTTCGCGGCTCGTGATCGGCTCGTGTCGGGCCCGTCAGGCCACGTGCCTCCACTCGCCACGCCTCCGCGCGGCTCCCGCTTCCTTGGGGAGAGCCCGATGCTGCCACGGGCACGCGCGGATTGTACACGCAAACGAGGCATTTGGGCACCGTGATGTGGCTTCCCTAGCAATTGAGACCTTTGCTGTGCTGTTGAATTTAGGTACTACTAGTAGTCGGACAATCAGGCATGGTGGTCATGCCCTTTTGTTCTGTACTTGTCAGTTTCATTTAGGGCCTGTTTACTTTGGGAAAAGAAAAATTTTAGGTGACATATTTAACTGGTTATTGGAAGGGATTTTCGTGCACGAATAAAAAAACTAATTTCATAACTTGTCTAGAAACCGCGAGACAAATCTTTTGAGCCTAATTAATCCGTCATTAGCACATATGGGTTACTGTAGCACTTGTAGCTAATCATGGACTAATTAGGCTTAAAAGATTCGTCTCGCGATTTCCCCCCTAACTATAAAATTAGTTTTTTAATCTATATTTAATGCTCCATGCATGTGTCCAAGGATTCGATGTGATATTTTTAGAAAAAGTTTTGGGAACTAAACTAGGCCTTAATATGATATAGTAGTAGTAATATGTTAGTTTATAATAGACTATTATGCAGGGCTTTGTTAAATTACTTACTATTACCAATTGTAACTATTACAGGTTGACATGTCAAATTTCTTTACAAAGGGGAATACTACATTACGGTATCATATTTGAACGGTATCTCTGAGGTATCTGCCGATATCTATCAGGTATCAGACGATTCTTTTCAGGTATCATCCTGTCTGAATGGGATACTGTTATGTAGTATCTTCCTCGTACAAATTTAGGGCATCCACAATATACTTCAAAACTAGTCCATAGTCAATAAAATAATACATTCAGCTATCTAACCACATTGTGGAAGTAGTCCATAGGAGAGAAATAACAAAAGTCATCCATAAGCATATGGACTACCCATATAGAATAAAATATGTCATTTGTCTCTATTTCCTCTCTTCTCCTCCTACTACTTACTATCTATATACATTGTGAATGTTGTAATAGTTAAAGTCCACAAATATGGGTCCTATATATATGGACTACTTTAGCTATATACATTGGTGTTGCCCTTTTATGATTGGTGTTCATATAGTATTTTTCTAAACATCGCTGTGAACATTTCCTTAATTAGAAACGTGAATTGTGATAATATTCAGTTTCTAGGCAAAAAATACTGCGAAAATGGTTATCTCTTTTTTCTTTTCTTAGACTACTGTTCAATCATTTGTTTTTTTTTTCATAGCAAGGGCTTTATAGTTCCAATTGTAATACTTCTTCGTTTTAAGCTTTTTCTTGTGTACATTTTTGCGTGTGCTAATGGTGTGCTTAACAGATATATATAGAGTACCTATATTGATCAATTCGATCGATCTTACTACGTATTATCAATTTATCATCACCAGAACAGTATAAAAGTTTTAATTCTTGTTCGTGCAGGAAATTAATACTCCTTCAGTCTTTGTATCTGTTAGCTAGCACACCATGAGTCATCGTGATAGGGACATTCCCGAGTAATAAAATGCGCCAGCTTAATTGTATGCGACCGGGAACATTTGGTCCATGTAAACGGTTAAACTGTTCTAAAGAAAATGTAAACGGTTAAGCTCCATGACTTGTCAACTGTTGATTACTTTGTCTGCTCTTAAGTATGTGTTGTCTATGCATCAAGCAGGCAACATCTTATTATGCATCAATAAATAAATACTACTTCACATGTCGTCAAAGCACATTTCTCATCATAAATCTTTTCAACTTTACTTAATAGCACTAGTAAGGTGCCCCAGTGTTACAAAGGGATCTTGGAGAAAGATGGCGTTTTTCTTAATTCAGCAATGTTAATGATTACAATGTATCAACTCAAATGATATTTTTTCCAGCAATAATACAATACCTTTATTTAATAGAAATTCTCTATACCAGCAATTTCACCATATGCTTGGCAGGTTTGGTTTGGGTTTTCCTATCCCGGTTATGGCACGGTTCAATTTTTATATCCAGATTGTTCTCGATTGGGGTGTTTTAAGGTGCATATCCAACGTTTTCTTAAAGCATCTTTAAGTTATGAGAGTGGGCAGGCAAAACTTTTCTTTTAGAATAACATAGATATAGATGAATAAGTTTACGATATTTGAGAAGTGCTAAGAGATATCATATTTTCAGAGTAAAACTTAGTACTCCAGTTACCAAGTATCTTAATGCATTATATTTTCTATGTAATTTCTATGTAAAATCAAAATTTGTACTGTAAAATTTGGGTACTTTCTCAAGTACCGTAAACTTTTTTATGCCACTTAATAAAATAGAGTAGAGAATGTGTGGACGGTGATCATGTCGACTTATAAGTGACAAAATCCGGAGATAATTCTATTGCTGCTTGGTGTAAATAACTGAAAGTCAAAAGTCTTGCGAATGAAAAATCAAAGCACTCCTCGTCTGCTGCACGCCTGCACAGGATTGATGAGATCCACAAACCCACGCAGAATATTTCCAGCGCAAAACTGTTTCTTCATTCGATCGAGACGTCCCGCTCCCAATCCAATCGAAATTAATCCCATCAATTGGCATGGATATGCTGATTCTTACTTTGAAGGAACAATGGTTATATAGATTTTCATCAATCATAGAGATGATATTTCAAATAGTCTCTTATTTTTAATCAAAATGTGACTTTGTAATCCACAGTCGTTTGTCCTATAAACTTTATAATAATTGGTTAAGAATGAATTCTATTATTAAAAAACGATATGCTGATCTTTTAGAGTTCCATAAGGGAACAGAAGAAGAAAGAAAGATAAAAATGCTAGCCTGTGCAGGCAAGGCATACACAATGTATTGGTTGATGAATGATGACACGATCACCTTTAATCTGATCGATCAAAGACTACCCAATGCCTTTGCCTCCCACTAGACTCTCAGTCTTTAGACATATCCAGCACCACGATCGATTCAGGGACACACTCAGATCCTACTAGCTTCTGTCGTGCCAGACTGCTTGATATTCATTCTGATCTAGACGGCTTGTACTTGTGCTTGACATTGAAGATATTGGAAGTTTATGTTGTTATTCCCTTTTGGAAACATATATCAACCAAGAAACCTAATTACAGGTATGATGGTAGCACAGCCAGCACTGAAAATACATAGGAATGTTATCTACATGAATGCCTATCACCTGTTCTGTTTCTAGCTCGACCTATCTTATTCACTTTTAAGATGCACTTGAGAGTTCTTTAAGCAATTGATAAACCGCTCTACCACCAAAAAGTATGGTCAAGATTATGGGTGAGGGTTGCAGCAATCGCTGATACGTATCCATCTCTCCCCCACAATCTGGGCGACAAGAACCATATCATATTGTCATATACTGTACATGGTAATGGTAGTGGAGAAGAAGGGAATTGTTTCAAATATATTACTCATGTAGTCTCCTTCAATCTGTTTGAGAGGTGGAGGAAGCAACCGCATTCCACTAATGTTTTCCTAATCTGATCTATATCATGCTTTTTTTTCAACTTTTTCCTTTTTTTTTCCCTTGGCAATTGCACCGGCAATCGTAGACATACTTTCTGTAACAAAATTGATCGGGAAAGTTGACGGAAATGTTAACTGGAATGGGTTTTGAGTAATAATAATTTAGAGAACTTATCCTATTTGTGTTTTCTCCCTACAAAAATATCCTATGGATACTTCCAATTGAGTTGTTGTGATTTATCTTATTATTAAAGATATTTTAAGTATGATCTATAATTTTTTTATGAATTTGTACTACATTTTTTTTATTAATATAGACGAATGGCCACTGAGAAAACATATCCTTTCTGTGCTTCCTCCCTAAAAAATATCCCGTCGATACTTCTAATTGAGTTGTTGTGATTTGTCTTATTATTAAAGATACTTTAAGCATTATTTATATTTTTTAGTGTATTTGCACCTTTTTTTTAAAGACGAATGGTCGAACATTATGTCCAAACTCAAAAACATCATATATTTTTTAGAAGAGAGGAAGTATGTTATCCTTTAGTATATGTATAAGCCAGAATAACAATTCACTTAAATCAAATCAATAGACATCGGTTTCTAAGACGCAATATCTGTCATACCATATTTTTCCCGATTACCTCTAACCAATGATACCCTAAAAATTATTACATCAAATTCATGTATATTTTTATTAGAACATGCATCAGTAAAATACTACCGTGTATTTTTTTTTCTCGTGTTCATTTCCCTTGGGGCAGGCAGCACAAAATCCATGGCCAAGCCCCTTTTCAGGGTGAGTTTTTATTCTGTTTCCAGGTTCCAAGCTTCCCCTCTTTGTGCATCACCCATAGATTAATCTAGAAAACCTTCCATCTTAAGACCCAACCAAACGCTACGAAAACATAAAAAAGAAGCCGCAGCAACAAAGCGATCATCCTCCGCACGCACGAAGCCGGCCGCCGTGGTAGGTTGGCAGAAAAATAACCACACAACACAAGGACGGAGGGAGGCGAGACGAGACGGGGAGGAGAAAAAAAAAAGAAGGGAAAAGAGAAGAGAAATCCATTTCAGCGCAAGCGCAGCGAAGCGAGCGAAACGAGAGAGACCCGCAGCAAGAGGCCAACGGGACGCCAAATCCATTCCTCCTCCCCTCTCCACAGGCTGGGGGAGACGAGGCGAGGCGAGGCGAGGAGAGGCGACGCGAACCACGGCGCGGCCGAGCCTCTCGTGAGGTGAGGTGAGGAGGGGCGGGGGGATGGCGACGCCGACGCCCATGGCGGGGGAGGGGACGCTCGCGGCGGTGATGCCGCGGTCGCCGTCCCCTACGGCTTCGGCGGCGGCGGGGTCGGCGGCGGAGGCGCCGATGCTGATATTCCTCTACTTCCACAAGGCGATCCGCGCGGAGCTCGAGGGGCTGCACGCGGCCGCCGTGCGCCTCGCCACGGAGCGCGCCGGCGACGTGGGGGCGCTCGCCGAGCGCTGCCGCTTCTTCGTCAACATCTACAAGCACCACTGCGACGCCGAGGACGCGGTACGGATGCTTCCCCCCCGTGCAGAGCTTTGTTTTTTTTTTTTTTTGGTTATGGTTTCGGTGTTTTTTTGTGGTGTCGAGCAGCTTTGGATTTGGGCGTGGAAACGCGTGGGCTAATCCCAATTTTGGTGGTGTTTGGGTTTAGGGTTGCGGAATTGTTTCCTTAGGTTTGGAGGAACTGAGTGCTATTGGATTAAATGTGGCGAACACTGGTAGGATCTGAAATTGGATGAAGCTCATACCATGGTGTTGGAATTTGTTATGATCTTGCTTTGGTTGGGTAGCCTAGCGGATAGTCATGCTAGTATGAATGTTTTTTTTTTTTTTTTTTTTTTTTTTTTGCCACTGTGGCCATTTCTATGGTTATGTCATGAATAAACATTGACTTAATTGTACAAACAGTTACACGAAATCCACTGTTTAATTGAAATCAGGATGGGAATTTTGACCTATATCATCATGTGTGCCTTTCTCTGTCTAATTTATGGATAACACTGATGTTTTATGTTGATTGGAGCACAGTAACTTTCACATTTATCACATATCAGATTGAATAGGATTATCTTGTCTTAGTTTTCAACCTCTTAATAAAATGCTTAATACCTATTCCCCTAATAGGGGAGATTGACTTTTATCTGCCCTTGTTTGAGTGTTGGAGGTTTTAGCTGACAAACAAAGGTACTTTTACCTTCTTTGCCTTAATTGCTGCCACAAGTAGAGGTCTATGTGTTCAAGTGCAAAAATGTTTCTGTTGCTGTAAGTTGTAACTGCTTTAACATTATATTCTGTAGCTTTTTTTTTTTTTTGAAAAATCTTCTATTCCTTCTAAATGGCAGCAATCAATAACAATTTCTTCATGTTATATATTTTGTTCTGAGTATTGCAGGTTATCTTTCCAGCACTTGATATCCGAGTCAAGAATGTCGCAGGAACCTATTCTCTTGAGCACAAAGGGGAAAATGATCTCTTCAGCCAGCTGTTTGCTCTGTTACAGCTGGACATTCAAAATGATGATAGTCTTCGAAGGGAACTCGCATCCTGTACAGGGGCCATTCAAACATGTCTCTCCCAACATATGTCCAAAGAAGAAGAGCAGGTCGGTACAATATCCCCATTTTAAAATCTCTTATGAAATTAATTGCATCACATCCAACTGAATGAAAAACAGTTTGTGCTCAGCCTCTTTATATTTATAGAATCAGTGGGTTCTTCTATTCATTCTATCACCATTCTATATTGAAAAGTAGTCCTAACCATGTGGGCAATGCTCTCACATTGTATTAAGGTTTGTTTTTTGTTTGGTTGAGACTCAAAAGTTCCTTAGCAAAGATCGTATTACATGGTTGTCCAACACCTTGCCCTTTTGACAGTGTTTGGGAGCTTGGAATCTCCTGTACTGCAAAGATTTTGAACTATACCGTTCCATTTTTTTCTTGACCTTAAAAAAAACAAGTAGAAGGAGAGAAATGGTGGCAGTGATGTAGTTGTCTTCTAGTTGTTACCTTTTCTCCCAACAATTTCCTTTCCCATCCTCTCTATTTTGTGGTCATTGCCAAGGGTACAGCAGAGTCCATAACCTATAGGTAAGGCCACACCTGAGAATTAACTTACTTTTCCAATTCCTAGTAAAGCTTGTCAAGTGCATCTAAGTTAATTGCATATGCCAACATGAGTGCTAGTAAAGGTGTCCAGCCTGGTTTTTCGAGTGGTCATATGGAAGAATGTAGCTGTAGCCTATTGCCTGTGACAGGGTCACGCAATTCTTGTTGTCATGCTGGGTTACTGAACCGAGGAATCTGATTAAGGGCCCGGGATGTTAATTTGGTACCATTTTACTTTTGTAGTTCAGAGGGGCTTCATTATAGTGTAGAAGCTTTGTTAAAGTTCTTTATAACAGTCTTGACAAAAGAACTTGTAAAAGCAGGTTATCGTACAAAACTGCATTGCATTAGCTAAGGTCCAAATGTTTCTGCTTCTCAATGTATGGATTATTACCATTCATTCCTACCTATGTCTGATCATCTGAAGTTGTTTCAGGTCTTTCCATTGCTTACGAAGAAATTTTCATATGAAGAGCAAGCTGATCTAGTGTGGCAGTTCTTATGTAACATTCCTGTAAATATGATGGCAGAGTTCCTCCCCTGGCTTTCGTCTTCGGTTTCATCTGATGAACATGAAGATATCCGTTGCTGCTTATGTAAAATAGTACCTGAAGAGAAACTCCTTCAGCAGGTTTTTATAATATCATGCTTATTACATTTTGTCATTGATTTGATCATGCATTAAATCTTAATTTTCAAATTTGGGAAGGTTGTCTTCGCGTGGATCGAAGGGAAAACAACGAGAAAAGTAACAGAGAATACCACCAAGCCTAATTCAGAAGCAACCTGTGATTGCAAGGATGCCTCCTCCATTGATCATGCAGATAACCATATTTCTTCACATGATGATTCTAAAGCTGGGAACAAAAAGTATGCAGAATCTATTGATGGTCAGGTTGAAAGGCATCCCATAGATGAGATTCTGTATTGGCACAATGCTATCCGTAAAGAGTTAATTGATATAGCAGAGGAGACAAGAAGGATGCAGCAATCTGGAAATTTCTCTGATATATCATCTTTCAATGCAAGGCTGCAGTTTATTGCAGATGTGTGCATCTTCCACAGGTACATAATTTTATATCTTGATCTATGAACATCTTATTGATGGAATCATGGGCTTGTTGTGTAATTATAGTAATGATCTTTTACTTAATTATTCAATATTACCTTTCTCTTAGTGTATTCAGGTTGGTATTTCTTGACTTATTGTGCCATTTGTTTGTTGATGTACAAGTATTCGGTGCTCCTTTGCATCAACCTACTTGTTATGTATGATTTCGGCTTATGTTTCTTGTTACATAGACATTTGGTGGATTTATTAATAGCCATCATCTTGTCTTTTTGAAGAGTATAACAGTGATAATCTACTAGTCTCTCTTAAATAACTAGATTCTGCAACTTTGCAGCACATCACAAAAATGGCACACTGACCCATAGTCACCATGACACCATGTCACCATAGCATAGGATTGTATGCTTAAACGCAATTACATAACTCCTGGATATCAAATTTAATACTGCATGAGTTGGGGATAAACCTATGTCTTCATTAACAAAGAAGTTCACTTTTATTACAAATGCTTGGATTTCCATCCAAAGTAGCCAGTGAGTGGTGATTACAAATGCTTGGGGAAGAAGTATGACCCGACATTCTGATTATCAAGTTTCTGTTGAGACATTTGCATTTGTAGCCTTTCTTTCTATATAGTTACAACCCACCTAGTCTATTTGTATAAAGAAGTCACCACAAGAAGCCACATCATCCTTTGACATCCTTGGATGGTACTTTAACGTTTCAGATTAGTCCATGGTTTTTCCAGCTTGCATTAGTTCTTTTTTTTTTTTGGCTATCAGATTAGTCATTTTCTCAGTTCGACATATTGCAATTGCAACTCCGCTATACACAGCCAACATCCTTCAACAATGCATGGGGTGTCATCTAGTTATTATTCATTTTGTTGTAAAGACAGAATTATACGTGGCATGTATTTACAGCATGGTAGTAGTAGCTTGTTGGGTATCGGACCATGTATTTCTTGATTACCTTTATGCTTTTCACTTGAAAGAACTAAATTCCTCTTTAGTTTCATCACATTCATTTTTCTGTGACCTACAGTATTGCCGAGGATCAGGTTGTGTTTCCTGCAGTTGATAGTGAGCTGTCCTTTGTGCATGAACATGCTGAAGAAGAGCGCCGGTTTAACAATTTTAGATGTTTAATTCAGCAAATCCAAATAGCAGGAGCAAAATCAACTGCACTAGACTTTTACTCTGAATTGTGTTCACATGCTGATCAGATAATGGAGACAATTGAGAAACACTTCTGTGATGAAGAAACCAAGGTTAGAAAGCCTCAATGTAGCTAGACTGCCTTAATTATTGCTATATTGGTTGTCTCATCTTCATCTTAACTTACTTAGGTGCTTCCTCAAGCTAGGATGCTTTTCTCTCCTGAGAAGCAAAGGGAACTTCTGTATAAAAGTTTATGTGTGATGCCACTGAAGTTGTTAGAACGTGTTCTCCCATGGTTAGTGTCCAAGCTGAGTGATGAGGAGGCATCTTCTTTTCTTGAAAATATGCGCTTGGCAGGTTACCCCTTTACTTTGATTTATTGTATGCTATAGTATAAATACATTTCGCTATGTGTAAAGAACTTCAAAATTCACTGAACTAAAACAATGCATATGAAACAGCACCATCATCGGAAACAGCACTGGTTACCCTTTTCTCTGGTTGGGCATGCAAAGCTCGTTCAGAGGACAAATCCAATTCTGGGGAGTACTTATGCTTAACATCTGGAGAAATGAGATGCCTATTGGATGAAGTTGATGGACTGGAAAAATGTCGGCCATTCTGTCCATGTGCTTCACGTAGCAATACAGATGCTTCTCTGCATCCGCAGACTGAAAATGGTTCTAGGCCAGGAAAGCGAGGAAATGATGCAGAATCTGTTCCTGGTACTAATGGAAGTGACTTGTCTCAGACTGATGACACTGAAGCACGTCCATGTAGCAAAAAACCTTGCTGTATTCCTGGGTTGAGAGTAGAAACTGGCAATCTTGCTATTAGTTCATCGCTGGCTTCTGCAAAGTCATTTCGCTCTCTATCATACAATTCTTCTGCTCCTTCATTATATTCAAGCCTTTTTTCTTGGGAGACAGATGCATCTTTATCTTGTTCAGATGGCATATCAAGGCCAATCGATACTATATTCAAATTTCATAAAGCAATTCGCAAGGACTTAGAGTACCTAGATGTTGAATCTGGAAAGCTCATTGATGGTGATGAGTCTTGTCTTCGCCAGTTCATTGGAAGATTCCGTTTATTGTGGGGTCTTTACAGGGCACACAGTAATGCTGAGGATGAAATTGTTTTTCCTGCTTTAGAATCAAGAGAGACATTGCACAATGTCAGTCACTCATACACTCTTGACCACAAGCAAGAAGAACAATTATTTGGAGATATATCTGATGCCCTTGCTGAGCTTTCGCAGCTACATGAGAGGTTGACCCACCCCCACATTGAAGTCAGTGAAGCAGAGAAAAACGATTTTAATTCCTCTGATGAGATTGATTGGACTAGAAAGTACAACGAGCTTGCCACAAAGCTTCAAGGAATGTGCAAGTCTATCCGGGCTGCATTGAGTAATCATGTCCATAGAGAAGAACTTGAGTTGTGGCCATTGTTTGATGAGCATTTTTCTGTGGAGGAACAGGATAAGCTTGTAGGTCGTATAATTGGTTCAACTGGTGCTGAGGTTCTCCAATCGATGCTACCCTGGGTTACTTCAGCACTTACTCAGGAAGAGCAGAACATGATGCTGGATACATGGAAACAGGCCACTAAGAATACAATGTTTGGCGAGTGGCTAAACGAGTGGTGGAAGGGAGCTCCGACATCATCTGATTCTTTAGAAGAGGCATCCTCTGCTCCAGAAGGTTAGTGCAGTTGGTTTCTAATCTTGTTGTCTTATTGCTACTCCCTCCGTTTCAGGTTATAAGACGTTTTGACTTTGGTCAAAGTCAAACTGCTTTAAGTTTGATCAAGTTTGTAGAAAAACATAATAATATTTTCAACTCAACACAAATTTATTATGAAAATATATTCAATTATTGATTTAATGAAACTAATTTGATATTGTAAATATTACTATATTTGTGTATAAACTTAGTCAAATTTGAAGTAGTTTGACTTTGATCAAAGTCAAAACGTCTTATAACCTGAAATGGAGGGAGTATTTGCAACTTGGATTGGGCCCTTCTTTCTAATATCACATATATTTGAATAGTTATGGTAAGCAAGCTTCATTACAATAACATTATAAATATCATGTTTTTTTAAAAAAATATCTATTAGTTGAGGCTCTACGTTGCTTGAATGAATTATACATACATATTGGGCTAGAGTTGGACCAAACCATTTAAAAAAAAACAACGAAGAATTGAAGCTATGGTTCAATATATCTTTGGCTCTTTGCTATGGTTCAAACTACGAAGAATTGAAGCTATAGCTAGCTAATTTCTAGGGCGCATTAGAATAAAAATTCAAGACAATTCATCAAGTGTTTCATTGCCCCTGATAGGCTATCCATATTTCAAACTCGTAGAGTGGGTCAGTGGGATGTAAAGTTATACTAGAGAAGCTTATCATAAACATGACTTATTGATGGCTGTTTAGTCTCGTTTCCCTTTTTTCGTTTGAAAATATTTTCAGTTGCCTTTTCTTTGCCCTTTTGTAGATAGTCATTTACAGGACAAGATTGACCAGAATGATCAGATGTTCAAGCCTGGATGGAAGGACATATTTCGAATGAACCAGAGTGAACTTGAGGCTGAGGTGCGAAAGGTTTCACGAGATCCTACACTTGACCCTAGGCGGAAGGCGTATCTTATCCAAAATCTCATGACCAGGTTTGTCATCTGAATATTTCAGCAATAACTTTTTTTACAGAAAAAAAATCTGATCATAATTATGTATATTTCAGTCGCTGGATAGCTGCTCAGCAGAAGCTACCAGAGCCAAAATCAGAAGAGTGTAGTGAAGGTGCCGGTATCCCTGGATGTGCTCCTTCATATCGAGACCAGGAGAAGCAAATATTTGGTTGTGAGCACTACAAAAGGAACTGCAAGCTTGTTGCTGCATGCTGCAACAAGCTGTTCACTTGCAGATTCTGCCATGATAAAATTAGTGATCATACGATGGAAAGGTAGAGTCTGTACTGCATCATTTTACTATTGTAGAATACTTATGTTGCCTGATCATACTAGAGTAAGTATACCTGATTTTGCTAGAAGTTGGCTACCCTATGTCTGAAAAAGAAGATAAACGTGTAGAAAATAGAGAGCTTGCAGTTAAATTTCATAGACATAAGCACAATGGTGTGTTTGATCATCTCCTTTATTGGTATCCTTTTAATATCTTTTCTCCCACACTAATATTCATATTTTTATGGCTTTGCCTGTTTAATGTGGCATAAAATAAGTTGTTCTAATATGCTCATGAGCTTCGATTATGCTCATCGATTGGTTATATTGAAATGAGTTGATGCAGATGAACAAAAACTTAGCTTGATAGGTAGCCATAGTTGTAGTGTTAAGATGGTGTAACAAGTAGAGATTCTGATTCAGCTGAAATGTTTGGTTCTGTTACCTTTCTGCTCTTCTAATTTTTACGGGGCATAACTCTGCTGCAATGTATAAAAACAATATAGAATGATGATAAAAAGCAATAAGAACTGGCAAGCCAGTTAGTATAATATCTGTTATGGCATATTGATGACTTATAGACCTTCCAATCATATCAGATAGTAAAATGTGCCAAACTTGTTTGCTACCTGTAGGAAAGCGACACAGGAGATGATGTGCATGGTATGCTTAAAAGTTCAACCTGTTGGTCCAAATTGTCAAACTCCATCTTGCAATGGGCTATCCATGGCAAAGTATTACTGTAACATCTGCAAATTTTTTGATGATGAAAGGTAATATTCCTCGACTACACTGACAGACTTATTAAATGTGCCTTAAGACGGAGTTTGTTGAGATATCTCTGGGTTGGCACTAAATAACTGCCGTGTTTTTCTATCTTCATTACAAACTAAAATATTGCTTCACTATTAGTCTCCTTATTATCTTTTTAGATATCTAAGTATCTCCATTGTTTTAAAACAGAAATGGTTCTCCAGCTTTGAACTTTTGACTGTTATTCTGTTGTACAATAAAATGTTAAGAACAAAAAATTTTAGACATAAGATAATACTTTCAAATATGCATCTCATGTCTTGAATGCCACCCCTTTAGGACACATGTTTTTTTCCCCAAGTTTAACTGTTAAATCCTTGAGAACATTCTGTGAAATTCTGTGTTCCCAATGGAAATGGGGCCTCAGTTTATATATTTTTTGGACAAATCATTTGGCAAAATTTCAAAGTTTTGAATCTTGAGATGTGTGAGAACTTCACAAAAACAATCAAACAGATGGAATAGTTAGGCTCATTCATTTTATTCAAAAATGAAATAGAACTAGTTAGAACAAATTTTGCCACATTGTGATTTGTTTTAAAAGAACAGATGGAATAGTTGTGCTCTTTTTTTTCCCTTTTTCTTTGTAGGTATGTTTCTTCCTTCTTAATTTAATGAAATGCAGCCCTCCTGCTTTCCGAGAAAAAAAAAAGAAACAGAAAGGCTTTTTTTTAACTGAAATTCATTTTTTAATATCCTTAAACAAATCATGTGTTCTTTAATGCTTGGCAACCTATCTTACAAAAACTTCCATGACTTTTTTGCTGTGTATGTGTGTGCGTTTCGGTGCTCCAGAGCACCTAAGTTGAGTAATTGGGTACTTCCAAAGCACAGGACAAATCTCAGTTTTTCATGTGCCTTTGTTATGTCTTCTCATTTACCATGAACACTGGCATTCAAAATCTGGATTGCAGCCATTCTGATTGGCACACCAATAGGGCTCTTCTAATGCTGGGACTTCTTTTTCAGGACTGTTTATCATTGCCCATTTTGTAATTTGTGCCGTCTTGGGAAAGGTCTTGGTGTTGATTTCTTCCATTGCATGAAGTGCAATTGCTGCCTTGGGATGAAATTAACAGAACACAAATGCCGGGAGAAAGGGCTAGAGACAAACTGTCCAATCTGCTGTGATTTCCTATTTACATCAAGCGCAGCAGTTAGAGCTCTTCCCTGTGGCCATTTCATGCATTCAGCTTGCTTTCAGGTGTGTTAAGGGCCTGTTCAGATTATAGCCAAAATAAACCTTACCAAATTAATTTTGGCAAGATGGCAATATTGCGAAAATTTTGGCAGGATTTCATATGTATTTACCAAATTTGGCAACAAACTAAACGTAGACATTTTTTTGGCAACTTTACCAAAAAAAATGGTATGGTTGAAAATGGTATCAAAGTGAACAGGCCCTAAATCTAGTTGGATCATGATGCAATTTGCTGACATTATCTTCAAATTGTCAATAATGAGTCTGACTAATTAATCAATTTATCAATTGCAGGCATACACTTGTAGTCACTACACTTGTCCTATCTGCTGCAAATCCTTGGGAGATATGGCGGTAAGCTACATCACTTTTACAATATTGTGGCTATTTTGTTTTTACAGTAATGACATGAGTTCTATGCTTGATTAGTTTGCATACTTTGGTGAAAGTGCTTATTTCTCCTTATGCAAATCTAGAGAGTATTTGCTAAGCTGCCTTCATGGAACAAGAAATTAGCACCATTATTATCATACTAATGGTATGCACCTTTTCTACAAAAAATAAAACAACAACATTGTTCTGTTTCTTAATATAATAAAGGATTTTTTTTTCTGCACTAGTCCTGATGACTCCTAAGGGCTATAGTTTACCAGTCCCTCAGTTATAAACTCGTTTCTTTATTGTGATTTGTGAGTTAGGGGGTGAGGGTGTTTTACTGTGAGTACCATCATTTGATGATTGTTTGCAGAATATTTTGCTTGCCTGCAGACAAAGAATAAAGGCCAAAAGAAAACTTTACAGTCTCTTTCATTTTTGTGAGAAACTGATCTTTGTTGTGTGGGGATATGTGAAACTAATCAAATACTGCTAGTTTCATTTTTTGTTGTTTGAATTTTAGCTGCAATTAGATGACTTAATGCGATATCTTGTCCTGTACATGTGATACCCTACAGTGTTCTGTCCAAATATTACGGAACTGTGATCCAGATTCATGATTTACTATGTTTCTTAACCTAGTCTGTTATAGGCTTCATGCTGCTGAGGGATCTTGAATATATTGCTTCTTGGATGATTTTTGTGATCTGTTTGGAGTTATCCAAACAATTTAGCTGTATCTCCTACAATATCTCATGCTATAATGAGTGCTATTGATGAGCAGTCTAGATTTGAAAACACGCTTATGAATCTTAACGAATATACATGTTCTTTCTTGTCGATATACAGGTGTACTTTGGCATGTTGGACGCCTTGCTGGCTGCTGAAGAGCTTCCTGAGGAATACCGTGATCGGTGTCAGGTATCCCAGATCTTCTATTCTTGGTTTTCGCTTTCACCCGCTGGGTTATTTATTCCTTTGTTGTTTTACTCATTCAGGATATACTTTGTAATGATTGTGAAAGAAAAGGGAGGTCTCGATTTCACTGGTTGTACCATAAATGCGGCTCCTGTGGTTCTTATAATACCAGAGTTATCAAGACCGATACAGCAGATTGTTCTACACCAAACTAGTGGGGAATTATTCTTTCTTCGTTTTTGGCATATGTAAATATAGACTTACAATACATCGTGTAGTTGTGTAGCATAGCTACCATATTTTTCATCCCTTAGCTAGTTCATTTTTGTCGAGCCTAGCTGCAATCTACTAGGTCTAGTGTAAGCGGTCAAAATGGACGCTACATGCACCTTCCTTTCTGCCCCCTGAAGCCCTTCGACGCATAAGTATACAGTATATGACCATAGATTGATCCGATTCAATATCTCATGATCCGTTTATGCCTGTATTCTTTCATCGTTCGACGCATTCAAAAATGCTGTTTTCCAGGGTTGTTCTCTTGCTTCTTGAACGTTTTACGTATATTCTAAAGGTAAGTCAGTCCCAACCCTTTCCCTTAATTTTTCTTGTGAAGTTGTATCGATTTTGTCGCTTGCATGGCTGACACCCCCAAAACCAGCCCATTATCAACTTGATCCCATCAACTGGTTCTACCACAAGTAGAAGTGGTCTAAGATGGCATGCGGCCCACTGCTGCCGGTTAGTCAGCCAGTTGCTTGGTGGTGTAGCATATTTAGCCCATTAGAATATTAGAGGTTATTCAGATTGATGCTATTTTCAACCATACCTATTTATTATTTTTAGCAAAATTACTAAAAAAATGTCTACGTTTAATTTATTGCCAAATTTAGTAAATACATAACAAATCCTGCCAAAATTTCGGCAATATTGTCATGCCAAAATTTTAGCAATGACAAAATTTGGTAAGGTTTATTTTGGCTACAATCTGAACAAGCTCTAGATCTGACAAGGATGTCTGGGAATAAGAATAAGTCTACTTTACCTCCATCATGTCTTGATCCTGATTGAATCGGCTCCCTCAATTGCGAAACCGGGTATAACATCTCTCCCTTTTTGAAAACCAGTGCAAACAACCTTCTTTGGTGGTTTAGGAAGTAGCTTATGTTGACGTGGCAAGTTGGTTGTCGTTGACTTGCTCAGCAGGTGGGACCCATATGCTAGTGACTTTCACCTAATCTCATCTTGTTCCTCACCTCTCCCCCCTTCTCTTTCCTATCTTCCCTCTTCTCCCACATGCGCCGATGGCCTCGCTAGGCACCGCGTTATCACACCCGACCACCCTCGTAAGCAGCTCCTTGGCCTCGTGTGGGACTGTAGCTGCTGTGGGCGGCAGGGGCGTCTTCCCCGTGTGGATGGCACGGCCTCCGTGGTGGAAGTGGCAGCATCTGTCATGTGGCGACGCTAGCCAAAGCCAACACGACCAATGGTGGAGGCGGCGGTGATGCTAGCGCTGGCGGCTGACCGAGAGGAGCTGGCGCGCCTTGATGTTGTTGTGTGGCTGTGCCGGTCAACCGTTGTGCCCGATGAGCATCTCATCTACGACACATGACCAGCTCCCCGTCTGGCATGCTCGATAGGGGGGGGGGGGGGGGGGGGGGATGCAGGACCTCGCGGCGAACACGGCGATGTTGCTCGCGTTTTAGCATGTGGTGGGACCGCGGCTACCGTGGGCAGCGAGGGTGTCCTCTTCCCCATGCGGATGGCCTGACATCCATTATGGAAGTAGCAGCGTTCGGCATGGTGGACATGTTGGTCAAAGAGGTGATGCGGTGATGCCGATCGATGCCAGCACTGGCGCACGGTCGACAGTGGAGGAGGTGGGGGCGCTGGCGGCCGACCGAGAGGAACGGGTGTGCCTCGACGCTGTCGCACGGCCGCGCCGATCACTTGCCATGCCCGACGAGCTCCCCGTCCACGACACATGACCAGCTCCCCATTCGACATGCTTAGTGGTGGTGGTGCGACGCAGGACCTCGTGGTGGACACATCAGCGATTGTCATGGGCGACGGGAGCATCCTCCTACCTGTGCGCATGGCGCGGTGTCCGGATCGGAGGTGTTGGCGCTGGCGGTTCACCGGGAGGAGCGGGCGTGCCTTGAGAAGCTCCTTGTCTCTTACTTCGTTGGCGCCGAAGCCCTCTCCTCACTCCTCCACGATGGCAATGGCTCCTCACTCCTCCACGGCGTCAATGCCATGCGCCGTGCGTGCTTGGGTTTCATGTCATAGGGTGTGGATGGCCAATGGCAGCACATGACATGTAGGACCAGCGGTGCAGATGACAAGGTAGCGAGGGAGGTTGTGGACTTGTGGTCACCGCCGACGGGATTTGTGTGGCCGGCCTCGGGGGAGGGATAGAAAAGAGAGGAGAGTCGCTGATATATGGGTCCTACTTTCTAGGTAAGCAAAAACTGCTTACCTAACCACTAAATAAGTTTTGCACCGATTTTTAAAGATAGGGGATGCCATATGCCCGGTTTTACAGTTGAGGGATGTGATTTGTCCAAGGACAATAGTTAAGGAAGGAAAAATAGATTTATTCCACGGGAATATATCTCGTGCTTACAAGTTTCCTATGTACAAACCGTGTACACCAACTAACAAATTTCACCGAAAGTACTAGAAAAGAAAAATTGTACATGTACTTTCAATAGTGTTACATTAATGTGTAAAGTTTTTACCTCAAATTCATTATATTTTAGCCGCAATGAAAAAAATAAATTTTGATATATTTAAGTGTGAATCTATCAATTTTGTCTTTTTTTTCTCCCTATATTTAATGAATTTGAAGGTGAGATTTTACGTGTAGATATAATACTACTAATATAAGAGTGTATATATACATTTTTTCAAGAGTTTTGTTGATATTTTGTGTATATGACACGAAAGACTTGTATTCTTATGGTACGTTTCCAGAATGTCAACTACAAATTTAGAGTGCACAGACTAGTGTATTTAGTGATAACTGATAAGTCTGGGCCATATTTTGAAGTGTACAAGACGTGCTTGCGTGTGCGTATTGTGTGTAGGGTGATGTCTTTGGTGTGTGTTTGCGCATCCAAATATAATCTCTCTAAAAAAAGTGAGGTGCGCGGATGGCTTAATGAGAAGGCAAAATTTGCTACAGGACACTTAAAAATCGTGTAATTGGCTGAGGGACACCGTAAAAACGTGACACTGCTGACGGACACTACAAAAATTATGTAATTGGCTGTAGGTCACTGAAGACATTATTTTATAATTTTCGGGCTAAAAGAGGGGAGAGAAATTTCAAAATGACCGGAATGCCCCTCTCTACTCCTAATTCCTTTAGTCTCGATGCAGCCGATATGTGAGCCCGCGCACAGTGTCCATGTTGTTGCATCACCACGAGCAGCTTCCCCACGGCCACCGGCGCAGAGCCACTGCCTCTCTCATCCTCCCGTCGCCTCCCACGGCAAACTCGCACCCCGCTGGCCCGACCCAAATCATCCGCCCCATCATGGCTGCCGCTACCTCCACCGCGTTGAGGCCGATGGCCGCTTTGTCATCTGTGTAGTGGGCGGCCTCTACTAGTAGCCCCAATGCAGACTCCGCCATGGCCGTGGGTGCCACCGTGACGGCCAGCGCGAGCGCTGGGATGGCGCCTGCCGGGACCATCGACGAGCGAGCTGGATTGCGCCTGCCGGGACCATCGAGCGATGCTGCCGGCACGGGTGATGTCAGGATCACCTCAAGAATTATGACGCCATGCATTAGCCCACAGTGATGTGACCTTCCTTGGTGTCTTCTCTTACCCCGTCCACGGACAAGACGGCGGCCAAGGCCTTGACGGCCATCCTGACCTTCCCGTGCTTCTCCGTCCCGTCTCCGGTAAGTAAGGGACGTGCTCCAGGACCACCGTGGCCGGGATCCTCACCGCGTCGATGCGCACGTCGGCGCCCGTCCCGCCCTTGGCGAAGAAGAGGAGGGCCGGCATGGCGGAATCACGATTAGCAGCAACTGCGGACGCGACGGATGCCCGCTTCCCTTTCTCCGACGGATCTTAGCGGCAAGAGAGCACACGGCCTTCTCCGCCACGCCCACATGTCGTCTGCATCGAGAAGAAAGGAAGGAGTAGGGGGGCATTCCTGTCATTTTGAAATTTATCTCCCTTTTTTTAGCCCGGAAATTATAAAATAATGTCTTTGGTGTTCTACAGCCAATTAACAACTTTTGTAGTGTCCATCGGTAGTGTCATATTTTTGTGGTATCCCTCAGCCAATTACACAATTTTTGAGTATCCTGTAGCAAATTTTGCCTAATGAGAAAGAGGATTTGGGGAGCTCACTTAATGGCTTAATATAATCGCCACAGTCGTTGCCACCCTGTGCTAGGGATTTGGGGACAAAGGGAAAAATTTAGTGGGGGGAGAGAGAAAGAGGACGGTCGTGCACATATTGCAGCCGTGCGGCATTGCTGACGTATCAAATTTCAACATGTTGGACAGCCACATGTGTATTTTAAGTCAAAACCGTTCACAACTCTGTTTTGGGGATCATCTATCCGGTTTATTTAGTTTGGGGTATAAAATATTAGGTTTTCGAGTCAAGGTGGTGATCCGATCAATCTCGATAGGTTAAGGGGGTAATTGGTACTGTATCTTTGTATTTTATAAAAAGAAGTGAACCAAACATGCAGTGCATTTTGAATAATGGTCATCTACTAATTTTGTTTTTCATAAACTATCAAATTTCTCACATTCAAATGCATGATAGTGCTTCTGCAACGAGGTTGCTCTAGCATAAGCAGCCTTATTTAATTTTTGGGTGGTGGTCAAGGTGGAATTCTGCAGTGACCCCTAAGCTATGCGAGTCATCTTGGTTACCTAGAATAGGCAATAGCGTCTTTCTCAGCGTTGCAACTTTATTGGAAATGTCATTTCTAAGGATATTTCCCTACCACATTCTTTTCTAGACGACTATCCTCTTGCGGTGGACCGCCACAAGATGACCATGTTGGCGCCTTGGTGGGCCAGTATGAGAGAGGGTGGATCCATTCTCTCTTGACCCCTCCCCCCCTCTCTCTCATCCTTTGATGTGTATAAAGCCAGTCAGGTGCGTCGGGTTGTCATGCTCCTGGTTTTTTCCCTTAGTGAACATCTTGTTGTAGGCATTAGGCATAGCTTGTGGTTTTCTTTCCTGATTATAGCCTCTCAGGGCTATGCTATAGTCTTGTTAGTTTTTTTCCATGCTATATCAATATGGAACATCACATTTTCTTGTTTGGTCGATTAAAAAAATAGTAAATTGTGGGAGGTGAGCCTAAGAGTGAGAAATTTTAGGGCCGGGCTACAGGCGTAATAAACAAAACCGTTAACAATTTTTTTTCCTGAAAACTCTCAGTTTGTTAATCATCAGATTGCATTGAGATTTGTTTAAGGGAGTAGGGAAATATTATTTTTTTGCGACATGTGGGTGCTGAGGGGTTTTCGAACCCACGATCTCGGGTGAAGGAGAGTGTGGGGCTAGTCAATCGGGCACACGTTTTTTAAGTTGATTTTATACCAGTTACGTATAAATTTTATATAGTGTAATTATGATTCAATTACACTATACTTATAGTTGAAAGATTTTATAAAAAAAAACTGAAAATGTATCCTATAGCCACTTCCTTTTCAACAACTCACACACTTTATTCTATTTCAATCTGGTTTGCACGATGCATCCTACAATCTGGTTTTAGGATGACAACTCACTGATCTGATTCTGACGCCCAAGGTGCATCTCATAAAGAATGTACTGATGGTGATGGAGCCAGTCCAACTGACATCGGAGTAGAGTTATATATATATGCTTCACCTATGTGGCTCCGTATCACCTCTAATTTGAAGGCAATGCTTGACCAAATATTTTAAGTAGCTTGAGATGACTAAAAGTTAACTAAGTCTGCTTTCTAGCACAGTGTAACTTGACCCAGCAGTAAACAAGATTGCAGTAGCACGTAGTTATCTTGACCTGGCCTGACTACAAAGTAATCCATTCTAGTATCGATTTCATGGTATGCTTGATGGGGGATGGGAATTCGGTGCTGTTCTGGGAGGATTGCTGGCTGCAGGGTTCCTCCATTCGGTCGCTGGCGCTGGCTATCTATGCAGCCGTCCCTGCTCGTCTCCGGAATCATCGCACGGTGGCCGAGGCAATGACTGACAGAAGATGAATCTAGGACATCAATTCGGCGTTGGGTATTCAAGCGATCCTGGAGTATTTCAAGCTTTGGGATTGCCTTCGGTCAGTGCAGTTTTCTGAAAAACCGGATTCTCTATCTCGGCAGTGGGAGACCTCAGGAGAATACTCTTCCCGCTCGGCTTATCGTACTCTCTTTTTGGGAAGAACTCGTCTCCAGCACAAGCCAATTTGGCAATCTTTGGCGCCCCCTCGCTGTCACTATTTCCTTTGGTTGGTAGCTCTTAACCGTTGCTGGACAGCGGACCGCCTCCGGAGCCGTGGTTTGTCGCACCCGGATCGATGTGTTCTGTGTGATCAATGCGAAGAGACGATTGATCATCTCTTGGTTGCATGCCCGGAGTCACAGCAACTGTGGTGGGTTGCGCTCAGAGCTATCGGGCATTCGGAGTGCTTACCGCTCAATGAACACTCTTTCTTCTCATGGTTGTGTGACTGTCATAAGAAGATGGTCAAGGAACATCGTTGAGGTTTCGACACCATCGCAACGTTGGTTGTATGGACGATCTGTAAGGAAAGAAACAATCGAGTCTTCAACCAGAAGAGTAGAACTTGGATGGAGGTTGCAAGGGTTATGACGGGTGAAGCGGAGCTGTGGCGGCTAGCTAGAGCTGCAATCCCTGTTTTGGTAGCCCATGTTAGTGGAGATGGGTCACAAAATTTAGTTGGAGATTAGGCTCCTTTGGTTTTTGGTTCTCCTCCTGTACCTGTCCCCTTCACTTTGTTTTTTTGCCCGCTTTGTACATACATTTATTTCTTCTTAACACAAAGATGTACTCCTTGCGTATTAAAAAAAAACAAAGTTATCCATATTGCCTCTCAGAGAAGTTTCGCTAATCTAAAGTTAAATTGACTACAACACTTGACGTGTTGACTTGTATGGTTATGCCCGTTAGGCACTGTCTGAAACATTTTTCTTTATTAATGTGGGAGAGCCAAATGTCCTGCATTTTCAACATTGTCTAAATTAATAACAACGTAAGCTTACTTCTTTTGGAATAAGGTATTGAAGAAAGTAAACGGAGTTACGGACAGCAAACCCTTTTTATGGAGAAAATAACTTGTAGTAAGTACCTCGCATGCATATGGAAGCGCACTTGCCTGAATTTAAACTTTTTTAGTGTAACTGAGTTATGCTTGAAGCATCCCTTCTTTTTCTTTTTCGATCTTGTTGGAAGCAATCCTAGTACAGCTTGGTCATGCGAATGTGCTGAATGTTGTCTATGCCGGATCGCCCCCCTCATTTTCCATTAATTACCAACACATAGCGTTAATAAAAATGTCGATGATAAGGCGGCAGTTACTGGCGATAAACCCAAAGTATATTGGTGCTGTGTGGTCCAGCAGACAACTTGCGAATTGTGATAGCAGCAGCAGGAGAGACACGGACTGAGACCTGTACTAAAACTGGGAAAAGGAACCACACTTACTGTGTACGTTCTGTGGCAGTCTTTGGTGCGCAAGTAATTGGAACTTCTCAAACCACACCTAGACGAGGAACTGGCAACGTCGGATGGTAAACCGTGCGCGTTTAGGTAACAACAGGAGTTCGTCCACCACGGTACCGCCGTGAAATGACATTCTAATCCCTACTACTTCCTTATAATAGTCGTGGTTTCAACTCCGTCACGAGCATGGGGCAGCTGCGCATGGTAACTCACTAATTACTCGCGCGACGACGCGACCCCCATCTCTTGCAGTCGCGCCCACGCGACGGAAGAACGAAATCCTTCTCCTCGCGCCGTTGCGCCTTCCGGCGGCCGGCCCAGCATATCGCGAGTCCGTGATGCACTGCAGTTGGCTCGTCCCGCGTACGCGGTGCACGTTGGCAGTTTCGGCGCACCGCACAGTCGCACACACGGACGCACGCCGGCACGCCGCTCCGCAGGACACCAACCAGATTACCAGAGCCATGCCGCCTGCCGATCGATTCGTTTAAAATAGCGTACGGTGTGAGAGGCCCGTACGCAGGAGGAAGCACCAAGGCCGCAAGCCCGCGATCGACAAGGTGAATCCTGAGCCCGTCTGGCTATGATCAAGCTGTCTTCTCTTCTGTCCTTGTCTGGCACTGCCGCGCTGGCATAGCCTATGCCTTTCCGGCTTTCCCCAATCCGCACGGGAAACTGTTTTAACAGCTCGAGTGGATGTCCACTCATTTATTGCATGTCATCTAAATGGTTATAAAAAAATTAAAAAAATATGAATAAGATAAATCAATATGTAATGTATCAATCCACAAACATGCAAGTTAAAATTCAACTTCTACAGATTGTAACAAAAATAACAAATAAAACTCAAATTACTATATGTATATTTATACTTAAATTTGTTATTTTTGTTACAACTTGTACAAGTAGAATTTTAACTTGCATGTTTGTAGAGTAATATATTACATATTAATCTATCTTATCAATTTTTTTGAAAATTTTTCACAACCATCTAGTTGACATGCAATAAACGGGTGGACATCCACTCGAGCTATTAGAATCCATCTCCCAATCCCCACCGATCGAATTGACTTTGGTGGCGGCAAAACTAACGATTCTAACCTGTCGTGGTTCCCTGAGTAGAGTTGACAGTTTAGAAAGAGCAAGTTTAATAGTATAGCCCATTAATAGCTCTAATTAATCTATGCCGATCTAATAGTCCATTCATACAATAGTTGCTTATTATACTATTAATATATGGTCCCACCTGTCATACACATATTGTGTCTTGGAGCTTGTGCTGCAGCTGGCTACAGATCTATAGCCCGCTACTCTTCTTTCTCATCTTTTATCTCATTAAAATATGTTTATAGCTGGCTAATAGTCTGCTATTATACCTGCTCTAAGAAACCATCACATGACATGAAGATCGGCATACAGCAGGCCGTACTGGTCCCACTTTCTTACTGCATCATTTATTTGCTTTAAAATAAACAATTCTAATATGACATATGATACATTCTAAATTTCTAATCCTATCTAGATGTATTAGGATATACTCTAATTTTTTGAAAGGACATCATATACTCTAATATATTTGTTTATTTAGTAGAAAGGGCATGTAACTTTATAGAAACGGTAACAACGAAAACAATAAATAAAGACATAAAAAAGGAGACGGAATAATCTGTTGTTCTACCTACTGCCAATCTCCATGGTTTACCAAATTTTCTTCGAGATAATGTTTTTTTTAACTAATATGGTAGTAATGGAGTATTTTTCTAAGGGTAGTTAGGGCGGCCCTGGAGGGGGGCGAGCAGTGCGGCTGCTCCCCCACACACACACACTCTTTCTCTCCCTGGCCCAACAGTAAGGCAGTCAGGCAAGCAGGCTGATGCGAGAAGCCCTAGCAACGCTCCGAATTCCTACGACGCCGATGCGATCATACGAGATTTTCGTCGCCGACGTTGTTTAGCGGCCACGCGGCATCGCGATCGGTGTTCATCCTGCATCGGCGGCGGCGGCGCGGCGCAACCGGCCAACCACGTCCGCGCGCGGCCGCGGTGCTTCACTGGTAGAGAAACCATCTTTGGTCGGTTGCCCAAAATCCACAATAATCCCGGTTTGAATAAGAACCGGGACTAAAAATGATCTTTAGTCCCGGTTGAAAAAGCTGACGTCACTTTTTGATCTTTAGTCCCGGTTGGTAACACTAACCGGGACTAAAGATCATTTTTAGTCCCGGTTCGAAAGAAGGCATGCTGTGTTAGACCCCTCTATGATCTTTAGTCCCGGTTGGTATTACCAACCGGGACTAAAAATCCAATTTTAATCCCGGTTGCTTATAACAACCGAGACAAAAGAAAAACAAAAAAAAATCGCGCCGCGCCTCCTCGAGAAGACCAACAGCCTTATCCTAATACCAACCGGGACTAAAAATCCAATTTTAATCCCGGTTGCTTATAACAACCGAGACAAAAGAAAAACAAAAAAAAATCGCGCCGCGCCTCCTCGAGAAGACCAACAGCCTTATCCTCTCATCCACTCATCTCTCCTCCTCTCCCTTATCTTCTCCCATCTTCTCCTCCCTTCTCATCTTCTCATCTCCTTCTTATCTTCTCCTCCCTTCCCGGCGGCGGCTGGGCGGCGGGCCGGCGGAGGGTGGCGGTGGCGCAGACGGTGCGTGCGGCAGAAGCGGCAGCGGCGGTGGATGCAGCCGCGGCAGCGGCTGGGCGGCGGGCCGGCGGAGGGCGGCGGCGGCGCAGGCGACGCGTGCGGCAGAAGCGGCCGCGGCGGGGGATGCAGCCGCGGCGGCGGCTGGGCGGCGGGCCGGCGGAGGGCGGCGGCGGCGCAGGCGGCGCGTGCGGCGGAAGCGGCCGCGGCGGCGGATGCGGCCGCGGCGGCGGATGCGGCCGCGGCGGCGGATGCGGCCGCGGCGGCGGCTGGGCGGCGGGCCGGTGGAGGGCGGCGGCGGCCGTGTGGCCGGTGGAGGGCGGCAGCGGCCGTGTGGCCCAAAATTTGTAATGTATTTGTTTTGATTATCTGTGATGTATTTGGATATGGTGGATTTGTAGATGATCGATTTGGGATTTGGAGATGATCTTTTGTTCTGTGATTTTGGGGATGATTTGGGGATTTTAGAGATGATCTTTTGTTCTATGATTTTGGGGATGATTTGGGGATATGGTGAAATCAATATTCAAAGTAAAAAACAATAAAAGAAAAAAGAAAATACTAACCGGATCTGGCTTCATTTTTAGTCCCGGTTGGTAACACCAACCGGGGTTAAAAATGGCTCCATCTTTAGTCCCGGTTGGTGTTACCAACCGCGACTAAAGATCGATTTTTAGTCCCGGGTATTTGAACCGGGACTAAAGATAGCGATCTTTAGTCCCGGATTCGTAGTCCCGGTTGAAAAACCGGGACTACAGGGGGGTTGCAAACCGGGAGTAAAAAACGTTTCTCCACCAGTGCTTGTTGCCCACTTGGCCACTTGCCCAGGCCATCGGCTGCAACTGCTGCTACCTGATAAACTGACTGATTAACTGATTTGTTAATCGCTTGATTATCAAGACTCAAACTACACAGAAGGTGTCCAGGTGATCAGGTGAGCAGGAAGAAAATTTATACTTCAATCGTTCTATCTGTTGGCTACTTTGGTTGTAGCTTGTTGCGATGACCAGTGCACCTTGCAAATGCCTACTTGCTATGTCCTATTAATTCAGTTGGGCCGGTGGTGTGTAATCAATTCGTTTGCGATTAACAAACTGGTAAGATTTTAAATTTAGCTTTGTAGTTTCGTAACTTAATTTATATAAGTTAAACCAATATAAGCAATGTTAGTTTTCTAAATGATCAGGTCATGTCGTCCATAAACTATTGGATGAAATTAATATTGATATCGTCCTCAACGACTTCGCATCTAAAAACATCCGAAAATTCTTTAAGGTAATATGAACAATGTTTTTACATAATTATTATTTATATAGATGCAATTTCAATGTTATCGGCAACAACTCATACGTATTGATTATTACTATAGGGCCTCTATGTTTAGTTTCGCACCGGGGCCCTAAAAATTCAGGACTGGCCCTGAGGGTAGTTAACATATTTTTAAATACCTGCTAGTATATGTGACCTATATAGGGGATGCAATTTGTAATTAACAGGAGTACAATAAATCATATGTCCATCTATTTTAAATCTCTAAAAAATTCTAACGGATAGAGTAAATTAGTATAATTGTAACTAGTATGGTGGCCCGTACAGATTGCGCGGCTAGCATCATTATATTTTCTCTCATATAATAGCATATATGTTTTCTCATTATATTATTCAAATATATTAAAATGACAACATAATTTTAAATTTTGCAATAACTTTACGAAACTACTAATGTGTAATATTCATATTGTATTTTATATGCGTATTACTCCCTCTGTTTTACAATGTAAGTCATTCTAATATTTCTCATATTCATATTGATGTTAATGAATCTAGACATATACTATCTCCGTTTTTAATACATGACGCCGTTGACTTTTTCTCACATGTTTGACCATTCGTCTTATTCAAAAAATTTACATAATTATAATTTATTTTGTTATGAATTGTTTTATCACTCATAGTACTTTAAGTGCGATATATATCTTATACATTTGCATAAAATTTTTGAATAAGACGAATGGTCAAACATATAAGAAAAAGTCAACGGTATCATCTATTAAAAAACGGAGGGAGTATATCTATCTAGATTCGTTAACATCAATATGAATGTAGAAAATGTTAGAATGACTTATACTGTAAAACGGAGGAAGTAGTTATTAATTATTTTTAATATCAAATTTTAGTTATTTGTAAATTATATATATTCCTATTTGGACTCTAGACTCGTCTTTTAATATTTCTTTTTTTTAATTCTGAATTTTTATTATTTCTAATTGTATTTCTATGTGGACTCTAAACTCATCTTTCAATATTCTTTAATTTTTAATTTCAAATTTCAGTTACTTCTAAATTGTATTCCTATATTGACTTTAAACTCTTCTTTCCATGTTTTTCTTAATTTCGAATTTTAGTTATTTGTAAATTGTATTTTTATACGGACTCTAAATACTACTTTTAATTTTATTATGTTTATTCCGAATTTGAGTTAGATTTAAATTCCTGTATGGACTCTATACTCTACTTCTAATATTCCTTATTTTTTTAATTCTGAAATTCTTTTTTTTCTTAATTGTATTTCTATATGGACTCTATATTCTACTTCTAATATTCCTTATTTTTAATTCCGAATTTCTGTTATTTTCTAATTGTATTTCTATATGGACTCTATACTCTACTTCTAATATTCCTTATTTTTAATTCCAAATTTCAGTTATTTCCTAATTGTATTTCTATATGGACTCTAGTCTCCTCTTCTAATATTCTTTATTTTTTAATTCCGAATTTCAACTATTTCTAAATTGTATTTCTATATGGACTCTAGTCTCCTCTTCTAATATTCCTTATTTTTTTAATTCCGAATTTCAGCTATTTCTAAATTATATTTCTATATGGACTCTATATTTTCTTTTTCTCCGATTAATGTGAGAATTTCTAGGCCATGAGAGCGAATGTGGAGGCTTCTTTTAATTCTGAATTTCTATTTTTTTTCTTAATTGTATTTCTATATGGACTCTATACTCTATTTCTAATATTCCTTATTTTTAATTCCGAATTTCAGTTATTTCCTAATTGTATTTCTATATGGACTCTATGCTCTACTTCTAATATTTCTTATTTTTAATTCCGAATTTCGGTTATTTCCTAATTGTATTTCTATATGGACTCTAGTCTACTCTTCTAATATTCCTTATTTTTTAATTCCGAATTTCAACTATTTCTAAATTGTATTTCTATATGGACTCTGCATTTTCTTCTTCTCCGATTAATGTGAGAATTTTTAGGCCATGAGAACGAACGTGGAGACTCTTTTTTCTATTTCTTTAATAATATAATAGATTAGGCTTATCCATCCATGCATGTTTTTTTGCGGTAACAGTAGCATATTCCCATCATCATCCCATGTTAAGCCCTGATTCATTCGTGGGTGTTTTGCTACGTGGTCCACGACGTATATATATATACCGAGAGCGTGCGTGAGCGGCGGCAAGAGCACCGGGCCCACATGGCAGTGGAACCACCAGTCTGACCAGCTCGCTAGGCTCTGCGCCGCATTTCCCTCTGTGGCTGTCGAACAGGCTCGTATGGGTCGCGTCGTACACCAAACGGAGACAGTGACATTATAGTATACTACGTGACGGAGAGTCGGAGAGAGACCCTACGTGACGTCACGGCGTGACACGTCGCGCCGTTTTGTCCAGCGAAACGGCGTGCCGTGATGGCACCAGAAACCACTTGCAAGGAACTAAGGAAGGGCACGTGCTGGCGATGAAAAGTCAGGTTTTTTAAAGTCCAAACTGATATTCCAACGTTCCAAAGCGTCGACCAATCTGAATGAATCGTTTTGGGCCACAACATGCCGCTGGATATCCCAATCATCTTAGCTAGCGGACCCATACTTATAATCATACTTTTTTTTTGTACTAAGAACATACACAATTTCATATGTGAACGCTAGGATTAATTCCTTATGAATGGATTCATGTACTAAGGTGTGACGAATCTACGACCATACTAACAGTGTATTCACTATTCAGAATACTTCACTAGTTTCAATCTATCGTGATAAGAGGATTTCTAGAAACATAATTTTTTAACTTCTACTCCCTCGTTTTCAGCACGTACGTTTTTCGAACGGATAAATGTTGTATTTTTAAGGGTTATATATATAGGAAATTTGTCTTAAAAATCATATTAATTTATTTTTATGTTTTTAAGCTAATACTTACTTTCTCCGTTCCAGAATGTAAGCATTTTTAGGTAGGCACGAGTACTAAGAAAGTAGGTAGAGATGATTGGAGAAGGATTGTGATTGGTGGAGAAGAAAAAGTAGGTGAAGAAAATGGTTGTGATTGGTTGAGAGAAGAGCGTATGTAGAGAAATAGCTTCGTTTTGAGACAAGTTACTGTGTTAGAAATAGCTATATTTTAGAACAGAGATAGTAATTAATCATGCGCTAATCCACTACTCTATTTGCTTGTCGAGGGAGAAGGATTCCTAATCCTTTAAAAGAACACAATCTGCCGCTTCGTTTTACGTGTTGGTTGGGAAATGTTCCTAACCTTTCACAACAAATGCATCCTTAGATTTTTTGGAGAGATACAAGTTAATTTGTAGTTCTTAATTGTCTCACGAAAGAGAGTAATACAAACGGATGTCCGTGTGTCTTTGAAAATACATATTTGACTAGTCTTTGCAGATTGGGATAAATTTGGCTATAATTAGTTTTATACCTTGAAAGTCTATATATGTTCCTGTGCTCACTTCGCTACTTTGATCACATGTGCACAAAGTACTTAATTTGTATTCATAGAATCGTCACATATTATGGGACTTTCGGGAAGATTGGCAACATGAGTGCACCTGCTGTGCTGCAACCGTGTAGCACGGCTGTCTTCAAGGCAGCCAGTCATCTTCAGTCACATTGCTGAACAACACCTATAATCTGTCTTCAAGGCAGCCAGTCATCTTCAGTCACATTGCTGAACAACACCTATAATCACGTTTGTAGTTTCTCAAAATCGAGAAATCTAATAAGCAAGATAGCAAGGACAAGGAGGACGATTTTTATGGATTCATACGGTGTGCACAACCGAATTGCTAGCCACCACAATTGAAACAAAGTTGTTCAACTCCACAAATCTTGCATCTAAAAATCAATAACCTCGGATGAAAAAAAAAACTTGTAAGTCTGCGTTCGTTGGTTGGGGATGAGAACTAATCCCTCCATGACACAAAACAGAACAACTCATTAGCGATTAATTAAGTATCAGTCCATTCTTTTTAAAAAATATATTAATATGATTTTTTTAAACAACTTTTATATAAAACATTTTGTAAAATGCACACCGTTTAGCAGTTTGAGAAGCGTGTGCAGAGAAAATGAGAGGGTGAGTTGGGAAAGGTGAGGTATAACACAATCTATTAATTCTTAAAACTACTGATAATTTACTTATGATAATCAACTTACTATAATTATCCTTTAAATTGAGAGAAAATGTTTGGAATTAATAAACTGTGAAAGACTTCTTTAGAAATAGAGAATGTTAGGACTTGGACATGAGGACATCTGCGTGTTGGTGACACAAATGGCCTATCTATCCATCGACCTCAAATACGTATGCATATACCTGAGATATGAAAGATTCCACCATTTCTATCTAAGGCCACACAAAACCCACGGAACAAGAACACTTACATGTGGGCCTCCTCCTTTAAACCTGGCTCCACAGGCCCGTGCGGTTTGCCTGTCGCTCTATCCATTTATTAGCAGCCTGTACGGCTGACACCTGGGCCCAGTACCGGCGCCGTCGCTTTAGGCATACCGAACGGGACTGAAAAAAGAAAAACGGATAGCCCTCCAGTAGTCCAGTTCCAGTCGGTCCGTGCGTGGCGCATGCCCCGTTACAGAAGATCCAAGCCTCCAATTTAAGGGCACGAAATGGCAGGAGCAACGCACACATACACAGGACATTGCTCACACACACAGGCACAGGACATTTGCTGCTACTCGATCGACCAGTCCAGGCACTGGCACATTTCATCCCATTTCTTTGTTGTATTTAATTCAGCGTAAAGTTTAGATTTTAATTAAAATTAAAAATAATATGACGAAAAAGTTGTATTTGTATGACAGATTGATGTGATAAAAAAGTATTAAAGTTTGGATCCAAACTTTGGATCTAAACACAGTCTTTTTTCATTTAAAGCCCAAGGACGTCGTGTGAGGCTGACCAATCATATGGGCTCGTGCTTCGATGGCGGTTTGTACTGCCACACCTGCCTCTCCCTCAATGTGACCGCGTTGTTTGAATTTGATGCTGGTGATTGGGGACACACGCACTCGATCTTGTGAACAGTAGTACTATGACCGTATGCTACCCATATCCAGATCTTTTCTCCAGTTTTCATCATCTGATTTGCGATCGGGTTGCGTCCGAGAGATACAACAGGTTAGAAAAATCTACAGTTGGACTAGCCTTTTCGAGCTTCCAACGATGATAACGTCGCGTCATGGTTGTCCCACGTTAGCCCCAACAGGTGGCGGGGGCCAACGAATCCCAAAACGACCCAACCACCAATTCCCACAAGTACCCGAAGCCTAACCCAACCACGGCTATAACTACGGGCCACCGTGTGTACCACCCCCCCACGAACACACGCATAAACATGGATCAAACCTATGTCAAGTTCAAACAGATCGAACACACAAATATGGAAAAAAAAAACAAAGGGCAAAGCGATCGAAGAACCGGGAAAAGCTACAGCTCGTGCCGCGCTGCATTGAGCAGATGATCACCAAACCATGTAACCTGGGAGATGGAAGAGAGATCGAGTACAGTGCAAGGCATGGCAGCCTTTTGATGGATTAGGACTAGATTACAAGAATACAAGCACACATGCGCTCCACTGTGCATAAATACATCAGCTGGGAACCAAAGCACTGATCGATCAGATCTTTTTTTCGTAGGAGGAGAAAGTTCAAAAGATGGGACATTGCAAGCACAGAACAGGTACCTATCATCAACTCGACGCACTAAACCTAGTTACATTTTTCTTTTCAATTCATAAAGCTAGGAGGATGTGATGAAGAAAGTGTGGAGCTGACTGGCCGGCCGGCCGGCCAGCCGGAGCTGGTGCTGGGGTGGTGGTGCTAGTCGTCGGGGACCTTGTAGGCGTCGGCGGTGATCTCGGTCAGCCACAGCCCCGGGAACAGCGACTGCACGAGACAGTTGCTAGTGTTATTATTAGCTGGATCATTAGTGGTATTATTCTCGCGCTCGCGAACAAGAATTGATTAGAGTATTAAGCGGAGGCTGAAAGCATATCGAGGAGAGCAATAAAATATGGGGTTCTTTTTTCTCTAATGAGGGTGATTAGGAGATTAGGAGGGGGGTGAGGGGTAGAATGGGGAATTGGGCTTACATCGAGCTGCCGCTGGACGACGCGAGGCCGTTTCCGAGGCCGCCGCCGCGGCCGGCCGCCGGTCAGGGCGTAGATGTCCTCCTCGATCTCCTCCGCCGCGAGTGCCACCGCGAACGGCGGTCGCTCGCCGCCACCCCGTGTGGTGTCCGCTCGTCTCGCCCACGCCGTCGTGGGCGACGCCGCCGTGCTACCGCGGGCCGAGGGACGGCGCTTCCGCTCTCTAAGGTTCCACGGCCTGGCCGCCGCCGCCGCCGCCGCCACAGATGTATCAGGTGGAGGAGGCGGAGGCGGTGGGAGCGGCGCCGGTGCCGGAGGCGTCTCGGGCTCCGGTGACCGAGGCTGCGGCTTCAGTTGAGGAAGGTGGAGGCGGTCGGCGACGTCCTTGATGTGGCCCATGAGCTTCGCTCGTAGATCCTCTAGCCCGCCGTCGTAAGCCTCCACCACCTCCTCCTCATCTACGGCGCCGGCGTCGGTGGTGGTGCCGCCCCGTCGGTGGGACGACGACGAGGAGGAGCGGCGCCGATCGCGGGCGGGCCTAGCGCCGCCTCCGCCTCCTCCGGTGACTGCCGGCAGGGACGGCACGCGGTGGGAACGAGGCGTCGGGGTGGGCACCCACGGCTTCAGGTGGTGCGCCGTCGGCGGCTTCGCCCTCGGATCCGCGGTCGCCGCCATGGTCGTCCACAAACCCCACGGTCGGCGCGCGGCAGGCCGCCCACCGCGGCTCCTGCGGACTCACAGGCGCAGCCTACGTAACAACCCGGCACGCAGCCGTGTCGCCGTCGAGACGGCGGCGTCGGCGGCGGCGGCGGCGGAGACAAGTAAGAGGGAGTCAGGCGAGGCGTGGGTTGAGAACGTGGTAGACAAAACACAGGAGAGAGAGAGAGAGAAAGAAAGAGAGACGGGTCGGGTCCGCGTCTCGTCGCGTTTTGTGAAGGAATGCGTCGCGAGAGGAGGGCAGTTCGGGTAATTCTTTCCTCGCGGGGGGGGGGGGGGGGGGGGGGGGGGAGGGGGTACGACACGCGCGTCGGGGTCTCTGGGTGTAGCGAATCGCCGGCGGAGGGGGCCCAACATGCAGCGACGCGAGGGTCCGCGTGCGAGTAGCAGCGAGGCGAGGCCCCCCGGTGGATTTTCGTCTGGGAATTTCCGTGCGGGGCCAGGAGGTCAGTAAAAACGAAGCACACGGTGGACCTGGAATTTCCGGCGGTGCGGTGGTGGATGTGCGGTGCGCCGTGCGGCACACTGCCGTCTGTCTGGCTCACCCCGCCCTCGGACCGGGCCCACCACACAGTGGCTCTCCGTGTGTGGCCCCCACGGTGAAAAGCTCCTGCTCTGCCGTCTCTCTGCTTCGTCTGCGTGGTTGGTTGCACGGCAACACGTAACCACCTCGTATAAGTCGCTGCAGCACCCAACTTTTGTGCAGTGGCCTAGCTAGCACGCTCCAGCTAGATGGACACTAGTACTAGGAGTTTAGTATGTTTACCCTAGTATAGGAGTGGAGTACTACAGTACTCAGTACTCCATTCGAGCATGTGCAAGGTGCTATGTACGTAACCAGGTGGGGGCGAGGAGTTTGCGACGGGTACGGAAAGATTAATGTTGATCTCGCAAAAATTGCCGTATGCAAATTACGCGAAAGGTTACCAGCGGCGAAGTGCATGGGAGGAAAACGGGAGAGCGAGCTGAGCTACTAGCTAGGAACGGCGCTGTCACGTTGGTGTAAAGCCTCAACTAACTAGCAAGCACCCTGCAAAAGCTTTGCTTGTCTGATGATCAACAATAGTGTGGAACGTGATGGCGCGCCAAGTGTGTTATTTGTTGGGAGCTGAAGGGAATTGTAAAATTATGTGGATTATATCGTCGTGTCATCTTGTTAAGTGCTTCTTGGTTATAAAATAAAAAAAGCGAACGATCTAGATAGCTTGAAAGTTTAGCTTGTCATCAGCCTACACCGCTAGCGGCGAGTACTATAACTATAGGAGCAAATATGCGATTGTACAAGTTTTTTTTTTTAAAAAAAAAACGACTTCGCAAGCTTTTATATTGTACTACTATATCATATATCCATTGACATTTTGTCCATTGATACATCATACATGAGCAACACACAATCTTTGTTGATTATTTCGTCCTACGGTACGTCTGATTAAGCCCAGAGCAAAGCAACAAGCCCAAAGTAGACATGCTATTAATGAACTTGATAAGACAACAGAACCGTCCTATACTTCTATATATAGTCTCCGATAGTAAAACGAGAAAATGAATCATCAGACGGATATCATAACCATCGACATCAAGAGCTTGTCAGATTATAGCTAAAATAAATCTTATCAAATTTTGACAATGTATTAAATTTGGCAACAAACTAAACTAAACGTAGACATTTTTTTACAACTTTATCCAAAAATAATATAGTTTAAAATAGTATCAAAGTAAACAGTCACTAACATATCAGCAGCAAGCTAGTACTACTAGCAACTCCTCCATCGGATTCGGGAGGCATCTCCCTTTCAGTCAGCCTAGCACAACAGGATAATTCTCTGTGCCGCAGGTTATGATCATCAAGAGCTAGCCAGCCCAATCAACGTCGCATTTGCCACAAATTAAACGCCAAGCACGACCTAACCCCGGCCGAGGAATTGTAGTCGTAGTACGTCCTTCTTAATTCTTCCGGGGCGGCATCAGTACGTGCGTGTACAAGTCGCTCGTCAGGCCGTCAGCGTCAGATTGCGTATGTTACGTCAAGGCTCGAGCCTCGAGACCAACCACCACATCCCAGGCACAGCATATATGCATCGCAGTCTCGCAGACGATCGATGGAGAACGCCAAAGGGTGATCGATCATCGATGGATGGAGGCGTTGTCGCCGGTAAGATTTTGCAAGGTTCACGTCGTTTCTCATGGCTGGCGTCAAACTTCGATCTGGTTTAATTTGCCTCTCGCTAGCCGGGTTTCTCTAGCTGCAGTTGCGGCTGGTGGCTTGGATTTGCACGGTTGATATGGACACCTTCTTCTCGCTGCTTTGGTTGCAAGAGTAACCGTGCCGTACGTGGACCGTGAGTGGTGCATGGATTGGAGTGCTAGCTAGATGTTGTTTGCAGACAGAGGATGCACCTGCACGTGGTTCCTTCGAAAAGCCCACGGTCGACATGCGGTCACGCACGCTGGGGGAAGCATCGCGCATATGGCCGGGGAGAACGATGTGGAGTTCGTTATTTTCGATCGTACCTCGAAGACTCGTCTATCATTATTTTTTGTTCAAAAGAAAATCTATCAATAAGATGTAATTATAAATTTGATTTCTATCTTATCAAACAACAGATTTAACTTACTATCACAAATTTGTAAAAAAAAAAAGAGAGCAAGTATTGATCTAGTATCTTATCAATATTTATATCTTTGTAGACTACATTCCTTAAAGACAAATAGACTTTCCCTGCATAAACAATACTCCCTCCATCTATTTTTGATAGTCATATTTTCAAATCTGAAAAGTTTATTTTTGATAGGCATATTTCAATTCAATAACCTATGCTCTTAATGACTTTCTCGGATTTAATGCATAACTCTCCATTCCTCCACATAAGATTGGCTACATGGGTATCGAGAAATATAAATATTAATGAATCGCTTGTTTACGAGAAAATACTAATAGCATGTTTAAATGGATGATAAATACAATTACTTATCCTTGGTCTGTGTGCCAAAATGAAATATAACTATTAAAAATAGATGGAGAGAGTATAGAACACCTTTGTCACGGTGTGCAATCGAAACAGACCAAATTAACGCGACTATAAGTATCGCGCTTATATAGTAGTAGCAGCACATTATATACTACACTTGAATCTCATACATACACGCCAAAACAATTTCTTTGTTAAAAAAACTCGGTATAACTTTAGACTGTTTTGTGTACTAAGAAAATGGTTTTTTTTTGGAGATATTATCCGAGGAGAGAGATTCCTCACCTGAATCTTCCATTCAAAATAGAAGTAAACATTAGGTTACAAGGTTATATGAGGTCGGGCACAGCCAGCAGCATGCTATTACAGATCATCAGAATTTAGGGAGCGGGATAAAACATATTTTCAAGCTAAAACAACAATTCTAGACGTCCACTGAAGTCGCATGCTTATCAGGTTTTCGATCTATCTCACTTCATTCTACAGCAATGTATCCCAAGAAGAGTCTATCTAAAAGAGGTTGTACAAACGTCTTGTGAGGAGCGCATCACCTTGCGCCCGAATGATTCTTATTCCCAAACCTCCTTGCTGTTTAGGGCGATAAACTTTTTTTTTAACGACATGCACAAAACAGTGCGTCCTTTACTGTTTAGGGCGATAAACTTTTTTTTAACGATTTAAACAAAACAGTGCGAAGTTCATATTGATAGAATAGAAAAAAATTACAATATTATAAGCCGTAACCAGGAAAAGGACTCCATGCAACAAGGCAGCGTGCTCCAGAACACTAGTCATCTCCTGATCAGGAAGTATCTTCGGCGTTTTGTATTCCGGGGCTGGCTAGAGTTCGTTCGCGTCTGTGGAATGCATGGTCGCTTTGATTCCGAAATGCGAACGTACGCTGCGGGTAGCAACGGGCATCCGTTGAGAGGCCGAAGCGTCATACCCAAACCCAGCTCTCGATCGGTTCATCTCCTAATTGAATCTCCTCAAATCCTCCTTTAATAGTCGCTGGCTCTGGTGGTTCGGTGTCACTGTCACCTCTCCCCAATCCCATCGCTTCGGCCTCCCTGAATTTGTCATGATGGCAGATACTGGCGACCAGCACGGTCCAGTGATCGGCATCGACCTCGGCACGGCGTGCTCGTGCGTGGCCGTGTGGCAGCACGGCTGCGCGGAGATCGTGACCAACGCCGTCGTACGTCGCGTTCACCGACACGGAGAGGCTCGTCGGCGACGCGGCCAAGAGCCAGGCCTCCAGGAACCCCACCAACACCGTCTTCGGTGAGTCCGTTGTCGTATCGCCCCTTCTCCGTCTTTTTGCGTATCGTCTCGTACTCTTTCGACCGGCCCTGACATTCAACTGCATGCCGTCTACTAGCTACGAAGCGATTGATGGGGAGAAGATTCAGTGACGCGTCCGTGCAGGACGGCCTGAAGCTGTGGCCGTTCAAGGTTGTCCCGGGCCGTGGCGACAAGCCGATGGTTGCCGCGAGCTACAAGGGCAAGCAGAAGCTGCTCGCCGCGGAGGAGGTCGCGTCCATGCTTCTCTCCAAGATGAAGGCAGAGGCCGAGGCCTACATCGGGGGGCCAGTCAAGAACGCCGTGGTCACGGTGCCCGCGTCGTTCGACGTCCTCCAGCGCTGGGCCACCAAGCACGCGTGCGCCGTCGCAGGGCTCGACGTCCTCGGCGTCATCCACGAGCCCACGGCCGCCGCCGTCGCCTTTGGCATCCACGAAATCGCGGGCGACAAGAATGTGCTCGTGTTTGATCTTGGAGGCGGTCATACCAGCGTGTCACTCCTCGCCGTCGCGTCCGGCAAGGTCGCCGTCAGGGCGACCGCCGGCGACCCCCACCTTGGCGGCGAGGATTTCAACAGCCGCATGGTCGAACACTTCGTCGCTCAGTTCAAGGCAGAGCACAAGAAAGACGTCGGTCGCAACGCGAGGGCTATGGTGAGGCTCAGGGCGGCGTGCGAGCAGGCGAAGAGGACGCTCTCGTCGGCGACCTGGGCCGCCATTGAGCTCGAACGTTTGCACGATGGCGCAGACTTCTACTCCACCATTACGCGCGACCAGTTCGACGAACTCAACCTGGACCTGTTCTGCAAGTGCTTGGATCCCATCAAAAATTGCCTCACGGCCGCCAAGATGGACAGGAGCAGCGTGGACGACGTCGTCCTCGTCGGCGGATCAACCCGAATCCCTCGCGTGCGCCGTCTGATTCAGGACCTGTTCGACGGGAAGGAGCTCCGCAAGGACATCAGCCCTGACGAGGCGGCGGCGTGCGGTGCTGCCACCATGGCCAGTCTCGGCAGCGACGACAGCTTGGTGGACCTGTTCCTATTCGACGCCATGCCGCACTCACTCGGCGTGGCGGCGGCCGGAGGCGCCATGGCAGTGATGATACCAAAGAACACCCCGATTCCCGTCATGGCGAGGGAGAAGACTATCTCCATCCAGCCCAATCACAAGAAAGGTGTTGTTATCTCAATTTTCGAAGGAGAGAGGCCACAAGCAAGTGAGAACACTCTCCTCTGCGAGATCGAACTTCCGGGGGCTCACAACAAAGCAAAGCCCGGAGTGAAGCTCTCTGTGTCTGTGTGCTTCAGCATCGATGCCGACGGCATCTTGACTGTCTCTGCGAGGGACAAGGTGAACGGGCATAAGAACCAGATGAGGGTCATGGAGCAGAGTCAGCTGAGCAAGAAGGAGATCGAGAGGATGACTATGGAGGCGAAGGAGTACATGGCAGCGGATGAGGAGAAGAAGGAGAGGATCAAGGCGAAGAATTTGCTCGAGGAATTCTTGTACAATAAGCGCCGTGCCATCGAGGACGAGAGGAAAAAGGTGGACGACGCCCTTTCTGCCGTTGAAGAGATGATTCAGAAGGTGCACAGCGATCATGTTTCCACCGCTAGAGAGCTTAGCGAGGCTCTGAAGAAGCTCTTGATAGAATGCTCTAGCTCCACCATTGCTGGAAAGCAAGAATGATGCCTAACGTTCGCTTCAGATTTATATGCCAGCTAGTTCAATTAGCTTTTGGAATCAGCAACTGTTTCTCCTAATCTGTTAATGACTTTTTTAACCACTAGATCAACAACTAACAATTTGCGTGTTTTGTACTTTTCTCGCGGGATGAAACAATCTCTTAACATAAAACGAGGATGGTAGCTTATACAATTCACACAAAAAAATGTTTTTAGATTATGCACTTAATGTTTGATTTCAGAGTAATTGTTGACCAAACTCTATAATACTCCATCCGTCCCATTTTAAGTGCAACCAACTTTGATCGTCCGTCTTATTTGAATTTTTTTACAATTAGTATTTTTATTATTATGAGATGATAAAATATAAATAGTACTTTATGTATCACTTATGTTTTTAATTTTTTTTCAAAAGAATTTTAAATAAGACGGATGATTGAAGTTGTGCATGGAAGATCATGCCTTTATCCTCGCATGGAAAAAAATTGAGCAAATGTACAAAATGCACCAATAAAGGTTGTTTATGGAAAGAAAAAAAATTAATGTCTCAGAAACAACCTATCTACAAGAACTAGCAATATACAGGAAAAGAAAATGAAGTTGACCAAGAAAATTAATAATTTAAGTAAATTGCATTGGTAGTACACAAACTTGTTAGGTGGGTGCAACTTAATACATAAACTTATGAAATGCTTGTTTCGATACAAGAACTTGACTAGTTCATGCGAACGAGGACCAAAATAGCTTGGCAATGTTAATTTTACGAAGTTGATGTTGATTAGTATGTGACGTGCATACGTATAGTGAGTGTACATAAAACATGCAATATTTATAAATGTGGTATCTACTTTATCCTTCATCATGGAAGCGATGAATTTCACATATTTCTAACCCTTATATCATTGTTGGGTTTTTTTTATCTTTTTCTACAATCACTATATCCATTCTATTTTTATTCTATTTTTATTGAAGAGGTGTATGTCTATAGTAAAGTCTATAGTAAACCTTCTAAGATATATGTTTACATGGCATCCTAATGAGCCCCTAAATTAATAAGATTAGCTATGTTGTGTCTTTTTTGTATTTTTCTCCGCACACACCAAACAAGTTCATACAAAAAAACGAGCATTTTACAAGTTTCTGCACTAGATTACCCCCACCTAACAAGTTTATGTACCGGCGATACAATTTACTCTAATAATTTTTAGTGTGCCCCACGAGAAGAGAAGAATTTTGAGGGTTTACCTAGTTGTACAATACACTGAAGATATGAACCTGTACTACTGGTATCCTATATCTATTGAAAGGAGCACCTTTAATAATATGATCTTCAAAGATATATGTTACTGATGAACTTTGTTAATATGTACCCTTCCATTCTAAAATATAATAACTTTCAGCTATCAAAAATATGAATATTTTAGACGGGGGTAATATTATGCTTACTACGCATCATCACATGTCTCAATAAATTGATCGTTGGCAAAATCGGTTAGTCGTCCTTATTCTTATTCCACGGTTGATTACCTGAACTAACCTGTCAAATAAAATTCCCAAAAGAAAACCATGTCAAACGAAACCGACCCGAGTAATAATTGGTCAAAACATAAAACATCCAAACACAGTGCAAACTAGGAGTAGCAGATCAGCACAAGCCTCGAAACGTACCGATGGTTCCGTCGAGAAGGCGACCCAAGTCGCCAAATTTTGCCCCATTATTGACTAGTGACAACTCCCCCCGGACGCCAAAGGCCCAAACCTCCGCAAAGAAGGCGCACGGAACCATGGGCGCGGCCTGGGGGCCCCCCGGCGCCCGCCCCGCCTGCCTACCTCGAGCGCGCGGCGACGCATGTGATGGCGGCGGCTCCGACCCGACGACGGCAACTTGCAAAGCCCTCGTGATGTCACCCGCGCCACGCCCCCGTTTCCTCCGCGACCCCCGCGCGCGGCAGCCGCGCGCACCCGACGTGGGGAGGAAAGGGAACGCGACGCCGCCCCGCCCACCACTGGACGGATGGATGGGTGGATTTCCCATCCGCCGGCGCGTCCCAATCTCACGCGCGCGACAGGGAGGCACCGCACCGAAGGCGAGTCTCCGAAGCCCCAAGCTCCAAAACAAAACAAGAAAAAGAAAATTGGAAACAACCCCGCGGGATAATACATGAATCTCCCGGGGGTCCAGATGCAAAAAAGAGACTCGCCTTTCCCCGTTTTCAAAACTGACCCCTCTTCTCTTTCTCTCCTCCCTCATCCTCTCCTCTCTGTGTTTCTCTCGTTCCTCGCTTCCTTCGCTTCGCCCCCCTTCTGGCCTCCTTCCTCGCGCGGCCGCTCCCTCCCATGGTCCTCATGGCCGCCGTCGACGACCACGACCGCCACCGAGCCGGCAATTCGTCGTCTCCTTCGGAGGATTCCCCGGCTCCGGCTCCCGCTCCGCCGCAGCCGTCGCGCACGCGGCTCCACAGCTTCTCGTTCCCCACCCTCAGCTGGGGCACCCACCGCCTCCTCCGCTGCTCCAAGAACCCCGCCTCGTTGCCCCCTCCCGCGGCGCCGGACACCCCGTCGCCGGACAAGGAGAAGGCGGCCCACCGCCCCACCGACGGCGTGGGCGGCGGCGGTTCGCCTCAGCGGGGTCCGCAGCGGCCGTGGAACCTCCGCACCCGCCGCTCCGCCACCGCCGCGCCGCGTCCGGAGGGATCGGACGACGCGGCCGATGCCGCGCCGGAGCGAGCGCCGCCGCCGCCGCTGGCGGCGACCAAGAAGCGGGTGTTCTCCATCGTGCTGTCCAAGGAGGAGATCGCCCAGGACTTCAAGGCGATCCGCGGGACTCGCCCCCCGCGCCGGCCCAAGAAGCGCCCCCGCACCGTGCAACGCCAGCTCGACGTAAGGATTCAACCTATGGGTTTGTAAATTTGCAAAATTTTGGGCATCCAAGTTCGGTGTTTGATTCAATTTCCTTCTTTTTTGGGAATTGCAGTTGCTGTACCCTGGATTGTGCCTAGCGGACCTGACGCCGGAGACATACAAGATTGAAGAGGTAAGGGGTCGTTCGATGTGTTCGTGTGGTTGGGTTCTTTTCTTTCGTTCGCTCTGATTTCTGAATTCTGAACGTGTGTTTTGGTATTGCAGAGGTGATTGGTGTTATTTGTGAAAGCTCCAATGGGAGGGGATTTTCAGATGTTCTGATATCTTTTCTCTTCAGATGTTCTGATCGTTTTCCTTTTGTTATGTGATCATGGGCTAACAAGGTTGCTTCAGAACCGTAATGTTCTGGACGGGTTAGGGGAAGTTTAGTTGGGAATCTCCTCTAATTATGTATTGGATGTGGTTGTTGAGGAGTTTAGGTTGTGGAAATTGATTATTGGGCTTGTAGGATTGTTAATTGTATAAAGTGTAATCATCTGTACATTGTACTATTAATCTATGAAGAATTTTCGTTATTACGAAACTATGAGAAAGTTATTTAATATTGCTTCTTCTTGTTTTTCGGCGAGCCGTATTGCTTCTTGTTTTAGCATGTTCCCCTAGTAATAATAGTGTTTTTGTGCATTTTCTTTTGCTTGTTGATGGTTGCTTGCTCGGTAAATTGTCCTAGTAAACATGAAAATATTGTTCCATTGCATGCATCTGAAGAAGCTGCTTTGACTTCAATACAATAATTCGTGCATTGTTCTTTTCAGTTAACAGGGGAAGCTCATGCATAGTTTTGCTTTATTATGCCAAATTCTGGCTTGTTGTGAAAAAGAGAAACTCTGCTTAAGTCTAGTTTGCTTTTATATTGTTAACGCTGATGCATCCTGTGGAGTGTTGATTTCCTTTCCTTTTACGTTCTAATATTGAGATTATATTGTTATGCATTTGGTGCTTGTTTGGAAGTTTTTATTCCTACTGGTTCACTGTATTGTTTCAGTTCAAGACTTCTAGAACACAAGCATCTGTACGGACTTATTCTTTATATATCTACTTGCTACTCAAGGTCGATATCTGCTTTGTGTAAAATGCTTGTTATCTTGGCGTGTTGTGGACAAAGCTAAAATTTCTATAAAAAAAAGGTTCCAAAACGTTTTATTGGGTGATGAGTTCATGTAAACTTATCCTGATACCCTTGTTTCTGTAGTTATGTGATGTTACATGTACAGCAATTTCGTTTATAATCTTTTTCCTATTTCAACATTAATAGGATATAGTGATAATAGATATTTCCTTGGTTTTGCATACTTTGCTGTTTGACTCCATGTAATGTGTGAGCTTGAGGGATCAGTGTATTGACTTGTCGTTGTCTGTCAGTCTGTGTATAATTCTTTTTTACAATTTTTCTAGAGAACTTTGAAGTGCTTGAATTTGTTTAACTGGCTTTGGAAATTTTGGTGCTGGTGTTTCGTTGTGTTCAGGCTTTACTCTTTTTAAGCTGTTATTCAAGTTCCAGTGTCAGCTTCCTGGGGAGAAAAAAATTCAGTGACAGACTGACAGATGGTCTATTTGTTTCTGCTATTGCTTCTGCTCGAGCTAAACAGGTCGGTATCTCTTATATACTGGCATACTGCTATATCTAGAAAATGCCTTGTTATGTACCGTAGCTTTGCTAAGGTCGACCCTTAGGCATTCTGTTTAGTTCGCGAAAATAAAATTTTTAGGTATCACATCAGACGTTTGACCGGATGTCGGAAGGGATTTTCGGACACGAATGAAAAAGCTAATTTCATAACTCGCCTGGAAACCGCGAGACGAATTTATTAAGCCTAATTAATCTATCATTAGCATATGTGGGTTACTGTAGCACTTATAATCATGGACTAATTAGGCTCAAAAGATTCGTCTCGCGATTTTTATGCAAACTGTACAATTAGTTCCATTTTATCTATATTTAATGCTCCATGCATGTGTCAAAGATTTGATGTAACGTTTTTGGGAAAAAAATTTTGAGAACTAAACAAGGCCTTATTATGTAGATTGTCTACAGTTTTGCGAGTCGTAATTTGGCTTTTTAAGCATGATGTGACTTCAGGATTGTATTGTACAAATTGATTGGTCCTTTTCTATGCATTATTCTACATGTTTTCTTGCATCAAATCAGACAATTCTTGATATTTATATAGTAAAACTTTTTCATCTATTACTATTCCCTCCATTCCCTCCGTCCTATTTTAAATACAATCATAAGTTTCCGTGTCCAACTTTAATCCGTCTTATTTAAAACTTTTTTTATATGATTGATACTTTTATTGACACTAGATGATAAAATATGAATATTACTTTGTGTGACTTATGTTTTATAATTTTTTTAAAAAAAATTAAATAAGATAAACTATTAAAGTTAAATACGAAAATTTATGGTTACGCTTAAAATAGGACGAAGAGAGTAATTTGCTAGGTAAGTTGTGGTCTACTGATTTGAGCTCTAGCCATCATACATTCATGCTTATCTTCTTCTTTGAGAACCGAAAAGTGTGACTTGTTCAAGAATCGTTTTCAGCTGAGGGTGACCAGCTCATGTACCGCAGAATGAAGTAGACCCACTTATCAAGGCATTTAAATATACTCTAATTGTCGTTCTAATAAGTGGTGTTCCTTTTCGCAATCCATTCTTGTCGCAATGCAAACTCGTGTATTCCTTTGCTTGAAAACGAAAATATTAATCTTTGGTTAACCGGTCACCGGTGTGCTCCGCTGGGTGCTTTTGTTTACGATATATCGCAATTTGCAGGCGATCACTTTTATATAGTACACCTGCTTTTCCTTACTGTTTGCAGAAAGCAATGGCAATGGCTTGAGTTTAGGCCTGTTTAGTTTACAACTTTTTTCTTCAAATTTTTAACCTTTCCGTCACATCGAACTTTCCTATACACATAAACTTCCAACTTTTCCGTCACATCGTTTTAATTTCTTTAAATTTTTAATTTTAGCGCGAAACTAAACGCAGCCTTAGCTAGTTTCAGCTTTAGCAAATTGCGAATCATGAATTGCTCCATTTGGTTCGTGGCCTTCTGCTATTCTGAGTGCCTCCGTATATTACTATTTCTGTATTTCACGACCACGTCGTCGATGGTAGCGAACTGAGTCAGCGGTCATCGAGTTGTGAGAAAAGTCGTGAAGGACAGAGGAGCGTGGAGGCGAAGAAACAGAAGCAAATGATGCGTCAGCCAGTCAAAACAACACGTAAACGGCTACACAACACAAACGCGTGTGCGGTGACGACGCGAGAGGAAACTCGCCATTCTCTCTTGAAGAAACATGCATGGTGGATTGGTGGCTTGCCACCGGTACGTTCTGTCCTAACGGGCCAAGCCCACCGCTATGCCGTGTTTGATAGGGGTGGTTCGACACGGGTAAGGTAGAGCCGAGACGAGCAGTGACGAGTTGTTGTCACAGCCCATGTCATGCCATGTACATAAGATGCAAATAAGTCTAATTTACATCCCTCAACTATTGTCCTTGGTCGAATTGCATCTCTCAACCGCAAAACTGGGAATATTGCATCCTCCAACTTCAAAAACTGGTGCGAATTGACTTCTTTGGTGGTTTAGAAAGTGATTTTTTTTCCTGATGGGGCTATTTGATCGTGGTTACATTCGCTAAATCAGTATGGGCTACAGCGGGACACATATGTCAGTGCCTACTCCTCTTCACCCATCTCTTTCTTTTCCCCTTTTTTCCTGACCAAGCCAGGCTGCGGAGGTGATTGGCGAGCCCCTCCGAGTGTGGCCGCTCGTCCACCATCGTCCCAATAGAGGCAGCCATGCCGCGGGAGGTCAACACACCGAGGATGGGCGAGCTTGAAGCTCCCAGCGACCCCCCTCCTATAAGTGAACTGACGGGCTTTGGGAGGCCACTGCACCGCGGGAGGTGCGGGAGGTCGACAGAGCGCTTACCGCGTCATCCCCCAAGCCGACCTCTCTCCCCCATCTCCTCCATCACGTGCGCGAGCTCGAAGCTCCTAGCACTCTAGCAGTGAGTCAAGGGGCTTCGAGAGGTCAACGGAAGCCACGACGGCATGGGAGGCGTCATCCCAAGTCAACCCTCTCTCCCTATTCTTCAGCGACGCGCGTGCGAGTTGCTTGAAGCTCCCAGTAACCAACGACGGGCAAGGGGCGTCGGAAGGCCACTATCCTCTCACAACACCGATGCAACTGCCGCCGCTGCCGACTCCACGGAGAGAGTCACTTGTGCATGAGGATACTTCCGCTACAACCGGAAGTTCCTGCCTTATGATCGGAATGGGTAGGATTGATCCATTTATCCACTAAACCTATCCGTAAATTTATCCTAACAGATTTTTAGGGTTGCTCCAAAAATATAAATGGATCAAACGGCTCAAACCATTAGAACCTAGGTTTAAGGGGTTCGGCACAAAATAACTTCACATGTATAAATGTTCCAAAAATTTGTACAAAATTACTTCTCTATATAATAAATCATTCCTACAAAATTCAACTAAATTTAACAAGTTTTCATAGTGTGAACATGAGTTTGAAATTTTTTGGTCCGAGTTTTACACACATGTAACTAGATTTTTTGAATCTTAGTAATGCATCATGGGCCCTACATGTCTAACTGACTTAAAAATTTGAACAAAGTTGCTTCTCCATACAATAAATTATCTCTACAAAATTTAACTAAATTTGATAAGTTTTTATAATGTGAACGCGTGTTTAAAAATTTTGGGCCCAAGTTTTACATGCATGTAATAAGAGTTTTTTTTTTCTACTAGGAAAGATGATCCATCCATTTGGATATTAATGGATAGTCTATTGATGTAATGGACTCACGATGGATTGACCCTATTAAACCATGCATCAATAAACTCAATTCAAACGGTTTAGGTTCGATCTATATCCTAACCATTCTCATCCTGATTCCTGCCGCAACCGAGAAATCCCGACGAGAGGAGGCGGCTGGTGGGGAGAGAGGCTCGTCCCCTCGAGGAAGATGGAGGCGGAGAAGTCTTGGAGGAGTAGGTAGAGGCCCTAGGTGGTGGTGGGAGCTCGGCAAGGCGTCCCGTCAAGGAGCTTCGTGCATGTGCTGTGTCAGCGTCGGCACCGATGCATCTTGGTGCATCTAAGGAGGACGCCCTTTGCTTCGCCGGCGAGGATGCATTGGGCGGAGCGGAGCGTCGCATTGTCCACGGAGAGCTCGGTCGAGGTGGCTGGTGAGGACCTTAATGCACTTGGAGTTGTTATCGAGGAAGAATACAGAGATGAAGCGTTGTGGTTGAAAGCAACAGCCAGAGGAATTGGGCGATGACGAAGGTGATTCCTGATTTGTGGCGGCTGCTGCGTGACCGTGGTGGCGTGAGCTCGCCGAAGTTGTTGGCTCGCAATAGGAGGATGAATACTTTTAACCGACATGTGGGACCCATTGTCACTATTATTACTATTTGTCTAAAATACCACCTATGCGCCATGTAGGATAAAACCATCAACAAAACCACCCGAGGAGTCAATTTGAAGCGGTTTTGGAGATGGGAGAGGCGTTATATCCAGTTTTGCGGTTGTGGATGCGGTTCGACCAAGGGCAAAATATGAGGGAGGCAAAATAGACTTGTTCCTATAAGATACCCAATCCAAAGAAGAAAGCCCAATCCTACGTAGGCGCCACATCAGCCAAAACCACCATCAAAACCGCTGAGGGACCTGCTTTGCACCGGTTTTAATAGTTGAGGGATCCATTGTATCTGGTTTTCCGGTTGAAGGACGAAAATCGGATTCGTTGATAAGTTAAGAGACCACAAGTGAACTTATTCCGTGCTAAAATTTGTCAAGGCCCATTTGAAACTAACACTCTAACAGACGACGGCCTGTTAAGGTTGCTGCCAATGTGGGCCCGTAACCCAGGGCTTATCAGTTTTGCAGGCTTAGAAGTAAACTACGGGCCAACATAGCGTGCTCAAATCTCCAAGCTTTCTTCGTGCCGTGTCATCAACTGCCACCGCCTCCGCCGGTTTACACACACCTACACCTCGTCCTGTCGTGCTCTCGTCGTGGAAACAAAAACCTTCGCGGTAAACGAATAACGAAAAGTAGGAGTACGCAAGCAGCCTCTGCTTATCACCGTCAATGAAATCCCGGTCTCACCGCGTTATTGCACATCAAAAGTTTTTACCGAGACCCGCTGGTCAGGTCACGGAATCACGCCTTCTTCGTTCTAGATGTACCCAACGGATGAACGTCACCGCACACGGCGGTCGGCGGAGGCCCGGAGAGTGGGTGTGGGTCGCCGTGGACTGAGACTGACGGGCGGCGTAGGAACGAGCTGCCGCGTTTTTCCGGTCATGATCACTCGCAATTCTTGCATCGTCTCGCCGCGCTGTCCGCTGCCATATCCAGGCAGGCAGGCAGCTGCACGCAGGCTGCATCTTTGCCGTACGGCGGAGGCGTTCGGAAGCCAAAAGAGGTCGGCACGGCACGGCCACCAACACCAAGTCCGCGCGTGCCGCGGGGATGGTTGTGATGTTGAGACGGCGAGACACGCACAGTCGCGCAGGATGTCAAAGGGGGCGTGGAGACGGTTTTGAGACAGATTGATCGATCCTCCGCGTTTGCCACGTGACGACGAGGCTACCGCCGTGGGCCGCCGTTGTCTGTTGGTACGATCCTGTCCTACCAATCGGATGTGTCGCCGTCGCCAGTTGCCAGTCGCCTCGGCGCGCATGCTCCCCTTGTCGTCCCTCCCTCCGTTCTAAGTTAAACTTCGCGATCACGTCGGCATGGTGTTGGTGGTGGAGATTGGATAGTTTGCATTTGCACAAGTACAGATCGAAGAGAGCGAAACCACAAGAGGAGTAAAAGACGCATCTCGATCTCACGATCATTCAAGGAAGCCGTTGCGTCTTGTCTTAGCTCGAAAATTTATTGGTCTCTCGCGAAAAATGGAAATCGAATCGTCAATCTGTCTGGGTTCATTTGATCGCAAGTTTGTCGTCAATCTTTTGCTTCCAGCACAAATAATAAGTATTATTTCTGTTCTAAATATAGAAATAGAACATGGGTAGATTCATAGTATGTGTTTAATCTAATCTTAGAGTAGTATATTTTAGAACGGATGAAGTAGCCACGACTATAACTATAGCTTCAATTATTTAATAGTATACGTGATTGTATATAATTGAAGCTACTTTAAGCATGACTTTTCTAATTTTATATATTTACGTAAAACTTTTGACAAGATGAATAGTCAAACATACGTTAAATGTCAATGGTGTCATCCATTAAAAATTATAGATTGAGTATTTATTTTCGTGTTTTTTTATGTAGAGACAATATTGATTTCATAATGAAAAAAAAAACTTCCCTTGGTCACAAATATTTGATGTTGACGATATTATTTTATCGAACTTTTAAAATTGTGACTATAAATAATATCTCGTATGTCTAATTTTTTTAAAAAAGTATGCGTAAATTGAAATTGAAAAAGTATTAATGTCATAAATTTATTACTCCCTACGTCTCAAAATATAAACATTTTTAGCATAGTGACAAGTCAAACATTCTTAACTTTGACTATTAATAGAAAAAAAATAAAAAACATCAATCATATAAAATTGATGGTACTAAATTTATCATTAAACAAACTATCATAACATGCAACTATTTTTATTTAAAATATCTTACCTTTATAGATACTGTTGGTGAAAGTAACATCTCGGAGACCGTGTCAGGGTTCAAAAATGCTTATATTTTAGAACGGAGGGAGTATATTTTATTAACTTATTCCAATCTAAATTGATGGTCAAAGTATTAAAAATTAGACCGAATTTTGTCCTAATCGTCAAGTATTTATGCTCGCAGGAGTAATCGAAATATGAACGACGGAAACAAAATACGATCACAAAAAATTCTTGCAAGGTGAAAACATTTCGAACCCTGCTCCCAAAATCAACGAGTATCATCTAGCTACTTGATACAATTTAGGTCAGAGCTAATTCGGAAATGCTGTTGGCTGATCGATCGACCAGGGGATGGGGTAGTGATCAGATTCGCTCCCCACCTCCCCCTCCCTCCCTCCACCGTATTACTTTCCTATTTTAGTAAATTTATGCACGTAAAGTTTATACACCTCAAGTTTATACATCTAAAGTTTAGAGACCCAAAGTTTATATTTCAAAAGTTTATATATCCGATTCAAATTTGAATTTGAATTCAAATATTTTCTATATATATTATTTCTATACATCTAAAGTTTATACACCTAAAGTTTATAAGTCAAAAGTTTATATACCCGTTTCAAATTTGAATTTGAATTATATCTGATTCAAATTTGAATTTGAATTCAAATATTTTCTATATAGAGTATTTCTATACATCTAAAATTTATACACCTAAAGTTTATAGACCCAAAGTTTATAAATCAAAAGTTTACATACCCGATTCAAATTTGAATTTGAATTCAAATTTTTTATATATAGTATTTCTATACGTAAATTTTTCTAACTTTAGTTTTTTTTTAAAAAAAATTATGTGGTGTACTGTAGTAGAAAGACAAGAAGGGAGGAGGGAGGAAGGGGGAGAAGAGAGAGGAGTATAGGGGGAGGGGGGGCAACTGATCGCTGGGCAATGGCCCTGGCGATCGATCGCCCATTAGAAGGGCCCCCTTTGCTAAATGTACATAGAGCCTGAAGATTATGGTGGTATCGGTTTGTAGCATTACCGGGGATTAGAATTTAGAGAAACTAATCTTTAGGAGTGATTTTACAGTTTTTTATAAGTACTAGGAGGTATCATATTTTATTGTTGTGTGAAATTTGGCATATCTTGATACCTCCAATATCAGGTCATATAAAAATTTACACAATTTTGATATCTTTCGGTATCTCTAAAAACTGTAAAATATCTCAATCTTCAGTGAACTATGAACATCACATGGATCACACAATTCACAAGCGACATAAGAGGTCGGCTGAGCCCGGAAGAGTGAATGAATGACAGAAAAGTGTTGAGCTTAGCGGCAGCGGTCCCGGTTTCGTAAGACCGGGATCAAGAAAAACGACTTTTTTTTTTTACCCCATCAAGCGGTTGCCATCACGCCAGAGAGCGCGCCCCTCCCGGCCTTCTCCTCGCCGCCGTCGTGTTCGTCATGGCTGCACCAAGTCCAACGTCCAACCACCGATGCCAGTTTGCTACCATTGCTTCGCTCCTGTTCCAGTCACATCGCTAGGAAAATGTTCGCGGTTTTACTGGACTTCGAAGGTAAGAAATACTAGCAAGGAGCATGACCGTGGATGTGGACGTGATGGTCGGCAGGACGCAGGACGCGCGAGCGAAACCTGCCGGTTAGGGACGACGTAGAGATGTTCGCGCGCGTGTCGGCGGCGTAGCACGCCTTGCGAACGCTTGCGGTTGCAGGCGGCAGCAATGCGTGACCGGCGAAACCCAAAAGTGAGTAAGTGACGCACTGCGCGGACGAGGCTAACGACTTTGGATGCGCCAAGGACGGTAAAGTGTGCACCGCGCGTTGTGTCGTCTCCTCTGCGCGTGTCGAGCTTCTGCAGGCAATTGGCGTCGCCGTGTCGTCGGGGTGTCTGCTGCGTCCGTCGATTTCAGGGATCAGTGACTAGATTGGGCACCGACCGTCGTGTGGATGGGAGTTCAGAAATGTTCAGTTTCTCTAAACTGTACCCTTGGAGAGTATAACCAAACTTTTTTATTAGAGTACAAACCGTGTTTCAGTTAGGACAGCGTTGTCCCTGCAGATATACTACTATACGTTTGCTAGCATATATACATTGTGGGTTGTTTCTTTGTTTGTAGCCCCAAAAAAATGCATATCCAACCAAATATATAAATACTGGCGTGGTCTGGCGCATAGTAATATTATGGTCTAAGTTTTTTTTTATGTGTTTGCTTTGCTAACTTTTAAATACGCCGAGGCGGAGCTATGGCGCCTGGTAAAGGCGGCCGTACCGGCGCTTGGTCTCTAGTTTGAAGAGTCCCTAGGCCGTCCCAATCGGTTGTGAGACTGTAGCCTAAGCCCTGTTGCACTCTGGTACCCCGTCCCCTTCAATTAGGGGTGGAGCTGCCATCAAAATAAGGGTGGTGTACTATTATTGAAAATCTAGAAAATTTCAATGCAAAACAATATATTCTAGTGTTTTTAGTGATAAATTATGAGTTTAGGGGGGTTCCTGTGCACCACCTAAACACAACGTGGCTCCGCCACTGCCTTCAATGTAGTATTTGACTTGTAAATAACTTTTATTCCTCTTAATACAAAGATACGCTCTTAGCATATTCCCGAAAAAAAACTTTAGCCCCTCGCACATTGCTAAGCCCAAACAGCGTAATGTGCAATTTTGTTTCTGTACATGAAAACTTTACTTTTTTTTAGGGGGTATGGTTGGACTAATTCGTTGTATTTTGTAATCGTTTACCAAACTTAAATTATGCCTGTAGGTCAGAACAATTCGTTGTTTGACCTTCTAACTAAGAAAATGATATATTTTTCTATATAGGAAATGGGAGGAGTGATGAGATCAGTGGCTATAGATCTTTACTCAAGGCATAAAGAAGTGTCTGAATCTGACGAATAGTCAGCCTATGACACGAGGTTGGATGGAATAACTCAATAGACAAAGAACCGAATGTATCACTATCAGTTAGACGATCTGTTTTCTGAGAAGAGTATTGAGGAGTTTTCTGAGGCCGACTATATCTATATAGTGAAAGACCAGGCTGGATCATACTTGTTTAAGCAAGAAAAGAGGGCACTAAACACTTCATTGGATCTTTTTGAGGAGAAGCATCTAGGCACTGACCATGCAAGCAAGTGGAGCAGTTAATCATATACCCTGTCCTAATGCGTACACAACACACGGAAGCAAAGGCTAAATTCCTGTCCAGCAGAAATGGATCTGGGGAGGCTTTTGGGGGCGCAGCCGAGAGGAGGCATGGCTGCAGGGTCTGCCCAGGAGAACAGGCGCGAGATTTAAAATCGTTACCCTGCTTGCTTCGATTCGCTGCGTTCATGCACCTCAGCTCAGTGCAGCACACGAGCCCAAGTGGAAATAAATCTAGTGCAGCCATGGGGAGGAGAGAATCAGTTGATCATGTTCTAAGCACACCTTTTCGTACAGCATAACCAGCATGTCGAGACGTTGAGTAGACTTGTTTAGAGTACATGAAAACAAAACTGGAGGAATGTGTTGGCATGAGCAAGAACAGGCCAAATTAAAAGATTAGGAGCAAACCCAACGCTTTGTGGTCTCGGTTTGACTCTGAATAAAACACGATGCACATACGTGATCAAGACAGACGACGAAAGAAGGGGCCAATTTAGCTCGAATCTAGCCAGAAAGACGTGATCCTAAGAAGGCAACGAGAAGGAGCTGGGTTTTGGCAAGGAGTGGCTGCACTTAATTACTAGTAAACGGGCTGCAAAGCAAGAGGATTAGCGACAGTTAGACAGCGCCTGGGCGCCATGGTTGAGCCCTGGGAGGACAAGCGAAACAGAGGCAAGTACAGTGGAGTACTAGTATATTGTTACGATGCTGGCCCCGGCTAGTACATGCACAGACACGCGCAGCTGGAGAAGGAGAAGCCTCACCCCCCTCGAGCGCCAAAAACAAGGCAACGTCAATGATGGCCTTTGCCGTCTCAAGGGCCCTAGAGACCAGCAACCGCAACAACTACCAAGGCGGCAAGGCGGGTTGGGCGAGAGGCGGGAGCAAGTGCATGCATGCAGATGCAGGCGCAGCTCGTCGCCGCGCGCACGCGACGCACGCAGCAGCACTGCAGCAGCGGCCGGCGCCCAGGCGGCCCAGCGATGGCGAGCCAGCAGCCATCATCAGGGCCTCGTTGTCTCTGCATCCTTTTGCGTGCCACGCCTTCAACTGTTCAGGTCAACACTCGTGCATGCAAATGCACGCACGGTGTAGGAATATTATGTAGGAGGGGTAGTATAGCTTCTATAGTAGTACTTGTCATCGGTTCGTCCGAAAGGAGCTTTGGTTTCGAGGAGTTTGTTCGGGATGGCAATGGTGGCGGCCGGCTTCTGTTCTGATGTGAATTCCTGCTGAGGCAGGAGGCATCTGAAAGTCACGCAGTGTTAGTAGCAGCAGCAGTATTATATTTGCAGCACGCAGGGGGTTAGTTTTTTGCATTAAGTAAACACGCATGAGAGAAACAGCTTGGCTACTCCAGAGAATAATACTCCAGTACTAGCTAGCAGTATGGTGCCACATCCTAATCGAGCGCAGGCGAGCGACATCATCAACAAGTCGCACATGACAACAGGACGACTCGCCACTACTCGATCGCAAGTGCTTGCTTGTGGTGAACAGAGTCTCAGAGGATGCCAGTCTCTGCCTTCTTCTCGCTCAACATCTCCAACCCACAGCCAGGTTGTGGCTGCAGAATAGAATAACGACATCACACGCAGCCACGTCACCCCGGGCCGTCAAACCCAGCCGACTCACCAGTCGTGTAACGGTGAGTGTAAAAAGGAGACAAAAATACTCATGCAGGAGAGGATTGTCAGTAGCTAAGAGTAGGTACAGACTATAAATCAGCCGTAAACATATTTTAAGAAGATAAAAAAGAAGAAAAAAAAGTAACGGGCTATAAATTTGTAGCCAGTTACAGCACGGACTATAAAATACATGTGTATATGACAGGTGGGACCAGATATTAATTATACAGTATATATTTATAGGTAACTATTGTATGAATTAGGTATTAAGTTAACTATAAATAATTTGGAGTCAGCAATTGGCTATACTGTTAAACTTGCTCTAACAGACCACGGCAATGGAAAAAAAGAACCCGGCGATGTCGGTGCGTGCGAATCGAACAGTCACCTGAAGGAATGTGAGAGAGAGAAGGAAGAGGAAAACAAAAGAGTATGAGAATGCATCACACGTCTAGGCTCGAACTGCCTTGGTAGCTGGCACAACAAGAGTACTAGACACCAACTCACGCGGCCAGCACAAACCCCTCCCCTTAATCACACACCAAGCATGAGATTACGCACTTAATCAGCGGCTCCAGTGCACGCAACCAGCTGGAATGTTTCAGAGAATCCACCACTACATGTCAACAAGGGAAGCAACTAAACCCGCATGCAACTAGACTACTCTGCAGATCGAATTAAAGAATCGAGTTCCAAGCGATCAACAGATAACCAACGCAATGGTCAAAAGCACAGGGTTCAGAGATGCAAAGCATGCCCCGATTACACATGGAGACAAAAACGAAAAAGGCCGAGCAGAAAACCAAGTGCATCTGGTGCATGGTGATGAATCCTGTAATATCCTCCTCAAGGTCAGGTTGAAAATGTAAAACTATTTCAAAATTTGAACAAGGTGGAGCAGTAGATTACACTGTATACAATGGTGGCTAGCTAGGAAAAGGTTGATGAATCCAAAAGAAAGTTAAGCAGCCTCCAGTCCAGGGAGAAAGAATTCACAGCTCTCTGCAAAACTTCACAGCTCTCTGCTTTCTCTCTATTTCTTGTTCCTGCTTGCTCTGTATTGTGCTGTGTCTTTCGCTGTAGCATGTCCTGTGGCCCCACCGACCTGTGTCAGATGAGCCACCGGGCCCGCCAAAATCGGCGGCCTATCGAAAAATTTTGAACCCAAAAGCTCGCAAGCTTTTTTTTTTTCCTCCGCTCGGGCTCAGCCGGCCACCATGCCACCGCGAAGGCATTGCCTCCGACTCCGCGCGGCTAGCTGGTCGACCGCTGCGGCGTTGAAGCCGGCGCGGCCGACGAACTGACGCATCGCGGCGAGGCCTGGCCCGCGCACGTCGCGTTCCCACGCGGCGGCCTCGGCGGCGCGGCCGGCGCCGGAGAGCCGCGCGCGGATGGTGGCCGTCGCGTCGAGGCGGCGGATGGGCCAGCCCCAAACGTCGGCCATGCGTCGGATCTTGCCGACCTGGCGGGCCGCGAGGACCCGCGTGTTGGCCTTGATCTCGTCTATCGCCGCGTCGAGGCTCTTGCGCCCGGCGAAGTAGTCGCCGAGCTCCGGCACGCCGATGGCCTTGCCCAGCCCGGCGTGCGAGGCCCGCTCTGAGGCCGACGTCGTCGCGAAGTATTCCTCGAGCTCCTCGACCATCCCCTCGCCGACCATGTCGTCCACGCGCCGGTCGAGGTATTCGTCGAGAACATCGTCGTCGACGTCGACCCAGAGGAGGCAGCACGGGAACCGGAGCGCCGGCCGGTACCCGACATCGGCGTCCGCGAAAGGGTCACGCGGCGCGGCATCGATGGGGTCAGCGAGGAGCGCGTGGATGAGCGAGTTGGACCCGCCGGCCACGACCGGCACGCGCCCGCGCGACGCGATGCCGGCCGCGGTGGCGGCGGCGAGCGAGCGGAACGACGACGGCGGCAGCTCTCCGGCCTCCGCGCGGATTGCGCCGAGGAGGTGGTGCGGGACGCCCCGGCGGTCGGCGAGCGACACCTTGTTCGTGGTGACGTCGAGGCCGTCGTACAGCTGAATCTTGTCAGCGTTCACCACCTCGCCGGCGAGCTCCTGCGCCGCGTCGATGGAAAGCTTGGTCTTCCCCGTGCCCGTGGCGCCGACGATCACCACCATCCCCGTGGACGGCCGGGCCGCCGTGGTTGACGCCACCCCGCCGCGGCCAGAGCAGGAGCAGCAGCAACCGTCCCCGACTCTGCTCCTCTCCATTCTCACACTAACCCGACGTGGCCGCTTCTGGGAGGCGAAGCTACCATCCCTTCCGACGCCAGCGACGGCCGCGGCCGCCATAGGTGAGCGGACGACGGTGCGGATCTTCAAACCGAGACTGCTCATATAGCCGGCCCACCCAAAACACTCACCGAGCCCCAGTCGCCTCAGCACACTTATATAGGCAGAGCCGATATAATGCGCAGCGCAAGGAGACGGAGAGTCTAGTTTGCGAGTCCAAGTGTACAACTGTGCAGTTTCGCTTGCGCCCGTATAAAAAGCTGATTATAATGATGGGCGAACACCTTGGCGCTTTTCGTGTCTCTCCGTTTCAAGCCTTGCGCTTGCACGCGCACGCCTGGTGGTTTGTTGCGTTGTTGGTGTGTGTTCTCGCGCTTGCTCTGCTCTTGGGGGGTTTTGTATCATTGGCATTCACACGGGCAATGCAGGAGGCAACCATGCTTGGTTTATATATACTCAGGAGGCCTCAGGGGCTCAGCCGCTCAGGGCCTCAGGCCATGATTGCGAAGGCACGCTCCTTCACTTCGCTTCCATGGTTCCATTCGTTGCTTTGTTTTCACCTCAGGGGGGCGGAGAAAAAGCTGATCGCTCCAGGGAATAAGAATAAGAAGCAGCAGCCTTTTCCCTCTCCGTCGCGAGCAGAGGGAAAAAAAAAACCGGGCTCATGCCTCGTGGAAGAGAGCCGCCCACGCCGCCGGTGATCGAGACGAGAGGGGGAGCACGGCAGCCGCGCGCGCGCGCGCGCGGGGATCGAGCGGCGTGTCCGTCGTGCGGCCGCGTTTCGACCAGTCGCTGCCATGCGCCCATGCCACCGCACACAGCTCGTGCCCGATCGAAGGGAGCACACACACAGCGCATGCGTGTCCCGCTAACAAAAAGGCGAGTGCGGATTAACTGATGAGGCAATGCCGAGCGTTGGGGACTCGACCACGCTAATGCTGCCTGACTATATCGATCTGCATCGTCGTGGCATTTTTCTGGTACATATGTAGTACGTCGTGCAACGCAACTGCGGGAGCAATTGTAGCATTGCTTGCAAGTTGCCTCCGGACGATCGGTTCCATCAGCCTCCATATCATCCGTCCACTTGTTGCTGGTCCTTCCTTCCCCCCCTGCCCGGTTCTAGCTTCTCACCCCCAACAGGTAAAATTCGTTCGTGCATCCACTACCGGGCTACTGATGCCTGAGAAACTAGTAGGCTAGGTTGATATGATAGTTCCTACTTCCTACTCCATGGAAAAACCTGGACAAAGAGGATTCATCGGGGAGTAGGGTGACAGCAACAAGTTCCCAACCCGGCTGTGTTCATTCCTTCATGTTCCCAACCCCTCTCTCTCGTTTTCCACACGCACGCTTTTAAAACTGTTAAATGGTGCGTTTTTTAAAAAAGTTTCTATACGAAAGTTGCTTAAAAAATCAAATTAATCTATTTTTTTTAAAAAAATTAGCTAATATTTAATTAATCATGTAATAATACGTGTTTCGTTTTACGTGCCGGGGAGGAGGGGTTCCCTCCCGAACGCAGCCGGATGATAGGTCGAGGACCATCATCAGCAACCCATGCGAAATCAGCCTGGACAGGGGCGGTGCTGCTTGCCCTGGTGGCTGTAGCGGGAAGAGAAAAAGCGAGAGGTTGGATCAATGTCCAGTCTCCCGATGATGGCCTTTCCAAAGATCAAGTGCGAACTTGGATTGTGGGCTTGAGGCAAGAGCAGAATAACTCACCTGGAGCTGGAGGGCTTGTTTGGTTTGGTGCCACGTCTTGCCACCCTAAATGATTGGCAAGCCAGTATTTGGTTTGTTATTATGATTGTGACAAGCCACATACTATACTAACTCATTGGTCAAGATGGCATAGGCCCATGTCTAACCCAAACATTGCTACATTTGTCGACACACTTTAGTGATGTCTAGCCACATTTTACCAAAATAAATAGGTTCTCACTCTTAGGCTTAGTTATTTTCAGTTACTGGCTAGTGACTTATCGCGAGCAGACCTTTTAAACTGCTAAGCGATTTGTTTTTTGCAAAAGATTTTTATAAATACGTTTTTATTTTGGAAAAATCAAATAAATTTGTTCTAAATGTTATTATGGTTAATACTTAAATAATCATAAGCTAATGGTATGTTTCATTTTACGTGCGTCCGTTAAGCCTAGGCAAAACAATATTACCAACACAACCTTAGTCTTGCAAAATATTAGAGTGGTTGTGAATGAAGTGTCAATGATTTGGGATTGTGCCAAGGAATAAAGTTATTTTTATAAAACAGCAATAACTTGAAATAATTCCAGAAAAGTTACCACTTTCATATGAAGTGCATATAAAGTTGATAAATTTGATGTAAGTGATACATATTATACCTGGCCGGCTGGCCCATAAAGTATTGCTTACAACAAAATAAAAAATATATTTTTTACAGGATGACTAACGCATGCTATGTATATAGTGGTGTGCCGCAAATATTCACACTTATTTCTATTTATTATATATACTAGAAAATTGGAGTGCCTATTGGCACGCTTGGTAATTTAACCCATGTATAATTTTTTATAATGGAGCATGTGAATACTATTTAAATCTTATTTATCAATGCAAGATTTTCTTATAGCAATTGGTTCAATATTCATAAATGTCGATAAGCACTATTCTTTTTTTCAGTTCTGTACTTGTAGACTATTGAGAAAAAGAATACCAAAACATGGTAGTAATGCATTCTACTAACAAACCGGTGAAGATTGTATTATAAGGATATAAAAGCGTATTTTATAAATATTCTATCTTGCTTTAGTAAATTTAAGGGTATTGAATAAAAGCTTTTATAATTTGTAAAATCATGAGAAATATTTTTTGTTATGGTTATAGTTGCTATTTATTGTTTCAGTTTTTTTTTAATAGATATGGGATATCAACATGGTTAGGTTACCTATTTTTGAATTTTAACATAGTCACTTAGAAATATTTTTCACTGCCTTTTCTTTAAAAATATTAAAGTTTGTGAATTAGCAAAAACTATATCTTTTTCCATTTTTCATTCTTAATTGTTTTTAATACTTGCTACTCTTTTGTACATTAATAAAATTTGTGGATAGAAAAAATATATATATTTCATTTTTATTTTTTTAATACTTGCTACTCTTTTTATACAGTAAGTTTTATTGTTTGTTACTTAAATATATTATTTCCATTTTAAGACGGATGGGGTATCAGAGTACATATAAAATGATATTCATCCTGAGTTATGATCATTAATATCTTTCGTAGTACACTATATCAGTAATAACTGGAAAAATAATGCGAATCCAATCCTTCTTGTATGTTTAAGATTGCCGCATAGATTTTACACTGCATTCCAACTCCTCATAGTTGTATGGATGCAACTGGTTCAGCTCGTCGCAGTCACAACACATCCATGTACTCCATCTAATTAATGTATTCACTGCCAACCATTGGTTAATTAGTGTGGCTAATTAACCGTCCAGAGGGGGCTGCGCGCTTGTGTGGTGACTGGGTCTGGTCGAGTGGGTGTATTGGCCAAGGCACGCATACGCGAGAGATCCAGAAGGGCATGACTCGGCAATGCATTGGATCGCTACACAGAACACATTTATCATGTTGCTCGTGTCGTTAAGTTATATGGCCCTTTGGACCAATCAAATGCTGGCTGAACGGCCAGCTTTGAGATTAGTAGATTGACAACTACATAAAACAATATAGGAAAAAAAGATTCACAGCTTGTAATTCTTTCTTGTTTCTAATTAATATAATATCACACATGATTTAGTTGCCCTCTATTTTAATTCAACATATAATAGCCCATAGACTTTAATTAAAAGACCCTCAATCATATTAACTCTGAAATATTCAATTATATCCTTTCAACTATGGAGGGGGTTGTATTGATGGCTGAATAATTGGAGGGATTTCAACACATGGCATATGGTACCTACAACAAGGTTCCCCGTCTATTGCCGTAAGATGAACATAAGTACAGTTGAGTATATATTCTAATAGATTAATCATAATAAAAACTTTGTCAATGTTGGGACTAACAGAAACTTTTTGGCTGTATGAATGTCCTTATTTCTATGGAACCGCCTAATAGTAGTTGGCTGTAAGTTTGTGGGTCATAAATTTTCATATGTACGGAAGATGAGAATTGAAAAGGAACCAACTCTACGCATGCTCTCTTAGGGGGACACACAGAGAGAGAGAGGGGGGGGGGGGGGGGGGGGGGGGTAGTGTGTGTGTGTTCAAGAGACAACTCTATATCTATACATACATACATATATATATATATATATATATATATATATATATATATATATATATATGAGTTGTTTTTAATTAGTTAGTCTCTTGATTATATAACATTAGCTTATCACTAGACATGTCCTAAGGCTATTGGATCAGGGCTATCAAAGTGTGCCACCTTTTCAAAAAGAAATATGGAAAGAAATTATGATATTTATTAAAGAAAATATGGATACTGAGTTTGTCTTATGACACGAACCTAGGTTCGCTTAAGAGGTCTGAAAACCTACTTCGCCACAAGATGATTGGCAAGTTCCCAAAGTGCACCTACTTTTACAGGATAATAGTACATACACTTGCTAGAAAAGTATCAGCCTATATGCGGGGAACATTGACGGGTTTGATGCACATTGGGAGCAAGTTTTTTCTAGAATATATTTAAAGAGGGAAAGGATACCTCGTCGTGCATGCATCTGTAGCCCATTATAACTTTTAGTCATCTCACAAGCATTTCTTGCAATTTGGGGAATAATAGAATACATACACAATATGCTCACTAGCTAGTACAGTTGACTTCAACCAAATAGGTTAAAACACACAAATGAAAGAGAACTAGAGAATCAAAGCTAGAGTGAAACATACAAGGTGGGTCAATCAAATACAATTATGCAAAGGGAAAAATAGAAAGCGAAAGGTGAAAAGCTTGAAGACACATACACTTCTTTGCAATTTGCTCATAAACCCTACTACTTCCTTCTTATCATATATAATATTTGTCTATGCCCAATCAACAAACTTACCAAGACAAACTAGCTACAACAAATGCAAAGTGTATATTCATCTTTTGCCACCACAAATAAGGTCCAAATATGATAATGTTACGGTAACTTTACTCCCAACTTACTACATGGAACATATTATGATATGCACATTCTGTGTAAGTAGACAAATATTGTGAAACATAAGCAACCAAGATTAAAATGAGAGCTCGAATGAACACAATTTTATCGATTTTTTCATGGAATACACATCGGAACAAGGGGTAATGCAAGTATCATAGCAAATTTGAAAGTGCAATAAAAGTTTTTTTTAGAAGCCATAAATTTAGTTTGTGCTCAGTTGAGGAGCCTTCATAACCGATTGGTGCACACATGTACTCACATTGCTATGTTAGCTTTTGAAATTTATCCATCAAACTAGATGAAAACACACCACACTTTTTCTGGAAAATTTATGCGATGAAATACATGTTTGTGGCTTCAGTATTACAATATTAGAGCTAAAGTTGGCATCCATGATGTGCCTTCTATTTGAGCATCAAGGCTTTTATCCAAAATAAAGGGGGTATCTTTGAGGCCCTACTTGGAGCATAGGAATATTTTTGTCCATTTTTACGGAAATAAGTGAAGTAGATTATTTTTTAGAGAAATTTTTGTTTCAAAATGATGAATTAGACTGCTCTGGCAGTGCTAATTTGGTTTTCATATACATAGATTTTTTTATTCTTGGCATTGATATCTAACCACCACACCAAAGTACAAAATTTGCGCATAGAAAGCACCAACCCATTTGCCCAAAGATAGTACCAACTCTCATTTTTTGTTGATGCCAATGGTGCCCGAAGTATCTATCCACTTCAAACGAATATGTTATCATCACGTACTTCTTCTGGTTGTTTCTGCTGGTTTTTGCTAGTTGTGTAGCCACACTCACATAATGGGTATCCATCCTATTGAAAAATCTAGATGCATCTCATTGCTTATGCTCTATAATTAGGCTTGCTATATCAATTTCACAAAGAAGATGTTAGTGTCATAGATATTGCATACACATATACCTGCACTTACTATCATTGCGAGAATACCACATACCTATTATTATACAAAATGGTGGTGGTGGTGGTAGTAGGGGGGGGACTAGGGTCATGCCTGCCCATATCTACTTGGGATACCCGAGTTCTATTTAGATAAGGGGTCATATTCCAATATAAATACATGGCCTCCAAGGAGGAGAGGGTATATCATAAGCCATACACCATGCTACACCTATCGAGACTAGTTTAATAGGCTAGATTAGCTAACTTAATTACTCTCCCTTTGTACTCAGTGTGATACACCCAGATCAATGCATATAATGGAATAGGGCTACTACCCGCCTCGGGGTCATGAACTAGTATAAAAGTCCTTGTCCCCCGTTCTCTTATTCCATACTCGCTTAAACCTTGCTATTAGTCATATCCTACGTCCCTCAAATACCGTGGTCAGGTATAACCCGTCGATAAAAGAGCACCAATTATTCCATAAAAAAATAAATACATTTTGTCATATAAAAAAAGAACATCCCTATCACCTTGCGGTTTCTAGTTCTCCAAAAACCTAAGAAAAAAAATACAATGTATATGACACCCTCTTTAGAACAAAACCTTTAAGAAGTAACCGATATCTGTCTGCCTATGTCATTTGAACTAACCTAAATAGTGGATTTTATACCAGCTATTTGGAAGTCATAACAAATCGCTCAAACATATAATCACATGAAGTAGAAGTATTGTTAGAGTACTTGTGATATAAAATTAACTAGATGTTTCTTTTTGTTGCACAAGAAAATATAGGTTTCTTTTAATGTGTGTGATCCCAAATAATGTAAAAAGCATATTCAATATGTTCTACCATCTAGGTTTTTTAAACACTAATATCCAAAAAAATTAGGTAAAACACTTGAGAGTAAAATCTAGTATTCCTTGGAATTGAATACCAAGTATCACTGTAGGTAACTTTGGTTTCAGTAGAAAACTAAAGTGAACCGCTATAGGATCATGCCAAACCCACGGTGATGGGCCAACATGGATAACCCTTCTTTGATAGTGGCAGCTCCAACTAATTCTTAGAAATAGTTAAATTAACTTTTTAGGAGAACTTACCATCTGCACTTCTGCAACAAAATTGGCAAAATAGTTTTTATAGCAATACTAATAGTTAAGGTAACATATAACTATTACTTACAGTCCTAATGCAAATAATTTGAAAACTAGTGCAAGGACCCTAACTATAGTGGTTAGTGATAAATCTACCACCACCCACCACCACTACCATGTCGGTCCACAAATAGTGAGGTAGGTGGATTTTTGTCCCTTTTCCAACCCCCAAGATATCAAAGAAGAAAATTTTATTTTAAAGCAACAATACAAAATGATAATAAATATGACCTAAAGATTTACAATGGGATTTCTTTTTAAAAAAATTAAGGCTTTAAAGCGTACGGTGGGGTTCTCTTTTTTAATTCTTGTTGTAGAGCACATGCATTAAGCTAGCTAGTATGTAAGACAGAAGCATTGAAGTTTTGAATAGATAGGAAGAAGTTTACACTTAGGCCCTGTTTAGTTCCCCTGGCAAAATTTTACACCCTGTCACATCGAATGTTTGGACACATGCATGGAGTATTAAATATAGACGAAAAAATAACTAATTACACAGATTGCGTGTAAATTGCGAGACGAATCTTTTAAGCCTAATTGTGGCATGATTTGACAATGTTGTGCTACAGTAAACATTTGCTAATGACGGATTAATTAGGCTTAATAAATTTATCTTGCGGTTTACAAGCAGATTCTATAATTTGTTTTGTTATTAGACTACGTTTAATATTTCAAATGTGTATCCATATATCCGATGTGACATGCCAAAACTTTACATCTCTGAATCTAAACACAGCCTAAATTAAATTGGCTTCTCTCTTAATCCACCATATAGGTGATGTTCATTCCATGTCTATGTCAACTTTCTATCTAAATGGAAGAATCATCATGCAGTGGTGCATCAATGCGCTCCCCCCTAAAAAAAGGAGCACTCCTAGCTATAGCAAAACAACAGCACAGCAGTCAGCACGCATGTATTCTTGATGTCATATTGTCATTAGTTAGTATCGAGGCGCATTATCGCTGAGGCACAATGTAAGAACAAACAACATGTTTGATCAGGAGCTAATTAAAAACTTCACAAACCTTTTTCCAGCTACTTTCTCCATTTTAAAATATAGCAACCTAATATAAATGAGACATATTTTAGCACTACAAAATCTGGATAGGAATCTCATCCATATTACTAGATTGTTATATTTTAGAACGAAAGACTACCTAAATAAAATATATGAAATATATGGGAGTTTGACCGAATTGCCAAAACGCATGCATGCATTGCACATCCAGCTAGTTATCGGGCAAAATCTGGCATGCATGGCGTAGGAACACCCAACGTCGTAAGAGTGCGCACAGCATGCAGGAGAACGAACCCCGACGCTTTATCCCTTTCCACCGATTCCCCGGCACTTGAAGCGAGTGAGTCGCTTGGCCGGTGCTACCTAGCCGCTGGTATTCCGATCCCCCTCTCCCTCGCTCGCTCGCTCGCTCTCACTTCCGTCCTTCTCTCGCTACACTGGTGGAGAAACCATCTTTGATTGGTCGACCAAATTCCACAATAGTCCCGATTGCAATAAAAACCGGGACTAAAGATCTATTTTTAGTCCCGAAAATGAACTGCCGAGCGTCTGTCGCTACCCTATCCTCGGTACCCCTCTCCTTTTTTCTCTCCTTCATTAAGACTCCCTCTCCTCTTCCATTTTTTCCTCGGTATCCCAGCCTCCCTTCATCTCCCCTTCCTTCCCCTTCCCCTCTCCTCCGATTCCCCTCCCCGCCTCCTCCGATTCTTCCCCTCTCTGCTGCGGACCGGGCGGCGGCGACGCGAGATAGCCAGCCGCACAGCAGGCGGCTGTGCGGCGGACGGGTGGCGGCGGCCGTGTGGCGGCCGGTCGGGCGGTGGAGCGAGCTGGCCGCACGATAGGCGGCCGTGCGGCGGACGGGTGGCAGTGGCCGTGCGGTGGTGGCGGAACGAGGCGGCTGTGCGGCGGTGGCGGAGCGAGGCGGCCGCGCGGCAGGCGGCCGTGCGGCGGCCGGTGGGGCCGCGCCCGTCGGTGGCGGGCAGGCGGTCGGCGGGGCCGCAGGTGGCGGCCGGTGGTGGCGGCGGCCAGTGGGGCCACGCCCGGCGGCAGCGGCAGCCCGCATTGTTTTTTTTAATTATTTGTGATTTCACTGAGATGTACTTTTGGATGAATAATTTTGTGATTCATTGCACATTTGTGTGGATCTGTGATGTATTTGATTTATTTGTAATTTTTATAGGATTTGTGATGTATTTGATTTGTGTGTATAAGTAACTTTGATTTGTGATGTAGATTTGGGATGTTACTTTGATTTGTGGATTGGGGGTTTGATTTGGGATATGTATCCCACTTGATTTGAGAGAAAATAAAAAAGAAAAAGGGGACCATCTCACTGCCGTAACCCTCTCTTTAGTCTGGTTGGTAACACCAACCGGGACTAAAGAACTAAAATCCCCTTTCTTTAGTCCCGGTTGGTGTTACTAACCGGGACTAGATCGATTTTTTGTCCCGGGTATTTGAACCGGTCCCGGATTGGTAGTCCCGGTTTGAAAACCGGGACTATAGGGGGTTGCGAACCAGGACTAAAAAGCACTTCTCCACCAGTAGCTAGATCGCCGCGGTGGTGGTGGGTGCATGCCGAATCTGTACATCTCTTCCTCTTTCACGACCGATCGATCGACGTACCGACGAACCGGGCGGCGGGCGCCCACCACGACGCGCGCTTGCGCTTTTAAGTCCGGGCGCTGGCCGGCCGGACACACATCGCGCTCGCCGGAATCGTATGCCGCGCCCGGCGCGCGTCGGCCCCAGCATTTCCCTCATCCACAGTTGATGCGACGGCGCCGGCCTTTCATGCATATGGATGCAGCTGATCTGATCTGCCTGGAGCTTGATAGCAACTGCCAATTAGTTAAGTGCACACGCATAAGAGATCCGGGCATGCATGCTTGCAATGCTGATGAATATATACTAGCGCGTAGCATCAGTGTCGCCTCCACTGGGCGCTTTCGCTCTCCAGCTACTGAAAGCTCTAGTTTTAGAAGCCATAAAATGAGGGGGGAACGATTAAGAACGAATCTTAAGCAGTGAGGAGTGAGCCAATGGAGAACATGGATCCTTAATGAAATAGCAGTACTGTGGAAGTATACAAGCGAATTATACATATTTAATTTCTCAGTAATAATCAAGATTTTAGGTGAAGTACTGTGCTGCTACATGCAACTTAATCAAAACAGTATTGCATGAAGTAATCGGATTTTTTTTTCATTTTTTTGTGAATGTGGTCAAAGTTTATTATAATTCAATCAATTTTTTCTAAAATTGAAAATAATTTCATGCAAAAAAGTTCCAAACGTTCCAAAAGTGTAAACCCTGTTTCAGTCTTTCAGAGTCCAAATGTGAGATCTTGAGCTTGAGTCGTAAATATTGGCCCAATTTTAACATGAAATTTGAGTAAGGCTGGAAATTTCACAAAGAACCCAACTAATAGACACTAGTTGGACGTATTATTATTATTGTTATTGTGGAACCAAAACAGTTTAATTAGACTATAATAAGAGTCCACCTTAGCTATCTAATTATTAATTTTGAATTTCAAATGTAAATTAACAAAATGCTAAACTGAGTGTCCAAGGCAAGTTATTAATTCTGAATTTATTTCTAAAATACAGCAGATTTGACTGTACTAGGAGTCCATATCGACTAAAATTTGCTACTTATTAGAAATTTCATATATTTATGAATTACATTTATACAATGCTAAATTAAGAGTCAAATATACATGAACAACTCCACATTAATTCATTCCAAATTGTTAAAAACAATTTATAGAATATTAGTGGTATTTCCTAGATATGTTTATTAACTCTCAATATGATTTACGGTCATGATATAAAAATCCACCTAATCAAAGGTTGGATTTTTCTGATTAACGTGAGAGTTTCCTTGAAGTGTTTACTTACTATAGATCTTTTTATCACTCTAAACAGCCGTACAATATATATGGGAGAGATAGTTATGTAACACTACATTTGTGTTTAAATACTTGACAATGTTGACTAGATTATATACACATTGACCACTCATTTCCCAATAATATGCTTATAAGTTATAACTACTTGAAGCTCCACTGCACTATTATAAAATTATTATGTGAAATAAAAGTAACAATGTGATTGTTAACCTACAAAACGTAGTAACATATAAATTAATACACAGCATAGCTTGAGTAGGATATATAAGTCAACTATGACAAATGCACTGCTATAGAATGCATCTTTACTACCGGTTTAAAACCCTCTTTATTCTCAGTTGTAGCAGCCGAGACTAGTAAAGCGAGACTAAAGATAACCTCAGTCATAACGCATGTTACCATCCCACCTACTACACGTCTAACTTGAATGGAGATCTTTTTTTTAACTAACCTTAGATACATCTTTAGTACCAATTGGTACTAAAAGCATCATTAGTACCGGTTGGTAACACCACCAGAACTAAAGATTGGTCTCGGTTGGGGTTACCAACCAGTACTATTTTACTACCAGTTGGTAACACCTACCGAAACTAAAGATGATTTTTAGACTTGTATTTTTAGAACAACACTAAAATATCTTTAGTACTAAATCTAACTGAGATATTTGTGTTTTGAACACCACGATAAAAGTTCGATTGTCCAGTAGTGATGGTTTGCATAGGTTTTCTCCTATTTTTGAAGAGGTATATACCTCCCTAGTCCCCATTACTTGAAAGTCGAGGCAGTAAAACAAATCAAAATGTATAAAAATGTGTAAACAGTTTAACTTCCGGTTCATCATTTAGCCGGAGTGCTTAATTAACCAAATGACGCCAGTCCGTGTCATGCTGAACTGATTGAATACCACCAAGCTAAGTGTCTATTCTATGGGCATGGCGGCATGCACATATAAAAAGCAGGTCGAGAGAACTATATTGATGACGGCTACAGGCTGCCTAGTTTATTCAATCGACAAGTCCCAATTATGAACTGATAACCATCAAGAACGGATAGATCAAAACAAGGAAATTAAACTCAAGGTCATGGTGGAGTCAATCGCTGCTTGTAGCTTTCAGCAAGACGGAATGATAGGAGCTGTGACAGGTGCAGTAAGTTATTTATATCCAGATAAAATCAAGATGCCGAGCAGAGTAAACCGTCCCTCGTGTGATCGATCCGTGGCCACATATACCGACATGCATTTGATTGATCCGTTTAATTCATCTGTGAATATCCTAGCTTAATTCAATATTCTCTCTGATCCAACGTAAGCGAATTGCAGAGAACGAGTGTGGAGTGAAGCACATGGCGAGTAGTCCTGCATCTCTTCTAAGCTAGTTTCAGACTTCAGAAACTTCAGACTCAACAAAGATAAGACAAAGATGAAGCGATCTATCTATATAGCTTGGTGTGTGTAGTGCTGTCATCTTGTTATCAGTGTGGTAGTTGTTTAGTATATAAGCTCATATCGGCATTGCGTACATAACTAAAAGTCTCTGAGTTCTTAAGAGTTGACACAATTCAAGCAGATATATTGATATATATGTAAGTGAACTAACAGTATTAGAAAACTGAAAATAACAGGAGACAACTTGCAGTTACCCTACAATATCCAACAAATACATTTAGCTATAAAAAAAGCACACCGTACTCATCCAGTTTTAGACTTCCAGGAAACTAACCGAAGTCCCTGGTTTTTCTACCTAGTTTGGGGGTTAACTAGATGGTAATTTGGGAGTTGTTGTGTGTCACAACTATCACGTGATACACAACAATAACCAAACCGAGAGGATCATAATTAAACCATTACCATGCAGAGATGGTCACATCAGAAGTTTAGGAAACTAAAGAAGAGGAGGAAACTTATCACTGAATAAACAAATTAGCAGTCACACACCGAAGGATCGATGCAGACATGCAGACTGCTGCCGGGACGACATGCGTCAGCTTTCACCCGAGCCGAGCCGAGCCGAGTCTCCCCGGCCCAGCTATGATTTATATAAGGAATCATATATAATAATATAATATAGATCTCCTTATAATACACTGCAAGTTTTAGGATTGCAAAGTGGTCGCTGAGCTAGGTTGACAATGATGGTGACAAGGGTATATGCTGGAGTTCGAACTCCAGCGCCTCCATTATCGTTATCATTTTCTCTATGTATATAGATAGGGAGAAAATGGCAGTGGCAATGGAGTACTAATATTTTTGGTCTGGAGAGTAAGTTAATTTACATTTTCACACCATCATTTCTTTGTCTTTTGTGCTTTCCAGATAAATTTGCCTAGAGTGGATGGAAGTAGAAAATACAACCTCTTCTTCTCTCACATCTGACTAGTATATATGTACAGTTGGAGCAAGTATGAGTGGCCGTATAAACTAAGCGAGGTTGACATCCCCATCGATAAATTTATACTTGAATCTCCTTTCCACCTGCTGGCTAGCTAGATGGTCGCCGATGCAGTGCCCGTTTTGTCGAGCTGGGGAGAACATCATCAACCAAACTGACAGCATCGATCTCGATCATCCACAACGTTGGCGTCGCCAATCGCTGTCGAGCTGCTAATTGTTTAGGCAACGGATCGAGTGCCGGTTAAACAAAACGAGCAGATATGTGAAAGCAGCAGCTGTGAGAGAGAGAGGTGCAGGCATGTCGAGCAGTGCAAGCTGTGCAACAAAACGAGCCGCGCGCTGGCTCTCGTCAGGGTTGCATGTCAGGTTGCCGCATTACGTACGCACCAATGCTTAGTTAAATGCAGGGTCAATGTGTGGCTCCATGTATTTATGTGTATATATATTAAGTGTGGCGCTAATTGGTAGCAGTTGCTTGGGTGTCAGTTGATCCATCTCCTGTATGTCTGTATCGATTGGATGTATATATATGGTATAAGTGGCGGAGCTAGAAATTCTTTACAGTTCAGACAAATGTAACTACGTCAAGTGCTTGAAAATATTATCTTAAATCCCTTAATAGCACCAAATTGTATTGTGCACGCGCCGATGAGCCCGGACAGCCGATCGTCGGGCTATGGCTCCACCGCTAGGTGTAGTGTTAGTTTTTTTTTTTTTTTACCAATTCACTGGAGGGAAGAGCTTCTCCACCTAAATTCTATTTCCTTTTAGTATGTGAAAAGGGGTACAAGAACAAATTACAACACATTCAGAGTGTAGATAGAGCCTGTAGTGTTAGTGTACTACAAGCTCTTTTAAAAGGATGATTCGATAAATTGCTATACTCTTTAGAAATATTATTACTTGTCACAGTCTCGGTAACAAACACGTGCGGCACTTTAAGTCAACGACATGTCTGCAAATCATCAAATCCTTTTAGATTGAAACGTATATAACATCATCAAACCCTCCTTAAAAATACCCAATAGTATACAGAGCAAGAAAAAGTAAAGGAGAAAAAGAAGACATGTTGCGTGGAAGCCCAAAGACTTTTCAAAGCCCAACAGCCTACCTAAGCCCATATGGGCCCAACATGATGCAGCTTGCGACTGGGCCCAATCGCCCGCGCGGGCCCACATCCGCGTGCGCACGCTCGGCGACCGCGAAACAGTCAAACGCACCAGACAAAGAGGAGGAGACAACGCCCACCAAAACCAAACTAACACAGGTGGAAAAAAAAATTTTTGATTCGCTCGCTCTCAGGTCGGAGTACGCCCACTCCGCTCCGTCCCCCCACCACCACCATGCCTCCGAATCACATGGCGGCGATCTCGCAGCCGCCGCGCCACGCCGCGGTGGTGGTGCCGCGGCGGGCGGGGAGGCTCGCGAGGCCGGGGGGCGCGGGGGGGAGGAGGGCGGCGGTGGCGGTGGCGGCGGCCGGCGGCGCGGCCAGGGACAGGAAGCCGCCGAGGCTGGAGGGCGCGAGCGAGGAGCTGAGGGCCGCCGCGGCGCAGTGCCTCGACTGGGCCCCCGCGCGCCGCCGCGTGCGCGGCGCCTTCGCGCCTGTGCTCCCCACCCTCGACCACTGCCTGTTCAAGGTCCGTACGCCTGTCACTTGAAAAATGGTTTTAGATTAGCAGTAGAGTAAACAGTTTAGATGAGGTGAAGTCGCTCTTGGATCGGTGGTACTGTTGATTGTACTGCTTGGGTGCTACTACATATTCATTTTAGCATACTGGGTTAGTAATGAACTCATAAGAATGGCTCTAATCATGGGATAGAACAGGGAGCTGTAAGCTTGAATGCGGCAGTATATGTAGTTAAGTTGTGCTGGTTGAGCTATCAGTGAGAATGTCATATCCTTTGATTCTGTAGTTTATGCCAACCGAAAGATACTTGTGGCGCGTTGGGTTTTGATCAATGCTGATAAAATTCGAAAGTTCATCGCCCTTGAGAGCAGAGCGTAACACACTATGTCTATAATCAATGGTTGTTATCCAGTAATGTTGTTGCGTGCGACGCCGGTTGGCCTTGCTTTCTAATCATTTATCTCTTAATTCTCATTCTGTAGATGGCTCCCAAGGGAATCCAGATGGAAGAGGTAAGCACATTGATGGAGATCTTGAATTGACCTTACCTTGTATTTGGTTCAAGTAGTTCCCTTGCAGAAATGCAATCTACCTGTGACAGCATGTTTTCTCTGTTGGAAAAGATGGCATGTCGGCATCCATTAAAAAGTAAAAGTGGTGTATTCAGGCCACTGGCACTAAGTAAACTTTTTACAGGGAGTGGCATACTGGCATGAAGTTACTTGCATATTGAATTTGCAGTTGACCTCAAAAAACAAATCTAAGTGCAGTAGGCACTTTCAATCTTGAATGGGCTGTTTAATTGCTTCTTTTTTCCTTTTTGTGATAAGTTATATTGCTTTCTGTGTAGAATTTTGAAACCAATTCAAAGGGGGTTGAGATTTTCTGGAAGAGTTGGCTGCCTAGGGAGGGCACTGCCACCAAGGCAGCACTTTTCTTCTGCCATGGATATGGTGATACTTGCACTTTCTTTTTCGAAGGTGATTATTCCGCTACTTCTACTGCTGCTGCTACTGTTATGTTCTTCTGTTGAGTTCTCTTTTTGTTGCCTGCTTGTTTATGCATATTTTACTTTCTTGGAATTATCAGGGATTGCGAAGAGAATTGCAGCAGCAGGATATGCAGTATATGCTATGGATTATCCTGGTTTTGGTTTATCATATGGTCTTCATGGCTACATTGCCAGCTTTGATGGAATGGTGGAACATGTCATTGAACAATACTCACGGACAAAAGGTTTTTGATATATATCTCCAGCATACAAAGAATCGGTGTGCTTTACAATGATACAATCTATACATCATAATGAAATGCTTTGTAATGTCTAGGCAGGAAGGAGGTCCGTGGGCTCCCACATTTTCTATTGGGACAATCAATGGGAGGTGCAGTGGCTTTGAAAGTACACCTGAAACAACCAAAAGAATGGGATGGAGTGCTTCTTGTTGCACCTATGTGCAAGGTAAGGTTAGAATCTAGAAAAAGGTTCACCAAATCTAGTGATCTATAACATTTTTCTTGTTTTGGGTGTTAGTTGTATATTGTCCAATGTTCACTTTCAAGTCATGGGAAGTACAATGCATTGTAAATGAAGGCTTATCAATTACTTTATCACCAAATGTTATATTAAATTGGCAGTACTAACTCTATGCCCCTGTTAAGTTTACTTGAAATCGATACTAACTACCTGCGAGATGTCCCCTTTTTTAGTTTTTGTACTGCAATGTGCAATAATACTTGCAACTATACTTCATGCATGAACAAGTTACCAAAATTTGGTGATCTTTATCATAACAACCATCTTCGGTTACGCTGATTTGTTGCAAGCGTTTAAACTAATCATTATGCTTGTTCTATATTTGGGTGTATGATATGTCTATATGGTTCTGACTTTAATTTGGCAAGATTTCAGAAGATGTTACACCACCAGCGCCAGTGTTGAAGGCATTGAGCATATTGTCATGCCTTCTTCCAGAAGCAAAGTTATTTCCACAAAAAGATATTGGAGATTTGGCATTTAGAGATCCAAGTAAAAGAAAAGTAGTAAGTTTCTTGGGCCAATTTCATGCTATCATCTTCAACTTGCTTTGTTTGAATGTACTGTAATAGCACATTATCGGCAAGATTTCAGAAGATGTTACACCACCAGCACCAGTGTTGAATGTACTTATTTTTTGACAAAATGCTTATTTTTCAAAAGTTAATAGCAAGAATCATAACACCTTGGAAAAAAAGCATCAGTACTAGAAAGCTGGTTGAAACATCTAGATGCTATAAATCCTCTCTATTTTCAACTTCCAGGCTGAGTACAATGCCATTTCATATACCCAACAAATGAGGTTGAGGACAGCAGTTGAACTTTTGAAGGCTACAAAGGACATAGAATCCCAGTTGGAGAAGGTCAGTGTTGCTTTTACCTTATCTTTTTAAGCGGTTGAATTCCCTTTTCTAAATTATTCAGTGCCTGGAAGCAACCATGGCCATCACTTCTTTTGAAAAATAGTTACAAATGCGAAACCCTCTTTACTTGACAGATTTGTTCCCCATTGCTGATTCTCCACGGAGCAGCAGACATGGTTACCGACCCCCATGTCAGCGAATTCCTGTACGAGAAAGCTAGCACAAAAGACAAGACTCTCAAGCTCTACGAAGATGGATATCACTCTATCTTAGAGGGTGAACCTGATGACCGGATTTCAACTGCCATTAACGACATCATTTCATGGCTGGATTCGCACTGCTGAATACCATTATACATTGTCTTGTTGATCTGCTGTGCTGTCTCAATTTAAGTAGGAAATGAATCGCATAATAAATAGGAGTCGATCTGTACGTGTTCGCTTCTTTAAGAGAGTAAAATAATGCATAAATTTTGGGAACATGAAAGGCTCGAAACGTTCTCTAGTTTTGTTTGTTGTTGGTGGTGGCTGACTGGCTGGTAGCGTGATGCTGTCAGCATGTATTTGGTTCTTGCCAATTGTGAAAAGTGTGTGTGTGTGTTTTTTTTTGTAATAGTTTCAAAATTAGGTTTCAAAGCATGGATTAAAATATGAAAACTTTAGGGCCACGTTCCGTCGTCTTACTCAAACGTGCTTATTGACGGCCCTGTGTTTGAAAGCCAATTACCGAATGTCATGGTTGAGGTAGTGTAGGAATTCTTTTTAGTTTCCTTTTTAGTACTGTTTCATTTTCATAAGCTACAAAGTTGTGATAGATAAATCAACCTATGGGATACTATCTCTGTCTCAAAATATTATAATCTAGATAAATCAACCTATGGATTTGAATAAATCTTTCTTTAGATTCGTTGTATTATAATGTATCATATCCTAATACAACGAATTTGAATAAATGTTTGTTCAGATTCATTGTATTAGAATGTGCCACATTTAATCTATTAGGCCATGTCTATCGCATCATGCTGATAGTGGTCTTGGGCCTCCATGTCGGAGCCAAGTGCCCGCGGTAGTGGCGACCGGGGTTTCACGAGCTCAAGCGTGACCTACGCCTTGGCTTGGGAGTTGTGATGCCACAACTCTGGGTTGCACGTTGAGCAAATCCGGAGTCCTACGACTTGCTTTGGGGGCAAAGGAGAAGCAGAAGCAAACTTGTTCGTGGTCATCGTCACTTGCCGCCACCGAGGACTCCTGCCGAGGTCGAGTCGCCGCTCCCCACATCCGCCGAGAACTCCCGGTGAGCTCTTGTCCAGATCTAGAGCTCGCGTGCCTTGGCCAGATCCACTGCCACTGTCGCTCGAGGAGAAGGCCGGCGAGCTCGCGGCCATATCCTTCGCCGTGGGGATCCGACATCGCCACCGCGATGATCCGCCGCTGACACTCGCGAAGAAGGGGAGGTGGAGAGGATCTATCGCCACCGCCGTTGTGGTCGCGTTGCCGCTCCCCACCAAGGTCGCCGGATCTAGTGAGCTCGCGAGCCGCGACCAAATCCGCTGCCGCTGTCACTCGAGAAGGGGAGGGGGAGAGGCCAGGGAGCTCGCGGGAAAATCGGGCGCCGCTGCTTGCGAAGAAGGGGAGAGGGAGAAGCCGGCGAGATCGCTTTGGATCCGGCGAGGTCACGGCGGGGACGGGAGGGATCCCGCTGACCGGGGTGGTGGAGGGGAGCAGATTGATACCAAGGACGGAGGTGTCGGTGTCACATTCTCAGATGGATTGTCTGCCCCACAATGCAAACGCGTGTATTGGAGTTTACATGCTTTAGAGTAAAGTTTGAATTTTGGTAAAATTGGAGATGATGTGACTGAAAAATTATATATGTAAGACAGATTGATGTGATGAAAAAGGACTGAAGTTTGTATCTAAACTTTAGATCTAAACACAGCCTTAACATAGTCTCATAACCCACACAATCTATCCATTAAGAAATAATAATAACCTTACCAGGCTTACCTCCTTAGAAAAAGGGTGTTTGATTTTTTTAAGTAAGGTTGACAGATAAGGTTTAACACTATCACTTTTTATCATATTTAAATGTTTGAATTGAAAATAGGACTTATATTAAAAGAACAGAAAATAGAAAAGAAATATCAATAGGGACTAATTAAACCAATTGCAGAAAAAGTTATAATTTCAAGAACCAATTAAGAAAACCCATTGCCATAACCATTATTTTAAAGTGATTAAATATTAATGACCTTCCCTATAAGCTACTCCATACGTCACATTAAGGAGTATAACATAGCGGTATGGGTTTCTTCATATATTATTGCATATACAATCATATAGTTGATTTTGAAAGTTATATTATTGCATATACAGGGAATACCATCTGTCCGCCACTTCCCTCGTAAATGTGCGGGTTACCTTTCTAGTTTTTCTACACATCTAGCCCTCTACATATGTTTATATATTAAATTAAAATTGATCGAAATTGGAAACAAATTAAGCCAGACTGTCAATGACAATCCTTTCCAAGTACAGAAGGGCTGAGGCATCATTACTTGACACGCACAGCACTCCGCCCATCCCCGCGGCCGGCCTCGTCCGTCGCCACCACAAAAGCAAGACTGTAAGAATCGATCGAGCATAACCCCCCATTGCTCCAGCAACACACCAAGGCTGGCACCCAAGCAAAGCAAAAAAAAAAAAAAAAAAGGCGCACCCAACCCAAGATTGAGAACAAATTAAGCAATGGTCGCCACCTTTCTCCTCCCCCTCCTCCTACTCTCCACCCTGCTGCCCGTCGCCTTCCCGCTGCCGCCGCGCCCGCCTGTGCGGTGTGGCGGTAGCGGCGGCGCCGGCGGCGATAGGGCAGGCTGCGTGCTCTCCAACGCCTACGGCGCGTGGTCGAGTGACCGCGCCGACTGCCCCGTCTCGGCCGTCGCGTACCCGGCGTCCGAGGCTGACGTGGTCGCGGTCGTCGCCGACGCCAGCGCCAAGAACATGCCCGTCAAGGTCGTCAGCGGCTTCGCGCACACCATCCCGAAACTGGCGTGCCCCGGGAACGGCAGCAGCGGCGCGGCCTCCTCCTTGCTCATCAGCACGGCGAGGTACGACGGCGTGGCGGTCGACGCCGCCGCGCGGACGGTGACCGCGGACGCCGGCGCGCCGCTGCGGGCCGTGATCGACGCGGCGGAGGCGAGCGGGCTGAGCCTGACGGCGGCGCCGTACTGGGAAGGGGTGAGCGTCGGGGGGCTCGTCAGCACGGGCTCCCACGGGAGCTCCTGGTGGGGCCGCGGCGGCGCCGTGCACGACCACGTGGTGGCACTCAGGCTCGTCGTGCCCGCCGGCGCGGCGGACGGGTGGGCCATGGTGGTGGCGCTCCGGAGAGGCGACGCGCTCTTCAACGCCGCTCTCGTCTCCCTCGGCTTGCTAGGGGTTATCTCAAAGGTAAGCGACCCATCACTCCTACTGTCCTCCTGCACGGCTGCACGTATGATTGGCTGTACTTTTCATGTCGTATAGTAGCGACCATCTGCATATGCCCCCGTCTGTATTGGCTGTATTTTCGGAAGGACAGCAAAGATCTCTTCGTTAAATTTGTCATCGGGCTACACCTCACATGTCTACCACTCCATGCATTGAGCAGCATGGTGGCAACAATAAATGCTATGCTAATTTGTGCAAATCTTCATCTTTAAATTGGTAGAATGAGGAAAGACAATTACTCCGTAGAATAGGAGTATACTTCATTCTTCCCTTGTCCCTGCTCACATAAATTAGTGCCGTTTTTGTTAATGACAAAAATATCGATCACCATAGCTATAAAGTTTGCTAGCTGTCACAAAACGTATGCATTTTGACTTAATTACTATGATTTGATGATATAATTCAATTGCCACGGTAGATTATTGAGAAATATACTAGCTTAGCGTGCATCATGGCTGGCCAGTCGATCTTCATCATGACACACGGATCGCACTAAATATGTTTACCCAAATCGTTTTCTAAGCTCGGATCTTAGATGCTCTCTATTTGTACTTTTGAGTGAACATTGAATTCCAAATTAAGATTTACATGACGGAATTATTTATCATTATTAATGTATATTGAACCATGAATATATGGTCTGCATTTCTGCAACACCTCCATTCACGGTTTGCTACCGCAGAACTGTTGCAAAGCTTGATACTACCTAGCTGCAAATGGCGAGGATTGAGAGCAAGTACAGATTTTTGTCTAATTGGAAGAAAGGGAAAGGCATAAAAGAGAGAGAGACAGAGGCGTTAGCGACTATTTTGCCGTCGGGTGGCACACTGCTCCCCATGCTGTGGGCCGAGCTTTTTTTCGTGCACGTGTGACTTGCCGCATCCTTCGTGAGCAGCCAGCCAACCAAAGAATACTACTCGAGACTAACAAAATAAAAGCTATGCATGAGAAATGGGTAGAGATAATCATAGAGCTCATTAATGTATCCGTTAGCTTTTGAAACTAGCTGTAGTAAAATGATGTGTTATTTTTTAAACCAATAGCTAGCTGTACTATTAACCTTGCTATGATAGGAACTAATTATCACATTCACAGTCAAATTTGTTTATCTTTTTTTTGTAATTTATAAAAGTTACATCTAACATTGATATATTACATATAACATACTCATAAAACAAGGAGAGATCTTTTCCAAAGAGTTTAGAATCATTTCCCTAGTAATGTGGGAGTGTGCAGGTGACTCTGGCTCTGGAGCCAAGGTTCAAGAGAAGCATAAGCTACGAGTACAGGGACGACTCCACCTTCCAGGACGACTTCGCACGCCACGCCGCGAACCACGAGTTCGCCGACATCACCTGGTACCCGTCGCAGCACAAGGCGATATACAGGATCGACGACCGCATGCCGCTCAACGCCACGGGCGACGGCGTTAACGACTTCATCGGCTTCCAGTCCACGCTCATCGCCGTCTCCTCCGGCATCAGGGCCCTCGAGACCGCGCTGGAGGCGTCCAGGAACGTGAAGGGCAAGTGCAAGATGGCGGCGGCGGAGATCGCGGCGAAGAGGCTCGTCGGCAACGGGCTGCGCGGCGCCGGCGGGCGGCTGTTCACGGGCTACCCCGTGGTGGGGTTCCAGGGGAGGATGCAGACGTCGGGCTCCTGCGCGCGCTCGCCGCCCACCGACACGCTCAGCGCGTGCCCCTGGGACCCCAGGTACAAGGGCCTCTTCTTCTACGAGAGCACGGCGATGTTCTCGCCTGCGGTGAGGTTCCGCGACTTCGTCCTCGACGTCAAGCGGCTGCGCGACGTCGACCCGGACAGCATGTGCGGCGTCGACGCGTACAACGGCCTCCTCGTCAGGTTCGTGAAGGCGTCGGAGGCATACCTGGGCCAGCCGGAGGACACCGTGGTGGTGGACTTCAACTACTACCGCGCGTCGGACGGGTCGTCGCCGCGGCTGAGCCAGGACGTGTGGGAGGAGGTGGAGCAGCTGGCGTTCGTCAAGCACGGGGCGCGCCCGCACTGGGCCAAGAACAGGCTGGCGGCGTTCCGGGGCGTGCGGGGCAAGTACCCGAGCTGGGACAAGTTCGGCGCGGCGAAGCGGCAGCTCGACCCGCGGGGGCTGTTCGACAGCCGGTGGTCCGACGAGGTCGTCGGCGGGGAGGAGCAGCTGCCCAAGGCCGACGGCTGCGCGCTCGACGGCCGCTGCGTCTGCTCCGAGGACAGGCACTGCAGCCCGAGCAAGGGGTACTACTGCAGACCGGGGCTCGTTTATTCAGAGGCCAGGGTCTGCAGGTACTCCGTTTCGCAACTAGCCTAAATAAAACCTGGCATACTGCTGAGATTACTGATTCTTAATTAGTATGTTCAAAACAAAAATTGCTATAATTTACTTTTTTCTTTTCGAAAAAATATATATGCTGAGATTCATGCATGTTCTTGAATACACATGTCGTTCTTAAATATTTCATATTATAAGACTTTCTACCATATATATATATATATATATATATATATATATATAAAATTTGTTTGGTGCTCCATGGTGCCCGGGCTCTATGATTCAAATTGAGTATATACTCAATTCAAATGAGTATGAAACTTTTTCAATTATTTAGGTATTAACATTAACTACTTTACTAACTAGTTCAAAGCAAGTTTGAACTAAATTTGAACTTTTTTTTAGATTTTGATTCTAGGTATATAGCATCCATACATATAATTACTTAGGTATGTAATCATGGATTGTGAAATGAAGTTAAATTTGAGTTGTTTTGTTGATAGGTATAGGTATGAATCGAATTCTTATAACTAGGTATATACTCACAATTTAAAAATTTTGAAAAATTTGAGTGATTTTGTACATTTGAAACCATGGCGCCGGGCACCATGGTGCCCCATATGAGTGTCCTATATATATAATAAATCTAGACATATATATGTGTTTAGATTCATTAATATCTATGTAAATGTGGATAATGCTAGAAAGTCTTATAATATGAAACGGAGAGAGTACATGTCGGTGGTGGATGCAGGATGTCGATGATGGGGGCACAGAGTTACTGAAACATCATCCAATGAGGAAAAATAAGTGCAAATAAAAAACATTATTATAGAACCTACTAGATGAAAGGATTTTCATGGCGGTACCTTTTTTTTTTTTGTTGGCGGCCATATGAGAGCTCTGCTTGTGAAATTGCAACGTGGGGGTTTAGGACCGTCAATAAAAATAGATCTTTGTTGAAGGCTGCTTTATGATGGCTGCTAGCGAAAAGGGATCTTTGCTCGTGGATTGCCGCCACCAGAGAAAACGGTACTTTGGTCTATGACGGAGCGTTTGGCCACTTATGAAAACCTATTTTGACCATCTTAAAAAATGTTTTTCGTAGTAGTGGAAAACAAACAAAATAGCTAAGGAAAAATGATAATACTCTTGAAAAATATGATTTTGTGTTTAAGAATGGTTGTTTTGACCAAGCTGATTGCGTATACACATACTATATTAAATCACGTCAGTTGAAAAATAAATTGGGATACAAGTGTACCCCCATATCCGGTACACCCATTGAAGGATCCCAGTAACGAATCCATGATAAAATCAGTGGGTGGGCTCAAAGTCGAAGTCTCGGTACAATTAAAATGACGGACATACTATTGCGCAAGTCAAATTCAATGCGTACATGATCAAAGATAACGGGAAAAGGAAAGAATTGAGTACTAAAATATGCACTCTCTTATGCCTTAGCAAATGGTTAAGTTAGGAGCCACACTTATATAAATTAGCACAATTAGTAACAAATGAATAGTAGGAAAATACAAATAAACTAACCATTGCAAATCAGGGAGAATATTATGAATGTTGTTTTCTTCTCCATCACAAATCTACCAATAAATTTCATAAACAATAAATCTTTATCTCAATAGAGGAATAATAGGATACACTCACTATAAGCAGCAGGCAAGCTGGGAGAAGCGCCCTTCTCCTCCAATTCTTCGCTACCGCCATGTCATGCTTCCCATTCACCACTAGCAGCCTCGGCCTCGCTCTCGCCCTCAGGTGCCCATCGTTCGGATCCGCCAACACCGCACCGCCGCAATCGTTGGCACAAGCTACAACCCTCAGTTTTCAGTTCAACCCTCTAAAGAAAAATATACATATAAGATCTATCTTATTGTCATCTGATTACAAAATCGTACCCCAACCATAAAACTAGATATATAAAAAATCTTTTCCTTCCTCCTCTCTCTCTCAGTGCTATTTTTTTACCGATCTTTTTCTAGTGCTATGGATCGAATTTTCTCAAAAGATAAGGTACTACAACTCTTATTGTTAAAATGAAAATGCTAGGGGTATAACTGCAAATATCCACACAGCAGCCAGCAGGTCCTTCCTTCCTCCCCTACCTCCCCTTTGCGCTTGACATCGCCGGGTGGATCAGCGGCGGAGGCTGCCAGCGATGTCGTCCCTCAACTCGCTCTTCAACCGCTCCACCTTCGGTACCAAATGGTTCGCCTCCTCGCCTTCTCCCTCCTCCCAGATCCAACTACTATCCCCTCCTCTGCTGCAATTTGTCTCTCGGATTGGGTCCGTGTTGCTAAGATCGGCGACTTTCATGCTCGTGCTTGTGCTTAGCAAGGAGTTCTAGATTTAGGTTCCGTTCCGCAGGTATCGACAGGTAGTTTTCTATGGAGACAGAAGAATAACATAAACTTAGCTTCCGTCTGGATCCGAGTGAGTAGAGAGATAGAGAGCAGCCGTCTTCACCTCCTCCTGTAGTGAATTGCCATCGCTGAATGCTTCTGTTCATTATTTCCTTAAAGGGTGTGCCTAATTCGCGTATATTGCATTTTTTTTTGGATCTTAGGCTATTCCACACAGACACACACAGTCAATGTTTTGATGATTGCTAGCTTCATTTTTTTTTTCAGAACTCTGATTGTAAGTGGCACCGTAATTGGATTAAACCAGCAGAACTCAACTAGTATAAATACCAGTATGCACTGGCGTTATCAGATCAAAGGAAGTCGATAAGTTCATTAAAATTACTGTATTAGAGTTAGTGAGATCCAGTTACTAGTAATTGCTTACCCACGGCCACAACTACTTTATGTTTCATGTCGTTCATACAGTGAATAATTGCATTGCCTATGCATACATAGATAAACAGTGTGGCTTTATTTTGTAACCTCAATTAACAGAGGTTTCGTGCATTCTTTTAGCAAAACATGCTTGAATTTAGTCATTTCGAGGATCAAGCTGCTGCGCAACAGGAGGGAGTTGCAGCTAATAAATATGCGCAAAGAGATGGTTCAGTATCTTCAGACAGGCCAGGAATCGATAGCAAGGATTCGGGTAAATTTACTTCTATTTATGAGCTACTCCCTCCATTCCAAAATATAAGGCACAACCACCCTTAACCCAAAAACCAAGAAATAATTATTATCATCTTATAGTTTGGATCATCCTAATAAATATAATGCATGCATCCAATAGGATTAGACAACATGTGAGTGGAGAATTTAAAATAGTAATAATTTAATGGAGAAGATGTCATAGTTAATTGCATGCTTGCATGCATGCCTTATACTCCCTCCATTCCAAAATATAGGGCACAACTACTTTTTAAAGGTGTTTCATAATATAAGGCGTGCATGCATGCATGGCAATTAATTACCATCTCTTCTCTCCTAAATTATTATTTTTTAAATCATACACTCACAAGATGTTTAATTCTATTGGGTGCATGTATTGTATTAATTGGATTGATTCAAACAAAGAGGTGATAATAATTGTTTCTTGGTCTTTGGATCAAGGGTGGTTATGCCTTATATTTTGGAATGGAGGGAGTATTATGGAACATCTAAGAAAAGTGGTTGTGCCTTATATTGTGGAATGGAGGGAGTAATAAATATGCACAAAGAGATGGTTCCATTTCTATTTTTTCTGCATTTCTCTAATCTATCATTTTTATTCATAGTTGGAGCACATTATTCGAGAGCAAAATATATTGGCTGCATATGAGATTGTTGAGCTTTTCTGCGAATTTGTGCTGGCAAGGGTCCCTATTGTTGAGGTCCAAAAGTAGGTCCAGTTTTATCAAGTGTCTTCTCATTAAGTTACTGTTTTGCCATCATGCATATATCATGATTATTTGTTTCTCTCACTTAATACAGTATCATAACAGTTTACTGGCTTTATCATGGAACAGGGAATGCCCCTTAGAACTACGGGAAGCAATAGCTAGTATAATATTTGCAACAGGGAGATGTTCAGACTTGCCTGAGCTAATGCATCTCCGTACTTTGTTCACCACCAAATATGGCAAGGAATTTGTTGCTGCAGCTATGGAATTGCGTCCTGACAGCGGTGTTAATCGTACAGTAAGAAGAAGCACCAACATCTGTTCTTTTCAGAAAACTAATTTGTGTTTTTGCTTGCAAGTTGAGCATCTTGTATTCTTGTGTCAATTTTAGAAAAAGAGGAATAAAATTGTCCATCTTGTATGCAGATAATCGAGAAGCTCTCAGTGAAGGCCCCATCAGCTGAATCAAAGCTGAAGGTTCTGAAAGCTATTGCTCAAGAGTATGGCCTTGAATGGGACTCATCGAATACTGAAGCAGAGCTTAACAAGAAATACGAAGATCTGCTGGTAACATTTGCTAAGTTATTGTTTTTCCTAATTATCAGAACCAAATGGTATTTTTGCATGTGACAGCTTAAAAATCAATTGTTTGCAAATTGTACTAGCATAGCTAAAGCCTGAAAGACTAAATGCTCATATGCAATTTTGTGGAATTAATGTAAAGGAACACTACTGTTTTAGGACACCCTTCTCACTTATGTTTTGTTCAGACTAGTTTGGTCTTGGTCTGGTTAATACTGAGAATACATAAATGTATTTTTACATGTTAATCTAATCAACACGAAGCACCCTTTTTTCGTCTAACTTTTGGCTAGTAAATCTAGGGCTGTCAACTGCATACTTGATTAGTTCTGTTCATGATTTTTGTAGTCTGTACGATTGGGGCACCATGTCGTGTGCCTAGGTTCTGTTTGTAGATTATTCCCCTCCGATCTCATTCTTGGTTCCAGCTCTGTCTTCCATCCTTATCTCTTGTTCCCAATCTCCCGTGACTATATGCGTAGAAGGGTGGGACCCACATATCAGTGACTGTAATGGTAGTGACATTATGATAGAGGATCCTCACCCCGAGTGTACAGGTTGATTCGGACTCTTACATTGTGGGTTACAAACGTGATGTTTTAGCTGATGTTTTAGCGCTAGAAATTTACAGGAACGAGCAGAAACAGCTTATTTCAAACCTCTCTAGCTCTATCTAAAATCTAAATGTTCACTTTTGCGTTCGACCATAAAGACACTGGACATTCACTTCATTTGTTCTGTACTTGTTTACAGGATGGATCAGGATCCTCAGCACGCCAGGGCCAGTTACCTATAATCGAGAACTCTCCAGTTGCTTCCATTTCCAGAGATATGCCATCGTTGTCCATTTCACCTGTCGAGGACACTGGAAAATATCAAGCTGCTCCCCAGTCCCCAAGCTCACCTGCTGGGTCTGCAGTAATGCATGCGGCTACCAAGAGTAACATGGTGAGCCAGGAGCATCATCGCTCCCCTGCTGATGAGATATCGTGCGCAACCCCAAGTTCGTCGGACGTTCTTGAAAAAGCCCGAGCTGCCATTGCTGCAGCCAACCGCGCCTCCGCCGCTGCCCGTGCAGCCGCGGACCTTGTAAAGGTCAAAATTACAAGCTAGTGACGCACTGACGCCTGCTGTTGTGGCGAACCAAGGCAAGTTGCGTGGTTTGAGATTGTGGCAACTCGGGTTTATTACTGACTATACACATGCTTAATTTGAATGACAAAGTGTGGCTTAAACAAACGAGAAAGTGTATTACTGTATACCACTCTTGGCATTTCAACTGAGTTAATGTGGCTTTCGCCTTTCTGTTCCTTGCATCATGAATGTACAAGTGCATGGATTATCTTGTCAACTAAAAAGTGATGACATACTGTATGTTACATGTATCTACATCTGACATCTCTCCAAACTCGTAATGCCTTGAGCAACCTGGAACCCTGATAAGGGCTGCAGAAATGGAGCTAACAACGGTTTAAAGATTCATTTTCTTCGAATTATTCCTGACTAAATCAAGTTTAAACAACTTCATTCAAAATTATTCATGCGTGTCCTAAAAAATGAACTCGTCAGGATTTTCATGCGTGTTGGATCAAAGGGAAAGGTCATCTGGATATGCGCTGCTGTATTGGAGTAGGGAGTACTCATTGCGTAACATCGCTTGGGCTGGGCTTAGCAGTGGAGAAGTCAAGGAGAAAAGCCCATTCAAGGTATCGCGACGTTGCAAGCCTACGACCTAAGCCCACACAGCCCCAGACTCGCCGGAAGCCATGGAGGAAGAGAAGGCGGCGGCGTACTACGACGAGCTCAACCGCAAGGGCGAGGGCGCCCGCCGCTTCAAGCAGGGCCTCGGCTTCTCCTCCTCCGATCCCCAATCCACCTCCTTCCCCTCCAAACCCCCCTCCACCTCCTCCTCCTCCTTCCTCTCCGGCTTCGTCCGCGCCGGCGCCACCCCCGCCCCCGCGCAACCCACCAAGCAGCCGCCGCCGCCGCCGCCACACGAGCCGTCCCGCACAGGCCGTCACTCTCGGTCCCCGTCCCCGTCGCGGCGGCATCGGACCCGCTCCAGGTCCCCGTCTCGCTCGCGGCGCCACCGGTCCAGGTCGAGGGAGCGGAGGCGCCGGTCCAGGTCCAGGGAGAGGGAGAGGGAGGACCGCAGGGCGTCGCGCCGCCGCTCCCGGTCTCGTTCTCGGTCGCGGTCGCCTTCTCGCCGAAGCGGGAGGAGCTCGTACTCCGAGGACCGGCATGGGGACAGGCGGCGCGACGATGGTGGCGGCCGCCGTGGAAGCTCGAAGGGGCGCGGTGGCAGGGAGGGTGGTAAGGTGGATTACTCGCGGCTCATAGAAGGTTATGATAGAATGGTTAGTTGCGTCATATCCTTCTTACTGCCCTGTGATCATACAATTTTGTTGCTAGGTTTTTGGTGCTTGGGAGTGATGGTTTGTCGATTTTCTTTCAGACCCCAGCGGAGAGAGTGAAGGCAAAGATGAAGCTTCAGCTTTCAGAGACAGGTTTTGGCCCGCTCTTTGTATATGTTCTTGTGTTTCCAGTATGTTCTGTTAAGTGATTCAAGTCACTTAAAAGTTAGTAACGTGGTTACTAGCACAATGCACAAGTTTGGTGATGCAACTAGTTGTTTTCCTGATTCTGTCACCTGGTTACACTGGCTTGATCAGTTGATTGCATATATAGCTGATAGCTCTAGGCAACAGGGAGTGCAATGTCTATCATTTTTTTTATGTATTTCTGTTTATATGTATAACTATGTCATCTTATATGCTACAGCTCTATGCTCAAAATCAACTCTCAAATGCATGAGGAATTTAGTTCTATGATTCAATCTTGATGATTCCTACTTTCCTAGTAAAATGCTCACATATGCCATATTCATTGTTTGCCTATGTTTTTTTTCCAACATTCTGCATTGTGTTCACTATCAATTACTAACAGCTTCAAAAGATTCCACCCTTGGAAATGCCACTGTGGGGTGGGAAAGATTTGAATTCAATAAGGATGCTCCACTTGATGAAGATGACAATGATGTTGAAGGTCAGTCTTGATAATTTTCTTGATTATTTCTTCTCTCTTTTTGTGGCATTGCATAACTCTTAATCTAGTATGTCCCTCAATTTCTTGCAAGTCCACAACAACATACATGCTCAATCATAGTCCTTTTTGAGGAGTTGTAGAACACTTTAGTGAGCTATTCGCACCAAGAATCAATTCTGCATCAACTAGACCAGAGATTTCATCATTGATCATCATGCAAGTTCTTTTCAAAATACCATTTTCTATGAGTTGCAAGATTCACTCTTGGAGGTAACGTTTGCAGATTGTAAAATTGCAGCCTGATAAATGTTTGCAAGTTTGTTATCCTCTTATCTTATTGTTGGAATGCACAATGAGATTGTAAACAATGTGCCTATGCTGTTTTATTGGTGTTTGCTGTTTGACAACCCAGACCTTATCTCATCATTTTCCTCCGCAGTTGCTAATGATGACGCTTCACTGGTGAAGCACATAGGAAAGAGCTTCCGACTTTCTGCTGTACAAGTATGAGTATGACTTATGTGAGCAGTTGCGTTTTTTTTGTCATATTCTGTACTTCTGTTGTTTCTGAGCTGCATTGTTGTACCCATGTTGTTCTTCACATATCGTAGTCCAAGCATGAAGATACGGTCAGAGATGCACATGAAAATGCTATATTTGGAGTACCTGCATACCCCATTGTTGATACTGAAACTACGGAGGCTGAGCCTGAAACCAATGACGAAAGTGAGAAAGCTAAAGATGTTGAAGCCGAACCTAGCAGTTCCCTCATTAGTGATAAAGTAATCTCAAGTTCCTCTTTTCCTGGAATGCGTATTTATTTCTTGTTCCATAGCTACTGATGAAACCAATTTCTTAGGTTCTGGCAACGCAAAGCGGGTCATGGAGAGAAAGAGCTCAGAAATTACGGCAGAATCCAAATGCGTGAAGTTCTATCCATGTTCCATTTATGCTGCTCTGCTGAATTTTAACTCCGGAATTTGTATAATGATGACTCCATGATGTGCAGAGCGTTAAGCAGCAGTTGACAGTGATACTTCGAAGCTGAACTCTGTTGTATATGTATCTTAGGTGTGAGTACTGAGTAGTGCCGTACTATTGCATTGCTTCTCTAGTTCTATGACGCCAAAAGCTTAGGTCTGGTTTTTGGGTAGCACCAGCTGCACTAAATTAATGGAAAATTTGTCCGTGTTTTAATTTCTTCACATCAACGCATAGATGTATCCATAGTTTTCATTTTGGCCCCTGTTGGCAATCAGGAATTGTACTGGTCAGCACTCTCTGTCTCTCTTACAAATAGTAGCTAACAATTGTGCACTCTTTCCCAAAATTTTGGAGATAATACAGATTCCAATGGCGAATGGAGGTACGAGGTATCTAAAAACACGAAGTAGCATGGAATTTTATCTTCACAATGATACGATCTGAAAAGTAAAAGATCTCGTCGAGTAATGTGCCTCTACCTGTAGTAGCATTCTCCTGAAAATGCTCTCCATTGACAGCATCAGTTTCTATCATGACTTGTAGAAATCAAGCGCATATCACATACGATCGTCTTTGTTGTTCATGCAGTGGTAGTATACGCTGTGATGATCATGGTAATTCTTCTATGGTGATTTCAGCAGCCTCTGACCACGCAAACCATTCCAGAAGTCCCTTGCTGTCGTCACCTTCTTTCCAGGGAGTTGAAGCTCCACGACCTAACCATACAACATCAGAGTGAACTTGGAGAAGGCCACAAGGAAAGAAACATATTCGTAACCTGTAAGCTGGAATACAAACCTCGAGACAAGATGATCCACCGCAAGGAATCAGCAATGAGTTCCCCGAGAAGAGTACCTCATTTCCATCTCCGGTTTTGTCACAGGATGCGCAAGCCTTCGTGCTGATAACCTTAATCTCAAGCACATCGGGTTCCCCATTTTGGTTCACAAGCTGCAACTTTGCACGAGTTCCTGGCCAACCTGCAAAGGCTCGTACCTACCAGAGTTGGTTGGCAATAGCATGGATGAGTATGCTGGAAATAAGGAACTCACCTTGTTATGGAGCAATTTAGCTTCTTGGTTGAATGACAACCATGACTCATCAGAATTCAGCTGGAAAACAGAACTTCCATAATAAATACCTTGGGATATCCGAAGTGTACAGTATCATTTGAATGCTGGACTCCTAAAATTCAGATGGAAAACAGAGGCCATCATGATAAATTAGCTAGGTATAACTATCTGCAGAGAACCATTTGAGTGTAGATTTGGAATTTCCTGCAGAGTGCTTATAACTTTGGAATTTTGGGCTCCAGGTCTCATTTATAGTAGAGGGTTCAACAGCGTGATTCAGATTTCATAAACATATACAAAGCCAAATATAAAAGGAAATATAAGCTTCAGTATAGCACAATCCTAGAAAGTGTATATCAACATTAGAAATGCAGGGTGGAGTTCCCAAAATGATGGCATACAAACTGTAAGAAAAGAGGGAATAAATAAATGCAACAAATCGGTATAAATATTTGAAAATAAACTATGATAGATTTAAGCAGTTTCAAATGAAGTATCAAATGTAAAATAAAAACTAAACTGCAGGCAGGACGTATGACAAAGGCTCATGTAGCTATGCTCAAGTGTTCTTATTTGTTTTGCGCATGTTCAGTTGAGTGAGAATTATAGCAGTGATTTTTCGTATAATTCTCACTGCTATAGTTCTAAGTCTGAATTCGGTGGCCTCCAATTCAATATTGCCATCCTATGCATACCTTCGGTGCATGTGTAATTTTGGAGTCATCTTGTGGTTTTGCCTTTTCTTTAGCCGTTCCATCAAGAATAGAGGGTAGTTCATGAAGCAATAGCTTGGATCCTATTTAACACAAGAATCCAAATTACAAAAATCTCAAAATCATATAGCTCAGAACCATATTTAGAAAAAGATAGTATCAAAAATTTGAAATAAGGTCTATTCCTTGGTAGGTATAATCAACTAATCATAGTTACCAGAAAAAGAGTTAGGAATAAGCTGTCTAGAAATATGACCATTAATAACACATAGTGATTAGTTTATAGTCTTTACCTAAGTTGAACAATATAGCAAGCAGCTCCGGTGCCTGCATATGAAGAAAGTTACAAAAACGATCAGTATATTTTATGAAACTTAAATTAACTCCAGTTTATAATTTGAACTAAACGAGCTCCTTTAATAAATATTGAGGAAAATTGTGGAGGTATCAGCGTAGTATGCTACTTGAATAATGGCCAAGCGATTGTTCATATTCATCATCACTAAAATTACAACCACATAGCAATAGTCTATAATGGACCAAAATTATCAACATTGTCATGCTTCTTTTTTTTTACCATGAGTTCTCATGCATTTTCATTAACTAGAAACTTACAATAAAAGTGCAGTTACATATAGTCTTGCTTATGTTATATGACTGAATAGCATGGAGAGGCCCATGTATATTTTCATTCAAGCAATGGTTGACTTCTGTTCTATAAATTTAAACTGTCAAGATGATAATAAAACCAGCAAGACAGTTAGAACCACCTACCTTAATATACTCATCTACAGCAAACTTTTCAGAAGCAATAACTGGACCCGCATCCAAGGCACGGACAGTATATGCAAGGGAAACACCTGTTTCTTCAACACCGTCCTGCAGTTAAAATTGATAAATATAAAATATTCCACAGCTAATAGCTTCACTGGATTATAGTTGTAACAGGTAGATCATTAAAACCTGCAATGCCCTCTGCACAGGTGCTGCACCACGATATAGAGGCAGCAAACTCGGGTGTATGTTAACAGTTCCTGGTATGAAGATAGAAATGCCAAATAGTCAATGTTCAGCACTCAGTAGACAAAATTCAACATGTCCCATATTGATTTGTGGCAAAGTAGGCTGCTTTTAGCACCAATTATAAGGTTGACTATGAACTCAGAAGTTATCACGTTTGGTTTTGGCAATTTATAGACTGGAAACAGAAGACCAACCGGTTAACATTGGTTCTCCTATAAGTTATCCAGTTTTGGTTTGTTACTTTGCATCTAATTTGACAAGTGCGTATTCAAGGAATATAAGCCATTCACAGACAACTGGACATGGATTGTAGCAGGAAAGCAGAAGTCCCCAGTTGCTTAGTCAATACTCCATCTGTACTCGTAAAGGAAGTCGTTTAGGACAATGTTTAAGTCAAATCTTGAGAATATAAATCATGAATAACTCTCAAGTTGTTGAGTTTGAAAATGTAAAAATTATATGAATAGATTTGTCTTGAAAAATACTTTCATAAAGTATACATATATCACTTTTCAATAAATATTTTTATAGACACATGAAGTCAAAGTTATGTTTTGAAAACCGTGTCGCTGTACTAAACAACTTCCTTTACGAGTACCAGTAAATTTCCAAGAGAGCTTTTTTTGAAAGGAGCCAAGAGAACTATTTCTGCTTGAGCATGAGACGGTACATGTTCGCTGCGCACCAGAGCAATCAAACAGTACGAGAGAATTGGCTAAGCTGATGCTTTGGCAGGCAGACGTACCATAAGGCGGGATATCAAGAAACCTCTGAGGCAGAATGTTTCCATAGGCAGCAGTGATGCAGAGCTCTGGTCTCACCTCCTTCAGGTCTGACAGAAACGCCTCCTGCATTAATCCTCGTGCAACTCAACACCATTGTAGCCTCAATGCGAGTTTTCCCAGGGAACGATTTAGAAGGTAGTACCTCTCCAGCGCGCTCCGGGGTGAAGATGAGGTCGCCGGGGAACCCGCGGTCGAGCGCGAGCTGCGCGACGGCCGACGGCATCAGCTTCCTCCCCCGGTTCTTGGCGGCCGGCGGCTGCGTCACGACGGCAGAAACCTGGAATGAGGAGTCCGGCGACTCCGACGCCACCAGCAAAGTTTCCAGGACGGAGGCGGCTACCTGAGGCGCGACACGCCGAGCTCTTGGATCAGACCACAGACCGGAGCACGGGAGTTGTCGAACCGAGAGGTGGAGAACAGCCTGGGGGGTGGGGGTACCTGGGGGGAGCCCAAGAAGACGATATTCTTCTTGCTAGTGCCGCCGGCGCCCGCGCCGGCGGCGGAGGCGGATTTGGCGGCGCGGCAGAAGAGGCGGCGCAGCAGCGGCGGGGAGCAGCGCGCCATCGCTCCTCTTGGATTGGGAACCGTCGGACTGGGGATGGGGAGGAGGAGGACGCGTTAATTTTGCTCTTCATGGTACTACCATCGAACGGCCGAGATTTCGTGTTTCTTTCTTCTTTTTCTTTTGGCGAGGAAGTGTTTCTTTTTTCTCGGAAAAATAACACATAAGTTGTACAATGGGTCTAAAATAAGAAATCTACCTTGTTTGCATAGTATTATTTTTAAAATAAAGCACAAACACAAACGCTTATATACACGCGTGCACACTTGCCCTTGTTGAACAATGATAAAACCTAAAAGCAAGACATTGCATTCGCTTTGAAGGTTTAGAAGAATAATCATTGTTAGTGTTACGGATTAGGTGTATATCTCTACACTTCGATTAATAGCCATCGGAATACCGTATATTTAGCTTTATATGGAAAGGTATACTTGGAATATTACGGATAAAGATGTAAATGATATGCACGAGGGTGTCTCGATCTTTTAATGAGAAGATAAGTCGATTGATGCGGCGACGTTGGTGATCCGACTACAACTATCCAAGGATGTTGTGCCTTAGTAATCGTTACACCAACTCCAGAGCCGGTCGTGAATCTCAACGGATGCACAGTCAGCCCAACCACGAGGGTATTTGTTCCTGTAAGCAATCGAGAACTAGCAATAACAAGATGAACACAAGAAACTCAATTTGCAAATTAAAGATGTAGTAGGATCGAATTAACAAAAGTATTACAGGTGGGGTTCCGTAACGAGCAAACCGGTGATCTAACCGATCACGGGATTACACGGTAAAGTAGCAAAGCTAAACTTTGACCTAAACAAAACCCAAGAAATCCTGAAGGGGTACCTAGTAGGGATGTTAGCGGGGCGGGCAAGCGGGCTTTTTTTGTCCCGCTTATCCCACTTCTAGTTATTTTTTTCTTCTAAATTTTGTACTACCATGCGAAAAATAGACTAGAATGAGGGTTTTTATGCGGGTAGCGGAACTACCCACTTACATCCCTAGTATCTAGCTATTTATGGAAGTGCGAGGATGACCAATGGGTCCCTAGGGTCGTGCTCCACCTGGTTGGGGCGCACCCCACATGGGTCCCATATTGGTAGGGGTCCTAAATGAAGTTACAAGACCATAGGCTTATTATAGGCGACACAACACCTTTGTATCTTCAATTGCAAATGACTGTGGTGTTTGAATCTCCTGGAGATGAAGTTGAAGATGAAGATTAAATGTTTCACGCAAAAACGATGTGATAATAACGTGTGACTAATTGGGTTTTAATTATTACAAACTTGAACAGTGGATTAATCTGATATTTTAGAACAACTTTCATATAGAAAGTTTTCGTACAAAACACACCGTTTAGCAGTTTGAAAAGCGTGCCACGAGTATCTAAATTTTCATCCACCTATTACATAAGAAACGAACGGGACCTAATTAAGATAGGATTTAGCGATGAGGCTGGATTCGTTAGAAAAAGGACTTCAAGAGCTTTCCATCAAGTACTCATGGACTTAAAACGGAGCTCATATGCATATATGGTGGCCGTTTGAAGTCAGCACTCTATCAGGTGGCCGAATTGGATTCCAGAACTAGAGGACTTGATCTTGAGTCTTCTCGTTGATCCATGATATGAGCAATGGTTATATCCACAGTAGCCAAGGTCACATCAGTAAACTTTGTTCCAAGTAAGTAAAGACGTCAGACTTCGACCTAGGTAATACAAGGATTTATCTTCCTGTATCCCCCAAGGAATCTTAGAGTTCTTCTTGGACAAGAGGTTACCTACCCGTATAAATACAACACTGAGCATTGAATTACAGACCATAGCCACAAGCTACATCGACAATCAGTCAAGAGGAAGCCTACAGCTAGCTGCCAACTCCAAGTTGCTAGATTAGCTCTCGACAAAGACTATTTGGTGGGCTAGAATAGCTAGCTTATTCCTTCATGGTAATCGGTGTGATACTTATACTATACACATAGACAGAGTAGGATTATTTCCCATCTTCAGGGTATCCGAGCTTGTATAAAAATTCATGTCAACCGTCTTTGTATTCCAATCTCATATATACCTTAGCACCAATGCATTCAATACTCCCAAAATACCATAATCGGGTCTAACCCTTCGACAATCATGTTGTTGGATACGTCGACAGACAAACTATGCAAACTTTGTGGGCAATTCCGCTAAGTATCACCAACAGGTGCACTAGTTCCATTTCCTAATTTTAGAGTCCAACCGTTACTCCAATTAGCTACCTAAAAATTAGAATCATTTTCCACGTTCTTCTTGCTCTCCACTAGTGGGGGAGGGGGGCACACGATCACACGGGGGAGGGAGATTGACGACTTCTGTTGGTAGTTTAGATATGGTCCACTTTGATGGAGCCAAGTTTAACTCTTTAAGAAAATTATATCTTTTTTAATCCTTTAAATCCTTATCAGAGATCCCCAGAAAAAAAAATTAGGGAATAGATTTTTGGGTAACTGTAGTGATGCTCTAGCTGTAGTTTGGATTGTCTAACCGTTCTTTGAAGTGGATGATTTATCATGAAATTTTAGAGGAACAAACTAAATCTATCTATCTAATATTATATACTAAAAATTCATTAAACTTCCAACAAGCGCTCCTAAACCGCCACATAGGACTCCTACAAACGCTTCTAAGCCACCACGTGGTAATCTAATAAATCGATGGACCCACTATTTCAGATTTTCAGCTATTAGATTTACACTTATATGGTGAACCCAACATTGTATGGAATTAGATCTATTTTTGAAAAAAAAAAATCCACATCCCACGTACCTTCAAGTCCTGCTTCGTCCGTGCGTACGGGAGATGTGTACGCCCTCCCCTCTATCCCCCTTTAATTCTCTCCTATTTCCATGCTATATTAGTTCCTATTTTCATACTATATTTGATACATGTAAATCACAATTTATAATAATAGGGTGTGTTTAGTTCATGTCAAAATTGGAAGTTTGGTTGAAATTGAAACGATATGACGAAAAAGTTGAAAGTTTGTATGTGTAGAAAAGTTTTGATGTGATGAAAAAGCTAGAAATTTAAAGAAAAAGTTTAGAACTAAACTCGGCCATAGTTTTTTAAAAAAACTAAATCACAGTCCTATACAATACGTACAAACATGCGTACTGCCTCATGTTCCACAGCTGGCGTCCACTTTTTTTTTCTATATTGATTAAGTAAAAAATAGAAAACCTAAAAAATTATAGCATATAAATCAAGCTACTAATTTAAATTATTACAACTAAATTTATGGTGTGAGAAAAAAATATACTTCATAGGTATTATTGAAAAGGAAACATGTTGTACTCACTCATGTTCTATAATTTTACCGGTCACTCACATAATCATGAAAATGTAAAAGAAAAGGAAAATAAATTACACCTACTACTATGAAATCATGATATGTTAAAATAAATTTACAATGTGATTTATAACGAAAACTATAAGAAAGATAAATTCATGTATTTATAATTTTAATATATATTACGAATAGTACATATCTTGATGTCAAATCCTACCTATCATAAAATTCTAAAAACATGATAATGTTGATTACATAATTGTATAAAACTCGATAAATATGGATAAATAAATTATATCTACTATTCCATAAGAAATAAAATGAACCTAGCTTTGAGTGATCGATATTCCGTGAAAAATACTCATTTCATTATGAATTCATAATAACATTATTAAATCTGTTATGATAACTATTTTTCATGTATACTGTTGACGGTCGTTAGCGATCAGTTTCGACCGTCAATATTATCAAAATAGAGGAGAACTAGTTATGCTTGCAATGCATATACATGTTAGAATAATAATATTCTGCTAGTGTTTGGATCACTAACCTTTTGCAGAGAATAAACATAAAGTGGAGGAGAATCGACATCGAATCAGACGATAAATCAATCGGACGATGTCGAGAATCAGACTTATGTATGAATGGGCTAAGAACTCAGAATTAACACGATGAACCGGGCCAAAATTCACAAGTCTGCGCATGGGAGTAATAGAGGAGGCCACCTACCGAATTTGGGCCAGGGTGGGCCGGCCCCTGGTTCGGGTTTGGCCGAACCCTCCTGGCATCGTTGGATGCAGGGTTTCTTCTGGACGGCGTGGAGGGCAATTCCGACCATTCCAACTGCTACAACCGTCATTGGCAGCCTGTTTAAGGAGCTCCTTTTCTCACTTCACTCACAGACCTCAAGCAAAGCCCTTGGAATACTCTCGGGTGAAATGCTACAATGGTATATCCGTGCGCTTACAGATGAACTATGTAACCATAATATAACAGGAGTATTTCTGCGCCATTGCTGGGAATTATATTTCTAGGAACGTCGTTAAGAAATACCAACATATACAAATTTTATTTTTTATTGTGAAACAAAAGTAGAAAAGATAAATATAAAGCTCTTAGTAGGGTTCAATCTGCTCAGGTTATATGCAGATAAATTAAAGTTCAAGCATATATATGTTCCTCTAATCTCTAACGTATCAGTTCCATGTAGAAATCCATATACACCAATCGTCGAATTACGGCTGTGTTTAGTTCAGCGCAAAGTTTAGATTTTGGTTGAAATTGAAGATGATTTGACTGAAAAGTTGTGTGTGTACGATATGTTGATATGATGAAAAAGGACTGAAGTTTGGATCCAAACTTTATATCTAAACACAGTCTACAAAATTGCAAGCGAAGCGTCCGGCCATCACATCTGCTATCATGAGTGCACGTAACATCAATAATAAAGATAAATATATATAGCAGGATATATTATCTTATATCACTTTATAAATATACATAGCTGAATACACACGTGATTTAATTTAAAGCTAACGCAAAAATATACACGTTCAGGATAATGAGAAAGATATTCTATAGAAATTTAAACAATAGAAAAACTCAATAGCATGGACCCTAATAGTAAATAAAAAAATATCAACGGCTAATCTATATAATATATAGAACTGTAAACCGTTTTAAGGCCCATTAAGCGCCCTATAGAACCTTCTTACATCGTCTATTAAAGCCTCCAAGAAATAAGAAAATAAACTTTAAAAATTCTTTGTAAAAGGTAAAACATTCTGTGCTTAATCCTCCGTTAATTTTATGGTTCGTTTTATCTTAGCCATTGAATGATTTCATCGGCTTTACATATGTGTACACACATTATAGCTATGCCACCATATTGAAGAAAAAATAATCAAAGCGTGTTATCTTCTAGAAAATCAAATCACTTATTCACTTGAGGTGTCAAGTGGGGTTGCAGTGACTGTTGTAAGGTGTATGGTGTTATAAGGATTATTAGCATCGAGTCGGACGAGGTCACCAACCATCCAATCACAACACTAAAAGAACCCAGTAGGAGTCACAATGAGCCACCATAACAAGCTAACAAGGGAAGGCCATGATAATTAAATTGTAATGATAAAACCTTCTTTCAACCCCCATACATATGCATTATTATTTATGTCACATCACTTGAATTAACATGCACAAAAGCATAGTAAATCTTTGCAGTAAAGAGGCTACATATGAAAACATTCAATTAATCCCCTTAGCTCGAGAATAATTTTGATATTGAATTTTAATCCTTGTAAAGAGAGACATAGCGAAAGGTTCAATCGGTGAACATTACCCATTTTACAAGATGAGTGTTTTATTTAAAAATATGAGATAGTTCAAAAGACTACTTATTCCGAAGTACTAACATACTATTTAAGAGTAGAGCAAGCAGGTCATTCTATCCAAATCATTTTATTTGTGGTTTTTAAAATAGAAATATCAAATTATGAACTTAATGAAACTTTGCTATAGTAGTATTTGATGAAGACATATTTAAATGTCTTTTTTCATGTCATGTTTGGAGATCAAAAGACTAAAAAAAACTTTATTGAGACACCACGCCACGCCATAAATATATAGTACAATGAATAATATTACAGAGTATCAATGACCAACAACTACGTGATGTGTGAATGCTATATATATCTGAATATTTTACGGAAACTTTATATATGGATAAAAAAATAGTCATCATAAAAAGGTTTTAACATTTAGAAAAAAAAAAGAAACCCACGCAGTTATATGAAAATTTATATGTTCCAAAGGAGCCCTTAGTTGAGTTATTCGTTGTCTCTCCACCTTAGTATCGATAGTTTCACTAGTTATCAAAAGTTGTTGTTTCAGACATCTACAATGACTTCGTCGATCCTAAGACATACTGGCCCAAATTCTTAGCAGTGTTTATAGGGATAGCGTGTAATGTGTCGAGTTTGTATGAGTAAGTGTACGCATGTGTATATGAGTGTGGTGTATGTACCATGTTTCGAAAAAAAAGATTATTTTTGTTTCTGTTGGATTTGTAAATGGTGAGCCTTATATTACAATGGTATAAGTTCGTTGGTACATGATATATCAAAAATACAATTGTATTTATATAAGAAACAGTATGTTAACTCCAATTATGTTTTCGTATGAACCTTATTGTTTTTTATTAGATAATGGATATGCAGATTTAGTCGAGATACAGGGCCACGTAGGAAAACTTAGTAAGCGCCTTATCTTTTCGCTTATGCTTATGTTTATCAGCCAAAATTTGAATTTTTCAACCTTAAATTTAGAGCTGATTTAGAAATTTTTTTCATCGAAGTTTATTTTTCAGCTTTTGCTCTTAGATCGCTAAGAACACGTATATAAAAGTTTTATTTACAAATTATTTTTCATTTACAAATATATCGTTTTCCTTATTCCGTGAGTAAGCGAAACGATGGCTCCGTAAATTTGTAGGATCTAAATCCTGATAGGTAAGTTACCTATTTGGTCGACTCCAACAATTCTAAGAAATTCCTATGAAATAGCTTCAGATAAGGAGTTTTTGGAAAAAAAAAGCAAACGAGGTGAAGTTTTTACATAAACTTTTTTTTAGTTTTTATCTAACTAGAAAAAATGCCCGTGCATTATAACAGGTGAAGTTTATTTTAATAGTTAAGATGAAATTCACTGTGGGAGTTCGCTTGAATACATATATTTTTAGAAAATCATGAGCTGCACGCAATTAGGAGTCCGATCGTCTCAAGTTAGCATGTGAGTTTTGTTAAACAGATTTCTTATAGGTTTCCTTATGTATTACTAAAAGTGAACGATTTTAAAAACCGACTCAAATACGGATATGTATTTCGAAAAGCAAACGAAGTTAAAAACCGACTGATATACGAATGACGTACGAAAATACCGGCAAAAACATATTCAATTTTTATAATAGTAGAGATTTATATAATTTCACTAGTCTATTCAAACCGTCATTCCGATATCTTTTCTATCTTTTGCTTGTATTTCTGACAAAACTGTATGGTCTTTATATTCCTATATTTTACTCAATCTTGCGTTCTAAAGAGGATGTTGCTTGGAATAAGAATCGGTCAAAGACTCAGAAGGGACAAGTAGAAAGCATTGGCGCACAATTTGGATTTTTTTTTCATAGTTAAGAAGACAGTAACCTGTAACCGCAAGCAAGTAGTGCAGAGTAGCAAGTCTTCAATTCTTAGGGCCTGTTTAGATCCCCTCCCTTGGTAAAAATTTTCACCCTATCAAATTAAATGTTTGAATACATGTATAGAGTATTAAATATAAATGAAAAAAATAACTAATTATATAGATTGCGTATAAAGTGCAAAACGAATCTTTTATGTCTAATTGCTCCATGATTTGATAATGTGATGCTACAATAAATATTTGCTAATGACGGATTAATTAGGCTTAATAAATTCGTCTCGCAGTTTACATGCGGAATCTATAATTTATTTTATTATTAGTCTACGTTTAATACTTTAAATGTGTATCCGTGTATCCGATGTAACACGTCAAAACTTTACACCCATAGATCTAGACACCCGTAGGTACACTTAAATTCATCCTATTATGTTGTTTCCTCTTCCCTTCTATATTTAGGTGTATTTATTTTGGACCAAAATAGTATATATTATATCTTATATTAGATTAATTTATTTTGAAAAGATAAGAGTACAGACGACTCTTGACTTGGTTCCAACTTCCAAGTCAGTCCACACTCCACACCAGTCTCCATCACAGTTTCCCAACAGCCGCGTCCCGAATCGCCGAATCTTCCCGTGCAATTCCACTGCTTCGGTCCCCCCTTCACCTACGCTCATGGAGACTCTCACTATCTTTATAAGATGCCACCCCAAGCGTAAACAAATCAAAGCAATCAAACACACAAACGTAAGAACGTAAGGGGTGCAAGACGGAGCTAGAAATGGCTCCCAGGCTCTGCTGCTCTTCTCAATTCTCGCTCGCCGTCTCCTTCCTGGCCGCCTTCGCGGCCGTCTCCAACGCCGGCAAGGTGGCCGTCTACTGGGGGCAGGGGGCGGACAACGGAGACGGCACGCTCGCCGAGACATGCGCCACCGGCCTGTACGACTTCGTCAACATCGCCTTCCTCAACGTCTACGGCAGCGGCCTTACCCCGGTGCTCAACCTCGCCGCCCACTGCAATCCGGACGCGGGGACCTGCAAGTCGCTCAGCTCCGAGATCAGCTCCTGCCAGCAGAGCGGCGTGAAGGTGCTCCTCTCCCTCGGCGGCGAGAGCGGTCAGTACTCCCTCTCCTCCGCAGACGACGCGCGTGGCGTCGCCGACTACCTCTGGAACACCTTCCTCGGCGGCAGCTCGGACTCGCGCCCCCTCGGCGACGCGGTGCTCGACGGCATCGACTTCGACATAGAGCAGGGCGACGGCGCCCACTACGACGAGCTGGCGACGGCCATCGCGTCGAGGTGCAACAGCGCCGGCGGGTGCCTGCTCACGGCGGCGCCGCAGTGCCCGTACCCCGACGCGCACCTCGACGCGGCGATCAAGACCGGGGTGTTCAGCCACGTGTGGGTGCAGTTCTACAACAACCCACGGGCGCACTGCCAGTACGCCGACGGCGACGCGAGCGCGCTGCAGGCCTCGTGGGCGCGGTGGACGAGCGCCGTGCCGGCGCCCGCGGACGTCTTCCTGGGGCTCCCGGCGGCGCCTGATGCGGCAAACGGGGGCTACATCGATTCGGACACGCTGCTGTCGCAGGTGCTGCCGGCGGTGAAGGGCGCGGCGGCGAACTACGGCGGCGTCATGCTGTGGGATCGCTTCAGAGACAGGTCGTCTGGTTACGGCGCCAAGTTGCAGGGGAACGTTTGAACCGAAGCTACGAACCGTATTCACAAGCGTTTGAACTGAACTGAAAGTTATGAACCATATTTACTGTTTCTATTGGACATATAGTGTTATAGTGAAATAAACATAGCGTATTTGCATGTTTTTAAGGCTATTTTCCGTGCTCCGATAGAGCGACATATCATGTATCATGCTTGGTAGTGCTCGACCATCAACCCATCATAGGCTTCAGATTTACTGGAATACTACTGTATCAGGGCTTCTGATTCTTCATTTACACATTCAGCAAGCAGATGTTATTTAATATTTTGAGACTACAATGACCAATTCATTGTATTTTTCTTCTTGAGTGCTAATTAAGTACTTAACAACCGTGAATGAGTCAAGCCTTATAGTCGCTTATATGCACAGTTAAGCACTATTAACACAGGAGACTCTTCGAGCGACCATTATGCTGCGGCTGCGCTATACCTGTTCCAGACGGAGTAGCAACCTGCCCGGCAAGGGAGGGGGTCTAATTCCAGAATGGACGACGGGGAGCGCCGGAGCGCGGCTCCATCTCCACTCTCCAGACGCGGCATCGCAAACAACGGCGACCCGCCTCTCCGTCTCCGGGGAGGGGAAAAAAGTACCTGGCGCGGCAGACGATGGCGTCGGCGACGATCCAGCTGCCGCCTGCCGGCGAGCAAGCGAGTCGCCGACCCGTCCGTCTTCGCACAGGCCATCTACCTGCCACCCGGGAATGCGCTCACGCGCAACTCGTCGTGCTTCAGTAAGCGCCTTGGTCCCCTTGGAGGCTTGGGCAAGCTCGGTGCACGGTTGCCATCCTCCACACGGGCCTGGCGCCGTCGCGCCGAGGTGCCCCTCCCGTGGGGCGCCGGCGCCGCAGAGCTCAAGGGCGATGATGCCCTTGCCGTCGACCTTGCCATGTGATTGATCACGCTGCTTGCACACTGCAGTGGCAGCGTGTTCTGGTCACCCTTTGAACCTGAACAAATCATGTGTACAAATTTTTTCGGGAATACGCAAGGAGCGTATTTTTTTCCATTAAGAGAAATAAAAGTTATTTAGAAATGAAAAACAAGCACGGGACCGATACTGAAGACTAGGGATCTATTGGGATATCTCGCACTAGATTTGGCTACCACGACCTCGCAGAGGTAAAGCAGAAGGGACCCCTACATTTGCCAACTTCCAAAGTACGGCTTCTTCTGTCATCACTTTCGCCACTTCGATCCAAGACTTGCTCTGTTGATTGAAGATCCGGTTGTTTCACTCCTTCCAAATCGACCAGGCCACCAGCGTTGCAATAGTGTCAAATTGTCACACCCTAAAGTTCTTTCCCAGACCTAAATTGAAGTTTTAAATGGTCTCAAGAAAATAGCAGTGTAAAGCAGGAGAAAACCTTAATAAAATAATGCAAATAATAATCGAATCTGACATGTGGAATTTTTCTTGAGTTCTATATGTCGAAATTCACTAACAGGATTTTTAGTGGAATTTTCAGATCCCTAGAAATAATTTTAACCAATTAAAATTGAGCATGCAATATTTTAATTCCAGGGAAATTCCTTTTTTCCTTTTTCCTTTTTCCTTTTTTCCTTTTTCCTCTTTTCTTTTTCTTTTCCCTCCTTTTTCCCCTCCTTGGGCCGCCGGCCCATTCCTTTTTTTTTTTCTCTCCCCTCTCTCTCCCGCTGGGCTGGCCGAAGGCCGAGGCCTAGCCCAGCCGCGCGAGCCGCCGCGCCCGCCTCCTCTCCCGGGGTCGCCGACAGGTGGGGCCCACCTGTCGGGTCCTCCCCCAACCTCCCGCCGCCCGCGCCGGCCACCACCCGAAACCGCCGCCGCCGCGCCCACCTCCTCCGCGTCTCCCGGGCCACGCCGCCCACGTCGCCTCGCGCCCGCGCCTCCCGCGCCCACCTTCCCCCTCTCTCCCGCTCGCCCGCGCTCCCGAGATGGCCGGGATTCGATTTTCGAATCCCGCCTCTCTCTCCTCCCCGCTCCCCCACGTCGCCGGCGATTCCCCGCCTTTCCCGGCCACGTCCGGCCCCCTCTCGCTCTATTTAAGCACCGCCGCCACCTCTTCTCCCTTTTTCCCCATTCCACCGAGCTCCCTTGTGCTCCCTATCGCTCCCGCGCCGTGCATCCACCCGCCGCCGCTTCTTCCGCCGCTCCGGCCGCCGCTAGCCGCCGCTAGGCTCGCCGCCGCACCGCGCCGTCGACGCCGTCGCGTTCACCGTCGTGCGGGCCGCCCCGTCCACCCCTCCTCCGTCGGGTTCCGTCGCCGTGCCCCCTCCGCACCGCGCGCCGGTGAGCATCGCCATGGCCGCCGCCTTTGGCCGGCGTCCCCGCTCTCTCGCGTTTCCCTCTCTCCCTCTAACCCCTCTCCTCGCTTTCGCTAGGTGGTTCCGGAGCTCGTCCCGCCGCCGTCATCTCGCTCCGCCGCTCGCCGTCGCCGATCGCCGTCAGTGAGGCATCCCCCTCCCCTTTCTCCCTCTCTCTCCCGCGCCGCTTAGCCGCCGCTAGCCGCCGCTAGCGCCGCTCGCGCCGCCGCCGCCGCCGGCCGGTCGCCGCCGTCGGCCTGTGCGCCGTCCGCCGCCGCCGCTCGCGCCGTCGCTTGCCGCCGCCGTGCTCGTGTGCGCCGCCGCCGCACCCCTCGGCCGCTCGGCCGGCCTTGAGCCGAGTCGAGCCGAGCCCGGCCACCTCCGCGCCGTCCGATCGGCCCGAGGGTGATCCAGGCCGTCGGTCCCGTGGACCGGCGGTGGACCATCCGCATGGTCCCGGTCCACGGTGGACCGCCCCCCCTTGAGTCGCTGACCGGTGGGCCCCGCGTGCCGGCGCCCTTCTCTCTCTCCCGAGCCGCTGACCGGTGGGCCCCGCGTGTCGGCGCCGCTCCCCCCTTGTTGGCGTCAGCCCTGGGATTTATTGCGCAATAAATGATTTAAGGATTTTTGTTATAGTAATAAACATAGTGAATCTTCTAAAATTCATATCTAATTCATCCGTGCTCCGTTTAAGCCCATTCAAGTCTCAGTAAATCAAGAAAAATGTGTAGAATCCATTAAAAATGGTTTTGTTCTCTGTTTCAGTAGTCTTATAGCCTGTTTGCATTGTTTGCCTTGTATGTCGCTTAGATTCCGGTTCTTCCGACGCTCCGGTGTACTTCGAGATTGTCGCCGAGGTTCCTCCAGCAGCAGAGCAAGGCAAGTCATGCTTGTCACTTGATCATATTGAACCTATATTGCAAATGCTCTCTCGTTTTCTCCTAAATATTGCATTGTTTTATAATATCACGTGGGATGGTTACCTACTGTCATAGCCGTACTATTTTGTACCATGTTCCTTTGTTAGCTTGGGATATAACATGTCTAGAGATTGGACTAGGGATTGCTTAGCCATGCTTAGTTCAACTAGCACACAACCAGGGAAATCCTATTAATGTTTAGACTGTAAGCCCTAATGGTAATATTGGATTAGTACCACCGTTTGGTGTTGATTAATTAAAATGAATCACATGGTGGGCTGTGGGTGCATGGTTTTGTTGGTCGCACCCATGGCAGTTAAGGACCGGTTCGCGGGAAACCCTGGAAGAATTTATCGTGCTTACCACAAGCCAGCGTGGGCAACGGCTGGGCTTGTAGTGTAGCTTTCCTCTAGCTGACGCATCCAGGCAAGGGTGGGCGTGATGGAGCGGGGCGGGCCCTGTGACGGCCTCTGTCGCTTCCGGATTCACCTAGGCACGAGAGGGGACTGCCCGCTGCCTTGCGAGGAGTGGGGGTGAAACCTGAGGTGTGGTGTGCTTGCCTAGAGGGGGTTATGCGAAGGGTCCTGTCACGGCCTCTTTCCGGTATGTCGTGGTGGCATGTCGGCGCACGGTAACGTGTCGTGGGGCTGTGTCTTGTGGGTACAGTTGTACACCTCTGATCAGAGTAAAACTATTCGAATAGCCGTGCCCGCGGTTATGGGCGGTCAACCAGATTCACCGTGATTAGTTTCACCCCAGTTTAGTCTAATGAAATTGGATAGACTAGGTGGATGGTTGGGCCTGTTGCAACGTGGAATAGCGTTGAACAGTGGATGATTATTATTGAGTAATTATTACACCTGTTTTCTTCTTTCAACTCTTGTTTATAAATGCTCGCTTTATGCAAATGAACCAGTCTAGCTCTCCGTTGATAATTCCCTGCATCATACCCCTATTCCGGTATGACTTGCTGAGTACAGTGGGTAGTACTCAGTCTTGCTCTATTTTCCCCAACCCCAGAGTGCGAGTATGAGTCCGATGGTGGTTTCTCCGAGGAGTAGGCTTCGTCCGTGCCGTCGAGGATGCCTGTGGAGTGGTGTTCCCGCTGCAGTTCAAGTCAAGGCCTAGCTTCTTTTATTCTTTCGTTTTTCCGCTGCCTTTATGTAAGACTTTTATGATGTTTGTAAGACATGGATCTGAATGTCAACATTGTCGTTTGTGTACCCCGGCTGGTCCTGGACGGGGATTTTAATGCACATTCTACTTGGAATTCTATTCGGGAATTTCTGGGCGTGACAAGTTGGTATCAGAGCCAGGTTGACCGTAGGACAAGCCAAATGGAAAACCCTAAGAGCCCTCTGAATCCTTTTCATTGCATATGTTCTTTGCAATTGGATTTGTTCCGGGAAAAATTGGGATCTGTTCTTGTGGTTAAGGGAAAAATCTTGGTCGCTCATTTAAGTGGGATTGGTCAGAACAAGTCGGTCTAGGGTTTTAGTAAAATTATTTGAGATTTATTCGTCAGACAGTCTGGTTTTGGTGGGTGAAATGCATTAGGTCCTAGATCAGGAATATGGGTTGCAAGGTATTTCTGCTCTTATTGTTATTATTAGTATGTATCTATTTTCCTCATTATTTTATCGCTATGTAAGTCCGTCTTATTTATTCGCTCTCATGCAAAATGATCTATGCATAAAATTCTGCGGTTATTCGCTTCTCTTATTTGAGTCCTTTCCTGTTTTATTTAAATTTGGATTTGAGCATGCATTGATCCTACCCGTTTGTCTTCTCTAGATGGCTGACCACCCACCCAACCACCGCGGAGAAGGCATGGATGATTTTGTGGCAGAATTGGCTCGCATGACTCTGGTGGTGGGCTACCCCAATGCACCGGAGTACACGACTGTTCCGCCGCTCAGTGGCGAGCTTCCTCATCGCGTCCGCCTGGAGGTTCATGGTTATTTGGGCACCTGCCTCGCTAATATGATGGTTGAGGCGTCCGAAGGCTCAGCAGATCACGCCTGTCAGGAGGCAGCATACCTGATGATGGCCAGACTACGGGAGCGCCACGACTACATCTTCCACGACACGGCGTATCGGTTCCACCCTCGTCGAGCAGGCGGCGATGATGTCAGTGCTTTCCGTTCGACAGCTGGCGAGAACGACACCACATTTGGGCACATGTGCGCCGTGATGAAGGGGATGGACAGGATGCACTCGGATCTGCATAAGGCGGCCAAGGCCTTGAATGATGGGAAGCTCGTGAGGATCGTGGCTCTGAAGGACGAGATAGCACGTCTGAAGAGGGAGAACGCTCAGCTGAAGGGTCTCCCAGCTCCAGGAGGAGTCCGGATCCGCACCACGCCCCGCAAGACGACGACTGCACCCGTGCGCATTCAGCTTGCGCCCAGGAACCCACCTCCTCCCGCAGCTCCCGCGTCCGCTCTCTCCTTCGCTCCAGCGTCAGTCGCCAGGGGTCCAGCCAGTGGCAACGGGGGTTGGTTGTCTGCAACTCCCAGTGGCAGCCGCGACCACAGCAGCAGCAGCTCCAGTAGCACAGAGCCGAGCAGTGGCGAGGCGTATCTAGCAGATTCCAGGAGCCGCTCAGAGGGACCTGGTGATGAGCAGGAGGACGCCTTCGACTCCACCGACCGCAGGAGCCGTTCCGAGCATTAGGCTCGCTTTCCATTAGTTTATCGACTGTTTAGCTTTTGCTTGTTAGTTTGTGTGTTTAGGTCTGCTCGTTTGTGGGTCAGTTGACGGTCGATATCATGTGCCTATGATATGGCTGTCTTAATAAGGATTTTTGCCTGTTGTTTTAAGTGTTTTAATTCAGATCAGAACAATCGCAGTTTAAAGTCCTATATAATAAAGCTTAGTTCTTGAGCATCTGTTTTTCTTCTTTTCCCCGTCTGTTTTTCCTCCAGATGGTCTACACCAGGAATGGTAGCCGCGCAGCAGGCGAGGGCAGCAACGGCGAAGAGCGCATTGACGAAGTGCACCCCAACAGCAATTCCGGCAATGGTCCGCCACCGCTCCCCGAGAACCCGACCCTTGCCCAAGTAATGGCTCATCAGACGCAGATGATGACAGCCATGATGCAGCAGATGCAGCAGCAACACCAACAGATGTACCAGAGGATGTAGCAGCAGCAGCAGCAGCAGTTTGGTCCCCCTCCCCCTCAGTTCAAGCTGCCGGAGTTTCTACGCGTCAGACCACCCACCTTTTCTAGCACCACCAACCCTATGGAGGCAAATGACTGGCTCCATGCCATAGAGAAGAAGCTAAATCTCCTGCAGTGCAACGATCAGGAGAAGGTCGCTTTCGCCACACACCAGCTCCAAGGTCCCGCGTCAGCTTGGTGGGACAATCACATGGCTACCCGCCCGCCAGGCACGAAAGTCACTTGGGCGGAGTTCTGCCGCAGCTTCAGGAAGGCGCAGGTGCCAGATGGGGTCGTGGCACAAAAGAAGAGGGAATTCCGAGCACTCCACCAGGGCAACAGGACAGTGACGGAGTACCTCCATGAGTTCAATCGCCTCGCGCGATATGCCCCGGAGGATGTCCGTACTGACGCCGAGAAGCATGAGAAATTCCTCGCAGGCCTAGATGATGAACTAACCAACCAGTTGATATCTGGAGATTACGCCGACTTTGAGAGGCTGGTTGACAAGGCAATTCGTCAGGAGGATCAGCGCAACAAAATGGATAGAAAGAGGAAGGCGGCGCAGTTCCGGTCCAACCAAGGGAGCCACCAGCGTCCGCGCTTCACTCCCGGACAGCAGGGTGGACCTACCACCCTGATCGTCCGCCAGCACCGCCCTTTCAATGCCAGCAACTTCCATCAGGGCGCCAGTGGCAGCCAGAACTACCATGGCAGTCAGTCCAACCGCAGTGCAGCTCCACGCCCACCAATGGCACCAGCACAGTCAGCTCCATCCGCGCAAGCCAAGAAGAAGGCTTGGACAAAGCCAGGGTCCTGCTTCAACTGTGGCGAGCTTGGCCATTTCGCTGACAAATGTCCGAAGCCTAGGCGTGCCGGGCCAAGGTTTGTCCAGGCCCGTGTTAACCACGTGTCTGCAGAGGAGGCACAAGCAGCACCAGAGGTCGTACTGGGTACGTTTCCTGTTAACTCAATCCCTGCAACAGTACTTTTTGATTCTGGTGCAACGCATTCATTCATTTCAAAGAAGTTTGTCGGGATGCATGGGTTAATAAGAGAGGAACTTAGCACACCCATGCGAGTTCATACCCCAGGGAATAGTTCCACTTCGGTACAATTCAGCCCTTCCCTAACAATAGAAATCCAAAGAACCCCATTTCTAGCCAATCTCATTCTTCTGGAATCCAAGGACCTAGATGTCATTCTTGGGATAGATTGGCTGACCAAGTTCAGGGGAGTCATTGATTGTGCGAATCGCACAGTTACCTTGACCAACGAGAAGGGAGAAACAGTAGTGTACAAATCACTAGCCTCACCAAAGCAAGGGGTCTCTTTGAATCAGACTGAGGTGGAAATCCTAGTGGTCACCGAGGAGAAGAATTCAAGGAAATTGGAAGAGATCCCCATAGTTTGCGAGTACCCAGAAGTATTTCCCGAAGACCTCACTACCATGCCACCTAAGAGAGAGATTGAATTCCGGATTGATTTGGCACCGGGAACCGCTCCAATTTACAAGAGACCGTACAGAATGGCAGCCAACGAGCTAGCAAAGGTCAAGAAGCAGGTCGATGAGCAGCTGCAGAAAGGGTACATTCGACCGAGTACTTCACCTTGGGGTGCTCCGGTCATTTTTGTGGAGAAGAAGGATAAGACAAAAAGAATGTGTGTCGATTATCGCGCACTCAATGAGGTCACCATCAAGAATAAATATCCTTTGCCACGGATTGATGATTTGTTTGACCAGCTGAAAGGAGCCAGGGTATTTTCCAAGATAGACCTGCGATCAGGCTATCACCAGCTGAGCATTCGGGAAGAGGATATTCCCAAGACAGCCTTCACCACTCGGTATGGGTTGTATGAGTGCACGGTTATGTCTTTTGGACTCACCAATGCACCTGCATTCTTCATGAATCTGATGAACAAAGTGTTCATGGAATTTCTGGATAAGTTTGTTGTGGTATTCATTGATGACATCCTTATCTATTCCAAGTCAGAAGAAGAGCATGAGCAACATCTTCGTCAGGTACTCGAGAAGTTGCAAGAGCACCAGCTCTATGCCAAGTTCAGCAAGTGTGACTTTTGGTTATCGGAGGTCAAATTCTTGGGCCACGTCATTACAGCTCAGGGGGTGGCCGTTGACCCGTCAAATGTGGAGTCAGTTACCAAGTGGACCCCACCTAAGATAGTGTCACAAATTCGGAGTTTTCTTGGACTTGCGGGTTATTACCGTCGGTTCATTGAAAATTTCTCCAGGATCGCTAGACCCATGACTCAGTTGCTTAAGAAGGATGAGAAATTCAAATGGACAGCCGAGTGTGACAAGAGTTTTGAGGAACTCAAGAAGAAATTAGTGTCTGCCCCAGTCCTAATTCTGCCCGACCAGACAAAAGACTTCCAAGTTTATTGCGACGCGTCCCGCCACGGGCTTGGATGTGTCCTAATGCAAGAGGGCAGAGTGGTCGCTTATGCCTCGCGGCAGTTGCGCCCACATGAAGGAAACTACCCAACGCATGACCTGGAATTGGCAGCAGTGGTTCATGCTCTGAATATCTGGCGGCATTATCTTATTGGCAACCGCTGCGAAGTCTATATAGATCACAAGAGTTTGAAATATATCTTCACCCAACCTGATCTGAACCTCCGACAGCGAAGATGGTTGGAGTTAATCAAAGATTACGACATGAGCATCCATTACCATCCAGGTAAAGCCAATGTGGTGGCAGATGCCTTGAGCAGGAAAAGCTACTGCAATGCTTTGTGCACCGAAGGCGTGTGTAAGGAATTGCAGCAGGAGCTTGAACATCTCAACTTGGGGTTGGTGGAACACGGGTACGTGGCTGCCCTAGAGGCACGGCCTACGCTCGTGGATCAAGTCAGAGCAGCTCAAGTAAGTGATCCTGAAATAGCCGAGCTGAAGAAGAATATGAGGGTCGGAAAAGCCCGGGAGTTCCACGAAGATGAACATGGCACAATCTGGTTGGGAGAGAGATTGTGCGTACCTGACGACAAGGAACTGAAGGATTTGATACTCACTGAGGCGCATCAGACTCAGTACTCAATTCATCCAGGCAGCACCAAAATGTATCAAGACCTCAAAGAAAAGTTTTGGTGGGTCAGCATGAGAAGGGAAGTAGCAGAATTCGTCGCACTCTGCGACGTTTGCCAACGAGTGAAGGCAGAGCATCAAAGGCCAGCAGGTTTACTCCAACCTCTTCAGATCCCGGAATGGAAATGGGAGGAAATTGGAATGGACTTTATAACAGGACTGCCCCGGACATCATCGGGTCACGATTCAATCTGGGTAGTCGTGGATCGACTCACTAAGGTTGCCCACTTCATACCAGTACATACCACCTATACGGGTAAGAAATTGGCAGAGCTGTACCTGGCAAGGATCATGTGTCTGCATGGAGTACCCAAGAAGATTGTATCTGATCGAGGGAGTCAATTCACTTCAAAGTTTTGGCAGAAATTGCAAGAGGAATTGGGAACCCGGTTGAATTTTAGCACAGCCTACCATCCGCAGACCGATGGTCAAACCGAGCGAGTTAATCAAATATTGGAGGACATGTTAAGGGCTTGTGCACTTGATTTTGGTGGAGCTTGGGATACAAGCTTGCCTTATGCGGAATTCTCTTACAACAACAGCTACCAAGCTAGTCTCCAAATGGCACCATTCGAAGCTTTATACGGCCGGAAGTGTCGCACCCCTCTCTTCTGGGATCAGACAGGCGAACGTCAACTGTTCGGAACAGAAGTGTTAACGGAAGCAGAAGAGAAAGTCAGGACTGTCAGAGAGAGACTGAGGATTGCCCAGTCTCGACAGAAAAGCTACGCGGACAACCGCCGACGAGAGCTCATATTTGAAGCAGGGGACTACGTGTACCTTCGTGTTACTCCGCTCCGGGGAGTACACCGTTTCCAAACCAAAGGCAAGTTGGCACCACGCTTCGTGGGACCATACAAAATCTTGGAACGGAGGGGAGAAGTTGCTTATCAGTTAGAGCTTCCTTCCAACATGATCGGCATTCATGACGTGTTCCACGTGTCCCAATTAAAGAAGTGCCTGAGGGTACCCGAAGAACAGGCCGACTCGGAGCACATCGATCTCCAGGAGGATCTAACCTACGTGGAGAAGCCAGTTTGCATCATTGAGACCAGCGAAAGGAGGACTAGAAACAAGGTCACCAGGTTTTGCCGGGTTCAGTGGAGCCACCATTCTGAGGAGGAAGCAACCTGGGAAAGGGAAGATGAGTTGAAGGCCGCCCATCCGCACCTCTTCGCCAGCTCTTCCGAATCTCGGGGTCGAGATTCCGTTTAAGGGGGGTAGGTTTGTCACACCCTGAAGTTCTTTCCCAGGCCTAAATTGAAGTTTTAAATGGTCTCAAGAAAATAGCAGTGTAAAGCAGGAGAAAACCTTAATAAAATAATGCAAATAATAATCGAATCTGGCATGTGGAATTTTTCTTGAGTTCTACATGTCGAAATTCACTAACAGGATTTTTAGTGGAATTTTCAGAGCCCTAGAAATAATTTTAACCAATTAAAATTGAGCATGCAATATTTTAATTCCAGGGAAATTCCTTTTTTCCTTTTTCCTTTTTCCTTTTTTCCTTTTTCCTCTTTTCTTTTTCTTTTCCCTCCTTTTTCCCCTCCTTGGGCCGCCGGCCCATTCCTTTTTTTTTTCTCTCCCCTCTCTCTCCCGCTGGGCCGGCCGAAGGCCGAGGCCCAGCCCAGCCGCGCGAGCCGCCGCGCCCGCCTCCTCTCCCGGGGTCGCCGACAGGTGGGGCCCACCTGTCGGGTCCTCCCCCAATCTCCCGCCGCCCGCGCCGGCCACCACCCGAAACCGCCGCTGCCGCGCCCACCTCCTCCGCGTCTCCCGGGCCACGCCGCCCACGTCGCCTCGCGCCCGCGCCTCCCGCGCCCACCTTCCCCCTCTCTCCCGATTTCTTGATTTACTGAGGCATCCCCCTCCCCTTTCTCCCTCTCTCTCCCGCGCCGCTTAGCCGCCGCTAGCCGCGCTCGCGCCGCCGCCGCCGCCGGCCGGTCGCCGCCGTCGGCCTGTGCGCCGTCCGCCGCCGCCGCTCGCGCCGTCGCTTGCCGCCGCCGTGGTCGTGTGCGCCGCTGCCGCACCCCTCGGCCGCTCGGCCGGCCTTGAGCCGAGTCGAGCCGAGCCCGGCCACCTCCGCGCCGTCCGATCGGCCCGAGGGCGATCCGGGCCGTCGGTCTCGTGGACCGGCGGTGGACCATCCGCATGGTCCCGGTCCACGGTGGACCGCCCCCCCTTGAGTCGCTGACCGGTGGGCCCCGCGTGCCGGCGCCCTTCTCTCTCTCCCGAGCCGCTGACCGGTGGGCCCCGCGTGTCGGCGCCGCTCCCCCCCTTGATGACGTCAGCCCTGGGATTTATTGCGCAATAAATGATTTAAGGATTTTTGTTATAGTAATAAACATAGTGAATCTTCTAAAATTCATATCTAATTCATCCGTGCTCCGTTTAAGCCCATTCAAGTCTCAGTAAATCAAGAAAAATGTGTAGAATCCATTAAAAATGGTTTTGTTCTCTGTTTCAGTAGTCTTATAGCCTGTTTGCATTGTTTGCCTTGTATGTCGCTTAGATTCCGGTTCTTCCGACGCTCCGGTGTACTTCGAGATTGTCGCCGAGGTTCCTCCAGCAGCAGAGCAAGGCAAGTCATGCTTGTCACTTGATCATATTGAACCTATATTGCAAATGCTCTCTCGTTTTCTCCTAAATATTGCATTGTTTTATAATATCACGTGGGATGGTTACCTACTGTCATAGCCGTACTATTTTGTACCATGTTCCTTTGTTAGCTTGGGATATAACATGTCTAGAGATTGGACTAGGGATTGCTTAGCCATGCTTAGTTCAACTAGCACACAACCAGGGAAATCCTATTAATGTTTAGACTGTAAGCCCTAATGGTAATATTGGATTAGTACCACCGTTTGGTGTTGATTAATTAAAATGAATCACATGGTGGGCTGTGGGTGCATGGTTTTGTTGGTCGCACCCATGGCAGTTAAGGACCGGTTCGCGGGAAACCCTGGAAGAATTTATCGTGCTTACCACAAGCCAGCGTGGGCAACGGCTGGGCTTGTAGTGTAGCTTTCCTCTAGCTGACGCATCCAGGCAAGGGTGGGCGTGATGGAGCGGGGCGGGCCCTGCGACGGCCTCTGTCGCTTCCGGATTCACCTAGGCACGAGAGGGGACTGCCCGCTGCCTTGCGAGGAGTGGGGGTGAAACCTGAGGTGTGGTGTGCTTGGCTAGAGGGGGTTATGCGAAGGGTCCTGTCACGGCCTCTTTCCGGTATGTCGTGGTGGCATGTCAGCGCACGGTAACGTGTCGTGGGGCTGTGTCTTGTGGGTACAGTTGTACACCTCTGATCAGAGTAAAACTATTCGAATAGCCGTGCCCGGCGATGCTGCCCTCTCAACTTCATCCGGCTTTCACAGAGCCAGAGGTGGAAGGATGGTTCATCGATGGGTAGACAGTCCGGATTGCCTATCACTCTTAATGTCCACCACCAAAGCTGCCTCGACTCTGGGCAGCCTACCAGAATGTGGTCGATGCCCTCCTCCTGTTGATCGCAAAGAACACAGCGGTCTGGGTGAGGCAACCCCCAGCTCCGCAGACAATCAGCGGTCCAACATCTGTTCATTGCTACCAACCACAGGAAGAAGCGGCATCGAGGTGGAGTGAGCGATTTCCAGATCGGGGTCGAGAGGAAGGAGATCCGACCAAAGAACAAAGCCTTATAAGAAGATCTTGAGCTGTACTGACCCGAGCTTTCCCATTTCCAGCTGAAAGAATCAGGAGTGGTAGGCATACGGGTCACCGATTGAACTAGCGACCAAAGCTTCAGATACTCCAGGATGGCTTGAATCCCAAGTGCCCCAGCGATATCCCTGATCCATCGACGATCCGTTAGTGCCTCAGCCACCGTCCGGCGTCGGCGCACGCGAGGCGAAACGCGATCGTAGATGTTAGGAGCAATGGACCGGATGCAGCCCTCTTGCAGCCAGCTATCCTCCCAGAAGAGAATCGTTTGTCCATCTCCCAGCTGACAGACTGGATGCAGCCACGAAGCTCTTCTCTTTTGCGACCCCGGGATGTCTAGACCTTGCCATGGTTTACTTAGTGAAGTCTGCTGTAGCCACACTCATATTAAGGTGAAGATTAAATTTAGTTGCCAGCTCAGGAGATGGAAGATCTCCCTGCATAGCATTATGAGAAAACATGACCAGTGCACATCGATTGCCCTGGAATTTGTCAGAGGCAGGACATGTTCAATCTTCATCAAGTATGAGTACTAATGGGCAAAGATAATTTTGGAAGACTAGCTACTAACATCTTGTTTAGTTACTAAAACAAAAACTTTTCACCTATCACATCGAATATTTGGACACATAAATAAAGTATTAAATGTGAAAAAAAAACCAATTACACAGTTTACATATAAATTGCGAGATAAATCTTTTAAGCCTAATTGCGCCATGATTTAACAATGTGGTGCTACAGTAAACATTTGCTATTGACGGATTAATTAGGCTTAATAAATTCGTCTCACAATTTCCTGACGGAATATGTAATTTGTTTTGTTATTTGACTACGTTTAATACTTTAAATATGTATCCGTATATTCAATATAACAATCAAACCTAAAACTTTTCCCAACTAAACAAGGCTAACTCAGGTAGAGGCTTTGGCTTGCTTACTGCTTAGGGCGGCATCAAAATGGTTTCATATGCCGTATGTCAATTATCCTAAAGATCTAAGGTCGTTCATGTTTTAAAGCAACCAGCATGCTGAAATCTTCATAGGTGACTATTCTTCTAGTGATAGACGACGTACTGATCGATAGCAAGGCGCCTGAATTTTTTAAGATGTTTGTAGGGATAGAGTGAACGTGTATGTTAGTGACGAGATACTTATAGGGACAGGACGAACGTGTATGTTAACGAGGCACCTGGGTTTTTAAAAATGTTCATAGAGGTAGAGTGAGCGTGTACGTTTATAGAGATGAATGCGTGTATTTAAGGGTGTCTGCATTACACTTTGTTTCGTAAATGAAAAAACTATTTGATTGACCGAAAGATAATAATGGAATATCCTTAAAAGAGTTTAAAATCGATTCTCCCTCCAAAGTGGCGTCACAACCCGAACTTTCGTGGAATTCCACAATAACCATTCGCCGACGCTCTCTGGCACTGTCTTTATAAGTCGCCACCCACAGGCTCACACACTGGTTAGTGGTTACCCACTGCATCGCAAGGACAGAGCTAGAAATGGCTCCATCTCCAAGGCTCTGCTCTTCTCGGATCTTGTTCGCTGTGTTCTTCTTGGCCGCTTTCGCCGCCGTCGTCTCCAACGCCGGCAAGGTGGCCGTCTACTGGGGTCAGGGCGCGAACAACGCCGACGGCACCCTCGCCGACACATGCGCCTCCGGCCTGTACGACTTCGTCAACATCGCCTTCCTCAACGTCTTCGGCAACGGCAGCACCCCGGGCCTCAACCTCGCCGGCCACTGCGACCAGGCCACGGGGACCTGCACGTCGTTCAGCTCCCAGATCAGCTCCTGCCAGCAGAGCGGCGTGAAGGTGCTCCTCTCCCTCGGCGGCGAGAGTGGGAATTACTCCCTCTCCTCCGCCGACGACGCGCGTAGCGTCGCCGACTACCTCTGGAACAACTTCCTCGGCGGCAGCTCGGACGACGATTCTCGCCCCCTCGGCGACGCGGCGCTCGACGGCATCGACTTCGACATTGAGCAGGGCAACGGCACCCACTACGACGAGCTAGCGATGGCCCTCTCGTCCAAATGCAACGGCGCCGGCGCCGGCGGGTGCCTGCTCACGGCGGCGCCGCAGTGCCCGTACCCGGACGCCCACCTCGACGCGGCGATCAAGACCGGGGTGTTCAGCCACGTTTGGGTGCAGTTCTACAACAACCCGCAGTGCCAGTACGACGGTGGCAACGCGAGCGCGCTGCAGGCCGCGTGGGTGCAGTGGACGAGCGCCGTGCCGGCGCCCGCGGACGTCTTCCTGGGGCTGCCGACGGCGCCGGCCGCTGCACCGAGCGGAGGCTACATCGACGCAGACACGCTGCTGTCGCAGGTGCTGCCGGCGGTGAAGGGCGCGGCGGCGAACTACGGCGGCGTCATGCTGTGGGACCGCTGGAGAGACGTGACCGCTGGTTATGGCGCCAAGTTGAAGGGGAAAGTTTAATTTGAAACAAATTAAGCTATGCCTACGAATCATGCATATTCACAGGCGTTTGAAATAAGCATAGCCTTTTTAAATAATTTTATGGATGTTTTCCGTGCTCCGGCCTCCCTCCGGTAGGGATAGCATGTACACCGACCGGACCTTGTTGATTTAATTTTGCAAGTTGCATTTAAACTATGTGTCAATGTCTGTAATGAACTATGTCCAAATTGCATCTAAACTGTCTGTAATGAACCATGTCCATCAGTCCATGTTACATCTAAACTATGTTTGTACTGAATTGTTCAATGTCAGTGTGTGCAAGTTTACGTATGTTTCTCCTTATGGTATTATTAATCTAAAATTTGGAAATGCTGATATGTTCTATTAGAAAAAATAACAAGTTATATTTCTTCGTTGATTTGTGAAGCTTAAATTTAAGGGATTTTATGTTCCGATTAATATTTGTCACCGTATTTATTTTGATTCGTATTCACTCGTATTTGTATTCGATAATATTTTATTTCATTTTCATATCCAGATTTTTTTATTCCAAAAAAATAAAAACAAATATGTTAAAGCTATCTCCGATAGTATTCAATCCGTTTTCATCCCAAACTGTGCCCACACCAATTTGTCATTTTGTCATGTATCATGCTTGGTGGTGCTCGAGCATCATAAGCGTCTGCTTCATAGCACTTCCGATTCTTCATTTACGCCGCAAGCAGATGCTAATTAACCACCATGAAGTCAAACCTTACACTAATACGCATTCTTTCTTCCTATATAGTTAGTACCCACTACAAATCATTTATGCTATAAAACTCAAATTATGTGAGGCCACATCATCAAGATTATATTGACCTTTAGATCATCTTGCGTCTATGCAAATTAACCGTTAGATCAAATTCTTCTCATCCGATGGCATCTAAGAGGACCAATGTTTTTTATCTTCCTCTTAATTACCTCATACATCATTATATCTCCCTTTATCACTAACCACAAATACATCTCCCACCCGAAAGCCTACACCACTACATTTGTGTCTACCTTTTTCTCATTGCCTTTAATTTTTCTAATGCATCTACTAGCCATATCTAGGTTGTTCCAATGGGTTTTCTTGGAATATTTATGCTTGAACGTGTTTCCTCAATCATCTAAGGAGGAAATGTCAATGGCGCAATGAAATTTGGTTTGTCACTGTCATAAATGACATCGAAAATTTGTTGGTACAGATTACAACACTCGATGATCTTTACCAATTGCAAGGATGTTTATCTCCTATGGTGATTGGTTTTTGGCACTCTATCATGATCTTGCTTCTTTTTATATCTGATTTCTTCGTTTATCACCTAGCTTCATATGCCAATGTATCACAACTATGGTAACTTCAATTTTTGGTAACTTTTAGTATTGAGGGATTGGTCCACTCTCACATTTGACTATCTACATTTGATTAAAAGGCTATGCCATATCTTTGTGCTTTTCATACCAACAATCACTAAATCACTAAATTTGTTTTTCTATGGTTCCTCCCATTTACTTATAGGTAAACATTTTTCTTGAAATTACTAGATTCATGCACCTAATAGTTGTTTTTTTTAAGATCATATACCAACATATGCATGCAGAGTTATCCATATTTTCTCTTTGTTTTCTCGCAAAAAGAAATATTTTATTAGTTGTTTAAAATATCTGAATGAGATGCTAAGTCAATTTAGTACATAATAAAAATAGTGTCTTGTTTGCTTACCATTCATGGTTCTTAATTAGAATCATGTCATTTCTATTCATATAGCAATACGATGTAAAGATCGAACGTTCAACCATGTTGATCATGCAATTTTGATAAATTTACAACTATATGTTCCCTTCTGTGTAATGATAATATACCAATAGTCAAAAGTTCTAGAATTACATCTTCCAAATTCACGATATAGCTATCCCGCAGCAACACGCAGGGTATCAACTAGTTCTCTCTTAGGAATGGAACCATTCCATTCAAAGTCACATTTCCTGGGTTTTTAAGCGATGCGATGTTTACAAAATCTTTCTACATATGAACTTCTTATAAACATGTTTTAAATTTCTTTTCTACTTTATAATAATAGTAAATTCATTCATTTGTACCATCAAATAGTTATTGCAAAATCATCATTCAGATATTCCTTGGAAAAAAAAGTTATTTGGAATCATACCATTGTAAATTTACCGATTTGAAAAAAATACTACTATTAGCGATATCAGTGTGTACCATATGAATTTTGCAAAATCAGAACCATACAACTCCATCACGATTTCTATCAATACACTCGTCAGCTTCAACTCCGGCCAACGCCTCTGTTTCTTCTCCAACTCGAGCGAATCTACGGTGGCGCTCACGAGGACTCGTGGACGACAACACAGAGGAGGCGGGCTCAGCACCCAACATGGCTTCGTCGGCTACGGCCGTGGGGGAGAAGACAAGGTTGCGCGGGTCTCTGTCCCCAACTTCTCCTCTACCGTAGTGTCGTTGGCTGTGGCGCACGGGGCTCCAGCAGCAACCGCCTTACCTGTGCAACCTATCACCTCTAGAAGCCGCAACCGATAGTCCCCTCCAGGTCCACCACTGCGTGGGGTTGGGCCCGTCGAATCTGGAGGCCGCGACTGGTGTTTGCCTCCAGCTCTACCTCCTTCCACCTTGTGTTGAGCTCGCCGTTGTCATCAGATTTGTATCACTGCAGCCGAAGAAAACCCCCTTTGCGTCACCATCTACGAGCCTGAGCGTTGAAGGAGATTTGCCTGAGTTGGAGAAGAAACGTAGGCTGTTGCCGGAGTTGGAGCTGACAGATGTGTTGATAGAAATCGTGATGGAGTGGCACAGTTCGAATTTTGCAAATTTCCAGTGGTACACACCCGATATCACGAATAGTAGTGTTATTTTTTCAAATTGGTAAATTTTTAAAGGCATGGATTCAATTAACTAAAAAAATACAAAAAAGATTTATACATCAGACCCCCTTGAGCGATGGTGCTCGACGACAAACCTACGGTGGCACCCTCCTCTCTGTTCCAGCCAGAGATAGCAGCTAGCACCTACCTAGTACCTGCGCATTTGCACCGTCACCACCAACGCCAAGCTCGCTTTACAAACGTGATCCACCCCAATGGCCGTGGTCACCACCTTCAACCTCGTAACCTCGTGAACAAAGCTTTTGCCCTTCTTTCAAAAAAAAAAAAGTTAGCTCAACGTTGCTTTTCTCTGGTGTGTGTGAATGGCTGTCGCGAAAAAAAAGCGACGTCTCCTTCGTCCTTCCCCTTCGTGCTCGAATTTCACTGGCCGATCGAGGAGAGGTCGTAATTAAGACCCTTCTCCACACGCAGTTCGCGACCGACGGCGACCTGCCCCATCCGGTCTCCATGTACGGCAAAAGTACCTGGCGCAGCAGATGATGTATCCATCATCCAGCTGCCGGTGAGCCGGCCACCAGCGACTTGTCCTCGCACTGGCGATCTACCAGCCACCGCCCGGAGATGATGCACTCACGTGAGGAGGGGCCTGGCGCCGCCGAGGTGCGGTGCCCCTCCAATCCTGAATCCTCCATAGAGGTGATGATGCCCTTGCCGTGATGCCGTCGACCTTGTCATCAGATTGACCACGCCGCTTGCAGGCAGACTAACAAATCATGTGTACAAGTAAAAATCTGACACATGTTAAGGTGAGGTATGCATAGATGTTCCTTCTCTACTCTGTTTGGTTTTCTTGGTGGAAATGCAATTTGAACCACCTAAATTGACAAATACTAGCTGAATTGCAAATAGCAACAGAAGCAAATTCGTTCTCGCTCGAAGGCACACACGGACGTGTTTGCTGATGGTAGTGTGCGTATGGCACACTTGAGCATATCAAAATCAAAACCCATGGATTATGAAGCAACAGAAGCAAATTCATGTGCGAGGCCAGTTTATCGAATTATTTGGATACAAAAAATAGGGTGCCCCTTCAGGGCTTCAGGAGTTAGGATAGGGCAAAAGAGAATCACTTAACAATTGACCTATCATCATGGTATGATTGATAAAAAACCACGCATACTCTCTTTTGAAAAAATGATAATCACACGTTGCGTTTACTAAAGTATCCCCTACCTGCAGAATTTGAAGACTTTTACATGATAGCTGATGGCCGGCAAAACATGCACCATGAAAATTTCACAGCCCCTCTGTCCTCCAGACTACAGAGGGACCCCTCTTCTGAAGTTCACATGGCCGGAGCTTGTTCATTACACGCCCCATCATCGCCATTGCTGCGATGCTTGGAAACTGACCTTCAAGATCATCCGATGGCATGCCAGACTTGGCTTCCTGTCTTTCTAGATTTGAAGTTCCATGAAAAACAGGGGTGCCTCCTCGGCACCATCTTCCTATCCAACGATTAAGACTTTTTGCTGACATAGGAGAACCTTCTTGGCTTTGTTGATCAGTGAGTCCTTTACATATTAATTTGTTCTTCACATGGTTGATCATGCCAGTACTGTCGCTGTCACAGTCAAACACTTGACCAAACACAGTACATGTTCCTCCAGCCAATGGACCATCTCCAACCTTTGGTTTCTTGGAACAAGGAACATGAGAGTCTGAGGTATCATGTTGCAGGCGTTTCAGCCACTTCTCACTTGGATCTGGACATGCTGGCGACTCATTTAAAGCATTAGGAATTGGATTTTTCAGTCTGCTTATTTGGAAAAGAACTAAATCTAAGTTCATGCTTGATGTCTTTGACATGCTCCATTCTTGATTGTTGGCACAAGTTGCTTTTGGATAGAAGTTGCGGTGTTCTGCACTCGCGTTGACTGCTTCATTTCCTTTACTGCCGCTTGATACTCCTTTAACTGATGAAGTCACTAACTGTTCAGTTTTTGCAGAGGATGGATAACCCAAGTCCTGTGGAAAAATTGTTACATATCGATAATATATAAAAAAGAGTATAAAGGTTAGGATATGTTGCGCATCAACACATCTACATATGTTCAGATTCTGACAAAACCGTTGGAGAGTATAACTGGCTTTGTGATCTTATCGACGTATTTTAGGACTTTAGGTTATTTCATGATAAGAAACTGCAACATCCATAAAGGCAACACACTTGTGAGCCTGCAATGCTTTTAAACTCTGAAATAGAATAAGCTGATTAACTTGCTACTAAGCAAATTGAGTTGTATTCTTGAAGGTAGACATTGGAATGTTGATTTATGTTGCAGGCACATACAAAGTAAGATACCTTCTCTTCATGGATTTTAAAATATTTCATGCTTTCCCACATGATATTTTTCACTGATCGCCTGAACTTGTTTATAGTTGCATAAACTAAGCTGATATAAAATGTAATGTGGACTTGTGGAGTGCTAATACCTTTTGCATTGATGCTGAAGCAAATCCTACAAAAAAAAAACATAACAATCATATCATTTAATATTTGATTAAAGCTGTTACAATATATTCTTCATTTGAATTAAACTGCATTTTGACATTAACAAGTAGCAACGTGTGACACAAATAACCTGGAGAAAAACTAAATTGTATAATAGCAAGTCTCACCTGCTGTAGATTTTGATGCACGGTGAACTTCACTGTAAAAAGTATCAGTTTTAGTTGAAAACTGTTTCTGTGCTCCCAATAAACCACTGGCCATGTTACCACAAGATTTCCCTGAAGATGTTCGATCTATGGAACATTTGACATTTGATTTCGTAGGCTGTGTAAACATTTCAAATAAGCAGGGACCCTTCCGTTTGTTATCTGTCAATTTGTTGTTTGTTCTCTTTTCTTGGGCCAGGGATTCGTCCTTGCTCTTCAGTATCATTGCACTATCAATTGCATCAGGTGTCTTGCAGGATTCTGTCAAATTCACTGCAGAATCTTCTGTGTGTTTATTCAGATACTGCTGATCACTTTGTAACAAATTAGCAAAGACCACATGGTGGCCATTAGTGTCCATATCACCCTCATTGGTAATGGCAGTAGTTTTAACTGGCTTGATTTCATGTTCTCTATGCAGTGCAGACTCATGGAAAGCAACTCCCTCTAAATGCTGTTGCTTTTTGCATGCTCCATACACTTCTGATTTATGTTCCAACAAAGAACCTTCAACAAATTGATTTTCCATTTTGCTCGCTGAATACACAGAACTGTTCTTGCAAGACCGATGAGGTGACTTCTTTGAATTTGGGATATAATGGCGAGCATGGTGCTCGTCTGCTAATGAACATGATGAGTCAGTGTCATCCTTGCTGCAAGAGCATGGTTCTTCAATTGATAAATGGCCTTTCAGCTTTTTCCCTGCATGGTCAGAATTGAGGCCAGTGTAATTATCAAGATGAGATAGCATGCCCCTTGCAGATTTGCATTGCCTATTCTCACCAGTTACCTGATGTGTGCGCAACTGATATTCCTTTGATGAAAATGACATCACATTAGACGTAGACATATTTATCTTCACTGATTTTTGTGGTACAAAAATATTTTCAGATGATGTGACCAACGTAGACCGCCTTGGGTTAAGAATACTGTCGATTTTCCTGTTGATTTCAAACATTGGAAAGTGATTCCACTCTGAACTCAGATTTTCAGTGCCACAAAGTTTACGAGAATCCACCGATATATCAGAGATCTTATGAACAGAATATCTTTCAGATACCACCGTCTTAGCAGCATATAAGTTCACATTTTTCTGCATCACAGAACTTTCAAAGGAGCTACCCATCTGATCAACATTCTTGCATTGAACTTCTTGGCAAACATCACGTGCTACACCCCACATATTAGTACTGAATTGCCGAGTATTTCCTGCAGAGACACCTCCATGGCTCACTCCCACCATCAACCTTTCAGCTACTCTAGCTTTCATGAGCTCAAAAGGTAAAGCCCCGCAATCTTTTGAATAGCCAACATCATCAATTTCGTTAAGTGGGCTACAGCTCTGGCCATTCTGAGGTTCTGGACTGATGCTTGATCTGGCCCAATGTGCCATCCATAGGGAGTGCTTGTGGTAAGATGATTCTCCAACGTCACTTCTGCTTGGCAGAACTTCTAAATCTACCTTCTTACAAAATCTGTTGGTAGAAGACTCTGGCATTATCGGCTTCAAAAATTTGGCTTAAGATTCTGCAAAAAGAAAACAATTGTTAGAAATGAAATTTAATTTGTGGAATGCAATAAAGAACAATTATGCCCAGTGAAACTAGTAAATAGAGGGGTGGAGTATCGCAACAGTACATACTATGAAGAGACAAATCTAACCTTTTGAGACCACCTAACAGTACAGTACATAGTAAACTGATTTCTAAACAAACAGAAAAATAGTTAACATCTAGAATACCAAACAAATCCACTGTTTAATAAAATTAATTTGATGTTTTAGATATTGGTGCATATTTTTATAAATTTGGTCAAAGTTAGAGAAGTTTAACTTAGAACAAAACTTAACACTTTGCAATATGGAACATAGGGAGTAAATAGAAGTTGACACTAACTAATACAGAAAATGCAAGTACAAATATTTTACTCCCAAAACACGAAAAAAAAAAAGAATGTACTCTCAAAAGATGCTGAAAGTCTGGGAAATTGGCTTGTAACATAGTTTGTTAGGACCTTTGGTCCTGTTTTGCCTTTTACACTGTACAGTTTTACTCCTCTATTCAATGAAATTGGCGGCTCGCCTATTCGTTTTTAAAAAAAAAAGGTGCTGAAAGGTGTTCTACCAGCTTAAGTAAAAAAAAAAAAACAAATGACTAGGTAAATCATAGAGTACAATCAGCTACTTGCCTAATTCCACCGAAGACTTGTCGCCAGCAAGACATGACAGAACTTTTCACCACATTCCAAAAGAATATGAATGAGATCCGATAGAGGTGCTTGCTATTACTTGCGACTTGCGAGGCAGCCTGCATCCATGATCAACTTATTGCCCAACTTCTGTTATGGTACCACACAGTGAACGGTAAACTCTACAGATTTTATCTTTTGGTTATCTATTTCTTCACCTTGATACTTCCTCCTGACGTGATCTATCCATAATTGCTCCATGAACAAAAGGACACAAATGATTTTTTTCTCGCGGGGCCAAAATGATGGAAATGATCAAGAAACACCTTCTTGCCGCTCAACAAGAAATCTTTAGAATGGGAGGAGAAACTAGAAAAATCTTTCCTAGTTGCGTGAAGCAGGGAAATCGCAACAAAAAGAATGATATTTTCCGTGCCATCTTAAAAAGCTAAGATGATCCATCAAGCTTATGATAAAGTCTACAACCACCCCCAAACAGGGGACTTTTCAATTACCAGTTTATTACCACAAAGTAGGATAGCAAATCAGCACAAGTGCACAAGCAACAGCCAGCAGGGAACATTTCAATTACCTGAGAAACCCCTCGCCTCCTTCGCCGCGCGCCCGCCGCCAAAATTCAGATCCGAGCGTCTCCACCGCGGAGCAACCCACCAAACACGGCGAGAGCAGACCAACCCAAGAACAGGCAGCAAAAAACCAACCAAGCAAGGCCTTTCGCTCGCCGCTAGCTCCTCCTGGTCCAGAGCGAGAAAGACACAATAAAAAAGGTAAGCGCCCCCCCGACGCAAGTCCGCAGCGCCCGCCCAGCACCAGCAGCTCGCTCCACAGCCAAGAGCGGGGTCGGAGAGCTCAGCCCCACTCCTTTCTCACACACACACACACCAGCGCCGTCCCAATCACCACCAGCCCAGCTGAATCTATCCCCTCCTCCCGCGGAATAAAAAGTGAGAAGGAGCAAGAGGAGAGAAACGTGTGGGCGCAAGCCGCCCCGCCGCGGTCGCGCGAATTGGGCAACGAACGAGGCAGCGATTCCCACCTCGTCGGCTGGCTGGCTGGCTCGTCGCTACCCAACCATTCGCGCGCGCGCGCGCGCGCCCGTCGCAGGAAGGGGCTACGCTTGGCTGGCGCGGACACGGCCGCGTCGTCGTCCGTCGTGTGGCGCGGCGGTCGCGGTCTCGCGGGGGGGATAAAAGCCGCCATTAAAGGCGGATGAGACGGCGAGGACGACGTCGGACGGGTTCGTTGGTTGGATGGAGCGGTGACGTCGCGGCGTCCCAGCCATGTATCAATAAGCGGCGCATTGCTCGGGGTTTTTTTTTAATTATTTTGTGTGGGGATGTGTGGTGGGTCAACGAGTCAGCGAAAATATCTTGGGGGAGCTTTTGCGCTTTTTGGTGTCCCCGCTGCTGGGCTTGATATTTATGGATCCCACGTTGGCACGTTTCTTAGCCTAATCTACTCAGCTACCCGTCAAATTGCATACTGTTTGTGAGGTTTTAAATTGTACCAGTTGCACAATGGGCGTAATAGTGAAAGCGATTCGAATAGTATGGATAAGTTTGCAAAACAGTGGACGGAGTAGATAATGTGTTAAGAGCTTCATATCCCTTTTCTAACTTTCTGTGGGATGTGTCAACCTCTTGGGTAAGCTGAATTAACTAGAGACGAGAAAAACCTTTAAGCAAATCAAGTATATCTTGATATATCTCAAATTAATATTAGAAATATTAATACATTTACATAATAGGGTACTACTATGTAATGTACCATCCCGTTGTGATCCGAGCGTGAGTAATTGCGGATGCTTAGGATGGTGATCGGTTAAGCTACAGCTGATAAGCCGTAGCAATATGAATGAAGCAACTAAAAATTTATAGGTAGCTTTTTATATCTATATTATTTATGACTTAAAAGTCTAAGGATGAAAAATTCACTAAGATAAAAAAACCAAAATCAAGTCTGTTTCAAATCCAAAATTTTGGCGACAACTTATAATCATGTAGAAAAGGGTTAACATGTCGTGGTTAAGTTTACCACATATGAGCCAGCGGTATTATAATGCATCATGTTGAGTAGCCACGGAAGGAGTGGATGGTATTGATTAAGGGCTTGTTCACTTTGTTATCATTGTCAACTATAGCTGTCTAAATGGGCTGTTCAGCACGGCACAGCTCGTTAGGCACGTCTGATGAAGGAAAAAGTATACTTTGACTCCCTCAACTATCGTCCGAGTATGATTCATATCCTCCAACCACAAAACCGGGTATATCGACTCCTCCATCTATCAAAACCGGTGCAAACAATGTCCCTCGGTGGTTTTGGAGGTGGTTTTGGCTGACGTGGCGCCTACATGGCGGTTTTGACCGAGTCTTTGTCCTACGTGGCGCTTACGTGACATTAGAATAAAAACAAAAATAAAAATATATGTGGGACCCATACATCATTCACACAAAAAAAGTATTGTGGGACCCACGTGTCATCCTCCCTCTCCTTCCCTTCTTCCTCCCCCCTCTCTCTCTCCCTTATCTCTCTCTCTTCCTTATAGTTCTCGGGAGCGGCGGCGGGCCGGCGGCTGTGGCGGTGGGGACGAGGCGGAGAGGAGTGGTGGCGGTGGCGAGCGGCGGCGATTGCGGTGGGGTCGAGGCGGAGGTCGGGGAGCGGCGGCAGCTGGCGATGGGTGCCGCAGCGGCGGAGGTCGGGGAGCGGCGGTGGCTGTGGCGGTGGGGAGCGGTGATGGGGACGAGGCGGTGGCGGTCTGGGAGCGGCGGCGGTCGGAGGAGGAGAAGGCGGAACATGTGGTTTGCGAGGAGAATGCGGCGGAGGAGAGTGGAAGAGGAGGAGCACGGGCACGGCGTCCTTCGGGGAGGAGCTCGTGCTTGCACCACCACCGGTCCACCGCCGTGCTCATGCTTGCGCCACCGCCGCCGCTCCACTCCCCTTCTCCTCGTCCCCACCGCTGCGTCCCAACCATCGCCGCCGCTGCTTCATGCCGCCCCCACTACCGCGCTATCCAGCCGCCGTCCCCACCGCCACCGCCGCTCCCCACCGCCACCGCTCCCGACCGCCGCTGCCGCTGCTCCCCGCCGCCCCCGCTCCCCTCCGCCTCGTCCCCATCAGCCACTGCCACCGCCGCCGCTCCTGAGGGAGAGAGAGGGAGAATGACATGTGGGTCCTACATGGGTTAGTGGGTCCCACTTTTTGTGTGTATGACATATGGGTCCCACATATTTTTGTATTTTTGTTTTTATTCTAATGCCATGTAAGCGCCACGTAGGACAAAGACTCGGTGAAGACTGCCACGTGGGCGCCACAACAGCCAAAACCACCTCCAAAACCACCGAGGCACATTGTTTGCACTGGTTTTGATAGTTGAAGGAGTTGATATACCCGGTTTTGTGGTTGGAGGTCATGAATCATACTCGGACGATAGCTAAGGGAGTCTAAGTATACTTTTTCCTTTGATGAAACGGGTCGTACCGTGCCAGCCGATATGCCGAGCTGACAGCCCAAGCACGGCCCAAGACACTGGTAGGCCGTGCCGTGCCAGCCCAGGCACGAGATGGCTCATGAGGCCAGAGGCAGCACGGTGGCCCATTAGGCCCACAAAAATGAGGCTGCTGCCTGCTTCATCAACAGACCGACACTAGGATTCGCATTCGAGGCGTTTGCTCGGTTTTTTCTGTGGCAGCAGGCGTAGCTATTTCCGGCGTCGGAGGTCGTTCCTGCACAAATGGCGGCGTCGGAGGTCGTTCCTGCACAAATGGCGCTTGTGCATGTAGGGGTCAGCTTCAGCGGAGGAGAACCAGGATCCAGGAACGGGGTTGGCGCCGCCGCGACTGTTTCTCGGCAGCGCGCGGCCCAAACTCTAGGTGAGGCCGCGGCGACAGCGGTGGCGCTGGCACACTCGTCCGACGGATGCCAGGTGTGTCCTTGCCTGGGTCTGCTTTGGCGGAGGAGAGCGGAACTGGCGGCATCAAAGTGCAGCGTGCTCCCTTCGATAGCGTTCGATTTCGTCAGAGATGCGTCGGCAGCGCATGTGACCTAGCAGCGTGCAAAGGGTGCAAACTAGGCCTGGTCGTGCCGTCCCAGTCCGCAGAGGTAGGAAAAAGTACACCGGAGGTACTTCAACTTGTCATCGAGTTACAAAATCGTCCCCCAACGCCTCAACCGCAAAACCAGATATCCGGCGTGCCTCAACTTCTAAAACCGTTTAATTTAGGTCCTTCGGTGGTTCTGGCTCCGATTTTAGCCTACGTAGCGACTGAGTTAGCGTGAGCCCCACATGTCAGTGTGTCCACGTCATCACTCCCTCTTTTTCCAATCTCTCATCCTCTCTTCTCCCGTACTACTCAGTTACTCCTTTGGGCAGGCCGAACCCGCTGGCGCGAGGCGGGGGAGAGGGAGGGCGGCCGACGCTGGTGCGGCGTTGACGGCAGCGGCGGCCGATGCTGGGGCGGTGGCGGCTGGTGGTGGCCGACGCGGGAGAAACCGAGACGATGGCTCCTCCTACCGCGGGCGCGAGGCGGGTGGGAGGGCGGCCGGTGGCGGTCGATGTTGGGGGCAGCGGCGGCCGGCGATGGCCAACGCGGGAGAAGGGGACAAGACGGCTCCTCCGACCGCGGGCGCGAGGCGGGAGAAAGAGGGAGGGCGGCCGACGGCGGTGGCCGATGCTAGGGCGGCGATGGCGGCCGACGCTAGGGCGGCGGCGGCTCCGGTTTCGATTTCCTCCGCTCTCTCCTCCGCCGCATCCTCCCGTCCTCCCCGCCCGCCTCCCTCCATCCCTCCGTCCGCCTCCTCACCTCCCTCTCCTCCGTTCGCCTTCCCGCGCGGGCCCTCCCCCATCCAAAACAAGCCCAGGCGCCGCCGCCCGATGGCGGCCACCGCCCCGCCGTCTCCCACCACTGCCCACGTTGGCTCTGGGTCCTCGTCCCGCCTCCGACCACGGCATGGGACCGACGGCGACCTCCTCCGCCTCGCCCTCCCAGCCACGAGCGGGATGGCCAACGACTCGGCGAGGGAGTGGGGAGTCCGGCGGCGAGCGCGCACGGGGAGGCCTCTTTCTCCGTGCGGCCGCCGCCCGTTGGCCCTATCCCTGCCGCCCCCGCTCCTCCGCCGTCGCCTACAGCCTCTGCGCCGCCGGCCTCCTCCCCAACCGACCTGCTCCCGCGTCGCCTGTCGCCAGCCGTCGGGCCTTCTCCTCTCCCTTCTTGCCCCGACAACCTCCTCACGACCCACCGGCCACCCTGGTAGAGGAGAAAAGCGAGAGACAGAGAGAGAGGAGGAAGTGAAAGGAGGGAAGGAGAGAGAGGGTGGCACGTGGCATACTAACAGGTGGGGCCCACGTGGGTCCCGTGCTGACTCAGCCGCTACATAGGTCAAAACCTATGTAGCCGGTTTTGGAAGGAGAGTGAACGGTTTTGGAAGTTGAGGGAAGCCGGATATCTGGTTTTGTGGTTAGGGGATGATTTTGTAACTCGATGCAAGTTGAGGGACCTCCGGTGTACTTTTTCTGCAGAGGTATGCTTGTTACGTACCGGCCCGTTGTCGATCGACCCATGATCTGGTCCATCAAATTTGATGGGCTCTGCTCCGTACGTACATTGTGGGCTGGGTTGATGGGTCAGCCGACCCCACGTAGAGGGAAAACCAGAAGGAATAAGTTCACTTTGGGTCCCTCTGTTTGTCGCCCAGTCCGATTTTCGTCCGTTCACCGCAAAACCGGGTACGACCCGTCCCCTAACTTACGAAAACCGGGCAAACGAGATCCCTCGGCGGTTTTGAGGGCGGTTTTGGTTTACGTGGCGCCTACGTAGCTTGTTTGACTAGTTCTCCGTCCCACGTGGCATTGACGTGGCGCTTACGTGGCAATTATATCTTGAAAAAAATAATAAAAACCATGGGCCCACCTATCAGCCAAAAAAAAATAATTTAAAAATAGCGGGGCCTACATGGGCCCACAAGCCAGATAATAAATATGGTGGGGCCACGTGGGCCCCACATGTCATCCTCAGCCCCCCACCCCCCTTCTTCCTCTCTTCCTATCTCCCTCTATTCAACTCTCTCTCTCCCCTCTCCTCTGTCGTGGCGGAGAGGCAGTGGCGCTCGGCGCGTGGCGGCCGGCGGGAGAGGAAGGGGCGGCAGGAGGTGCCCCTGGCTGCCGCAGCCGTTGAGCCCATGGGCGTCGCTCTCTGTCGGCGAGCGTGCGCAGAGGAGCATCGACCCGGCGGCGGGGGGAGCGGTCGTGGCGTCGTCGTCGGGTGCGTCGCCGTCTGCAGTAGCGCCGCTGAAGCGGGCGGAGCTGCCGAGTACGGTGGCTGCTGTAGCCGGCCGACTTCCTCCATCGATGGGGCGTCGACATCCGCCGGGCTCCGCGGCCACAGGGTGTCCCCAGCTGCCTAGGCCCCTCGCCGGCGCCCGCCTCTCCACCTGTCGGCCCCGAGCTCCTCCGTCTACACTACTATCGGTCGTTGGATCTCCACCGTTCTATGCTCCAAGCCGCTGCTGGGTCGCCGGATCCCCTCCGAGCCTGGCTGATGGGGGCTCGCCTCCTGCTGTTCGCCGGGGCACCGAGGACGGCGCTCGTCACCGGCCTTTGCTCCGCTCCACAGCTAGTCGCCGCCGTCGACCTGCGCCCGGCCGGGCGCGGTCCTCTCCTACGTCGGCACGGCGGGAGCGGCAACAGGGGAACCGCCTTACCGAGCGGCCACGGCGGGTCAGGGAGGCGGGCAGCGCAGCCGGTCGCCGGGCTGTGGTGGCGGCTGAGGTCGTGTCGTCGGTCGCCGGGCTGTGGTAGCGGCTGGGGTCGTGTCGTCGGTGAGCGCCGGCGGGCGCGGGCGGCGAGGATGCGGTGGATGGCGGAAAAAGGGGAGAGAATGACATGTGGGGCCCACGTGGGCCCCACCTTTTTAAGTAATTTCTGTGTGTAACTGACAGGTGGGTCCCACGGGGTTTATTTATTTTCCAGGTTGAATTGCCACGCAAGCACCACGTCAATACCATGTGGGATGGAGACCTAATCAAACAAGCCACGTAGACGCTACGTCATCTAAAACCGCCGAGGGATCTCGTTTGCCCGGTTTTTGTAAGTTGGGGGATCGGTCATACCCGGTTTTGCGGTCAAGGGATACTGGGCAACAAATAGTGGGCAACAAATAGAGGGACCCAAATTGAACTTATTCAAAACCAGAACAGTGAACATCCACGGCAACCAACAGTGAGCGAGGTGAGATCTGATGCTTTGCGAACTTTATCTGTTAACAGACTGTAGGTTGCTTCTTCGGCGTAAAAAGGCTTTGCGACGAGCGCAGGCGACGCGACCTTTGCAACACCTTGCCGAGATCAGGCAGGCAAAACAAGAAGCCAATTAATTTGTGTCCACTTCTCTGATCGAAAAAGAAACAAGGAAAATGCAGCTGCGGCCAGCGGCTAAATTAAAAAGAGAGAGGCACCATGGATCGCATGGTTCATCAGACAATAAATTGAAAAGGAAGTCAAAACAAAACATGGTGCAAAACAGATCCCTATTCCACAGTATCCATGAGCTCAGTACTGGAGCTACCACATAGATGGGTAAATTAAGCAGAAGTACTCAGGCAGATTAATGCCTTTCAAACAGCCAAAAAGAACACTAGGGTGATACCACAGTCGTTTACCAGAACGCGATAACTAAAACAACACTCCCATCTCTAGCCGGCGTAGCTGAAACCCGAGATCTTGTAGATCCGGATGGTTCCATCTGTGTAACCAGCATAGAGGGTGCTTCCGTCGGCGCTCCAGTTCAAGCTTGTGCAGTAGAGCATCTGCAAGAGCCAAGAGAGCAACAAAAGGATCAACAAAAATGGTACAGCATTTTCTAGAAAAAATGATTGTTTTTCATGTAGTAAACGATAGTGCATCAGAAAGGTAAAATATTCCTACGACTAACCAGCTTAAACATACCACTCTGAGAATACAGGTTACCAACACAATGTTAAGGTAAAAGAACAGTGAATCCAAGAGAAAAATAAAACATAACATACACAAAGTAAAATTCATCTTAAAAAGCTAAGCTACCCATAATAATTCATAAACAAAGCAAGATACTTTAAAGATGGATAGAAATAGGAATAGCACGCAAAATGCAGTGAGTAACATAAACATATAAACTAGAACTCCTAGCAATTTACTAACAAAAATATACAATTTAAGGGTTTACTAGCAAACATATATAATGTGCTTGTGTAGATAGCAAATGAGCTAAATGAGTACACCATTTCATAACAGGAGAATGAAGTCTTCATTTTTATATATAGGAATTTCATTTAACATCTAACAATTAAATATTTAAGATTTCATGACAGAATCAAGATGTTTAGTGTATACAGTCTAAGCTTATCAGACCATATATAGACATCATCGTAGTGATTTGAAACTGCAAAAAATAACCAACAATATAAAAGAACAAGTTCTAAGCTATAGCGATGACAATGTTTAACAGACGAGTCGACAAACTAAATACCATCATCCTGCATCAGTACAATATTCAAATAAAACATAGCTAGAAACAAGTTACAATTGAGTTCACAACCACAGTTTATAGCACAAGTTATCACCTTCAACAGGAGAACATAGAAACTGTCTATTGTTATATTATAGCACAAATAATCATGTGGATGAATGAAAGTAACATATAACTGCATCAAACTAAATAACATGGTACACCCAGCACCAAGCATTAGCTCACCACAAATGACTAACATTAGCATGCGACCGAAGTATACTACAATAGCTATAATTTCCATAACTAACAAGATGACCAGTATGAAGCATAAGGTGGAGAAACAAACCTGGTTCTTGGAGACCGGGATCTCGGGCTTAAGGTCCTGCACAATGTGCTTTGACTCAAGATCCCAGATCTTGATAGAGTCCTGGGTCGCCGCGCAGAGCCAGTAGCGGTTGGGCGAGAAGCAGAGCGAGTGAATGATGGAACCCGCGTCAAGCGAGTACAGCCTCTTGCCCTCAGCCAAGTCCCACAGCAGGGTAACGCCATCTTTGCCACCGGACGCGCACAGAGAACCGTCGGGGCTGACCGCGACAGCGTTGACGTAGCCGCCATGGCCCTCGAGGTTGCAGCGCAGCTTGCAGTTCGTGAGGTTCCACACCTTGACGGTGCGGTCCCAGGAGCCAGAGACGATGGTTGGCTGGAAGGTGTTGGGGGAGAAGCGGACGCAGGAGACCCACCCGTTGTGGCCCTCGCCGCCGCCGAGGTCGCCGCCAATGGTGTACTTGCACTCGCCGAGGGTGTTCCACAGCTTGATGGTGCGGTCGCGGGAGGCGGAGACGATCTGGCGGTTGTCGACGGAGAAGGCGACGGAGAGGACGTCCTTGTCGTGGCCGACGAAGCGGCGGGTGGTGACCCCGGTGGAGAGGTCCCAGAGGCGGAGCTCGCCGTCCCAGGAGCCGGAGAGCGCGAACTGGCCGTCGGAGCTGAGGACGACGTCCTGGACGAAGTGGGAGTGGCCGGTGAGGCGGCGGAAGGGCACGCCATACTCGGAGGCGCCGGCGCCCTCGCCGACGTTCTGGACGGGGTTGGTGAGGTCCCACACCAGCAGCGACTTGTCGCGGGAGGAGGAGACGATGAACGGCGAGTTGTCGATGGGGGTCGCGATGGCCGTCACCACGTCGTTGTGGCCGTGCATCACGCCGGCCAACACCAGAGACTCCTGCGCGCCGGCCATGGTTGGTGGTGGTGGATGCGGCGAGGGGTAGGGGAGAGCTAGGGCTCGGGAAGGATGGCAGCGGCGGCGGTGGGGAGAGATTGGGAAGCGAAGCTGGTGACTAGAGAGGCGAGGCCTTTTATACCGAGGGCGGCGCGGCCGCTAGGGTTTTCGCTGGGTTAGGAAGGACTTTGGACTTTGGAGTCGGGTGGTGGAAGATCCTAGCCGTTAGATGCCAGTGGTCAGGGTATTTGGGCCGTCCAGTTAAATGGGCTGCACTAATAAGCCCATCCCAGATGTACAATCAAGGCGCAGCCCATTGATTATTCAGGTCCGTGAGGTATGGGCCTACTATAGTTTAACAACTGCAACGGCAGCCAGAAATTCTTTGCTTTGCTCCCTCGGCGAGTGCAAGTAGTACGCCATCGGCGGCGACCTCATCGTGTCCGCAACTCCGCATCAGGCAATTGCAACGGAGAACCATCATCTCCTTTTTTCTGAAAGATTGATTCTACTGCCATTACAAAATTCAACTGTAAGATGACTCAGGGAAAAAAAATGATATTTTAATGGTTACTTCTATTTCATTGCCGGCTAGTAGTAACGGAAAGACACGGATGGACTTATATTAGATTGTGGCAGGAATAATTTCATCCATTGTACATGACGCAGCCATCTGAAATTATTGAGGTATCCCAGTTATTAAGACACATCATACAGTACTACATTATTTTGCTGTAAAGAAGACCAAATAATATCAATATTGCTAGCTGGGTGCACCACACTATTGATACTTTGATAGGCCTTATAACCAACCCAAAAGGCTCAATGATAAGTAGACAAAGTGAGAAACCAAACCCATTACTCCAAAATCTTCAGAAACGCTACTGATTAACAAGGACCACTGCCCATGGCAATCTGTCAACAGTCTCAACAAAACAGCAGACCGACCAAACGGATGAGAAACCCCTTCTCTGAAGTCTGAACTGTCCTCCATCATCACTGAACCCCAAACAGTAGTAATCCCGGAAAATTCGAAGAAACGGGAAGCAATCTAGGTAGTTGTGTAGCCAAGTTTAGCCTAGGTAGCCAACAAGTTTAGCGGAGCCATGAAAGAGCTCCACGAAATCGAGGGATCAAATCAGCTCACGGGATGCGAGAATGCGAGACAGGCGCCGCGTGTGCTGCCGATCGAGATGACGAAAACGAAATTAAGCTGCAGAGAGGATTGGATACGGCCACAAACAGGAGCCGCGAGAGAGACCACAGCCACCAGAAGCCATGGTGTGGCAGGGGTGACCGGATGAGAGGTCAGGAGATCGAGTGGAATAATACGTGTGATTAGTACAGCGATGGAACCCTAATCCACCACTCTAACCGCTCCAATTGTCACTTTCTCCGCTCGAATCATGCCACGGTGTGATGCCAAGGATGGCGACTCGAGCAATGGCCGGTCATTCCGTGAATCATTGCACCAGGTAATTAGTTTGCAGTTTAAAATCACTTGGAAAAAAATATTGTAACTCTTGGTCTAGTGAAGAAGAAGAGGTAGCTCCAGGCCAATGAGAATGGGGCTTTGGCCGAAAACATGATCAGTTTCCAACAATCAATACCAACTGCCAAGCACTTTGTGGAGCATCTATGACAGCACCTCCAATCACCCAGGTTTGTTCTGGACTTCTGGAGAGTAGTAGCTAGCCTCAATCAAAATTTCATTTTGACCATACTAATCCGTTACCATCAGTTATCGTCGGGCCACAGTGCAATGATCAGGCAGCACGAATCACGAGGCAGGCCACATCCATCAGTCGTTTTGAGAGCCAAGACCAAATTTGTAGTACGATATGTCTAATGGAAAAGTGATTTCATCTCTCACGAAGATATCCTTTATTTCGTGTATGTCACATAAATAGTTATAAAAAAATATGAAAAAAAATCGGTAACATAGATTAATATGAAATATGTCACTACACAAACATGTAAGTTTAAATTCAACTTATATAAGTTGTAAAAAAATAATAAATATAGTTACAAATGTGCGATTATTTTCAGTTTAACTTGTTATTTTTTTTGTTACAATTTGTAGAAATTGAATTTGGTCTTGCATGTCTGCAGAGTTATATATTTTGTATTAATCTATGTTGCATGTCTATGGAGTTATATATTTCGTATTAATCTATGTTGTCAATTTTTTAAAAATTTTATGATAACTATTTAGACTCTCATTTTAAGACGAAGGAAGTAGCAAGGAACTTAACCTACTCTCCTCTAGCTATATCTAAGCTATCAAGTTGGATGTTTGGGATATCCTAGTCCCGCCTTGCAAGCCTCCTTGGCTTGTCGCTGCTGCTGCGGCTGCTTCTCCTGCTCTCTTTCTTTGCCCCTGCTCCCTTGCCCACGCCGTCGCCTTTGCATCGCATCCTTGCTTCTTCCTTCGTCCGTGGAGAAAAGCCCGGATCTTTTCAGTACACGCGTGCGTGCAAACTAGTACTCCGTATATCTCGATCGCAACCTCATGGCGTGAGAAAAAGCTCGCGGCTTTTCCTTGCATCGGCTGGCTAATTTGCAGGCCGCACGGCGTTCTCCTCCTCCTCCCAGGTGCGTAAACTAGCTTAGCCTTTTTCACCGGCGCCATGGCTCCTCTTTTAGCTACTAGAAAGATGGTTGGAAAGGAGAACATTCTGTCTCGACGTGTGATTTGTTCGTTCGTGTTGATCTTTTTTTATCCTGAATCTTGTCAGAGATTGTAAACAAACAACTCAATCTCAGGCGACTTTTCGGCCATTGTTCTGAATTCTGAAGAATATCTCTTCTTGGCTTATTCTTTCCAGTGCTAGCTCCAACGATCTGGAGGCTGCATGTTACAAGAAGCTTTGTTTCGATATCCGGGTTTGTTGAAACGATAGAGGATGGCGGATCACTTCGCGCTGATGGCTGGTCGGCTGCTCACGGAGTCGACGCTGCAGTCAGCTGTGCAGGAGGCTCTCGCTGTCGCCTCCGTGAAGATAGTTCATGATCAGCCTGATCTTCCCGTTCATGAAGATGTTCAGGATGGAAAGCCGACGAGCGGTGTCATGGTGGAATGCAGAATCTGCCAGGAGGAAGGTGACGAGTCCTACATGGAGACCCCTTGCTGCTGCAAGGGCAGCCTCAAGGCAAGGTTTTCTCTGTTCCCATTCTGAATTCTCTGCATCATTACATTATTAGGTGCTGTCATTTTGATAACCTTTATGTATGGAATAGCTTGCTGAATTGATTAGTGATCGGGATATAAATTATTTCAATCTCTAGCCCACCCACCCCCCCCCCCCCCCCCCCCTCTTTTTTTTTTTTTTCAAATCGTATTTTCTTGCCCTGTTTTAACCCCCAGGACAACCACAAGTTCAGAGTTTCTGGGCACAAATTCAGAGTCCTTTTATTCCCATTACTGAGTTTCCAATCACACAACAGTTTCTTACCAGGTCTTCTACTGCTGTAACCAACATTCCGTTTTCCATATTACAATTAATGGGACATTTGGGGTTTCATCCCTTATGGTGAATGCTGATAACTTGAGTTTTCCAATAGATGATACTACTTGATGTTGAAGATTACTTCTACCTCGAATTCACCCTAATTCAGACTTTTCTTGAAACAGAAAACTCCCGGTTTCCATTAGATAGATTCTTACAATTTAAAATGTTATCATTCATTTCAGTGTTATTTCTGCCTGCCATTTTTACCCAACAGATTTCCCTGCTGTCCGAATATTTACTTGAATTAGTTTGTCACTGTCTGCAGTACGCACACCACGCATGCATCCAAAGGTGGTGCAATGAGAAGGGAGACACAATATGCGAGATATGCTTACAGGTGAATCTTTCTGAAACCGTCCAACAATTCATCATCCAAATCCCAACAAATTCAGGAAAGAGGCAGATGCAATGCAGTCTTTCCTTTTCTTCTCTCAGAAGCAATTATGTTATTATACTGAAGAATTTTACAGTCCAATTTTAATATTCGATTTGTTACTTCTGCTCTTGTACCGCAGCAATTCACGCCAAACTACACTGCCCCTTTAAAGTTGTTTCGGCACGGAAGGAACCTAATTAGTTTCAGGTACCAGCTGATGCTCTTACTGATATTATAAGAAGGGGCCATCCAATATCTACTGGTATCTAAAATCCTTTTCTCATTGTAGGAGTTCTGGAGAAAGATCAGATAATGTTGATACTGATCGCAGTCAAGAACACTTTGCACAAACCTCAGATCAAGCTGCCGGTACATCCAGTTTTGATTCTCAGAATTCCAGCCCAAAAGGTGTCTTCTATTGCCGTGTAGTGGCCATATCTGTAAGTGTTGCAGAGCATGAAACTTGCATTTGGACATTAGTACTCTCAATCATGCCATCAAATGTTTCTGAAAAAAATAGTAATAAAAAAAATGCAATCTTCAGCTGATGGCCTTGTTGGTGCTCCGTGATGCGATCTCACTTATCCTCGGCGATCCTGAGGTCTACTCGATGGCACTGTTCACTGTAAGATACTGATTTCTGAAACTCGATTAGCATCTTTAGTGCCCTGACATGACGATGAATGGATAACCTGATTACAAATGACTGACACAAATCACCTGACTGAGACAGCTTTTGATGATTAGAACAGCTGGAATTGTCATACCAATCTACATCATCTTGGTATCAGTTACCACATTGCTTCATCGATACAGGCAACATCAGGTCTGTCAAAACCTCAAATAATTCTGTTTTCTCCCTGAAAAAAAAATCAGCTGCATCCATAATTTGGGTTTGTATGAGATTTCAGGCAGTGCACGAGGCAACGGATTCAGAACCTGGAGGAGGAGAGGGCTTGCGGCCGATGCCACCTCCACAGCATGTTATCAGCATCCAGTAGAAATCTGCAAGGAGATAAGTAATCAGGCTCTGTAAATATCTGAGATATGACCCATCAGCTCAGTGGTAGTCATTGAATGAGAAGTCCATAGTAGGATATGAAAAAACAAAAAAAAAACGAAAATCAGTGGTTGTACAGCGATCTGATAGTATTCTTGTACATATGAATATTAGACATAGCCACTCAACTTCACCGACCATGAAGATGCGAAGTGAAGATTAAGTGGGCTTGATGTGTATATTACAAGACAAGCTGGGAATTGGAGTGGAATACACATGTTTTCCTACATTCATGTCAAAGAATAAGCATTTTCTTTCACTTGAAGCACCGCAAAAGCAAAAGTAACACGATGCAATTAGAAGAAAGTTCATTTACCTGGCATTTTCTAATTTTTAAACGGAACAAGAATCCAAGTAAAGATTTTGTAAGGGACTTAAGAAAGACAATGTGACATCATAGAACCAAACTTCATTAATAATTAATCAACCAATCAGTGCCTCGTGTTCACAAGTGAAATGCATATACCATGTTTGAAGGAACGTACAATATCATATTCTTCCCCCCAAAACAATTTGATTGAAATTGAAACCAGGGAAATCTTTACTACAGTAGACTACATTCAGGGCCAGAATTAAAGGGGAAAAAGAAAGAGGAAGAAAAGCTTGGCAAGATTACACTCGCTGCCTCTTGCTCTGAGTGGCGCCAAGCTGATCAGCACATCTCTTCTTCTCATCTTTCAGTTCGCCATTCACCTGAACCCCAGGAGGCTTCGCGTGCTTGTGCGTGCGCCTTATCCGGAGCATGTCTGTGAAGGTGTGCTCGTCGCCGTGCCGGACTTCAAAGCCGCTCCACTTCGCCCAGAACTCCTCGTCGGCGTCGGGATCGCCGTAGCCCGACGCGTGCACGAACACGGCGCGAGCGCGCGCGGCCTCTCCCAGCGCTTCCTCGAGCGCGGCGAGGCGGAGGCACAGCGCCAGGGCGTCGCGGCGCGGGAGGCCGCCGGACTCGATCGACTGCTCGTAGACCCGCCTCACCTTCGGCACGCCGCGGAGCTCGGCCGCCCGCGCCGCGTAGGCCTCGTAGACGCTCGCCCTGTCGCTCGCCGGCACGGACCGCGCCGCCTCGTCGTAGACGGCCATGGCGCGCGCGGCGGAGCCGAACTCCTCCTCGTACCTGGCGTGGCGCAGGAAGAGGCGCGCCCTGTCGCGGGGAGGAGCGCGGCGGATGGCCTCGGCGAAGAGCTCCCGCGCGCGCTCGGCCTTGCTCCCGCCGTGCCTCGCCACGAACCTCTCGAGGTAGGTGTCCCAGATGGGCTTGCTGTGCGGGTGGCCGAACAGCTTGGCGCCCGTCTCGTACGCCGCGAACGAGTCCTCGAAGTGGCCGCGCTCCTCGAGGAACGAGGCGTAGTTGATCACCATCTGCGGCGTCGCGGCGCGCGCGGCCATGGCGCCCTCGTAGGCGGCGCGCGTCGATGCCAGCGTGCCCAGGCTCTCCTCCAGGTCGACGTAGAAGCTCCACAACTTTGCGGACTTGTGAAGCTTCAGCTGGGCAGGCTCGTCGTCGCCGGCGGCGGCGGCGGCGGCTCGCAGCTTCACCTCGGCCGAGGGCTCCGCGGTGGCTTGTCGCATCAGGGCGATGGCCTTGTCGAAGCGCTTGTGCCGGAGCTGCATCTCCGCCCACTCGCACCACACGGTGGCCAGGTCGTCGGCCGATCTGTGGCTCGCCTGCGTGGCCTTCGCGAACACCTCGTCGGCGTTGTCCAGGTTGCCGTGCGCCTCGTACATCTTCGCGAACGACACCCACAGCGTGCGCGGCTTGCCCGTCGCCTTCGCCGGGTCGACGGTCCTGACGGCCTCGACGTAGGTCGCCGCCTGCCGCGCGGGGTCATTGTCGAAGAGCGTCACCCGCCGGTGCCACTGTGCGACGTCGTGCGGGTTCTGACGCAGGAGGACGCCGTTGAGAAGCTCCTGCCGGCGGTCGAGCAGCCGCTCCAGCCTCGCGAGGCACATGTCGCCGTCGTCGCCGTCGGCCAACCAGCAACCGGTCACGAGCTTGTCGCCTTCCTCGTCCGCCGTCTTCTCCATCCTCGCCGCGACCAAGCTCTGCTCGAGCTGCGCGTACGCTTCGAACACCAGCGCGAACTCAGCTGCGGTGGCCGCCGTGGTCACCCCTTCCTCGAAGACGTCTCTGGCTTTGTCGTAAAGCCCTCTTCGTGCGTAGCACTCGGCGAGCAGCGCGCGCAGCCTTCCGGCCTCGTCCGGAAACTCGCGCATGGCGCCGCGGAGCACGGCCTCCACCTTGAGCCCGGCGACCTCGTCGGCGTGCTTGGCGAGAAGGTCGCACAGCTTGAGCAGGAGAGCACGGTCGTTGTCACTGACGTCGCTTCCGCCGTTGAGGACCGAGACAATGTGATCGGCTGCCTCCTGCCACCGCCCAGCGGAGACGAGGAGCTCGACGAGCTCGTCGGCGCGGGAGGGTTCGAACTGGAGGAACCGGCGGTAGATGCGGATGGAGGTCTCGGCGGGGCAGGAAGGGAGGGCGGCGAGGCGGAGGTAGAGCGGCCAGACGCGGTGGTGCTGCGTGACGGGGAGCGCGCGCAGCGCGCGGTCGAAGGCGCGGCGTGCGCGCGTGACGAGGCGCTGCTCGAGGAGCGCGGCGAGGTACATCTCCCATATCCGCGGCATGCGGTGCAGCGTGGCGAGCGCGCGCTCGAAGGCGCGGTTCAGGGCCTCGTTCGCCGGGTGCTCCCCGCAATGCGGCTTGGCGCGCGCGGCGGCGGCGGTGCGCTCGAGGAGGTAGGCGTGCCAGAGCTTGTAGCTGCCCGGGAGGGGCGCGGCGGCGCGGGCAGCGAGGTAGCGCCGCCACGGGCGGATGCTGTGCGGGTCCCGCAGGACGTCCTCCTCGTACGGCAGGGCCAGCGCCACCGGCATCGCGACGACGGCGGCGGCCATTACCTGCGCTGCGCGCGCGCGCCCGCGTTTCCCGCTGTCTACGGCGAGGTCTCAAACTCCCTCGATCCGTGAGAAGTTGAGAGAAATTATGGGGCATGGTTATGCTTTTATAGCGGCGGGTGATGATACAAAGGAGATCCGACTCCGACTCGTCAGCGGCGTCAGTGATACTGGCGATTCCGATTGCGTATGGCCACGGCAGTCCGACACGGAATTCCCTGAAAATTCATTTGGAGTGCACACACACTGGAAAGGGTAGTGAACCGAAAGTCCGAAACTAAAGCTCTGAAAATATAATTTCAAACAAAAATACGGTGTCATGCTCATGCTGAATTAATAATAGTACATGTATGGCCATGCTCATGCTCATGCCAAAAAATTTGTTTATAAATTGTCCTAATACCCTCTATACGGATAACTGAAACGGGACAGGTAAATGAAAAGGAACAGTCCTATGCTCTGTAGTAGTCTAGTCCTATACATTGAAAACTCAATTCATAAATTAAGGGGATATCCTCATTTTTGCATGTTACTTAAAAAAATCATCAAAAAATTTGAAAAAAAATATTAAGATAGATCAATATATGATATGTCATTTCACAAACATACAAATTTAAATTCGACTTATATAAGTAGAAACAAAAATAATAAATTTAACTATAAATAAAACGTGTAATTCACTGTCAATGTACCAGAAGATCTGGGGCACATTACCTGCACCTTCCTATCAAAACCGCCCAAGTTCCAAAAAGAAAAAAAAAAGATCAAACTGGATTCGAATTTCAGCATAGTTTCCATATTTCAAACGGTATTCACAAGGTTGGCTGCAAACCCTGCGCTCAACACCGATACAAATTGCAAATTGCAAGGCAATTACCCAGCAAGGATGATCAAAGAAAGATAAACCCTAAATATGTGAGACATTTCAGCATGAAGAACACGACACGTTATTAGAGTGCTAGATTATTATGTAGCTACAATTATTGTCAAATAAAAAACTCCAACGACATATGGTCCTAGGTGACAAAAACTTTGGCAGAGTCGTGGTTTGATTTGAGAGCAAATTTTGTCCTGCTACACAGCCCCTAATAACGACCATCTGGATTGGCATACTCCCAATCCAATTAAAACAACCAACATACTAAGCAATTGCATAATAAGATTGCGAAAGGAAAGAACGCCCACATACTTTTAGTCCAAGCATAGAAGATTTTCATTCTTCAGGTTTGTGCTGTGCTTGCTGTCAAAACTGAATGGCATACAACGCTGAATCAGGAGTACAAATGATATTCACTCCAGTTCGCATCAACAAACCATTAAGCAAAACCATCTAAGTTTCAAAAAGAGAAAAAAAACGAACATAATTCAGATATTCAGAAAAGTTTCCGAATTTCAAATGGTATTGTAAATACCAAAGCAGCTGCTCAGGAGCGAATTTCGATCAGCTGCAAACAATATCAAACAACTTGGCAAATCGCAGCACAATTATCCAACAAGGACAATCAAAGAGAGATGTTACTCTAAATATTGTGGCCAAATCCATTTCAGCATTTCAGCCTGAACCACAGCGCTAGATAGATAATAATATAACAAGTAGCTAGATTAGTTCGTCGCACGGATACAGAATCAATAAGGAAGCACATAATCAGTTTCGCAAGTGCATCAATAGGGTCCTAGGCTATATAGAGTGACGATAAATTACGAGTTGGGAAGTGCCTTCGACCCAAAACACGATACCTAGAAAGTAATAAGCAACCTTGCATATAGAATCCCAACTCCGCATTGCCTTGATGAACATTCCCTGCCTCCAGTTAACTCAAGCAATCCTGCCAGACAAAAACAACATAGAACTTAGATGGTAACCCTGCTAGATATTTTTCAGTGATATAAACAAGACGAGGCGTGCCGTGTGTGATCCACAAGATAAAGCAAAGTACAAATTTTACAATTCAAATGATGTAGCAGTCCTTACAGTAGAATTACCTTGTAGCTAGTGGGGACTCATCAAGGTGTTGGAATGCATTGGTAGGGAAGGCAGCCGGCCGGAGGATATTGGAGCGGACGGAGTACTGCGACAACTGGATTTTCTTGGTGCACATGTCGAGCCCGCAAATGTGATACATTTGGGGGTCACTAGGTCCGGTCATCGGTTTCGGCACCAGGAAGTAGAGTGTGCCATGTGCGTGCGGCCTTAGGAAGGGCCACACGGGTACCATCCTGGGCAACCCAGACTGCTTGTAGTCCCGTTGCGACCATAGGTTCCCAAGCCTGAACTCCACATCCTTTTTCCAGCACAGGCCACCTTGGTCCAGTGTCCACACGGCCACTGTTGTGTTGGCTAATGCAGTGGCGTCATGACAGGGCCTGCCCGGCGGTTTGCCTGCCGCGGCATCGGTAGCCGGAGTGTTGATAGAGACGAACTTGATGGAGCCCCCGGAGACGCCCATGGTCCGGTACATCTCCATCGGGCCAAGCTTCAGGGATTTGATAATGTCATGAAGCATATACTTGGCGGGGAAGCCGAGGTATCTGAAATCCACGGTGTCGCCAGAGAAGAGGACATTGGTGTCGCAGCACATGAAACCCTGCGAGAGATCGACCCAGAAAGTGTTGCCCTTGAACGAGAAGATCATGTCCGGGCAGAAGAGGCCCCGGGGCCCCGTTGGGAGGCGCATACCCTACTCCTCCTCCGTCCACTGATCGGAGCAGCAGGAACTCTGTTGGAATTAATGAATGGGCCTTAGCCCACTCGAAGATTAATTTTTTGGAAAATCACAAAAGCCCACCTCATGGGATGGCATGCATGTGGAGTTTAGTACCACCTTGCTTATTCTAGGAGAGGGGGACCTCCTTAAAAGGGAGGATGCCCTCCTAGTCACTTGAAGCATGTGTGGTGGAGAGAAGAGGGGAAACACACGCGCGCGCTCGCTCGCCTCGCCGGGCAGGGCAGGGCAGGCGGCGCGCGCGTGCACGACGTACGCGTCGAATGGTCCGAAAAATTGGCTCCTCACCCTTGCGCAGATGCAGCCTCCTTTTGCAGTTTTGTTTTGCTGCAAATTCGGATTCGTTTTTGTTTTGGAAACGTTCAGAAAAATCCGGTGCGTGCAAACGGCGTGGAGTCCGGATAAGTTACGCGCGACTTATCCGGTTCGGTTCGGTTTGGGAAGCGCTTCGCGCGACTGCTCCCTGTTCGTTTGCCACGGCTCGCCTTCCTCTTCGCTCGCGTGTTTCGTGCCTTCGTAGACACCTGCGAAAAGTTTCGACCAAGCAGCCGGTCTTTCCGTCACCTCGGTACGTGTTCAATATGTTGCGCATATTTGATCTGTTCATGTTATACTGTGTAGTTTACATGTGTAGATCTAATGATGCGTTCATGCTAGTTTTCATCTGTAATGTCATGATTTATTTATGGAATAGATTAAATCATTATATGTCTATAATCTCAACATTCCAAAAACCTTATTCTAGGCACTGTGATTTTACTATGGCTGGTTTTGCCGATGCACTGAGGCCGGATAAATTCACCGGTGTGCATTTTAAGAGATGGCAGATCAGGGTCACTCTGTGGCTGACAGCTATGAAATGCTTCTGGGTGAGTACTGGCAAACCTGAAGGAGTTCTTACTGCTGAACAGCAGAAGCAATTCGAGGAAGCCACTACTCTCTTTGTGGGATGCATTCTTAGCGTTCTTGGCGATCGTCTGGTCGAGGTGTATATGCATATGACCGACGCTAAGGAGTTGTGGGATGCACTGAATACTAAATTCGGTGCTACTGATGCTAGCAATGATCTGTATATCATGGAGCAGTTTCATGACTACAAGATGGCTAACAACCGTTCTGTAGTCGAACAGGCTCATGAGATACAAACCATGGCTAAGGAACTCGAACTCCTTAAGTGTGTCTTACCCGACAAATTTGTGGCCGGGTGCATTATTGCAAAACTACCTCCATCTTGGAGAAGTTTCGGTACTGCACTCAAACACAAGAGACAGGAATACTCCGTTGAGGGGTTGATAGCATCTCTTGATGTTGAGGAGAAAGCTCGGGAAAAAGATGCTGCGTCTAAGGGCGATGGTGGGCAGTCCAGTGCCAATGTTGTGCACAAGGCCCAGAACAAGAGCAAGGGGAAATACAAAGCTCAGCAGACCACCAACTTCAAGAAGCAGAAGAAGAACAACAACAATCCTAATCAGGATGAGAGGACTTGCTTTGTGTGTGGCCAAGTTGGTCATCTGGCTAGGAAGTGTCCTCAGCGCAAGGGGATGAAGGCACCTGCAGGGCAGACTTCTAAGTCTGCTAATGTGACCATTGGCAACACTGGAGATGGAAGCGGGTATGGTAATTTACCTACTGTTTTTTCAGTTAATCAGTCTACTAATTGGTGGGTTGATACTGGGGCCAATGTACATGTTTGTGCTGACATCTCATTGTTTTCTTCTTATCAGGTCGCACGGGGTTCCACCGTCCTAATGGGGAATGGGTCACATGCTTCTGTTCATGGTGTTGGCACGGTAGATCTGAAGTTTACTTCGGGAAAGATCGTGCAGCTGAAGAACGTGCAGCATGTCCCTTCTATCGACAGGAATCTTGTTAGTGGCTCCCGTCTGACCAGAGACGGATTTAAGTTGGTTTTTGAGTCTAATAAAGTAGTCGTGTCTAAACATGGATATTTTATTGGTAAAGGTTATGAGTGCGGAGGCCTGTTCCGCTTTTCCCTTTCTGATTTCTGCAATAAGTCTGTGAACCATATTTGTGGCAGTGTGGATGATGAGGCTAATGTTTGGCATTCACGTTTATGTCATATTAATTTTGGCTTGATGTCCCGGCTTTCCAGCATGTGTTTAATTCCTAAGTTTTCCATTGTCAAAGGTTCTAAGTGCCATAGTTGTGTGCAATCGAAGCAACCTCGCAAGCCTCACAAGGCTGCCGAGGAGAGAAACTTGGCACCACTAGAACTCCTACATTCAGATCTTTGTGAAATGAATGGGGTGTTGACGAAGGGTGGAAAACGATATTTCATGACATTGATTGATGATGCTACTAGATTTTGCTATGTGTACTTGTTGAAAACGAAAGACGAGGCTCTAGACTATTTTAAAATTTATAAGGCAGAAGTTGAAAATCAACTTGACAGAAAGATAAAAAGGCTTAGGTCTGATCGTGGTGGAGAGTTTTTCTCGAACGAGTTTGACTTATTCTGTGAGGAACATGGAATCATACATGAGAGGACGCCTCCCTATTCTCCCGAGTCTAATGGGATTGCTGAAAGGAAGAATCGCACACTGACTGACTTGGTGAATGCCATGTTGGACACCGCGGGACTGCCTAAGGCATGGTGGGGGGAGGCATTGTTGACCTCAAATCATGTGTTAAATAGAGTTCCTAACAGAAATAAGGACAAAACACCATATGAGATATGGATTGGTAGAAAACCATCACTTTCTTATTTGCGCACATGGGGGTGCTTGGCGAAAGTCAATGTACCAATAACGAAGAAGCGCAAACTTGGACCTAAGACTGTGGACTGTGTTTTTCTGGGATATGCTCATCATAGCATTGCCTATAGATTTTTAATAGTTAAATCCGAGGTACCGGACATGCATGTTGGTACAATTATGGAGTCTCGTGATGCTACCTTCTTTGAGAGCTTTTTCCCAATGAAGGATACACATAGTGGTTCGAACCAACCCTCTGAGATAATTCCCAGTTCAATCACACCACCAGAACAAACTGAACATACACATGAACTTGTCTCTGAGGAGGATGTCAGTGAAGCTCCTCGAAGGAGTAAGAGACAAAGGACAGCTAAGTCTTTTGGTGATGATTTCACTGTGTACCTCGTGGATGACACTCCTAAGTCAATTTCAGAAGCATATGCATCTCCTGATGCAGACTACTGGAAGGAGGCTGTCCGTAGTGAAATGGATTCCATTATCGCTAACGGGACTTGGGAGGTGACAGAGCGACCCTATAGGTGTAAACCTGTGGGGTGCAAGTGGGTGTTCAAGAAGAAGCTTAGGCCTGACGGTACTATTGAAAAGTACAAGGCTCGGCTTGTTGCTAAGGGCTATACTCAGAAAGAAGGCGAAGATTTCTTTGATACTTACTCACCTGTTGCTAGATTGACCACAATTCGTGTGCTACTTTCCCTAGCAGCCTCACATGGTCTTCTCGTTCATCAAATGGACGTTAAGACAGCTTTTCTTAATGGAGAGCTGGATGAGGAGATCTATATGGATCAACCTGATGGGTTTGTAGTTGAAGGTCAAGAAGGCAAAGTGTGCAAATTGTTGAAGTCTTTGTATGGTCTGAAACAAGCTCCTAAGCAATGGCATGAGAAATTTGACAAAACATTGACATCTGCAGGCTTTGCAGTCAATGAGGCAGATAAATGTGTGTACTATCGCCATGGTGGGGGTGAGGGAGTTATTTTGTGCTTGTATGTTGACGACATACTGATATTTGGGACAAATCTTGAGGTGATAAATGAGGTTAAATCATTCTTGTCTCAAAATTTTGATATGAAGGATTTGGGAGTAGCTAATGTTATCTTAAACATTAAGCTAATTAGAGGTGAGAATGGGATTACACTCTTGCAGTCCCATTATGTGGAGAAGATCTTGAATCGCTTTGGCTACATTGATAGTAAGCCTTCTCCAACACCTTATGATCCTAGCTTGTTGCTTCGCAAGAACAAGAGAATTGCTAGGAATCAACTGGAATACTCCCAAATCATTGGCTCGTTGATGTACCTGGCTAGTGCAACTAGGCCTGATATCTCCTTTGCTGTAAGCAAGTTGAGCCGATTTACCTCTAACCCGGGAGATGATCACTGGCGTGCGCTTGAGCGAGTAATGCGCTATCTGAAAGGTACTGTGGAATTGGGGCTTCACTATACTGGGTATCCTGCGGTACTGGAGGGTTATAGTGATTCTAACTGGATCTCTGATGTGGATGAGATCAAAGCCACTAGTGGATATGTTTTCACACTGGGTGGTGGTGCTGTTTCATGGAGGTCTTGCAAACAGACCATTTTGACGAGGTCAACCATGGAAGCAGAGCTAACGGCACTGGATACTGCTACTGTTGAGGCAGAATGGCTGCGTGATCTATTAATGGATCTGCCTGTTGTTGAAAAACCGGTGCCGGCTATCCTTATGAACTGTGACAATCAAACGGTAATTGTCAAAGTGAATAGTTCTAAGGATAATATGAAATCGTCTAGACATGTGAAAAGACGATTGAAGTCTGTCAGGAAATTAAGAAACTCCGGAGTTATAACGTTGGATTACATCCAAACAGCGAGAAATCTGGCAGATCCCTTCACGAAGGGACTATCACGAAATGTGATAGACAATGCATCGAAGGAGATGGGTTTGAGACCCATGTGAGTTATACTATGGTGGTAACCCAGTCTATGTGATCGGAGATCCCGTGAATTAGATCCTGGGAAGAACAAACCATTAATAAACTAGAGGAGAGTACCAATATATATACCCTCTCCAAGTGAAGATGCATATACTCTCGTGAGCTGCAAGGCAGGTTGGCTATGCCTTAATGAGTTCTGTTGGCTTTAATTAGCGAAGATGTTGTCCTGCAGAGCATTCTTGAAAGAACTCACCTTTGTGAGCTTGACTGTTGGTCGCAGTCTATGAAGATTTTGGGTGAATCTTCTAGGAAGCTTACTATAGACCTAGGAGTATGACTTATACGCTCCACCCGAGGGGTAGTCTACAGACGGTCTAGTACCAGATAAGACTTTGAGTGAAACTTGCTTGCACAAGACTTGCAATTCAAGGCGTAGTCCATTGTTCAAGTTGTGAGTAAGTGTAGCTTGGAGTTCTAGGTGGATGTTCAACCTTAATTGGTCTCCATCGAACCACTAGTATATAAACAGTATATTGGAAAAGGCAAATCTCAGTGGGATTTTGAGATTTGGTGGGGGATTGTTGGAATTAATGAATGGGCCTTAGCCCACTCGAAGATTAATTCTTTGGAAAATCACAAAAGCCCACCTCATGGGATGGCATGCATGTGGAGTTTAGTACCACCTTGCTTATTCTAGGAGAGGGGGACCTCCTTAAAAGGGAGGATGCCCTCCTAGTCACTTGAAGCATGTGTGGTGGAGAGAAGAGGGGAAACACACGCGCGCGCTCGCTCGCCTCGCCTCGCCTGGCCTGGCCTGGCAGGGCAGGGCAGGCGGCGCGCGTGCACGACGTACGCGTCGAATGGTCCGAAAAATTGGCTCCTCACCCTTGCGCAGATGCAGCCTCCTTTTGCAGTTTTGTTTTGCTGCAAATTCGGATTCGTTTTTGTTTTGGAAACGTTCAGAAAAATCCGGTGCGTGCAAACGGCGTGGAGTCCGGATAAGTTACGCGCGACTTATCCGGTTCGGTTACGCGCAGTAGAGATCGTGCGGGCGCCCTGATCAAGCGACCCTTCTCTATATAAACCGACCTGCCGTCTTTACGCAACACACGCGAAATCAATCTAGGGTTTGCCTCCTACTCTGTACTGCGCCGTCGCTCGTAGACTACTCCATCCCGCTCGCCGGCGTGCACCGGCGATCGGGAGAGCAGGTCTCCGGAACCTCTGCCTTCGACGTCCTGCACCGGGAGAAGGCGGCAATAAGGTTTTTGGGAAGCGCTTCGCGCGACTGCTCCCTGTTCGTTCGCCACGGCTCGCCTTCCTCTTCGCTCGCGTGTTTCGTGCCTTCGTAGACACCTGCGAAAAGTTTCGACCAAGCAGCCGGTCTTTCCGTCACCTCGGTACGTGTTCAATATGTTGCGCATATTTGATCTGTTCATGTTATACTGTGTAGTTTACATGTGTAGATCTAATGATGCGTTCATGCTAGTTTTCATCTGTAATGTCATGATTTATTTATGGAATAGATTAAATCATTATATGTCTATAATCTCAACAAACTCTCCTTCTCCTTGGTAAACAGGAGGAGAACGTCCCCGTCTTCTCCGCTCTTCCTGCTGAGGTACCTCGCTATGAGGGCCAGGTCATAGCCCCCAGTGGCGCGGCGCCTTAGGACAGGCCGCGGGTGGAAGGCCACGAAGCGGTGCGGTGACGGGCTCGGGATCATGGTGAGCGACTCGTCGATGCCGTCGTAGACGAGGTAGTAGATGTGGTGGGCGTGGTCGAAGGACGCGGTGAGGACGACGAGGCTCTCCTCCGGGGCGTGCAGCTCGCAGACGAAGGTGACGCGGGCATTCATGCTTGCCTGACAGCGGAAGAGCGGGCGGATGAGGCTCTTCTGGATCTTCGTTGGCGCCGCGACCTTCCGCAGCATCTCGTCGGTGGCACGGACGGCGAGAGCGGAGAAGAGATCGCTGGGGCCATCGGTGCGGCGCACGTACAGCGTCAGGCCATCCACCAGCTCCTGGCCGAACTCCCCGCATCCGTAGGCCTCCTTGCGTGCGCACTTGACGGCCGCCCACCTGGGATCTCGCTGCGTGTCGACGAGATCGGCATCCCTCACGTACCTGTCCAGCACGACCCACGGATGCAAATCCGGAACCGACGCCATGAGATGGATCAAAAAAGGTGGTGGTGGACGTACGGCGTGGGAGGGGGAGAGGGGATCTGCGTGGATAGAGACGGCGCTTCGGCCTCCGGAGTCGAGACGGACGAGAGGAGGGGCGTGGCGACCCGTGACCGTGAGAGGAAAGGAGAAACGGCGCACCAAGCCACCCAAGTCGGTCTCAAAAGAAACACACGATGTGCGGGGATATGGCCTTGAAGAAACACACGATGAGAAGGGAGCGTGGATTCGGTGCACCGTAGACCACCGTCATGCAATACGTTTCCTTTCCGTCGATTGCACCCGGATTTCTTTTGGAGAGGGTCCATTCTTTTTTTTTTTGGGGGGAATTGCTAATTGCTAAAAGAAACTATCATAGTTTCTCGATTAAAAAAAATCAAATTAATAATAAAATTAGTTCTAATCTGTTTTATATTACAATGCTATCTAGCATTGCCCACATTCATATATATATATATATATATATATATATATATATATATATATATATATATATATATATATATATAGTGTGTGTGTGTGTGTGTGTGTGTGTGTGAATTAGCTTATAGTGGGGACTTGGTGCCATGGAGATCGGAATCGTCATCCGCGTCGGCAATACTAGCGATTCCAATTGCGTATGAGAGTGCAATACTGGAAAAGTACAGCTCTGTAAGGCCTTTAGCTGGGAAAAATTATTTTTGGGTTTGGTTGTCACATCGGATATACTATACGAACACATATTTAAAGTATTAAACGTAATTTAATAACAAAACAAATTACATATTCCGCCAGAAAACTGCGAGACGAATTTATTAACCCTAATTAATCCGTCATTAGTAATTGTTTACTATAGCACTATAGCACCACATTGTCAAATCATAACACAATTAGGCTTAAAAGATTCGTCTTATAATTTACACGCAATATGTGTAATTAATTTTTTAGCCTATATTTAATATTCCATGCATGTGTCGAAACATTCGATATATCAACGTAAAAAAATTTGTTTTGGAAACTAACCAAGGCCTAAATATAGCTTCAAACAAAAAATGCGGTGTAAAAGCTCATGGTGAATTAATAGTACAGGTAAGGATGCCTGATTCCAAAAATTGCTTAGATGTCCTAATACTCTTTCTGGGTAGCTGAAATGGAACAGTCCCGTGCTCTAGTCTGGTATAGTAACAGTTATAACCAAGGATACATTGAGCTACACCGTACAGAAGGGCTAAACTAGGAAGAGCAGAGATGATAATAATCTCAGAGGTGAAGTACGTAACTTCCTTCTCTCTAGTTCTTCGGGTGACAACATAATTAAACGGCCAAGAATGAGTGGTTCTCAGTTCTCACACCCGTTGGAAGGCCACCGTGCACACTTGAGAACCCTCAACCCCTCCAAACATAATGGTAGGGTATGTCCGGACATGATCGATGTACCGGAAGATCTGTGGCACATTACCTTCACCTTCATCCAAGTGTTCCTTACCAGATTTCGTCTTACTGAAATCTTCTACCTCTTGCACAAGCTCATCCTTTGTGTGGTTGCACGATGTTACGACCTGAAGAGGTATCCCCCAGGATGTTTTTTACATGAATTTGCAGAAAAAAAGATAATACAAGCATCGAACTTTGGTACATGAGTTTTCTACTGTCATGAGAGGTACAATAATAAGGTATGCAAAGGTTAATTAAAAACATGAGGTACCGAGTGGAATAAATATAACAATAGGAATTACTGGTAGATAGTGCTCCTACCTAAAATTAGAATTAGAGAGCAGAGGTACAAATTAGAATTTCAAAGAGCATGCAGGATAAAGTACTGACCACAATGCCACCAGGTTCAACCAAGTTCGATACAGACTCCCAATACATTACTCTGGAAAAAAGAATAATGAGAAAAGATCAGACTTAAAGTTGATACAGTTACTGATTATTGAACCCAGTATGTCTAACATTAAGTTACAGTCTCCCAATGGTATCACCACGAGGTGCATGGCAACACTCATCTATGTACTGTTAGTCTGTACAATCAAGTGTTTCTAAACCTAAACCTACAAAATCCTGTTGATAGTCATATATATACAACATAAATGCTAAATTTGTTCAAATATTGCAGGATATCAAGATAAGCTGAATGGGGCAGGACAACTAATGATCCCAGTTTATTGCAATGTTAACATGCAATGCTTGGATAGCTTATCTTGGATGATTATATCTTCACCAAATATATCAACAGCTACATGCATAATCAATTTAATATTCAAAGCTTTGGAATAATTTATGAAATGCATTAAAATTAAATAAGGGGCTAGCTAACAAAACATTGACCAAGCAAGTCATGCTGTTGTACCTTTTTATACGACCATCAGGGTGCAATCCAATGGCATCCAATGTCCCTTTGTCTGTAACAATTTTGAATTTTCTATCTAACTTTGTCTCAAGTATATCATCAACCTATTACAGATGCAAATATAAGTGACCACCGTCATGAGAGCACCACAGATGTAAGTACTCGAATAAAAATGCATCGGTAAGTTTCCAGTCATCCAGTGTCAGCTGCCATGCTTAGAAACCATCAACCTCAATATGCGATGTACAATAAAACAATATCAAAGATGAGCGGAAATGATGGGCATTTTAGACATTATAAAGAAAATATGCTTTCTCCTTCAGGAACCAAAACTTTTTGTGCATACATGTCCCACAGCTGTTACAGTAGTTTGATGTTTTAACTTTCAAAAACCATCACAACTGCCAGCTATCATACATGTTGTGATTAAAAATATATATATAATATGCAGTTAATGTAATGATCTTCCAAACGTTTACTTGAAGAGACATGAGAAAAGGAAGTAAAAGGCTGGTTTGGATAAACAAACTAAGTGTTTCCGATCAAACCTTTAGTTTTCATTTTACACTGATGCAAATATGCTTCTAGGATAAAACAAGTAGATTAGCTGTTGTTCCCAGACTCTTGCTATTTGAGCTGCAGTGCATCTGACAATAGTAACTCAACATTATTTAGAACTTTACATGATATTTATTGAAAAATGTAGCCGGGCAGATTCTCTTCAAGTAGAAAGTATTTGCAGCACTCAAGGAAGAAGAAACTTCGATTTGAATATAGTACACTAACCAAGAAATTTATAGAAGTAAACCCATCACGTGCAGCAAGGTTTTTTGCAAGTTCAATGGCTCCTTCACTGTAATCAGTCCCTGTTAAATTTGAAAACCTGAAAAAACAAGATATTCAGTTTACTCTTTTTGAAATGAATAATGAGGTCAAGGGCTATCATTTTGGAAACACTATAAGCAAACTTATATTTTTAAAGTCCACTAGAAATTTTTAGCCAGTATAAGCACATGAAGAAAGACAAAAGGTTCAATAAGTCCCTAGTTAGTTCTAAGAAAGTCAGGGAGAAAACTTATGTGTTGTTATCTGATAGTTTGATTCAAATATATTCTATTATCCGCCAAAAACTTATTTTATTGACTTTTTAATAATTAATGACGCACAACTATCATTGTTAAAACTTTTGAAATTGTATAAAAAGCATCCCAGTCCAATAAACAAAAGAAAACATGGAGGTGTCAAACATTCAGAAAACAAATCCGACACAAAATTCGGTGCAATGCACAGAAAAGGGAGGATAATTAAACCATCTTTAAGAAAACATTAGGTTGTACCCCTGCTTGGCAAGTGCTTGCAAAAGAAGCCCATTCCCAGTTCCAACATCGAGCACAGGGTAGTTGGATAGTTGCTTCTCATCAACTTCACAATTGATGCTGTCATTACCAGATGGAGTCCCACCATTAATAATGTCTGTACACAATTTTTTTGTCCAAACAGCCATGGTGTCCATTACATCTGCACCAAACCTACAAACAGAGAAAAGCTCTGTTCACAACCCAAAAGAAAATCCTGAGTCAACCAAATTTTTAGAGAAATGCCAATGAATCATCGAGTAATTTCCTATAAATAAAAACCACCCCATGAGAGTCAAGTTAGGTAAATAACAAGGCAAGGTGATATTTTGATATCCAAATTCTGAGTTTGAGGATCAAACTCTGGCCACAGGTTTGCGAAGCTTGTGACTGGTTTACCTTTTTCCCTAATGCATATACCAATACATCTGTACCATTAAAAAAAATTCAAAAGACCTAAACAGTCACATACATAATCAAAGCAGGTACTAAATTGAATTTTCAGCAGATAATGAAAAAAAACAACAAAAGAATGATAGTACACCTCCAACAACTTTAAGTTCACACTACCAAGTTCCTTTACATTCCTTGGGAGGTATCTACTTTAAAAAAGGAAAAAGAAACTCTACACAACCATACTTGCATTTTTCTGAGTTTAAGCAATGTCAATTATCAACAGATAAAAATTAAAACTAATTAGTGTCAACTTATTGGGCTTTTTGCATCAACTGATATAACAACAATTCAGTTTTCTATTTACTTAATCTGAATGACCGGATTTTTTGGTATAAAAAATCATGGTATGTAGTCACCATATTTCTCCAGCATGCCCATGTTCCTGAAAATTTGCAAGATCTTCTGAATAAGAAGCATCCCAATAACTTTGGAGCCCCAGCATTGAGCCTTCAACCTCGCTAGGATCTTGATCATCTTTGTCAGAACTGTGTCAACACAGCAATATTTTAGAATATTAAAACAAAAACTGCTGATAATAACAGACCAAGTATAAAACTAATCACAAGAAAATTCAAAGGAAAGAAATAAGTAGGCAACAGACACGTTTCCCCTCTTGCAATTTATGCTGATATGCAACATACCATAAACGATCTAGTATATTCATCCATCCTTAAATAGCAAAATGTACCAATTGTCTACAAATATAATGTACGTATTCTGATTATACACTCTGGAGCATGATATATGCTCATTACATCGATCCATGTCATATCTATTAAAGAGTGCGTAGATAGGCCACCTTCGAACAATGAGGTGGAGTGATACAATATTACAATCTCAACCTCTTGGTCTCGTCCTTCAACGTGACATCAGAATGGACTTTGTCTTTTAGAATGGAGTATGTTTTGTTATTTCCCCTGGAGGAACTTACATGGTTCTAGTGGCTTTCTAGTCCTATAATGGACAGGCAATCAGGCAGCTATGATTGTACCTAAAAATGTATTTTCTGACACTGGTTAGTGGACACCTACCCATAACCCAACCTATCTAGCAGCGATAGATAAAATATAGTCTACTTTATATTGGATTAGGCAATCAAGCGCGTGTAGGTGATGGGTCCATATGATCATCAAGTATCACTAACTAAACAGAAAGGGTCTTCTAAAAAACCGTCATGTGTAATTTGTCACATTTTTCAGTGCTAAGGGATGATTTGCACTGCCTCAAGGCTTAAACTCCAGCACAAAAACAAAGTGGGTGAATTTGCTTTGCTTTTCAACAATAAACTCGCTTGGATGGCTGACAACAGTCAATTTGGATGCGCATCTGACTTCCGATGCCAACTTGCCCAATAACCATGAAGCTGGCAAAGACATCTCTAGCATTTCCTCTTTCCATATATTTGATTACAATCCTAAACGCAATCATCAAGCTAGTCGCAACCAGAAAGTGCACAAAGTAAAAGGTACGGACGGCAACTCCACAAGAGCATGAGACTATATAACCCTGTAGGGTATCTAGAAAGGCAAGGCGTCCATGAGATCAAGCATTATTATTTCCAACAAAATTCACCAGATCCACATTCCAGAGCCGCTAGTGTCACAGTTCGCAATTCCAGACAGACAATTCAACGCGAGTTAAGTAGGGCAAGGAGCCAAAATACCAGCAATCGGAGGCACCGGAGGGGAAGTTGGCGGAGGCCGCGGCCGCCGCGAGCACCTCGGCGGCGTCGGCGTACCGCTGGTCGTCGTCGAGCGTGCTCCCGTACTCGCTCCGCACGGACCACGAGTCCGCCGCCACCGACCGCTCGTCGTCCGACGCCATCTCGAGGCCGCCGCCGCCGCTGCCACTGCCAGCCAGGGCGGCGCCCGCGCCGGCGAAGGCGGGCGGCAGCTGGGGGCGGGGTGGGGTGCCCTGCGGCAGCTCGGGCTCCTCCGGCGTGAGCCTTATTCCGGCCATGGTGGGGATCGGGAGGAGGGGGGAAGGGAGATCGCGGCGAGGGGGGCTGGACAGACACGGCGGCGATTGCGAAGGGAAGAGACACGAGAGAGAGAGAGAGAGGAGGGGCTTTTGGACCGGACGCGAGGGGACGCGTTTCGAATTTGGGTCGAGTTTGCGGTGGTGAATGGGTAAAATAATTCCGCATTTGTAGGAGATGGGGGTTCCCCCGCTCGCGGGGTTCTGCACACACCGGAGCGGTGATGTGTTTGCTTCCATCCGGAAAAGGGTTCGTGCCACTCTCAGGGCCGCCGCACCGGTGCATGAGAAAAAGTGGACCTGCCGTCCGTGGCACGTGTAACTTTGCTTGGATTTAGGTTTCATCAAAGTGGTCCACGTTTTTAAGTTAAGAGATAATAAAACACGCGAAGCCACTTATCACCTTGTCAAGAAGTATTGAAATACAGACGATGAACGGAACCTAGCTTAGACCAGCTTGGCCTCTCATTGACGGTGGAAGAAGAATATAGAAAAACATATATGATATATATGTTCCTAACTATCGGGTGAGTGATTCAATTTTCAAACTTTACATGGGCTTGTCGTCACGCCGTGTACTTTACACCAGTTTATAAAGTATGTTAAGTTGCCAACATGGTACTCTAGTTACAACCTAACTCGAACACATCTCTAAAAACTGCCTAGAACTCATATAATGTAATGTAGGGCTTATTTGGTTTAGTACCCTACCAAAATATTGATAGTGTCAAAATCTATGCAAGTTTTGGTACTATCAATATTTTGGTAAGGTAGAATTGTAAATGGGTGTGTTTGGATTTATGTCAATTGAGAGCCAAATTTTAAATTGTGGTGAAAAATATTCTATAATTGTGCCAAATTAAGTATAGGCATTACCAAACATCTGGCTTTAAACCAAAATACCAAACCATCACATTTGCTATTCAAACTACCCAAAAATTGGTATGGCACATTTTGGTATCAAACCAAAACGCCCTAAAACGCCCTGTAATGTTTATGTGCTTTAAAAAGTGAAATGATCATGAAAAGGGTAAATACGACACTCCTTAGTCCTTAGGCCATCTCCAAAATAGTCACAAAATTAGAAAAAAATGAGAGAAATAAGCTTAATCCGATCATACACTACAGGTATTGAAGCTAAGGAAAAAAAATTGTGGTTCGTACCATTGAAGGCCATGTAGCCGCACATGGCCCCTAATTTTTTGGGCCCCCATCACAAAGTAGGCTTGCAGCCTAGCCTAAGTTCAGCGGCCCACGAGCGAGGAGGCAAGGAGTCAAGAGTGCTTAGGCAGAAGGCAAATTTCGCTTCGGCTTCGGTGTTAGCTTGCGGAGGCGCGACTTGTGGCATGTAGTGCAGCAAGTGCTAGCGACTATGTCCTGACAACAAGTAGCACGATGTTGACGTCGCCAAACGCCAAGATCGTGAATACCAACATTGCTGAGTGGAGCAGCGAGGCGCCAAGGCCGCAAGGTCCAACACCCAGCCCTAGTGGCCAGTGGCGAACGACAACAAGGCAAGCAGCGCACCGACCCAAGCGGCGGCGATCGAAGTTTCGAGGCTGCAAGATCCAACCGTAGCACCTAGCAAGCAGCGGCGAATGGCGAACAGCTCTAAGTGGTGTTCTCAGCTTCTCAATTCTCATCTGAGTCATCTATTCGTCCTCGGAAATTGAAAAGTTGGAATCGGTAATTTACTAATTTGAAACAAACCTAATGAAATTACATTATAGTATTTTGAATGATCCATAGATTGATTATTGAATTAAAAGTAATGTGAATGTCTTCTCTTTTGTTTATAAAACATGAAGACATTCATTTACTCAAATCCTCAGCATTTCATTTAGAAACATGAAGTATGATTCGGATGCTCAAACACATAAGAAGAACCAAAGATTAGATGAAGCAGCTCAATCATAAAAGTGCTGTTGATAAATTTGTTGTGAGAGAAACTACGGATTTAACTAGACGAATGATGTTTTTCAGTAGAATATAAGTATTACCTTTATACTCTCTTAGCATTAATACTTGAAAATGTATTTATAAATATTATACAAAATAATACATATTAAAGTTATATAGTTGAATGAAAGTAATATTGGTTTATTAAATTTTAGGACCCCAATTTGCATTTTGTTCCGGGGCCTCAAAATCCTGGAGACGATTAAAAAAAAATTGTATGTGTCAGCTAAATCCATTAAAATTTGACAAAATGATCGCTGTTGTGCAACCACAGAGCCAATCTGTTTTTTTTTAATTGTTGTATGGTCTCATATTTCGTGCTATATAAATCGATGTATACACTTCAGATGACTTTAGGTGCGAACATTATACACTACATTTACTAATGAGTTTTTTCGTTTCAGTGCGTTGAAAATATCCCTTCAACTGGAGAGAACGAACGGGGCCGTACAGTCACATATATAACAGTTACAAATAGAGAGGTTGGGCAAACACAAAGCACAAAACAGATCATTGCTGCAAAACCCAGGTAATAAACACATGCACTCAGCAGTCAGATGGCCACGAACCTCTGGTTTCCTGTTCCTGCAAGGCTGGAAAATCAGGGGTAGAAGATGACCGTGCAAGTAGCAACAGGCCAACAGCATCCACTGCACATGCAATGTCTGTTAAACTATACTCACTCGTATTTGACCGTTCGTCTTATTAAAACTTTTATGAAATGTGTAAAGCTATATGTATATATAAAAGTATATTTAACAATAAATTAAATGATAGGAAAAGAATTAATAATTACTTAAATTTTTTGAATAAGATGAATAGTCAAACATTTTTAAAAAAATCAATAGCGTCAAATATTTTGGGATGGAGGGAGTATCTAGTTTTGCTAAACTTTATTCGGGAGGTCAAGTGACTCATTGAACATGCAAACTGATCCTCACATGCCTCTCCGGGAAGGAATTCAAGCTTCAAGGTGACCCATGCAAACTACTACGCGCCAAACCGCCAACGCGACGTGATCCGATCGGGCAAGTCACGGCTCCGCGCCTCCGGACGTTATCCGGTCAACGAACGCCTGGACTCCGCGGTCCGACGAGCCGCCGCCGCCCACGGCGGCGCGCGCCTTCTCCCCCAGGTTCGCCGCGCGCGCCGCCATCGCCTCCGCCTCCGGCCCGGCCGTGACCTCCTCGACGGACAGGCGGAGCGCTTCCCTCGTCAGCGGCGTCGCCGGGGCGCGGACGCCCACCCGGTAGACGTCGACGACGAACCGCGTGTTGATGCGCTGGTCGGACCACCTCGGGGAGGCCACCATCGGCACGCCCGCGGCGAGCGCCTCGGCGGTGGAGTTCCACCCGCAGTGCGTCACGAAGCAGCCTACTGCGGCGTGCGCGAGCACGCGCCGCTGCTCGCACCACGGCACCACCTTGCCCCGGTCGCCGCCGCAGGCGTCGATGAGGGTGTCCTTGGGGAGGAGCGCGCGGTTGCCGTCGCGCAGCACCCACAGGAACGGGCGGCCCGTGCTGGCAAGCCCCTCCGCTATCTCGACCACCTCGTCGTGGCCGATGTCCACGAGGCTCCCGAAAGCCACGAACACCACTGACCTCCGAGGCTGCGCGTCCAGCCACGCGGTGCAACCGTGGACGTCGTCGTCGTCGTCTGGCTCGACGAGTGGACCGACCGGTATAAGCGGTATATGCTTGCAGAGCCCCGCGATGGCCTCGTGCTCCAGCTCGTCGAACGTGTTCACAAAAACCCATGGTGCCTTCTCCGTCATGCTGCCGAGATCTCCGACGAGCATCTGGAGCCACATTTCCTGGCCGGAAGTGTAAATCAGGAGTGGCCGTAGCTCGTCCATGTCCAGCTCCGGGAGACCCGGGATGGTCACGGCGCCGTAGGAGTCAGCCTCATCGCCGGACGGGAAGGCCGTGAGCGAGTAGACGTAATGGTAGTACACGGACAAGACGGCGCACGACTGGATCCACAGTATGGCGCACGGGAGACCCACGTCGCCGGCGACGCGGACAGCCCAGGAGACGAAGGCGTTGGCCACGACGCACGCCACCGGCCGCCCGGCCTCGGCCTCCCGGCGGATGAGCTCCTCGAGCGCCGCCGGCCCGGCGGCCTCGACGTGGCGCGCCATGTCCCCAGGGACGCGGAGCCGTGGGTCGTCGGGCTCCCACATCCCTCCACCGCGGAGGCGCTCGACGCGGACGCCGCCGCCGCCGCCGTCGCCGTCGTCGAAGAGGCGGATGCCGTCGCGGAGAGCCGTAGTGAAGGTGACGCGGAGGCCCTTGGCGGCGAGGCGGCGGCCGAGGCGCAGGAGCGGGTTGACGTGGCTCTGGAAAGGGCTGGAGACGAGTAGCACGTGCGGCTGAGCCTTCGCCGGCGCCGGCGCCATGCCCGTGGCCGCGGCGGCTGCCGATTCTTGGCTCATTTCGCTGGCTGCGCGCGGCTGCATGCACGGCAGTAGTGCAGCTACCAACGAAGTCCAAATCTCCGATGTATCGGATAAAGGAGGGGAGCCGCTTTTCTCCGAGATGAGACAAGAAAAACCAACTAACTCTACTCCAGCTCGGCGTCGCTGTGTCTGCTCCTGGAACTATCGGTATCACCGCGTGGGCACCACAGTATCTCCTCAGAAACGCACGCCGGTTCTGGGCTTTGCCGAGCATGGGAGCGCGACGGCCAACCGAACCGCTCTGGTTATTGAATAACCACCGAAATTAAACAAGAGCTGTTACGAGATTTCGAGTGGAGAGTAAAAGCCATGGGAAGCTATCAAGCGTCAGGGCCGATCGACCGGATACAGCGACGAAATGGTCGACGACGTATGTCACAGCTTTCCATAAACATACTACTCCCTCTCTCCGTTTCAGTTATAAGACTTTCTACCATTTTTCATATTCGTATATATATTAATAAATCTAGGCCCACATATGTGGGCCTAGATTTATTAACATATATATAATTATGAGTAATGCTAGAAAGTCTTGTAATATAAAAACGGAGGAAGTAGTATTTTAAGTCAGGAACCACGTGGTTAGCCCGACTGCTACAATGGCGCAACTACTCGTGCTAGCACATTAGCACGTAACCGTCTCCCACGCACAAATGGACACAATAATTTTCTCTTTCGAGGGAAGCGAGCACGGGGGGCACAGACTTTGCCGGAACGGTGAATCGGTGATGGAGGCAGAGAGTAGTGATTAGGAGTACATTACACTAGTGTTCTACTCCCTCCGTCCCATAACATAAGTGATTATGAGTTTTTGCTTTTAACGTTTGACTACTCGTTTTATTCAATTTTTTTTTTAAATATAAATACTGTAGATAATAAAGTAAGTCACAAATAAAATAAATAATAATTTCAAAAAAATTTAAATAAAACAAGTGGTCAAACGTTGCAAGTAAAAACTTAAAATCACTTGTATTATAGGACGGAGGGAGTAGTAATCTAGTTGAGTGTTGAGACTTGAAACGAACAGAGACTACTTGTGCCGTCAGTGTGCGCGAAGTCGCGAATGCCCTGAAATTGAGCACCCGGGCGGTTCACGTACACTCACCACTCAGTTCCCATTCCAAGGCTCACGTGCACTCAGTTCTCATTCAAACTAGGTGATTCCCCGCGCTTTACTGCGGAAATTACTAAGCAATTCTAAAAAAATAGAACATATCTACTTTCCTGTATATACATATATTTCTATTAGTATATGTATATAAAATTAATTGAATGATGGTTGGAAATTGTAAATATGATATGATATCTTGATTGTATTATTGTCCAATTGACTACCTGATTAAATATATAGCATTTAGATGGGGTGGTGATTAATGGCGTCGTTTAATTGGTGAGGAAGTGGAGGGGACTTTTATCTAACGGCTAATACTGGAAAGACTTGTCGATCCAACAGTTGAAACTATATTGATGACGTGGCTAAACGTGGTGCCTGTTTGTGGTCTCACTTATATAGAAAGCATAGATTACGTGCATGCAATCTGTAGGGCTAAATAAGTGTCGGGCTGCACCACTTGGTGCTTGGTGAGGGATGCTCTTGGTCTAAAACATTTGCGGATTTGCCCAGTGAGTTGTTGTGGGGATGCTTAGAGCAGGTACAATAACAAGCTATAAACCGGCTGCAAACATATTTTAAGAAGTTAAACAGGAAGAGAGAAGAGCAGCGGGCTACAGATTTGTAGCCAGCTGTAGCACGGACTTCAAGGCACAGTGTGAGTATGACAGGTGGAACCAAGTATTAATAGTGTAGTATGTAACTATTTTGTGAATGAGTTATTAGATTGGCTATAGATGAATTGAAGCTAGTAGTTGGCTATACTATTAAACTTGCTCTTAGGGTTGATAAAAGGTTATTTTTTTTATGAGACAGGGAATACTTCCAACGTACAGTGTGGAAATGCTGGTGTTACTAGAAATGTATCCGTCAATTGATTACTCTATTCATACTTGGAGTACACACATGTACGAACTCTGCCGGAGTCCACAAATATTTGCCTTAATTTATGCACCATACAAACGCGAAATATGGGAGGATTAGGAAGTGATTTACAGCCACATGTACGCAACCAATCCCAACTTGTTACGTACAAACACAGCTTATTTTGACACGCAGTGATGCACAGTTGTACGATGTGCCGCTAGAGCGCTGACAAGTCAGCACCCATGTTCTACGGACACGGACAGCAGAGCATCGGCGAAGTCCCGGATTCCCATGTCCGACGACCCGCCGTCAGCCACCGCCGCGCTCGCCTTGTCGCTCCACTCCCGCGCCCTCAGCCGCATCGCCTCCGTGGTCGAGTTCCACCCGCAGTGCGTCACGAAGCAGCCCACGGCGGGGTGCGCGAGCACTCGCCGCTGCTCGCACCACGCCACCACCTTGCCCTTCTCGCCGTGCGGGTGTAGCTCGCGGCTGTCGTCGCGCACGACCCACAGGAACGGATGCCCCGCGCTCGCGAGGCCCTCCGCGACCTCTGCCGTTTCGTCGCGGCCGATGACGACGACGCTCCCGAACGCGACGAACACCACCGATCGCGGCGGCTGCGCGTCCAGCCACGCCATGCAGTCGTCGTCTTCGCCCGCACCGCTGCCGGTGTCGAAGAGGGGGCCGACTGGCACCACCGGCAAATGAGCGCGGACCGCCTCGATGGCCACGCGCTCGAGCTCGTCGAAGGTGTTGACGAGAACCCAGGGCAGTGTGTCATGGAGGCTGACAAGGTCCGCGACGAGCGCTTGGCGCCAGACGTTCTGCGCGGGCGCGTACACCAATGCTGGGAGCTCGCCGACGGTCAGCGCCGGGAGGACAGGGACAGGGACCGGGAGACCCGTCTCCGCTCCGCTCCGGCCGGGGGGAATGCCACGAGCGAGTATAAGTGGTGGTAGTACATGTTAGAATAATTGGGCTAGGCCCAACTTATAATATTAAATCTCAAAGGCCCATAATAAGTGTTGAGAATAATAATACCACCTCAGGATTTAGGCGAGAAATATCTCAACCTAAATAGGGAGTAATTGGAGGCTCCCTGTTGACCAGTTGAGGTGGGGGTCGGAATGCCACACGCGCGCGTGCGCGCGCCGGGCCGGGCCGTGGGCGAGGTCTGGCGTGCGTCACGTCGCTATGCTTTTGCAGCCACTAACCCACGTTCCCACGATTCCCTCCGCAACAGCGCGTCCACGTTCTTGTCCACGTTCTTTCTCCTGATAGATAAGGAGGCCGCGAGTCCGATCCGTTTTCATCGCTTCTTTCTCGGTGTTAGTTTCTCCTTCTCCGCGCCTGAGTTGCTCTCGCTTCCTCGCTTCTGATCTCTTGCGCGTACGAGAGATTGGAAGGAGCAGTGCCTCCGAAACCACACCTTCGCCTGAGCTCTACACCGGGTAGGCGGGTGATCAGGTTTTTGGGGAGTGCCTCCCGCACGACTGCTCATCGCCATGTCTGGAGTTGCCGCTGCCGCTGCTGGCAGAGGTGATGCGCCGCTGACAGGAGCTGGATCCGGAGCTGGTGCGCCAGGAGGTGCCGTGAACGACAACAACAACGGAGGCAATTCTGCCTCACCATCCAGCGGAGGGCCATTCTCGGGGTATAATCTTCTCCTCCTGTTATTGTTGTTAGCGCTATCGCTATACTATGTGCGCTATGTTCTTGTTCCTGTTCTTCATGATGCCTCTAGCATGTTATTGCGTTACTGTTATGTTCCTATTCCTGACATTCATGATGCGCATAGTATGCTACTGGTTATGTTAAGATCACCCTACACTGCTTATGCCATGATTATTGCTTTAACTTTTTGGATTAAAATATACCGATTAATGACTATATTTTCAACAATCCAAAAACCTGATAGGTCATTTTCGGTAGTTGGCTTTGCTGCTGCACTGAAACCACATGCTTTTGATGGTTCAAACTATAAGAGATGGAAAGCACGTACACTATTGTGGTTGACAGCGATGTAGTGCTTCTATGTTTCACGGGGCAAACGAAGTGAACCACCTCTTTCTCCTGAGGAAGAGGCTAAGTTCGAGGCTTCGGATTGCCTGTTCCGTGGAGCATTGATCAGTGTACTCGCTGACAACATAGTGGACGTGTACATGCACATACCTTCTGGGAAGGACATGTGGGATGCACTTGAGGCCAAGTTCGGAGTTTCTGACGCCGGCAGTGAGCTGTATGTCATGGAGCAGTTCTATGACTACAAGATGGTCGATGACCGTTCTGTAGTAGAACAAGCTCATGAGATTCAGATGCTGGCTAAGGAACTTGAGAACAACAACTGTGAGTTGCCGGACAAGTTTATGGCGGGTGGCATTATTGCCAAACTACCACCTTCTTGGTCGGACTTTGCCACTTCTCTAAAGCACAAGAGACAAGAGTTCAGTGTTTCTGATCTCATTGGCTCTTTGGGTGTTGAGGAGAAGGCGAGGGCAAAGGACGTCCGGGACAAAAAGGTTGAGGGAGGTTCTAGTGCCAATATGGTAGAGAAGAAGAACCCTCATGCATCCCACAACAACAAGAAAGTCAAGCCTGATGTCAAACCCAAGGCTGCAACCAATTTTAAGAAGAAAGGCAAGGGAAAGGCAAAGAGAGACTGCTTTGTGTGTGGCAAGTCTGGGCATTGGGCCAAGGACTGTCCTGAGCGCAAAGACAGGAAGTCTGCCAACATGGTCATTAGCGAGGGCGGAGGAACATCGGGGTACGGTAAAATATTACCTACAGTTCTCTCTTTTCATTCACCTGATTGGTGGGTGGACACTGGTGCTAATATTCATGTATGTGCTGACATTTCTCTGTTTTCTTCTTATCAGGTCGGGAGAGGTTCCTTCTTATTGATGGGAAACGGGTCGCTTGCGGCTGTTCATGGTGTTGGTACGGTCGATCTGAAGTTTACTTCGGGAAAGACCGTGCAGCTGAAGAACATGCAGCATGTCCCTTCAATAAAGAAGAATCTAGTTAGCGGCTCTCTATTGTGTAGAGAAGGTTTTAGACTTGTGTTTGAGTCCAATAAATGTGTCGTATCTAAATATGGGACTTTTGTTGGAAAAGGTTATGACAGCGGAGGCTTGTTCCGCTTTTTTTTAATGACATGTGTAATAATCATAATGCTGTGAACCATATTAGCGAGAATGATGAGTCTAATGTGTGGCATTCGCGACTCTGTCATGTGAATTTCGGTTGTATGATGCGCTTAGCTAACATGAGTTTAATTCCAAAATTCACTTTGGTCAAAGGTTCCAAGTGCCATACTTGTGTTCAATCGAAACAACCTCGCAAGCCTCACAAGGCATCTGAGGCGAGGAACTTGGCACCTCTAGAACTTGTTCATTCCGATTTGTGCGAAATGAACGGCGTGTTGACTAAAGGGGGAAAGAAATATTTCAAGACACTGATAGATGATTGCACTAGATTTTGCTATGTGTATCTATTGAAAACAAAGGATGAGGCATTGCATTACTTTAAAATCTATAAAGCTGAGGTAGAAAACCAACTCGAAAGGAAAATCAAACGGTTGAGGTCTGATAGAGGTGGGGAGTATTTTTCCAATGAGTTTGCATCCTTTTGCGAAGAGTTTGGAATTATTCATGAGATGACGTCTCCCTATTCACCCCAATCAAATGGGGTGGCCGAAAGAAAGAACCGTACTCTAACTGAGATGGTGAATGCCATGTTAGACACTGCGGGGCTTTCCAAGGAATGGTGGGGTGAGGCAGTTTTGACTGCGTGTCATGTCCTGAATAAAATTCCAATGAAGCATAAGGAAGTAACACCATTCGAGGAATGGGAAAGGAAGAAATTAAATCTCTCGTACCTACGAACATGGGGCTGTTTGGCCAAGGTAAATGTACCTATAGCCAAAAAGCGGAAATTTGGACCAAATACTGTTGATTGTGTGTTCCTTGGTTATGCTATCCACAGTGTGGGTTATAGATTCTTAATAGTAAACTCTGGAGTACCCGACATGCATGTTGGTACAATTCTTGAGTCCAGAGATGCTACATTCTTTGAGAATGAATTTCTTATGAAACATACACCTAACACTTCTAGTAAAGAAACTGTCATGCCCCATGAGCACTTTGCACCGATAGAACACAATGATCAAACGCCTGAGGAAAATCGTGAGGAGGACAACATTGTAGATACTCGCAAGAATAAGAGACAAAGGATTGCAAAATCCTTTGGAGATGACTACATTGTATACCTCGTGGATGACACCCCAAGAACCATAGAAGAGGCATATTCATCTCCTGACGCTGACTACTGGAAGGAAGCAGTACGCAGTGAAATGGACTCGATTATGTCTAATGGTACTTGGGAAGTCGTTGAGCGTCCATATGGGTGCAAGCCCGTAGGATGCAAATGGGTTTTCAAGAAAAAGCTTAGGCCTGATGGTACAATCGAAAAGTACAAGGCAAGGCTTGTGGCCAAGGGTTATACCTAAAAGGAAGGTGAGGACTTCTTCGACACATACTCACCAGTTGCTCGCTTGACCACGATTCGAGTACTACTTGCTCTAGCAGCCTCTCATGGTCTTCTCGTCCATCAGATGGACGTTAAGACAGCTTTCCTAAACGGAGAGCTGGAGGAGGAGATCTATATGGATCAACCAGACGGGTATGTACTAGAAGGTCAGGAGGGAATGGTGTGTAAACTGTTGAAATCCTTGTATGGCCTCAAGCAAGCACCTAAGCAATGGCATGAGAAGTTTGACACCACACTTAAATCTGCAGGCTTTGTTGTGAACGAAGCTGACAAATGTGCATACTATCGCTATGGTGGGGGAGAAGGGGTGATCTTGTGCTTATATGTCGATGACATACTGATCTTTGGGACCAGCCTTAATGTGATTGAGGAGGTCAAAGACTATCTGTCCAAGAGTTTTGAAATGAAGGATTTGGGAGAGGCTGATGTTATTCTTAACATCAAACTACAAAGAGGAGATGAGGGTGGGATTACACTTGTGCAATCCCACTATGTGGACAAGGTTTTGAGTCGCTTTGGATATAGTGACTGCAAGCCAGCTTCTACTCCTTATGATCCCAGCGTGCTATTAAGGAAAAACCGAAGAATAGCAAGGGATCAACTGAGATACTCTCAAATCATTGGTTCATTGATGTACTTGGCTAGCGCAACAAGGTCTGACATCTCATTTGCTGTAAGCAAGCTGAGCCGGTTTGTCTCAAATCCGGGAGATGATCATCGGCAGGCTCTGGAAAGAGTAATGCGCTATCTAAAGGGCACTATGAGCTATGGAATTCACTATACCGGGTATCCAAACGTACTAGAAGGGTATAGTGACTCAAACTGGATATCTGATGCTGATGAGATAAAAGCCACAAGTGGATATGTGTTCACACTTGGAGGTGGCGCTGTTTCCTGGAAGTCTTGCAAGCAGACCATCTTAACGAGGTCAACAATGGAAGCAGAACTTACAGCACTAGATACTGCGACAGTTAAGGCCGAGTGGCTTCGTGAACTCCTGATGGATTTGCCGGTGGTTGAAAAACCAGTGCCAGCTATCCTAATGAACTGTGATAATCAAACAGTGATTATTAAAGTGAACAGTTCAAAGGACAACATGAAGTCATCTAGACACATCAAGAGAAGACTGAAATCTGTCAGAAAGCAGAAAAACTCCGGAGTGATACCATTGGACTATGTCCAAACGGCTAGAAATCTGGCAGATCAGTTTACCAAGGGGCTACCACGTAATGTGATAGACAGTGCATCGAGGGAAATGGGCTTGATACCCACCTAAGGTTGCATAATAGTGGAAACCTGTCCATTGTGATCGGAGATCCCGTGAATTTGGATGGTGAAACAAACTATTGTGTGACTGAGAGAAGAGACCCTTGAAAAGGGCTCATTTTCATGATGTGCTTCTCTTCTTTCCTGCATGGTAGGATGGCTTATGTCTTAATGTGATCCGAGTGGCTTTTCCAAGCAGAGATGTTGACCTGCAGAACATCTCAGAAGGAACACACCTATATGAGTTCGACTGCTAGTCACAGTCTATGAGGTTTGGGCGATCTCTAGATACTCATGAAAGGCCTGGAGTTTGACTTATATGCTCCAAACAGAGGGGATGCGAACGGCAGCCCAGTACCAGTCAAGGTTCTGAGTGAAACCTGATCATACAAAACTCACAATTCAAGGCATAGTCTATTGTTCAGTTGTGGTCTGATGTAGCTCATTTCCTAGGTGGAAGTTCAACTTAACAGTCTCCACCAAAACCCTGGTATATCAAACAGGCACAACATTAGGAACATTTCTTATGAGCCTTGAAATTTGGTGGGGATTATTAGAATAATTGGGCTAGGCCCAACTTATAATATTAAATCTCAAAGGCCCATAATAAGTGTTGAGGATAATAATACCACCTCAGGATTTAAGCGAGAAATATCTCAACCTAAATAGGGAGTTATTGGAGGCTCCCTGTTGACCAGTTGAGGTGGGGGTCGGAATGCCACACGCGCGCGCGCGCGCTGGGCCGAGCCGAGGGCGTGGGCGTGGGCGTGGCTGGCTGGCGGCGTGCGTGCGTCACGTCGCTATCCTTTTGCAGCCACTAACCCACGTTCCCACGATTCCCTCCGCAACAGCGCGTCCACTAACCCACGTTCCCATGATTCCCTCCGCAACAGCGCGTCCACGTTCTTTCTCCTGATAGATAAGGAGGCCGCGAGTCCGATCCGTTTTCATCGCTTCTTTCCCGGTGTTAGTTTCTCCTTCTCCGCGCCTGAGTTGCTCTCGCTTCCTCGCTTCTGATCTCTTGTGCGTACGAGAGATTGGAAGGAGCAGTGCCTCCGAAACCACACCTTCGCCTGAGATCTACACCGGGTAGGCGGGTGATCAGGTTTTTGGGGAGTGCCTCCCGCACGACTGCTCATCGCCATGTCTGGAGTTGCCGCTGCCGCTGCTGGCGGAGGTGATGCGCCGCCGACAGGAGCTGGATCCGGAGCTGGTGCGCCAGGAGGTGCCGTGAACGACAACAACAACAGAGGCAATTCTGCCTCACCATCCAGCGGAGGGCCATTCTCGGGGTATAATCTTCTCCTCATGTTACTGTTGTTAGCGCTATCGCTATACTATGTGCGCTATGTTCTTGTTCCTGTTCTTCATGATGCCTCTAGCATGTTATTGCGTTACTGTTATGTTCCTGTTCCTGACATTCATGATGCGCATAGTATGCTACTGGTTATGTTAAAATCATCCTACACTGCTTATGCCATGATTATTGCTTTAACTTTTTAGATTAAAATATATCGATTAATGGCTATATTTCCAACAGTACAGCGACAAGACGGCGCAGGATTGCGTCCACAGCATGGCGCGCGGGACGCCCATGTCCCTGGCGACGCCGGCCGCCCACGGCGCGAAGGCGTTCGCCACGATGAACGACGCCGGGCACCCGCCGTTGGCCTGGCGGCGGATGAGCCCCTCGAGCGCAGCTGGGCCGGCGTCCTGGATGTGGCGCTGCATGTCACCGGGGACGCGGTACCGGGGATCGGCGGGTGCCCACAGGCGGCCGCCGCGCAGGGGCTCGAAGCGCAGCCTGCCGCTTCCCACGTCCATGGCGGCGCCGTCATCGTTTGGCTGAAGCTTCAGCTTGAGTCCATCGTGGGGCACAGTGGTGAAGGTGACGAGGAGGCCCCTGGAAGAGAGGCGCCCGCCGAGGCAGAGGAGCGGGTTGACGTGGCCCTGTAGCGGTGCGGACATGAGGAGGAGGTGCGGCGGCGAACGCCGCGCCAGCGTCTCTTGGCTCATTATACTGAATTCTGAGCTGAAGACTGATCAGTACGGAGCTCGATTTTTCAAGGGCCAAAGTGTGTGTCAGTGTGTGGGACAGGATGCCTGGCCAGGGTTCTTTTCAGGTCGTTGAGGTCTCACTTCGATAGGCCCATCCGCCCATGCATAATTATGGCCCAAGATTTTGATCTTAAAAAGAAGGAATAAGTAGTTTTGCCTCCCTTAACTCATGCCCCGGTTTAATAGCATCCCTCAACCGTAAAATCAGGTATAACCTATCCCCCAACTCCCAAAACCATTCCATATCGACTCTCCTGACGGTTTTGGAGACGGTTTCATCCCATGTGGCATCTTTAACCCGTTGATTGGATAAGTCATCAGGTGAGACTCACTTATCAACGGCCTCCACCTCATCGCCTATTCTCCCTCACCTCTCCCCTCTGTCTCTCTCTTTCATCTCCAAGGCAAGCCTCATCATGAGCAATGGAAGCCGCAGCGACGATGTCCATGGTGGCTATCATGGTGCGTGAGCGCCTGACAGCGGAGATGGCCTTCACAGCCGCTGGCGGCGCTAGCAGCAAGCCCGGGGAAGAGCCACGAAGCATCGTGATCAAGATCCGGCTCCAGCTGCCGAATTTCGCCCGCTCGGTCAACCTCGAGTACGTCAAGCTCGACCTGCTCTCTGCCAGCTTCCCGATGCCACCGTCACAGTCGCCGTCGTGGGTAATGCTAGCACTCGTGGCGGTCACGACTTACGGCTTGTTCGGTGGCCGCGTCGACATCGCCGCGCTCTACGCCGTCGACCTCATCAGCTGCGTCGTGTGGTTGTGCATCGCGGCGCTGCTCCTTGCCATCTGCTACCTTAACTGATCGCGGCTGGTGTACCTCGTCGAGTTTGCCTGCTACAAGCCGGACGGCGACAAGCATTAGATCAGCAAGGACAGGTTCCTCGACATGACGGAGAGCAGGGGGTTCTTCAATGGGGAGACGCTCGAGTTCCAGACCAAGATCACCCGCCTCTCCGGCCTCGTCGACCGGACGTACCTACCGTCAGGGATCCAAGCGCGGCCGCCGCGGCTGTCTATGGAGGAGGCACGCACCGAGGCAGAGTCCGTCATGTTCGGCTACCTCGACAAGTTGTTCGCCGCCACTAGAGATGAAAACGGAGCGGATAGTTTCCCTTCGCTGACAAAAACAGATACATATACCTTTCAGCTCAGATAATTCTCAGATAGTTCGGATACAGATACGGATATGGATATGGTATCGGGTTTCCGTTGGATACGGATAATAATTTGGATATTCGGTGAACAGTGCTATTCTGATATCCGCAGAAGCCATGAGACATACCTTATTTCTTTTTAACTCTATAACCTTCAATATACCTTTATAGATTTTAATAGTAGTTTATCTCTTAACACTAGTCCATACTATTAATATTATTTAAATCTAAAAAATATTTATAAATTATACTTCATTTTATATAAAATGAGCTAATTATATGTGTTGATATTTGTTTCTATTAGAAGTTGAGTTGGTTTTTGTATTTTGATAAAAAAAATGTTTCTGTATTCTTGTCTGATCATATTCGATTCTTATTTGTATTCGAGATAATCCGTATTTGTTTCCGAATTCGAGCTATCCGTATTCGTTTTCGTATCCGGTAAAAAATATGAAAACGAATATAGTATAATCATTATCCGTCCGTATCCGCTCCGTTTTCATCCCTAGCCGCCACAGGCATCGACCCGAGCCGCAGCGTGGGCAGAGTCTTCAACCCGACGCCATCGCTGGCATCCATGGTGGTGAAAACCAAGCCATGGGGCAGGTTGGAACCGGCCTTCCCTCACCAGTCCCGAGTCTCCATTGCTGCCGGTGCCCTTGAACCAACCCGCTGCAGGAGTGCGGACGAAGGTCGGTGAGGGCAAGGGGGAGGTCGCCGACCGGATAGCACACCAGTGGCAGAATCAACAAACAGGCGACTGGAAGGTGAGACAGTGAGAGTGAGAGAGAGAGAGGGGGGGAGGAGGAAGAGGGATCTAGGAAGAGAGGTGAGAAAGAGGATGGGATGAGATGGAGGCCGCTGATAAGTGGGTCCCACCTGATGACTCAACCAGTTAACGGGTCAAAGATGTCACGTGTGATAAAACCGTCTGGGGAGTCGATTTGCAACGGTTTTAGAATTAGGGGATAAGTTATACCCGGCTTTACGGCTAAGGGATACGATTCAATCAGAGGCATGAGTTGAGCGAGGCAAATAGACTTATTACTAAAAGAAATTGTTAGTGCACACGTGGATGGAAATTTTAGCCTATACTATTCCTAACTACTACTCCCTCCATTCCACACAAAACCAACCGTGATACCGATTCGTTTCGTAATTTTTTGTTTATTTACTATTTGCAGGTTAAGTTCTTTTGTATGGTTATCGCTTTGTCGTTTGTAAAGAAACAAAAATTTACGAGTTTGTTGTTCGGAGAACTGTATCACCGGCTGATCGTGTTGTAAATAAACTCGTCATAGTTCGTTGTTCGGAGAACTGTATATAGTTTGTGAAACTGCTCTATGAGCTATGACGAATTTCAGCGGAATAATTAAGTATTTGCCACTCTCATAGACAACTTGAAGGCCATTACCGCAGTCCATCGGCTGGCCCCTGCTCGGCTGCTTTGGAAAAACGCCCAAGCCCACGTATATAAGGGCCCCTTCGAATTAAAGGATTTATGTAGAAATTTCATAGGATTCAAATCCTATTTAAATTTTTTCTATTTGGCCCTTTGATTCAAAGGATTGAAATTTTCCAAATCCTATGAAATTCCTATGGAATGGCATATTGCATGTGGATTTTGGAAGAAATTTAGTAAGAGCTACAACCTCTTGGAAAATTTCCTTTAAGTCTATCTCTCTCATCCGATTCCTGCGTTTTTCCTGCGCTCCAATCAAACGACCATTCCTGTGTTTTTCCTGTGTTTTGCAATCCTCTGTTTTACACTTCAATTCCTGTCAGAATCCTGCGTTTTTTCTATTCCTTCGTTTTTTCTACCCTGCGATTCAAAGGGGCCCTTAAGTGTCTTGATGAAATTGCATTAATAGTGTTTCTCTTCCAAGAAAAGGTCTATTTCACTCCCTCAACCATAGGGCGGATTTAATTTATACTCCGTATTTCTCAACTATAAAAGCATAGTTATACCACCTCCCTCAAGTGTTAAAATCGAATCTTTCATCTCCCCTTGAGGTTTTGATGGTGTTTTCATTATATGTGGCATCCCATCATCCCGAACATCATCAAGGTTGCCAGTTGTGGCTAGAGGTTGGAGAAGGACTTGATCACCTTTTTCATACTCCCTCTATCCCATAATACTCCCTCCATCTATTTTTGATAGTCATATTTTTAAATCTGAAAAAATTATTTTTCATAGGTATATTTCAATCCAACAACCTATCATCTTAATAACTTTCTCGGATTTAATGCGTGACTCTCCATTCTTTCACACATGATTGGCTACATGGGCATGGAAAATGTAAATATTAATGAATCGTTTGTTTACGAGAAATAACTAATAGCATGTTTAAATGGATGATAAGTAAGATTACTTATCCTTGGTCTGTGTGCCAAGATGAAATATGACTATCAAAAGTAGATGGAGGGAGTATAAGGTATGCACACATTCCAAGATTCAACTTTAAAAACATTTGACCAACAATTATTACTCCCTCCATCAACTTGTGATAGGCAGATTTTCAAATCTGAAAAATTCATTTTTGATAGGCATATTTCAATCCAACAACCTATCATCCTAATGACTTTCTCGGATTTAATGTGTGACTCTCCATTTGTCCATACAAGATAGGCTATATAGGCATCGAGAAATGCAAATATTAATGAATCGCTTGTTTACGAGGAATAACTAGTAGTATGTTTAAATAGATGATAAGTAGAATTACTTATTTTTGGTCTGTGTGTAAAGATGAAATATGAATCAAAAGTAGATGGAGGGAGTATAATATAAATTAAATTTTATTTGCTAAAATTAGTATCATCAGATTGATATTTAAATTTACTTTAAGATGGTTATAATTTTGTTGCAATAAACCTTATAGTATATGAGAAATTATAAGTCAAGATTTAGTTTTGAAGATTGTGCCAAGTTTGACCATGGCTTATATTACGGGATGGAGGGAGTATTTTGCTTTATCCTTCTATGCTTAAATCCGGACCTCTATGTAATTCACCCTTGCTTAAGGGACTGTTATGCAACACTAGTTGTACTTCCAGTTCTCAAATAAATAATCCAGGGGTTGTTGCCTCTCTGTCTTAAAAAAAATCCTATGTAGCATTTACCTGTCACTTTTACTTTGTATTTTACATGACAAAGCGCCTATGTGGCGCTTACACACCATTCCAATCTGAAAACAAGAATAATTAAAAATTAAAAATAGGTGAGACGATGGTGTGGTGAGGGGAGCCAGAGACGCTTTGGGCAATGAAGACAGGAAAATGGCGAGGTGAGCTCAGTGGAGGCTAGGCAGTCCTCTTCAACGGGCTTAGCCCTAGCTCCCTAGATCAGTGCGGGAGGAGGCATGTTGCCGCCCCGAGCATCATGGCATCTTAACGCAGTGCTCGTCGCCACCCTCTTGTCAGTCCCGCCCCCGAGCTCACCGCTAGGATGACATCATGTGGAGCATGCCACCTCTTCGGATTTGGCGTTCGTTAGGAAGGGAGATTGCCAACGCCAGATCCGCTCTCCTCTAACTTTCTCGATCCGTTGCTGTTCTCGACGCTGGATTGGCTCCCTCTTTGGCTCCTCAATCAATTACCACCGTTGAGGACGTTGCCGAGAACCCGCCACCGCTCGATCCTTGTTGTTGATGCCTCCTTGGCCAACACCACCACCTCATTCCTCATTGATGCACAGATCGCCAGGGAGAAGCCTACTAAAGGATAGGAACCAGAGGATCTAGAGGCCAACGATGGTGGCAACGACCGCCAAGGTGAGAGCATGGTGATCCATGGACGCCACCCGTGCAGCACGCGAGGAGGCAGCCAAACCACCCTCAAAACAATAAAGAAAGTTGTTTTGTACCAGTTTTAACACTTGTGAGAAGCGATATACCCTATTTTGTGGTTGAGAGATATAGAGCTTGTTCACTTTGATGCCATTTTTAACCAGGGGCGGATCCAACGTGGGTGCAGGGGTCCACAAACCCATGGATACTCCCCGGAGCACCCCCTTCGATTTTTTCACCATGAATGATAAACTAAAGGTCCCTAAATGGCTGGAGGTTGAAGAAACTGTGTAATTGAGCCCCCCCCCCCCCCCCAATTTTTTATTCCTCAATCCGCCCTTGTTTTCAACCATATCATTTTTTGGCAAAATTGCCAAAAAATGTCTACGTTTAGTTTGTTGTCAAATTTAGTCAATACATAAGAAATACTACTAAATTTTTGGCAATCGCCAAAACTTGGTAAGGTTTATTTTGGTTATAATCTGAACATGCCCATAAATTACACTTAGCCTATAATTGAGGGAGTACAAATAGACTTTTTCCTTCTCTCCCAGTGGCGGAGGGTGGGATTGCATATGGCAGGGCCAGGCTCACCGACGCTGTGGTCTATTGTCCCTGTCTTTTATCTCCTCAAAGAGGATCGTCACCGATTCATGGCAATGAGGCCTGTTTGCATAGGGCTGCAATAGTGGCCCATCCACGTGTATGGCATAGGATCATGGCCTAGTGGCATACTGGTATATACATATGAATCGACTGGAATTTCAGTTTATCAGACAAGGTCTGATACAGTTTTGTAATGAGGGTATTCTACATTTCTACGGCCTCTGTATGTATGTGTGCGTGCGTGTGTTAGTACGTGTGTAACAGTTAGTCATAGAATATTTCTAAGCCACACCCCGAAATCTTTACAAAGTCACTGGATATTTGTGTAACCAGTAAACTGCAGCTTTCGCAGCAACTTAACCTACCAGATTGGTTGATGGACAAGCCAGTACATCCACCGCAAACTGGTAAAACTGGAAGAAAAAATTTCCCTCGTCAGTCGTCACTGCTAGCCAGGGTTTGAAAACCATTTTCCGCCCAACAAATTTTGTGTGTGTGAATTTGTTTAAATTCAGTCAAAATTTATTTACGTTTTTCATCCCGAAATTTTGGTCTCGCCTATAGAAATGTGCAAAACGAAATTGTAAACACTGCGCTGCTAGCTAGAGCCTGTAGTTGATATGCATGAGATCTCCGCTAACTAATCAGCAGATGGCTCTGACCTGAGAAATAAAATCCCTCATCATCCTCCATTGCAACTTGTTCTGCATGCAAGTGAACTCCAAGCAATTAATCATTCGCAGGCCATGATTTGATATCCCGGTTTCTCTCTCTTTCTCTCTGTCTCTCTCTTGCAGTTGCATAAGATAGTGGAGGGAGTTGTGGCTTCGCTGGTCCGGATCAGCACCGTCAAAGCTAGCCTAGCAAGCACAGCACCACCATATAGTGTGGGTTGCGTCATGGCATTATTCCAAAGCATCTTTATATTAGCTTTAATCTTGTTTGCTAGTAGTAGCTAGTTAGCTACACTGCATTTCGTCAATTAATCTGTCAACCTTTCTTTTTCTGCTCTCCTCTCTCATGTGTATGTCTGCACTCTGCAGCTTTGCTTTCTTCTGAAGAATTGGGGGGAAGGAACAGTGTTTCGAAAACAACAGCGTAATTAACCCACTTTGATTACATGGTTGGTTGATTGATCTATTCACTAACAAAAATACAATGAGTGGAGCAGTGACACAGTGTGAGAGGCTGAGAGCCAATAATTTCATTAGCTGCTGTGTAGATGTCGTACGTGCCTTTGCTGTCGCTGTTTGATAAAGCTTGGAAGCAACGTATGGGCATCACATAAATAAATGGAGCAAGACATTTCTTCTTTCTTTTTTTGCACTAGACTTCTATAATTTCGACGCCTTTTCAAATAACTGGTTGGAACTTGGAAATGAGTATATGGTAGACCAGAGAACGACCAAGAACACTGTTCTCCACTTTTCCTGAAAGGATCAGCCATTAATTTCTTCGGTTTCTGGAATCAACCAGCTGGTTTGGTTTTTCAAGAAAAAAAAAGAAAATTATGTGAATTTAGGCTCCCTTTATTTAAAATGAAAATATAGGAATAAAAGTTTTGTAGAATTCCAATCATATAAGATTTTTTCTTATATGGCCCTTTGGAACAAAGGATTGAAAACTATTGAATCCTACTAAATTCATAAAGAGTTTTGGAGGATTTTTAACATGAGGTCCAAACCTCATAGAAAGTTTTCTATGATTCTATATATTTCATTTAATTCTTGTGTTTTCCTTGTTGTCCAATCAAACAATTATTTCTGTATATTGTTGTGTTTTAGAATTCTTTGTTTTACACTTAAATTTCTATCGGAATCCTATGCTTTACCTATTTCTCCGTTTTCTCAATCCTACGTTTCAAAATAAGCCCTTATCATATACTAGCATCATTTGCATTATAATCTGCTTGATCTGACGAGACAATTGAGCGGTTCATATGTCTTGAGCACGGCATGCGTGAGTGCTACTACTTCATGAGGCATTCTACCCTCATGATAGTCAATGATTTATACTGCTCCATAACCTACTTTTGTTTAGTTCTCTAACTGAAGCAGTAGCCACTTGTGTTGGTGTGCCAATAGAATCACGGCCAGTGTTGGAGAGACAGAATTAATGTGTTTTTAGCTCAACAAGTTGCCAAGTTACCCATGAGCCCATGAGATACGATTTGACCAAACAAACCAGAACTTGCCATTCAGATATTGACCATATGGTTTATGAGGATTGGAGCAGAAAATATCCACAAATATCTGACAGAATTGTTTTTGGACTTTTGCAACCTTGCAGAAAATGGTTTATGCTATAAAATCAACAGTTTTTCGCTAGATTTAGATACTTTGGATCTAGAAATATACAATTCCAATAATCCATTCTAATATTCTAGAAGGAAAAAAGAATATATTCTTCGAATTCTTTCTTAAAAGATCAGCATAAGTACAGATTTAAGCCTATAAAACAGATCGATGGATCCTGTAGTTCGTTTTCTAGAAAATATGCACTAGTTCCTACTGATCAAAATGATCTGAACAATTTTCTTCATTGCAAACAGACCTGAATCAGAGTGCATAAGTAGGTGAAATATTCAAATATCTTCATTTCATTAATCATCTTTCCACCAAGCTTTTTCTTCCATATATTCCCCTTTCCTCTCTCAAAAAAACATGAAAAAAGAGGTGGCGCCAAAGAAAGAAATATTTTACATAGCGTTCAAAAGAAGGAAAAAATATTACGAGAAATGGCCTTTTGCCATCCCAGTTGTATTACTTGTTGGCTACTGAATTCAACTATCACTAGCATCTTGCTGCTTGAGCGTAGCTCTCCTCGTGTATGGTCTCCAACGTCGGCCGCCTCGACCGACGGCCGCCGCTGATCCGCTGCTTGAGCTCGCTGATCTCCGCCTCGGCCGCCGCGTCGCCCACGGCCATCTCGTCCAGCCTCGGCCGCGCGGCGTCTTCCTCCTCCTCGGCCATCGCGGCGGAGGCGGCGTCGTGCTGCGGCGCCACCACGACGGCCGCCACCTTGGCCGTGGCGGACGACCTCCGCGCGGCGGCCTGATCCCGGGACACCGCGGCCGCCAGGCGCGCCATGTCCGCCGGCGCGGCGGGCGCGCCCAGTCGCTTCATGGGGAACGCGGCGTACAGGCCCCCGAGCTCGAGGTCCTCGTCGGCGCCGAGCGCCGCGATCCTTCCCCCCGCCCTCAGCGCGCGCGCGTCCGCGAGGAAGTGGCCCGGCGCCTCGAGCATCAGCTCCGCCGCCTTCGCCGGCACCTTCACCGCCCTCACCGCGCCGTCCGGCAGCACCACCTTCGCCCCCCTCGCCGCCCCCGGCACCCTCGCCATCGTGCACGACGCCAGGTGGTTCCCCATGCCAACGAGGTAGAGCTCGATCGCCGGCTACGCTTGCTAGCTGAAGAGAGTGTTTGCGTTTGTTCTGGGTGATCAGCGTGCGAGTGTGTGTGTGTGTGTGTGTGTGTGTCTGGTTTGTCGCGGTGGGATGCGAGGACGCGAGATATATAGGTGGGGTGGTGGTGATGGTGTGGTGGTTGCGGGTGGCGTGGACTTTGCTTGGCGGAAACGCGTACGAGTACGACGACGTGAGAGGGAAAAGGCGCAGCGGGCGGCGAACTGGGCGTTCGATGGCGCGATGGGTGTGTTGGTGATTTTGTGTTGTGTCAGATGTGTTTTTGAGGGGAAAGTTGCGTGAGATGGCGGTGGCGTACGTGGTGCCGGGCTGCCGGCTCGGTGGATTCGCGGGCGGGTCGTGGTGGTGGTGGTGGTGGAAGTGTGGAAACGCAGTGGATTTGCGCGTAGGGCCGGGCGTGGGGCCGACCGACCACGGCGCGCCGCGGGCGCGGGGGGCTCGGGTCCGGTGCTATGAGCCTATGATATGCTTTGCTTGGTGCGATGCATGAGGCCGCCGGTGACGTGACAACTGACGAGAGAGTCGATCGATTCAATCGGCTCGACCGGCCGCACGGCGCGTGGTGGAACCTGCTGGTTCGTTTTTCCGTCTCGTGTGTTCGGTGAATCCCAAACACCTGAAAGGGAAAGATGTTGCACGGATGTAGTAGTGCGGATGAGATGGCAAGGCGACATATATGGTTGGCACTAAACACCGGAACAACATGTAGGTTTGTTTGAAGCGCAGGAATTTCCATAACTCGTGAGCAGGGTTTACTATTTTGGTATGCACAATCATTTCGGGGTGGACTGAAACTTCAAGATTTCAATTAAATAATATTGAAAAATTGAAGAATTTTTGCTATTTTCAAACAAGTTCTTTTTTGCTAAGGGTGTGTTTAGTTCCACGCCAAAATTGAAAGTTTGAAGAAAAAAATTGGAAATTTATGTGTGTAGGAAAATTTTGATGTGATGGAAACGTTAGAAGTTTGAAGAAAAAGTTGGGAACTAAAGAAGGGCTAAATTTAAAAAGTGCAGCAGCCAAAATAACCCGAAATTTGGGAGATTTTCGGAAATTTAGGTCTAAATTTGATGCGCATATGATAGGCATTAATAGATCAGTGTGTGGCCTCAGTACGTGGATGATTTGTCGTTTATAGGACACACTTGATCCGCTGGATAAATGACCCGGAACTTGCTTGTCCCGCGCCCGTCAACTTTGAGTAAGCAGCACGCAGTTCATCACCAGGACGGCAGTTCATCATTCGTCACCATTTTCGCTTTCACTGCACCTCGAAGTCGCGCCTACAAATTCCAGGTAGTACAAGTCTGTACGACCTGTATCCAAACGGTAGGACGCGGACAGCGACAGCGACAGTCCAGTGCGAAACAAGCCCAGCTGAGCTGATCAGTGTGCGATGTTAAGGGGGACACGCAGCTTGACCCCGGAAAAGGGTGCAGGACTTGACTCCCACACTCCGGTCCCTCCAGGCCTCGTCATCACCAAAAACGTGACATGATCCAACCGTAACCTGTATCGATGATGATGAGTGATGCAATGCAATACATCTCCTCACACACAAGTGACACAACACAGCTACACAAGTCCACACAGCCACCAGATAATGTCACCGACGAAACTGCCAGGAAGCCGCACGCATGGGGGAGATAGGGGCGAGAGTGCTTGCAAGTTGCAACGGGGGCTAGCGCATGACACCGGGGCCGCGCACATGCCGGGCCCCGCCCGCCCGCGCGCGCCTGGGCGGCATTATGCGTGCGGGCGAGCGTACGTGCGTCGTGCGGTTGTGCCCCCGCCGGCCACACACCCGTCGTCGCGCGCGGTCTCGCGTCCGTCTTGACGTTCACGGCGCCCTCGGCGCGCGGTGTGGCGTGGGCGTGGCGCGGCGGGTGGTGTACTGTGTCGTACGTGCGGCTCTGACTCCAGCCGGAATTGCAAGGCAAACTCTTCTGTCCCCCGGGTGGCTGAAAAGAACGGGCGGTGCAGGGCACTGGGGGGCCAGTAGCAGGCACAACTAGCTGCTCGATTTCATGGTGTTGATGGGCGTTACGTAGCGTTTTGGTTTTGCTTGAGGCTTGACGGTGGTGGAAAAGTGTTTTGGGACAAAAATCTGGGGTGAAAAATGGCTGGCTCGTTTGTTGGTTGCTGGAGTCAGTCAAGTCAGCCTTCGGTGGCCTGCTCACTCGAGAGTGACACACACATCATGTTCGCCCGAGCGATACGATACGATAGCTTCCCATGTCTAGAAGACTTTCAAGGAGTCAGGTGGGACAAACGAATTACCAGAATCAAGAAAACTTTTTTCTTTGCGAGGGACAATCCAGAAACTGATGGAACCTACTGTGCAGGCTAACCACCAAAATTCCAAAACGATCCTTCCTATAATACCTCCCGTACTAACAGGTTTCTATTCTGGAGGACATACAGTATATGTAACAGTAACTATCCCTATCCACAGCAAGAAGTATTCATCAAAGAGAACAGAAATGTTTCGTGCTGCCGAGAAAGCTGTACTGAGTAGTGAGCAAGCTAATGTATAGAGCTGTTTTACTGGTTGTAGAAAACATTAAAACAATTGCAGTAAATCAGAATAGTGCTACTGGAAAGGCCGACTATTGTCGACCAACATACGCAATGGCCACCGACAAGAAAATGCAGTCAGATTTCAACTACGTACATAAATTGATCAACAGTTAAACCATTTGCCTGGCCAGATAGATGGCGAGCCGCCTTTCTTCAAAGGAGTACTCGATGTCCTCCTGCAATGTTACCTCTGGCTTGTCGTAAACAAGGGAAACTGGAGTTGCTGAAACCTTGTTGGCCAGAGAGGGAGTCATTGCCATCTGCATTGGAGCCGTGACAGTCATCGGAGTCTTGGGATTCAGTGCTGTAAATGTCTTCGGAGTCCTGTTCTCATCATCCTCAGTGTTATTGGTGATAGGGCGCACAGGCGTCGACGAGACACTGTTTCCTGGTGTGATCTGAGCAAAAGGTTTACGAGGTGTCTCCGTCTCACGTAGAGCACTGGCATTGAAAGACAACTTCTTGATAGGCAATCCGGCAATGTCCAAACCTCTACTACCTGATATTGTTTGTTTGAATTAGACATATGTTCAAGTGAAAATAAGAGGAAAAAGAAGCATATTGACAGATGATAGCTAGTAGGAGCTTACTAGGGGACAAAGTGCCGATTTCTTCAGTTTTCTTGGCAGCACGAACAGACTTTGAATGCAGTATATCAGTCTTCGGGGGTTGCATGGTGGCTCCACCAAGAGATAGCCTTCGGTTTGCACCACCCATAGAGTGCCTAGGTGCCTTCTTTGTACTTAGGGGCTTGGATGGACTGGGTTTTGATCCGTACAAAGCTTCCTGCTCCGCTTTGAGCTGATCCTGGAGCTTCTTCTGATCCTGCAGGTATATTCAAGTATTAGAGCGTATTCACAGAAGGTGAAAAGATGATTTAGACAATAGATGAATATTAGGCGAGAGCATAATACCCTTTGTCTCTTCTTCTCTTGCTCTTTCTCCTGACGAACGAACATATATTCATCAAGCATTGACGAAAGGCTAACCTGTAAGTATTGCAAGAAAGGCACTTCAGCAAGAACAAAAATAGACCCGATCAATGTAATGTGTAAGAGTAAAAAAACCTACACCATCATATGTGAAATCCTCCTTTCCTCGTTCATTTTTCCATGCAGCAATTTTTGTTCTCAAAACATCTACCATTCCTGCTCAGTACAAATCAGCAGGATATCAGATTGCAGTAATGGCAAGAGTTAAAATTGTAAATTAAATATGCACTTGATAAGGAAGTTCCAAACACATAAATCATTGAATAACATTACCAGGAATCTTGTTGACCAAAGTACGAGCCTTTTCAGCCCTCTTTAGTGTTAGATGTGCTCCCCTCCCAGCATTGTAACGATTATCATCCTAAAAAAGCCAAAGCCAGGAAATATCAGTACAACATTATTTGCTAAACAAATATACAAAGACAATTTGATATAGCTTCAGCTAGCATCCATACTTTGTTGTAATCTTCCAGCCAGGCTTCCTCTTCACAAGCATTTTGCCATCTTTCAACTTTCTCAAGAATATCCTTCCGGCTAAAAGCTTCCTCTTTCACTGTTGCAATATGAGCTTCAATTTGTTCAAGTACTAGTGAGGGATCAATAGCTCCTGCGAACAGAACACAGACCAAGTATATGAACTCTGTCTGGTATGACAATTGTCAGGCACAATAAAAGGCAGTAAGGCAGGAGAGTATCTTACCAGCTTCAATAGCTTCAATGCTAAACTCCTCTGCATAACCTTCCTCGCCAACAAGATGAGCACGTCTTCTATGCTCTTCAAGTTCTGCTTTCTTTTTTAAAACAAGATCTTTCATCTTACTTGCTTTCAGTTGTTCAAGCCTTAACACCTCAGATTCGACCTACAGTTATAAGTATAGTCGATGAACATTCATATCTTAATAAAATATAACACAATACGAACATAAATTTTTGCAATATCTGAGACGACAAATTACATAATTCAGGAAATCTGTGGAGAGGGTGTTTGGTTCAGTTATCTCTTGTTCTGAAGCAGCAATATTGCATGTTATATTCTGAAACATCTGCTGCTCTTCAAGTGGAGTATCCATGAGATTCCATAGCTCGAGCATGCTAGAAGCAAAATCTTGAAGCTGCCAGAATCAGATTAACCAAGTTAAAGACTGAATGTGTTCATTGATTTTTCTACAATGGTACAGGCAATGCTGACCTTTTGCATCCTTTGGATTTTCATTTCACGCAGTCTGTTTACGGCAGCAGCAAGCCTCTCAATTGTAGTGTTGCTCAGGTTCTTTGATCCTTCAGCTTCGTCCAAGCTAGGGTGCACCTCATATACTGTTTGCTTGAAGTCTATGCCAAGCACCTCACATAAGGAATGCAAAGAATTCAAATGTTCTATCACTTGCTTTAGCCGATCGCTCTGTGAGAAACAAACATGTATTTGGCATAGTGAGATTTTATACAAGAAATGAAAAGGACTCTTGATAGATAGAGACACGGTGACAACATGACTGGTGAAAATGGATAAAGATGGTATTAGTGATGATGACCTTCTCCTTCTGAAGGGATTCCAGGTCCTTCGTCAACTCATCAAGCTTTCTTAATGACAGGTCAGACTGATCAACCGGAACTTTAAAGGGAACAAAATCGGCTGGCCTTATTTCAGACGAAATTTTCTTAATCTGCTCTATGACATGAACAAACTGGTTCCATCGTTCGACCTTTTTCTTTTTCATTTCTTCCAAATACGGAACAATTGCATTCAACTCCTCTCTTAAGCCATGAAGCTTCTGATTTGACTGCAAAATTTACAGATGAAATGCATGTTACTGCATGAATGGCTGAGGAAGTGCTAAAATCTACAGTCAAGCAGAATTGATTAGTCAAGAAGGTAGAATATATTCAACAAATAAAACGTACTTGAGGCAGTAACTTAGTCATGCTGCCGGTAAAACAGTAAATACATTATTCACGCTGAACATATTCAAACTGAAGGAAACAGATAAATTTTACAAAACATATATCCTAAATTGCTAATGCATGGGAACAGCAGTAAAAAGTATAGAACCGATTGAGCAGTAACTGGGCATAAAGTCGAGAATAGAAGTGAGAAAGAAATGTAAGCTCTGCCAACACTTTCCCTTAATATATTGATACGCTACTACTAATCAGTTAGAAAAATGTTAACTGCTGATGGAGTTCTACACGGTTTAGCTCCATCAGATCAACAATGCAAGCAGTAGTACTATCATCTTACAACAGAAATCGTAGCTTTTAGTTCTCTACTAAATCTTCCTTTTCGTCCATCGCCAATTAGCACAGTTCCACAGGAATTCGACTTCCATCTTTTGATCCAACCATGCGATACCTCTTTTACAGCCATTGGTGGAGCCAGAAACAAACCTGTCTAACGTGCACGGGCGGCTCGCCCATGGCTGAGCAGATGCCGGCGAGCTCTGCCTCGCCCTCGGCGATGGCCTTCCGCAGCTGGGCGCGGCTCCGGTTCGCCTGGTCGACCTTCCGCCTGTAGACCTCCAGGCACTCCTGCTCGAGCTCCAGCAGCATCCTGTCCCTCGTCGTGTCGGGCTCACCGACCTCATCCCAAATCACCTGAAACAGAAAGAGAGAAGAAAAAAAAACCCGTAAATCCTCCACTGCCATGCCAGAACCAACACGAGTAGCCGGGAAATGGTTGAATCGGCAAGCGGTGACATACATTGAGCTCCAGTAGAAGCGAATCGCATGTCGTCGACATCTGGTGGAGCTGGTCCTTCACCGCGCTACTCATCGCGAGGTGCGAAGAACACAAGGCCTGCAGAGCAGTCACAGACATCAAATCCAACCTCCTCAGCGAGATACCCGCCGCGCCGCTACCGCCGCCGCCGCAGCGCGCGTCAATAACCCGCCGGGATCGCGACTAGGCCTAGGGTTTCGGGCCCGAGAAAACCGCAGGCGAGTGGGGGGCTTACCTCTTCGCCGCTCGGCGCGGTCTCGTCGAGCTGGGAGAGCGAGACGGGGCGGCGGATTCTGGCTGGGGTCGCGGGCGATCGGAGCCTCAGATGCGAGAGAGGCGGAGGAGAGGGGGAGGAGAGGAGAGGAGAGGAGAGGAGACGACGGAGAGTGTAGTGTGATTTGAAATATTTTGAAATACTGTAGGGGGAGGGGAGGAGAGGCGGAGAAGAATTTGGGGATTTCAGAATTCGAAGGGATCCGGAGAAGGAAGGGGACAGCGGCAGAGAGACGTTAGCGAGGAAGCCTTTATTGGGCCGGCTCCCCGCAGCGATCGCATCTCCGGGCCTACGTTTTGAATTGGGCGGTCGCGATTGAGCTGTTCCGGCCTTCTGGGCGCAGGAGATTGCCAAATCGGATGCGAATGGGACACGTGGGAGACGGGACACGGTGTACTGACAGGTGGGGACCATTGTTTGCTAGCCAGGTGTTAAACGCGAAATTTGTAGGCCCGTTAACCTCTGTCTCACGTTAAGCTACAAAATATAAGCTGGTTATGCGAAAATTATCGCTACGTGTTAGGGCAAGTACTGTGGACATCGGCAAGTAGGATATCTAAAGATAAGTCTCAAGATGTCACATAGGACTAAATAGTGAGGTGGAGGAGAGAAGAAATATGAGAAAGAAATATAGTCACCTCTCGTGCAATGAACAACCTCTACACAAACTTTAATAAACATGTGAGAGTGTTAAAGATATTGGGGATTGTGTAGTAGAGACAACCTATTATACATGTCGCCTCTTAATTTAATTATGTATGTCATGCATGAAATTGGATGTGGTAGTCACCTGTACTATGAAACTTACCCTACCTCTTAATTTAATTATGCATGACCTATGAAACTTACCCTACCTCTTAATTTAATTATGTATGTCATGCTCTTAATTTAATTATGTATGTCATGCATGAAATTGGATGTGTGTCATGCATGAAATTGGATGTGGTAGTCAGCTGTACTATGAAACTTACCCTTACAAGAGCAATATTTCAGGAAGACTTCTTAAAATAGAAAAGCAATATTTCACCAAACATGTTAACTATATAGGCGACATGGAAAATATGCAAGGCGAGGCGATAAAAAATGAACATCGATTTCGAAATTGCAGGTTAAAAATTAGAACCATACAAATTACGCTAAAAACGAAACTCGAAGAGGATTCGGCTCCTGTGATTAGTTCGTGTGCCAAATTTTAAATTACATTCTGCCAGTTTAGACGAATTTATTAAGCATAATTAATCCATCATTAAATCATGGTGTAATTAGAATTCATCTCACTATTTACATGTAAACTGCGCAATTATTTTTTTATCAACATTTAATGCTCCATGCATGCGTCCAAACATTTGATGTGACGGAAAAGTTGAAAGTTCGAAGAAAAAATTTTGAATCTTAACACGGCCTATATCGGCTCTCAAAACATGTTGGAAGTATAAATGAGGGGTTTTCACAGAGGCGCTGTATGGGAGACCAATATTTCAGTGTTTTCACCAAGTAACAAGTTCACGGACTGGCCGCACATGGATCACACAAAAAGAGAACTCAATTCTTCCTTGAAGGGCAGTAAGCCAAACAAATAGGTCACCGCAAATCCTTATTTGGAAAAAAGTGGAGGGGAAAAACATCGATCAGCAGGGCCGGGCCTCCTGCATGTAAGTACATGTCCTGGCTAACAAACATAAAAGGCACAACATGTTGACCTCCAAATGTTAAAAATTGCATCGCTTATGAAGCGGACTCCTTGGCAATCTTCTCTGCCTTGGCAATGACCTCATCGATTCCTCCAACCATGTAGAATGACTGCTCAGGAAGGTCATCATACTTCCCGTCCAATACACCCTGTGACATGTTGAGAAAATTCATTACTCGGTAGAAATGCAGACAGCACAAGATAAGAGTCATGATCATATGACTGGTGGAAAAAAAGGTTAGACATTGGAGTGATGATTTTGTAAGACCCCCGAGGACAAAGATAATGCACCATGAGAAACAAGGATAACAAAACATATTGCTTTTTAGACGCATTTTTGGCTGTCATAAAAACTATCTCTTCACTAATAAGAAAATGGCCAGATGTACTGGTAATGTTTGACACGAGTTCACAAGAGTAATGTTAGCACTTCTACTTTCTATTACTTGTTACACTGCAACAATATGCTGCTGCCTTGCGGAGTACTATATTGTAGCCACGTAACCATTGACTTAGGAAAAGGAAGATGATACAGGGTTTGACAAATATTATCAAGTTAGCATAGCTAAATAGCAGGTAAATTGATTTTTATGCCACATCAGGTTTTAATTTATGTTCTATGACCATAACAGATGAGTTCATCTCATGAACCACAGTTCTTGTCACATGATCTCCAAGTTCCAACTTAAATACTAAAACCCTGCTCTCTTCTTGTATCTAAATAATCACGATAGCCTAAACATTGTAACTTGCAGCCAAAAACTCTACTGTGGAAATGCTGTTCCAAAGGGGAATAAATAACAACAGTCAAAATACATACCTGGAAACTTTGAACGCTCTCCTTCAGCTCAACATACTTTCCAGGTGCACCCGTGAAAACTTCGGCAACGTGGAAGGGCTGGCTAAGGAACCGCTGAATCTTCCTAGCACGAGCGACTGTCAACTTATCATCCTCACTGAGCTCGTCCATTCCCAGAATGGCAATAATATCTTGAAGATTCTTGTAATTCTGAAGAACCTTCTGAACACCACGAGCTGTGTTGTAGTGGTCCTCACCCAGTACATGGGGAGACAACATTCTGGATGTGGAATCCAAAGGATCGACAGCAGGATAAATACCAAGCTCAGAAATCTGCATATCCAGTACAAACAAATCCATTTATGATAGGAAAGATATTAATATTTCAAATTGTAAAGAGATTAGGTAGGCATACCTGTCGTGACAACACAGTAGTAGCATCAAGATGGGCAAATGTAGTAGCAGGGGCAGGATCTGTCAAGTCATCAGCAGGCACATAAATAGCTTGAACAGATGTGATAGAACCCTTCTTTGTGGTGGTAATCCGCTCCTGCAGTCCTCCAAGATCAGTAGCAAGGGTTGGCTGGTATCCCACAGCAGATGGGATACGTCCAAGCAGGGCAGACACCTCGGAGTTTGCCTAATACAGAATAATCAAATGAACAGCTTTGTCAGGTGTAATAATAATACACATAACAAAAAATAATGTGTGCATCAACTACCATGAATACCATTGCTAGAATTGCCAGAATGAGATGGCAGAAGGGCCTCACAAAACTTACCTGAGTGAAACGGAAAATGTTATCAATGAAGAGAAGCACATCCTGCCCTTCAGCATCACGGAAATGCTCGGCAACAGTCAAACCAGTCAGTCCAACACGAGCACGAGCACCCGGGGGCTCATTCATTTGCCCATAGACAAGAGCGCACTTGCTCTCACTCTGCCAAAGGAAAATACTACCTTGTAAGGAGAAATTTCATTAAAGAGAAAATATATACTGATATCATATTTGAAATGTGACTTATTTACCTGCTTGTCACCAAGCTTAATCACACCACTCTCAATCATTTCCCTGTACAAGTCATTACCCTCACGAGTACGTTCTCCAACACCAGCAAAGACAGAGAAACCACCTAAAATAAACAGGTCAACCAGATAAGGCAATGCACAGCACAAGACTTTGGATATGACCATCAAGCTATGTAGAAAGCAAACCATGAGCCTTCGCAACATTGTTGATCAACTCCATAATAAGTACAGTTTTGCCCACCCCAGCACCACCGAAGAGACCAATTTTACCACCTCTTTGATAGGGTGCAAGGAGATCCACGACCTGATAAATGTGCAATCCTTGTGTAAGACAAAATGGTACAAAAAGGAACGCCTCTTGACAATTAAGAAACCTAACCAACTAGGCAATTTAAAAAGACACAGGGTTTAAGAAAATCATTTCAGAAGAGACAGAAATTAGTGTACCTTAATTCCAGTAACAAGAATCTGTTGCTCTGTAGCTTGCTCAACAAAAGCAGGGGCTTCACGATGGATAGGGAGGAAGTGGTTTGTTGCTGTGGCAAAGAAAGGTAATCAATAACTAAAGATCATAAGGAAGAAAATATAATATGTATGCATACACCTACAATATACAAATGGATATCATTTAGACTTACTGATATCTCCCTTCTCATCAATAGGCTCACCGATGACATTCATAATTCGCCCAAGTGTGGCCCTACCAACAGGAACCTAAAACAGACAAAACAAAGAAATATAAAGAACATGGTTTAGATCAAAGATGGTTATACTGACATTACAACATCAAAGTTCAAGGACAGTATATATAGACTTTTGTCACAGGTAAATAACAAATGATCTTTAGTTTTGACACACATTATAAGCCGCACAGAGTGACAGAACTTATAATCAGCAAACCACAATATCTGTAAGCAAAAAAAAAAAAAAAAAAAGGTCAACCCCCATCACCTAATCTTAAGCTTCCTAAGTTTCTCAGGAAAACAAATATAACTTTAAACTTCACATGATAACTTCAACTTTATTTTAAAAGAAACATTTTTGGACTTCCCGTTATCCCATAGCACATTTTGAGATTGGGAACCTACATTGGATCACATGCATTTTCTCTCAACCCTCCCTTCATAAAGCCCCTACATCCAAAAGACAAAAGGCCCCTCCTTGATTTGTGTGATTCTGGGACCATAGAGACGATAAGGAAAAGGCCCATAAGGGCATTCAGTACCTTTACCAAACTATCCAACGTTAAATGTTTTCTCCATCTCCAGATGGCATGACTGGACTGGAAAAATGAATCTACGGGCAGCATTTGAACATAGAGAATGTATTACATAATTATGTTCGTAAGAGTCAAATTCCATTTGTGGACTCGCCATTTGGCATTTGATATGTGAATCCGCACTAAATCAGTGCATGGATTCATTAACAAACTATAGTCGCGGATCTGTAATGTGAACCTGCCCTAATCAATACACGGATCCGTACATCTAGATCAAATCTACCGACTACTGGTCTGTCATTTCGACAGACTAGATCCAAATAAACAGTTCCAAACATAGTGATGGACAAGGAACAAGAGGGGGAAGGGCATTACAGTGATGGGAGAGCCGGTGTTGAGCACGCGCTGGCCGCGAACGAGCCCCTCGGTCCCGTCCATGGCGATGGTGCGCACCATGTTCTCCCCGAGATGCTGCGCCACCTCGAGCACGAGGCGGATGTTGTGGTCGAGCACCTCCAGCGCGGTCAGGATCGGGGGCAGGCCCTCGTCGAACCGCACGTCCACGACGGCGCCAATCACCTGGCACACCTGCCCGACGGCGCCGGCGCCCGTGAACTCATCGGTGATCTTGCCGCCCCCGGTGGCCTTGCCCGACGCGGGGGGAGGCGCGGGGGCCGCCTGCGCCGCGGCGGACGACGCGTAGGCGGCGGCGGCGCGGTTCAGGAGGAAGCCCGCGGGGGACGGGCGGTGGTGGGGGTGGTGGAGCGGCGCGCGGCGCGGGCACGGGGAAGGGGAGGCGGCGCGGAGGCGGGAGGCGGAGCGGAGGACGGAGGTGAGGGCCCGGCGGGTCGCCATGGCCGCCGCCGCCGGGGGGGAAGGGGGAAGGCTCGGATCTAGGTTTTCCGAATGGTCTGCGGGGTGTGGGTGGGGGGAGTGGCGGCGGCTCCGCGCTGCGGGGAATGGTGGTAGGGGTTTGGAGATCGGGTCGGGCTGGGGAATAAGGAGGAGGGGGGGAGGGTGGGGTGAGGTGGGGTGGGAGTGCGCGGAGGGATTCGCGGATGGACGCGGTCTTCAGTGGACCGAGATGTGTGGAGCGTGCCTGCTGATGTGTCATTAACGGCTTGTGACTGTTGTTAAAGTAGAGTTGAAATGTTAATATAGTGATTGTGGTTCTTTTCAAGTGGTTGAGAAATTGCTCCTGTCAAAACTGAACAGGGATGTTTGCTAAGAAAAAGAATATAAGTTGTAGATAAATAAATAAAGCAATAAAAAATATGGTAAATTTTTCATGCACGTGTAGGGCTGGACGAAAAGCTCACTCGGCTCGTAACACTACTAGAAAAACGATTTTTCATGGCGTTGGTTTATAATTTTCGCTGGCGAAAAAATGCCAAAGCCGCCAGCAAGGTCGTAACGAGGGGGTGGGGGGCACCGACCGCCAGCGAAAATGGATCTTCGCTGGCGGCCACGTTATACCGGCCGCTAGCGAATACGTGCTCATTTTTGCTGGCAGTCACTTACATGCACCGCCAGCAAAAATGGAAATTTTCGCTCACGGTTGGGTTATATAATCCGATAGGAAAGATACATGCATTTTTACCGGCGGCCCACTTAAGCAACCGCCAGCGAAAATCAGCAAAGATGGATAATTTTCGCTCGCGGTTGGGTTATATAATCCGATAGGAAAGATACATACATTTTTACTGGCGGCCCACTTAAGCAACCGCCAGCGAAAATAGATTTTCGCTGGCGGTAGAATGACCACCATCTATTAAAAAAAATCACGTACTGCCCATACATCCTTATCCACCCACCTCTTCATAGAATAAAAATATCTCAGCTCTCTTCCACTCCCTCCAGATCCAGCACCCTCTTCTCCTCTCCTCCTCCCCTCCACAAATCACAGCGTCGGCGTCATCTACTCGCGGTGTCGGCGGCAGCTCCTGCTGTGTCGGCGGTAGCTCCGCCGGCGGTTGTCGGGGGGCGCGGCAATGGGGACGGGAGGTGGTCGTCGGGGGACACATCAACTGCGACGGGAGGCGGGGGCGCGGCGACGGCGACGGGGGGAGCCGTCGGGAGGCGCGATGGCAACTGCGTGCGACGGGAGGTGGGGGTGCGGCGACGGCGACGGGGGGGCGCGGCGAGCTCCTCCCCCTCCCCCTCCCCCTCCCACAGTCTCGCTTGGTGCGGCAGAAGGATGTGAATCCGATGCCGCCGGAGGTGCCGAAGATGTCGTCCTCCACGATTGGCAGAAGGACGACGACGACTTGGGAGCCTTGGGAGCGGCGGTGCTGCTCGGTCAGCGATGGCGAATGCTTCGACGACGACGACTTGGGGGCCTTGGGAGCGGCAGTGCTGCTCGGTCGGCGACGGCGAATGCTTGTATGCTGTGTTGATGCTGTTTTTCTTTTTTTTTTTCATGTTGAAAATGCTTGTATGCTGTGTTCAGTTCCATGTTAATTGAATCTAACTGGATGAGGATTTGAATGGATGCCTGAAAATTAGGATGTGGATTTGGATCTGTACATGTTGAATCTGTACATGTTGCGAAAATCTGATTTGTTTTCTTTTATATTTTGGCGAAAAGAGATTTTGGGGATTAAATTTTATACTTGGATGAGGTTCCGTTTTATTTTTTTCTTCGAAATTATTTTCACTAGCGGGTCTCATTACCTGCAGCCAGCGAAATCAGATTTTTGTTGGCGGCTGCCCACCGCCAGTGAAAATGAGCTACCGCTAGCGAAAATCGCGGTCCACATAAGGCAGCCGCCAGCAAAAACTATTTTCGCTGGCGGCTGCCTTATATGGACCGCTAGCGAAAAATGAACTTCCCTAGCGGTTTTTCACCGCCAGCGAAAATGCTTTATCTTCACTGGCCTTTGCTTTGTGGCGGCTCCAAATACCGCCAGCAAAAATCTAAAATGGCCGCCACGAAAGATGGATTTCGTAGTAGTGTAACTAGCTCGGCTCGGCTCATTGTATTTTTGTAACGAGCCGAGCCAGCGTTTTAGCTCGTTAGTTATAACGAGCTAGCTCGAGCTGGCTCGTGAGCTGCTCACGAGCCAAACACAGCAACTACACAGCCCAATTGAAAGCCCAATAAGAAAAAAGGACAAGAAAAAGGCTCATCTTCTCTACTGTATTTTTTTTAGAACTTTTTCTACCGTAGTTGGAGTTCGATCTCCAGTACGTTCCCTAATCCCCTCGATCTATTGCTGCTCTCTCACCTCTAGTTGTCTCTCGCCGGTTTTCATGCACGTATAGGGCTGGACGAAAAGCTCACTCGGCTTGGTTCATTGTATTTTTGTAACGAGACGAGCCAGCGTTTTAGCTCGTTAGTTATAACGAGCTAGCTCGAGCTGGCTCGTGAGCTGCTCACGAGCCAAACACAGCAGCTGAGCAGCCCAATTGAAAGCCCAATAAGAAAAAAGGACAAGAAAAAGGCCCATCTTCTCTACCGTATTTTTTCTAGAACTTTCTCTACTGTAGTTGGAGTTCGATCTCCAGTACGTTCCCCAATCCCCTCGATCTATTGCTGCTCTCTCACCTCTAGTTGTCTCTCGCCGGTCACACACTCCCGCCCGTTGCTCCACCATGCCTGTGCCTCACCTTCACATGTGGCCATTGTCTTCATCGCCCAGCCGGTTGCCCGTAGAAGCAGGAGCTCGTCGAGAACTCAACACCATCCACAGCTCACACATAACCACATTTATCCTGCTCCAACCTTGTTGTGATTTGTGACCTTGGCGGTGCGCCATATGTCGCCGCCTTGGCAAGGCAAATAGACAACTCCCCATCTCCTTCTGTTGCATTGCCGGCATCACCTCCCATCCGCGTGTGGTCAATTCATCGCCCGCGGCGTACGTTGCTCCGACGAGGTCTGGCTGGCACCGTCGTGCCACTAGCCATGTGGCCCCCCTCCTGCTCGATTTGTTGGTCGTCGTGGAGTCCACCACTCCGACGAGGTCTGGCCGGCGCCTCTATGTGGTGCTCCTTCTTGACTCGTCAGCCATGGAGTCCGTCGTTCGCTTGCCCTTCCAGATCCAGCTCTACTCTGCGCGTCCGTCGTCCAAATCCAGCTCGCGAGCTAAACAAGCTGGCTCGAGCTTACAACCGAGTCGAGTCGAGCCAGACTTTTAGCTCATTAGGATAATGAGTCGAGCCGAGCCAGCTCGATATCCACCGCTATGCATGTGTTCTTAACGATTTAAAAGTCAATGCTTTGTGTTATCGATAAGGTATACCTCTTATAATTGTATTCATGTCCACCGGAAATACCGTATATCTAAAATTATACGAAAGGGTGTATTCAAGTTTGGTTAATTCTACAGATAAGACTGGATTTCCTTTCCCGGTAAGAAAGAATGTCAGCATCCGATCTAGGTACTATAAGGTCTTGTCTGCCCATAGCTTACTCGAAGTCCCCGAGTTCTATTTTGGACGATGGATTTTTTGTCTATATAAACACAAAACCCCAATTAGGGGGAGAGCATCACATCATAAGTCATAACTACAAGGCACGTTGAATACCACCCAGGAGAAAGCCTAAAAGCTAGCCGTCGACTATAAGTTGTCGAATTAGTTCTCGTCGAATACTAGTTGGTACTATTCTAATATGTAGCTTCCCCCCTCCCCTAATTGGTGTGATACATTCTATATCTATAAATATAAATTGGATCAAGGCTATTACCCATCTCATAGCCTAAACCAATATAAAAATATCTCCACCGTGCTCTTACTTCCGATCTTGCATATACACTAATATCAATGTACCCTATGTCCCTAAAAGACCGTTGTCGGGTCCAACCCATCGACAATGATAACTATAGACCTTGATTAAAAAAACTCAAAATCAACTTCAAAATTAAAACTATGTTTGAAAGAGCCAAAGATACGAGATTATCTAGGGCACATTGAACGATAAAGGTCACTAGCGCAAGATTAGTTAAACATTAGCTATTGCAAACTTAAAAATAGATTTATTTGATCCTATTTAAAAGAAGGTCTACGTATAAATCATTTGCGAAAATTGGGAAGCATGCTCACTAAAGTGAAAAGTAGCTAAACCAACTAGTTGTTTTAGAACGATGCCTAATGTTGGGTTTGATTCAACAACTTGCATCATTTTCCATAGGCACACTTCTAAACTACTAAACAATACATTTTATGCAAAAACTATATATATAAGTTATTTTGTAGAATCAAGGAAATCCATTTTCAAGATTGTAATAGTCAGCACTCACTTAACCATTCGCTAATGATCCATCTCATTTTGCGTGAAACGAATTAACCCAGCCGAATGTCCAGTTCGAACACACCCCGGACCTAAGTTTCAAAAACGCAAAATTTAGCAGCAAACCGAGCCAACTAGCATATGATGAAAGACAGATGCAGAAAATATGGGATGCTTGGATAAACACTTGATGTTGTGTTGAAACTTCATGTTATTACATAGCAAACACATTTAGCGTGTGGAAGATCCAAATCAGTTAGCTATTTACAAGACAAATATATTTTAAGTTCGAAATTCATCGAGATCACTTCAATGCAGAGTACCATCTTTCGCATAATGTGTTATTTTTTAGGGTAAAAAGAGATTACTATTAATGACTGAGTAAGGGGTTACATCCCAACATCTCAAGAAGTCCTACGAAGCACATAATCTCTACTCTATGCAAGCCCATGAACTAATTGTGGATTGAGCTAGAACATGAGCTATTCTATTTGAATCGCTCTTTATCTTGTGCACCCGCACGTGCTGCAAACACTGCATTGTTGTCTTCACTTATGATATTATTTCTTCCCACGATGATCCTGTCAAGTTCTTTCTCCCTAAGTTGGCCATAACCTCTTTAGGCTTATATGAACTTTCTCAAATTGTTTAGGTATATGATTGAAACTTTTTTTTTGAGCGTTTGATGATTTGCTGCTCCTTAGGCTGAGATCAAAACTATGTTTCGGCTAAAGTTGTTTGTGATTCGAAAACATAATGAATTGTTAACACATTGATTAATTAAATATCAACTAACATAAATGTAAGAAATTGATTTATTTAATTTTTTAAAAAACAACTATACTTTTTTTTAAAAAATACAGTAGTTCGGAAAATATACTAACGACAAACGAGAAGTTGCCACCTATAACTCACTCGGTCTTAGATACAAGATTTGATGGTTTGCCATCCTATACTCACAATCTTACATGCCGTTGTAACTTTGTAATAGGTTAGTAGTAACAATCTAAAGAGTGACACAATAATCAAATTTAGTAGTATTAAAAAAGAGTAAATTGCATCGGCGAATTTATCAGGTGGGTGCAATCTAGTATATGAACTTGTAAAACGCTCGTTTTGGTGCTCGAACTTGTTTTGTGCGTGTGAACAAGGTCAAAATTGCACTGCAAGGTTAATCTTGCTGATTCTGTTGTTGATTTAAACTCTATGTAAACATTAGTCTAAGAAGGATAAACATATAATAAGGCATAATGGTTGCATAGAAAAAAAAATAAAAATCCGAGTAATGATGCAAGGAACATAAACAAAGAAAGATAAAGTGGAATCTAAGTATACAAATATAACATTCCTACTATGTACACACAAGTCATCTACTAATTTGTAATTTATAATGTTCAACGTAGAAAAATCAGTCTTGTCATGTTATTTTATTATTAGTTTGCACGTACTAGACACGTTCATATACCAAAACGAGCATTTTATAAGTTCATACACTAAATTACACGCACCTAATAAGTTTATGTACCGTTAATATAATTTAAAAAAAAACTCAAATCAAATTTGACAATAAAAAAAGTATCGGTGTTCTCTCATCGACGGCACCATTGTGATTTGGGGTGTGTTTAGTTCACGTCAAAATTAAAAGTTTGGTTGAAATTGAAACAATGTGACAAAAAAATTAAAAATTTATATGTAGAAAAGTTTTAACGTGATAGAAAAATTAGAAGTTTAAAGAAAAAGTTGGTAACTAAACGAGCTCGCACCTTTTCTTTTTCTTCCTTTCCCCCTTCCCCACTAGTTCCCTCTCGCGCCACCCCCAGCACGGCGGCACCGCCATGTCCTTCATCACCGCCGCCACGGCGCCCAAACCCTAAACCCACCACCACCCGCCGCGCCCAATGGCGTACCTCTTCTCCTCCCCGGACTCCAAATCGCTCTCCGTCGCCACCTCCACCCTGTTCCTATCGTCGCTCGCCTCCCTCCCTTCCCTCCACAGCGAGCCCCCCTCCGCCTCCGCCTCCGCCTCCGCCGCATCGCCGCTCTCTCCGGTCCCCGCCTCCGTGCCGGCCACGGCGCTCATCCCGGGCTCCCGCTTCCTCGTCGACGCCTTCCGCCACGCCGGCGATTTCACCGCCTCCTACTTCCTCTCCCACTTCCACTCCGACCACTACACCGGCCTCGGCCCCTCGTGGCGCCGCGGCCTCGTCTTCTGCTCCCCGCTCACCGCGCGCCTCCTCGTCTCGGTGCTCTCCGTGCCGCCGCAGCTCGTCGTCGTGCTCGATGCTGGCGTCCGCGTCACCGTGGATGGGTGGTGCGTCGTCGCTGTGGATGCTAACCATTGCCCCGGTGCCGTTCAATTCCTCTTCCGCTCATCTGGACCAAATGCGGAGAGGTATGTCCACACGGGCGACTTCCGGTTTTCGCAGTCTATGATAACCGAACCTAATTTGCTGGAGTTCATCGGTGCTGATGCTGTGTTTCTAGATACCACGTACTGCAATCCCAAATTTACGTTTCCTCCACAAGAGGAGTCACTGGAGTATGTCGTGAACTCAATCAAGCGGGTGAAGGAGGAGAGCAGAGCATTTGGAGAGCGCGTGCTGTGTTTGATCGCGACCTACGTGGTGGGCAAGGAGAGGATTTTGCTGGAAGTTGCACGACGCTGTGGCTGTAAGATCCATGTGGACAGTAGGAAGATGGAAATCCTGACTCTATTGGGGATTGGTGGGGAGGATGGAGTTTTTACTGAGGATGCTGCAGCAACAGATGTGCATGTCACTGGGTGGAATATTTTAGGTGAAACATGGCCCTATTTTCGGCCAAATTTTGTGAAGATGAAGGAGATCATGGTGGAGAGAGGATATAACAAGGCTGTTGGATTTGTACCGACCGGTTGGATGTACGAGACCAAGAAGGAAGGCTTTGCAGTTAGAACAAAGGATTCACTTGAGATCCATCTTGTGCCTTATAGCGAGCACTCGAGCTATGATGAGTTGCGGGACTACGTGAAGTTCTTGCACCCAAAACGGGTAATTCCAACCGTGGGGCTTGATGGTGGAAAGCTCGATAGTAAAGAGGCATTTGCTCTGCAGAAGCATTTTGCTGGTTTGGTGGATGAGACAGCAAACAAACAGGAGTTCCTGATGGCATTCCACCGAAGCTCAAGAAATGCTACTCTTGGCCCTGAGGATGCAGTTACTGGATTGAGCCAGCAAGAAGGGGAGGTGCAAGAAATGGAGGAGGCTACTTTGTTACCTGCAAGTTTGGCTTTTGAACGATCAGATAGTTTTCAAGAGAAGATTACAGTGGAAATGAAGAAAGAATTATCAGATTTCCTACCCTCATGGGTCAGCCAGGACCTGATCCTGGACTTGCTAATTAAGTCAGGCGGTGATGTTGTTCAAGCAGCAACTGATTTTTTTGAGAAAGAAAGAGATTTCTTTGAGGAAGCAAATGTTTATAATAGTGAAACGCCTAAGTCAGAGATAGATCTCTCTTCTGATCATGGATCTTCTGCTGATGCAAATAGTCAGCAAGAAGTTCCTTTATTTTCACAGAAGCCCATGGATCATTCTAGTAAGTTGCTGAATTTGAACGCTATGAGAATGAAGTCAAATATTTCTAAAAGGGAAAGGAAGAGGGGCTCTAATTCTGCGGACAAACCAAAAAAGAAAGGGCGGTCAACTGCCTTTAAACCCTTGACAGAATCCAGTGGGTGCAAACAGTCCACAATTACGAACTATTTTTCTAGAACCATGCTATCTGCTTCTAAAAGCGATACATCCGATGAAGTAACTGTAGACGCAAATCAAAACAATGTGAGGAATGACGATCAGTTTACTGAAGTTGTAGAGTCAGAGAAGCAGAGTGTAAGCCAGCTTCTTCAGATTGTCGATGGTGGAATGTCCAGAGAGTCTGCAATTTCATTGCTTGAGAAGGCAAAAGGGGATGTGAATGTAGCAGTTGATATATTTTACAGTAAAACCGACAACAGTAATGTACTTGAAAATGATATGAATATTGTCACACAAAACACAGAAAATGAAATGACAGACAAATCTAGTAGTACGGGCTTGCTTCGCAACTCTTCTGAGGCCACTCCAAAGATGCCGAACTTATGTGTACAATCTTATGTAGCACAAGCAGATTCAGTCTGTATATCATTGCCAATTGAAAAGTATCTACCGATCGAGCATGGTTAGTGCCTACCCTCCTTATGGTTCTTAGCATCTTGCTTGACAGTGAGTAATACCATGTATGTGATCTTCTACAGCTTGCTGGACAGCAGGACAGCCTGCACCATACTTACATTTGGCTCGCACTTTTGATCTGGTTGAAAGAGAAAAGGGAAAGATCAAAACTACTTCCATGCTTTGCAACATGTTCCGAAGGTTTTTCCTATAACCCTCTAAGTTACATTGCGTGCAGTTTTTGATTATCATCTATATGTTTATGATTAGGGAATATACTTAACATCTTATATTCTCATGTGCAGTTTGCTTGCCTTATCACCTGATGATGTGCTACCTGCTGTTTATTTATGTACTAATAAAATTTCTCCTGACCATGAAAATATTGTAAGTATTTTATTTCCTTCACTTTTCCCTTCCCCCTATTTACTGCTCTTTGCTTCTTTCTAAAGCTTTATTTGAAATATGGGACTTCCTGGAGGAACATGGATGTGGGTGTCCTACAAAATCCCTGTGAGGATACTATGTTCCAACAGGCTGAAATTTTCTAGCTGCATTTCAATTAGGATAAGTTGATTCTTTTTCTTAAGTTGAAATTTTCTTAATTAGCTGGCCCTTTCCTTTGGAAGGCTTTCTTTCTTTCATTATTTTCTAATGAGTAACTGTGTCATGTCCTATTATAAATATTTTGGTTTACCCTTCTGTTATGCCTTGTCGTGTGGCACAATCAATACAATAACCCATATTTGTTAATGAAGCTAGGAACTAAACATTGGTGGGAGTTTGGTTGTATCTGCTCTGGAGGAGGCATTAGGATCCAGCAGATCTAAAATACATGAGATGTACAAAACGTTCGGCGATCTTGGTAAGTTTGGAGGTTAGAAGTACCAGCATTGTTGATGTCCATGGTGTGGGGAAAAAAAATTACCGTATGGTGTAGGCTGTGTCTTTGCAAAATAGGAGTTTGATGCATGCATGCAACATTTGGCAGGCTTACGGCCAGGTCCAACTGCCTTGTTTAGCTTCATGTACTGGTTAATTATGCTGAAATGATCCTGTGTAGTGTTAACAGTGGATGTAGTGTAATTTGTAGGTGATGTTGCCCAAGAATGCCGCCAGAACCAAATGTTACTTGCTCCTCCTCGTCCCCTCTCAATTCGCGATGTGTTTTCCACACTTCGCAAACTAAGGTATTACTGACTAACTTACATACGCTATCAACATCTGGAGTTCCTTTAATGACAATCTCCTTTATTTCATCATAATTTTCATTATCAGTGGGATAGCAGGTAGTGGGAGTACTGGAAGGAGAAAAATTCTTGTCTTGCATCTTATCCGTTCTTGCAGAGAAATGGAGATGAAATTTCTTGTTAGAACACTGGTAATGCGCCTTTCTAACTGACAGTTTCTAATTTTATTTTGAGGCTGTTGTATTGCATGGACTGTACATTTTTTTTATTTCATATGCAGATGTGATTATCTTCCTAATTTATCTTCTCAATTGATTTTATTCGACTATTGCTTTTTTATGGACAGTTCATCTACTTACGCATTCAATATTGTTATTAAAATATGATATCTGACTCTCCATATTCAGAAATGTGGTATATAACGAAATTTGTATGTCAATTGTATTATTCATTTTGTTGCTACGATAGTACCATTTGTCTTTTATAACAATCCTATGCCTATTAAGTTAAGCGTATAATTCAATGTTCAACTGATCTCAACTTATTAGAATTACTACAGACAATAACTCATGTTATAATTTATTTTGCTCTGTTGTATGTGTGTTTTACCAACAGGTCCGTAACTTGCGTATTGGGGTCATGATGAAGACAATTTTACCTGCACTTGCACATGCTGTTGTTATAGATGGAAAATATTCAAATAGTCCTGTGCTATCTTTGGAAGGCATAAAACCACAATTACAGGTTTGTCTACCTAGCATGAATTTTCTTTTGTGCAACAATATCTGGGAGTGCTTGATGTTGTTCATAAGACATAAGCTCTAAAGACCCAAAAGTTGTGAAAAGGTAGTTTAAACTTAGTGGTGATGGTGCTTAAGCTTTCCTGCTAAGCCATCTGAAGCAGCCTACTTGATAGCTTTACTGAATTTTTGAAGATCCTTTGAAGCTCCTATTCTGTTATTAACTAAGGACATGTGGAGGTTTCTCTCTTGTCCCTAATAATAAAGCATTTTTTTTTTCCAAAAAATTAATCAAGGCCAAAAAAACTGAATTGTCCCTTTCCTTGTTCTTGTGATTATTTCTATACCTACCATAGGGAATTTTACAATTTTTCTGGACCAAAATGTTCTTTTTCTTCCTTTTTTGGCAGGAACTTTCAACTGAAGTTGCTGAAGCATACAATGTCATTCCTAATCTTGTGAGCAATCAAGCCTATTTCATTTGATATATCATGGTGCATGGTGCATGATCTAATTACTGGCTTCTATCCTTCTCAAATCTGTCGATATCTAGCTTTCATTGCCAGAAAATTAGACCCTCCATAAATGAAGTTTGTGGATTTATCAAATTAATAAGTAATGGCAACAACAATTTTCCGCAGTATGTGCATTAGAATATTGAAACACAAGATTATATTATTGAATTTCCCTCTGTAGTACTTGGTCCTTGCACCCTGAATTTTTTAAAAGGTAATAATGTGGTGTCTTTTTGAAGTTATTATCTCCCTTTAGTACTTGACAACATAGTGATCATTAGCCAATCCACGTGCTTATAGAGATTGATGCATGTTATGGCCTGGATATTCTACAGAATTGGAAAAAATACTAGTATTGTGAACTCTTTACATCAGATAATGATTGGATAAACTCAATCAAAAAGGCATTTACCTGTTTAGTGACATTATTTATCAGGATTTGCTTATTCCCTCTCTCCTGAGAGAAGGCACTGCATTTTCAGCCTCGTCCTTAGCAATGATAACTGGCACCCCTATCCCACCTATGCTTGCAAGGTATAACATGTCCAGTAAAAAATTCAATACAACCATTTTTATTCATTTATTTTCTACAGTTCTACTGTAAGATTTTCATGGCTGCGTTCCTTCTTTTGCAGAATTACTAACGGGTTGACTCAATCACTGAAATTGTTTAATGGTAGAGCATTTACCTGTGAGTACAAGTATGTTCATTGCTCTCTAAGAGATTTTAATCTTTTAACCCCCATGGTATATAACCACACCATGATTGCATTCTGCCAGTTTTAAACCTGAAATATCCACCCTCCCCCCCCACGCGCGCACACACACACACACACAACCCCTAGACACATGAGTTTTCCATGACTCCTTAGATGGAGGGGAATGTTAATTCTTGACGGAGTTTCTGCCATGAAGAGCCAATAGCTAGGAAAAAAAATGCGCCATATATTTATTATTCTGACTCTACTCTTTCTTAAGCAAACTAATGGATTATATTTGAGGAATTATGACAACCGTGGATCATGAAGGAAGAAAGAAAGAATGGATGAGTAGCTTCCCTATTCTCATGCTAGTTGTTGAGCTTGAATTTCATAAGAAGTCGTCTACTCTTCTTAGTAAAATCTGAAATCTATATCTATGATTAACATAAGAAGTTCAAACCTTTTCTTGCATGACCCCTTATCAACTTCTTAAATATCTCCTGTTTGTAGGAATTTTGACTTGGCAAGCATATCTTTCCTGCCAAATAATTGCACTCTATTTATTAATGTTGCTTCCAGGTATGATGGTCAGCGAGCCCAGATTCACAGATCAAATGATGGATGTGTGCAAATATTTTCAAGGCAAATGAAAGAGTCAACCTCTCGATTTCCTGATCTGGTTGGCATGATCAAAGAGCTGTGCAGCATCGAAGTATCCAGCTTTATACTTGACGCCGAGGTAAGTTTTGTTCGTGAGGAACTCACATTTGTTTGTTTCTTCATAATATAACACTCCTTCACCTTAGGCTTGTGTTTCTTGTGCTTGTGCATTCAAAACAAGGTTGTGGGAATCGATAGGAAGAAAGGAAACAAACTGATGTCATTCCAAGAGCTGTCTTCAAGAGAGAGAGGGAGCAAGCACTCCTCAATTGCAATTCAGAACATAAAGGTGATGCCATTATTCTTTTATTTACATAGTATTGTGCTTGTTACTTTGGAATCTTGAACATTATTTTCGGGCAATATTTTTGCATGATGAATTCCTATAATTATAGAATTTCACAAGGAAACATAATCAAAGAAATTTGTACTCAATTGTTTATGTTTGTCACCAACAACTTTAATTGAATGAACAAGTCCCTTTGCAGTTACCGGGTTTTTTCAGTGCTTATTACTTATCACTAAAATAATCAGATATGTAGTTGACAAAATTTCAACTTCTGTGGTAGATATTCCTACAGTTCCACAAATACGTATATTTTTTTTGTGGTTCATAGTTCATAGCATGAATCAGTTTTCCTAGCATAGAGGATGTTCATTTGCACTGAAATGCCTGTGATGAAAGTTGAAAGAAAGTATGGATAGACAAATAGTTAGTGGCAGTACCTATTAGGAATGCATAATATGCTTACTAATCCATCTTTTTTTTTGTAACTGTGTCTTTTTTATCTGACTATATTTTGACTACTTTGCAGGTAGACATTTGTGTGTTTGTTTTTGATATCATGTTCTGCAATGGACAAAGGTAACACTATGGAGTATTTCATATACATAGAGTACCTATATAATATAATATCAAACTTGACACTTTTTTAAATAAGAAAAAGACAAGGAAAGTACTTTTGCACCCACCCCTCTCTGATGGGTCGATGTGAGAGCTAATTGCTTTACTCACAAACATAATTTTCTTATGGTTGTTAGTTTAATTTAGTTTGGCTGTGCCACGCTTCAACTACCAAGCTCGTGACCTTCTAGTTTTAAGTCATCAGTGATTTAATGGTACACACAAATGAGAAAACCTTGTGCTTAGACGGTAAATGACTCAGAAAGCTTATTTCATGTTGGTCAAAGGTTATATATACATTGTTTGGTAATCGAAAACGCCCACTATTAAGCTGCAAAAGCAATTACACGCTGCTTGCTTGGTGTAAAAATGTTTTACATGCATATCAATATGAATTATTTGTTGAATTTATTTACAATATCAGAAAACTTACGGTGTTTTTCTGCAGCCTATTGAACTGCTCACTTCGGCAAAGAAGAAAGTGTATGTTTCAGTACCATCTTAAAGTACTTGAAAAACATGTATAAGCAGGGCATACTTTTTGAGTGAATCCCTTAGAAAATGTGATAGCACTTCTTTCTGCATTTTTCACTGCAGACATCCACGACTTGTTCCAGGAGAAGCCAGGACATTTTGAGTTAGCTCAGCAACTTACTGTAAGTTGTATCCTTTTCTGACTTGCATTTTTATGGATGTATTTACTGTTCTAAACATTCGCTTCTTACTTGACCTAATGATATCGCCTTTTACATCTTGCCATAATATCATCCTTCCTTTTCATTTCATTTCCTTCTGTTAATTGAAATTGCATGAGATTAATAGCTACGTTGCCATCTTCTTAGCATTTTTCCACTTCGATGTGAAGGTAACCGGCTTTATGAATTAAAGAATCAGGCTATAATTTTAACCAATCAATCAACTAGAATGGACAACACAAAATCAAAGCGCTTGCCTTTTCAAGCAACGCAAATACAAGATGCGGAACTAACCAGTTTTAACATTACCTACTCACAACTAATTCGTTAACATTACCATTACCATTCCTGTGCTCCTTCATGATAGTATGATACTCGAAACGTTGCACCTCTTAGTGTAAAGCAGCAGATTCATGGTAACTGTTATGAATAGCACTTGTATTCATCAAGGCAAAATGATTACACCGGATATTATCCCTATGTTGTACCACACACTTAGCAATACGAACATTCCGTTTCATATTTTCTTTTGTTTGAATTTTGCTAGGTAAATGCCCAGTTTGGTCCCCCGAATTTCCCCCTAGGCTAATTTCCTCCCTTGCGTTTCAAATTGGCCTCTTAGATCCCTCAAATTTGTCTATTTGGGCCAAACATATCATTTGGGTTGTCTTGTTCCGCATCAAGGTGCTTATGTATAATGATTCCTCCCTCATCATAAGCAAAAGCTGGATATTGCCACAATGAGAGCTGCACATAATGGTTGAAAAAGAGAGACTGGGATAAATAAAATCAAGGGGAGCGAAACAGCAAATCCAATTTCAGGATGTAAGGGTAGAGTAGACATTTGCTCAAGATGAATCAGCTACAAGAACACATAAAATCAAATTTGACTCAAATGTGTCAATGTGAATTACCAATAAGTCCTTTGGTCTAGCACAGAAAGCTAGAGGACCTAGATGGCCCTTTCTGAGTTGCCAATGTGAGTTTTGGGGGGAACTTCAAGGACCAATCAATATCTCAAAAAAAAAAAAAGGACCAATCAAGAATTCACCCATGGTTGCCATCTTTTACACTACTATGAGTAAAACAACTAGTCACATGGCCTGAAATGTTAGACTTCAGCATCTCCGCTTTGTAATGGAGTGCCTAGAAACAAAATGACATAGGTAGCCTGGGGTGTTGGGGGGCATGTACCAATGCAGGACACTGATGGAATAAGCCTTGTGGTCTTTGGTCCTTGTGGTCCTTCTCTTGCTTTTAGGTTGTTTTTCCCCTTTTAGGACAGCATCCTTTCAGTTTTGCTTTTAGCATCTTTCGGTTTTGCTTTTAGCATCCCTAGGACAGCATCTAGCATCTCCTTTATACTTTATTCAGTTTGGATGCTCTCTAAGACAGCATTGCGTTCAAATTTTAGACTAGTGTGGGCAGCAATTAGCTAGCAGCCATCCAGCCAGCTATGGCTATATATATGTATCCAACCTCCCTCGGGAAGGTATGGCTTTTGTGTTTGTGAATGAAGAAAACCAGAAAATTGCCCCATCTCGAGTGCCATCCTCTTCTCAATGAGAGTAACCATTGAAATTCTAACATCTGGTATCAGAGCAACACTTTCCTGTAGGCTAAACATCTCCTGTTCCACCCCTTCCCAAGCTCGGTTGAGCACTCAGCCAGCAGCAACAGCAGCACCAGCTGCTCCTCCTTCCCCTTTCCCTTACCCCTCTCCACACAGCAGCCCCCCGGAGGCGCGCCATGTCCGACGTTCGGTCTTGGCGTTCGGTCGCCTCGAGCACTCGGCGTCAGCAGGACGCCGAGCTCGCCGTAGCAGAGGAGTGCAGGCGAGCAACGGCTCAGACTGCTGCAGCAGCAGCGAGGGCGGCCAGACTGGCGGCAGCGGAGTTGGCAGCAGCCAGGGCGGAGGCGGAGGCAGAGGCGGCGGAAGATGCGGCACGTGCGGCGGAGGTAGAGGTTGAGACCTTGCGCAGCAGCATCAACGGCTCCATCGCCGGCGACATCACCGCCGATAGGGAGCTTGAGGAGCTGGCAAGAGGAAGGGCGCGGGAGCGGGCAGAGCGGTGGGCAGCAGCCCACCCCCACGGCGGCGGCGGTGGCCCAAGGGACCGCGCGCCCGCCGACGGGAACCCAGACGGGCACGGCCGTGCCGGCGGCAGCCCGGAGCCCGCGCGCGGCCTTCGTAGGCAGCACGGCTCTCCCTCCCTTGACCGGCGCCATGGTCACCACGGCGTCTAGACGGTGGTCAGAGACTTTGGTCCCGGCGGTGGGTGGCCTACCCTCACCAAAACCAACTACATCGAGTGGGCCGCGGTGATGAGGGTGAGGCTTCAGGTGCGGCACATGTGGGAGGCAGTCCGGTACGGCGACGTCGACTACGACGAGGATCGGCGGGCATTGGATGCCCTCATCGCTGCAGTCCCGCCCGAGATGCAGTTCTCGCTTTCCTAGAAGCGGACTGCCAAGGAGGCCTGGGACGCCATCGCTGCGGCACGCATCGGCAGCGACCGCGCCCGCAAGTCCACATTGCAGGCACTCCGCAAGGAGTGGGAGAACCTGGCCTTCAAGCCAGGTAAGGATGTTGATGACTTTGCCCTCCGTCTCAACACTCTTTTGCAGAAGATGGTGTAGTATGGCGACGAAACCTACGACGAGGAGAGAGCTGTCGAGAAGCTCTTCCGCTGCGTCCCAGAGAAGTACAGGCAGATCGCTCGCTCGATCGAGTCTCTGCTGGACCTCTCCACGATGTCGATCGAGGAGGCGTTGGGTCGCCTCAAGGTCGTCGACGGTGATGAGCCACAGCCTCTCTCAGGGCCTATCACCATTGGCGGGAAGCTCCATCTCACTCGGGAGCAGTGGGAGGCCTCTCAGGGTGACGGAAGGAAGGGGGAGTCTTCTCCCTCGACAGGCGGCCGCAAGCCGCGCAAGGCACGCGGAGGTGTCCAGCTGCGGTGGGCGCGAAGACGTGCCGAGGGTGGCGCTCGCAGAGGCGCCCAGGGCGGCGCCGCCGGCAACCACAAGCCGGCACGAGACGACACCTGCCGCAACTGTGGCAAGCTTGGCCATTGGGCCAAAGACTGTCGATAGCCACGACGTGGCCAGGCCCACGTCGCACAGGTGGAGGAGGAAGAGCCGGCTCTGCTCCTGGCACACGCAAGTATCGAGCTTCCTCCAGCGGCACCGGCCGCAGCGGCTTTCCTCCACCTTGATGAGCCGAAGGTACTCGTCTCCCTCTGCAACGGCTCCAGCAACGACAAGGCTGATGGGTGGTACCTCGACACCGGCGCCACCCATCACATTACCGGCCGATGGGAGTTCTTCACCGAGTTCGACCCCAGCGTCCGAGGCTCCGTCAAGTTTGGGGACGCCTCCGGCGTAGAGATCAAGGGCGTTGGCTCCGTCACCTTCACTGCCAAGTCCGGTGAGCACAGGCTGCTCACCGGAGTCTACTACATCCCCGCGTTGAGGAATTCTATCATCAGCGTGGGACAGCTGGATGAGAACGGCTCACGCATGTTGGTCGAGGACGGACTCATGAGGATTTGGGATCGCCGTCGTCGCCTTCTTGCCAAGGTAACCAGAGGCACTAATCGACTCTACATCCTCAGCGCGCAGGTCGCACAACCAGTTTGCCTCGTCGCTCGTCGGGACGACGAGGCATGGCAGTGGCACGAGCGCTTCGGGCACCTCCACTTCGAGGCCCTGAAGCGCCTCAGTGCCAAGGAGATGGTGCGAGGCATGCCGTGCCTTGACCACGTGGAGCAGCTCTGCGACGTCTGCGTGGTAACGAAGCAGCGGCGGCTCCCCTTTCCCCAGCAGACGAGCTTCCGAGCCAAGGAGCGGCTCGAGCTCATGCACGGGGACTTGTGTGGCCCAGTGACACCGGCCACACCAGGAGGACGACGTTACTTCCTGCTGCTCGTCGACGACCTCTCCCGCTACATGTGGGTGATGGTCCTCGGCAGCAAGGGAGAGGCTGCGGATGCCATCAGGCGCGCGCAGGCCGCTGCAGAGGCGGAGTGCGGTCGCAAGCTGTGCGTGCTGTGCACCGACAACGGCGGCGAATTCACGGCGGCTGATATTCGCGTCGTACTGCGCTGATGAGGGCATTCAGCGCCACTACACCGCGCCGTACAGCCTGCAGCAGAACGGCGTCGTCGAGCGGCGCAACCAGACGGTTGTGGGGATGGCTCGGGCTCTTCTCAAGCAGAGGGGGATGCCGGCCATCTTCTGGGGGGAGGCGGTGGTGACAGCCGTCTACATCCTCAATCGCTCGCCTACCAAGGCCCTCGATGGCAGGACACCGTACGAGGCTTGGCATGGGCACAAGCCGGCGGTCTCCCACCTACGGGTCTTCGGCTGCCTCGCGTTCGACAAGGAGCTTGGCCACATCGGTAAGCTCGACGACAGGAGCACCCCAGGGGTGTTCATCGGCTACGCGGAGGGCTCGAAGGCCTACCGCATCCTCGACCCGGAGACACAGCGTGTGCGCACAGTGCGCGACGTAGTGTTCGACGAAGGGCGAGGGTGGGTATGGGACAAGGCGGTGGATGATGGTTCGACTCCGACGTACGACGACTTCACCATCGAGTACGTCCACTTCGAGGGAGCTGGGGGAGTAGGCAGCTCTTCTTCACCGAGCGTGTCTACCCCAGTCCCCGAGCCTCCACCGACTCCAACACCAACACACCCTCGGGCCACGACTTCGACTACGACGAGCTCTTCGTCGACACCACCCCAGCCGGTGTCCCCACGCGCTCCAGCACCAACAGCCACTCCTCCGGGCACGTCTACTCCGACGCCAGCTCGTGTTGAGCGCAGCCCGGTGGAGTTCGTTACTCCGCTCTCCCACGACGGGGAGCGCATCGACGCGTACCACGACGGCGAGCAGCTACGGTACCGTACGATGGAGGATCTTCTCGGCAACCAGCCGGTGCCGGGACTGGTGCCTCGCAACCTGGAGGTGCAGTTGCACCTTGCGTGCGACGACGGTGAGCCTCGGTCTTTTGCAGAGGCCGAGAAACACGCGGCATGGCGTACCGCGATGCAGTCGGAGGTGGACGCGGTTCAGGAGAACCGCACCTGGGAGCTTGCTGACCTCCCTCGTGGTCACCGCGCGATCACCCTTAAGTGGGTGTTCAAGCTGAAGAGGGATGAAGCCGGAGCCATCGTCAAGCACAAGGCTCGCTTGGTGGCATGCGGCTTCGTGCAGCAGGAGGGGATCGACTACGACGATGCCTTCGCTCCCGTGGCACGGATGGAGTCCATGCGACTCCTCCTTGCGCTGGCTGCTCAGGAAGGCTGGGGTGTCCATCACATGGACGCCAAGTTGGCGTTTCTGAACGGCGACTTGAAGGAGGAGGTCTACGTGCACCAACCGCCGGGATTCATGCTCCCCGGCAAGGAGGGCAAGGTGCTACGCCTGCACAAGGCCCTCTACGGCTTGCGGCAGGCACCGAGGGCGTGGAATGCCAAGTTGGATTCCACGCTCAAGGGGATGGGCTTCGAGCAAAGCCCGCACGAGGCGGCCATCTACCGGCGGGGCAATGGAGGAAATGCCTTGCTGGTGGGTGTCTACGTCGACGACTTGGTGATCACTGGCACCAAGGATGCGGAGGTGGCGACGTTCAAGGAGATGAAGGCCACCTTCCAGATGAGTGATCTGGGGCCTCTCTCCTTCTACCTGGGGATCGAAGTGCACCAGGACGACTCCAGAATCACGCTTCGACAGACCGCCTACGCTAAGCGCGTTGTTGAGCTGGCTGGGCTCACCGATTGCAACCCAGCTCTCACTCCGATGGAGGAGAGACTGAAGCTGAGCCATGACAGCACGGCGGAGGAGGTGGATGCTACACAGTACCGGCGTCTTGTGGGGAGCCTTCGCTACCTCACCCACACACGGCCGGACTTGGCCTTCTCCGTCGGCTACGTCAGTCGGTTCATGCAGCAACCGACGACGGAGCACCAGCAGGCTGTGAAGAGGATCATCCGCTACGTTGCGGGGACTCTTGACCACGGTCTCTACTACCCGAGGTGTCCAGGCAAGGCACACTTCGTCGGGTACAGCGACAGTGACCACGCCGGCGACATCGACACCAGCAAGAGCACGAGCGGGATTCTCTTCTTCCTCGGCGAGTGCCTCGTTAGCTGGCAGTCGGTCAAGCAGCAGGTGGTGGCCCTGTCCAGCTGCGAGGCCGAGTACATGGCGGCATCCACCGCTTCGACCCAGGCGCTCTGGCTTGCTCGACTGCTTGGTGATCTCCTCGGCAGACACCCTGAGCAGTAGAGCTCAGGGTGGACAGCAAGTCCGCTCTGGCCCTGGCAAAGAACCCCGTTTTCCACGAACGGAGCAAGCACATCCGGGTGAGGTACCACTTCATCCGAAGCTACTTGGAGGAAAGGAGCATCAAGGCGAGCTACATCAACACCAAGGACCAGCTTGCGGACTTGCTCACCAAGCCTCTTGGGAGGATCAAGTTCCTCGAGCTCTGCTCCAGGATCGGGATGGCCCAACTTTCCCACAAGACGACGCACAAGACTTAGGGGGAGAATGATGGAATAAGCCTTGTGGTCTTTGGTCCTTATGGTCCTTCTCTTACTTTTAGGTTGTTTTTCCCCTTTTAGGACAGCATCCTTTCAGTTTTGCTTTTAGTATCTTTCGGTTTTGCTTTTAGCATCCCTAGGACAGCATCTAGCATCTCCTTTATGCTTTATTCAGTTTGGATGCTCTCTAGGACAGCATTGCGTTCAAATTTTAGACTAGTGTGGGCAGCAATTAGCTAGCAGCCATCCAGCCAGCTATGGCTATATATATGTATTCAACCTCCCTCGGGAAGGTATGGCTTTTGTGTTTGTGAATGAAGAAAACCAGAAAATTGCCCCATCTCAAGTGCCATCCTCTTCTCAATGAGAGTAACCATTGAAATTCTAACAGACACTGTAGTGATGCTTTTGTTATGTTTTCAGGGTAATGTCTCAGCATATACTATATGCTTCTGCTCAGCTTAAATTTTTTAGCATACTTGTTCTAGAATAATAACCTACTGCATTTTGGTTGACATCGCAAATAACTTTGGCCTTTATCTCTGTGCTTGCTTCTTTATCATATGTTCATGCATGGTACACATGAATCAATTTTACAGGTAGAAGCAGATGAAGCTTCTGTGGATAATTCTACCACTTTGGAGAGAATGAACACCTTTTTCAAAATGGCATGCCAGTCTTCTTGTGAGGGTATTATGCTGAAAACACTGGATGTTGATGCTGGATATTCTGCTTCCAAGCGCTGTGATTCATGGTTAAAGGTGCAACCTATGTATTATACTAAACAAGTGCCTGAATCTGAATGTTTTTCATTATATCTGAAACTGTAAAACTATGCATCATGTATTCCATGTGTGTTGTTGCAGGTTAAGCGTGACTATGTTGGCTTGGGTGATAGCCTGGACTTGGTTCCAATTGGCGCATGGTATGGAAATGGTCGGAAAGCTGGATGGTACGTTTGGTTCCTGTGCATAGAACCTCTCTTTTCCCCTTACCATACTTCTTGCCCCAATGCTCTTCTCTTCTCTACATTTACAGGTATAGCCCTTTTCTTATGGCGTGCTACAACCCTGAATACGAAGAGTTCCAAAGTGTCTGCCGCGTTATGTCTGGTTTCTCAGATGAGTTCTATAAAGAGGTATAGATTTGGATTCTTGGTTTATCAAATCATGCAATACTTTTGCATAGTAGCATACTAGCTTTACAAATTACATCTTTAAGCACATCATGTCCACACCTGCTTACATGCTTGAATATAATTTTTGGGAAGCTATACAAATCGTTGTTCAGTTTCTTGATATTCTGAGTGATTTGATAAAATGACATGACAAATTAAAGAATGAAGGTAGTTTTGAGAAAACAAGTGGAATGAAAGTTCTTCAGATATTATCATATTAGGTTAATATACAACTAATAATGGAAATTAGACCAACAGTGGAGTGATTGTATAGCTATTCCTATAATGAAATTGACTTCACTGAGAGCTCTCTAGGCGGAGGACGAAAAAAAGATGAGGTATGGCTCATGAATTAGCATGAGAGTCAACCTAGGAATAATGGAAAAAAATCTTAATTGCACCATATTGTACCACACAATATTAAGCATGACAACAACCCCTCGTCACATTCCATCACTAAAATTTACCTCAACTAATGAAGTTTCAGGGATAGCCAAAGGAGGATAGACATAAATAATCTGCAAAACAGATAGTCCTAGCAAAGATCGATTAATAGACTATCTTTAAGGTGGATAAGACAAATAGCAAAGATTGAATCAGTCTGTTGCTCTGCTGCTGCTGCTGGCCTGCCCTGCTACTTGTTGGCCCGCCGACTGCCGCGCCGGCTCTGGCCCTGATGCGCCGCGCTGCCCAACTGCAGCCACAGCCTGCAGCCGCCCTTGCCGACTGCCGCAGCTGCGCCCGGCGGCCGGCGGTTGGTGGACTTCCGCTGCTCGACTGCTCCGCCTGTCGATGTGCCACCTCCCGCTCGCCCATGACTGTCGCCTGTCGTCACTCATCAGCTGGACGCCGGCTCGACGCCGCCAATCGCGCGAGATGGGGAATCAATGGAGATGGTTAGATGGGGAATTTACTAGGGTTTAATAGTCAACAAGATGGTGAGATGGGGAACCAATATGGGCCTCCAATTCAACGGCGAGAGGCCCAGCAGCAAGAACGCCTTCGTCTGTCGGCCGTCGCTCGCTCGTCTCGTTGAGTCGTCGTTCTCCCGAGCGGCAACGCCGCGCTTTGCGCTGCCGGCAGGAGGGTAGGGGGTACTGGCGGATGGCGCGAGGTATGGCGAGCGCCAGACCTCGCCCTACCGAGTCCTCCGCCACTGTCTCTAGCAAATGCAGCTTTTATGTATTTGTTTGAGATCTCTAGTGAACATGTCACAGAAAGGATAAATTCTGTGTCCATTGTGGTTTATTGTTTTAAACTCAACACAGTTCATATCTATCATCTGGACTTTGTGTTATTCTGGAAATTAATCTTCTGTGTATATATGCCTTGTGATTTTGTAATGTTGAGCTACAGATGAAGGAGTTCTATTCTGGCGACAGAATACTGCCCAAGAAACCTGTTTACTACAAAACAGACGAGCTTCCGGAGTTGTGGTTTTCTGCGGAACAGGTTTGGGAAATCCGAGGTGCAGGTAATTACGCCCCTCTGGTTAACATACATTTAGTAGCAAATTATAGTGCATAACCCGTTTGGGAATGGGCTGGAACCGTGCCCTGCCAAATAAGGCATTAATAGGATATTCCCGTGGACAGCATAGATAACTTATGCATTTGACTTATAATAATGCTATTTATGGATTGATATTTAGTTGTAAAATATTTATGATTTATTCTAGGAACATATAAGCCTTTAAACTTAAAATGTGTTATCTTTTTTTGCTGAAATCCACTGCAATATATGGGAGTGTAAAATCACGATTTGGGTGTATCTTCTTTTGCAGACCTCACGCTATCCCCTGTTCACCATGCGGCTATTGGTCTGGTCCATCCGTCGCGTGGGATCTCAGTGAGGATGCCGAGGTACATACGCTCTCGTCCAGATCGGAGCCCAGAGGATTGTAGCACGGCTACTGATGTTGCCACCTTGTTCAAAGCTCAGACCCGGAAGATGGAGGTCAGCAGCGATGGCCAGGACACAAGTCACTAAGCCAGAGCTGATCCGACCCCGCTTTACAGGGTGTTTTTGTAGATGTTCAGATGCAGAATAGTAGCAAGCAAATATAAGTAAACGCCTTTGTTTTCCACCTTCTATACTACTGTGTAAATAAATGGCACTAGCTTTTCAACGTATTTTTCATTAGAAAATATAAGTTTTTTTTTTGAAACACAGTACTAGAAAATAGTAGAACGCCTACGTCTTGTGACTGCAATTTCTGTCTTGCAACGGGTAGGCGTTTCTGATTATTTTTTGTTTGTTTGTCATTCTTTGGTTTGTGGGGCTTTCATAATTAACTTCATCATACAAAATAAGAACAAAGACAATGAGATGCGTTCACACTAGTTACTTCCTACCTTTCAGGCCACGAGGACGCCATTTTTTTTTTTGGAAGGAAAGAGGACACCATCTTGCATACGCTTGACAATAATTTGCGTTCCTCCAACAAGAATAAACAACCACATGACACGCTAACATGCTTAAGAAACAACTAAAAGCCCCACAATTAAGAACAACTCCGGGCAAAGGCTGCCCCAGCCAACGTTATCTTTGGTTGCTTGCTTCTGATAAACTCCTAAGAAAAGACGTCAATATTTCCAACTCACTAATGTGACTTGACAGCCTCTCAAAGCTAGGTCAACGGGAACAGGAAATATGGCTATTATTGCTAACAACAAAGTCATCAACATGCCCAACTTGTCTAAAGAAAAACATTAAAGGGAGAAAAAAACATCAAGGTCGATCTAAAGAGTCTCCATTTGGAGTTGCATGGCCGATGCGTGTAGTCGTACTAATATTTTCTTTTCCGTGTCTGCAGACCCTGCATTTTTCAAAGCATTCTGCTTAATTATAATATATATCAGTCTATCTTGTGAGCTAAATGGACCATTGCTCACATAAGTTTCCATGATAGCCGACTCGTTTAATTATATCAATTACACTCATGTATCATGCTTAACGTGATCAAAACGCGATAACTACTGTGTGAAAGCATCACCTCCTCTTAGAACTGTCCACTATTTGGCCTATTGATAGCTTGCCACTAATTAAGTCTGGTTATTATACTCGTATATCCTTTGGTCATTAGACTACACCGTATGTAATGACAAAAAGTACTATTGACTTGGAAAGTTGGAACTATAGCTAGGAGGACTTCAAAGGTGACAAGTCGGCCATTCTTAAAAAAAAACAAAACAAAGAAAAGAACACTCAGCTGCTGACGATCTAATGATGCTGCTACTAGCTACAGTGTGTACTCCTAGATGGTGCTATACCTATACACTACAGTAGTACACATGCATACGTTGAGCTACTCCATTTTTTTCATTCTTGCAAAGCTTCCAACATTCTCCAGTTGCATTTAAGCCGAGCTACTGCTATAGCTATAGCTAGTTTGGTGACGAGCCGACGAGGAAAGGAAAGTCAGCACTCCTCCATCAACTTTGTTACTACAGTATTAAGCTTTGAAAAGGTGACATGACAGGCAGCTCTAGGGTTACATGCAGATAACCTTAATGACATTGCTTGAAACGCCTCTCCCTCCTTGTTCCTTCTTTCAGCAATACATGTTGTACTGAACCTTGTCCAATCTGCAGTCCAATGACATGATGATCACAGGCAAGAAATTGTAACTAGCTCGATGCAGCTTTGGATCGGATTATTGGGACCTTGATCTATCTTTCCATTTAAACCTGCGAGATAATTAAAGGGCAAAGTTGACAACATGTACCCCAGATGGACAACCTAGCTAGGTATCGTCACACACACACACACACACACTAGTGGATGTCGCGATCCATCTCGTCTTGCCTTTCACCTCGTTTCCTCTCATTTTTCTCTTCTCTCCAGTTGTTTTTATACACTAGCGTGGTATAAATAGGGCCCTTTTATTATTTTTTTCTTTCTCCCTCTCTGACAAAGTGACAATCATGGAGGCCTTTTCGCACTGTCCTCCTGCTAATAAAGCAAAGGTTCTTTTCCCTCACATCTCTTCCCCATCTGGAGCACGGCGTGCATGAGAAATCAGTGAGACATGAGGATCGAGGGACGCGAGGAGGAAAAAAAGTCTCGGAAAAGCATGATCCTGTCGTCCCGAATGGTCGTCGTCGCGGATGGTCGTAGATACGCCCCCCCGGCTTGTAGTACAAAAGCGAGGCCGAATTCTGTACGGTTGGTGAAACGGGCAAAACGTATCGATAGCCATCGCCGTCGCCGGCGACGGCGAGTTGCCGAGTGCGTCGTTCTTGGCCGGAATTTTGACTGAATATCATCACAACACAGCGTACACAGCTGCAAGGAATGGACTACAGTAACAGTGGAGTACGTACTAGTAGTAGCTTTCTTTCTTGCTCATCATGGGTGTCAAGAATGGTTGAGACGACGATGACTTCAGAGTTCAGAGTTTCAGAGCCGAAGTGGAGTACAGTACATGAGATCTTTTTATCCACGGGAGAGAAACGCGAGGACAAGAGGACCCGTCCAATCGGCCATCGCACGCGTGAGGGAGCCTGTCAGGCACCGTGCTGCTGTGTCCTGCAGAAAAAACTGTGTCCTTTGCAATTTGCAGAATTGGGAATTTGTATGTACTCCACTTACCGGAGGTGAAGGCACGAACAGGTAAGGTACGCTTGATTTTACTACTACTACAGCATGCAGCAGAAGAATCGTCTTCAGAGACGTTGAGGGAGGCCATGCCGACCTATCCAGGCTTTGCATGCGTGTCTTGAGCATTTTGGTGTGTCAGCAGAAACATCAACGTTGACCTTGCCCTGCATGCAGGCCTATGTTTGGTGAGATGGTTAGCATATCAGGGCAGGAGGCACCAGCAGTAGCAGATGCAAGCATGGACAGTGTCAGAGAAACAAACAAACACTAGGTAGAGCTCGAATGAGAAAAGGCACTGTTCCATCTCTCTGAATTTTCTCAGGGTTCATTCATTCATTCATGCATGCAACTGATGCACAGTGACCAGAATGCCAAAGCAGAGAAAAGAAATTGGTATATGCGGATCAAGATTAGCTCCAGTAAGAACCTGACGAGGATGCTGTGGAGCTTAGCTTTACTACCAATTGGCTGGTAGTTTAATTTCCTTGGTGATAAGAAGAGGTTTCTTTCTTTCTCTTTCCCAGATGCCCCTAAAGCAAAGCTCAGGAATATTCATGGCCTGCTAGACGACACGCGCAAACGGGGCGAGGGAGATTGGTTTTTCCCGGCAATGCACAGTTGCTTAAAGCAGATCAGCAGTTGACGATGTGAGAGAGACACCGCAGCAAACGCATTTGGTCTGCGAGGCCGTCAGTTTCTGACCCTTTTTATTCAGGGTCATGGAAAACTGATTCAGTTTGATCTCTGCCTCAGGTCAGAATGTAGTCTAATCGTATAATAATTCTGCCAGTGCCCAGATTTCCTTTGTTTTTCACAACAATCATCTGAAACACATTTGTCAGAGCACCAGTTTCTTTTCTTTTCTTTTTTTCAGAAATTCGGAGAACTGCAAGCGGCAAAGTGACACTGCATTCATCCTAGTTTTTGTTATTCCCCCTCTGGTTCAGTAGATAACAGTAGAGAATGCGTACCTGGACTGATCCTGAGATTATTTTGCAAGTGTTCTTGCATCTTATTTCGGCCATGCGTTTTCAGAAAGTGCATGTCCTTTTCTGACAGCTTAATAACATTTTGAGTGCAGCTAAGATGTTGCCCATATTGTTCCATACTTCCATTGATCCTTTTCAGGTTGGTATGGAAAGAGATTGGACAGGAAGTGCACAATTTGCACTCTAAAATTTGCCTTCGAGGCACCAAACGTAGTTAGCCCATGCACTTTACTTGAAACCGCAGCCATGCAGTGACATACGTGTAGGCATTTCTTCAGAGCATAGAGTCTGTCTCTTGCATCGTTTTCATTCAAAATTTAAGATAAAGAAGGATGCATCCGGTGTACAACAAATGGTATTTACAGTTAATTTTCTTTGAATTTTCCCATGTAAGTTCAGTTTTTTCTGTTTATTTTGTATATATGTTGTTCTGCTTAGAGCAATTGAAGTGATGCAAAGCATGAAAGTTATATACATTAGGGCACTCTCACAACTTACAACATTGATTAGATTGCAACTTTTACTCTTAAAAGGATATAGCAATCCGCTCCCCCGTTTTATATTATAAGTCGTTTAACTTTTTTTTAGTCAAACTTATTTTAAATGTGACCAGGTATATAGAAAAATATACTAATATTTTAATAGAAAACAAACATATTATCAAAATTTATTCAGTGTTAAATTTAAAGAAACTAATTTGATGTCGTAGATGTTGCTATTTTTTTATATAAACTTGATTAAATTAAAAAATATTAACTAAGAAAAAAAAAGTCAAACGACTTATGATATGAAACGGAGGGAGTAGAAGTATGCATGCAAACCAGGCAAAATTATTCTTAAGTTACACCATTACTAGTAGAGTAAATGGTGTCTGATGGCTGATGCATTTGTCTCTCACAACTGTAAATAAAACTAATCTCGAAAGAGAATTCAAAAGAGTTCAATATGGCATGATCTATCCTATGGGCGGGCATTGACCTTATGCAAAGCGCTGAGTCAATGGTAGGTGAATGAGGACAAATTGATCACTAAAAATGCTCAGCTGTTGCAATCCAAATTCATGCATTATGAGTGAAGCTAGAACCGAAAGAGCAAACGGCAACAATTATTAAGTGTCTCTAAGTTATGATAGAACACACGCATAATATAACTGGATGCTACAGGTGAATTGAAGTGGAATGATTGAGAGGGATTGAGCAAGGCTCATTCCTGCGTCGGTTTTAAACAGAGAGATGTTCATTTCGCATGCAACTACAATTAGCATTCTTGAGTACTAGCAATAACAAATGGGAGGTGATCAAGGAAATGAGCATAGCTCGGTCGATGGTGTGGATGTACGCCTATACCACCCAAGTTTGAATCCCCATCGAGACGAATTTTGGTGCCTATTTTCTGCATAATACAAAGTCAACCTAGTTTAGAAAATGCAACTTCAAGAGCGCTTAATGCTTTGTACTATCCAAAACCAATTATCTATTCTTGTATAACGTTACTATTCTTGAATCTTCCATTGCCATTTCAAATGCTTAAAGTATCCTAAACATCTAATGAGCCTAAAAGGAACATAAAGATTTCACGAAGTATTGATTTCTCTATGAGACAAACATTTTAAAAAAAACAGCGCAAATGTGCATGGCATTCTGCTAGTTGAAATTTGATATATCTAGGTGTTGGAAACCATTAATCCAGATTAAGATCCTCTAACGTAACTTCCCACTGACTTGGTGGCTGACATGTGGGCCCAAGAGTGGTGGGGTCCACATATCAGTCACGGTGAACAGTAACGTCATGGTGAACAATAATATCAGGGGGATCCTCTTCCCATTAATCCATATTACACTAAGGGCCTCATTTTTGTCACTCTGTATATAAGCTTATGAAAATTCAAGGAGTACCGTTCATTATCTTTTTGAACCTTGTTACTAAAATTGTAAAATAAACCATAGAAAACTTATTTTCATATCCAAACCTTTGTCCATGGGACCATGCGGCCGTGTCCGTTGAAGACAACAGTCTGGCAAATCACTTCTGCCACCATGTCGTGGCCATTAAAATTTATTTCTAAAACTAAGGTATTTGATTTTTCAAAGAGAAGTTCAAAATAAGAATACTTTTTTTGGAGCATTTTTCCCATACTTGAGGAGGTACCATGAGGTACCAATCTAATCTAACAGTTGATTTAGCAGGGGTATAATCGGACTAACAAAAACATGTGTCCTCTCTTCGTCGTCCGTGCTGGCATCGAGCCCGCCGCGTCGTCGCATCCAGCCCGTCGCCGTCGACACCAATCGAGGCCGCCGCCGCCATCGTGCATCCCGCCGGCCGCCGACGTCGCCCATCCAGCCCACCGTCGTTGTCGTCAATCGACGCCGCCACCGCCGTCGTGCATCCTGCCGGCCGCCGCCGTCGCCCTTCTAGCCCGCCGCCGTCGCCCATCCAGCCCGTCGCCGCCGTCGTCGTCGCCAATCGAGGCCGCCGCTGCCATCGTGCATCCAGTCGGCCGCCGCAGTCGCGCATCCAGCCGGCCGCCGCTATCGCGCGTCCAGCTGCCCCCGTCGCCGCGCGTCCAGCCGCCGCCGCCGTCCCCCTCGCATCCCGCCGTCGCCGCCATCGCATCCCACCGTCGCGCCGTGGCCGCATCGATCGATCTCGCATGCTCGTCGTCGTCGTCGTCTCGGCTTGGGTCGCCCGCCGTCGCGCCGCGGCCGCCGCCTTCTCACTGCCGCATCCACCGTCGCATCCCGCCGTCGCATCTCGCCGTCGCGCCGCGCCCGCCGTCGCATACACCCCGCCGCTCCCGCCGCCTCCACCGCGCAGCGACGAGCTTGAAGGAGCGGCGCTCGCGGTTAGGTCGATCGAGAGAAGTGACGCGAAATTATGATGATACCCTCCCACCTCAAAAACTGATCGGTACCTCCTCTCACAGGAAACGCGGTACCACGCGGTACCGAGGTTTTCCAGCCGTTAGATCACGCAAAATCAACGACTAGGATATGGTACTGCCTTTCCTTAAGGACTGTAAAAAACCTCTTTTTTTTAAGAAAAACATACGACATATCACAGACCCAAGCAGGTCAAGTTTGTAAAAAAAAAAGGATAATTAAATGTTAGACTAGTAAGGTTCATCAAAAAATGTTAGGCTAGCTAGTGAGGCCAAGTTAATAGTTTTCAGGGAGTATTCATTCCATTTCAGAATACAAGTTGTTTTGATTTTGCTTTAAGTTAAACTTGTTTAAGGTTGAACAAGTTTACGGAGAGAACATAATAACATCTAAAAAAAACAAATTAATATTATTAGATTTATCATTGAATATGTTTGTATAATATATATATTCGATGCTAAAAATGTTGCTACACGTTTTTATATAAACTAAATTTAATGAAGTTTGACGCACTTAAGGTGTGTTTGAACCTCCGGTTCTTAAACAGTCCCTGGTACTTAAAACGGGACGACAGATTAACACATGGTTAATTAATTATTAGCTTAAAAATTAATTAATATGATTTTTAAGAAATATTTCTTTTAAACGATTTCTCTTAGAAAAAAAGGAATTGTTTAACCGAAGGAAGCGTGGACGTGGAAAACGAGGGAGTATAAGTTGGGAGTATAGAACGCATCCTTAAAAAAATTATGGCTCAATGATTCAACTTGTCATGCCACATTATTTGTGACTTGTCATATTTATCTTAGCATCTTGCTCTGCATGCTATAGACTTAATTCTTTATCTGATTTTGTCACAAGTGTGACTTGCAATTTATAGACCATAGAAAATATGGTAAGCCATACTCATCTAAAGTGAGTTTACTTTTGGAGGGGTTGGGAACCCCTCCCCTCCGCACGGAAAATGGAGCGACACATTTTCTCATGATTAATAAATATTTACTATTTTTTCTTTAAACAATGGATTAATATGATTTTTTAAAACAACTTTCGTATATAAACTTTTTAAAAAAATGCTCCGTTTAACAGTTAGAAAAGTGTGCGCGCGGAAAACGAGGTGGAGAGAGTTGAGAAGCAGCGGGAACAAACACAGTTGAGAATCAAACAGCCACCTAACATTTCGACAGGGCCTATTTAGATCTCTGCCAAAAATTTTACACCCTATCAGATCGAACGTTTGAACACCTCTATGAATTATTAAATATAGAATAAAAAATAACTAATTGCACATATTGCAACTAATTTGTGAGACAAATCTTTTAAGCCTAATTGCTATATGATTTGATAATATGGTACTACATAAAACATTCGCTAATAAAAGATTAATTAGGCTTAATAAATTCGTCTCGTAGTTTACTTACGGATTCTGTAATTAGTTTTTCTATTAATATCCGAACACTCCATATGATACCCTATATAATATCCGATGTGATACGACAGAATTTTACACCCTACTCTAAACACCCGAAGGGGGTATCAACCTGACGACGAAGAGCAGCAGCCACGCTTCGGCTTGCCTCCCGCACTGTGCACGTTGCCAACTGCACATCGCAATCTGCATCTTTGACTCGATCTGAACGTCTGCGGCTATCAGATGATCACCAAAAGAGTCCAATCCTAGCTCCCTGTTTCAGCACACCCCGCAGCGGGATTGCCTTGTCAAAACCAAAAACCACCAGAAACTTGACGTTCCCTACCATTACACTAGCCCTACGAGTAAGTCATCAGTGAAAAACATACTCCTATTCTCATTCTCTTTTTTTAAGAAAAAATAGCACGAGATTATACCTTTTCATTGAATATAGCGGGAGAAAAATACAACCCTAAGGATGAAAAAAAGAAAAAAAAATCAATACAACCGTAAACTATAAAAGAAAATAGAAAGCACTGTCTATCGTCCTTAGGAGTACCCTTTGCAATCCCAAAAGTGCTCACCGAACTTCTGTTCTACTAGTGTTCTTTAATCCGCCACCAGTAAATCAACAATCCTTCTCAGGGTGTGTTTAGTTCACGTTAAAATTAAAAGTTTGATTAAAATTAAAACGATGCGATAAAAAAGTTGGTGTAGAAAAGTTTTGATGTGATAGAAAAGTTGGAAGTTGGAAGAAAAAGTTAGTAACTAAACCAGTCCTTACTCAGGTATATGGATCGAAGCGTAGTACTCACTCCGTCCCAAAATAAGTGCAGTTTTACACTATTCACGTTCAACGATTCACCATTCGTCTTATTTAAAAAAAATTTATGCTTAGTATTTTCATTGGTATTAGATGGTAAAACATGAATAGTACTTTATGTGTAACTAAATATTTTTAAATTTTTTATAATTTTTTTTAAATAAGACGGACGGTCAAATGTTGGGCATGGATATTCACGGCTATACTTATTTTAAGAAGGATGTAGTACTAGTACTACTATTAATGTGTGTGGTGTTTTTGGCCATATCGGTTTTCTTGTGACGTGAGATGTGACAATGCCAACTTTTGCCATGCCGATCGATGAGAAAGAAAGACCTGGACCAAGTGTGTGTGGTGGTGGTGTGATGGTTAATCGGTTAAATATTGTAACACTGGACCTCCTCGCAAAAAGACCGAGCCAGTTCGAACCTTCCCTTCAACGCGATGTCAGCAGCGTCGTCTGCATTGCTGACCAACCGGTGATGCACTTTGACACGCACAGACCGCAGAATCCAAGAGAAAAAAATATATTTGGTCCATCCATATCGATCGCATAGCTTCCAAGTTCCAATGCGATGCGAAAATAAACTAGTAAGTGGCTACGCTAGTATATGAGCACAGTGCTCGTATTATAAAGATGATTGGCTTTTGTCACTAGGGATGTCACGATTCTACAATGCGTGTTTAATATGCGACGAAAGTTATGTGCGGTTTCTTGTGTGACCATGAGCGAAAAGGAAACACATATATGCTTCATCAGATGGGCGCAGAGATCTCGCAGGCATGCACGGTGTTGAATCTCTTTTGACGCGCGAGCGAGTTGAAATGGTCCTTGCTAAGTCGTGATTACTAACTGCTGGTTAACACTTAAAAGAAGTTCATGCATATATGTACGAGAGGAAAGGAAGAAGCTTCTCCGAAACCGCAATGATGATGTTGACACGGCCATGATCGGCTTTTCTTGCTTGCTTGATGACTATAACCTCTGTCTTTATGTGTGATTTACTGGTTGCAGCTATCTAGCTAGGACAGGTGCCAAAACACCCATCCCGTTCTGGTAATTAGCAGCGGTAGCAGGCAAAGCAGCTAGCAATGGCTAAATGTGGCTAATTAGCTAGCTGATGATCCATCGCTAATCCCAGTATCATCCCCCATGTGCTCCAAGCTAGAGGTGCACCCATAGAATAAGATCGAGGGATTAATTATCTAACCAGTGATCCGGTGCAAGCTAGCTAGTGCAGCTAGCAAGACAGAATCTAATCATCCATCCACTCCTAGGCTAGCCGCCTGCATCCACACGGCTCCCGTCTTCCTTGCTGCTCGATCGGCTACCTCTTGGAACGGGTCGCGTGCGTGCGTGCGAACGGCTGGTCCATGTCGCGCGCGCGCGCGCTCTCGCCCAACCGCCGCGGCGTCGTCGCCGTCGTCATCGCCATTCATCACGCTCGACGGGGGACGAAACAGAAAGCGCCCGGCCCGGACACGTGCGGCAGCACAGTACATCATGCGCTTCTCGCCGGCCGTTTCGATCCTATGATAGATAGGTTAGTGCTAAACTGCTAGCCAAATCAACATGTTCATCAGAGTTGATGGATATATGCATGCATGCATTTTATCTCCATTAATTGTGAGGGTCTCACGAAGTCACAAGTCACAGACAGTAACTGGTGCGTGTGATCATCTTCTTCTACGTCTAGTAATTGGCTAGTTAAGACTATGTACTACAAGTACTACTGCATTAGTTTGAACGATCAGTGAAAGAAAGCCTGTCCTTGTCGCATGGAAGGAAAATAGTCACACGCTTGCTGAAAATTTTACAGTAATTGGACTACTGGCTGGTAGGCGGAAGAACAGAACAGTTGCTAATTGGCAATCAACATCTAATTAACCTGTCTGTGGAACAGCCGTAGTACAGATAGGATAATGTACATGTAATAATCTCGTCGGGAAGAAGGGGGAGAAAAAGATGATCAGGTAATCAATCAAGAAGAAGCTAGCCACGCAACAACTTGAGACTAGTCGTCATGGATCACTCGAGCACTCTCGTTGGATGGATGGATCATTAGTGTCTGACTTGTCATGTCAGGCTGTGGCACAGCCCGGCCGGCTTGACGATGTCCGTGGCCGCCGGCCACATCTCCGCTGCCGCGGCGTTGGGGAAGTAGCACGCGGAGAGCTCCATGGACGACCTGTCCTGGAGCAGCGGGCCGAACCCGCCGAAGAGGTCGCCGTTGGGGAACTCGCCGGCTCCGACGAGCTCGGGCAAGAACACGTCGTCGAGGGTCACGCCGCTGGCCCAGCAGTCGGCGGCGGTAGTAGTGGGAGGTGGTGGCACCTGGCAGATCAGCTCGTCGAGCGGCGAGCGCTGCGCCGCCACCGCCGCCGCCGCCGTCGCCACGGAGGTGTACCCCGCGACCGCGAGCGTCGCCGCCTGTGGCGCCTGCTGGGTCGACGGGGAGGGGGAGTACATGGCGGCGGCGCCGAAGCTGCACGCGTCGCCGCCGGACGAGGAGGCGGACGCCGGCGACGGCTGCATGGACACGCATTGGCTCTGCGGGGCGGGCGGAGGCGACACGAGCGTGACGCGCGCGCCACCGCCGGCGCCACGGTGGTGGTGGAGGTAGTGTTGCTGCTGCTGCTGCGGCGGCGGCTGATGATGATGCATGGCCATGGCCTTCTTCTTGAGCTTGGTATTCCAATAATTCTTGACGTCGTTGTCCGTCCGGCCGGGCAGCTTCGACGCGATGATGGACCACCTGCGATTTGTAGGCTATAGCTGTTACACACCACCCTGCAGACTAGCCTAAACTCTAGCTTTGATAATTGATACATATCGTGCAGATCTGTAGCAATACCTGCTTCCGATGGAGTTGTAGAGGGAACAGATGATCCGGTCCTCCTGGTCGGTGTAGCCGCCGTGCTTGATGTCCGGGCGGAGGTAGTTGAGCCACCGCAGCCTGCAGCTCTTCCCGCACCGGTTCAGGCCTGCCACGATCGGTCACGACCTCTCTCAGTCACCAAGCCGGCCGTCTAGCCAAAAACGAGAACGATAAACCGGGGGTACGTACGCACCTGCTTTCTGCGGGAGCGCGATCCAGTTGCCGCCGGTGCCATGGCTGCGGACGTAGCTCCGCAGCAGCTCGTCCTCCTCCGGCGACCACGGCCCCCTCTTCACGCTCGCCTTGTCGCAGCACGGCGCCCTCCCCATCCTGCCGGCCTCGTACCAATAATCCAAGCACGCGACGCGGGCGCGCGGGGTAGAGCGAGCCGACCGTCGTTCTCTCACTCACTCTCCCTCCGGCTCTCTCCCTGCCACGACGCACGGGAGAGGAGGGGAGTGGAGGAGCGTGCTGCTGCTGCGGCCTGCAGGCGCGTATCTGCTTGGAGCGGCGTGCGTGCGATGCAGCGTGGCAGCTGGGCAGGCTGAGGGCTCAGACTATGCTGCACCGGGGGGCGGGCTTTATAGCGGGCGCGCGCACTCGCTCTCATCATAGACAGCCATCTCTCTCTCTCTCTCTCTCTCTCTCTCTCTCTCTGGCGGTAGCCGGCACCGGTGGGGCAGCGCAGGTGAGACCAGCTACGCGATCTCGTCTCCGAGCCGACTCGACCGGGCGAGCCGCGGGGTGCGGTGTGTGCCCCGCCTTACGAAAAAAGTATTGGTTTTTTTCATGGTAGTGTAGAGCCTCGCTGTTGACTAGAGGAGAGACTCGAGACGTCGTCTCGCTCGCTTGTGTTTTACTTTTCGGGCACGGTCAACACACACAATTCAATTCCTCCGTCTTCTTGTACTACTACTTTTGTAGTATACGACGGTACGACTACGAGTATACTATACTAGTAGTATTTTGCTTTCCACCACCGGCACGCGGCCGGAGAATTGGAGAGGAGCGTCACCTCCTTGCACTAAAAAAACGAGGCAGTGTGGCGCATTCACGAAATCGCGAGTGTTCTTGCCAAATGCGTTTCGATTTTCTCCGCGGATAGGTCGACGGGAGTACCGCGCATGTGTAAATACTGCGAAATTTTTTTACAACTTTGGACTTCAAGCAGAGCCAAATGGTCCATGTTGGCTCTGCACTGAAACTGGAAGGGTAGAGTTCGAGTTTCAGATATCCTCCTCCATTCTCTAGAGATTCAGACAAAGCCATTCTAAAACTCTGCTATGTTAGCTTTACCGTCTCCCTGATCGAATCCAGTCTCGAAACGTGTCGGTTTCTACTCGGTTGACAAACACATAACGCTTGTCAAACTCGCGCCCACGCAGATAAGGCATTCCAGTACGGTCTAGAGAAAAGGGCTAGGGAAGGGGCATGGCTATGCACAATTGTTTTATCAGAGAACGCGAGAATTATAAGCATTTTACCACACGAGAAGGTCAAGCGTTCTAACTCACAAGTTTGTGTACACCCGGTATAGTCTCTGCTTTGCGGTTGCACCGAATCCGTCGTTTGACACCACAACCGTATGGATCGTCACGCTTGACCTTGGATCTGCCCCTGGAATCATGTCCCGTTTTTAATTGTGTTTAATATCAGGCGCGCAACAAGAGAGCATGTTGGTGGGAAGATAGCCGCGCTGCTTGCTGTTCTGTACATTTTGACCAGTGTGATGTTCCGACAGCCTTCAAAGGATTGGACTTTGAAGAACACCCACCACCGAGAGATTTTTAAATGAACCACAGCGCAACAGATTCACATGTCTCGTTGTATGACATCTGATCTGCCTTAGAAAAATTAATAAGACTGGCACATTGTTTCTCCTGCATTGTTTAGTAACTGCACGTTGCAATGCGAACTGGACTTTTAACGGAACAAGGACGATCATTTTATTCACAATTTGTTTCTCCTGCATCGTTTAGTAACTGCACGTTGCAATGCGAACTAGACTTTTAACGGAACAAGGACGATCATCTTATTCACAATTCGTTTAGTAAGCTGGGGCCATCTATAAGAAGGAGACGATTTCACTTTCCTTTAGAAAATGACTTTTTCCAGTTCATGTGTTCTGAATGGAGCATACATTTGGAAATATGCCGTTCATTTCAACATATTTTACTTTTTGTAGTCTAATTTTTTTAGGAACTATATTTTACAACAATAGAGGTATAAAAATTATTAATTTACATATACATGTTATTTAAAAAATAATATACATATACAAGAAATGCTGTACTAAATCATGGTCAGGACAACCGTCTAAAAAAAATCATGGTCAGAACAGAAATTGAGCTAGCATATCCTGTTTCACAACTCCCCACCCTCAACACAACCCCAAAAGGAAAAAGTGCACCCAAAAATCGAGTAACAAAACCGTCGCCCAACCACAAAACCAGATATATGACATTTTCCAACTTATAAAAACCGTTTACTCTAGGTCATTCGGAGGTTTTGACACCAGTTTTATCTTATATGACGGCTGAGTTAGCGTGTGACTCATGTGGAACCTACGTGTCAGGATGCCATGTCAGTACCCTCTCTCTTCCCCTCCTCTCTCTCTCACTCTTCTCTCGTACTGCTGCCTCGCCGCCACCTCCGCGCCCTTGCCCCGCCATGGCCGCGCTCACCGTGGCCAGCCCGTCCTAGCCGCTCACGCCGCCACCCTACTGGAGGAGCGCGTCGACGCGGAACGGCGAGCCCAGGAACCACAGCGCAAGGTGTCCGTCTCCACGACGCGCAAGCGCGACATGATGCAGATGCCGCCGTGGTGCAGGTCATCGGCGATGCCGCCGCCGCCTCCTCTGGGAACGGGAACGCGTCGGTGAAGAACAGCGCCGCGACGGAGGGCACGGAGGTGGAGGCGGGGCCGAGCGACGCGGCGGTGCGCGCCGGCGGCTGGCGGGGGAGGAGGGCCGACGCGGTGGGTGTGGTAGACAGCCGGCAGGGGAGGAGCCCGCGCTATTGGAGATGGCTGCGGCTCGCCCGCCGCGCCCCCTGCCCCTCTGCTCCGCGTCCCCGCTTTGCTCCGCCCGCGCTAGGAGCCGCCGTCGACGACAAGGCCGAGTGGAGTGGAGTTGTCGGAGCCCGCCTCTCCCCATCCGCAGCTGCACTCGCTCGCCGCCGTCGCCGCTCTCGCCCGCTGACGCCACCTCTCCACAGCTGTGCTCGCCCACCGATGCCGCCACTCCGCCACCGCGCTCGCCCGCCGACGCTGCCGCTTCGCCTGCTCTGGTCGCCCTTCTGGTGCGGCGGCGGTGGCCGGTTGAACAGGTGCCCCTCGGGCCGCCCTGCCGACAACCACGGCCTCGATCCAGAGCTTCGCGACACATGAGTACGACACCGGCGAGCTCGGCCCGTCGCGGTTCTCCATGGCATCCGTGCATCGTCGGCATCCTCGACGTACGCCTCCTCAACATCGACCGACACGCCGACAACATCCTCGTCAAGAAGTCGCCGGAGAGTGAGTGCACCAGCGGCAACAGCACGCTGACGCCGGTGGACCTCCTCTGCGGCAGCGGCATCGCCAAGAGCGTGAGCTTCTCCGTCGCCGTGCCGCCACCGCCACCTCCGGCCGCCGTCACACCGTCGCCCTCCTCCTCTCCCGTCTCACCTCGCGGCCTCCTCTGTAGCCGCCAGCCGGCTTGCCCAGAGAAGAGGAGAAGAGAAGAGTGAGAAAGAGAGGAGGAAGGGAGAGAGATTGATGTATCATCCTGACATGTGGAGCCTATATGGGTCCCACGCTGACTCGGTCGTCACGCAGGATAAAACCGGGGCAAAAACACTGAAGGACGTATTGTACCGGTTTTGATTAGTTAAGAGACGCCGGATATCTAGTTTTGTTGGTGTGGGATAATTTTGTAACTTGATGACAAGTTGAGGGACCTTCGGTGTACTTTTTCCACCCAAAAAAGAGCATACTGCATCAGCCCATTAGCCATACAGCCCACAACTCGAATCGGCCCACGAGAAGCCGCGTCTTGTCGCCTTCTCGGCGCCACCGCCCGGCAGCGCCGCCGTAGCCAAGGCTGTGCGGCCACCCGCCCAGCCAACCTCCTCCCATGGCTTGGAGACATCAACGCCGGACCTCATCACCGCCGTCTCACGTCTCACCCCGCCCTCCCCAGCCGCCGTCCGGTCAGCGCAACCGACCACTCCCACCAGCCACGGCGGCGGAGCGGAGGCGGGGGAGTAGCAGAAGAAGATGAGCGTGATCGACATCCTGACGCGGGTGGACGCCATCTGCCAGAAGTACGGCAGGTACGACGCCGACAAGCTCCACGGCTCCGGCGTCGCCGGCGAGGACCCCTTCGCGCGCCTCTACGCCTCGGTCGACGCCGACCTCAACGAATGCCTCGAGGTATTGCACTGTTGCCTGCTTCCCTTTCTCTCTCGCATTCCGCCGCTGCGGGGGGATTGATTGGCGAAGGGTGTGCGGCCTCCGGTTGGGCTCTCCTCTTCTGTGATCTGATCTTGATCTGATCGGGTATTCGGGTGTCGCTGCAGAAAGCGGAGGCGGCGAAGCAGGAGAAGAACCGCGCCACGGTGGTCGCGCTGAACGCGGAGATCCGCGGAACGAAGGCCAAGCTCCTCGAGGAGTATCTGCCCAAGCTGCAGTGGCTCGCCCTGAAGAAGGTTATTGATGCTTCGCTAGTCCTCTCTCTCCTCTGTTGCTCTGCATAGCTATTCGGTAGATATGAAAGGTGGTTTGGTGCGAGGAGCTTGTTCCTGCTTGCATTGTGCTTCAGAGCTGTGACCTTAGCTTTCTGGGATGATCACAAGAGTGACGATTTCTAAATTTAGCACATGGCATTAATTGATGATTGAACGCAAACTGATTGCTGTGCCAGGAGAGTGATTCTTATGCTTTGTTTTGAAATGTTTGCCGAGCTCTAGTCGATTTTCTTCTATGGAAACAACAAGTTGTATTTTTTTTAAATGTGGGGAAGTATAATTGATTTCGAGCAGATCTAACTAGAACATTTGCAATGCAGGTTACATTGCCTGGAAACATGTATTCTTCGGGTGCGTAAATTAATTTAGGAGTTTTATGTGCTTTCTCAGGGCAGTTATTCTACGAAGTATGCCATGCTATTAAATCTAAAGTATTGAAAGAAATAAAGTTTCTTGCAATCTGGTTGGGCCACGTCATCCATAAAACAGGGACCGTCCAATACAACTGCTGGTAAACGACCACCGTCGGATATGATAAGAGAAGATTTCAGAAACAACCCTTCAAGAAACTTCTCTCAGCTTCCAGTCCTCCTATATCTGTGTATTTACATTTTCCCCCTCCCCCTCCCGTGTGTCACTGCGACTCCTCGCACGCGTCGCTTCGCCGCCTCCGCCTCTTCTCCTTCCGCCGCCACCACCGTCTTCTCCTCCCGGCCCTCACTGCCGTCGCTGCCTCCTTCCCGTCCCCAGTGCCCCACCTCCTCCTCTCCCTCTCCTCTCCTCTCCTCTCCTCCCCGCCGCCGCCGCTGCCGCAACCCCCTCCTCTTCCTCATCCCCATCCCCAACACAACCACCTCCTATCAGGGCTGGATCCGGCGATTGTGGGGATAATCTGGATTCGAGAGGCATGGCTCGTCCCGACAGCGATGCACTGGTGGATCGCTGCCATCTTATCTTGCGCATTTTTCCACCTGAGCGCCTCTGGTTCCCCAGGACCTCCTTTGTAGCGCCTCTTCTCATCGTCCTCCAATGACGATAGCCAAGGGAAATACAAAAGGTCCTCGGAACTGCACCATTATGTAAGTATCTAAAAACCTCTAGCTTCTCACGGTGTTTATGTTGGTGAAGCCTGTACGATGTGTAGGAACCACGGCTTCACCTAGCGTTAAGAAGTTGAATCCATGCATGCCCTAACTGCTAAATTGGAAATAACAGTACATATCAATTAAGTTTTGTAATAATAATGTAAGTAGTAAATTTAGACTAAAGGGTGATCAATAAGTTCTATAATGGAGTTCTTAATTAAGCCTCCCATGTAATTTCAGTTTTTGAGTGGGCAAATTTCAATTAAGAGCACTATAAAAAAGAATGCATCCTATCAAATGTAATGTATTGATAGTTCAGGTTCATTATCCTATCTTACCATAAAGTTATCCCCCACTAACTCCTTAAGCTTAACATGCAAAGATGCCACATCATCATCCACTAACAAGATGCCACATTATCATCCACTAATTAACAAGATGCCACATCATCATCCACTAACAATCATCACATTTAAACATCATGCAAACATGCTATATCTTTATAGTTTTTATAATTTAAGAGCTTTTCAAATACAAACATGTTAAATTATCATCCAACATAATTTACATAATGTTTCAATGTATATCTTTATTATGTTTTATGATATCCTATATACTTATATAATTTGTCCTCACTTAGTGCTTAAATGATTAATCTATGGTCCAAATTATCTTTCTCCTTTTCCCTCTAATTAAGTCATATCACATCAATTGTTTTTAGCCTTTAGATGATTAATCTACGGTCCAAACTATCTTCCTACTTTTCTTCTTCCATAATAATGTTTCAATGTATATCTTTATTATGTTTTATGATATCCTATATACTTATATAGTTCATCCTCACTTAGTGCTTAAATGATTAATCTATGGTCTAAATTATCTTTCTGCTTTTTCCTCTAATTAAGTCATATCACATCAATTGTTTTTAGCCTTTAGATTATTAATCTACGGTCCAAACTATCTTCCTACTTTTCTTCTTCCATAAAGTCATACCACCTTACTTTTTACGTTTGAATCACCATTCTACACACTATTTAAATTTAAATTATCATAAACCACATTAATTTACTTAATCTGATGTTATCTAGCTATTTTACACGTTATTTTTTTTATTGTTATCATATTAAATTCCCGCAGCAATCCGCGGACCTAGTAATTATAAATAGTTACACACACAATTGTTTCAATAGCTATCAAAGATATGTGTGATAACAAATGGATTTCAAACTAGCAGAAAAATGATTTACAAATGGATTGAAATAGTATTTTCCTCCGGATGCCCGAGGTCTGACTCGCTGAATCAAGCCGACGGCAGTGGCTCACCGGGAGATAACTAATACTAATAATTCCTCCCCCCCCAAAAAAAAGAAGTAATACTAGCTATTCATGTATTTAGAAAAAAAAGAGAAAAGGTTGCCCCTAACATTATATAAATGAATGGTGTATTTCTAGATGTGTGTATCTATATATGTGTGTCTAACGAGCAAAAGTTGCAGCAAGCAGAGGAGTGGAAACCTAGAAAATATAATTCTACAAGGTGATTTGCTTAACTGTAAATAAAGTACTACTAACGATCAGATGTATTTGACTCTAAGCTAGCCTCTGGTTTGCTGTGAAGGGTGTATTCACTGATTCAATAATGATTTCTGAGAATTTATGAAGCAAACAATAAAGCAATCAAATATGGTATTATTAAGTATCTCTTGATGTTACAAGTCTTAAAGCAGCAATTAAAATGACTGCAATATTGATTTGCATTATTCGTTTTCACCTGAAGTGACATTAATGAATTAAATGGCCTTTCAAAACTTGTGGTTTCACTTTTTGTTCGATTTACTGCCATGCATCTAAGGCCTCTATATGAATCATGAACATTAGTACATTTTGAATGGTAAAAACTGTACAGGAGTTGTTGAGGAATAATATTGTTTCATAGAACAATAAATTTATTTTTGCTAACTGTGTCATAAATCAAGTTCTTTTTAGTTTTGCTGATTGAAGTTTTCTATTCAACATAATTGAAATTTCTACACTTTCACCACTACCGTGGCAATTGTTGAATAGGAAACAGAAAGCAGCAGGAAGAACATCTCAAATGGAAAGCTTCAATGTGTTCTTAATTATGCTTTTGTTTGATCAAGAGCTTGATTCCTTGAGCCTCTTAATACATTACAACCAGTTGTCAACTGGAAATTAAACTGTTACAAACGGACAAAGTCACAAAGATGGTCTGTTCATGCTCCAATTAAATTCATAGCAAATCATTGTTAGCATACAGTGACGTTTCAAGTGGATTTACAATTTAGTGAGGTGGCGTGAATGCATGGCCTTAAAATGTCTTGATTTGTGGGAAATACTTTCATGAGGCAAAGTTACTGATCTTGCAATCTATAGAAGCTTTAAAGTTTGCATCCAACCTGTTTTGACTGAATGGAAGAAAAACTAAAAGTGTAATGGCCCATCTATATTTGAAATGGTTTCAGATTTAATAAATGCCGATATATTTGTAGAAGAATGTGTTTGTTTTTATTGTGAGAATTTCTGGTAATGAAAAACATTTAAAGTTGGCTCTGTATGCAAATAATGATCAGATATATTTCAGTTGTTTTCACTTTTATCTATATGGCAGGTCAGAGTTGGAGTACAGTATAATTTTGACTAAACTATACCGAGTGTTAAATAATCAATATGATGTTATCAGCTATATAAAAATACCAAAATAAAATTGGATGTACGTGCCGAGATATATAAAAAGGTAACCATAGGTATCTGCTCATGGTCACGCAAGGCGTGACTTAAATGGCTAGTATTGTTGATTTGGTGAATGTGCGCAGTCATGCAGACCCTGTTTGGAGCAGGAACTCCATAGGGATTTTGTAGGAATTGAACTGACCATTCTTAATGGATGCCATACTGTCTATGCTTATATGTAGTTCATAATGGCAATGCATTAAGAAAAATGCATGTCTCTGGTTGTGTATCTTTGTTTTGATTTGCGAGGTTGAGATATATCTGATAGCTCTTAATGTAGAAGTAGAACTAGAACAAAGTTGGTTCCTAAGTTCTTCTCTTGAACATTTGGAACATTTAAGTTTGAGTACTCAAGCTGACTGTTGATGACTCCTAATTTACCCTGCGGAAATCCTTCTAGATTCTTTGTTACCATGTAAGGCAATGCGTTATAAGAAGGATATCTATATGGTATTTTGTTAGAAGGAAAAAAGGAACAGATGCATAGCACAGGAGCTGTGTTGTTTATTGAGTCGGTAGGTGACTAGGTGTTTATAGAACTTTACTCGTCATAGCAATATTGGACAATTAACTTCATACATATCTTCTATTTAAAGAACTTAGACGTGTATTCAAGGTGTTCCTGGTGCACGTCCAAGTTTTATTTCCAGCAAGGCTTTAACCCAAATGGACTGTTCAATTTGCTTGATTTAGTATTGCTATAAGATTTTCCTTGAAACAAAATACTAGTTTTAAAGATTTTTCTATGCCAATGCCAGGTTAAAGGGCTTTCAAAAGAGGAACTTGCAATCCGTGGTGATCTGGTTACTGCCTTACCTGATAGTATTCAGTCAATACCAGATGGAACTGCTACATCATCAAAGAAAACTGGATTATGGGGATCTTCTGGATCTCGTGCAGGAACAGGTATTAAGTTTGATTCAACATCCGTTTAGTAACCATCATTCCAATTTATCTTGTAAATATTCCATCTGCTTGGTGTTGCCAACTTAACATGGCTGTTTCATAGTGAGAAAAATGATGATAATGTAATTTACCACCTTTCGTTTTTTCAGATATTTTATTTGCCCTTTTTTTGTTGTCTAGTGCTTGTTCGGAGATATGTGCAAAAATTCTGGATGATATTCCACTGAAAATTTACTTATCTATGAATATGCTGGCTATAAATAGCTGATAACACCATTAAATTTGTCTAATTTTGTACCATTAAAAAATAAGTCTCTTCTATACATGTGTCAAGTGCCTCGGCACCCAATGACGCCGGACCGCGACTACGTAGCTCGTAGTCGCGCTCCAGTCCTCACCGCGAGGTTTTGCCCCTCAGCTGGTGGCTTGAGATTGAGAGAGAGAGAGAGAGATTAGGAATAATAATCTTTTGCTGCCCTCTTCAAAGGGTCTGATTACAGGATTATATGGCCATTGGCCCAACCGAATAGAGAAGGCTATCCTTAATTCTAGGAACACAAAAACGGCAACAAGATTTCTTCTTTCCTTCTCAGCCACCGGACGAAGCCGTCTCGTGCTCCTCGCGCGCGCTCCCCGCGCGCTCAGCCGCCCTGCGCCTGTACATGCGGCCGTACATGACAACATGTGTTACTTAGGAATCTGTTCTATACCTTAGTCTACGCAATAAATCCTCTCTTACATTTTTTTATCCTGGCCATGACTCGTAGTTTAATCTTGGTGTTGAGAGGTGCAACCAGACATAATTTTTTAGCCAGCATTATTTGAGTCAAAACTTCGAGTACTTTGATTGCTCAGTTCATGCATATCTTGTAACATACATATTTCTCATGGTTTTGTTATATATATTATCATCTATGATTTTGTTTGAGCGTGCAGATTGCTTTGCCTTAACAAAGTCTGAGCCTTTTTTGAACAGATTCTACACCTGTCATTGCTTTCTTGTCATGTTGGGCACAGTGCTCTTTTTCAAATTTATTTTCAGTGAGCCCAACTGGATTTTGTTATTTTGGTTGATTTTAATTGGAACCTAATTTTTTCTTAATGCATATAGATGGAAACTTTGATAACGAGTACTTCAAAGGGACTGAAGAATCAAATCAATTTCGTAGAGAATATGAGATGCACTAAATGAAACAGGTAATAATTTGATATACCGAACACTTTGTTCTTTTGTCTTGTTTCGTCCTTCCACTTGTCATATAAGGTTAACTCTATCTTGCAGGATGAAGGTCTGGATATTATTGGCAAAGGGTTGGAAACTCTGAAGAACATGGCCTCTGATATGAATGAGGTATGAGCTTACCTACTGTGCTCCGGTTGAGAATGCAGGCAGATAGGCCTCGGATTGGAAAATAAATCCCTTGTGATCAACATTTAAGTTTTTGTTTTCATTGATTCCATAGTTGGTGCCTGCAGTGATTTATTATGCTTTTTATTTTTTACCACTACCATTTCAGTCGCGTTACTAAGCTGCTGGTTTTGAGTTTGAGAGAAGTAATGGAAATAATTGTGATTCTATTATCTTTTAATTGGACTGGATGGGCAGTTCAGTTCAAGGGTGTTCCTGTCCACGAAAAAGGTCCAAGGGTGTTACTTTTCTAGGCGTGGAGTCTGCTCTAGACTTGCTTGAACATGTGGAGCTTCACCATGTTTTTCTAGTTTGATGAAAATGGCATATATCACAAGAAATTTCGCATTCATTATGAACAAAGAGCAATGCTCATAGATTGAGTTGTATTCCTTCTAGACCACTTCTCATCATTGATGTGCGCCGCTTATCATCTGTTCTCACGCATCTTAACTCTGAAGTATTTTCATCCTACAGAACTCCAAACACATGTAGGAGTAGTAGTGCTGATTTTTCTTCCTGCATTAGTCATGAGTATTGTTCATTTTTTTTGGATTAGTTCTATGAAGTAGTACTAAGGATGACTTTCTTTCAGATCTGGAGTGGAAGCTTATATATGTTGGATCGGCTGAGGATGAAAATTATGATCAGCTGCTTGAGAGTGTGCTTGTTGGGACATACCATTTTGTTCTCCAGGTAAATAAGTTATATTTTAGTGGCAAACCGAGTTCAAGATCTGCATCATGAACTCAGAGACTAGTGTTGAACTTGAATCTGATATGGCATTTCAGTTTCTCAGCTGTGCAGAGACCTGTGCTCATTTTGCACCGGACCTGCTGCATTTTTGCTGCTATCTTGGATGTATGTCTGAATCATGAGAATGATATGCAGGTTTCCGTTTTCAGGCTGATCCTCCTGACCCGTCAAAGATCCGTGAGGAAGACATAATTGGTGTTACTGTGCTGCTATTAACTTGTTCCTACATGGGTCAAGAGTTCATCAGAGTAGGTTACTATGTGAACAATGACTATGATGATGAGTAGCTTCGGGAGGAGCCTCCTGCGAAGCTGCTGATTGACCGGGTGCAGAGGAACATATTGGCAGACAAGCCCCGCGTCACCAAGTTCCCCATCAATTTCCATCCTGAAACCATTGCAGGCGCAGGACAAGAGCAGCAGCAGCAACAGCAATCTGGTTCACCTGAAAATCATCCCAAACCAAGGTAGCAAGCCCAACCCTGATCAATGATCCGGGTTGGAAAACTCGGTCCTTTTTTTTTTTCAATCTAGACGCCTTCTAGGATAGAAAATCAGATGGAAACCTAGGAGGTTACTTGAACTGTCTGTTGTGATGAAGGTCACATTAGACATCACTAAACTAGAACTTCGACCAGAAATGCGCATTGGTTAGTCATGTGCATGTAGTAGGTAGACTCTTAACATATGCTGCTGAAATGGTGAATCCTTTTGCTGGTGATGATCTGTAAGCTGAATGTTTGCCAGATCCATGCCTGCTTCCCTTTCGCTTTTTTTTTCTTTTTTTCCGTGTCGGCGAAGGAGCCGACCAAATTTCATTAAGATAAAAGGAGAGTTTACATTTTGTACACGGCTTTAAACTGTCGAGCCGGGAAAAACCCGGAAGGGGAAAAGAGGGAAGGAAAAAAAACAAAAGACGGGATAATTGTAGGGCTACTCCTCACAAAATTGGAAGGTACCTGCTGCTCTCCACACTGCTACCTCCTCCTTCATGTCTGCTGAAAGGAGGCCAGCCGTCTTGAACTTCTGATCGAAAACCCTCGCGTTACGTTCCTTCCACACGAGCAAGAAAACAAGCATGAAAAACGTATCAAAAGCTTTACTGTAGCACGTCTGAAAACGAGTCCGTGTGAGTTGCCACCAGTCCGCCAGAGACATAGGGTCTGTTTGGGGGAGTTTCTAGCAGCTGCAGCTTCTCCTAGAATCTCTAGTTGCCAGAAGCTCCCCCAAACAGTTCAGCTTTTTACCCAGATTCTGAGAATCTGTAGTTGTAGAATTTGAAAAATGAACTAGAAGCCAGAAGCTGGGTTTCCTAACTTCTCCAGATTCTCACCAGCTAGCTTCTCAGCAGCTGCTTTTCAGAATCTTAAGCTTCCCCAAACAGGCCCATAGATCTAGTCGCCCGGGGATGCCAAAGTGAACATTGATCCAATCTCTGAGTAGGGACCAAACTCTGTTTGTGTAAGGGCATTTCACCAAGAGATGATGGCAGTCTCCCATATCAATTGAGCAGAGGGCACAAAGTGGGTCATGAGGCCATCCACGTTTGGCGAGATTATCCCCGGTTAAGCAGCGCCCTTTCACCGCCAGCCAGATGAAGAATTACTCTTTTAAGAGTTCTTTAATTAGAAATTGAACAGTTCTTTTAAGAGTTCTGTAAAAAAAGTGAAATTATTGATTTAATTTTGATATTGGAATCAATTTTATCTCATTTAATTAGAGGTGCTTGGCAAACAGTACAACTATAATTGATAGGAGTTAAATGGTGCGAACTTACCTAATTAAAGCCATTGAGGCCTTGTTTACGTAGCTCGAGATTACGAGAAACAACTTGTAAGAATATAAAAAAACCTATATTTCTAGCATTTGTCTTCTAATTTATTATTTTGGATTCTACAACTACATATTTCTCAAGAATATGAAACATTTGGAGAGTCAAAGATTTTAGAAGAAAATGCAGATATCAAAAACCCCCAAACAAAAACCGAATTTGCTGTGGCAAAACTACAAACTTAAATACTCCCTCCGTTTCATATTATAAGTTGTTTGACTTTTTTTCTAATCATATTTGACCAAACTTATTGAAAAAATTTAGCAATATCTAAAATACCAAACTAGTTAAAATATAGCATTGAATATATTTTGATAATATATTTATTTTGTATTAAAAATATTAATATATTTTACTATAAACTTAGTTAAACTTAATTAGGAAAAGAAGTCGGGAGTACCTGCTACTACCATACAACTTTGTAGTAGTTACTTACTACTAAGAAAGTTATTGTACATAGATATTTAAATAGAATGTGATTTATGTGATAAGTACTATTTAATTTTAGATCCTAGAAGTACTACGGTGACACAATACGGAGATTTTGGAACTTGAAATGTCAGTCCCACTTGATGATCATCTGGATCGGTTCAGTCGAAAAGGATGAAATAAGGCCATCTCAATTCTAAGAAAAGGCAGCAGGTTGACATGTGTAGTGCATGCAGCAGCCCAGCTTCTTGTACTTGTAGTGGACATCCACGGATCCACCAATCCATTGATTGACACATCAAAACGAACTCACTTGTTTGTCTAGATTGATGATGATACGATCGGATGTCCTTTAAGCATGGGTTCCACGAGCACTTCTCCATAGAGAATTTTCCATTTTGAACTCGTGTTTGTTTGCATTTGGTTTATTTGTCTGTCGTCTGATTTTAGGCTAGTAAATCTTAGCCACTTTTAAATGGCTAGAACTGTTTTGAGATTTGTGTACTTATTATAACCCTAATCCTCCCTTGATATAATCACATAAGCACACTGTACACCACATTTGAGGTACTATCTCTGTCTAAGTTTTAGATTTAGATAAAGGTATTAAGGAAATATGTAGAATTAAATAGAAGAGAGCTGTAATTGATTGAGAAGGAAAAATAGGTGGATAATTTGAATTATAGAAGATTATGATTGGTTGAAAAAAGAATATATGTGAGAAATTGTTATATTTTGAGTTAAATTTTGAATTCTAAAAATTTTTATATTTCGAAAGGAGGGAGGAATATGTACTATATAACCTTGTAATGTTGTCTACTTAACATATAACCCGTAAATCTCATGAAGCTCCAACTTTAACGCACAAATTTAAAACCTTGTAGCCAGTGATGGAGCTAGGAACTTTATCATGTTGGATCACATACCACTGCTTTATATTTAATGGATTTATATGTAAAAATGAAGAACTACAGTAGCATTTGCAAAAAAAGCTGTGTACATAGCTCCGCTTGTAGCTGAAATCACACACCTAACTTCACTGGTCAGCTCATCGATGGTGCTTCCCCGCAAGTAAAACCCTGTATCAAACGTTGATCTCGTCCATTCGTTGGCGCATTTTGTACTGAACTGTTGACTATCCATGCCATTTTTACCGATTAGTCTATCTCAATTCAAGCCTGAACGTGGACGAAATGGACCTCAAGATCGAGTCATGACAAGCCTGCGGCCAACTCCCTCCGTGGCTCCGTAAAAAAACAAATCTAAAATGAGATATAATATATTTAGTATAATAAATTTAGATAGTTGTATATTTAGATTCGTAATACTATTACGTATTATATTTAGTAAGTTAATTTTTTATGTAACGAAGGTAGTACTCAGTACCGTTTTTTCTCTCCACTTTCCTTTGCCGTATAATTTCCGTCGCAATCACGACGACCCAACCGCCTTCCGAGGCAGCGGTCCGAGACAAACGGTCGCCCCGATAAATGGAGGCTGCGCGCGCGCGCACGGCCGCACACCCCCCCTCCTCCACTGCTCCGCCCCCGCGCACGCAACAACGGCGACACCGCCGCCAAGGCCCACGCGAGCACGCGCCGCCGCGCGGCCGGAGAGGGAGAGGAAGCCATGGCCGCGGCCGCGAGGGAGGAGCAGCCGCTGCTGCTTCGGAGGGAGGAGGGGGAGGAGGAGGGTGAGGAGGTTGGGTGGAGGAGGAGGTGGGGGAGCGAGGCCGGGAAGCTGGCGTACCTGGCGCTGCCGATGGTGGCGGTGAGCCTGACGAACTACGCGGTGCAGGTGTCCTCCAACATGATGGTCGGCCACCTCCCCGGCGTCCTCCCGCTCTCCTCCGCTGCCATCGCCACCTCCCTCGCCTCCGTCACCGGCTTCAGCCTCCTGGTCCGTACAACCCCCAAAATTACTCCCCCCAGCTTTTCATTTTTGATTGCTGCCTTAATTTGCAAACATTACTACTAGTATTATCTTGCTTTCGCTGGCTGCATATATACTTGCATGTCCTCACTGTTGGATTGAGCGATACTGGAAGAAATGAGTTCGATTATTTGGGCATGCAAGATTTGTGCTTAATTTGTTCTTGGTTAGTTAACTGTTCCAGGATGATCTTGAACAAAAAAGAAACCAAGAAAACGGAAGAGATTCACGAGTTTCCTTTTTCCCATTGTTTTTAGCATCGGTCAGTGTCCAGCTTCCCTGGTGCAGCTTTCTAGGGTGAAAGCCATGTGATTTTCGGAGTATTTTACGGTCGAACACGTGATACTGATCTAGTGGCTTCCTCCTGATTTCCGATTGGTGTAGGGGCTCGATTGGTCTAAGTATTTACTTATTCCAACTGGTTCGCTAGCGACAGCCACGCTGTAGGAATTGTATATTAGTAGGACTCTAAGATGAGTTATCTTTGAGGAATAATCGTGCAAAATGTCTGCTGGCCTCAGCTTAAAGTTTGTTGTCTTTCGGGTAGAAATGGTTGTTAGTCCAAGCGTCGCTTTGCATTGGATAAGAGTACAATACTGTGGTACGACCAGGCTACTCGCATGTCATTAGTGTCTCTTCGACTTGTTTAGTCGCTGAGTCACATCATGCAAAGAAGAAACTGATATCGAGATCCCGTTATATTTTAGTTTACTTTGTTCGGTAAACTAGTCAAGTACAATTATTTTTGTACTCCATCTGTCCCATTTTAAGTGCAACCATAAGTTTCTGCGCCGAACTTTAGTCGTCCGTCTTATTTGAAATTTTTTTCGTAATTAGTATTTTTGTTGTTATGATATGATAAAACATTGATACTACTTTATGCGTGACTTATGTTTTTAAATTTTTTCAAAAAATTTTCAAATAAGATGGACGATCAAAATTGGACACAGAACTCATAGCTGCCTTTAAAATGGGACGGAGGGAGTAAGTCATAAAGCAGTGCTGATTGTATTGTGCATCTGAACTGAAAACTTAAGACACAGTACAACTCTAGTTTATCTCCCTCTCTTTGATTGCGAGAAAAGAAACGATTCTGATTTCACCTGATATAGCTAACATCAATTGTGAATGCAGATTGGAATGGCAAGTGCACTGGAAACTCTCTGTGGCCAAGCTTATGGGGCAAAACAGTACCATACTCTGGGAGTGCACACCTACAGAGCCATACTCACTCTTCTGGTGGTGTGCATTCCTCTATCACTTCTATGGGTTTTCATGGGCAAAATCCTGGTACTCATTGGTCAAGATCCTTTGATCTCGCATGGAGCTGGGAGATACATCGTCTGGCTGATTCCAGGGCTTTTCGCAAACGCGTTGATTCAGCCTATCACGAAGTTCCTTCAGTCCCAGAGCTTGATAATGCCCATGCTTGTCGCATCCGTTGCAACCCTGGTGTTCCACATCCCTCTGTGCTGGTTGATGGTGTTTAAGACCGGCTTGGGGTATACTGGAGCTGCCTTGTCGATAAGCATATCATACTGGTTGAATGTGGCCATGCTTGTGGCTTATATCTTGCTGTCAAGCTCTTGCAAGGAAACACGCACACCTCCAACAATCGAGGCCTTCAAGGGATTGGATGGGTTCTTACGTCTAGCATTGCCATCTGCGCTTATGATTTGGTAACTAATATATAATCTACTTGGGAATGCCTCGATGTTTTAAGTTTCCTTCTTGTTGTTAGCTAATGAAATTTCCTCTTTTTTCAGTCTTGAGTGGTGGTCATTTGAGCTACTTATTCTTATGTCAGGACTTTTACCCAATCCCGAGCTACAAACCTCAGTGCTTTCAATTTGGTACGAAATAGTCACCTTTGTGTAGTATAAATATGCTTATATAAACACTTTTGCCTCATTTTTTTTTACACATTTTTTTGGCAGTCTCACAAGTATAACTTTACTCTTTACCATTCCTTATGGGCTTGGAGCTGGTGGAAGGTATGAAATACTCGGAAGATGCATTATTTTCACTCCCTCAAAAAGATTTTCCGTTTAGTAACAGCTTTTGTAAATTCAATGTTTTAATGAATAGCACACGAGTAGCAAACGAACTGGGTGCTGGGAACCCTGAAGGAGCTCGTTCAGCTGTCTATGTTGTGATGTCAGTTGCAGTGACAGAGGCACTTATAGTATGTGGAACTCTGTTAGCATCACGGCGCCTTCTGGGTCGTGCATACAGCAGTGAGGAGGAAGTCATCTCTTTCGTCGCGATGATGGTTCCATTGGTTTGCATCACTGTGGTTACTGATGGTCTACAAGGAGTTATGTCAGGTTACATTTTTCTTTCATCTGAAAATGACTGTCAACACGTTCTAAAACTTATCTTTAATCATTGATCTAATTGGTATCTATAATAACTTCTGATATTTACAAATGATGTAATCGCCACTCATTTAATTTGCATACTATTGTCGAGTGATAGGCAATTGCCACCATCGCCCAATCACAAATATGCTATGATACATTTGTTAATGGCTAGGTGCATCAGTGTTTACTAATATCTGTTCTTCATCAGGTATTGCTCGAGGTTGTGGATGGCAACATTTGGGCGCGTACGTCAACCTCGGCTCATTCTATTTGCTCGGAATTCCAATGGCGATCCTTCTTGGCTTTGTGCTACATATGGGAGCAAAAGGACTTTGGATGGGCATTGTCTGTGGTTCAATATCACAGATCACCCTTCTATCTGCTATCACATTTTTCACCAACTGGCAAAAGATGGTTTGTTCTTCATCTGAGCCCATTTTCACATATAATTCATACATGAAAACAAGCAATGCAGATGAATCATTTCATGACTTGTACTGACATATCTCATGGTTCATTGCCCACTGTACGCAGGCTGAAAATGCTAGGGAGAGAGTGTTCAGTGAGAAGCCAACGGAGCCCTCCAGGTATCCTCTAGTGGAGTAGTTCTACTCCAAATTTTGCTGGGGGCAGTGGGGGTAAATCTCATCGCTCGGACGGTCGGACCTGCTCGCGAGAGTGACCATGCAGAGAAGGCATCATTAAACCACCTTTTTTTTGTGTGTGTGTGCGTGTTTCATCACACCATGAAATGAGCCAATATTTCCTGAACTGGTTCATTTTTCACGTGTAGTTTTGCCCACAGGATAGGCTGGGTTGACAGCCGAGGGTTGCATCCCACGGAAAACATTTGGCTAGGGGAAAAAAGGGTCTTTTTTGTGTATAGTAACAGAAATCTCAAGCCATTTGGTTTTCTATTCTACATTTCTACTACCTCCTTTTTATATTTAGTTAAAGTCACCGTTGATCTGCTTATCCACAGCAAACAAACGAAGGTAATAGACTACACGTTTAATTAATCTCAGAAGGTTCAATGGAACATCACAACGATCTTCTAATCAAGAAATAATGACAAATGCACCAACTCTCATACATATTTCTCTTTGTTGTACAATGCGCATAGCCATTTCTTCAGTATTTCCACTACATAAAGATTGCAGCAGAACAGTGAACTATAGTACATTAGACCCTGCAGTACTAGACAACCATACAAGTCATCGTTTCATCAGTAACCCTGTATGCTGCAATGCATTTCCATGTTCTGCTTTCAATAGTCAAGCTATCAAATGCGTCCACAGTCTACTTCTCTGCGGGCAGGCCCTTGCTAACACATCCTCCAGGCTCCCCACCGATTGCAGCCTTTCTTCCAGCTTTAGTTTCACAGCCGGAACTTGCTGCGAGTAAAAGAATGTGATGCTTAGTTTTTTCAAATGTGATCCTTCGTGCAGAGGATGTCACAATTCGATTTGGGTTTATCAAGGGTTACCTTTGATATCCAGAGAATGTAGAGGGCTGCAAGCTCAGTTTGAACACATGCCTCACCAAATTCATCGGTAGGGGTATTCAGGCAGTCTGACAGGAGGTATATCTCCTGGGCTAGGAAGAGGTCCACCAGCGATGTGCCTGCAGCACACTCTGTTTCCTCACTGCTGAGCAAGAACTTCACCCACAATTGCGAGAGGAACCTACGATGGATCCACAAAGACTACACCAACGAATCAGCACAATCAACGCAAGGGAACAACATACACAATAAATTATGGCACTAAAATAAAATGTCAGAATCATGATGGCCAAACTTCAAACCTCTCTCCCTTGGTAGCGTCTGATAAGCATTTCATTCCACGTCAGTTCCTCCTGTCAAATGCAATTACTCAAGCACCAGAGAAATCAATGTTTGTGAAATAAAACAAAATGCACAGGCGAGTTTCTCCTTTGTAACAGATACACAATGAAAAACCGAGGGCAAGATGGCACAAGGGAAACCTTAGCGAATAAAGCAAGTAGCTTGTAATGAAATACAACTTACCTTCCACAGTAAATGAACTGACTTCCTATCAAGGGAATCTTCTGTGTCCTCTACATGGCAACTGTCTAGTAATGCAAGCAGTAGGGACTGCAAACAATCAATAAAATGACATGTTTGAGACGGCTCAAAAGATATGCCACAGGTAGATACTAGACAATATGCAAATGTTGAGTGGGATACAAGTTTGCTTTTGAAGTAGTAGTTAGTACTAGCAACGCAAATAAGGGCAGGGACTAACCCGTTGGTAGTGAAAACAGCAGTTGTCAGCGACATGTAACTCGTTCCATTTTGTTGATTTCTTTAACTCATTCAGAACCTTTAACATAAATTAGATGCTGATGAGGATAAGCATGAACTAGTAACTGACAGGCAGAAATTCTGTAGGGTTTTGCAATATAACAGAAGGCATGACCAAAAATACAGCTACCATGGTAGTGCCCAGAAGTTTGCATATAAGATTAAAAAAAGCAGACAATAAGTTTTAAGCAGCTTGATTTTCCTTTACCCACACCTGTTTTCTTGTCATGTAGGGAATAAGCCAGCAGCGATGCCTCCACGCACGGTAGTTCATCTTTGATTTCTGCATATAAAGGATCAAACTATCTTGTTGTACACTGTTTGTCACTACAAGCGTGAAGTGTCGAAGTTGATAAGTTCAGATAATTATCTGCTGCGAAAATGAAGGTTCAGAAAAGTAGATGGGAAAGTTTCTATTAACATCCCAAACAAGAAAATATTTATGAGTATGACCTCTGCTATCTCTTTCACCAGTACAGATTCCCTCTCTATAAGCTCCGACACATCCTGGTTGTGTTCTGAAACCTTCTTGATCACCCATCTCCTGTAGTAGGCAATCAATTTAAAGTTTAAACTGTAAGTTATGTGGGCATGGACAAAATCAACATAATATTTCAGTGCTGCACAAACAAAATCTAGCTCCAACCAGTTCTTTTACAGCGGTCCTTGGGAGGTATTGAAAGGTAGATGATCCCCTAGTAAATAATCATGGTGCATATATCTCACAATTAAACCAGACCAGATATATAACAATACCTCCCAAGTACCATAAAAACTAATAACCATTTGTACGACTGCTGAATGTCATTCAATCTGCAGTAGAAGAGCGATGGGTATTCTAAAATAAGGGAAAAGTTTTCTTATTCTACCGGTTGGTCATAGGCATCCATTTTTTTTCCTAAACGAATCCTTAAATTACTTAAGAGGTGACCTGAAAGAGTTGCCCAAACTCTATAATTTGGCAATCTGACATATGAAAAGATAAGCTGTACCTATGGCTCCAGGTGCTTTCGTTTTTTGGTGAGTATGAAAGGATCAAGGCACACAATTGCAGCTCATCCTTGAGTTTAGTGAAATCATAATTCACTGATAGTACCATCTTCCTGCCGAAAGAAAAGAAGCATAAAACAACCATGTGGAATCCCTTCCAGCCAGGGATGGGCCTTATTTTCAACTCAATCAAAGTCACAGCCTTCTAGCTATGAAAGATGCGATCCTTTAGTGATACTGTGATAAGTTGACAGCATTATCTCGAGTTCCATGCAGTGAGCATGTCAGGGCAAAGAATGAGCAATGCCTTGCTGTGCCTCATCAGATCAATTTCCATGAGTGGACCATCCTTGGTTGCTGCTGAATTGGAGTATGCACGCCGTGCAGCACGGTAGAGCTTAGGTAGGATTTCCATGGATATGGCAAGCTTGTGGTCTTTGCACCAGAGGTATCTCCGAGGACATTCAGGTGCTTCAGATGTCCAACAATCAGTTTGGCTGTGTTCTAGCGACTGGAACTGTGTTGGGTGCAAGAAACCCACTTCATCTCTGCATGAATGTTCATCAGGGAGAGTTAAAAACATCCAAATTAGGCAGGAAATGAGATTTCAAAGAATATGTGTTGCAAAATGCAAGAAATGAGGACGAGTGCAGCGAAAAAATTGAAATGAACCAAATGTGGTTACATGAGGGGGTCTTGATGGAGGATTTCCTCGAAGTGGTGGAGGATACCCTCCCCGAGCTGCGCCACTTCCTCTTGATCGGCAACCAAAGCTGTCACTGCTTCTTGTTCCATTGCCCCACCTCACTCTTCTCTGTTGCGAAATCTGTGCTGGTGGGGGTATCTGCGTCGTACCAGATCCACCCCGGCCAGTGGCGGATACACCTAGGATCTTTACCTTGTGTGCTGACACAAGCTTCAAGTGCCAAATCAACATCTTCATGCCCACAAATACAATGAACGTTCTTAATTAATCAAAACTACAGCACAAATAGTTCGAATCAAGTTTTACATAGCACAAACGATGAAATCCAATGGCATCTATCAGCGCAGGCGGCGGAGGCGGAGGGTGTGCTCACCAGGATGCGGCGGAAGCAGCAGGACGAACGACGACACCCCTGCTCGCTAGGGGGATGGATGGAGATCGGCGCAGGCGGCGGCGGCGGCGGCGGCGGCGGCGGAGGATGTGCTCGGCTGAAGCAGCAGGACAAACAACGACACCCCTCCTCGCTCGTGGGAGGGATGGGGATCGGCCAGGCGGCGGCGGCGGCGGGCGAACTCACGAGGAGGGTCAGGAACTCAGGAGGATCCCCTTGGTTGAGACGATGGTTTTTTTTCTTTTCTTTTTTTTAAGTCCGATTTACCCTCTCAAAAGTATGAATTACGCCCCTCAACTTGGACTGCAACAAATTACCTCTTCTATTATTTGATCCGGGAATAAGTTCATCCAAGGTCCCTTAACTTGTCAACGAATCCGGTTTTCGTCCCTCAACCTAAAAACCAGATACAATGGGTCCCTATCAAAATAGGTACAGATTAGGTCCTTCGGCGGTTTTGATGGCGGTTTTGGCTGACGTGGCGCCTACGTGGCTAATATGACTTGGTCTTCATCTAACGTGGCATTGACGTGGCGCTTACGGGGCAATTCGATCTAGAAAAATAATAAACTTCATGGGACCCACATGTCAGTTTCACACATAATTTAATAAAGAAATGGTGGGCCCCACGTGGGCCCCACATGTCATTCTCAGCCTCCTTCTGCCTCTTTCCCCACCTCCCCTGTCTTCATCTGTCTCCCTTCTCTCTCCAGGCGCCGGGAAGGTCCGGCAGCTGGCGCTACGACGGCGGCGGTCGGCGGCGGGAGCGCTGGGCGGGCAGATGAACAGGGCGGCGGCGGGTAGAGCGGAGCGTGGCGGACGGAGCGGCGGCGCGCAGCCGACGAGGCAGAGTGGTGCAGCGGTGGGCGGACGCGCGGACAGAGTGGCGGCGCCCGAAGCCGGCGGGGCGGCGGAGCCAAGCGGAGGGCGCCAGCCTCGTCATCGTCGTCTTCCAGCGCGCCACCGCCCTCCACGCACGATTCATTGAATTTAACGAAATTTCGTGAATTTTATCATCTCTTGCCCTCTCCCCGCCGGCTTCGCACCGCTGCGCGCCGGCGTCCTCCTGCCGCACCTCCTCCTCCTCCTCGTCGTCGTCAGTTTGGGCATCATCGTCGTCGTCAGCTTGGTCAGGAGCAGCTTCGGATTTGGCAGCGACTACAGAAGCCGGCGCAGGCGGCTCTTGCACCGCACGCTCCAACCCTAAAACGAATATAACCCAGAGAAAAACTACACAAGCACACAATGGATCGGGGCTGGCTAATGGGAGCGATCGATCCCCATCCACCCCTATGCACTCCTCTCTCCCCCCTTCCTCCTCCCCTTTTTCTCTTCCTATCACACCATAAATTTAAAAAAAATAAAAAAACAAAGTTAGAAAAATTTATGTATAAAAATACTATATATAAAAAATATTTAAATTCAAATTCAAATTTAAAACGGGTATACAAACTTTATACTTATAAACTTTGGGTCTATAAACTAATATTTGAATTTAAATTCAAATTTGAATCGGGTATGCAAACTTTTGACTTATAAGTTTTGGGTCTATAAACTTTAGGTGTATAAACTTTAGATGTATAGAAATACTATATATAAAAAATATTTGAATTCAAATTTAAATTTGAATCGGATATATTTCAAATTCAATTTGAATCGGGTATGTAAACTTTTGACTTATAAACTTTGGGTCTATAAATTTTAGGTGTATAGAAATACTATATATAAAAATTATTTGAATTGAAATTCAAATTTGAATCAGATATATAAACTTTTGACTTATAAACTTTGGGTTTATAAACTTTAGGTGTATAAACTTTAGATGTATAGAAATACTATATATAAAAAAATATTTGAATTCAAATTTAAATTTGAATTGGATATATAAGTTTTTGATTTATAAACTTTGGGTCTAAATTTTAGATGTGTAAACTTGAGATGTATAAATTTACTAAAATAGAAAAGTAATACGGCGCCAAAAAAAATCAGGTGGAGAGAGAGGGGGATCAGAATCTAATCACTAGGGGCGATCAATCGCCCCTTAGCAATCTCGCAATGGATCGATCGATACAGGCTCACGACGACGATCCGTGGCGCAAATTGCTCAGATCAGGAGCAGAAGTAATTGATCCGCCGCAGGATTACAGGATCAGAAGTAGAAGTAATTGATCAGCACACGATCGATCTATACAGGGTCAGGATTACTACCAGCAGATGAACTTATTCCTAATAACACTAAATAAAGTCAAAAGAGAAGCCCACCACCGGTTGGCTCCGCTGCCCAGCCGGCTTCGGCCTTCGGGCGCCGCCGCTCCGCCCGCGCGTCCGCCCGCCGCTGCCCCACTCTACCCCATCGGCTTCGCGCCGCCGTCCGCCCGCTGCCGCCCCACTCCGCCCACTACCCGCCCTGTCGGCATTGCCGGTCTCCACCGCTGACTCCCGCATGTCCGAGGAGAGGGGAGAGGAGGAGGGGGGCCCACGTGGGCCCCATCATTTCTTTATTAATTTATGTGTGAAACTGACATGTGGGTCCCGCGAAGTTTATTATTTTTCCGGATCAAATTGCCACGTGAGCGCCACGTCAATGCCACATTAGATGAAGATCAAGTCAAATTAGCCACGTAGGCGCCACGTCAGCCAAAACCGCCCTTAAAACCGCTGAGGGACCTCATCTGCACTGGTTTTGATAGTTGAGGGGCCCGTTGTATCTGATTTTTCAGTTGAAGGATGAAAATCAGATTCATTGACAAGTTAAGGGACCTCAGATGAACTTATTCCTTTAATCCGAACACATTGCCTCTTCCTTCTGTTTTTGGGTGGTTTCGGCCCACTTGTCTCACTTGGCACTAAAACATGACGGATGATGTCGGGAGAGGTTCGTAGAGCTATTTGTTATTGAGCATTAGTCTCCCGTTGAATCACAGGAATAAAAAATATATATGAAAGAGTATGGAAAATATAAGATTTTGACAAGAATGTAAGTGTGAAACAGAGGATTGCAAAATACAAGAAAAATGTAGGAATGACTATTTGAATGGGCCGCAGGAAAAAGACGGAAATTTGAGGAGAGATAAAAACAAATGATTTTCATGAGGTTCTACCTCATGCTAAATTTTCTCCAAAACTTGTATGAAAAGAGTATAGGAATTTCATAGGATTACGTAGGATTCATTCCTTTGATTCAAAGGGTTATGTAGGAAAAACTTCTATAGAAATGAAATCATTTAAATTCCTATGAAATTCCTTTGAATGAAAGGGGCCTTATTGTGTTTCCTCATCTCTTCATTGTCTTCCTCCACCTTTGTTGTTTTTCTCATCTCTCCATGGCTGCCTTGATGGCAAGGTGAGGCAATACGAATAGCGAAGCTCGAAGCTAGCACAGCAGCGACAAAATGTTGGAGGTTAAAATGCCCCAGTGAGGGTGGACGAGTAGGGCATGCAATTGCCGTTAAGTTTTATGTCAAAACTTTCTTCCATTGCCACTACCGTCAATAAATAGTAATGCTTGTATTTTGAAGTAATTTTTTGTACTCTCAATCTTCGGTAAACAAACGAGTAATGATTTTACTTTGAAATAGAGGAAGTACATTTTATTGATTTCTTTCATGTCGTATGCATATTAATGAGGAGAATATAAAGTATAACAAGGTTATTTGAGACCGTGAACTTATCATGTTGATTAAACCACCACGAGCAGGGATATGTGGGTCACACCATAAATGAAAAATAGGTGTGTAGCTCCAGCACACCCCAAATCATTTTGAACCATATACCATCAACATATATCTGCGCACGTCGATAAGCATATTAGTTGGTAATTATTTTAGTAAACAAGACAAGCTTTCCATATTAATTTAGGACGGAAAAATGGCTAAGAATTAAAACTTGAAATAACGCAGTGCCAAAGTCTTTTGAGACCGTAGACATGGTCTCAATGCAAGAGCTGCATGCTTTGGGGATGTTGTGATGTCGAAGTTCAAAGACTTTTTACAAGATGTAACCTTCTAATTTCAATTTTTCTTTTCTTTTTATTTTTGAGAAAGAGAGGTAGTCCTCTCCCGTTTCCATTAAAGAAACGAAACCTTATAGATAGTTCAGGAGAAAAATATAAAACAGGCTACATGATGAGAATATCTGGGATGCCACCACAAGATGCCATCTCCAAGCCGAGCGAAGTGAAACTAGAGCAATGATCCAGCTAGCCAAGCTAAAACGACATCCATATCACCCCCAAGTAAAGCATATAGGTTTAGAAACCATTCAGATGCACAGCAAAACAAAAAGAAAACTCATTTCCCAGCTATTCTTTAGAAAGTCCATGGGATAAATTGGAGCAAGTCTATTTGCTTGTCCCTTTTTCTCTTGGAAATTTGCATATCAACGGTAAGATTACATATAAGGCATAAAATTAGTTGACTATCGGTTGCATGCTTACATGCATATGGCTAGTGGCGAGCGCAATGCAATATCAAAATTTAGGGGTGCTAATAAAAAGCAGGTAGGAAATCAGAGTACTCATAAAAAATAACATAAAAGTATCAACTAAAAATAAATGGCTTGTGTATGTTTTCTCATAGCTCTGTACTTGATGTATGTACTATAGAATTAGCACATGCTATTGTACTGTTTATTCATGTTCTCTTCTCAAGGTCAAATTTGCTGTTTCTTAAAAAAAAGGGGGGGGGGGTCAAATTTGTTACCGAACTTTCTTTCCCACCCTTTGATGTTTGTTATTCACACTTGAGCACTATTAAATATGATCTGTCTATATTTCTTCTCATTTTCAGGTTTTCTACAATACTGCTCAATACTATTTAGGATTCTTGTATTGTATTGATTGGCCTTATTCTAATTATTTTAGCATTTCAATACATAAACAGTTGACAATGAGGTATGTATACCGAATTAGAAGTTTTTATCTATGTCAAGGTTCTCTTAGTAATTGTATGATGTCCATAATGTTTCTTTCAAACTATAGGATCCTGTCCTGTCCCCCCCCCCCCCCCCCCCCCCAACACACTCACGCAAAGAGATAAAAATAGAATGCGGTTATTCTTAGGTAGGAACTACACTTTTTTATTGCTTTGAAAGTTTGAAGTTTGACATTTCATTTTACGTTTCTTATTCTTTGACATTTCATTTTACGTTTCTTATTTTTCTGTAGAGGGATTGAACTTTATTTTTCCAAGTCTTTGAAATCACTTCTTGCAGAATTAAGCCTTTCATGTTCATACATTCTTTCACTCTATTAGCTCAAAAGATATTTTGTTGCGATGGTTCGTACAAAATGTTAAGAGTTATTGCACCTGCTTCACCTTTTGTAGTATCACATATATTGTATATATACGTGTGCCAAGCAAATTATGTGTGTTAACCGATATTTCTGTGATATATGCTCTTTTTTTGGTTATATACTATTGATTAGGGATTCTTATGTATGCTTTATATACCAGGTTGTTAACGCCAAAATTTGGTAAGATTTTCTAGTGGATTCGGTTAAGGAAAGAGCACAATCAGCCGATGGAAAGATTATCCAGAAGTGTCTGAGTTCAAGGAGTCATAAATACCATGGTGTGGCAGATTAATTCTATCTATTAATTAGGTAGAGTTTAGTAATTTTCCCTTATCTTTAGAAAGTTTTGTCTAGTGTCCGATTAGGACTTGTATGCTTCCTTTTGTCTTTAGGAAACATGTGTCGTGTCCGATATGAACTAGTATATACCCATGGATATTTCTTTGTAATCTGTCTCTCGATCAATACAACTTCGGCGCATATCATTGGACATCTACTTCATCATATTATCATCGGTCGATTGGATTGATTGTTCAAGTTCTTCTATTGACTTTATATCATTATTTATCTAAGCGTTAGAATTTACATCGGACATATAGTTGATTATTCAAGACTATATCAACATCGGTTTATTGGCTGATCGGTTCTTTGATCATCAATTTATCTATCTTGTCAGTTGCAGAATCAAACTGACTGGCACGCCCAAACCTGATATTTTAGGACCTGCACTAGAGCTAAGCAAATTTCCCAGGACTTCAAGTGTCACGAAGAAATTTCACGTCAACACATGGCCCATGTATAGATGGATGTCTGTTCCTCCTTTTTGTTGCAAGCTTTCTATGCATTATATTCTTATTAGACACTCTCCAGGCCCATTCGTGAATGATTCTATGTAAATGTAAGCTTCTCTATTGCCTTTATGCATACATGAAGATTATTCCGTATAAGCCTTTTCAAGTCTTACTTCAATACCTCAGTTATCTTCTATAGTTAGGTATAATTATGATCAATAATTATTTTGATACATCAGTTATCTTCTATAGTTAGGTATAATTATGATCAATAATTATTTCTAAAGTCTATGAATGTTATCGTTCATTCAAATATATGATCCAAATGACTACAATTATTCTAAACCACAACAGAAATAATGATGTGGATGTTTTTTATTTTACCAATTTTCGTTGTTCGTGTGCTGGAACACATCAATTTGGCAACACACGAACACCTGTAAAAAAGAAAAGAGAATCTACTATATACCACTGAGTTTGTCTCAATTCAACGATTTGCTACTGACAGTGTCTCTTTCTGCAATATATCGATGAGCCATTGAGGAGAGTACAAAGTTCAAGAAGATTATTTGAGCCAGTGAACATATCTTATTGATCATGACGGTGAGCAGGGTAGTGGATATGTGTCCCACGCCACAAAAGAACTAGTGTGCCGCTTGAAGGAGCAACTCCAGCAACCCCAAAACACCTCAAACCACATATCCACCAAGACATATTTTTAAGTTTGATAAGCGTATCAGTCATGGTAACTAATTATTTTAGAAAGAATAACATTGAACAAACTCTCTAGATTAACTTGAATAAAACCACGAAAATATGGGAACAAACTCTCCAACAAACATTAACATGTAGATAGAGGCTTGACATAAGACGTCGTGATATAAATGATAAACATTAACCCGATGACGAGGATCATCGAGGTATGCTCGCCACGTCACCCTCTTGATCTCCATGGTTTTGGGTTGCTCGTCATCGCCAATTTGAACCATCACACTTATTTTCTCTAATCTCTATTTTGTCATATATAAGTCAACCTAAGCGCATATCACCTATGCACGAAGTGGAGGGGAACCTATAGAAATAAACATCACTATTTGAATAAAATGATCAAACATTTCAAATATTAGGATGAGATAGCCAATTTACCATTCATTTTGGTTAATTACAACACTTTGAGTTAACAAATATCACTTGAAAGAAAATAGATAACAGGATGACCGCTAGCATAGATCCAACTAGGAACCGTGTGCACTCAACCACGCTAATGCAAAGATCATGCTGTCTAGCAAGCAGGGCAGTGCTCAAGGCTGCAATTAGCCCTGCCTCACGTGCAACACATGAACACATGCATGAACATAGATATAACTTAAGAGTAAATTGCATTGGCGGTACAAAAACTTGTTAGGTGGGTGCAATTTAGTACATAAACTTGTAAAATGCTTGTTTCAGTACACGAACTTGTCTAGCTAGTTCGTGCGAACGATGACCAAAATAATTTAGCAATGTTAATTTTACGGACCTGATGTTGATTAGGATATGATGTGTGTATGTGTAGTGAGTATGCATAAGAAATGCAATATCTATAAATTTAGTCTCTACTTTATCCTTCATCATGGAAACAATGAATTTCATATATTTATAACCCTTATATCATTGGTCAAATTTTTAATCTTTCTCTACTATCACTATATCATATTCTATTTTTTATTAAGAGGTGTATGTCTAATAGCAATCTTCTCAAATATATGTTTACATAGTATCCTAATCTGCTTCTAAATCAATAAGATTAGCCATGTAGTGTCCTTTTCACCTTCCTTCACATGTACCAAACAAGTTCATGCACCAAAACGAGCGTTTTGCAAGTTAGTGCACTAAATTGCACCCACCTAATAGGGGCGTTTGATGGGGAAGTGAGTTATAAGACCACATTTGCATGGCCAACATTGAGGCCCATATAAACAAAGCATTGAATAACTCTATCCATTTCCAAAATATAGGGGGTGTTTGGTTCATGGCCACACTTTGCCACACCATACTTGTGGCTGCCACAGTTTGTTAGGCATGTGCTTGGTTCATTGCCACAGTTGTGGCTTGCCACACTTCTTTAATAGCATGTCCCACATGTTATAGACTCAATTTTTTTTGCCAATTTTTTTGTGGCTAGCAATTTGTCCACCACACTTTTGTGGCCGCCACAACTCACCTAGTGTTAGTTGTGGCAAAGTGTGGCCGGCAACCAAACACACCCATAGTCAGTTTTATAAATAATTTCCATGACACAATTCCAAAGCCAAGTACCCTCATCCACTATTGTTTAAAAATGTATTTGCTAGACATGATGAGGAAAGTAGTAAAATGTTAGTAGTGCTTTACTACTCCATTTATTGCCCAGGCTTATTTTGGTCCATCATTGATTGGGGAGGGATATAAGGAAAAGACATTGAAGGAATTTTATTTTATTCTCAATTTTTGTTAAACAAACAGTAATACTTATGCTTTGAAACTGAGGGAGTAGAATTTATTGATTATTGTCATGCTATATGCACATTAATCAAGAGAGTATAAAGTACAAGGAGATTATTTGAGCCAGTGAACATATCATGTTGATCATAACCAGCATGATAAGCTGTGTAGTGGATATGTGTCTCACACCGCAAAAGAACTAGTGTGCTGATTGGAGGAGTAACTCCAGTAACCCCAAAGCACCTCAAACCACTGCAAAAGAACTAGTGTGCTAATTGGAGCAGTGACTCCAGTAACCCCAAAGCACCTCAAACCAGATATCCACCAAGATATCTCTGTAAGAGCAACTCCAGCAACCCCCAAAGCACCTCAAACCAGATATCCACCGAGATATCTCCGTAAGAGCAACTCCAGCAACCCCAAAGCACCTCAAACCACATATCCACCAAGACATATCTCCGTAAGGTCGGTAAGCATATAGGTCATGGTAACTAATTATTTTAGGAAACAAAAACACTGAACAACAAGCTCTCCAGATTAACTTGAAACAAAACCACGAAAAAGTGGGAACAAACTTTCCAATAGAAACTAACTTGTAGGACACTTTCCAACAAACACTAACTTGTAGGACATAGGCTTGACATAAGACGTCGGGATATAAATCATATCTCCGTAAAGTCGGTAAGCATATCAGTCATGGTAACTAATTATTTTAGTAAACAACAACAATGAACTCTCTAGATTCACTTAGAACAAAACCAAAAAAAATGAGAACAAACTCTCCAACGGACATAGGCTTGACATAAGACGCCGGGTTATAAATGATTAACATTACCCGATGACGAGGATCATCGAGCACATCCTCGCCACGTGAACGGCAATCTTCACCCTCTTGATTTCCATGGTTTTGGGTTGCTCGTCGTCGCCAATTTGAACCATCAAATCTTATTTTCTCTAATCTCGCCATATATAAGTCAGCCTAAACACCTACCACCTACGCACTAGACAAGCACAACGCGACCAACCGTGGCTAGTAGCGCCTTCTTGCCCTCTCCGCACCATCACTGCAATGATGCAATGGACCATCGCTACAAATGATGCAACGGAGCGAAGCCCACAAGGGACAATGAGGGCACATGCCCCCTACGCTCCGCTCATAGAACAAAGGGTACCTTATAGAGAACAAAGGGTACCTTATAGAAATAGTTCATCTCCATGGTTGTGGGTTCATCTCCATGGTAGGTTAGCGGATATGTATCTCACGCCACAAAAGAACTGGTGTGATGATTGGAGGAGTAACTCCAGCAATCCCAAAGCACCTCAAACCATATATCCACACAAAAGAACCGGTGTGCTGATTAAAGGAGTAACTCCAGCAACCCCAAAGCACCTCAAACCACATATCTATCAAAAACCACATATCCACCTAGACATCTCCATAAGAGCAACTCCAGCAACCCCAAAGCACCTCAAACCACATATCTACCAAGACATCTCCGTAAGGTCGGTAAACATATCAGTCATGGTAACTATTTTAGTAAACAACAACACTGAACAACAAACTCTCCAATGAAGAAAAAGTGGGAACAAACTCTCCAACGGACACTAACTTGTAGGGCATAGGCTTTAGTAAACAACAACATTAAACAACAAACTCTCTAAATTAACTTGCAACAAAACCACAATACAAACAGAAGCGCATGCATGCACAAGTAATTAGGAAGAGAAGCTAACACAATACAAACAGAAGCGCATACATGCATAAGTAATTAGGAAGATAAGCAAAGCTAGATTGTGAGAAAAGTATTGATTAAGATGAGATTGATTTACCTCCCCTGGTAGTATCGGTAGCAAAAGTAATGGGACTGATAACCAGAAGTAAAACAAAAACACCTGCTATCTTGAAGCTCATCTTGGTCGATCTACTCCTTTTCTCTCTCTCTCTCTCTCTCTCTCTCTCTCTCTCTCTCTCTCTCTCTCTCTCTCTCTCTCTCACAAAAGCTGTTCACAGTGAGATGCGATCTCCGTAAGGTCGGTAAGCATATCAGTCGTGGTAACTAAATAATTTTAGTAAACAATAACAATGAAACAAACTCTCTAGATTAACTTAGAACAAAACCACGAAAGAGTGGGAACAAACTCTCCAACGGACACTAACTTGTAGGACATAGGCTTTAGTAAACAACAACACTAAACAACAAACTCTCTAAATTAACTTGCAACAAAACCACAAAAAAATGGGAACAAACTCTCCAACAGGCACTAACTTGTAGGACATAGGCTTGACATAAACGTCGGGATATAAATGATAAACATTACCCCGATGACGAGGATCATCGAGCACATACTCGCCACGTGAACGACAATCTTCACCCTCTTGATTTCATGGTTTTGGGTTGCTCGTCGTCGCCAATTTGAACCATCAAATCTCATTTTCTCTAATCTCGCCATATATAAGTCAACCTAAGCGCCTACAACCAACGCACTAGACAAGCACGGCGCGACCAACCGCGGCTAGTAGCATCCTCTATCTTGCCCTCTCCGCACCATCCTTGCAATGATGTAGTTAATTCATGCATCGACAAGTTAATTCTAAATTCTGCTTTGTAGTACTTGTTATGCAGGCCTTCTGTTTTCTGTGTTGATAAATGCCATTCAGACCGATGCGACCAAGGCAAGACATAATTAAAATTTTGATCATATAGAAAACTTAATATAGTTCCATGTTTGATTTATGCATGAGTTAATCATATTATACTTTTCTAGTAATTTATTTACCATATTATACCATACTCTTTTAGCATCCCATGGGTAGATTTATAATTCAAAATAGCATTGTGGTGATCTAGAATAATATTTATGGCTTTCAAGCATTGTCACATGACATTATAAAAAGATGCATTGAACATCATTTTATGTGGTTTATTTTTCAAACATCTTTACAAACTTAGGAATCCGGTTAAAATGGGCATTTCCGACTTGAAGGTTATGAATGTTGAAGTTTATGAATATTGAAGGTTGTGAATGTTGAAATTATGGTTATGGAATGTTTGGATATTTGAGATAGTTTTGGTGGTTTAACTGGATTATAAATTACCCTCTTATACCATGGAAAATGACATAGTTTGTGCCCATCCACATGACCAAGCAATTGGACTTAGCCTAGTACATTGTCCCACTATCTGAAAGACTGTTGGTCAGCTCATTAGAAGCGATTTTGGGGTGAACATGTGTATGGAGGTAGGGGCATGTTTTACAGCAGTGGGCCTCATGAAAGTATGATGATAAAACTAATCTTGCCTAAGCCTGGCAAGAGTTCGACTACTATGATGAGCCCAGACCCCACTGTGCAGTAACTAGTAGTAAGTGGGACTCTCAAACGGCTATGGTGTTTTCAGCCTTGCAAAATGTTCACATCGTATGGGTAAAGCTGGGTAGACACTGCAGAGTCGTACCGTATTCGAATACACCGTGCTCTCGATCATGGAGATATGTCATATGGGTGATTCCTCTACTTTTGGTATAAGTAGATTTAAAGTTAAAATTTTGAGAATAAAGATGATATATGATTTTATTGATGCTTTACTTTTTCATTAGTTTATACATAAAATGATAAGCATGTTATATGACTTCTACATCATCGAAATAGTTTTACTCATATCTCTTTGCATTTAATTATTTATAATATGTCTTGCTAAGTACATAAGTACTCACTATTGCATAATTTGACATATAGAAGAATCGTGTTTTGAAGAAGCCCCAGAAGGTAGCGAGGTCTACAACAGCGACGAGTTTTTCTAGGCTTGCTCTACACTTAGCTTTTGCCTGTGGAGTTTAGTAGTTTGGATTTTCCTTGAATTTCAAATAAGGATATTTTAGTTTGGGTCTTTTTACTTTTAAGAGTTGTAATAGCTAGTCTTATGTAAAACAAATTTGAAATAATCGAAAGCTGTTCTGTATATCAATATGTGCGTGATGAAAATCGTAGACGATCACGAGTGGATATTTGGGGCACCGAGCCTATATTGGGTGTCCCCACAAATGGTTTCCTTTTTTCTGCAACAGAACGGAGAGAATTAACCTTCCACATCCGTAGTTGATGAGAATCTAGCTAGGATCGTAGGAACTGCCTGTTTCCACTCGGGGGCTATGTCTGTCCACACTTCCTTAGGCACGCAAGCTAGGTTTCTTCCTGGTATTCCTGTCTTGTAATATCCAGAAATCAGGATTCCAGCGCGTACTGCACAACCCAGGTAAAACCATGTGTTTTCTTCGTGGCGAATCCTCCATCCATAAACACAATTTCTTCAGCCCAGCCATATATATTTGTTTCCCTTCACAGCCACATGAAGATAGCGATCAAGCATTAATCTCTAGCCAACTTGAAGTTGGCAGACCAGGATACATGCATGGTACTTCATCCACTCAGGACGGTACGATATATGTTGATAAACTATCATACATCCTGTTGTCGATGTCCATTTCATTAACGCAACGGAACGCCATATCTGCCATTCCATCACCCTCAACATCTATGAGTTCAGGAGTAAAAAGAGCCCCAAGAGCTCAAAACCGTTCAGTGCCCACTTTGATTATATTATGATGAGGTTGTTAGGTCCCGATCTTCCGATAGGTATTGATAACTATCGATTTGGCGGAAACTTGACTCACTCTTGAGCCTCGCAATCGCAGCACCACGTCTCCTCTGGTTATCAACCATGTCGAAACCATTGACCTCGCCGAGAAGGCTAATCCCTACATGCGAATCGAAGAACACAAATGCATATGAATGATTAAGCACTCAAATTTGGGGTTCCACAAACCAATCTAGCGGCGAAACTGTTTCTTGACAGATTAATCTAAGCAAAACCTGACTCTAAATGATGACGGCTACTCAATAAATATGATTAGGAACGTCCTAGGGTTGCCCTAGGACGCACACCCCCTTGGGCTAAGCCCACGACACAATTACAAGGCCCAAAACCCAAACCAGATTTGGTCTGGATGAGGTACGTAGCTTGTTTTTGCAGACTCCCAACAGCTTGGTTGGAATTTTGACGTGGGACCAAAACCATCTGAAACTACACTCCATAAGCTTTCCAACAAGTACTCATGAGCTCCAAATTCCTTCTAGATCAGCTGCTAGGTCCGTTTGAAGTTCATGCTATCAGGAGGCCCGAATCCGAATCCAAAACGTGTAGAACTTTATATCTTGTCTTCTATGGACCAAAAGTGACGTGGTGAGATGGAAGTGGACCTGGAGAAGGTCTTGGTTTGGTCCCCAATCAACTTCTTTAATCATCCATGCATTCCTTACACACGGTCTCTTTTCTTCCACCCAAGCAAGTACCTCTGCAAACGAAAACACACAACACTCATTGTGTAGCGACGTTTGTTCAAATATATAACAAGTAAATCTAATATAGAACATATGCACCTTTGGTTGATTAATGCATAAGGTAGTCATGGTTATATCCGAGCTAGTTGTGTCCTCATCATATTACCCTTCCATCTGGAACTGGAAGAGTGTGCTTTTGATAAGGATAGTGTTTTCAAGTTCTAGCTCGTATTCATTCATGCTTGTAATCATAGCTTAAATAGCATATATAGCTTCAATTTAATTGTTTCCCGGACTATCTCAAAGTCGGCAGATCGATTCATTCCTTTCGTAATATGTGGATAAGAGAATCCATCAAACTAGTACCAGCACCACATAAGTGATACCATCATCACTAGAGTGTATGAGAAGTTGAGAACTCCCGTGAGCAAACTGCAAGCCTCGAGTATATAGTGAAAGAACAGCTTGAACCTACCCCAGCTACCTAGCAAGCTAAAAGTTTTTATGTCTCAAACATTGTCTCAAAACATTTCTTTTTTCACAGGATTGAGTGGTGGATCTGTCAGTAGAACTTACACTTCAATGAATCAAATTTCAGCTCACTAGCTACTGTAAATGAATGATCCCACCAGATGTAGGAATTTCTACCGGCCGGATGAGCTAATGAACAGACACATGGGAACAGATAGATGTAGGTAACGAACACATGGGATTCAATGTTGATGAACTACAAATTCCCTAAAAGTTGATGAACTATAGCTCTCCCAACGACACATGGGAACGACAGCTCTCCTCATTGATGAACTAATAATAATATTATTATTTTGTGTATTTGCTTAATTACCTTAAATGTTGGATCGATCCACGAGCTAGGAGAGATGTCGCCGGGGAGAGGGTCACTGCCTCGCCGGGGGTCGATCGGTGGGAGTCGGAGGGGTAAGGATCGAGGACTCGACTCAGCACCAATGAACACCGGCCGGAGTCGGAGCTAGCGACGGGGCGAGGAGGAGGAGGACGTACGACTGAGAGGAGCACCCCATGGAGCTGCGGCATGGAAAGATGATGGAGGCGGTGCACCCATGGAACGATGGTGAGGAGAGCAAGTTCCCATGCAGCAAATGAAGTCTGACTTATGACTGCTTCGAGGGGGATTCAGTGTTTGGGAAGCTTCACAAGTATTTTTCATTCAATTATTGTAGATGATGGCATGCACATTACATTAGCTTATGTAGGTAGTAGGGTGGATCCAACATGTGTGCGGGGAGGGGGACTTAAGTCCCCCTACCTCATTGGAACACCATTAAGAGAAGAGGAGAAAGAGTAGGGGGCTGGAGGAAGAAGAAGGGAATAAGCTCCCCTTCCATTCTTTTCCTAGATCCGCCCTAGGTAGTGTTGTTGAATTTAGTTGCAGCATGTATAGCTGGGAGCATATCAACATGTTCTTTGTAACAATACTAGCTACAGTTTTTTTATTCTTTCTCCAAAGCCTAATAATAGTTCTTTTTATTTATGGGAAATACATTCAGTGCAGCTAACAAACATTTTTTTCCAACAAAAATAAAATAGTAGGCAATGAACGATTTGGTACAGACAATATCATGGTCAGAGAGACAGAGAGCCAATAATAGAATGTGAGCAATTAGGGTTAAAAAGATTGGTGACAATTGATGAGTTACATTTCTAGCCTTACTTCTAAATTCAGTTTTTTTTCCGTGAAGTAATTCAAGAAGCATTGACATGCCATTTAGGCCATCTGCACTTCTTATCAGTGCCCAACGGTGTTTCTAGGCAAAAAAAACATTTATCTATTTGGCACTTTTTGTTGTTATAGGTAGTGTTTGTGGAAATTACTTCATATTAAAACTATTTAAGGTAGATTCATAAAGATGAAGATAATAGAGCCAACATTGAGTGTGAGTTGCAGAATGCATAAAAACCAGAGTGGCATGAGCATGGTCTTGCTGTATTGATCATGGCGGTGATGCAGCTCTTCATTTTATTTTTGTTTATTTACCTTAGTCCTAATCAATAAATCATGTTTGATTGCCCCTATAATGGAATGCACTATGTTTCTACATTTTGGTGAATTGCTGAAATCCTCCCTTATGGGCATTGATTTTGTCTTCAAGGTTTATGCATGATCAGTTTGAACTTATCTATACATAGAAAAAAAACAACAAGCTCAAAAAGGATTGTATGACTGAGGTGCATATGGTGTGCTCTTGAACATAAATTAAAAATAGAATTATTTCTGATAGAGCAAGCTAATGGGATATATTGATGGTTTTTATCATGTTTTATCCGGTTGATCGGATTGATCATACTTTATCTGAATGTAGGAATGTTTCAGATGATAACAACATACTACATCAGGTTTTAAGGCAATTGATTTATTTGTCCATAATACTAAGGAACCTTTCACTTTCAGTGTAAAACTGTAAATACGAATGCCCATGTCTCGGTTGCCTTTTGGCGGATGTGTTACCCATTATATATTGAGTTCGATCCCACCCTGCCATTCAAGTTAACATGCCATGTCTTGGTTTATTAGCCTCATATACTATCATATGTGACAATGTTTCTTTTAAGAAAAACTAAAATTTAGTTAGAATTACATAAAAAGTTTATAAACTATATGTTTCATCCCCACTTTTGATAAATTCCAGCCTCTACACCTGCTAGTTACTCCCTTCATTGAGCTGATCCTCGTTGCGTGAACGGCAATTTTCTGATCCATAGTTACTTGTTAATTGCTTATTGTCAATATTAATAATAATATTAGAGCCTAACATTGAGAAAAAATAAAACAAATAGAGAAAAAAATGATATCAGTGAAGAAAACAAAAGGGAAAAAATAAAGAAGAGGCAGATAGTAAAAAAAAGAAAAAAAAGTAGTGACTCCTTATAGAGAGATAATGCATTATGAACAAAAACAAATATAGTTTGACTCCTTTCAAAAAAACAAATATAGTTTGTCCCCTTTTATTCCTTATATAATTATATTATCAGTAGATATATGTGATGTGTTCATATGCATATTGCCAACAGAAAATGAAATATACATACCTAATGTGGGTTGTGTTGCTAGGCTATAAGATGACACCAACAAGTATCCTGAAAAAATAAGGACAATAAACAACACTGTATACTCATTTTTGGACAAGTAATGTTCATTGTGAGTGCGGGGGAGTGGGGGAGGGGGGCATAGGCCCCCTTGGCAATGCAGACAGGTGGAGCTACACCATTGTCTAGTCGTAGATATACCACGAGGAGAGGGTGTGGTAGTGTTCTACTGGAATGCTAATCCGTCATTCAGGTGTCGTGTGTTGTTAGCTGCCAATTAAACCCCAATCACTAATTACCCATTCAATCCTCAACACAAGGATAAATATATAGATGTGTACTTTGAGAATTATAGTCCTCAACATAAGTATATATATATATATATATATATATATATATATATATATATATATATATATATATATATATAACACTACTAGTCCTCAACATGAGGAGACATAAATATATATATATGTAGACTCTAGTCCTCAGCACGAGAAATCGGGGATGCAAAAAGCCGCAGCATGTCTAGCGCCTTGACGGCACTAAGAGCGCTAACAAATATTGATAGCACCACCACGTCAATTACGTACCATTTGCATCCAGCCATGCTAACAAAGAGATGGTGTTCTCCAGCAATTAGCAAACATGGCAGTGGCTAAGACTGGACTACTCATGCCCTACGCGCAACACATGAGCACATACGTTAAGACAAATAGGCCCTACGTGCAACACATGAGCACACACATTAAAACAAATAGCAATTAACGAATTTAAGGAGTCATTTGAGGAAAAAAAGAGTTAAAATGAAAGAGAAGCACTTATCAATTGAAATGCATATTATAGATGAGAATATAAAGTGAAACAAATTTATTTGAGTTGTGATCATACCATGTTCACCATAATAACCATCATAGTGAGCAATGTAGTCGATATGGGTCCCACCTCATACAAGATCGGATGTGCTGCTTGGAGGAGCAACTCTAACACACCCCAGATTATCTCAAACCACATGGGCACAAACATCAAACCATGTCCGGATATGGCCATCCAGTGCCCATAAACACCACCACGGTGGTGAGGATCATCGAGCTGATCCTCGTTGCATGAACGACAATTTTCTGATCCATAGTTCCTTGTTAATTGCTTGCTATCAATATTAATAATAATTTTGGAGCCTAACATTGAGAGAAAAAGGAAAACAAATAGAGAAAAAACTGATACTAGTGAAGAAAACAAAAGGAAAAAAATAAAGAAGAGGCAGATATCAATAAGAAAAAGAAAAAAAGATAGTGACTCCTTGTAGAAAGAGAATGTATTATGTACAAAAATAAATATAGTTTGACATTTTTTTTTGTTTTTCCATAACACAATTATATGATCAATAGAAATATGTGATGTGTTCATATGCATATTGCCAACAGAAAATTGAAGCAAACTGACCTAGGGACGGATCGATCGTCCAACGACACGTGGCCAGACCGGTCGATGAAACATTGTTCACTAACTTTGTTAAATGTTTTAGCTTACTTATGAAAATGATTAAAAAAGATGCAAAATTAAAAATTATTGATTGCAATACCAAGCACTAAAAAACATTTCGTCTATCGACTAAATACATAAAAAAAGTACATTTCACAAAACTATAGATTTTTTTTTTCACAATTTATCACAAAACTACAGATTTAAGAGCTTGTCTCACAAAACTACAGATTTATTGTCTCCGTTTATCACAAAATTACAGGTACTTTATACAATCTATCACAAAACTATAGATTTAAGAACTTGTTTCACAAAACTATAGATTTAGTGCATTCGTTTATCACAAAACTACACATTTAGTGTCTTCATTTATCACAAAACTACAGATTTAGTGTCTCCATTAGCACAAAAGTAAAAACCTGTAGTTTTGTGATAATGAAGACACTAAACCTGTAGTTCATGATATATTGTGCAAAGTACCTATAGTTTTGTAATAAAAGAAGACACTGAATATGTAGTTTTGTGAAACAAATTCTTAAATATGTAGTTTTGTGATAGATCGTGCAAAGTGTATGTAATTTTATGATATTTAATCGAAAAAATTATAAAAATAAAATTTAAAATGTGCAAAATGTTCAAATTTAAGTTGAAACATTGTTTTTCATAAGTTAAAACATGAAAATTGAATGGTTGATACACATATATTTTTATCATAAATATAATCATGTAAGTTCTTATTGTAAAGATTTAATTGCGATGAATATAATGGCATGATTGAATCTTGGATCGGCTAAGTAGTTTAAGGAGAAAAATCGTTTCAAAATTGCTAAAAACAAATACATGCATGCATGTTGCCAGGGTTACGGATAAGGCATACCTTCTATCCTTGGGGTTAGGCAGTATACGAATACGGTATACCCTCAAGTATACGAGAAGGTTACCTTAGTCTTAAGGAATTAGGCTGATGTATAAAGAAACCAACTCCCCGAATAAAAGGTGTTAGAGTCCTATTTGGAGGGGATGCGGATTTATGATCTTGTACGCGTAAGGTACTCTCTGAGTTCTACTTGGAAGCCAAGCTATTTAGCTATTTAGGGATACAAATACCAGGCCCCAGGGGTACGGGATCATCAAATAGACTAGAAGCCAACTCGCCAATCGATCTTGTCAAGTCGATCTCGAGAACGGTCTAATCGGTACTCGTCGGTTCTATTCTTCTCTATTGTAATCTTTGTAGTTCTTTTCATAATCCCATATAAATTAGATTATGGCTATTATCTTACGAGAGCCTGAACCAGTATAATCATTGTCTTTTGTATTTGATGTCGTATCGTGTAGATCCTTACTCTAGCGCACCCCAATACCCAGTGGCGGAGCTAGGAATTTAAACCTGTGGGGTCAATTACTAGTGGTTTGTATTTAAGTGGGGTCATTTCTCTTTATTATTTTGGATTTATACATGAAAATTAAGGTTTATAGGACGTTTTTCAAAAAGCTGTGGGGTCGGCCGACCCCACAGAAATAGTCTAAATCCCCACTGCCAATACCCTTAGAATACGGTCTACAGGTATCACCCGTCGACACATGCAAAGGTGTATTTCTAGAGAGAGAATTAGCTACTCACGCAACAGAGTACCAGTGTACCACATGCAGGAGGGAGAGAGACAGTCAGCTAATGTTAGTAGAGCACCTGTTTGTTTTCTTATATGTACCCGGCGCTCGAACGAGAGCATTCTCATGTGCTACAGCAAGCCGCATAAGTGTTAGGTTTAATTGGTCATTTGGCCCACTTAAATTAAATTAAATAAACTAGTAATATGCCTATGCTAATGCAACGGTAATATTTGGTAATGTAAAACATGATTATATCTTTTAAGAGCATAATCACAACCAAAATTTAGAATCTATCTATATCGAAACATATAATCTATCGAACTAATTTTATACATCATAAAACTTACAAAAATAAAACAATCTTATTAACAAAAGAAATGCATAAAAAGGTACCAAAAGGATACACATGAAACTTAAGTCCTCCCCCAATTTAAGGATTCATGAAAGTTGGAAGGATAAACATCCTTGTCAAATTTGTCCGCCCAGTCATTTTTCCATGTACTTTTTCTTGTTGACCATAATTTCCGTGGATCCACGGATAAATCCATAAGTATATCATTGAACAAGCTCCAGCCAATGACTCATGTAACATTAGAAGGCCATTATTCCTTTTGATCGGACTGCATGAACTATCTGTGTACTTCTGCCCATAGCATAGGTTTATTTTGAAACTTGCCCATATCATAGTTGCTTGCCATTTCTACTTTTGGCATACCTGTTAGTGTCAATAAATTCAGTCATCAAAAATGGACAAAAAGGATTTTCAAAGAGACATAATAAGATACATCGATACGATATGTAACCCTGTGTGCCAAACTAAACTCTGATAATTTTGATACAAATAAAACAGGAGAAACATTTATTCAGTAAAAATGGGGCGCTAGATCTCACAGGAAACAACCTACAATCACTTAATAAAATAGTTATATCCTGAAACCGTGATAGTAATACCATAGTATATATTAAGCAACAAATTATAATATGTAGAAAACAAATAGTTAGGCAATGCTAGTTTACGAATCGTGGTGTCATTGCCGGCTTGCACTATGTGAGGTTCTGCTAGTGAACCTAGAACACTGCAAAACCAACACAATTAACTTCAAGATCATGTAATAAATTATAATTTGCATCGCATAAAGAAGCAAATAAACATAAATCTGTGTCTGTAGACAAAATCATTGTCTCATCATCTAATATACTCTAGCATGTGTACGAAATTCTGGAAGCACAAATGAATACAAAATACATCACCAAGCTAAGTGCTCGCGTGCTACCCAGGTTGTCCACCTGTTTCATATTATTCTTGTGTACGTATATATATTTCATTGGTAGGTGAATAGTCGTTTCCAATATGTGCCAACAAAAGAGGCAGTAGGAGTTATTTGACCAGCCTCCAGCCATAGGTTGCTAGCCTGTCTGTCGTCCAACTCTATTCTACTCCCTCTGTTTTATAATGTAAGTCATTTTAGCATTTCATATATTGATGCTAATGAATCTAGACATATATATATATCTATCTTAATTTATTAGCATTAATATGAATGTGTGAAATGTTAGAATGACTTACATTATGAAACGGAAGTATAAAATAAGCAAAGAGTAAGCTAAGCTTTTCAGATAATCATTATGTGGTTCATGTTAATGGAGACAGGAATTGCGCTTTGTCGGCGGATTCATCTACTCCCTCTGTATTTTTAACTTACTAACTTCATATATTTAGAAGTATGCAATCTACGTGGTTTGTGAGCTTTTTCACTAGCGATAGCCACGCTACAGGATTCATAGGAATAGTGTGCAGACATATGCTATCACGTACTTCCTCCGTTTCATATTATAAGGCTAACTTTCTAACATTGTCCACAATTATATATATGTTAATGAATCTAGACATATATATGTGCCTAGATTCATTAACATTTATATAAATGTGGGCTATGCTAGAAAATCTTATAAGCTGAAACATAGGTAGTAGGATCCTAAGAAAAGTTATTTTTTGGGAGTCGTGCAAAATGTTAGTCGCCTCAGCTTAAAGTTTGTTCGTCTTTTGGGTAGAAGTGGTTGTATTCCAAGCGTCGTTTTCCATTGGATATGAGTACCACATATTGCTACAATGCATGTCCATGTTCTGCTTTCAATAGTCAAGCTATCAAATGCGTCCACAATCTACTTCTCTCCGAGCAGGCCCTTGCTAACACATCCTCCAGGCTCCCCAACGAATGTAGCCTTTCTTCCAGCTTTAGTTTCACAGCCGGAACTTGCTGCAAGTAACAACATGCCCACGCTTAGTTTTATTTTTTTCAAATGTTGATCATTCGTGAAGAGGAGGATATATCACTTGTTTTAGTTTAAAACGTTTATATGGGGTTACCTTTGATATCCAGAGAATGTAGAGGGCTGCAAGCTCAGATTGGACACATGCCTCACCAAATTCATCGGCAGGGGCATTCAGGCAGTCTGACAGGAGGTATATCTCCTGGACTAGGAAGAGATCCACCAGCGATGTGCCTGCAGCACACTCTGTTTCCTCACTGCTGAGCAAGAACTTCACCCACCATTGTGAGAGGAACCTACGATGGATCCACAAAGACTACACCAACACACTAGCACAATCAACATAGGGGAACAACATTCACTAGAAATTATGGCACTAATATAAAAATGTCACAATCATGATGGGCAAACTTCAAACCTCTCTCCCTTGGTAGCGCCTGATAAGTGTCTCATTCCACGTCAGTTCCTCCTGTCAGATGCAATTACTCAAGCACCAGAGTAATTTGTGTTTCTCAAATAAAATGAAATGCACAGGCGAGTTTCTCCTTTGTAACAGAGGGAAAGATGGCACAAGGGGAACCATAGTGAAGCAGGTATAGATTTTAATTAAATGCAACATACCTTCCACAGTAAATGAACTGACTTCCTGTCAAGGGAATCTTCTGTGTCCTCTACATGGCAACTGTCTAGTAATGCAAGCAGTAGGGACTGCAAACAATCAATAAAATGACATGTTTGAGACGGCTCAAACGATATGCCACAGGTTGTTCAATATGCAAATGTTGAGTGGGATACAAGTTTGCTTTTGAAGTAGTAATTAGCACTAGCTACACTAATAAGGGCAGGGACTAACCCGTCGGTAGTGAAAACAACAGTTGTCAGCGACATGTAACTCGTTCCATCTTGTTGATTTCTTTAACTCATTCAGAACCTTTAACAGAAATTAAATGCTGATGAGGATAAGCATGAACTGATAACAGACAGGCAGAAATTTTGTAGGGTTTTTGCAATATAACAAAAGTCCTGACCTAGCTACTATGGTGGTGCTCAGCAGTTTGCACATAAGATTAAGAAAAGTGGACAAAGAATTTTAAGCAGCTTGATTTTCCTTTACCCATACCTGTTCTCTTGTCATGTAGGGAATAAGCCAGCAGCGATGCCTCCACGCACGGTAGTTCATCTTTGATTTCTGCATAAAGGATCAAACTATCTTGTTGTACACTGTTTATCACTACAAGTGTGAAATGTCAAAGTAATTTAATAACCACCCGGCAAAAAAAAAGTAATTTAATAACCAGTTAAATTAGGAACTGCGTGAAATGCTAATATGATGAGTTCAGATAATTATCTGCTAGGAAATGAAGGTTCCGAAAAGTAGATGGGAATAATTCTATTAACATCCCAAATAAGTAAATATTTATAAGTATGACCTCTGCTATCTGTTTCACTAGTACAGATTCCATCTCTATAAGCTCCGACACATCCTGGTTGTGCTCTGAAACCTTCTTGATCACCCATCTCCTGTAGTAGGCAATCAATTTAAAGTTTACACTGTAAGTTGTGTGGGCATGGACAAAATCAACATAATATTTCTGTGCTGCCCAAATAAAATCCAGCCCCAACGAGTTTTTAACAGCGGTCCTCGGAAGAATGGGAGGTATTGAAATGTAGAGGAACTCAGTAAATAATCATGGGGCATATATCTCAAGATTATACTACCTGTTGGTCATAGGCATCCATTTTTTTCCTAAAAAATCCCTAAATTATTTAAGAGGTGACCTGAAAGAGTTCCCCAAATTCCATAATTTTGACTTGACAAGTGAAAAGACAAAGCTGTACCTATGGCTCCAGGTGCTTTCGTTTTTTGGCGAGTATGAAAGGATCAAAGCACACAATTGCAGCTCATCCTTGAGCTTAGTGAAATCATAATTCATTGATAGCACTATCTTCCTGCCAAAAGAAAAGAAGCATAAAACAACCACGTGGAATCCCTTCCAGGCAGTGGACCTTATTTCCAACTTAATCAAAGTCACATCCTTCTAGCTATGAAAGATGCAATCTTTTAGCGATACCGTGATAGGTTGACAGCATTACCTTGAGTTCCATGCGGTGAGCATGTCAGGGCAAAGAATGAGCAGTGCCTTGCTGTGCCTCATCAGATCAGTTTCCATGAATGAACCATCCTTGGCTGCTGCTGAATTGGAGTATGCATGCCGTGCAGCATGGTAGAGCTTAGGTAGGATTTCCGTGGATATCGCAAGCTTATGGTCTTTGCACCACAGGTATCTCTGAGGACATTCAGGTACTTCAAATGTCCAATTACTAGTCTGGCTGTGTTCTAGTGACTGGAACTGTGTCGGGTGCAAGAACCCCACTTCATCTCTGCATGAATGCTCATCAGAGAGTTAAGAACAGCCAAATTACGCAGGAAATTGAATTTCAAAAAAAAATTGTGTTGCAGTATGCAAGAGTGAGGACAAGAAAATGCGTGCAGGGAGAAATTTGAATGGAGAAACCAAATGTGATTACATGAGGGAGTCTTGATGGAGAATTTGCTCAAAGTGGTGGAGGATGCCCTCCCCGAGCTGCGCCACTTCCTCTTGCTTGGCTGCCAAAGCTGTCGCTGCTTCTTGTTCCATTGCTCTCCTCACTCTTCTCTGTTCTTGCAAAATCTGTGCTGGTGCAGCCAAAGGGGCGTGTGTCCTCAACAGTGAGCTTCCTCAATGGCTTCTCAGTGCTGTGGGGTATCTGCGTCACACCAGATCCACCCCAGCCAGTGGCAAACCCAGGATCTCTACCCTTTGTGTTCTGACGCCTCAAGTGCCAAATCAAAGTCTTCATGCACATAAACACAACAAAGGTCTTAATTTATGAAAAGTACAGTTAGAATCAAGTTTTACATAACACAAACGATGAAATTTAATCATATTTATCACTGTGGCGCTTTTCCATAGCACAGAAACGCTCGATCACATAATCGGTAATCACTAATCTTTAAAAAAAAGACTCTCTCAGTGAAGTTATTAAATGAATTTACCAATCTTTACGCCTTGAACCTCTTGTCACTTTGCATGTCCTCAACGATGTTATTAAAATGAAACGAAGTCTCATAATGTACATACTTGAGAATTCAATGGGATAAGACTTGACAAGACTAATAATTTTGTCTTTGTCATATGGGAGTTTATTGGGTTCAAAGCTGGCATACAAACAAGCAACGCCATATCTACCTTGCTAAAGAAACAAAGAATGCCCGAATTCCTCTTAATATTTGACTAGCAAAGTGTTTGTGCGTTGCAACAGGAAAAAAATACAATAACCATAAACACTAAAACAACGGGAAAAATGAAAATAACAATAACATTAAATCCGGCCTTTGAACTTTTCTGAAATTCCTCAAACCATATTCAAAAATAAATGAAGTGACATGACAGTTATATATGTTAGCGAAAACTCCCAAGGTTCACCAGTAATTGTTGAATAAGGTCAGTGAACCACAGCACCCACCCCTAACTCTGTTCCTTACCACAGTGCACTGATCACATATACAACCTTTGCAATATGTTCTCAGGCAAACTCCAGATGTACTAAAAACTAACATAAACTTCTTTATGGTGTGTAAGCATGAAATGGAGCTTGATTTCTGCAAAATACATGTTCCTTATAATTTTCTTCTTCTATGGAATTACTACTTTACATGTCTCTTTGATGAGCACTTGTAGCACTGAACTAAGTTAAATAGATTAATTTGACAGTTTTCAGTTGCCAGCTACCCTATCGCACGAAGCCCTTGACATGATACCACACACAACAGCTTTGAGAAGAATCAATCCAAGCCCAAAATTTTCATATATGTTCTTGACGATCAGGATGTTAGATTTAATATTTTTGAGGAGACCAGATTAAGATGGATCAACCGATCAAGTAGAGCTCTTTTTTTTTCTTGTACCAAATAGATTGAGGTGACATGGAAATTAGCTTTAATCTTATCCCTTTTTGAATGATTAGGACATCCGTAATTAATTATAGTATTATATTTCTAAACATTAAAGTTTGTGTTAAGTCTTTAACTCAAATACACATGATTGCTGGGTAACAATGAAAATTTTAATGAAAAAACAAAGGGAAATACCAATATTTGCTCTCCATCAAGATATCTAATTCCTAATTTGCCTTCAGCACTTTCAAGTGTTTTCAGAAAATAAAGTTTACATTTACTAACTTTGACATGGGTATTTGACTTTAAGGTTATATATAATTCCAGGATGAGATTTAAGCACCTCCAAGATATATAATTCCTCAATATCAATTCATCATTTAAGCACTTCCAAGATATTGCAGCATGAAATTTAATTATGGAACTATAGATAGATAATTTTGCCATGGCAATCATCATGATATGAGCAACGTATCTGAAAGAAAAATCAAGCTTATAAGAAAACCAGTCAAGCAAATGGGAGATCTCATTCACTGCATGCCTAATTTGCTTATTCTAAGTTAAATTGTTTGCATGTGCTGGCTTGAACTATTTCCTCTATATCAGCACCCGCTGACCACATTTGCATGGCCTTTTTCTAAACCCAACTTACAGACCTTCAAGAATTTGCATTTAGTTATGTTTTAGTACTCATTACCTAGTGAGTTGCAATCTAAGGTGGAAGCCGGAGTGGTGGGCCGCGGCGGCTGAGGCGGGGAGGCGTGGTCTCGTGGAGAGGAGATGGCGGCTCGTCGCCGGCCTACCCCCAGATCCGTCTCCTCTGAACTTGCCGTAGGGGAGGGGGGAACGTGGCTGAGCGCCACTGTGTAGTCATGTGGCCATCTGGGAGATGGAGGAGGTGTGCTGAGGCCGCACGGATGCCGACTACGGGGATGGAGAGAAGGAGAAGCGGCAGCAGGGCTAGCAAGGTGGAGGCGGTGGCTGCGGCGGGTGAGGAAGCGGTGGCGGCGGGCGGCGAGGTGGTGCCCGTGCGGCGTGCCCCCGTTTTTTTCTACGCCAGGGATGTGGAAGAATCGGTCGCCCGGCCTCCCCCCACCCCACGTGGACCCATCCACTTCTCTCTCAATTTTTTTCAATAAAAGATGTTTCTTTACAATATTTTATATCTAATATCGCAGTGAATTAAAATATTTTTTTACAAAAAGAAAACCCACATATTTTAGAAACCCTCTATTAAGAGAATTTGGTTTATTTTTTTTTCCACAAAAAATGTTTCATCTAGTGTACGCACAATGTTTCACTATGTATAGATCTAATGTTGCAGTGAACTGAAATACTTCATTGTAACAAAAAAAATACATATTTTGGAAACCCCTATTAAGGGAATTTGGTTTATTTTTTTTCCATCGAAAAATGTTTTACCTAGTGTACTCACAATGTTTCACTATTTATAGATCTAATGTTGCAGTGAACTGAAACATTCTTTCGCTCTTTGCTGAAACATTGTTTTTATATAAGGTGAAACAACACCCGATTTAAACGAGTGAAACATTTTCGATTTACTTAGTGAAACAATTCCGATATACCTGGTAGAACATCGTGCAACATTTAAAAGTAATTCAATAATAAGCTAATTTTTTTTCGTCGGAATATATCCGTGTGTAGTCTTGTTTTGAAGATTTAATTGCAACGAATTTAATAGTGCAACCGGATCATGATTTAGATAAATAATTTAAGAGAAAAATCAGTTTAAAGTAGTTTTGCACGTAAATCGAATGCTGACGTCATGCTGATCTCAACGCGCGATTTAATCCCCTTCAATCGGGCGCCCGAGCCGAAGGTGTTTCCAGAAGGATCTGATTGCAAATGAACTTTCTTAAGGAGTCAATATGATATTTTATATCAGACGATCGTATGGTTAGAATCATCTGGAGAGGAAATCGGACGCTACATATTTTGTTGATGACGTTAAGCGGTAGTTTTGTGAGAAGGGTTTATATATTAGGTGATTTTTGCCCCCGAACCAAGGAGAAAAATCGGACGGGCAGCCTCTAACAAACTGATACACATGCACCTATCCAAGACTGTATCTCTATCTCCAACCATATAATATGCACCTTTAACGATATTTAAAACAAATTTTCTCTCAAATTACTTATCTAATCTATAATCCGATCACACCGTTGTATTCGTTGTAATTAAATCTTTACAACAAGATGTCGCATAATTATATTCTGATAAAAAATAATCATATGGTTCAATATATTAACACTTTTTGTTTCATACTATCGGTGATATGAGCCCGAGGGTATCATGTTTAGAGGGAGGAGGCTGCCCCCCAATGCCACGTGGCCCTCCCCCGAGGGGAGTGAGGCTCGAGGTGGGGTGGCGGCCACTCCCTCCCAGAGATTGGACGGAGGAGGCTGCCCCCCAATGCCACGTGGCCCTCCCCCGAGGGGAGTCAGGCCCGAGGTGGGGTGGCGGCCACTCCCTCCCAGAAATTGGACGGAGGAGGCTGCCCCCCAATACCACGTGGCCCTCCCTCGAGAGGGGTCGGGCCCGAGGTAGGGCGGCGGCCACTCCCTGGCCGAGACTAAAGGGAGAAAGCTGCCCCAGGCGCCACGTGGCCCTCCCCCGAGGGGGGATCGAGCCCGAGGTCGGGCGGCGACCGCTCACTCCCGTGACTAGGGGTCGGGCTCCCCCGACCCCCTCTCTAGGTCACCACGTACAGTGGGTTAGGTGTCCGCCTACAGGTGCCCACCTACCCGCATTTATAGCGACCCGAGCGGTCGCGCCACGCCGCATTTAATGCGGCGTGCAGTGTACTCAACCGGTGGGACTGGGTAGTGCGCCTGTGCGCTGCTCGTGTGTCAGGCGGCGTGCAGTCTGACATGTCCCATCAAATAATGATGGTGAGAGGTTCTCATCCTCTTATCCCAGCCGGAGTCGGTCCTCCCGCTCTGGTCAAAGCTAGGCTCCCGTTTCCCGGTGTAATAGGAGCCCACCCATTAAATGGTGAATGACATGGGCGCCCCCTGTGTCAGGCGGCATGGTGTGGTAGGCCCCACGACCAAGGTGACGTGTATGCGGCTTCCAAGTTAAGGAACAAGACATGCATTTAATGCAAAGATTGTAATACTTCTCGACGAAGTTAGGTTGTTGGGCCTATGTGGTAACCACTTGAGGTATAAAAGGAGGTCCAGGCCTAGTAAGAGAGGAGGGACTTCCGAGCGAACTGGCGCTTGGGTCTCGCAACCCCAAGCACTTGTGTTCTACACTCAATCAATAAAGCACATGAGTAGGGTATTACGCTTCTCAGCGACCCGAATCTGTATAAATCCCTTTTGTCTCATCGTCTTTGGGGGATTGACCCCCCTCAAGATCACACAGCTTCGCTCACCAAGCCCTCGAATCTCACCCGCTGCCCCCGGCCGAACTCACAAAGGGGGATCTCACGATCTCCCGCTAGAGAGGATCACTCCTCGACACATACGTGATAGGACATGTTTCAATATGTGTCTTCAGCGTGTTTCACAAAATTCACAAAACTTAACTGTTAGTACTCTCTGTCCTCTCTCTCCATTTTAGCTAGTTTCAAAATGATTTTTCTGTTAAACTAATTATCCAATCTACAATCCGATTACACCGTTGTATTCTTTATAATTAGATCTTTACAACAAGATATCACATAATTATATTTTGATGAAAAAAACATATATTTCAATCCATTAACACTGGTTGTTTCATATGTGATAACGATATGTTTCAACGCGCATCTTCGTCATGTTTTATAAACTTTTTAAATGTTCAGTTGCTGATTTTTTTTAGCCTATATAACTTAATGTTTCACTCGTTAATCAACTGGAATATTTGACCGACCAATTTTTTTTACATGATGCACGTGACATGTAAACAGTCATGCATTCCATATTTGGTGGAATATCGGACGTCGGACGCGGATTCGTCTCCTTATTTTACATTTTAGCTCCCCTTGTTCTCCTGGGACAGGGGCCAACGCGGCCCGTTGGCACTGAGGAGAGGAGTGAGGAGCTGCCCCGCCGCCGGCGACCGCGGCCCGCCCCGCCCCCAGCTCCCCTGCGCCGCCACCTCGGCGCCACCAGCTCCTCTGCCGCAGGACATAGATGCCTTTCTTCCACCCGTGCTCGCGGAGGTGGCTCGGCATTGGCCTTGCGGATGGGAGCAGCTGTCCTAGTGGCGCAGCTCGCGGCGGAGGGCTGGGGTCGTCGAGGGCGAGCGATGCAGAGGTGGGCAGCGATGATGGCGGCTTTGGCTCGGCCAGAAAGAACGAACAAGAGAGATAGGTAGCGATGCAGCTCGAGCTCTCCCCCCCCCCCCCCCCCCCCCCCCACTGACCTGGTTGACTCCATTACAACTTTCTTTGCTGAACAGACATATTTACGTTGTTGGGGAAATTGTTCAGTTTACATTTCCTGATTATGAGAAAATTGCTAAGACAATAGATTAGATTGTTTGTCTGCCTCCTGTGTTTTTTCAGTACGGATAAATCATTTTTTTATTGGCCGGTACCTTTTTGTATTACCATAACCATAATATATCGGTGTTCAATTTATTTCCTGAAATTGGTTTAAATTTGGGTATTGTACCTGTTCTTGGTCTTTCAGTTATTTTTTTACAGATTACTTGACATCAACTACTGCTGTATGCCTGTATTAATCCTTACAATCTAAACATATACCACAAAAATAACGCCGTGAACTTATTTTATTCACATTCAGCAAAAGAACATTATGAGGGGAGGATGCTTATGATCTAAATATTGTTGAGTAGTTCAATGCCATAAGGTTATTGACTCCCAGTATTGACACTTGTCTTTATGCAACACTTTTCAAACAGCTACGTATAAGTGGAAGCAATTCGTCGTAGAAACAAGATGGTACAAGTTAGACAAATATGTGCCTTGCATTTCTACATCAACAAAAAGGCCCTTGAAGTGATGCAATCCTCTGAATTCAAGGGGGGAAAGGGTAATTGCTGCAAAGGCATCTAAATAACCACCTTAGCATTTTAGCCATCTGTACTGCAGGTAATGCTCATCTAGCAAAACTGCTGTAATGCTACCGCTATTACTGTACTGTCTATTCTGTCACCATGCATGTGTCAAATTTTGCTAGATAAATCCTGTCCACAATCTGCATATATCTAATGATTAGCTTTTAGCCTCTATGTCAACCAGCGATATACACGCTCACATCAACATGTTAATAGGCGACTGGTAGGGCACGCAAAACATGCCGCGCATCCTAGTTTGATTCACGTAATGAATGAATGATGAGGTTTAGTGTTTTGTCCCCTGAATTAGTTGGACTGTTGGAGTGTTTTGGTATATTTTGTGTGAGGTCCTGATTTTGTTGTCTCTTTTCCTTATTAGCTCTTAAGCATAATTTTTAGAGAGATGCAGGTTATGGTGAATGGTTTTTTTTTTCTTCCAAGGCTAGTAAAATTTGGAGTCGTCCAGTTGTGCAGCTGCTCACCATGGAAAAGCTACCATACTGTTGGTTACCTCAATTTGGTCTATGTCCAGTTTCAACCAAGGTTGTATTCTAAACTGTTCAGAATCATGAGGCTGAGGTCAATCCATGCTATAATCTATAGAAAATTTCTAAACTAAACTTTGTTGCAGGGTGTTTGATTCTTTCTTTTATCTAATATGTTTAGAACTCATTCCATGATATAGTTTGTATAAAATTCAGGACTAAAGCTTACTGTCAGGATTTTGAGATGGTACCTAATCACCACAGTTCGCGTTTTTTTTTTCCAATCCGATGATTTGCCCAGTTTGAAATTAGTTGCAGTTTAGCAAACTGAGTAGTTTCTGGAAGTCATGTTTCGATCTGTTTGAGGTTACAGTTTCAACTTTGAAATGGTGTGACGTCATCATCCTTGCCTTGGAGTTGCTGTTTCAAATTCGTGTGCCATTTGAGTTGATAAATTAGAAAGACATTGTGATATTTGAACTGCATGCTTAGACTATTAGCTGCTGAAGTGGCTACTGAAGCACTTCTTGCAGATTTAGAAAAAATGGGTACCAAAAAGTTGTTCAAGAAAAAATGGGTACTATTAGCTGCTGAAGTGGCTACTGAAGCACTTCTTGCAAATTCCAGCAGAATTTCGAACATTGATTGGTTAGTTCAGATTATTGAGATGACATTTTCGCCAACTAAAAGCTTTCACTTGAAAACTTCATGGAGCATATTCCCCATTCTTGAGACACAACTTTGTCCAAGAACTAAATATGCCTAGGGGAGGGGTTAAGGATCAAAATTCATGTTCCCATTTTATTCTTACTATTGATATTTTACTTCAAATTGCTATGCCAAGTTGCCAACATCAGAATACATCAGCAGATTATGGAACAAAATAGATACATTTGTGTTGATTTTTTTTTGGGACTTTTGATGCCCCTTAGGAATTAGGGGAATTATGTGTAGCATGTGGACAAGTTTATTTTCATGCCAATTACATCAAGATTCTTCTGTTCATTAATATATAGAGACTTCTTCTAAAACATTATGTATTGCATTGGAGCTGGATATTGCAATATGTAATTATGTAGATAGTGGGACTATGGAATTTTAATCGCGTTGGTTCTTCCATGTTAATTTCGATGTAATTACTCAGTTCTTTTCTTTTGCAAGACTGACGCCTTGTCGTTTGTTTGCAATATTGCATTTCTTGTCAAAACTTGGATTTACTGCCATGTTAATATTAAAAGGTTAGGACTCACTGTAGCATGCCAAAATGCATACTTACTAGAAAGCAAATAACTGCTTATGCTATATTTTGCTGGTTTACAATGCAGTGCAGAGGCCTACGGAGCAAATAGTTGATGCGGAAGCCCTGTTGGACATTGCAAAAAACTTTAGTAACATCTGTGAGGTCTCAGTCAAGTGAAGGAATCACTCCCTCTGATTTCGTAACAGCAACGCTGAAGAAATTTGGGGCAATCAGGGGGCCTTGAATCTGAGGCTGCTTCATTGCGCTGGGGCGATGTTGGGCTTTCTGTGTCCCATGTCTTAAGGGCTGCACCTGGATGCTGCACTATGTAATGAAGCTCCTCCATCTTTATATAAGCACATCATTTTCTTGCTTTCCGTCTGCTTGGCCAATGACTTAAACCACTCAAATCTTAATCTTTCCAGATTTGGACCCATGAATACAGAAGTAAAGCAGCGGAAGACTGCGGTTGTCAATACAAAATGAACCGCGAGGCCAACCGAAAATATTCGTCCTGAACAGGTAGCCAACTAGGCAAGTAACCATATGCTTTTGTAATAGAGGATACGATAGACAGCAATGAAACCATAATAGCCACCTGTGCATTTCTTTCATCGTGGTATTCATTTCTCCCTCCAAATTAATCTACCATGAGTCTGTGAGGTAGATAGCAGGTCCGGTGCTATTGTTCAATGCCATTGACTGGAAACTCAACATATACCTTACTGGATTCCATTTTGTAACTGTGTTGCTTACATGTTCTGAACCATAGAACCTTTCCTTTTTTTTTTCTTTATTAAAGGAACATCTGGGACAGTACCATTTATATTCCTTGTCCACTATCAAGTTTCTTGTCTGGGCGTCTAGCACAGACTTTATCTTCTTTTTCATGGCAATGTATTTTGTTTATACTAGGTGAAACTCCGTTGCTGCGGAAGTTTACTATTATAACAATAAATAAAAATAATGTGTAAGATAGCTTAAACAACATAAGTTTACATAAACATAAGTTACATAAGTTGATATGAATTAAATCTAAATAATATGTAGAATGATTCTCGAAAGAAGAATTTAAGATGGACACCTTATTTGCATTACTACCCTGTATCGAATTACTCGGATCCAATTTGGCAAGTTCTATACTTCTATTATGTGGTAGTATAATATAGAGGAACCAAAACAACAACCAAAAGAAATAAAAAATTGTTAGTCACAGAAGGATACATTAGCATATTAATATAGACTCTAGTAGTATTAAGCTGCTTTGTTTCATACAACTCCAAAGGCAAATAACACAAATCGGAAAGAAATGGCAACAAATATTACACCGTTGATTGAAGAGAGATTCCAGCACAGTGATTTTCTCCTTCCAATCTGTAAAGTATCTCACAATCTTATCCCTAATTGATTACCTTCAGATTTAGGTATAGTTGTATAGCTGATGACATAGAATAGCGATCCGATGGATGAAGACTCTAAAACGTGTTTGGAAATATATGTGAATAAAACGTGTTTGGAAATATATGTGAATGCGTACCGCTAGCTGACGAAGCTGTTGGCCTGGAGGGCAGGGTGATGATCTACGGTGAGACGCCGATTTGGAGAGCTCGTGAGCTAAAAAGCCAAAGATGAACTCTAGTGGCACAGAGGATTAAAGGTCTGCATTATATGAAAATCAGCCATGGCAGACCAATCGATAGTGCCAGCCGGTTTTAAGGCGCATAAATGCTATTACTCGATTGAGAAAATGAGGACAGGGAACCGGCATCCAAGCACACGTTATTTTCTCCGATGTATGAAGCGGCGCCATGATAGGCCGTGCGGGGCGAGTGAATCAAATCAACGACAGAAGCATTCGATCGAACGGTTCATATACGATCTTATCCACCGATCGAACGACTGAGAATTAGCGATGACATGGAACACTGAGGTTTCAGTTTTAAGTCTAACTTTATAGAAAGAAGGGATATGTATGCAATCACTGGACTTGTACACTGTTTAATGGCTTACTCTGAACAGTGGATTGATATGATGCTACGTTATATGCAGCTTGCCGACCCTGTAATATCTTTCATTGTAAAAATCTGTTTTTAGCCAATTAATAAAGTTCAGGCTGGTGTAAACACCCGCCGTAGTTCCCCCTAAAAAATATGCAGCTTGCTGATTCTTCGGAGGGAGTAAAGGCAGACACTGATAGGAGTATATGTCTGTTATATTTGATATCTTGAGAAATGAGAAGGAATAAAAGGGCAAGGCTGGAGAACCTTATTCTTGAATCTTGATAAACTGATGAAGAAAAAAAAATTATAATTTTCACGACTGCTGAAGCAACTCTTTCCTGTAGCAGACATTGTATATTAATATTTTGTTCAACTGATTGAATGCCATATTGCCAGTCTTGGCCCATTATATATAACACGTCGCAATTTTCTTTCAAAAAACACTAGAATTTAGCTGGAATTTCAAATACTATATTTTATTGAAATTATATGTTCCAGCCCTACTCTTGATAAATGCCCGCCCTATCTTGGCCACTTCTAGTTATAACTTAATTAAAAGCAAGATAAAGAACAAGCACACTAGCGATTTTAACACATCTCCAATCATATCATATTAAGTCATTCTATCACATCTTCTCCAATCATATTGCCGTGAGACGTAGATGTGTAGACAGACCTTTCTAGTCCTCAGCATGAGACATAGATGTTTACATGGTTCTAACACAATCAGATCTACACATGTACATAACATACGAGAGTACAGATATTGTGTGTATACATATACCACCCTAATCTCCTACTCGGCACGACGAAATTGGGATCCGAGGATCCATAGCATACCTAATGCCTTGACGGCGCTAAGAAATCCAACAGACACCGCTAGCACAAATCCAACTAGGAACCGTGTGCACTTAAACGCGCTGATGCAAAATCTGTGCTGTCTAGCAAATAGGGCAGTGCTCAAGGCTGCAATAGCCATACCCCACGTGCAACACATAAGCACCTGCATGACCATAAATATAACTTAATCAAATTAGGAAGACGTTTGAGAGGGGGCGAATGAATTATGAGTTAAAAGGAAAGCAAATTTGTCACTTAATATTTTATTTCCGACATAATACATCTTTTTAAGACCGCCCATATAAACAAAGTATTAATTAATTCCCTCCATTTCCAGTATAAATAATAAGACGATTATTTGAGCCAGTGAACATACCATGTTGATCATGACCATCATGGTGAGCAGTGTAGTGGATATATGTCCCACGCCACAAAGGAACAGGTGCAACTCCAGCAAACCCCAAATCACCTCAAACCACATAGCCACTAAGACATATCTGCACACAAAGTCAGTAAGCATATTAGTCATGGTAGCTAATTATTTTAGTAAACAACAACATTGAACAAACTCTCTAAATTAACTTGGAACAAAACAACCGGGAAAAAGTGAGAACAAACTCTACACTAACCTGTAGGACATAGGCTTGACATAAGATGTCGGTACATAAATGACACACATTACCCTGGTGGCGAGGATCATCAAGCTGATCCTCGCTACGTGAACGGCAATCTTCACCCTCTTGATCTCCGTGTGAGCTAAAGTGGAGGGGGAGAACCTATAGAAATAAACATCAATATTTGAATAATTGATCAAACGTACAAAATATTATGATAAGATAACTAATTAACCATTTGTTTTGGCTAATTACAACACCCTAAGTTAATAGACATCACTTAAAAGAAAACAGATAACGTGATAACAAAAATGATAAATCCAAGATAAGAATTAACAGATATCACACCTGCAAATAAACTTACAGTAATAAATATAAAAAAAATGCACTATCATTTGCACTACAAGAATATCAAACGTTCTTTGTGGATCTATGGTGAAGTGAAGTAAACGCACTGATTAGACAAGTAAACGCACTGATTAGACAAAAAAGCAGTCAAAAGAGTGCACTTGCATCTGAAAAATTGTCAAGCATAATAGTATAAATATAGAGCAAAAAAAATGTCATGGTACTAGGGTTTTTTGGTACCACACTATTTCATGATATGATCTCTGGTCTTCAGTACGAATGCTACATGTCTCAGTGCATAAGCCAACTATATTTTACAAAAATATTGATATGGCAGTCTATCAGAGTAACTATGACAGAAAAAAAAAGACTCATTTCAAATGAATCCATAGATTAACGACGAAAATGGCATCATAAGCCAACAGAGCAGATACAGCATTCAGCAAAACCATGACTAACAGGTACAGCATCCTATGATAATCCTGAATAATTGCACATATATGGTACTATTTAAAAATTGCAAGATTCAGTGCTGGTCTCCGTACCTATGAAGCCGCCTGGGAGAGGAGGGCGAGGAAAGGCGGTGGCGGCTGCTGGCTTGCCGAGAAGACGGGAGCGGCGCCGGCTATCTCGGCGAAGACGGGAGAATTTCGAGGGCGAGGCGAGGGGATCGGGATGTTGAGCTAAAGAAGGATCGAGTGAGGTGGTGGATGACGGAGATGGGGAGGGGAGGAGGCCGAGCGGGTGAGGGTTTAGGGCAGCGCGGCGGTGGCTGAGGGCGCGCGCGTGAGGAGGAGTACCGGCGGCGCGGTCGGCTGGAGGAGGCAGAGTAGTAAACCAATTTAACTCCTCGTCGTTGTCGACGTCGACGAAGCCGTACAGGGGTAGTGGCTGGGACAGTGAGCTCCGATGGCAACCACTATTTCTCCGTCCAGCGGTCTCCATGGTCAAAGAGGCGAATCTAGCTTTGGATCTTCTTCTTCTTCCTCCAGCCCCCCTACTCTTCTTTCTCCCCCCTCTTCTTCTTCTCCCCTCTCTCGATCTCCATGGTGATCCAGCGGGGATGGGGATCTCCATGGAGAGTAAGGAGAGAGGAGATGAGGAGGAAGGGGGAGGAAGACGAAGAAAGCAAAGCAGCAGAGAGAGAAGAGAGACGAAAGAGGAAAAAGTGTGGGAGCAGCCAACCAATCGTAATCGTGCACTCGGTTCGTGACACGCGGGGCCCGTCCACCGACTACTCCATCCACACTCGCATACACCTGGTCTACGTGGACCTAGTCACTTCCTACTGGGCCATGCTTGTTTGGGCCATGAACCATGATCCGAGCCCACCAATTTAGGTCTGGCCCTCTCCGTAAACTCGGTCTAACACGAGCCTTCGCCTCATGGGCTCCTCTTTGTCTATGACGGGGAGCCCGGAGAGAACTACTCCTCTAGAATAACTTTTCCAAATTACTAAATCTTTTTTCCTCTATAAAAAATCATTTAAACATTAATAATGCATATCTTGCAAACAATAATTCATTTCCTTTTCTCTTGCATTTTGCATGTCAGTGTTGTTGACAATACTGAGGAGTACAATCGAATGCAAATCTAGATTTTTTTTCTTTTGCATTTTGCATGTTAGTGTTGGCACCGAGGCGGTTCGGGAGATGGAAATGGAGGCGGCGGCGCCTAGTGGTGAGGAGAGTGGCAGATGGAGAGGCAGAGGAGGAGACGATGGCGTCGGGGTAGCAGGCGCGGAGGCGATGCGCGGTGCAGCGTGGTGACGGATCATGCCACACGCAGCGCCGCCCTTTTTGGCTAGATCCGACACCTTGCCGTCTGGAGCTAGCCTCTCTGACAAGGGAGGTTGGATCCCTTGCAACGGTTCTTGGTGATGACGACAACGAGGACCTGGAGACATAAAGGAGGAGGTCCGGCGCTGCGAATCTAGAGATGTCGCGCTCATGGCCGCGGTATGTGTGCGGTGCCCGCCAAGACCGTGGTAGCGTAGCCAATGACAGCGGCGAACCTCGGCGCGTAAGGCATCTAGGCGATGGCAAGAGGGAGCGGACGACGTCACATAGAGGTGCGGAGTAAAGAGACCGTGGAGGTGGGGTGCGACCGTGGAGCGAGCAGCGGGGAGTGCAACCATGGAGGCATGGTAGCACGCACCCACAGAGGCGATGTGGTCGGCTTGGTGCGGTAGGGAGCTGTCACACCCTTCGCCGGGTGGCAGGCTGGCAGAACGGTGGAGGATGCTTGGGGTAGCCAGCGGTGGTGAACTCTGAGGCACGTGAAGGCTGGTCGGTGGGGGGCATCAATTTAGTCGTGTCCACATGCCGACGGTGGATGACCGGGGGTGGAGCAATGGAGTGGCTTCTGCAAAACTTTGGGTGGACAGTAGGTGAAAGCCTAGCCCGGTCTTGCTGGGCCGACAACGGCGACACTTTGAGCGTTGTTTTCCCTCTAGAGGGCGTTGTCGAGATGTCCCTCTCCCTTCCTGATGGGGCCGTCGGGTGAAAACCTTGTCTTGGATCTCCTTGAGACCTTGACGGACGATGACAATGCTCTTTGTCGCTTTTCTCCCCTTTATCACCAAAAAACGTTCTCGATATATTTGGATGGAGCCCTTGTATGGCAATGGAGGGCCGAGAGCGGGTGTGTGCTAGGGAGAGGGATCTTTCTTCTCTCTCGTCCTCTCCCTCTACAACCTCCTGTTCCCGCGATGTCTTTGGGCGTCTTTGGGTCTATATTTGATCTGTAGCTCCTTATTGATCTAGCAGCAGCCGGTTTGATGTTGATCTTTCCTTAGGTGTGCGGGTAGACCACGTCAGTGGTGATGGTGGTTTGGTGTGGTGTTTTCTCAGGATTACAGTACTGTAATTATTTTCTACTATATTTAATGAAACTTCGCCCTATCAAAACTGCCGGTTTGTTTAAAAAAGATGGTGAAATTCGAAAGATGAGCTAAGTAGCTAACTCTCTCCTGTGACTGAGTTCATTACTCAAGCAAAACAATTGATGGGTCTATAGATCAATAGATGTACATCCATGCCATCGAGAAACTGGTTACTACTTACTACTAGTGCTGCTACACGGTGCTATCCTTGTGACCGTGGTGGATCCCGGCCACGGCGGCGGCGCGCTCCCTGGTGGTGTCGAGGAAGTAGAGCAGTCCGCACATGAGCACGCTGCACGCCAACATCGGGATGGGCCCGAACGTCCACATGAAGAGCGCCAGCGACGCGTAGAAGGCGCGGAGTCCCAGCGACCAGGAGTGGCTCCCCCGGTTCACCGTCCGCGCCACGTACGCCGCGAACTCCTCCCGCGCCGCCGCCGCCGCCGCCGCCGCCTCCCCCTCCCCCTCGCCGGCGCCGGCGGCGGCGGCGGGCACGGGCGGCAGGCCGAGGAGGAAGCTGGCGTGCGCGTACAGGCGGATGGCCTGCACGTTGCAGACGAAGGCGAGCATGAAGCAGAGCGAGATGGCCAGGTACTTGACCGCGAACACCTCCCCGGTCTTGCTCCCGTACACCAGCAGCGGCGCCCCCGACGAGGACGACGACGAGGGGGACGCCGGGGACCTTCCCGCCGTGGCGCCGAGGAAGACGCTGATGACGGAGACGAGCGTGATGGCCGTCGTGGCAAGCACCGTCGACGCCATGATGTTGTTCCGCAGCGTCTGCACGGCCAGCACGCCGTTCTTCTCCGTGTTCTGCGCCCACAAGAACGTACGACAGGTGACGATTCTAGTAGAATCTATAGACTATAGAGAGAGAGATGACAAGAAGAAGAGAATCGATTGGTACGGACGGCCATCATGACGGTGACCCAGCGCTTGCGGGCGATGGCGTTGAGGCCGACGACGGTGCGGGTGGGGTGGCGGAGGACGGCGTAAAGGAGCCACAGGTGGTAGACGGACAGCACGGCCAGGCCCAGCGGCACCAGCACAAAGTCAAGCTTTTCTTCCCGGACCATGGCTCTGCTTCCCCCAAAGCCTCTGTGCACCGCAGCGCCACCGCACAACTAATAACTAGCCTGGTGCTAATGCTACAAGACACGGGTGCTCTTACAAATGAGACGTCGATGGTGGCAATGCACGATCTCCTCCTAATCGTGTCTGCAGCAGAGTGTGAATTCAGAACACCCAATCTCCTTAACTCACATTCATTCCTCCTCCCAACTCCCAAGACACATTTCATTCCTCTTCCCAATTATTCTTGCCAAGCAAACCGTAAAAGCAATCTCTTTGAACTGGGAAGCACTAGTATGTTGGAAGCAAGCAAGAAAGAAATCGACACCAACGCTACCGAAACTGACCACAACGCTAGCGACTTGGCCCGAGGTGTATCCTGCGGGCCCCACGGGCAACGCGTGCGTTTTGCTGGATGCCGGAATGGGAGGCTGCCATCTGACTTGCGGCTACCGGAATTGCCGGGGGTGGAAAGATCCACGTCTTGATAGCGAAGTGCTAGTTGAACACTTACCACGTAGTGGTTACTTTGCCATATCAGATCAACAATATGCAAATTTAAGAGCTCCAGAGATAACATACTACTACTAGTGGAGTATAGTATCAGCAAGCTGGGCAACACTAGATGTATCAATGACCAGGTGTCCACTACCGAGCAAGTTCTGATTGTTCAAAAGATCAAGCACCATACTTGCCAGCAATTGGAGTCACTTCTACATCAATTTGTAAATTAAACTTAATAAGCTTTGCATCTTTCTAAAGTACAGAGCTATAGCTGATACATGTGGAGGGAAAAAAGGAACAAAACAGGACAGCAGTCCAACGAATTTAGTCCTCCAGAGTAGGTGCGGTTACACGTTAATTCAGTTCAAGGAGAAACCCCACAGCTCCCTTCGAGTCTTCCGAGTTGAGTTCTTTATCCCGTGCATCAGAAGATGTGCACAATATCATAGGCAAATCTGCTCATTGTTAAGGACAAACTCCAACATAAAAATTGGTATGCATTATATAATTTATATGGCATCTTCAAATGTATAGCCACAATGGTCTACCTCATATTCATGCTATGGCCTAGAGGTCACATAATAATGATTTATGCGGCTTTAGTATGTTTCAATGGTGGTGAGCCATTATACCAGTTAAACGAATCAGACCTTCGCCTGACATCTATACTGAAGAACAAATTCTAGATGGGGTGTGTGTGTGGAAAATTGAAAATAGCAGTAATATTTACAGCATCAAGGATACGTCCAAAACAGCACAAAAGACTGCAAAAAAAACAAGGAAATAATGTTAGGCCACCATCCAAAACAGGATAAAGCTCATTATCATGAAGAAATTTGAGGAAATAATCTAGTGATGAACTATACTATGCAATAGAATCCTATATTGATATTAGAATACTAGCAACACCAAACATATAGTTAATACAATGTGGTTGTACAACTTGAGAACATTTACCCACAGTCAACAGTAACAATTGAGATGTGAATCATTAGTCAGGGTACGAAGCTCCCAATGTTTTATACTCCTTCCATCAAAATCTGTTTTCTATCACCAAACCAGGCCACCTTTTAACAGCTAGGAAGATCCATGCTAATGCCACACCATTCCCAACTAGGAGGTTTCTAACAATTTAGTTAAAATGCCAAACCCGAACAGATAGTTAAGGGATGTTCCACATTCATCACTTTCTAAAATAATCAATCTTCCCATCATCCCATTCTTCATAATAACATAGAATATAGATTAAACATGAAAGATACAAGTTCATGCAAATCATGTCGAATGATCCGGACATTCAAGTTTTACGGAAATAAAGGTGTGCATCACAATGTTACAGCTCCAGTATGGCTTACCATAAGGCCACCAAAAACTCCTTCAATCAAAATCCTGTTCCAACTGTCGAAGTATGTATGAATTGAAAATTTGGCCTTCACCAAAAGCCCTAGAGATGCCACCATCATTACAAGAAGGTAGAACACGAATCCCATCAAGCCTGTGAATCCCCAGATTCCGGCAACAACTCCACTGATGATTGACAAGAATGTCCGACTGCAACGCAAAAGAAATCCTCACGGTTAAGACATATCGTCTTGACATCTTGGTATAAAAGTGAAGCAGTCAAAAATAATCATCAATGACTAGAATTGCCGAAAGGGTTATGAAAAGAGTTAATAGTTAATGGGAGGTATCTAGCATCTATCTGAGCATGAAGTATAAAAGCATGTAAACATTGAAAACTTTCAGTTGATTCATGAAGCCTGATTACTCTAATTTGAGTAGATCCTAGTGTAAGTGTGCAATTTGACCCACCGTTTCTGGCAGTACGAACTGGCCCACAGGATTACTTGATCCTTTTCTTATTATTCATAGTACTTAGATTTTGATCCTAAACTGCACCCCCAGATTTCGAAATTGCCGCAAGAAGAGCGGAAGCATGCCTACAGTGAAACTATCAGGTCGCACGGTTCCGGATTGAATCAAAAGAATTAGGACTAATCTGAGCAGATCAAACCATGTCGTCGCATAAATCCCAGATCCAATCGGACGAACATAGGCATGACCCTACTTATCAGATCAGATCGAATTCTAAACCTGGTTGGGGGGAGAAGAGAACGAGCGGAACCTGTAGTAGATGGATTTGACGTTGCTGGTGAGGTTCTCCGAGTGGAGGATGGGGACGTCGGCGGAGATCCCGCCGCCGGTCGCCGGCGCCGCCATCTTCCTCTTGTGTTGGTTTCTCTTCGCCGATTAGAACGAGTCAGGGGGGAGACGGATGTGCGACACAAATCGAAGTCGTCCCAGACTCCCAGGCTACAAACCAGTATTGTGGATTTTGCATATATACCCTCCAGTATGTTTCGTTTTCTACTAACACGAGACCTAGCCTTTCATTACTGTTTTTTTTCTTAAAGAAAACGGGACAATTATAGAAAAGAAAAAAAGTGAAAATATATTTTTTTATCGGCGTGACAGAAATATACTCGTTTCAAAACCAACAGTAACAATATACCGTCATCGCATCCACAAGATATGCAATCATTGACATGGCAGTAGAAGCGCACGAGTTCGTACCACCAAGACACACGAATTCGTGACGTCATCGGCGGTTGAGATTGTGGGAGTTTTTAGTTCACCGTGCAAACTCATAATGTTGTGTGAGTTCGCGAGTTCACCGCGAGAACTCGTGACGTCCTCGGTGCAAACTCTTGGGTGGTGTGAGCAAGTTGAGAGCAATCAAACACGCACACATAGTCACATCAGGTGCACACAAGGGAAGGAGTGGCATCGTGAGGGGTAGATGCGACGACAATGAGTAATGCTCTCATGTCCTCTTCACACGAGTTCGATAAGGAATCATGGTCTCTTACTTTGACAATAGTCTAATCTTATTAATATTTTAACAATTGGTATATCTTAAAAAAAACGTGAACAATCTATTTTTATTTATTTTTACTAATTATATATGAATATTACCCTTATACTTTTTTTATTACTTACTTGCTACTCTACTTGTAGTGGCCTTCAAATGGATACGATCGTCTGATGTCAATTTATACGAAAGAATATACTAGAGAAAAATGGACCCAAGAGTAAATTTCCTAACTTCTACTCCCTCTTTTATACATTTTCCTAACTTCTACTCTTATTTTTCACGCTTTAACTTCTACTTTCTCTTTTTCTACGTGCATGTTATTTAAACTACTAAACGATATACTTTTTTAAATAAATCTATCGAAAAGTTTCCTTTAAAAAAGCATATTAATATATTTTTAAATTTTAGTTAATATTTAATTAACTATGCACTATTTTACGTGCGCATTGAGAAGTCTCCACCAGCCTAAAGAGCATTTTGTAGGTGTACCTGACGTTTTCTACGCTGACTTACCCGCATATGATGATAAAGAATTTCATAGTATTCATGTATTTTGTCCAGAATTTCTTTGCAAACATCTCAAAGTGAAAATCCTTATCATGTTAGAGCAGGTACAATAACAGGCTATAAGACAGCTATAAACATATTTTAAAGAGATAAAGGAAGAGGGAGAAGAGCAGCGGGCTACAGATCTGTAGTCAGCTGCAGCATGGACTACAAGACGTAATATGTGTATGACAGGTGAGACCAAGTATTAATAGTATAGTAAACAACTATTATATGATTTGACTATAGATGATTTAGAACTAGTAGTGGGCTATACTATTAAACTTGCTACACTTCGACAGATAAATGCATGGCACATTGAGTGCCAGCTCGGGAGGCCCGCCGGGGACCTGACTACCTGATCTGCCACTGCCAGATGCCAGTGCGTCGGAGGTGGTACCCCCCGAGCTCCACCGCAGCCCAGCCCAGCCCAGCCCAGATGGAGGCGATGTAAACACAGACGACGCCGACGCCTGCCCATCTTCTCGACAGCAGAGACCGCCGTCGCTTCCACAGCATTCGGCTCCCATCCATCACCGTAAGCTTCTATCTGCTTCTTGCGATCCTTTTGCGATTCTCCGTCGAATTGATCACGTTGTGAACCCCAATGCATTTGCTACTCTCTATCATGTCTCTGATAATTTGATTGATCCTGGTTCTCATTACAAGCGAGCGTTTGTTCTGATTACTGATTGCGATCCTGATTTTTTTTATATTGATCTCTCCATCCGAATTCTCTAACTGGCCATGCAGGTAGACGAGTAATCAAAACTCCATTGATGCCAGCGGTGAGGTGATGGAATATGGATCTAGTAACGATCAGAGGATGCAGGACATGGAAATATGGCCGTCGGACGGCGGCGGCGTGGAGGAATACGACCCGTGGACGGCTTGGCTTTACAAGCCACACACGGTCTCGGTTCTCCTTGCCGGCGCATGCCTCCTGATGTAAGTAGTCTCAATTCTCAAATACAAGTGCAAGGATTGCTAGTATCAGAGTTTTACAAGAATTGTCTGAGCGTAAGGCTCTTAGGGATGCAGAAAATGGGTTAGTTTCTGTTAGTTCTTTGGAGCTTAATAGAATTTATAACCGGTAAAATTATTTCTCAATGTGCAGATTAAATTGATATACTAGTTAAGTTTGGTAGATGGTAAAAGATAACATACGCTAGTATATTTACTGTTTCTAAATATATTAAGACTGTACTTGCTGCTCCAATTGGGAACTTAATATTGAAACCATATTTTGATCCCTAACGTTTTTTGGTACGCTATGCTGAAAAATGGCAGAGAACTGTTACTGCAGCCTCTGATATTTTTAACTGGTGTGGCTTTTGGACTTCTCAGTGATCCATATATGCATAGTTTGTGTGCCATTTGTCTTCAAAAGTAAATAGTACAAGGTATTGTGTCTTGTATGGGATACTTTCTGATGTTCAATGCCACTTCACCAAACATTTCATGGTTCAGTTGGAAATTCAGTATTCGCATTACAGGCAAACAACTATAAATCCATAACGTCAACTGAGATTCTGCGCAGATTCTGGTTTTTAGCTTTTCTGTGTGAGATGTGGCTGGGATACTCAAACTCTGAAACAAACCATGTGTTTTAGTCTTGCTGGACTTGGACCACTCATACTAGTTACCTATAAGTTAAAACCTTCAAGCGCTTGGAATAGGGAACAAATCATGGTAATTGGAAGTATGAAGAATCCAGCCCATTCTTTGAATTGGTTTCAGAGTAATGACACGAAATGAATGGCTACGATTTATTTAAGGACAGTTGCATCATGGCATGAAAAGTACTAGTTTATGCTTGAAAAATTCATAAACAATCATATATAAACACGAGCTCGTATTGGCTGCTGCTGCCTGTTACCAGTCATCTAACTTGGGTGCCAACCTATTCTATTCGTATACAAGAATTGACAATTTAACAGTTGTATTATTAGTAAAAAGTGGTGTAGCTAGGTCTGAACACCTTTCTTTACTTTCTCATCAGTCTGGCAGTTGGTTCACTTTTATTGTTCTCACAGCTGGGCAAGTGGGGTCTTTCATCCAGAGATTACAAGCTCTCATGATAAGGTCATACCTATTAAAAGGTATTGCACTGAAACACATTTACTATAAATGATAAGAATTTGTAGGGGGATTTCCAATATTATTGTTTTACTGGACTTCTGTTGATGGTATGTACTAGTAAGCAACAATGCCAGGAAACTGATTCACTCACTGACATTTTCTCAGGGGTGTCTGGGCTATGATCGCAGTTTTCCTAGCATACTGCACTCTCCAAGCACCTTCAACGTAAGTGAATTATCCCTTGTTAGGTAAACCATATGTTAACAATTATCAGTGTAATAATTGTTTTTTGTCTGTCTCCAAATCTTTGCTGTATTCCAATGGTAGTTAAATAAATGCTTTTTGCATTATTGTGTCCTTGTGGATCCTCCGTGACCAATTATTCTGCATTATGGTCCCCTATTGGCTAGGAAGATTGCTACAGTCATACATTTTTGCATTATGGTGCATTATTTAGGTAATTTTTTGCTGGTAAAGTATCAAAAGATTGACATTGAAGGCACATGCTGACATGTTCTATCCTACCAAAAGCCCCGCATATATGCTTTCTAGTAAATGAGTTAAATCACATCATCTTGTCAGCAGGCATCCATTGGTCAGATAACAAATGAAATACGCTATTCTTTTCATATATGATATGTTTATGATTTAGCAAAGAAAACTCGCTCTGGCAATATTACATGTTTTTCATTTTACAAGCACAACAAAAGGCATCTATGTACTTGATCTCACAAAACCAGATTCTCATAGTATATGCCATTACGCACATAATTGATTGGACCATTTACTACTTAGATTATGCTGATTTTCTGATGCAAGGAGAAGCACCTGATGTTTGACCATTATGAGTAGACATACCTTTGTGGGAGTCTTATCTAATTTTGCTCTGTAAAGAACTATAAATACTTATGAAGGATGCTTATTGATCAGGCTAATAATCTTTTGTACAGGATACTTATTAGGCCTCATCCTGCTGTGTGGCGTTTGGTGCATGGCATGGCTGTTGTGTACCTTGTTGCTCTAACTTTTCTTCTTTTCCAGGTTGGCTATGTCTACAGTTTATTGTATTCACTAACATGCTATTCTTAAAATTTACTCATTAGGCTTGCACTTGGACCATTTAAACTTGATGCTCAAGGTAGATATTGTGTTCAAATTTAGTCTGCTGTCTAATATATATACCGTTTTCTTTTAGAAACGTGATGATGCCAGGCAGTTTATGAAGCACCTTCACCCTGGTCTCGGAGTTGGTAGAACATTTATGCAATACATTCACAAGGGAAAAAATCACAATATCATCTATAGATATATATATATTCTGATCATTTGTTATATCAAAATGCAGAATTACCAGAGAGATCATATGGATCTGACTGCCGTATGTATGTTCCAGAAAACCATGTTCCAGAAAACCCTACCAACAGATTTATTAATATTCAAGTATGATTTTCCATATGAGCATCACTATTCACAGCACTCATTTATTTTTATGCTATCTCATCAAAATTGGTAATACGATGCACCTATAGGAGACATTGTTTGATGAATTTGTTATTGCCCATGTCTTGGGTTGGTGGGGTAAGGCAGTAATGATACGGAACCAACTTCTCCTATGGGTCTTGTCAGTTGGTTTTGAGCTCATGGAGGTTAGAAAAGCTGCCTTGACTAGTGAAATATTATTTCCTTTTATTTTTAGCATATGTTCATTTAGTAAATTTTCATGAACTATTGTAACAATGCACACTTGATATCTTCTGCAGCTTACATTTAGGCACATGCTGCCAAATTTTAATGAGTGTTGGTGGGACAGTATTATATTGGATATCATGATCTATAATTGGTTTGGTGAGATCTCTGTCTTTCAAGGCAGTATCTAAATTTACAATTCATCCATCTGGTTGTTATATTTCTGAATAAAAAAATGTTATTATAGTCATACAAGTTAAAAGTATCAAAAGTTCTCACATAGCTGTTTCTTATCTGGATGCTGATAGAGTGCTAGATTTAAGGATATCAAGTTGTCAGTGCAAAACATTAGAGGTACTGGTACAGATTAGCAGTGAATATGGACTTTGTTATGTCGATGTTTCTCATGTTATTTCATATGTAGACTTGCTTGGTTGATTAGGACAGCTTGTATGCAAGATAAATTTTTCGTGATTTTCAATTCTCAATCGGAACTTCACTTTTGATATGTGTAGCAGAATGCGCTAACTAGGATGTCATTGCCTTGATACTGTTTTGTCTTGGCCTGAGTATGTAGAACCTTTGAAAAGGTTCACTGTGTTTTTTTATTATCATTTTCTTTTTTAAATAACGAATATGTACGGTCGTAATTCAGTGTATGAACATCAGAAGTTTTACTGTTGTTCCATCGAAATGTTTCCATTCAACTAGTATTTTGAATCTTGATACAGGTATTTGGGCGGGGATGCACACAGTCCGTTACTTTGATGGCAAAACATACGAATGGGTTGGACTGAGCCATCAGCCAAGCATTATGGGTAAGGTATGCTCAATTGCTCAACGAAAACACGTTAATAGGAGACATATTCCTTTTTTTTTCAGTTTTAATCTCTTAATTTGGTTATTGCATACCTAAAAAAATGACCAGTGGTCCAAGTTTTTGCTGTTTTGTCCTGCTATTTTATCATCCTGACACATACTTTTACCAATGCTTGATTATGTGCGCCAATGCTGCTGCCATAAGATTTTTTGTTTGATTATGCTGCCGCCATAAGATTGACGTTATGCAGACTGTTGAGAGTTGAGTTAGAAGGCTGTGTATATCTTGATATAGAGGTTGTTTTTTTCCCATTGTCAACAAAAGACTGTTCAAGTTAGACAACCTCTAGTGGACTTGGCAGAGTATTAACAAAAGATAAGTCATCCTATAACTGCATGTACTATGCAAGTGTAAAGATCTTAATTCCATGCATGGGAGATCCCAGGCAGAATCTGGGATTTTCCCAGTGGGACTGAACAATGAATTTCTGTTGCCGCAGAAGTCAGGCTGCCTTGTCTGCAGTTTGGTATCCTTAATCCCTGAATTTCTAAGCAAGTAATTATTCCACTTTGTACCATTCTTTATACATCACTTAAATACTCTGACTACATGTGGGTCATATTCATATATAGTCTCATAAGTTTTTTTTTTCAAGAAAAAAGAAAGCCTCCTAGATTATGAAAAACAATTGATCACTTCTAAGGCTCCAAGCTAAAGCTAACTGCCTAAAGGGTGAGAGTTGAGCAATTGAACTATGGGCTGCATGGAAGGTATTGGCTAATCAAAATACCTCCAACCATACGCACAGGGATACTAGCCAGAAGTTGCTATATTTTGGGACGGAAGGAGTAGAATATAAACATTAGGATAAGAATAGGAGTCTGGAACTGATTTGGTAGGATATTTTATGAATTGGACAGACAAATTCATAAACCAGAGCATATGCATGTTTATCATGACCTCAAAATTATGATTTTGGTATCAGCTGGTTTATCCTGCGCAAGCTAGTCAAGTTCACTTTAAGTTCATTGGTTAACCACTTCCGTTGTGGCAGGTAAAAAGGTCATTATGTCAGTTCACACCCGCTAAATGGGATAAGGATCAATGGCATCCTTTCATGGAGCCAAGGAGATTCATCCAAGTGTTTTGTCTCTGCGTCGGTTTCATGACAGTGGAACTTAACACCTTCTTCCTGAAATTTTGTCTCTGGATTCCTCCCAGGAACCCCTTGGTTGTGTATTGGCTGATCCTTTGGTGGTTAATTGCTATCCCGGCAATTCGTGAGTACAACACCTACTTGCAAGACAGGTCTTCTTGACATATAGATTATAATATCCTCCTACACCTTTTCTAGAATCATGAGTTCCCATCCCGGCTTTTGTTTATGGGCACGCAATATTTCTATTGATGGATAACTAAATATTTTTTTTTCAATATATCAATTATCTCAGAAAACCAGTGAAGAAGGTGGGAGCTTTTTGTTGGCTTTCGTTAGCTATATGCATGGTAGAGTTGCTTATATGCATGAAGTTTGGACACGGTGAGTTATTTTATAGTATGTAGCATATTCTTGGCAATTTAACAAGGGCATACAGTTTATGTCGATACATGCTTGGTCAGTTTTTGTGCTAACATGAATCAACATAACCAGGTTTGTTTCAAGATCCAATGCCTACTTGGTTGATTACTTTTTGGATTTGTGTGGGGATTTCTCTTGCGCTTTTCTTGCTGGAATGGTCACGAAGGGATCACTTACGCTCAATAAAGCAGCTGTAATAGCTTCATCGCAGTGTTTCTGCTCCAAACCTTCTATTACCTTGTATTTGTTTGTTTTCAAGATAACTATACATAGCTAGTCTCTTTAACTAGACCTTAAGGTAGGCAAATTTTACTTGACGATAGTTCCGCCATTACAGGCCTGAGATTGCGAGAGTTTCAAGATAATTGTAATATTTGGAACAATTTTATTTGAGAAAAACAATAGCATTGCTATGCAACATGTGTTTGAGCTACTTATGAAACCTGAGCTAGATTCTCAGTATCAACGCATGCATAGGATGACAGGATTGGTTGAATGTGTATGATCTACAAAACTGGGGACAACAAATGTTCGTCCTAGGACGCTTGTCATGAGCACAAAACTGATGGTGTCAATTTTCCATGGTAATCCAGTTAAAGTTTTACTAGCGCAGTAGTGCACTAGTGCGTTTACCTTGCGTTGAACTTCTCAAGTATCATCCATGCACACAAGAGGGAGGGCATCAAGTGAAATGGTGTGTTGTTAGTTTGTTACCTTGCCAGAGACCGATATACCTTTTTCATCTTCAAGGTAAATTTCTTTTTGCAGTAGATAGGATATTCCAACACGGTGTTAGGGAGTAACAAAGAAGAAAGAAGTATGCCAGCACTTGAACCAATATCAACTTAGCAAACATATAGAAACTTTTACATGTATCTTTCACGGTCAAGAAGCTTCTGCAAAACAGCCTGCAAAAGTAAACCAGAGCACCATCATTCACAAAGCATGACAACCTGTTAGCGTATTGAGATAGAACGGCAAGCCACAAAAGGGGTAAGGATCAGATGATCGTTAAATTGGAAAACACGTGGACGTTTAACTCACAGGGCAGGTCGTGTTCAACTTGAGGGACTCAGCAAGCTCACGTGAAGATATCAGAAGTTTGACAGGACGATATTCAAGCGCCTGATTTCTCCCTTTGTTGTCTGCAAAGCTAATCAACTCGCGATCCAAAAGATGCTCAAAAGCCTACATCGAAGGAAAAAAAAACTTGTAAATTTTTTTATATTGAAATTTCAATGTAATGGAAGGTTCATGAATTCTTGATTGTGGTAATACTTACTCTAAAACAAACAGTGTGTGAATATTTGTCCGACGTTTTGTAGGCATCCTGCACAGATTTGTACTCTGACAGACAACCAGTTCATCAACTTACTTAGTCATTCCTATGACTGAACACAAATGGAGAGGAACAGATTCTACCTTTCATAATAGTGATGAAGTTGTATGAACTTTTCTCCTTATCTTCTAGCCTGTTCATGCATACAAGAATGTACAGTTCCAAAATGGAGAGATCTGCTATCGAAATTTCAGTGTCAGAAATATGATGCCATTCATGTCCACTGTTTTATGGTGTGGAGTAAAGAAGGTTAGCTTTGTTTTAGTACATAAATCAATATAGCGAACAATTCCATCCTACATTAGTAAATGAGGGACAACAAACAAAATAGACCTTGCAGACTGTCCATCTTAGGCTGCCTCTGCATCGAAGATAGCGCATTCATGAAGCTTTGCATTGACAGAAGTCCAGAATCTATGTCCATGTATGACACCACTCTGAAACTGAAGGTTTTGTTCTCCTATATTTAACTGAGTACTAGAAAGTGTGGAAAAGTGAAGAAAAGGGAGGATAAAAAAAGAAGCTGCTGAAATACTTACAGAAATCTAAGGATGTGGCTTGTTGTTGCGTCAGCATCAGTGAGGGAGCTGAGAATTCCTTTGAACTTTTTGTCATTGAAAATGCTCTTTAGTGTATAGGATAACATAAACCTTGGGGGGGATTAGTTCCTTATATTGCATTGAACTTCTGTAAAATCCCTCATTGTCGTTATGACAAAGGTGGATCCATATGTAACAAATTCCCCCTTTCTTAATGAAATTGGTCGACCGAATCTTTCGGCCGACCCGGCAAAAGACAAAGGTGGATCCAGGCCCATGTCACTGAGATAATGAGCGGCATGAGAATGTGAACTTTCAGCAGCATACAAGGAAATCCCAAGCTTTTAATGCAATTTTCTGCACTACCTCACCTAGTTGATTATATGGATTGCAATTTTATTTTGCACAATAACACAAATAATATTACAGAACTTGATGGGATGATCACATACAGTTCCATTTAGTCTAAGAAACAGTGCCATTGCCAGTTTGCCACCATGGCTTCTTTTTAGCAAAGAAAAAAAGCACATTCAGTATCCATTCTTGGAATGAGAAAGTAGAAAAACTGCCCATTAACAAAACACTCTGTGGGTATATGTCAACCTATTCAAATATGATTGCCATGAGGATTATAAAGCAAGAACAGTGACCTGCAGGTTTTGTAAGCACATAAAGTGACATGTCACATTGAGCAAAGGATACAGTAACCCGTGCATTGTACTCCCTGACATACTTTGTCGGTAAGGGAGAATCTTCAGGAAGTGCTAGCAAGTGCTCCATTAACCTGCAATCATTCAAATGTCAAAAGATGGATTGAATAGAGATCTTGAGAAACAGTGAATGTTTTAGCCTGAAAAAAAATGCACAAGGCTAACCTCTGTAAACTATCCACTGAAGAAGGAACAAACAGAAGCTTCCTATGAGAGAACCGGGATCTAACCCTTTTCTCTAGGAGTTGGTCTGCATCCTAAAAAATGAATTGATATTACAAAACAGCTCACAAAGGAAACAATAGATTTTTCGTATAACTATCAATATCTAAAGTTATTAGCCACTTCAATCCCAAGTACAGCGTTGGTATCATTAATTACCACAATGCATGTGATACATGCTACTGCACTAATGCATATTGTGCATCAACTACCACACGATTAAGAGGGTCATCTGAAACATGGGAGATGGTGATCTTATGATAGTGTACTATTACAAATGGCTAAGATGCAGAAACATGGGAGAGGATATATTTCGTACCAATCGGCAACTCACACCAATAACAACAGCTTGTGAGGTAAGAGATTGCATTGCATCAAGTAAGCTATAGAGTAACCTCTGCTTCCCCTGTAATAGGAAACCATAAATAGAATCATCTGTTGTCCTGTTATCTAAAAATTGCCAGCAGCAATTGTAGAAAGAAAGCTATTCCTGTAAGACAAATGTCCCATTTCTATGCAGCTAACATTCAGCATGAGTTAAGTATAGTTAAACCAGAATACATGTATTCGTTTCAACCTGAGCAAAGAGGTCAAACTCTTCTAGGACAAAAATTATCGTCTTGTGAGCCAGTCCACACTCCCTGCAGAAAAGAGGATACAAATGACTAGACATAAATTTCAAGAATCAAAGGAGTATGTCTCTATGATGTACAGATGCTCATCATCTTAACACTTCACTTACCGTAACATGTCAATCATGAATTCCGTGTTGTCATCTGAAGAAGCCTAAAAGAGATAAGATCTTTTAAAATGGTAGAAAGAACAATAATTGAGTGAGGTGAAGGCTAGAGTAGACGCCACACACCATTTTGGAAAATGATAACTGATGTTCCAAACAAAGTTGCCTCGCAATTTCCTTAAAAGCAAAGTAACAAAAGCATTAGCATGGCTGCATTGGAGTTGATAAAGCATAGAAACAACTATGGAATTAACTGAATTGGTGGACAGGAGTTAAGAGAGAGGGAGATTTGGTTCAGAGAGCATGTGGAATATGGAAATTGAACCAAAAAAGCTGGCATCAGAAAGCTCTAACCTTCGTGGCACAGTTGTCATCACTATGTAGCATCCCATTCAGCCTGATCTGAAAAAAGTTTGCACAGTGATCCAACTGAACTACAAGTTAACAAAGTCTAACTAATTGTGCATTATGATATATTATCCTTTTGGCAAGGCCATGCATTTGAGAACATAAAAATATGCAAGGAGTTTCTGCATTTATCCTTGTCCCCTTCCGCCCTAAAGCGCCCTGAAACAAACTATTTTCTCGTAACCTGTATGTTTATTTCACGGCCAACATAGGTAAATCATCGGTCGTGTATTACGCAAATACATGGATACATTTCTAGCAACAAGTAAAATATAGCGTTTATACATACCACGGATATTGCATCAGGATGCTCCTTCTTCAGATCATCTAGAACCATGTCGACCACCTGCGAAGAATTGAAATATCAGTCCAGGCCGAAACAACCGATAGCGTAAAGTCGTAGACCGCCCACTGGCACATTTCGTCGAACACCACCCCCGCATTCCAGAAAACCGCTGAAAGTGGGGCAGAAGAGTGTACTAAGAAGGAAAACCTCACCGCGGCTTTTCCGCAGCCGCGGGGGCCGAGGAGCAGGACGGAGTTGTTGCAGGCCTCGGAGACGGAGCTGGCGACGAGGTACTTCAGCTTACTGTGCCCAACGCAGAACAAAGCGCGTCAGTCGCGAGGACTCCCGGGCTGATTTCGCGGGAGGGGGGGCGACTCTGGCTGACCTGTAGTTGGTGTCCGGCGAGGACCTGAGGGCGGCGTGGACGACGGCCTGGTCGCAGAGCCTGCCGCGGAGCACGGCCTGCGCTTGACTCGCCACGGACGCAGCCGCCGCCGCCGCCGCCGCCGCCATGTGAGTTGGAAGGAGTTGGGGATCGGGGAAGGAGGAGGAGGAGGAACAGCCGCCACAGGCCCACAGCGCGGGGAGCGCGGGAAAAATTAGGAGGCGACTCGGATTCGCGCCATCTCCCCACCGGGCTAGCGCCGTCTCGTGACGGCGTTACGGGTGGGTGAGCGGCCGAGTCGCGCGGGTAAAGCGGCTAAACCGGCCCGCGACTCTGCGAGGCTGAGCGCCTGGGCTGGCTGGGCTGGTGTTCCACCGCTTTGGAGATTGGACTCTGGGTGGAGGGGTCCAACCGTCCAAGCCGGGGAATTTAACTATTTGCCACTGTTATGTACATCACTTATTCAAATATCTCTTCTAGATTCACGCTTAATAATTTACCACTGAAAAGATGATTTTTTTTACCTATTTATTATTTTTACCTACGTGGCGAGCCATCGTAGTGTGCTCGTGTGGAAAGCGATATGGACCCCCTCGGCTTGCCTCGCCACTTACAGGCGCTGGCGACCGCGGCTGCGGGGTGGGCAAAGGCGGCCACGGGTTCTTGCCGCTATCGGAGTTGCTCCGATGGAGGAGATCCTTCGAGAACCTCCACTTGTGCGAGTTTCTTGACGATGATGAGGAGGCGGAGAACGACGACGACCGCGACGTTGTCGGGGCCACTACGGCTTCCTCGGGTCCAGAGGCGTGCGTGCACCGGAACAGATGATGAGAATGGTGATAGCCATGTGCGGAACGGGGAGCGGGAGCGGCTTCAACGATAGATGAAGAAGGGGGGAGTGGGAATGGCTCCGGCGATGCACGGAGCGAGGGAGACAGGTTCGCGCGGATCTCGGGATGCGGATCGCGAGACACGCTGCCGTGGCGGCGCTGTTGCTGTTGCTCACGCTCGTCGCCGGGGCAGTGGTGGCGTAAGACGTGGGGCTTGGGGACGTAGCGCTTGAGGAGACCACGGCGGCGGCGGTGCTCGTGGCCGAGCTAGGCCAACTCAGGGCGAAAATCTCCGCTTTAGGTGCGTCCGTGTAATGGCTACGCTCAATTCAAGCTCCAGCGATGGACGATGAAGGGGCTGCAACGGTCGGAGGTGGAGAAGAAGGAAGTGGAGGGGCTGACGGGCGGGTCCACATTGCTTTTCACGTGGACACGCTATGATGGCTCGTCACGTAGGCAAAAATGATAAATAGTTAAGAAATGACCCCTTCCTCTAGTGATAAATTATTAAGCGTGAATCTAAGAGACGTATTTGGACTAGTAACAAATAGTTAAATTCCCCTTCCAAGCCTCCCATGGGCCACGAGCACGACACGACACGAGGCAGTTTCGTCTCATCGTGTAAATCGACAGCGGTCGAGGCTTTTGCTGCATCTTTGCGGCCAACGAGGAAAGGCGAGCCGAGCCGGCAAGGCAAGGCGGGGGCTTTGTCACACTAGTCACGCGCGGCAGTGCAGCGCAGCGCAGGCGGAAAGATTGATCATATGCGCTTGGATTTGACTCATTGTATCGATAGATCCCTGCTGTTTATGCCGTAGCTCACAGGGCCTACACGCACGCGGCTAGCTGCTGCTCTTGTGACTGATGTAACTCGCTACTGTGAGCCGTCTGTGGCGCTTGTTTGGACCCCGTCTCGCGCTAGCTAACTAACTGCATGCCTTGTCTTTGCTTATATGAATATGTTGCTGGGGGAGATAATTACAGCGTGCTCGCGCCGGTACGATGTGCGTGTGTGATGTCTCTGGGTTGTAAAGTTTGCTAGCGCAGCACATCGCGCGGCGGTTGTTGGCAATCGATCGCGCGACCGGGCGGGCGGCCGCCCTTGTGCACGGCAACGGCAACGCCCCCACCGGCCACCACGAGGAGAGAGGCGAGGAGAACGAGGCGGTCGAGCGCAGCCGGGCCACGCATGGGCGTGTGGACGCCGACGCATGGCGCGCACGCCTACCAAAACAGGGAAGGGGGGAATGGGCCGGCCGGGGAAAGAAGGGCGGGAGGAGCGCCTACTCCGCTAGCTGCCCCCACGCCGCTCGCGCGGGGCCAGGGTGATTCCGCACGCGCCCGAGCAGTGGCGAGCCGTCGTGTCGACGAGCCGTTGGCGATGAGGGGTTTGAGTGCTCAATCATTTAGTACTTGGATTAGAAGCAACTTGCGCGATCTTTGGTGTTAATGGCCGGCCGGCCGTGCTGGCCTTTCACCTTTTCTCCCGTGACGCGCGAATCGTAGGATCTTGGCTTATTTTGGCGCATATATACATATATATATATATATATACATATATATATATATACATATATATATATATACATATATATATATATATATACTCTAGAAAAAATATCCGTGTGTTGTAACGGGTAAAGGTTATTTTAATCTTATTATTACTATATGGGTTAGTTAAGGTGAAATTCAATGTGGCAATTCGCTTGAATGTAATTTTTTTAAGTCATGAGCTGTGGTTAGAAGTCTGATCGTCTCAAATTAGCATGCGAGTTTTTTTAAAGATAATTTTTATATTACTCCTTCTGTATTTTTAAAAAGAACGAATTTAAAAACTGACTTAAATATGGACATGTATTTCCAAAAGCGAACGAATTTAAAAACCGACTCATACACGGATAGCGTACCAAAGTATCGGTTAAAACATCTTCGATTTTTATAATAGTAGAGATATATATTGCCGTGAAATTCACGGCCGGACGATTCAACGAGAGAGCTTAAGAAATGCATCGCTTCAGCATTATTTTCTTGCGAGTTGTCACGGACGTACCCGATCTTTTGCTCGTTTCCAGTCTACGATTAAAGAGGGAGGGCGTCGCATGCATGCATTGCATTGCTTGGCCACACAAAACAAGAAATTACAACAGAAAAAGTAAGGAGAAAAGGGAGCTCCGGCTAGGTAAGCTGGACACACAGGAAGTACGCACGCATATATTCCGAAATGGGGCCTTTGTGCTGCAAAAGCGCCCTGCGTTTATTTTTGACTCCTCCCCTTCGTCCTAAAGCGGCCATCATTCTCATGATCCAACAGACCGGCCGGGATGCCCGCCCGCCCGCCTACCGCCCTGCATTAGCCTAGGACACGCGCGGCGCTGCCCAAAACACGCGCAACCACTGGGCACACTGCGCGCGCGGTCGCGAGCACGCAGGCGCAGCCGGGCGGCATCCGCATGCGCCAAACAACCAGCCAAGCGCGCGCCCGAGCAAGAGAGGCCTCCCAAAGAGGGAGCTCCCGCGAGAGAATCTGCCCGTTTTGACCGCTTTTGCGCGAGAGTAGATGCATCCGTGCATATGCATGCATGCTAGACGCAGACTGATGCTGTACGTTTTTTTTTTATCTCGATCCTGTACGTTTTGGCACAATGCATGGCATGCCGTGCTGTATATATCCATGATATGCATGCATGCACGTTGCTGACTGCTGAGATTGTGCGTGCCTGGGCATATATGTTCGTCGCGTCGAGAGTTCGAGATGCAACTGTGCAAGGGAATCCCTGAGCAAAGCAAAGCTCCATATGTGCAATCGTGCTGCGTGCGTGCAACACGTACGGCGCGACCGGCGGCAGCGAGCTGCAAGTATAGGAGCATCGATGCGCTAGCTAGCTAGCTGCCGCCTGCGAGAGCATGTGTGCGCGTGCGTGCGCGTGTGTGCTTTGTTTGTGGTTGCATGCATGGATGCATCGGCCCCTCCTATTGCCCGGCCGATTGCTGCGAAGCGACATGGCCCTGCACCTGAATCTCCACTAGCTCGTGTGTGTGCCTTCGCTTTGCTTTGCCATCTGTAACGTTTGTCTCCGAGAATATTCGCCAGTAGTCGACACTACTGGGCCGCCGTACGTGCGTCTTGTGTGTGCATTGCCAGAAAAATTCTTCTCCTTTCGCTGTTCGATCGCGTTGCTGTCTATTGTTCATTTGTCCTGTGAATTACCCATATGCTAGCTGAATGTATGTGCAGCATCATGTAGTATGCATGGAATTATGCTCTGCAGTGTAATGTACGTGCTTCACAGGGGAAGGAAATGTAAACTGGATTCATTCACAATGCCCAATGCGTTCGTCTCTATCTAGCTTCTTTTTTTATAACCATGCATGGGATGATGAACACTGCAAAATGAAGAGCTGTAGTGCAAGCTAGTTGTTATAAAATTTAGGAGATATATCGGAATGACCACTAACCTTCCCAATCGCTTCAATCATCGATCATCTAAGACACGTCAGAAGACGACACAGTAATCCACGATATTTGTTAATGAAGTTCAACCGAAGCCTATATCTCCAGGGTTCTGATTATGAGCGCTTCTCTTCAATCAACATAGCACCTAGCCTTTACGAGTATATGGTCTCGCCGCCGTCGTCTTCCTATGTGTCTACGTTTTATTGTAGTCGTCATGGTTATATTATGATGTCCCCTCTATTTAAGAGAGAGCATATGATAAAAGTTCGACTCTAACTATATCTTATAAATATTCTAACTTCAACGAGTTCAACTTCTAATAGAACTAGTGTATTCGAACCTATTCTAGAACACTAGTAGAATTACATAACGGGTGCAACCTCCAATGATAACAACATGATTTGAATCACCGTTGATAAACAAACCACCGCAGCTTTCTCTTCTATCATGGGGTGAATCCTTTTCTACACACACCGAAACATTGTTCACCTTTAGGAAAGCAAGAGGCACCGTTCCTCTCATCAGCATCTAGCATATATGTTAGAGTATTACCATTAACCCCCCCCCCCCCCCCACCCCACTATGTGCGCAGTCCGGAAGCAGAAAGAGAAGAGAGAGAGAGAGAGGAAGACAAATAAAAGGAACGGGTGAAGCTTCCATCACTTCCTCAGTGAGTGAATGGCATGCACACGCAAAGGATTGTCTAGCCGTAACACCATTCTTAATGAAACTAGTCCTTTTTTTAAAAAATTACACAGTACAATGTAGACACTCACAACGCACGCGTACTCACCTCTATGAATGCACGCAAACCCTACCTCTATGAGCATCTTCGAAGACTGTGTCGGCATGACAGGCGTCTCGCTGTCGATGGGAACGTCGCCTACCACTGAAAGCGCAACACCGTTAAATCCTGAAAAATTCGCTCCCACGAGGAGTCGAACCCAGGACCTCAGGTGCTACTGAGACTCTTGTAACCACTAGGCTAATAAAACTAGTCCTAATCACACTAGCTGACAAACCTCATGGCTAAAGCTCCCACTACACAAAACAGTGCATGGTAGATAATAAACAAAAGAAAAAGTAAAAATTTAAATATTCAAACTTATATTTAAAGTTAATTTTAAGATATTTTTAATATGGTTTTTTTATATTGACTTTTAAGTTGTTACAGACATATGTATAAAATTTTTATCTACTAATTAATTTTTCCTTAATAAATTGTTCTGGCTTATTAAAAAAATATGGGTAAACGATAAGGACCTAGCTAAATCATCTATACCTAATTTAATAGTTAATTTATATAACAGTTGCCTATAAATATATACTACACTCATTAATTAATACCTAGTCACGCCTTTCACACACAAAGCGTTTTAGAATTAGTGTTGCAATTGACTATATAAATTTATAGTCCATTTCTTTTTTCTTTTTTCTCTTATCTTTTTTACATGTGATTACAGCCGATTTATAGTATACTATATACCGTACTTACTCTTTAAGTTCCTTTTCTAGCTAGACAAAGCTTATGATTAATTACTTATTGTTAACTCCATCCATCTAGGCAATTTATTCTACCGATACATCGGTAAGAGAGTTTCCAGACTGGTTTTGGGTTGAATGATCCACTAACAACGCTACCAATTTTGTTATTCTCCTAGATGATCAAGTGGGTTGTTAATTAACATAAGGTGAAAATAAACTGTACCTTAGATAATTTCGTCTCACTGATAAATGGTCCACCCCATGCCAGTCTTGCATCATCGTAAGAGTATATCATACGAACAATGAGCTGTTTATTTTCCTTGCTCACCCCAAGGTGCCTTGGAGTCCGTGTGGGTGCGTTTCGCGTTCCCCACAAACATGCCTCCCATCATACTTTGTTTAATGTTAGGCCTAGCTATCAATCTGCATTTCTGCACACACACTCACACAACAAACATTCCATTTACTACTTCATCCGTCCCACGACATAAGGAATTTTGAGTTTTTACTTACAACATTTGACCACTCGTCTTATTCAATTTTTTTTATAAATATAAAAAACAAAAAGTTATGCTTAAAATACTGTGGATAATAAAGAAAATCACAAATAAAATAAATAATAATTTTAAAAATTTTTGAATAAGACGAGTGGTCAAACATTGCAAGTAAAAATTCAAAATCCCTTATATTCTGGATAGAGGAAGTAGTTTTAAACTTGTCCCATCCTGTCCCCACATTTATATTAGGCCGGGTGAATCTTAGTAGTCTATATGTACAGTATATAATTGCTCAAGCAATGCCAAAGCTCACAAAGAAAGACACTAAATTAATTGCTGTGAATTCAATTCTACAAAAAATACTACCAGTCCCACATAATGAGTGCTATAAAATGAATATGTCTCCGTGTATGGACCAAGCTAAGACAAGACCATAATGCACATAACATGACCATGTAAGCATATATGTACTGTGCAATGGTACAATACAATGAATTCTTTGCGGTTGCTCGGAAAGGTGTACACACTTTGTCAGGCTCTTCTGTAGCTGTAGCAATTTTACCCCTTCTCTCTTTAAGCCCCTTTCTTTCTCTCTCCCTTGTAGCCATGTGAGTATATAAACACATCACCCTAGCTTTTCTCTATTGTCTTCTTCTTCTACTTCTCACCACCCCCTTACACTAAACTTTGCAAAGTGAGACCTCCTTTTGTCTCATGGAAATGCCTCATCTTGCTGCTTTTCTTCCTGCCCCAATGGAGCTCGGCGCCGGTGCAGCCACTGCTGCTGCTACGACCTCCTGGCTAGCATCTGAGAATCCAAGAGAGGAAACGTTGGAGGGAAATGAGCCTCACAGATAGGAGAAGAGTTGGCGAGCATCTTGTGTTCGAGCTCTCACCAAGATCTCTCCTTCTGCTCTAGCTACATTTGGAGCATGATGGGGGCAAACGGCCGGTGTGAGCGTGTGGGGAATTGAGGCGTCATGGTCCGAGATATATAAATATCTCTAGGTATCTTAATTAATTAGCTGATTATTATTAGTTCTAGATTACTCTCGATGTTTTCTTTTGTTTCTATTTTTTTTCTGGTGTATTGAGAGGCTGTAAGTGACGCATTCTTGGTATGGAGCTTGTTTGTGATGTTCAGACATCTTAACAGCCTTCTTGAGTAACATAGTGTGAAGAGTTGGAGAGAGTCTTTAAGCCTAGAATGCATCATTTACACTTTGTAATGCATGTAATATTCCTTTTTTTCCCCGATTTCCTCGTTTCTGTCTCTGCCTATTGTATTCTACTAGTATTGTTACTTAGTAGGAACTTGAATCTGTATCTATATATGCCTATTTTATATTTGAACTTACTGAATAATACCCAACTTCTGTATCAATTTTTCTCTACACGACTACATCCAATGCGTGAGGCCCTGAGAAATAGTCTAGCTAGCCATAGTACTGTAAATCTGTAATGTGTATTGTAATTGTAGGGTCGTCGTCGCAGGAAACTGATGTTCTTCGTTCTATATTATTCCCATCACGAGAAAACATGTTATGTTTCTCTTGAAAATTTATTACTTATTGCTACCTCAAATTTAACATGCATGTATTCATGTGCTCGGCCCATATACTGATATACATCAAGAAAGCTCCCTTTCGTAAATGATAAGTACATGCCCAAATTCCCTATCCCCACAAGCACTCACTCGAATGTACACACATATCCTAAATGTAGGCTACCTCAGAAGTGTTTAATGCATCTGTTTAATTACACCCACAATCAATTAGCATTATGAACATTCTTCTTCCAAACCAGCTAGCTGCAGGGAGAATAAAGATCGAGGAATTGTAGGTGGTACCACACACACACAGTGAGGCCAGAGCAAGAAACGAGATGAGTGCAGGGCACTGCATCTATGACACTTATCTCTCTCTCTCTCTTCAAGTGGATGAGAGAGAGATCCATTCCATCTCCATCCACACACACACACACAACTTACACTAACCTGCTGTGTTCTAGATAGCATACAGGGGTGGCCTTGAATGCGTTTCACCGTTCTACATCTGCTACCGCCTTGTGTGGTTGGTGCAGTGGCCTGCCCTGATCTGATTGGTCATATACTACGCTAGCTGCATTGGCGCTGCATGCGTGTACATGCATGCAGGGGCGGTGTGCAGTGCAATAGACCAGCACCTTGTGCCGCCTGTGATGTGGGCTACTACTACTAGTAGTAGTAGCTAGCGTGGTCTTCGCCTTTGCTGCATTTGCGATTTTGCAATGCAGAAGCAACAGAATGGGCTGGCCGGCTGGCCGGCTGAGCTACTACTGTCCGAGGCAGCTGCGGCTGCACAGTGGCGCTCAGATAGTATGCTGCTCGTCTCCTCTCCACAACCATTCAAAACTCTGGCTGTTAATGCTTGTTGCAGGGAATATTCAGCGGCTGTGCAGGAGCCTAATGCATGCAACCACTGTACTACCTCATTTATGGGGACCTCCTCTCCTTTGCTTTTAATTAGAGTGGCAGCACTTCCTGCACCACACTGATCCATACTCTCTGGCCGAAAATAAACCAACCTTTCATATTTCCAAACTGCCGGGGCTAGAGTTACCGTGCCCCAGCGGTAAGCATGGTAACCGTGGCAAACCGTACGAAACCGTGTAAAATTTATCAAAATTTTAAATTATTTTTTAAATTTATTTGAATTTAAAGAGGTTACCGCGGTTTTCCTTTTACCGTACCCCGCGGTAAACCCGGTAACCACGTGGTTACCACCGGTTTTGCAAACCCTGATCCTAGTACAACGAATTTAAAAATATTCTAGGACCGAGTTTAGTTCCAAACTTTTTCTTCAAACTTTCAACTTTTTCATCATATTAAAACTTTTCTACATACACAAACTTCTAACTTTTTCATTACATCGTTCTAATTTTAACTAAACTTCCAATTTTAGCGTGAACTAAAAACACCCTAGGTCCAGATTCATTATTGTTCATATTCACTATACTAAAATGTGTCAAATTATAGTACGAAGTTGGTTTATTTTAGGACGGAGGGAGTAGTTCATATACTCCTTTGGTACTACGATAAATAAATTTAATATGAGAAGTGATACATCTTATTATTATGAATCTGAATAACTATTTTATTTAAATTTGTAATATTAGAATGTGTTGTTAGATTTGTTTATTTAAGAGCGATGAGAGTACTCCATCCGTGGTACTACTGGCCCTCCCCTCCCTTGGGCCACGGAAACAAGCTGCCGCCGCTGGCTTCTGCTGCATGCATTAATTAGATGGCTAGAGGTACAAGAAGAGAGAGCTAAATTAGCAAAGGCTTGGCACAACCAACATGCTATACTACTCCAACTAGCATATCCCCACACTGCAGGGCTGCAACATCGATCAACATCTTGCATGCTTGCCTCTTACTCCTGCATTGGCATCTTGTGCTTGGCCCTCTCATCTCATCTATCTCATGTGAGTGCTCATGCAGGAGAAGACATACCAGAGAGAGCGACACAACGTACGTGAGGAGAATGTGTGTGTGTGTGTTTAATTAATGGCCAAGAAGAGGTTAAGCACCTGCATGTGGTTGTACGTATCCAGATTAATTTGTAGCTTTGTGAGGAAGTACTACACACGTAATATGCTCTAGAGTTGTTAGTAGTAGCTTTAAAGGCCATGCATGCAATAAGGACAGAAGCAGCTAGTAGCAGTAGATCACAGGCGATTAGGCAACGCAACCACGCGAGATAGCGTTTTTGTTGCTTGTGCTTTGTCCATTTCGTCGTTGAACAGTGGGCTGTAGTAGGCTACAATGCCGACAATCCAGCTATACTGTGAGACGTGAGTTGCGAGCTTTGTGACCACGCCTTGGCTTGACAGTAACAACGCCAGAGTAAATAATCTCTCGCACAGCTATCTGTGCATGCCCCTGCTATATAGTCATCACTGTAAATGTATTGGAAGGTTAGTGGTGCGTCATATATGTGACATATACAACAAGACGCGGATGATCAACTGGTGGCTACACACATTTCCATTTCTGATTTATAGTAGAGAGTAGCAAGTACTGTATATATTGCTCTGTCCGACAGGGCAGATTAACTCTCTGCTCTGAATTAATAGACTACAGTTATACTGTTTTCTAGCACTCAGGTGCCCCACAAAGAAAAAAGAAAAACAACTTTTCTATTTCAAATGTGACAAGGTTACTAAACACGAGCTCCCTAGGTTTCATTCATAACCACGATTAACAACGAAAACCAGTAATTTTTTATTTTGACAGTTTTTTAAAACAAAAAATCCTTTCATATTTAGTCGGTTTATCAAGCGGTTTCTAATTCTAAATCGGCTTAGTAAGACAAGCAACAAATTGAGTGGTTATCCTAGCATTTTTAAACATGGCACATAGTGCCCATATATTATATGCTGCTCATTATTTCTCTGATTATCTAATGGGAGAAAAAAAGAGAGAGGAAGAAGTCCATATATATATATACTCCCTTAAACTTTGACCGAAAGTCTATGTATGTTACCTTTTACGATGTACCGTGGGATCTTGACCCCCGGTGGCATAATAGTTTTTATCAATTTTTGACTAAATTCGCTCAAATTTACTAATTTAAATTTGAATATATCAAGAACCATTTGAAAGTTGCCTCAAAATTTGCTCTTGTTCCACGTCGAAACCTAACTTAATTTTTTGTGGTTTTTCCTTCTATCCATATAACACTATTCCTAAAATTTGGAACCAGACATCCAACATCTTAAATATACAATATCGTTCATATAAGCCCCGAAAGTAGTTTTGTCTAATTTTGCAGGTACAATGGATAATTTTAGCAACATGGCTTGCATATTGAAGATATATATCAAAATCTTCACTTGAATGTATCTCTTTTATTACCTTTCTCTCACTGATAATTAATCAGACCAATATATATCAATATGGCATGCATGTTAGTATGACACCACAATAGCTTAAGGACTGAGGATCGACGCAATGCAAATATATCATTTTAATTAGCCAAAACAACTAGTTTAAGCATCAAAATATACAAAAGCACCAACCAAAACCACTTTAGAGGGTGTTATTATGTAGATGGTATTGTAAAGTTTGGAGGGTTATATATCCAAAAGTTTAGGGGACGTATCAATGGAAAAAAAAGCAATCCCATCATTTACTCTTCATCTTATAAGCTACAAGTAAAATTTAAATTTTAAAAGTTGATATTGAAGTTAATTTGGTTTTTCTTCATCTTATAAGCTACAAGTAAAATTTAAATTTTAAAAGTTGATATTGAAGTTAATTTGGTTTTCCTATCGCAGTTTATTTTTTAACATTTGCTTCTTTTTTTTTTTAATTTCCACATGTATAAAAGGTTTGTTACAAATTATTTTTTTATTGCTGATAAGCCGTTATAGTTATAGCTAGTCAGCATAAACTAAACATGATTGCGGGAGTAATTAAGCTGCAAGCTTAGGAGAAAGATGGGGGTATTTGGTTGGTCGCCTCATCTTGCCGCGACATGCTTTAGTTGTGTCATAGTTTATTAGTTAGGCATTTGTTTTACTGTCACACCTTACTTTTACCATCTGTTTTATTTTAAAAGAAAAACTTTAGATATGCATGTCATTCAAACATTTGTCGGCTAATTATATAATTTTGTTTGCTTCAAGATTAGCTGCGGCAAAATTACAGAACAACCAAATGGCCCCGATCGAAAGGCCGAAATGTCACGGGGGTAGACACTAGGTTGAGAGCTCAGCTTAGGCCGAACTTGTTTAGATGGGACTAAAACTTTTAAATCTTTATCACATCAAATGATTGGATACTAATTATAAATATTAAACATAGACTATTAATAAAACACATCCATAATTTTAGTCTAATTCACGAGATGAATCTATTGAGCCTAATTAATCTATAATTAGCCTATGTGATGTTACGGTAAATATTCTCTAATTATAGATTAGTTAGGCTTAAAAAATTTATCTCGTAAATTAGCTTTCATTTATGTAATTAGTTTTGTAAGTAGTATATATTTAATACTCTAAATTAGTATCTAAATACAGAGACTAAAGTTAAGTCTCTGGATCCAAACACCGTTTAGTTCACCTCCAACTACCCTAACTTTTAACTTTCTATCACATCACATCACATCCAAAATTTTTCTATATATATAAACTTTTAATTTTTTTTAAACTTCTAACTTTTTTCAACAACTAAAGATCGAGGGGCGCGCGCGCGCGCGAACGCGGCAGCGCGCCGGCAGAAACGTGCAGCGGCAGATGCATACGCGCACCTCGCGCTCTCTCGCCCCCCTACGACGGCTCGTCCGGCGGATCTGCGCTTGTCGGGCGCGCAACGCGACACCACGACACCACGGCTCATCAATTCATTCTGGGCCAGGCCGGCCCGGCCGGCCCCAGCTGTAATTCCTTGTCTCTCTCTGTTTTTTTTTACCTCTCTTTTGCTTGCACGGTCACTCTGTTATATTTTGGGCTTAGCTGAGTTTAATCTGCTTTGCCGTTTAAACTGATTACATGCTACTGTAACACAGTACAATGGAGCTACTGGAAAGGTTAGGTGATACAGTGTGACTGAACCGTGTGCGCATGCAGAGATTGAGCAAGAGGGGGACAACGGATACGATGATGCCTTGTTATTTTTGACCATAATGGCACTGGTGACGAATTGGCGAGGAGGGAGTTGTGACCATGCTGCTGCTTCTTCACTGATGGATCACATCGATCGGCATATGTTTTTCATGTGAAGAGTAGTAGCAGCAGACAACAACCAGAGGTTTTTTGTATTTGCATATTTTCCCCTTTTACTACTTCTGCTACCTCTACTTCCATTTTGTCAGGGAAGAACTCGTACTACCTAATCGATTTTATTGTGACGCAGTGTCTGGGAGGAAGCGAACAAATGTTGGGCTACTTTCCCTGGCACCAAGATCCGGATTCCCGGGTACAAGAGCTATGGGGCACGTACATTGCACATGCGTGCGTAAATTTTAGCTCAGCTGCATGCATGTTTTTTTTTTCCCAATCTTAAACTAAAATGGCAGGACTACTACTAATTTGTCAGTGTACATAATGACAATTATTTCGTGTAATGCAGCTACCCCCACATACATGGAGTAGTGAGAACAGAGATGCACGCTCGTCGATCAATAATAGCTACCCAAAGTAATTAATGCAAGTTTGGATGCGCATGGAAAAAACACCATTTCGTGAACAGAGGGAGTCACTGAATTATAGTCACTTATCTACAATCCCACTCTAAATCTGCTCCGGGCATCTTCACCTGATTATTTCCGTTGTTGGCTACTATTCCTACTGGTTTGAACTCTTAATTCAAAGCTAAAACAGTAGATGAGTATCTAACAGTACGACTATCCCACTCTTCACATCAAAAATTAGCAATTATGAATAAAAACGGACTTCAACTACCTCACAAGTGAATGACCAAGCCATCCTACTATCTAAGCTGGCTCCCTCATTGGTCAAACTTGGCAAGCCAAAAATAGCTTGTCAACTATGGGCCACGCCTAGAGAGGCTCTCTCCAACTCTCTCCATCCCTGATTCCCCACACTCTCCTAAATTAAGCAAATCCGTCGTCGCTGCTGTTGTCTAGAGTTCCCCATCCCCTGCGCCCGTCGTCATCGTTGATCTGCCGCCGCCTTCATTGCGTGGGATGCCAAGCTGGTTACCGCGTTGGAGCGCGACCGAAGGCCTCCACCATCACACTCCAGCCTCCACTCTACCGCCTCTGTCCTTGTGCGGATTCAAATGATAGTTCGTTAGAGAAGAAGAAAGAGAAGAGAGGGGGAGGGGGGTGTGCAAGAAGTAGGGAGCTTGATATGTGGGAACCACTGTTACATTGGAGTGCGTAATGGAAAGACTGTTGAAGTGAAGGATAAATTTCACTACCTAATTTTTTGGTTAGTTGATCAAATAAATATTTGGAGAGTTATATTTGAGATGCTTTAGACCCTGTTTAGATGGGACTAAAACTTTTAAGTCCCTATCACATCGAATGTTTTGACACTAATTATAAATATTAAACGTAGACTATTAATAAAACCTATCCATAATCTTGGACTAATTTGCGAGACGAATCTATTGAGCCTAATTAATCCATGATTAGCCTATATAATGCTACAGTAAATATTCTCTAATTATAGATTAATTAGGTTTAAAAAATTTGTCTAGCAAATTAGCTTTTATTTATGTAATTAGTTTTATAAGTAGTCTATATTTAATACTCTAAATAAAAAGACTAAAGCTAAGTCTCTTAATCAAACACCACCTTAAGCGTGCATGTTATCCTCCATGCCGTTGAAGCTTGCCTTTCGTTTTGTCTTTAGGGAGGTTGAAGAATGAGGAATGGGTTGGTGAAGCACCATTTCAATTCCATCGCTGACAGCACAATCTTTCTTCCACGCTGCTGGGCTCTCTAGCACTGTGTGCATCCAGCTGAAGCCCAGACTATACCCGAGTATAGGGTATCCTGTCCTCTAGCAGCTAGCTAGACGGCTCGATCGGCAATGCCTCTAGCTAGGCTGTGGGAGACAAATCGTAAACTAGCTCTGCGTGTAGTATAGATAGGCTCTGCTCCAAGCATCCAACTTTTGAAGACTCTCTGCGCAAACTCCAAAGCGATAAAAAGAGACCCCAAACACGTACCCATACCGGTGCGGCAAGCAGGCGGCCTGAATGCATATCAGCCACGTACCAGCTTATGCAAATGCACGTATATGTGCACCGGTGACCGGTACACGCACGCATGCCACGCATGCGCGCAGCTGCAGGCCTGAAGCAAGCAAGCATACGCACTTACGCAGGCTAGCTATTACTACTACCAGAGGATCGCACAGGTATTTTGGCGATTGATAGGTTGATCCATCGACACGCATATTTAATAAGATAGTACTAGTAGAGCATGCTACTAGTCGTATACCGAATTATCGATGCAGCGGTACATACGATCGATCAATCCACGCGACAGATCAATCGTGCGCAGCGCAGGCCTAGGGCAGAGGCGTGGTTGGCTGGCTGTGGCTACGGCTACTACAGCAACTAGACTAGTATACGCAGTAGTATGTGTCAATGTGTGTGCATGTACGTCGATCTGTCCACTGTCCTTTCTACGTATACAGTACATCTACCCCGACATCGATCGGGTCGTCGATCTCATCTCATCCCTCCGACCGCTGCACTGTTCACACCAGCGCTTTCTCCCGTGCCCTCTCTACTGTGTTGCCCTGTTGCCCCGGCGCGGCGCGGCGCTACATGCAACGGCAAAGCAGCTGCAGCTGGTTAATGCGCGCCACGCGGTGGTTGGGCTTGGGCATGCATGCATGCTCGCTCTCTCGATCGATCGATCCTGGCGCGCGTGAGGCGTGTAAAGCGCACACGGTACTTGCTACTGTGCGTGCGTAGGTAGGGGTATACTCTCCTCCTACTACATTTGCTGCGGCTTTTGACTTCGCTGGGGCTGGTGGTGCAGCGCGCGACCAGGCCTAGAGGCGACAAGGCAATGTGCCGTTGTTGTGTACGTACAGGCCGGCCAACACGGGCTACGTACTGTACAGTTGATGCATGTATTAGGAGTGATGTAGCTTGTGCTTATATAACTAGCTTAAACATATACGGATGTATGCTCGAGAACTAACTCTTGTCAAGTGGGAATTGTTTTTGTTTGGAAACAACCAAGTCGTTGTAGTATAGTGGTGAGTATTCCCGCCTGTCACGCGGGTGACCCGGGTTCGATCCCCGGCAACGGCGATATTTTTGCTTTTTTTTTCCATTACACATCTCCTCGAGCAGCTCGATTGCATGCTCCTTTTCATCCCAAGATTAGTTCACTTTTATTTTTACATATTTCCTCCGCTTCACAATGTAAAACTTTTTAGTATTGCCCACATTCATATAGATGTTAATGAATTCTCATATTCATATATATGTTAATAAATCTGACACATATATGTATAAATTCATTAACATCCATATGAACGTGGGCAATACTAGAAAGTCTTTTTCATTACACATCTCCTTGAGCAGCTCGATTGCATGTCCTTTTCATCCCAAGATTAGTTCACTTTTATTTTTACATACTTCCTCTGCTTCATCCGTTTCACAATGTAAGACTTTCTAGCATTACCCATATTCATATAGATGTTAATGAATCTATACATATACATATATATGGCAACGACGATATATGTACTCTTTTTTTGCATTAACATTTTGAGCAGAAAACATTTCTGCTGCGTGCAAAAGTTACATCTCCTCGAGCAGCTCGATTGAATGTTCCTTTTCATCCCAAAATTAGTTCAATTTTCTTTTTACATAAATCTGGACAGTCCAAATGTCCAATGGCTCAGGTTTTGCTGACTTTTTTTAAACGAATATAGTACTACTACAGGATTAGCATCACTGTATAAGTTCAGATCCACAGAAGCTATGCATAGTACCATGAGACGTCACATGAAAGAAAGTCAAGTCCACGGCTGGCATCTGCAGCAGGCCTTCATCCAGATTGCGTGTAGGACAAGTAGGTTTTCTGGCTATGGCACCAGATGGGTAAAAAAGCCACGGCATCTGGGTCTTCCAGCATCATACCTGAGATCGTCAGGCACCGTTTCAGCTCTGGGCCCCTGTTTTTCTCTGTTCAGAAGCCTGAACAGAGCCTGATTCAGTGATGTAAAGCAGATCAATGAGTCAAGAAGCATACTACTGTTCAAACGCGCACGTCGCAACTGTCCGTGCGAAACATGAAAGCTGGATATCAACTGTTCGAAATGGTTACAGAGTGACGCAACCTTTGGCTTCGGTAGTGCCAGTGACACTGAAACTAAATCAACAAAGCAGTTCCACGGGCAGAGACCTCTCACTTCCTAGTTTACTGTCTGGTTTGTCTATGATACAACACCGGCGCAGGCAATACAACCGATCAACATAAGGCCGTTGAAACAACATAACAGCGGTACAAATGAATGAAATACTTGCGAACACAAGCAACCAAGGAGAAACAATGATCTGAGAAATTTGAACGGGAACAGAATGGAGATTTCAAGCGGACCCAAACTCGGCCTGCCACTTCTCGTGCTTTTCTATATCAGCGGGTGATACACTCTTCTGAACCTTGGCCAGAGCTTCCTCAAAGTCACACATGGCCACTGGGTCTTTTGAGATCTCATCTTTTGACATGTTCTTAATCTCATCGCGGGTCTTGCCTGCAATCTTTCGTCTCATGCCATTCATTGAAGCATCACGGCAAACATTTGTAAGGTCGTCACCACTATAGCCTTCTGTCCTCCGTGCAACTTCATCTATGTCCACATCGGTAGCAACCTGTCGATATAAAAGAGGTCTTAACAAACAACAAGATATGGCACTGTACTTTTTCATCAAAGTTGACAAAGTAGTGAACAGTATTTGGTCATTTTCACATACAAGTTACAACTCAGTAGAAAACTTCGATAGTCAAAGATATACAGGATATGGTGTACAGTAGGCATGAAGCTTATGGTCAAAAGGTGTCATTCACAGAAACTACTGGACCCATCGTTTCGCTTATTCGCACAATAAGCCAAACGACATATTTGCAAACGTAAATTAATTTGTGAATAAAACTTTTATACACGTGTTCTTCACGATCTAAAAGCAAAGGCTGAAAAATAAACTTCAACGAAAAAAACTCAATCAGCTCCAAATTTAAGGTTGAAAATTCAAAATTTGGCTGATAAGCATAAGCATAAGCGAAAAGATGAGGCCCGATGCATGCCATCACACAGGTATGTGCACTGCATGCATAGCAAAAACAATTCAGAGACATAACTGCCTATGCTGTGCAACAGTTATGTTATGTGCAGGAACTACACTGTTTGATTAAGGCAGCAATCATAAAACGCTGATGGAATAAACAAAAAGGGCACTAGGATGGAATTGCAACACAGGAAATATAAATGATATCATACCTCAACAGTTTTAAGATTAATATTGATGAGTGCCTTTCTGCTTTCAAAATTTGGAAGTGGAATATAAATACGCTTCTCCAGCCTCCGTCTGAGTCAATCAAGAATGTCAGAGTTAGAGGTCGTATACGGATACCGTTTGGAAGATGAAAAGTAGTGAAAACAAATACTCCATCCGTCCCAAAACATAGCTATCTAGTACTACGAATCTGGATAGGGCCCTGTCCAGATTCGTAGCTATATTCTGGGACGGAGGGAATATGTGGTAACAGTAGTTACATGTAGCTAGTGCATTGACAGAGAAAGAAACAGCCAGGTCAAGTCTAATAGGAGTAACATATAATTGCATGCCACTTCTAATGGTACCAATGGGTTTAAGTGCTATTGACTAATTAGAAATGACTTTAGCCCCAAAAGGTGGTTTAAGTGCTTGTGAACAATGAAAATGGTAAAAGTATAAAGTTTGAACCTAATTTCAGATCTAAACCTCTAGTCGATCAAACATCTGATAATGCTTTCCATGCTTTGTCGACATAGAACAGACGAAAATATATGTTCCTTCCAGGAGTTTACATTTGGCACAAGGCATTTGAGGCCTGTCCATAAGTTCAAATATTCTACGCTCTTCACCCATAAGAAGTGATGCGGAAAATTAAACAGGACCTAAACCAAATTTACAACAAATCTGAGGAAATCAATATTATAATTCCAATAGCAGCGCCTCAAGCAAACAAGCTCTAATACTAAATATAATTGAATTTATGTGATTTATCTTGTGAATTTCCAATTATTTAGTAGACTCAATAAATTACTAAAGCAAATGTGAATGGAAAGGGTTTGCCAACCTCAGTGCTTCATCAATATCCCATGGAAAGTTGGTAGCTGCCAGAACCATAACTATTTTCGGTTGACCATCTTCAGTGGTAGAACTATTATTTACACCGTCTATTTGAACTAGAAGTTCAGACTTCACCCTCCTTGATGACTCATGCTCACCAGAAGCTCTGAACATTTGGTAAAAAACTTAGTAAATACATTAGCTCATACATCTGGTCATAGTATTTTCTAAATGATGATATAATACTTCTATGATGATCGTAGCTTTAAGAAAAAGTAATAAGGTCTCTACTTTATTTTCTTGGTGAATTTTTCAGAAAAAATAGAAACAGAAGGACAAGTATGTTGCTTCTCTTGCAAACAAAAAGAATTTGTATACTGGGCAAAACAATGTGTTCATGATTATGCTAAAAAGTATTGAGAAAACTTTGGTCGTCTTTGGAGACATTAAACAAGACAAACGTGTATGGACAGATAGCATTCACATACCCACGAGATGTGCAGAGGGAGTCAATTTCATCAATAAAGATTGTACTTGGAGCATAGAACCTTGCAAGATCAAATAAACAGCGGACCATGCGCTCACTCTCTCCCCGCCATTTAGAAGCCAGAGTTGCCGAAGAAACATTGAAGAATGTTGTGCCACATTCTGTAGCTACTGCCTTCGCTAAAAGAGTCTTTCCAGTACCAGGTGGACCAAACATTAGAACCCCTTTCCAAGGTCGGCGAATACCCTGGTCAGAAATAGAGCGCATATGGATAGGATGAGGATCAAAACAACTTTAAACTGAATAACAAGGTCACATGCGAGAAGAAAAGACTGAAATGAATACGGTCAAAACTTGAAGTATGAATTGAGGGTAGGGTGATTTGAGTAGCATGTTTTGAATTAGTCCAAAACGTGCCAGATCATGTCCATGGCCATTACATGTATGCAAGTCCAGCTAACTTTCAAGCTACCAAGTAAATGCAGCAACAAGCACATGCCAGATCATGTCCATGGCCATAACATTGGCTAGCATCAATAATAAATGCAGGCAGGGTTACAGAACCCAATAGAATAGCACAGTAAAAATCATTACCTGGAAATATTCAGGCATCCAGAGAGGAAGTACAACTGCTTCTTCAAGAAGTCTTTTGGCCTCACTAAGACCTGCAACATCATCCCATCTAACACCTGGGGTAGAATCCAGGACATCCCTTTCAAGCATGGCAGCCAAGTCCATATCTGGTCCTTCATATTGCCCCTTCTTGGACTTGCCTTCTTCAGCATCACTACTCTGTAAGGAAATAATCAGAAAATACATGGTTTTCAAGAAACTTGACCACCATATAGAAGAACATATGTTGAACCTATCATCTAACATAAGGCTGAAACAAGATAGGCAAAGAATTGCATATAGCATGTAGCTAAAGCTTTCGATGCCCTTATTTATATTTTGAATATGAAAATAAACAGATAGAGGCTCTAGGTTCCCTCGTTTCAGTAGAAGGTTGATTTCAAGAAGATGCCATTATCGTTAGTGCATCATATTTTGTACCTATGCCATATGAATACAATAGCACAGTAGGAACTAAGGATTGAGAGTCATGATAATATTCCTACATTGAAGTTAAAATAGAACATCTATAGCATAGAGAAAGGGACAACTCGAAATTACAATTTAACAATAGGTGCTATGAACAAAGAAAGATAAGTTGGACTAAGTTGCATCAAGTGCTTGCATCTCATAAAAATTGTTAACTCTACTTTGTATACACTAAGAGGTATGCTCAAACTAACAATACAGTCATGTTTGGCAATATAAATACATAAAAGTACTGATTAAAAAAGAAGTTTGTATTCTAGATGGTGTAAATCTATAATTTTGCACTAGGCAGATACATCAGTGATGATTCCAAAAGAAAAACAAGCACTAAACATACATTGAAGTTGTGTTTTATCTATCATTTACAGGAGGAAACTAAGAACACAAACACAGCATATTTGCTCAAACAAAAACTGAGAAGAACCAGTGTTTGACAGAAATTACCACTGATTCAGCCTTGCTTGAACTTGACTTCCCTTTCCTCCCACCAGTGCTAGAGGCAGTTGATGATCTTGCCCCAGTGTTTCCTTTACTTCCATTAGGTTTTGCACCACGACTAGGCGTTCCAGTCTTTGATGGACCCCGTGCCCAAGCTCCATCTTGGGAGGATTTTCTTGTACTAGATTGACCTCGTGTTGGTCTTCGATTTGGTGTATCTCTTGGTGGCGCCCAGACATCAGGATCATCAAAGGGCGCTGGTGATGATGTTGGATACTCATCCAGTGGTTGGAAAACAAAGGATTTATTATTAGAGCGAATGGGGGGCGATGAGGAACGCCTTGCCCCAGGAGCTTCTTTAAACGCCTTTAATTGAGCATCCAGCTGTTTGACAATTTCTACTTCATCACAGATAGCTTTCTTACAGTTCAGCCATTTTGTGCGAATCAAAGCGTCATCCAAAGTAGTTAGATGCCTGCACAATCGAGTCTTATCTATTATAACATGGATCAATATAAGGAAAATGCATTTTCCAAATCTTTTTATTATGTTCAAAAGTTGTCATCTTCAGCGTTTTACCTTCAAATATTTATTTAACCACTAAATGAACAAGCATGTGAATATCTTTTCTTCAGCACAGTTTTTTTTTTCCTTAAAAGTATATATATATACATCAGGGTTTCCCAAACCGCCGGGGTCAGGGTTACCGCGCCCCGGCGGTAAGCATGGTTACCGCGCGGTAACCGCGGTAACCGTGAAAAACCGTACAAAACCGTGCAAAATTTATCAAAAATTCAAATTATTTTTTAAGTTTATTTGAATTTAAGGAGGTTACCGCGGTATTTATATTACCGTACCCTGCGGTAAGCCCGGTAACCGCGGTAACCGCGCGGTTACCGGCGGTAACGTCAACCCTGATATACATCATGAGTTCTAATGCAAGCGCACACCAACGAATAAAGCATCAATCACCAATAGGTTCAACGATGCAAAATATTGTTGATGTTCTGAAGAAACAAAGATGCTTTTTCTTACCAAAGTCCAAAAATGTATCAATGGATGAGTTGTGATGTGAGCGCATTCCAACAAATAAAGCGTCAATGTCCAATACATTGCCTGATGATCTCTAGCACCCAACCATAAACCCCAGTTTACTACGTCACTTTGGGCACTTGTAAATCAAAATGTACCAAACATACCAAACCAAGTTAAACCGCTCGATTTTACCTAAGTCATATGACACCTCACCAACGAGAACTGGCGACAATTTACCCCAACCCCAAAGTAGCGAACTAGCGACAAACTTATAACACAACCACCCAATTCTTTCCGCAGAGCACATTTTACTAGAATCCACTAAGCCACGGCAGTCAAACGGCTCAGCCACGCACAAATCTACAGCCGTGCGTCCAAACGCGCAGATCCGCAGGGGGGCGGGCGGACGCCGCGAATCACACGAAATCAGGGGTCACCGCACACGCCCCAACCGCGACTGAATCGAGAGAGAGGGGGAAGGGTAGTAGGGATGCCGGGCTTCACGGTGGGGTGGGGTGGGGGGAGAATGGTAGGGGAGCTCACTTGTTGATCTGGGCGATGGCGCCGTCGAAGAAGATGATGGAGGTGTCGTAGAGGCCCTCGAGCGCGTAGTCCCGCGCGAGCTTGAGGTGGTCCTGCAGCCCCGCGAGCGCGCTCACCATCTCCGCCGCCGCGGAGATCCGGGGGGTAGGGTTCCGGCGAGGCGCGTCGACGGGGGAAGGCGGCGTGAGAAACAGCCGCGGCGAGGTGAGGTGGCTTCGCCTGATTCGAATTTTTTTGGGAGAAAAAGGTGGATGAGGCGCTGCCTGCCTGTTGGTGGCTCACCGCACGTCCGCACCGACGTGTTCTCACGCTCAGGCCCGCGACGGTGAGACACTGACACTCGAGCAGCCATTGTCAGTGTCACTGGGCCCACTTGTCATGCAGGCCCACCGGCTGCGTCCATGCGTAATCCGGATTCATCTGGCTGTGCGATGTAGACCACACGATCGCGCGTGGATGGTAGTGATTTCAAATTTTTAATAGCTGAACAAAAAAAGGTCGGGAATTCAAAGCTGAACCAAAAATCAAAAATCTGTTCGCCCTCTGAACAAAAAAATTCCGTTGCCGGGACTCGAACCCGGGTCTCTCGGGTGAGAGCCGAGTATCCTAACCAGCTAGACTACAACGGATCATGCCTATGGTAGGATTATAGTCATATATTTTCCTGTCGATAGTATACACCAACCTCATGTCAAAATTCCAAAACGCCCAAATGCAACATCACATCACGGTATCACAGATGCACTCAGCAAAATGAATTGGGATTCCGATTTCCTTATAAGTAATAGCAAGATTTCGTATACATCAAATTTTTACACGTTTAGTACTTGTTCAAGCCACAAGAAACAAGAGGCCAGTGGTGCTTGCTTGGAATATGTGGTCTCAGAAAGATCAGATATCCCAAACTCCACCATTGGGTAAGAAGATCCATTTTCTTTCAGCAATGTACATTCAGGGCTCATCTACCCCACATAGGATTCCTCTTTTCGTCTATGTCAACGACCAGCAGGTGGTCTGGGTTCGAGCCGTTTGGTCCCTCTTCATATAGAGTGGGCAAATATGCGTGGTATGCTGGTAGGTAGCGCGACACAAAATCCATGACCTGCAAGAATTACCAGAAGCATGTTAACCTAGCTCATCAAAAGCATTAGAAAGAGAATCCAAGACTCGAATGAGCTTCAGTGAATAGCATAAAATTGTTTACTGAAGAATACATCAGATAATTCACTACTAGTAACAGATCTGCAAGGTGCACTCTCCATTGAAGCCATGGCCTAATTCTTCCAGCTCTGGGATGAAGTACACACTGTCGAGCTAAATCTAGAAGAAGACACCATCCGCTGGAAGCTTTCCTCTGACGGACTTTTCACTGTATCTTCAGCCTATAGCCTTTTCTTCATGGCAAGAGAGATTTGCCCTTTCAGCGAACTTATTTGGCACATCAAAGCTCCATCCCGAGTGTGCTTCTTCCTATGGTTGGCTGCCAAAGGTCGCTGCCTAACAGCTGACAACCTGGGCAAGAGATGATGGCAGCATGAAGATTGCTGCTCCCTCTATCAGAGTGAAGCAGAGGACTGCCTACATCTGTTCGTAACGTGCGCTTTCACCAGGAGAGTATAGAGAATGATGCAGGGATGGATTGGAATCAATTTCCTCTTGCCTACAGAGAACGAACCAGCCCTGACAGATTGGTGGATGAAGGCGAGGATGGCTTTTCGGACGGGCTACAGGAGCATCTTCGACAGTGTTTTCGCGCTAACATGTTGGCTGCTGTGGAAAGAACGCAATGCGCGTGTCTTTGAACAGAAATTTCGAAGCATAGAACAGCTTATGCAAGATATCAAGGAAGAGGTCATTGTCTGGAAGGCGGCAGGAGTGTTCACAACGTGCAATAGCAAGATCACGTAATATGCATTGTAATTTGTAGAAGTTTTCTAGCTTACCGGGTCAGGGCTTTTGCCCCAATCTGTTTTCGACAGCATACTGTCGTTGTAAGCTCTTTAATTGTAATGTACCCTTCCTTTCTTAATGAAATTGGTCGACTGAATCTTTCGGCCGACCCGGCAAAAACAGTTCTTGTTGCTCAACTTTCAAGTGAAGTGATGCAGTTTTTTTCTTTTTCCAATCACGGGAATTCCCTGTTTTCTTTCAATTTTCAACACGGAAAACCAGTCTGTTACATGAATAGGTTTTTAGAGGTGATTCACTGAGTAGCAAGTACTTTTGCGTCCCTGAAGATTTTACTCAAATGTACTGATGTGAGTGGTGTACTTACTCAGTTTGGCCACAACTGAATTCAGTGGGAGCTATTCCTAATTGGTGGCAATTTGTCTACTTTACTTGACGGTTAGTAACAACAAGGCATTAGCAAATTATCAAATTAGGACGGAAAGGAAGCTAATAGGATGTTATAATGAATGCATAGCTATGTGAGAAACAAACCTCCTCATCAGACATTCCTGGTTTCCCATCTGCTCTCATAGCTATCTCTGCCTGCAAATCCAAATAACATAAGAAAATTGCAATTCATGGTTGTGCATTTTCTGACACCATTAGTTACTCAGATAAATCTGGTAATGACCTGCAGTCTCCACTGGTACACGCAACTAGGTTCCTTTATTTTTATGACCATCCATGACCCAATGAACCTGTCCCATGCATCGTAGTATGCCTCAAGGTTCTTATTAACCACCTCAAGCTGAAGGTGAAAAAAGGCAAGTCATATTAAGTAAAAGAGAAACAAAGAAATCAGATAATGTGGTAATATCGGAAACCCGCCTGAGGGTCCACTGCTTTTACAGCTTCATTTGGAAGAGGTTTGAATCCAAGCATCCATCCTTCAAAAAGAACAACCTAGGACAGAGAAAACAGACATATAAAATGTTCAAAAATTAAGATTTTCTCATCTCAAAAAGCCCTACAGCTCAACATGAGATTACCTCTAAGGGCCCTTCAACCTCTGGCCATGTTGAAGGATCAGCCCGATCACCTCTTCCACCAAAAGCAGACTACGTGGACATGTGACATGTATCATGCAGCTACTCAATTATAAAAATCATCTAGGCGACGATAACTGCAACCTTTTACCTTGTCATACCGTGGAAGCTTCATCTTCAAACCTAAATATATTGTAATATCAGTGACAAACTATTTTACATTGAAACTAGGATGCATATCATTTCAATAAATTCTCCAAAATAAAAAATATACTATGTGCAAGGCTGTTCAAATAGAATAAAATTGGTCTGAAGAGGATATATATACGTGTCAAAAATCAGTACCTTCTTTAGTTAGTTTAAGCAGCGATTCAAGTGTTTCAACTGAGAACGGGAGATCATGGCTTCCAGCATTTCCACGAAGCTGTAAAGTTTTGGTTATTTACTCTCAGATCACAATACAATACTTGAACCAAAACAGTGTAATATTGGATCTGGGGTGTTCTTTGTACCTCCAAAAGAGCATTTCCAGGATTTCTTTCCCTCAATTTACCCTGGAAATATTCATTAATTGTTTTCACTAATTTGCCAAGTACTTGGAGTAGTAAAACAGAACGGATAATTGCAGAATATTTGAAGACTCACACCTGTTCTGCTGCCGTCAAGTAGAAGTCATCAATAGATAATGTAGCGGCATTCCTGAGGCACGGAAAAGTCTTGCCTTTTAAATTGCATTGATACGGGTAAACATAACATGACTAGAATGACAAGAAGAACTCACCTACCAGCAACCCGAAAAAGATAATCAAGTGCGAAAACAAGAGTTGTCTTTCCACTGCCTTGGGGAGCGCTGACCCCAATCTACATCACACAAAGACGATTCATTTACAAAATGTGAATTGGAAACAGATAAAGACTTGTCCGTTCTTGTGACTTGATATTCACAGTTCCCATTTCGGTATAATTAATATATCCCTTCGTGATAAAACGATCCATGAGTGCGTGTCATGCTGATTAAAGCAATAGATGCTTCATGATGAAATATTTTGTGCGATGTACTCATAATGAAGAAGAATATGTTCTGCTATGTCCACCTGATGGAACATGCCATGAGAGATTTGGATGCTATCAGGCACTAGTGGACAAAGCTACATGTCAGATTTCATCAGCTTCTTCTATGACAATGAGAAAAATGTTTCATGTGCATACCACTAATGGAGGGATCTCGTCGCCGTCCTTGTACTTGGCCCTGTGCTCCGTGACCTGGTCCTCGCACCAGAGGAAGACGGGGATGTAGAAGTGGTATATCCTGGCCTTCTCCGCCTCCGAGAGGTGGAGCTCGTTGAGGCGGAACAGCCGGGCCACCTGCACCCCGCAGCGCAGCCACCGGTCGATGGAGCCGGCGATCTTCTCCTTGGTGTACCCGATCCTGTCCACGAGCGGGCCGCTGCAGATGAAGTCGTACAGGTCCTGGACGGAGGAGATGAGCGCCGGCGACGACGCCGGGGCGGAGCGCGGCGCCGCCGCCGCCGCCTGGCCGTGATCCGGGCATGACAGGAAAGCTGGCGCAAAGAAAGAAACAAGGCGATCAGTGAAAATGGCGAAAGGAATCGTGACTTGCGCGGCGATGCCTTTCTTGATCCTACCATCCATGCGGTGCCAAGAACCTGAGAAATCGACGATCTAAACTATAGCGAAAAGGACCAAATCTTTGAAGGACCGAACTGTGTATTGACCTCTTGACCCCAGCAAGAGAGAGAAAAACGGATGAGCGAGAGTTTTATATGGATGATCAAACATTGCTCTCTGCAGCTTAAAAAAAGGATAAAGAAACGGCTCGTCGAGTCAGACGCAGGGGCAGGTGTACGCTTGCAAAACACCATGGCACACGACACTTATCCGCTTACGCGAGCACGGAAAAAGCCAAGCAAGCAATAAACAAGAGAAGAGAAACAGTGCGCGCACAGCGGCACAAACCAGCGCAGACGAGCCAAAGTACTCCAGTTGGTTGCCACAGTGCGCCGCCGTGACCTCTCGTCGTACGCACGCACGCAGATATTAGATGGGTTTTTTTTGCTACTCTAACCTTTCCTGGACGGAGTGGTGGCGGTCACGGTGAAGGAGCAAGCCGCCGCCACCGCCGCCGCCGCCGCCTTGGGGTGGTAAGGCTTGGCGCGGAGGAGGAGCGGCGCGGATGAGGGCGAGGAGACGACCGCGGCCGCGGCCGCGGCATGGTGCGGGGCGGCGTGGAGCGGCGTCATCGCGCGCTCTCTCTCTCCCGGATCGACGTGCGTGCGCGGGTGGGACTGCGGGGGAGGAGGAGGACGTGGGGTGGAGGCGGGGCGGGGCGGGCGGAGGGGATTTTTCAGGATTGGGCGCGGAGTGCAGGGAGCCTCTCGATGCAGCTCCTGCACGGCGGCACGCGGCCGGTCGCTTTCTCCTCCTCCTCGCGCATCGATCGCCTCGGCGCGGCGCGAGCGAGCTGAGGCTGTCAAGTGTCAAACCGCGCGCCGCATGCCAACTCCTCCGTAGGTGCGCCGTGCACGTACGCAGCCGCGCAGCCGGCGGCACCGTTTTGGTTGGCTTCGACTTCGACTTCGACGACATCTTCTCTTCTGCCCATTCTGTGCGACCGTGCGATGCTGCAGTGAGAGTGTGAGAGACCCTTCGGCAGTTCGGCTGACTATTATCGGGCTTCTCCTGGGCTACCTTTGAAGTCAAAGCCCAAAGGCCCATGTTCATCCCAGTCTTCTTTGCCTTTTGTTTTCTCGTGCTTGGAAAATTATTAGAGGCCAATCTAGTCGTATATCTTGTCTAAACCTCGGAAGAAAAACATACATGTATCTCAGTTCATGGATGAAATTGCCAAGTATCAAGGGACGAGGGATCTAGCACGAAGTAAAATTTCTCTGACCACCTATGGCAACCAGATGCCTACTGCCTGCTTTGAGGGGGGGAGGGGGTGGGGGGCAACCGAACAAAAATGTCATAGGCACGTACAAAACACAACGGACAAACCTCATCACGATGAGTACGAGTAGGCACAATATTCTTTTTCACCATTTAGTTTTTTAATTGATCTTTGTTCAAAATTTGAGCTACTATAGCAAAATTCGAGGAGCCAATATAATGCACCCATGATTAAGGCCCCGTTCGATCTCCAAATTTGGAGATGAGTTTTGGTTGCATGCAAAACGAGAAATCTTATTAGCACATGATTAATTAAATATTAATTATTATAAATTTAAAAAATAGATTTGTTTGTTTTTTAAAACAACTTTTATATAGAAACTTTTTTTTAAAAAAATGCACTATTTAATAATTTGAAAAGCGTGCTAACGAAAAACGAGAAAGTTGAAGTTGAAGTTGAGGAATAGAATGCAGCCTACAATCCATATCTATAATTAATACTCCCTCTGTCCCAAAATAAGCGCAGTCATGACTTTCCATGCCCAACTTTAATCATCCGTCTTATTTGAATTTCTTTTTTAAAAAATAAAAACATAAGTTATGTAAAAGGTAATATTCATGTTTTACAATCTAATATTAATAAAAATAATAATCGTAAAAAAAATTAAAATAAGACGGACGATCAAAGTTATAAGCGGAAATTTATTGGTGCACTTATTTTGGGACGGAGGGAGTAGCTAAAACACTCCTTCCTTCGAAATTGTGAAACATAATTATGGGACGATGGGTTAAAAGAAGAGGAGAAATAAGCCAATCAGTTAGGAGGGATAATTTGCTCTCAAAACAAAAAAAGTTAGGAGGGAAATATGTCCCGACTCTTTTGGCTTTCTGTGGGAAAGTCCAGTGTGACACATTGACAATAGAGAGCAGCAAGTGTCGATGAGGTGACACAAACTCTTCAAGGTCTCCGATAGCTCAACAAGGCCGGCCTCCTTGGCCAGCACGGAGTCGTGTGTTCTCCTTATCCTCCTCTACTTTGCTCCATCATTAACGAAAATCCAACAACGAGCAATCGTGAACGAGAGGTAACCATTGCAAGCGTGGAAAAACAGTACAGCAGATGAAGAATTTTCAGTCGATAAATATTAGTACCCAAAATTATTTTGTGGGGTTTTGCCAGTCATGAAAATTTTAATTTTAGAAAAAAAAAGATAAATATTTCGCTTGACTCGTGGGCCTTAGGTGGGCCGAGCTGCCCGTCCACGAGCCGGTTTCTCTCTGGACCCATTTACTTCTGACGGCCCGCGGCCAGGCCTGCCCCTCCCCCATCTCCTCCACTCGCCGGTTCGCCGCGATCTCCAGCAAGGCGGCGACCCACCGGCGACCACTCGCCGGCACCCCCCGCCCACCTCCGGCGCGCAGGTAGGACGGAGCAGCTTCCCTCGCCGCCCGCTTCACTCGCCTTCTCTCCGCCGCCGCCGCCGCCGCCGCCGCGGAGCCTTGGCCACGCCGCATCCGCTCGTCTTGCCCACCCCGCCCCTTCGCCGGAGCCGCATCCCTCCCTCGTTCCCCGGCCGGGGGAACCGCTGCCTACTTCGGTGCCGCTGCTCTCCATCGGCATAGCTACTTGTGGAAGCTCACGCGGAGGCGGAGGTCCAGCTCTGTGGCAGTTTTTGATGGGATCCTGCCCCGCGCGGCGAGGGTAGACAGGATCTGTGCCGCTCCAAGATTAGTCTCCCGGTCTCCAGACCTGAACCGAGTTGCTGCCATGGCGTCGTCAGCTAACGAGGAGGCAAAACCGAAGCCGCGCCTCATTGTCCGCCTGGGGGTATTCCTCGCGTCGCACCACATACTCTTCAGGTTCGCTCTCATCTCTTCGTCTTTGATCCAATCTTGATTCTCCTGTTTCTTTCTGTCTGAGACATTGTTCACCCTCTGTGACCAGCGCTCTGTGTTGTACGGCGGGCATAATCGCGCTCCTCTTCCTCCCTTCGCTTGCCAAGAACACGTACCTATCAGAGAACGCTCTTATACCCGGTAAGCTTTTTTCTTATACTGCGATTCCATGAAACAAACATCTCCGATGCTGATTGTCAGACGCTTCTTTCTCATTGGTATTAGCTGCAAATTAAGTTGTTTTAAAATGTAGGCTCTGCGAATACATTATTTTCTACTGAGGATGTCCAGGAAGCAAACAGATTTGCGAAGGGAATTGAAGCTGCAATTGGGGAATCAAGAGGTGGAACAACGTATGTTATTCTGTATAGAGTTCCCTTGGTTCATATTCAGCTTCCTTCATAGACAATGGGCTTTAACAAAAATTGCACTGTGTACATAATGTTTAATTATCATGTGATGCTCTATTTTGAGTCTACTGTTAAGGGGCTTCCTCTGATGAAATACATCCTTAATACCGCATTTTAGTTATACTATTGAGCGTAGACATGGTATCCACATAACTCTAAACGCAAAGAAGTTTTTTTCATGAGTAGTAACGAACTAATGATAAAATAAAAGTCAGAGATATACAAAGTTCAGGTTTTTTATGAGAAAACAATGTAGATGCACAAGTGCACACCATACATGCACTTGAGTGGAAACCCTAGCACATGAGTAGAATGATGGATGCGGCGCATAAATTCAGAGCATCATCAAGCACCATCATGTCCTTTCCTATTGAGACACACATGTAAATATAACTTTTACATTTTTGCCTATGAAATATTAATCTAAAAGTAAATTATAAGTTTGTGCAATGATGATGATACTCTGCACATTGAATAAGTGATAATAAATTATAAGAAGTGAAGGAACAAGTGGTATAATCCTAGGTTTTCCATAGCTTGTAAGTTTATCTGATTTTCTCAATGTCTAATTTTCATGCATTATTCTAGGGAGATCCCAAAATTCATAGCACAACAAACGAAAAATCTGGGAGCAGAAGTGTATTACCATGAGTTCCTCCCTGACAGCAAATGTTTTCATCCTCTGAAGTTCTTTACATCCGTGACAAATAATATGGCAGCCAAACCCAATGGAACCTACACCAACTTTGGCATTAACACAGTTGGCATTATACGGGCTCCACGTGGTGATGGCAAAGAAGCAATTGTACTGGTTACTCCTTATAATTCTCAGAAAGTTACACCAAATGAATTATTATCACTTGCACTTGGATTCTCTGTCTTCTCCCTCCTAAGTCGAGCTGCATGGCTATCAAAGGATATTGTCTGGCTGTCTGCAGACTCACAATTTGGAGAGTACTCTGCGGTCTCTGCATGGTTAAATCAGTATCATAATCCTATGTTTCTGAGTCACCCAGTGAATTTGGATACCAAGATCTATGGTGCAAATCAAATTTTATATAAACCTGATGGCACTGCAGAAAAGGCAGAACTTATGGCTTTCAAACGTGCTGGAACAATGGCTGCTGCACTCATATTTAAAGTTGGAGAAACCAGGAAATATGGTGATAGAGATAGTGTCACGATGTATGCGGAGGCATCTAATGGCCAAATGCCAAACTTGGACCTTCTGAATGTGGTGCACTATTTAGCTGTTCATAGACAAGGTTTTCGCGTGAATGTCGAGACATTTAATTCCTTGTTGAGCTCTTCATGGCTTAGGGTTATTGCTGAAGTATTTCAAAATCTTGGGAGTGTGTTGAGAAAAATAAATCCTGACTGGAAGCTTGACGTGACCGTTCCTGATTATGTGGAGGGTACTGCAAACCTTGCTAGTTCTATGTATAACCAGGTAATTGAAATATATATTGTTCATTCATTTCCATTTTGTCTATAAAAATATAAGTTTTTCCAAATCTGTTAATCCCTTCTTATTTGGCTTTGCAACTCCAGGCTCTTGGAGTGCCCACAGGTTCTCATGGCGCTTTCCGTGACTATCAAGTTGATGCAGTTTCTTTAGAATTTGCACCAGCATTTCATCTTAAAAACGAGAATGCTAAATCTTCATTTCTTCTCAGGGGTGGAAGGTCAGTTTCTATTGTGTTGCGGTTGTGTTATTTTAAGCTGCTCTTTTTTAGAGCAAGTAGGTATTGTTGACATGCATTAAGTACTTCCTCCGTTTCATATTATAAGACTTTCTAGCATCGCCCACATTCATATATATATATATATATATATATATATATATATATATGTTAATGAATCTAGACATATATGTGTGCCTAGATTCATTAACATCTATATGAATGTGGGCGATGCTAGAAAGTCTTATAACCTGAAACGGAGGTAGTAGTTCATTACTTAATTAGAGTGCATGTTTACCTATTCAAAAGTGCTTGATTGTCAGATACCAGAAAACTGAATACATACTGAAGGTTTTAAACAAACTCTAGCTTGTGCCATTTGTATGTATGTATTTTTCTCTCTGATAACCAAAGTAATTCAGCTTTGTCAAGCATTACCTAATTTCATATATCTAATTGCTTTGTGATGCTCAACTAATTTTATTGTCAAAATATACTATTAATGAGCATTAAAGCACATGTTCGATGCTAAAGCTGTATAACCTCAGGCAACAAAAGGCTGATTATAAAATAATTCTGTAACTGCCTTGGCCTGTTAACCTTGCATATTCTTGTGCGGAATTATTCAGGTGAGAGGTCTGATTGCATGTCAGCTTCATAACAGTCAAAAATTTGCTAGGTTTGTCCTTATGTCAGTATGTTTGTGTGGATTATTCCATAGTAGGATTTGCTAATGGCATTAGCATACTGTGATCTTATCCAATGATATAACATACAATTTAACTTATTTCAAGAAAAAAATGGAAACGATAAGGGAAGGTTACTGTTGCCTTTGCCTGAATCCAAGTTTGCCAAAAACACCAGTGTGTGTCAATGACATGCCATACCCGACATCACCTGTCATTGTCGCAACACACGGTATTTTCATATAGGGCGATAAGGGGGCGGGCAATGGTATATTGGTGTTTCCCCCCAAATTGATGAAGTTTTGGACTGAACTTAACAAAGGAGCAGGATCACAAGACTTCTGACTTATCATATTAACGGGCTTCACTTTATTTTTTCAGTAAAATACACCTGCTATATTTTGTAGAGCAGATGCTTAGCACAGCATTTATGTTGATCTCACCACAAGATTATCTAAACATGTTTGAGAATGCCTTTTGTTCAGGTTAACTGAAGGGGTGGTGCGCTCTGTAAATAACCTGCTCGAGAAGTTCCATCAATCGTTTTTCCTGTATTTCCTTACAGCCCCAAGCAAGTTCATTTCAGTTGGTGTATATATGATTCCGTTTGCATTACTCCTGGCACCCCTCCCAATAGTTGCTGCTGCTCTTGCTGGTGGTAGTAAAACTAAGGGGAAATTGGAGGATGAATGTAAAACAAAGGGTAATGCTGATGACCTGCAAATGGAGGGTGGATCGTGGAGATGGCTTAAATCTGCAAGAGTACTACTTATCATCCAATTTTGGGCAGTACTTGTTTCTTTACTCCCATACTACATTAGCCAAATTCCTGGTGCTATGCCAATACAGTATGCAGTGATTTGGGCCGTTCTCTCCATCACTATATTGATCATCCTGTATGCAATGTTTGGCTCTCCATCCCGTGCTGGTGTGGAATGGGAGCTTCTAAAAGCTACGATGATCACTTCCATCACCATAGGAATGGGGCTAATGTCAATCATAAATTTTGCTACTGCTCAGCTTGGGGCTCTGATATTGATCCCAATGTGCTTGTTTTCTCGACCGCTGAGGGCACAGCTCGAGATGAATTTCCTACCTCGCACAGTATTGTTGGCCTCAAACATACTTCTCACTGTCTTGGGTTTCCCTCCAGCTGCATTTCTTATCATGAAAGGTCTATCCAAGGGATCGTGGACAGTAGACATTGTTGGTGATTTCTGGCTGTGGATGGAGTTCTTGTGGGAATGGAGCAGCGCGACATATCTGTATGTATCTCTTGTCCATCTTCCCTGCTGGCTCTTGTGCATCCATGTGTTGCTGCATCCATGCTACCAGCCTGAATCAAAGATGAAGCAGGAGTAGCGCTTGTTTGGTCACGCATTGCTTTGAGGTTAGAGAACACTGCAAGTCTGTAATAGATATTCCTGATTTTGGGTGTGCTTTGGTTGCCAACATCTTGAAAGCAGCAACTTAGTTTTGTATGCAGGACTAGCAGCTTAGAAACATCGATGTATTTTTGCTGTTTCTTTTGGAAGAAGCATGGATGGGATAGTAAAGCCTGCTTATGTATACTATAGTGGTGGTGTTTGTTGTGTCACACTACTCGAACCACTGACATTTGGTACCCATAATCTATACCCTTTAACGTGTCCTTCCATGTTTCACTATTGACTCTTCTTAGAACGAAACTATTGACTCCTCAAATTAGCTTCGGGATCAGATCATTCAACTAAAGCTGTCTAGGAACATTGGGGGTTCCTTATGTTGTGACTGAGCAGATATGTCTATTGTGCTCGGCAAAAACGGATTTGCAAGGCCAAAGGCTTTCTCATTCGGAAAAAAGATCACCCCTTTCATTCTAAGTGACGGAGGGATCGTACCATTCAAGCCTTTTCTTTCATGCTTTTCCCGGCGGTCTGAAAAAAACAGCAATCAATAGAACTTCCCTAATCTACCTACTTGTTCAATAAGGAAAATCATAATACTACTTAGACTAAATATATGCTTATTAATTGATTTAATAAGTTAGAAACTTAGTTTGTCTACGGGCTCTTGGCTAGTTGTAGAAAAGCTGGTGGAACGTGAATGTGGCCATTTTGTACCACTCCAGTATTTACTACTACTACATACATGATACATCCTTTCTTGTGGACATGCGGTGGCTTGGAATGCCACAGGTTGATAGGTGATGCCATTCAGGTTGGAATGTGCTCCGTGCATTGGCCTTTTGGCTGGAAATGTGAATATTATGTGCTTGAAGTGCATATGAAGTGTGCTAGACATGTGCACGATGCTTGAAGCACAGACCAGACCAAAGCAGTGGGGTGGGCCAGGCGGCCTGGTCCGTCTGGGACTGGGGAAAGGATTACGGGTGAGCCCAAGCAAGGCTGGGCCCGGCTTGGGCTTGGTGGGCTAGTGGGCTCGGTTTAGTTTGATACCTCGATTATCCTACTCTTTCTTGTTTTGTTTTGTTTTTTTTCCTTGACATGTCTTTCCTGTGAAGAAAAGGGGCGTCAGTCTCGTACAGTTTGCTAGGCTCATCAACTCTGTTTGGCACCGTGCTAGGCTAAAATATCTCAGGCCAAATGCTCTCTCAGCGCGCCAGAAGCCACTTTCATAGTCGTGACGTAAATGGTCAACACCTGACAGACCTTTTTGTCCATCTACGTCGAATCTAAAAAGAACACATCGTCACAGCCTAATAGCCTATCATGAACTCAAATTGTGCCAAGGACTATACTATAGTACATTAATCTGCAACAGAATTCACCTATCCTACAACTAGTCCGTACTAATCTATACAGTGATAGATTGAGCTCGCATTATTGTGTCCTCCGATCCCGCTAGTGGCGGTAGGCCCCGTCCGCCATGCAAGGACGTGCATGCGCGATCGCCTCGCCCGGCGGCCGCCATGCATGCGGAGGGGACGCGCGGCCCTTGGGCGACGCCGCGGGCCGCTCATCCCTCCACTCGCCGCTGCGGCCGCGGCCAATGTTTGTGTCCCCTCCTCTCCTCTGCTCCCTATCTGGGCGTGTACCACGTTTGACGCCTCGCTCACAGGAGGCCATGGCGACAAAAGCGGCGTACGGTGACGCGCGCGACGACGGGTGGGTGCGTGCGATGCGATGCGCGAGCGCGACGGGGTGACGTACGGATGGGCGAACGGGACCGGCTGTTCCCGTGGGCGGCGGCTGCAGGAATGCAGCGGGAAATTGGAAGCTTGGAACTTATGCGGTTGGTTGGCCTCGTGGCCATTGCCGAGCCGCGACGACGTCATTATATATCCATCCCAAATTCCCAGTGGAACGCGATGGAAGAGATCGAGTAGGAGCGTGTGAGGGTTGAGAAAGCTTTGACCCCACCTTGTTTGTTTGTTTGTTAGGCCTGTTCACTTTTGTTGTAAAAAAAAACTTACCAAATTTTGGTATTGCATAGTTGCCAAAATTTTAGCAGGACTTTTTATATAGTTACCAAAATTTGATAGCAAACTAAATGTAGTCACTTTTTTGATAATTTTACCAAAATTTGGTAAGGTTGAAAATGGCATCAAAATAAACAGGCCCTTAATATTTGCCAAGTGTACAACTTAAACAAATCTCGCCCTCGGATCTCACATTCTCCGTTTCTCACTCACCCGTGGAGGAGTTGTCAGTAGCAGTTTTCCAGGCGATCGAGATAGAACGTTTGTTGATTTCTTATCTTGAGATCTTCCACTACAATCATCACAGCAGCGAAAGATATACGCGTACTCTCACCGTACCACCTTGAAATCTGCGATATGGGCGTCTCTTGATCCGAGGAAATCAATTCAAGAAACGTACTCCTAGTACACTATAGTGGTACTGCCTGCAGTGCAAGCACGTCAGGTTCAGGGGGCAGAGACAGGCAGTGTTATTATTGCACACGCTGATATTTCACCAATTTTACGACTGCAAGTGCTACAGCTTCCAAACTGAGAGCACTGTTGGATCGAACTGTTTTTTGTCCGGCGCTGAGCCTCTTTCTAGCGTGGACCCTTGGCGTTTGGCTTTGTAGAAACCCCGAGCTCTGATCGATCATTGATCAGAGTTAAATTGCACCTCACCAGAACTCAATTGTGTCGGTTCAGCAGTAAAAGCCTACTACTGCCCCCCACTCCGTCATGCGAATAGCAACGTGACATCTCTTGAAGTTGACATTGGAATCAATCACTGGTGTGAAGGTAGGTAAAATGCACGGCTGCTAGCTTTTGTTTTGGTGCCCAGCAGTTACGAGCATACGAAGTTGGGCCTCGCTCCAATTTATACACAAGCTGTGTATGGGCGCAGATACAGTATGGTATAGCTACAGTACGCACATATCGCTTATATACAAAGCTGCCGAGAATTATGTAGTACATGTTGATCGGTCAATTCAATTGCCACATTGTAATTTATTCGTGTACAGTGACATATCTTGAAATGGACACTGAGTGCAGGCGTTTATTTATCCAATGGAAAACAGAAGAGTCGTTCTGACGTTGGTTATGTCAAGATCAAAATCCCCATCGCCCTGGTCCACAGTGCCGTATATCCTCGCGAAAATGTGTGAGCTTTTCTCTAGAGCAAAGTCAACTTCTCTAGATAACCAGAAATCAAATATCCAAACACAGCAAAAAAAAAAAAAAAAAACTCCTGTTCTCAACCCTGATGGATTGAAGCATGAAATTGATTTTTCCCCCCTAGAACTATCCTATGAAATGTCTAGATTTACGATATAGGTTGTTGTATTTTAAAACGAATAGAGCACCTCTAGTGAAATCATTCTATGAATACATACATAACCGGGGAAGACAATTCTTGCATTGCATCTAGAGCAGATAATAACAGAAAACATCATCACTCTGCTCCTGTAGATGGCATGTCCCCTGGCCTGTCATGTCCCCTGGAGAAGATATGGGCAACGGCCCTACCGTAGGTGGCTGCGTGCATCAGCGCGTGGAAATGAGGTGTTCTTAGTTGCAAGGAACGGAAAAGAGGCTCAACAGCTCAAGCAGAAGTTGAAAAGCAAACGCCTTCTGCCTTCCAGACTCCGGGTTCGTTCTGACCCTGACTTCTCTGTACGCGACGCACAACGAATTAATCGCAGCACACCGGAAAACATCCCCGTCCTGCGTGCTGCCTGCCCATGATTCTGCATGCGAAGCTGACCACGCACCAGAAATCCAAAAGCAAAAAGAAGCCATTTTGCGGGCCTTAATATGTGCCCTGTGACTTACAAATCAATACTAAAATTTAAAATTTAAAACATTGTATTTGAAGTTAAGAACATATATAAAAAAGATGCAATTGATTTTGATTTTTTTTTCAACGTATTCTTTTAAACATTGGTTGGTTTTTTAAGTCGTTAACAATACATATATAAAAATTTTACTTGTAAATTTTTTTCGCTAAAAAATCATCACGGGCTATAATAAGTCATAAGCAACTGAGGGGTGGTATTGCACACCTCTCCAAGTTCTCCTGCTCCCAAAGAAAATATAACTCCAACGCCGACGACGACTCCATTTCCTTTTGAAAACTTCTTTCTTTTTTTTCCTTTTTTTGGTTTTGTGGCAGAAACGACGCCGCAACCGTGCAAATGTTTATTGGGATGAGGCAATTCGACGACGTATTTATAGAAACGATAAAGAAAAGCGGCCGGCCGGCCGGCTAATGCTGGATGACTGGACCTCATTCTCGCATGGCTAGCTCACTCTTGACCGGCCTTGGCAGTATAAGAAAATGCATGGCAATGCGCCAAATCAAGTTGGATTTTTCATTTGGATCTTTGGTCGTGTGGCATGTGAGGATGAGGCTGCATGCATGTTTTCTTACTACTAGTACCTTTTTTCTTTGAATTTTTCTTTTGGGGGGGGGGGGGGGGGGGGGGGGGGGGTTAGCTCCGAACCAGGTGCAGGGTCCGTTGTATAATTGGTGGTTTCGTGATCGATTTGCCGTTTGGTTTCGGCTTAAAGTAATAGCCTCTTTTAATTTCTTGTTCTAGATGAGGCAAGTCGAGGCCGTGAGGCAATAATAAATCAGGGATTAAAGAGAATATGGACTTGTTTGTTTGCTCAATAATCTGAAGAAAACAGAGAGGATTCAGGGTATCTTTATCTCATGGCTTGCTAAGTCTGACTTGCCTTTTGTTTTTGTTTTTGTAATGCATGTAGCAGTTCATGAGGTCATAGGCAGTTTCCAACTCTCTTCTATTTAGATTTTTTTTTCTCTCAAGTTGTATGTCATGAAGTTGGAAGGTAGTACCGCTTTTTTATTAATGTGAAAGAAGAAATTGTTTGCTTCTGTCTTGCTGCTTGTTGGACCTTGGCTGCCTCCAAAGAATGCAGACCCTTCCTAAACTGTACATTAAAAAATCAAATAGAATCTCATCTTACATAATCATTTAGTAGAATCTCAGAGAATATTTTATAATTTATCACCTGGTTGACAGTTAGCATTACAAAATATTCTAAGGCAAACGGCTCAGGCATTAATATATAGTTTACAAAAATAGATGAGAACTGCAACCTTGCAGCTGAGCCTAGCTGTTCCACGGCAAAATAAAAATGTCAGCCAGAAGGAGGGTTTACTTCTGGCTCTTAAGATTAAAAATGGCTTGTGTTGCTCTCCTCCTTTCAATCCAGTGAATGCAACAGTCACATGCATGACTGAACCACACTAGTGGTGTAGTATATGATTTGTAGTAGTCTTCTACTACTATTGGTGCGACTTTGCTGCAAGGCCACAGCTATATCTGACCTCAACAATTTGGAGTCTTTTCTACAGTTTCCCAGAAATTTTACTGTTCTTAATCAAGACATGCGAGAAACCTTGCTCCTTATAATATGGAGTAGTATGCTTTATTTCTTAATCAAGGCAAGAAGGGAACAGAGCTCTGAACCATTGGGAAAACGAAAGAAAACTGCAGAAAGCAATGGCTTACATGCTTGACAAGCAAACTTTCAGCTCCTTTTTGAAAAAAATTATAGTAGTTCTTTTGCTTAATCTGATCCCAGTCAATGTCCCAAATGGTCTAGCAAAGTTAGGTACTAGCTTCTTGCCTTGCACCTGTAACTCTGATTGCTCTAGCTGTTGCCACTTGCCGATCCCAACTTGAGCAACCTGATATCATAAATTCTCCTGCTATGTCCAACACACAAACACTAGCACGATTCCTTCCTGAAAGAGAGCATCCATAGCTGCAGCAGAAGATACAAGGTGTTCTGTTTCATCCCGGAAACGATACAGGCAATGGATTATCATCATGTTACTGTCAGTTGGTCCACTCCCTTATCACATAGTACTCCTACATCACAGTAGTAGAATGTAACTGGGCCAAGTCATGAAGAGATCAGCTGCATCACATCTCAGAAGCTGATAAACCCATCCTACCTATCCACTTCTGACCAATCCAATAGTAGCAAAAATAATGCAAAGCACAAAGGGACATATGATGTTTAGTCTGGGTGGTCATTTCGAATCTTGCTTCTCCTATGTAAGTACAAGATCGAGGACATAATTATTCAAATTCCAGTATTCTAACCGCGACAGAAAACAATATTATGCCCCATGTAGAGGCATGTACTTCCACTGTATTGAATAAATGTAGAGCATACACCTTTTTTTTTCCCTGGTTCTTACACGAATTGAATTGTTTTATGCAAAATTTTGGCCAGGCAACTCGATCATTTCTTCTTCAAGATTCTTTCTCGATTGCACGTTTCTTTAGGAGCTCAAAGATAGCAAGGCGCATTTTCAAGTGTCAAGTGGGTTGATAGGCATCAACATCAAAGCATCAGCGGAAAGCAAAAAAAATAAAAAAAAATGATGCGGTACAAAAAGAAGATCCAGACTTGCAAGGCAAGGACTGAATAATTAAAAGTAGTAATGCAAAAAATCTTACTGCTTTCATGGCGATTACTCTCTGGCCACACAAGTATACAAAACACAAAGATGATAGGGGACTAATTCTCCAAATCATGCAGCAAAAAATTCTTAAATTCTACTACTCCTGAAATCTGGCGAGTGCTTTAGCCTTTTTGTGTGATGGTGTCGGGAATAATAACCGGAAGCCTGAAACACGAGAGGTGGCGAGTTAAATGAAGCTAATTTAAGGCAAAGAGAGATCGATCAAGCATCAATTCGTAGATCTCCTTATCATGTGGGGACTCTCAAAGCGCTAAAGTGCGCATTGCTTTTGGGGAGTCTCCGGGGAGGCATTTTCTCGGGATGTTGTTTTCTTCTACCTACTCCTTTCCGTCGTAGGGTCGGCGTCCTTACTAATGAACAGGGAACATGCATGTCAAGGACCACACTTGATTTGATTTGAGGTCCCGTTTCCCATTCTTGACATTTTCTGGGAAAAATTTATAGTTTTACTCGCAGTTACTCCCTCTGTTTCTATATTAATTGACGTTTTTGGACAAGATTAAGGTTAAACTTTTATAACTTTAACCATCAATAACTTTAAAAATATTTAGTTTAAAGAAACTAAAAAAACATATATATATTTGCCTTTCAAAACACTATAATAAAAGTAAACATGCATTTATTTATTGTATATAATATAATAGAAAAATAAGGTTAAAGATATATCTTATAGAGCGTGTCATTGTCCAAAACTTCAATTAAAATGAAACCAGATGAGCACTTGAAGAGGGACCGAAAAAAATTACTCCCGCCATTTTAGGAGTAAGATTTAAGCAATTATGATTTCCTATCGAGACAAGTTCATGACAAATGTAGTTATACTTTGTTATGAACATAGCACTTAAATTAATTGTTTTATGGGGGACATATGGTATCTTAGTCTCTTTTTTTTTCAAAAAAAAAAGTTACTGTGGTAAAATATTGTATAGTTACCTATACAATTTTTGTGGTTTTCGCCTTGTAGCCTAAAATGAAGATTCTAGATTGTTGATCGGTGGGATGACGACATGGTATCTTGCCTAGCTCGAGATTCCCCCACACACCATGACATGTCTGGAGATCATGGATGGCAGGTGGCATTGATTCAGCTAAAACCTCTTAACGGAAAGTGACATGATAACAACCAGATGTACAACGATGAGTGATCTGACAAAGTGGCTGGTCTGCACATTGATCAAATGTTTACCAACCACATCATACTTTTAGGAGTAAATTTCACAAAACTGCATATATTTTGACCAAATTATCACAAAACTATAGATTTAAGAAGTTATATCACAAAACTACACATTTAGCACCAAAATTATCACAAAATTGTAGATTTTAGGTTAAGTATCATAAAAATGCATATTTAATATTGAACTTATCACAAAACTACAACTTTTGGAGTTTAAATCCCTAGCACCATTGTTATAGTGGAGCTATAAACATTATTACTTTGTGATTAAATTGATTCTAAACCTGTAGTTTTATGATAATTTAGTTACTAAACATGTAGTTTTGTGACACTTCATCTTAAATGTATAGTTTTGTGATAAATTTGGTGTTAAATGTGTAGTTTTGTGATACACCGAGATAAATCTGTAGTTTTGTGATAATTTGATCATAGTATATGTAGTTTTATGAAATTTACTCTACTTTAATATAGTTCTTTCCGAAAACACCAAATTTGAATCGATTGTTTATGGCTAAACCTGAACGTTCAGGTTGTTGCATACTTGCATGATAGCGCAGCCTGTACTCGCATCCATTATTTAAATGCCGTTCAGTTTTTGTATCCAATGAAACTTTGGACTTCACAAAGATATCGTGCCAAATAATTTATCTCTACGGATTTTGTCCTTTTTTGTGGGGGGCTAGAGGTAGTAGCAACGAATGGTTTGATGTTTCCCTCTTCGCGGTAGGTGGGATACCTCTTGACCTCACAATTGAACTTCTTCAATGTTTTCTCAAAGAACCAACGAACTGATCGACCATACATGGCGCGTTAGTTGTCGACCACCTAACATATGATTGAGGCCGCCAAGGTAGCCCCAAGTGGTTGCAATGCTGAAATCAAACCTACCTTTTGTCAAACATTTGTACTAGCTAGTCTAATTTGGTGGCAAGCATCAGCTATATATGATGCGGTATCCCATTTTTGCCCGAATACCCACAAACTACCTTATTTACTGATATACTCCATATAAGATTATGAAACTTTTTAGTTTTTTTTATATTGTGCTTCTAACACACGTTTAAAAAACACAAAGACTAGTGGTGTAAAATATTGAGCTTTTAAACAGACATGGCAGCTATACATGGCCTCGCGGCAAGACGTAGAAGATGTCAATATCTTCTCCGATTTTAAATATAAATAATTTAATTATACCATTAAGTAAGAAGAAAAAGTAGCGAATTTTTTAGAATTTAACGGTACTGTGCTTTCAGTGGTAAACGACGTACCCGTCGACAGCGAGACGCTGTGGTGACTTCGTCAATCTCCAGGATTTACTGGCCCGAAGATGCTCATAGGGATAGGGTTTTGCATGCGTTCGTTCATAGAGGTGAGTGCGCGTGTGTTGTGAGTGTCTGTGTTATACCGTATAATTATAAAAAAAAAGAAGTAAACGACTTTACCTAATTACGGCATTTTCAAATCAAGAGAAACTAAAATAACTTGCATATAAAAATGTACAGAAGGATAAGACGACTCCATGTTCTCTCGGCCAGTCCTCACTTGACCCCATTCCGGGGTGCCCCCAGCAAAATTGCCAAGTGGGTCTAGAGCAACAACTGCAGACCACGTGCAGCGGTGGCACGTCACGGGCGGTGGGAGTGACAGGTGTTTGAAGAATCTTTATCACGGCCATCTCCGCAACGAACAACCGTGCAGGCAGATGCACCAGCAAATGAATGAAACAAAACCACCTGTATTTCCTTCCTTCCTGCATCAATTTCTCTCTTTTGCTGTGCAAATATAAGTAATCGCGGGAAATAAAAGATTCCGTTAGGATAGATAAAGCTGGGGGCATATATACTGATAAACACGTGTGCTTATATAAGCACGTAGGGAGGGGTAGGAGTAAGCACCTGGGCCCCACGCTGCGTGTCTGCTTTCTTTTTCGCCTTTCTTTTTTTCTCACCAACTTGTAGGGGCGCAATGATTGGTCCCCCCAGGTGCATCTGGAGGGAGGCGATTGGACGTGCTGTGGTGGGTCCATCAAGAATTCCCGGTTGTCCCCCACTACTACAGTGGGTGGAGTTTTTTTAGCGGTTATATGATAAATTTTGTTACGGGACACCTAAAATTTATGTAATTTACCGATAGATATTGAAAAACGTGTCACGGCTAAAAGACATTTAAAAAGATGGTAATTTGCTAGAGGACACTTTCGACTCTATTGAAGAGATAAATTCTTAAAAAAGACAATAATGTCCCTCTGACCACATGCTTAAAGCATGGTGTTAGAGTAAAACAATTTAGAAATTATGCAACTCTAAATCTGTCATAGCCTCAAGTACATTACTAGCATACATCATGTTTCATTTTCACTCTAGTATGGGCTCAAAAAGCTTTAGACCCAAAGGTCATTCCCGTCTTTTTGAATAATTTATCTCTTCGATTGAGCTAGAAGTGTCCTTCAGCAAATTACCAATTTTATAAAGTAACTTTCAGCCGTCGCACATTTTTACTATCTCTACCATCAAATTAAACAAATTTTGAGCGTCATATAGCAAATTTTGCCTTGTATAAAACCAGTCATAACTTCAAAATTTACTCCATGTCATATACTCTCTCTATTTTAAAAATATAAATAATTGTGGGTGTGTAAGGAAGTATTATTATGTTTTATGTATTCGTAATTTTTTTCTTTACCACGATAGTTAAAAAAATATAAGTATATTACTAAAATTAGCGACCAATGTTAGAGCTTTTTACACATAATTTTACTTGAAAAAAAATGAGTAGAGTTACTTATTTTAACTTGTTAGACATGAGCCGGTACAATACATTTTTCTAACCCGTGTGGTAGATACGAGATGGACGTAGTATTCACCAAGCGTGCCACGCAACATGTGTTACTCCGACCGTGGAGTTAAAATACTCCCTCCATATACTTTTGATAGTCATATTTCTAAATCTGAAAATTTTATTTTTGATAGGCATATTTTAATCTAACAACCTACCATCTTAATGACTTTCTCAGATTTAATGCGTGACTCTCCATTCTTCCACACAAGATTAGCTACATGGGTATTGAGAAATGTAAATATTAATTAATCGATTGTTTACGATGAATGACTAGTAGCATGTTTAAATGGATGATAAGTAGAATTATTTATCTTTGAACCCTGTGCCAAGATGAAATATGACTATAAAAAAAAAAAGAAAGAGGGAGTAGTTCGATGGCCGCTCCATTTGGCTAATGGGATGCGGGATGCCCCACGATGCCATGTGCAGTCTAGCTGAGCACTCGCCTTGAAAATAGGCAAACTTTGGAAATACCCGAGGAATTAGAGAATTGCTTGATAAGCATGGGAATGCTCAATCAGTAATGACACCTCCCTACAAATAAATCTACAAACTGCTCATTGGATCTGTCGAACAAGTGTTCAGCCCCGTTTGTTTGGAGTTCCCCGAGAAAACGTACTCCTATGAAAAATTCGAGAGCTTCACAAAGTAAAACGAAAAATATTTTCCACCAATAACTCAAAACACTTAAATCTAACTAGCGAAGTCTCAAGGAGAGTTGTGGAATGGCTCCAACCTTACTCTATCTTTCCAATTCATTTTTTCATCCGTCCAATCTACTCTGGTTACTTTTAGATAGTGCTGAAATCATTTACTCTCTTCATCCTAAAATAAATATATTTTTAGCGCATAAAACATAAATTAGTAGAGAAGGTAAATGACCTATATGTATTTCAATTAAATAAGGAATGGTTAGATGTGTAGTTTAGTTTGGGTAAAAAAATTTTAAATAATAAGTGATTAATACGTCATATACCTTCATCCTAAATATAACAGTACATGTCACATCTAAATCACGGATGGAGTATATTTGCATCTGGACGTGGCGCCTGGGCTCGTAGGCAGAAGGACAGAGCCTCGTGAAGAAACCGAGAGGAAGAAGGGAAAAGGAGATCAGACAAGGCAGGAGGGCGTCACGTGTGAGCGCATCTCCCGGTGCCACTGTGTGCATCGCTTCCGTGGTCAACTCCTGTGCCCTTTTTTTCCCAAAAATGCTCATGCGTCGCGTCGGCATGGGCCCCATGGTGGTGGAGGACTGCAGGGAAGTGCAAATCCGTGGCAATGCAGCACGCTGCCGAGTTACTATGTGGGACCCAGCTATTTGTGGGCCCAGGAGGTCCATCCCATGCCATGTTCCCCTTGCCAGCACCAGCAACGCCAACGCCCCAAGTCACAGCTCAAGAGCCAATCAGATACAGTAGTGTAAAGTTTTGGACGGTTTGATAAAAGAGTCATGCAACTGCTATACGACGACCATGTGATACATCTTCCAAGGAAACCTTGGATGTTAGCAACGGGATTCATGTTCAACAGTTCAAGCAGATTCATCGAAAATTACTAATCTTCTAGGAAAATAGAGACAAGGGAACTACTCATATAGTCCTATTTTGTACTTCCTCTTTGTCTAAAAAAAAATACTAGCAAAAGGCAAATTAAGCAAGACACTCCTACAGTCCTCTTTGTATAAAACTATTTTTATTTTTTATTAACTAGAAAAAATGCCCGTGCGTTGCAACGGATGAATGCGTCGCTGTCGAGTTGTCCATGCGGTATTTTGGTACGTCATCCGTATTTGAGTTGGTTTAGCTAGGATGATATTTACTGTGGAAATTCACTTGGATATCTTTTTTTTAAAAAAAAAATCATGAACTGCAATTAGGAGTCCGACTTTCATCTCAAGTTAGCATGTGAGTTATTTTAAAGAGATTTCTTATACGATTTCTTTTGTATTTCTAAAAGAAAACGAATTTAAAATCCGACTCAAACACATATCTGTATTTCCAAAAGCGAACAAACTTAAAAATCAACTCAAATACGGATAACGTATCAAAACACCGGCAAAAACATCTTCAATTTTTATAATAGTAAAGACAGAGATATTCAATTTGAATGTAGGCAATATCTTAATTTAATTTCTTATACATATGCCATAATTACTCTGGATAATCTACAGGAAAGAAAAATATATATATTAAAAAGGATTACAGTCATTAATCTTCAGCGAGCAGGAAATCCCGGTGTTAACAGCACCAGCCAGTAGCTGTGCAGCGTGTATCGACACCAATCACTGTCACAGCCATCCGATTAATCAAAAGCAACGGTAATCAATCGAGCACTGGTTACGGAGTAACTCGACACGGACTCGAGATGACGTACGAAATATAATGGCAAAAACATCTTTAATTTTTATAATAGTAGAGATACGGAAAAAAGGAGAGGAAAAAAGGAGAATAACAATAAGTACTATTGGTTTCGAATGTCGATGGCTTGAAAAAATAAGAAAAAATGAAGATGATTAGGGATATGGAGGGAGTACAGGAGTATTTTGCAATAGAATATATATGCACCAATTTCCACGCTTGCATTAATATGTGAAGATTGTTTACTTTAATGGCTTGTCCTTTTAACTTGGGACAGCTTTCCACTTGGATCTTTTACTTTTAGCGGTGCTAATCTTGGTTTACAGCTTGGCAGGATAAGCTAATTTTGAACGAGAAGTAATCCACTAAAATAGGGATGATGGACAAGTTTCTAATCTTAATTGATGAGCTATGCAGTGCGCAACACTTCAACGATTGGTTTCTCAGATTTCTTTTGGCCATGACGACGAGGCCAGTGATGTTAAATATATTACTAGCACTAGTAACATATTTATATGGTCTTCACATCCATATTCACTAGTTTACCTTGAATATACTATAACTTATCTTGATCCATCAAACGCTGATGGTGGAAAACTATCATTTGACTTTCACCATTTTAGAAGTGGATATGGGCATGCTATAACATATTGTTTCTGATCGCAAGACATAGCATGGTCATATTGATTACGAGTAGTAGTTTTATTATCATGTATTCCCTCTCCCATACAAAACAAAACTTTAGGATAAATATGAATATAGTGTATGTCTAGATTCGTCATGAGAATCTGACTTTTTATGGGACAGAGGGAGTACAATGGATGGCAAGTTTAATAGTTTGAGTAAATACCTCTAACTTAAGTGGTGGGTGTGTATAATTATCATGATAATAGTAGTACTAGCTATAAACATTGTTCATATAAAATAACTAAAAATGTCCTCGGTAAATAAAACATGGACCCATAATAACAAACAACTATAATAAAACATGTTAATGAGAAACGCCCAGGGGTCTTCCGGCTAGCTCCACAAGGTGATGGGCTAGACGACCTGGGTTTGAAGCCACACACTTTCTAATTATTTGATATTAGGTCATTCTCTAATGTTCACGCCTTTTATAAAACATGTTAATTAAAGATTGATATACTAATATACTTTCTTTATCTCAAAATAAAATGATTATTATAATATCAGTAACACATTAATATAGAAACAAAACAACTAAAGTGACAATCATTAATTAATATTCCCTTTATTACAAAATATAAGTTGCTTTAGCATAGGCCACACACTGTAACAGTTGTAGTATTACAGGTCCCCATCGTTTGGCTTATCTCCTAATAAGCCAAAACGGCTTATTAGAAAATAAAAATGAATTTGTAGATGAACTTTTATAAATGTGTTCTTGATGACTTAAAAACCAATATTGTAAAAGAAACTACGTTGAAAATATCTCAAAATCAATCTCAAAATTAAGTTTGAAAATTTAAAATTTAGCTTTTTCTTTGACTGATTAGGCTATCCGATGGGAGCCTAATATTAGTAGTTATTAGATAGGTAAAGAAGGTAAAAAAGAAATAAGAGTAATCCTTACCGATAATATTTCTTCTCTCCTGTTAAAAGTTAAACCTGTGCGTGTAGCATTTTAATCCAGGATCTATCGAATCCGTCCCTCGTTGGCGTGGGCGACGAACACGTGCAGAAGAAGCTTTCCCCAGAATGCACCTCACCGCCTCGCCGTCTGGCAGACTGGCACGCGGGGCCCTACCCTCGCTGCGCCTGGGCCCGTCCGCCTTCTGCACACTGTCACGCCCCCACCCGCTCGCCGCCTCGCGCCTCTCTCTCCGCCTCCGCCGCGGCCGCCCGACGTGATAGCGACACGTAGGACTCGCCAAACACAAAAAATCCATCGCGATTTTTGGATTTTTGTTACAAACCAAATCCCGCATTAGAGATTTAATTTGATTTAGTTTAATTACGTAGGAGTACCAGATAAGGAGATCGAGTTAAAAAAGCTAACGGCGCGGCGTGGTTATCTCCGAATCGGCTGTGGCTCCCCGCGTCGGCGTCGGTGCGGCGGCGGCGCGCCGGCCGAACCCTGGCCGTTGGATCGGGCGTCGTCCTGGGCCCCACGCGCCACGGGCGGCTGTCGTTTGCTCCTCGGAGTGGGGTGGGCCCACCATGGCCACCATCACAGGTCGCGGTCGCGGCTGACCTGGCGGTGGTCCCGTGCTCGCGGTGTTTTTTTTTTTTTTTCACTCTCTTTCTCTCGGTGGACAGTAACGGAGCGGGGGCCGCGGGGGCAGAGATTGCGAAAACAGCGGAAACGGAAGATTGCAAAATTGCAACTGCTTTCCTGTTTTTAATTCGGGATGAAAAAGATTCTTTCGTCGGGGTCCCCGTGCCATGGTTGTATTTCGCGTAGGTCCTTGCTTGTAAAAGATGTCTCCTTAATTTTTTCTTTGTACTACTTATATATAGTGTATATGCAGTAAGAATATACCGTGAGTAAAATGAACCACAAAACTAATTACGATATACCATTCTCATGTAGACGTTCTGTTTTCTTTTGCTAGTCATACGTGCATATATAACCAAACAATCTATAAAAATTACTCCTATCCAATTTAGTACTCCAGTAGACAACAAAAGAAAATGTTTGAAGTAATAACTGATCCATGGTACAGTAGGGTTGTCGTCAATCTTGTGTTTCTTTCACTCCATTGTACTTACAATCGTACTCCATTGAGCACACTGGGCTTAAGCTTTGGACCCCAAATTCTGATCTTGTCGGGGACCCGTACGAAAATACTCCCGTAGAGATGCAGATACCGTCACCACCTAACAACCAACGAATGTTAAGAAAACAAAGGGAAAAAAAAAGAGGCGAATTCGGAGGAGAAAAAACGGTGGCTAAAATATAGTGCGTGTGTGGGGACGCGACGCGAGCGACGAAAGAGGAGAGAGGATGGGTTGGCCTGCCGGCCCTCCCCGCCCCCCCCCCCCCCCCTCCCCTGTCTATAAATGCAGAGGCGCCGAGTGCCCTAGTCGCCGCTAAACTCGGAGGAGGAAACGGGAAGAGACCCGCGAGAGAGGCGGCGCCCCGTTTCGTCCCCAAAACCGATTCATTCATTCGCCAACCACGCCGTCCGCCGCGTCGCCGGTAGAGAAGGCCGCCGTGCGGGAGAGAAGGGGAAGCACAAACCGCGCTCCGCGAGGCGAAGGTGTGGGGGGATCGGGACGCGGCGTCGGCGTCGGTCTCACCTCCGGGCTACAAGAGCGAGAGGTACCCGCTCGGCCGCATGCACCCCTCCTCATCGTCGTCCTCCCAACTTGACAGGATCGGGAGACGGTTTTCCAAAAAAGAAAAAAAAACAAGTTGCTCGGCTTTTGGGGTTCGGTTTGGCTTTGTTTGGTTTGCGTTGTGCGTTGTGGTTGGTGGTGGTGGTGGTGGCCGCCGGCGTCGAGAGCTCCCCGCCTATCGGCCTATGTATTTTTTTATGTTTCGATCTACTGGTGGCTCGCTCGATTCTGCGTTCGTGCGTGCCGGTCGTGTGGGGGCGGATGGAATCTGCGCCGCCGTGTGGGGGTTGGTAGATCTGTTCATCCCCCGCGTGTGTCGCCGTTTGCCCTGTGTGCGTGTATTTTTCTCGTTTTGCAAATTGCAAGTGCTGTGCTGTGTTCCATCGCAGCATGACACGAGTTCCCTCCCGTTGCTTTTGGTGGTGACATGTGGGAAAGGGAGATTGCTTTGAGGATTTTCTGTTCGTTTCTCTACTTTTTTCCCCCTCCCTGCTCTGTATTTTTGTGATGGGATTTTGTTCGTTTTCTTCTTCCTGGTGGTGGAGAAGTACGGTCTAATGCTCGTCGTTTGATGTCGCGTGACAGGTAGCAGAGAGAGTCGTGAGGTGCAGCCATGTCGGCGGCGCAAGGGATGGCCTACAAGCTCCGCACCGACGCGGCGCCCACGGGCGCTGGCCGCAGGGCTCGGCGCAGCCACTCCTCCGTGGCGGCGCCTTACCGCGCGGCTAGGCTGGTACAGGGCGGCGTGTCCATCGAGGGCGGTTTGGTCGGCGGATGCCAGCTCACCGAGGAGCGCGTCGCCGCACGGCCGCCCCGCGCCGCCGCGCGCGACGCCGAGCCGGTCAGGCCACTTTCGACGCTCCCCGAGAGCAGCATTGGGCTGTACGACCCCTCGCGCGAGCGCGACTCGTGCGGCGTGGGTTTCGTCGCCGAGCTGTCGGGCGATTACAAGCGCGCGACGGTAAGTGTAGCTCTGCAGTTTCTCTCCTCTGAACATCACCTTTGCGATGTCGATCTGATTTCACTTCTCTGCAGGTCAATGACGCCCTCGAGATGCTTGAGAGAATGGCGCACCGTGGTGCCTGCGGCTGTGAGAAGAACACTGGCGATGGCGCCGGCATCCTTGTGGCTCTACCGCATAACTTTTTCAGAGAGGCGAGCTAGAAACTCAATAAAATTTTAAGGCAAAGGCAGTTCGTTTTAACAGTTAATTCATCTTAGCTGTTACCGTTTGTACTCCTGCAGGTGACAAAGGATGCTGGGTTTGAGCTACCGCAGCCAGGCGAGTATGCTGTCGGTATGGTCTTCCTGCCAATCGATGAGAAGCGCCGTGAGCGGAGCAAAGCTGAGTTTCAGAAGGTTAGTTGTTTTCATTTCTTTTGTTTTTTCAATGCATGGCCGTGATATTTACACTAATGTTTTCTGTTACTTTCATTTATCCAGGTAGCGGAATCGCTGGGACATGTAATACTTGGGTGGCGCCGGGTTCCCACTGACAACTCAGACTTAGGTGAATCTGCGCTCCAGACTGAGCCAGTTATTGAGCAGGTTTTCCTCACCAAAAGTTCAAGTTCGGAGGCTGATTTTGAGCAGCAGGTCATTCCACGAGTTTACATTTTGAATTTATGAATGCGTATGTAATAGACTGTGTATTTAACTCATTTGTAATGAATTATTACAGTTGTATATCCTGAGGAGGCTCTCGATTCTATCTATCCGTGCAGCTCTGAATCTCCGTCGTGGAGGAAAGAGGGACTTCTACATGTGTTCTCTCTCCTCAAGGTACTTCCTCTTTTCTTTCTCTTCTTCCATATTTCAAGTTCTCTATGTTTGATTGAGTTGAAGGATGGAAAGGATGATGATTCCCAAATCCCAATCAAGTACACATTTCATTTTTTGGAAGAGATCATCAGCAAATATTTTCCAAATTTCATGTTTCCTGTGTTTGATTACGTTGAAGGATGAAAGCGATGATGATACCCAAATCCCAATCAAGTTCACATTTCTTTTTTTTCTTTTGTTTTTTTTGGGGGGGGGGGGGGATCATCAGCAAATATTTTCTATTTCAAATGGGACTAGAGAAAGAAAAAACAATGAGCTTTCTCTTAAGGATCCTGTAGTGTAATAACCTTCTAATTGTGTTCTATTCATGTGAGTAATTCAATGTTTGCTTTCTTGTGATTTCCAGGACTATTGTCTACAAGGGCCAGCTTAAGCCATGCCAACTTAAGGGGTACTACTATGCAGATCTAGGTCATGAAAACTTCACAAGTTATATGGCTCTGGTAAATACAATACCTTGATCCTCTTATACAAAAAAAGTCATGACCATAGTCGGCGGATGGGAACCAATAATAGCAAGGCAGTTGTAAGATCAAGACTCCTGTGCAGGCATCAAACTTTGAATTGTCTTACCATCACTGCTCTATTCATATGATATGATATTTCAGTCCTGGTTCTTGATGCCTTTAAGTGAAGTATTAGAAATCTTTATTAGTTGATACCCGATAACCATGTTGCAGAGTCCAGCTGCAGTTCTGCTATGGCCGACTGCTATGCCGACTCTTCTGGATGTGACCTCCAATTAGGTGGTGGGAAGAAATTGTGTTTGGTTTGAGGTAGCTTAGGGCTCCCAACTGTTTTGCATGAAATTCTATGCAACTGATGCTTCAGTTTTTTCAGTGTGTTGGTGTTTCATTTAGAAGTTTTGTTCAACATTGTAAAATTACAAGAGTTGAGTATAATACAGTTACTAAGTTTCATGCATCCAAACAGGTTCACTCAAGGTTCTCCACGAACACCTTCCCCAGCTGGGACCGTGCACAGCCGATGCGTGTATTAGGTCATAATGGAGAGATCAATACCCTCAAAGGGAACAAGAATTGGTAATCTTGCAATTTTTTTTTTTGGAATGCCCCATACAATGTCCATTTCTAGGTTGTATGTAATCATCTCCACATGGCTATGCCATTTTTGTTTATGATTCTTGGTTTTATAACTACTTTTGCATGCATGGCAGGATGAAAGCACGAGAAGGTCTCCTAGAGTGTGAGAAGCTTGGCCTAACAAAGGATCAGTTTTCAAAAATTCTACCAATTGTGGATGCTAGCTCGTCTGATTCAGGTAAGCTATTGTTTCATGCAGTGAAACATCAAGTACACTTAGAAAATGGGATTTTCCTTATTTTTAGAGATTTGTTAATTCGATAGAATCATTTCAATTCTAGGTGCTTTCGATGGTGTTCTTGAACTTCTTATCCGTGGTGGAAGAAGCCTGCCAGAAGCTGTGATGATGATGATACCTGAGGCATGGCAGAACGATGTGAACATGGAACCTGAGAAGAAAGATCTCTATGAGTTCTTGTCTGCCCTTATGGAGCCTTGGGATGGACCTGCTCTAATATCTTGTAAGAAGATACGGAAGACCTTTTCCTTCCTGATTACACATTTCCCATGTACTATTTGTGCTTACTTTGCTTTCATCTGCAGTTACTGATGGCCGTTACCTTGGAGCCACCCTGGATCGCAATGGGTTGAGGCCTGGTCGATTTTATGTGACACACAGTGGACGTGTAGTCATGGGAAGTGAAGTTGGTGTTGTTGATGTTCCTTCCAAAGATGTATTGAGAAAGGGTAGACTAAACCCTGGAATGATGCTGTTGGTTGATTTTGAGAACCATACTGTAGTGGATGATGAAGCATTGAAGGCACAGTACTCTAAAGCTCACCCATATGGGGAGTGGCTCAAGAGACAAAAGATATACCTCAAAGACATTGTAGAATCTGTGCCAGAAACTGAGAGAGTTGCTCCTGGAATTTCTGGTTCACTCACAGTAAGTCTGTTACAGTGTTTTAACATTTTATTTTATTTTTTCACTGGCTACAATTTTAGCTGGTATTTATGAGAATTTGGTTACACTATAATTACTTATCTTTTTTTTTACACTTTGGTGTAGCAAAAGAATGAGAAAAAGGAACATGCAGGCGTCAATGGGATTGTGACTCCACTAAAAGCCTTTGGGTAAGCAAGGTTTCAACTTTGTTGACTATCTTTGCTGTTTTGAGTTCCTTTTTGGTTTATTTATCAAATTTATTTTTACTGCAGATACACAGTTGAAGCCCTTGAGATGTTGCTTCTCCCGATGGCTAAAGATGGAGTTGAAGCTCTTGGATCCATGGGAAATGACACACCCTTGGCAGTCATGTCAAACAGAGAGAAGTTGACTTTTGAGTACTTCAAACAGATGTTTGCACAAGTTACAAACCCGCCAATCGACCCAATTAGGGAGAAAATTGTTACATCTATGGAGTGTATGATTGGGCCAGAAGGTGACTTGTTGGAAACAACTGAAAAGCAATGCAACCGCCTTGCACTTGAGGGTCCTTTGGTGTCGATTGATGAAATGGAGGCTATTAAGAAGATGAACTACCGTGGTTGGCGAAGCAAGGTGCTCGACATAACTTATCCAAAGAAGTATGGAAGGAAGGGCTTGGAAGAAACTTTGGACAGAATTTGCACAGAAGCTCGGAGAGCTATAAAGAAGGGCTACACTGTTTTAGTTCTCTCAGATAGAGGTCAGTGAAATATTCAATATATACTACTGATGTTTCATTACTCATAATTTTGTAAACATTCCTGCGTAGTCAAACACATTCAACAAATTTATTTTTATTTAAATGCAGCTCCAAGCATATAATTTTGGAATATAATAGGTCGAATATTATCATAACTAAGTAGGTGTAGCGCTCTTATTATCAACAAAGTTATAACATTCGTTTACCTTATGCATTTCTGTGTCTACGACATTCTTCAACATTTGACCTTTCTGGCATGAAACTTACTGTTTTGTTTAAATTCTTGATGCAGGATTTTCCTCAGACCGTGTTGCTGTCAGTTCGCTCTTAGCAGTTGGCGCGGTACATCAACATCTTGTGGCCAATCTTGAGAGGACGCGCGTAGGTTTGTTGGTGGAGTCTGCTGAACCTCGTGAAGTGCACCACTTCTGCACCCTTGTTGGGTTTGGTGCTGATGCTGTATGCCCTTATTTGGCTATCGAAGCAATTTGGTGCTTGCAGAATGATGGGAAGATTCCTCCTAATGGTGATGGGAAACCCTACTCAAAGGAAGAACTTGTCAAGAAATATTTCTATGCTTCCAACTATGGAATGATGAAAGTTCTTGCAAAGATGGGAATTTCCACCCTTGCATCTTACAAAGGTGCACAGATTTTTGAAGCTCTTGGCCTTTCTTCTGAAGTCATCCGTAAGTGTTTTGATGGTACACCTAGCCGAATTGAAGGCGCCACTTTTGAAATGCTTGCACGAGATGCTCTACGTCTTCATGAGTTGGCATTTCCATCAAGAGCACCTCCACCAGGAAGTGCAGATGCAAAGGCCCTTCCCAATCCAGGGGACTACCACTGGAGGAAAAATGGTGAAGTCCACCTCAATGATCCCCTTGCAATGGCAAAACTACAAGAAGCTGCTAGAGTAAACAGCCGGGCAGCATACAAAGAATATTCTAGGCGAATTCAGGAGCTCAACAAAACCTGCAACCTGCGTGGTATGCTTAAATTTAAAGACACTGCTGACAAGATTTCTGTGGACGAGGTTGAACCTGCAAGTGAGATAGTTAAACGCTTCGTTACTGGTGCAATGAGTTATGGATCCATTTCTTTGGAAGCACATACTGCCCTTGCTATGGCCATGAACAAACTTGGAGGGAAATCTAATACAGGTACACTGAAATACTACATAGCAAAATACTATGTAGCATTTGTCCCTTTGTTGCTACCATTTGCACAATCTGCAGTAAGAACACTTTATGGAATTACCTTTCAAAACAAGCCTTCTGTTCTGAGCCCCTATTTTAGACATACTTGTACCTACAAATGAACTTATTTTGATTCTATATTTTGATTCTATCAAACAAAAAGGTATTTACTGCATTTCACTCAAAGAAACTTATACGGTACCTTCTATTTTTTAAAAAAATCTTCTGTTGGTGTGGAGAGTGCCTTCTGAAGACAAAATATCACTATTTTTAGTGGGATTGAGTTTTTTCCTTGCTATACAGAAAATTCTTTCCTGCAAGAAGCATATTGCACTATTTGAGACCTTTATTTTTTGTGTTTTATTTTATTTCACTGTTTCTTTCTTGTTTAACATATTTCTAGAACTTAATATTACTTTTATTCCCAGGTCTAAAATATCTCTTTTTACCCTTTTGCTATTTTGAGTAGAATCCATAACCTCTAAACCATTATGCACTAACTCTGATACATCTGTGAAGGTGAGGGAGGGGAACAGCCTTCTCGTATGGAACCACTTGCTGATGGTTCAATGAATCCAAAAAGAAGTGCAATCAAGCAAGTTGCTAGTGGAAGATTTGGAGTTTCAAGCTATTATCTGACTAACGCAGATGAACTGCAGATAAAAATGGCTCAGGTACTTGTCAACATTGTGCACTACAAAATCATTAAAATGATTGCAGCAGTCTATTGAAAGCACCTACCATGTTGCAGAAATTTACCTTTTCTTATAACTTCTTTATGTATGTAGGGTGCTAAGCCTGGTGAAGGTGGTGAGCTTCCAGGCCACAAGGTTATTGGTGACATTGCGGTTACAAGACACTCTACTGCTGGTGTAGGACTGATTAGCCCACCTCCTCACCATGACATATATTCTATCGAGGATCTTGCACAACTTATCCACGACCTTAAGGTAACTTAACGTGATACTGCATTGCTATTTCTTGAAACCAAGCGATTTGTTGTTATTTTTGTATAGTTGTTAGTACTAGATTGATTTCTGAGATATCATACCAACCTCATGATCGCTCAGTTGCCATGCAACATTTTACAATTGAACTTGAACACATGCATGCAATTTGCAAATGTTGCTTCCTGATATATGGTGACATTCTTGTTGCTTGTACTCTGCAGAATTCAAATCCTAGAGCTCGCATAAGCGTCAAGCTAGTTTCTGAGGCTGGTGTAGGAGTTGTTGCTAGTGGTGTTGTAAAAGGACATGCAGACCATGTCCTTATATCTGGCCATGATGGAGGGACGGGAGCTTCTAGGTGGACAGGTATTAAAAATGCTGGCCTTCCATGGGAACTTGGATTGGCTGAGACACATCAAACTCTAGTGGCAAATGGGCTTCGTGGCCGAGCTATTCTGCAAACTGATGGGCAGTTAAAAACTGGCAAAGATGTAGCTGTTGCTTGCTTACTTGGCGCAGAAGAATTTGGTTTCAGTACTGCTCCGTTGATCACACTTGGTTGCATCATGATGCGGAAATGTCATACCAACACTTGCCCTGTTGGTATAGCTACTCAAGATCCAGTGCTACGAGAAAAGTTTGCTGGAGAACCAGAGCATGTTATCAACTTCTTCTTCATGCTTGCTGAGGAGCTAAGAGAAATCATGTCTCAGCTTGGCTTCCGCACCATTACTGAAATGGTTGGGCGCTCTGACATGCTTGAGGTTGATCCAGAAGTAGTGAAGAGCAACGAGAAACTTGAGAACATTGATCTCTCATTGATTTTGAAACCAGCTGCAGAGATTCGCCCTGGGGCTGCTCAGTACTGTGTTGAAAAGCAAGATCATGGTCTTGACATGGCATTAGATAACAAACTCATAGCTTTATCAAAAGCTGCACTTGAGAAGGAAGTTCGTGTTTTCATTGAGACTCCAATCCAGAATACTAACCGAGCAGTAGGCACTATGCTTAGTCATGAAGTCACAAAGCGTTATCACATGAAGGGATTACCTGCAGGTACAATTCATGTGAAGCTCACTGGAAGTGCTGGTCAAAGTCTTGGCGCTTTTCTCTGTCCTGGAATCACCCTTGAGCTTGAAGGAGACAGCAATGATTATGTTGGCAAAGGATTGTCTGGCGGAAAAATTGTTGTCTACCCACCAAGAGATAGTACATTTATTCCAGAAGACAATATTGTAATTGGTAATGTGGCTCTATATGGTGCTACTATAGGAGAGGCATATTTCAATGGAATGGCTGCAGAAAGGTTTTGCGTGCGCAATTCAGGTGCTCAAGCTGTGGTTGAAGGAATTGGTGATCATGGGTGTGAGTACATGACAGGGGGTACTGTGGTTATCCTTGGTAAAACAGGAAGAAACTTTGCTGCTGGGATGAGTGGAGGCATTGCTTATGTTTATGATATTGATGGGAAATTCAGCGTCCGCTGTAACCATGAGTTAGTTGATCTCTATCATGTGGAGGAAGAGGATGACATTACCACATTGAAAATGATGATAGAACAACATCGACTTAACACTGGGAGTGTTGTTGCTAGAGATATACTCTCTAATTTTGATACTCTTCTTCCAAAATTTGTCAAGGTATTCCCAAGAGATTATAAGAGGGTTTTGGAAAATATGAAGGCTGAAAAGGCTGCTGCTAAGCTTGCAAAGGAACCAAAGATTTCAAATGGTGTTTCTGTAACCACTAAGGTAGGGGATATTCTGAAGTGCTAAGTCTATTTTATTTTTGAACTCATTAAAATTTCACGATGGTCAAATAGCTTCAAGTGAGAAAAATGAAAAAAAGAGAAACTTTTGAATTTACATTGATTATATATGAACGTGTATTCCATATCTATAATATTACCTTAGAAATAGCAATTGTATATACTACCATTGCTCTGTAATATTGTTGGCTTAATTAGATACTTAAATTTACAGAAAGTTCAACCGGAGCAATCAACAAACCGACCAACACGTGTTTCCAATGCCAAAAAGTACCGAGGTTTCATTTCATATGAGCGAGAGAGTATTTCTTACCGGGATCCAAATGAGCGTGTAAAAGATTGGAAGGAAGTTGCAATTGAATCAGTGCCAGGGCCACTACTGAACACACAGTCTGCTCGTTGTATGGATTGTGGAACTCCTTTCTGTCATCAGGTAATATTCAGCTTTGTCCCCCTTTCATTGGTATTTATTTTGTTGGATTGTTGTTAGGTTAAGGTTATTGTTTTCAATTTATCTTACTGTTGAATTCAAGGACAATGATGAGTAATTTTACATCTTAGACAGAGTAAGAAGTTGCCACTATTTAGGCATTGATAATACTTTTATGATAACTTAATCGTAGATATTGTTTGTCTTAACTTGTCCAGAAAACTGCTGGCTTGTTGCCTTTTTTTTTCCTCCAAAATTTGTTACTAATATACCTCTTAATCATGGCTTGCGGTAATATCTCTATGCAGTGAGTACATATTAATGTATTGTTTATCCATTGAATATTGTGATTCTTTTCATGGTGCTTATTATAAACTTCAATATTTTTGCAGGAAAGCTCAGGTGCTGGCTGTCCTCTTGGAAATAAGATTCCAGAGTTCAATGAACTGGTTCACCAGAACAGATGGCGTGAAGCACTAGATCGTCTGCTTGAGACGAACAACTTCCCTGAATTTACTGGAAGAGTATGCCCTGCTCCCTGTGAGGGATCATGTGTTCTTGGCATTATCGAAAATCCAGTATCTATCAAAAGCATAGAATGCGCGATCATAGACAAAGGTTTTGAAGAGGGATGGATGGTACCGCGGCCTCCACTTCAAAGAACAGGGTATTCTTTTGCGATGTCATTTTTTTTGGTCTAATTTCCATCACGCTTTTAGTTGTTATTTCATTACAAGGTAACATCTGAGAAGCTATTAAAATATGAACTCCTTGTTTTGCAGAAAGAAGGTTGCCATCATTGGAAGTGGTCCGGCTGGTTTGGCTGCTGCAGATCAACTAAACAAAATGGGCCATTTTGTTACTGTGTTTGAACGTGCTGATCGTATTGGTGGTCTGATGATGTATGGAGTGCCAAACATGAAGACAGACAAGATTGAAATTGTGCAACGCCGTGTCAATTTAATGGCAGAAGAGGGCGTTACATTTGTGGTGAACGCTAATGTAGGCAGTGATCCTTTGTATTCAATTGAGCGCCTCCGTTCTGAGAATGATGCAGTCATTTTGGCTTGTGGAGCTACTAAACCAAGGTAACAGATCTAAAATATCGAATCGATCATTTCTATCTTACCTTGCTATACTGGTGATGGTAGATTGTTAAGGTCATGAGAGCTATCAGCAAAAGTAAACCATATGTTCGTATTATGAGTTGACATTTAAATGGTATTTTGTTCAACAGGGATCTAGGTATTCCTGGACGCGAGTTATCAGGAGTTCATTTTGCCATGGAGTTCCTCCATGCAAATACGAAAAGTTTACTTGACAGCAACTTGGAGGATGGTAGATACATATCTGCCAAGGGGAAAAAGGTTGTGGTTATTGGTGGTGGTGACACAGGCACAGATTGCATTGGTACATCTATTCGACATGGTTGCACCAGCATTGTAAACCTTGAACTTCTTACCAAACCACCAAGCAAGAGAGCAACTGATAACCCATGGCCACAGGTAAATATATGTCCCTAAATGTGATAGATTAGCTGGCTTGGCTAACCTTGCAGGAAGCTTTCATACAAAATAAGGCACATCTGTAAAATAGTTTCTTATCATGGCCTTGGATCTGTTTTGCTCCTATCATTTCCTATTGGGAATATGTTCTTATGTTTTGTGTTTTCTACTTGTAGTGGCCTAGAATCTTCCGTGTTGACTATGGGCACCAGGAAGCATCTAGTAAGTTTGGAAATGACCCAAGAACTTACGAAGTCCTGACCAAGCGTTTTATTGGTGATGAAAATGGAAACGTGAAGGCCCTTGAGGTAGTCCGGGTCAAGTGGGAGAAAGTCGATGGGAGATTCCAGTTCAAAGAAATTGAAGGCTCAAGCGAGACCATTGAGGCTGATCTTGTCCTCCTAGCTATGGGGTTCCTAGGCCCTGAAGCGGTTAGTTTTCCCCCATCACAAAAAGCTCTACAATATTGAGTTATACTGTTGGGTAAGGTTGGTGAGAATGTTCATTAAATAATAACAAGCTGTTTCCCTTTCTGCAGACTATTGCTGAGAAACTGGGTTTGGAGAAAGACAACCGGTCTAACTTCAAAGCTCAATTTGGAAACTTTGCAACCAGTGTGGATGGCATTTTTGCTGCCGGGGACTGCAGACGTGGACAATCACTTGTTGTTTGGGCCATCACCGAGGGGCGGCAAGCTGCTGCAGCTGTCGACAAGTACTTGTCAAGGAATGAACAAGATGCCGCAGAGGACATAACCCCCTCGGGTGCAGGTTTTGTGCAGCCTGTTGCAGCATAAATGAAACAAACAAACTTTTCAAGACCAGTGCAATCTAAATTAGGATCAACGTTTTTAGTCTTCGATCACAGCATGTTGTCTTTGAAAGATAAGGCCGGGCTCAATAGGGAAAAGAGAAGAGCCTTCTATATTTTGATAGATAAACAATGGGAAATTTTGGTGTGTTCTGCTTGTTACTTTTCCAGTAAAATGATTTGCATGGTGAAATGCCGTTTTGTAATCTGAATAATGTACAGTTGTTTTGGTTTAATTAATAGATGTAAATTTGTCTATTAATCTTGCCATTTAGTGTCTTGTTTCTGTGCAACAGCTATTGTTGTTCGAATTGTCGAGCTGGCATACCTGGTGAACATGCCATGAAAGTGAAATTTGTTGCACTCGATTGGATTTGTTGTAAGTACCGAGTAGTGTTTGGCATATTTGAACACTTGCAACGAGAACAAAAATATTGCACAATGCATTTACAAACACTACTTGCAGCAACACAACGGGAACGGGACAGGAGTACAACTTGGCCATCAGGAGTAAAGGTCACCACAATAATAGAGGGGGCCAATTCAACACACAATTTAGCATCCATTATAAAGTGTTTAATTTATTTTATATTTTATATACAAGTAAATGCCTTTCGTGGCCAACACAATGCATTGAGACTTCGGCGTGGATAAAATAGTTAAAGTAACACGGATCTTGAATATAGCTGATCCTGACCTTGGTGACGATATAGATCCAAATCAACCTTAAAGCCAAGAGTGTATATATATGGTGAACATCTGTCTCGTAGGTGAATTGAACGGGTTTTGGAACAAATCTCCAGAGGATTCCACACTAAATCTGATTAGAGTAAGCGACGGAGCTAGAAATTTTATGAAGGCTGGACAAAGTCAACAAAAATTATATAAAACCACTACCCACTTATCAAATGTTTATATGTTGATTTCTCTTATAAAATCATAGTTTAACATGCATGTAAATTTTGAATAGTTGAAAAACCTGATGGTTTATAATAAAAACGAACAATTCATATGGCTAGTACTTAAGTCAATCACATCAGCCATTGTGAAGCATGCAGATGCTTGTTCCAAAGGCTTATAATTAAGAGTTTAGCATGCTAACTACTCTCTTCGTTCCAAAGGCTTATAATTAAGTATGTCAAGATTTATAATACTAAAATATATCACATCCTTCTAAAATATCTTATATTATAAGAAAGAGAGAGGATGTTGGAAATCAACAAATCGGTGGACTTTTACACAACGAAATCAGTAAACTTCAATGGATCGTGCAGGCAGAGCCCGGGCAATTGCCCGTGCTGGCCAAGCGATGAATTCGCCGCTATTTAGAGTGATCGCGTTTCCCAATAACTGCTTCGAACTTCCATCCACGTTTTTCGCGTGCACGCTTTTCAAACTACTAAACGGTAAGGCTTTTACGAAAAATTTCTATACGAAAGTTGCTTAAAAAAATCATATTAATCCATTTTTTTAAAAAAATAACTAATACTTAATTAATTACGTGTTAATACGAATATCGTTTTGCGTGCTCCCGAACACCGCCGCCTTAGAATCCACTCCAGCCACGACACCACACAAACGGCGGCCAAAACCCTGGCCAACGCCACAGTACAATTATCCGCAAACGCACGGCTAGCTCAACAACACTGTAACATGAACAGGCGTGCCCGTCAGATCCTAGCAAAGTTTCAGAAGTTACCAAACCCCAAGAGATACGGCGTTGACGGTCTAAGCCCGGCTGCCACCCGCGCGGTCATTCCATGCCAAAGTTTCGATCGGGCAACGGCGACGTTCATCAGTACAGTACATAACACGACAAAAAAACCCCCGAAAAACCCAATGAAACCGTGCCAGAGCATCGTGTCAGTCACACCGCCGAGACAGATCACCGCGCCACGTCCGTCGCCTCGCGTCCGCCTCTAGCTAGCTCCGTCGACCGGCGCGATAACCCTGGTCAATACGCCCGGGGCTTCTCCGGCTCCACCGCTCGCGCGCGTCCTTTTACCCTTTTGAACAGGTCACCCCCCACATCGCCGCGCACGCTATAAAGCGCGCGCAAGCCACCGCCCGAGTGGCACAACACCACCACCGCTGCTGACTTCATCGCATCAGAATCACTGCAATAACCACTGGGTGTGCGCGTGCAGCGTCTCTACGAGAGGCACAGGCGCGCGCCATGGGAAACGCCGCCGCGCGGGGCATGCACCACGACTATCACGCGAGGGCGGCGGCGGCGGCGACGGGCGGGAGGAGGAGGAAGAGATGCTCCAAGAACACGGAGGCCGCGAACGTGCCAGCATCCGGGCGTCGTGGGGCGGAGCACTCGGCCGCCGCCACGGGAGTGACGGTGAAGGTGGTGCTGAGGAGGAAGGACGCGGAGAGGCTGATCGCGAGGCTGAACGAGCAGAGCGCGATGGGGCGGAAGGCCAGGATGGCGGAGATCAAGAGCGAGCTCATGGCGGGAGACGGCGGCCGTGGCGCCGCCACCGCATCGGCGAGCCCCGCGCGGTGCCGGGACGCATGGACGCATAGGCTAGCCCCGATTCAGGAGAATTAATTAGCTAGTAACCAGTATGTCTACTAACAAGAAGTCCAGTATATATATAGTTAGTAGTACACGATTTTGTTTGGTCACCCTGCAGCCATGTGCTACATAATACTAGTATATGCGTAGCGGAAAGAGGTGGCAACGGACGTAGTTGAGTACACTTGTTGGTTATCAAAAAAAAAAAAAAAGAGTACACTTGTTGTTACTGTACTTGTTTCAACCGATGTACTAGTATACTTGAATCAGTTAATTTCGGTTTGCACTGCTGCTTGAAAATCCAGTGACACTGAAAAATTAAAATCAGATCATCGACGCTTCCTAGTTTTCCTCCTGCCATAAAAGAAAAACAAGAGCCGAGTACTGCACCTACAAACCTGAAAAAAAAATATAGAACTGCAAAAATGGTGCACGCCCACACACTGCACCCTACATAAACGATTCAAGGCAGATCAAAACAGAAGACAACTAACTGCTCGAAACGATGGTGATTTCATCATATAGTCATTCGATCAGTCGCACAATCCTTTGTATGCCGTTACGCTTGCCCCGGCCGCGTAGCTGAAAGCAACGCGACGATGGCCCAGTGCCACCATTTTTTAACGCGCTCAGCTTCGCGGTTCGCGCGGGACTGCGGGAGGCAGGTCATGTGGTCACCGCGCGCACGCACCACGGCACACCAGCGCGAGCTGACGTGCTATGTTACAGTCCACTCCTCCTCCCACTGACTGGCCGAGTCTTTGGCCTGTTTGGGGAAGCTTTTAGCAGCTGCAACTTCTTCTAAAATCTCCAGTTGCCAAAAACTCTCACAAACAGTCTAGCTTTTTACCTAGATTCTGAGAATCTGTAGTTGTAGAATCTGGAAAATGAACTAGAAGCAAGAAGCTGGGTTTCTCAGCTTTTACAGATTCTCACTAGCTAGCTTCTCAACAGCAGCTTCTCAGAATCTTAAACTCCCCGAAACAGACCCTCTTTTCCTTTCCTCCTTCACCTTTGCTAGCTCTTGTGGTCCGATGAACTGATGAGGTGAGTCCACTCATCGGAGACAAGATGCAGGCGACTTTCAGGGGAAAAACTCGTACGTGCCTCTTCCAGATAACCCTTTTTTCTACGTACCGTTTCGATCCGACAGTGATACAGGTTTAATTTAGCTCCTTTTGCGTTTTGTTTGTGTTAACTTGACCTGACAAGTCATCGAGAGTCAAAACCGAGCAGTGAGCAACGGCTACTTAAAACGATAAAATCATTAACACTTACACTTGATTAATTAAGTTTTAATCATTTTAAATAAAAAAATAGTTTATATGATATCTTAAAGTAACATCTACATAGAAAATTTTCACACTATATATATATCATTTAGAAGTTTAAAAGTATGTATGTTTATTAGAAAAGAAAATGATCAAGATGTCAGCGAGGCTAAAATCTTCATTCCCACTAAATTGAGACGATGCAAAGATAAATGATGAGCTGAAAAATCTTGAGCCCAAGGAGCCCGTGTGACTCGGCTCTAATTAAATCACTAGTCAACCACATGAGTTATGACTTATGAGTACTTGACGCAAACGGCACCCGGAGACCTAGCCAGCGTTTGGTACACAGTCCACCCGATCCATGATCTGACGGTTCAAATTAAGAAAACGCACACCGAACCAAAATATATCGCACCCGACAAGTTTCCCCCAAGAACCAAAAGCCATGCATGTTTGAGGGAACTTCTAACTGCTGCAGCTTTTTTCAGAATCAGAAACTTCTCCAAACAGTCTAACTTTTGATCTAGATTCTGAGAATCTGTAAAGTGTAGTTGTAGAATTTAGAAAATAAACTAGAAGTCAGAAGCTGAGAAACCAGCTTTTCTAAATTCTTAGAAACTGGTTATCAACAACTTTCTTCAATTTACAATGTAAGTCATTTTAACATTTCCCACATTCATATTGATTTTAATAAATCTAGATAGATATATATGTATGGATTCATTAACATCAATATGAATGTAGGAAATAATAGAATGACTTATATTGTGAAATAGAGAGAGTAGCTGTTCCTCAGAATCTTAGGGTCTGTTTGGATAGGTGCCGCAGTTTGCCACGCCTCAAATTCGACGTGCGACAGGTAGTTAGCATATGTTTGTTTGCTTACCACATATTAGCCTGCCACAAGAAATTAGGTGCTCATGAACTACTTTGCCACAAGTTTCTTGACCTAAGTTGTGGCTCTCAAATCGTTCGCCAAACTTGTGGCACATGCTAGCTCGTGGCTTGACAAGTTCAATTAGTCATCCAAACAAGCCCTTAAGCACCTCAAATAGGCCATGAATATCGAACCAAAATATCGTGTCGACCCATGCAAGCACACCACACCGAGCCCGCCACGTCCACCCCCCCTGGCCCGTTGGGGCCGTGCCCCGCTCGCGCGCGTCTTTTGCCCTTTTTGAATAGGTCATCCCTCCCCCACCCGCGCCCGAGCCCGCTATAAAGCAAAGCTAACAAGCGCGCGCGCGCGCACGCCAAAGCAGTCCACGAGCAGTCGAGCACCACCACCCCACCACCACCGGTTTCACTGCTCGATCGCAACAGCATCGCCACAAGTCCGCAATAAACCACCACACACCACGTACCGGGTGGCCACTAGTCTCAGGCGGCTCTCAGGCTCCGCCTCCGCTAGCTAGTCGCTGCCTATACCAGGTAGCAGTATGGGGAACGCCGCGCCGCGCGTGCGGCGCCGCGACGAGCCCGCGGCGAAGAGTTGGTCCAAGGGCGCGGAGGCTGCCGGCGAGCTCCTGGTGGCCAAGGCCGCGGGCGGCGAGGAGAAGGCGGCGGCCGAGCGCGCGGCCGTGACGGTGAAGGTGGTGATGACGAGGAAGGAGGCGGAGAGGCTCGCCGCGCGGCTGAGGGAGCAGAGGGCGAGGGGGCGGAACGCCAGGATGGCGGAGCTGAAGAACGCGCTCCGGGCGGGGGACGGCGCCCGCCGCGGCGCCGCCGTGGCGAGGCCTGGTCCGCGCGGCCGGGCGCAGAGCCTGGCGCCGATCCAGGAGAGGTAGCTACGCATACTGCCGTGTCTGAGCGAGCATGCACCAGCTGCAAGCTTTGATCATGGAGGAGGAGATTAGTTAATACTTTGTACCGTGACGTCGTAATTGTGGTTTTGTAGCGATATACGTACGATTTTGCCTGGTCACCCGGCCATTGATCTGCTGTACATATACGTAGTGGATAAGTGGTGGCGACGTATAGTATATAGTTCGTGACTTCGTGTTACGATCGAGTAATGTATATCCTACTTTTTTTTTTGTTAATTAACAAAAAGTTTGCATCACTACTATACTGTCGATCGAAGCAATCTGATTGAATATATCCCAGTTAGAATGAGCGTCACGTCATCACGGGCCCCCCACTTCTCCCTTTCCTTACATAAACAAACGCGAAGCAAGTATCGCGCCCTCGAACCGGACTAGAAACAGGAAACATAACTGTCACACGCAGGTACAACCCCAGAGGCTAAAGTGCTAAACACCAAGGCACACCAAGACAAAAAAACGGAGCTCATCGGCGGCCAAACAACCAGTACAAGCAAACAAACGTGGCACACAAGCACACGATCACACATCAAGCTAATTGTTGCTGCGCGGCTGCGCCCAAAAAAAACCAAACGATTAGTAGAAGCTTCACCGCAACGCTGGAAATCGCGACGGGATCACGAGATCGCATCGCCCCCACGCATAGCCGTGCACGGCGCCCGCCCGCCGTTTCACCGACACGGGAGTGGTAAACCGAACCCGACCACAGGCTCGCGCCCGGTGTTTCGACACTGTCACTCTCGGTAGGGATGTAAATGGCTAACTCGCGAATCGACTTTAAATATCAAAATAAACGGTTCACGATTTATTTTAGTTTATAAATAGATTTAACGGGTTAATCACTTGTTAGCCAGATGAGTCCCCCGGCCGGAGATGCATCGGAATTCTGCGGATATTTTCCAACCGGTGTAAAGCGCACGCGGCGGACGAACGCACGCACGGCGGCCTTTGATCATGCGACTGGCTAGGTCGATCGGATTTTGCAGTTGTAGAGGCTTCGGAGTTTTGGGGAGTTTGGAGGGGCATCCGTTTTGGCGCGGAAAACGAAAGAAAGCTGGGGACAACGAGAGCGACGGCGACGAGTGTACGTGGTGCTTTGCCCACTTGAAAACAGCAGTTAAAACTTTGGCATCCGGAGTTCTTATCTCTCTCCCTCTGAAGCCGCCGCCGCTATCAGGGCGTCGCAATTACCGACTTGTTCAAAGTTTATCGTGAGCTAATTAAAGAAGGCAACGTGAACCTTATCCAGGACCGTTTCTTCATCAAGACGTGGTGAAAGAGACGAAGCGGAGGGAGAGTGAGTGGCACGGCCACACGGGGACGGGTCGTCGATGCAATTATCCACAGCGCAAACAGTGCTTCAAGTATTCAACCTGTGTGGTGCTGCAGGATTTTCCATTCCACTTGTTTGGTCTCGGTACAAAGTTCTGGATAGTCTTGCGAGTTGCGACCGCACAGCGGTCTCGTACAAGTCACCGGAAAGTGAAAATTAACTGAAACGACAAATCACAATAGATAAAGACCCGTTCTTTTCTGATATACAGATTTTACCGCTTTTTTTTATTAGCATGCTTTTCATACCGATAAACGATATATTTTGTGTGAAAACTTTCTACATAAAAATTATTCTAAAATATTTTTCTGCTAATGTTTTTCTCCCTAGCTTTGGCCCTGTTTAGTTCCCAAATAAAAAAATTTACACACTGTCATATCAAATGTTTAGATACATGCATGGAGTATTAAATATAGATAAAAAGACTAATTACATAAATTGTGTGTAAATTACGAGACGAATCTTTTAAGCATAATTGCTCCATGATTTAACAATGTGGTGCTACAGTAAATATTTGCTAATGACCGATTAATTAGGTTTAATAAATTTGTCTTGCAGTTTACAGGCGGAATCTGTAATTTGTTTTGTTATTAGTCTACGTTTAATACATTAAATGTGTGTCCGTATATCCGACGTGACACGCCAAAACTTTTCGTCTCGTGAACTAAACAGGGCCTTTATCTACAGGGGAAAAACATCATCAAAATGCATTTGACGGTTGATCCCTTCTCGAGGGTTAGCGTGACAGAGCTGGCAGGATGGAAGAGTGCCACAGAAGCTACAACATTTTAGAAGGAAGATCATCTACAAGCTGAAGCTGGAGAACGCCTTCACACCAGACAAACTTGCGGAGGCAGGGCTTCTTTGCTTCCTGTAGGGTTCGTATTGGAGGTGGAACACAGATGCGATGAACCGATTAAACTCAAACCACCAATGACGAAGTGGCGATTTGATGGTTCTTGAGGTTCGTCACATCTGTTTCCACCTGCAATACATTCTCCATGGGCAACAGCAAGGTGTGTGGGTTTCCTGGATCGTCCAGTTCGTTTGCACATAATGGACAGAGAACGACCAAGATGGTCCAAAGCAAAGGTGTGGATATCGTGGATCGTCAGATAGTTCGTTTGCACATAATGGGCAGAGAAAACGACCAAGATAAAGAGAGCAGATTCCTGACATGAATCAGTGCAGAATCCAACTTCACCCTGCTGCCAAATCGGAGCTTACAGAAACATATGAACAGTTGATTTGTACTATTGTTTAGCAGCTTAAACCATATTGAAATCTCATGCTCGACTGTAAAAAGATTACAGCTAGAAATTCTGAACTGTGAAAGGGCATGTAACCTAGTGGTTGCAATGACCTGAGTAACACCACAGGATGCTGAGTTCAAATTTTTATATGAACAAATTTCAGATTGAGTTATTTGAGAATTAAGTTCCTAATTTAAAATAGCTACATATATAAGTTTGGATATAGAGGCCAGGTAAAAAATACCCTTCTCTAAGAAAAAAAGGTAGAAATTCTGAACTACACCAACAGGTCAATTAATTTCAACAGAATAATTGAGTTAATTTAAGTTAGCAGTGCCAGGAGTGATGAGAAGTAAAAGGGCATGTAGCCTAGTGGTTATAGTGACCTCTAAGTAACACCATAAATCTTGAATACAAATCTATATAGGAACGAATTTAAGAAGGCTAAGTTCTCTGTACATAGAGGAATGACGAGAAACCGTAGCTTCGATAGGTGAAATTACATACTAAGCGCTCGAAGAGGATGTGCACACTATTCAGTAACAGCGAAGTTCTGGTAGACATTACAACATGTGCATACTGGCACGTCATAGCTCATTAATTTTCAGCGTCAAGACAAAAGTTTATCATCACATTACAACAATTTCAAATTATAAAAGAACATCATATATAGATTTGCATTTCGTCATTTTAGCTGTTATATGCACTAGTTCTCACTTTCCCCCCACCACTGGGCTTTGCGAACAGCTTCTTTGGTAGCTTCTCCAGAGGTGTTGTTTTCAGAAGGAAAAGCCTGGCAGCACGTTCTTGTAAGGTGCCACCACATTTTAGTCCACGATTCTGCAACTCTAGCTTGAGTCTCTCCATGCCAAGTACCTAAAAGACATAAAAAATGTTTGATTACGGAGATACATGAAACAAATCTAACAAATTGACAGGTTCATAGAACAAGATTCCAATCAAGCAAGCTCAAAACCATCGTAGGCACACCATTGGCACCACAGGGAAAAAAATAATTGAACAAAAACTCAAGGATAGAAAACCATCTCTCTTGTCATGCACGCATCGTACAGTACAGGAAAAAAATGGATTCATCATCAGTTTAGTAGGATTTAGGCAAAATGAGTTACACAGCAGGTGGTGTTATGTCAATTCTACATACAGTGTGTGCAGGGAAATAACAACGTAGTAATATGATTTGTCATAGCGAGGAAAGATGGTTATTCTATATCTCAGCAAATAACTGTGCCTAATTAACTTTTACACCTAGTGGTAATTCATCAAAGTTTGCATGTGATCACATACATTGCTTCATGTAAAAACATGCTGCATAATATAAACTGAACTATATAGAAATAATGAACTCAAGAATGATACTTAGGCTGAAAAGTCACTTGTTGTCTAATTCCCCTTTTTTGTGTTGTCAACATGATAGTGTGGGTCTTTCATTCTGCATGCTGGTTGTCAACTACTCTGCTATATTACCACCAATTGGGCATAGCAGCTAAATATCAATTTCCCAACTTCTTAACCAAGAGCAGGGAAACTCAACCTCCAACCAAATTTGTTGTTAGTTTTGGACAAAAAAAAACTAAAGCAACTAACACAAAATAACATATGCACTATGATGACAACACATCTACTCTAGCAGGTCCAATGTTTGGTGCACAATCATGTTAAGCTTACCTCCAATTCTGCAGCTGAACTGTAAATTGTCAGGTCCAGTGGTTCCTGTGAAAGAGGAGATCTATTTCCATTGGCAGGTTCTTCTACTGGAGGCGCCTCTAGGTCATTGAGATGTGATGTGGCTGAAGCAGAAGCAGTGTTATCCTCAGCTTTTACATCTGGTTTCAACACTTCTTCTGAAAGAGCACTAACACCATTCTCAGGTGTGTGCTCATCCACCACTCCAATCTCATGCTCCGCCGCACCATCTGATATAAAATCACCGCATTCACCTTCTGACCTAATTGTAGGTTCCCTGAACTCCTGAACACCGTTTCCATTCTCCTCTGATTCAGAGCTTCCAGACTTCTCACCTGAGGTCTCTCCTCCTTCTGAAGGTGATTCAGTAATTGAACCCAGATCAACCTTTTCGTCCTCACTTTTGGATCCATGCGAGGAATTCCCATCATCAAGAATTATGGATTTTGTATCCGCGCCCTCATCATCATCCATTTCACTGTCACTATCGCTATCACTCTCATCCTCTTGTACCTTCTTCTTGCCCAGCCTACAAAAATGAATTAAATCAGGGACTTCACAACACAAATGGAATAATATACAGTTGGCCACTCTTCAGATGGTTGATAACTTTTGCTACACAAAGTCTGCGTACCATGCTTGATTAATTTAAGCGCAAGACGGCAGCATAACAAAGACAAATTTCCTTCTAACAAATCACACACTTACATAAACTAGCTAGATCTCATTGTAGCTGTGTATGTTCCAGCAAAATCAAGCATACAACAGCTCCGAGCAAGCACAAATTTCAACTCGGCATCTGGAGTTCTGTACAAAACTTTTAACCGACTAAGCTAATTGATCGGATCATTCAAGAAGATGGAAGCTCCTTATTTATTCCAATGGACTACAATTGAACCTACTTGCTTCTAATTTATTCCAATGGATTGCAATTGAACTGACTTGCAGCAAATTAACCAGTTTTTTCATAAACATACAACAAAATAGAGTAAAGATCACAACAGATAAGTCATCCTTCAGGCACTCACCAAATCTTAAGCTTCTTGGCATCTTCCCCACCGCGTGGCTTGGACACGGTCTTCCTCTTCCCAAGAGAGGCGCGCACAGACTCCTCAACCGCATTAACGCAACTCTCGGCATCCTTGCGGTACTTCTCGAGGTATTTGTCCACCTCGGCCGCCTTCACACCACCGCGACCCGCTTCCTTGGCCTTCTTCTTGATGAAGTCCTCCGCGAGCTTCTCGAGCTGGCGATCCGCGGCCTCGGCCTTCCACTCCTCGAGGCGGCGCTCGGCGTTAACGTGGCGCAGGCGGCGGCCGTTGATATCGCGGCAGGCGTCGAAGTTGCTGGTCTTCTTCTGGCCGGCCTTGGAGGCGGCGCCACGGAGGAGCGAGCCAAACCCGCCCTTGCCTCCGCGGAGGCGAAGGAGCGCGGATGCGGAGGGGAATCGGCCGTCGGCGGAGGAGGCGAGGACGGAGGACGGCGAGACGTCGAGGCGGCCGATGACGAGGCGGAGGGACGCGGCGGGGACGCGGGAGAGCGCCGAGACGGCGTCGAGGAGCGCCGCGCCGGAGACGGTCGGCGTCGAGAAGCGGAGGCAGCGTGTGCGCCCGTCGAGGAGCCGCACCAGGATCTGGTACTGGTTGCCCTCGGCCATGGCGCGCGGTGGCGGTGGCGGTGCTCGAAACCCTAGCCTGCCTCTCGCCGCCGACGTCGCCTCGCCGAATGGGAGAGGACAGGAGGGGGGAAAAATTCGGCGAGAAAAGAGGAGTCAAACTTTACCAATGGCCAAAACATTAATACTACTACTACTACTAGGTTATTATTATCCCTGACAGGTGGGCTCCACATGCCAGTGACTGTTTACTCGTTGCAGTTTGCTCCCGCGACGACGAATCCGTGACGACCTCGCTTCACCGCCGCCGCCGCCTCCGATTCGACCTCCGCGGCCGCCATGAAATTGGAGCTTCCGAGAGAAGAAAATCTCGAGAAGTAGAGAGAGAAAACCACAGCGTGAGCAAGCGACGGCGTCCTTGATTCCGGCGACATGAAGGCCCCCGCCGCGGCCGCGGCCGGCAACAGGTCTGGTGGGGTGGATCCGTCGATTCCGCGGTTCAAGTGCCAGGAGTGCCACCGCGCGCTCGTCGTCGTCGGCGTGGATTCCTTCGCCGATAAGCTCCCGGCTCAGGCCACCTCTGGTACCCTCACGCCCTGCCCGATTCGCTTCCCGTCGCTTCCCTACCTCCGGGGAAAATTGGGCATATGATTGAATTGTTAGGAAGTAGTGTAGTTCTCTTAAGTAAAAACCTAGGTTTGTATTGGGTTATATTAGGTGACGAATTTCTGATGAAATGAGTCGTTGTTTGTTGGTTCTAGACAAATGGAGTCCGTACTGATATCGAAATATATGCATTGTTGAGTTGAATGCATAAGTGCAATTTTGTTCGATTTGATAGTGCGACGGTGAGAACTTTACAGTGCTTAGTGAAATTACGGTTGGGATTGCGGATTCCTGTAAAGCTGAAGTTCCTGTTTCTGGTGTAGTGGTGTGTGTTTATGGTTTTTACTGCCATTACTGATTTGAATTGAAAGTTGGAACTTAAAACTACTATAGTCTTCGTAATGGTGGCAGCATGGTGTACTTAGTTTACGTGGTATATGCTTCTGTTGCCACTCTTATCTTACGTGTGTATTTAGTCTAATGTTTATACCTGCAAGTTTCCACCCAAGATAAATCATAGACCATTTCGTCATATACTCAGATCGAATATTTTATCATTTTTTATGGCTCCACCACTTCTTGCTTCGTTTTCTCTACATAACTTCTTTTATGTAAACTAATGCATCATTTGTGCCAGAGATTTGTCTTGAAAGTAATTGTTAGCTTTCAGTTTCTTCAAAGTCATTGTTCGTATCTATGCAGGGCATGTATCCTCTGTTCATGGAAGTATTATGGGAGCTAGCAGGATGGATAATTCTTATGTCGTGCTATCCAAGCAAAACAGATCTCATGGCCATGGAATTCCCCCACGCCCACCAAGTGCAGCAGCCCCACATATCGAACCTAACCAGCCAACAAGAGCGATGGAGGGTTCATATATAGTGCTTCCACCTGCTGCTGCTTCCATATACAAGACATCTACTTCTGAAGGAGGTGGTGCGCAGTTGCCACCACCAAGTATCAATTCCAGTAGTTTGTTACCAGGAAATAGTTTTCACTCTAACGTGACTGTATTAAAACGGGCATTTGAGATTGCTACGTCACAAACTCAGGTACAATGCTTGCTTAATCTGTCTATATTATTGAATGTCTGGGCTTGCACGCATTTGCAATTCCTGCAATTTACTTGCTGCTGCAATTATTGTATCGTAATTCTTTCTCTCTCTTTTTTGTGTGTGTTGTATGTGGGAAGCATTAGAGAACTACTTTTATTTGCGTGACTTGATGGCTCATTGTTAAATGTTATATGTTGATAATGATGTAAATCTGGAATATACTTGCAGGTTGAGCAGCCAATGTGTCTGGACTGTATGAGGTTGCTCTCTGATAAGATGGATAAGGAGATTGAAGATGTTAATGCTGACATTAAAGCTTATGAAGTTTGTCTTCAACATTTGGAGCAGGAATCCTACAATGTCCTCAGCGATGCTGGTTTTCAGAAGGAGAAACTGAAGGTGACAATCTCTTTTACATATGTATGATCAGCTGGTGATTAACGAGATTAGAAATGCAGGAGAGTGTGCTGCTTGGGACAATATAAGAGAAGACAGAAGATTTAGTTTCTTCTGTATACCAATCATGTACAATGTAGTTTAAATGAGAATTAATTCCTCTTCAACCTCCATCAAAGAGGATGCATGTCGGTTTAGAAGGACATTAAAAGTGTAGTCTTGAAGATGCCCAATAGTTCTGTAAAAAGCCTTGCTTGCGTGATAAAAAAAAATACTCAACAATAGTTTATTTTGAACTGATCGATGGCCATTATTTTCTTGGAACTAAAAAACTTTGTGCTTGTGCCATTGATTTCAGATTGAAGAAGAAGAAAAGAAGCTTAACGCTGCTATTGAAGAAGCTGAAAAGCAATATTCAGAAATTAGTTCTGAGATGAAGGATCTTGAAATAAAATCTAAAGAATTTGGAGAATTGGAAGAAAGGTCAGTTTACCTTTCCGTTATGTTCTTGTTATTCCTCAGAAGTTTGTCTACAGGGGTCAGGATGCAGAGTCTCAGATTATTGTTAATTCAATTTTGTGTGTGAGTCCTGATCGTGCTTTTCTTTTTCTTTATGATGAATTCTGGTCTAGAATATTGTATGAATATATCAGTGTTACATTAAAAAATATTAGTATATTTTGCTCTTGAAACTAAAACAGCTCATTTCTATTCAAAAGATAACACTGCCGCAACACACAGTATTGTCGTATTGCTACAACAATTATCCGGTGGTTTGTGCAATCCGGAACTACTATGTTGGCTATGTTATTCGCAGAGTTCCTGACTTCCTGTTACTTGTCAAACAAAGCTGATGTATTATATTTTTGAAACAGGTATTGGCATGAATTCAATAGCTTTCAGTTTCAGTTGACATCTCACCAGGTATATGCCTACTGCAGGCCCTATAAATATCTACTCCCTCTGTCCCAAAATATAAGCATTTTTAGAATAATGCCAAGTCAAACATTTTAAATTTTGACTATTGATAGCAAAATAATAAAAAAGATCAATCGTGTAAAATTGGTGTTTCTAGATTTATCATTAACCAAACTATCATAATATGCAACTCTTTTTATTTAAAACATATTACTTTTATAGATATTGTTGGTTAAAGTAGCATCTCGAAGACCGTGTTAAAGTCCAAAAATGCTTATATTTTGGGACAGATGGAGTACTTATCAGAATAGCATATTAGCAATTCATTAATTTTATCAATATCTTTTTTGGTATCTACTCAAGAGTATACAGACAAGCAGGGCGTGCATTCTGTCCCAGATCTGTCATATAGCTCACGCAGTATAAACCAAGTCTATGCCTCTATGGCTCTATGGTTGATTTTGTGCTCCTGTATTCTGTTGGCAAAACATAAATCGCTTTTAGAAAGTTTTATTGTTTATGCCTTATGCATACTATCCGCATTATCGTGCTTTATACTGCCTTCTTGTTTGAAAATACCATCTTTAGTTTTGGTTCCTTATCTATGTGTATGCTTTGCTGAATGCCAACGTTTATCTCTGATACTTAGAAGTCGTTGACAATTTTTCGCTTCACTATTCAGGAAGAAAGAGATGCAATTTTGGCCAAAATAGAAGTTTCACAGGTTCATCTGGAATTGCTGAAGCGAACAAATGTTCTCAATGATGCGTTCTATATTTCACATGATGGAGTAATTGGAACAATAAACAACTTCCGACTCGGACGCCTTCCTAATGTACAGGTAATTATGCAAAATTTACAGATATACCACATCTCATGTTTGATCCTTTGTTAATAAATCTGATACCCTTTTCTTAGGTTGAATGGGATGAGATAAATGCTGCTTGGGGTCAGGCTGCTCTTCTTTTGCATACCATGGCTCAGTACTTCACCCCAAAATTTGAGTATCCTTGACATGTTGATGACTATTTATTTTACTACACTTAACCCATTGGTCATTCTTTTGAGAAGGAATTCCCAATGATCTTCCCTTCATCAACTAGTTACACTTATGCCACATGTTTCAATGCATTTTAGTAGCTACTCCAACCTTTGCCCTTTTTATACAGAAACTTTATCGATGAGGCTTATCCTTTGTACTAGGAAGTGTGTTATGAAACTTTGGTTTGTGAGACTATTCATGAGAAAGATCTGGCACAGATGTATAAGTCCAAACTAGGAGGAACAAAAGGTGTTATAACAATTTGGAAAGATAGTGGATGCACATCAACCCCTCTTATATTGTATTTCATGATAGGTGTTGCTTAAGTTTTTCAGAAGTTCTTCTTATCTCTCATCAGTAATGTTTCACAAGTGCATATTCAGGCTAAATGTGAAGGTGTGCATATAAACAATGACTTCTCTTTGGAGTTCCTGAACTTTTTTCTAGGTACCGGATTAAGATTCACCCTATGGGTAGCTACCCAAGAGTCACGGATATCCACAAAAATACATATGAACTGTAAGTTTCCCCCTGGCTAATGTATTCCTGATTTTCTTTTTCTAAAATGAACTTCCAGAAGATTTGTGCTTTTCTAAGGTTCATAATATGTTTATCTGATCAACAAATCTTGCTGCTAACAATACCATCTCTCTATCTCTCTCATAAAATAGGTGAATTATGCTTTGTTGAGCAATTACTATTTTGGTGGTAAATAAATTTGTTTGAACATGGTTCACACATTTACATAGTTCTATTAATCATTACTCCCATCCTAAAATATAAGGCGCCCACAATTTTATGTAAGTCAACATTTATAACTTTTGACTAATAATTAAGCTAATAATATGTATGTTTAGTGTCATGCATGTCATATCATTAGATTCATATTTGAAAATAGTTTCATATGATGTTAATATTATAGTCGTTGATAATATATTATAAAATAAATTAACGGTGAAAGAATAATATCGAAGACCACGTAAAAACATGCACGCCTTGTAATTTGGGATGGAGTAATAATTTGCTTTCATAGAGCACGTGCTGTGTTGGTAGTGCAATTTTTCGCAAGTATTTTTTTATTTAGGGTGTGTTTAGTTCATGCCAAAATTGGAAGTTTGGTTGAAATTGGAACGATGTGACGGAAAAATTGGAAGTTTGTGTGTGTAAGAAAGTTTTGATGTGATGAAAAAGTTGAAAGTTTGAAGAAAAAATTTGGAACTAAACTCGGCCTTAGAGATAAGCGATTCAGCTGGGGATGCCAGCTATGCAAAAGAGGTTCAGGGGCTCGCAGGCCACACCAAACATAAAGCAGGGGGTAATCCAAATATGCACAGCATCCACCAAAACACACACAAAGGCTGCCTTAGCCAGCTCTAGCAAGTAGCAACACTTAACAAAGCTAAGGCCAGACTAGAGCAGGAAAAAACAGGGGAACCACATCATCTTACTCCTCCTTTTTTTTTTTTTTGCAAGTATGCTAAACAAAGAAATTTGTATATTTAAGTCCTTGATAGTGTCGTTTTATAATTTATCACACGATGTCTTACATGTGGGGCCTGGTCTACATTTCATAGGTGTGAGTGCCAAATCCTAGATTGCAACTTTTAGGGAGTGGCTGTTAGAGTACGATTAACCTCTGGATTTGAAATCACTGCTTATATACCTGGTATTGGCTATAATTTACAAGAAAATTTTGTAGTAGTAGTAGTAAGAGGAGGAAGGGGTTGTGCACTTTCTATATTTGCCCTATTTACTGACAGTTTGCTCTGGGTGTGCATTTTCATATTTGTTGTCCCTTTGTTGAGCACTGCAGTTATATCATGCTAACCAGGTTTGGTCCCGTGAATTTATTCTGGAGCACACGTTTTGACAAAGCCATGACATGGTTTCTGACCTGCCTGCAAGATTTTGCTGAGTTCGCTATTAGCTTGGATAAAGAGAACAATGTACCACCTGAGAAGTCATTAAAGCTCCCATACAAGTAAGATATATTTCAACTTTATGGTACTGTGTTATTTAGAAATTGAGTACATTTTATTATATGAATTGCATGGTTCATGCTTACAAGTTACAACACTTTTCTATAATATTGTACTTAGAATAAAATGTGCTCATCAGTCATCATTGAAGATACTTAAGATGGGGAAGGATTGTGATTGGAATGTTCTCTTTCCTTCATATGATAATTTTACTTATAAGCAAGAGCTTTCCTACGTTATGCAAGCATTTTCGCATGTGCTACTGCTAATTTAAATTGCTACTCTGTTTTGCAGGATTGATGGTGACAAGGTAGGGAGCCACACAATCTTCTTAAGTTTTAATAAAGTTGAGAACTGGACGAAAGCACTAAAATACACGTTGTGCAACTTGAAGTGGGTCCTCTACTGGTTTATCGGCAATACGAGTTTCGCACCACCCTCTGGATCTTTGTGTGCAGCGCAATCATCTAAGAGATGATAATGTCACTGACCTATGAAACTGATTGTAGCCGCACATCTAGAACAGATAGTAGCATTGACGTGACATATTCGATGATCAATAGTTGATACAACTAACTCTTCGCTTCTTTTAAGTGGTCACTGTATACTTGTCCCTTGTATATATAGTCTCCTTTGGCATCTAATCAGGTCTGCAGTCAAATTGGAATGTCGATAAAATACTGTAGTGCCGTGGTCTTCTCTTTTCCGAAAAAAAGATGGACAAGTGTTTGTACTGACTTCCTCAATGCCCTCCCTTTCACAAACTTCTTTGCTTCCCGTATTTGATATGATTTCTTTACATGTTTTAATGCGTAAGTGCATAAGCAAAGTGCTTACATCTTATCGAATTTCATGTGCGGTAACGTTTACATCAAGACCACAAGCAATGTATGGTTACCTGTACCTCCCGTGCTGCCAATGCTACGTACAAACCATTTCCTTCTAACTAACTTCGGCACCATCATTAATATCACCCATAGTTCCAACAGCGACACACAACACACATCGAAATAGTATTGAAGAATAAGTTCGCATGAAGATGAATAGGGAACCACCGATGTCACAGACCCTGCATGCTGGAACTATCCAAAAGAACATGAATTCAGAAAAGCGGGATACTATCTCTTAATCGGCTATTCAAAAAACGTGAATCCATAGTGGAATCTCTCTGAATCGGCAACAGAAAAAAAAAAGAGTCATGCCACTTTTTGGAAACGGAATTTCAACACCAGCTAATCTGTTTGAAACCGGAGAGTGTTCCAATTTCAACGATAGTCCTAAAATTAAGGAGGCCAAAATCTAGATAAATAATAGGAATATTAACTATTAAATAAATAATAGTGAGCGTTATATAATTTATAAAATCGATGCATATACAAGTGAAACAACATAGTTTTTGAAACGATGTGATACAACATGTTCAAAAAATGTGGTATGATTTGCCTTGCTCAAAAATGCTTTCTGATGACTTGATCTGCACTTGGGGTACCTCCGAAACAACAACAACTACACGATTAAACAAAACAAGGCCAAAACACTAAGCAAAAGACCCTAACAGTACGTAAAAAGCACAAAAATAAATTCTTCATGATTTAACAAGAAATTATGAACTTTGAACGGGTCAATTATAGTACGTATGGCTGAGAAGTGACCATATGAATTTAAATTCAGTTAGTACTCTCGTAGTAGATAACGACTCTTACAGCTTATCCCATAGTTTTTTTCTTCCTTATATAATTTTTAATATTTGCACAACTCTTTTTACTCATGACACTCTAAATGCCGGTTCGTAAAAAAAAAAGAGCCTGAATTGATGACCTCTGAAGAATACGGTTGCTTTCCTGTGTAGAAACACAGTTCCACGATTCAGTTAACCATCACTGAACTGGTGAAGCAACAGATGGTACTCGTAGGTCAATTTGGACTCCTCGATTTAAAAAGCCAACTACTAATTAAATCTGGCAATCCGCTTTTCCTGTGTGCTGCTGTTAATTTCCCGGTGGCCGGTCTGGTCCCGTTTGGATGGCTCTCGCGGTCTCGCCTCTCTCGACCGGTCCAGCATTTGCTGCTTGGTCGCAACTCCCCACCCGCTCGCACGCCGCGACCGTTGAAATTGGAATCCTTCCTGCGCGAGGGGAAAAGTGTGGCATGAACAGAAAAAAGAAAAAAAAAAAGAACAACTCACTTTCGATGCAGGACTCGTACGCAGTCCATCGCGACGTGCTGTGCCGTACGTCCCCGCACACACGCCGATCTCCCCTCCTAATTAGCACTGGACATGATTTGCTATCTCGATAAATATTCTTGTAATCCACGATAAATAAAAGAAAATTAGATATGCCAACACAACTGTACAAGCAGATATGACCCCGTTCGCAACCGATTATGTGGATTGTATCTCGATTTCTGTTTTTTAAATTGCTAAATGTTATATTTTATGTGAAAACTTTTCTAATATATCACATAAATGCATTTTTAAGTTTGTAATAACTAAAACTTAATTAGTTATATGCTAATCTCTTTCTTGTTTTTCATACACTAATTTTATTTTCATCTTTGATACTTTTTCCGTTTCGTATTATAAGTCCGTTTGATCTTTTTTCAGGTCAACCTTTTTTTACCAAGTTCAAAAAACAGTTAACAACATTTACAACATTAAATTTTATTAATATAACATTGAATATATTTTGATAATATGTTTGCTTTGTGTTAAAAATTATGCTATATTTTTCTATAAACTTTATCAAACTTATAAATAATTTTTTTCATCCTATAATATAAGACATTCACGTATTTTGATATCCAACTTAAGAAAACATTTGACAAAAAATAGTATAATATAATATAAATTAAATTTTATTTATTGAAAATAATATCATTGGATTGCTATTTGAATTTACTTTTCAGATGGTTATAATTTTATTGATACAAATCTTATAGTATATAAGAAATTATAAATTAAAGATTAGTTTTGAAAACTACGTCAACTTTAATTATAAGCCTTATTTATAAATTAGAGACTTACTTATAATATACGGAGTACCGATGAAACGGAGAGAGAAACGAACACCACCAGTATAATAAAAAAAAATACAAAGGCTTAAATAGAATAATAATAATACTAAGAGTAAATTTCACAAAACTACATGTACTTTTGATCAATTTATCGTAAAACTACAGATTTAACATAATGTATCACAAAACTACAGATTTAACGCTAAATTTATCATAAATCTACAGATTTAAGTTGTAATATCACAAAACTATAGATTTAGTAATAAAATTATCACAAAACTACAGGTTTATTGACAATTTAATCACATTACTTGATCAATTATAAGTCCAACATAACATTAGTGCTAAGGATTTAAGCCTTAAAATCTATAGTTTTGTGATAATTTTATTATTAAATCTACAGTTTTGTAATACTTAGTCTTAAACTTTAGTTTTATGATAAATTTATTATTAAATCTGTAGTTCTGTGATATATTATCTTAAATATGTAGTTCTGTGATAATTTAAGTTTCGTGAAATTACTAGTAATAATGCAACCGGCAACCACCCACAACCGCAACGCGAGCGCTGGGTTTTAAACGCGAGAGGCCCCGAGCCGTGGCAGCGCGCAGCTCTCGTCCCCTCGTGCCGTGGCGACTGAGATCTCTCTCGTCTCGTGTATAAATTTCCTTCGCCTTGGTTTCGCATCTGCTATCTGCTTCTTCTTCTTCTTCTTCTTCTTCCTCTGCTGCTGCCGCGTTGCGTACGGTCGTGGGAGGAAACAGGGAGAGGGAGATGGCGGCCTCGACGATGAAGCACCTCGTGCAGGTCGGGGAGGCGCGGGAGGCGGCGGCGGAGGACGGAGGGGCGCCCTCGGCCGGGCCGGCGTACCGCTGCGCCTACGGCGGTGGCGCCGCCTCGCCGCCCGCCGTGCCGGGGCTCGAGTGCTGCTGGGACATATTCCGGTACGTCGTTGCCGGATCTGTTCGTTTCGTTCAATCTGGGGGGTGGGCGGGGCGCCGAACCGCCGGTTGCGGAGGTTTCTCGCCCCCCAAATTTCTGAGCCAAATCGGCCGCGATTAGGGGGAAAATCCGCCCTATTGATTGTTGATTCCCCTCCTGACATTGCTCTCTCTCCCTCTACGTGTGGCGAGTACCATTGCAGGATGACGGTGGAGAGGTGCCCGGACAACAAGATGTTGGGCCGCCGAGAAATCGTCGACGGCAAGGTACGTTCACCGCCGCGTGTGTCTCTGTTTTTGTTGTTTTTTGTTTTCGTTTTTGTTTTCTGGTGGGATTGATCGGTTGATGGCGTCTCCGTCTTGGGCTGATTCCGCCGTGGTTCAGGCTGGCAAGTACACGTGGATAACTTACAAGGAAGCGTACGACACCGTGATCAAGGTGGGCGCGTCCATCCGGAGCCTTGGAGTTGGCAAGGTACGCAATTCATGTTTGTTCATGCTTGCTATGTGATCTGGGGGAGTCGTGAATGGCTAAGAAAGTATGTGCTAATCGGTTGCTGATTTGGTCTGCAGGGTGGACGCTGTGGCATTTACGGAGCCAATTGTCCTGAGTGGGTTATCAGTATGCAGGTATGATGATAGTACACGATCACTATGTGGTTTGATGCTTAGCACACGACGCACATTGGAAACAATTTGACACTGCGGATCACACCGCCTTGTTAGTTGTAGACTTGTGTTGCCAGGTGTTTAAACCAAATTGTGCAACCTCAACCTTAATTGTCCCAAATAACTCTTTTAGCTACAAGTCCTACACGGTTTTCCCTCTCCTGGCAGAAGAAACAGTGTAGTTTCTCAGTACAGGAGTTTTTGTTTTGTCAATTGCATTGGTCACCTGAAGAATAAAACGTGTTTTTTTTATATTTCTCTGAGACGTGAATCTCCTATAATTGTACTGCGCTGCATTAAAATTAGTGCCACACTTGCATCTTTTGTTTAATATGTCACAATATTATTTGCAATGCTATCACTGCTCCCTTTTACTTATGTTTTTCTTTGCTTAATACTGCAGGCCTGCAATGCCCATGGCATATACTGTGTTCCGTTGTATGACACGCTAGGTAAGTTGCTGGTTTCATTGAGAACCAGGAACACATGAAATTGTATCTGGAACTTTTTTTTTTGGAAAGCAATTATCAGTATCACAACACATAAACGTGCATTTGAATGGTAGATGCTTGTTTAACAATGCTCCCTGACATCTTGCATCATTTTCTGTGGTTGTAGGTGCTGGGGCTGTAGAATTTATACTGTGCCATGCTGAGGTAGAAATTGCTTTTATAGAGGAAAAGAAGATAGGAGAGGTAAATTCCTTCACTGGAACACTTAATGGCTTAACTGCAAAGTTACCCATACTAATGTTTTAATGCTATTTGCTAGTATGTGTCTACATAATTCAGAATGTCTTATAAATCTGTAAGTTACTAACTATGAGATGTTGTACGCTATATAGTATCTTGTATTTTTTTTTTTTTGAAAAGAGAATATCCTGTAATATTATATTCCATTGAATTTCACTGTACTATTCTAAAATCATCATATTGCATTTCCAATGGTAGTTTTCCTACTCGCACGTAGGAGTAAGGAGGAAGGCATGAAAACGTGTTGGTTTCATATATTTATTGTAAAATGGTATTTGCCGTGCTTTTATACTATGGACAATCTTCTTTGTGATCTGAGAAGCTCTGATCTTTTCAGGTGCTCAAGACATTTCCAAATGCAACAAAGTATTTGAAGAGTAAGTTAGATTTTCTTTTCCCTTTGTTACAGGGCTACAATGTTTTTTATGCTTTACTGATATGATATTATTTTGTTTTAAAGCAATTGTGAGCTTTGGAAAGGTCAATCCTGAACATAAGGAAAAGGTTGAACAAAACGGAGTGTCCATCTACTCGTGGGAAGAGTTTTTGCAGTTGGTAAGGTTCTTGTTTATTGATCTAGCTCGCAGCAGAAATGTGTTTTGATATAGCAAACATAATAATTTTTGAAGAAAAACATATAGCATCATACTACTGAGTAATGACAAATCTGTTGTTTCAATTAAAAATAAGCAATCTGTTGAATGTACTATGCTGTTTCTGTTTCAACTCTACAAAATAATTTTATGGACATCAGAGCAATGTGACTTTATATTCATCTGGTATTAAGATAATTGTCTGTTTTACCTGCAGGGAGGTGAAGAAAAGTATGAACTTCCTACAAAGCAAAAGGATGATATCTGTACAATAATGTACACCAGTGGAACAACTGGTGACCCTAAGGGAGTTTTAATCTCCAACAGGAGCATTATTACTATTATTTCAGCAGTAGATGGGTTCCTTGCAAACTCAAAAGAGCAGGCAAGGCATTTAACATTTTATTTCAGTTTAATTATCTTGCTATGTTTGTTCATCATTCTTCTAAATTTTATTCCACTGTAACAGCTTCGTGAAGATGATGTTTACATTTCTTATCTTCCTCTTGCCCATATCTTTGACCGTGTACTTGAGGAAGTGTTCATTCACCATGGTGCATCAATTGGATTTTGGCGTGGAGTAAGAATGAAAAACTCACTGTTTAATACTTGTTACTTTATTGTTTGAGAAATGCTTGTTATTATTTTCTGAAAATCACTTGACATTTTATTGCATGTAAAAGTAGCATGTTTGACAAGTGTATGTTTTGTCTCAGGATGTCAAACTCTTGGTTGAAGACATTGGAGAACTCAAGCCAACAATTTTCTGCGCTGTTCCACGTGTACTAGACAGAATTTATGGAGGTACTGCATTTGAAATAATAAATTTTAACCTCGCAGCCATAGATATGTAGTGGTAATGTACATTAATGCAATTCAGCCATTCAGGTAGATATTAATGCACAATTGCTTCTATGATTCAGGACTGCAAGATAAAGTTTCGACTGGTGGTTTCCTGAAGAAGACACTGTTTAATGTTGCTTACAAATAGTAAGATTTTTCAGGTGTCCCTGATCCATCACATGATGCTTATTTATGCTAACATTGTCATCAAACTCTAATATGCTACTCTAAATGATTATGCAGCAAACAAGGGAATATGGTGAAAGGAAGCAAGCATGAAGAAGCTGCTGCCATGTTCGATAAACTAGTCTTCACCAAGGTAAACTTGATTGCTAAAAGTTTTCAATTGTTACCAAATTACATTATCCTTTTAGACATCTTTACCGACACCATTTTAAATCTTCTTTTACACAATGTAGGTTAAACGAGGATTAGGTGGCAGAGTACGACTTATTTTGTCTGGTGCAGCTCCCCTGTCTAATCATGTTGAAGAGTACCTGCGTGTGGTAACTTGCTCCCTTGTTCTTCAGGGCTATGGTATGCTTGTGAAACCACGTCAATGATCTTATAATTAAAAAAATGATATCTCGAGTTCCCAAAGACACCTAGTGTTTAATTTCGTTTGCTTGCTTTCTTCATCGCAGGTCTTACTGAGACCTGTGCTGGGTCCTTCGTTTCCCTTCCAAACAACATGTCGATGCTGGGAACTGTAGGCCCTCCAGTCCCCTATGTCGAAGTACACCTCGAGTCTGTTCCTGAAATGGGATATGATGCATTGTCAAAAGAATCACCTCGTGGGGAGATTTGCATCAGAGGGGACACCTTGTTCTCAGGGTACTACAAACGAGAAGACCTCACCAAGGAAGTTTTAGTCGATGGATGGTTTCACACAGGTATGCCAACATATGCATTTGAACAAATGTGTTTGTCACTACCATTCAAGAAAGGCAAGAGAAATCCAGAGCTTTCATGGACCTGTTTTGCCAAGAAGAGCTTTTCATATCAAAAGAGACTGACCTGTTAACAGAATGCTTTGACATTTCCCCCTGATTGAATGCTTCTTGTAACTGGCTCACTTTGATATCTTACTGTAGGAGACATTGGTGAGTGGCAGCCTGATGGAAGCATGAAGATCATTGATCGCAAGAAGAACATCTTCAAGCTCTCCCAAGGAGAATATGTTGCTGTGGAGAATTTGGAGAACATATTCGGTCAAGCTCCTGGTGTTGATTCGGTACAATCTGATAACCTAGCTTTCATTTGCTCAAGACCTTTTTTCCATTATAACCGATCTTACGTTTCCATATGTTGACATGCTGACTCGCCGTTATTTGACAATATCTCCAGATTTGGGTGTACGGGAATAGCTTCGAATCATGCTTGGTTGCAGTGGTCAACCCGAACAAGCAAGCTCTGGAGCGATGGGCAGAGTCAAACGGGGTAACTGGAGACTTTGCTACCATGTGTGAAGATCCTAAAGCAAAAGAATTTATCTTGGGAGAATTAACCAAGACTGGTAAAGAAAAGAAGGTAAGTAATTTAGACAAGTGACAATGCATACGCGATCCTCTCACAGATTAGGATTGACTCATCGTTCTCTTGATCTTGTTACAACAGCTCAAAGGCTTTGAGCTCATCAGGGCTGTTCATCTGGAGCCAGTGCCATTCGATATGGATCGTGACCTAATTACCCCAACTTACAAGAAGAAGCGGCCACAGCTGCTCAAATATTACCAGGTAAGAACAATAGAAAAATATCTTCCTGCAATTTAAGGTACTTGGATTATCATCCGTCTAAATCTGGAACTCTGTCTGACAATCTGCCATTTTTTTCAGAGCGTCATCGACAGCATGTATAAGAACATGAAGTAGAGTTCCGACGAGTTCCGACAATCTGCCATTTTTTTCAGAGCGTCATCGACAGCATGTATAAGAACATGAAGTAGGACTGGACTCATGGCGGTACGGTGGACCAAAACTTCACTTAGTAATTTCGATGCGAAGGGAAAGAAAGAATTTGGTGATAGTTAGGCTTATTTTGTTTCCATTTTCTCCTAAATTTGGACGTGTAATAGTGTAGTCTTACATAGCCGTGCTAGCATGAGCGACCTCATATATTACCGTGTCAATTCTTGTATTTTCTTTGCACTGATAGAAAAGAGTGAACAGATACAAAACTGTTGCTGGCGAGTTTCTACTGTGTGAACTTACATTCTTTTATGGCAACAAGGACACATACTTTACTCCTGTATTGTTATACTTCGGCCCAGTTCTTTACGAAAACTGCTGATAAAGATAAATAAATATATTTTTAAGTTTATAATAATTAAAATTTAATTAATCATATGCTAATAACTTTATCTTTTTAGTGAAAACGGACACCACCTCCATATGAAGGATGAGTAATTGCTTTGCTTACCATAGGACTGCTGCCATTGGCCTCAAGTTGATGAGTTTAAAGGCTTCGTTTTAATGTGTAATGCAAGTTGCTTTACTTTTTTACCGGTAAGACATGATTAATTAAGTGTTAATTATTATAAACTTGAAAGATATATTTGTTTTGTTTTTCAAGAAACACACCGTATAGTAGTTCAGAAAACAGAAGACATATCCAGTGAAAATGAGTGTTGGAAACTCGTGAAAATCATATCTAAAAGTTTTGTAAATTCATGAAAAAATTACTCGAGATAGCTGTAGATATCAAGTACATTCTCACCAAATCTCATCTCCAAACTCAACTTCGTTTAGGAGGAAAAAAAAATACAAATTCCGGGTGAATAGTGTCATGTTACTACACCCAAAATTTGTCTTTTTTTTTTATTCCTTAACGAAGTTGAATTTAAACTTGATATTTTGTGAGAATGTATTTGATATCTACACCTATCTAATTTTTTCATGAATTTACAAAACTTCTAGGAATAATTTTTACGAGTTTTCAACACTTAACTCATTTTCACCAGATATGTCCTCTAGAAAACATGCTAATAAAAAAATTAGAAAGTTATGTTTGATCTTCCTGAAAAGAACATAGCTACATATGCAACTAACTTTTAGGTATGTCCTAATCTAACATTGTAAATAACTATAAGAGGGGTTTTTGGTTGTCAACCACACTTCGCCGTGGTTTGCACATCTAAGATTATGCAGGTTTGATTAACATTGGTAGCTGTTTGGTTGTAGCCACAGTTGTGGCAAGATTCTTTTCCAACAAAGTAGGTCCACACGTCATGGACTCAAAATGACAAGATTTTCTTAGACTTGTTAAGATGTGATTAAGAATTTGATCGCCTCAACTTTAACAATATTTATTGGCAAATGGTGGCAAAGCATGGTTAGGAACCAAACGCACCCAGCTGTCGACCTGTCGTTATCTTTAATCCTATACAAATTTTGTTGTCGATCGCGGGTTGAAATATTAATACTCCGTGTGTACGCAAGAAAATTTTAAGAACGTGATTTGTGAACTCGTTTGTGTAGCAACTTCCAGCAGCAACTATCCATGAACTAAACTACCTGGAGCCTGGAGGAGGAACTCAGCCATAAAACGCTAAAAATGGAACTATGAACTAAACTACCTGGAGGGAGAGCTCAACTATAAAATGCTAAAAATGGAAGGTAGTTGACAAGACTATCTGGCCCACGCAACCGCATCGATTTCTGCCTGGGCGCTCCGATATAGTTCCAACCTCTTGGCGAGGTTAGCTCTACGCTCCATCACCGCGGGGTCTTCATCAAGAAGATTAGAAAGGTGCTTGATCTGCACAACAAACGGCAAGAGTACCAGTAAAAAAGTCGATAATTGTTCTTATATGATGCATAAAGTTAGGTTGTTTCCATTTATATAGTGCGCACCGATCGATACACACCACGATGACAGTTCATACGAAAAATATGGTTTACTGGATAATAATAACAATACACAAACAAATGTTCAGTCAGATTGGTGAGCAGAGATGCAGACAATCCATAAGGCGATAATTCTAATTCTCAGGCAGCTAGTATTATAGGCGCTAAGGCACTAACATGTATGATGGCATGATTCTATTTATATATGTGCTACCTTTGATTTGGATTCTAATCGTGACAATTACTAAATACTCGAACGGTAAGAGCTAGTTTCACAACAACAACAACAACAACAACAACAACAATAATAATAATAATAATAATAATAATAACTATACAATAATGTTGAAGGAATATAGGGCACAACCTCAGCTCCCCTGGGCACTAAGCAAATTACCAATCAAACTACTAAGTAACTCACCTCTCTTGCTCCCAATTCTGTAAAGAAGCGATCGAGCAATGTGCGCTTTGCCTCCCGGACTTGGCAATAAACAATAGATTTAGGGATGGAGTTTCTCAAGCTTGAACATACCATATTGACATATGCCAGAACATTAGTACCTGGAAGTTGAGAATTACAATTGCAAGTTATGCGTTAAATAATCATTAAGCAATGAGTCAACGATGTTATGGTAAACGCATGGATCAGTTGTCAAATATAACAGCTTCATAGGATGTGGCCAGTCAGGCCAGACAATCTTTTATGTAAGGATATCAGTAACCTGTAAGGCTGTAAATACCCAAACAGATGAGAACTTCTTTGAGGGGAAGATGAGAACTTACTAATTCGTCTAAGGTATGAATCATTGTATCTGTCAAAAATAGAGTTTGTTGGATTTCCACCCTTCTCGACATCCTGAGGAAGCTTCCTAAAGAAATCAACAGTTAAATAGCTGCACTCCATATCAACCAGCTTCAGAGTACTTTTCTTGCTTTCATTCCGCATTCTGTCCAATGATTCAAAAGCTGCATTGCTTATTTCCACACGGAGAGTGGGGAATTGATTTAACTCCTGCAAGAAAGTGACCAAACAATTTACTATGCTCCTTAAAATGATTATTCAAAAAGAGAATTTTCTAAACAGTTCTCTCTATATATTCTAATGTTGTACGTGCTTGAACGATGACACAAATGCCAAAGTCCTGTAGGCAGGAGACTCAATAGATTTGATCTTGATAGTTTTCCCATACTGTATATGTGAAAATAGTGTAAGTTTACTCAATCAGAACTTTAACCCATTCCCCCTTTATACAAGAAAATAGAAGCATTACATTTCACGTGACTGAATGCACTCACTAATAAAGTGTAAAAAACAAAACTGTCCAATGGAGCAATGGAAAAAGAAGAAAGAAAACATACATCTGTCTCACTGATAGCCTTGCGAACTAGTTCCTTGAGTATTGCATGGACCTACCAATGCTCAGAAAGTGTCAGATTCTGAACTACAGGAGAAATGTAATAATCAATAACAAAAAAATTAGCAAGAATGAAGACATATAACATACCGCATCAACAGCTGCCTCAGCCGGACCTCTGATACTGACCAGGCAAGACTCTATAAGACGACGATACCCTTGCTCCGGAGCTATTAGATGTGGTTGCTATCCATCAGCTTGTGTTATAAGCTTTCTTACATTTTCCATTGAAAGATTCTTGTCAAACTGCAATCGTTTGAGAGCTACCGGAAATTGATTGTCAAATACATAGTAGATTTTCTCGCCACCTGGGCGCCTGCAAGATAAGAGTAATTCTTTGATAAATAGGAGTGGCCGAGTGGGTAAGCATCATGGATACAAAAAGGAAAGAAAGACTTCTTCGAAGACAGTGCACAGAAAAGCTATCTGTTGAATCATACATTCCATCCAGATGCTCCTTGTAGATACCATCGAACATGCGGCATATAATTGTGTACAATTTTCCCTGCATATCAGGAAAAGGAAACATGCAATTAACATATTCGAAGGCAAAGAATATTGCCCACATAATAGTAATATTATGACGTAAATCTGAATGGAAACTAGAAGTATAAATCAAAGCAAAGAATCTAAAGTACACAATGAAGGGTAATACCACAGTAGGACTAATAATTTTGTAATTTATTTGGGGATGAGTGGTTTTAACTTTTGCCTTTTGGGGGCCTAGAGAAGATTAAATGAAATACATCGACAGAAAAACAGAGAATTACTCCGGCATCTGCAGCAATAGGTTTTCCGAGACGATGAAGTTCAGCTTCTAGCTCTGCAATTGCCTTGCTTATAAGAGATTGGATCCCTGGAATTCTTGATTTAATCACAGATTCCAAATGCTGCAGGGAGTGCATAGCAGATTGTCATGAGACCATCAAGACAAATAAGCCAAAAACACTGCACAGAGACACATCATAAAAGTATAAAACTAAGTATACTTTTGAAAGCATCTTTGCTAGGTGCTCTGATCCCATTCTATGAGCAAGGTGTTTATATTCCGTGGTATTTGCAAAATATTCACGCTCTCTACGCCTGGCAGCAATCATGTCAACGCTCTTGTTTATATCTTGCTGGGAACGATTGACAACACCAATCCATGGATATTGTAGTCGATAGGATCTTCCTTCTAACATCTGCATAACAGAACTCAGTTGGAAAATTCAGGTTCAAGCTGTTGTAGGATAACCTAGAATAATCAAATAACCTATTTGTTCAAGACAATTATCAAGTGTGCTAGTACACAATAACCAATATACAACTTACATCAACAGCATTTGTGCCCTTGTCCATTAGATCAATTTTCGTGAGTACGCCAAAGGTCCTTTCACCTGAATTCAACAGAGTTACTATTCTATAGAATATCACAATTATTTTACAATTCTTTTATTGGTATACTAAGTTGCAACTATATCAAAAAAACATGATCTGGATGAGATTGCCACATTAAGTTCACTTTACATACAATTACATAAGAACACTCCCAATAATTCTAACCAGTAGCCACAGCATCACTTACTCGTCCTCTTCTTCATTAAATTGGTAGCTTTAATTGAGCCAATACCTTTTGGATCAACTTCACGTGAAATCTTTATGGCATCGGAAGTTGCGAGATCCTGATTTGCTGGAGAAATTGCAAGAATAATGCAGTTGGGCTGTAAAGAGTAAACAAGAGCATTTGTTATGCACATCTTTTATGGAATGTACAAGCATAACAAATGACGGGTAAATAATAGCTTATAGAGGGAAAGGATAAGATAATGTCAGTTGACAAAATTACTTAAGATGTGCATCATCACCCCTTTATTCAGCTGAAGCTGTTACATATGCTCATCTATGGTAATAAAAAAAACTTGTGCAGGTTATTCAACAGTACCTTTTCAATAAATGAGCGAATCATGGTTTCAATGTCTTGCACAATACTGTCAGATTGTCCCTCTATTGAGCATCTCAACAAACCATTAGTCAGACTAACTGTCACATCAACAACAGAGAAAATAGTATCTAAAGATAAGAAAAGCAACTTACCAACAGCTACTTTAGTAAGGCCAGGAAGATCAATAAGAGTGAGGTCAACAACTGAAATGAATAAAATCATTAGCAAACGGTAGGAGGTAAAATAACCAAATCACATGAACATAACAAAAATGTAAACAATCAGGACTTTATATCCCAATCCCTTATCAATGTCAGTTGAGCAAAACTGAGGGAAAACAAAATGGGTAGCTTTGTATTTTCCACGCTCATATTTTTCTTGTTCAGTTTTTTCTTGTGGTTTTCAAAAATATACATAATAAACTCCAATATACAAATTATATTAATATAAAAAAGAAAGGATTATAAGAGGGGGCTGGCCAGAGAATAGCTGCAAATAGTATAAACTGAACAAACATATTGCCAGCATTGCATTACCATTTGGTGAATATATGCTCAAATAAATGGGCACAGGTGATATTTGCTTTTTATGGCCGGTAGCTCGTTCAGTTTCATCTGCAATCTCTTTCCTCACAAGAGCTGTAAAAATGCAGCTGTTATCAGTTTATCACTTGCCATGCATCAGTAAGATGCACTTACAGAAGCACTTTACATACAATTTAGGAATAAAAAAAACATGCGCCTCTGGCAGAAGATATACAATCGAATCCACATTTAAGGGAACAAAACACGACCAACATCAAAGTAGTGCAGCAAGGTGAATGATCAAAACTAGTTTTATCTGGTTAGATTGCATTATTGAGAATTACAACTATGATGGTGCATAGTGAGAGCGATATGATCTTCAGTTTGCATTATGCATCTCCCCCAGCATCATTATGTTCATATCACTAAATCATTTGTCCACCAAAGCAAATGAGCAACAACCGGGACGAATTACCAAAATCTGTATATTTAACCATAGGATTGTGCATGAACTCTGCGTATTCTCTGTCTCCATTAATCCTATGGAGTTGAAGGACCAGGGGGCGCCGTGTAACAATTCCTAGAGAAGTCCATAACCAACATCACAAATTAGACAAATCAGGAAGCTGGCGCCAAACCTCTGTGAGCTCATCATCCTGAGACCGACCATACCTGAGCCTCGAGGCAGGAAATCCTTCCCAACAACACTCTCCAACACTGACGATTTACCCGAACTCTGCCATACATCACGAAATGGAATTAAGGGCCTATTCAGATTGTAGCCAAAATAAACCTTACCAAATTTTGGTATTGCCAAAATTTTAGCAATATAAATTTTAGTAAGATGGTAATATTGCTAAAATTTTAGTAGGATTTCTTATATATTTACCAAATTTGGCAATAAAGTAAATGTAGATTTTTTGGACAACTTTACTTTAAAAAAATGATATGGTTGAAAATGGTATCAAAGTGAACATACCCTAAGAAAACGGCATGCATGTCAAAACCCAAAATATTTGGTAGTTTCTGATTCCACAATTTGCATCGCAAGCAGCCACACAACGAACACATATTTAAACCAAATCTAGCATGACGATCGCACAATATTTGATCAAAAATCCACGAAATGGCCCACTCTTAAAGCCGATCTAACAAGTGAGTAGCCTACACCCAAATGCCGATCAAATCAAACTACAGGCAGCACGCGGCCACTGCGGCACGGGAACCAAAAACAAAATGATGGCAACTACCAAGAAGGAGGAAAGCCCGGGCGGCGCGCGATGAGGCACCGTACCTGGCCGCCGACGACGGCGATGGCCGGGAGCGAGTCCCAGAGGGTGGGAAGCGCGCTCTCCTTGCCGTGGTCGCCGAGGGCGGTGCACGCGCGCTGCAGCTTGTTGACGAGCGAGATGAGGTTCTCCATGGCGACCGCGCGCGCGCGCCGGCGAAACCCTAGCCAGCCGCCGCGCTGGCCAGGCCAAACTCCCGGCTGATGCGAGCGGAGAGCGGGGCGAGACGATCGAGACGCGGAAACGGCGGGGGAAACGCGCCAGGATGGGGGGAGAAGAAGGGGAGGAGGAACTTGTTCGATCGATCAGGCGAGAGCCGAGGTTTTTCTGGTGTTCGTTGGTGGTGTGCTCAGTACGCTTCGCTCGAGTCGGGCTCCGGCTAGTTCGTTTCAACCGGTGGTGGTCTTCTTTTACGATAAACCCTCTCACGTTTCAAAGTATCGATAATCTCTCTCTAGTTCGATCGGCCAATCAGCCGATCCAAGGCCCAAAAACTGCAAGGGGGTAAAGGATGGAATACGTCTACTTTCCCTCCCTCGTCTCTTGCTGCTGCTTGAGTCGTCTCTCTCAAGCGCAAAATTGGGTATAGCGTCTTCCCCATATTCGAAGATCGATGCAAATCACCTTCTTTGATGATTTGGGAAATGATATTTTTACTGTGGATGACTCATTAATTCAGCGGGTGGGACTCACATATTAGCTATTTCCCCCTTATCTCATATTCCACATGTCAGCAGGTAACCACTTCCCAAACCACCAAATGAGGTGATTTGCACCGGTTCCAATGTTACACTTGGTTTTATGGTCGAGGAAGACAATTCAATCAGGAGAAGAGATGAGGGTGGCAATATAGACTTATTCGGTGAGGGATTGTTGCGCTAAGCCCGTAATGGGCCGAGTAGAGTAGTAAACACATCTAATGCACAATCGCCCAAGTCCCTTTTAAGTTAGTGCATGGAAGAAGTTCACTTTGAATCCCTCATCTTAACGTCGAGATCCCGAATATAACGTTGTTGTTTAACTTCCAATATCGGAGTACCTGAGATTCTGTGACAATATTGTGTACGGTATCTACTGACGTGGCGAGTTAGCTACGATCAACCCGACAAAGTCAGTATGAGACCCACGTAGCAGGAGCTATCTTCTTTCTCATCCCCTCTCTTCTCTCTTCCCCCATCTCTCCACCTCCCCTCTCCCGGTGTGTAACATCCTGGCCTAGGACTTAATAGGATTAATAGAATACTCGTATCAACAAGTTGCAACTTTTTTTCCGGAAGCCAATCTCCAAAGAACTCCAGGGTTAAGCGTGCTTGGCCTGGAGCAATTTGGGATGGGTGACCGACACGAGTGAGGACAAAGTGTGCAGAAAAGACATGTGTTGGTCTATGAGGGCAGTCTATGACCTATGAAAGCTATCAGGAAGACATGTGTTGGTCTATGAGGGCAGTCTATGACCTATGAAAGCTATCAGGCGGGACGTTAAGAGGACGTTCCTGGCCTAGGGGTGGAGCAATTTGGGATGGGTGACGTTAAGAGGACGTTCCTGGCCTAGGGGTGGAGCAATTTGGGATGGGTGACCGACCGGGAAATTCTTCCCGGGTGCACACGAGTGAGTGGTCTATGAGGGCAGTCTATGACCTATGAAAGCTATCAGGAAGACATGTGTTGGTCTATGAGGTTATCAGGAAGACATGTGTTGGTCTATGAGGGCAGTCTATGACCTATGAAAGCTATCAGGCGGGACGTTAAGAGGACGTTCCTGGCCTAGGGGTGGAGCAATTTGGGATGGGTGACCGACCGGGAAATTCTTCCCGGGTGCACACGAGTGAGTGGTCTATGAGGGCAGTCTATGACCTATGAAAGCTATCAGGCGGGACGTTAAGAGGACGTTCCTGGCCTAGGGGTGGAGCAATTTGGGATGGGTGACCGACCGGGAAGTCTATGACCTATGAAAGCTATCAGGCGGGACGTTAAGAGGACGTTCCTGGCCTAGGGGTGGAGCAATTTGGGATGGGTGACCGACCGGGAAATTCTTTCCGGGTGCACACGAGTGAGGACAAAGTGTGCAGAAAAGACATGTGTTGGTCTATGAGGGCACCCGGGTGCACACGAGTGAGGACAAAGTGTGCAGAAAAGACATGTGTTGGTCTATGAGGGCAGTCTATGACCTATGAAAGCTATCAGGCGGGACGTTAAGAGGACGTTCCTGGCCTAGGGGCGTCGATCTCTCTTAAGGGGGTGAGGGTGTAACATCCCTGTAAGGTATCAGAGCCGACTCTCGCGGTTTCACGGGCGCGTGTTGCTATCAGGCGGGACGTTAAGAGGACGTTCCTGGCCTAGGGGCGTCGATCTCTCTTAAGGGGGTGAGGGTGTAACATCCCTGTAAGGTATCAGAGCCGACTCTCGCAGTTTCACGGGCGCGTGTGTCGCAGTTGGGTATTAGAGCCGACTCTCGCGGTTTCACGGGCGCATGTGTCGCAGTTGCGCAGGCATGGTGCGCATGGCATGGACGTGGCCAAGAGAGGACGTTCCTGGCCTAGGGGCGTCGATCTCTCTTAAGGGGGTGAGGGTGTAACATCCCTGTAAGGTATCAGAGCCGACTCTCGCGGTTTCACGGGCGCGTGTGTCGCAGTTGGGTATTAGAGCCGACTCTCGCGGTTTCACGGGCGCGTGTGTCGCAGTTGCGCAGGCATGGTGCGCATGGCATGGACGTGGCCAAGAGAGGACGTTCCTGGCCTAGGGGCGTCGATCTCTCTTAAGGGGCCTAGGGGCGTCGATCTCTCTTAAGGGGGTGAGGGTGTAACATCCCTGTAAGGTATCAGAGCCGACTCTCGCGGTTTCACGGGCGCGTGTGTCGCAGTTGCGCAGGCATGGTGCGCATGGCATGGACATGGCCAAGAGAGGACGTTCCTGGCCTAGGGGCGTCGATCTCTCTTAAGGGGGTGAGGGTGTAACATCCCGGCCTAGGGCTTAAATAGGATTAATAGAATACTCGTTGCAACTTCTTTTCCGGAAGCCAATCTCCAAAGAACTCCAGGGTTAAGCGTGCTTGGCCTGGAGCAATTTGGGATGGGTGACCAACCGGGAAATTCTTCCCGGGTGCACACGAGTGAGGACAAAGAGCAATTTGGGATGGGTGACCGACCGGGAAATTCTTCCCGGGTGCACACGAGTGAGGACAAAGAGCAATTTTGGTCTGTGAGGGCAGTCTATGACCTATGAAAGCTATCAGATGTAAGTGGGCCGGCCTGGGGAAGTTACACGGTGCTTTCTAGGGTGATAGCCAGTGAGGCGAGATAAAAGGTAAATTTTGCTACATGACACCTAAAAATGTGTAATTTGCTGATAGACATCGAAAAAACGTGTAATGTCTAAAAGACATCATAAAAAATTGGTAATTTGCCAGAGGACACTTTCAGCTCAATTACAAAGATAAATTCTTAAGAAATATGAGAATGTCCATAGTACCGCATGCTTCAAACATAGCATCAGAGTAAAAAATTAGAAACTATGTAACTCAAAATTTTTCATCACCACAAGCACTTCACTAGCATACATCATTATTCCATCTCCACTCCAACCTCATGTCAAAAGCTTTTGACCCTAGGAGCATTCTCGTTTTTTTGAAAAAAATTTCTTTCCAATTGATCCGAAAGTGCCCTCCAGCAAATTACTATTTTTAGTGTCTTTCAACAGTGACATATTTTTACGATGTTTACCAGCAAAATACATAATTTTTAAATATAATGTAGCAAATTTTACCTAAACAGAAATTTAACCTCCACTTTAACAGAAACTACAATCTACAAAGTTATTGACTTAAAAGCCTAATAAAAAAATAACTTGCATAGGATGAAAAAGGAAGACGAATAACCACTCCAATGACAAAAAGAAGAGATGAAATTTATTCATATAATATTTCTGATATTAAATCTCAATTCAAAGTTAACGAAAATCTATATAACTTTAGTCTCCAAGTTCAGCATGCAAGGTGAATGGATTCCTTCTCACTGTTTGTCCACAACCAAAGCCATTATCCATTATGTTACTATGAAACGTACATGCATATAATATTTGGTTGGAGTTTTATCGAAATCATATAACTCCTACTAAGTCATAGACCCCAATATAAAGGGCATGCTCCTACTAATATATTTATTTAAGTTGATGCCAAAAAGGCAACTACTAAACACACGAGAAATTAATTAATATGAATACAAAATCGAGATATCAAAATGATTATAACGGCTAGGTACCTATTAATTCTTAACTCCAAAGTTATTAGTCATGAAAAATAATGCAAACTGAATATAGCTTTTGTATTTACCGTGTAAATCTGAATTTTGCATTATTTAACAAGTACAATGTATTTATCAATTATAAATTTCAGAAATATTAAATCAAGACTAAGAAAAAGTATTAGTGTGGAGTCTATCAATAAATTTATAATTAAGTACTAATTTAATTTTTGGAGGCACTAATTAACAAAATTATAGATAATGGATACAATTTAGCACTCTTTTAGGATAAAACGTAGCATTTGCTTCAATATAAGCTACAATCACTTGTTCAAAACCAAGTATAAACTTAGTTTGCATATATTATAAAGGCAAATTTTGCTACAAGACACTTCTTATGTGTGGTTTTAGCCCTAGAACATTGCCCAAACTCACTTTTGGGGGAAAACACTCCATAAATGTGGTAATTTGCTAGTGGACACCACGCCAATTAAAATAATACTTTCCGGTTGGGGAGGAGAGAGAAATCACGTGAAATGTCAAAAATGCCCTTGGGCCCACATGTCAGCTCTATCTCCTATCTCTCTTCTCATCTCTCTCTATATTCTCTCTCAGAGGCGCGCTCGCACGGGGCGGCGTCGGTCGCGGCGGAGATGGCGAGGACGGCGGCCGGCGGAGTGGACCGGGGCGGCGGCGGCGGTGGACGAGCGCGCGGCCGGCGGAGCGGCAGCGTCGGCCGAGCGGAGTGGCAGCGGCGGCGAGCGAGCGCGCGGTAGGAGCCGCGGCGACTGGCGAGAGCGGCGCGCACCCCATGGTGACGTCGATGGCGACGCAAGCTCCCACCTTGCCCGCCGGATGGTGTTCACCGAGAAGCCTCGCGGCCGTGGCGACGGCGACGCAAGCTCCCACCTCGCCCGCCACCGCATCCTGGCGTGGCTCCGTCCTCCCCCTCCTCCGTGGCCGCCCCTCCACCCGCGTCCGCCTCGCCGTCGGCCGCCGACCGCCGACTGCCCTCCGCGCGCAGCAGCCGGCGGCGGCATCCGCCCTTGTCGCACACCCCGCCATCCTCACCACCGCCAACCCGCTCAATACCGCCGCCGAGATCGCCAAGCAGGTCACCGACGCCCGTCCCGTCCTCGCCTACCGCGCGCTCGCTCGCCGCCGCCCCGCTCCACTCCGCCGGCCGCCGCCCTCGCTATCTCCACCGCGACCGATGCCGCCCCATGCGAGCGCGCCTCTGAGAGAGAATATACAGAGAGATAAGAAGAGAGATAGGAGATAGAGTTGACATGTGGGCCCAAGGGCATTTTTGACATTCCACGTGATTTCTCTCTCCTCCCCAATCGGAAAGTATTATTTTAATCGGCGCGGTGTCCACTGGCAAATTACAACGTTTATGGAATATTTTCCCCTAAAAGTGAGTTTGGGTAGTGTCCTAGAGTTAAAACCACACATAAGAAGTGTCCTGTAGCAAAATTTACCTATCATAAATAACTCGAACGAGTGCACATGTTACTGACCAATAGCTCTCTTAAAATAAAGTCCAAGTTCAAAGGTATTTTTCAGTAAAAAGAATAAGATATGCCAATAATTAAGGTCATGTTCATTTCCTCGTTTGGAGGTTGCAACTTTTTCATTTTCTGTTAGCATACTTCTTACATATGTGTTTTTACAAAATCTTTTTATATATAGAAGTTTTTTGAAAAATTCAAAGAAACTCATTTGTCAGGTTTGTAAAAACAATACTAAATTAATAATGCACTAATATCTTTGTTTTATGTGCAAGTGAAAAGTTAACTGCTACCACTCTCTAGAAGTCTAGAACTGATCCTAAGTCTAGTTGCAACTTGCAGTTGGATGGTTGAATAGATAGTGGTCGTTGATTCTTGTGTTGAACGATATTAAAATTAGGCTGCGTTCGTTCTATCCGGTTGGGAGCCCATCTCCTCCGCACGAAAAACGGAGCGGTCTATTAGCACGTGATTAATTAAGTATTAGCTAATTTTTTAAAAAAATAGATCAATATGATTTTTTGAAGCAACTTTCATATAGAAACTTTTAAAAAAAATACACCATTCAGTAGTTTGAAAAGCGTGCGCGCGGAATAGGAGGGAGATGGGTTGGGACATGTAGCAAAGAACATAAATAGATATCAATATGAATCGCTGAACTTTTCGTATGCATGGATATATAGACTGTGACCATTGCATTGATTCCGGCGTGAACTTTTCGTATGCATGGATATATAGACTGTGACCATTGCATTGATTCCGGCGTGATTGGTGGCATACACACGCTTCTTCTAGAGACAAGATCGGCAAGCTGAGACGGCTAGTGAACCTATCAGCCATCAGGCAGCGCGTGCCGCGACTTGGCAACACTGTACGTGATACCCTCACCACATAACCGGGAGTGCCTGCACACCTGTACGTTAGCGGTTCAAGAGTCTTCCCGGCGGCAAGACTCGTACGAATACAATTCCCCTGCCAAGCCAAGACCGGCACTGCCGTCAAGAGTCTATAGACCGCGCACCCACGGCCCCTAAGCTAGAAAAAGAGGAAAGGGCGCGCGCGCGCGCTTGCGCTTAGCTGAAGGTGGCTGAAGCGATATGGATCGTCTCGGCGGCATCAGGCTGCGGAGGCCGGTGCTGTCGATCGACAACGCGGAGCCCGCGGGGGAGACGGGGATGAGCGAGACGAAGAAGGCGACGGCGGAGGAGGAGGAGGAGGAGTTGCTGGAGGAGCCGGTGAGCCCGGCGGGGCGGCTGTTCCGGGAGCCGCACTTCAGCTGCTACATCGTGTGCACGTTGGGCGTCGCCGAGCCGGTCGACCTGCCCGCCGTCCGCGCCGGCATCGAGGCCACCCTCGCGCGCCACCCGCGCTTCTGCAGCATCCAGGTAACGTGAGCCTTCGATCTCCCCCGTTCCCGGCCGGTGTCATGCATCAAAAGAGGATTAAGGATTTACCCTTTTCTTCTCTCTTTCGATGCAAGCTTGGTTGGTTCGCGTCTTTGCATTTTGAATGCACTTGCAGCGCCGCTATCTGTGACTTTTTGTCTAGTGGAAAATGAGCACGATGAGACGATTGAGTATAGTGGGTAGAGGGTAGTGTATGTCCGAATGATGAATAGGCCATTCATGGCCATACGATTTTTCACCATTTTCCTTCTTCTCTTTTATTCTTCTCACCTTTTCGTCCTTCTTCACACCGGCGGAGAACGGAAGACGGCTTCCTGGCTTATGCCAAGCTAATTGCGTGTGGCAGCTTGAGTTGGAAAATTACTCTTCGTTTACCAGTGAAGAAAATCAGAGACACGTTAGTAGACCTTGTGCGCTTGGTCTTTGTGGAAGGAAACTTGGAAGTTGAACCTCCAAGAAGATTCGATGGATTAGTTATCACAGTTGAGGTTAACCAGGTCGTAGTCGTAGGCCGGAAGTTAGTTAAGCACTTAACCCTGTTTTTCTAAAGGGAGTTAGGAACAAATTAAGCTTGTTGCGAACAGATTAATAGTTACGAATTTGCTATATATTTGTCGACAAATATATTTTACGAATATATATTTGAAAAAAAAGGTGCAAAACTTCTGATTTTTCAGCCATCGCACATGCATGGTCTGTGCAAGTTATATATTTGCTGTTTTACGAATTATGTTTTCAGTAGTGAACTGTTTCATTTAGGGAGACTGCATGCGTACGGTATGCAGCGTACACTATTATCCTCTGGACGAAGAATATCTCCACGGGAAGCATAATATCTTACGCTATCAAGGCAACACGCCATGAAAGGGACCGAACGGTCGAGATGGGCCTGCACTTGAATTTGTGCGTATCGCGAGCTAGCTTTCCTGGCTCCAATGCTCCATTAATTCGTTTGTGTCGCGCTCAATCAGAATCGACCGAAATGAGAGCATGTCATAATCTGCTTTTACGTACACATTGCAAACCAAAATTATCTTCGAATGGGTGTTCCTACGTTAACCAAGAAAGCAATCTGTACTATTCCAAGTTTCCAACCAGAGAAGGTGAAAATGAATTCGCAAGGGACAAACTTTGGATGTCCCAGTCCCAAGCGACGGTTCAAAATACCGGGAGGCACAGAGCTGGGGACCAGTTGCTGCCTGAAAGGATGGAGTAGATTAATTTTAAAGATTTAAATTCATTTTTTAGGGGAGCCGTACAGATGATTTTTTTTTCAAATATTAAAATTTGAACTTTTGTACAATATCTTGTAACCAGTTGGTTGCCAGTCTAACCCAAATGACAAGCGCTTCTGTAAATACGGGGACCAGCATTCATATAGACTGGAGCAAACATTCAGTTAAAAAAAAACGTAAATTGTATCAATGATACATGAACTTGTTAGGTGGGTGTAAATGTAATCTAATCTATGAGCTTGTAAAATGCTCATTTTGATAAATGCAATCTAATCTGATATGTGCAAACTAAGGCTAAAATGGCACGATAAAATTAATTTTTCTAAGTTGAACATTATAAACGATTATAAATTAGTACATGACATGCATGCACATATGGTAGAAAGTCTATATTTATAAACTTGGTTTCTATCCCTTGCATCATTACTCGATTTTTTATTTTTTATGCAACCATTATGTTTATTATATGTTTTGCTAAACATATCTATGTCTATGTGACATCCTTCTAAGACACATATTTAGGTAGCATTTCAATCAACAACAAAATCAATAAGATTAACCTTGCCATATGATTTTAACCTTATTCGTACACACCAAACAAGTCCATGCACCAAAACAAATATTTTACAAGTTCATACACTGCATTGCACTTAACTGACAAGTTCATCTATCGTTGATGCAGTTTATTAAAAAAAAAAACACCACAAGCACTGCAAGAAAAAACATAGATAATTTCTAACGAAATATTTGTAGAGCTATAATTTTCCTTACAACTCTTATATTTTTCATATATGATTGTATTCTACATATGGAGTAGTACATCTATACTGATTACTTTATATCGTTACAATTTCAACTCACCGTGGTTAAACGGTATCTATATTTTTCCTTTTCAGTATGGTAATTTTTATTAAAGTCTCTTAACTCTTAATAACACGTATAAGCTTTTTTTTCTTACAAATTGGTCCTTTTTCAAATACTTACTATAAAATTAGACCATGCAAAAAAATTTCTACCAAAAATATACCGTGGGCTCAGGGCTAGGGACATTGTCGCCGAGGTTGCAAAGATTAGCGCTGCTACATTGGCGCTGACCCCATATCCACGTGGAGCCAAGGCCGATCCCCCTCACCGATGTGGTAGGGCCTCAGCGCCAAACTATTTAGCGTAGACACGCTAACCTTAGTGCCATTACGCCTAGCATTGAGCTCTGGGACCTAGCCGCTCACGCCCGGGTCGCCCAACACAGCTCCTGTGTTGGGTGGTCCGCAGACGCTGAGCCGGCAAACCTCAACGCTAGGGCAAATGGCGTTGACACTTTAGACCCCAGCGTCAAATAGTTTGGTGCTAAGATTTGAGACTTAGAAGCTCGCCGATAGCCCGCCCAGCTTAGCTCTTGTATTGGGCTTTACCCTGGCGATGAGGTTGCCTGCCTAAGCACCATTCTCTGTGGCACTGGGGTAAGGTCCCCAGGCAGAGAGCTCAGTAGCTCACAACCAGCTCTATGTCCAGTCTTCACTTGCAAAATCCACATATCCCCTCTCACGGCATCCAAAATCCATACACATCCATTCATCCAAAGTTTATAAATATCCATCGCATTCTTAATGTCTATTCAAAGTTTTGCATGCATATGCAACTTAGTTAGAAAAAGTAGAAAATATAATATGTGCAAATCTTATAGTCTTATGGATAGAGAGGGTATATTACAAGACGCTTTGATTTCTTCATCTCTCGTCTAGATTAGGAGTAACATCCAAATAACTTAAGACACATATATAAAGCACATGAAACCTATTCAAAACCCAAAACGTAAGTAAAGTAACGAACAATATAGGGAGAGAATTGATGAAAAATATTTTCCTGTAAAAAATGCATCCAGGTGTTGGACGAGTTGGATAAGAGCGCGAAGCCTATGTGGGTCCGGACCAAGGTGAACCTGGACGACCACATCATCGTCCCGGACCTGGGCCCCACCGACACGTCGGCCGACCCGGAGAAGGCCGTGGAGGACTACGTGTCGTCCCTCTCCACGCCGTCCATGCCCATGGACCACTCCCGCCCGCTCTGGGAGCTCCACGTCCTCGGCTTCCCCACCGCCGAGGCCGCCGCCACCGTCGCGCTCCGCATGCACCACTCCCTCGGCGATGGCGTCTCGCTGCTCTCCCTCCTCATCGCCTGCACCCGCCGCGCCGACGACCCGGACGCGATCCCGGCGCTCCCGTCCTCCGCCGCCGGCCGCCGCCGCCGCGAGGGCCCGCTGCACGCGCTGCCGCCCCGCCCGCCGCTCGCCGCGGGCGCGCTCGCGCTGGCCGCGTGGGCGCTGTCCTACCTCGTGCTCGCGTGGCACACGGTGGTGGACGTGGTCTGCTTCACCCTCACGGCGGCGTCGCTCATGGGCGACGCGCGCACGGTGCTCAAGGGCGAGGAGGGCGCCGAGTTCCGGCCCAGGCGCTTCGTGAACCGCACGATCAGCCTCGACGACGTCAAGAACATCAAGAACGCCATGGGATGCGTACGTACGCTCAAAAAAGCTCACCTCACTAGCTAGTCACGTTACTTCTGAATTTCTGAAAGATCAAGCACATTGCTGATGAGGTTTTCGCATGCAGACTGTAAATGATGTGCTGGTTGGACTGAGCTCTGCAGCATTGTCCCGGTATTATTTCCGGAGAACAGGTGAGGCTGTGACCACTGAGCAGTATTATTATCTGATAGATCACCATATTAGCGAGTCAGAAAATCAGCATTTTGAGACAGTTGGGTAGAAACAGACATTGTTGCAACTTCATTGTTCAGGTGAAAGTGAAGGAAAGAAGAACATCAAGGTGCGAACTGCTCTCATGGTCAACTTAAGGCCGACTCCTGGGCTACATGTAAGCCACAAACTTGTGTCGTCTTTGATGATTTCAAGCTAATAAAGAAAAGATTATCCCTCACACACAACGTAATGATTCAGAGTTGGCCTTAATTATTAATTATTTGTGGGTCTGATCAGGAACTGGCAAAAATGATGGAGTCTGGCAAGAACAACGGCGTGAAATGGGGGAATCAGTTTGGGTACATGATACTGCCATTCCACCTAGCCAAGCACGATGACCCTCTGGAGTACGTCCGGAAAGCGACCAAGGTTACCCGCAGGAAGAAGAGCTCCATGGAGGCGATCTTCACCTACTGGAGCGCCGACATGGTAGTCAAACTTTTTGGCATCAAGGTATAAGCATTTCCGGCTATGCACCCGAACGTTACAAAATGATCGTGCCTCTGTCGGACTGTCAGTAGTAGTCGATACATGTGACGTGCATGAGATCATCATCATCATGTGACAGAAATCACAAGCGTTGAGGACATATGTACGCTTGGCAATTCATGATTCAGCATCGGATGGTCTCTTGACTGATTCTTGTACTACAGGCGGCAGCTTCTCTCTGCTACGGAATGTTCTCCAACACCACACTGTCATTCTCCAACCTGGCAGGGCCAAGCGAGCAGATATTGTTCTGCGGCAACCCGATCGTGTACATCTCCCCAACCAGCTACGGCCACCCGCATGTAAGTATTATCCAGATCATGCATTCATCTGCATCTCCTCCCAAGTTTGCAATTCTGAAGAGTTTGATTAACCATTTTTGGTTTGGGTGTGCATGCACAGGCCTTGACAATGCATTGGCAGAGCTACATGAACACTATCAAGCTAGCCCTTGCTGTAGATGAGACACAGTTTCCAGATGCTCATGAGCTACTGGATGACTTCACCGAGTCCATGAGGCTCATCCGGGAGGCAGCTTCAAGAGGGACAGACAAAGCACAGGATGGTCCTTAAGTGTAGAAATGTAGAATATATGCAAAAGAAAATTGCTGAAGATGATTGATGTATTGTAATTCTGAGTTCAATTCTTTGTAAAGGATAGAAGGATCTATACCCAAATCAAAGTATGGAAGGAAGAAGAAGAATTAGATCTTAAGGGGAAAAGGAAGAAGAGCATACAGAAACAGGTATTCTCATACTATTAGTTATACAGAAATTACACATCCACTGTCTGCAAAATTCCTCCCTTTGACTCCTGCCATATAGAGGCGATATGAGAGCTGCTCATATTCAAGTATTCAGAACAGTTGTCCATATAATACAGCAGAACAGTTAGACAGAAAAACAGAGACTATTCTATATCTTTCTTTTTTTTTATACATCTTCTGATGAATTCCTACGGGATGAATTGTGGCTCTCTTGACTGAACCTGAAGCTCCATTATTGTGCATGAAACTAGCCTCATTTCAAGCGTCAGAAACTCTTGGGTGTACTGCTGCTGCTAGTTTATGACAACTCTTGTCAACTTGGATGATGCAACGTGATTGAAATGGCGTTGCTAATTTCAAAGGAAATGGACTTGTATATGACGTTCGCTTTCGTCTTCTCTCCACCAACCTTTCTGCACGGCTTACGCACGTGCGCTACATGGCCACTTGCAGTTAGGAATACTGCTTTTGCAAATCGAAATATGGAACCACACAGCGTTGCACCGACAGAACAAGGGCATCCGGGCAGCATCGCCCTCTGAACTCAAGAAATGAAGCAAAAAAAATACTTCTGATCCTGCTTACCGACACATGTCATTAGGTCCAACCAAAGGTTGTTAGATGGTATCCAGCTGAATTAACATATTGGATCTTAGCTCGCAGCTAGCTAGCTTATTTTTTGGGGGAAAAGAAAAAGGCTCAGGAAAGTGATCGATGTCTTTTATATTGTACTAGATGGACAGTATGATACATATTATGTCCCTTTACACTAGGAAATGTTCAGCACCATCTCCGACGAATGATGCTTTGACACTTAATGCTGCCTAAAAATTCAACAAGTAATCGCTAATGAGTTTCAGTTTGTTGGATAGTGGCGCTAATCGAGATGAGACAGAACATGCTTGCATGTGCAGGCGTGTATACGAATAGTATTTTGGAAGACCCATGTTGACATAGTACAAGCCTCACTACTATTCCGCAAATGATTTGTGGAGTATCTCAGAATTTATGTAACAGCAGCCTAAAGTTGAAAGGAAAATATCTTTATTTCTCTGAGTAGCTTTATAATTCCAGAGCTCGCTAAAGAATCTAGACACAAACTTACCGCAGCAAACAGAAAAGAGCAGGACACTGCACATTGCAATTTCTGGATCTGGATTGAATCACTGAACCACATGATGCTCGAGGCAAGCTCTCAGACAAGCACACACATGGAGGGCTACAACATACCTGGATTGGATAGCATTTCTCGAGTTCTTTCTAGGCTTCTAGCCATGTGTGTGTTGTGCTGGTTGGTTCCAGATCTAACAGTGACAGTGCGTGCTCACAACTCACAAGGCCACCAGCCCACCAACAAGAATATCATAAGCGAAATCACGAGCTGCATCCATCCATCAAGTCGCACTTGCCACTCCACCAGCCTCTGCCTCCCTCTCCCTCCCAAATCGCCGAGAAAAGAAGGACATAAAATAATCAGCAGTTCGGTTTCCAGCTTCCAGCAATTGCGATTTTGGGTGATTAGCTCCAGCAGCAGATAGGTGATCAATTCTTTCAGACTTTCACCGTTTCACGTCGCCGGCCGGCGGGACACCCGGCAAATGGCGCGCGCCGATGCGGTGCTCGCGGTGGTGCTCGCCGCGGCGTCGGTGCTGTTGGCGCCGAGGGCGGCGACGGCGCAGACCTCCAGCTGCGACGACGCGCTGCCCCCGGCGCTCGCCGGCAACTACTCCGGGCTGGCCTGCCGCCCCGTCTGGAACAACTTCGTGCTCCGGGTAAGCTACCCACGCCGCACCAATGCTCCGGCGAGCCAAGATCCGCGTGCTCACCGTCTCCCCTCTCTCTCACTCTGTCGATCTCTGTGTGTCGCAGTACGCGCAGGGGAAGGACAACGTGCTGCGGGTGGTGATCTCATCGATGTACAGCACGGGGTGGGTGGGGATGGGGTTCTCCAAGGACGGGATGATGGTGGGGTCGAGCGCCATGGTTGGGTGGGTCGGCAAGACGGGGCTGTCCCACGTCAAGCAGTTCAGCCTCCGCGGGAAGACGCCGTCGCAGGTGGTCGCCGACGAGGGCTTCCTCCAGTCCAAGGACCACGACCACACCGTCGTGGTGCAGCAGGCCAAGATCTACCTCGCCTTCCAGCTCAGGTTCCAGTCGCCGCTCAGGCGGCAGCAGGTGCTCCTCGCCTTCGGCACCGCCATCCCCGTCAACGACCGCCTCACTGTGCACCAGGGCAAGACGTCCATCACCTTCGATTTCACCACTGGTTCGTTCTCTTCCTCTGCTCTCCTCTGCTGCAAAACCGCAAATGTTTTTTTTTTTCCCATTATTACTCACCGAACACGCACACGCGTGCACACCACACTGACAGGGAAATGTCCCATTGATATGAAGAGAACTATCCCAAAATAGAATTTCAGTAAATGTAGCTGTGTGCTCCCTCCGTCCTAAAATAACCAACTTTTGCCTATATCCAGATTCTTAACTAGAAATTATAGGAATTAATTTTCTTTTAGAATTGAGGGTGTAGGTTTGAAAGTCGCCCTGAATTCATTTTTTCTTTTCATTGCTCAAGGATTCAAAGCTCTTCTTGGTTAACATAAATTGGTTGTGAAAAATCATGTGTTATGTGAGGTCTTACTTGTCAAATGAATGACACCTGGCTTGAAAAAAAAATCGTCCTAAAAATGTAGAATGAGACAATCACTCCTTTGCGTCATGTGATGGCTTCACCTAGTCATTCTTTTCTTGAAACTTCTGCCATCACTTCGATTGCAAAATGGGAAATTACTAACATCATCGAACAATTCGGCATTTGTCCATTTGCAGGCAGCTCTTCAGGTTCGTCTTACCCGGATGGTCTGAAGAGGGCCCATGGGGCACTCAACCTGTTTGCCTGGGGAGTTCTCCTGCCTATCGGTGCTATCATCGCGCGGTACTGCAGGAGATGGGACCCTCTGTGGTTCTACCTTCACGCCGGCATCCAGCTTGTGGGATTCATCCTTGGTCTGGCTGGCATTGTGGCCGGAGTATCGTTGTACAATAAGATCCAAGCAGATGTCCCGGCGCATAGGGGCCTTGGCATATTTGTGCTTGTGCTGGGTATCCTGCAGGTATGCTCCTTCTTCCTCGTTGCAACAATCATGTTAGTTATAACAATGATGTTGTACTACTCAGTTTACGTTCAACATTACTCTTGCAATAACCATGTTAGTCATAGTCTTAGCAGTATGCATGAACTCATCTAGGAACTAATGACAGAAAGTCAGAAAATATGCACTATGAATAGTCAATTATTATTATTATTATTATTATTATTATTATTATTATTATTATTATGTTTTCCAACAAAAATTGGATACATGGATCTGAACATATGTAACATTGTACAGATTCTGGCCTTCTTCCTAAGGCCTCACAAGGACTCAAAATATCGGAAATACTGGAACTGGTACCACCATTGGGTAGGCAGGCTTGCGCTCTTCTTTGCAGCCATCAACATTGTCCTTGGAATCAAGGTCGGAGCCGCTGGTAACTCGTGGAAGATCGGCTATGGCTTCAACCTGGCCATCCTCCTGATCACCATTATCACCCTGGAGGTCCTGCTATGGACAAGGTGGAAAAACAACAACAGCAGTTCGATGCCAACATATTAAGTGTGATTAAATTAGGTTGATCTTGTCGCTGTAACTTATAACTGAAGGCCCTATTCTTCCATTAGTTTCTTTTAATGGTTGTACCATTTTGTGATGCTGTTGCTTTGATGTTTCTGCAAGATCTTTTAGCAGAAACCAAAGATGTAGTACAAGACTAGTCAGTTGATGTCTTGATGATGAGCTGTGACGTGAAAAATGATGAGGTGAACACAACTGGTAATGGTAATACGGTGGCAGAGGTGCAGTATTATACTCCGTTTCAGGTTACAATACTTTGACTATGATCAAAGTCAAACTGTTTCAAGTTTAATCAAGTTTATTAAAAAATAGTAATATTTTTATCCAAAATAAATTTATTATAAAAATATATTTAATTATTAATTTAATAAAACTAATTTGGTAATGTAAATATTACTATATTTATCTATAAACTCAGTTAAATTTAAAGCAATTTAACTTTGATTAAAGTTAAAATATCTTTTAATGTGAAATGGAGGGAGCAGTATCCTACGACTCTTCAAAGCACGCAAAACTGCAGGTAATCGGAGACTCCGACGGAGGTCAGGTTTGGGGTACGGATGCTCTGGCTTGCTGGATCGCACGGACGATGGCGCCACTCGTCGTGAGATGCGCAACAGGTAATTTCCTGCTTGGGCAATGGCCGCAAAGCACACATCTGGTGAGGAGCCGGCAATCGTACACTGCTTGCAGGTTGAGGCTGCAGATGAACGTCGCCGCGCGCACGCGTAATAATCGCGCTCCCGCATCCCGGCGTATGCGTTCAGTCGCTCACTCGCGCTCGCCGTCCACGCCCAACCAAAAACAAAATTTGCTACACGATATTAAAAAAATATATAATTATCTAGGAGACATCATAAGAAGGAGGGCGGCTAAAAGACGGGCGATTGTCTGGAGCGATCACCCCCATTCCCCTATACACTACTCTCTTTATTCGTATTCCCCTTTTTCTCTTCCTACTACACCATAAATTTTTTTAAAATAAAAAATATAAAGTTGAAAAAATTTATGTATAGAAATACTATATATAAAAAAATTGAATTCAAATTCAAATTTGAAACGGGTATGTAAACTTTTGACTTATAAACTTTGGGTCTATAAACTAATATTTGAATTCAAATTGAAATTTGAATCGGGTATGTAAACTTTTGACTTATAAACTTTATGTCTATAAACTATAGGTTTATACACTTTAGATGTATAGAAATACTATATATAAAAAATATTTTAATTCAAATTCAAATTTGAATTGGATATAATTCAAATTCAAATTTGAATCAGGTATGTAAACTTTTGACTTATAAACTTTGGTTCTATAAACTTTAGATGCATAGAAATACTATAAAAATATATTTGAATTCAAATTCAAATTTGAATCGGGTATGTAAACTTTTGACTTATAAATTTTCGGTTTATAAACTTTAGGTGTATAGAAATATTATATATAAAAAATATTTGAATTCAAATTCAAATTTGAATCGGATATATAAACTTTGGGTCTCTAAACTTTAGATGTGTAAATTTGAGGTGTATAAACTTTAGGTGCATAAATTTACTAAAATAGAAAAGTAATGCAGTGCCAAAAAAAGGAAATCAGGTGAAGGGAAGGGGGACAGAATCCTATTCGCCCCTGGCGATCGATTGCCAAGTAGCATTCTCGCATAAGAAGTCAAAAACACATATCTACTATGAGACCGTAAAAAACTGTTAATTAGATGCTAGACACCCGTGATATTATTTTATAATATCCAAAAAAAATAGAGAGAGAAACAGTCGCAAAAGTACGATTTTGTCCCTGCTTACCAAGTCCAACTCGCATATAGCTCTGGCAGCGCCACCGCACCCACTACCGCGCCATCGTCGGTTAGACGGCTCTCTGGAGGTTTGAGGGTGGTCCGCGCGTCTTGGCCCATGGCTCCGTGTCGTTCCCGCACTCGTCACCGCTGCAGCGTGAGGGCCACACCGATGCCAATGCTCCACCACACACCGCGCTTGCAAGCGAGCACAACATGAACCACTTCCTATTTCATGTCGAGCAGGGCCTAGTGGAGCGCTGGCGGTCTCGTCATGGCGAGGCAGCTCTCTAGGGGGTTCAAGAGGGCCCGCGCACCTGGGCTTGTGACTTCACGTTGTTCCTGCACTCATCATTATATTGCTGCAGCATGAGGGGCATGCCGGCGCCAGACATGTCGTAGCCACCGCTACGTCGGAGCTATATACGAGCCGCACATGGCAGGCAGGGGAAAAATCGTATTTTTGCGGCTATTTCTCTCTCTATTTGCTCTAGATATAGGCCCTGTTTGTTTCAGTTTAAGATTATTGTAATCTAGATTATTAAATCAGATTACTCTAAGCTAGATTATAATAAGCTGATATGGAATAAGCTGTGAGCTGTTTGTTTCTCTAGATTATTGGAGGCATCAAAGGGTAGTAGGTCTTTAGCCATCCAATAATCTGAAAAAAGCTCCACCACAGGAGATTATTAAATTATAGTAATCTGGCTTATAGATTATAATAATCTATCATAATAATCTACTTGTTTGTTTCAGCTTACTTCTAATAATCCAGATTATAATAATCCTAAGCTGAATCAAACAGGGCCATAATGAAATAATGTCATGGGTGTCCAACAGCTAATTACCAGTTTTTTTGCCACAGCAGATACACATTCTTGTAGTGTCTCCTAGCTAATTACATGTTTTTTGATGTCCTGTAGAAAGTTTTCCCCCAACCAAAACGCCACGCCTCGTCGCGTCGTATGTATCCGCGGTTTTCTCCCACTTACCCGTCTTGCTCTTGGTTTCAGCCTTAAAAGGCACTTACCCTAAGGAAATAGGTGGAACTAAATACATGTGGCTAGGATTGGTCGAAATAACAAGTAGCTGAAAAATAAATAAGGGGGTTGTTATTATATGAAATCACGTTTCAAAACGGGATGATATACCTCATGTTCCATAATGATATAATACTAATTGGGTATCAGACTTGTTACTGGTACCTACAAGTACCATGTCTAAAACCATGTAGTACTATGTGGTAACAGGCCTAAACTCACGTGTTAGGTAAGTACCTATTGGATACCAGGCCTAGTAGATGGGTCTAATATTTATTAGTATGACACTTCATGTTTGTGGGGTACTAGACCTGATAAGTAGATATGTACGAGGAGAAGAAGATCATGCTCTTCTGGCAATTCTCAGTGATGACGAAGTCGACATCATAGATGGCGTACGGCTCTCGTTATTAGGGAGGGTGACCATGAAGTTATTGTAGCCCTCGACGGCGTCCCCTGAGGTGTCTCAACTTTGATTGAAAAAGATGAAGGTTTTACACCTACACGATTGATTGGGTTGACAAAGAGGAAGAAGATACGGGATGAGGAGGTTACATGAGAAGACTAGGACTAAGGCAGCACGGAAGAAGCTGAAGAAAGACATCTTCCTCTATTTCTTCCTCCTCCATTGAGTTCGATTTCTTCTTCTCTCACACTCTAGCTCACCTTGCTACATGCATGAAGAGGGACACAAGAGACACGAGGAGAGCTATCAGGTTGGTTTTGTTTTGGTGGCTTTCTGATCTGATTCTAGAAGCAAGCATTACAACATTGTCAGTGTCATAAATAAGGGTACCATATACTTGTGTATTAAGTCCTATACAGAATCAAGCATCATACATATGACAAAGGTCTTAAATCTATACTTTCTATAAAGATACAACCCACTAATTCTAAAGCTTAACATGCAACCATGCCACATCATCACCCACTAACAATAATTACATATTCAACCTCATGCAAGCATGCAACATTATCTACAATATATTTAATTCTACAAATCAACATGCAAACATATCCAATCATCACCCCTCACATCATTTCCACAATATTTTTACAAAACTATTTATCATTTTTATAATATTTAACATAAACTTATCAATATGTTCGACATAAAAGCGCGGGTTTCATTTGTCTCATAATAAATACTGATAAGCTATGATATTTCATTTGTTCTTTTTACCCCTAGCTTGATTGTAACGAAAATATACATATTGAAAATTACTTACTTAGTAAATTCTCACAGCAAAGCGCGGGAAATCACCTAGTATATAAGGAAGGAAATCTGGATAAGAAAATAGAAACAAAGTCCTATTTGACCTGACCTGGACTACCTGTATTGTTTACATATTTGCCTTATTAGTTCTACATAAACAAAGGAACACTTTTAGGATATAAATATAAGACCATATAGGAGAAAATGTTTATACTCCATCCGTTTCATATTATAAGTCGTTTGACTTTTTCCTTAGTCAAAGTTATTTAAATTTGACCAAGTTTATAGAAAAAAGAATAGCTACCTTTATGACACCAAATTAGTTTCATTAAATTTAGCAATAAATATATTTTGATACACTGTTTGCTTTTTGTAGAAAATATTGTTATATTTTGCTATAAATTTAGTCAAAACTAAAGAATTTTGACTAAGAAAAAAGTCAAACGACTTATAATATGAAACGGTGGGAATTATATTATAAGAGGGTTATTTGTATTATAAATGGGTTCACGGACCTGTCCGTTTGCATCTATTTACTTAAATAGAGTAAGTGCAAAGGAAAAGCTTCTATAAAGGCACTCTTTTGGAGCTCTTAGACTACTTGAAAAAGAAAAAAAAAATCAGAAGATACTTCAGCCAAAGCAGAGTTGCATAGCCAGGCCTCGGTTTTTTTTTTTTTTTTTTTTTTTTTTTTGCATTGTCTGCACTCTGGACAGGTGGATCGGAACGAAAATGGCCTGCTCAAACTCAGCAGCAGCAGCAGCATCAACAACAAAGAAGAGGGGTTGTAGAGTTACCTATACACTACTCCGTATGCCATTGCCATGCATTTAAACTCTGTCCAGAGCTACAATTTACGCAGGATTTTACAGAGAAATGCAGTCGTCCACATGCTGCCGCACACAGAGAACAGTCTCACAACATGATTGCTCAAAAATTCAAGGACTCCGTCTGTAGTTCTGTACATTGCATGGCACACAATTACCACGTGCAGTTTTTTTTTTTTTGAAAGGAATCAGCACGAGACTGTACTATTTCATTAGATATAGGCGTAAAAAAATACAACCCCTAGAGACAAAAAAAGAGCTGTACAAAATTACATAAGCGTTATGATTAAGTTGGTAGGAATTCTCTAAGTCACCTTGCGCCTGCCATTATCTAGGTTCTTGCCTCTTCCTTTATTTTTGCCATGAGGTTGGGGGGCCGCCGTTTTCTTGTGTTCGAAGATCCTTTGGTTCCTTTCTTTCCAGATTTTCCAGGCTATGAGTAGGATTAAGGATCGCAGCCCTTTCTTGGGCACTTCCCTTTTGTTGGCTAGCATTTCCCACCATTCGTGAACGCTTTGGCATGGCTCCCATTTGCTCGGATCCAATTGCTGATAAGCCACCCAGTTGGCCATTAGTCTCCAGATCCTTCTGGTGTATCTACAGGAAGCTAAAAGGTGGCATGCCGTCTCGTTCGTCATACGGCATAGGGGGCACACTCCGTTATTTGGCCATCCTCTTGTAGCTAGTCGATCGAAAGTCTAGACTCTATTTTGAATCACAAGCCACGCATAAAATTTGCATTTTGCAGGGGCCCAAGATTTCCAAATTAGGGGATTGAAGTTGGTGCCGACTGTTCCTAGACACTGCGCCTTGTATGCCGAAGAGGCCGAGTATTCTCCATGATTCGAGAGCTTCCAGACGATGTGATCCGACTTATTTTGGTTTAGCATGATGTCCTGGGTTGCGCTCCATAGGGACACAAGCTGGCTGATCGGTTCCACTGTAAAAGTAGTGTTCCCATTTAGCTCCAGGTCATCGATCCAGGTGTCATTTTCAATGCCTTCACGTAGCGATTTGCTTCGTTTCTTGGAAATTGCATAGACGTGCGGCATGCTGTCCTTTGGTCTTTGCCCGTCCAGCCAGGCGGACTCCCAAAAGCGGATCGTGTTTCCATCCCCTATTGTTATTTTGGTAGCTGCGGCGAAGAGAAGTTTGTCCGTTTCATCACACGGTGTCTCTAGTCCCACCCACGGCTTGGTGGGATCTTTCCATTCATGCCAGAGCCATCTCCGTCGCAAGGCCCTCGTAAACATCTCCATGTTCAGAACCCCTAGTCCTCCTAGTGCAGTTGGGAGGCACGTCCTTTTCCAGTTCACCTTGCATTTCCCTCCTGTAATGTCCCCCGTCCCTGCCCAGAGGAATTTTCTTCTCTTTGCATCTAGAACGCCCAAGGCTTCCTTAGAGATCTTGAGGGCAGTGTGCAAATAGATAGGCTGCGCAGTCAGTACCGACTTGACTAGAGTTGATCGCCCTGCCGGCCCGATGTTTTTTCCCCTCCAGCCGGTGACCCGGTTTGCTATTTTATCAAAGATCGGTTGGACGTCCGTCTTGCGCAGCCTTCCAAGTAGAAGCGGCAGTCCTAAGTATTTTATGGGGAATTGGGCCCGTAACGCTGGGACGCCATCAAGGATGTAGTCTAGATCAATGCTTGCACATCTGATTGCCGCCACCTGCGATTTTTGCATGTTTGTGACCAGTCCTGTCGCACGTCCAAAACGCACGAGAATGTCGGTGAAAGTCTGGACATCCTCTCTAACAGGGTGTATGAAAACCACTGCGTCATCAGCGTACATGGAGATTCTGAGGCGAGCCGCTCTGCCTCTTAGCTTGGTTATGGCGTTTAGTTCCGTTGCTTTGGAGAGGATCCATTGTAGGGGGTCAATTGCCAATATGAAGAGAAGTGGTGATAGCGGGTCCCCTTGTCTGAGTCCTCTGCCATGTGCTATCTTTTCTCCTGGTATTCCGTTGAGTAGTACTTGCGAGGTGGAGGTAGTGAGTATGGCCGTCACCCAGTCTCTCCATTTCTGCGGGAACCCATGATGTTGCATCATGGCTAAAAAGTAATCCCAACGCACCGAATCGAAGGCTTTGGTTATGTCAAGCTTGAAGAGAAGCATTGGCCGCCTTGTTCTATGGTATCTTCTTGCCAAATTTCTAACATAGAGGAAGTTGTCGTGGATGCTCCTGCCTTTGATGAAGGCGCTTTGATTGACTGTGACGAGGGTTCGCATGTGTAATCGTAGTCGCAAAGCCAAGGTTTTGGAGAGGATCTTTGCTATACTGTGGATTAGGCTAATGGGCCTGTAGTCCGCCACCTCATCCGCGCCTTCCTTTTTTGGAATCAGGACGATGGTGGCTGAGTTCAGGAGGTTCATGTTCGCACATCTCAGATTATTAAGCGATTCGAAGACCGCCATAATGTCCCCCTTGATAATGTCCCAGCAAACTTTAAAGAAGTTCCCCGTGTAGCCATCTGGCCCTGGTGCCTTGTCAGCTGGCATCTCCTTGATTGCCTGATGAATCTCCTGTTCCGTGAAAGGATCGTCCAGATGCGAGAGGTCCATCGTTGGGGCATGCAAGGCTTGCCAGTTAATATCGCATGTTCTCGGTTCTGGCCTACTCATCATCCTAGAAAAGTGTTCGAAGATAACATCATCTTTGTCTTGGTGGCTCACTGCCCAGCCACCTCCACTGCAAAGTCTTTGGATGTAATTCTTTCTTCTTCGAGCATTGACTTTGAGGTGGAAAAATTTTGTATTTGCATCTCCCTCCTTGATGTGCATTACACGGGAAGCTTGCCTCTTCCTTGCGCGTTCAAGCGTTGCCAGACCAAGTAGGCGGCGTTTAAGTCCTGCTCTCAGCCGGTGCTCTAGCGTTGTGAGCTCTCTTTGCTCCTGTGCGGAGTCTAGCCGCTGGATGACGTCAAGCGCCATGTGGAATTGGATTTTCGCCTCAGTGCAGATTCCCCTGGACCATTCTCGCAGACTTTTTCCGGTAATTTGCAGCTTATGATTTAACCGATGCATGGGTTCTGTGTGAGTCATCTGTTTGCTCCAAGCCGCCGCAACAACGTCCTTGAATCCTGGTATCCTTGTCCAAAAATTCTCGAACTTGAAGGGACGTGGTTTCCGTGGTCCTGAAGTATTGGAAAGGAGTAGTGGACAGTGGTCAGAAGGGCCTGACGGTAGAGCATTTAGGATGTGCTGGGGGAAAGCTAGGTCCCAAGCCTCATTACAAAAGCATCGGTCCAATTTCACCATGATCGGCCGTCGCCTCTCATTACTCCAAGTGAACTTTCTGTTCTGTAAGTGGATTTCTTTTAGCTCACAATGGTCAAGGGCTAAGCGGAAGCGGGTCATACGCGCAAGGTTAATGTTCCCATTGCTCTTGTCTCTAGCCTTGTAAATCATGTTGAAATCTCCCAGGAGCAGCCAGCTCTCTCCCGAGTTTGGCTTGAGTCTTCTTATATGCCGAAGGAAGGCATCTTTTAGCCGGTGCCTTGTAGGCCCATATACTCCGGTTAGCATGAAGGTAGTGTTTGATTGGATGACTGTGACATCTGCTGAGATAGAGAAGCGACCGACTCGGACGTTTTGCACATTTAATGTGTCACTATCCCAAAGTAGCAGGATTCCTCCCTTTGTCCCTCTTAGCTGGTTTGAAGTCGAAGCGATCCAGTTTGTATCCTCCTAGGAACCTAGCGAGTGAATCATCCATGTTTTGGAGTTTTGTTTCCTGAAAACATGCCATGTTGCATTTCGTGTCCAGCATGAGCTCATGCACCGTGTTGCACCGCGCAGCGAAATTCAACCCCCGCACATTCCAGTTAACTATTTGCAAGTTTTGTGACATTTGGAATGATGATTGCCTCACTGATTCTGCTCGGCCCAAACAGCCAGAGTTTGGTCCAGCTTAAAAGGGCCCAACTTGCTAGAAGTGATGGCCATGTGGTTTCCCGGCCCAACCCGCAAGGCCCATGGGGCACGGTGGCGCAGTACTCGTGTAAGTGTGAAGGTGGGCTTTGTGTTGGGCCGGTGGCGTTAGAGGAGGAGTAGGAAGGCTTTTTTTTTCCTTTTCCTAGCGGCCCATGCACTCTGTCGTCGTAGATTTTTTGGTGATGCACTCGGTCGTCGTCGTTTTGGCGATCGCTGAGGCCGTTGATGCCCTGAGTGCACTGCCTCGTTACCACGCTCTTTTCGTGATTCCGCGTCGTAGAAATCATAGTTGAAAACGAAGAATGTAGGAGGTTCGAATCAGGCTTATGCCTGTGCCGACATCGGCGATACATGCAACAGAAATGAAGGAAGTCTCGATCGGCTGGAATGGGCGCGCGCAGGCTGCCGAGAGTCCAGCTGCAAAAGAGTAGTCTGGCATGACGATACATGGAGATTGCAATCTCCAGCTTCCCCTTTTTGGTAGAAGCATCAAGCGATGATCTCCTCAATCTCCGCGGCAGCTTCATCCACCCCTTCTCCCACCATCTCGACAAGGGCATCCGTGGGGTTGTCGTCGTCTTCAATGTCGATGCTGAACACCGCCGTGAGCGCCGCGATGGTGTGCTGCGGGAGCGGTCCCTCGAACATTGCGACATACTGAGCAAGCACCTCCTCCATCGAAGCGGCGTCGTCACCGCCAGGCAGCCATCCCATTCGCTTGAAGAGGACGCGCTGGCATCGTTCCATCGTCGGCAATGCCGGCTACTTGGCGATGCGGGCACTCCGGCGTTTGGCGCCCGTGTTGTACTGCTTGCGGAGCTTGATGCGGCGGCCGACTGCCACCTTTCTTGTTGGCGGTGGCGTGGGGATGACCGCCATTGGTGGTGTCGCGAACAGGCTGTCCAGGGCGAGCTGTGCTGGCGTCACTGACGTCGTTGTTTTTGTCGTCGCACCGCTTGGCGTGTTCGTCACGGCGGCCTCAGCCACGACGTTCTGTTCCGGCGACTGCCTTGTTCGCAACAGGGAGGGCGAGCTGCGTCGGCGTCACTGACGTCATTGCTGTTGTCGTTGCGCCTCTTGGCGTGTTCGTCGCGGCGGCTTCAGCCACGATATTCTGGCCCGGCGACTGCAGGACGATGGTGTCTGCCTTGTTCGCAGCAGGGAGATGCGCCGCCGTCCAACACGGCGATTGCGGGCTCAGCAACGGCTCCTCGATCGCCGCCGCCGCCGCTGCCACTTCCATTCTGGCAAGTACTTCTTCAATCTCCTGCCGGGTGGTCTCCTGTGGGGAGACGTTTGCCGGCAGGTCACCCTTGATATGCGCGAAAACCCGGCTCACCGGGATTGGTTCTAGCAGGGACCAGGCTTCATCCCCTTCCCTCGCCGGTTCTTGAATCTTCTCCATCAGAGTGGTGGTCTGGTTGGACTCCTCAGCCGCCAGGTTGTCCTTCAAGACAGGGGAATGCATGGCTAGGAGAAATTGAAATTTGCTTACCATAGCATCATTTTCCTTCTGGTGCGGCAATGTCAGCTCAGGTTCTGTAGGTTTGCCATCGCCTTCCACACCTCTGTTGCGCCACCCCCTGTAGCGGTTGCTGTTCTCCTTATCGCGTGGCCGCGGTGAGCGCGTGCGCTCACGGCGATACTCCGTTTCTCCGTGCTTCCAAGACTCGCGGCCACGCGTGGGGTCGCGGCGTCCACGGCCGTCGTTGTCGTCGTCACCGTCATGGTCCCGCCGGCGCTGGTTGTCGAAGAAGCTAGGGTAGTCGTCGTTGTACTCGCGGCGTCGCCATGGCCACTTGTTACGACGCCCCCCACGGCCTCGCTTGCCATCTCGGACGCTTCGTTCACCGCGTTCATTGCGGTCGCCGCGGTCATCGCGGCCGCCGCGGTCATCATGTTCGTCGCGTTCGTTGCTCTCCTCGCGGCTACGATCGCGACCGCCCTTGCCGCAGTTATCGCGGCCCCTCCTGTCATCTCGACCGACACGGTCGTCGTCATCTCGCTCCTTGTTGCGGCCCAAGCGTTCATGGACCGATCGTGGCGGCTGTGGGTGATGCGGGAACGTCTCGAAGGCGCAAGCTGGCACCGGCTCGCCGTCGAGCACCCCTAGGTTCCAGGGTGGAAGTCGACGCCGCGTCGGCTGGCAAGTGGTTTCATCCGTGAGGATAACACCCGCCGACGTGTAGTCGTGGATCTCCTCGAGGTGGAAGAGGACAGGGTGGCGGACGCCTTTCTGCCAATGCTCAGGCGGCTTCTCTTCCACGAACAGAATCTCTGCTTGCTTGTCTTTTGCACGATTGGTAAACCCGAGCCACGTTCGCTTGGGGATTGTGCTCGGATTCACAGTCCATGCCCAGAGATTGATCGTGCGGGTGTTGCCGGACTCCACCGGGTGCACGAGGTCAGTCTCAATTTGCTCCAGGGCGCAGGTGCGTCCAATGAGTCGCTCGGTGATGTCCGCCGCCCATGCATGCATAGGCATGCCATCCAGACATAGACGCACTCTGAACATCAGAGCAACGCCAAGGGCGTTTTGGAGGCTGCGCCACTTGATGAAGTGCACCTCGATGCCGTGGCGCTTGGCGAAGCCCTTCTTCACCGCGTCTTCACAGTGGCGGCGATGCTGGAACTTGATCAAAAAGGCTTCCGGGTGGTGCAGGGGGACAACCACCTCACCTTGATGAAGCTTGAACTCCTCCCGGATTACCTCCTCAATTTCTGGGGCCCCTGTGGAAGGTGGTGCACGGATTGCCCATGAGACAGCTGCAGTGTTCCCCCACTCTCTCAGCTCCTCGTCAATGGCGTATGACGTGGGGATGAAGCAGAAATCTTCCTCAGGGCGCGTGGCCGGATCACCGAGCTGCGCCATTGTCGTGGATGTTGACCTGGTAGGCGGTGGCGGGATGACAACGCCGACGGCCTGGCGAGTATGGATGGAAGGTGTCAGCGAAGCAGTGCGGCGACGGTGAGTTGGTGGCAGGGTAGCAGCAGATTGGCGTGTCGGGGTGGCGCTGATGCGTGGGCGTGGCGAGGCGACGCTTTTGCATGGGCGCGGTGAGGCAGCTCGGCGACGGTCTTGCTCTTGGACAGCCTGTCGCGAGCGCGCGCGCGACGAGGGCGAGTCAGCACGGCGGCATTCTCTCGCTCTGTGCCCCGACCGACGACAGGTGAAGCAACGGATTGGATCTCGGCACTGGGTGGCTCGGTGGTCTTTGGCGAGGCAGATGAAGCACTTCCCGCTCGTCTCTGCCCAGAAGGCGCGGTGGGCCGCAGAGAGGGGGAGGTGTGATGGACGTTCACCTCAACGCGATGAATGCGGTCGTTGGCCGCGGCTTGAAAGCTGGAGTCGTTGGGCCTCGCTTGAATGCTGCTCCCTTCGCCACCAATGCCGCCTTCTAACCGGTGTCCAAAGCGAATCCTTTGCTTTGCTGGCTCCCTGTTCCCGGCCGGCGATGTGACGCCGTGGTAGAGTAGACTCGTAGGCATTACTCCGGCGTGGGGGATTGGAGTTGGCCGGGTGGTAGCTGCTCCGGACGGGGATAATAAATGAAGATTTCAATTTGGGGCGCTGTCTCTGCTCGGGGGGCGAATTCAAATTTGGCTCTAGATCCGGGCGCTGTCTCTGCTGGGGAGGCAGGAACGAGATGCACCCAAAGCTTTCATCTCGCCCACGAACCACCTCGGCGAAGGAGCGTGGTGCCCCAGCTGACTCAGATCTGGGCAGAGGTGAGGGCTCCAAGCAGTAACCCAGCCATGGTGAGGCTTGCGCGGCGCCGGCGGGGCAGCCAGGGAGTCGAGAGGATGGCCAGGCAGCTGCAGAGACGTCTGGGGACCTGCGGAGGAGGCGGACGGGCGTGGGCGACGCCGACGGGAGTGTCGGCGCCGGCGGATGGGGTGGGAGCGGCGTTGGCATGAGTTGAGCAGTAAATAGATCTAATACTCCAATAGATACCGTCTGTTGGTTCTACATCCAGGACAATAAAAATTCATGTTCAAAATCGCGTACAATGCAAACAATGTTGGCCATCAACAGTTTATAAGAAGGGAACGGGAAGTTCCAAAGGAACTGCAGTACCACAGTGTCACCACTCAACATCAAAGAAACCAGCCATTTCTGAAGGAAGGACCGAAGGAGCGTGTGTTATGAGTGCGCCTTCCTTTTCCAATCCGTGTTTCCACTGCATAATTGCATCAACGGCTGATGTTGTTCGTTTTTCTTTTTCACGAACACGCAAAAAGAATACATATCAATATAGATGTTGTTCGGTTGTGGCCGTGGTCCATGAATTAAGTCCTGTTAATTCGGCTGCAGGTTCTCTTCGATCTTTGTCTTCTCTTCATGATGACTCCATTGCGAGCTAGCAAAGTGCAAGGGCACAGGACAAAATCAGAGCATAGACAATAGAGGAATGGTTTCCATTCAAATCATTAGACCATAAAAAAACCCGGAGATTTCATTCTGCATTGTTGTAATCTCCTGCTATCACATGGATGATTTATGTTTGTCGCTTCGATATGAGATAATTGAAACACAATATAAACATAGACGTTCACAACGTACACACACTCACCCCTATAACCTCACACATATACATCCTATCACTATGAGCATCTCCGGAAGAACCGATCGGTATATTTTGCGATTGACAAAGTCACCACATACACCTCGTAGTCAACAGGCACGTCATCTACCGCTACAAAAATTAGCCGTAAATGTGAGTCAAAGCGGCCAAAACACCGTAGCGAAGCAAGACCGGAGAAGATTAGTTCCAGCACTCTGAACTCTACTTAAAACAATATGTTTTGATCCTGAAACCAACCTAAACTTGGATTGAACAACGGTGTTTATTGAGTTTAATCTATTTTGATCTGATTTTTTTTCTTTGTTCAGCCCCATGAAAGAGACAGGTAAAGAGATATTAACATGAATAGCGAAAATAGAGGACAAGCAAAATTAAAAGGGATTGGTAAAATAGTATGATTCTTAATTTTCACCTAAATCAAAATAAACACCGCATGTTCCATTACCATAATGTTTTGATACTAATTACCTTCCATCTGCCTATAAGAAACACTAATAACAAAACATATTTTGTTTAAAATTTATATTTGTTACTTAAATTTAAATTTTAGGACTCATATTAACTAGGTGTTTTCAAATAAAAATACACTATATATTATGTATCATAGGAAGTGAGATATAGTATATATGTATCTTGTCTTTCTTTATTTATTCATATGCAAGTATATAACAAATTACGTGAATGCGAACCAATTAGAAGGAATGCTACCTTGATGGTACAAATAAAATACATTTATTAATAATAATAGTTTTCAGGATATATTAAAAAAGATGGACTCCAAACATTCAATTAAAACTGAAAAACATCATACGTTTAATTTATACTTAATTTTTAAGACATGTTTTTTTAGACAAACGAAGTCTACCTTCTCTCTATATAATAAAAATATCATAAATAATTTCTTATAGGAATAAATTAAATATTATATGGTTTAAAACTAACAAATAGTTTCAAAAAAAAAGTGCAAGCAATATCGATGAAGAAAATATATGGAGAAATAATACTTTTGAAGTGTGGCAGGCTCATCCGGTTGATATTTCGTCCCTACAAGCTTCTCAAACATATTTTAGGTTGCACGAGCTACCTTCATAGTACTATAAACTCCCTATGTCAAAAAAAATGAACCTAGTATTAGGATGTGCCACATACTAATACGATGTTGGTTTTTTTGGACGGAGGGAGTAAAAAGCTAGCTGAGAGGACTGATGTATTTGCAAGGTAGCCCCTAGGAACGTGGGTAAATTACACATTCTGCAACAAATAAGCAAAGAAGGGCTTTTGAAGAAACTAAAAAAGCAATCATGTCCCAAACTCTGGTTCTTCCATGGGATTCTCCATTGATGATAATGGCGATAGCAAGGCTAGTCAGTCCATGGCAAGCTCCAAATGAAGGAAAAAATGTGTTCCCATTTTGGAGCCTCTTCGAGATGGGGGTTGAGGTACATCTAGAAATCATCAGCCGCCTCTTCAAGATCCGTCACTTTGCGACAAGGAAGAAGGTTATTGATAGCGTGGATAGATCGTTAGAGAAGTAGAGAACGGCCAACACTACCTTGTTTTCTTTGGGACTGAGGATGAGGCTTTCATCCCGAGAAAATCCACCATACTCCTAGTAGTTAAAAGGGAGCACGATTATTTAATCTCACCTAGGAGGCATGGTGGAGGTCGACTCATTCGGCAAACAAGAAGCAAATGCAACTAACAGGGAATGGCACTGTCGGTGATATGGGCCCAGGGTATCACGTTTAGAGGGAGGAGGCTGCCCCCCAATGCCACGTGGCCCTCCCCCGAGGGGAGTGAGGCCCGAGGTGGGTGGCGGCCACTCCTTCCTAAAAACTAGTCGGAGGAGGCTGCCCCCCAATGCCACGTGGCCCTCTCCCGAGGGGAGTCAGGCCTGAGGTGGGGTGGCGGCCACTCCCTCCGAGAGATTGGACGGAGGAGACTGCCCCCCAATGCCACGTGGCCCTCCACCGAGGAGAATGAGGCCCGAGGTGGGGTGGCGGCCACTCCTTCCTAAAGACTAGTCGGAGGAGGCTGCCCCCCAATGCCACGTGGTCCTCTCCCGAGGGGAGTCAGGCCCGAGGTGGAGTGGCGGCCACTCCCTCCCAGAGATTGGACGGAGGAGGCTGCCCCCTCAATGCCATGAGGCCCTCTCCCGAGGGGAGTCAGGCCCGAGGTGGGGTGGCGGCCACTCCCTCCCAGAGATTGGACGGAGGAGGCTGCCCCCCAATGCCACGTAGCCCTCCCCCGAGAGGGGTCGGGCCCGAGTTAGGGCAGCGGCCACTCCCTGGCCGAGATTGGACGGAGGAGGCTGCCCTCCAATGCCACGTGGCCCTCCCCCGAGAGGGGTCGGGCCCGAGTTAGGGCGGCGGCCACTCCTTGGCTGAGACTAGAGGGAGGAGGCTGCCCCAGGCGCCACGTGACCCTCCCCCGAGGGGGGATCGGGCCGAGGTAGGGCGGCGGCCGCCCCCTCCTGTGACTAGGGGTCGGGCTTCCTCGACCACCTCTCTAGGTCGCCATGTGCGATGGGTTAGATGGCCGCCTCCAGGCGCTCACCTACCCGCTTTTATGGCGACCTGAGCGGTTGCGCCACGCCGCATTTAATGTGGCGTGCAGTACACTCAACCAATCTGTGATCGATCTATGACAGGTCCGTGACCGGTCGAATGACTGATGGGACGACGGCTGTGTACCCTCGGCCTGTCAGTTTGTCAGGCGGCATGCGGCGTGCTCCATCCCATCCCATCATAATAATGAGGGGCTTCACAGCCTCTTACCCCGGGTAGAGTTGGTCCAACCACTCTGAACTGACCCGGGTTCCCGTTTCCTGGTGCGAAAGAGAACCCGGAAGTCTTCACCCATTAAATGGTGAATTACATGGGCGCCCCCCGTGTCAGACGGCATGGTGTGGTAGGCCCCACGACCGAGACGACATGTATGCGGCTTCCAAGCTAAGGCACAAGACATGTAATTAAGATAGAGAATATTTTCCCTTCTCCCTAGGTAGCACTCGCAGCACATGTGGTATCCCCTTAGAGTATAAGAGGAGGACCATACCTAGCGGGAAGGGGGATCGAACTCTGGATCCCCGAGCCAAAGCTTCTCTAACCCTAGCTTGTACATCGGAGATTCAGAGGCTTTGCAGCGCAGAAGAATCATCATACACACAGGAGTAGGGTATTATGCTTCATAGCGGCCCGAACCTGTATAAATCCCTTGTGCCTCTTTTGTCTAAAAAAAACCTCGGATCTCACCCGCTGCCCCTGGCCGAACTCAAAAAAGAGGGGCCTCACAGTTCCCTGGTGGAGAAGATCACCCTCCGATAGGCACCAATGCAGGAGATTGATGTTGGCCACCGTCGACTTGAGCTTGAACACAACTACACCTAAACTAATGTGAAAAGTCCCGGTTAACATGATTAACTCGGATGAGGACCTCCTTGTGGGAAGGGGGATTCCAACTGCCAGTTGAAGAGAGGAAGATGGTCCAGGTGTCTGCGTTTTAGGTGTGTTTAGTTCACGCTAAAATTTGAAGTTTGATTGAAATTGAAACGATGTGACGGAAAAGTTGAAAGTTTATGTGTGTAGGAAAGTTTTGATGTGATGGAAAAGTTAAAGTTTGAAGAAAAAGTTGGGAACTAAACCAGACCTCATGTAGAGAAATTTCAAGTGCACTTCCCAAAAAGCTGCAAGAAGAAACCTACACATACAAATACAACTGAATCAAATATTATATCATTCTCTACCTTGATTTTTTTTTAACTTGTTGATGCTTTTTTACTATCTACCACGTAAGTTTAATTGATATATTTGTCGAAGCCCTAACTCATACCTCCACCTATGAATATTAACACATTCTCCGCAAGTTCTATCTAACTAAATTTTAATAGAGTAGCAATGGTAAAGAGATAGTAGTATTTGATTTGTTGTTGTATCAAAATTTAGTAATAAAATATTTAGTATGATTGGAAGTGAATGTTGATTGATCAGTTAAACCAAGTCAGGCTGCTGTATTGATTTGTGCACGGGACTTGCTTGTCTTGAGCCTCCACCCATCGGTGAGCCGATCATGATTCATGGTGCCCCGATCCCTAAACCGATCACAGCTCAGGTCACAACCAATAGGCAGACTCGTCCTCACGTGCCTACCGCCCAACCTCTGACACGATCGACGAACTGTATCCACCCCCAAACTAGCCCCTTTTAGTTCCAAATTTTTTCTTCAAACTTTTAATTTTTTTATCACATCAAAACTTTTCTACACACATAAGCTTTTAACTTTTCCGTTACATTGATTCAATTTCAACCAAACTTTTAATTTTAATTGTGAACTAAACACACCCTAATACCCGCCACGATCTCAACACGATCGCGTCCGTTGGTTCGTGAGCCTCCCTTGTCCAGGACATGTAGCTCTCTGACTACTGGGGACATATGCATCTGTGGGACCACGATGTCAGTGATGCAAAACGCGTCGTCAACGTGGGGGGCGCGCGAGTTACGGGCCTCTACGTGGCAGACTGGCAGTAGGCCATTTACCGTCCACGTGGCACATGATCGCGCGGGGTACCTCCCCGTCTCAAACACCACGCGGGCAGCTATTGGTGGGCAGTCTCTACTCTGACCGACATGTGGGTCACACGTATCTCGATTTTCGAGTGGCCCACCTGTCACAGCCACTTGCCGGTGACGTCCGTTCGAAAGGAAATCTCCCACTGGCTTGCAGTGCAAGAGAGGATGAGAGATCATGGAGGCCGCTCGGAATCGGATCTCCTCCTCTCCTTCCCTCTCTGGAGTTTTTTTTTTCCTTCGTACGAATGAGCCTGGGAAATTCACCACAAATCACCAATCTGCCACGGCCCGCGCGGGGGCAGTTTTGTCAGATCGGAAGCGGTGGCAGAACGGTGAATAGCCGCCCGTGGCGGGGGCAAAACGGGAAGAACGGAAAAGATAAAGCCTCTATTTGGACCCCGACTCTGCTTCCCATCGCCATTGCTGCCCTCCTCTCCGTCTTCCTCCTCCTCCTCTGTCGCCTGTTCTTCTTCTTCTCACGATTTTTTTCCCTGTAAATTTCCCTGCGGCTTCTCGCATCTCGTTCATCGTCGTCTGCTCGCGACTTGACGGACGAGGAGGAAGAAGAAGGGAGCGATTGGTTTGGACGGTAAGAAAGGGAGGGACGCGCGGGCGGCCGGAGCCGGTGGCCGACGGCCATTTTTTCATGCGTGGCTCCCTGGAGGTCCACGCGATTGGCAGACACGCCGCGTCGCCGTGCGCCCTGAGACTGAAAGCCCTCCCGGCATTGGACATGATGAGGTAGACGGCAGATCTCCAGGCCCTCGAGCCTCTCGTCCTTGTTCGGTTGTTCCTGCGGTTCCTCGTTTCTTGCTCTCTTCTGTGTCAGATCGCTATGTTGTTTCTATGGTTCGCGTTCGGTTTTGTTTCCCTCTTTCGGTTTTTTGTTCGGCTGGTGAAGCGATTTGGTTGATTTGCCTGCCTGCCTGCCTGCCGGCCGGTGATGGCTGGCCTCCTTGTCTAATTGCTGTCCTTTGTGATTCTACTTGTTAATCTGTCTGATGGTTTTGTTCTGTTCGTTTGATTTTTGGATTTCATGGTGTTGCTGCTGTTGCGGTTCGATTGATCTCTACTTGACTGTTTCTATGCCGGTTTCGCTAATTCGCGTGGAATTCGTGCGTCCCGTTTTGACCCGATTTCATTCTCTCCGTATTTCGCAGTCTTCTGCTCTTAATCTCAGTATAATCGTCTTTTGCTTTTCTTGGTTCCTCTCTGGCTGTTTAGAGTCTGGGTACAAAAGCATCGGATCGTTTGGTCGTTTTGCAACCATGGGTACTCTTTCTGGGATGATGAGAGCCCATAGTTCATGTCAGTTTGTTCATGTTCTTTGTGGCCGTGTTCCCTTTCAAGAACTGGTTGGTTTGTTGTCAAATTTTCGGTCATTTTGGTGCCTCCTGTTCAACCCTGCTTCTGTTGCATCTGCAGAGTTCGATCTGTTCGTTTTATTTCCATTCCATGAGATGGTCTGAGAAGGCCCGATTTGCGACTCGCATTTTGTAGCAGATCTCTTTCCTCCGATCAAATCGCTAATCGGCGCGTTTTGATTCACTGCAGGTACCAAAGGCTTAGCCCGGACTGCCTCCCGCTGGCCAACGGCGGCGGCGGCGGCGGAGGAAGCGGTAGCGTGACCCGGAAGCCGGCGTCGAGATCCTGCAAAGACGACGATGGCGGCATGGCCGTCGCCGCGGACAGCTCCCGCCTCTCGTCGTACCTCCCGTCGTCACAGCTCGATTCCAAGCCGCTGCGCGCTCGGGCGCCGCAGCCGTCGTCCTCGTCGGCCGCCGCCTGGAGCCCGGCGCGCGACCACGCGCACGCCCACCACAACAACCACCACCACCACCATCACCCGTCTGACTCCTCCGACACGGCCTCGCCGAGCTCCAACGGCGCGGGCACCGGTGGCGACGTGCTGCTGCAGTGGGGGCACAACAAGCGGTCCCGCTGCCGGCGCGACTCCTCCTCCGCGGCTTCCTCGGCCAACGCGGCTCCCTCCTCCTCGCAGCGCCGCCAGACCGCCTCCGCCGTCGGCAAGATCCTGCGCCGCTCGTCGGCGCCGGCGGAGAAGCTCATGCCGCCGCCGCCCCCATCCACCACCACCGGGTCGTACACGCGCGGGTCCAACCTGAGGTCCGCGTCCTCCTTCCCGATGCGGTCCGCCGCCGCCGCCGCCGGAGACGCACACCACCACAGGTAACACACGCCTCCTACCTCTTCTCCGTCTCGTCTCATATCGATATCGTGAGGAAGATGACGTCCTTCCTTTTTCCTCTCCTGCATTTCGCTCGGCGACTTTTTTTCTGTTTCCGCTTTTGCCCCCCGCGGAAACTACCGGGCCGCGCTCTCATATTCCTCGTTGGAGTCGTGGTGGCTCTTGCGTTTGTTTTGTTTTGTTGGGTTCGTGGGTTCGTGTCTTCGCCGCGTTATTTATTCGCTTCGGGGTTTTTTTTGGGTCTTCGGGTTTGGGTCTCTTTTGTTTCTGAGCTGTACCGCTCCGTAGAGAGAAGGGTGGGTTGAGTTTGATAAAAGATTCTTTTCTCCTTTTTACTTCACAGACTTTATTTTTTTATTAAAAAATTGGAGCAGGTTCTCACCTGATCTAGATCTCTTCGTCTCTCCCCGAATTTTCGTGGTATTTATAACCCTTTTAATTTTTATTTACAATATTTTTTGGAGGATGTTGTGTGTCCGGATCTGGTGTGTGGTACATTGAGGTGGTAACTTTACCTTCCTCTTCCTTGACTAATCTGTAACCCAAGTCATAAGGTCATAGGCAGCAGCACCCGTATTTGTCACACGTTGCATGATGCATGGGGACCCCCATCGAGATCTCCATATCTCGCTGAAATTCGTGGATGGTCATGGTGGTACTCCTTGGTTAGGGCAGCTTTAATTTGGGAGGATCGTTTGGTTGATCTGGTTAATTTGGGGTGTTGGGATGATGATGATCATCATCATATGAATTTGCAGTATCAAGAGGAGGGAGAGCTTGTAGTACTGCTTGTAGGGTAGATGGTTATAAATATATCCACATCACACTTCCCCCTCTTTTCTTTCTGGGCATCAACACTAGTAGTATAGCTTTTGCTCATAGTGCATCCATCTTGTTGTGGTAGGAGTCTCTAGCAGACCAGTTGTACTACTAGTGAGTAACCAATCCACCCTACCCACCCCTTCTTCCCCTTTGCCCTTTCTCAACCTTCCCAACCACCTCCAAGTCCATCATCACCACCACTAGCACTGCAACAATCCCCATGATTAACGTCTTGTTTTCTTTCTCTGGTGGTATGATCAGGTCCGCCGTGGAGGAGCGATCAGGCGGCGGGCACAAGCGGTCGCCGGACAAGGCGCACAAGTCCGCCCTGGACGCCGCGCCGCACATGGATTCCAAGAACAACCACCATCACCACCACCACGACTCGTCGCTGACCGCAAACGGCGGCGCCGGCGCCGGCGAGAAGCTCGGCTCCGAGCGGTTTGAGCTGCCCCGGATCTACATCTCGCTGTCGCGCAAGGAGAAGGAGGACGACTTCTTGATCATGAAGGGCACCAAGCTGCCCCAGAGGCCCAAGAAGAGGGCCAAGAACGTGGACAAGACCCTCCAAGTATGCCAATCTTTGCTCCGCAAACCCGCCTGATCTTATCTGCTCCGATCCATTCTTGCATCTGTTCTGATCACAGAGCTAACATGTGTCTCGTGTTGCCCCCGATGTGATGTGCAGTATGTATTCCCTGGGATGTGGCTTTCAGACTTGACGAGAGGCCGGTATGAGGTGCGAGAGAAGAAATGTGTGAAGAAGGTATACTCCACTCTGCACCTGGCATTTTCAGTTCATGCATTCTGTGTATTTTTACAGACAAGAATAGGAAAATTACCTAGATTTAGGGCATCAGTGTCCCAGATTGGTTGGGTCTAATGCAAAAATAAAGCCGAAGAGTAGGTGAATTACTTGCCCTTTTCTTTTGGTTTGGCCCCTTCTTACTCACATGGGGCCCATGACTCGTGATGCTCCGTGTCCTCATTGATGACGGCACGGCACTGATTTATTTGGCTCAGCTTTATTGCTGTGGACGTGGAGATGCAAGCGAACGATCATTCTATTGCCCTTACCTAAAGGAGTCTTCTAGTTCTACGTTTAGTTGGATCCATTCGTTCATCTTTCTACATTTGTCATGTGCTTTCCCAGGCAAAGCTCATTCAAGAACACTACAGTCACAACTCACAACACACAAGAGTGTGCCACATTTCACAGCACAAAGAACAAAAAAAAAAGTCTTGGCCTCTTTCAGTATGGGGCCCAGCTGTCAGCCTCTTATCGTCCTTAGCAAAGCATGAGAAAGAACTGTAGCATTATTACTACTTAGGTGGTGTTCAGTGTTTAGCTGCGGTTGCGAGATTGTTGACAACTTGATTGTTCCGGACCTTGAAGGCTTGAATGCAAGTCGTCGTCGCTGACAAGTAGGGAAGGGCCAACGTGGAGACATGTATCTGTGTCTTTTGTTAGGACCACATGATAATGCGTGGATAGAGCTTGGAATCGTGGATAGAGCTTGGAATCGTAACCATTGAAAAAGAAAAGAAAAAAAAAGGGTACAAAGGGTTGGAAAAGAAATTGTGGTGCTGTCTTTTGTTCAACCAGTCTGTTTTTCTACTTTTCCCTGATAGGGTCTTCAACTCATTCCCTTTGTTGTTAGGAGCATTCAAGCATGCTGTAGTTTAATGAGCTCCTGCAACATGCATATATTTTCCAATAGTAACAAGGCCAGCTCGAATCTTGTAACATGAACTCTACTATTATTTAGCTGACTGGCAGCTATTAAAACCCCCTGATGGTTAGGTTGTGCTTGAGGGGTGCTAGATTCTCCACAAGAATTAGGCTCAGCACATGCACCTAATCACCTAGTAGTATCTCCATCCATCAAGGTTTCTGCTTAATCTCGGGCACTAACCGAAAACTCCTGTTTCTGACTATGCAGAGGCGTAGAGGGCTGAAAGGGATGGAGAGCATGGACAGTGACTCGGAGTGACGGCAGCTGGAGGTCAAGCGAGGCACCCAAAGCGAAAGGAGCAATAAGATTGGAGTGGATGGAGATTGGGCCATTGCAATCAAAGTGGATGGGGAAGAAGAAGCAAGGGCAAGCCAAGGGAAGGCGAAAGCGAAGAGTGTTTTTTTGTGTAAATGGAGAGGAAAAAGAAGAGGATGATGAGCCGAGGGCAGGAGGTGCACGCGTAACGCGTTTGCCTCACACACCCTCCTCGAGGCGCCCGGCCCAGCGGAAGTGGTGGCTTGAGACGACGACGACGATGCCCCGGGGTGAATTTTTTTCGTTTCTTTCGGGTTTTGTCAGAGCCGGCCACCTGCTCGCACGTCGTCGCAGCGGCGCACAACTTGGTGCCGCGTTTTTCTCCCCGCGAGAGGCCATTTTGTGGTGTAATTTTTTGGGTGGGCTCCGTTGGCCGGCCGGCCTCGCCTTCTTGTGAGCTTTTGCTGTTTGGTTTGGTTGGAATGGTTACCCGGTGACTCTTGTGCATAGTTCTTTACTACTAGTACTACCATTTTTTTTTCTACTTCTTTCTCCCATTCATTCACGTTGGGCAAGTCTTCGGAACACCAAAAATATATTCTGAAAAGGTTAAAAAAAAGAAGAAAGAATCATTGTGCAGTCGCAATGAGGCAGGAGATTCTGAATGGATTCAGTATGGGCCAGGGCCAGGGCTGATGGAGGCTGCTTCGATGGGCCTTGCGCGTCGCGGTCACCTGCGGTAGTCCCTTGTGACGAGCTGACAAACGTTCGGCATGCCGGACGGACGGGGCTGAGATATCTAACGAGGATCTTCTACGTCATATATGATGGAAGAATCTGTTACAGAAGTTTGGCATGGCTCGTCTATCAGCCGTGCGATTACACCGAATATTGGATACGTGTCGGCATCTCGCGTGATCAACTTGACCGCTATTTCCGTTGGCTTCTTCCTTCGTCCATCAGTTGTGTGTACAGTACTGTTGTGGAAGAGGCGATGATTAAACTCTCCAATCATGTATTCATGTGCTGATGCGTACATGTATGTGCACGTCACATGTGAGCGAGTTTGGGAGGGCCGTGAGGGCGAGGAAAGCGTGGTTGAAAAACGCCAGCGACCACGATTTTCCATACGCAACGCCGGCCATTGCTGGTGAAGTAGCTCTTTTTTCCCCTTTTCTTTGGAAAACCCTGTACTACTCTTTACCCAGTTTGCAATATTTTAGGGTGGAGGAGTACTCCGTATTTAGTTTAGGGGCGGAGAATTTGAGGCTTTGTTGTTCGGACATGGTACGAGTGGCGATGGCAGCCATAAACAGGAACACAATTGTCTGTATGTCTATATGTTACTACAGTAGTACTTGTTTACGGTCTCATGTCCAGCTGTCTGAATTTTGTACCTGAATGTTTTTTTCTTTGGACAAAAAGATGGAGTATTTGAATATTTTGCTCTTGCCAGTGACTTGTGTACTCTATAGTAGGAGTATATGTTTTTTTTCTTTAAATAAACTAGCTGGTGGCCCGCGCAATTGGCGCGGCTAGCACCCAAACAAAATCATATATTTTTTAGTATTACTTAAAATTTATTAAATAGCTATCTAGCTATCTCATTGTCTTAAGACTTTGAAAGACCAAACCTTATCATTCTCATGTTTCTAATTATATAGTTTTTAAAAGTCACACCAGTTGCTATATCACTATTTCTATTTATTCTTCTTGGAACCTTTAAAAATTGGACTTTATAGTTTTTAGAGTTTATTGTCATGTTGGGTTTCATTTTTATAATTCTAGATGTCCCGTCAAACGTTGCCATTATACTCCTCTACGGCCCGTCCACTGGCTCTTCTCCTTGTTGTCATTGAGATTTTAAAAGTCGAACATAATTATCGTTTGGGTTCATTTTTTACTTTCTAGAAGTCCCGCCAAATCGTCAGCAGCTTTGTTATTGTACTCCTCTACAACTCGCCCGCTGCCTCCCTTCTTTATTGTCATTGAGATTTTAAAATCGAACATGATTATTATTGGTTTTTTCTTTACTTTTTAGAAGTTCCAAACCTTTAAAATTCCAAACCTTTAAAAATTGGACTTGTAGTTTCATTTTTTATAATTTTTAGAAGTCCCATCAAACGATGCCACTATGCCCCTTTACAACCCGTCCACCGCCAACTCTTTATTGTTATTGTGATTCTAAAAATCGAACATAACTATTGTTGGAATTCATTTTTTATTTTCTAGAAGTCCCATCAACCGTCGGCGGCTCTGCAACTATACTCTTATACTCCCCGCCCGCTGCTTATCCTTTTTATTGTCATTGAGATTTTAAAAATTGAATATGATTATCAATGGGGTTTCTTTTTTTTTTTACTTTCTAGAAGTCCCGGCAACCGCCTTACTCGTTTGCTTCACGGCCTGTCTGACATCCCTCCTTTTAATCGTCATTACGATTCTATTGGGTGTTTTATTAACAATTTTTATATCTCGTATCAACCGCCATCACTCTACTCCTTTATAGGCATATTACTTAATTTATCTTGTCATGTGTTTTAGATGGTCTTTTCTTTCAATAATCTTTATTTTTATCACAATTTTTAGTTATTTATAAATTGTATTCCTAATTGAAATCTTATTTTTCTTTTTCTAATTTCAGATTTTTTTAAAAAAAAATTAGTTAATATCGTATTGTTTTATTTTAATGTTTTTATTTTTTATTTTCAATTTCAGTCGTTTCAAAATTATATACCTATGAACTCTCTTTTAATTTTTCTAATTTTAGATATTATTTCATTTTTATTCTAAATTTTAATTAATCTCATATTGGGTTCTTATATTGATTCTTCTTTCAATATTGCTTATTTTAAATTCCGAATTTCAGCTATTTTAAATTGTATTACTAGTTGAACTCTTCTTTTATTTTCTTTTGCTAATTTCGGATTTTTTTTTTAATTTTTATTTCGAATTTTAACTAATTTCGTATTGGTTCTTATATGGACTCTTCTTTTAATATTCCTTATTTTCAATTCCGAATTTCAGCTATTTTTAAATTGTATTCCTATTTCAACTCTCATTTCCTTTTCTAATTTTGGATTTTATTTTATTTTTATTTCAAATTTTGATTAATCTCGTATTGGGTTCTTATATGGAAACTTATTGCGATATTCCTTATTTTTAATTCCGAATTTCAGCTATTTTAAAATTATATTCCTACTTAGACTCTTCTTTCCTTTTCTAATTTTGGATTTTATTTTATTTTTATTTCGAATTTTGATTAATCTCGTATTGGGTTCTTATATGGAAACTTCTTTCAATTTTGCTTATTTTTAATTCCGAATTTCAGCTATTTTTAAATTGTACTTCTACTTGGACTCTTCTTTTTCTTTTTTTCTTTTTCTCCAATTAATGTGGGAATTTCTAGCCCCCACAGCGAACGTGGTGCCTCCTTTCAAAGCTGTTTTAATAATATAATAGATAGATTCTAAATTTTAATTAATCTCGTATTGGGTTCTTATATGGATTCTTCTTTCAATATTGCTTATTTTAAATTCCGAATTTCAGCTACTACTTGAACTCTTCTTTTATTTTCTTTTGCTAATTTCGGGTTTATTTATTTTTATTCCGAATTTTAATTAATTTCGTATTGGGTTCTTATATGGACTCTTCTTTTAATATTCCTTATTTTCAATTCCGAATTTCAGCTATTTTTAAATTGTATTCCTACTTTGACTCTCATTTCTTTTTCTAATTTTGGATTTTATTTTATTTTTATTTCGAATTTTGATTAATCTCGTATTGGGTTCTTATATGGAAACTTATTGCAATATTCCTTATTTTTAATTCCGAATTTCAGCTATTTTAAAATTGTATTCCTACTTGGACTCCCATTTCCTTTTCTAATTTTGGATTTTATTTTATTTTTATTTCAAATTTTGATTAATTTCGTATTGGGTTCTTATATGGAAACTTCTTTCAATTTTGCTTTTTTTTAATTCCGAATTTTAGCTATTTTTAAATTGTACTTCTACTTGGACTCTCCTTTTTATTTTTTTTCTCCGATTAATATGAAAATTTCTAGCCCCCACAGCGAACGTGGTGTCTTTTTTTAAAGCTGTTTTAATAATATAATAGATAGATAGATAAATGCATTTGCCAACCCGGGGTACGAGTCGCTTATGGATGCGCCGCGCGCACGTGTGACGTGTTGCCGGCGGTGGAAGGAGACGAGAAGCTAAGGCAGCTTGCGCTTTGGTTCTTGGCTCGCGACATATATTTGCACGCGAAGCCGACCAGAGGAGGCGTATGGATATCTGTCGCGTAGGCAGGGCCGGTCGAGTCTTGTGCTTGCTTCTCCGGTTCTGCTTGCGTTGCGTTGGTAGTTGGTTTGGTTGCCCCCGACGCTGCCCTCGGGCTGTCGTACAAGCCGCTTTGCTTGGGCATACAAGCATATGGCATTATGGCATTTGGCGACCCTAGTTTCACGCTGGCCTCGCCTGCCGGGCATATATCTTACCGAGATTTCCGATGGACTTATGCTTCTGTTTTCAGCACTAATCGATCAGGATGTGTCTCTTCCTCTTTAAGGCCTTTTTCGGTTTGGCCGTTCCCGGCTGGGATCGGGGCCCAATCCCCGTGGATCACCCCGGCGAGGAAAAAATTCCAGTCCATGCGAAATTATGCGTTCGGTTAAGCCCGGCCGTGGATTTTAGCCCGGCCCACCATGGGGATTCCCTCTTCTCTAGGCCCGGGAATAAATCATCTCCTCAGGCGGCGTGGAAATTTTCCTCGAGGAGGCGGCGGTGCAGTGAAGACGCGACGGCGGGGGCGGCACGACGGCACGGCGCTCTCCTCCGGCCGCCATCTTCTCTCCGGTGAGCACGCTGCCTTTCTCCCTCTCGCCTCCTCTTCCAAAGCTAGGGTTAGGGTTTTCTTCTCTTCTCCCTTTCCCGTCGCCGCCGCCATCTCTCGTCTCGCCGTGATTCGATCTGGTGTGTGAGCGCTCAGCGATTCGTCTTCGTCCTCCTCGTATCCTGCTCAATCTGGTGAGTTCTTGATTTGGGCGTGGAGCTTTTTTTTCTTGGTTGGGTGGGGATAAGTTCTTGATTTGCCGCCGCCGCCGCACCGCCCAACTCTGGTTCTTGATTTGAGTTCTTGATTCACGGTGGCTTTGAGGCAGCAGATGGCGAGAGCGAGAGTTGTACGGTGGCTATGGAAACATGCTTGCCTTGATTAGTTTTTCTTAGTGTGACTGATGCTGTGATGCTTGCCTGAGCATGTCTTGTAAAATTGACTATACAAGTTTTTAGAGTGAAGTACTCGGTTCTTGGTGCTTCCGGAGTCCTAACTTGTGGTGGTTGGTTATATTTCTGTTTGGAAATTACAAGGGTTGGGTGTCCTGATTTTGAGGATTGTAGAGCTATGGAGGTACTCTGTAATTAGTTTAACATTTCTGAATTGTAAACTAATTCTGTCGTCATTGTTTCACAAGCAAACTAGCAACAAAATGCAGTGGTATATACAGTAATGTATACTTAAACTGATTCATTTTAAACTAACAACAGTAGCTTTTAGTCTCATTAGACTAACAGATTTGTTTTCCTCAACATGATACTTGTATAAAACATGTTTATCGTAGCTATTCAAGCACTAATATGTCTAGTGTTAAATGAGCTAATTGTGATTAATTCTGTACCCATGTTATACTGTATTTGATGATGAGATCCTTCTATTTGATTGAAAAACAGCAACTCCTACTTTGATGCTAGCTAGCTCTAGTTCTGGGTTTTATGTAACTCTAGCTCTAGTTCCGGATATATAATCTTGGATGCTAAATTTGAATTGTCAGTGATGTGTATAAATTGTGCTTGTTTTGTAGATTCCACGTGCACCCATTAGAGTTGGAGAAGACCAACCTCCTCCTTCCTGGGACCTTGTACCCTCTCCTTCCTAGGATAGTGTTGTGCTCCAGGAAGATGGCAAAGAAGAAGAACCCAATTGTCTTTATGGATGTTTCGATAGGTGATGAACCTGATAAAAGAATGTTTTTTTGAGGTACCATGTGGCTCTAGCTATGTGCTTCATTATTGCTTTGTTGTCAAGGCTGAATTGTGCTTCCACACATTCTAATTTTCAGAGAGAGAAACTAGAAGAAGGTTGAGGTAGTCATCCTTTTCTACATTCACCATATATCAGTCTATCCACTATATATGATTTTTGTATCCTTTTAAAATTCAGGCAACTCAAGATTCACATCTGTTATACACTTGAGTCTGGAACTTTGCACATTATAATGTTCATTGCATTATGTCTGATAGAAGAAAAAAGAATAATTGGATGGTTGTAGTTTTGTTTTTTCTCTATTTCTGAGATAGATAAACTGATGTCTACTAACTGATTTTCCTTATAGGCTCCTTGAAATTGGCTGGTAGGATGTTCCATAGAATTTCTTTGATGGTAGAAAACTTTCTGATGGTGTCATTTAGACTAATTAACCATCCAATGAATGGTCTACTGATGTGTCATTTTGGGGATGTTGGGAGAAGTTTGGATTTTGTTGTGCATTTGGACTAATTAATCATCCAAGTCGTCGGCAGATGGATTCAACTTGCTGAGTATAAGGGAATGGAATCAGAACAATCTTCTTATTATACTATATAAACATCTCCTATACTTTTGGCTGGCACTACATTGGTATCAACTTTCTTGATCCAGGAAGTTGTAACAAGCATGTATATGTTTTCTAGTTTTCTCTGAAATGGACTGATGGTACTTTTGATCTTGCTCCTGTGCTGCTGTCACAGGGTACTAGCACTACTGCTTTCAGGTAAACAGTGGTAACTAAATGTACTAATAGTAGTAATACTAATAGATCATAAAGAGAGCTAGCAATACGCTGCTATATTCCCTGCCAATAGCCAGTATATTCCTTGTCAAAACGAACAAAGGGTTTTTAAGAGAGAGATTAGAAGAAACAAGGGATTTAATCCCCATATGGTTTGAGGGACATGGGAGGGATTCACTCAATCCCTCCCTGGTTTGCTTCCCCTTGGAGATTTAAATTAATCCCTAGTAATCCAACGAGGCCTAATGTGGATCACTATCAATGGGCTCGTTGGATACTTGGATGTTAGACTTACATACCATCCCCGCAAAATCGCATAGGATCTGTTTCCGATCGATCGGGTTGTCCCCTTCCGTGCATATAAAGCGGGAGCGGTGTGAAATGAGTACTACTAGTATTAAACTTGCCGCTTTCATGCACTGCCAGCACTCCTAATTTCGGATGCTTCTTGTCCGTCACGATTAATTCTGCTATGCTTCTCGTCCTTCTTCCGTATCCGATCGGTCTCTGCTCATGGGAGCACAACAGCGAACGGAAGGCCATGGTGTCTCCGGTCACCTCGTAAGTCCCTCTCTCTTGTTGCGTCGCAGAGAATTATCAGTACGAGTAAACTAATCAGCGAGAACTATCTCCTAAAATTCCGCCGAGTTGCTGGCTTGTTGCTGCCAGGAAATTCTCCAAATCACTGGACCTGATTAGCGTAGGAGAAATCAGGTGAGCTGCCTGATTGATTGCCTTCTGCTTTGTACAGCAAAAAATTGTTAGACTTTCTTATGCCCCTCTAAAGTTCACGCCTTTTTTTGTCATTCCAGCTTGACGAGCTGTAGTGCACCACATATGTACCTGTAGTGCACTATTGCTGTACTGACAAAGAGTAGGCAGAACAACAGCGCCAGCACGGCGAAGGAATAGAAGGAGAAGGAGAAGAAGGTCGGTTCTTCTGCCCGTCCACATCAGCGTCTGATGCTTCTTGCGATCAGTCGACAACAAGACCAGAAATTTCATCTCAATTTCATGGTTTGGTTCCCGAAGAAACCAAGTGAAACCTTTTGTTTTGATTTGCATGAAGTTCTGAGTTTTGACTGTCAGGTGAACATGACCAAGACAAAAAAGAGGCAAAGTGCACCTGACCGGGAAAAGGAAATTGTGATAAGAGTCTGACGAACTGACGGTGAATCAATCCAATCTGAATGCTGAATTCTCTCAGTTTTTTTTTCTTCTTCTCAAATTTAGAGTATCCTGAACCACGAGCCGAGGAAGGGGAAGAGTGCCACGAGAAGGCGCGTCAGCAGTGGCGCCTGGTTATACCTCATGCTGCTGCTGCTTCTTCCTCGCGACATGCCGCCATTGCTGCGTCGTGGACCTCTCCTCGCCCGCAATCCCAGTCCCAGGTCGGAGGCGGCAGCAGCCGCCGCCGTGTCGGGCTCCGGTGGCGTCCTCTTCTTCCCTGAGCTCTCCTGCTCCTTCTTCTCCTCATCGTCGTAGAGGAGGTCATCCCATCCTCCAAAACCGGAGCCGGATTCGGTCGATTGCTGGTGGCTCCTGCTCCGCCATTGCCATGCCCCGGCATCATAGTAGTCGCCGTCGTCGTCGTCTTCCTCTCGGCGTTGGAAGGCGGGATCGTCATCGTAGTCGTATCCGTACGACTCCTCCTCCTGCTGCCGACGACTCCTGGTGGTGAAGAAGGAGACGACCCAGGAGATGGCGGACTGGGCGAGCGGCAGCGCCATGGCCATGAGGAAAGCTCTGGGCCCCGTGGCCACCAGCATGGACGCCAGCAGCAGAGGCAGCACGTAGCCGTACGCACGGAAGAGCTTGGAAAACCATGGCTCGCCGAACAGCTCCTGCGCTGACCCGCCCGGCACGCCGCCGTCGTATTCGTACTCCTCGTCATCTTCCTCTTCCTCCATGTCCTCGTCGGACCACCACCGCCTCCTCCCGTTCGCCGCCGCCGTCGTCCTCCTCCTCCAGGGTCCCTCCGAGCGATGGCAGCGGCAGCGAGGCAGCTGCAGGGGTGCGGGGAGCACTGGGCGGTGGGATTGGGAGGCCGCTGCTGGTGCTGGAGGTGCTCCTACTCCGACGAGCCGTCCCCGTCCAAGAGGAGGACGAGGCGGCGGCGACGGCGGCAGCGGCATAGCCATTGCCTAGCTTACGACAAGGCAAGGCAAGACGGACAAGGGATAACGATCGAGTGGCTGTGTGGACTGGAGTGGACAAGACAAGGAGGAGGTTAGTAAGGTCTTTTCGCTGCTCTAATTCATCACAACGAAATATAGCAAACCCTGCATCAGCTTGACATTTTTCCCTTCCAATTGTTTGAACCAAGAATGCAGCAGCTGTAACTGTAACAGGGTCTACAAACAAACACAACTGAACCAAAACATAGTTCTCAAAAAAAAAAAAAAAACACACACGAAAACATCAAAGAAAGAAGACATGATCAAGATGTACCAGTGATGTCAAGTAACTTGATGCAACCAGCCACTTCCAAAATGAAACGAAGAAAAATAAGAAAGGATTGAGATCCCCATAAACAATTGCCTAATTTCAGAATCATCGACAATACCAATACACACAATGCTCAAGGAAACAACGCCGGCGTAAATGCTCCCACCGAAGCTGCAGCGTGCGGGACAAGATCCTGCATAACATCCGATCTTGAATATCGTCAGGCATGTTAAAAAATCGATTAGTTACAACAGCAAGAGTTCTACGTATAAAAATAGCAGAAAGACACTTCGTTTGGGTTGAAACGAGGGTCGCATTTAATTGCAGACAAGCATATAATCAGATTCAGCGCATACTCCATAACAGCAAAGTACACAGTTCAACTATTCATAAGCCTGAAAATTCACAGCCTACGGCCAATACTTTATACATAGAATTTTCCACGGCTAGTAGTACCGTAGTACTTCAGCTTGTACGTACTGTTTGCTCTGGTTCCCTTGCTGCGACAGATATCACAGTAACAATTTCACAAAGCTGAAGAAATACATCTCATGTAATTCTCTCTTTCCGCGCATCTGACCGCAGAAAGGACCATCTCAGTGTCGACTGGGATCAACAGAGATGCTTCAATTCTAACGGAAGAGCCTGGGAACAGTCCGCCGTGGGATCTTCCCTTCAAGTTTCAATCTTCTGTAGGCTTCTCTGATGTGGCAAGGCCTTACTGGTCCAGAATCTTTCCTCTCAGTCATAACTATTCTAGCTGCAACAGGCACAATCGAATTGTCAAAAATAAAGTGAATAAAGCCATCCCTCCTTTTTCTTCTGATGTCAGAGAACAAGTTTATGGAAAGCAGAAAAGGACATTTGAACACGGACGATTACAAAAGATCAGTCATAAGAGTGATTTGCTTTAAGAGATGAGCATACATCAAAATCATAGGTGCTTTGGTGGTAGAGTTCTATGAGCAACAAAGTAAATAAGATAATTACTCTAGACTTGCCTGTTTCAACAAGCTCACCAACAAACATCTTTGCAATTCCTGATACTACAATTGTTGTTGGTAGAGAAATCTTTTGACTGCCAGTAATGCTCGCCAATAGCTGCATGGAAACAGAATATCAAATCAACTTTAAAAAAACATTCCAATAACGCAGTGATCTCATATTTCAACCACTGATGAGCAAATACATTAAAGCACTTGTCCCTCTGACTAGAACGTAATTTCAAAGCATTGTTAACTTCAGGCATTCAACAGCCAAAAGTAACATTTTTACCGAGAAAAAGGTCAAACTTTGGATCGACACTACAAAAAGGCTTTCTTAGCCTGCCTATAAATTGAAGAAAAGAATATTGACCAAGTTTGGCTTTTTATTTAGAGAGTGTACATCACTTACAATCAGTAGAAACGATGACATAGGCAAAAATGTATTTATCTACAACTTAGAGCGAAATCAACTGTCCTGTACATGAAGCTCTATCAACAATTTGGACAAGACATGCATGGTACATTGTACAACTCATGGTATGCATCCACAAAAGAAACATGAACCAAAATAGAACAGGTGTTATTCAACAGAAAATAAGGTAACTGTAAGACTTAAGAAAGCAGAAAATGTTAATGTGATCCACATTTTGTGGAAAGCTTTTATTGCAAAGGGGAACACTGAAGCCAATTCAGATGGAGGCGCCGCACGCATCACACACACATGATATTGCAGTTTATACTTGTATGATATTAAATCAATGGATGTTGGGAATGAGATCATACCTTTTTCATGTTAGATTTCTGGAATCCAGATCTGCGGAATGACTCATACCGGTTCATCTGGTCTTCTGTAAACTGAGACAGTATGGCACTGGAAAAGGAGTACATAGTTATTCAAACATAGAATTCTTATTTAGATGGGTTTAATATTTCACTATATATATTGGAACATAAATCTGAGAAGTGCATAATGTCGGGATGTTCTGTAAATAAAATCACAAACAATTGAGAACAATCCCCTTTTCCAATTCAGAAATCTCCGCTAGTACAAATCTTACTGTCACAAATTAAACAAAGTTAAACGCTGAAGGACACCAAAATACACTGAACTTGATCAAGAACATATACTCAATAGACAGTCATATGGTTCCTAACTTTAACTGATCTTTATGCCAGTAAACGCTTCACATCTGGAAACTGGGACTACAGTCTTTATGAAGTGAATAATGTCAGGTTGTTCTGTAACTACAATCACGAGCAATCCTTACTCCAATTCAGAAATTTCCACTAGTACAAATCTTACTGTCACAAATTAACCAAAGTTAAAAGGGTGGAGGACGCTAAAACACTGATCTCGATCAAAGAACCTATACTCAACAGACGGTCATATGGTTCCGGAATTTAGTTGATCTTTATGCAGTTAACACTTACAGTAATATATAGCACGCACCAGAAGAAGTCAAAACTAGGTTTAGGATGAGCGCAGCCAAGCACCTACTTCATCTTGGCGAGCTTGTCGGGGTCGCTGGTGCCGGAGGGCAGCTTGTCGAGGTCGACCTCCATGTGGTCCTCCTCGTCATCCTCCTCCTCCTGCTGCTCCTTCTGGACCCGGACCACCTTGCCCCTCGCCGCGGCCGCGGCGGCACCGCCGGAGCCCGATGGCGCGGCCCTCGAAGGAGGCAGCCGCAGCGGAGGCCCGCGCGAGCCGCTGGCGCCGTCGTATCCCTCGGGCGCCCCGGCCGCGTCCTCCTCGTTCGCCGCCGGTGACTCCGGCGGCGACTCCTGCTCCTCCACCGCCGCCTCGAACGGGTCCTTCATGGCCGCGGCTGGAGACGAATCGCGAGAGTCCAGAGTCTTCTGAAATTTTTGGGCCGGTGTTGACCTACCTGCTCGCCGCCGCCGGGCTTGGTGGGCTGCTTCGCGCGTGGCCCTTTTTGCTCGGGCCGGATTTCTGGGCCGTTGGCGGCCGCGAAAATTTTCACCGGTGAATCAAATCGTTCGTGCCGAACGCGCCGCGCCGAGCAGCAGCAGCGGAAACAAATTCTCTAACTTACTGGTATCTGAATTTCGTAGTTCGTGAACCTGCATATTAACTACGTACGTCAGAGAAACAATATATGCTTTAAGGAGCATTCTTTCAGCAACGGCAGATGTTACACGCTTATACACAGTTGAAACCGTGATGTGGCCTACCTCCGATGCGGACCTTACAATGGCCGGGCGCAAAGTAAAGAAAAAAGGGGGAAAAAACAGGATTACTACTACTACCATCATCAGAACAGCAACAAAAAAGTTTCATCTTTTCGTTCGAGACGTATCACATCGTGCAACAGGTTTTCGGGACCAGAAAACTCCCAAGCCGTGGGCACTGACCCACCGAGAGACCCATCCTGAGAACGATGCATCAAACGTGTGCAATAAAAAGCTTGAGCAGCTACAAAAACAACAACCCCGATCGATCACGCGCTGGGATTTGGGCATTCAGGAGGGAGGATAGGATTTGCTTTGCCCCCCCCCCCCCCCCCCCCCCCCTCACAGCTTTTGCATTACCTCCGTATCGCGCCTTGTTTAGTGGAGGGCGTTTTGTTTATTGCTGCTAATCCTAACGCATAGGATTCTCGCTCGCTCACCATTGACCTCCTCTTTGCCCAAGCAAAGCCTCGCCATTAGATTACTTACCCAGATCACACTACAATATTCTTCGCTAGCTCTTGCAGCTCTCTCTCCCTGAATAAAATTGACGGCACAAAGGTGTTTTCTGGCGCCGATCACTTTGCTCCACGAATATAAAAACAACATACCATATACACACATATATACTATCATACGATACATCATACATGTGAATATAAAACGACGAGAGCCACATATATCGTCGTGTTTTTTTTCCGCTTTGCTGGTGATGAGAGTGAATATTCGACCGGCTGTTCGTCTGAGGCTCTTCTGACCAAACTCCCGCTATCATTGCCGATTATTATTCCTCGCTTCGGTTGCGCTGATCGCTTTCAGCAACAGGGGGGAGCGACAAACAAAAAGAGATGCCCAGCCTCGTGTATATCTTCTCCAAGACTCCCAAAGCTGTATATATATATAAAGTCCTGCCTCCAACTGGTAGTGTATAAAATATCATCGTACGCTTGTACAAAATGGAGGTCGTATCTGCGACGGGATCGTAGCCAGCCAGGCCTGATCTCCTGCTACCACCTGCAATGCAAGGTCCTGGCTGGAGCTGCAAAAGTGTAGCCTTGTCCGGTTGTCCCTGCTCAGGGGCGTACGTGTCGAGCTCCGGCGATCTCTGCTGCTGCCGGGACGGCCGGCCGGGTGCGTCCGTGCGTGGTTGGGATCTCACGGTGGAGCTCGCCACTGTCTCGCTGCTGGAGCTGTGTGACGCATGGCGATACGCCCCTCTTCTGATTGAGAGAATGATAATTCTATACTCCCCGTCCCCCGTAATACAAAGGATTTTACATAAATATGACACATCTTAGTGCAATAAGTCTGGACCGTCGTACATCTACCCAATATCCCTTATAATAAAGTGTCAGGAGGTACTATATTTTCTAATATAAAATTTATTATCTTCGTTTACTAGTTATCTTAAGGTATCATAATTTTTAATATAAAATTTTAGAATATATTGATAATTCGTTTTAAGTATCGTAAAATTTCTTCTAAAGTAATGCGCGGCCAAGGTTGCCTTCTTTTTGTAAAATCAGCAGCAGCATCCTCTTCTGTGTGTCCATTTCTTTTCTCCTTTTCTTATTGTTGTCTTAGGCTTTTTTGCGGTTCTAAATTCTAATGGCTATCAAGCATCAGCATTGCTCTCACCCTTGTCTTTTCCGGGCTTGTGCGATTCGAGTGGCCATTATGGGGTGATTATTATGTGTACTTGGAACAATGTATCTGTCAATGTGGAGGAGTACTAATAATCCCTGCCAGCTGATTAAAAAGATTATGCAGCTTCGACTTTTTGTATGATTTGTGTGGTAGTGGACTGTACTAGTACTATGCTAGCTAGGTGCATGCTTATGCGCTGAAATGGTTCTCAGGAAAATAATAATGGTATGAATGCTATATTCTAAAAAAGAAGAACATATTAATTAATATGCATAAATTCGTTGAACTAGTTGCAGGCAATTTTTTTTAATTACACGGTGGATGCACATGCGCACACACCACTACACACGTAATATCACACTCACATCCCCATAAATGCATCACTTACCATATGCTTTAAGAAAGGGAAACTAACCGCGCATCCTGATTCCACTTAAGTTCTATTAAAAACCCATGTACATGTGTGTAATATTTGTAGGCACCAGAATTTAAACCCTAGTGGATGGAGTCATGCATCCACGACTCCACCACCACACCATTAGCGTTTCTCATTCATCTTTTCTTTTTTTAATTGCGCAATGCTCTGTTATGCTATTTTTTTCGTCAGTAGGAAGACAGCTTTAACTCTAAGCAAGCTATAAGCCTGTAACCACACAACCTATAGCCTCATCTGGAGTTCTGGACTTGTCATAGCAAATTGTCACACATGCATGCAAATGATATTGGTTGAAATTGTGCCGTAGAAAATTTATAGTACTAGCATATAAATAGAAAAAAAAACGAAACGAGCATAAATGTAGGAACCCAATGAAATTGGTTGTGTTAGATTCATTATATCGCTTCCCTTGACCTCCTTTCAGGCTAAACCTGTGAATGGAGAATAATTTTCCAGTTTCCACTCTGATAAAGAGCAGAGACTATTGGCCTAGCTGACGAAATTCCAGAACAAACACGCCCTCCAATCCGTTTGGAGAATCTCTTCATTAGTAAAACACCAAGTTGCCTGCCTCCATTATTGTCAAAAGCATTTTTCCTTTGTGAGAGAGAAAGAAGGCTCTGCAAAAGCTAGTTTGAAGAAGGAACCAGCTAGCAGTTCAATGTTCAATGTACTCGAGGGAATTATCTATCAGCTGTTTGCTTCAGACTATGCGAAATGCAGTCAGTGCATTATATTGCAAAGAAAACACAGCACCGATCCATCCACCAACAATTCGTCAAGGATGACGACAGAGTTTTCTGTCCAACTGCTGATGAAGCGAACCTTCAGATTAACAACAGCTCGACGAGCAGTTGAGCGAAGCACGACCTCGTTTCAATTCGCTGTTTGTTTGTGCGGTGCAATGAGCCATTGGAGGAAATTAAGAAAGAAAGCGTGCGCGGGGAAGCCAATCGAACGAGAAAAACTATGGGTTTTGGTACTTGTCATTACGTGCGTGCAGCCCGGTCTTATCAGAGAGAGAGAGGACAATATTTAGCGAGTGATTCCGTGGTTTGATGAGCTCATGGGCGCGTCAGCAATGCACCACACAAATCATATGCGTGTGCAGTGCGCTGCTGAATAATCGTGTCGTTGTCGTTGTTTTCTTCTCAAAGATCGTCATTATCGTAAGAGTAGGTCACTAGCTAACCGCGTAGGTGAAGTTGCATAAGCACTAGGTTGGATTTGAGGCATGGATGCCAACCTATAACTCTGAATTACTATAGCTAGCTGAATCAAACGGTTGAGAACTTTGTTTCTAAATGTTTCGTAACAACTTGTAAGTATGTCAGCACTGGCTGCACTGCTAGTTTCATTTGCAGAGGTGGTACTTCTGCCTGGATATACACGGTGCAAGCGTAGAATAGTTTACACACACAGCTCACAAGTTCAATGAGCAGGATTACTATCTCAGAGGTTGAAATTTATCTAGGCAAAGATACACAAGCTACTGTAAGGACTGTCTTAAGAATTACTCCACAACTTTATGCTACATTTGACCATGGGAAATTTTTCATGTTTATGTGGGAAAGAAATAGTTTTCTGTAAAATTCCTAGGAAGCCTTATGTTTCAATTAAATACCACCACCGTCTTAAAATATAGCTATTCTAAAAATAGGTACGTTGAGGGAGTATCTTCTTAAATTACACCATGTAAAATGCACGGGAGCTATAGAAGAGCCATTCTTCGATATTGAGACTGATAATCTCAATTGAGAGAATTATGAATCTCTTGTATACGTCTTCTAGTATATGCACCACTTAGGATAAGGAGGATAAGTACTAAGTAGTGCCGAAAGTACTCTTGTACTGTCAAGTTGGGGATGAAAACAACTAGTGGCTTTATAGATAGAGAGGGGTGACTATAGAGCTCTTTACATATAAGACATGGACAAATCATGGGGGAAAAAAGGAATTGAAAGATTTCAACTTGCCCAGTTGCCACCTTATATGACATATTATAGAAGGCAAAAGAATCACTACTATCAGTGAAGTAGCTCAAGATACACAACTGGTAGCTGCCACCCATACACTCTGTTGGCATCCCTCACCACCCCGCGGAGAGAATATCCAGTTATACCAGATTAGAATTCTTGTCGGTCTAAGATTTTAAGCTTTGGAGCACGATAGCACTAGATATTGTGTTTGTCTTCCCACCTCACTTTCTCTCTCTTTTTTTTACATTCTATCAAAATTGTATTTAAATTTCTTTACCGTTGTAGGGGTTTATGTTTTGATGTTGTAAATTACTCCAGATTTTTCGCCGGTTTAAGATTTTACGCTTTGGAGCACGGTAACACTAGATATTTTGTTTATCTTCCCACCTCACTTTCTCCTTTTTTTTCCATTTATAAATTTTATATTTAAAATTTCTTTAGTGTTGTAGGTGTTTATGTTTTGACGTTGTAAATTACTTTAGAATTTTTGTCGGTTTTAGATTTTACGCTTTGGAACACGGTAACACTAGATGTTTTGTTTGTCTTCGCACCTCACTTTCTCTTTTTTTTCCATTCTATCAAATTTGTATTTAAAATTCTTTTAGTGTAGTAGGATTTTATGTTTTGATGTTGTAAATTACTTTAGAATTTTTGCCAGTTTTAGATTATATTTTACATTTGGAGCACGGTAACACTAGATATTTTGTTTGTCTTTCCACCTCACTTTCTCCATTTTGTCCATTCTATCAAATTTGTATTTAAAATTTCTTTAGCGTTGTATGGGCGTATGTTTTGATGTTGTAAATTACTTTAGATTTTTTTTTGCCGGTTTAAGATTTTACACTTTGGAGCACGGTAACACTAGTTATTTTGTTTGTCTTCCCACCTCAGCCCTTTGGATCTTCCATTAAAGATTTTTCCTGTTTCCAACCCCCCCCCCCCCCACCCCCAGCCCCCTAAAAAAAGAAAAAAAAGAAAAAAGCAAACATTAAACAAGAAGTGATAGCTCTGAATTATAAAATTGAAGAACGGAATACTTGATATTGATAGTTTTCAACTGGAATATTTAACAAAAGAAATTAAGAATTTGCTTCGATTGGATTGGCTACTATACATGGATTAGATTATATTCCCTTTAGAAAATCTGTTAGTGTAATGTCAATTTTTAGTGGACTTGTAGTGCACGTCCAAATTAAGCTCGATCATATAGGACAATAGAGTAGGTAACTAAATTCTCTTGAATATATAAATCCTTGAGAAAGTTAATATCAACCCAAAATTCAAAAGGAGGAAGTCCAAATAGGGAAAAGACATACACATGGTGCGACAAATTTATCTGTCTAGTATAGCAACATGGGACACGGCAGATCATATTGGCAGCCGTTGAGACGAAACAAGTCAAGTACATAGATACATGGCATGATCTCAAGTGGTGGCGTGGTTTTCTTCTTTCTTAGGCAACATGAGCGTGTGTGGCCAGATTGTTCTCACAAATTGTCATCTTTTTGCCCTGATTGGGCCAGCCACCAATTAGCTCATGAGCATCCCCTTAATTTGTCAATGCTATATATAAAACCTTGTGCTGGCCCCTCCACTAACCACCCCCAAGTTCTTATCGCGGAGTAACTGTCAGCTAGCTCTCTCATACGCACGCGCGCGCACACTCACGCGAACGAATAAACGCTAAAGTGAGTCAGCCCTTTCAGAAAAAAAAAAAAAAACTATGTCCATCTTTCTCACATCCTGCAAATTTCTTGCTTGCGTCTAAAAAAAATATTGCTGTTAGGAATGAGTAGGCATGAGAGATCTTTTACTACGCTAACCAACCTAGGATTTCGTTCACAATCAATTAAACATGGCCATAGAACAAATAGCACTTCCGTGGAAATTAAGTAATTAATTAAGAACTATACGGTGATTTAGCTAGTTCTCATGTGCCTAATTTCATTAGTTGAGGCGGTAACATGGCATTCCAAAGCACAGCTGTGCTGCTTAGACCAGTAGATCAATAAATATTATCGAAGCCATTGGGATTTGAGAGTAGAGCTCGATGCACTGCCAAGACACTTAAGGCCATGTACAACCCGTGGCTCTAGCTCATGGTCTCACAGCTCCACGTTGGAACCGAGCCGAGCTGGCACTCCTGCTGTGGTCTCGTAGGCCGGCAGTGATCTTGCAGAAGAACCGATCAAAGCACCGCGCCTGGACTCGGGAACCGCGAAGCCACGAGCCGAAGCCTCGCGTTGGAGGAGTTGGAGCCCCGCGCATCACCTCGTCTGGTCCACCCGTGCACCTACTCCAAATCCGCATCTCGCCGTGGTTGTCGTCACCGCTCACATCGCCTTGCCAGATCCGCCGCCGCCGCCGTGATCATCGTCGCTGCTCCCCACCACCGCCGGTGCGGAGGCCGGACTCACGCCGCTTCGCCGTCTTCCTCGTCTCCACCATCGTCCTCATGGGCCAGCAGGCGCGCGTCGTCGACAGCACACCGTCGGCGCCACCGCTGCTCCCCGCCGCCGCAAGAGCTCGAGCGCCGCCGTTCTGCCTCACCTAGAGAAAAGGAGAGGGGAGCTGGGGAGCTCGCGGCGGCGGGGTTGATTGGGAGAAGCCGGTGAGCTCGCGCCGGTGAGGGGAGGGGAGAAGCTGGCGAGCTCGCGTCGGAGAGGGGAGGAAAGAAAGCGACGACGTAGAAGTTCTCAGTGGAGAAGAAATCGAGAAGAGAGAGAGGGGGATGGGAAGAGGCTGACAGTGGGTCACAAGGTGTTTAGGGGTGTATATATACTTCTTTTGGTTACCATAGGGTTCAAAATATAAAGTTTTAGTAGGTTTGATAATAATATATATGCAAGGGCTGACATATAAATAGATAGGGGCTGAAATTAAAAATACGTTTTGGAGTGGTTTCCACTATAGATAGTATTACCTTTTTGTGGTTCTATCCTACGTGGCGTCTTGAGACCACTTGTGCTTGTGGCCTCCATTGTACGTGCCCTAATTAAAACAAGCTTTTTATTAACAGGCATAGCTCCTCCCATGTTTTATTAGTCGACGTCCTACTATAATGAAAAATCCTATTATAATGAAAAATTGATATAAAGTTATCCTGAAATGCTTTAAAATAAAGTAAATGCTGCATGTTTGACAGTACGTATTTAGCGTACTTGGAGGCACCAAAATATTCTACAGTAGTTGATAACGGTAGGTACCAGAGCAATTACCAAATTAAATGCTACTCCTTCTATCCTAAAATATAATATCCTAGAACCGAATATGGTATTTCTTAGCGTAACATATCTCGAGTTCTAGACTGAACGTTGTACGAAATATCCCATCTGATTTTAGGTTCTTATATTATAGGACAGAGGGAGTAGTTGATAATATAAGATACGTATATGGAGCAAGCAACAATACGTAAATACCTTCTAGTATGTCTATTCTAATTTTTAACTTCCATTTGACTGTAAAAACACTCATAATCCAATGGAAGGCTTCTTATATGATGGCCACATGGATGGACAGCATTGCATTTCATGTCAATAATCACTAAGAATGTTTTATGACAAAGATCCACTAGAAAAGGAGTTAGTAATGGTGGGGACATGTGGAACAAAGAGAGGTAAATTCTGAAAGTATATAGATATATTTAAAGGTAGAACATGTCGATCGTTATAATATTCTAGAAGATCTAAAAAAGAGGATAATTTCACCTTGACGATTTGATATGGTCGTGAATCGTGATCATGATCATCTATATTATTTATGCCCTTATTATGTACTATAAACATTATATTTTTATAGTCATTTAGTTCATATAAATTGAAGAATTTTTTCCAAGGCTAGTTGGTTGGAGAATATAATTAAAGTTTGAAGATAAAGTAGATGAAACTAAATTCGTTAACTATATAACACGAACATGCACATGTCACGATTGCTAAAAAAGATATTTCTTTCTTTTAGTGACCTAGCTATAGTGTGCAGAAATGTTGCCCCAATGTGTGTGGCCTCATATTGGCCGTGATGCAAGGCTTTCGTTTGCCGTGTTTGATGCCGGTATTAAAAAAAAACCCAAAAATAAAAAAAAATGGGAAAATTGTGTAAATTTTTTATTGGCACAGATGTCATAGTTGTAATTCTATTACTTTGTTATATATCTAAACATGAATGATTTAGATTTGAAAAGAAAGTTGCTTTTGTTCAAAATGTAATTCGTCGAGGACTTTGAGACATTTTATCTGACTTTATTCATTCGGTCGTACTTTATTCTATCTAGATTATATCTAATATAATCCTAAGTTGCTAATTTTTAAGATAGAAGGAGTATAATTTATTAAAAAAATTGTCTATTTTCATGTGTTATAAATGAAGAGGCATCAAATTAATTCATTTCTACAGTTCAATTATCGTACATCAATCTAAATCAAACGAGTATATTTCACGAAACTATGACCAAACTATTGCAAAGATTTGAAAAAGTCGACAACAAATACACATATTTGATATCAAATTTATCATATATAGAACTATGAATTTCATGCATAGTGTATCTATAAATTTAACACCAATTTCATCCCAAAAGTATCAATTATGTAACTCCAACACAATATTAGCATTAGGGATCTGAATTATGAAATCTATAGTTCTGTGATAGTGTACCTTAAATATAACTTCGTGATAAATTTAATATTAAATTTGTGTAGTTTTGTTATGACCCTGTTAAATCTATAATTTTATAATAGTTTAATCATAATATTTATAGTTATAGTTAATGCATTTTACTCTAAATAAACTATATGGAATCACAGCATAGAGCAACATCTCACGCTGGGAGTTATCGTTGTAAACATATATATGAACTATTGCATGAAACAACTTTACACGCTTTGATTATAGTTGTTTGTGCTGTTATAACTGCCCATGTTTATTTATACACGCATTTGCCGCCACTTCGAGTTGATTAGTCCAAAAATGATGAAGTAACCATCATAACCGCCTAGCTAACCTCCCACCCACTACCTCTCAGCTTATAACGATTAAATCTTTCTAAGTAAAGCCATCGAACTCTCGCCAAAAGCGTATGTAGAACATATGTAAACCATATATTTCCCTGCATAGAATTAATCAATTGCGTTTTTCTTCTCGTCCCCATGGATGCTAAATATAACTTAATCAGCAGTATACACAGCAATATATACTCGTACATAAACGCCATGCTCACTAATCAGTAAAGTACAACGGCACACAATAGAAACGCGAGATCGTGCATTTCCAATAATATTAATGCTGATGAACCCGTAACATCATTAATTGGTTAATGTCACCATCACGTACACACACGCACACCATGGCTCTGTTTTTTTTTTCCTTCTGCTTTTCATAGTTCAGCTTTTCCATTAGTGAGCTTGAGACATGATTGGGCGTGTGAGTAAACATTTAACTGTATATGGCCACTATATATAGTCCACCTTGATGTGTGTGTGGACTTAATTTCTCAGGGTGATTATTCCCCTCATCAAATGATCCAACTTGCGTCACTTTCTTCCACCCCCATTTTCTAATGTGGAGTTGGACAACCAACAAGCCCTAAATATTACATTTGGACGCCATGAACTCAAGCCAATCCACCTCAGGGGCATGATCCCCAAATAATGATGATGTTCACATCAAGTAGTGATCTATTGCTTTCCAGAAGCTATACATGTAGTACTACATTGTATTGATGATAAATACATATGCACATAGTAGTTGAACAGCCATGCATGCAAGATTTACTGGTGATGGTTGCTGACAGGGAGCATGTGGTGTTCCTACTGTGTTGCTGTTATCACAGATCATAGCAGAGACATGGCAAAAAGATTGTTTGAACTGCTAAAAATGTTACGATCCAAACCTAGGGGATGCATGGCACGGTAACATCACATCATCTCAAAAGTAGATGATCATATAGCTAGGTGTATATATATGGGTATCCGTTATTGTAGTGCTAGAGATACTGTTCATGTAGGTGCACAAAATGAGACCGATTCACAGTGCTACCCTCTAACGTTGATCTCACCTAAAAAGGCAAAAATTCCAAGGAAGCAACTGTTCATGAGGCAATGCATGATTAGCCCATCAGGAAATATATTTACAAACACAGTACACCGAACATACATCGGTGTCGTATGTATGTACTTGTAGCACATTATAATATCAGTTAATTTTCTATCACTCCATCCATTGATATATTCATCCATGCATGTCTCCACACTAAAACCTTAAACCTTAGCACAAGCAAGTAGCAGTAGCCACCTAAACCAAACCAAAACCACAGCCACCAACCCTGCATATATATCTCATGGACAGTATACGTTGTTAATGTGCAACAAATATATGCAGCATTTGTCTCTTGTGCCTTACATGATATATGCATGTTTTTTAGTTTATGCGCCATGCATATGATGCATTTCTGCAGCTTCACCAGATTGATGTGTTGCTACCATTGAAAAACCCTTTTTTTTTTCTTCCATGTGCTTCGCTTGACATTTTTTTTTCCTTCTTCTTCCTGGAAAGGAAAAGGTTAGATGGCTCAAACGGCTTCATGTACTGGGTCGCCTTCTGCCGCGCCGCCACCTGTGGGTATCTTGTCCGCGGCGGCGGCGGCGGTGGCGGACGACGCGGCGGCCACCTTGCCGTCGCCGTCCGCCTTGTTCTGCGTAGTGTACTCGCCGTAGAGGTAGGAGGAGAAGCCCCAGACGCAGAGCACGGTGGCCACGGCCTTGTCGGCGCCGAACGGGTCGCGGAAGACGACCACGCCGCCGATGACGTTGGCGGTGAGCACGGCGGTCATGCACACGCCGCTGTGCAGCGACGACGTGAGGTACACCATCCCGGCGGTGCCCATGAAGCAGGCCTGCCACGTCGCCACCAGCGCGGCGAGCACCGCCCAGTACGCCGCCGGGGAGAGGTCCCACCGCGCGAGCTCCTCCTTCCACCCGCCCGCCGCGGCGAGCCCCGCCACCGCCAGCGCGGTCGCCGCCGCCTGCATGATCACCTGCACCTCCACCGCCATGCGGAACCCGCCGGACACGGCCTTGCGGTACACCAGCTCCATCACCGGCAGGTACGCGGCGAAGAGCCCCGCGGCGCCGAGCGTCACGGTGAAGCCGACGAAGTACCTCGCGCGGCTCCCGCCCCCGGGCTGCTCGCCCGAGTCGGACGACCGGAGCGCGATCAGCACGGAGCTGAGCGTGAGGAGCACGACGGCATTGAGGTTGGAGAAGTTGAGCGGGTGGCGCACGATGATGGCGGCGAGCACCAGCGTGAAGGCGAGCTGCGTGGACAGCAGCAGCGACGAGGTGGACACCGGCAGGTACGACGAGCTGTACGAGAAGAGCAGGTTGTTCACGCCCATGAGCACGCCGATGACCACGCACGCCGCGAGCAGCCGCCGCGTGAACCACGCGAACGGCCGTGGCTGCGACGGCGACCGGCCGGCGTAGACCGGCACGAGCAGGAACGGGAACCCGACCGACTGCACCAGCGTGGCCACCCACCGGTTGTGCCCGCCGTGCGCGAAGTAGTACCGTGACAGGAGGCTGGACGCCACCGAGCCGCCGAGCAGCGCGGCGTAGTTGGCGAACAGCAGCAGCCGCCGCCTCCGCCTCGCCGCGCGCGCGCCATTGGCGGCGACGCTCGACGGCGGCATGTCGAGCAGCTGCTCCGGCGCGGAGGAGGTGGTGGTGATGGACATTGTCGTGGCGAGACGAGTCGAGCACTCTCGCTTGGATTGGATGGGTTGGAGTGAGGAGGGAAGAGGGGGGGGCGTTGGTGGGGGAGTATTTAAGATAAGTGGGGGATTTGAGAGAGATTAACTAACAAAAGAGATTACAAGCTTTTTTTAAGCCGGATAGGTTGGCTATGTTGTTAATTAGTTCAGGATTTGTTATTCTTATAAACACATTCGAAATTATCCTCCTCACCTTTACTAGTGCACACGAGATCATTGCAGTTGTGAATCTAAAGATGCATGACACAATGTGTACATTGTTTACCATCGGCGTAGTGTATTGGATCGTTAGGTATTATTATCATTCGGAGTTGAATTTGAATTTTGTATTATCTGAAGACTAATTTTTCATCTTTATTCTCGGAGGGTGTATCGAAATTGATCTGAAGTTTTGTGTGTCATAGTAGATGCATGTTGTCTCATGTTTTCAGAATTTTTCACAGCCTTTAGGGTCTGAATATGGGAGCAACCAAAAAGTGCAGTATTACAACAACTTTACAAGGCAGACCCGGCTTGAAAATGCAAGTTCTGTTGGTATGAAATGTACGGTTTGGATAACTGTACAAGCAAACTTCGTTCCCGTCGAATATTATACATTCATAACATAACATTACAGGGCAGTACATCAATACTATATTTCGTATAATCCAACCGGTGCAAGCCATATCTAGTCCACTCTCGAAAGTCAAATGATACCTCTGTTTTCGTTTAAATACGGTCTAACAGAAATAACAATAAGGATAGCTGATCAGTTATTAGTTGAACCGAATATATTGTGTGCCTCGGCTATAGGATCGGCACTCTTGGCGGCGGGAGAGACCGATCGACTGCTCTAATCACGCAAAAATCCCGCATTCCCGCCCTGCTTCGCTGCCCCCAACCGCATGACGAGCCAACTGAACTGACCGACCCGCGCGGCGCGCGCCCGTCCTTCGTCGTGCCGCGGCCCGCGTCTCCCGCACCCGCACCCGCGCACGCCCACGTCCCAACCACGCACACGCGCGAAGGCGGCGCACCGCAGCGCGCTGCACTGCACCGCACGCACACCAGCGCCGAACGTATCACGGTTCTGCATGCGACGTCGTGCTCCCTCCCGCCCCGCGGTTTGGCGCAAACAGAGGCGCGCGCGCGAGGGAGAGAAAACCGTCGGCCACCCTCGTCGTTCGTGTCTCTCTCTCTCTCTCTCTCTCTCTCTCTCTCTCTGCGCCCACGCGCGCGGCGCGGGCGCCCTATCCATCTCGCGGCGTCGTGCTTCCCCCGACTCGTGCGCTGCAGCTGGTGCGCCGCGGCGGCGGCGGCAGAGAAATCTGCAGCCCACCTTTGCACGGATCACACGGTGGGGTTTTTTTTCTGGGGGCGTTTAGCTGCGGTGCAACTCGATCGCCTCGCGATTCTCAACTCGACCAGTAACGCTAAACGTATACTTAGTAGAAAATCTTCTACTAAACTCTGATATTGGAATTAACTGGTGGGTAGTTATAAAAAAGATCAAAGATTTGATTACAACATTTTGTAAACAAGTTTTTGTGCGTGTACGGTGTATCATTTTCTCAACTGAACCGCACGCCTGCCATGTTATACAGGCCGGAAACGGCTCGTCCGAAAACGATCATGGTAGAATATATACCTATCCACGTGAAAACCGAACGATTGCGCGTAAAATTCTTTGCGTTCCAAACAAGTGAGAGAATGAAGAGCGCAATGAGCTTATTGATTCCGTTCCCGTCGATGTTTGGGATTTGAAGCCGGTTGAGAAAGAACTCAAAGAAGAGAAGGTGCCCTGTAACGTACAGCTCCGCGAAAAGGAGACCCTGTAGCTTCAAGAAAACACCCAATGTTCCTTTCCTTCTTCTACTACCTACTCCGTACTTTGCTTTGCACACAGCCCAATCCTTTGCACCAGCGGCAGCCGCCTCGAGGTAGGAATGGACTGAACACGCCATGATCCTGCAAGGACTCTCCTGTGTCCTCTCCTGCCGTTTTTGACTGCATGGTTCATACCCTCCTCGATATCATGTCCACTAAGGGTGTGTTCAGATCCAAAGTTTGCATCCAAACTTTCTATTTTTTTCATCACATCAACCTATTATACACATATAATTTTTCAGTCACAGCATCTCTAATTTTAACTAAAATCTAAACTTTGGCTTGAACTAAGCACAGCCTAATTGCGAGAGCAGGCTTGCGAGAGCAGCCTAATTGCGAGCGCAATGAGCCTAGTACTACTATCCGTAGATAGATGTCGATGTTGGCGCCTCTCTTTCGCCCAGAGAGTGAGGAGGGGTCAGTTTTCTGCATGCAGGGGAGGGGCTGTGCTGTTCATCTGCACGAGCCTCCTATTGTCAGCAACAGGGCATATGGATATGGTAGATGTCCTGGCAGTGGCTAGTCCTACTGGCCAACTGCTAGCTGCACCTGCATGGCATGGCATGCAATGCAGGACCACCTCTGCGAGAACAGCAAACCTATACTACTCCTGAGCTAGGAATGGACACGGCCAACAACGTCAGGGGCTAGCACCAGTTGGAGTGGAGGAGCACGGAGCAGCAGGGGAAATGGCGATTCAGCTGCAGGGGAGGAGGATGGTTTCTACTTTCTACTACTAGAGGGGGCTTGTGACTGTGAGGATGATGAGGCGTTTCTTCCCGGACGCAGTGGCAGTACACACGGCTTCCTGCGGTCCTGCCCCGTAGCTCTCGGTTTGGTTATGCTGCTCCCATGTGTGCGGTGTGCAGTGCTGGTGAATGATGATTTAATCTTTCCTGTTTTCTTGTGTGGTTGACTGGCTATTTGTCGCTTGCCATGTTTGGTTGCCTCCATGGACTGGATGTACGAACTAGGAGGGTTCAGTCCTGAAGTAAGGGCTCCTTTGAGACTGAATTTTAGAGATATTTTATGTTTAACTCAAATCATATGGAAGATATTCATACATAACCATTTGGAACAAAGAAATAGCCATTGCAAAATCCTATGAGTATGAGATTCCATATGACTGCATCAAATTATTTGGATTTTAAAGGATTTTCAACATGAGATCTAGCCTCTTCGAAAAATTACTTCTTGTCCCTCTCTTTTGATTCTTGTGTTTTCTTGTCCTCCATTCAAAAAAGTCTATCGGATATCAAACAAGACCACTTCACTTCCTCCAAAGTCCGACTATTTCACCGGATGCCCTCTAATATATTTTCGGCTCGTTTTATACCCCGAACAATTGTAAACAATTCACTTTACTCTGTAACAGTTCTCTTTGTTGTTTCTCTCTATGTAAGTCGAATTGTATACTGAAATTTGATAGGATTGACAATGCAACAAAACTTACCTCTCACTATTTTTTTTGAATTTTTTAACCATTCGTTGCATATGTTGGAAGCACCTAAAACTAATTTAAACATTGGGACTTCAAGGTTCAAGTAAACAGTTACGAAAATATTTTGAAACTTTGATAATGGTGTCATTCATGGCTTAAAAATAATTATCTTAAAATGCAACTTGTATAAACAAAAAAAGTTTTAGGGGGTTAAATGATCAAGTTAAAAATAGTTTAGGGGGTTAAATGATCAAGTTAAGGGCCTCAGTCTTTGAATTGTAGGAATGAAAAAAAATGGAGGAATAGGAAACATAGGTAGAAATGATCGTTTGATTGGACCATAGGAAAAGCACAGGAATCAGATGAGAGAGATGGACTTAAAGGAATTTTTCGAAGAGGTTGGACCTCTTGCTAAATTTCCTCCGAAACCTACATGCAATGAGTCATTTCATAGGAATTGTATAGGATTTGGAAAACTCCAATCCCTTGAATCAAAGGGCCAAATAGAAAAATTTCCCATAGGATTTCAATCCTATAAAATTCCTCTACAAAGAATTCTTTGATTCAAAGGGGACCTAAATAGCTCTAGGGAGTAAAATAGATTTATTTATAAAAAGAACTGCATTCCTTATTTGTTTCACAGAGAAAACAAAAAGGAAAAATGAGAAACAGGGGAAGGGAGGTCAACTTAAGTAGTCTTGGGCCTAAGTACTATGGTAATTTAGACATAGTGTTGGCTTGGGCTGAAAGCTCCATTAGTTATCCCCGGGCCTTGACTCCAACGAACAAAAATCAAAGACTACAGACTTGTTTAGAGAGTTGGAGAGATTTTGAAAAGCAACGGTGTTGTCTTCAGGCGGTGAAAATTTTAAGAAGCTTCTAGTTATTCTAGATTCCCTATAATATGAATTGACTGTTTTGGAGGGGTGCTGGAAGCTCCACAAGCCCAGTAGGTATCGACCAGATAGCGTCATCGTAGTTAGTTAATATAGCAAAACGATGACTAACTTTCTTGATCATTTCAATCATTGATCACTTAAGATATGATAAAAATAACACATAATATTTGTTAACGAGATTCAATCGAAGTCTACATCCCAGGATCTGACTACAGGTGCTCCTCCCCAATTAACATACCATCTAACCGTTAAGACCGTTAAGAGTCCATGGTTTTGCAGCCATCATTTTCTTGCATATGTACCTTTTTTTTAATAGATGATATCGTTGACTTTTTGTCACATGCTTAAACATTCGTCTTATTCAAAAAATTTACGTAATTATAATTTATTTTGTTGTTAGTTGTTTTATTACTCAAAGTATTTTAAGCATGATTTATATTTTATACATTTACATAAAATTTTTAAATAATACAAATGGTCAAACATTTATTCAAAAGTCAACGGCATCATCTATTTTAAAAAAACAGAGGGAGTGGTTATCATGGTTACATTGTGGTACCACCCTCTTTATTTAAAGGGTCGTGGGTTACAGAGTGCGACTCTAACTTCACCCCAACGACTTATTCCAATTCCAAATTTAACTAACCAAATAGTACTATAATACTCGACACCTATTCTAACGCATTCTACTATAAACAAAAATGTTACCATAGCATCTGACTTGAGCCATCTTTTTTTTCTAATCCGGCGGTTGATACCCTCTGTGTGAGTATGTGGTCCTGTAGATCCTCGGCACTGAGTCCTTGAGACCTCCGATGCCGAGGATCCATTTCCAACCAAAGGATACATGAACATTGGATTGACAAAGCAAAAGTACAATAGCAGTTTCAGGAAACATAAGCTATGCATAATGCACGTTACAGGCAAGCAAAACCACAGCTGTTTGTTTCTCGCAGAAAAGAGGCAGTGTGCGAAGGTGCAACGTTCACAGTTGCCTAATTAACAAAAGAGTCACGTATACATTTCGAAAGACAATGACAACAAATAAAGTGATATGTATACATACGACATCTGTAGGCTGTACCAGAGAACAAACATACCGGAGGTCTCTTTCCGAAAAGATTGGATATGAGAACGAGTTAACAAACGATCAAAAATAAATAACAAATCCAGAAAGCACTCACAGCTTTACACACAAATATTCATCGTGATACAGGCCAACCACAAATGTCCGAATCAAACAACTATTTCAGACCACAAAAAAACAAGCGAAAACGAAAGGTTCATAGCAAGGCTGAAAGAAGTGGTATCTGCCTATATGAGAAGGCTGAAAGGAGTATAAATTAACAGCTATCTTTTTGTTCTTTGTCTTGTTAATGGAAGATTGTGATACAAAGGACAGTACCTAAAACAATAATGTAAAGCAAGTCCAAAAACTTATTCCATTTCTTTTTCCCACCTTCAATGTCAGTACCTAAAACTTGTCTTAAATAAACCTCTACAACCCCAAATGACAACCCAACCACAACCACCTACAAACCTTCACTGAAACACGCCTAACCATGATGAACTTGCTTCTTTGGATCAAACTAGACTGCTTACAAAGACCCCAGCAGTATTATTAGACAAATAAAAAAAAGGCATGACATAAGGCAAAAAGGAAAAATTATTCCCTCCAAGCTGAAAAATAGACGAGGGAGAATTGAGCGTTAGCGGCTAGCGGCAGAGGTAGTAACACACGCATGATCAGTAGATATCTAGTTAGTTGTGTCTTGTAACCTCTTCCCAGTCATCGAGCATTCTCATGGGAAGACAGCACCATGGTTCCTCTTTTCCTTTGGTTCCTCTTTTTCCACTTGCATTTAGAAGTGGACGAGTGCCAAGGATTCTCAACGTTTCACACAGCAAGTTCATTGTTTGAAGTAGGAAGCCCGTTTCTGAAATCATCTCTTATGTTTCTAGCTCAAGTACCCATCCTGTAATTCATCCTCTGCAACCCTTCTCTGCTACTCACTACTGTTAGTTGTGCCAATTTCCACTTCAACTTTGTTGATCTGCTCCTCACTTAGCTTGGCTGTATCGAGTTCTGTTGCAATCTTGTCAATCACCACTTCATCTGGTTTGGCTGTATCAAGATCCACTGTACTTACAAATTGACTTGGCCTCTTAGTTTCTTCAGGTTTTTCAACTTTTAACTGCAAAAGAAAAAGAATCATGAGGAAGAAATATACATGGGAATACCCCTATAGTGAGCCTAGTGAGAGAGCAAAAGGTTGTGGTGAGGCCACGAGTTCAGGCCCCTACTCCTTAAAACAAAAGATATGCAGTTCCTCCCGTTAGTGCTAAAACATGAAAAATCGCCATTGATGGCATAGAATAACAACAGGAACTAAAATCTTATGTATGCGCAAGCCAACCCTTCTTAGGCCCAGTTCACAACACATAGTTTTTTTCCTATCCTGTAGGAATTTGACTGATTTCTGAAATTCTAGCAAAACCACTGCGAATTATATACACTCCAAATGGGGTATTAAAAATGTGCCGACCTTTTGCTAATCATAAAACAAGAAGTAGGACATTTCAACAGGTAAATCTATTATTTATGTTCCAGAAATACAATGAACAGCAACTAGAACAGGATGGTTGAAGCTCCATTTCCTCAAGACCTTTGTTGGCTAGTTGGCTAACTGAATCCATTTCCTTAAGACCTTTGTGGTATTGGTATAGTTTAGGAGAGATGTACCCTAGAGTTGTGCTTATGTGGGATTTGTAATCCATATATCAGATTCATTTGTGCAAAATTCATCCTGTAGATCCTTTTGTAAATTCAATATACTTTTTTATGATATATTTCATGTGTTTCTAGTGTGGCTATCCCTTACTGCTCCTAAAATATCAGCTCAAGCCAATCATTATTTTCCTAATTGTTCCTCTATTACTCTTGTTATTATTGGATTTTGATATAGCCCACAATGTACTAAGCAAAAGTGTAACCATGTTAAACATTTCATTGGCAGGGGATAATCAACTAGAGTAAAAGGTATGACTGAGGACAAGGTTGCCCATGAAATAAAAGAGGAAGAGATTTATAGCAGGTGGCTCTTGAAATAAAAAAGAAGAGAAAATAGAAAATAGGGGCATACCATGGGGTCCAATGTTGTAGCAAGTGGCTTGCCTCTTCTGTCCTGCATTACTTTCTGCCTATTTTCATAAAAGTCAAAGTCATCCAATATTGACGTTTTACATGAAAAGTTCTTGAAAATGTTCAGCATCTCTGAACCTTGTGGAAACTTGACCTGAATTGCCCAAGCATTCAATTAGAGATCAAAAATAAAACAAGGTAACACATTACAGTGCGAGAAGCATAGTAGTTGAAGTGTAATAACATATTCAAATTGCCATTGGACAGTATAACTGATTGTAAAGAATGCAAAGTGGAGATCAGCACAGACAGTAGCCTAAGAGGTTGAATTTCTTAAAAGATGACAGCAATGGGCATGGATGATCAAGTGCAAGTGATAGGCCAAAAGACTACATATATTTAAGCTCATTTGAACTTTGAAGTGTTGAAACAAACAAGTCGTCACGCAGTGCAAATAAAAGGATTGTTTATTTAGACTTTTATTCACTGAGGAAGACGGGATGGGAAATTTATGAATACTATGTACAAGCAGATGGCTTGAGATCATGAGTATAAAAAAATAAAAAATCTCTAGGTAATTGAATAAATACCTCTTGTGTATCCCTGCTGTTTGTCACAGGTTTGTTTTCGTTGTTCTCCAGTATTATGTGGCGAAATTGTGGATTAGGCACATCCTTGATAATGTGCCATTTTACTGGGAAAAATCCATTCCACTTGTCCTGCTGCCAGAAGTTCATATTCCTGTTGAAATCTACCGGACCGACCATCTCAGCCACGCCGCAGAACTGGCCACTTGCGTTCACCTGGTCATCATAGTGTAATAATTAGAAGTTTTACAACAAAGTTACAAGAATTGGCAAAAGTATATTTCCCCCCACAAAAAAAGGGTGAACCATGAACTCACTACATGGAGCAAGATTGCAAGGAAAGCTCAAAACAAAAGAACAGAAAATGAAAATATATATGAAATCGGTGTGTCTTCCTGTTGTCTACTAACTGTACGAAATTAAGCACTCAAGCAACAATCGGCTACATTGAGAAATGAAAAAGAAAAGGTTTGGACGCCTCCTATTCTGACATATTCAGGTGAAAAATATTAGGCGTAAGAGTAAATATTTAACTTACAGAGAAGAAAAGGAAAATAGGACATTTGGTTCCTTTCTCAGCAACTCTTTCTTGTGCAAGTTTAAAGGCATTGTCAAGCCTTTTATTTCCATTAGGAGTACTTGCCCAGACATTGTACTTAATGCTCTTGTGAATATCATCCTCGCTATAAGATTTAATCACAAAGAATAAAGCTTGATCATACTTCGTAACAAAATCTGGAAGATTATATGCATCTCGGCTCATTGCAACAGGTGAAGGTGTAACATCATTGCCCTCCCCTGCACTTGATAGTCCATAACGACCGCCTTGAGGGCTCAAACTATTTTTGGAGTTATCAGTGAGGTTATCTGATATATCACAGTCACCATATCCATTTAGCTTACTTCTGGCCTTGAGCTTCTCAGTACTGTTCCAGCTTCTACCACTTTCCTTCATACCAATGTCTTTACTTTGGTAAAGATTGCCTTTTCCTTGGTTAGTATGCACCGCAAACTTGCTAGACAGAGGATACCCTTTTGAAATGGAAGCACCAGATGCCTAGCATAAGAATAAGTCTATCAGCAATAGTTTCCTACTTTCATCCCAAGAGCACTGAGTTATGCTTTTTTACAGGAATTCACAAGTACCTTGTTTGCAGTCTTCGAGGATGGATAGCCATTAGCAGAAGTTGACATCGTGTCTAGAGCTGATGACGATCCTTTGATGGTATCTGATGCAGACTTAGTGTTCCGGGAAGCTTTTGATGAAGGAAGCTTATTAGAAGAGTATTTTGGTCTCGCAGGATAATTTGTTTGATGCACACCAACAGGACGTCCCTGAACCCCATCAAGAAGGGCAAAAGAAGGATCCCATGTGTATGCAGGGACTAGCTCAGGTCCATAAGCAACTGGTTGAGCAAAAATGCCAGGTGTGCTAGGGTCCTGCATAGAAATTGTAGAATAATATGGCTCTTTGCTGATATATTGACCATCCACACCAGCAATAACTCCAGGAACAATCGGGCTATAAGTATATCCATTTTCATACCCCGGAAGATAACACAAATAAGACCCATTATCACCTTGAACCACCTGAAATAGATTGTAGAGCAGATATAAGCAAAGTTCTCTAGTAATATGTCAACTTTCACAGCTGCACCTTCAAGGAATAGTTCACCTGGATGACATCAAGCAATCAATTATAAAATAAACTAAAGGTGGTAATGCAATATAATCTCGACTATTATCATTAAAGATTAGTCAGGAAAATATCCTTGGTACTTGACCACAAATTCTTGTATAGCATGGAACATAAAAGTGCTCCATCATTCAGCTTTGTTTATTATACACATCATTGTTTGCGGAAGCACCATTGATATGGTGGAGTCGTAAGTGCATGACTCCACCTACCAAGGTTTAAATCCTGATGCCACAGATATGGCCCGAGTACATCCTTAGTTGATGCAGAGGCTGGAAGTTTACTTCCTTTGGCAAAAAGAAAAAAATAGTCAGCTTTGTTTATTCAATCCTTACGGTAAATTAATCTTTTGCTCATGAAAGCACATGTTGTGCTTACAACAGCGCAGCAAAAAATATCATAAAACTGTGCAGGATACTTTTCTGGCACAAGGATAACAATTGAAGAATAACGAGTGGTACTAAAGAAAAATGTTGGCCACTTTCCCAAACGTAGCAAAGGGAAGATGACAGCAAATAGGTTCAAAGCTTGTCGGTACCACCATGCCACCACAGAGATGTACTGAGTGCACCATTGTTTCGATTTTAGATAGAACCACTTGCAAATACTGTAGAAAAGGCATATACCATACTTGATAAAGTATGCTAGTTGATCACTTACTGTAGGGTGCACCTCCAGTCCATTGTATCCAACGAAGTAGCCATTCTCATCATATCCTCCAAATGAGGCTACAATAAACAATCAGATCATCAAATGGATGAACAGTAAGATTTGTTTTCAGATCATGCCGTCATGGGGTTAATATACCCACCAGGATAATAATATCCGTAGTAATACATCCCTTGGTCCCCCACAGAAGCTTCTTGGTTCATTTCACTTTCCTTGACAGTACTAGCTGCATCGCCCGAGGAAATGCATGATATTGCATCAGAAGAACTTGCGCCATTTGTAGCAGGCTACAGATTTTGGAGAAGAAAGGAATCAGGGAGACGACGATAGATATAGCGCAACCAACCAACCAGAAAAGTAGGAAATAAAGATATTCCTTATACGCTAAGACAAGCAAGCTAGTATATCATGCATTAAGATGGAGAATCTTACCAAGTTGACATTACTTGTCTTTGTGCTACCATTAATCTTCAAGTTCTCCATTGCTTCTTGCATAGCTAGATGATAGACAAAGTCAAGGATCGCAAAACAAATTGAAAAAGGTCGTTGTCCATGAGTGAGCAATAAAGTAAGCCAACCACGCCAGAATGACGAATAAACAATTCCCTAGTTCAATCATGCTCAGCTGATAATTGCCCTTTCAAGAACTCATGAGATTAACAGATCTGAAAAATAAACAGGGATCATTTGATTAAGCACGAACATGAGGCTGGCCAAGGAGTTGAGATTAAGGGGAGATTAGGAGGTGCGGCCTGCAGCACCAGACGTCCAGGCCTAACCGTTGAGACGAAGCAAGTCCATGGACACAGAGAAACCAAATAATTGGTGTACCACCTGCCGCGTAAATGGGAGTTGGCTCGGCTCTCACCATCTCTCAAAATCCTAATAATAGAGGCACATGATAGGCCGGCAAAACTCAATAATATCGAGATTGAAATGGATCAAAGTTTTGATCAAAGCCTATACAAACGACTATAATTCCGTGATAAATTCGACATAATATTTTTCTAAATAGTGATCGCGATTAAAAAATAATATTAACCTTTGGATGAGGCCAAAAAAAAATCAACAAAAAAAATTGGAAACTTGAGCACAACCAAAAGTTTTTTTCAACGAACAAAGCTGGGATGAACACAACTAGAACTAGTAGATGCCACGCCGATATTTCTAAAAAAAAACAGCGAGAAAAGAAGCACACGCCGATCATCATAACCATAACTTTTACTGAACAAGAGTAAAAGACAAAATCGAGAATTTCGATCCAACAAAAAAGTACTAGTACTTCCCCATGTATCAGCAAACTCTAGAGGAAGGAACAATGGGGTCAGAACCACCAAACTCAACACCATTCAAAATCTAAAGTAGCTCCAAAAACATCGAGAAATCCCATTGATCGACAGCGAAAACATGCACCGGAACACCGGCAAGCACACACATCAGATCCACCCCCCTCAAATAGCAGAGGGCGGGGGATTCGGCGCGCTCCGTAGAACGAGTGAGAAGGATACAGTGGCGCTGCTGCTCGCCCTTGGGCTCCATGAGGCCGCACCACAGCTCGCCGCAGAAGAACCCGGGGCTACGCGTCGTGTCCTCCAGCTCGACCGGGGGCGGGGCGGGGCTCTCGCCGGAACCCTAGCCTGCTCAGCTCCGGCTTCGCGGCTGCCGGAGGGAAGGGGAGGAGGAGGCGGCGGCGGCGGCCCTGCTCTTTTGGCGGTGGCGGCGGCCGGCCGCACGGAAGGGACGGACGGCGGGGCGAGTGGCCACGTGGGCGAGGCGAGCGCGATCGGACGGCTGGCGCGTGCGGCGACGGACGGACGCGGACGAGAGGCGGGGGCTCCTGAAATCTAGTGGGGGGCAAAGGCAACCCGCTTCGGCTGCCGCGGCCGAATATTTGTAGCCTTTCGCTACAGAAAAGCTCAAAGGTGTACTATCTACTGCTCGTACCTTTCTTCAGCTAAAAAGAGGCTAAGGCTGTGTTTAGATTAGTTCCAAGTTAAAATTAGAAGTTTAAAAAAATTAGAATAATGTGATAAAAAAGTTAAAAGTTTATGTGGATAGGAAAGTTCGATGTGACAGAAAAGTTAAAAGTTTGAAGAAAAAAGTTTGAAATATAAACAATGCCTAAGGTTGTTTTTAGATTAAGGGACGTAAAATTTTAATATGTCACATCGGATATACGGACATATATTTGAAGTACTAAACGTAGTCTAATAACAAAACAAATTACAAAATCCGCCTGTAAACCGCGAGACGAATTTATTAAGCCTAATTAATCTGTCATTAGCAAATATTTATTGTAGCACCATATTGTCAAATCATGGCGCGATTAGACTTAAAAGATTCGTCTCGCAATTTACACGCAATCTGTATAATTAGTTTTTTCGTTTATATTTAATACTTCATACTTATTTTACCAGGAGATCTAAACAGAGCCTAAATTGTAAACATACTTATTTCACCTATCATTTACTAAAGTGTTTAGGATGAGGTCATCGTAACCTTATGGTTTAGTGGTTACCGTGAAAAAAGTACGGTGACCATGAGATATACCATGATTTTAAAAATTAAAAATGTTAAAGCACATATAACCACGTGATCTTGTGAACCTTTGATTTTACCTAGGTAAAATTTCTGCCCTCCAGGCACACGAGCATGATCATTCCACCATACTCCGTATGTATTGTTCGTTGCGATCTTCAGATTGATTTTATAAGGAAGTATCGGAAAAGCAATGAACCAGTTTCGTCGTGAGAGAATCCCAACCTCCCGACACGAGCGGCGTGCGCGGCTCGACCGCTCGACACATAAGCGCGAGATGCCTGACGTGTGCAATGAGCCGGTGGGGGACGGGAGAGGTTGGTGTTTTCTGTTAGTCCTTCATGGCGAGCGAGGAATTTTCTTGTGGCCCAACCCAAACGCCCTAACCGAGAACATTTCGGCATTTCGCTGAGCCAGGCGTCCGGGGGGAAAAGCGCGCGCGCGGCGCGGCGAGGCGACGCGCCGAGGAGCCCTGGCCGTGAGCCGCGCGGGGTGGATGAGGAGGGGGACCCTCTCCCCCCACACGGTGCGCGACGCGAACGGAGGGAAAACAGAAAAAAGCGCGGGCGGCCTGGCGAAGCGATGAACAGTGGTCACGGGGGAAAATATGTACTTTTGAAATTAAAAATAGATATCATGTATTAGTCGACATCACTAATAGTAAAATTTTTTACTTAGAATGATTAGTTTTTACCATCTATTTTTAACTCCAACGAGAATTTTAACGTTTTATTACATATGGGATTTGCATTATATAATTTTCTCATAGCGATAAGCGGCGGGCCTTGGAGGTGGAGATGGAGGGGGACCCTCATCACCTCACCACCAGCGGAGGGAAGAGAGCGGCCGCGATGCACGCTGACGGCGAGGGGTCTTGTGGTGAGCCTCGTATGCGGTGCACAGAGGCCAGGGAGAATCTGGACAGTCGGACCAATCATTTGTTACTAATTTGGCCATACCACTGTACTACTGTAGTACTGTACTATTGTGGTCTGAAAGGATTTTTGTGCGAGCTATAGGTCATAACATCCGATAGATTTTTTTTTCAATTGCCGATATGAAGTTTATTAGGTACATTGGGTCAAAAAAATTTCACAATTATATGTAACGAGAGAGATAGCTCACGCGACTGCGTGGAAATGTATTATAGACTGCGTTTGAAAAAACTTAAAATGACAAAATATCAACCGGATGACATCTATCATATTTCAAAATTAACACCGGGGCAAACCTTTTGAAATACTAACACTAGGGCAGACCTTTTCAAAAGATGGATTAATTACTTTAATAGATCTAATATAATTGATAAAAATAGTAGATTCAACTATTTAAGTGTAAATCGATGATGTGATGTTTTGCTTTTTTTTCTTTAATTTTGTTGATCTTAAATTACAACGGAGATGAGCAGTGAGGGATTAATTAGTTTAATAAATCTAATCTAATCGTAGAAAATAATAGGTTTAACGGTTTAAGTGTAAATTGATGATATGATGTTTTGCATTTTACTTAAAACTTTTTGAATTTTGTTGATATTAAATTAATTGTTTGATTAGAAATTAAATCATGACAATTTAGCTCATCATGTTTACCTTAAATTGCTAGCTATAAAATAGGAGGTAAAGAGAAGGGGAGACACATGGGATATAAGTTACAGGCAACATATCACAACAACAACAACAATAATAATAAGGTATATATTGTTATTATTTTCATATATAATAGTTAGTTGTATATGAGATTACGTACGTGCATGTCTACAGGCTGGGGTCGGGTTTGGGTGATTATTTTTTTCTTTAAAAAGAATTTAATGGTTGTAAATAATGGATCACTAAATCTATCTATCTATCTATTAAATTATTAAGACAGTTTTAAAAAAAGGCACCACGTTCGTTGTGAAGTCTAGAAATTTTCACATTAATCGGAGAAAAAGAAAAAAAGAGTCTAAGTAAAAATACAATTTAAAAATAGCTGAAATTCGGAATTAAAAATAAGCAATGTTGAAAGAAAAGTCCATATAAGAACCCAATGCGAGATTAATTAATATTCGAAATAAAAAAATAAAATCCGAAATTATAAAAAAAAGAGGAGTTTGAGTAGAAATATAATTTAAAAATAACTAAAATTCATAATTAAAATTAAGCAATATTGAATGAAGAGTCCATATAAGAACCCAATACGGATTAATTAAAATTCGAAATAAAAATAAAATAAAATCCGAAATTAGAAAAAATAAATAAAAGAAGAGTTCATGTAGGAATACAATTTGAAAATAAATAAAATTTGAAATTAAAAATAAGCAATATTGGAAGAAGAGTCCATATAAAAACCAATATGATATTAATTAAATTTCAAAATAAAAAAATTAAATAAAATCCAAAATTAGAAAAATAAAATAAAAAGAGAGTTAAAGTATGAAAACAATTTAAAACAAACGAAATTGGAAATAAAAAAATAAGAAATATTAAAACAATAGTCTATATAGAACACAATACGAGATTAATTAAAATTTAAAATAAAAAATAAAAAATAAAATAAATTCAGAAAATAGAAAAATAAAAACAAGAGTTCAACTAGAATGCAATTTATAAATAACTAAAATTTTTAATTAAAAAATAAAGACTATTAAAATAAAAGAATCTAGAACACATGACAAGAGTAATTAAAGTTCGAAATAACAAATAAAATAAATTTTAAAATAGAAAAATAATTATAAGAGTTCGCGTAGGAATATAATTCATGAATAAAAATTATCGGAATGAAAAATATGTATTTTTTAAAATAAAAAGTTCATCTGGAACATAACAATGACAAATGTCAATAAAGATAGGAGAAGCCGGATTGAGATCCGGTGCAGTTGATACTACTACCGCAACTTTAGCTGTTGCTGTACGTTTTGATTGCTGGATTGATGAAGTGAAAGGCTCAGATCTGCTTGCAACCCTGTTGCCCTTCTGACGCTACAGCAATCGCTACAGTAAAGATTCCCCTACAGTAATTTGTGAACAGTGTTTCGCAGCTATCTGAGCCGTTGGTTTTTGATCCACCCACCGAACCGCAATTGCTAAAGTCGCAGTTGTACTGCAACTGCACCGGATCTCAATCCGGAGAAGCCATAGGCCTATAAGAAATAGAGTGCTCGCGGCTGATGGGATATTTAAAAACTATAAAACAAAACTTCAAATAGAATCCTAATGACGATTAATGTGAGTAGCGATGGGCATGTCGTTAAGCAGTATGGTCACGACGGTTGGCGGGACTTATGGAGATTAAAAATAACCCCCAATAATAATCATATTCGATTTTTAAAATCTCAATGACAATAAGGGCATGTACAATGGTTGTTAATAGTGGTCTCTTAGCGTTGCTAATTAGGAATACTTGTTGACATGGAGGAAAGAGAAAGAGGAGAGATAAAACATCGTTGTTATGCATGACAACGGGTTAACAACGACTCTTAGTCACTATAATATGGAAATATGGTTGCATGAGGATAAAAATATGGAAAGAATATTAACAAAAGGAATATTTTTTGAGTTAATGATTAGAGCCTTTTTCGTCTCAACTATGGTAAAGACATGGTCTCTAAATAATCTTGTATTGTTTAAGAGACCATACCCGTCTCTACCATTGAACATGCCCTAAGGATGGGAAGCAGCAGGCAGGCTGTAGAGGAGAACAGTGGCAAATCCACTAACGATTTGGTGAGACTTATAGAAAGTAAAAAAGAACACAAACAATAATTATGTTCGATTTTTAAATCCCAATGACAATAAAGAGATGTGGCAGCATACGGGCCGTAGAGTAGTAAATTGGCGATGTTTGACAATACTTCTAAAAATTATGAAAACAAAACCCAACAAGACAATGAACTCTAAAAACTATAAAATCTAATTTTTAAAGTTCTAAAGAGGATGGATAGAAATAGTGGTAGATCGAGTAAGCAAATAAAAAGGTGACAAAGGAGTAAGGGATAGCGACTGGCTTGGTTTTTAAAAACTATAAAATTATTAGAATCACGGGAATGATAATTTTAAATAAAATCATGTGTAAAAAATAGATAATTTTAAATTGATGCTAGCGGCGTAATTGCGCGGGCTGCTCAACTAGTTTAATGAAAATCAATGGTCATTTGTTCAAGTGTCACAGGGTGGCTTAGGAGCGTTTATATGAAGTATCACAAGGTGGCTTAGTAGCGTTTATATGAAGTTTCGTATATTTTTAATATATATAATAGAAATAGATAGATACGCGTACTCGCGCACACTCGTGAAGCTATGCATGTTCGCTATACTTATACACGCTCTAGTGTGTCCTTAAAATAACTTCCTGACAGTGACAGCACTAAAATTCTATTAAAAACACGCCATACTTATTCTTAAGATTTGTACCCTCCATAAAAATCAATTACAAAGAAAGAACGCCACAACCAGCTATGAGCTATTCCTATACTCACTCAACCAAGTTTTTCTCTTTCTTTGATTATTTTTTATTTATTAGGTCCGGATACTAAACATGAACCGGTTCCAAGAGTTCCTGCTCAGTCTTTCCTGTGCAATGGTTAGACCAGGTGAGACAGATTGAGGTCATGTACAATGAAGGACATTGCTATTAGAGCAGATACAATAGTTGGCTAATAGTCGACATATGTCTAGGTGGAGGAGAGAGAATTGAGGAAAGAGAAGGAAGCAAGCGGCTAATCTGTAGCCAGGCGATAGCAATTTTTTTCTTGCGCTATCGCTCGCGTGCAGCCGTTGAGGGCGATTAAAAACGCGTTTTGTGGGGCCCACGACCACAACAGATCCGATCCCCCACCCCCTTGCCGATCCCCTCCCAATCCCCTTCCCTCTCTCGCCAGTCGCTGCCTTCTCGTTCCTATCGCGCGCGAGCCAGCCGCTGCAGCAATTCCTCTCCGCCTCCCGCGCTTCTCCTCCTCCTCCTCGCGGCTCCCGCGCTTCTCCTCCTCCTCCTCGCGGATCCCATGCTCGCTAAACTGTCGACCATATATGAGAGAAAAAATCAGTCGCTCCAAAATTCTACCGCCTCCAATCTCCCTCTTCGGCTGGCCGCCAGATCGATGGTCGCCTCCCCCCAGCCCCCTCCATGTTCCACCTCATCTAATCTCTCCCGCCCCCACGAGAAATTCCTACTTCAAACCCTAGTTCCCCACCACCAACACCATGTCTCGTCGGACGAAGAGGGAGGTTGCGCCGCCTCCTCAGACCGTCGCGAGCTCTTCTTGTCCTCTCGTTGTTCCTACACCGCAGGCAGTGCCGTATCCATATGGAGGTCTTTGGTTCCCGACGCCACCGACAGGTTGGCTTGCTTCTCCACCGTCACAAGCGATGCAGGGTTCTTCAGCTTTCCATCTCCCTGCGGCCGACAAGGCTGACGTGCATCCTGATCTTAAAGAATGGTATGTTTGTCAATTAATTTTGTTAGTTGTGAAATTGCCATGTTGATTACTTCTTTTAGTGCGAAATAAAGAAAAGCATTACTGATTTACTTATTTCAATGATGTTTCACTGAAAAATTATGTTACTAAACATGCAATGAATTCTATTTAGGATAATAAGATTTGATAATCTATTTATTACTAAAATCGAAAATAATTTGATTATGGATGTTGCACTGAAATTTTACGGATATTGTTTGCATTTAAAATGTTGACTTATGTACCCACAAGCTATATGTTTCGGTAGGATCATAAAATAAATACATGAATCAATTTGATTATTGCACTGATCATTGTGGCATTTTAGTGGGAAAAGAGAAGGTTAGGCCTTTGTATGGACCAGTGCATGTTTACTTTTCTTTAACAGTGTATTGAACACCTTAATACACATTTACAAACTGAACAGCCATTTTTGTCCTCAAAATGTTATGTCATACAAACAAAACTTGAACAAGATTTGCATGTTCATGCTTTCTGTACAGGGGGGTTGAATCTCGTCCGCCCGGCGGTTTAGTTAATTTTATGAATACCCCATCAAACCATGTACATCATGTGGCCGAAGAGGGTACATCACAACCTATTAATGTTGAGAATGGAGATGTCGCTAGGACTGAGAAGCGCTTGTCATGGACGAAGGATGAAGACTTAAGATTGGTAAATGGCCTATGTGAGCTGTTTATTTGTTAATGGCATGCATGTCACTTGCATTACTAACAATAATAAACATCTTTTTCCTGAAATTGTAGGTCAGCGCTTGGCTGAACTACTCAAATGATCCTATAGAATCGAATTTCAAGAGGAATGATAAATGTTGGGCCGATGTTGCTGCAGCTTATAACAGCACAACCCCAATAAACCGGGTTAGGCAAGTCAAGCAAGTTAAGGATCATTTTGGTAAAATTAAGAAGAAAGTCGGGAATTTTTGTTGCTCTTGGAAGGAGGCTAATTCATTGTATGCTAATGGAGAGTCTATTGAGGATGTGATGAACAAGGCACTGAAAATATATGATAATGACTTCAAAGATGGTCCATTCTTATTTATGCGTTGTTGGAAGGAACTGAAAAGCCAACCGAAGTGGCATGCATATTTGGAGCAACTTGATAAGCCGAACAAAAGGAAGTTAGATTACAATGATGCTATCCCCCTTGATGAAGAAGAAGACATCCCACGACCAATGGGTGCCAAGGCAGCTAAGGCGCAGCGGACTGGCAAAGGAAAGAGCAAGATCCAAGGTTGTACATCTGAGCTAGAAGATGACATCCGCAAGTTTATGGATGCGCATGCATCAGCCAAGGAAGGGCAAACTGAAGTGTTAGAGACCCAAATACGTGTTTCTAGTGACAACCTTGCAGCTAAGAAGCTTGCTCACCAAATAGCCATGCTTGAAACGTATCGAGACTTAATGAACAAAAACTTAAGTGAGATGCCCGACGATGTGAGGTCTGAGTTTGTGCTGATGCTGAAATGCATGAGAGAGGAGATATTTACAAAAAATCAATGAGGTATGTAATCATCCTAAAGTTTTATTCATGTTAATTATTGCAGCCCAAAATACATGACCACCTTCAAATTTCCATGCTGATTCTTATTAATTGCAGTTAGTAAATACCATGTAGTCAGTCCAAATTTTCATGCTGGTTGCTTATTAATTGCAGTTGGTAAAAACCATGTAGTCAGTCCAAATTTTCATGCTGATTGCTTATTAATTGCAGTTAGTAAAAACCATGTAGTCAGTCTAATTTTTCATGTTGGTTGCTTATTTTAATCCAGTTAGTAAAAACCCTGTAGTCAGTCCAAATTTACATGCTGATTGCACTTGGTCCAAATTATAATGCAGTCAACTCAAATATTCATTGCTAGCAGTACAATCTCCATCTATATATTCACTCTCCCATTCTGTAACTCTCAAACCAATCCATCCTTTTTTCTGAAACTATCATGTCAGACTCATCCTCCTACTCCGATGAACTAGACCCATCCAAATTTCTTGAAAAGTACATTTATGATCAAAATGCTCTAGATTCCTTTGCTACTCGAATCGTAGAGAAGATCAAGGCCAAGTTTGCAGCTGGGCTACTCAAGCGCCAAAGTGGATCGAGGAAGACCATTGCAAGGGATCATGGAGAAGGTCATCGATGTCTAGTGGCTGATTACTTTGCAGATCAGCCACTCTACAATGAGAGATTATTTCGCACAAGATTTCGTATGCGAAAGCATCTCTTTTTACGTATCGTGCAAGCCCTAGGTCAGAGGTCTCCATACTTTACTCAAAGAGAAGATTGTTCTTGTCGCACAGGCCTTTCTCCACTTCAAAAGTGCACAGCGGCGATCCATATGTTAGCATATGGCACGCCTGCTGATTCCTTGGATGAGTACTTACTAATTGGCAAGAGCACTTCCTTAGAGTGCTTAGACACTTTTGCAAAAGGGGTGATTGAGGTCTTTGGTGGGCATTACTTGCGATGCCCCACAAGTGAGGATGTAGAGCATTTGCTATAGGTTAATGAGTCTCGTGGCTTTCTGGGTATGCTAGGTAGTGTTGATTGCATTCACTGGAGGTGGGAGAAATGTTCGAGAGCTTGGAGGGGTCAATTCACTCGTGGTGACTATAAAGTCCCAACACTTATCCTTGAAGCGGTTGCTTCACATGACCTTTGAATTTGGCACGCTTTCTTTGGTGTTGCTGGTTCAAACAATGACATCAATGTGCTAAATCAGTCCCCTTTATTCCTTGACCAAGTGAGAGGTGAGGCTCCTCGGGTTCATTTTTCTATCAATGCTAATGAGTACAACAACGGGTACTACCTCGCTGATGGTATATACCCAGAATGGGCTAGCTTTGTGAAGACTATATCACTTCCCCAAACAGAGAAGCACAAGTTGTATGCTGAACGTTAAGAAGGGGCAAGGAAAGATGTGGAACGAGCTTTTGGGATGTTGCAAGCCCGTTTCAACATTGTGCGCCGTCCAGCAAAGAAGTGGAAACGGAAGAGTGTTGGGAAAATCATGCTAGCTTGTGTGATTCTCCACAATATGATTGTTGAAGATGAGAGAGAGGATGCGATATGTGACATCGACCTCAATAGAATTCCTAGGACATCAATAGTTCTGCCTCCTGAAGTAACTACTGGTGATAATCCATGCTTTGCTGATGTACTACGTAGGAAGTCTGCTATTCGTGCTCGTTCAGTGCATACTCAACTAAGAAATGATTTAGTTGAGCACATTTGGAATCGGTTTGGACATATGCAGCGTACATAATCATGCTAGGGTAATATAACTAACAAGCCTATGTTTTTTCCTTGTTTTTTATTGTCATGTATAGAGCATATCGATTTACCCTTGTCTAATTTATTTCAGGATCATGCTCTGTTGGCCACTGCATAATACTGCACTTCTTACAGGTAACTTTTATGAGCTCAGTTTTTGCAATTTGTCAAACTGAGCCTTGATAGTGTAAATTATCTGTTTACTTTTCGCAATCATATGGACTAGTTGTAAGAAAGTTGTTCATGGGAGAAGAACACATATTAGTCAAAAATTCATGTGAAATGAAGTGGTCACTGGTCATCCCCTGTTTCAACACTAGGAGAAAAGCACTGAAATGTTACACTGGAGAGTTACAAACCATGCACTGGAATCTTTTAGACTAATGTACTATTTGTATGTACATACTAGTTCAAACAACATGATTTGGGTTGCATTATTTGCAAGTATGCATTACAAGTTGACTTTGTAAGTAGTGTACTGAATTAAATTCTTATGATTTCATGACATCTTCCATCAAATTAATTGGTACTATTAGATGATCATATATGATGGCGACTTGGGTTACCATAGTATGTCACTGTTGTTGGAATATTTCCTAGATTTCAACTGGAATTGTGTAGGTCATCTCACTCTTTCAAGTAAAATTATTGCTACGAGACAGTAAAGTTTTTAGTTTCACAAATAGCTTACTAGAATTTGCCTTTCTTCACAAACAGCTTACTAGCTTAATAGAGTTTCACAAATAGTTATTGATGGAATATAATGTTATACTCTGCTCATTTTCTTCCCTACAGAGACAATAGTCAAAGTGGTGGCAGCAGAGCAAGATGGCAGTCACTCCAATGGAGATTAAGAGCTTCTATGACATTTTAGATGTCCTTCGGTTAAATGTCAACTTGTTAGCTTTCCTAAAGAACTGCCTATTGTGGCTTTGTGTTGTTTAATTAGATCAAGAACTTTTATTTAAGTGCTGCTTGCTGTCAGTATCACGTCTTATGAATCACTGTATCGTTTGATTTATCTAGCTGAGTTGGTATGATCATGTCGTGTATTTGTGGTGAACAAAAATGGCCACAAAGATGGAGTTCAGTACTGATTGAAAACAATTGGTATGCTCATGCAAGTATTAAATGTTTTGTTGCTTTAACCAAAGCCAATTATAGCCAGCCTGCAGCCGATGTGTTGTATGGAGTTGGCTCTGAATCAGCTCTTAAAAGTTTTGGAGCCAACAATCGACGGTACTATTGACCTTGCTTTAGTGGTCTTAAGTTGCCACGTAGACTAGGCTGCGTTGTTCGGGGAGATTGAGCGAGAAAATATATCGTTTTTCACGTGCACGCTTCTCAAACTACCAAACTACCAAACGGTGCATTTTTTGCAAAAATTTTCTATAGGAAAGTTGCTTTAAAAAATTATATTAATCTATTTTTGAAATTTAAAATAGTTAATACTCAATTAATCATGCGCTAATGGCTCACCTTGTTTTACGTATTCTTCCAATCTTGTCAATCCCCTTCTTCTTAAACTTACCATCCTTCAATGGAGACTACTGCTAAATATTTTTTTCATTTCAGCCCCAAGATTTTTATATGCCAACCCTTATTAATTTTTCTATTATCACAACAATAAAACTTTTATATTTTGAACCCTATAACAACAAAAAAGAACACATATATACTCTAACCTCCTAATGGTCCCACAGTCAACCTCTCGCATTCATTTTCCACCCCCACCCCCTTCACTGCTCTTCTCGCGTCTTCTCCGCTTCCTTCGTCTGCAAAGCGCTCCTCTTCTCCTTCGCAGTTGGCGTGCCCTTCTTTCCCTTCTCTGTCTCTCCCTCCTCTTTGCCTGCTCGAGCTCACCGCCGCCTCCCCTTCTTCCGTCGCCATTGTCGACGAGGCGTGGCCCGCCTAGCTCGTGGTGGTGAAGAGATATCCGGCGTCGAGCTCCGTGTGGTAGAGGGCGACGGGATCGGCGGAGCTCGAGCTCGAGCTCTTTAGCATTGAGAGAGAGCTCTCCGACGCGGATCTAGCATCATGCTCGTCGGATCTATCCAAGCTGTTGCCGTCATCGGCGTCTTCCTGGAGGTGGCGTCGTTCTATTTGGAGCCGCTGCCGTCGGTGCGGATCGAGCCAGCTTCATCCTAGGTCGCCGCCGCCGGGCTCCCTCTCCTCCCTCCCTGGTGACACGAGCCACGACAACGCGTGGGCCGGTGGCGACGACCTCCAGCTCGTCGGCTTGTCAGCGGCCTCCGGTTCCCCCTTTTTCTCCTCTGCAACTTTTTGACCACACAAATCGTCTTCTCTCTTCTAGAACCACAATTCAACCACCGGTTCCTTTGCAGGCTCCTCTATCACCCTATGAGACCACTCCAAACCTCCAGCATGGTATCGAACCTAGCTAGAACTTGAGACCATATGTCTAAGAGACCACATTGTACATGGCCTAATTAATACCAAGATCTAGGAAGAGATTGTGCATGGCCCAACGGAAGATATTGCTCAACTTCCAGTAAAACATGGTTTGGTCAGTTTTTTAATATTCTCCTTAGACTGTCTCCAACACAGAAGGCAAAACGCAAAATAGCTCGTGCATAGTTTTTTTTGCATCTCAGAAACAGCCTCCAACAGACGACGCAAACGGAGGAGGCATTTTGCGAATGTAACACCCTGAAAATTCGACCGATAAAAATCTAAACTCTAAAAATATGGGCCTTCAAAAACTTTTTAAATAAATTGCATCGTGCCGATTTTGTTCGATGATTTTATTGGATTTTGATCTCGGAGTTCATCGATTACAAATAGAGGAAAAAAGTTAATTAGGAATTAACCCTGAAATTAGGTTGGTTAAAGAAATAAATAAATTATAATTTAAAATAAAGATTAGGTGTGGATTGAAATAAATAAAATATTATTACGACCATATTTGTATCAATTAAATTTAAAAGCGATGGAATAAGAATTAACCCTAATTAAAAAAATTCAAATAAACTATATAAATAAAATATGAGTAATATTAATCTAGGGTGAATTTTTAGTTAGAATAACACAAATATTAAGTGAACTTCATGTGTGTAAAAATTAGGATTTATAGGGCAAAATTTAAATAGAAAATAGGCTAAAATGGGATAAATAGGAAAATTCACTGTTCATTGCATCATAGGTGTTCTATTTTGGTCCCTAGCCCTAGACCATCCTCTGTCGCGCGCCCGGCCACGCCCCGAGCCCCGCGCCGCCGCTGCCGCGCCGTCGCCGTCGCCGTCCCGTCGCGTCGTCGCGTCGCCGCGCGCCGTCGCCACCGCCGCTACCGCGTCGCGCCGCCGTCGCGTCGCCTCGCTCCGCGCACCCTTCGCCTCGCGCCCGCCGTCGCCATCCCATCGCCGCTGCCGCGCCGCACGCCGTCGCCCGCGCCTCGAGCCCGCGCCGTTGCCGTCGTGTCGCCCGTCGCCCTCACCGCGCGCCGAGCCCCGCGCCGCCCCGAGCCCCGCACCGCCGCCCGTCGCATCGTCGCCCCGCGCGCCCACGCGCCCCGTCATCGTCTGCCGCGCCACTCGCTCGTCGCGTCGCCGCCTCGCGCCCCGCGCCGCGCCGCCCGCCCGTCGCCATCGCCGCCTGCCGCGCCGCGCGCCGCCCGTCACGTCGCCATAAGCCGCCGCCCCTCCCCCTCTCTTTCTTCCCCCTCTCCCCTATAAATCCTCCACACCCCCTCTCCATTTCCCCCACTCCATCTCCCTCTTTCTCCCCTCTTCCCTCTCCACCGAGCCACCGCCCCGGAGCCGCCGCGCCATGCGTCGCCGCCTTGCGCCGCCGTCGCCGCTGCCGCCGACAGTAAGCCACCCCCCTCCTCGCGCGCTGTCGCCGCCGCTGTTACGGGTAGGGAGAGAGAGAGAGCCGAGAGAGAGAGGAAGGGAAAAGCCGGAGAGGAGAAAGAAGAGAAAAAGAGAGAAAAAGAAAGGAGAGGAGAGAAGAGAGAAAGAGAGAGAGAGAAAGAGAAAAAAGAGAGAAAAAGAAAGAGAGGGAGAGAAAAGAGAAAGGAAAGAGAAGGAAAGAGAAAAAGGGAAATAGAATAGAGAGGTTATGAGTTTAGAAAATTTAAAATAATTAGAATTATAGATTAATTTTCGTCATAGAATTGCAAAATTTAATATAAATTATGGATTATTCTTGGTAATTTCTATAAGAAATCTATTCACGGTAGTAATTTAGATGTAATTAATAACTAAACAAATAGATGAATTCTTATAGATTATTATAGATTATTTTCGGGTAATCTCTATAAGTAATCGATTCACGGTAGAAATTCGGATTTAATTACTAAGGATTTTAGCCGTGTATTATATTTAATCATTTAGTCATAAGATTAAATCGTAAATATTTCTAGGATTTTGTCCGATATTTAGCCCGCGATAGAAATTGCTAACCTATTATATGGATATAATGCTCGGAAAGATTAAATTAAAAACTTGTGACAACAAAATATTTATACCCGCAAAATAGTTTAAATCGAAATTGGGTTTGCCTTAGTTCGCGAATAGTAAAGTTAATATAAAGGAATCGACTTTCGCATTCGACTTTCATTTGGATTTATTTGGATTTTTATTTGAATTCTAACCGAATTCAAATCAATTTTCGCACGTAACTATAGAGCCCGAGGGAGTTGCGGATCCAAGTGAAGGCCAAGACCCGCAAGACTTTGAGCAAGGCAAGTCATCACTATTCTTTGAACATGTTGATCCCAATTGCGAAATTATTTTGTTTACAAATAAAATTGCATGCAATGATAAACATCCTACTTGTGATTATGCCATGCCTTGATTATTGTTTACCCTTAAAATCCTTGTAACCATGTTTACGTATGAGTCCCTAGTCAATTATGAAAATTGCTTAGAAATGCTATTTTAGAATCATGCATACTCATATTTATCAAATGTTATATACTTGGGCAATTACCTTTGGGAAGGTAATTGAGATGCGGCATGTGGAGACATGAGCGCCACATTGCCATGATGTTGATGACATGATTTGTGAAAGGAGAAATAAAAACTAAACAACTGTTTTCGACTAGGGCGGCTGGAGGATTTGGGTGGTGTTCGGAAAAGGCTAGTGCCGTCCCTGGTCAGTTAAGGACCGAGTCATGAAGTTAAGCATGAAACGACCCCCGTACAACCGCACTTCTCGTATGGGTATAGACCTAGCGGAGTAGATAGCTGAGCGGAGGCAGTATCCTTGCGTAGTGGTCTTCTTTTAGGTGTGTGATGCGGCAAGCAGTCTGCTGGCGGATGCCCGGTTCGGATGGCCAGGTGGATGGCGGATGCCCGTTCCGGATGGTCAGAGGCTGGCTTGGCAATACTACATGAGGATACCCATAAGAGAACAATCATGATGGAGTGGGTTCAACGACAAGAAGCAACATAGGAGTGTGTGTTTTTCCCTTCCCGGGAGCACCAGAACTCCTCTCACTGTTAGAAACGTATGACGCCTAGAGTGCATGAGGACTAAAGTTCATGGAGCGGGTACTGCCAATGCGAGGTTATCAAAAGGCTTTGCCGTGACACGTCTCATGTGTTGGGACGAGGCTCATGTGTTGGGCAGTCGCGGAGTGCGAGTAAAGTGTACATCCACTGCAGTGTGAGTAAACCAAATCTATTCGAATAGCCGTGCTCGCGGTTATCGAGCACCGGGACGTGTATTACACTTGGCTAGACTCTAAATTCTTAACTTGTGTTGCATGATGTTGCATGACGATTCAATGGCGGGAAGCTATCCTTGGGATCACAATGGATGGTGGACAGAACCGTCATTGTTTAATATGAACACTGGTACTAAAATTTGATCAGTCTGTGCTAGGTCTTAGGTTTGTGAAAAGAATTATAAAACTTGCTTTGCGCAAAAGAACCATAGCCATCTTTTGAATACCCCCGTCATATGCATTGTTGCTGTGGTGGCTTGTTGAGTACGGTTGGTACTCACCCTTGCAAATATAAACTTAATCAGAGGCCGGAGATGAAGCTTCGGAGGATCCCTATGCCTATTACCAGGAGGGTGATGAAGACGATGGTGCTCAGTAGGTCTTAGTTACGATCGTTGCCTGTGGCAATGGCATGCCGCTGCCTTGACTCCGCTGCCTTACCTACTTCTGTTTTTGGAATGTATTCCGGACCGCTCGGTCCGATGACTTAAGACTATGCCTGCGGGCTTATAATGTAATAATTCATACTAGACACTCGTGTATGTGCACTTGGTATATCAGCTATGAATTCGTGTGTACCAGACTACTTGATCCAGGGAAATGGTACTGTTTACACGATTGATTCCTATTATAAAAACGGGGGTCTACAGCGTATGAGGAGAGAGGGAACGCAAAATTGCATCGTCTCACTCCAAGACGCAATCGTCTGCATGGCGTGGTAGTGGGCCCGAAGATTCGCGTCGGGGTGCGGCGGCCAGTGGACGATGACGTCGAGGCGAGCCCGCGGCCGGCGTTTCCAAACATGTCCGCGACGGGGCGAGGAGGGCCGACGACAGATCCTCGTCGGGGCGCGGCGGCACGGCGCGGTGAGCTCGCGGGCGGTGCTTGCATGGCGGATCCATGTTGGCGAGGCGTCCACGTCGACGAGGCGAGGAGGATCCGCGTCGGTGCGAGGCGCGGCGGCGAGGCGAGGCTGATCCGCGTCGGTGCGAGGCGCGGCGGATGCGCGTCGACGTGCGTCAGGGCGAGGCGGCTCATCGGGCACGGCGGGTGCGAGGAGGAAGACGGAGGATTTGCGTTCGTTTGTTGGAGTTGGCTTTGTTTTGGGTGCCCACCTTTTCCTTTCAACGCGAGACATACCAGGTATAGGTCTCCTATTTTGCATCGTATTGTTGGAGACAGTCTTAACACACACAGCAGTGAAAAAAAATAAAAATGAACATTTTGTAGTATAAGTGATAGTACTGGTAGTGTACTAGTTACCCACTTCATATTTTATAAAGGTGGCCCTTTTTATATGCTTTTGATATCAGAAAGGGGGCCTAGTGACTAGGCACGTACTATCAGGAGCATTTTACGTGATGCTCCACTTCCTGCAAGGAAAGGGGGATAAGAAGAGCAAAAATAAAGCAGCTAGACGTTTTTTATATATGCTTTTCTCTCTGAATCGACCTCTCTGCAAAATACACAACGGCGCTGCTATACGTACGATTATATGTTACAACAGTTATACGATGAAACGTTCCTCTTCTAGGCTCATAATCCCTCCGTTCCATCATATAAGGGATTTTAAGTTTTTGCTTGTATTGTTTGACCACTTGTCTTATTCAAAAAAATTTGTGCAAATATAAAAAACGAAAAGTTGTGCTTAAAGTAAGTAAAAAAATAATTCCAAAATTTTTTAAATAAGAAGAGTGAACAAACAGTATAAGCAAATACTCAAAATCCCTTATATTATGGGATGGAGGGAGTAGCGTTTATTAACGTTGCAAGTTTTGATCCGCGCGGAACCTTTTCCATGGCTATAGTAGATCATGGGTTGTGTTTAGATCCAAACTTCCAACTTTTTCCATCACATCAACCTGTCATACACACGCAACTTTTCAGTCACATCGTACCAATTTTAACCTAAACTTCCAAAGAAGGAACTAAACACAGCCATGGTGGTATTTTCCATGGTACCGTACAATTGGTTGTCGTGGCTATGGTAGCTCGTCATTCTACGTAACATCGGATCATTACACAACTACTCCTACTTATCTAGCTAGCTACAATAGCTCCGCACTCATCATAACATCGAATCGCTATAACATACTCATTTTATAGTTGATGCAATGACTCTAGCTAGGATCAAGATCCATTCATGCACATATGGATCAAGATTCAAGCAACTATCACTGGTGGAGAAACCATCTTTTGTTGGTCGGCCAAATTCCACAATAGTCCCGATTCTAATAAAACCGAGACTAAAAAATATTTTTAGTCCCGGTTTAAAAGTTGAGGGGTACTTTTTGATCTTTAGTCCCGGTTCAAGAAGTTCATTTTTAGTCCCGGTTCAAGAAGTTGAGGGGTTCAAGACAGACCCCGATTATTTTTACTCCCGGTTGGTATAAACAACCGGGACTAAAAACAGATCTTTAGTCCCGGTTGTTTATACCAACCGGGAGTAAAGAGTACCCCGAACCGCGCGCCAGATATTATCCGCGCGCCACAAAAATAATTGTTTATACCAATTATTTTTACTCCCGGTTGGTATAAACAACCGGGACTAAAAATATAGTACCCCGAACCGCGCGCTGCTCAGTTATTATCCGCGCACTCCTCTCGATCTCCTCCCCTCTCATTACTCCTTCTCCATCCCTTCCTCTCCCCCTTCATCCCCTTCCTCTCCCCTTTCCCCTCCCGTTCCTCCCCTTCCCCTCTTTGAGCGGCGGCCGAGCGGGAGCAGCGGTGCTTGGCGGAAGCGGCGGCGGCCGGCCGTCTGGGTGCGGTAGGTGGGCGGGCGGGCGCGGCAGCCGGCCGGGCGGGCCACCACGGCGCGGGCTGGCGCGGCGGCGGCCGGGCGGGCGGCCGGGCGGGCGCGGAGGCCGCAAGGACGGTGGCCGGGAAGCCGGCGGCGCCCTCCTCTCTGCTGCCGATTTTTTTTGAATTTTTGATTCATTGGATTTGATCTGTGATGTATGTGATATTAGATCTGATCTGGGAGTTGTGATGTATTTCTTTTAGGATTTGTGATGTATTTTTTATTTGAGATTTTGTGATGTGATGTATTGTGATCTGTGACACATTTCTTTCCAATATGTGATGTATTTCTTTCCAGATCTGTGATGCTACTTTGATTTGGGGATGATTTGGGAATATGATCGGGGATATTTAGGGAGCAGATCGATTTGAGAAAAAAAAATAACCGGGACTGTTCCAACCATCTTTAAGATGGATTTTTAGTCCCGGTTTAACCGGGACTAAAGATAACCATCTTTAGTCCCGGATTCGTAGACCCGGTTATATAACCGGGACTATAGGGGGTTCTTAACCGGGAGTAAAGCCCCTTTCTCAACCAGTGTATCAATGTACAATCGTATTCTCAAATTACCCATCCCACTCAGGTTGTGCTTAGCTCAAAATTTTCCATGCTCCTCAATCTAATCCTAGCCCCAAGACAAACACGCCATCAATTTTCACACCCTTATCCAGGGCCACAATGCCACTTCGATAGTTCCAATTGGTGATGACCTCTCATCTTTACCCGTTAACATGCTCATTGCTAATGCCCCATCATGGTTCCACTCCAGGGCACTATTTGTTCACGCTGCCAAACACGCGAAAATATATAATGCAAATCACATATATAATGAAAACCTAAAAATAATCATTAGATCAAAAACACTGGTGAAGAAAGGGTTTATACTCCCGGTTGGTAACCCCCTGTAGTCCCGATTTTTTAACCGGGACTACGAATCCGGGACTAAAGGTGTCCATCTTTAGTCCTGGTTCGTAACACCAACCAGGACAAAAGATTTAGTTTTTTTCTTTTTTTTCTTTTCTCATGTTCTCCAAATCATTATAAAAATAACAAATCACAATCGCACCACAAATCACAAATAGCAACAATCGCACCACAAATCACAAATAACAGATAGCACGAATCACAGATAGTTCACATATCACATATCTCCCAATATCATTCACAAATCACAGATCGCATCACAAATCACAGATCGAACAAATCACAGCCATTCACATCACATTAAGAAGGAAAAAAAAGAAAAAAATTCCCATTCCGCCGCCGGGGCGGCCCTCCGCACCACCACCGCCTGTCGCCGCGGGCCCTCCGTGCGGGCAGCCGCCGCCGCCGGGCCTCCGCACAGGCAGCCGCTGCCGCTGGGCCTCCGCGACCTGCCTCCGCGCCGGCCGCCGCCAGGAATACAGGGGAGAGGGGAAGGGGAGGAGGAGAAGGAGGAAGAGGAGGAGTGAGGAGGAGAACGAGTGGAGGGGAAGAAGCTAAGAGATAAAACCGAGGGAGGAGGGACAGACAGACACGTATAAAGATCGCGCGGCTTGGGGTGAATTTTAGTCCCGGTTGATATAAACAATCGGAACTAAAGATCTATTTTTAGTTCCAGTTATTTATACCAACCGGAACTAAAAATAATTGGGGCCTGACACAACCTGACAACTTCTTCAACCGGGACTAAAAATGATCTTTAGTCCCGGTTGTAACACCAACCGGGACTAAAGATCAAAAGGTACCCCTCAGCTTTTAAACCCGGACTAAAGATGCTTTTTAGTTCCGGTTTTTATTGGAACTGGGACTATTGTGGAATTTGGCTGACCGATCAAAAATGGTTTCTCCATCAGTGAAAATAGATGTCTAGAATTCGTCCACATCACCATGAGTTTTTACTCATTATTAACTGCGAGTAAATTTTTTACTCATAATGACATGGACAAATCTCAAACGTTTATTTTTCGATGCGACGATAGTTTATAGATTTTCATTATATAATATGTATGAAGTTTCCACCACATATTTTGCCGCAAAACACTGCTATCCTGGCACATTGCAAATGTAAAAGGTAGCCCATAAACGATGCCCATGCACTGAGGAAGAATCTTGATATGGTATCCATAATATAGTGCACATCTTGTAATAGTTGATGTGCCTTAGATCTAGATAGTGGCACAAAAGTAACCATCAACTATTAATCAGAGCTAGTGTATTATGCTGGTTAACTTTGCATTGATGCAATGACAAAGTTTTTAATGGTAAGCAATTGTCTAACTCGTGATGCAAGTTATCTTTATGCTTACTATTTCCTTCATTTGTTCTACAGTGCTACGATAGGAGAAGTAAGATAGTACACGTGATGATGCTATACTCTTGAAATTGATAACGAAGGATCCCTCATTCTACAATGGATGGCTTAATTTCATTAGAATTATTAGCTTAATCTATGTGGTTTAGTGCTAGATAATAGTAAGAGGGAGTTGGGGTCTGTTCCATCATCTTTCGTCTCCTTTTTATTTGTTAAACAAACTTATGATTGCGTGTCTTAGGACAGAAGTAGGCATATAAATCATTTCCATTATCTAAAAGAAGCAACCATCAGCCAAACCATGAATTCCTCATCCTCTACTACTTCAATTTCTCATCTTGGTTAGCCTTCACGTATCGCTTATTTATTTCATGGGTTTGAAAATATAGGAAAGTAAAGTTAGAAAGCAGATATATATGAGATTTTTTTTTGGAAGGGAGGTACAAGATATGATAGGGATTTATTGTTTTTATTTCTGAAAATACAAGGACGGTGGAAAGTTTTATTTGCAAAATGACTCCAGTGAAATCTTATCCATTCGATCGCCATCGGAGACCCAAGAATGGCCAATTGCACGGGGGTGTACTAGCCATGCCCTTTGTGCATACTGCATAGTATGTTTGCCCATTGGATAGGTACTTTTCCAGGGCATCTTTTCCGGTGTGCAAAAATATTGCACTTTTAAGTTTTAAATATATATTTTTTTCATTTCCAGGGCATCTTCTCCTTCATTTATTTCCATTATTGTCTCGGAATATCATTGTCTCCATGAGGTCCGTGGTCAAGTACTCGAGTGTACAACCATCACCTCTCCTTGGAAAATTCCTTCCTCTGATCACAGAATATATCTATCGCCTTGGGACCTACACTGATATATATGCTCATGCTGTTGCGATGTCACAGCCTGTTGTGTACTTCATGGTGGGCACTGGGCAAAGGCTACCCTACACCAGGAAACGGCAAATGCTGGTGTCTAAGGTGATGTTTGGAAAGGAGGGACTAATCTCACAGAAAATTTAATTCCTATGGGAAGGACTTATACTTTTGTGAGTCCCAAACACCACCTAAGTTATGTTTTCTGGGCGGCCTTTCCGTTTTTTCACCTCTTCTGTCGGTTGATCCTATGCTGAAATCTAGCTAGTTCAGGTTTTCTCTGAATTTTTTTGGCCAACTTAGATTACTAAAAATCTATTCTAAAGCTGGAAAGCAGATCACCAGAGTACTAGTAAGTCCAGCCAGTACCTATATAAATCTGAATTCATAATTCAGTTTAAGCACATGGTGCCTTCGGTATATAATTCTGAATTCAGCACATGGTGCCTTAATTATGTGGCTATATATACACAAGTTCATCACTGCTCGCCAGATAACCATGTTGTCTAAAAGAGAAACGTACACGCAACGTTCCAGCTTAGCACAGACTAAAGCTTCTTATCTTATCTCTACGCATGGATGCATGTAGAATTGTAGATCGATCTCTGCATAATGCTCTACTTAATTAACTCGACAACAATTTAATTGGTTCGTGAGCATATGCATGGATCATTCATGGTGAAAGTCCTCACGCTACCACGCGCCCACGAACTATGTGAATTCTGCCGTTTCTTCAGACAGAAGAATACATGCAGAAGTGCGGGTAAACGTTGGCGTTTGATACCGACATACCGTCCTCTCCTTGGTAATCTGTGGCGTGCCGGTTCGATAGCTTCTGCCTCCGTCGTAAACTCATAATATATACTGTATATAGGTGTTTAGAATCGGATTTAACGTATTCTAATACTATAATTTATATACGTCTATGTCTAAATTTATAATTTTAGAATATATCAAACCCGATCCTAGATTGCTATATATTAGAACGGATGGAGTATATTTTTACAACAGTTATAAAGAATGCTGGCCGTGCATTGCTAAAAAGGAGATATTTAACTATTTACCACTAATACAAGTGATAATTAAGGATTTATTATTGGAACCATATATCATAGATACATAAAATGTTATAGACTATGAATGATAAATTTTTAATTGTTATATTTTAAAAGTGGCAAATAGTTAAATGTCCCGCTAAAAGGATGTAAACAGATTCATCCGAAACTTCGTAGCTTACTTGACCATCACACAGGCATCGGGTTCTTAATTTTAAAGCACAAGTACTTTAATTTGTCTGTCTCGATTAAGATAAGTAAAATTACAGACGCCAACGAACTAATCAGTGGCGGAGGGAGAGTCCATATGTACCACGCGTGCTTACACCCTCTTCGATCCATTTCATATTTTTAGGTGAGAGCTGAGGGTAGGAGAGTCCATGTCATATGTGCTTTCCCACACTAACATCTAGTATTAATTGAACCAACAACGACCAGCTGATAATAAGCTTTGTTATAATAAGCATGTGCAAGATCAAGACACTGGCATAATTCGGCGTAGGTTTATCTCTGTCATCATCAGCTAATACCAATCAAATTAAGCAGCGCAATATCATCGGCGCTTTTGGGCACCTCGACGATGTGTTTTTGTGCGTGAGATTACGGCCAACTAACCTTAGCTTCATTACTCCAAGAGGGATCTGTGTGTCAAGTTGCTCTCGATTGGTTGACTTGTAACGTGCCCGTGACGATGAGTCGCATTTCCGTATTTTAGATTTCAACTCTTTAAATAACTAACTAATAGTTTATTATAAATTAAATTTTATTTTAGCATGTTCTTTAATATTATCATTAATTAATATTTAAATTTACTTTCATATAATTGTGATTTTTTTGCTATAAACACCGTGATATCTTTTAAAAAATTCAAAGTTAAAGATTAATCTTAAAAACCGTGCTAATTAAGTTTCACCATGCTTTTTTCAGTGGGATGGAGGGAGTAATTCCAAGAGCTGAAAAGGGTGAGATCGAGATTTTAGGTCCTTTCCTTGTCCTAGAGGAAAACGCGTATGTCTTTGATATGCCCTTCTCGCTTTTCTTCCTTTTCCTGCAATTTCTTTATTTGTGATGTTTGTATTTATGTTGATAGAAAAACGACATAGGATCTCCTGCATGAGCACCAGGCTTTTATTCATTTTTGTAAAGGTAATCGAAAACTTTATATTTCTGGTTTTTGCACTAGGCAAGTGGCAACAGTGGTGTTCGCTCACAAGTCGCAACCAGTGATTTCACCTATCCTGTCAACTAGTATCAACTGCGATTGCACTCTCACACGAGAATTCAATTCTGTTCGGTGCCTCGAGGCCCAGGTCTAACTTAGCCTCGGGTATGGGCCTAAAAGGAAGCCCATTGTCTCTGTCCACTTGGCCCGGCCCACTTATAAGAGCCCAAGCACCCGAACCACACGCCCCTCTAACCCTAGCCTCCAGTATATAAGCTCGGTATCGCGCTTCCGGATCGAGCCCTCGCACGCGCGCCGCCGCCTCCCCGACCTCGCCGCCGCTCGCCGCAGACCCCTCCGTTCCAGCCCCCGTCGACGAGATGGTACGGCGCCTCTCCTCTCCCCTCTCTCCCTCCCTACACTGGAAAGGTGTACCTTCGTGTGCTGCCTTCCTCTAGATCTGCGAGATATTTGAGTTCGCTTGTGCTCTTGTATTTCGTGGGGCTGTACTACTACCTGTGCTGTTGTATTGCTGCTCGTTGGTGGATTCGTAGGCGTTGGTCTGTGAGATATTGTGGGTGCTGAATCATTGGAGTTTGCCGCAATTTGATTTGTATCGATGGGTCAGACCAGAGTTGTGTTGTCTTTTATGTTCGACGGAAACATGATTCTATTAAACATGAATAGGATGGGTTGTGTACATTTTGAGTGCTCAAGGTCAAGACATCCAAGTATTTGAGATTTGAGTTAGCATTTCATTAATAAAATTTAGAGAGACTGTGATGCTAGGTCTTTAGAACTCAGTATGTTAAAAAAATGGGTTTATTCAGAACTCTGATGCTAAACTAACTTTTCTAGGCACAAGCTACAAATTTTATCCCACTGAACTGTTTCTCTTCAATGCAATATTTGTCCACTCAATTATTCCTGGAAAATGGTCATACTTTTCTCTTTCTCCACCAATTGTTCCTGTTCCATGTTATCTTCTTGTATGACGCCAATATTGCATAACAGGCTTTGCAAGGCATCTAGTAGCATGGAAGTCAACTTCTGAATTCTAACAACTTTAAATGTTTACATGCAAGTATCAAGCATTTGGCATGATACTAAGTAGTCTTTGGAATCTTAAGCCTTTAGGTTTTAACTGAGAATCACAGTTTATCTACCAGTTGTGTAACTAAATTGTTTTTGCAATGCTTACTCAGACGAAGCGCACCAAGAAGGCTGGAATTGTTGGCAAATATGGTATGGAGTTCTGTAATTTGCCTTATTTACTTGCTCATGTATCTGTATTTTTCTCAACTTGACTCTTCCAATATTATAGGTACTAGGTATGGTGCCAGTTTGCGTAAGCAAATCAAGAAGATGGAGGTTTCTCAGCACTCCAAGTACTTCTGTGAGTTCTGTGGGAAGGTATGTCTTTTGTTCGCTTTTTTGCTGTACATTTTTCTGACTGCTTTGTACTGTTTGTGAAGTGTTAAATAGGCTTTCCTGGCTATGCATGTGAATGTTCTATAATGTTTGTAATAGTAAATAATATATGAAATCATACCACCTAGGGTCTAGAGTCTTGTGCTTCTGTGACCTTTAAGGGCAGCAATAGTTCTGCTATTGCAGTAATTGATCTCAGACTAGTTCTGGACTACAATACATGCTTGCACATTGATAATGTTTTTATGCATCAGTCCTTGTATTATATCTTTGCCTGGAAAGATGGTCTCATAATTGCACTATTTAATTCCATGCATCAGTTTCTTTTTCTTTTGCAAATCAAGATGGTATCACACACAACACTTATTTTCATCAGCTGCTGTTGTCTCTTAGCAAGGAAAGATGGATACATGTATACCTTCCGTTCCATCCATTTTGTATATTTCCATCATAGAAGCTCAATCAATCTTGGTCTTAGACTTCAATTGGCCTGTTAGGAACTCTAGAGTAGTTTGATATGTGAAAGCAAGTTTTCTTATATCCCTATCTTTCTGTTCCTGCACGTTTAGACTCTCTCATAGTTGTTTTATCGTTGAATGGATGGGCGTTTTATCTCTTTTTACTGATTTGTTTCATCTAGAAAGGCGCAATACCATAAATATGAATAATTATCTGCATTTTACCCCGTCAGGGATATCAAGTTTCATCTGTTTTATTAAAAGCTGCAGTCCTTAGCATTAATGCTGCTGTTGTTGTGTGCTATTACAGTTTGCTGTGAAGAGAAAAGCAGTTGGAATCTGGGGATGCAAGGACTGTGGGAAGGTGAAGGCCGGTGGTGCTTACACCATGAAGTATGTTCTTGTTGCCAGCACTTTTTACCTTTAAATTTAACCATCTATTTTCACACCATATTTAGCTTATTTTGTATCGTGTCTCTGCAGCACTGCTAGTGCGGTCACTGTCAGGAGCACAATCCGTCGTCTGAGGGAGCAGACTGAAGCCTGATTGCACTACGTTTGTGCCGTAAGGAGTCCTGTGATTCTGTATCGAGTCAAGACCTATATTGGCTGTTGAGCCAAAGCACATCGTTTAGCATTTTTGTTCTCTACTTTAGGATATCTTCTATGCATGTTGCTAAAACCTGTACTTTGAAGCCATTGTGAACTTAAATCAGTTACCTGCGATCCAAATATTGAATGAGCGCTTTGCGATGCAAAACTTGTTTTTTATTTCGGTATGGCGTCTGTCATTTCTTCTCGCCTATTCTGTTTGGTTAGCTTAGTGAGGTTATCAAACGATTAAGCTTTGTTTAAAAATCACACGGCCCGCGGACAATCCAACCTCTTATTGAAACTCTGAAACTACCTAGTCTTTCCGCGGACAATCCAACCTCTTATTGAAACTCTGAAATTACCTATTGTTTCGATGGGTTCTTGTGTTATGATACTGTTGTTTTGTCGATCCGTCACACGCCAGCGAATGAAAAGAATGCGTTAGATTTGTGAAAATACTGATGGTAAATTAAATTAAGTTTAACGCAACCAAGTCTGAACTCATGCGCATGAACAAGCCTGAACTCGCATGGACATTATCTGAACTCTGAAGGGCGTATTTTCGCATGGACATTATCTTAACTCTGAAGGGCGTATTTTCAGCGTCTATTATGTCAAACTAGTAGGAGCAGGTTGCCCCAATTCCCAGATATAATAGGCAATTCCCAGATATAATAGGCAAAAATACAATTATTATTTTAACATAAAAATCCAGAAGTGCCACAGACGCCGCCGCACTGCGCAGGGGCGCAGTATCGTTCAAATCTTCTTCAGAAGGGCTTTGAGATGTGGCTGTAGACTGGTTGTGATTGTTGCCATCTGAACAACATATGAGAGCTCCCCATCTACCAATTGAAAAGCTCTTGTGATCTGTTTCACCTGACAAGAACACACAAGACCTTTGTCAAAAACTGTAATAATGAAAAAACACAAGCTAAATTCATCTCAGTATCATTTTAGAAGTATCCAATTTGTAGAAGTATCTAGTAAACCACTTCAGAGTTTTCAGGCAACTGAGGCTGTAGCAGTTGGGCATAATCTCGGAGACCCGGTGGTTCAAGTGTGCCGATAATGCAGTAAAATCATATGGCAATGTTATTTCAATGTAGTGCACAGTATTAAGCAAATTAAATTAGTGCATTTGAAGAAAACCATAGATTGGTAATTCATCTGCAATATTCTTGTGAGCAGAACAAAAGTACCTTGGATACGTTCCCCACAAGTTCGCTTTGGAGCGTCACTGTTTTCTTTTCAGCATCAAACGAACCCTTCTGCAATTTGGAAGTGAATGCATGGTGATAAATCAAAACACAATTAGGAAGACATAAAAATTAAAAGAGCTCTCGCTAAGTGACAAGAAACATTATCAATGGAATGTGACATAAGAAAAATTATTAATGAAATGATTAATCCAAATTCAAAACCTACTAGCTGATTCGTCATTACCTTTTGGCCGTATTAACCATAGATGTACAGAATGACAAGTATCATTTGGGCATTGAACTATATAAATAAACATGTTTGGAGAGATTCTTGGAACGATTATTAATACATAAAGTAGAATCGGCTATTTCTGAAATAGAGGGGAAGGACCGAGCAAACCATAACATTGACAAGAATATGCAAAATGGAAACATCAGAAGATTGCAGGCTGATGAATGATCATTGTGTTAGAATTAACATGTCTGCCTGATTTAGTTTAGTTCTCTTTCTGTCGCTTTGCATTGGTCTATATGCACGAGCTGACGAGTTGTGCGGCTGCCGTGCGTGCGAGTTTATTTGGGGCATCAGAGATTATCTCGTGGCTGCCAGCGTCTCACTCCATGAATGAGACACACGTCGTGCGGGACACGGCACTAGCGCGGCGTGAGAATCGCTCTCGTGTTGTTATTTCCGTTGTAACCAACTGCCTTTAGATATAGCAAGAAAATCAGAAAATGCTGCAGCTTGTTCGCAGCACAAATTTTTCTAGTGTGCCGGATTGACTACAATGTTTGTGTGCGTTGTGTTTGTTCGAGTTCTTGCCGCCGATCTATTGGGGATTCCTAACAATTGATATCAGAGCGAGGTTCAAGGCTTGGACTCGAGATCGTGCTCTTTACAACGTGTTCATGTCTCGAGGATGCACTCACTCTCTGTGTCAGCAGTCAGCGTCACCAACCGCACGTGCTCCTGGAGGCTCTGACTGCCCTTCGGGAGCGACCACAGGCTGGTTATACACCGCGTCGTCAAAGAGGCGGGAGACTCAATTGACTATCTGCTGCTGATGAAGACAAACACAACGTACACTATGGTCAATTCGGCACGCTAGGAAATTGTGCTATGGACAAGCTGCGGAAATTGTGCTGTGGACAAGCTGCACAGTTTTCTGGTTTTCTTGCTATCTAAGGACAGTTGGTAACAACGGAAATAACAAGGCAAGAGCGATTCTCATGTCGTGCTAGTGTCGCATCCATGTGCATGGTGCACGACGTGTGTCTCGGTCATGGCGTGGGACGTGGGCAACCATGAGCTAATCTCGAACGCCCCAAACAACTCGCACACATGACAACCACACAACTTGTGAGCTTGTGTATATAGACCAACGCAAAGCAACGGAGAGAAAACTAACTTAAATAAATTAGGCACACATGTTTATTCTAACAAATCTCCCTCTAAACTAGTGTGCCTAATCAATTGAAACCATACTAATTTGATCTTGCAGTTCTTGAAATCTTGCACAAGGTAGCGCCTTGGTCAGGATATCTGCGTGTTGACCTCTAGTGCTGATGAAATCTAGCTGAATTTCTCCATTCTCCAATGCATCACGAATGAAATGAAACTTCGTTTGGATGTGCTTGCTTCTATCATGGAAAATTGTATTCTTCATGAGGGCCAAGCTAGACTTATTGCGCACCTTCAGCTCGACGATGCCAAATTTAGTGTTCTTGAAATCGCCAAGGTGCTGGGCAAGCCAAATGCCATAGAAAGCACCCGTAGCAACTGCAATGTACTTTGATTCATAGGAAGAAAGGGCAACAACTCTCTACTTTTGGGACTTCCAGCTTACCAAGCTTGAGCTAAGGAAGAACAACACAGAAATAACAATGGGCGCGCACTAGCGCAACATGAGAATCACTCTCACATTGTTATTTCTGTTGTAATCAATTGACTTTAAAGTAGCAAGAAAACTAGAAAACGTTGCAGCTTGTTCGCAGCACAAATTTCCTAGCATGCAGGATTGACTATAGTGCAGTGGATTCATCGTCCGGCTAGGGTTCTCCGCATGCGCGATCCATTGAGATCGACTGATTTCTCTACACTAATTTGTTGTCTTTTCAGGCAAAGTGTCAGTTAAAAACCTCATAGAGTGCCATATTTTCAATGCAAGCAGCAAGATGGGTGCTTGATTTTTGATTTTGCATGCATGCGCATTTGGTTGAGTCTATTTGTGCACGCACTTAAGGCCAGAAAAATTAGTTATGTGAATTAATCGGTGCCTAAGCATCCATGTAGGAGACCACACATACTAATAGTCCATTTTTCTAATAAAAATGTTGTTTTTTAACTGTTGAATTTCTAATAAAAATGTTGTTTTTTAACTGTTGAATATATGGGTAACGGTTTTAATTAGGCTTGCCCAAGCTCCGCCCCTGGACTACAGTGTTCACGTGTGTTGTTTTTGTTCAAGTTCTTGGTGACGATCTCTTCGGGTTTTGGGTTTCCTAATACATAGTAGCAGGCATTGCTCTTTCCAATCATGGATAGCTAAATGTGGGTCAACACAAGTTTCACACCAGTTAAGGTCACATTTCAATGATATCGAGTGTTCCTCCTAATGGCTCTTGGCGTAGCACAAGAGAATCAATTCACTCACCAGTCAGCACATACTCTGCAGACTGCAGCTACCAGCATAGCAATTTGCGATTGTTCTCAAGGAGCATTGCAGGTGCAAGATAGACTCTTAACATCAGGCCACATTTAGAATAATAACTCGATTGGCAGTAGGAGCTCACCTGAACCTCGGCCAGGCCAGTGCTCTGCGAGATGACAACCTCGACGGAGCCGTCGGGGCGGGGCCGCCAGTACCCACTCTCGGCGTGCATCGGCTCGCCGGACGCCACCTTCCACGTCCTCTGCGTGTACGAGATCACCGGCTGCGTGCGGCATAGTCGAGAAAAGGTAAACTCCCTTGGCGAGCGAAAGAGATGTAGATGGGCGTATCCTTATCGCATACACAGCATACAGATACAGGCGAGGAGGTCGTTTACCTTGGAGGGGTGGTGGGAGAAGAGGAGCTCCTCGCCGTAGCGGAAGGGGGAGATGGTGGGGAAGCTTCCCTCGCCTTCCCCGCGCCACTTCCCCAGCAGGAACGCCAGCGGCGCCACCGCCGGGTGCGGCGCCGGTGGCGGCGCGGCGGGTGCGGGTGCTCGTGCTCCGCCGCCTTCCATTTCCTCGGGGTCTCCGTTTCGATTCCTGGACTTATTTCTGCTGGTCATTTCGTCAGTTTGACTCTTTCCTCCTTCCTATTGGGCCTATTGGGCTTTGCAGTTCGGACGTTGAAGCGTTCTAACTTGGATCAGAGGCAACATTTTATCTTTATTTTTTATTTTTGCGATCGACACTTTACTTAATACTTACTGACTTACTGTAGAATGGAATTCGTGGAACGTGATCAGGGGCACCTAGTATTTGCACGGAGAAAATCTATACACTTATATTCATCGGAATGAGAAGAACAGATGGGTGAAAGAAAAGAAAAGGAAAACTTATTACAGATTACCACTTTTTGCTTGATACATTTTCTCATTGCATTAGTATCTGAACACGGCGTAAAACAAAACAAAAAAAAAATCAGCCAGACCACCACCACACGGAGAAAAAAAATAAAAGAAGTGGAGGGAGTGATCGGCACCGTTGAATCAGTGCATGCACCGCGACCTCTTGAATCTGAGCCGTCGGTTCTTCAGATCGTACTCCCAGAGGTGCTCCTGCTGCAGGATGTTGCCGATGACGGACAGGCCCGGCCACGGGCCCTCCTGCAAGCCGATGCACTTCACCCCGGGCGCCGCGTCGATCACGTAGCTCTTCGCCGGCGGCTCCAGGCGCGCCGACCCGGCGAAGTGCACGGCCAGCATTGGCAACGGCGCGGCGACGTCGCTGCCCGACGGCGACGTCCAGTTGTAGCAGTAGTCGAACGGGTCCATGGTCACCCTGGGTAGCCCGGCGAGCCTCTTGCTCAGCGCCGCCACCACGGCGCGGTACGCCGGCTTGGCCAGCACCGTCAGGCTCGTGCCGGAGTCGAGGATGGCGCCGCCGCCCTGCTCGACGTCCCAGACGGCGCGCGGGATCTTGAGCAGCTCCCCGGCGACGGAGACGCCCTTGACGGTGACCGCGTAGAAGGGGCGCGTCCGGTGGTCGAGCACCAGCGGCGTCTGGCGCGCGCCGGGCGCGCCCGCAGGCGCGGGTGCGGGCGCAGGCTTGGGCTTGCACGAGGCGGTGCCCTCCGACGGGCGCCGCGAGGAGAACGCCGGGTTGGGCCCGAAGGTGAGGTAGCTGGTGGCGTTCCGCGGGGCGAGGTGGTCGACGAGGCAGTAGGAGAAGCGACCGCCGAAGCGCGACGCGGCGCGCGACGCGAAGGAGATGTTGCTGTAGCCGAGGCTGAGCACGCCGTCGGAGGCCAGGAAGCTCTGGCCGTTGTAGGAGGTGGTGCAGCCCAGCACGACGCCGCGCAGCTTCGCCTTCCTCGCCGCGCGCCCCGACAGCGCGATGGTCGCCGAGTCGACGCCCACCGTGCCGCGCGCCGCCGACCCGTCCTTGTACCTGCGTGCCGCCGAGCAAGTCAAAATACGCCACGGTTTAATTACGTGCATGGCACATGGCGCGATTCAAGGATCGCGTGAACTCTTAGCCATCATCGAGGTATCGACTTAACAAAACATTGCAAATTGTAGCTAATGTTAGAGCAAGTACAATAATCCACCGTGGACTGACGATAGGAATGCCACATCAACTGTCGTGATTAGCTGGAGGAGAGAGGGGGAGAGTGAGAACGTGAGCCGACGACAAATCTATCGCCGAACTGCACACATCTATCGAGATAAGAAGCATTGATGATGGATAGCTAGCCAATCAACGGAGAAAGAGAGAAGATTACGAGAGAGAGGTAGATTATTCTAATGCAAAGTGAAATGGATGGACCCCAACAGTATAGCTAGCTATTGTATACAGAGACTATACTGGTAACTTTGATGAGTTAAAAAAAAATTGGAGCTCGCTGCTTACTATACTATTGACCTTGCTTTTATTCCATCAAACCAATCTCCTGAAGACAACCAAATTGACCAAGTGATTGCTTTCAAATAAAAAACAAGCGAAGAAAAAAAAAGTTAGGTATTTTCGCATGCATCCGTGCACTGTATGCAGTATGCTTGAATTGGGCAGCACTTGAAAGGCAACACAAGTGGTGCACAAGGGCTGTCCTGCAAGCTAGTAACACATCCTTGAAGCAAAATGCAATCCTCTACAGCACAATCATTGAGCTAGTGGAAAAGCCATGTCTTCTCATGAACTGTATCGCATAGACCTAACATGGCAGTGGCACAGCAGAGACCAGATCGAGATGCCCTAACATCAGCAGTGTCAAGTCCACAATGCCAACCTGATTAAGCAGACGCATGTCTCAAGATCATGAGATGGACGGTGGCACGGTGCAAATGATACTTGAGTAGCAGCTCAACTCCATTCCAAGGTACTACTATAGTTATGTTTTTTAAAAGAATCGGGATCTTCAGGTAGTACAGTTACATTTGGACCGGAGGGTTAGCTAATTTATGACGGTCAAAGCATGCTTTGACCAAGGAGAACGTGGCCCAACCGCCCAGGTATGGTCCAACACTAAGACAATACTCATGTGGGGCTACATATTTCCCCTCTCCCCAAGAGGACATATAGATCACTTGAGAGTTGATAGCGAAGACTATGTAAGAAACAAGTTATGTTTTGTTTTTGCGCAGATTACCCATGTCGACGTCCTTTGATGCAGAATAAAAGGGGGATTGATACTAGTAAAATCCAACATTATTGTTGCAGACTAAAAGTAATTTGATTTTGGGTCGTAAAAAGTACAAACCCCAACTCGGCACATGATATCTTCTTTTGACAGATAGGCATGCAGGCGAAAGAACGTGATTACCAGTACAAGAGCAGTCTACAACTCGCATGTTCACAACAAAGCAAAAATCCAAAACGTACGTATGTATGACAATGTGGGCGGTCTCTTGCTGTTCTTTTGGCCGGTTTCGTGGGACACCTTGTTGTGTACCACAAAGAACATGTCTCCATAACGCCTATCCAGTCTCGAGAGTCCACAGTGTTTTTTTGTGGAATCCCAAAGGCTGAATAATTAGAGTATACGCTTTAGAAATCGATGATGATCATGCGTATATCTCTTGGTGGCAACGAAAAGAAAAAAGAAAATCGCTTGGATGATTACGTGATCTAGTAAGCAGATGCTTACAACCTCCACTTTAATCCTAAGGAATATGTTCAATATCCTGACACAGTAGCAGACACTGATGGAGTACAGCCCAATCCACCGTGCACATGGCGAAGGGAGGAAAAACAAAGCCGAGCACTGCTGCCAGCAGCCACACCATGCTCGATGAACCGCAGTTTTTTAGCTATCGCTGTTGCTGCCTGCCGTTCTACGACGTCGTTGTGCCTCTTCTTTTTGTTCCAGTGCATAAAAAAACCCAAGTAAACAACAATTGGCTGGCCTAGGAATGACCACCGGCAACGTGCATGCAGCAGCAAACAAATAGTAGTACACGGAGGACGGCCGGGCAGGCGGGCAGGCATGCATATCGATATCCTGTGGCGAGATGGGAGGTGCGTCCTTTTCTCCGGCGTCTAGGATCCAATGCAGCAGAGAATAGATGGAGGTGATGTGATCGGTCTCTCTGTCTTAAAGCTCTCGCTTTTCAGAGCTCGGAGATCAGCATCAAGGCGTGATTCGGCTAAAATCGCTTTCCAGAGAGCAGAAGCGATGATGGATCATGGATGATGGATGGCCTCGCGCGTGTGCCCGTGACAGCTCGGATTATTAGCGGGGGAAAAAGCATATACAAGAAGACGCGATGAGTGAACGAACGCGTGTGGGCAAGCAGAGCAAAGGCCACATGACAAGTCGTCGACGCATTCAATGTGCTCCCCGAGAAAGCGACGATCCGACGACGCCTCCGACCCAAAAACCAGCGGCAGAATCGACCGGAGTTGCGATCAAAAAAACTTCGGTTCCGTCTCCATCGTCACAGGAGGAGTTGCGATGATGTAGAAGTATTCTACTACTAATGGTATTTTTAGTACTTTGAACTGGACAAGAAGGGTAATGTGTACGCACGCAGGGGAGACAGGCCGGAGCTGCTGCCCAGAGAAGAGCAGGGCTGCGTGCATCAATGGCGCCGCATTAATCGCGGCCCCGCGGCGTCTGCCATTGCCATGGATGGCCTTGGCGTGGAGAGATCCGACTCGCCCACCAACCAGCCACTAATTGCAGCAGCTGCTGCTGCTCGCATCTCATCAATGCCATGACCGAACCGCGCCCCACCCGGACCGATCGATCGCCATTGAAATCGCATTACGCGGGCTAACGTTTTTGTATTAGGGAGGAGCAAATGCGAGTGCGAAACTGCGAATGCGAATGCGGATGATGAGGAAGAAGAAGAGAATGGTGGTGGTGGGAGTGGGACTGACCGGTAGTCGTAGGCGCAGGGGTTGGCGGGGGTGGCGCAGGCGGCGAGGGAGAAGGGGAGGGACTCCCTGCAGGTGGCGGACGAGCACGGGATGGGCGCCCACGTCCGGGACTTGTCCGGCCGGAACGTGCGGCGAGGGGAGGCCAGCGCCGGCGCCGGGAGGGAGGAGGCGTTTCTGGGGGAGGCGGAGGCGGAGGCGGCGGCGGTGCGGTGGCACTTGACCCAGGTGAGGTCGCTGCCGGTGTCGGCGACGAGCAGGAACGGCTGCGCCGGGGTGCCCACGCGGAAGCGCACGAAGTACTGGCCCGTCCCGGTGTACGCGCCGGAGGAGAGCGGCATCGCGAAGGCGGACGCGGTCTCCGCCGCGCGGCGCCGCCCGCGCGACGAGATGAACGCCATCCGCTCCCGGTCCATGCGCGCCAGGTCGGCCAGGGACGCCGCCGGCGCGAGCCGGAGCAGCTCGAACCGCGCCGACTTGCCGCTCGCACCGGCCGAGGCCACGGCGACCAACAGCGCTGCCGCCACCACCAGCACCACCACGCGGCGGCGGCCCGCCATTCCCGACCCGCCGCCCCGCGGCTAGCTAGCAAGCTAGCCCGCCTCGCTCCCCGCCAAAAAAACGCGCGCGATAGTCCACCGGGACGGGGAGATCGACACGGCAATGGGCGTCGCGGCGACGGCGGCGCCAATGCGCGCGCGTCTCCTCACCGCGAAGCAGAAGCAAAGGCAAAGCCGCCGTGGGCTCACTTCTCGCAAACTCGCGAGCGCTTCTGCTGCGGCTGCTGGTGCTGTATCGGCTTGTGCGTTGGTGTTGTGCTCGCGTTTCGGGCTCCGTGTGTGTCCGTATGCGGCAGCAGGGCTGCGTCGGAGTGCGTATTTATCTCTGCGTAGGGCGGGGCACGCAGCTTGATTTTTCTTTCGCCTGCCATTTTCAATCATACGACTTTTTTAAGTAAAGTTGTTAAAAAAATATATATTTATATTTAGTTTATTGTTAAATTTAGTTAATACGTAAAAAATCCTGCTAAAATTTTAACAATCTTATTATCTTGCTAAAAATTTAGCATTGTTTGATAAGGTTTATTTTAGCTCAATCTCAACAGTCGATCGCGCCGCGGGTAACTGCACATTTGGGGCATTTGGCCTCAAGTTGTTGTTGCGGGGAGAACTGTGCTGTGGTGGTGGAGTCCGGGTGGCGACGCGGGCTTGTGCGCGCCGTGCTGGCTCGGAGATTGGATGGATGGCCGCGGCTGCTGCTGCTGGGCGCGGCGCGGGGTCAAAGTTACGCTCGCTGCGCCGGAATTCGGCTGGATGGATGGATCCGTTCGTTACCACGGGACAGGGACGGGCATCTCTGCAGTTTTTATCTTTTCTCTTTTCAGTGCTCGCTGCTCATCTACAGCCTACACACGAGCAAGCAGTCACTTTTGGTTTGCTACAATAGTGTAGTAGTAGTAGCAGCAGCTTGCAATGCTTGGGCATAGTTGGGGTTGTCGGGATAGGGTCGCATCTCTTTCCGCTTTGGATGTTTTACTCCTACTATACATGTTACGGATGGGGGTATTCATGTGCGCAACAGACGTGTATGCAGTAATGTTGCATCACGTCAAATCATGCTATTACAGTGTTACTTTTGCTAATATGGCATAGTACTCCCTCTGTCCCATAAAAAATATCATAATATCGGATGTGATATATCCATATACTACAAATCTGGACATACATTCAACTTAGTATCTCAATATAAAAATCCAGATTCGTACTATTAGTATGTGTCACATCTGATACAAATCTGGACATACATTCAACTTAGTATCTCAACATAAAAATCCAGATTCGTACTATTAGTATGTGTCACATCTGATACTGGTTAGTTTTTCTATGGGACGGAGAAAGTACGTGCTAATAGCATCTACTAACTACTCCCTACGTCCCATAATATAAAGAATTTTAACTTTTTGCTCTCACTGTTTGACTACTCGTCTTATTTAAAAAAAATATATGCAAATATAAAAAAACGAAAAGTTGTGTTTAAGTTACTTTAGATAATAAAGTAAGTAAAAAAATAAATAATAGTTTTAAATTTTTTAAATAAGACGAATGGTCAAACAGTGCAACTAAAAACTCAAAATCCCTTATATTATAGACGGAGGGAGTACTAACGGTATCGCATTGCTCAAAAGAAAACAAAATCATGCTTTGGTACAATCTTTCACGCATCCTTGCAGGCTCATATCCATCGTCCACACTCAAGTGCAGGAGTTCGTGTTTCGTGATTCTGTTTGTATTTACGAACGCACCCACGCAACAAGCTTTAAAGCGTAAAAGCGGACCCATTGCATCGTCGCCTTCTTTGCACAACATAGTTCACGCGTCACGTCATCTGCATAACTCTACGCCAGTTTTTCTCCCTAGCATTTGGATTGGTTTTGAGATATACTCCTGCAGTATACTTCTTTCAGAACCTGCACGTATCCAGTTCTATCTAATCAGGTTCGAGAATGTGACTCACGAAAACACAAGTTGACTTACAAATTAACATCTCTTGCCTTTTCACGCAGCACAGCATGCTCGATCGTATGACTTTATTTCCGTTGACGTACGCTATAGTCATGAGAAACAGGATGGTGACAAACCTGACTTAATTTATACCTTGTACCATCATCTTTTAAGGAAAAATCATCAGCAAAACCGATCACGAATCAACATATCCCTCAAAACAAACACTAGCTTTCTTTTTACAAAAGGTTATCTCTCCAAGCCTCAACCGATCGAATACGACGTGGCTCGATCCGGCATGCACGTCGTGGTGGCAGAGCAATCAATCTCGCATTATCCGCCCCAAATTTTTAGTCGCTGTACGTATCCGAAGTACAATTGTACCTCGGCGCCTTGGAATCTTGCCGTTTCGCTCGCCATGTTCCGGGAGGTTACGCGCACAAGGCGCTACCACACCACCCACCAGTAAGCAACCAGACCGATCCGGCGGCGCGCGCGCGCGGCAAACGATGATTTGTCACGTACGCCCTCGCACCGGCACACCGCCGCACCGCCCGGCCGGCCGCTGCGCGCTGGCTGCGCTGTGCATATACCGCCTTGGCCTTGCTTGCGCGCGCCTCGCGACAGCGGGTGGATCATATGGCGATACGCTGCTGCTCCCGAATGCCCGGCGCTAATAGCGGCAGCCCCTCGCGAGGCGGCGAGGCGGGCACATGCGCGCGAGACTATATGCGCGCCAGGCCAGGAGGGCGGGCGAGGCCCCAAATCAGCTGCGGAAAGTCGTTCAATGAATTGAAGCGTTTTCTGTTTAGCATCAGGCGTGCAATCGTCCCCGTTGATTGGCTGCTAATTAATTAGGGGCTAAATTAATTAAGTTGCGTGGCGACGCGAGAGCAACGGAGTCTAGGCTAGGGTGGGCATGATTAGCTGGTGTCCGTACGTTTTATAATTAGCTAGGAGAGGGTATATAGATAATTAGTGGATTGGGTTATCATGGCAGCACTCGGGGACGTTGATCTTGGTTTGGATATAGATTCGTTGACTAATGATATATCTCACATAGTCACGTTGGTGCCCTGTTTAGTTGGCAGATTATAGACAGTTTGACCATGGAGGTTAAACCTACCAGGTAAGGAGATACTAACATGCATGAAATCTCTGTTTCGAGGAAAGAAAATCAGGGAAACATGTACACGACGGACCATATATATATGCGCAATTCCGATTGGTCTTACGTGCATATATATGACCCGTGAAAGTGCCTGCAGGTACTGCTCGATGGATCGGGTGATGATCGATAATGACGTGCACTGCATGCTGTGGCCGAAATTACACTACTTGTGATAGATTTGGGTGTCACAGGCTCACAGCTGCCTTGCCAATGCCAGCTAGAGAGCAATATACGCACGCACAAGCCCAAGTAGCAATGTAGCATCAGCGCGGCTGCGCGGCCGGAATATATCCGGATGGAGCGCAGTGACGACTGACGACGGGTGGGGTATAGGCGTATAGCTAGCGAGAGCGGAAACGGAACCAACTCAGCGGCCAGCGCCGCGAGTGACAAAAAGGCCGGTCGCGTCGTCGTCACGGCCACATCCAGAGAATTATTCCAGATCGATCGAAGGGTGAAGGGATAACGACGGATGCATATAGTCGATCCGTCCAGCTCGATCGGATCACCACGCCAAACGACCACCACGTCGTCCGCCCGTCGCGCCACCATGTACGCATACGCATCGATCGATCAACCACACGCCAACCCGCCACGCCACTCCACGTATCCGCGCGCGCGCGCCGTGCCGTGCGGGGGCTTTCGCCTCTCGGTCTCGATCGGGGGCGGAGGCGCGCCCGCGCGCGGTGCATGGGCGCCGCGCCGGGGAGCGCGTCTTTTCTACTCTACTCTCTCCTCCCATAAAAAACTAATCTAGTACTAGATATGATATATTCTATTACTACATATCAGAATATACCTCAGTCTAGATTCATTGTATTAAAATACTCCCTTCATCCCACAATATAAGGAATTTTGAGTTTTTACTTGCAACATTTGACCGCTCGTCTTATTCAAATTTTTTTTTTGCAAATATAAAAAACGAAAAATTGTGCTTAAAGTACCGTAGATAATAAAGTAAGTCACAAATAAAATAAATAATAATTTCAAAAAAAATTGAATAAGACGAGTGGTCAAACGTTGCAAGCAAAAACTCAAAATCCCTTAGCATGTGTTTGGTTTCTGGACTAGGTGGGATGGGATGAAACCTCCCTGATTTTGAGGTTGGGATGATTCCACTCACATGTTTGGTTTGTAGGATGGGACAATCCTAATTTTTTGTTTGGTTGAAGCGATGAGAGAGATGGGATGGACGCCGTTTGCCATCACCGTCAACGACCGTCGATTGCGCCACCTGCATCCACGCGTGGAACAACCGGATCAAGCATAGCGGCAGCAGCAGGACGGCCACCACCGCCAGAGCACCCAACCCGCTGGCCCACCGTCGTCGCCACGGCTGGATCGGGAGATCCCCTGCGCCGGATCCGCCGCCGCCGCTCTCCCTACCTCCAAGTTTCGCCGCCGCCGAGTCCCCCGCCTCTGGATCCGCCGCCGCCGCCCTCCTTACCTCCAAGCTTCACCGCCACTCGAGCCCGCCGCGTCGACATCACCGCAGCTGCCGCAACCGCTCTCGTCGAGCATCGCGGTGAGCGGCGGGATGGCGCCGAGCATCTCGCTCGCGGCGGCGACCAGTGTTGAGGCAGGGGGTTGTGGAGGAGCGCCGGCGGTCACAGAGGTGGTGGCAGGCGGTCGTGGCGGAGCGCCGGCGGTCACGGAGGAGGCGGCGGGCGCGGGCGCGGACGAGCGCCAGCGGTCGCCGAGGAGACGCCGTGTGCTTCGTCCAAGTGGGACGAGCTTGTCCGGCCGATTTTGCCGGATGGGTTTGTCCCGGATCTGGAAGGAATATTCCTCTCTAGGGACCAACCCATCCCACTCGCCCCTCAACCAAACAACTCTAAAAATGGGTTCGTCCCGTCTCGTTTCATCCCATTCCACCAACCAAACATTACCTTATATTATGGGACGGAGCGAGATTCTAGATTTGTTTTTTTTACCGAGAGAGTGCTAACTTGAAGCCGTCGTGTGGCGGTACCACGGCGGCTAGCCCGTCACGTCACGGGGGTGCGCCTCGGAACTTGTGTCCATGCAGGTGCCGGTTTCTGCCTGCCTGCGCTGGTGAAATTGTCGGGGGCATGTGGGCACCGAGCAACCGAGGTTGCCATATGATTTGGTTTGGTGAAATATTTACTGCTAGGGAGGATTTATCGGCGCTGGCCGCTGTCCCGCGCTTTAGAGCAGATAGGGGTGCATATTCGGTATAACCAAAAATAAATTTCGGTCTCGGTTTTTGGTTTTTTGATTTTTCGTCTTTTGAAAAGTGAAGACCGAATTTCAGCGTAAAAATGTTAGGACCGATAAATTTAGTCTCGGTCTTTTTGGTCTCGGTCCTGATCAAAATTCAACAACATTTTTATATATGCAAAGAAATAATAGAAATTTTTAACATAAAAATCACAAAAAAAAATTGTAAGCACTTCTGAGTAAAGACCCTTATTAGATTACATGCCTAGAAGAAGTAGGGTGTAAAAATTAGAGTTTAATCCTATTAAATATTGTGGATTGTAGGTTGCATTTAGACATTTTTTGAAAATTCGGTCTATTCGGTTAACCGAGGGGAATAACCGAATTGACCGAGCAAAATTCGGTCTTTCACTACCTAGGACCGAATTGATGACCGAATTTCTCGGTCTCGGTTTTTTTGGTCTTGGTCTTTTCGGTTCGGTCTTTTTTTGTCCACCGCTAAGAGTAGGTACAATAGAAGACTAGTATAAGCCAACTACAAACATATTTTAAAGAGAGAATAAGAGAGAGAAGAGCAGCGGCCTATAGATCTGTAGCCAGCTGCAGCATGAACTCTAAGACATAATGTGTATATGACAGGTGGGATCAGGAATTAAAAATAAGGAATATTGAGAGAATAGTTCATATAAGAACCAAATACGAGATTAATTAATATTCAAAATAAAAATAAAAATAAAATCCGAAATTAGAAAAAGAAAAGGAGAGTTCAAGTAGAAATACAATTTAAAATTAACTGAAATTCGGAATTAAAAATAAGCAGAATCCATATAATAACCCAATACAAGTTTAATAAAATTCGGAATAAAAATAAAATAATATTCAAAATTAGAATAAAAGAGAGTTCAAGTAAGAATACAATTTTGAAACAACTGAAATTAAAAAAAATAAAAATATTAAAAGAACACTATACTGTATTATTTAAATTTTGAAATTTTTTTTCTGAAAATTAGAAAAAGAAAAAAAGATTTCAATTAGGAATACAATTTATAAATAACTAAAATTGGTGAAAAAAATAAAGACTATTGAAAGAAAAATACCATCTAAAACACATGACAAGAGTAGAGTGGTGACGATTGATACGACATATAACAACTGTTAATAAAATACCAAATATAATCCTAATGACGATTGAAAAGAGGGATGATAGGCAGGCTGTGAAGCAAAAGGGCAAGGCGGTTACCAAGACTTTTAGAAAGTAAAAAAAATAAACCCCATTGATAATCATATTCGATTTTTAAAATCTCAATGACAATGGAAAGGAAACGGGCGGGGTGTATAGTAGTATAGTTGCAGAGCCGCCGACGGTTTGCGGGACTTCTAGAAAATAAAAGATAAATTCCAATGATAGTTATGTTTGATTTTTAGAGTTCCAATGATAATAAAGAGTAGGCGGCGAATGTGCAGTAGAGGAGTATAGTGGCATCGTTTGACGGGACTTCTAAAAATTATAAAAAATGAAACCTAACAAGACAATAAACTCTAAAAGCTACAAGATCCAATTTTTAAAGGTTCAGAACTTCTAAAAAGTAAAAAAGAAAACCAATGATAATCATGTTCGATTTTAAAATCTCAATGACAATAAAAAAAAGGGAGGCAGCGGGTAGGCCATAAAGGAGTACAATGCAAAGCCGCTGATGGTTTGGCGTGACTTCTAGAAAGTCAATGACAATAAAGAGAAAAGACGGTAGACAGGCCGTAGAGGAGTATAATGGCAGCGTTTGACGGGACTTTTAGAAATTACAAAAATGAAACCTAACGAGACAATAAACTCTAAAAACTATAAGTCTAATTTTTAAAGGTTTCAAGGAGAATGAATAAAAATAGTGGTATATCAAGCAATCAAATAAAAAAGAATATGACAGAAGTAAGGGGTAGTAGCTGATGTGACTTTTAAAAACTATATAATTAGAAATACGGGGATGATAAGGTATGGGTGCTAGCCGCGTAATTGCGTAGGCCACAGATGGATAACTGCTATTATGTATATAAATGTGGGTAATGCTAGAAAGTCTTATAGTATAAAACGGAGGGAGTACCTTTTAAAAATATAAGTTTTTTAACTTCTAGTTTTTAATTAACTATTTAAATTTCTCTTAAAATTTAAATTAAAAACTAGATCGTTGGAGAGCTTCCGATTCTGAAAGAAACTGCATTTGTTAGAATATCTCTAAACATACTCTTAATTCATACTCAAAGTCTCAAATAACCAAGGAAGGATTAATTCATGAATTTTGATATACTTTCCTTTTCTCTTTAACTTACTCCCTCCGTTCTATTATAAGTGCAGCCATGATTTTCCGTGCCCAACTTTAACCGTTAGTTTTATTTGAAAATTTTTTGAAAAAAAAATTAAGAACATAAGTCACGCATAAAGTACTATTCATGTTTTATCATATTATAACAATAAAATACTAATTAAAAAATTCAAATAAGACGGACAATTAAAGTCGGGCATGGAAACTCATGGTTGCATTTGAAATGAGAGGAAGGGAGTATCTACTAGGGGTGGGCAGAAAAAAACTGAAACGAAAGACCAGACCGAGACCGAGACTGAAAAGACCGAGACCGAGAAATTCGGTCATCCATTCGGTCATAGGTAGTGAAAGACCGAATTTTGTTCGGTCAATTCGGTTAGTCACCTCGGTTAACCGAATAGACCGAAAAAACCGAATTATCAAAAAACGTCTAAATGCAACCTACAATCCACTATGTTTAATAGGATTAAACTCTAATTTTCACATCCCTATTTCTTCTAGGCATGCAAACTAACAAGAGTCTTTACTCATAAGTGCTTACGAAATTTTTTTGTGATTTTTGTGTTGAAAATTTCCATTATTTCTTTGCATATATGAAAATGTTGTTGAATTTCGGTCAAGACCGAGACCGAGACCGAAAAGACCGAGACCGAATTTGTCGGTCCTAACATTTTTACGCTGAAATTCGGTTTTCACTTTTCAAATACCGAAAAGACCGAAAGACCGAAGACCGAGACCGAAATTTTCGGTTAGACCGAATGCCCACGCCTAGTATCTACAAACGAACTTTATCGGAAAAATTAATTACAGAAATAGACCCTAGCTTGCCGGCACCTGCTCGTACATATATACATGCATCATTTTGCAGATCTTGTGAAGTTGAAAAATGCGATAGAATCAGGGAAGTGGTTTCGCAACCAAGTTTCTTATCTTTTTCTTCTTTCTTTTTTTTTGGTACATGGGCACCGACTTGGGTTCTTTTTTCTACCCTGACAACTGTTCTCCACGACCACGATCAGCTATTCTGCGCGACATATTTGAAGCAACGCGACCTACCAGTTTTTTGTTTTCCTACTGGAATCTGAAAGTACACGGCATTCTACCAAGAACTAGCTAGTGCTTCAGTGTTTTAGAGAAAAAGTCATTATGACCCAGCTTCTATTGAAAGCCAACTTTTAACTAGTGCTTCAGCGTATTAAGCGTTGTCCACTGTCCGAATCCCACTTCTTCCATGCGTGCAGGATCATCGAACTGGTTTAGACACGAATCGGCAGCAAAGTTCACAAAAAGCGACGATGCCACAGGCTTCTTCAAACTTGTCCGCAACAAGCTCTGCAGATGGGTGGGGAAGCATTGAAGCAAAGCCACATGCCAAGGCAAATATTCTGTCATATCACATGGCACAAACGACACAGGGACACAGGGTGAGAGGTAGAGTAGCCATTGGTGCGTTTGGCTCCAGCTCATCGGCCATTTACTACAGCATCATCGCAGGGTGACATGTCCACATGTTTGGTGCACAGGAACAAAAATGTTTCTGGGCTATGATATTTTAACAAAACGTATATAGGCCGCTCACAGGTCAAGCGTTGCTACAATAATGGAGTAAAACCGGTGTGTTATCTTATCTTCAGCTGCTCTAGTAGCAGTTGCAGCTTGCAGGCAATCAAAGGATTCGATTGCCTGAAATTTTCTACTCCTAGCACTTTGTAGGTAGGTCGAGTCGTAGATCAGGCGTTACCGCGGATGTCTGTCACTGCAACCTTTCTGGAACTACCTGTGCTAGTACTACTAGTAATTGGCAAGTTGATAACTAATCCTATCATCGTGCAGATGTAAAATACTAGGGGTAGTAGTCCATAGCGAGATCCCATTCCCAGGTGATATGGAGTATAGTATGGTTATTTTAGTGAAACTGACAATATAAAAGTGCCTTTCTAAGGGCATACAGAACTTGACTGATTGCTTGCTCTGCAAGCTCATATTGAGTTGTTGCAGCAGCTGTAGCGAAGCTACCGCGGCCCGTTCGACCAGCAAATTAAGCAGCTTTCCATTCAAGTGAAAGAAATTAACCAACCACCGCAAATCCACATTCAGAAAAGAGATATTCCCATCAACAAATTGAATTTGGTATAATTTCTGCAAGTGGTGTCTCCTGCCTGAATTTCACATTGACTAGAGTGGGCTAATATGCCCCTATTCAACTCCATTGGAAAAAAAACATTATAATCTGTTCTATTTCTAATGGAAGTGATCTCTCTCAATTTCCCTTCTAAATATGATTCATATAGACTAAAGGGCCTATTGTGTATGCTGATGGCATTTTGAAGATCATCAAGAACAACTTATTATTCTTAGTCGTTATCTTATTTGATCAAAACGCATACTTCAATTATGTTAGCTTACGAGTGTTTTTCCTTTAGAATTCACTATCATTTTCAAATGTACACGACAAATAAATATAATTACGCTAGATACATAGATATTTTCTTAAGCATCCGAGTTACACTATTAAAGCCTGTCTAACCATACAAATACAATTATTGAATGATTCGAGATTACATACTTGACCGTGAAAAAGTAGTAGTTAGGGAAGAAACACAGGCGCGGCGTGTGTGCATGCATGACTCTCCATCTACCAATTACGTACACATGGGTGAGTACGTTTTCAATAAGATTTCGAGAAGGCTAGGGGCCCACTGCTAGTCTCCTCTTTGAATTTGTGTTACGAGACGTATTCATGGTGAGTATATTGCACTCCGTATATATGTACAGTGGTGCATGTAGTTGAACTCGATCCCGTGACATGCATGCGTACGTATGTATGCTCAGCTTCCTCATATCCACCTGAATACGTATCATGCTGTATGGGCCCATGATTGCTGTCGTGGTGTCGTACATGTAGTGGATACGAATACTCCCAGGCATGTGCGTGTGGACACAATCATAAGACAGTACATTATTCTTACGCGCATCACCACCGCACAGCCGTTTCATTCATACCGTCGTTCACGGAAGTTGGCACTGCTACTTTCGAAGAACATTCCCCATAGACAAGACGAATTAGTGGATTATTATTGCCTCCGTGTTTTAGGACATTTGTTTTCCAGCTAATTGCAGTTGACCTCGTAATATAGATTAGCTGTAAGCGTTCATGCGCACATGGACGCGATACGGTAGTGCAACCGCACGGCATGCAAAAGTCCATGGTCATACAATTCCTGCTACGCGTTTGCGACTTCAGATGATAATCATAATCCGTTACAAGTGGCGCAATATTGGAGTTCTTGCAACTTGCCATTATCCACTAATCATCGGCGACCTGACGCTTCTGACGTACCAGGTGGAAAACAAAAGGCCGGTGGAAACGAAAATTACCGTTATAAATCGAAATGTGACGTTACCAAAATTTAATTAGTCACAAAAAGACAAAAATTCACAAGAGTCCAATATACCAAAGGATTTCATTTCCGAACTTTGGTTTGAAACGAAATGCCAAAAGGAAAGGTTGGTTCGATTGGCCTAGGGAAAACGTTGGTTAATCCTAAGCCAGTTGACCCAATAAAAACCTGGGTGCAAAATAAACTATGATATTCGACCATCTAGCTCAAAAGAAGTATGATTAAGTATGGAAGAAAGATGCTGGAACACCTGCTACAGCGCTTCAAAAATCCTGGAACAGCATGAGAGAATCATCATGTCTAGTCAGGGCTAAGATCAAAATATTTTTTCTATTCCGCAACTTTGTGTCATCCTTTGAGCCCTGAAATGCATTATGTATAAACAATGTGAGGTTCACTTGTAGTAGATAGCAGTTTGAGTGAAAACTCCTTTAAGCTACCAAATATAAATGCCATCCCAATTCATAATTTAGTATTACATCATTTTATCAACCATGCAGAACAGCCAGTTCTGGTTATGACAGAGCCACACAGCATTGAATACATTATAATTTGTTGCATGTTGGTATTTCTGGAATATCTAATAGTATGACATATTGGAATATGCACAACCAAACCTTATTTTAAAACATTAGTACATGCAACATTAAGATTTAATATCTGAAAATGACATTAGTAGATTTGTCGTGAAAAATACTTTCATGCAGTTAGATTTTTAATATTTTTGTAGAACTATGAGTAGAAAAAGTAACGATCAAACATGTGAATTCGAGACTATGTCTATGTTCTAGTGGCTACTTATATTCCTGTTCTGAATTTGCAATTAACTAGTGAAAGGCACACAGCCTGGACCTGACCAAATAAGCTTAAAAGAACATGATTAAAATATATGCACCACAATTTGATTTGCCATGAATGTGGTGTTGCATGTACTATGATGATCCACAAAGGAAGCACATCTTTAAGCAAGGTAAGACTTATTTGAAGATTGTAAATTTGCAATGCTTTAAAGATCAGTATGTGACCTCGAGTAGGAGTTCAGCTATGTAATTGACCATTTGCCGCAGGTTTAAAGCAGCATGACATAGATTATCGATGAACTGTTCCCGGAATGTATTTTTCACTCTCCATACAAAATATTGTGTGTTCCCTGTTCCTGTTCCTGTTCCAGAAAGGATTCTCTGCAAACACAATGAAATTACCATCAATAGAAATTCAAACGAAGCATAGTTTTATTGTTTAACATACAGAACATCCATATACAACTATCTCAGTGGCATGGTACATGCATATGAAATTTATGCACTTTAACTCCACTAATTATCCTACAGGTGAGGAAGTGTACTTGGGAGAATGATATGGGAGGGAAAACATAAAAAAAAATTGTAACTATAAAGTTGCACGGACACAGTCACCCCTACAAATATTTTGCATGGTTACTACATGTCTATAATAGTGTAGGAGTTATTGTCATCAGCTTTGGTTCATAACAGATTGGTCAATTGACTAGATTCCTTGGCTTAACATAGGTGTTGTGAAAATTTTGCTCCAGAAAAACAAAAGCTCAAAGCTGCCAGATAAAAAAACTTCTCCCCTTTTGGGCAACATCTATCTATATCTATGCTACTATAAAATACAATAGTGGTGGTGGTTCTGCCAACCCACCACCACTACATTTGCTCGTCTTACAAATTAGTCCTTGATATTTTTCTAGTAGTATGTAATAGTCTAATATTCATTTGAATCAAGTATTCAAGTGAATACCATATTTCCAAATAAGTATGTGCATTTTTGCTAGTTGCATGAAAATTTACAAATTGTTTGCTCTGGATTAAATATCAAATATAAGTGCCTTTAGAACACCTAAATGTTCCAAAATACAGTCTTTTTTGACTGGCATACATTAGTGTTTGGAGCACTATTCAGAAAAGAGCCAGCATCCCAGAAATGCCTTTAAAACATATTAGGCTGCTCTTTGCATGTAAGTTCTTCTGGGGTCAAGCCACATTTAAGTCACTAATCCCTATGTTTAGTATCACAATCAATTTTATGGCAGGTTCAAAGCTTTGCATCAATGCTTAAACAGCATTCTTAATGGTAGCTAATCTCTACAAATTTAGGCTGGAAATAAACACAACATATCCTGATGCATCTCTAAAACTAATAAGGGTTGTCTGGCTGGTATGGTAAGGTGTAAACCCTCATTAACATGTAAAGCGGTTTGCTTCCTTTTCTTTACTCTAGAATATAAACTTTTCTTTACTCTAGAATATAAACTAGAGGAAGTCCATACTCCAAACAACATATGTAACTTCTCTGTAGATTATGTAACGGACCTCTGTATCGATGTAGTCGTCCTTCCAAAGCTTATACAAAGTTCCATGAACAATCTGCTTGTCAAGAATTGTTGTGTCAATAATCTGCAAGGTGCGACCAAATGTCCAGTGTTATTTACTGCAGTTCATAACAGGAAACCATTTTGCCAACCAAACATCGTAAAATAGGAAGACCAGCATGTAATAAAGATAAAGCATGAAAAGGCCTAGATGCTTTCATAACAGCAATGAATTGAAAACCTGATATATTAGAATTCTAAAATTTGCTCACTGTAGGAGATACTTACTTTATCTGTCTCAACTGGACCGCGTTCTCTGACCAATAGCCTAAAAATTGTAAAAGCTTCTTGCCCGTATTTCTTTCTCACAAGCGACTCTATCTATTATGCACAAATACAGGAACAAATATGCTGTCATCTTTATACGCCAAGTAAAATGGTATAATAGTAGCTTTCAAACAAATAGAACATAAAACTGTGAAGCAATTATGTACCTCCTCATTTCGAGATGCTTCAACAATTCTGCTTAAATCTACAAAGAGTAGTACCACTGTCATCTAAGAATCTTACAAAAGGAAGCACTGATGTTTATTCAAGGTTGCGACAAATTTTACGCGCGACATTTTTTTAAAAAATAACTCGTTATCCACATGTAAAAATATATTTTTCAAACTCATGTATTTGATTATGTTTTTACTTGTAATAATCTAGCGTGCCCGATCAAGTTGATGAACACATGAACCATTGTTCTAATTTTTTTTACAAATATTTAAAGACAAAAACATTTTAGTCTCTTAGCTACCATTGCATTTTTCTGTGTATAGATATTCTGCACTAGGTACCAACCCCCAAGAGAAACCATACAGCAAAGGTATCACCAAAAGTCAACTCTAGGTCATTCATTACTCAACACAATAGAGTTGGAAATCTAATGATATGTTAATAGATTTGTGAAACTCCAAATAAAGGGGCATATCAAAGTTTCAAATTGAGTGAACATGCAAGAATTGCAATTCCCACTTTCCTTCCCACCATTGATAACACTAATACAGAATGCCTACTTGGATACATATCAAACCACATGGCTGTGGCACCACAAACCTGGGAATATGATATTGTATTCCCATTCTTTTTCTTAAAAAAGTTGGCCATCGTATGAAAGAAATGAAGAAAGGGAACATAAAGAAAAGCATGAGAAGAGTTAAAATACTATAGAAAGGAAAAAAAGAAGAAAACAAGGATAAAATAATATTGCATCAGGAAGACAGGAAGAGTAGCACCAAAAATCACCAATCTGCATTCATATTGAGTAAGGATAGGAAACGTTGAATAAGATAGCAGCAGCTTTATATTTTCTTCTCTACACCATTAGGTTCATAAGCAAATCAACTGTTACATTTGACATTATTTTGTAATATATCAAGGAATCAAATCAATGACCAGAGTCAAGTTCAAAACTAGACTATTCCTGCTTGGATACTCTAGTCTCCTATTTACCAAGTGCTATAAATGAATTGTCGCTTTGATGAATTATATCTATACCATAGTAACAAAAAAATAACATAACATTTAATAATCTCTTACCCAAGATGAATGAATCTGGGTCCTCCGAGGAAGGACTACAATTCAACTCCTCCAAAACTCTTGTTATATGATCAAGTGTCATCGATGTACCTCCTTCCTTCTGTCCTAGCCTCTCCATAATACCATTTATTGGAGATGTCACTGAATAAATAGAAAATCTACTGGTAAATACTTGAATTAAACTAAACCACTACTTTAAATGGTAAGATGTCATTGTGCCAGTATATCTATCTTACCCCTTTCCTCTTCAAATGGAAAAATCTAAAGGAAAACAGAAAGTACAAAGGAAGAGAAACAGTAGAAAACAACCACATAGAAGATCAGTTGTCATTGCATAAACATAACAAAAAAAACTACCACTGTCATTCTCATCTTGCTCATAGAAGATCAGTTGTCATTGCATAAACATAACAAAAAAAGCAGTTCGAATGAACAGCTAGCGCAATTTGGTCAACAGTAGAAAACAACACAAAACATGCCTGATCTTTCTTGATGACCTCTATATATAACTATATAAGCTTCCTAACAAACAAAAATAATTATGTTCAGACATATAAATGATAAGCTACAGCCATAACATAATATTGAGGTATTTTCTGGCTCTAATATTGAAAGATTACTTGATAACTTATATGGCTATTACCAGAGTTGCTGTCCCTTTCTATTAAACTGGCCTCGAAAAATGCTTCCCAGATAGGATGTGTGCCAACCTTCAACTTAGGTTTCTTTCGGTCTGCACAAAACTTGAATACGAGAAGAAAGAATTCAATTGTAGGCGATAACAAAGTTCATTGCCTTGCATTCAGTTGCATCATGCATACATGCAGAGACAGATACTTAAAAACTGGCAATTCTCTTCTTCGAGATGGAGACTGTTCATGAAGGCCCTGGGATTTCTTATCTCCTCTTTATGCTTCACTGTGCATATACTTATAATTTTTTCATTAGGATCCTTTCTACTGTTTGTTAAAAATATCATATCAAGTAGCAATATGAGAAATGCATTGAGCTTGCATCAAGCAAAATAAGGCTGCTGCTTCAAAATTCCCTTTTGCAAATATAGAAAATAGCATAGCACCACTACAGGAAAAAAAATATGAAAACATGCACCTACATAAATTGGCTATTGAAACTAATGTTATATATAGGTAAAGCAGCAAACCTTCTTCTTTAGACAGAATGTGAATTTCTCAAAATTTGCCCGCCAAAGTACTTCGTTCTCTGCAATTGTTGAATCGAGCTCTGCATCTCCTTCTAAGGCATTATGTTTCCTCTGATGAAATAACAGTACATAGAATTAGCTGATGACCAAAGTATATAAATTTCTCAAATAGGTTCTTCATTGGCCATCAATACTTGCATATAACATATTGATAAAACAATCAATCTATGAATGTCACTTTGTTTTTCTAGTTTAACAGAATGGCAGAACCAACACACCTCTTGGTGGGGGTTCAAGAGTGCAATACCTTAGCACCAGAAATAGAAGAAAGTGGAGAATCATTAGCATTGGATGCATCTTCCATGATGTATGGGATCTCAGAAAATCTTTCTGCATCAGAAAGAGCTGCAGTATTGACAACTTTCTTATCAATTGAAAGAGCAATCTCGACAGTCTGTTCCAAAGAGATATTAGTCAGGCGAAGCCCACCCACCCAATCATCATACACAGAACGCATCAAGAGAAGAAAAGACAGGAACACTTCGAAGCATCAAGGTCTTGGATTTAGTAGATAACCACTTTTAAATATTGAATATCTATATACGTAAAAAAAGAGAGATGTTTTAGTGACAGCCAACATAAAAGCAGGATACAAAATTCCTTAACCACTGAGCTAACACATTTGCAGGTAACAAATTATCATTTTTAGGTGATCTAACTACAAACACAAAAGTACTATACTAATAGAAGTCTAGTCATTTTCTAACAATCTTCCATTGGCCAATGGACCAAACAAAGAAAACCATAAATAAGATGAAACTAGAAAGTAGAAGTAGATGATTGAAACTCCAAAAACCTAAACAAATCAATGCCCATGCTAGGAACTAATGATTAACTTACTTTTGGAGCCCGTTTCCTTGACGATGTAGATTGTTCATCTACAAGTGGATCAAAGAAAGGTTCAGGTTTCGGGCAACGCTCCACATAATGTGCAAATACAAGTTTGTTGAAGTTCATTCGTATTTCCTCCCTTGCTGGTGTGATACTGCCTGGAACATGTGATGACCCATTGTTGAGAAAGAAAAAAAAAACTATAATGGTCAGTTGTGGCCACAGAAAAAGAGAAGTTTAGAAGAAGAAAATGAAAGAGAACACTAATAAAAAAGGAACCAAGGGCGAAGGAATAGCAACATGAATAATGGGACTCGCCTTCTGGTACTTTAGAAATTGTTCGCTCCACAAGTTGGCCAAATGTTAGCCTACCATTCTGAAGCAATCCTTCAAGCAGCGCTTCTGACTGAAAGAAATATAAGATGCATGCATAAGGTCATCAAACTAAGTCACAAGAATTGAGTCACGAAACCACAAAATAGTGGGTATTCAAGCAGATTCTTCAGCTTTGAGAATGAACTGATAAAATTTGTGGGTAAACTAGCATAGACTATCAGAAAATAAATTAAGATATTTGGATATAAATATTAAAAACCAATAACTGCTGACCTACTTACCAACTGACAGAAAAACCAAACATTCAGGATGGGGATCATATAATTTTGTTTTTTACAACCAACATAGTAAGGTACTAAGGTCTTTCATTAATCAAGTTAAACATGTAGGCTTGATACAGAAATTTCTACAGTACATTACTAACAACTCATAATGTTTTCTACCAGTTATCATTTTTTTATAATGATGTACCAACAATTCAAATAAAACATTAGGTCAAACTTTACATCTGCAAACCTCAACAAATGGGGAATATGAGATGGAAAACATTGCATACAAGAGAGGGGTTTAGCAGTGAAAAGCAGGTATGCTCCTTAATGGAGTAAGAGAAAAATCAGATCAGCAGTACAATAGCTTGACAGTGCTGAATAACAAACTCCAGATATAAAGTATTAGCTACCCTGTTGCATCAGTGGCACTTCTAGCGCTATGAATGGTAAAAATTATGACAAGGACAACCAAAGACAACTTATGTGTGCATACATACTAGATTATTTTGAAATACAAAAACATTAGCGTGCTACTAAGAAAAGCACGCATGCCATCCACTCTGGAACATTAATCATGGTCAGGATGCATTTAACTCCCACATTACAAAAGTGGAGAACAAGATTTACAGTACAATCTGACTACACTAAAATCACATATCAGCATTTTGAGAACTATGGCAGCTTTTAGGGTTAATTTCAATTTTAACCATCATAAAGTAAAACCAAAAACAAGTACAATCTGATTACATTGAAATAACATATCAGCATTTCGAGAACTATGGCAGCTTTTTAAGGTTAATTTCAATTTTAACCATGTAATACTGCATAAAGTAAAACCAAAAACAAGTACAATCTGACTACAATGAAATCACATATCAGCATTTCGCAAACTATGGCAGCTTTTAGGGTCAATTTCAATTTTAACCATGTAATACTGCATAAAGTAAAACCAAAAACAAGCAAGGACCTCTGGGATGTCTGCACGGATGACAGAAAGGAACTTTGAGAAACGCTGCCTGTGCACGATGTTGTCGAAGATGGCCAGGTAGTGCGTTACCGTCTTATCACCACTTCCTAACAACCCCAGAAAATGGAGTCACATACGATACAACCAGCGCACCGAATCAGGTCATACAAGCAAGCGGATTTGCACATGGGGCTCACCTCTGGGGGCATTGAAGGCCTGGACGCAGTTGTGCTGGATGAGGACGAGGAGCGAGTTCTTCACCTGCCCCGGCGAGAGCTCGAGGCGGCGGACGATCTCCTGCAGCGGCAGCGCGCCGTGGCGGAGCAGGCAGCGGCACACCTTCTGCGAGAGGGGATCGGGCGGCGGCGGCGGTTAGGGCATACAAGCACGAGGAGACGCAGACGCCGGGGGGGGGGGGGGGGGGGGGGGGGGGGGGGGGAGGGACGAAGCGAACGATGGAAGGGGAGGAGGCCGAGAGAGGGGGGGGAGGCTTACGGATACGAGGGGGCCGAAGTGGTCGGAGATGATGGCGACGGCGAGGAGGATCCCGTGCTGCGACACCATGGTCGCCGGCGGCGAGGTTGGGCTCCGCCGCGCCTAAACCCTCGCGGGTAGGTGGGGTTGGGGGGGGGGGGGGGGGGGGAGAGAATGGGGTGGGGATGGGAGTTGCGGTTTGATGCGACGGACGGTGAGGATCGGCTGTGTGTAACCGAACGCCGTGCGAGAGTCGAGACTTCTTCACGGCCCACGGCACTAGGCGCGGAGCCTTCATGGGCCGGTGCACCATGAAGGCTAGGGAACTGCAACGGAAGGAACAAGTCCACCGACACTCTCAAATATATGTCCAATCCAATCACTATCGCTCACCGCAATATCGAACTATCATAAACCCTTAACTATGAAAATCAATACAATTTAACTCTCTCGACTGTTTTAAGGGCGTTTTCCCCTGATGTGGCATACACGTGGCAGTCAATCACTAGATAAATAAAAAATAAACATGAGACCCACATGTAAGTGAAAAGGGAACAAATAATTTTTATGAGACCTGCATATCATAAACAACCCTTATTCTCCCCCGTTCTTCTTCTTTTTGCACATGGGCACAGGAACTCGTCATCGTCTCTCCCTGTGGAGGTGAGCAACGTCGGGGAGCTAGAGATCTCTCTCGTCGCATAGGGCCAGCTGGTAGTAGTGGGTAGGTAGCCAAGGCCGGCGACCGGAGTCCAGGGCAGCAGACCCCTCGGCGACGGCGGAGATGGGAGACGGATGTCGCGAGCACCGGCGGCATATCATCAATGCGGGATCCATGACGACACCACGCCTGATGCGAGGTTAGGGTGAGATCCAGACAACTGCGTGTTGGTGACGACTTGTGGATGCCGAGGATGGCACTAGTGGCCGAGAGGCCCGCCCTCTAGCGATGACGTTAGGGGTGGTCTCCTTGGTCGACAATGGAGTCCCTAGGCAGTAACGGCGTGACGGGGTTAGCGCAGCCTAGCCAGCGAAGGCATTAGAGAGCTAGAGATTCCCCTCATCTTGCTACTGCCCGCCGTCCCTCTTCATCTCTCTCTCTCTCATCCTACCGCTGCCCACACAGCTACCTCTCGACGCCCTATTGGTTTTTCTGCCACACAGCTTGCTCCTGCCCCCTGTTGCCACCAAGCAGCCCTTTTATGCGGTGGAACAGAGGGGGATGAAAGCAGGAAAGGTGGCATCAGTGCTGATCTCGTAGACCGTCTCAGCCACTCTCCGTGACCCTTGGATAAGGAGGACCTGAGGCAGAGCGGCTCAAGGTTCGGCACGCCGGGCCGGCGCAACAGGGAGGGTGGTGCGCTCTGGCATTAGAAGAGGCGATCTAAGTGGCAGCAGCGGCCTCCTCAACTTCCTCTGCCTTCCCTGCTACTCGCCTAGATGAGAGAGGACTAGTGGGCTGCACAGAATTTCTGTTTGAACGTTTTTTTTGGGTTATTGATGATTGAAATTTGCTGTGCAAATCGAGAACTGAAGGGAGCATAATTAATAGCCGAAAAAAACGTAATGTTAGTGCGGTTTCCAGGTTATTTTGCCTAGCACGTCCCTCATGTGCTGTTCACTAATTTTATTCTGTATTCTTTGAAGGGTGTCAGCAACTCAGCATCTCTCCCTATCGTAATCGGTACCGGCACAGAGTCCATGTCCAAGTAAAATGGACTAATTACGGCGGGTATTATCCACGGAAGAGGCCGCACCGCACAAAGGCACAGGTGCCATTGCTTCGTTAGCGGTCACTCAACCACACGCTGTTTTGGCAGAAGGAAACGTTTGGTTGAGACGCTGCGCAAGAAGGCACGGCACGGCAGGCCGCACGCATGGAGCCAGCGTTCCCGTTTCACAGCCATGGGAAAAAAGATGGCCCAATAATTCAGTGGATTGCCGTGCTGGTTGCGATCCGAGAGGAACACCGGTCTGAACTCTGCATCGTGAATTCGTGATGACAGCTTGCTACAATATTGCACCATCGTCATCATTATCATGATGTAATCTCAGTATTTTTTTAGTTGTTTTTATAACTTATTATTAAAAACAAGTGTGCGGTGCAGGCAGGCTAGGTTAACCACGTCGGCCCCGACCTCTCGTTCCTATCCAGGACTTCCTCTCCAGATTATTGTGTCCCCGGTCCCGTCAAAGTACGCCAGTAATGTATCCCGCCGAAAGCAACAGCGAATCAAAACCCAACAGCAGCACAGAAACAACAAGCAAAGCAAGCCTTCTCCTTTCCTAGTTGTAGTTGCCTCTCCCATCCCGCTAATCAATCGATCAAATCCCAGGACCGAATTAACAAGCGAAAGATAGACAGCAAGAAGAAGAAAACCTCCCGTGCAGATCAGATCGGCAGATTGCTTCGAAGCAAACCTTTGACTCCTCGACCGATCGAGCAAGCAAGCAACTCGACCTACCTATTTACGGATCACCACGCGCTCGGACGGATCGAGCACGGATCACCTGCCTATTGATTTCGTCGGAAGCCTGCGTGGCTGTGTGCAAGCATGCTGGAGCTGCTGCTGGTGGGGTGCAGCAGCGTGGTGCTGCTCCTCCACGGCGCCAACTTCCTCCTCCGCGCGCTCTTCGCTCGCCGCGGCACCGTCGAGCGCCCCATCAGGTGAACGCGCACGCACGCACGCGCGGGCGCGGCTTCGCGCCGGTTGCTCTTGCTCTCCTCCTCTCCTCATCTCGATATGCAGTCGCTCCTACTATACTACCGTTGCCAACTCCTGTTTCTGTCTGGCCGCGCAGCTTCCTCGGGTTCGTCGCGTGAGGGACCACCGATCGATCGATCGATCTCGCCAAGGCCGGGGCCGGCCGACCGTCCGTCCGTCACGATCCCGCACCGCGCGCGACGGATCGGAGCGCGAACAACATGCCGTGCACCGTACACCGATCGACCAACCGGCCGTGCCCTTCGATCTCTCTCTCATGTGTATATAATCTGTGAAATACCGACCTGTGCGGGCTCGGTCGTGCGTTGAGCAGTCCATGTATGCATTCAGTAGGTTAGCTAGCAGTAGAAGCAGCAGACTCCTTTCAAAAAAAAAAAAAAAAACAGAGAGACAAGAAGAAGCAGCAGGCTGTATAGCACTACCAACTTGATGCATGATTGGTTATTATTGGTCGATTTCTCCCTGCTCAACGTGCCGATCTGGGTTTAGGTTGCAGTTATTGACCACTCCGATTTCGTCGTCCGTGGATGTGATATCGGTAATGTACGTTTTGATCTCTGCGAACCGATCTCAGCTGCTAGCTCCTTTCCATGGTCGTGGATGGTGCCAATCGGCATACGTGTGCTTGTTTGTTCGATGCGGCGTCAGGGAGCAGCCCGGCCGGGGGTGTGCACGGTGACTTTTCGTATCGCCGTGACGACATTTCTAGTGTTTCCAAGGAATTAAACCGGTGGACGGCCTCTTGTTCTAACGTGGCCGTGGCGACATCCCGCGGGCGCAAGTTGCGTCCTTGCGGCCCAGCGACAAGCAACCGGGTGACATTTTCAACACTACTGTCTACTCCTCGATTGCCTGCCGTCAACTCCTCAACGGTCCACCTACTGCTTTTCTTTCATGGCAATATATATCCACCCAACTCTACACTATAATTCCCCAACCCCCCAACCACCCCCCCCCCCCCCCAAAAAAAAAAAACTCTACACTATAATGAGTTCCATGGAAATTTTGCGGGTTTTCTTTTTTACATAAATCTCCTCAGTTTTAGGGAAAAAAGTAACATTCCAGGGAGAGACCTAATTTTGTATGCTGTGCAATGTATTTGGTTGTTTTCAAAATATAAAAACCTAGTACGGCCACTCAAAATTTATATGCATAGTTGGATGATAAGGTCCGGTCACGTGCTGACAATGGTGCTAAGGATGAGTTGGGAAGTGAGTTTGGGTTTGGCATCTTATCCTTCTTTGTAAGCACGATTCTTAAAATGTTAAATAGTACTACCTCCGTTTTTTAATAGATGGCGCCGTTGACTTTTTTTACATGTTTGACTATTCGTCTTACTAAAAAAATTTACGTAATTATAATTTATTTTGTTATGAGTTGTTTTATCACTCATAGTACTTTAAGTGTGATTTATATCTTATACATTTGCATAAAATTTTTGAATAAGACGAATGATCAAACATGTGAGAAAAAATCAACGGCGTCATCTATTAAAAAACGGAGGGAGTACTTTTCATACAAAAAATTTCTATGCAAAAATCTTTGTAAAAAAAATCAAATAGACTCGTTTTTAAGTTTACAGTAAATTAATACTCAAATCATGTACTTATGACTTACTACCTCCGTCCCAAAACAAGTGCAGCCATGAATTTCCGTGCCCAACTTTGATCGTCCGTCTTATTTGAAATTTTTTTATACTTAGCAATTTTGTTGTTATAAGATGATAAAACATGAATAATACTTTACTCGTGACTTATGTTTTTAATTTTTTTCAAAAATTTTTTAAATAAGACGAATGGTCAAAGTTGGACGCTGAAAACCATGGCTGCACTTATTTTGGGACATAGGGAGTATCTCATTTCGCGTGCCGTCGAAAAGTCCATCCCAACACCACATCCGAAGGCATTGTAGCCAAACAATGCATCTATGCTTTCGGACAAATTATGTATACACCAGTTTTTACAAAACTAAAGCAGAAAGTATCCGAAATCTGCCAAGAAGGTATTTACAATTTGAGAAATTAGAAAAGAGATCCAGCACTGTTCTGCCATTGGAACCACTCTCCAGTTGACAGTGTCTGAACTCTGAACTAGTGAACTGTTTTGCTCACTGATCTACTATTCTTTTGCCTGGCCGGCAGACGCCTGCCGATTGAATTTTGTTGGGGAAAGAAAGTACAAAGACAAAGGCTAACATGAAAGGTGATAGTCCTCTCGGCTTGCAGTAGCAGCCAACTACATGAATAATAAGCTAACAGCACCGAGCCAACTACTGTGCTGTGCATCCAACTAGTTAGCAGCACATCAAGGACATTTTACTGATTAATCTGCTAACCATCTTATATTGTTATGTCGTACATTGCACAACTTCTTGTTGAAGGAAGAATCTAAACTCGTTCACTTCTTATAAGATTCTCTGAATTAGATTCCCAGGAATCTGTACAACCAGCATTCAGGGGTGGAATATTTTTTAAAAAGCTAGTAATACTGAGATGGATAGATTAGAGAAACAACTCTGTTGTCTGAAACATAAATAATACTCGGCAGGTTCTTCCTCGATATTACATATACCAGTTGAAAATCTACATTTTATACTCGGGTATAAATCAGAACTAATTGTGTAGTGTTATTAGTTGCTGGCATATTCTGCTTCCTACCATGTCAACCTACTAATTTGATGGTTAATTTAAGCGCTAAAAGAAAAATAAAGACTAAAGTATGTGTCAACATGATAATTCATATAGTACAAGAGTTGAAGTGAAGCACCCAGGAACATGCATTCGTTCCATCCCTTTGATCAGCTGAGATATTATATGCTCAAAACCAGCTGTTAGACTGCAATCTTAATTGCTGCATCGTTTCACTGAAATAAAAAAGAGCACCAGTTGGAGTGATTTGGCATCTCCTATCAGGCTGCGATAGGTACAGATAACAAGAGGCCTTCCAAACTACTCCATCCATGTCAACAACCTCTTATGAATATAAAGCTGCACCTGCTACTGAAGACTAGCTCCTTGACTTAAATTTGATTTCCAACAAATTTGTAAGTAGTCACTGATGACCCAGTACCCGGTATTTTATTGATCATTAGGAGTACTACTATTGCAACTACTACTGGGATTTTATTTTGTCCAGAAGAAAATAATATAATTCTTTCTGTATGTATGTGCCCATTGACCATGTCGAAGCATCACCCCCTTTGCATATAAAGCTAGTTATTGGAGAGGAGGCTTTTGAAAGGGCTCTCAGATGCACATATAGTACACTACAAACCAATCAGTTAATCCCAAGTATATAATCCTAATAAAATCTCGCCGCGACGATGAAGGTCAGCAATTCTTCCACCCCTTTCATATGTTTTTTTCTCACTCCTTTGTACATATGAAATTCAATTCGTTATATCTGCCGTGTGCTATTGTTCTGAATCAGATAGTGCTCAAGGTGCCGATCACCTGCAAGAAGTGCAAATCCTGCATCCTGCAGATCGTCTCAAGGAACAAAGGTTTTGTCACTAGTTGCTTCTCTTCCTAGCTTTCATCACCCCATACAATGCACTACTGCTCATCGCCGTGTCGATGGTTGTTGGTGGCAGGGGTCAAGTCGCTGACGTTCGACGACGAGAAGAGCACGCTGACGGTGATCGGGGAGGTGGACGTGGTGGTGATCGTGGACAAGCTCCGGCACCCGAAGAAGGGGAAGGAGAAGAGGGAGGGGTACATGGTGGAGGTGATGGCGGTGAGCGACGAGAAGAAGGAGGCCGAGGAGAAGAAGAAGAAGGACGAGGAGGAGAAGAAGAAGAAGGAGAAGGAGGAGGAAGAGAAGAAGAAGAAGGAGTGCGCCGAGAAGCTCAAGCAGTGCGCCGAGCTGCAGCAGTGCTGCAGGGCGTGCCGGCCCTACTACGTCGCCGTCGACGACCACCCAGGCTACTCCTGCACCATCGTCTGATCGCGAGCCACGGATCTAACCCGCTGGCTACATTCTCTGGCCTTCTAGGCTCTGCAGATTCGTGTGCAAATCGTGTTCATCGGTTTCGAAGATTCAGCCTTGATGTTATTCACACTCCTTTCTTCTCTGAATCTTTTCCTACTTCCTTGCGTCGTGTATGCTGGGCAGTCGTGGTGGAAATGCAATTGTGAAGACTGTGCCTTTGCAAGAAACACCAAGGCCATCCTATTCAGATTTAAGTGGTTAAGATTGAGATCTTGTCTTACTAAAAGAAAAGGAGAAAAAGAAAAGATTAAGATGCTTCTCCCATGGAACTACATAAGCAAGTTGTGAGTTCTGATTTTTTTTTAATGGCAAGTTGTGTGGGCGCAAACCAGTTCCGTTGCTCATGATAATTGACAAATTGAATACAACTTGAATAAGTTATAATGGTGGTTTGCCAACTTTTAACCAAATGTGCTCAAGTCTCCACTTGTTATCGGCAGTGTCAAATTTGAACAATTTCTAGCTAGCATCAATCTGTCGCTATTGACACTAGAGTTTTCATAACAAGAGATGCGTAGGAAAACAATGATTTAGGCCTAGAAATAGTGACCAAGAGATAGTGCATTAAGCCATTCCCAATCTAGAAACTATCAAGTAGTTTCCATTCATATAGACATTATATATAAAAATTATATATCCAATAGATGGTATCATCAAATTAAATTTTCATCTAATCATCTTTGTTCTCTCTTCTTTTATTCAACTATCCCATTGTTTTCATTCCTGGTTCTTATGTAGAGATAGTTTCTCGTATGAGAAATTGTTTCATCATCTTCTTAGCTCTCTCATGTAAATTGGGTATTTTGGCCCAAACAAAGTACAGTAGCAAAAAATTATTCAAAACATGTCTGATGTATACAATGGCATAAATCTATTTTTCAAAGTATTTGCAATGGCATGGTTATAAATAGGTTAGTAGTAATGTTACTTTTTCAATACAACCAATTTACAATGGTGTGGATCACATTTACCCATAGAGAAAGAGAAGAAAACTAGGTTTTATATGAGATAGAGTAGCTCATTACCACATGATTAATTGCATATTAACTAAAAAACCGTAAAAATATATTAATATGATTTTTAAAGCAGCTTTCTTGTACATTTCTTTGCAAAGCGTATATGCGAAAATCGATAGAGTAGAAGGTAAGAAAGGGGAGTGTCGAATACACCCTAAGAGACAGTGATAGGCATTAAATTTACTTTTATTGAATTATCAGTGTGGAAATTGGGTTTAGTACTATATCTACTACATCTGTTTAATATTATAAGTCATTTTAACTTTTTTTTTCTAAGTCACATTTATTTAGGTTTAATCAAGTTTATATAAAAATATATTAAACTCAAAACAAACAAACTATCAAAATATGTTCAATGTTAGATGTAGTGGAAGTAATTTGGTGTTATAAATGTTGCTATATATATATATTAAAAATGACTTAAAAGAAAGTTAAGTGACTTATAATATAATAAAAATGAAGGAGTAGATTAATGTCTTCTACTGGGACTGTCCGTCATAATGATTTTTTTTCAATGGCCACAAAAGTTAGTAGTAATCTATAAATGGGCTGTAATGAATATATGTGTTTATTTGGAACAATTTTGGTACAGTTAGTAAAAACTGTAATGTACTGCCCAAATATCAACAGCGTGAAAAAAAAAACCCAGATTTTTACTCGGGCGACAAAGAAAAACCCCACATTTACGGCTTTACCCTCTCTCCCTCGAAACGCCCACGCATCGCTCGAGCCGCAATGGCGCCTCCCTGCGGCGATGCCGCGGCGGCTGCCTCCGCCGCGCCCGGCCTGGCCAACCTGCTCATTCGCGAAGGCGCCGGCCTCCCTCCGCGTCCCGAACGGTACCCGCCATTCCGGCCCTGTACTTCTGATTCCTTTGCTCCAATCTCTAGGGAAGGGGACGATATTCCCCCCCAAAAAAAATCGGTTTCTTTACGCAGCGGCGGCGGCGGCGGCAATGCGGCAGAGAGGGAGGAGGGCGGTGCGAACAGGAACGGGAAGAAGGAGAAGGCCGGGGCGCAGAGGATCACCGGGTGGGGGCTCCGTGAGTTCAGCAAGATAGGTCAGATGATGCGCCATGCCGAAAAAAGCTCGAGTTTTTTTTTTTTTTTTACTCGTGAACCTGATGTGGTCAATCGAGTTCATATTACTACCTGTGTGTGGATCAGGGTTTACCAAACCGCCGGGGCCAGGTTACCGCGCCCCGGCGGTAAGCATGGTTACCGCGCGGTAACCGTGAAAAACCGTACAAAATTCATTAAAAATTCAAATTATTTTTTAAATTTATTTGAATTTAAGGAGGTTACCGTGGTATTTACATTACCGTACCCCGCGGTAAGCCCGGTAACCGCGGTAACCGCGCGGTACGGTGAACCTTGGTGTGGATTGCTTTGGTGAGGAATCTGTACAGTACTACTGTTTCACGCACGAAACAGATTGAACGATTCGGGCGTTTAGGATGATGCTCTTGGATTTAATGAGTGGGTTTCGTCTTGAGCCATAGGGGAGTTAACGATGCCCTGTTTGGTGTGGGGTAACTCCTGCGGTTTTCATTTGTTGAGGGATAGCTCTGGTGACTGTTGCTATCCGTACTGTTTTGAATTTTAGACAGTGCAATTAGGCTATACAGTGAAGGAATGAGTGACTGAGTGTCTGAGTGGGCACTTGTGGAAAACATTGTCTGTTCTTGTGTGGCTTGCATTGTTTACACTACTGGAGCACACTGTGTCACCACTGATCAACTTGATGTTATGTCAGCATTTTGATTTTGAGTACACCATGTAGATACGATATGCACATCTGTTGTACAGATCATGTTTACACGATGGTCATTACCCACTGCAGTTGGTCTGTAAAATTGCTAGGACATCTGAGGTTGTGTCAGTAGAAATTTTGTGAGGGTGCAGATGTGTAATAATGGATCTGTTTTACCAGTTAAAAGTAGATGTTTTCTTGTCATGATGTGAACGAAAATGCTGACCTTGTATGTGATTTCATGAGCATTTGACTTTATTTTGCAGTTTCTAAGAAAGTTGAGGCCAAAGGAAGAACCACATATAATGAGGTATTCCCATACACATGTATCCTGCGCTAGTAGGCTGTGATACATTAGTTTTGGAGGTTCATGGTCAGAACATTAATAAAGTCTTTCTGAATTTACCGTGCTTTAGATTATGGTTCAAACATCCAACGATGAAGTCTATACAAGCTCAGGAGAGCTTATAGTGAGCAAAGAACACCCCAAATAGGCAAATACTGAGTGCAAAATTGTTATCCTATCCTGTTATCTAAACTATCCGAATTTCCCGCACAAATTGCGTGGAGCTGATTAAAGTTGATTTGAAAGTATACTTGTATTTGACACAACTCTTGTCTATATTTCTATAAATACAACTGTATTTTGTATACATCTATAGCAATCAATCTACACCATTATAATATAGACCCACCATGATTAATGATGCAAATCTTTCTACTTTTTCCCAATCAAAGTGGTAATTTCTATCCTTGAGAGGCTCCTTTTGCATTCTCTAATATATACTAGATGCCAAAGGAAGAACATATTTATGTTTCAAAGTGATTTATTTCCTCCCCCTTTAACGTTGCAAATCACCTAATTCCTCAATCTGCTATTGCCTATTCTAGGTTGCCGATGAGATTTTTGCGGAGCTGAAGTCCATTACGCAGAACGGTCTGGAGGTTTGTTCATGCTATAGCTGTCTATGCACTTACAGGAAATACATGATGAGCTAATACAAAATAATGTTGTCTCTGTAGTTTGATGAGAAGAATATTAGGCGGAGGGTATATGATGCTTTCAATGTGCTCATTGCAATTCGTGTTATTGCAAAAGATAAAAAGGAGATAAAGTGGATGGGCCTTACTAATTATAGATACGAAAAGATACAGAAGTTGGAGGTCAGTACTTGCTCTTACTTCAAAGGTTAGATTAAAACTAATCAATAGGAATATGATTTGATTTCTATCATGTTCTGTTTTACAGGAAGTTCACAAAGAACTCATCACCAGGATCAAGAATAAGAAGAAGCTTCTCCAGGAAATTGAAAAGCAGGTAAGTTTGTTTGCAAGCATATCAACTTTTATTTGATTTCACTTTCGTAGTTTACCATGATGGTGCAGTTGATTATTGCCTGATGTTTCTTTCTTGTTTATTTCAAGTTTGATGACCTTCAGAATATTACATTACGCAACCAGGCTAGTCAGAGGCCAGCAGAAAGTGTTAATGGCATCCTCCTTCCGTTCTTATTGATCAAGGTAGTTGTTCTTGCTTGGTAACAGTGGAAAATTCCTTGAATCCAGCCACCTTCAACTAATCCCTACCATATGGCTGTACCTTGATTTGTCCTGTCCATATTTCAATTAACTCTGTATTTCTTAGATGGGCTGGTTTAGACATTGTTTTTTGTTGTTTAACTAGCAGTTATATAGTGAGGTACAATCATCCATCATAGAATGTAGATTACAGGTGCTAATGCATACTGTGTAGTGACTACGTTAGTAGATATACATATCCTTCCATGCTAGGGAATAGGAATGTCTTGTACTTGCAGACTTGCAGTCTTCCATATGTAATGTTATAACAAAATGCTAGTAATTGATACAAAGGTTGTAAGCAAAAGAAATCAGTGCAGGTGAATCATACGGTGTTGGCAAGAGGGGTCAGGATAGTTTATTAATCGATTTATTTATCTTCGAGCAGACATCCCGAAAAGCAAGGGTGGAAATTGAGATTTCGGAAGATTCGAAGTTTGCACGGTTCGACTTCAGCGGGTATGCTTTTATCTGCTACTTATCTCTCCTACTTAGCTGATTTTTTTCCCCTAACTGAATGCCTACAACTCTCTTTTCAGTGCACCATTCACCATGCATGATGATGTATCAATCCTTGAAGCCATCAGGCGTAACAACAAAGGAAGAGCTGGCCTCTCCATTCACCCTTAAGAGGCACAAGAATGTGACAAAACCAATTGAAGTGTCAAAACTCAAAACTGGCACCACCAGTTTCTTTTGCACAGTTATGTATAGCTATAGCGTACCTTTCAGAATGGAAACTCGACCTAGTTTATAGGACAGTCTCTCAGGCTTTTTAGCAGATATGACCTGCGAATTTTGCCTCTTTTTTGTGCCTAGCAGGTGAGTCTGGAATAGTTTTTTCTTGCGTGTGCTGCTATGTATAAACTCAATTGCCGTTTCAATTCGAAGCTTGTGTACAAGCTCCATTGATGACCACGGTGTTTCGCTGTAGGCAGGTCATGCTTTTGGGAGCAGTGAGAGACTGATGGTTATCGTCAATGGATGATGGTTCTCCAATTCTTGGTTCTCGTGCGTGAGACTGAAGATGTGCTATACTATTGTTTGGAATACACTGATCTGCAAGCCGTGCTTTACATGTCCTGCGATCTGCAGGCTGCAGGGCAAAGAGAGCTCTGTGAGGCATGCCATGTTTTCTGAGGATCAGGCTGCTCTCTGTGTGGTAAAGCTCTTGGCGATCAGTGATCCAGAATACTCACTCCGTCCCATTACTATTACTACAAATCTGGACATATCTCTGTCCAGATTCATTGTACTAGAATACGTCACATCCAGTCCTAGATTCGTTTTTTTTGGGACGGAGAGAGTAGGAATTACTGCGTATACTAATACCACTAGGGCCTCCTGCTTACAATATTCATAGATGAAATTGACATTTTTACTAAATTCATAATTCTCCACTTTGTCTGAAAATACTTGTGACAAACATCTAATTATTTGCAAAAACCTGCGGGCAGTAATGCAAGAAAACCTTCACGCTGAGTACATTACTTTGAAGACATCTTTACCATAGAAAAAAAATATTTCAGCTTGTCATTTTACAACACTGATGTGAAGGATAACAGAAGTGGGAGAAAAGTATTGGCCCAGTTCTGTTTCAAGGCTTCCAGAGCAAGAGCATGAACACATAACATGGACCAAAGGTATACACATCGCTTGGAATGGAGAGAATATAACAAAGCTATTTAATTCCTTAAACAACATATGCATGTCCAAAATTGGCAAGACGTGCTGACAATGAATCTGCTGCGAATTCCTGAAGACGATTTGTCAATAGACTAGCTGGTAGCAGCAGGTTCAGCGTTTGGAACATACCAACCACGGAGTATCTCGATGGCCTTCTTCCTCCTCGCAAGAAGGGACTTGCGATGGTTACCAGTATTCCTGTGCATGGCGCCAACCTTCACTGTCTTGTCAATGGCTTTGTATGCCTCAGAAATCCATTTCTCTATTTGAATGATATCTTCAGGTGTGGCATCAGCTTTCTTTCTCAGCTTTTCAAGGGCTTTCAAAACCTAATCAAAGAACAAGGCTTATGGTATTTCATATCCATAGAAAGAACTTATAATATTGAATGCTGCATAAAAGTGTAACTTATTTTAGAGGAACCAAAAGGAATATATGTACAACAAATGAACCCCTCTTGCTTCTCTAACAGGTAAATTTCATAATATCATATCCATTAGATTGACAGAATAACTATAGTTCACATGAAAGGTAACTGCGAAATTAAATTCAGTTTAGTAGTTTTCTCCTTTGAGATGTCAATGTTACTACTACATTATGTATATGATTGGCGAACACGATGTTATAATCCATTGATATTGAATATTACCATTGTCTCGATGTGGTCTTATAGTAAAATGGTATCAATGGTATAAATTAGTTTGAACTGCCTCATTACGATCATGAAAACAAATTATATGATGCTAAGCTACAAAATCTGATCGATTATGATATAAGACTGATTTTGTTATGTTGCAAGTCAGACTCTTAAAGTTTTACTGTGCCATAACATCAAATATTTATGACTGAAGAGTACACGTCAACTATGTATAACTAGGGAGAGTAACAATAAGATAACTCTTCTTATCTTTACTCTTTTTTCTTTTTTGTGTATCTTAAGTTAATCTGATTTGCTAAAATACATACTATCTTTTGGTTGTATGATTTACATTATCACATAGTATTGCCGTAGCGTTAGCATGGGTACATTACTAGTTTGATACTATAATTCAAATAAGCAGCACCTTTTAAAATCACATTCACTCCATTTTTGGAGCTTGACAGTGGACAGTGGACATTTCCAAGAAGGCGTACTAACAAGAAACTCTGCTCATGAGCTGATTGACGCACTGACGCAGCTAATTACGCCTAATTTCCCATTCTCTCTGCACAGTGTATCGTGCAATGTGCAACTAAGTACTCCTATATCATTTTTTTTTACAGTGGGATGGAACCATTGGAAAGCTCTGGATCATAGGCAATGCGAGAAAGGGCAGCACCACATTTTATGTACTACCTTCTTCATCCTGGTGCGCATCTCGGCCTTGCGTGCATGGTTGCGGATGCGGTGCCGGTCGTTCTGCCGCTCCCTCTTCTTGACCGAGTCCGGGCGCCTCCCGGTCGCGGTGCCGGTCTTGGCCGCCTCGCACACCACCTCCAGTCCCCTCCTCCTCCACCTCCCCGACGACGCCGGCGTCGCCGCCGCCCATGCCCCGAGTCCACCTGAACAAGGCATTTCGCATCACCGACGAATAAGAGCAAAGGAAGAACACTCTCGAGGAGAGAGAGAGAGAGGGAGGTGGTACCGATGGGGAAGGCGGCGTAGGAGGCGGACAGGCGGGCCCGCGGGGAGACGGCGCGGAGGGAGAGAGACGCCGGGGCTGGCCGCGCGGGGGAAGGGAGAGAGGCGGAGAGGGAGGAGAGGGAGAAGAGCGTGGAGGTGGCGGTCGCCATGGCTGCGGTGCGGAGTGAGCTCGAGGAGCACCGCTTCGTGCCCTTCGCCGATGATGTTATCTTATCCGGGACGAGCCAGAGCCTGGTGCGTCGGCTTGGGTCGAAGGCGGATTCATATTTTACGCCAAACAGCCAGCAAGGCGGAACTTGAGGTAGCGCTGGGCCGAGGCTATGTGATTTGAATTTGTAACTTGTAAGAGAGATCCAAAACGGACAAATGCTACGAATTTTCCCAACTCTCCAGTTTCAAATCCAACAAAATTACCACAACTCTGCGTGAAAAGATTATCTTAACTAAGTGGTACTTCCCCCGTCCCATTTCAAGTGCAACCACGAATTTCCGTGCTCAACTTTGATCGTCCGTCTTATTGAAATTTTTTATAATTAATATTTTTATTATTGTTATGAGATGATAAAATATAAATAGTACTCCACTTTATGGATGACTTATGTTTTTAATTTTTTTTAAATAAAACGAACAATTAAAGTTAGATACGAAAAATCATGGCTGCACTTGAAATGAGACAGAGAGAGTATCTAAGATAGATAAAAATAATGATAAAAATAAGTGAACATAAAATGAGACGAGCTATTAATGTTCACTAGTTGAGTATTAGTCATTACAAATATTAAAAAATAGATTTATTAGATATTTTGGAGTATTTTTTATATAAAAATGTTTTCGATAGTAAAAAGAACTTGCTTACAAAAGTAAGGTAAAATCTAGTACTATCCTAATAGGGACGAACAGGGCCTTAAAAAGATGGATTGAGATCAAATGCAGTTACAACTAGGACTGCAAGTTAATGACTGCATTAGATCTCATCTATTCATTTTTTTCAACGAAGGGTGTAGATTAAGTGCTACAGTGCCACTGGCTATAGTAGATGTCTGATTTTTTTTCCATAAACAGTGCTTAAACAATCTCAACCGTTGGATGCAGTTTCAATGAACCCCGCGTCACACTAGGGACTGCGCAGGAACCTAATCCTAAAAACATCCAGAAGTGAGCATCAGGCAGATGCGACGTCATTCTTCCCCGCGTCGTCTGCTCCACCCACGCGGACTGGTATCCTATCATGATTCAGACCCCCATCCGTACCGAAAACTACACGTTGGCCCAACGATCCGTTTCACCGCCCAAACACCAGCCACCGGCGCGTGCCAATCAGGAGTGCAGAACCAGCCTCCCTATGCACGCGAGGACCTCGTGCTAGTGTCGCGTCACACTGTCTGCTGTTCGTCGCGCTCTAATATAATCTGCCAATGGATTTTCAGATTACGGGGACTTGCAGCGTGGCTCGCGCCAGACTGCCAGAGCTGCCTGTTACGTGGCCGACGACCACCGGTAGTGGTATGATTTAAGGCGAAGCACGTTGCCTTCGAATTAGTTAATCCCACTCCCACTTCCATATCGGCGTAACGCTCCTGTAAACTAATCCACTTCTACTTCCGCTTCCGCTCGCGGTTCCAGATCTCTCCCTGCACATCTGCATCCACTCACACTCGAGGGAGAGGGAGAGGGGGAGAGATGAGGGAGGCGAAGGCGCCTCTGATCGCGGAGGCGGCGGAGCACATATCCCATTCCCACGGCTCCGGGTCGTCCGGCACCGGCAGCCACACCAGCGGCGGCGGCGGCGGGTGGAGGGGCTCGAGGCAGTACCAGCGCCGCTCGGACGCCCTCGCCTACGGCGACCGGTACCAGAAGGCGGCCGCCCTCGTCGACCTCGTCGGTTCCCTCCTCCTCTGCCTCCCTCTTGTGTCGTTCGTACTCGTTATTAGGCGAAGCGCGACGCTGCTTTGCTGTAGGCTGCTCCTGTGTTGGGAATTGCGGTGATCGTGGTCGTGGGTTTGTCGGGGTGGGTGGTGTGCGCTGGCGAGCGTGGATGTAGGGGCGGTGTTTGATGGATTGTCTGCCCGAGCTCGGCATGTTTACGTGGTGCGGGAGCTTGGCGTGGTCGAGGTAGTTGTTTGCAGCTTGTGCTCTGTTCGGAGCCGTGAGATAGGGCCAAGGCGCCACTCGGCATAGGTTGCTTGGCGATAACCTGAACTTTGCGCACATTTACGTGCCAATGCCAGAATTAAGCGTGGTTTCAGTTGTGCTGTTTTATGACAGAAAACGTACTAACAGTGTTTAAGTTGACTTTCACTATTTCCGATGTTGCATATAGCTGTTAACTTTTGTTTCGATTTTTGCAAGCGCTATCTTTGAATTATGTTAAAAATGTACCATCTAAAAATTTTATCATGTGCAAATTGACGTTTTACTATAACTGTCGTGTCATTTGCATGTGAATTCTCACTCAATACCCAGTACCATAACAAGAATATATGTTATCCGTCGACACTCTTAGCTAACGGACTTAGCGCAGTAAATCCCATTTTCTTTTGCAACACAACTAGGGTATCTTTAATGATGCAAAACAAGGTCTACATTTGTGTTTTGCGATCAGGGTTCACTCTATCGGTTCAGGGTTTTCTATCGGGGGTCACCGAAATCCTGAAATTTCGGTCCAAAATTTCCGAAATTTTAAACAAAATTTAGTTGAATTTGAACAAATATTATCCAAATTCATGAAAAAATTGAAAAATTCAAAAATTTCGGCCGAATTAATATCGTATCGGGGGTCACCGAAATGACCGAATTTTCGGAAATTTCGGTCCGAAATTTCCAACCCTATTTGCGATATTGTTGTCATTTTCTGATGAGTTCACGTCCTCTACCATAATATCACTACCATTACAAGCACTGACGTGTGGGACAATAGGAGGATAGGACCCACATACTAGTGACTGTAATGGTACTGTAATGGTAGTGACTTTATGGTAGAGGATCCTCACCCTTTTCTGATATACTGGGAATTAATTGCAATGGTTTGACAGGCAGAAGATGGTGTGGGTATCCCTGAGGATGTCTTGAATGACACAAGGTTTGAGAGGGCTATGAGATTCTATTTTGTGTATCTCCGGTTGGATTGGCTGTGGTCACTTAACCTATTTGCTTTGATTCTTTTGAATTTTCTCGAGGTTAGTTATGAAAATGGAACCCATCTATTACATTGTACAGGAAAGAGGCTAAAATCCTGCAAGTCCCATTATGGTCATGTTTTGAGTTGTTTCTTTTGCATTTCAGAAGCCTCTCTGGTGCCGGGGATATTCTCAACATGCTTGTGATCAAAGGGATCTTTACTTTCTGGGGCAGTTGCCATACTTGAGCAAAACTGAATCTCTCATATATGAGGTAAGGCTTTGTCTATAAGAGTGGTGTTTCTATGTTCTCTGAAAACTTTAATTGCAGAAAACTTCAAAAACTACAGTCGGTAGTAGATTAATGAGCAGTTGGAAAGTCAGGTCAATAATTTGCTTTTGTAATTACACTCAACTTTGTTGGTGACCATTAAAGCAACCTTTGGTGACTATACTAATCACAGCTTCTCAACATTATTGTTGAGCTTTGAGATGTATTGCATAGTTAGTTGGGCCAGAGCATGGTCATTTGAGTACATTAAAACCTGAATTCCATCATTCTAGATTTTGTATGGTTATTTGTTGTATAACAGGATAATGCACATGCTTTTTTTAACGAACATGTAATGGTCTGTATTGAGGACCGAAAACATTAATCTGATATATTTGACGCAAACTTGCCGTTCTTTTCAATTTCAGGGGCTCACACTTGTTATTCTTGTAATGGATATCTTCTATCCACTGTCCTATGAAGGTTTAAACCTATTCCGGAAGAACACAATAAATAAACTGAAGGTATGGCATCTGTTTATAAAATAGATATATACGAGTATAAATAGCAAGAATAGCATACATGTTTGTTTTTCTAAGATCCATTGATGTGGATAGCATACAAGTATAAACTGAAGTTAAATAAAACTATGTAACTGCAAAAAATAATGGATGATGTGGATTACATCTGGCCCTACTGAGATAAAATCTAAAATTTGAAGGCATATGTGAGTGACCATGCACATATTTAACTACTTTTTGTAAATTAACTATGTGCTTTTACATATGAGGGATGGCTATTTTTTTTGTTAGATTTGACTAGGCCCTTCCAATTTTTGGTACAGTTACATTCAAGCTAAATAAACTTCCTTGTTTTAACTAGACTACCCATTGTGCTAACTCTGTCCCTTTTAATTCCTACGCTGCAAACAGACTGTAATCCTGTTGTTTTACTTTAATTAAGCATATGTTTCTCTCTAAAAATGTGTCTTTCTTACTGCTTCACAAACTGTGGTCTATCCATATTTCTGCTTTGTCTTGTAGGTTCTTCTTCTCTTCATCTTAGCATGTGACATACTGGTGTTTGCATTTAGTCCCCAACCTTTCAGAGTAGCTCCTTACATCCGTGTTGCGTTTCTAATAATGAATATCAGGTATGCAGTGTTTTATCTACTCTAGACTACAGTTTCTGCTGCTAGCTTTCTGAATACAGTATGAAGGCTCCTTACTGAATCAATCTCAAAGAAAACTAGCTGGGTGGCCCGCGCAATTGCGCGGCTAGCACCCATACAAAATTATCTATTTTTTACATATTATTTTACTTAAATTTTGTTAAATAGCTAACTCATTGTCTTAGGACTTTGAAAGACCGAACTTTATCATCCAAGTGTTTCTAATTTTATATTTTTTAGAAGTCACGCTAGTCGCTACCCCTTTATTTGTTGCCGATCTACCACCGTTTCTATCCATCCTCCTTAGAACCTTTAAAAATTGGACCTTGTAGTTTTTAGAGATCATTGTCTCTCTGTTTTTATAAATTTTAAAAGTTCCATCAAACGCCACCACTGTACTCCTCTACGGCCTGCCCGCTGCCTCCTCTCTTTATTGTCATTGGGGTTTTAAAAATCGAACATAATTATCATTTGGGTTCACTTTTTACTTTGTAGAAGTCCCACCAAACCGTTAGTGGCTTCGCCACTGTACTCTACGGCCCACCCGTGGCCTCCCCTCTTTATTATCATTGAGACTTTAAAAATTGAACATGATTATAATTGGGGTTTATTTTGTAGTTTCTAGAAGACTCGCCAACCACTGTGACTGTGCTGCTTAATGGCCTGCCCGTCGTCCCTCCTCTTAATCATCATTGAGATTCTATTTGGAGGTTTCGTTTATAGTTTTTAGATGTCCCATCGATCATCATCACTTTACTCCTTTACGGCCCTATTGCTTCTTCCCTCATTTGTCATCGTTGTGTTCTAGATGGACTTTTTTTTTTTTGAAAATTCCATATTTTTCACCTTGATATTTTTTATTTATAAATTGTTTTCCTACTTGAACTCTTATAATTGTTTTTCTATGTTTGGAATTTATTTTATTTGTTTCGACTCTTCTTTCTTTTTCTCCGATTAATGTGGTAATTTCTAGCCTCCACAACGAACGTGGTGCCTCCTTTCAATGCTATCTTAATAATATAATAGATAGATAGATGACCTAGATTTCTGCAGGATAATCATACTACATAGCAAAGAGAAGACCCATAAATAATTATAATTAGCGTTCACATAGACACATAGGCATACACTTACCTGTCCCATTTAGGAAAAGATACATGTCAATGTTAGTTAAGATATATGTTATTTTTTTGATTGATGTATTAACTGTTCCTTTTGTGACAGGGAACTGCGAATGTGTGCTGTTACACTGGTTGGTATGGTTGGGACATACCTTAATGTTTTGGTAAGACTTTATTAATTATGCAAAATTACTATACTTCTAGCATTGTAGGACATACAATGATTATATTCCTTCAGAATAAGCCATTAGAAGTTTTTGTCTATGCTTGAGAGTCACAGGGACCTTTCGTTACTCTCTTCATCTGATGGTTTGTGGGGCATGTATTGAAATTGTGGACACCAACTTATAAATAGTGTGGGATCATTGTAGATTTAGGTAGGCTGGGAAGGAGGGGGAGATTGTTCTCTTCTGACATCCTGTTCATCCTTGAGTTCTGCCCTTTCTGCTTTCCAATATAAAAGTCAATTTTGAACTACATTTTACGGCCTAGTTATTGGAATACTAATTACAAAGATGTTTACCTCAATTTACTTTTCCATGAGTTTCTTATGGTTCTGCATGTTCATATTTATGTCTGCATTAGTGCACATTATGTGTTCAGTTTTGATGCATATCTTTTTGGTCGCTTGCATTATGTAGGCCCTTTCACTATTGTTCCTCTTATTCGCAAGCTGGCTAGCTTATGTAACATTTGAGGATACACCACAAGGAAAGACTGTTTTCTCGTCGTATGGTACCACGTTATATCAGATGTTTATTCTCTTCACCACCTCCAATAATCCTGATGTATGGGTTCCTGCTTATAAGTAAGAAGGCATCACTATTACTGAAGTGTTTATGATAGTTCCTGCATATGACATGCATACAAATTAACCTTATACATCTTTGAGCAGGAGCTCTCGTTGGTCCTCACTATTTTTTATTGTCTACGTACTTTTGGGAGTTTACTTCCTAACAAATTTAATTCTTGCTGTCATTTATGATAGCTTTAAGGAGCAGGTGGGTTCCTCACCTCTGTCCTAATTCACATGATGATCGCTATTTTTTTTTGTTATGAATTCTGAGTTATTATTATTATTATGCTTCACATACTGCTAAAATGGCATATTTTTTGTGATCTAGCTAGCAAAGCAAGTTTCTCAGGCAGACTGTACAAGGAAAAGTATACTAGAGAAGGCATTTGGTATCATTGATGCTACTGTAAGTGTTTTCCATTTTATGTTGTCCTGCAAACTAGTGCACCACAATTTGGCAACGTATTTTAGTGCAAGTATTTTTTATGTTTTCCTGAAAACTGATGCACCTCAGCAGTACTTCAGTACTTTAGTATAACTTTGATGTTCAGGTTATCCTTCATCAGAGTATAGTCTGATCACTTCGGTTCTCAGTTGGGATTATTTTAAATGTTCAAATTATCAAATAAGCAGCACTAGCTCACCTTCGCAAGGCGTGATGAGATTAATATTATAGATCTTAGATTAGGGAAAACGAGTTAGCAAGAAAATCAAGGTCCTGCTGCTATTGAGATGATATAGACGTGTTTAGTTGTTTGGCTGTGTTATTCATGAGTATTATTAATATTGGCTGCTGATATCCCTTTCTTCCCTATCTGTGGACATCAGGGTCAGGGTTATCTCAACAAAGAACAGTGCCTATCATTACTAGATGAGCTCAACAAATACAGGTAACCAAAATGCCCCCTTACATTACACTCCTTCAAATCTCCTTATTACATTATAGAGTGATTTAGTCCTTGAGGGGGTACCATACCTTTTAGTATTAAATTTGTGCTACCTTCAGGTACCTCAACTTAAATTTGTGCTACCTTCAAGTACCTCAACACAAGGGAGGTACCAAAAATTTACACTGAAAATACAGTACCTTCCGGTACATCCTCAAGGAATGTAAACACTGCATTTTATGGGTAGTAAGTTTATTTTTACAATCTTTTTTGTGGAGATGTTCCTCCATTTCCTGAAGGAATCTTAAGTCAGTCAAAATCAATATCTGTCATGCATGAAACCAATCTTCAAAATTAAATCCATAGTAGGTAAAGTGGTTAGCAAACGTGCTGAAGGAGATCCCACCCAACCCAGATGCCAACAAAATTAACTCCATGTCCATGCCAAGGGTATAAGAAGTCTCTAATTGCCCCACTTCCGTGCAAGCTTGATGCTATCTGTGAAAGTGGCCGATCCATTAAGGAAGGTCTTTTTTTTTTATCCTTACACTGAAAACTGAAAAGGGTAACTAACTCATGCAAATGGTAAGCAAAAGAAAAACCCTTTAAACAATGACGTGACTGCCTTTGGAAGATGGGCATCCTTACTGGTCTGTAGAGCCAAATATCCGTTTTTATGATGATGCACTGGTACTTGAATACTCATTAGATGACATGCCATCTCGAAGAGAACACAGGTCAAAATGGGTGTCTGCTTTCGTTATTACAATCTCAATGCTATTCCAAATTACATTATTTCAGTTTTGCTTCATTATTTTGACATTCATAACATATATCAGAAATCAGCAGAATTAATTGTGTAGAAAATGTCAAATTAATATCTAGAAGCCTAGAACATGTTTCTTACAATTGCAGCATATCATGCTGTCCACTTTTCGGTTTTGCATTTATTGATTTTATTGAACCAACAACTTAATGGTTTGTAAGTGTAAGTTAGTTTTGCTTATTATCATAACATGGTAGGGAGACATCCCTTCCCCTCCAAAGTTGATGACGACAGATGTTATCCTTGCATTTTACCAAATTCCTGCTAGCTCCTGGATCAGTTATGGGTCTCACAGAATGGTGCCTCCTTTTGTAGATCGTTACCTAAAACCTCAAGGGAAGATTTTGAATTAATTTTTGCCGAGCTTGATCAGAGTGGTGATTTTAAGGTACGTGCTCCTACTATCTTCAGTAGGCATGTCTTAGTTTTAATAATTCTTCAAGCACGTTCACCCTCCATCCTCTCCCCCTAACCCCCCCCCTCCCCCCCCCAAAAAAAAAGTACCTGTAAGAATGTTTATAACAAAAACACTTAAGGCTGTGTTTAGTGGTGGTTGGAAACCTTTTCCCTCCGCACGGAAAATGAGGTAGCACATTAGCACATGATTAATTAAGAATTAGCTAAAAACTTAAAAATGGATTAATATGATTTTTAAGCAACTTTTCTATAGACTTTTTTTTGGTGCAAAAAACGCACCATTCAGTAGTTCGGGAAGCATGCTCATGGGAAACGAGGGGGTAGAGGTTGGGAAACTTGAGTTCTGAACGCAGCCTAAGAAGCTGGTACTAAGGCCATCTCCAACCCAGAAACTATCAAATAGTTTCCATACTTGCTATGTCATATAGACACTATGTATAGAAACTATAATTCAATGGATGGTGTCTTCAAATTAAATTCTCATCCAATCACCTCTCTTCTCTCTCCTTTTATCTACCTATCCCCTTGTTTTCATTCTTGGTTCTTGTGTAGAGATGGTTTCTTGCATGAGAAATGGTTTCTTCATCTTTTTACCTCTCTCCTCTTTAGCTCTCTTGCCACATCAGATTTTTGCTTATGTGGCAATGCATTAAATGCTATGGAGACTAGATGACATGGGTTGGGGATGGCCTAATTATCACCTGTACCATTTTCTGAAAGTATACATGCCTCAGTGAGGTCTTAATTCTGATGTTAATTTTTATCCTCATTTGATGGTATGGCATGTTAGTGTTTTTTTATCTCACTTATTTATCCTTGTCCAGGTTACCTCTGAAGAATTTGCTACACTGTGCAATACCATTGCAATAAAATTCCAGAAAGAACCACCTGTAAGTTGTACTTATTTTGATGTTCATAATTTTCTACTCTTTCTTTATCATGGAAAATTGAAAGCTATATCCTCTATTTGACTTGCCACAAACCCCAATGCAAAATCTTGGCTGTTATTTTATTGTTACTTTTAGCAAAAGTTTAAGGAAATGTTTTGTGACATTATGTTTTTGCCCTTCCCTTGTTTGCACAATCTGAATACTTCAATTGCAAATGTATCAATGACCAAATATTGTTAAGAGTGTCAAGGATATAAATACGTCGATGTTGCACTGTTTGCAGCAACATTCTACCTTGTTTGACCTAATGTTGTACATATTTTTGCAGCCATCCTATCTCGAGAAGTATCCATCTTTCTATCATTCAGCACTGTGTGAACGGTTGAAATCTTTTGTGCGGAGCCCACTGTTTGAGTATATTGTTATTTTTGTTCTTCTGATGAATCTAGTCGCTGTCATTATTGAAACAACGGTATGGCAGTTTTTTTTCCTTCTAATTTGTGTTTTATTTTTATTCAACTTGGAATCATACTTTATATTGTTAGCAGTATTCTATTTCCATATCTGCTAGACTTAAATTTATACTCTTAGCACTTCTCAGTATTTGTTTTCTATTTTTTGTTTACTATCAACTACTGAGTACATGGCAGCGTAATCAGCCTACTATATTAGCTTTGCAATAGTTTGTTGACTACAAAATTATTCAATCTAAGTTATCTATGCTAATATAAAAGATGGTAGTGGTGAGTCTACCACCACCAACACCTGACCACCCAACTACCATGCGGGACCCACGAACGGTGAGACAAAACTTTGCTTGTTTCCCAGCCCCCACATGCTATAGACCCCAGCGAAAGGAAAATATGACAATAGAATATTATGGATTTTTCATCTTTGTGAAATGACAACAAAATTAGCACAATGATAATATATTAGACAATTAGAAACAAATTTTGTTGCAACATACAGGCATTATGCTAGTGTTTAACAACGTTTTGTAGACAAGGAAACATGGCTTCATTTTAGAACCAAGAATTGAAATAATTAAATTCACAAACGGATGTGAAAACTGTATGTAATCCCTGGGATATGATTTTTGCAGCTGGATATAGAAAACAGCTCCTCGCAGAAAGTGTGGCAAGAAGTTGAGTTTGTCTTTGGTAAGCATATTTTGGTGAACTTTGTTTCAACAATGCTCTGTAAGCAGTAACTATCTCCTATAAAATCTATCCCTGGCATATTATCTTGAGTTTCCAACTTAAAGTTGACACTTGAAGAATAATTGCCATTTCTCTTAGGTTTGATGATTATGTAGCCGAACTTCAGAATTTGTATTCTACTGTAGTAGTCTGTCGTTCTTAAATTTTGTTGAAAGGGTCTACTGTGTTTTCCTGATTTAGGTTGCTGCAGTACTGTGGGGTCGATACAGAATCGCATATGATTGCAATGGTCATAAGTTTATTCCCTCTATTTAGAAATGTATATTGTATCAGAAATCATGTAATCAAACTTCTTACACTGTTTTCACATCCGTTTGTGAATTTAATTATTTCAATTCTTGGCCGTGTACATCTGTTTGGATGTAGAGGCCGGTTTAATCCATCATCTTAAAAAAAAGTTCTTACACTGAGGTTTGACACAATTAAATTCGTAGTTTATTGAACTTCACGAGTATATTCATAAGAAAGTACCCATTCTGTCCTTTTTTTATAAGGTGCATATGGTGCACGACGTTATGGAGTGCTGGCGTTGTAATGTAATAATATGTTCATATCCTTGTCTTCACGTATGTAAGTATGTCAATACAAATCTATAATGTTGCAGGATGGATTTACGTTATAGAGATGGCACTCAAAATATTTTCATTAGGATTTGGTGCCTACTGGATGGAAGGTCAAAACAAGTTTGATTTTGTGCTTACTTGGACTATATGTAAGTTAATCCTACTAATTTATTTTGAGACGATTTTAGTAACAGTTCTGTGTAGTTGCTTGTTTTCTTCGATTGCTACTTTTCACCTTGCATTTTAAAGAAAAATCCATATTACCAAGAAGTATTTCTGGTTCAAAAGAAGAGTTGCATTTCACAACAAAACTGAATTAGAAAAATATTGTATGGGTGAGAGGTTATATTTTAAGAATACTATATTTAAGAATAGGTGTGTGCATTCACTGTTACTGAAAAAATATGGAGTATAATTGATTTTCCCTTGGTCATGATTGGATGATGATAAACTCTCAACTTCAAAACCATGTTTCCTTTCCAAGAAAATAACACTGGTCATTTCAAATGCGTTATGTTCTTCAAATTTAGCTTTTGTCTAACCTGGAAAACAAAATATTCTTGTTCCATGCAGTTTCTGCTGAAAATAAGTAAATAACTAGTACTGTATATTCAACTGCCTTAATTCATATCTGAAAAGGAGTATCGTTGGAAGAGAACTTTTTTTTTTTTTTTTTGCATATAGTAATCTTCTTGCCAATTACTTTTGTGGCATCTGACTTCTCATTTCATTGTAGTTATTGGAGAGACTCTAACATTTGCCTTCCCATCGAAGCTTTCTTTTCTTTCAAATGGAGAATGGTAATTTCACTGTTTTGGATGCTTTACTTTCCAAAATTTAGTCAATTCATCATATGTACATCAAGATACAAACATCAATCCTTTTAGTATGCATCATGCTCTTTAATTGCTGAAACTAAATTAATAACCTCTTTCCTAATATGATGGTGATTTAAGAACTATGTACTTAAGTTACCATGTGAATAAAAAATAAACTCTAACCTGAAATATCATGTTGAGCTATATGGGTTGTTGAATCTCAATAATTGCCCTGAACTTTACTTGTTTGAATCATCACTTTAACATTAAGTCACTTAAACAGGTTCTGAGTGGATAACAGTTCTGACAGAATTCTCTGTTAACTATTTATCGTTGTTTACTGCCTTGCTCTAATAATCCTGATTTTCCTCTGAATTTTGCCTGGCAGGATTCGGTACCTTCTTCTTGGAAGGATGTTACGCTTGACAAGAATTCTGTTGCAAGTTCGGCGTTTCAGAGCATTTGTTGCAACATTCTTTACTCTGATGTCTAGCTTGATGCCATATTTGGGGATTGTATTCTGCACCCTTTGCATTTACTGCTCCCTTGGTTTGCAGGTTGGAATAAACTAATGGTTTTCCATATCAAGTTTAATATCCTAATAGTTCATCCAAGAGCTTAAAGTTTTTGGGGAAACATAAATATTTTTGCTCATTCTTCAGTGCTTCCCCTCACATGCAGTCTTGACAAAATTGCTGGTCCAGTTTGTTTACTGGTCACAGCAATCTGTTACTTACACTAGTGATTGGAGTTCCTTTTCTTTGTTCTTAGATTGTCCAGTTACTAATTACTATTGTTATTTGTACTTTTCCTTGTCTAAACAGCACGTCATTGCTGTCTATATATCATAAACACTTTCCACACCTCAATTATTGTCATTAGATGACAGTCTCGAGTCTTCTGTTTGCAGATATTTGGGGGCATTGTGTATGCAGGAAATCCAACACTAGAAGAAACCGATCTCTTCAGTAACGAGTACCCTTTTTGTTCTTGTTTCACCGTTTTGATTTCTAAAAAGTTTTAGAAGTGTTTTTGTTCCAGTAACTTCTATACTAAAATCTCACCTTCTATTTATTTTTGACAAAATTCTCACTCTTTTACCTTGGCATGTGCAGCTATCTTCTTTTTAACTTCAATGACTATCCAAGTGGTATGGTAACTCTGTTCAATTTGTTAGTGATGGGCAATTGGCAAGCTTGGATGGAGGTAAGAACATGGCAGCCATGCATGTGCTCAATCTTGCTTGTTCTATACACTGAATATTTTATATTTTGAGGGGTGAGAGGGTGGTTTTGTATGCACTGATTTACTTTACTATTTTTCACCTTGATAAGTTGACTCATGTAGAGCCTGCCCATTTTACTGTATCCAAATGAATGCTTAAGATCTGTGAAGTTAAGTTTAAAAGTTTACCCTATAGATGTTAAAAAGTATGCAACTAGAAAAAAGATAGTTAAGAGTAATAAATCAGAAGGAAAAGGATAATATTTTCTCTCTTATACTTATATTCTTATAAATTTAGCTCATTGATCTGGATCATCTGCCTACAATAATTTAAGTAAAATCTGCCAAAATGTCTTGAGTGACTTATTTTATTTGCTAACCTTCGTTTCCTTATCTTTGTTCTTTTGAATGAAGCTCCTTTTTTCTTTCTTTCAGAGCTACAGGCAATTGACTGGAAGTTATTGGAGCCTGATTTATTTTGTCAGCTTTTACCTCATTTCAGTATTACTGCTGCTTAATCTGGTAAGATATTAAATAGTTATTTCAGTTTTTGTTCATGCAGTGACATTCATGGCATTTCTAATATTGCATGATACTGTTGTTTTTATTATTTATGTGCATGCAGTTAGAAAGTTGTTGACATTCCTATTATCCTACTTATATTTTTTAGATGATTATTTGTTGATTAAATAAATTGTGTCCTCCCTTTTTTTCCCCTCAGATTGTAGCATTTGTGTTGGAGGCATTTTTTGCTGAGATGGAACTGGAGAAAGATGGCGAAGCTGATATCCAGGTTAGAACAATATTTGTGCCGACAACAAATTCTCTTTACTTGTATTTAGAAAACTGCTGAAAAGCCAGTAATTAACTGGTTACAGGTAGCCTAGTTGTCCTTTGACAACATCGATTCACACTACACTATTATCGCACAATTATTTGAATAAGTACGAATCGAAACCTTGCCAGTGTTGCCTTAGGTGAGTTTGAGCAGCTGAGGGATGGTTGAGGCTAACGTTTGGTTTGTAGTTGCACTTTCTGAGCCAGCTTGCCAGTTGCCATTTGGTTGTGCGCTCATGTCATGTGTCATCTCCAAATTGTGGGTAAGTGTGGGAACCAATCAAACGACTCATGAATCCCACTTCTCTTGAGCTTTTGATTGGAAGTAGTACTATATCTGTTTGGTTTCTGTAGTTTCTAACTTTCTGTTATGTCAAATCAAGAAAGAATTTGGTGTTACTAGCTTCGCCTACACAAACTGTGGATAATAAAGTATAAAATAACTTTAGTTTGTATAAACTTAAGCAGTTACCTGGATTGAAATAGCTAGTAGTTTTTTGAGGGCATCTGTTCATCCATGCAGGATCCTACTTTGGAAGGAAGAAACAGGCGGCGACCTGTGCGGTAATAAAAGAAAACGATTAGTTGTTATGGCATGATAACATATTTCTGCAACATTAATTTACCATTGATGTTGTGCAGTGTGAGGACAAAGGGGACCATGGTTGATATTCTTCTTCACCATATGTTGAGCAATGAACTTGATGGATCTCAAAACCGTGACCAATAGCTTATCTTCATGGTACTACCCTGTTTTTCTCTCCAATGGCAACTCCCGTAAAATTAGATGACCGAATACATGATTTGAAAATGCTACCAGCCATTTCTAATATTTCTGATGCCTATACCATGTCACTGTGTGCTAATGTATTTTTAGTTTTTTACTCTAGCATAGGTAATCGGTATTACTGTATTAGATCAGCCACATCATTTGCATTCTTGCGTTCTATGCCTTCCATTTAAATCAAGTGTGTAGCTATATTTATGTCGCCATATTTTTCATCAAAAAATAGTCGGCATGTATTTACATTGTAAGTCCCTAAATTACATATGTAATTTTAGTGTATTTACAATGTAAGTCTCAAAATTACATATGTAAGTGGGGTGTAAATGAGGTGTAACTACTGTGTAAGTGGCTGAAAAAAAATCGACTGTAGCATATGGCGTCATATTTCTAGCAACTCCGTAAATCAATTGCTTCTTTTACCATGATTAATATTTTTAACTCGGTCTTTTTTTTTAAAAAAAAAAGGCCCTGCAGGAAGAAAGCAAGAACAAAAAAAAAAGGAAATGATTAGAGCCGGTTCTCGAGCATGGAGTTATGTTTTGTTATGTCAGGTACTCAGGTGCAAAGGAATCTTGGTGAGGTGATGGAAAGGACTCTGCTTGTCATAATTTGGTTGTCAAGGAGAACAGCAGATGTGTTCTCTTTCTGCTCCAAAGGAGACCTTAAAGGAGCTTTTTTTTTAAAAGTAAATATTGTAGTAGATTCTCCTACAGTGCATATATATTTATACAAAGGAGCTCTTTTTGTATAGGATTAAAATGTGCTAATGGTTCTGGTGATTTTCTTTTTTGAAAACTTTACAGGTTATTATAGCCATAATACTCCACATTTCCTTATTGTTATACTATATACACGTTATAAGTTTTGATATTTTCTCTCATCCTTCAATAGGTATATACCTCCCCATATTTGAGATATACCTTTTCATAAAAGAAGGTACTAGAATTAATCTTACAGGTTGGAATATGATTGGAAACTTATCTTTATAAATATTTGTGATTTTCCTTACATTTTTTTAGACATAGATATTTGTGCTTATTAAGAGGAAGAATATATATAATCGCAAAAAAAAAAAGGTAGAGTATACATACTTTCACCATAAGTATATACCTCCGGACTAACACTGTAAGCTATATATAACTCTCTATACCTCACAACGATTAGAAAAGTCTGCCAGTTCTAATCATAAACTTAGTTTTTCTAATCAGTTAATCCGGTTTAATTTTTTACCTCTCAAAATTATAAGGGGGTATATACCTATCCAAGAATAAGAGCACCTTGTAAATTTTCTCATGTTTGGTCGTGTTACACAGGCTCCAAGATAAGAGTTCAAACTTTGAATCCTTTATTAAGGCCTTGTTTAGTTCCCAATATTTTCTTCAAACTTCTAACTTTTTTATCACATCAAAACTTTCCTACGCATATAAATTTCCAACTTTTTTCTTCAAATTTTAATTTTAGTCAAACTTTCAATTTTGGCGAGGCTGTGTTTAGTTCCACGCTAAAATTGGAAGTTTAAAGAAATTGGAACAATGTGGCGGAAAAGTTGGAAGTTTGCATGTGTAGAAAAGTTCGATATGACGGAAAAGTTGGAAGGTTCAAGAAAAAAGTTAAAATCTAGACAAGGTCTAAGATGCATTGAAATTGTACAACTTGCGTGAGCCAAAAGGAAGAACAGTACAGTAAAATTCAAACGACTCAGATGGCCAAAATGACTCTGAGTCATCTGGTGGGCGACTATTGCCTCTCAAAGATGACACTCAAGCACAAACCCAATGCAGAGAGCAATGAAGCAACTCCAGTCAGAACACTCAGAACAGGAGCAGTTCCTTCAGTCTCTGACAGGCTTCATTCCGATTGAGTGCCTGCGTTCTCGATTTCCTACTGAGATTGAGCTATCTTTGGAAAGTGGAAACCAACTGATAATCACACGGCCTCCTCCTGTTCCTTGAACGAAGCAACAAGTCACCTCCAAGCCGCTGCTGCAAGAACAGCACGAAGGCTAGCAACGCCGCTCCCAACGGCACAACGATGTCCCACGCGACGCCGAAGAAGTCATCGCGCGAACTCGCGTATACGTGGGTCGCCGCGTAGCTCACAGCCCTGAACGCGTCGTACGCGTGGGGCGCCGCGCGGATCGCGCTGCCCCCGGCGTAGAACCACGGCGAGATCGCCCTCACCCTCGAGCCGGACGCCGCGTTGAAGACCACCTGGGGCAGCAGGAACCCGTCCAGCACGAGCCCGGCGTACGACGCCAGGTCAGCCCACAGCGTGGTGACCTCTGCCGGAGCGAAACGGCGATCGACCAGCCCCGCCTCCCTCGCGGCGCGGACGTTCACCACGTGAACGACGGCGGTGACGGCGGCTCCGAGCAAGTACAGAGGCAGGCACGTCCGCAGCACCTTCCTCTCGGCGGCCGGCGCCGGCGCCGGCGAGGTCTCGCCTTCGCTGCTGCATGCCGCCGTTGTCCGGCCGGACCATGCCAGCTGAAGGAGGCGCAGCTGCAGCGCGAAGGCGATCAGCGTGGGCACCCTCAGCATCAGCTCGTTGAGCCGGAGCCACCCGTCTCCGTCGAGCCCACCCAATTGCCTCCTCTTGTTCATGACCAGGAGCTCGGAATTCACTACGAGAGGGGTGACGAGCCCCAAGGCTTGGACGGCGAGCATGGTGATCGATGTGGAAGCAGCCGCCCTGGGGTTCCTCTTGGTGTGGAGGATCTGCAGGACGGTGAAGACGCAGGTCAACGTCGTGGAGATGACCACCACGACGGTCTCCGTGTCCATCCTCCAGATTGACTTGGACACCTCGTGCGAGTACATGCCAAATAAGGTAATATCCCTCCTTGGGAAGTAGAGACGGTCGGTGCTATTCCTCAGGCTGCTGATCCTTCCCCTGCCATGGCTGAATCCCGTACCATTACCAAACGAACTGAACTGAACGGTTATCAATATCTGGCAGTCCATTGAGCCGTTCAGCTCTCCACAGCCAACCATGCACAGGGAGCCCGTGGTAGGATCGTAAACACCCTCTGCCCAGATATACCGGTCTTTGAGCTGGCCAAAGGAAGACCAATTCTTAGGTGCAACGTAGTACGTCACACCATAGCTGACATTCACCAGTGTACCCTGCTCAAGTTGCGCCGCCGCGTGCCGTGAGAACGAATGTTCGGCAGCCAGCCTGTCACCGTCGACCATCGCCGAGCCGATCGCGACCGGGTAGGCGGTTCCAGACCCTGTTTCTCCCTCCAAGAAGAACGGGAAACGGAAGTCACGGTATGAGTGAGAGTAGTTCCCCGGGAACGAACCCTTGCTATTCTTCTTGCTATCGCTCGGCCCGGTCTTGAGGTAATGCTTCTTGGCCTCCTCAAGCATGGTGAAGCTGTAGTTGTAGTTCACGTCGGAGAGGTTACCCTTCCACCCCTCGAAGCTCGACGCGGTTATCAGAGCGACGTCGGAGCCTACACTTGCGTGGTTGTCGCTGCTGTTCAGCTGGGTCGCGTTCCAGAGCACGCCGGCGGTGACACTCCGGTCCCGTACCGTCCACACGGCCGGGAACCAGAAGCTCATCCCGATCCCGCACTCGCGCACCTCAAGCTCAGTGCTGGCTGACGGCGTCGCCGGCGAGGAGCGCGCCACCAGGCACGCGCGGAGGCAGAGACGGTTGGTGTCACTGTCCCAGTGCCCGTCCGCGACGACCGCCGCCTCCTGGGACGAGAAGAAGTCCCTGAATCCCCACATGTTGGCCGTGTCGTTGGAGAACACCGCGTACGCTCGCACCGCGCCGCCCGCGGTGCAGTGCAGCTGGTTGACGTGCAGGCGTGGCTCGTGCAGCGAGGGGAAGCTCACCGCGTGCGCGCGCCCGTACTCCAGCCGGTACGACGCGGCGAGCCGCGTCTTGAGAGTGTCGCACGAGAAGTTGCCGTCCGGCGTCGTCTGGATGGCCCGCCGCGCGGCAGCAGCGGCCTCCGGCACCGGGAGCGGCAGGCAGGATGTGTTCTCGCTGTACCTGTAGCTGCTCCCCTCGGCGTACGTGAGGAGGGAGAAGGGCTCGAAGTCGGCGCCCTCGAGGATGCCGGTGACGAAGGGGTCGGTGAGGCTGGAAATGCTGGGGATCCGGAGGCGGAGAGCGACGTCCATGTAATGTGTCACTGAACCATCAATGGAAAGGTCACTCCCCTTGCCGACCATACAGAGTTGCGTGGTTGCGGACGAGTAGTATCCGTCGAGGTAGAAGGAGATGGAATGTCCTTCCTTCGCGGATTCACGTGTGAGGTCGCTCTCGAATAACTGCACGCGGCTGCCGAACAGGGTGAGGGTGGCTGTGAGGTGGATGACGCTGGGTTCGGTGGTGCGGGACACGGCGTGGGGGAGAAGGGAGAAGGAGCGCCTGGCGAAGCTGTCGGTGAACGAGTGCTGACCCCCGACTGAGTAGTAGGAACGAGGGGAGAACAGGGTCTCCGCCCCTTCGCCGGAGAAGATGCCAGAGGTAATCCGGAACGATCGGAGGAGCGCAGAGGCGTCGTCCACGCCGGTGTGTTGGTCGGCAGCTGGTGACGGGGACGCGCACCGGGAGGAGTAGGGTCCGGACAGCGCGGTGGAGAGGGTGGTGGTGGTGGCGGATAGGACGACGAGGAGGATGAAGCAGAGGCGGCAAGCAGAGGTGCTACGATTCTTGGTTAGCCCCGCCATCTGAGAGACACCGAGGGAGGATGAGGCGAGCAAGTTCGATACCTTGCGCCCACGGTGAGACATTTAAATAGTACGGCGTTGTCTGCCGTCGTCGTCGGAAGACGCCCGGAAACACGCTTGCTTCCCGCCGTTGGTCCTTGGATTTGCAAGTAGCTAACGTCAAAGTAAACGTCAAAGCCCTTTTGAACCATATGGCACTATCCTTCTCTTCAGCAATGCTGATGCAATTCAATGGCGATTCCGATGCAATGCTCTTTTCGAAAACGTGGGATTTAGCCATTTTTTTAAGAGAATGGAATCTTAACTTTTGAGATACTTCCAGATGGATTAAGTTGATAAGGGTGGGGAGTTTAAGGATGGTGGGTGCTCTTTAATTCGGGTGTTACGGTGGGCACGTTCCTGATGGATCGCCGAAACTACCCAATAGCCAAACTTCGACTTGATAATTGATAAGCAGTCCCACTCCAGCAAAGAGGTGATTTGACTATTCTGCCACTTGTCAAGCTAATACTTTGAAAGTGTACCGTCTACACTCTACAGTGTGCATCACCGATGATACGGCCTGGGCAACATGCGTAAGCTCCCGCAATTTGGGCCAGGCCCGTTTTGGCCCCATTGTTTCACTTATTTTTAAATAAGCCAAACGATATATTTACAAACAAAAAATAATTTATAAATAAAACTTTTATATACATGTTCTTAGCGATCTTAAAGTGAAGGCTGAAAAATAAATTTCGATGAAAAAACCTTCAAAATCAACTCTAAATTTAAAATTGAAAATTTAAATTTTCACTGATAAGGATAAGCGTAAAAGAAAAGATATACCCAATTCTCCGATAGAAAGGCTGCCGTCCAACAACCCTGCCGTCAATCACGTCATTTCTGTGGCTCTCTCTAAGTCTCAATTTGGCAAGTGAGCACAAGAGGAAAAGACGTCATCACATTCACAGTGAGTTAAGCCAACATAAAACAAAAAAACTTTATTTCATTAGCAAGCATGATAAAGATTAGGCTGTTCTTGGTTCTAACAAGACTAAAACACACATCAGCGTGTACATTAACATGACCAGCTATCTACTACTACTGAAGTACTCTACACAGCCCAAGACACTGAGACCACTCACAAACTCAGAAACAACTTGTTCAGTACGGGGAGTGGATTCTAAACTCTTGAGAAAACGTCAACTCGTTGTTTCATATCATCCAAATGATTATGAAAAAAATTCAGAAAATTCAATAAGATAGATTAATATATGTTAGAGTTTGTGTCGAATATTTGTACGTAGTCGGTTATAGTTTAGAACTTAGAGTTGTAGTAGGTATAGGAATAGAGTATGAGTCGGACTCTATCCTAGGATCTCTTATAAATAGAGGGGCGTGCCTGTTGTAACCGCATGGCGACATAGCATAGTGAGAGGGAGCAGCTCCCGGCGGCGACCGGCCGTGAGTCGTTGTAACTCTGATTAGCTGTAATATGCTGGATCGGGGAGGAGCGCCCGTAATCAGTGCCCCAGAGATGTAGACCTTAGCTGAACTCTATTATCAAATATCATGCCTCGGTGTCGTCATCATTTTGGATCTCCTATGGCATTTTCTTCCGCGTTTAGCTACCGATGTCGATTTCGGGGCTGGTTTTATAACAAGTGGTATCAGAGCCTGTGGGAGATCCATGTTAGAGGCGTGATGGAGGTACTTCACACCGCGCCGCTCGCGGTTTATGTCCAGGGAGGGACATGTGCGCAAGGTGGAGCACGGCGGCGATCAACAGAATTTGATCGGTGGATCGAACACTTCAGGCGGCGGTCTGAACCGTTCGATGGCTGCTTTCAACAGGGAGATGACTAGACATGGTGCTCGGGTTGATGGCGGAGGAAGCGATTGACGATCCAATCGGTGGGTCGGACACTTCGGGCGGGGTGGCCCAGACTTTCCGGTGAGCTACTCTCAACAGGGAGACGTGGAGCCCCATGCTCACATTGATTGAAGCTGGAGGCGATCGGCGTTCTCGGTCGGTGGATCGAACACTCTGGGCGGGGTGGCCTGGGCCTTTCAATGAGCTGCGTTCGACAGGGAGATGGCTAGACGTAGCGCTTGGGTCGTTTGGTGGCTGGGAAGACGGCATGTGACTTGTCAGCTTCGGCTCGCGACTAGATTGATGGCGTTCAATCGGTAGTCGGAGCGGGTGGATCCTACAGGCTGTTTTGGAGGTGTTAACGACAAGGTACTGCATGGGGGATTGCTATTTAGTAGCGTACATGCAATGGATGGCAGAACAGAGAAGCGTTTGATCTGGAACCAGGACGTTGCTAGGGGTACGTGAAGCTTGTGTTGGGATACGCGTAGGCTACGATAGCATAAATTAAAATTTTCAATCGCGTAAACCAGGAACCATGCAAGTATTAGATCATAGATCATTACCACTCGACGCGCTGTGTAGTGGAAGAAGACGCTGAGAAGTCGAAGGAACTCTTGCTGGATCAGGGAGGAGCGCCCGTAATCAGTGCCCCGGAGATGTAGGCCTCAGCTGAACTCCATTATCAAATATCGTGACTCGGTGTCGTCATCGTTTTGGATCTCCTATGGCATTTTCTTCTGCGTTTAGCTACCGATGTCGATTTCGGGGCTGGTTTTATAACAATATATGATGGACCACTTCACAAACCTATAAGGTCAAATTTAACTTCTACAAATTATAATGAAAAAAATAAATTAAACTATGACTAGTTAACGCATATTCACATATTTACAGTTGTCGACGTTTAATGTCGCGATTTCGGTATTTGCATAGTATGGGGATCGTTGGTACTAGGGTTTACGCGAGACTGAGGTAAAAGAGACGGAGACAGGGATTTTTATATAGGTTCGGGCCCCTGAATTGTCAGGTAATAACCCTACATCCTATTGGCCGAAGCCGGTCGTCGCTTTTATTCACCATAATCACACCAGTACAATATTTGGGGTAGCCTATCTAACTGTTGTCGATATGGCGGTCTGTAGTTCTGACTCGTAGTCGACAACAGGGTAGTCTTCCTCCTCGAATCCGTGCCCGGCGAGATCAGAAATAGCGCAATGTCTCTCCTATCAGTATCCGGAGACACCGTAGGGGACTAGCCGTGCCTATCTCTGAAGTCGATATCCGGCGTCTTGTCTTGACGTATGTTGGCTTGTATTGGCTTGTGGCGTCTATGTTATCTGTGTCCCCTCTTCTCCTATGGAGCCTTGTATTTATACCTATAGGTGTCCCCTTGTCCAAGTAGAACTAGGGAAACCAATATGGATACAATCCGAGTAGTCCTTGTCGTTTCCATGTAGAACTCTGGTTGTCTTTCCTTATCCGGAACTCCTCCTATATCCGCAGGTTGTTTCTATATAGGACATGGTATGTGGTGGGTCCTATCAAGATTTAGTCAACTACTATTAGGTATGTAGTATCCATAACCCTGACAACAGTTAAATTTACTTTTTCGTTGCAACTTGTAGAAGTTAAATTTAAACTTGTGTAGTGATTTATCACACATTAGTCTATCTTTTTATTTTTATTTTTTATAACCATTTAAATGACATGCAAATAACGGGACAGTATCCTCTCAAGTTTAAAATAATCTCCCATTCAATTTGCTATAACATCCCGCGTTCATGATCCATCTTCTTGTCGCCCTCCTGATGGGAGCTAACCGTGGTGGGCACCATCTCGTATTCACCAAACCTCCTGCCCCTCACGAAGAAGGCACCTCCAAGCCGCTGCTGCAAGAACAGCAGCAGCGCCAGCGACGCCGCCCCCAACGGCACGGCAACGTCCCACGCGACGCCGAAGAGATCGTCGCGTGGGCTCGCGTACACGTACGTCGACGACGGCTTCACGCTCGGCACGTAGCCGCGAGCCCTCAGCGCGTCGTACACGTGAGGCGCCGCGCGGAGCACGGTCACCCCGACGTAGAACCACGCCGAGATGGCCCTCGCCCTGGACCGGGACAACGCGTTCAGGATCACCTGCGGCAGGAGGAACCCGTCCAGGACCAGCCCCGCGTACGACGCGAGGTCGTCCCACAGCGTGCCCGAATCGCCCGCGACACGGACGACCAGCGAGTTCTCCGCTGCAGCACGGCCATTGTTGATGACGTGAACTGCCCCGGCGAGGAGGCCGCCGAGCAGGTACAGCGGCAGGCAGATCCACAGCGATCTCCTCTCGGCGGCCGACCATTTCTCGGCTATGGCGCGGGGGGCCGATCGCCGGCTGGACCACACCAGCTGGAGGAGGCAGAGGTGCAGCGCGAAGGCGATCAGCGTGGGCACACGCAGCATCACCTCGTTCAGCTCGAGCCACCCATCGGCGGAAATCGGGATGTAGTGCGTCCTCCTGCTGACGAACAGGGCGTCGACGTTGAGCGCGAGGTGGGTCACGTGGCCCAGGGCCAGGACGGCGAGCATGGCGACCGACGTGGCGGACAGAGCCGACGCGGGGTTCGCCCTGGCGTGGCGGATCTGCAGCGCGGCGAAGACGCACGACAGCGTCGCGGAGACCACCGCCATGATGATCTCCAGGTCCATCCTCCAGATCGACTCGCCGATCTGCTCCCTGTACATCCCGTACAAGGTGATGTCCATCGCTTCGAAGTGGAGACGATCTGCCTTGTCTCTCGTGCTACTGATCTTCCCCCTGCCGTGACCATTCCCCTTGGCATCCAAAGAGGCAAAATGAACTGTTACCAGTATTTGACAGTCAGTGGAGGAGCCATTGATCTCTTGGCAGCCGACCATGAACAGGATTCCTGTCTTTGGATCGTACACTCCTTCGGCTGAAATTTCTCGACGCTCAATTGACAGTGGATGTGAAAATAATGATGAACTGTTCTTACGTGCTTTCGAATTTGCAGATCGGACACGATAGCTTATATCGTAGCTGACATTCAGCAGCTGGGAATGATCCATCCTGACCACTGTTGTCCGGCTCTTGTTCATCTCTCCCATGGCATGTCGGAAGAACATGTATTCTGCTGCCAGCTGATCGCCGTCGACCATCACCGACCCGATGGTCACCGGAGACGCTTGTCCTCCAGCGCCCAGGGTTTCGATGAAGTCGAATCTGAAGTCGCTGTACGAGTACATGCTGCTGTTGCCTGGGAACCGTCCTGTCTTCCTCTTGCTGAACTTGCAGCTGAGATACTGTTTCTTCGCCTTCTCAACCATCGTGTAGTTGTATTTGACGTCGGTGAGGTTGCTACGCCTACGGTTGTACCCGTCGCCGTCGATGCTTGACACCAACATCACGCCGGAGAGCGAAGCACCGGCGTGCTTGTTACCGCCGCTTTCCTCCTGGTTCGCGTTCCAAAGCAGCCCGGCCACGATGCTCCGGTCCCGGATCGTCCACACGGCCGGGAACCAGAAGCTCATCCCGAGGCCGCACTGCTCGCCCACCTTCAGCTCCGTCTCTGCCGCCGACGAGTGCGCCACCCGGCACGCGCTGAGGCAGAGCCGGCTCGTCGTCGCGTCCCAGTACCCGTCGGCGACGACGGCCTCCTCCTTGACCAAGAAGCGGTTATTGATGACCATGTCGCGCCGCCACCGTCTCTCTAAGTCCGTGTAGTTGGAGAAGACGACGTAGGCGCGCACCGAGCCGTTCGCGGTGCAGTGCATCTGGTTGACGAGCATGCGAAGCCCGCCATGGCTCAGCGGGAACTGGAAGGTGCTTGCTGCAGGTGAGGAGGCGTCGCTGCTCGTGTTCTCCAACCTGTAGGAGCTCACGAAAAGCTCCCTGAGGTGGCTGCACGAGAAGTTGGCCTCGAGCGCCTGGAGCGCGCCCCGCACGGCGTGCGCCGGCATGGGCGGCGGGCAAGACGGTCTCTTCTCACTGTACACGTAGCGGTCGTTCTCGACGTACGCGACGAGGGATATGGTCTCGAAGTCGGCGCCGTCGAGGAGGCCGGTGACGAACGGGTCGGCGAGGCTGGGAGCGTTCGGGACGCGGAGGTGGAGGTTGACGTCCCGGAGGTGTTCGACGGAGCCGCCATCGACGGAGTAGCTGCCAGAGCCGCCGACAACGCAAAGTTCGCCGGAAGCGGAGCTGTAGTATCCATGGAGGACGAAAGACGCGACCAGCTGACTCACCAAGTAGCGATGGCGCCGTCGGCGGGCGCCGCCGCCGCCGCCATGGTCGCTGGATGGCCCGTAAAGGGCGAGCGTGGCAGCGACCTCGAGGATGGCCGGATCGGTGGTGCGAGCAACCTTATACGGTGACAAGGCGAACGAGCGTGGGATATAGGCTGAGTCGTCGTCGGGAGCGAAGAGACGGTCGCCGCCGGAGAAGTAGCCCGTCGTGATCTGAAAGGAGCGGAGGAGTTCGCGCGCGTCGTTTCCTTCCGGTACCTCATTGGGTACAGGGGAGGGGTTGGAGCAACGGAAGGTGGACGCCGCGGCGGCGGTGGCAGGGAAGACGATAACGGAGAGGAGCACGAGCTGGAGGAGGAGGAAGGAGACGTGGCAGCAAGGGCGAGGGGACTTCTTGGCCGGTGCCATTGTTGTGTGATGCGCCGGAGATGAAGACTAGGAGGACGACGGAGGCATGAAGATGAAGGGCGACGGCGAAGAAGCAGAGTGCACTGTGCACCACGGAAGCTATGGTGCGAGTGCGACAGGACCAGATATTCTCAGACGATGGTTCACTGCCGTGAGTTTTACTACTAACCTCTGATTTAATGCATTATGTCGTTGACAGTTTAGTTATATTTAATCATTTATCGGTAGCGCTATTCCGAGCGCTAGAGCGCGGAATATTGTTCCGAGCACCGCACATCGCGCCCAGAGTCCGCAAAAACTGGTGTTCGGTTGTCCACGTTCGATCTGTGTAGATTAGTTCTATTTGAATTCAGGGTAAATCAATTACAGATCCGTAAAATCGGTGGTCGGTTGAAAATAATCGTTGTAATTGGTTTATCTCTGTTTCCAATCGATATAGTTACGATATGGTGTGCAACAAACTGAGACCAAATCTTGTAGTAATCGAATTACTGTCGATGTAAATGAAAATTGATGGTGCATATGTCTGTAGTAATTGGATTAACGACAACCATGCTTGATGAAATCTTGTAGTAATCGAGTTACTATCGACATAAATGAAAATTGATGGTGCATGTGCTTGTAGTAGTTGGATTATGAACAACATTGGTTGATCAAATCTTGTAGTATTCGTATTACTGTCGATGTAAATGAAAATTGATGGTGCATTAACTTATAGTAATTGCATTATTGCTAGCCTTGGTTGATAATTTCTTATAGTGAATGCATCAAGCAAGAAAAAAAGGAAAATAAATAAGGAGGGAGTTACTGGGCCTAATTAGTTTACCCCAAATAATACGTGAATACATTTTTTACTTATACATTGAATCACTCCATCCTAAATCACAGGACAAAAAATAAAGATTTTACATGCACATCATAGTAAAAGCACAAGAATAAAAATTTTACACACAAACACAACAATACACGCCATCGCCAGTTCCTTGTGACGGCTGAATGGAGTTTTTGTCCTGCTAGAGAGAGCAAGAAGACAAAGCAGCGGAGATGTAGGCTGGAGCCGAGGCAGCATCAAGTCTGCCCGCTGCGACCTCAGTAGGAGCCGGATCCGGCGACGGAGCCAAAGATGGAGGTCGTCGTTGCTATTGTCACCATCTCACTGTCATAAACTAGGCAACGACAGATGTGATGAAACAAATCACAATTTCTTGCCGATGTTACCAAATCGATTGACCATGACAAACAGGATCTCCGCCATGCAAGGGAGAATAGAGAAGCACGCCAAGATGAGTGCTCAACTCAATCGAAGTCAGACTGCATAGAATCAAGAAGGAGAAAGAATTTAATTAATCATAGATTGTATACAATTTTTGCAAGAAATCAAGAATCTTATTAGGAATTCCTGAGAGAACTCACCGTCCTCACGACGTCCACCTCGTTCTCCATGGGTCAGACGTCTCTTCAGCATCGATCTGAAGCAGATGCTGCGGCAGCGAGACCTGAAGCAGTGCCTTCGCCTCAAGCGCCGCCGGCCACCGCCATCAACCACCACGGTGTCGTCCTCCTCCTCCATAGTGCGTTGCCGATCTGTGGGCTGGGATGGTGGATCGATTCAGATCCGGAAAAAAAGGGAAAAAATAAAGTGGGGGCGAGAGTGGTTGGTTGGGTACGGGAAAAATAGAATATATACCAGAAGTAGAGAAGTTGTTTTTATCAAAGTAAATCGTTTACTCCGATAATGGTGGGAGCACGATGCCGGACGTGGGGTGGGATTGAAAGGGAAGTTGTTTTTATTATCGAAGTAAATCGTTTACTCCGATAACGGTAGGAGTGGGATGATGGGACGTGGGGTGGGATCGTAACCAGAGAAGTTGTTTTTATCGAAGTAAATCGTTTACTCCAATAACGGTGGGAGCGAGATGATGGAACATGGGGTGAGGTGGGCCTGGCTGATACACGTTTGGTGCTTGGAGCTCCCAATAGTAATTCTAATCATTTATCCTATTAAAAAAATAAAAATATTATTTATTTTGTTGTAATTTATTTTTCAGAGAAGAAACTATAATCATTATTTATACTTCAACATATTCATATTAAATTTCTGAATAAGAATATATTCAAATGTTATTAAAAAAACTACGTCATACATTAAAAACTATTATTTTTTTGAAGGGAACTATGCATCGGGCGGCCGATTCATGTGTGAAAAATCGAACGCTCAAATATGGCACCATGCAGTTGCAGCGTGCTCCTATGCATTTTGGAGGGACGTCTGCTACTGCTTTCTACTCCCTCCGTCATATTTTAAGTGCAACCATAAGTTTTCTATACCCAACTTTGATCGTCCGTCTTATTTAAAATTTTTATAATTAGTAATTTTATTGTTATGAGATGATAAAATATGAATAGTACTTTATATGTAATATGTTTTTAAATTTTTCAAAAAAAATTCAAATAAGATGGACGGTCAAAGTTGTGCATGAAAAAATAATGGTTGCACTTAAAATAGGACGAATGGAGTATATTTGATGTGGAATGCCCTCTCTCCTCTCCATGACTACTTTATATAAATATACTTCTTTTTACCAAACATTAAATATTTTTTTGCTAAATTATTTATCCGTTCTTTGATCCAATTATACGGTTGTATTTCTTACAATTAAATCTTTACAACAAGATCTCACATGCTTATATTTATCTGAAAAAAATTAAGTTGTTTCATCACCTATAAAAAATTGTTTCATTACTTGGTCATTATATGTTTCAGATCATATATAACATGTTTCAGATAGATGCGATATTAAGAAAATATTGATTGTAATACTAATAACCACTACACGAAACATTAAGTACTAATGAGTTAAACATAAAAAACTCACATGAAACATACTATATATTTACATATACTTAATTATCTTAAAACATATTCTATACCATGCATATATTATAACCGTTGAAATATAATAAAATATTTACTGAAACATCCAAAAGAATACAACATGTGCAAATATCCCAGTGAAACATCAAGAAATACTTACCGAAACATGTAAAGAATATAGTGTGCAATATAAAATTAAATCCATTGCAATAAAAATAAAATAAATATCAGAATATAATCGTACAAGATCTTGTTGTAAAGATTTAATTGTAATAAATAATATGGCTAAATTAGATGAATAGTTTAGAAGAAAATATATTTTAAAGTTTGATGAGATTCCTAATACAGGAAGGAGAGGAGAGGGGGGGGGGGGAGCATATGCAATAGCAGTAGAATGGAGAGAAAGCCTAATAAGCGACGGAGGCAGTGTGTGCAGGGAGTATGCACGCGAACACGGAGGGCACCCGTTATTTTCTAAGCTGTATCGGTCGTCCAATCCAAGAGTATTTCACTTATTTTCAGTGCGCACTAAATTTTACTTTTACTGCTTTTCAGCCACCCACTTTGGTCTGGGGAGGTTTTCCATTAGACCCTTATCCACGCTGTTTGACTTGCTTGTCTGGAGTTGAAGACTTGGTGAATGGGACAGTGGATGATGGATTTTGGTGGAAGAAAATGCATGATTTAAAATCTCTTAATTCTTTTATGTGATTTTTCGTATAGTTTTAGACTAGTGCTTATTTTCTAAAAGTAAACATTTGTTTGAAAGTAATTTTATGTGCAACTAGATTAAAGTTTATTAGCATGTTTATGAAATAATTTTTACATTTTTGGTTATCGAACCATTTTATGGCTACGATGGTTAAGTTACGGATGATATGTCGTAGGAAAATAACAAAGAAATTAAAAAAAATAGAGGTAGAATCTACTCTTGGTAGTTTAAAAGTCAGGTGGAAAATAATGTCGTAGAAAAATAACAAAGCAATTAAAAATAGTCTATAGGTAGAACTTATTCTCAGTAGTTTAAAAGTTAAAGGTGTAGAATGGAGAGAAAGCCTAATAAGCGACGGAGGCAGTGTGTGCAGGGAGTATGCACGCGAACACAGAGGGCACCCGTTATTTTCTGAGCTGTATCGGTCGTCCAATCCAAGAGTATTTCACTTATTTTCAATGCGCACTAAATTTTACTGCTTTTTTCAGCCACCCACTTTGGTCTGGGGAGGTTTTCCATTAGACCCTTATCCACGCTGTTTGACTTGCTTGTCTGGAGTTGAAGACTTGGTGAATGGGACAGTGGATGATGGATTTTGGTGGAAGAAAATGCATGATTTAAAATCTCTTAATTCTTTTATGTGATTTTTCGTATAGTTTTAGACTAGTGCTTATTTTCTAAAAGTAAACATTTGTTTGAAAGTAATTTTATGTGCAACTAGATTAAAGTTTATTAGCATGTTTATGAAATAATTTTTATATTTTTGGTTATCGAACCATTTTATGGCTATGATGGTTAAGTTACGGATGATATGTCGTAGGAAAATAACAAAGAAATTAAAAAAAATAGAGGTAGAATCTACTCTTGGTAGTTTAAAAGTCAGGTGGAAAATAATGTCGTAGAAAAATAAAAAGCAATTAAAAATAGTCTATAGGTAGAACTTATTCTCAGTAGTTTAAAAGTTAAAGGTGTAAAATAAAATATGATGAAAATATCCCAAAAAATTCGACTTTAAATTTAAATTCTGGCTACAGCCTACAGCTATACACGAACAAGCAAACAAGGACTAACACCTTCTACGTCACTATACGAAATTGAACTGAATATTCATGACGCAAGGCAAGTCAACAGCAGTCTTGGGGATATTGAGAGGAAGGCTGCATGGATTTATCTATCTGGTCCAACTATCTATCGAAACGCATGCGTACTCTTCAAAGTAAACGTCAACCATTTCAGTTTTTGTGAAGCTGCTAGCTAAGCTAGCCCACTAGTTAAAGCTAAATCTACTAAATTGTCAAGTGTAAAATGATCCACTTGCCAAAGAAGACCCGCGTGCGACATGCTGAAGCAGATAGACAGCGACATGCCGTGCCAATGCCGGTTTGGACTGAGCAGGTCCTCCTTGACCATTTTGGTTTTGGGGTGAGAAAAACTGAAAAATGTGTACACCAGCTGAGAGAGGCATCTCCGGGAGACGCACACAAAGACCACATCCGACGTGTTATTAGTCCGTCCCTTGCTATGTTAATAAGTTGTATTCCCGTCTTTTTTGGACAGAAAATTATATTCTTGGTCTTGCATGGCCCTTCAAAATTCCATAACAAGAAAGGGAAAAATTATTCAAGCTCACCTGACTTGAACTTATCCACTAGTCATTATATTTATATTTTCAATATTAATTTCACAGACGCAAACATTAACAATTAACAATTCAAAACTATTGATTACAATACCAGTCTATCTATAATATGGAACTACATAATGTCTAAATAAATTATATAGTAGAGACCATTTCATAGGAGCCCAACCTGCTCCCTTGCAATGAAATCAAGGATGCACCTCCAAGCCTTTGTTGCAAGAATAACACCATCGCTAGCAAAGCTGCTCCTAACGGAATAATGATGTCCCATGCAGCACTGAACAGATCATCATGAGAGTTTGCATATATATAAGATGACCTCAAGCTCGGTATATAGTTTTGAGCCCTGAATAAATCATAGACATGGGGCATGGCACGGATCAAGGTGACTCCAATGTAAAACCATGGTGAAATTGCTTGAACTCTAGAGCCAGACAATCTATTCAAGATAATCTGAGGGAGTAGGAAGCCATCTAGTATCAATCCTGCATATGACACGAGGTCCTCCCATATGGTAGCCGGCTCTTGGCTGATGCGAACAACTACTGGGCTCTCCCTTCTAGTGTGAACATTTATAATATGGATGATCCCAGCTAGGATTCCTCCAAGAAAGTAAAGTGATAAGCATATTTGCAATGCTTTCCTCTTGGCAATAGAAAGTGTCTCAGCTTTGCTCTGGTGGTCTGGTTTTCGGCCATACCAAACCAGCTGAAGAAGCCGCAGATGTAACACAAAGGCGATCAAAGTAGGAACCCTTAGCATCACTTCGTTCAACTCAACCCGGTTGTTCCTAAAGAATGGAACATATTGCTTTCTTCTGCTCAAGAACAAAGCCTCAAAGTTGAGCACTAGAGGGGTTAAGTACCCCAAGGCTAGAGTGATAAGCATGGTGATTGATATGGCCGGGGGCACCTCAGGGTTCTTCTTGGTGTGGAGAATCTGCAAAATGGTGAAGACACAAGACAATGTTGTTGATAGCACTAGCATGATGCTTTCCATGTCCATCCTCGATATTGCCTCAAAGAGCTGCTCTGTGTACATCCCGTATAAAGTGATATCGATCTTCTCAAAGAAAAGAAGGTCATTCTTTTCTCTCAAGCTACTGATTGCTCCCACTCCATGCCCCTGCGTCTTTGCATCAAGAGAAGAAAATTGCACAGTTATCAAAACTAGACAATCTGTCGAACTGTTTATCTCTCGGCAACCGATCATGCACAAGGTACCCCTCTTACGATCATATATACCCTCTGCTGAGATTCGCCGTTCATGAAGACTAATGGAGTATGATCCATTCTTAGGTCGAATCCAATTTTCCGGCGGGGCATAATAACGTATATCATAGCTGACATTCAACAGCTCGTGCTTCATGCCAACCACCATAGGGTCGGATAAAGAATCATTATCCGCTAGCCTATCCTCATAAACCATCATTGACCCAATAGTCATAGGATAGGCATCTCCAGATCCAACATGGTTCGCAATGAAACGAAACTCTAAGTCATGGTAAGAGTAGGTACCGTTGCCAGGAAATGACCCCTTGATCTTTTTCTTCTTGTTGCTCAAACCCGAACTGATGTAGTGCTTCTTTGCCTCATCAACCACAGTGTAAGTGTACTTCACATGAGAGATATTTTCCCAGTGCTCTTGGATACCCGACACTAATATTATACCGGGGATTGCTTGAGAGTTGTTAATAATCCCTTGGCTTGAGTTCCAAAGCATTCCAGCAATGACACTCCTATCACGGATTGTCCACACATCCACAAACCTGAAGCTCATCTTGATCTTACAGTCCTGCACCACAAAATCTGTATGGGACAACCCATACACCGAGCGCACAATTGGACAAGCATTAAAGCAGAGTTGACCTGTTGTTGGGTCCCAATACCCATCAGCAACAAGTGCCTCCTCTACAACCATGAAACGACCCTTGTATGGTAACATTTTTGTGTCATTGTAGAACTCCACATAAGCGCGCACTGCTCCATTCGCAGTGCAGTGCACGTGGTTGATGTACATTCTAGTGGCGTGCGACCACATATTGTAGCCTCTTGGTGCCAAGGGGTCATCAACCATGTATTCCAGCTTATACAACCTTCTAAGATGTGTCTTGAGCTGGTCGCAATTGAAGTTTTCTTTGACTGCCTGAGCCTGTTCAAGCATACTATTCTCCAACATGAATGGTGGGCAGAGGGCATTCTCACTATACACATAGTTGTCGCTTTCGTCGTAAGCAACAAGTGAGATGGTCTCAAAGTTGGTGCCCTCGAGGTGACCGGTAACTAAGGGGTCGGTGAGCTTGGAAGGTCGAGGAACCCGTAGGCGAAGGACAGAATCCTCATGTAGTTTTATAGAGCCATCTGCAGCATAGTTAGTGCCGAAGCCAACCATGCAAAGATCATTGGAGGTGAAAGAATAATAACCATCAAGGATAAACGAGATGGTTTGGGTGATAGAGTAACGATGGCGGCGACGGTCGATGTAAGTGCTGCTACGAGGGCCAGAGAGTACAAGGGTCGCAGTTAGGTGGATGATAGTTGGGTCCTTGGTGCGGAAAACACCATGGGGAACAAAGGAGAACGAGCGGGGATTGACGTAGTCATCATCAGCAGAGAATAAGCTATTGCCTCCGCCAGAGAAGTAGCCGATGGATACCTGGAAAGAGCGGAGGAGTGCAACGGTGTCAACATAGTCAGTATGATAGTCGGATGCAGGGGACGGGGAGGAGCAACGAGAAGAGTAGGAGGTGGAAATAGCCACAGATAGAGTGGTGGTGGAAAGGATGAAGACGAAGCAAAGGGGATAAGCATAAGAGATGGTATTCTTGGATGGTGCCATTTGTGTTTGCTGGGAAGAAAGGTGTGGTCTTGTGGTATTTATCACCGCCCTTGGCACGGATGATCATGATAGGATCAACTTGCAAGATCGATCAGTCTTACAGTCCACCACACAGGATGCTAGTTTGTCACTTATAGCTACTAGTATAACGCATGTCATTTTCACCATGATAGCCACCCATTCTGCATGAAGTTTCCTACTCAATCTTTTTTACTGGAGTAGTATCGATTACTTGACCTAGTTGTCGCACTAACGGGCTACGGGCCAAAATAAAAACAAAAACTACTACAAAATGCAAATGGATTGTCATGATTTTTTGACGGTGTGAAGTCATCATCATTCTGTTGAAATGACAAAAGCCGTAAAATTCGCCGAGACGTACTAAGGCCTGGTTTAGTTACCTAAATTTTTTTCCAAACATCACATCAAATCTTTGTACACATGCATGGATCATTAAATATAGACTAAAAGAAAAACTAATTGCACAGTTAAGGAGAAATCGTAAGATGAATCTTTTGAGGCTAATTAGTCCATGATTAGCCATAAGTGCTACACTAACCCACATGTGCTAATAACAGATTAATTAGGCTCAAAAGATTCGTCACGCGGTTTCCAGGCGAGTTATGAAAATAGTTTTTTCATTCATGTCCGAAAATCCCTTTCGATATTCGATCCAACATCTGATGTGATACCTAAAAATTTTCTTTTCGTGAACTAAACAAGCCCTAATATCGCAGAGCAGATAAGTCCGAGGTAAAATTGCTTAACTACTCGTTTGCAGAGAATTCATAAGCGGGAGTAGCTATATTTATGGCGCCATACTTTTCAAAAAAAATAGTCGGTATGTATTTACATTGTAAGTTTACAAATTACATATGTAATTTTAGTGTGTTTACAATGTAAGTCTCAAAATTACATATGTAAGTCCCAAAATTAAATATGTAATTTTAGTGTATTTATAATGTAAGTCTCAAAATTACATATGTGAGTCCTAAAATTACATACGTAAGTCCCGAAATTAGATATATGTAATTAGTATATAATCATCGCTCATCATGATGTATGTGTGGAAATAATCTTCTCCCTCACGGAAGCACAGTTTGGAGGCCGTAGGCCTGTGCGATTGTGTTGCCATAGACATGCAAATCGACTCTAATCAATGGAATTTTATGGCGCCATAAATTTTGCAAGTCCGTTCATAAGCACTACATGACCTGATGCATGGCTAGCAGTGTCCGGTGAATATTAAAGACGGAATAATCAGCCCGCGATAGAAATTCCATCCGGAAATGTAAAGAATTAGTGCAAGTGCCCATATATATATATGGACGAGCTTTGCTTAGCTTTCGAAGTAAACCGCCAGTGTATCCCGCTTGACCTGCTACTTTGATGTGAGGTCATCTGCGAGTCTAATCCCCGCATCATTGGACAACGATGGGACGAGGGTGGACCGTAGAAAAACTGAGTCAAGCGCGTCGCGGTCGCGCCATGAGCGAAACTCATCGCCAAGGTTTGGAGACGCCACGTACTCCGGTGCCTGCGCTCCGATCAAAATAGTGTTCCCTGCCTGCGTGCGGAGCGCCTCCGCGTTTATCACCCACAAGGCCAAATTAACCAAAAGCTATAAAACACGACGTGATCGACCGCTTCGCCTCACGCGCGGGCGCGCGGCGAGCAATCGCGTTGGATGGTACCTTTGAAATTAAATTTAAAAGTATACTATTTTTTTTTCTCAGAAATATTTGGGATATAATTTTTTTTAAGTAGAAATATACGATCAATATCGCTCAACCATTGCACGAGAATAATATGGGCGTAACGACACGGACCGTCTCATTCGGCAACGGCGTGAGAGCGAGCGGTCTTGCATAACCAATCACCGAGACCGAACAGCATGTCAATTCAAATTGATTGGTTAGTGATTAATTATCTGATTCACGATTAATTAATTATTATTTAATTGCTAATCAGATAATTAATTAAGTTAAGGGGGTGCTATTGACCTTGTGCGCACCGGAGGTAGAGCTGCGAGCAGGCGTCGGTGCGGCGAGAGCTCGCGGCCCTCTCCCACACTGACATCGTGCGCAAGGACAGGCAACGCTGTTTGTTAGGACTTGGATATTTGGTGCTATGATATCTGATGATCCCTTAAAAAAACATTTCCGTCTCGACCGAGTCAAACGGGATACCGGTATTTAGCATTTCCGCTATAATATCTGGTGATCCCTGAAAAAACATATCCCATCTCGACCGAGTCAAACGAAATACCGGTATTTAGCATTTCCGTTAATTAATACTCCGTTGTTTTAGCTGTTGTCGCTGTATTGGCCGCGTTGTCGTTATTTGGCCGTGCGAGACCGCTCCTGTCGTCATGGTTCAGCGATGTCGACGATATATTTTTGTTAAGAAAAATACATCCCGAATATTTCTGAAAAAAAATAAATGAACGGTGTATTTTTAAACTTTTGCCGTATCCTTTCCAGGATTTCAGCGCGCGGAAATAATCATTTCGTAAAAATTTCCTCCCGAAACCACCGAAAATCATTCAATAGTGTACTAGCAAAACCACGTTTTTTCGATATCATTCTAGCAAAGATCATTTTTTTTAATGTCCCACACTAAATTTGACGCATTTTTAAACATGAGTTGCAATGCCGTGTAAATATAGGACGTCCGGCGCCCGGGCCCTAATTGCGCCCCCTGTATTGTTTATTCAAACCGCACTAATGTCTACGAATGCCACAGATTGCCGGTCAACAGTTAAAGTGTTGACGTCGAGACTGTCTCGTATGATCCTCCCGGCTTCCTTCTCTTCACACAACACAGGAAATCACCTCCGAGCCGCTGCTGAAAGAAGAGCAGCACGGCCAGCGCCGCCGCCCCGCACGGTATCACGACGTCCCACGCGACGCTGAAGAGCCCGTCACGAGGCCCCGCGTAGACGTCGATGTAGGACGGGATCCACCTCTGCACGTACCCCCAAGCCCTGAGCCCGTCGTACGCGTGAGGCGCCGCGCGGATCGCGGTGCCGCCCACGTAGAACCACGGTGAGATGGCGTTCACCCTGGAGCCCGAGAACGCGTTGGACACGATCTGGGGCAGCAGGAACCCGTCCAGTATCAGGCCGGCGTAGGAGAGGAGGTCGTCCAACAGCGGCGCCGGCGGCGGCACGTGGATGGAGAACTTCATCTGGCTCAACGGCTGCTGATGATCGTGCCCGTCACCGATGTGGGGGATCCAGATCAGGATGGCTCCGGCGATGTACAGGGGCAGGCATATCCAGAGCGTGCTCCGCTCGGCTGCCCACCGGTCGTCCCCGCCGCCGCTCGCTCCGGCCGTTGATCTCGCGGACCACGCGAGAAGCAGGAGGCGCAGCTGCAGCACGAACGCCACCATGGTGCTGAGCCTCAGCACGAACTCGTTCAGCTCGAGCCACCGGCGGCCGCCCCTCGCCAGCTCGATGAAGTGCCTGTTTCTGCTGCCGCCGTCGCCCACGAACATGGCCTCGTAGTTGACCACGAGAGGGATCATGTAACCCAGGGCCAGGACGGCGAGCATGGTGATCGACGTGGCCGGGAGCGCGTCGGGGTTCTTCCTGGCGTGGCGCAGCTGCAGGACGAGGAAGACGCAGGACAGCGTCATGGAGGTCACCAGCATGATGCGCTCCGTGTCCACCCTCGAGATCGCCTGGGCCGCCTCTATGGCGGGCTGCGCACCATACGCAGCAAAACCAAGCGTCTCGAAGAAGAGGGTGTCACTCTTCTTCCTCAGGCTGCTGATTGACCCAGTGCCGTCCTCGCCGCCCAGCGCAGGGAGTTGCACGGTCACTAGGATCTCACAGTCCGACGAAGTGTTGATCACTCGGCAACCTACCATGCACAGGGTACCTGATTTGGTATCATAAACGCCTTCCGCCGAGACGCGCCATCGATCAGGCACACGCGACACATTCCACGCGCTGGATGAATTCACGCGAAGATAGAGGTGGATATCGAATTCGTAGCTGACATTCAGGAGCCTCTGCTTGATCATCTCTGCTACAGCGTGGCGAGAGAACGCGTCGTCGGCCGTCAGCGTGCCGCCATCAACCATGGCGGAACCGAGCGTGACCGGCGAGGCGTACCCGTATCCGCCTTGTGTCGTCATGTACAAACTGAACGCGAAGTCCCGGTGGGAGTAGTTCCCCGGAAACCTGCCGTTCCTCTCCTTGCTCAGCTCTGGCTTAGAGTGGTAGTATTTCTTGGCGTTCTCCACTCTGGTGTAATGGTACTTGATGTCGGAGAGATCGCCCCTGAAGCCAGTTCTTGACACCGATATCGCGCCAGACATTTTGTTGGTGTCGCCGTCGTCGTCGCTCCTCGTGTTCCGGATCATCCCAGCTACGACGCTCCGTTGCCGGATCGACCACGCGGCCGGGAACCAGAAGTGGATCCAGATGCCGCAGTCGCTCTCGCGCACCGTCGAGCGCACGGTGCGGCACGCCCTGAGGCAGAGCCGTCCCTGGGACGGTTTCCAGAACCCGTCGGCGACGAGCGCCTCGTCCCCGTCGGCCTGGAAGCCACGCCTCCACGGCGCTTCGTGGATGCCTAGAAGAATGGCGTCCGATGAGGCGTCGTCGAACACCATGTACGCGCGCACGGCGCCGTTCTCGCCGCAGTAGATCTCGCTTATGTGCATGCTGCGATGGCGTTGGCGCAGAGGGGAGCTGCTCGGCGCGCGTCCCTCCGCGTACTCCATGGTGTAGGAGCCTCGGAGCATCGCCCCGAGGCGGTCGCACGTGAAGTTTCCGTCGAACACCTTGCTCTCGGACCGCACGGCGCCGGGCGGCGTCGGACAGGAGGCGGCCTCACCGTACTTGTAGTCACCCTCGGCGTACGCAACGAGGGTAACGGCGCCGAAGTCCGGGCCCTCGAGGCGGCCGGTGACGAAGGGCCGCGTGAGGGTGGCGGGGCGCGGCAGCCGGAGGCGGAGGGCGACGTCCGGGATGATGACGACACCCAAGCCGTCGTCTCTTGCGCGGGAGCCTGACCCGACCATGCAGAGAGCCGCCGGGTCAGGGTCGTTGGAGTAGTAACCTTCGAGGTCGAACGACATGGAGTGGGCGCTAACGTTGGTGCGCCACGAGCGCCCGCCGAAGAAGCGGTAGCCGGAGAGGGTGACCGTGGCGACGAGGTGGGTGATGGCGGGGTCGGTGGTGCGGGCCGCGCGGCGAGTGAAGAAGGAGAAGGAACGTGGGAGGCGGTGGTCGTCGGAGGCGAAGAGGAGCTTGTTGCCGCCGGAGAAGTAACCGTCGGAGGGCAAGGGGAGGTTGAGCTGGTCCGCGATGGACTGGTGTTCTCCGGCGGTGACGACGAGGTCGGCGGCCTCGGCGGGGAAGCTGCAGAGCGAGGAGTACGACGTGGCCATGGCTGCAGGAAGGAGGAGCAGGAGGAGGAGGGAGAGGCAGGCGTAACCGTCGTCGGGGCTCCACGGCCGCGCCATTTTCGAACAGCTAGCCGGGAATGGATGCGTGATGCGTCCTCGATCGATGTCTTGGCTGCTTGGAGGAAGTTGAGTATCGGTTGGTATTAGTAAGAGGAGGTCGTCGTCTACGCATATGCATCAGGAATCATACTGCAGAGGAAGTATGTGAGTTTCAGACAGAGACTGGCACGTTGGCGACAGGATGAACTAGCAGGGAAAAAAAAACAGAGAAGATAATAGAGGGAAGGGAGACCAGGAGGGTGTGTGCATGCAGTAGCTTATTCTAGTCTTGTTTACTTGTCAAAGTAAACGTCAACTGTCCTCCATGCACTCCATTAACTCTTGTGGAAATTTGTCAATTCCATCGCACGGATAATGCTCCATTTGTAAAAGGGCGATCCATGACGCGAGGTGGCAAACTGGCAATATCCCGTGGTCAGTACGGTTTGGAAGTAAGCACTCATGGTGGCACTATTGCTAAGCTGCGCCAAACCTCCATTATTATACTGAAATTAGGTCCGTTTGGTACAGATTTAGCTTCAACTTCATCTCTTTTAGAACTGAAACCCAATCAAATAGTTTCAGCTCTATCCAAAAGAGAAATGAAGATGGCAAGAGTGCTCTCGTAAAATAAACTAGAGATTAAATTTAGAAGTTAGAACCCTACCAAACGGACCATAACTACTCCATATGTTCACATATCTAATAATACTACAATGCTTTTAGTCCAATACTAGCTTACTATAATTTAGTACTAATGGGGTATATACGTTAAAATGTTGATTGTTAAGTGGATCAACGAAATAAAATAAAAAATTAAGTAGATCGAGTAAAGCAAAAGGTAGATTAAATAGAGATTTTAAAGACTGCATGAAATAAAAATAGACTAAAAGCAATAAATTCTTTAAAAAAAAGAAAATTCTAAGACAAGAGGTAGGGATGTGTCCTCCATTGATGTCTACTTGAGGACGTTGAGTATCGGTTATTTTTAGTAAGAGCATCATCAAACTTTTATCACCAAAATTTTAGTTATAGGAATCCTACACAAAATTAGGTTGTGCTAGACTCCACAGCTCTTCTGAAACTAAATACTCCATACTATAAATTTGAACATGAGTACTACAATATATCCAATCCAGTACTAGCTTACTATATTTTTAGTGTTGTGAGAGTATATACTTAAAATAATGGACAACTATGTAGGTCAAAAGAAAAAAAGTTAACAAAAAAGCAGATCGAGTAAAGCAAAAGGCAGATTAAATTGGGACTTTAAGTACCGCAAAAAATAAAAAATAGATGGAAAGCACATGAAATTCTGAAGAAGAAGAAGAAGAAGAAGAAGAAATGAAAATATTAAAAACAACAAACACCTCTCGCCTCTAACCTCCATCCCATGCATGCTGCCAATCAGGTGTACTAGTGTTGCCTCCATTCAAGGGATGAAGGCAACAACGATAGGTCTTGGGATGATGACATGTGTTTCGTCAGTCATCCAACACTCCATACTTCTGACTAACTATTATCATGGAACATGTCGGAACTTCGCGAACAATACCCACAACATGGTAAGGGCTCCCTCCTTCATGGGGGAACCTAAGCTTGAATTAGGGATGGCAATGGGGCCCGACACCCGTTCCCCAACAGGGAATTCCTCCATTAGTGTAATGTCCTACCTCTCCTAGGCCGGGCCCGTTTACATCTGGCAGATTTCATAGGTCATAGACTGCCCTCACAAACTAACATTTTTTCTACACATTTGTCCTCACTCGTACCATTTTGTAACGTCCCGCCTCTCCCAGGCCGGGTCCGCTTATATTTGGCAGCTTTCATAAGTCATATACTGCCCTCACAAACCTAACGTCCCGCACACTTTGTCCTCACTCGTGTGCACCTGATACCATTTTGTAACGTCCCGCCTCTCCCAGGCCGGGCCCGCTTATATTTGGCAGCTTTCATAAGTCATAGACTGCCCTCACAAACCTAACGTCCCGCACACTTTGTCCTCACTCGTGTGCACCTGATACCATTTTTTAACGTCCCGCCTCTCCCAGGCCGGGCTCGCTTATATTTGGCAGCTTTCATAAGTCATAGACTGCCCTCACAAACCAACACAAGTCTTTTCTGCACACTTTGTCCTCACTCGTGTGCACACGGGAAGAATTTCCCGGTTGGTCACCCATCCCGAAATTGCTCCAGACCTTGTTGATATGAGTATTCTATTAATCCTATTAAGCCCTGGGCCGGGATGTTATAATTAGGGTCTGCTAACGGGGTGAAGTCATCCCCCACTGGGGTAAAAACGGCCAAAAACATCCCCCATCGGGTGGGCCGGGGATAGGGCCGTTCTACATGTCCCTGGCCCCGAATCCCCATGGGGGCCGAGCAAATAGATGTATTCTTCTTAGCATATCACATATAAGCAAGAAATAGCCCACTTAGAGGACCAATTCGCAGCTTGGTATATAAGCATCCTGAAAACCCTAGGGCAAGTGGTCAACCTCTCCAGTCCCTCTCCCCCCTCTCTCTCTCTCTCTCTCTCTCTCTCTCTCTCTCTCTCTCTCTCTCTCTCTCTCTCTCTCAGATCTATGGTCGTCGGGGCACCACCAGCCAACGCCGCTGCCGCTCACAGCGGGTACGCCCGCCGCCGCCACCAAGACGTCACCGATTGTCGTTGGTGCGCCCACCGCCGCAGGCTCGAGGCCTCGACCTACCTCGACCCCACGCGCTCCTGTCCTCCTCGACGCACCGCCTCATCCACGCCCAGTTCACCATTGTCGGCATCTCCAGCGGGCCCAGCTCCACGCCACCCTCGCGTCCCCCAAGTACAACCTCAAGCCCCCAACCGGCCTCACTTTAGCTCCACTGTTGTCACCTTCCGGCGAAAGCCTCCTCCTGCAATCATGCTATTTGTTTGAGTGTTTGATGATCCACTCCTGTAAGTTTGGCTTAAATTCTTGTTGTCAGGAACCATTATTGTTCTTGTTTGTTGAGTGTTGTTTTCATCTTTCATCCACTTGTGTTCGATGCTACCATACTACTCTTAGTTTCTAAGATTTCAATGTCGGGTGTGGGGACCCGGTGTGTGGTCCGTACCCGCATGGGGACGGGGACGGGGACGGGGAGAAATCATCTGTAACGCCCCGATTTTCGTTCGGGATTAAAAATCATTTAATAATGCATTTTCTAGAAATTAAATAAAAGTTAAATCAATTTAATCAAGTAAAATAATGGGAGAATTTGAAATTTTCCTTTAAAAATCATTGGCCAAGAATATTTTGTAATATTCTTTGTGCCCTAATATACTCTCCGGATTTTCCCGTAAATTTTCGGAGCTCAAGAAATAACTATAATAATACAAAGTTCATTCAATCAATTTAATTAAAAAGAAAAAGAAATAAATCCCTCTCCTTTGCTTTGGGCCATTTTTGGCCCAAGTTCTCCCTTCTGTTGGGCTGGCCTAGCCGCTCCCCTCCCTCTCCCTCAAGTTCTCTTTTCCTCCCTAAACGGCCCCCTCTTCCTTTGGCCGACAGGTGGGACCCGCGGCCCCACCTGTCAGCTCCTCCTCCTACCTCTGGCTGGCCGGCTGCAACCGCCATGGCCGCCCGAACCGCCCGCCGTCGCCGCTTTCCCCGCCCACCTCCTTCACCTTGCACCGCTCCCGCCCGACCGTGGGACCTCGCTGCCCATGACCCCGCTCCCCTCCCCCACTCCGTCCCGTGAAAAACCGCCGCCACCACCCCCACGACGCCGTCCCACTCCCCCTCGAAATCCGCCGCTCCTCGGCCCTCTCCTCGCCCCCTTGAGCTATAAAATCAATCCCCGTGGTCTCCTCTTCCTTTTTCCCCGTTTTCCCGAGTCCCCCACGCCCTCTACCGAGCTCTCCACGTCGATCCCCATCGCCGCCGCTCGCCGGCGATCTCCAGCTGCGCGCCGCCGCTGCTCCCGCCGTCGCCGCGCCTCACCACGTGTGCCATCAGCTTTGCCATCCCGCGCCGCACGCCGGCCTCCACTCGGTTTCCTTCAACCGCCATCGGAACCACCTCCCCACCGTGTAACCTCTCTCCGCCGCTTGCCGCCGAACTCCGACCGCCTCTCCTCGCCACGCTAGCCACCGCCAAGCCGCGCCACCGCCACAGTCGGCTTCGCCGCTCCAAGCCGAGCACCGGCCACCGCCTCGTTCCTCTAATCCACCACCGAGCCGCCCTCCCCACTACCAACCAGAGCCACCGTCGCCATTTCCGTTTCCCGCCGCACCGCAACTCCCTACCCTCTCCTAACCTCTTCATTTCCTTCCCTAGGTCCCTTTGACCATCGGCCGCCGGTTCTTGCTCACGGAACGCCGCCGAACCGCCGTCGCCGCTGCCTCCCCGAGGAGTGCCAGCACCTCTTCCCGCCGCCGGCAACCTCCCGCTCTGCCTCATCGGCCCGCACGCTCGGTGAGCCCTTCCTCCCGCTCCCCTTCCCTTTCGCGTGCATCACCACTGCCCGTGGGCGCCGCCATCTTCCGGCTGCTCACCGCCGTTCGGCGCCGCCGGCTGCTGCCTCCGGTGGCCACACGCTGCCCAGCACCATGGCTCGGCCGAGCCGGTTTCATGCCGTGCCGTGCCCCAGCCGCGCTGCCTCGTGGCCGTCCGATCGGCTTTGGGCCGATCCGGGCCGTTGGTTCCCGTGGACCGGCGGTGGACCGCCTCGGTGGTCCCGGTCCATGGTGGATCGACGCCCTTGTGTCGCTGACCGGTGGGGCCTGTTTGCCGGCGCCGCCCCTCCCCCTTGATGACGTCAGCACAGCCTTTTCCTTTGAGAAAATAAATAATAATTGCGCAATAATTCGTGAATAATTCTAGAAATTCATATAAATGGCTCAAAACTTCTAAAATTCATATCTAATTCATTCGAACTTCGAATTGAGCCATTCAACTTGCAAAATTCATCTAAAATTGAGCTCTACATGTTTGTTTAGTTTTTATGTACTGTTTCCTTGGTTTTTATTAGAGTTTTTCCTCGTTTTGCGTGCCAGCGTGTAGAATCCGTCGTTTCGGAAGTCCGCGGTCGCGAGGAAAAGAGTCCGGAAGATTGTTTTGAAGAAGCAAGGCAAGTCACACATTCCCCTTGAGCATTTTGATCCTAATTTACAAATGTTTTATCGTTTGCAAATAAAATTGCATGTCTTGCTAATTACATGGGATCCGGGTATTACCTATCTTTTTTGCTTGTGCCATGTTTACTTGATATCTGTCCTTTGTCAACATTGGGTAATAAATCGACTAACTCATGTTACTTATGTGACCTAGCTAGAACTTTATGCTTAGCCATGCTTAATTACCACTAGCTCAGTTGATGGGATAATTATAGTATTAGACCTTTTTAGTATCAGAATGAGCTGCGTGCTCGAGACATCTGGCCATGTTTCATGGTCGTAATTATCCAACTAAAATGCGACTGAATGGTGGGCTGTGGGTGCATGGTTTTGATGGTCGCGCCCATGGCAGTTAAGGACCGGTTCGCGGGAAACCCTGGAAGAATTCCTCATACTTTCCACAAGCCAGCGTGGGCAACGGCTGGGCTTGTAGTGTAGCTTTCCTCTAGCTGACGCATCCAGGCAAGGGTGGGCGTGATGGAGCGGGGCGGGCCCTGCGACGACCTCTGTCACTTCCGGATTCACCTAGGCACGAGAGGGGACTGCCCGTTGCCCGCTGGGGACGGGGGTGAAACCTGAGGTGTGGTGTGCTTGGCTAGAGGGGGTTATGCGAAGGGTCCTGTCACGGCCTCTTTCCGGTATGTCGTGGTGGCTTGTCGGCGCACGGTAACGTGTCATGGGGCTGTGTCTTGTGGGTACAGTTGTACACCTCTGATCAGAGTAAAACTATTCGAATAGCCGTGCCCGCGGTTATGGGCGGTCAACCAGATTCACCGTGATTAGTCCCACCTTAATAAATCGACTCAATGCACTGTAGTTCAGGTGGGTTGGTTGGGCCTGTTCAACGTGGTGTAGCGTTGATCAGTGGAGATTTAATGTTACTTTAATTGCTCAACAATTTTACTGCTTTGCTCAATAAAATGTTTTACAACCGCCTTTATGCAAATAGCCACAAACCGTCCTTGTATCCCCTTGCACGTCTGCATCATTGGTGTGGCTTGCTGAGTACGGTGGTTGTACTCAGCCTTGCTATTATTTCCCCCTTTTTAGAAGTGTAGTGCTTCTGAGCTGAAGACGAAGTTAGAAGACCAAGACTCAGACCCCAGTTGAGTTTTGCCTGTGGAGTGGAGCTAAAGCCCCGCTAGGATCGTCTTTTTCCGCTGCTGCTGCTTTTGTTTCGGTGTGAGGACTAAGTGCCTCTTCTGTAAGTATTTTACGCTTTATTTACGTTTGGAACTATATATTACTTGTCGTTTTGTGTACCCTGGCTGGTCCTGGATAGGGATTTAATACACAAAATAGTCTGGAAATTTGGGCTAAATTTCTGGGCGTGACATCATCCCCTGTCTACGGGGATGGGGATGGAGACAGGAGCTTTTTGTCAGTTTGGGGGCGGGGACAGGATGGCAATACCCGGCGGGTACAACCCCGTTGCCATCCCAAGCTTGAATACATGAGGGCATAGAGGAGAGGAAGAGAGATGATGGAAAAAATGAGAGTCCATGGGCTCTAACCCCCTTGGAGTGCCCCTTTTATTCATATATACACGGAAATTGCATTGTTTCCCTTGGACTTTACCTAGGGGTACCCATAGGCTCAAGATATTTTTAATCATTTGCTCATGTGCATGTAGGGAACCATATAAAGCATGTTTCATCTAACTAATCTACAACTTAGGAGTAAATAATCCATCAATAGAACCATAGTTGGTGAAATACTCAAGGAGGGGAGGGAGCAGACAATGTGGCATGGTGATAGGACAAGGCACAGTCAGCCATTCAGGAGGTTGTTGATGTTGGGCCTTCAAACTCTAGACTGAGGTGGACAATAATGATTTGTGGATTGGGGTGAATATCACTAGTTTATAGGTTAGATATGATCTAATGCATGCCATTTGAAGAGTGAATCACTGATGGCTTTGCAAGGTGAAATGGCACATCTAAGCCATCTAGCTTTCTACAAATTGTGTAGGGATGCATGAGTCCTATGCCACAACAATCAACGAGGCCTACCGATCAAGTGAAGCCAATGTCGTATGCAATTGCTAAATGAGTTTTCTAGCCAACGCAAGCAACACTGTTAACCTGAACTATAGAGTGAAAAAGAATTGTTAGGAATAAGTCTTTCTTGTTGCACTTATTAAATAATAGAACTACCAGCTCATGATAGGCATAAGTTAACAAGATCAAGCTAGCCTACTTGTATTACCCAACAATCTGGGTAACATCACTAATTCTTACATGGATGGTGAAATAAAAGCCACATGTGCAACATATGTCTTGAAAATATCAAAACAAATATATGTTCATGCAATCTACCAATAGAAATATGGACTATAGGTCCATATCTATTGCAGGCCTTATGACCTTCACTTTGAGTTTTGAGGATAGAATCAATAATTCTACATCCATGCCAAGAAAATCAAAATTGACAATATCCTTAGTTATTTTTATTCTTAGAGCTTCAATGTGGTGTCTATCATGAATTCATGACAATCAACACCTATACCAATGAATTCCATCATAAGTTCCTCAAATAATTTCTTCAATGAACCCTTAAACTTCGTTGAGCAGCCTTTGTTGCCTTTGTTGCCTTTATTGTTTATGTCGAGATTTATGGTTGGTTAAAAGTCAAGTCACTCCCTGTAAAATGTTATAGCATTGGGCTACATTTTTTGTTTCTATTTACTAGATATGCAAATGTTTATCAAAGGTTTTGTTGCATGTTTACATTCTAATGTAAAATCAAACCAAACACAACCACCAAAAAAGGGGAATGCTAGGGGACGGGATACCGTCCCCCAACGGGATAGCTCCTCCTCCACAACACGATTCTTATCCATACACGCACCAAGCCTGCTCACACGCCGCCGTCGCCGTCCCCCACCGCTCCGCGCCCGTCCCCCATTGCCTCTGCCGCCGTCGCCACCGCCGCCGCCGCCACCGCTACGCCCATCCCCCACCGTCGCCGTTGCTGTCCCCCGCCGCCGCCGCGCCCGTCCCCCGCTACCGCCTCCGTCGCAGCGCCCGTCCCCTACCGCCGCCGTCGTCGTCCTCGTCTACAAGGGACGGCTGTAGGGGGCCGACCGCGCGTGTCGCAAGTATCACCTGAAACATGTATAGAATCGTCTGATACCTTATATGTATCACACCTGATACGTACTCGGGATCATCCTGTTGTGTAGAATCGTCTGATACTTGATAGGTATCACACCTGATACCTACTCGGGATCATCCCGTTCGAAAACGGGATTCTGTTATATAGCAACCCCTCAAAAAAAATGTTGATCACCACAAAAGCTAATAGTACGGTTATGAGGGGAAAAAACTAGCTCCAAGCTATAATTAGAACTCCCATGCATACATGATTTAGATATGCGAACATGAATATATGATTGGAAGACAAACATAATAATTGCAACCCATAGTTACAACCCAACTTCTCGACAAACCACATGCATGTCTTAGGTTTTCTTTGTTGAGTGAGACATCCCTAAGCCTTACAACATGGACAAAGTACTTTCTAATACACTTGATAGTATGGTACTACGATCTAAATCTAACCATTTATTTCCACTTGTACTTATGACATTTTTTAAACAAAGGATATTTGTGACATTGTTTGGGGCTTTCGATAGGATAGTTTTCAACATGCATCTATTTTAACGTGACATATGACATGTTAATTCACCCCCAATCTCCACACATTTCAATTACAATTTTACCATGTTGGAAATCCTCTTACCCATACTACCATGTGTAATATAATATATTGTGATTAATTCGATCAAAAGTAACATATGATCCTAAGGTGCGCTGGAAAAAAAATTCTAAAACAAAAGGGGATCTTCAGCATCACCTGGCTCCATTTTCGTATATGTCACATGTTAATTCACCCCCAATCTCCACACATTTCAATTACAATTTTACCATGTTGGAAATCCTCTTACCCATACTACCATGTGTAATATAATATATTGTGATTAATTCGATCAAAAGTAACATATGATCGTAAGGTGCGCTGGAAAAAAAATTCTAAAACAAAAGGGGATCTTCAGCATCACCTGGCTCCATTTTCGTTTCTGGAGAGCAGAACTCCATCCAGCAGTCGCCGATGCACTTCCCTGAGAAGAACTTCCCGGTCGGTCACCCATCTCAAAATTGCTCTCTTTTTTGTCCTCACTCGTGTGCACTTGAGAAGAACTTCCCGGTCGGTCACCCATCTCAAAATTGCTCCAAGCCTAGCAACTCCATCCAGCAGTCGCCGATGCACTTCCCTGAGAAGAACTTCCCGGTCGGTCACCCATCTCAAAATTGCTCTCACTTCCCGGTCGGTCACCCATCTCAAAATTGCTCTCTTTTTTGTCCTCACTCGTGTGCACTTGAGAAGAACTTCCCGGTCGGTCACCCATCTCAAAATTGCTCCAAGCCTAGCAACGCTTAACATCAAAATTCTTTGGAGATCAGCTTCCGAAAAAGTAGTTGTAACTTGTTGATAAGAGTATTCTATTAATCCTATTAAGCCCTAGTCCAGGATGTCACACCCCAACATCCCCCATTCATATACATTCATTCACATACACAACCATCAATATATTTAACACAACCATATTCACATAACATCCATTTTGATCACATATTTCATAACCATTCACATATTTCACATTGAGATTTGTCAAAAATAAAGCCTGTCACATATGAGAACTTTAAATTTAATTTTAGGATGATTTTTGTGTGTCAAATGCAAAAATCATAAACAAAAAAATTGTATAACTCATCAAGATCTACAACTATCGTATCGGTACTTTGTACAAATAAGTTCATTTGAACAATTCAAATTTTGAATTTTCAAAATTTGACAACTTCGAACAAAAATTGGGGTTATAAAATGATTTCAAATGGAAAAGTCAACAAAACCAAAGTTGTAGAACTCATCAAGATGCAAAATTTTTATTTTGGTCATTTCTCCATCTGACTCTATTTAAATAATTTGAAATTTGAAATTCAAAGTTTGAAAAATTCAAATAGAATTTTAGATCAGTGAACAACTTCAACTGAAAAAGTCATCAACAGCAAAGTTGTATAACTCATGAAGATCTATAACTTTTATTTTGGTTATTTTTCTATATAACATTTTTTGAACCGTTTGAATTTGAATTTGAAAATATGACAACTTCAAACAACATTTTCAAATACTAAATGATATCAATTGAAAAAGTCATCAACAACAAAGTTGAATAACTCATCAAGATCTAAAACTTTTATTTTGGTCATTTCTTCATACGACAAAGTGATAGTAACATTATTCACAAAATTGATATATTTCTTATCTGGTTTATAAACTATAACACATATATGTAAAATTTGTGAATAATATTACTAACATTTTTTTGGATGAAGAAATACAAAAATAAAAGTTTTAGATCTTGATGAGTTATTCAACTTTGTTGTTGATGACTTTTTCAATTGAAATCATTTAGTATTTGAAAATGTTGTTTGAAGTTGTCATTTTTTCAAATTCAAATTTAAACTGTTCAAAAAATGTTATATAGAAAAATGACCAAACTAAAAGTTGTAAATCTTGATAAGTTATACAACCTTGCTGTTAACATTTTTCCATTTGAAATCATTTACTACTCGTAAAATTATTTTGACTCAAAATGAATTATTATACTGCACTTAATTATTTTGTTACAGTTCAACTTACAAATATAAACATTTCATATGAAAAATGGAAACATACTCATCGGTGACGGGCTTTAGTTAATGCCCGATAGAGATTAAGTCATCTCAATCGGGCATTAGTATATAGCCCGTCACTGATGAGTCATCTGTGACGGGCCTAGTTGTTATCTCAAACGGGCCTAAAGTTGGTGCGCGTCACGGATGATGGTCATCTGTGACGGGCCCTAACTTGAGACCCGTTTGAGATATGGATGTTATCTCAATCGGGGCTAAAGTTGGTGTCCGTCACAGATGGTGGTCATCTGTGATGGGCCGTAATTTTAGACCCGTTTGAGATATGGAATGTTATCTCAATCGGGCCTAAACTACGGCCCATCACTGATAAGTGTCATCCGTGACGGGCTTAAGTTTTATGTAACATGACTGTGCGACCCTATCTCAATCAGGCACTTTTCGGCCCGATTGAGATGACTTCCTTGTGACGGCCCGCTATTTCTAGGCATATTAGAGGTCGCCACAGATAGAAGGATCTATACTAGTGCTGCCAGAAGATTAGTTCAAATTGCTATACACCCTCGAGAATGGGTCGGGAAATTAGGTCAAAACCTTGGGCTTTGCCCATGGCCCGTGGGATGGGCAAGGATTAGGGCCTTGCAAAAGGTATAAAACACGGAAGTCCACCTTGGCTCCCTTAAAGTGATCCGAATATAATCCGTAACCCTCAACCGTAAAACCGGATAGGACGACTCCCCGAACTATTAAAACCAGTGTAATTTGACTCTCTCAGCGGTTTTGCTGATGTGGCGCTAACGTGGCAATGTTGACCTAGTCTTTGTCCCACATGGCGCTTACGTGGCATTAGAATTAAAAAAAATCTATGGGACCCATCGGTGATTCACACAGAAAAATATTGTGGGCCCCGCTGACATGTAGGGCCCACATGTCATCCTCTCTATCTTCTTCCTCCTCCCTCTATCTCCCTTCTCTCTCTTTCTCTCCCCCTTTTCTCTTCACCTTCTTTCTCGTGGAGCAATCGACGGGCAGGGGCAACGACAGCGGGCGGGAGCCAGAGCGGCGGCGGGCGGGAGGGCTGGCGGGCGGGCTGGCGGGTGGGCGCTGGAGTGTGCGGCATGGAAGCTGCCCCATGCGGCGGTGGAGTAGCTCGATCGAGGCGGGAGGAGGTGCGAGCACCCGGTCACGCATGACGACGAGCATCCGGACGACGGCGACGACGACGACGTAGCCGACATATGGAACGCGCCGCACTTGCCGCCGCCGCCGCCGCACTTGGGGTTCTCACAGGAGAAAGACTCGGGGTCCGAGTCTTGGTCCACCGAAAACCTCGCTCGCAGGTTGGCCATGATGAACACGACTGTGCCGGCGATGATGAGGGAGAAGACGATCCCATATGCTGCGGCAATTCTCCCGCGTCATCACCGTGTACACGAAGTTGAACGGCGGGTAGGTCGCTGGAATCCCACCGGAGAAGTTTCGCCAGGAGCATCGGATACTTGAGGCTCTTCATGTCGGCCACCTCGAGAGGGAGCTCGCCGGAGAACTGGTTGAAGCTGAGGTTGAGCCTGGCGAACAGCGGCAGCCGGAGCACGCCGGAGGAGACGATTCTGCCGGTGTAGTTGTTGTGATGCAACACGAGGTATCTCAATGTCACGAACTTGCCAAAAATCTCCTGCATGTTGCCGCCAAACGCGTTGGTGCTCATGTCCAAGAACTGCAGCGACGTGCAGTTCGTTAGCTCCGGCGGAATCTGGCGATCGAATCGATTCTTACCAAGTATCAGCCGCCGCTTCAGCTTCCGCCGCCACCGCTCCAGCTCATGCACCCTGCGGCCGGCCAAAGGGGAGAGAAGAGAAAGAGAGAAAGAGAAGGGAGGAAGAGGGGAGGAAGAAGAAAGAGAGAGGATGACATGTGGGCCACATGTCAGTGGGCCCCACAGTTTTTTAATGTGTGTGAATGACAAACGGGTCCCACGTATACTTTTTAATTCAAATGCCACCTAAGCGCCACGTAACCCCACAGACTAGGTCAACACCACCACGTCAGCGCCACATCAGCGAATCCCCTCTCCAAAACTACGAAGGGAGTCAAAATGCACCGGTTTCGATAGTTCGGGGGTCGAGATATCCGGTTTTACAGTTTAGGGTCATGGATTAGATCCGGGTCACTTTTAAAAGAGTCAAAGTGAACTTATTCCTATAAAACACACACAATCATAAGCAAAACATTGTAAGTTACTCCTATAACTCAAGCTTTGCAACTGACAAATGATTAGTAACACGATTGCTTTGCCTTTTCTTAACTATCTTGCTCCCTTCAGATGAGATTGTTGCTGATAAGTGTTAAGCACACATTCTCCTTTCTTTTTACATGAAGAAATTCATGTGTTTTCTTTTTTTTTTTAAGAAAAAAAAACTCTGAGCTGTAAATGGTGGTACAATTGCTGAATAGCAAATACCCCCTTGTCTGCAAATCTACATGTTGCGTGCTCTTTCCTATGAAATATTAACAGAAACCAAAAAGGGGTGAAACTTTTTCCCCTGTATTTCACTGTACAGCACAACAATGTCATGCCGGCCACTACTGGTCGATGCGATCTTCTGCGTCTTGGTTTCAAAATTAAACTTGGTTGTTCTTGTTCAACTGTAACCTCGAAGCTGTGGCAGCAGTGGAAACCTTTGGACTAGGATTCTGAACTAGCACTAGCAATGGCTGTGAAGGACAACTTGAGTTGGTATGAGAAGTTCTCTGCAATGATACAATGTGTTAGACTCACTGAGTTTGGTACTAGTACAGTAGAGCAGCAAGAATCAGTGGTTTTGGTAGTGCAGTTGTGCATACCACTCCGACATGCCAGTGGTCTGATACGAGGCCTTTGAAATCGGCTGCATCCATTTCCTGTGCGTCGTCACATTGACAGCATGGGAAATTTCCATACTTGTGCAGATTAGAAAATATTAAAGAAATATTACTAAGTAGCAAAGATTATAGATTGTGTAAGTTTAGAACATGTTACTGAACGTACCACGCTGTAAATAGGAGGCATAGCAATCTCCCAAGTAGATTTCATAAGGGGTACAACTGGAAGATGGAGTGATGCTTCAGGTATCCTAAAATTCCACCTAAAAATGGGAACAAGAACTGCGTCACATCCGCTTTGATCTCATTTGGCTGTTTTGCATTACTTTCTTCAATCTATATTAAGAAATGATTTTGACTCACCCAATATACATGAATATGCAAAACTGTACCCATTCACGCACCAATACGCGAAACCAGTAGTTATCTGGTGTATCATCAGCCCTCATGTACACCTGAAGGCACAGATGGCACTATCAGAATTCAGGAGCGCTGCCAAACCAAACAAATCATACCAGAACACAATGCCATACGTATGCATTAAGTCATACCATGATGAATGCCACCACTGCAACCTGCATTGTACCTTGAAATCTCCTGAAAAGGGGAAAAAAGATGGATAAGCACATGACAATTTCTCGGAGTTTTGGTACTAAAATGTTTTCAAGAATATGATGATCAGGAAGATAGGAAATACAGAGTGGAGTAAAATTGCTTACTTGAACATTGTGTACTTTGTGTTCAGTGCGCCGTGCAGTGAATGGATGTCTTCTTCCTCTATGAAATTCAGCTGTTCTCTTAGAACCATGAGGTTTTGGGATGTGCGGCGAAATATGATGTAAAATGACATGAAGTAGTTGATCAGAAGAAACACCTGCACCAAACATGGGAAATCTCATAATATGCCGTACTCATGACTAATTCTAGAAGATAGGAAATCTCATGATAAGTCAAAATTAAAATAAATAATAATAAAATACTAAAAAAAGATAACCCTTTCAAAAAATGTTTTTTTTTTAAAAAAAGTCCAGTGAGGCCTTACTGTGAAGTAAGGAACTGCAGCTTTGTAACCGATCAGACTAAGGTAGAGAAGGCATCCCAAACCAGCAGTTGTTCGCCTCTCCCTGATCGAGAGGCGCTCGCACATGATGCAGTAACCGTGTGATATGAGCATGAACGAAACGAAGGAAGCCGTCTGGAAGAGAATCCCCGTCACATACACGCCAAATGACATCCACAGCGAGCATGTCTGAAGGTGCACGCACGAGTACCTGCACATCCACCTATAATTTCAGTACTTTGTCTATCCCATGAAAATTCAGTACTAGAAAAGATTTGTCTGAACAGCTTCAGGGACTTGTTCAAAGTCCGATCACTAGTATTCAGAGATCAAAGATGTCAAGTTAACTTAAGTTCAGATTGCTCACCAGAACAGAAACGAGAGTGCCATTTGAAGGGCTTTGATCAAGGGCACCAAAGCCAGGATCCACTGAAGGTTATTTACCTGCTGCAGGGAAACAAAATTGCTCAAGAACTAACATAATCAAACGCTTGAAACATGACTCTGAAACTGATAACTGCCGGCAGTTTAGAAGAAGTTGCTCCAAGGTCCCAATTCAATGATCAGTCAGTCAAATGAAGCCATAATCAATCTTCTAAAACACCATAATAAAAAACTGCAACAAAACACACTACCCTGCATAGAACTGAAGAACAAGGGCACCATGCCACCAAACACACCACCCGAATTCAGGGCCAAACAGAACGGCAAATGCAGGGACAATACCTGGAAATGCCGACTCCTCCAGGAGCTGAAGGCCCAGGAGAAGCCGGAGGCCGCCCATATCGCCAAGAACCCGAGGTACAGCGACGGGAGAGGCTGGTAGGCGGTGCTCAATGCCGGGAGAGGAGACGGAACGTCCTGCATCCTCCTCCTCTTCTTCTTCTTCCTCTTCTTGCACAGGTAAACCAAACCCCTCCCAAATTCCGGAGGAAATAGTTACAACCTACAGGTCCTTGGCTACCGGTTGGAAGGGATCACAAAGTTCTCAACTCCTTGGATTTATGGACGGATTGACGAGAGATGCATGCGTCCATGCAGGAACAGAAGCTCATGGAGCAGTAGCCATGGATATATAAACAGACTTGACTTTGATTTGTTTTTCCTTTCTCTTTTGTGCATGTCTTGGCCAGACGGTTCTAGTATTGGGTTTGGCATTTTTGGAGGGGAAGTTCGTGCATGTGGCCGCTTTTTTCTCACCAGAAGCGTTATGGTGAGTGTAGTAGTAGTTAGGGTCGTTGCTTGTTGGAGGGAAAATACGGGAGGCAAACGTGTCTCTTGATGAATTTAAAAGGAGACAAAGAAACTTTTTAAATTTATGGCGATTCTCTTCTCGTGTTCCTTTTGACTTGTAGATGTATGTAGGTTTAAGCATTTAATTAAGGCAGCATCAAACTAGTATAAAGTAGTGTCTCGATCGACCACAAAGAAAATAATCCAGGAAAATGTTTAGTCCACATCTAAAAAAACGCCTTTTATTATCCAGAAAAGTGTTTACCAATTACCACATATCTGAAAAAAGAAAGTGTTTACCACATATCTAAAAAAAAGTGTCTATCTACCACAAATCTAAAAAAAGCATTTACCACATATCTATAAAAATGTGTTTACCACATAGAAATGCGTCCAAATGCATTGTATTTGCTTGTAGGTAGAAGACTAGAACAAAATACCATGATACACCAAAAAAAAATACACAAGAGAAAACCAGATAGATGGGCATATCTGCGCACGCAGTAAGCGAAGAAGAAAGATCGTGTTTACAGGTTCGTAGCGATGGAAATGTTAAAAAAATCCCCAAAGCGCGCACATCAGTTGCCTTCGGCATACTACTTAAATGTAAAAAGAAATGCAATGACATCAAGAAAACATGTCTTAACCGCACAACATGCAAGTTTCACATAGATTAATTAATTAACTAATTAATTAGCTAGAGTCAACACATTGTTATCTCGTGACCTCTTCTTTAGGATCCTTAAGCGAGATAAGGCGAATGATTATGGAGATTAACCACACGCACGCATCATCAGCTCAGCTCAGCAGTGCCCGCGTTTAATCGGGTGGAAGTGTGGCGGATGGGTTGGGCTAATTCACCACTACATCAGTGGCAGTTGGCACAGTGGTTGCTCACTAATTCCACGTCTCCAAGATGGCCCTCTTTGACCGCATCAGCTGCGCCTACCGAGAGAGAGAGAGAGAGAGAGAGAGAGGAGGCACTCGCGCATTAGGTAAACCAAACCTCACCGAGTCGGATTGCCTCCGTTGCCTCCGAACTGAAACCGAAACACCACATCTGCTCCACGATGGAGTCTTGAAACAGCCTCCGTATCAGAATTCAGAACGCCGCCTAGCTCTTGCTTGGGCCTCTAGCTAGGCCGTGGCCCATCACAATGCAGGTGTCGGCCTGTACAAAATGTACGAGTCACACTCACACTGTCACACATGGCCCTCTACAAATTACTCACACGCTCACTGTTGTTGGTTATTGTTGGTGTGCGTTGTAATTAAAAGGGGGCCGTGGTGTCGTACCGCTTGGTAGTACTCCTCGACGTCGTGCGGGAGGGGCGGAGGCCACCGCTCCTCGCCGCCGACGAGGAGCATCGTCATGCGATCCCTGGACATGTGGTCCTCCGCCGCCGTCTTCTCGACTCGGTGAACGCCCGCCTCGTGCAGCGGGAGCGGGAAGAGAGGTTTGATCCGTCGACACCCAGTGTGTCATGGTGGTGGTGCTCCGGTGTGCCGCCGCCTGCACCGGCCATGGCTGCCTGGCTGGGTCGTCCTAATATGCCGGGGACGCTCGGCTGAGCTGGGCGTGGATTGTGTATCTTTAGGCATGGCGTCGGCGTGTGCCTTGACCCCGGCGTGGTCGTGGTCATCGTCGTCGTCCAGGATGTTGGACAGTCAACGTCCATCATGTCCGCGTCGTGACATGCCTTGACGTGGGACTACTGATGCCTCATGCCTCGACCACCGGGACTACGTACTGGCTGCTGCTGCTGAGGTAACTCGGTTGATATAGTTGTGCCGTCAGATCTCTCGGCGATGGAGTTCTCGGTTGATGCGGCTGTTGAAGCTTCAGCTCTCTCGGTGATGGGTTTGGTCTCTGAAAACTTCCTTGACCCGTCGACTTGTGTACCTCCACGAGCGTCGGACGACTCATCGTTCGAATCACCAGACGCCTCCTTTGATCCAGAAGACCCGACTTGCGTGCTGTCAAGCTCCACCTCCGCTGATCGAATCTCTGTATTGCCGTGCGTAGTATCGTTCTCCGTGTGCTACCTGATTGGCTAGGGCGACGCTGTCCTGCAGGCGGCGTTGAAGGTCCGACGAGCTCACCGGCGGCGTTCCTCTTGGGTCCCGCGAGATCCAGCGGCATCCTGCCACCGGCCGGCGTGCACGGCGCGAAGTAAATTTTGCTTTTAGATTGCTTCGTTGTCTTAACTAGATTCAATATATTAATGCTTTGAATAATATCAATCAGCTAGTTTAAATCTATTAAGCTTACAATTAATCTTGAACTATCTTGGTTTAGTTCAATCTTTTTTGTTATAATTTGCTAAATAAGATATGCTCAAGTCGATGAGTTATCTGCTTATTAATCCCTCCGTCCAATAATATAAGAAATTTTGGAAGGATGTGACACTTCTTAGGATATCCAAATTCGTAGTCTTATAAAGTATCACATCCCTCCAAAATCCCTTATACTATGGGACAGAGGGAGTATAATTTAATCTGCTATATCGGTTAACTTACAATATTTAGCATAATCGATTGGCCTACTATTTTTATTATCTTCAGTTTTATATTGTCTTGGTTATGTCTGATATATTTTTCAAGTTATATACAAGGCCACCTTTGCAAGGGAAATAGAGTCTTGAGTTCTACCATTATCGAGAAGTGAAACAACGATTTCCATATCATTTAATGAAAGGGATTCGTTTGTTTACTCGCTATCCGAAAAAAGAAATTGTATAATATGTGGCTCTTGGAAGTCAATTCTTTAGAAGAGCCGAACCAAAAATTAGGAAATAAAGGGTTTAAGTCTTCCGCCTTCTTCTTCAAGGACAACGAGGATCTAATCCAGCCAACTCCATACTAAGCTTAAAAGTCTATGGAGCGGCTAAATGATTGAAAATCCTTCCCTTCTCGACACTCGTCGCCTCTGTCCCTTCGATCGAGAATATTATTATGCGTAGTAGCAATCAATGCTTGCTTTTACTATTCACGCCGAAGCTATTTCTTCTAGAAAAGCTTGATCCGTCTTTGACTCGCTTTCGCTCAAGCAGGCTCTTCCTTCTAGTTCCTCTCCAGGCTCCAGTTGTAATTAACCTCCCTTGAACTGTAAAAACTTTACGAGAATTAGTTGTTATCTATGATGTCTTTTTACGCACATGCTGTAACAAGACCTACATTTACATGAAGTATACACACTGATTGAAGAGCTCGCGCGCACTACTAGTTTATTTATTTATATAGAGCAATAATAAGTTTCAATAAATTCTTGGCATATCGGATTATATAAAAAAGATATATAATTGTTCATATTTTAGTTTATTACCTTCAATCTTATATTGTTTTGGGTTAGTCCGATCTATCAAGATTGTGATGACACTCTCGTGGCCCGATCTTCTGGTGAGAGGATAACGCTTTGGTGAGAGGATAACGCTTTGATCAAGTGCGGCATTTACGACATGGCTACTAACCAGAACTAAGTCCAGAACGCCGTGCAATCGCTACACCACAAACGATGTCATACCAACTATGACGCGTGGTTGATTATCCCGCAATGCAAACGAGATAACATTGCAAAAATAAGATAAAATGCAGTCTAAATATTGTGAATAGGTAATTAAGCACGGAGGAATAGTTGCGATTAAAATGGTAAATCTAATCGACCAAGAAAATCAACAAACTAACTATTGGAGGCTCTGAATCTATAATCGTCGACTAATCAAGCGAGTACTAGAGACAAGATGAATAGCATTTGGCAAAATTTAACTAAAGGAACCCCCATTATTCAAAATAACTGGCACGTGACCGGCTGCACAGCCGGCCCTGAACGGGGCCACCAGCCACGGGCGTGACAATACAGTCGACGGTCGGCTCCCCCTTTGTGGCAGGCGCCCGGCACAAAGGGTCGGTCCAGCGCGATCCGGTGCAGTGGCCGTGACGGCAGCAAGGCTATGGAGGCTTGTGTGCGTGCGTACGACAAGTTAACCGCCGAAGCGCTTCTGGGCTCCGATCCCTTGCCGGCACGAGGCCACGCGCGCGGTCGCGAGATCGAGATCGGGCTCCGCTGCCGGCCACGCGCGCACTACGTAGATAGCCCGCGCGCGGTCGTGCGCACGCGCGCCCCCGAATTCCGGATCACGGCCACGATCGATGTAGGCATCTGTAGCCTCCTGGCCGCGCTTTGCTCAACAAATCGGACTGCGCTGTTGGCCGGCACGGCATGCCGGCCTGGCCCCATCTGCATAGCACTCTCCACCAAAGGCACCAATCCGCCATCATTACACAGACAGATAACTAAAAATGCTGATATATTGAAACTCCGAGAATGGACGGTGGCAAGCATAGAAGTTGGACAAGAGAGTGTCACTGTGACAGAGCCCAAGAGTGCCAAACCTCTCACTAAAACAGGCAAGAATTAAATCATTAAAAATTAATACCCAGTCATAACTTGAAGAGCGATTCACAATCTTTCACGCGATCGGTTGATAGGTTTTTGCCTCTTCAGAGAAAAAGAGGTAACAACCTATGAAATAATCAACTGCATCCAAGATGAGCTAGGTCATTGGAGCATGGCTAGCGTGAAGCACATTACAAGATTGTTGCCATGAGGAGTTGAAAGGTCTGACTTGCAAGCTTGTTTGCAACCAGAATTGTACAGTTTTTTTTCTTTCAGCCTTCAGCTGTGTAACATAACCCCTTCTATCAATATAACGCCGACCAATCTGTTTGGTTGTTCGAAAAAAGAAAATGATCAGCCACGCGCTATCATTCTCACGTCGTCCTCTGAACTGATCTACAGCTAGTATTGATATCCAAATCAAATTTACACTCCAGTTATAGTTATATTGTAGCAATATTGTAGTAACCGTATTTACATGATAATCGAAGAATAATACTAGCATCCTTAAAATAATACGAGGAGGTAACATATTTTAGTGTAAATTTTGGTACTATAAATACGAGTTACCCTATTTTGAAACCTACATATACTTTCTAATCTCAAGTACCGTAAAATTTCTTTTCCACCAAATGCATTTTTCCAAAAGAAAATGTCGAATATGTTAGAACCTAATACTAATTTTATTGTTCATTTGGCATGAATTACAAGATGCATGTACCTATATCTTGCCTAGTAAGCAAAATATCAAACATAACGCCGAGCACGCTTTGGAGCAGATTCATGTCATACACGGTCATGATGATCACGGATGGAGTAACTTCCAAAGGAGTGTTCATCTAGGCCTGTCTGTGGGACCTCCTGTTTTCGTGCCAGTTTGAGTCCCAATCAAGCGGAAAGCCCCTTGACGAGGAGCATGTTTGCCGGAAGCTACACGCAGTAGTATCCTGCCCACTTTGCTGCCCCTTTCGCAAAGGCACCCCCTCTACATTAGTAATTTATTGGCACACTACTTGTCACCTTAACCTCAGTGTTGTTTCACCTGCCACGCCAGCCGAACTCCCTCTCACGCTTTTTCCAGTGCCATCACAGGTAACATAATTGTTTACGTACTGGCTGCCAATTAAGTTAAGTCATCACTTTGAACGGGACAGACATGTATATATATAGCCATTTGGCCTCTTAAATCTTAATCTCTCCTTACACTCTGACGCACAAACTCAGGGGATTCATCAGATTATTGTAGTTATAGGTGGAGTACGACGCTGATACAGAGAGGTAATCAGCTCTTCTAGTCATGAAATTATTTCTGCATGAGGACGTTATAGCCCTCTTCTTTCAGCAACAATCTTATACTGACTTATCATTATCGATCCCTTTTAATTTTCTAGTAGTTTAAGGTGACGGATTAGCTGCCGTGAAGGAATGGAGAGTGCCGTGCAGTTGCCGCAGTACATCTTCTTCGACCTCTCCGGCTCGCACCTCAGATGCTTCTGCCCACCAGCTCCGGTCATGGAGCACACCGGCGTACCGTACGACAGTCAGGTCGTCGGCTTGCAGGCGCTTCACCGGACACGGTTATCGCGGGCCGGCGGCGGCAGCACCATCGTCTCAGCTCGCCCGGCTAACTAGGTTGACAAGGCGATGGTGCTCTATGATCGTGCTGCTCAAATCGGCGACGACGATGACGACCCCGACACCGTGTCGGACGCAGGCACGTCGGGCGTTGGGGTGGTGGATGAGGAGGAGACGGCCGGCGACGAGGAGGACGAGGTGGCGAGCTTGGATGAGCTCTTCTGCGACGAAAGATTCGTGAGGAAGATCGATGCACTGGCGCAGCTGGTGGGCATGGATGGCGCCGCCTGCCAGCCCGCCGCTGTGCTGGGTGAAGTCGTCCGTTTGATCCAGGAAACGGAGAGGAAGAATGGGCGTTGCGTTTGTGCTTCTGGGGCCGTTCGATCTTGATCGGACCGTTATGGGTTTTTTCTTGCTTATTTTTTTCTTGGCCTTTTTAGGGCTGTCACTGATTGTTGGTTCAGGTTACTGTTTACAGTTTTAACGAATGTTTGTAGGAATAAGAAGGGTACCAAATGAACAATTTAATGCAACTTGAACCATACTCCCTCCGTATAAGCTATATGACGCCATTGATTTTTTAAATAATATTTAACCATTTATTTATTTAAAAATTTAGTGTATATATATATAATTATAAGTTAATATTATAGTTTTTTTCATGATAAAATAAGTCACATTAAAATAAATAACATTTATATATTTTTTAATAAAATAAATGGTTAAATGTTATGTGACATCATATATTTTGGGATAAAGAAAGTACATAAATAGCAAGTTTCATCGTTTTTTTCTTTAGAACTACTTAGCGAGTTTCATCTTCTCTAACTTTTTTTTGGAACTACTCAGCAAGTTTCACCTATGAGTGATGTGGAGGAAAATGTGAATGTAGTTCATGTCACTCTCCAGGAGATGGATTTTCATCTCTCGAGAAAATGTTCACTTGTTTCTTACATATCATCTAAATAATCATTAAACTTTTTTTAAAAAAACAATATAGATTAACATGAAATATATTACTATATAAATATGCAAGATGAAATTCAACTTCTATAAATTACAACAAAAGAAACAAATTAAACTAAAAATAGTTAACGTACATTTACGGTTATATTTGTTTTTTTAATAACTTATAGAAGTTGAATTTGAACTTGTATGTTTTTGAAAGTTTGTGGAGTGATATTTTTCATATTAATACATCTCATTATTTAAAAAAAATGGTACTACCTCCGTTTCAGGTTATAAGACTTTCTATCATTGCCCACATTTATATATATATTAATGAATTTAGGCGCACACACATATATCTAGATTAAGAGCCTGTTCAGATTATAACCAAAATGAACCTTACCAAATTTTGGCATATTGGCAATATTGCCAAAATTTTGACAAGATTTCTTATACATTTACCAAAGTTTGGCAACAAACTAAATGTGGCTACTTTTTGGCAACTTTACCAAAATTCGGTAAGGTTAAAAATGGCATCAAAGTGAAATGACCCTCATTAACATATATATTAATGTGGACAGTACTAAAAAGTCTTATATATAAAATGGAGGAAGTAACTATTTAGATGGTAGGCAAGAAAAAATAGAACATCACCTTAAGGAATGAAAACACTCTCCCGGCTCTCCACAAGCCTGTAAAATAGTGCGTAAAATTGTACAAGATTAAAACACTAGTTGTATTACATTGGCTTGATTCGTATCCGTACTTGCTCTAAACACAACACTATCTTGCCCAGATTTTTCCTTTTTTTTTTGGGCAAATACACATCACGAGATTGAAAAATCGTAGCGAAAACATTCTCCTACTTTGCGGGCATGCGGCTGCTTCGTGGTGCCACTATCCCAAGTATACACTGTCAACACCGTGTCAAACGGCAAACGCGGAGTGGTGGACGCAAAAGCACCACGCGCAACGCGACACTACACACTGTCATCGTCGTGTCAAGCGGGAGAGGTGGATTTTAAACTCTAGAGAATATATTCTTATTTACATATCATTTTAAATAGTAATCAAAAATTTAAAAAAAATTAAGATGATATATTAACCTATGAAATATCACTCTACAAATATTTACAACTTAAAATTTAACTTTAACATATAAAAAACAAATATGATATGTAGAAGTTGAATTTTAAGTTACATGCTTGTGAAGTGATACACCACATATTAATATATGTTTTTTTAATTTTTTTTAACAATTTAAATGACACGTAAATAATGAGGGAAAATCCTCAAGAGTTAATAGTTTCCCGTTGACATGCAAAGCACCACGACGGCGCGGGGTTCACGTATGCTCTTTTTTACTTGTGTATCTTCACCCACGCGGCCTTGCTCGGCACCCCCTTCGCCACCACGTACACCATGTAGTAACCCGGCGGCGCGAGCTCCGGCTTGGGCGGCGCGTCGACGGTGACCGTGTGCCGCTGCCCCTGCGCGGCGAACGCCGTGACGGGCAGTATCAGCAGCCGCTGGTTCATGGAATACCCATGCGTCGAGAACGGCGGCGCGTACATGGTCACCTTGACGTCGCCCTGCCCCACGCCCTGCGCGGGCGTCGTGAACCGGAACGTGAACCTGGCGCCGTACCGCATGCCGTCGCCGGGGACGGACGCCGCGTCGATCGCCGGCCGGTTGGGGGACAGCTGCGGGCCGAGGTACGGCGGGGTGAACCGCTCGACGCGCACCTCGGTCGGGAAGTCCACGCCGCTGAAGTTGTAGGCCGAGTTGGTGTTGCTGCCGGCCACGAGCACGGTGGCGTCGGGGAGAAGCGCGCTGGTGGAGTGGTACATCCGTGGGATGTTCGACGGGTTCAGAACGCGGAACCGCTTGCCCCGCCGCAGATACGGCGAGTACAGCACAGGGCTCAGCAACGCCTGCCGGCCGAACCCCCAGCCGGAGCAGCCCTTGGCGGCGCCGTTCAGCATGAGCAGGTCGCCGGTGGGCAGGATCAGCACGTCGCCCATGACGCGGCCCGAGGGCATCTGGTCGAGCGCCCACCGCGCCCCGGGTTTCGACGGGTTGATGCGCGCGCAGTCCCGGAGCGCGGGAGGGAACGTGCCGGTCTCGCCGAGCTTGAAGGCGTTCTTGGTGGCGCCGCCGCAGATGATGACCTCCGCGCTAAGGCCGGCCCCTTTGCGGAGGTCCAGGGGCAGAAGCGTCGACATGGCGGAGGCAGGGTAGTTCCGGGCGCCGCCGGGAAGGATCGGAAGCTCGCGTACGACCTGCCCGGTCCTGTAGTTGAACACGATGGAGCGGTCGTTGGCGAAGATGAAGAGGGTCCCGTCCGGGAGGAGGTTGACGAAGGGGTACAGGTTGTTCTCCACGTCGTCGGTGGTGTCCCGAAGCAGACGCAAAGGCGTGGCCTTGGCGTTCGCCCGGCCGGCCGCCGGGACGAACTCGTAGCTGAACGCGCGTCGGCCGCCGATCACGATGAAGCTGCCGTCCGGGAGCACCAGCTGCGTCCCGTACCTGCTCGATCTCGCGCGTAAAGCTAAAATGTTAATCCGTGTCGAGATTTGTAGCGTCAAAAATTACCGTTTCGATCTTGCTAATGTATGTACTACCATCTTCCGTCGGCAAGGCTCTTGGGAAACTCCTTCCAGTCGCAGGTGCCGCATGCGCTCAGGTACCTGACAGACTTGTCCCCTTCGAAGAAGCCGCCGGTCTGCACCATGTTGCCGTCGGCGTCGAACGCGCCCGACGAGCACCACGTGTCCGTCATGATCTGCAGCGTGCGTACGTGCCCGCGTCGTTGCGTCGTGACTCGTGAGCGGCAGCAGCAACCAGCAGAGAACAATTGAGCATTTGAGCGGAGGAGTGTGATTAACCTTGAGAGAGCGGAGCGCGCCGGTGTTGTAGTCGAACTCCACGGCGTGCGCCCAGCAGTCCATGGCGCCGGGCTGCTTGCTCCGGGGGTCAGGGCGGCATCCGCCCGGGGGCAGCCGCATCAGCGAACGTCCCGTCGTGCACGTGTCGAACATTATGGCCTTGCCGTGCCGCATGACCACCAGGTGCATGGCGGACACGCCGGAGTTCTCGCTCACCAGGTTCCACCCGCCAGCGAAGCCCGCGGAGGTGTCCACGGGGAGCTTCAGGCTGTCCAGAGCCACCTTGCTGGGCGCGGACCGATGCGGCGCATTCGAGAGCCCGCTACCGCCCGGGCCCGCGGCGCCGAGCTCCTGCTGCTCGCGGCGGAGGCCGCCTCCACGCGGTAGCGGCACCGCCTGCCCCTGCCTCCCCTGGAACGCGTTACGGTAGTAGTCGCTCTCGGAGCGCGTGCCGAAGATGTCGAGGACATCGTGGGAGCCGTCCGCCTCGCCGGCGGCGAGCAGCGCCGCGTAGACGACGGCGGCGCGGAGGAGAGGCCACATCGTGGTGGGACGGACGATGTGCGTCGCGGAGGATGGCGTGGTGCGCGCCGCCCGTCACCTTCTCTAGTTCCATGGTGACCATCCCGGTCGCAAGCTTCTAATTCTCTAGCGGCTGTGCTTGTTTGCGCGCGCGGGGAGAGCACTGGAGAAACGTGACGACCTATTTCAAATATAGACGTTGTGATGATTTGTGACTCGTGAACGGCGTTGTGTTTCACGGCTTCGCGCCAACTACAGGACTACTACTGTATGTACAGAGGAGAAACCAATAGAGCCTGCGACTTTCACGGACCGGACCAAGTTTCTTAGACTTTATACTCTGATGAAAGGAGCCCATGTTGTAGCAAATATTATTGGGCTTTGAACCAAGATATGCGAGTTGCCACGGGCCGTGACACCGGGCCACAACGAGCACAAGCCCAAACCGGTCCGCCTCGGCATAACAGATACGCTCTCCCGGGTCCCGAACATATCGATCCCCATCTGGATCGCTCACGATCCCTCGCCAGCCGCCAGCCGCCAGCCGCCGGCCGCCGGCCGCTAGCCGGTGCTCACGTTCCATCGCGATCGAGAAAGGCGCGGATGATTGTCGCGTGCCATCGTCCGTGGCGCGGTGCGGTGCGAGCAGTGGTAACGGGTACGTACTATCTCGATCTGCATGATAGACAAATAGGTGGATGGCTAGCTTAGCTTGGCTTGAATTTCGTGTAAAATCTAGTGTTTTTCGATCTACAGGCTAAAGGTCGGTGTTTCGAAAACCAAGTTACGATGTACGTGTTATTTCGATCTATATGTCACAAAATATAATAGTTAATTGCACTTGTGTGAACCACGCCACCACATGATGGGCCTATTGCACCTGAATATATGGAATAAGTTCACTTTGGGTCCCTCTATTTGTCGCCCAGTCCGATTTTCGTCCCTTGACCATAAAACCGGGTATAACATATCCCCAAACTAACGAAAACCGGACAAACAAGATCCCTCGGCGGTTTTGAAGGCGGTTTTGGCTGACGTGGCGCCTACGTGGCTTGTTTGACTAGGTCTCCGTCCCATGTGGTATTGACGTGGCGCTTACATGGCAACTATATCTCGGAAAAATAATAAAAGGCTTGGCCCCACATGTCAGCTGCACACAAAAAAATATTTTTAAAATGGTGGGGCCCACGTGTGCCCCACATGTCAGCCTCACTCCTCACTTCTTCCCTCTCCCTTCTCTCTCTTCTTCCCTTTCCCCCCTCTCTCGCAGCGGACGACGCGGGTAGCCGGCGGAGCAGGCGAGCTCCGGCGGCGGCGGCGGGCATGGTCGGCGCCGCCCCCCGACCGGAGCGCCGCGGACAGCGCGGCGTAGGCGATGGGTGATCGGAGAGGCGCGCGCGCCGGGAGGTCGGAGTCGGCGAGCACAGCGACGTCGGAATCGGCCGACGGCGGAATCCTCGAGTTCTCCGACCCGCGCACACCCAGCCCCAATGGTGGTGGTGGTAGCAGTAGCACCGCGACTGCGCGCGTCCCCTTCCACCTCCCGATACAGCCGCCGCCGGCCGGATACATCGATATATCCTAAGAAGCAATTTAAGCTAGCTAGCTTCGAGAGATTGATATTCAACAATGGCGTCAGCTCCGACCGCCTCTTCTGCAGTGCTCGTCGTCGTGTTCCTTGTGGAGACCCTCGCCGCCAGCGGCGCCAACGCGGCGACCTTCGCCATCACCAACCGGTGCTCGCTCACGGTGTGGCCAGCGGCACGCAGCTGAGCCCGAGCCAGACGTGGACCATCAGCCGCCGGCCGATTCCGACGTCGCGGCGCTCGCCGGCTCCGACCGCCCGGCGCGCTCGCTTCTCCGTCACCCGCCGCGCTCCGACAACGACTCTGCTCGCCTGCTCCGCCGCCCACCCGCGCCGTCCGTGCCCAGGAAGGAGAGAGAGAGGGAAAGGAAGAAGAGAGAGAAGGGAGAGGGAAGAAGAGAGAGAGGTGAGGCTGACATGTGGGGCCCACGTGGGCCCCACCATTTTAAAATTAATTTTTTTGTATGCAGCTGATACGTGGGGGCACGCTTTTTATTATATTTCAAGTTATAATTGCCACATAAGCACCACGACAATGCTATGTGGGATGAATACCTAGTCAAACAAGCCATATAGGCGCCACGTCAGCCAAAACCGCCTTCAAAACCACAGAGGGATCTCGTTTGCTCGGTTTTTGTAAGTTGGGGGATAGGTCATATCCAGTTTTACGGTAAGGGACGAATATGGCGATAAATAGCGGGACCCAAAGTGAACTTATTCCTGAATATATTAAGTGATCTTCTGCATGTTCAGTCGTTTGGTCACGAAGAACGAATGGTCGTAAATTGACCAGGTTTCTGAAGACGCTATCGACAAACCTGTTTCTCTAGACTAGTGGCCACGCCGGCGCGCTCTGTTTTGTGCTCTGTTAATTTAGCAAGACATCGTTGACGTACAGCCAGCAAACCGGTTGAGTGATTGCCCCACCATGCTTAAACTTAAGCACATCTTCTGAATAGTTTACAAATACTTTTATACACTTGGAAGTGCGAATGATAATACTACTGGCTATTTCTGTACCATTATATTATAAACTGTATCGGGCACGGTTCAAAGGTAATTAACTCCCCACTATATGGAGTATATAACTAGCGGATAGCTACTCGATCTCAAAACCCATGGGGTCAAGCCTTTGAAATCGGTGTTGTTGGGACAAACTCAACAAGTGCATGCGTATTGTTTCTGTATTCAATGTACTCAACTATGAGCGGTGTTTACATATTAATTCCCTTATCGCCCCTAGTCCTATAGTAAATTTAGAGTGGCTGGCCGGTGGGTCAGCCCTTGGGCTATTAGTAAAATCCCAAGTGACAGGAGGGAGGCGCCCTCAAAGGGGCGGCACCGATTTCCGCTATTACCCGAGTAAAGGCCTGCTCCGGGCAACAGCGTGCGCCGCCTCGTCATCATCAACGGTGTCAGGGGTAGTTGGGGCATGTAATACGCATTCACTCCAGCCCACTAGCGCCTGGTCTTCCAACTCGAGCCGTTGGGTTCATGGAGCCCTAATTCCCTCTGGGCCACGCTATTAGCTCCGGAAACCTTGCCAGCTTGCGGAGCCCTCGCGAGGCTTCGGAGGCCACGGGTGCTCTGGAGTTCTTGACCATTTCCGGAGCCCCCCGACCGGTCTTCGGAGCCTCGCTAGGTTCCGGAGCCCGGGGTGGCCTCTGAAGTCGTGGCGACTCTCCGGGATCCTTGGTTCCCTCTGGAGCCCCAAGGTGGTACTCACCTTCGGTCATCTCCCTGGGGAGAATGGCTCCTCAAAGCCCTGCAAGCCTTTCGGAGGCTTGCCACCGCATCCGGAGCCATTCCCCAACAGGTGTTTTATAGTATATATATTTCAATGAAGATAGAATTGTATTCCAAAAAACTTAAGAATATCTCACAACAAATATGAGGTTTATAAACCTTCTGTGTCAGAATGGACTTTAGGTCAATTTCTCGGGAAAAAAAATAGAACTACAGATAAGAAACTGGTAAGCTGCATATGGGAAATAACTAAATATATATACATGTATACATACATACATACATATATGTATACATGTATATATATACATATACATGTATACATACATACATATATGTATACATGTATACATACATAGTAGCTCTATTATACACCCCTACCCTAGAATAACTATTCTACACCCCCCTCCCTAACTCTTAGCCCAGCCCACCCCATCCCACCCGCACTTCCCCCCTCCTCCCAGATTCCATCCCGCGCCCCCTCCTTCCTCCCTCTAATTTTTTTTCTCTTGGCACCCACTCTCTCCTTCTCCCTCTGATGGCGCCCTCTCTCTCCTTCTCCCTCTGATTTTTTTTCTCGATCTCTCTCCCGGCGCCCCCACTTTTCTCTCTCCCTCTCCCTCTGATTTTTTTCTCGATCGCTCTCCCGACGCCCCCCCTCTTTTTCACGATCTGTTCTCTCTCCAATTTTTCTCGATCTCTCTCCCTTCTCCTCGTTTTTTTCTCGATCTCTCTCCCGGCGCCCCCTCTTTTTCACGATCTGGCGCCCTCTTTCTCCCTCTTCTATCTCACCTTGGAGAGAAATTTAAAAATTAAAGTGACAAAACCAAGACCCGGCGCCCCCTCTTTTCTCTCTCTCCCTCTGATTTTTTTCTCGATCGCTCTCCCAACGCCCCCCCCTCTTTTTCACGATCTGTTCTCTCTCCAATTTTTCTCGATCTCTCTCCCTTCTCATTTTTTTCTCGATCTCTCTCCCTTCTCCTCGTTTTTTTCTCGATCTCTCTCCTGACACCCCCTCTTTTTCACGATCTGGCGCCCTCTTTCTCCCTCTTCTATCTCACCTTGGAGAGAAATTCTCTTTTTCACGATCTGGCGCCCTCTTTTCTCCCTCTTCTCTCTCACCTTGGAGAGAAATTTAAAAATTAAAGTGACAAAACCAAGACTTGAACCCGTGACCTCATGGTTCAAAGAAATGCTCTATTAACCAATTCACCCTATGACATCTTGTGATTAGAGATTATTGTTTCGGTTTTATATATCTCTATTCAAACTTTGTTTGAGCAAATCAGTTATATTGTTGTGAAACCTATAATCTATTATTATGTTTTTATTATGTTTCAGTAGTAACATTACTGTAAAAGTGTAGTAACACATCATGTTACTGCAAAAATATATAGGTTGTTACTGCATAAATATATAGGTTGTTACTGCAGTTTTGACAGTAACGACCTGTGGAAATTGTAGTAACACAGAACATGTATGTAGTAGTAATGGTACTTCTACAGACTATCGAATGTTGTTACTACGAGAAAATAATTATGTTACTACAATATGGTCGTCTTATTACCGCACAATTCCTACGAGACGAGAACACTAAAGAGGTGGGCGTGGAGGGAAGTGAGCAACACAAAAGATACATAGTAGCAAACTAAACACAAGTGGATTATTTGAAATCCTAATCTTTAAACAATTGTATCTCTCGCATCACATATTATATTTTTGAACCGTTTTCACCATAATTCTTCAAAAAAGAGCTTTGCAAAACTAGATTCGTCATCACTATATTTTGACAATGTTACAACGTTGTTACTGCGAAAAGGTAACTCTGTTACTGCATGATGGTCGTCTTGTTACTGCACAATTCCTACTTGACGAGGACAATAAAGAGGTGGACGTGGGGGAAGTGAGTGGGCGGGTTTGACCGAGGTCTGACCGGCGGGAGGATGCTTTGACCGACCTTTGACCGGGGTGGGAGGGGGGTTTTAGGCCCTAGGGAGGGTGGGGGAGGTGGGATTGGCCCATGGGAGGGGGGATGTAGAATAGTTATTCTAAGGGAGGGGTGTAGAATAGAGGCGCGTAGTACGCATTCACTCCAGCCCACTAGTGCCTGGTCCTCCAACTCGAGCCGTTGGGTTCATGGAGCCCTAATTCCCTCCGGGCCACGCTGTTAGCTCCGGAAACCTTGCCGGCGTGCGGATATATATATATATATATATATATATATATATATATATATATATGCAGCTTTTAATGAAAGAAAACAAAGTATAACACTTGCATGTACAATCTATTTACATAATGACATATATTATATTTTATATCATTTGGTTGATCCATTTGGCTACTACATATATATGCATATGGACATTCGAAAATGGCTGGGTCTGCACATACTTTTGATAGTATTATATACGCATTGATCAACTAGCGCTTCCAATTGCATGAACAACTCCAACTTGGTTGCATTCCTCCAACTACACCTAGTACGACGTACAGTGATTTGGTATACGTTGTACTACGGGAATAATGCAGGCACTGTGCAACTTACAGGGGCCGAGGAGAGCAGTGATCAATCTAGCGCTAACTCCCAAAGTAAAGCCTTTTTGGCAGGTGGGAGATTTGCAGTTCAATATATCCAACTTGATGTGGCCATATAACATAACGTGCATGCCTGCATGCAGCCTCTGCCTCTTGCATGACTAGTGGGTAGTACATACACGTATTAAATACTTCGTGCCTTTCGTATTATAAATTATCTAAATTTTTAAGTATGATTAAATTTATAGAAAAATATACTTAAACATATTATCAAAATATGTTTAATGTTACATTTAATAAAACTAATTTAGTGTTGTAGATTTTTTTTCTATAAATTTGGTTAAATCTAAAGAATGTTAATTTAAGGAAAGTCAAACGACTTGTAATATGAAATGAGGAAGTATTATCTCTATCTCTCTAATTCGTCTCTATACGTACGTTGTGGAGAGATAAGAGTTTAGAAGTAGGGAGAGCTAAAGGACGCTTTTGGCAGGAGGGTAAGCCATATATATATATAATATTAGTAGTATATATATACCAGTTGGTAATAAGCATTGCAACTTGCAAGTTGCAAGAAGGCACAGCCTAATTCTTTTATCACTCAAAGATCGTCAGATTGCATATAATACGTGGAGCGCGACATATGCATGCGATGATGAACTGAAAAGGTCTGATTTGAATAGTACAATTTGGGATTTGTGTAGCTTTGCATCCGATCGAAGCCGATCCGGTCCTGAGGGGACAGCAAAGCCCCCTCATCATATGAAGTGTGTAGTAGGATCTTTCCATGAAGATTCCTACACGCTTTGGATGGAGATTGAGAGGATCATCCGGTGTGATTATGTCGTATACTTAATTACATATTTTATTTGTTAATTATGACATCTATTATTGGCTTGCTTCAACCCAAATCAACTAACACAAATAAGGCGTGCATTATGTGCTTGTGTGAAATTGTGATGTTGAAGATAACATGTAGAATATCCCCCTAAACCAAAACGGTGTGATATTTTTGGCTCATTAAAGACATTATAAGATGCCACATTGATCACTACATTTCATTCATACAAATTTAATCATGCCATTTTCAAATATGATCACTTTATGTTGTACATGCAATGATTTTCAACGCATATTGAAGACCACCATCACCGCCAGCTAGTGTGGTTTTATGTTCTCTTTTCACATGGAGAAATTTGAGAAAAAAAAATTGTTGCAACACATGAAAACAAAAGAATATGAGTGTGGTATGTATTTGGGGGTATATATAATGATTAATTTGACCTTTCGATTGGTACTTTTGAAGAACAGAATCTTTTGATGATATTACACAATTGTGTGAAACAATAAGTATGTATACCGTAATGTATATATAATGAGAGAGCATACGAATGGAAACTTGGTACCTGTAATACTAGTCCATATGTATATGCATTTATCAACTCATTGCACTGAAACTTTCAATTTAAGTCAGCAAAGATAACCTATGCATAATTTTAAGTTCAATAACATTTGTAGGTAACACTAGATTTTAAGAGTTATATCGCTAGCTTTCTGCATGCTGCACCTACATATCTAAAGAGTAGGACTGATGAAATGTGTGTGTGTGTGTGTGTCTCTATATATATATATATATATTTATTTATTTATTTATTTATTTATTTATTGTACTATTTTAACATGAACCATGCATGATCAACATTGTATCCCTCTAGCTAGTAATATCGGCATTTTGGACATCGACATGTATAGTTTTCCAACAACTGCAACTTTGACTACTAATTTCTATATGTTGTAAGCAATTGTAAAATCCATTAAAATTATATTATTACAGTAGAACTTTTTTAGTACAAATTCACGTGTATAATTTTTATTTATCTGATATGATTATTCGAAAATATATTGATTAGTCAAAGTTTTGAAAGTTTGCCAAAAACTTGTCCATAATGATAGGTATTTGTACAGATGCATCATCATATGGAGTAGTAAAATCATTGACACACCGCTTTTTTTCCGAATTTAATTTGGTGCAGACATATGCAAAACTAGGACTAAAATTCATAACACAACTTGATGAGAAAAATTATGACCCAGAGGGAGATTGTTTTATTTTGTTGGAACATAGGAAACGATGAGGATTATGGGTACTTCAGTATTTTGCTCAAAGGCATTTATATATACGTCTGCTTATAGCTTCTCAAACTGATCATATACAGTAGACATTGCAGAGTGATGCAATTATATATTTCCATATTGTTTTACGACAAACTAGCTAGTATATTGATATATTGTACGTAGAGGAATCACACCCTTACTGTAGAGTTAATTAACCGAGCTGTAGTACACCATACTTGCAGAGACTAGTACTGATCCAGGCCACTTGCATTAATTACATATGATCTACACAAGAGATTGAAGTTCAGAGAACTATATATATGACAGTGCCATACGACACATATATTGCAGTGTTTAAATATATGCATGTACATGGACTAGCTAGCTTCACCAAGCTAGTAATGTCAAATCTTAAAGCACTCTCGATTAAGCATGCATGCAGACTTGCAAACTGCACACGCATGATTAATTAGAAGGCATGTATATACACTATACGCCCACGGGGTAGAAAAGTGTACAACATGTCAGCTTTCATTGCTTCATCATACGTACAATGCATTATGCATGCATGGAGATAAAGAGCATGATCATCCACCAGGCAGACAACACACAGACACACATGCATGCAGAGATAGAGATCTTCTTATGATTATACAGATAACCAAACTAATAATGGAACTGCTGACACAAGCTGGATTAGAAGTAGTACAGAAAGACAGCTGTGTCTGAGATAGTACAAGATAAATTAAGTGGTTATTCTATGCCCATCTTGTGCTTCTGGATCAAAAATATTCTGGCATGCAAGTGTGTGTCTCATACACATTTGAACATTCTCTCTGATCTCAGCAGTGATGAAAATTGCATTGCATAAATTATGAACTGTGTCAGTGTATACTTGTAGTTGCAGGCAAGGGTCAACACATCTATGCTCCACACCAGTACAATCAAAACGACTGCTAGATATCAGCAGAGATTCCCATACCCATAACGTCTTGTTTAAAAAAAAAAGTGCATCACTATTCCTTTCTTCTTGTGCGCATTACAGTACAGAAGATGGCAAATCTTTTGGTTCTAGCTAGTGGCACCAATTAAGAAACTTATTGCACCACAAGGAAAAAAACCATCAAGACTAAAATTAAGAAATTAACTATCCCTCGCAGCAGATGGTGGCAGGGAAGAGAGAGAGAGGAAGCTGGGGAGGAAGAAACATCTTAGGATATATCATAGCTTGAGCTCGAGGTCCACATCTTGCGGATCGTCAGAGTTCATACTTGTCGAATCTGCCGATCGGCTTCGGTCATGGTGTCCCCTCAAGCGAGCAGACTCCTGAAACAAAATCAATGTTTAAGCAACCACGCACTAATGCATTTATATACAGAAAACTGCAAAACACTTGGGTCGATAATGCTTCAGATCAGCTGCTTAAATCTGCCTTTAAAACTTATGGTTTATGTACATACCTCTGGTTCAAAGAGTGGCAATGTGATGCTAGGATTATGTGTGTAATGTGGGGCACCATAGATAGTACTGCTGCTTGGTGATCTGGTTGCAATATAATGCAATGGGAAAATATTCAGTATTAATTGGAGCTCGGTCACAAAAAACATAATGCAAATGAATTGTAATAATATATCTTGTAAGGTTACTGAAACTGATCTAGCTGATCATATATGTGTGTGCTACCTCATGATGGGAGTTTGGAATTCACCGTATCGTACGTCTCCTCGTTCTCCATATGCCATCTACACATGATAAAGTCGGCATAACATAAGAGATTTTTCTCAGCATGAAGTTCACACGCATGGAAATGGAACACTGATTGGTGGTTATATATATAATTCATACAGTACTAGCTAGTGATCTACTACTGCTAGTAGACGGCAAGCACCCAACCAGATGATTTTTGAAAAAAAAATCATTACGTATACTGGTTCTTATAATTGAAAAAGTAGGAAACGTTTTTTTGAGAAACTTTACAGACAAAAAGAGAACATGATGATGAACAAGTAACAAATAACGAAAATAATGAAGAGGAAAAATTATACATGCGCGTATATGTAGAGCTAACGAAAACAGTGCAACAAAGATCAAACATAAACATGTTTTTCAAGGGAAAACATAAACAAAACAAAATTAACGAGGGCTAATTTTCTCGCACTAGTAACTTCTTATGTAGTTGAGCCCAAAAATAAAATCTCCTGTTTTTCACTGAACAAATTAAGAAGAAACAATTTTCTCCCGTGTGGCACATAGTACATGAAACCGCAAGTCATCCAAAGAAAAATTCACTTAAACTTTCGCTCATATGTGATAGCTATCTCTCAATTTTTTAGATGCCAAATTCTTCCTGAAACAATTAGTATACATGCAGAACTCAGAGAAGTTTGTCCATGTACCGCAAGATTTGGATGGATTGGGAACGGAGACGAGCTAACGGCGGTAGCATGGAAGGGAGACGATGGGGACGACGACAGCGAGGATGTGGACGCCCGTGCATCCTCCTGCTCGATCGATCCATGCCAAAAACCACAAGAAATTAGAAACGCCTTATTCGCTCTAGAATGGCCACACAGGAAAGACGAAATAGATGCATATACTCTATGTTAGCAGCATATATATGTATATGCATCGATCCCTTGACTTACCAAGTTAAGGCTGCCGGTTCTGTGGATCAAGCTTCCCGGCTGGCCAAGAGGGTTGAAGTACTCGGCCATTTCGCTCTGTAACCTGATCTTCTCCAGCTGCGCCACCCCGAGCCCTCGCTGCGGCTGCTTCGGCTTATCGGCGCCGCCACTGCCGCCGCCTCTCTTGCCCTTCCTGGAGGAGCCGGCCGGCGACGACCTCCCGCTGTTGCCCCATCCCATGCTGTCTCCAAAGTTGCTCCCACTCATGTCCAAGAAGAAGAAGACCTAGCTAGCTTGCCAGGAGGAAGACTTGGAAGGACAAGATGAACAAGCTAGAAGGGGAGGACAAGGAAGGGAAGAGAGAGAGAGAGAGAGAGAGAGAGAGAGAGAGAGAGAGAGAGAGAGAGAGAGAGAGAGAGAGAGTGATTGGATGAAGCACAAAACCCTTTTAAAATGAAAGGGAGAGATCTCCTTGCAGGGGCAATATATCCCCCTCTCTTTATTAAAGGGTGACTTGCCCAAGCTTTTCTTGCCGCAAGTTTTAAATTGCAACAAGTGTCATGGCCAACGTTAGATTATAGTTAACACCATGTGCCACAAATTAAACCGTATCGCTTGAAACAAAAATCAGAGAAAACTAAATTTGGTAATTCGTTTTAATTCGGTAGGTGGTGATCTCCTAGGATCTTTGCCATCAAAACAACACTTATTTTTTCCTCTGAAATATGTGATCAGAGAGCTGTCACCATACCTATTCTGAGGGAAATAAAAGGGCTTAATTAGCAGGGTGTTAAATGATTTTCATATTTTGTTTGTTCGTAGCTCATGTACGTACACTACAAATTTAGTGGACAGAAATCTATTATATTATTAAGACAGCTCGAAAAGAAGGCACCACGTTCGCCGTGGAGGCTAGAAATTCCCACATTAATCGAAGAAAAAGAAAAGAAGAGTCCAAGTAGAAATACAATCTAAAAATAGCTGAAATTCGGAATTAAAAATATGCAATATGGAAAGAGAAGTCCATATAGGAACCCAAAACGTGATTAATTAAAATTCGGGATAATAATAAAATGAATATCAAAATTAGAAAAAGAAAAAAGAAGAGTTCGAGTAGGAATATAATTTATAAATAACTGAAATTCGGAATTAAAAATAAGAAATATTGAAAGAAGAGTCCATACAAGAATCCAATACGAGATTAATTAAAATTCGGAATAAAAAATAAAAAATCAAAATTAGAAAAAAGAAAAGAAAATAAGAGTTCAAGTAGGAATACAATTTAAAATTAACTTAAATTCGGAATTAAATATAAGCAATATTGAAATAAGAGTACATATAAGAACCCAATAGCAGATAAATTAAAATTTGTAATAATAAATAAATAAATAATCTGAAATTAGGAAAATTAAAAAGAGAGTTAAAGTAGGAATACAATTTTAAAACAACTGAAATTGAAAATAAAAAATAAAAATATCAAAAGAACATAGTAATAAATAAAATAAATTCTGAAATTAGAAAAAGAAAAAAAAATTCAACTAGGAGTACAATGTATAAATAACTAAAATTGGTGATAAAAAAATAAGACTATTGAAAGAAAAGACCATCTAAAACACATGACGAGATTAATTAAGTAACAGTCCTATAGAGGAGCAAAGTGGTGGTGTTTGATGAACTTCTAGAAAGTAAAAAATAAACCCCAATGATAATCATATTTGATTTTTAAAATCTCAATTACAATAAAAATGAGAGGCAGCGGGCGGGTCGTATAGGAGTACAATGGTAGAGCCGCTGATGATTGGTGGGTCTTCTAGAAAGTAAAAAATGAATTCTAACGATAGTTATGTTCGATTTTTACAGTCCCAATGATAATAAAGATTATGCGACGGACAGGTCGTAGAGAAGTATAGTGACAACATTTGACAGGATTTCTAAAAATTATAAAAAATATGAAACCCAACGAGACAATAAAACTCACAATAAAATTCTAAAAACAATAAGGTTCGATTTTTAAAGGTTCGGGCTTCTAAAAGTAAAAAAATAAACCCCAATAATAATCATGTTTGATTTTAAAATCTCAATGACAATAAAGAAGGGCGGCAACGGGCGAGCCGTAGAGGAGTGTAGTAACAAAGTCGCCGACTTTTTGGCGTAACTTTCAAGAAAGTAAAAAAATGAAACTTCTAGAGAGTAAAAAAAATGAACCTAAACGATAATTATGTTCGATTTTTTAAAATAGCAATGACAATAAAAAGAAGATGCAGTGGACGGTTGTAGAGAAGTATAATGGCAGCATTTGATGGGACTTCTAAAAATTATAAAAAAGAAACCCAACAAGACAATAAACTCTAGAAGTTTTTAGATCCAATTTTTAAAGGTTCCAAGGAGAATGAACAAAGCTAATAAAAAATAATATGACAGAAGTAAGGGGTAGCAACTGATGTGTCTTTTAAAAACTATAAAATTAGAAATAGGAGGATGATAAGATTTGGTTTTTTAAAATCTTAAGACAACGAGATAACTATTTAATAAATTTGAAGTAAAATCATATTAAAAAATATATAATTTTATATTGGTGCTAGCCGCGCAATTACGCGGGTCACCTAGCTTCTTTTTATGTGGTGGGTAAAGTTGTGAATGTATAACACTACCTACTAAAGTTCAAATCCGGGTGGAAAAAATAAACGGCCTTTATATTCATACACTACCACATATTGTGCTATCATTGTTGGTTCTATGTGAATGTGACAGTGATAGAGTAACACTGCTAACTAGCTCGCACAGACTATCCTACTGGTTTATTACTAGGACTGCCTGTCCCATGCCCCGATCATCTAGGTCGAGCGTTTTTTTTTTTTTTAATTTCCAGACAGATATCATTGCCTGACACCGGTTGGCAGTAATAAGCAATGCCCTACCGTTACCTGGCTGTGCTATCACTATTGGTTATAGGTGTGAATCGATTGACATGCAGTGAGATACCTTTTCATTATCGGTAAAAAAATACTAACAATATTGCTCGCAGGGAACACTGTCACTAACCCCTTGCCGGCAGGGAAACTGGCAATGATTGGTCCCATGAATTGGCAGTGTTAACATGTTCGATCTATGGTAGTGATTAAAAAGAATGTAATTTAGCAACACATGTTAATTTGTGCAAACAAGTCTTTCTTGCATTATGCAAGAACACACGTGGCTAGAAGTACCACCCTTCTTACAAACACTAATGTAATTAACTTCTTAACTTAATGAGAGGAGAGCTCTCTGTTCTCAAAAAAACAAAAGAGAGAGCTGTCACCAGGGTTATTATTGTACTTACGCGATTAATTTACGTGTAGAAACTATATATCATATTCACTCACCATTCAATACTATCGTGTATAGATATTGACCAAGGAAATCTAGCAAATTGAGGATTCCTACTTGATGAATCTGTTAGCTTGCTATCTCTCCCACCCCCATAAGTGTGTCACATATATTATCCTGCTGATATATATATAGGTACCTTATCCTAGAATATTCCTCAGGCAGTAGTGTGTGGATTCAAGTGTGCATGGCACAAAAATGCTGTATTATTTGAGCCAGGTTGATTGATTCAAATTATGAATTGTGCAATCATTTATATTTTTGGAAAATAAAAGGAGTCAATTATTGTTTTAATTTAATGAAATAATTCATGTCATGATGATAAAAATGTCAAACAAAAGGACCGGGGCCAATGAAAGGGAATGCATATGGGCCCTTTGTACCTCTAGCTGGGGGTGCAAACTCTGGTGGCATGTAAGAAAATGAAAGGGATGTCATGGGGGTCGCTATATGTATTTGGCAGCGTCCATGCCTTTTGTCGCATAGTTATCAAATCACCCTGCTCACGTTAGTTCCGGTGTACTAATTAAGTGCCCAGTACTTAGGCTGTGTTTAGTTCCTTTTAAAGTTAAAAGTTTGGGTTGAAATTGGTACAATGTGTCTGAAAAGTTGTGTGTGTATAACAGGTTGATGTGATGGAAAAAGTTGGAAGTTTGGATCTAAACACAGCCTTAATAGACATCTTCTCTAGGCACAGTTACACAAAGTACAGCCGTTTTGCGCCCCTGGCTACTTCCTCTGTTCCATAAAACTTATCGTTCTGAATTCTTTAGCATATATTAAAGGGATAAAAAGACTATAATACCCTTAATAAATAATACTATAGAGTTAGATATAGGATGGTGGTTAGGAGTAGAATGGTGGTTAGGGGTAAAATGGGAAAAAATTTGAATTGAAAATGATTGGTGTGACAAGTAGTACTCTAAAGTGATACTCCTTCCGTCCCAAAATAAGTGCAGTCATGGTTTTTCGCGCTCAACTTTAACCATTCGTCTTATTTGAAAAAATTTTGATAAGAAAAACCATAAGTGAAGAGTAAAGTACTATTCATGTTTTATCATCTTATAACAACAAAAATGCTAATTTCAAAAAATTTTAAATAAGACAGACGATCAAAGTTGGACGCGGAAACTCATGGCTGCATTTATTTTGGGATAGAGGTAGTACTATTTTAGAATAACTTTTGAATGTTAGAACTACTATCTTCGTCCTAAAATATAACACATTGTCTAGATTCATAGCTAAAAATGCTTATATTTTGAGACGGCGGGAGTAGAAGATAAGTATCGTGGGATGAAGAAAGTAGCTAGAACGACTTAAAGATGAGATTAATTTCCAGCTAGCTAACAGTAAGAGAAGAGGCCTCTGGCTTTGTAATTAAGCTACTATCCATCCGTTAAAAAAGAAACCAACCTTTGAAAATAAATCCAGATAAATGTCCTTAAAAATTGATTTTGATTTCCTGAGGACGAAGGGTAGCTAGGCAGCTAGCTAGCCGACCGGGCAGAATGCCCTTTGAGCCAACGATGACACGTACGTTGGTATGTAGTACTCTCTCCTTGTAATATACTCTCGCTGTAGCATAATATAAGTAAATTAAGATAGAATGTAATGTTTTATAGTATAATAAAACTGAACAGGCTTTCTATCTAGATTTTTTGAATCATGAAAGATCCCATCCAGTTCTAAGTTGTTATATTATGGGACGGAGAGAGTAACAAACGAATCTAGAATCGAATATGACATATCTTAGTATTAGAATACGTCGTATCTGGTATAACGTTGGTTTTATTTAGGATGGAGGTAGTACTAGTTAGCCACACTGGGGGCCAAATTAATTTCGCCCCTTGCTTTACATTTTTTAAATTCCTCCTATCGTATTTTTATCCATCTATTTTTTTTTCCACATGATGGCCAAATCAATACGGTACGTATTAGAGTTAGCTTCACTGCTTATTAGTAAACGCTAATCAAGCACTGAATTAAATCTGGTTATTTTAATACCCCTCCATTCCAAATTGATCTACATATTTCATAAGTATACCAAAACCAATAAAAACTAATAACTCTCTCATACTATATTTACTGTAACAACAAACTCGATACATACATCATCCCCACTATTTCCTAGCCAATAGCAAATCAAGATATTGTGCATGGATGTATGCATCAATGGTCATTTACTCCAATACACAAATAACGAATATACTTAACGAATGAACACAAATATGTAGATCATTTAGTAATAATCTCAGAAAAAAAATATATGTAGATCAATTTAGAATGGAGGAAGTATTGGCCCACTCTTATGATTTGGGTGGCCGGGCTGGCTACTTGGCTCGCTCCTGTTTGCACCGCCTACGTACGCTAGACACAGCTAGATACTGTAGCTAGTGTGCCTCAGCTCGCGTGGTTTGCATTGCAGCGCCAGCTAGCGCGCCGAGCACGTACGTACACTACACCACCAACTCGATCAAATATTGCTGAGGTTGTTGGAGCGAGCGAACTGCCAATTCAACTCCGGCCTGTGTGTGTGTGTTTTGAGATTTGGGTGGGGATCGCGATTCGCGAGCGCAAAGCTAAACAAAGCCGCTCGCTCCGACACGGAGGGTGGGGAGCAGAAAAACGAGCCCCGGCCCGCGGGGCGCGGACGTATTTTATACTCGAGGCGTATAGGCGCGCGCATAAACAACCAACCGGCGGGATCGGCTTTCGGTACGTACAACTCAGAGGGGATCTACCCGGGATTTGGGCGCGATTTCGCCGTGTCGGAGAGCGATCTCGCGATTCGCTCCCTCTATCTCCCTGCCACCGTCCGAAGCTTCGCTGGCGCCCCCGCGCACGCAGCCTCCCACCACCTGCACACCTCCCACCCCACCTGCACACGCGGGCGTTCGGCAGCTAGCTACCCACCGGCTTTGGGTTTTCGGACTCCGGCACGTGGACCACCGATAGATCGATATGCCGGCCTCAGCAGGCACGCGACTGGTCGGGCTAAGCTAGCTAGCGTGCATGTTGTGTTTGCTCGAGTAGCTCTGAATGTGTACGTGAGTGGCTGTGTCCGTGCGCGCGGCTGGGCTGGTTCTTTTGCGCGACAAAGGTACAGAGCATCAGTTCGGTCAGAACTCAGAAGTACGCGCGCCGATATATGCTCTTCGTTCTTTTAATTTGCTCGCGCACTTGTGTTCGGAATATCGTAGGTTCGCTTCTCTTTTCTAGAGATTCTGATTATCAGAGAGGCTTGCAGGGTACTCCGTCCGTCCCATTTTAAGTACGACTATAAGTTTCCGTGTCGAATTTTAACTGTCCGTCTTATTTGAAATGTTTTTATAATTAGTATTTTTATTGTTATGAGATGATAAAATATGAATAGTACTTATGCTTGACTTATTTTTTAATTTTTTTAAAAAAAAAATTAAATAAGATGAACGATTAAATTTGGACACGGAAAATTATGTCTGCACTTAAATAGGACGGAGGGAGTATATACATATCGGGTGCGTGCGTGTGTGTGTCTAACGTATATATGTGTATACACGAATGCGCACCTTCAAGATCCGAAATGGATAATATAAACAAAAAACCAGATCCGGTTAATTACTCCGTATAAGTTGGAACAAATTGCTAAATACTACAAATCGGCCAGATACATGCTGATACGAATATGAATATATATAGAAAAATGTAGTGGAATGCGAATTTAGGCTAAAAAAGAATGCGGCCTGAAAATATGATGTACTGTATAGTTGCCATCTGTTTAACAGTACACTGAATCCATTCTAACACAAATTAAAAATCCAATATATATATTGTGTACCACACGTTTATATGACCAGTGCATATTGTACATAGGAAATTTTAGATGACAAGCGAGAAATTGGAACTGGGAGTAAACAATAGATCGATGATTGGTCAAACCAAAACCATACGTAGAACTTTCCTGGAACAGACTATAAGGAGTAGAAGGATGATTCCTTGAATGACAAAACAAGAGATAACGTCGGCGCGCCGACGCTTATTTTATCGAAATGATTCCATCTACATCCAGTCACCATATCTCTGATTAATCAAATAAGCAAGAGCTCCGTATGGTACTTGACTTGTGTTTTCTATAGATAATAGTTAAATATAGGGTTTAAGAGAATTCGGGTTTTTATGTTTTACTCTAAATATTCCATATGTTATTCATCCAACGAAGAGTGAGCTTCATGATTTGCGGATTAGACAATAAATAAATCTCCACCTCGCCACCACCAGAAGGGAGCACAGAAAATCCAACGGTCCAACAGTGGCTTCTCTTTCTGGAAGACTGCAGGGTGTGCCATGGTAGGAGGTGACGGGGGGCACAATGAGGAAGGAGGATCGCGATGGCCTAGTGTGGACGGGCTTTTTGCGCCTGAACCTACTGACATCAGATTGGGAGTGCCATATTCCGGCATTCTTGAGGAGGCGGTGACTGGGATTGTAGTACGCCTCTTAGGTGGCGTGCGGCAAGGACTTTGATTAATGATATCGGTGACACCTGTGGACGCTACACACCTTGCTGGAAGAGATCTCACAATGCTTCTTCTCTCATCCACGCGTGACGTAGCATAGACTCTTTAGGTGAAAGCCTTGTTTTGAATGTTTGGAATAGCAATGGTAACATTTAAGATATGCAACCTTCTTGAAGTAGTCCCATTAGAGGTTCCATGTTTGTGCAGTGTCATCATGGCAGTATGCCAGTATCCTCATTGGATCGGGTTTGATGGTATGGTGGTGATAAGATTGGATGAATGACTGATTTACACCTCACGTATTCCCCGACTCTTTTGCTTTGGTTCGACGTCAGTTTGCGAGCGGTCATGAAAACGAAATTCGATTGACAAGGGATTAGTCGTTGGCCGAGATTTTGTTTTTCTGGTTTGAGAAAGATAAGGACTATATACAACTTGTAAGCTGTTGGTAGAAACAACGATTGTGGATACTCTAACCAACCATAGATGGAGATCTATATCTTTACTGTGGTATTCTTAGTAGTTTCCTTGTTTTTAATTAAGTTGTTATTTTGTAATTCGTAGTTATTCGTCTTATAAACTCTGTAATATGATTGTAGATTCTCTAAAGTAATGGCCAAAATAAATTCCATTACCTAATAAATTCATCCATGCAGAATATTTTTTAATAGGGACTAATAAGACTAAAATATCTCCACCATCTCCACCGTACTAGATAGTAATAGATATAAAAGGGTTCAAAGTGCCAATATGTGTGTGATCCTTGTTTCAGATAATAGAAATTACTCTATCTATTCTAAAATATAAGGCACAACCACTTTTTCAGATGTATTATAATATAAGACATGCATGTATGCAAACAACTAACTAACACCTTCTCTCAACTAAATTATTGTTTTTTTTAAAATCCTCCGTCCTCAATATCTCTAACTTCATTAGGTGCATGTATTGTATCTATTATTGTAATCCAAAAGAGAAAATGGTAATAATTGATTTTTGGTCTTTGGGTTAATAGTGATTCTGCATTATATTTTGAAATGGAGGGAATCTTGTTTTTATATGTCCAGCCTTCTGTAATCATGCACATAAACATATGTGATATTTGTATAATCTTTTTACGAGGATTACAGGCTTGTTTAGATTGTTATCATTTTGAACTTTGCCAAGAAAAATAACTGGGAAGCCAAAAGTTTTAGGAATGCTCTCCTGGGTTTTCATCACAGGAACTCTAACAAACTTAGCTACGCTTATTTCTTGTATGTTCATCTGTATCTGTTGCAACATGCAAACAGTAGAGAAAGTGTAAATAATCTACTCTGAATTTGATAATGATTAAACCATATCCATTGTGCACTTATATAAGTTGAGACAGATTATAATACGAATAAGCCAGATGTATATACGTTGAATACGTAAATGGATAGGGTACATTCTTGGTTGGGCTGCTCTCTCTCCTCCATGTGGTAGCTGCCTCCAAGATTGGTGGCCGTCGTCTAGGGCATGCTTGCCTGAGCATCTCCGTGCTGGCTTCGATTCTATGATCCTCCTGGTCTCCTGGCAATTGTGGAATGAACGGAACTTCATGGTTTTCGACTCTGCGTTATCTTTGGTCTCGGTCTCTCGGAGGTCCTACAGTCCATCCTCTCAGAGGGCCATCTATGGTCGTTAACTGGCATTGCTAATTTTACGGTTTTATTGGAATAATAGTGGGCTCTGCCCCCTTCCTGGTGTTTGGAGTCGTAGTAACCTAGTCTTTTTTCCTTGGTCTTTTGTTTCCCTCCTTTCTTGGCATAAGTCGGTCTGGCTGATTGCGTTGTGTAACAAATATTCTTTTCTTCTAATATATTGATAAGCAATCCTTTTGCGCGTTCGAGAAAAAAAAGATAAGATACCAGCGCATTCGGGTCGAATATTGGTTTTTTTCTTAATTACACGAAAGACATATACAACTACAAGTACGCCCCCTTAATACCGATTTCAAGATACAAAGATCAGCGGCATATCCCTAGCACTAATAAATTCTTATTAAAAGTGCACTCGTGTGTGTAACATTCATAAGCACTAGGATGTAAACCCTGAGGAATATAAATATATAATAAAGTCATACAACCATAACTCCATCACAATACCACCTGTGTTTCCCCGAATATTAGTCTATTTTTGAAGGCTAAATGGGCAGCTGTAGGCCTATATGTAAATAATAAGATTGAAAGATATCCTTCCACATCAGCAAAAATAGATTTTATTTGATCAAGATCATGTTATCAAAGGCACCAATAGAATAGTACGACACACCACACACATACAAGCTTCGATTGGACTCCAGCCTGGCCATCGAATCCTGTCAGGTCACATAATACTACAACACAAGCTAAAGCCTCCTAACAATATGCAAAGAAGATCAGCTAAAAATTATTGCACAAGCAGATGATTTCAGATTAAAGATTGTGCACACAGAAGATGAGCTAAAACAACATGGCAAGGAGTGGAGTACATCTTGTCAAAGACCATCGAGATGGCTGTGTGCTGGCTAAGCTGGCTTACAAATTTCGGTGAAAAATATATAAACAGGAGAATCTTTGAGTCAAGCTGGAGCGTCCGTCCCTGTCAAACTCCTTAAAGGAGACAACATCTACCCCGCATGGCCTGATACCCTTCTTTTTCCCCTAATTTAAGTTAATTTAATGGGGGGAGTTAGTGAAGGATCAGATTAGAAATAATGCATCACGCATTGCATGCCGCGTAGTATTTTATCACTATGCCTAACGCCACGGATCTTTTTTAATATCAATTGCGGCTATAGCTCATCTAGCTAGCTGTCTGCATTCCTTAATTAGTCGCATCAGCAAATATTTTTCTAAAGTGTCACTGATGTTTACAGTTTGGTAAATTTTCAGAAAGTTGCTTTCTAGCTCTGTTCAAATGCTTATTGCTGGTTCCAATTAGCTTGGACCTCAAACAAGGCTGAAGCTCTAGGCCCTAAGAAAATATTAATTCCTTTGCCTAGCTAGTCGTACAAAACAGAATGTAGACGCTGAAAAAACTAGCGATACGTGGATGTCAAACTACACTTATCACCCGCTCTGCTACCAGCCTACCACAACTTGAGACATCGCCTTTCACCTTCTCGTTGAGTGTATCTACATACACGAAAAAAAATCTGGGATCTGATGGGAACCAAAATCTCGTGCGAGCAAGTCAAGCCATTGGAAGGCAATATAGATAGTACATGAGCGGTAGGAACCCAAACATGGGGACACACTCCATTGCTTCCTCGTCCTCCTCGTATCCTAGAAATTATGGAAGGAAAGTTACTAAAAGTATTTTTAGATAAAGTACTTTCAATAATAGTTTTATTAGGACATATATAATGGTTGTAAATTGGAGGATTTTTAACATTGCTAATTAGGAATATTTACTGACGTAGAAAAGAGAGAAAGAGCGGAGAGGAAAAAACATAGTCGCTATGGTTAACAATGGCTTTCCTTTCCCATTTTATACTCTCTCATTTTTTTTCACTCGTATACTTTCTGAACCACTAAACAGTGTGTTTTTTTAAAAAAAATAAAAAAAAGTTACTAAAAATCATATTAATCTATTTTTTATGTTTTTAGTCAATACTTAATTAATCGTGTGCGAACGAGTCCATCTATTTTTTATGCGTGGGATTAGTTCCATACCCTCTATGCCAAACACAACCTAACCTTTATAAAATGAAAATTTGGTTGCATGAGGGTAATAAAACAGTAATAAAAATTAAATTAGTGATTAGAGCATTTGTTATCTCAACTGTTATAAAAAAACTAAGAACACAAACTTTAAATAATTTTATATAATCCAAGAGCCAATCTATTATATTATTAAAAAAATAGAAAAAGGAGCCTCCACGTTCGCTCTCATGGTCTAGAAATTTTCACATTAATCGGAGAAAAAGAAAAAGCAGAGTTCATATAGAAATACAATTTAGAAATAGCTGAAGTTCGGAATTAAAAAATAAGGAATATTAGAAGAGGAGACTAGAGTCCATATAGAAATACAATTTAGAAATAGCTGAAATTCGGAATTAAAAAAATAAGAAATATTAGAAGAGTAGACTAGAGTCCATATAGAAATACAATTAGGAAATAACTCAAATTCGGAATTAAAAATAAGAAATATTAGAAGTAGAGTGTAGAGTTCATATAGAAATACAATTAGGAAATAATAGAAATTCGGAATTAAAAATAAGGAATATTAGAAGTAGAGTGTAGAGTTCATATAGAAATACAATTAAGAAAAAATAGAAATTCGGAATTAAAAAATAAGAAATATTAGAAGTAGAGTATAGAGTCCATATAGGAATTTAAAACTAACTAAAATTCGGAATAAACATAATAAAATTAAAAGTAGAGTTTTGAGTCCGTATAAAAATACAATTTACAAATAACTAAAATTCGAAATTAAGAAAAACATGTGAAGAAGAGTTTAAAGTCAATATAGGAATACAATTTAGAAGTAACTGAAATTCGAAATTAAAAATTAAAGAATATTGAAAGATGAGTTTAGAGTCCACATGAAAATACAATTAGAAATAATAAAAATTCAGAAATATAAATAAATAATATTGGAAGAAGAGCTTAGAGTATATATAGAAATACAATTTACAGAAAATTTGGAATTAAAAAAAGAAATATTAAAAGACGAGTCTTGAGTCCATATAGGAATATATATAATTTACAAATAACTAAAATTTGATATTAAAAATAATTAATAACTAACACGTATATAAAATATAATATGAATATTACACATTTGTAGTTTCGTAAAGTTATTGTAAAATTTAAAATTATGATGTCATTTTAATATATTTGAATAGTATAATGAGAAAACATATATGCTATTATATGAGAGAAAATATAATGATGCTAGCCGCGCAATCTGCACGGGTCACCATGCTAGTACTAATTATACTAATAAGTTCTACCATTAAATTCCCTTAGCGAAAATCAGGAACGTTGTAAACAATAAAGGCATATCTCCCTGCAGGCTGAAGCACATATTGTCCATTCATCAGGAAAGCTTCGAGCTGAAACATATAGTGAAATTCTTTTGTTAGGTTAGCTGTGCAGCCATCAGCGAGATGCCGACGCTACGCACGTGTGGCTGCAGCCATCAGACGATGATCGATGGAGTGAGCGGAAAGCGAGGCATCACCTCGTAAAGATCCAGGCAAGAATCTCTTCAAATCTAACTTGCAGCAACCAGCAAGAATCCCGCCGCCACTTGGGTACAGAAAGCTCTCGCTAGATCTCAGCGTCAGGCTGGGTGATCGACCGGCGTGGCCACCCTGTACACATAGCGGCCGCATTTGCCAAATGCCATAGGCATTCGGCAGATCAGGGATCCAGTTTCTACTTGACTTAACTTACCTAATTCTTCAGCCTTTTTTCTTTTACTTTCTTTCTGACCTACTCCTCCTTCCTTTGTCTCGTTTTCTTTCTGAACATCGCCTTCCGCAATTGTTTAATTGAGAGGGCCATGGAAGCTCATGGCCGTGGATTGGCCAGGTTGCCTCCCTAAGTATTCTGCTTTAGCAAATCATCACAAGCTAAGTATTCTGCTTTGGCAAATCATCACAAGCACTAGTTGATGGTTTCCCAGCTGCATCAATCACCATCCTAGCTTTCTTGCACTAGTGTTAAATCACACGAGCACTTCTGTGCAATCTTGGCACTTACTTATATTTTTTAATTATAGGAAAAGGAGAGGCGGATAGGAAGATAGTAGTAATTTATACTTTTATAGTACAAGGGATTTGGAGAAATTCAAAGAGTCCGCTAACTTGAAACAAAAGAAATTTGGCGTCTCAACGATGTTTTTAGCGACATTAGGCTGACATAAGAGCCTTTGACTAAAACTAGCCTAGGTTCAGCATTCAGATTTGAGAGTTCTTGTCCAATTGTCTGCATAGCTAGAGATAATTATTCTGATCCTTATTGATACTTCCATGAACAACCAGTGCCAAAGTTTGATCGGTGAAACCCCTGTCGATCAGCTGTTGATGAGCGGCTAATGAATTTTTTTTCAAGGAACTGATTGATCACATGTCTGAATTGGCTAGGAATACGTCGTTATCAAAAAGTTCAGAACACAGAGATGGCAAATTGGCTTGGCATGCAGGCATGGCGTGGCACACGTGTTCATACGACACACGTACGTAAGCATGGAAATATTTTTTTTAATGGAACCAGCACAAGAATGTGCTTATTCATTGAATAAAGGAAGAGAAAAATACAACCCCTAAGGATAGAGAAAAAGCGAAAAACAAGAAAAGCTGTACACTATACAAATGGCGGGATGATCTTTCTAAGGCATTTGGCACCTGCCAAGGTTCACATGTCAGCCTCTTCTTTTATCTTTGAGAGGAGGAACGAGGTTGCGGGAAATAATTTTACGATGCAAACGTTAATGGCATGGCTAATCTGATGGATTATTGTGCTTGATCTTTGATTCTCTTGTCGAGCGAGCCTTTTGTGAATTTTGCTGAGTGGAGCAGGAAACGTGGATCGGTTACTTTGGCGCGGGACACATGCTGAGAGTGAAACTTACTTACCCCACACACAGTTGATAGTATCTTTACTCCTTTTAAAAAAAAACTTTATTACGGTGAATATGTCACTCACATACTCCTATAAAAGATTTTACATATTGCCCCCTTAAACTTCTTAACATTACATAACATTCTTTTACAATCACCAATCTGTCCATTCTAATGTGCTTTGTTGAAATATATTAAGGAAAGTAATTCAAAAGTTAAAATCTTTTTAGTACATTCCCCATTTGGGTTTGTCGGACCCGTTTCTTGTCACAAACTGTCACATCTTTCAAATCTAAACCCCTTTCGACCCATGCCGCTATATACTATAATTTATACTGCAAAGTAATATTTTCCTATCTATACAAAGTTAATTGCGGTGCGGCGAGGATTAATTATTTTCCCATGGTAAAAGGTTATTAAAAATTTTCTGTGCTATTTTTTTTCGAACAAGGAAATTTCTATGCTATTACTAAAATAGAGCCAGAAGAACCTCATGTTGGCTGTCGAAGGACTATATTTACCTACATGTATAACCACAGTGGATCCTGGTTATTACCATGTTAATAGAACATAAAAGATTTACCTACATGTTTAACCAATGGATCATATGCATTACAGCGATAAATCTACCCTATAATTCAACAAATGGTTTCACTCATTCTTTCATTCCTCATGGAACGGTCAGGATCATCTCGGTGAAATCCCAACGGTCCAGATCGCTTCCACCTCCCACCTCCCTCGATTGCGCACTCCTCTCCGCCCCCTTTCTCTCGCTCACGTGCCGCCGCCCCTCCCCAACCGCGCCCCCCTCTCCAACCCTAATCTCTCCCTCTCACGCGGCGCCACCGCCGTCACCGCCGCCCTCGACTGCCGCCGCTCCGCCGTCGTTGCATCCGTCGTCTCGCCGTCACCGATCTCAATCGCGTGATTTCCTTTTCTTATCCCGAAATCGTGCAACCCTCTCACCCTAACCCTAATCTTGTCCCCGCCGACCGACGCGCCGTGCCACCCCGCCTCGCCCACTTCCACCATCAACCGTCGCGCCGCCCCTCCCTCTCTCCACACTGCCCCGCCCCGCTCGAGTCCATGCTGCCGCAAGTTCGCCGTCGCACGCCGCGTCACCCGGATCAGCGTTGACGTCGCACGCCTTCCTCCTCACATCGCCCAGATCAGCATCCACCCTCACTGCATACGCTCGTCCTCGGTCATATCGGCGCCTCTGCCGTCGCCGTCACACGCAGTCCTCCCCGTCCACCTCGCTGGCCTCGCGCCCTCGCCGCTCCCAACCTCGCCCACGAGGTAACTATAGTTTTTGTTGCTCTGGATCGATTGATTTACGGTTGGGCGTGAGGGGATTGCGACAAGCCAGTGAGGTCACTGTTTTGGTTCATATCTTCATGTAAATCTTGATGTTGCAGTTCAGGCTGTCAGGAATTATGTTAGCTCGTTTTCGTCCATGCTGTTATTACTGATGTAAAATGATTGCTGGGTTGAACCAACTTGTCAGCCTTAACGATTGTTATATTTCTTAAGCTTGCAGAACCAATTTATATCATAGGCCAGTTGATTTAAAATGCTGAAACAATGCGCTGAGCTTAAATATTTTGGTTCAAATAGAATCCTGAGGGCCTGCTCTTCCTTTGCTAGCTATAAGAATAAAGCTAAAAGAACTGAAACAAAACTCAGGTAAAAAGTGAGCCAAATAAATAACTTGGAGCCTTGAAATAACTTGGAGTTCTCGTAATGCAGCCTTAGAAATGAGTAATGTGATCTGGTTTTTCTTTCTAATGCAGATCCTACTTTGATATGGTTGAGACTTCATAAATTAGTACACTTCCTCGATGACCCTTCAATGAATGCCTAAATACTAGAGGTACATATTTCTTAACTGAAGTATGATATTAGATGTCAATTTGGACATGCATGTACAATATTAATGGTGAAAATGATATCCAATATCCATAGAACTCTAGCTTAATTTTCTAAGGGGTAGAGACCAGTCAATTTGGAACTTTTAGCAGGCTTTCTACTTGGTACAAAGAAGATTATTTATGGAACTTCATGCTTTTTATATTATAATTTTGTATGAAGTTGAGCTTTAACAACTGGTTAATAAATCTTTCATGGTTTCTTTGCTAACCATCTTTACCTAATACATATTTGTCCTAATCTTTTAAGTAAAAGAATAAAATCAGATCATTTTGGAAGTGTCTGAAATCTGAATTTACTGCTGAAAACAAGTTCTTAATGATTCTCTGAACTTGAGCATGTCCCTGAAACTGAATGATATGTACTGATAGATATCTTACGACAAAGTGCACATAGCTGTAATGCTATCTCTTACTGATTTAATGTACTGATAGATATCTCACTAGCGAGAAGGTTTAGTCTACTATTGAAGGGTCTTTTCTATTAGCTAATAGCTTCTCAGGTATTATTTTACCTGTTCTATTGTAGGACTGATAGAGCTGTCAATTTTTTTCAGGGTTTCTACTACTCTCTAGGGACAGCATATATCTTTGAGAATATTGATTTTATCCCCCAATTTGAGTCATATACAGAGACTGCTGTTGACCTTGAATTTATCCCACAGCATTTGTGTGCATGGAAATATACTGAAGTCCTTTTTTCCAGTTATTCACAAATATAATCTGGTACATTGAATATTCAGTTTAATCATATCAGATTTTCAACAGAGAATGTTTGCTATGTGTCACTAATGACCCCATTTCAACAAGGTTCTGCACAAATCTGAAGATAGAGTTATGATTTTCTCAAAATTAACCATGATGTTATCCTTCCTTGAACTATTCATGTAACTAATCGGATAGAATATATAGCTTCTATGCACATATTTATGCTTTTAAATCAACTGTAAGTTTCTTCCTTGAACAGCTGCATTCTATCCTTCAATGTCTTCACAAAATACTTTTTTTTTCATCCTATCCATTTTGTTACTGTCTATTTAATCAAATGGCACGGTTTTTTTCGAAAGGGTTTCACCAATCCATATTATTATCCATTTACTGTCATTACCACCAATCATGGTTGCTGCATGGAAACAAAAATGGTTTCTCTTTCATGTTAACAGAAGCTATGAACCATCAGTGATATTATGTGTATGTGTGACAAAAAAAAGTTATTATCTGCATGTGTTTCTCAAATTTAGATAGCAGGCCTAATCTTTTGTCGAGCTAGGAGAAGCCCTGAGTGCCCTGGTTAGGGATAACCTGGAGCTTTTTTATTACTAAATGAACCTGGAGCTAAAGAGTTTTTTTAGGTTCTGTTGTAGCTGCCAGAATGGAAAATGCCTGAACATTGCTCTGAAGATGAGTACATCTTTTGCAAGTCTTGATCTGTGCACCTCTTCAGCTGGTTGCCAGCATGAAAAATTTATGATTCTGACATATGTCTGTGAATACGTTTGTAACAATGAAATCTAAAAACATATATCTCTGAATACGTTTGTAAATTTAGTTGGATTTTGTGAAGTTTTCAGTGAGCTTTGGAATGATTATGAGATAGCTCCATTTCTGAACTTGTCTAAACTTTGGCTGTGACCTCATATTTCTTCTTTTTGCAGTCGCAACAAATTAAAGGAATAAATATATACTTTTTGAACATATTCTTTTAAAACATATATTTTCCTTGTATATTGTATTCTGAATTGATTATATATAATTCTTTTTTATCAAGATTTATTGTGCTCACACAATATCATATTATTGTACCTTGCGTGAACTATATTTGATGTATAATATTAATTGAATTAAAGCTCCAATTGCACATATCATATAAAACTATTTTTTTGCTAACATGAAAATTTAGAAGTTATTAAAGAAACATCGAATTGCACCGTAGCGTTTAGCACGGGCATATTACTAGTATTCTACAATTGTATAAGAAATGCAATTATATTTATCAAAATAAATTAAGAGTTCTGTAAGAAATATGGATCCTTGTAATTGATGAGAAATTCGATCAGTTCTATTCAAAATGTTATTTCTTTAAGAAGGAATAAGTTCACCGGAGGTCCCTCAACTTAACAGCGAGATTTTTTTTTGTCCCTTCACCATAAAACCAGAAATATGCACCCCTAAACTCACACAAACCGTGCGTTGTGAGTGTCTGCGTTGTATTGTGTAATTCTAAAAAAAAGGTCATATGGCAATATATATGGGTGGTTTTGCTGACGTGGCATCCTAGTCAACAAAAAAAAGTACGTGGGGGCCACATGTCAGCTGCATATTTTTTTCTTCTCCTCCTCTTCTCTCTTCTCTTCTCGAGCGCCGGAGTGCGTCCAGAGTGCGGCATCGCCTCGAGCGCCGCGACAAGAGGAAGGAAAGGTGAAGCGCCCGGCGGGAGATGGGGGAGGGGAGAGGCGCGACGACGAGGACGACGCGACGACGGGGGACGGGGGGCGCGGCGCGGCGATGGGGACGGCGAGGCGATGGGGGACAGGACGCTCGGTGCGGGGTCGGCAGCGGGCGGAGCAGGGTCAGCTGCGGAGGGCGGCAGAGGCACTGCAACTAGTGGAGGAGATCGAGGGCCGGAGCTCGCGGAGGTGGAGCTTGAGAAGCGTGGCGGCGGCAATAGCTCGAGAAGCGTGGCGGGGCCGCCGCTCCGCCCGCTTTGCCACGTTGCCTGCCGTCGTCCCCCCTCTGCAGCCTACTCCGGCCGCTCCGCTCCGCCCACTGCCACGCTCGCCCGCCGTCGGTCCCTCCTCTATCGCGCTTGCCCGCTGCCGCTCTTCTCCCTGCCACGCTCGCCCGACGCAGGTCCCCTCCCCCTCTGTCGCGCTTGCCCGCTGTCGCTCTCCCCTCTACCGGTCTCGCCCGCTGCCGGTCCCACCCCCCCCCCTCCGACAGCGACGGTAATGAGGAGCGCCGCCGGGAGGAGCAACGACGAAGTTACGAGGCTCTCGACGCGTCCTCCTTCTCCCTCGTTATTAACTCCGATGGCGGTGATCCGGAGCCGCCGCCATGCTCGCCCACCGCTTGCCGCCGATGCTCCGCAACCGCGCTCGCCCGCCAACGCCGCCGCTCCACCTGCCTCTGCCCGTGCGTCGCTGCTGCCACCGTCTCTCGCCGCCGCCACCTCTCACACCTCTACCGCTGGGCCAGCTATGGATTTGAAGGGAAGAGAAGATTAAAAGAGAGAGAGAGAGACCTCACTTGCATGTAGGCCCCACATATATTTTTTATTTTTTGCTGACTAGGATGCCACGCCAGTAAAACCGGACAAAAAAAACTGCTATGGGACCTTCTTTAAACGGTTTGAATGAGTTTAGGGGTACACATTTCTGATTTTGTGGTTAAGGGATCTTAAAAAATCTCGCTGTTAAGTTGAGGGCTCCGGTGAACTTATTCCCTTTAAGAATGTTTGAGGGTCATGTTGCCAACAGGCGCTGGCCACAGCCCGAAACTTCACACCGGAGGCACCACCGCACCGGGCCAAGATACAATAGAAGGCTCAGCTACCAAGGCCCAGAACACTGACACAAAGCCCATCTTGGAAGAGAACGTGACCTGCCGTGCGTATTTACTAATGTATAAAGTCCACTTTATGCCCTCCAATATGGATCGAGCTTCATTTTCATCCATTAACCGCAACTACAAGTCTACATCTATCAAAACCAGTGCCATCTTAGCAGGAGCACGCACCGGAGGAGAATGGTGGCGCGGAGGGGAGGGTCCCTGGTAGCGATCGAAAGGGGAGGCAAAGATAGACTTTGAAGCCAAGGGCATCTCCATCGCCATTGGCAAATGGCGTAATGGCTTCCTCCTCTGCCATGCTTGTTCTAAGTTCATCTGAGGTCCCTTAACTTGTCAACAAATCTGATTTTTATCCTTAAACTGGAAAACCAGAAACAACCGATCCCTTAACTATCAAAATCGATGCAGACGAGGTCCCTTGACGGTTTAGACAGCGGTTTTGGCTGACATGGCGTCTACATGGCTAGTTTGACTCGGTCTTCATCTAACATGACGCTTACTTGGCAATTTAATCCGAAAAAATAATAAAAACCATGGGACCTGCATGTCAGTTTCACACAAAAAAAATGGTAGTACCCACGTGAGCCCCACCTATCAGTCTAACTCACCCCTCATCTTCTTCCTCTTCTCTCCCCATCTCCCCTCTCTTCATCTCTCCTGCTAGGGGGATGGGCACCAGATGAGGCCGACAACGGTGGCAGTGGAAATGGAGAAGAGCGGTCGCCGGCCATCTCTCTCTTGCACGCGCTCGCCAGCCTTCTTGGTGGTGGCGTACAGCGACGCCGGCTGGTCAATGCGGTCGCTCTCCGTGAAGGGGGAGGAGGACTTCCAGACGATGGCCGTCTGCAGGTCGGCGTCCTTGTGGAGTGTGAGGGAGCAGTGCGTGCCGACGAACCCGGCAGCCGCCATCACAAGCACCGATATCCCTACGCCGGCCACCGACCTGGGAGGCCGCCTCAGCGCGGCGAACGCGCGGATCTGGCGCTCCCAGTGCAACCCACCCCACGAGGTGGTGAAGTACTTGGATGAGGTGTCGATGAATGACTGGAAGTTGAGGTAGGACACGGTCCTGGCGACGAGGAAGAGCGCCCATAGGAACATGGTGCTCGTGGATGCGAAGCAGCGGTGGAGCTAGCGGTTCATGGCCGTCGCCCTCTCGATCTTCACTTTCCCCGACGTCGACGAGAAGAGGTCGTCCTCTAGCACCCGCATCTTCCTCAACTGCAACCCACTGCGACCGCTTCACTTCGATCTTGTCGCCACCACCGTGCGTGCCGCCTTGTAGAAGTTGGAGGCGGCGGCCAGCATGCGCGGGGTCTTGAGCGCGGTCGCTGCGGCTTGAGCACGCGTCCCGCCTCTCACGCGCTGCTGCGAAAACCAGTGGCGAAGCTAGGATTTAGTGATAGGGGGTGCTGGCCATGAGATGTAAGAACTCGCCAGCGCCTCGGTAGACAATGGTGTGGATCTTGATGGTTCAGTTCATGCTGAGTGGCAGATTGGCCTCACCTCACCTCTTGTTCACTCTAATATGCGTAGTCGCCCCTCGTATAATTATATTTTAAATTTTGTGGTTATTTTGCACTAATATGTAAATAACTTGATTGTTGATATGACTTTGGATATATTTCAACACATTCTTCTAAATTCATGTAAAAAAATTAAACTTATTTTAGCATGGAGGGTGTATGTCCGAATGCACATTAATATAACATAAAAGAATCATTTTTTAAAATTAGGCAACTAAATAGCACCAAATTTACTGAGTACATGAATAACAATACATCATTTCTATTCATCTATTTTAGTTTTGGAGAGTTGCAACCACGTCACTTAGTTATATTAATTAATTCATGTAATCACGTAAAACTAAAATCTATTGGTCAGTTATGTATAGGCTCAACTTGCAACTAACTAATGAGTTAATTGTATGGATTAGATGGCTAATCACCCGGGGGTTAATTTGCAGTGCATGGGGATAGGGGGTGCCAGGCCCACCCCGGCACCCCCATGGCTTCGCCACTGGCGAAAACCAAACCACCTCGCCAGCAACGCAACGCCACCCGGAAGGGAACACGACAAGCAATGCCGCGACTGACACCGGAGGACGCGTCCCTGCTCCTAGACCATGTGGTGGGCGGCCCCTCCATCCCCGCCGCCGTCGCCTACGCGACGCTCACGGCGCTCCCTTTCCCGTCCCGCCCTACCCCTCGCCTCCTCTGCCGCCTCGCCGCCGACCTGGTCTCCCCCGCCGCCCTCGACTCGCTCCAGCTTCTCGCCTTGCTCCCCTCCCCTTCCCCGTTGTTCCCGTTCCCATCCCCACCCTCGCCGCCACCGCCGCCCAACTCGCCGTCACGGGTGCCTTTCGTCTCCAATCCTCACCACAGTGGATCGAGGGAATTCCAGGAGGAAGACGAGGAGGGGTGAGGTAGACTGACATGTGGGGCCGTTTGAAACTGATATGTGGGTCCCACGGAGTTTATTATTTTTCTTAGATCGAGTTGCTACGTAAGCGCCACGTCCGATGAAGACCGAGTCAAATGCCACGTATGCACCATGTCAACCAAAACCGCCATCCAAACCGCTGAGGGATCTCATCTGCACTGATTTTGACAGTTGAGGGACCCGTTGTATCTGGTTTTTCGGTTGGAGGATGAAAATCGAATTCGTTGACAAATTAAGGGACCTCGGATGAACTTATTCCTAGCTGTTTTGGAACGCATGGTTCTGACCCATAAGGCCCACTCAAGGAACATGGTACGTGCTGATTTCGAGTGTAGGAAGCAGTATGCGATTCAACCTCGATATATATAGTTTTCATCTATACGGTTTATCTGACTTTTTTATTGGAAAGTGTCAAGCTCATTTTTTTTAAAAAAAACATCTATTAAAAAAATCAAAACTTTGAGCTCAAAATTCAAATATAATTAATCAAAATTTGAAACTTTCAACTCAAATATTTTTTTAAAAAAAAAGAACTTCCCAAAATTTGAACTTTTCAGCTCAGCACTTGAAAAAAAAAACTCTACACAAAGTTTAAAACTTTTAACTCAACTATTTTTAGGACTTAAATGTGATGCTGACTCTATTATTGAAATACTAGAACAAAGATAAGTGATTAGGTGGCTCTTTGGTGGCTTCTTTGTAGCAGTAGCGACAGTGAAGGTGGTGTTTGAATCTCCTGAAGATTAAGATAAAAATAAAAATTAAATGTTTCGTGTAAAACAAGATAGTAATAACATGTGATTAATTAAGTTTTAATTATTACAAACTTGAAAAATAGATCAATCGGATATTTTAGAACAACTTTCATATAGAAAATTTTCGCACAAAACACACCGTTTAGCAGTTTGAAAAACGTGCCACGAGTATCCAAAAGTTTATCCAACTTCAGTGAGTTATAACTATGGTCCTGTTCGTTTCTTCTGTAAGAAGGGGATGAAAATTTACTCCTACAAGGGACCACCTATACATTTGGCGACAAATTTTCTCCTAAAAATTTGACAGATGTAATTATAGTACAATCATAGCGTAATTACACTGTAACTTATATGTAATTACACTGTAACTTGCATGTAACTACAGTGTAACTTGTACGTAAGTTTCATGTAATTTTGAATCGTTATATCTATTACAAGATTTGTTTTGGTGAAGAAGAAAAAAAATCACGGCACACACATATGTATAAGGATTTGTCCCATAACCTCCATTTTACCGAAATAACATATTACAGAGAGATTTTTGAAAGTTACATACAAGTTACACTATAGTTACGGTGTAATTACATGCAAGTTACAGTATAATTACACTACGATTGTACTGTAATTACATCTGTCAAATTTTTGGGAGAAAATTTGTCGGCAAATATATAGCAAAATCGCTCCTACAAATATCCTACTAACTGCATTTACTCCTACAAATAAGCACATCCATGACACACCGTATCATCAATCAACAAGTTGAGCGGATAGATTTGATTTTGATGGTTCCTGTTCATTCTCCCATGCAATTTATAGTCATTTGCTCAAATTATTTGTTTGCTCCATATGAATCAATCCTCACAATAACGCGCAGGAAATCATCTGGTAACTAAAAAGAGATAGGATAACTGCAAAATGTCGCAAAACTTAGCTAGTGTTTCCTCTGCTTGTCATGCTTGCCGGTTGAAATTATGCAGCATAATAAGTGCACGTAGTATCCCATCCATTTCTCGTATACATGATTTCAGTGTTTGATTGCAAATGCTACTGAAAATTCAGGTATACATACACGAAAAACCTGATGACCAGTTGCAACTGTGTGTGGTGGCTATGCGAGAATTCAGTGAAGGAATCAGAATTACAGTTTGGCACCACATGTGTCGTCCGTCGTCACAGCGAGAGCGCGACGAGGATGGCCTGGCGGCAGCGCGCGCGCGCCGTCTCGACGCGCTCCTTGACGGTCTCCTCCTTGACGGCGGCCTTGACCATCGCGACGTCCATCTCCACCAGCCGGAGCACGCGGAAGAGCTCCGTCGCGACGCGCTCCTCCACGCCGCCCTCCGCCACCAGGATCTCGGCCTCCTCCCGCGCGCGCTCCGTCACCACGCCGGCCACCGTGCCCAGCAGCTCCCCGGACCCGTACCGACCGCGCGCCATCAGCCCCTCCAGCTTCTCCATGAAGTCCGCGATGGCCCACCCCTTGGGCTTCTCCAGCGGCAGCTTCTTGGTGCGCTTCCACCCGATCTCGTAGTTCGGCGGCTCCCCCTGCGTCAGCGCCGTCCGGCGCCGGCGGTCGGGGGAGATGGCCGACGGCACGCGCCGCGCCACGGCGAACGACGTGGTCGCCGTCGCAGACGGCGGGGTCTCGTCGTTGGGGATGCGGTGCGGGTTGGCGCCGGCCTCGTCCGGAGTGGCGGCGGCGTCGGCGGCGTTGGGTTCTTGCTCCTGGTTGTTGTTGGCCTCTTCTTGGCTGGGCTTGGGGATAGAGCCGGCGGCCGGCTTGGGCGCCGCGGTGCAGCGCACGATGGCACTGGGGGTAGCAGCGGGGATGTGGGGCTTAGGAGTGGCGGAGAGGAAGGGTTTCGGGGGGAGGAGAGGGCGGAGGAAGGAGGCGGCCATGGCGGATGAGGCGTGGTCGGAAGAGCGAGTGATAGATAAGCTTAAAAATGGGCCCGCGAGGAAGGGCGTCGCCGCAAAGCTATTGATATTTGTGGGATTGGGATTTTTGTTAACAGGAAAAAAAAACAACAAAGACTTAAAATTAATGGAAAAGACGAACTGGCCAATTCTAGAAAGTAGACTTCGAATTCTCTGAGACCCAACTCAGGGTGGATCTAATGGGCCACGCGTTCAGCCCGTGAACGTGTTGTGCTTCTCGTGCGGAAAAGTCCAATACGATTCCCTCAAATACTCTATCTAAATATGCTTCATATTAACTATGCAAAACTACTTCCTCGGTAGTATTGATGTTAGTTTTTGCTAATGTGGCGTCTACGTGCCAACCTAGTCATCAAAGAAATAATAAAAAATACACATATGACCACATATTTTGGGGTCGTTTGGTAGAGCTCTAACTCCTAAATTGAACTATAGGAGTTGGGTTTAGAGTGGAGTTGTGGAGCAGCCCAAACTCAGCTTCACATATCTACTCCCTCCGTTTCACAATGTAAATCATTTCAGCATTTATCACATTCATATTGATGTTAATGAATCTAGACATATAAATCTATTTAGATTCATTAACATCAATATGAATATAGGAAATGATAAAATGACTTACATTATGAAACGGAGGAATTAGTTCATTTTGTGACAACATTCCATCCAGCTCTACTCCTATTTTAGATGAAGCTGAAACTATTTGGCTAGGCTCTAACTTCAGGAGAGGTGGAGATGAAGCCGGAGCGTGCCAAAAAAGGCCCTAAGTGATAAGGAGAAAAAAACTAAAAAAAAATCAGTTTCCTAGCTCCTCACCCGTATGTCCGCCCATCCGCGCGTGAAGGAAAGCATTGGCAACGACAATCAGGAGGAGCCCCGCGCGAGCTCGCGCTCGACCGCCTGTCCGCGCACGAAGGGAGACAGCGATAGCGGCAAACACATGCTAGCCAGCACGTGCATGTATCTCGTGTGCGATGGCCGACATCGGCACATGAGACGAGGAGGATGACGAGGAGGAGGCCGGGATGAGAAGGTAGGCGTCGAGCATAAACAACCTCGAGGTCGCCTCCGAGCCTAGCATCACTCACAACCGTGCCGCAGCCGCTGCACGCGAACTCTAACCAACTCACACATGGCGCAATGGCAGTAGACCACAACTATGGTTACAAATACAACTAGCTACACGACGGTGGCGATGACGTGGCTCGCTTGGTTGTTGAGGCAAGGATGGTTGCGGAGCACGCCGTTGAGGCGCTTGAGGAGAGCGACGGCATGGCCAAGGTAATGCTAGATTGCTAGGAGAATGCATGGGGCCAATTTACCACGGACAGGACGTGGCCCTCACCGACGCCAAGCCCGGCCAGCACGCGGTGCTTGCTGCAGAACATGGATGGCTCACTGAACGTGACCACGGAAGCAAAGCCTCCGGGCAGAAAACGCTGCTCGCCAGCAGCCCCAGGCAACTGCTAAGGGAGTAGCCCGTCAGCCGCAACCGCACACGCTCATCGTGCACTGCTAGGTACACCACAATCCCCGGCATCAGCTTCTCATTGATGCCCTTCGCAGCCTCGTAGATATCCCTGCGCACCAGCACCCTTGTATCCTGAAGGGCTCATAGATGGAGACGCCGCAAAATGAGCTCTACCTCACCATATGTATTCGTTCAGTTTAAGTTCTTCTCTCTCTCTCTCTCTCTTCTTAATATGGGTCTGTTTGGCACAGCTCCAGCTCCAGCTCCACCTCTCCTGGAGCTGGAGCTCAGCCAAACAGTTTCAGCTCCACCAAAATTAGGAGTAGAGTTGGGTGGAGCTCTCTCACAAAATGTACTAGAGTTGTGGAGCTGGGTTTAGGCAGCTCCACAACTCCACTCCAGACTCAACTTCTAGAGTTATATTTAGGAGTTGGAGCTGTACCAAACAGGCCCTATGTTCAAGAGTTTGAGAAGAAGAATATCTCGAATATGGTAGGCTCGAAGAGGAGGTTGGCTTGCCACGAGACGAGTGAGTCGGAGCATTGGATAATGAAGCAATGGGTGTGCCAGTCGGGCTCATTGAAGATGAACCATTCACGCGGCGAGAATAATGGTGAGCGCAGATCGCACGCGGCCTCCTGTCGCACCTCGTCCTCAGCGGCCACTGTCAACGTTAGCGCAGCCACCCTGTCAACGTTAGTGCAGCCACCCCAGAGTTGTGAAACCAGCCATGCCGACTGGAACGGGTGGCTAAGCGAGAGCTCGCACGAGGCTCGCTGGCGACCGCCGCCACTACCTCCCTACGCACGCAAAGCCGCACACGGGTGAATGCACAGGTGAGGATGTGACTGCATGTATTTCCTGTCACTTACATGCGGCCTCCATGCGTGTTTTTTTTTTAATTTCGTTGATGATTAGGCTGCCACATGGACACCACGTCAGTGAAAACCACCCTCGAACACAGCGAAGGGAGTCATTTTACATGGTTTTAATGGTTGAAGGATAGAAATTAGATCCGACGAATAGTTTAAGAAGTCCTATGGATTAGCTCATGTGCTAGCCCTTTCCCCTTCCCCCTTGTTAAGATGTTTGCAGCCTGTTTTCCCCTTCCGCCTTGTTAACATGTGCGCAGCGTGGTGGCTAATTGGTGCGTGCGCCAGCTGGCACCCCCTCCCCCACGTGATTTTTTTCGCTTTCCTTTTTATCGTGATTTTTTTCACTTTCCTATTTTGTTTTTTTCTGATTTTTTTTAAATTTTCAGCACACTTTTCAAATGTTTTGAGTTGAAAATGTTTAAATCTTGACTTAAAAGTTTTCAAATCTTAACTTAAAAATTTTCAAATCTGGACTTGAAAGTTTTCAATCTCAAGTTGAAAGTTTTTAAATCTCGAGTTGAAAGTTTTCAAATATCGAGTTGAATTTTTTTTAAATCTGAGTTGAAAGTTTTCAAATTTATCTTAGAAATTTTAAATTCGAGTTGAAAATTTTCAATGTTTGAGTTGAAAGTTTTCAAAATTTGACTTCGAAGTTTAAATCTTAAATCGAAAGTTTTCAAATCTAACCTAAAAGTTTTCGATATGTTAGTAAAAAAGAATCTTCAAAAAAAATCTTATCTTAATTACCGTCATTATCTGAAACTAATTTAGTTAGTTAGGCTAAACTGCTCTCGGAAACTGACGACGCGCGCGAAAAAATAGAGGAAAAATCTCTAGAAAAAAAACGTACATGAAAAAGAGACATACACGGTATGGACATGGGTGCCGTCATTCTAATATGCGTGCTACCTATTCCCTCCATCCCATAAAACCCAATTTCTGGCTATGAATATATAGGCTATGTCCAGATTCATAGCCAGAAGTTGACTTTTTTTTAAGGGATGGAGGGAGTACACAACTAGTGCAGTAGCTCGTGCGCGTAAATTAGTTCTCTCGGTGTTTATATGCCTTCATTTTGGACCGTTTGAAGTTAACCTCACTCATTTTTGAGCCCAGCAAGTAACATTGGGGAAAAATATTTTAACTTTATACATGTAAAAACATTTCGTGTATAAATTTTTACGAGCCAGCGCTAATAATAGAAAGGAGTCGTGCCATATAACTCACCCGATTCACACGCAAAAACTAGAAAAGGAAATCAAAAACTGCTTCCAACCGATTCAGTCGGATACATCGCGTCCCTTTCTTGGGTAGATATATTCAAATATATATATACTTCGTATATGTGTCTAAATTTATATTTATGTTAGTAAATCTAGACTAAAGATGAAGGAACCAAAAAGTTTTATAGTGTGGAATGGAGGAGCCAAAACGAAATGGAAATACTTTTTTCCAATCCAAGGATTCAAAAGCTCTAGAAAAAACTCATGGAAAAGCTAAATTCATCGAGGTTGCTAGTAATAGGCCGCATTGACGCTACTGGCGCATAGTACTCTTTTTCAAGTCCATTAGTAAATTTGTCAATTGGGTCCTCCAGAAAATTTGGTTGGTAGATTCCATATAGAAAATAAGGAAAATTCTATACTACTGGTTATCTCATAGTACTTCTGGAGATAACAATCTCATAGTACTTCTGGAGGCCCAGCACATCTGACTTCTAGAACGGTCGGCCCAGCCCATCAGAGACACCAATCCCAGCACCGACTCCGACTCCAATTCGCACTCCGAAACTGACGCCGCTTCGTCGTCTCCCAGCCAGCGCTTGCGTAATTAGTACGTCTCGACTCCGTTTACGAGCCCAACTCGGACTCGGGATTTCTACGCGTGACCGCGCCCCATATAAACGCGTCCATCCCCGCTCGGAGTCTTTCACCATTCCTTCCCCGACGCGGCGCCTCTTCCCCTCTCCTCTCCCCTCCCCTCCATCGCATCTCCTCCCGCTCCTACGATCCCAAATCGGTCGCCGCCGCCGCTGCGCCATGTCTCCCTCCCGCCCCGACGAGGCGGACCCCGCCGCCGACTTCGGCTCCCACCCCACCGACCAAGAGCTCGTCACCAAATACCTACGCCGCCACGTCGACTCCGGCGGGAACCCGTGGCGGTACGTCCACGAGGCCGACGTGTACGCCGCCGACCCCGACGACCTCACCGGCAAGTACTCACCGGCGGTCGCCAGCGACGGGTCCCGGGCGTGGTACTTCTTCACCACCGTGAGGTCGAAGAGCACCGGCGGGCAGAGGAGGGCGCGGGCCGTGGGCGACGGCGGGTGCTGGCACTCCGAGGCCGGCGCCAAGGACGTCGTCGGAGGCATCCGCAGCCCCCGCCCGATAGGGCGGCGCCAGTTCTTCTCGTTCGTCAACAAGGAGGGCCCCCGGCGGGTGCGGTCGGGGTGGATCATGGTCGAGATCGGCCTCAAATACGCCCAGCAGAACGCCTCCTCCGACGAGCTTGTTCTGTGTAAGGTGTACCGGAGCCCGCGGGCGCCACCGGCCGCCGCCGCCGCCAACAAATCCATGGCCGCCCCACCTCCCACCGCCACGAAATCCAAGACGGAGGAGGCTACACCACCTCCCGATGACGTGAAACCGGTGGTGGTGGCGGCTGCGCGGACTCCCGACACCAAAATACTCACGGCGGCGAAGGAGGCGGCGGCGGCCGCCGCAGCCGTGGCCGCGACTGGATGCAAGAGGAAGCCCGACGTCAAGAGCTCTGGTGCAAGAAGGGGCAAGCGGCTCTGCTCCCGCTGCCGTGCGGAGACATCGGAATCGGACAGCGAGACGGCGGTACTGGACAGGTCGCCGTCCATCGAAGACGAAACGGCGGACTCTTCAGAAATTCATGGAAGCAGTGATGGCAAATTCATCAGGTTCTTGTGATTTAGTTCGATCTGGAGCCCCGAGCGTGCTAGCCTAGATTGGAATCAGCGTGTACCAACAAAATGGATAGAGGCATAGAGCTGCTGTATTTCTCATTTTGAGTTCTTAAGCCCTAGTATAATGCCTACCCCAAATCATGCGTTACCCGCAAATTTCAGCCTGATACAGACCAGGTAAGCATTTGTTTTCAGTATCGGATGCACCGTATGGTGCACTTGTAGATAGAAGTTACTACAGCATGGAGAAATTTGGAGATTAACATATAGACATTAGACATTTTCTTTCATGTAATATAGTAGTAGAACACACAAGAGGTTCAAGCTTGAATAATTAGAACAGCTTCTTGCCATATTATCCACCATCAGTTCATGTGTCATGATGGATAATTTTGAACTGACTAGGATTTAGAGAAATAAGCGGACAAGAGCCTGACTTGACCTTCAATGGCAAAGAAAAGTGGGGGCAACGCACAATTGCACGATCTGAAAGGAACAAATTACAGACAATACAATGCACAGGTCTGATGAACACATTAAACTACACAGACATTGAGATATTTGGGATACTTGCGATGAACAATTCCAAAGCTGCTAGATCAGTTGCCTTTCTCGTCCGGACGAAGGTTAATCTTATCTGCTCTGCCCTGACTGCTCTATTGATCTTGGAGCTGCAAACAGATGGATGTATTTCAGATCAAAAGCACAACTGCTAGCCAAAGTTACTTCTTAATGAAATACACACACACTGTTCAAAATCAGGCAAATTCATTGTGAGTGGTGTAAAGTGTTATTTGCAGAGGGACTGCAGCTACCATCACAATAATTGGCTTAGATTTATGCTTCACTAAGTCAGACAAGAGCTAAATTATCCATACATGAAAGCATCATCTGAGCTATATAATGTGGTACTAGAAAGCAGGTCTTGGGCTCCATCCATTACAGCTAACACTGATTTCTTAGTTTGCGAATTAAATTTCCAGTGAAGCATTCAGTTCAATTGCAGGCATATTCCATACTAATTACACATTTGTGCAGAGTGCAAATACCTATTCCAGCAGCATCAGATCCTCTCATGATTTTCAATTTCCGGCAGATAGTGGTAAACAAACTGCAAATGACAATCTAAAGTTAGAAATCTTTCAGAGTACCTAATATCTTGCTCTGTATGGAACTTACAGCAATATGAAGGCTAAGCAATCCAGCAAATTAATAGACTAGATGTTAGGAAATTTATTCTGTACCGACGATATAGAATTTTAAGGTCAGTTTAAGTGAAGTGGCATATCTATAGGATATCTTCATGGTTGTATGGTATAATTAAGAACAAGTTTTTGCTTCTGCTGTCAGTACTCAGCACAATATAGAAGGTCTGTAATCTTGAATCAAAATTAGTGATTAGTGTCATTGGGCCGAGAGGCTAAGGCTCAAAGGATAACAACCAGTGCCGGTCGAGTAACCCTATCCTCACCTCACCTGTAACAGTAATACGGTAATTCAACCCATAACTTATAACAGTAATGTAGCTCAGTTGGTTAGAGACTGTTAGATACGTACATGGATTAAATGTTAGACTGGTCCTTCCCTCTATCTATATACGGATGAATTGTATCCTGATTCAGGGTTAAGCAACGAATAATGAATCAAAGTTAATCTAAGCTCTCCCTCAATGTTCTTCTTCCCTAGTCTAAATCTACATCTCTTCCCTAGTATCCTCCTGGCGGGGTTTATCCTGTTATGGCCTCAGGTTGTGGATATTAGTTTGGGAAAATCATTAAATCTAAGCTACGTTCATCCAATGTCCCCTACATTTGTTTATGGTCAATGCTATCAAGACTGCTTGAGCAGATAGTGTGCAGAGCTCGGTTTGAAGTTCAGTACAGAATAATGTCTCAAAATGGTCAGCCCGGACATTGGGGCAGGTAACAGATTGACACATCATATGCCTAACGCGACAAATTAATGCAAGGGAAAGAAAATGAGAAGTTTACTCTTTGAAAAATTATGCAATAAGTAAATGTAATTTAGACCCTTCATTTGCATTAAGATCAGTACTGAATTTTAAAAAAAAAATAACCCATAAAAGGTTATTTATATGTTACTGAACTATTGGTTCTATAAAAACGATGTATTCTAAAGGAAAAGATGGTGTTCCTAACAGTGAACGGTTAGTTAATCAAATATACGGATCACGATATTTTATTGATGAGCCACATAGCAATTTAAGAAATCGATCCAACTAGTGCTGTTCACGGTTTTTTTTAAAAAAAAACTCTAACTAGTACTGCTTCGATCTACAATACAATATTGAAATACAAGTTCTGTACATAAGCCACCCATACTGGTATAACGGGTGAAACAAAGGGACATCAGCAAAAGTATGTACATGGTACAATAACACAACATAACATGTGGTGCTTTAAAAAAAACAGCAAAATGGATATAAAATGCCAGAAACTTACTCCCAAGGAAGATCACCAACAAGCATCCAGTCAGCATCCTTATCTTCATATGTAAGGACATACTCTTGGTCTTGGAGGGCATCAGCCTTTGAACCATTAGTAAGCCTATCTCTGTTTGATGATTTACGCAAACCGCTTTGACCTTTAAAATCATAGGCGTGGTATAAGCACCATCACAAAAGCAAAAGCTAAGCAGCATAAAAGAGTGCGGATACAGATGGGAACGTAGTTGCTATTGAACACAAAAAAGAGGTTAGAACTATTGAGCGATATGCAATGAACAGCTCAAACTGTTGTATGGTATAATTTGCATCTCAAATATTCATATATTTTTTTTTTCGCGAACGTGCAAAAGGACTGCATGTCAATATATTAGACAAATATTCATACTTTAACCTGAGAACCATCAACCATGGCATTGTCTAAATCCTATAGTTCCAGGATCATTAAGCTATGGAAAGGTTGACTAGCAATTGACGAAAGGGCATGTAGCCTAGTGGTTACAGTGACCTGAGTAGTACCCCAAGCCAGGGTTCGACTTACCGTCGGTAACCGCGTGGTTACCGCGGTTACCGGCCTTACAGCGGGAGTACGGTAATAGAAATACCGCAGTAACCTCCTTAAATTCAAATAAATTTAAAAAATAATTTGAATTTTTGATAAACTTTGCACGGTTTCGTACAGTTTTTCACGGTTACCGCGGTTACCGCGCAGTAACCGTGCTTACCGCCAGGGCGCGGTAACCCCAGCCCCGGCGGTTTGGGAAACCCTGCCCCAAGGTCCTAAGTTCAAATCTCCATAGGAGCGAATTTCAGATTGGGTTGTTTGCAGGGCTAAGTTCCCTATTTCAATGAAAGTATATATCCGGTTGGATGTAGAGGCCGGGTAAAAATACCCTTCTCTAAAAAAAAATCAGGGTAACTTGCAAGGACAGGTTTATAATTTCCCTTCAGAGTTTACAGCTAAATCTGTCAACCCTATGCACACTTCAGGCATTGGATTAGATTTCCATTCTTAAAATGACCTATGCACACTTCAGGCATTGGATTAGATTTCCATTCTTAAAATGTCAGTGGCATGCTTTCGCACACTCCCACCAGCTAAAATGGTGTATTTTACGAGCAAGACACACATCGGAGAGAATCTTTGAGGCGGGTGCTCACCAGTGATGAAGCAGCTGAACATCTTCTCGAGAGCCATGGAGAGGTCCTCATAGCTAGAATACATCTTGAGGTCGACCTTCCTGAGGTAGGGGGCTCCATCCATGCTCACCTTGACATAGAGAGGGCCCCCTTCAACCGTGCCCTTGTCTTCCCCTTTGCCCTTGGAGGCGCTCGCCGCCAGCGTGTTCTTCCGGTAGTTCCGCACGGGCGGCCATCCCACCACCTGCGCCCTGGGCTCCACATCGCCACCGCCGATCAGTACCAGCACACGCACACACACCACCCCACATCGAATCTCACGAATCTTACTTTGCAGCCGGCGGAGCGGCGGCGGGGGCCGCCTTGTCCTGGCAAGCTGCGACGGTGGCGACGGAGCCGGAGCTGGCGCCGTGCCGCGGGGAGGAGTCGGGGAAGGCGCGCTTGGAGGCCGCCTTGGTGGTGGTCGGGGGCAGAGGCCCGAGGGTGAGCCCCGCGGCGACGACCTCCCGCTCGGGGGACTCCGACCCCGGGAGGCCGAGGCGGAGCGTGAGGCGTGGGCCGCGGGCCTCGCCGCCTGGGTTCGGCGAGGACGAGCAGGACGACGAGCTCGGCGTCGGGGATGCCGCCGCAGCGGAGAGGCCGATGTAGTCGTGCGGCTCGAGGGGAGGCGACATTGGGAAGAGTTGTGGGTGAGGAGGAGGAGGAGGAGGTCAGGTCAGGTCAGGTTTTTGTTTGGAGGCAAGTGGTGTGGTGGATGGATGAGGAGGAGACGACTAGTTAATTAAAAGTGGCCGACCGGGAGGATTTTCGACCGGATTTTTTTCCGCCCAAGCTCCCTATTGTGTTTTTTTTTTCTCTTTTTTCTAATCTTTCTTTTTTCGCGTCTCCTTTCTTTTCTGTGGCCTTGTCCGGTTGTCCTCTTGTCTCCTGGCGTTTGTATTCTGGTCGCTGGTCTTTGGCCCTGGGGTCGTCTTGTGCTCTGCAGAAGCCGATTCTAGCTCGAGCACACCAGAACCACCACAGGTGGATGACATGAGCAAGCAAGGATGGGTTTTTGGCTCAGCACAGTAGATTCGGTTGCAATCGAACATGGCTCGCAGGGCAAAGTCAAAACGAGAGGTACATACTGTGTTGGTGACGACGAGCAGTCCTCGGTGAAACCGTATAGTACCACTCTACATATGGTTTTGGTTGTACTACTACTGGTGATACATTTGTTTGTGCGCGCAATACGTACGAACTAATCATTCGTGAGCGGGTGGTGGAGCTGGCACCGCGACGGCACTGCCGGGGCGTGTTTGGTTTTGGTCTCGTCTGGTCCGGTCCAACGTCCAGCCGCGAAGGAGAAAGGCAAAAACTGGCGAAGCGTAAGTACGTGGATTACGCAAGTTTAAGGCGCGAGTGGTCGTGAGGTTGGGGCGCAGCGTGGACGCGAAACCGCCGACACGAGTGGCCGTCCTTCCCCCGACAGCGCCGCGGAGACGTCGCTCTCTCTTCCCCCGTGCGCACGGCTTAGAGTAAGTTTAAGTATAGTCCGCTATTAGCTCCAATTCATTTATAGCCAATCTAATAGCTAATTTATATGATAGTTGTTTACTATACTATTAATATATGGTCCCACCTGTCATACACACATTGCGTCTTGGAGTCCGTGCTGCAGCTGGCTATAGATCTGTAGCCCGCTGCTCTTCTCTCTCATCATTTATCTCATTAAAATCTAATAGCTGGCTAATAATCTGATATTATACCTGCTCTTAGACTACACTGCGTACGCCATCCGTCCTGGGCCGTGTCCCTGACCTTGCCCGCCCGGACGCGGCTCGAGCACCCGCCCAGCACAACCCATCGGAGTATCGGACTATATGATCCACAAAACCACTCGCATTAATTACCTGTTCTGGCTGTCCCTACGCGCATCACCGATGTTTTACGCGCACAACGGCAGGAGGCGGCAAGACAGCGTGCATCGCCGGGTGAGTGGGTGGTTGGGTCATGTTCTGTAGCTTCGGATCGGTAAGTCGTCGTGTATGGTATCCACAATGTTTTTGTAAAAGTAGTAGCATTAAACATTTGATATCATAAGAATTACCAAATCAAAATACACCTTAAACTTATAAAGTATGAACAAAAAAAAATCATACTAATAAAACATAAACTACTAAACGGTATGTTTCGTGCGAAAAAAAATTGTATATAAAAGTTATTTTAAAATGTCAAGTATATTCATTTATTAAGTTTGTAATAATTAAAGCTTAATTAATTATTCGCTAATGACATTTTAGTTTTACGTGCACCGATTTAATCTTTATCCTCTTTGGTTTCAAACCCCGCTAGTCTACTACGTGGGACAATTGAAATTTTCTTTCATTTGGGGAACCAATGGGGCTAAGGGCTAGCTTGTTTGGTTTAAGGCCATACCAAAAATATTGGTAGTGCTAAAACTTTGGCATGTTTTGACACTACCAATAATTTGGTAGGGTAGAATTCTAAGTAATGTGTTTGGATTAATACCAATTGGAAGCCAAAATTTATATTATGGTGAAGAAAGTTCTAGAATTATACTAAATCAAGCATGGGCAGTACCATTCATTTGGCTTCAAACCAAACCATCATATTTACTATTCAAACTACCGAAAAATTGGCATGGCACATTTTGGCATCAATCCAAAGTGGCCCTAAGAGCGAATCTAGCATGGAGACGGTAGAGTCTCAAGCATCCACTACTGACGCGAGGTCCATGAAAGTCCCGACTTTTTTTTTTTTGCTATCTATAGATGGGGGAGGAGACTGTAGTTTTGTCTAGTTTATTCAAACCGCTTGCTATTTCTTCCTAGATCCGCAACTGAATCAGGCTCACTTTTTTTACATAGACAGATAGACATAGCATTGTACGGATCGCTATAGTTGTGGCTCCTTTTAGCGGGTCACACCCCTATCACTCATGGAGTCATAAACATTGGCCTTGTCCTAAAGCCACGTATAATGGAGACCCCATGTAAAAGTGTTCTTAGATACTCCCTCCGTCCTATAAAATACCAATCCAGTACCGAATGTGACATATCCTAATACTATGAATCTGGACATACATATGTCACATCCGATAATAGGTTGGTTTTTTATGGGACAGAGTGAGTAGGTTATATGGACTGATACCTCACATAAGTTACAACTCTCACAATTGAGGTCACATCCAACTATTTTGTGTTTCAACCCTTATGTCAATTATTGAAATACTAATTGTTATCAAATCCCACTGAAACTGTTATATTTTGTACCGTATAACAACTATAAGATAAATACATGTGTACCATTAACAAATATAGACCCACATGCCAGTCACTCTTATAATTTTTTTCACCCACCCTTCCTTCTTTCTCATCGATTTGCCTTTCTCTCTCCCCCCCCTAACCAAATGCATCGTCGCTTCACTTCCTCGTTCAAGCACCACAGCCGCAACGCCACCTCTCTTCCTCGTCTAAGCACCACCGGCCTCTCTCCCACTCCCCATCTGCTACTCTCTCGACTCTCGTTTCCCCTTCTTTGGTCGTGGTGCTTGTGAGCCTTCTTCGGTCGTGATTGATCGAGGCGGCGGGCCTCCCCTCCTCTCCAGAAAGCACAATGATGATTATGCGTGGCATATCAAGGCGGACGACATCCCCTCATTGTTGGGAGACCGCGTAAGGCGTTGGGAGGGCGAGCCCTCGACGACGATGTGATCAACGAAATCCTAGCAACAAGCACGGATCTGGTGGCAAGCTTAGCGTGGATATATCATTAGTGGCGTCCCCACTCTCCTCTCCCTACTCCGCGCGTGGTCAGTAAGCTCCGTGGTAGTGGGGTCCTCCCGACAGAGAAAGGGTCTATTTGGATGGATCTCATCCGGGCTTGGATCACTTCTTTTTCTTTCCTAAATCACTGCGGCATCTAAATAGTACTATGACACAAAAAAAACTCTTCCCGAACCTTCACCATGCCATATGAGCTTAGGTGGAGGCTAGAACCACAGTTTTAAGATCACGCGTGGGGCATGGTCTAACAGTACTTAAGCCCTGCTCCAACAAAATTAAAGGTCAACACGGCACGTTGGGTGGGTGATGATGGTCCGCTCCACGTACGGCACCCTTTGGATCCTCTCGGCTGCACGCATGCGGCCACCCGCAGTGCTTGTGCATGATTCTCCCAGTTCATGAATTCCCACTCCCACAACGATGCCCGTGCACCGCGCGGGCAGGCAAGCCGGCCGGCCACATGCGCGCAGGATCAGAAGGTGGCTGCTCCACGCCTTAGCGAGCTACTGCTACGAGCTAGAGTTGCAGACTGCCATTCTTCTGTTCCCCGCCCATGCGTGCATCATCACCTAACCGCCAAGTCGCCGGCCATCACGCATCCCCTCGCTCTCGTGACCGCGTCGACGCTGGCCTCTCCTGCGTGGCCGCGTGTGCACTAGTCTAATGTACCTCCCTCCCTTCACCGCATCAACCATCTTCTACTGTTCTACACTCATTTAGCTACTCCTAAGCTAGCAATAGACTTTTTTTATGTTAGTGCCACATGGTGTATCATGAATGTTCAGTTCCCACGTAAAAATTTTAAACCCTGTCACATTAAACATTTAAACACCTACATAAAAGTATTAAATACAGATTTAAAACAATAACTAATAATAACTAATTACATAGATTGCGACTAATTTACGAGACGAATCTTTTAAGCCTAATTGCTTCATGATTTAACAATGTGGTACTATAGTAACATGTGCTAATGATGGATTAATTAGGCTTAATAAATTTATCTCGCGGTTTACTGATGGATTCTATAACGGATTTGCTAAATTTCTGGCGCCATAAAATTCCACTGATTACAGTCAGTTTGCATACCTATGCGCTATGCCACACAACCGAATCGGTTTGCATGCCTATGTGCTATGCCACACAACCGCACAGAGGCCTCCCAACTGTGGTACCGTGAGGTTGAAGATTATTTCCTCACATACATCATGATGAGTGATGACTATATATTAATTACATATATGTAATTTCAGGACTTACATATATAATTTTCAGACTTACATATATAATTTTGAGACTTACATTGTAAATACACTAAAATTACATACTTCCTCCGTCCAAAAAAAGGCAAAACCGTGGGTTCCCGTGCCAACGTTTGACTATCCGTCTTATATGAAATTTTTTTATAATTAGTATTTTCATTGTTGTTAGATGATAAAACATAATTAATACTTTATGCGTGACTTACCTTTTTAATTTTTTTCATAATTTTTTCAAATAAGACGGACGGTCAAACGTTGGACACGGAAACCAGAGTTTGTCTTTTTTTTTGGGACGGAGGGAGTATGTATTTTTGGGACTTACATTATAAATACACTAAAATTACATATATAATTTGTAAATTTACAATGTAAATACATATGGCGCCATAAATACAGCTACTCTCTTCTATAATTAGTTTTTTTATTAGTGCTCCAATAACCTATACAACTATATAATATTCGATGTGCCCCTGAATCACCCCTTAACCGGTGAAGTAGCTTTGCACGGCTGAATTAGGGCGCAACAATGCAACCGAGCGAGCATGCTCCATACTCTATGTCCGAGCTTCTACAGGATTTTTAGCCGTGTCAGGAAGGTATAGATGGGACTGACGGGGCCAGAGAGTGGCAGGAGCCCGTGCGACGACGGGGCAGGACTACCGCAGGAGGCATGGGCCATGGGTCATGATGAGCTCCTTTCATCTCGGCTCCTTTTTCCACTCTCCCAGCGTTCTCCCTCTCTCCCAAGCGCGGCCGGGCGTGTCCCCCGTCTCCCCGGCGGCACTGCGCAGGGAGACGTACGGTAAAGGGAAGTTAAAGCCGAGCAAGTGAGCCAGCGATTGTTGTTTGTTTGCTTCTTGCGGTGGGGGCAGCAGCTGCCGGCCTCTCTGCCCCCGTACGTGTACGTGAGAATATGACCAAAAGGTGCCCATGTCTACTGGGCTTTTTCTTCTTCCATGGCCACGCCCTCGGCCCGGCGCCCCTGCGTAAACAGCGAGCAGTGGCAGTGACCGCCTGCCTGTGCGTGTGTGTTGTTGGGACTGCAGCTACTAGCGGCTAGCTAGCGCGGGACAGCGGGCTCTGCTACGGCGTGGCTCTGCTCAACTCCAAGTCAACTCCTCCTGGCCCATTTTGGTTTGGCCACTACTAGCAAGGTTTAAGTGTACTGTTGTTTAACTTGTGTACTCCTAATTATGATCGCGTTCCTCGGATCTCACAGCGAAGTGAGTTTTTAACTTTTTATAAGCCTATAGTCATGTTGTGTCAGTTTTTAATATTCTTTCTAAAAAAAGACAAACTCTAGCTATAAATCTGGACACCTGTAGGTTAAGGTTCGTAGCTACTATTTAATTTTTTTTTTACGGAGTGGTAGGTTTCTAAATTTAACTTCAAGAGTTGGGTTCGTAGAGAAATTGTGAAGCAGCCTAAACCCTATTTCAATTATCTAGTTTATTTTTTGAGAGCTTTTAGGTCTGTCCCGTTTTCTTTTTAGGGGGAGCTTAAACTGTTGGGTCGATCTCTAGCTCCATGAAAGATAGAGCTAAAGCTCTACTAAACAGACGGAGTATCCACTGTTTCTTTCTTTAGAGATTTAATCATATAAATGGCCGTATTTTATAAAGATATTTGATGAGATGAACTGTTGTACTACTATCTCACTTATGCACAGGATCACCTTGTATCCTTCAACAGTCAGGGCCCGTTGGTAAAAACTGCAGAAATAAAAAAAAACACGTGTTTTTTTACCCAAAGTATGGATGTGGCCATCTAAAGTTTCTTACACCGGAGCCAACTTGGTTTTATTCCATTCACATACTACATATTTGTACCTTTTGTTTCTCAATGATTAAATTAAATTTGGACATGAAAGTTTTATGGCAGGGTAGCATCTCGCGTCAATGTTTCAATTCATGTCTTGTTGGGTTTCATTTTTATAATTCTTAGAAGTCCCATCAAACACTGACACTTTTACAGTCCGTTCGCTGCCTCCTCTCTTTATTGTCACTGGGATTTTAAAAACCAAACATAACTATCGTGTGGGTCAATTTTTTTACTTTCTAGAAGCCCCGCCAAACCATCTAGGGCTTTGCCACTATACTCCTTTACAGCTCATCCGCTGCTTTCCCTCTTTACTGTCATTAAGATTTCAAAATCAGACATGATTATCATTGGGGGTTTACTTTTTACTTTTTTAGAAGTCCCGCCAACCGCCATGACCGTATTGCTTAACAACATGTCCGCCGTCCCTCCTTTTAATAGTCTTTGGAATTCAATTTGGGGTTTTTAGATGTCCCATCAACCATCACCACTCTACTCCTTTACATGTCTATTACTTATCCCATCTTTATTGTCATTTGTCATCTGTGTTTGTCGAGGGATGACCCTCTCAAGCGGGTGGTCGTGAGACCCCACTTTGTGAGTTCGGCCGGGGGAGATGGCGCGATGATCAAGAGCCCACTTCCGCTTACCGCTTAACCACTAAAACGCCCTCGGGGCTGTGTGGGAGACCAAGGATTATACAGGTTCGGACTGCTATCGAGTGTAATACACTACTCATGTGTGTGGGATTATGATTAACTTTTACAAGAGGTCTTGAGCTTTAAGGGGAAACCCAGCTGTTCTTCCTCCCGAGCTCAAGTTGTCTGAGAGTCGTCCCTTTTCTCGGTGGGTGAGGTCCTCCTTTTAAGTTCAAGGGGGTACCACATGCACCGTCCATACCTACCCCTCCATGGGAGGGGGACCCACCCTACTTGGATTAAACCGCCATTCGTGCCTTCAACCGGAAGCAAGGTGGTTATGCGTCCTCGGGTGGGGCCCAGCGCCGTCCCCCGCCTGACACGGAGGACATCCCTGTCATTCCCCTTTAAATGCACGGAGACTTTGGTGGCACACCACGCGCGGAGGGCGCTCCTGGCAACGCATCGATGGGACGGGACATACCTGCCCCCACTCCGCCTGACGCAGGGCGGGACGTGGGGGCACTGCCGCCCGTCCAATCACCTGTGACAGACCGGTCACACTCGACTGACATAGGTCAATCGGGCGGCACCGCACGTCCATCCACACCGCATGAAATGCGGTGAGGGATGGTTGGGGTGCCGCGCATTAAAGGCCCTGAGAGGTGCCTCCCGCCTCGCTCGCTCTCCCCGCCACGTGGTGGCTGGGCGAGGGCCTCGGGGTAGCACGCCTCGAGAGCCCGAGGGGCGTGACGTGGCATCCCGAGGCCCCCTAGCCACCTTAGCGCTATACGAGAGGCAGGGGGAGGCGAGGCCACGTGACCACATGACTAGATGGGAAGGATACTTCCTTTTACTGTGCGTACCTCCGGGCCCATATCACCGATATTGTTCTAGATGATTTTTTTTTGAAAATTCCATATTTTTCTTTCGATGTTTTTTGCTACTTGAACTCCTATAATTATTTATTTGTTTTCTAAATTTATTTTATTTGTTATTCAGAATTTATTTTATTTTTAGAATTATTTTGTTGCTGTCTGGGCAGTAACAGGCTGCATGTATATGCCAACTTTGATGCCCTTTATCAACCATCAATCAACCAAACTAATAATATATATCCTCAGTCCACCATATATATTTATCCATAAACGTATATACTGATGAGGCCTTGTGTTACTGTTGTACGTGGTGTCTGTATACGTGTACTATATATATTATTAAGAAAAATGTATACTAAAGAAAGAAATACATGTAGTAGTAGTGAGACCTTGTCTGATTGGGTGTCCGGATATAATTCTAACATGATTTCTGTTTTGTTGTGTAGAGTAGCAAACTTTTTTTTACCAAGTTTGAGTAGGATTAATTTCTCTAGATAGTTTCCTTTAGAGAGAATCCCTTATATGTCACTAGTTTAAGTTATATGCCACTAGTTTAAGTTTTTCCATCCTTTTATGCCACTCCCAACACTATAGTGTTAGTTGACGGTTAGTCAAACGTTAGTTTTTTCGTAAATGACCAATATGCCCTCTCAACTAATAAAATGTGTAAACTTCAAAAAAATCATAACTAATTTATTTTAAATCATTTTTGAGTGAACAAAATTTTGTCAGAACCAGTGAAAAACGCTCTTTGTATTAAAAATATTGTTGGAAAACTGCAGGTTTCATGCTTATATTGAAAATTTATTTGTGATGGTGATGGCTAAAATTGCTTGTGATGAAAAAAAATCAATTTTCATATCTTGTATCCAAAAGCTATATAGTACTAAAATACTTATTATTGGTTGTGTACCAACTCTCAAGGGCAAATGCGTCTTTTTACTATGAAGTTAACGGTCAACTGGGGCGGTGGAGTGACGGCAATGGCATAAAAAGTATGACAAACTTGAACCGGTGGCATAGAAGGGAGAAACCAATTTGAAGTGGCATATAAGGGAACCGATTAATTTGGAGTGGTGTATAAGGGATTCTCTCTTTCCTTTACTATAGATATCTAATCAATCTCAACAGTTATAATACAGGCACATCATGATCTAACGGTTCAGATTTTTCTGTTTTTCTTCGATTAATGTGGAAATTTCTAGCCTCCTCAGCGAATGTAGTGCGTTCTTTCAAAGCTGGCTTAATAATATAATAGATGGATTTGGTATTATAAATATTACTATACTAGAAAATCAGCGCGCTAGTTGGCGCGCATGATTTATAGCCCGTATATATTATTTTTGTCGTATTAATTAGCACATTGTTCATAAAAATTTATAGAAATCAATTTAATTTCCTTGAAACTCATGCAAAAAATCATAGTTGAATGGAATTTTCTGAGTTCCAGATTAACATAACAGATCATATTGTTGAGAAAATCATCAAATTTTCTCTTCTTTTCCACCCATGCTATTGTTTCTTCCTTTGTTTTTCTAAAATAAAATTGGTGTTGGTATTTTTTAAAAAATAAAGTGTTTCACCCCTCACATTATTTCTACAATATTTGAACAAATATACATATTATTTTTATAATATTTAACATATACTTATCAATATGCTCCACATTAAATTACGGGTATCATTTGTTTATTTTCTGATAAGTACTAATAAAACTTCATGTTTCATTATTTTCTATTCTTTTTACTCTTAGCTTCATTGTTGAAAAAAAATATATTAAAAATTACTTAGCGATCCCGTAGCAAAGCATGGAGAATCACCTAGTAATAGAAAGTGGAAGGGCCTTGAATCTTCGATGATTCGTCCCCATCACCGCTCATCGCCATCGCGGCCCGCCATGTCTCAACGTCACCGGAGATCGTGGCCTCGGGTCCGATGGGTTAAAGGATGTCGGATCTAGTGGCTTAAATAACTGGTCGTTGGATCATGGCATTTGAGCTTTACTTGCCGCGTCGGTGCTGGGAGAAAGGCGATGGCCATTGGGGAAGACGACACTTGCGAGAACAAGGATTGCCGCGTCAGTGCTGGGAGAAAGGCGACAACCGTTGGGGAAGATGGCGCTTGCGAGAACAAGGATTGTCGCATCGGTGCTGGGAGAAAGGTATCAGCCGTTGAGGAAGACAACGCTTGCGAGAACAAGGAGAAGAGGAGGAAGACGATGGTAGAGGAGGCAACATCGCCCTCGTCCCTTGATTGTCCAAATCTGGGTATCCTCATTGAGCCCTTCTTCATCCCTCTCTCTTCTTCCTCCTGATGTGGTCGAGCTTGGGGTCGTGGTCGTTGCTACCGTGGATGGCGCGTGGACGTGCTCGACCTCGACGCTCGTCGGCTGGTTGGCGCGTCCACACTCGCGGACCATCACAGCTGGTATGGCTCGACGCCCTCCGCTTGCTCCATTGAGTGAGTGGATCTTGCTCGTTGGCAACAGCTTCCGTGGATCCGGAAAATATTGCGGTAGATGTCTTCCTCGTCGCCGGTTAACGACAGCTAACATCAGCTCGCTGTTTATATTTTTTTTCGGAATTGCTAAAAGGTTGTCACAAGTTTTTTGGCAAAAAAAACTTTTAAATGTTACTATAGTATAGTTGTAGTGTAACTACAATGTAACTACACTATAGTTGCATTATACACAATAGTGTAACTGTACTATAACTACATTGTAATCTCTATATAAGTGATATAAAGTTTCATATAGTATTTTAATACTTATATACAAGTTATAATATTGTTATGGTATAGTTATAGTGGAATTATATTATAGTTAGATTTAAAAGTTGTTCCTTTAAAAAACTTGGGGCAGTTTTTTGGATACTATTTTTTTCTTCTCCATTGTTTCCTCGGCATGCAATCTTTTTCACCAGTTCTTTTCGTGTTATCGTGTGATTTTTTTAAACCGAGTTTAGAATGTTCTGGATTTTTCCTTTGTTTTATCTAGACTCTTCACACGCGTTCAAAATGAGCGTGCTCTTCTGGACACGTGGCACATTTTAAGGATATGTGAACTTGGTTTTTGGTTTGGCCACGTGGCCCAATGATTCGGTAGAGTTTGCACCCTGCAATCGGTATTTTAGATTTATCTATAAACTTACTCAAAACTTTAAGTAGTGTGACTTTGACCAAAATTAGAACGACTTATAGCGTAAAACGGAGGGAGTAGAAATAACAATTTCGGGCTATTGGGGAAGGCCATTTTTTCTTTTTGTTATTGTGGCTTATAACTTATAAGTCGAAACCATAACCGATCTAAAGAAAAATTACTCTAGGTAAGAGTCGTAAGACTTCTACACCTCTACTCTCAGCAGTCTTAAGCTAAGGTTGGATGAAAAAGCAACGTGAAAAAACCCGTAAACAAAATTAAGTCCTAAACTCAAGATTGGCTATTGGAAGAAGCAGGCCCTTAAATACTAATTTTAATGGCCCAATAAGAAAGAAATTGCAGCTTTTCTTAGAGGAAGAAATATTTTATATAAAACAGGCAATATAAGCCCAAGAGAGTTTTATCTGGCGAAGAATAGGGCTGGATTGCTGTGGTGGGCTGGTGGCCCATACGCCTAACAGGGCACACCATTTAATCGTACTTCCCATATATTTTCTACGTCCCACAACGAAACTGAACAGGGTGAGATGTAACATAGTAGATTGTCCAGATTCGTTATACTAAGATATGTCATATCCAGTTATATCCAGATTTATTGTACTAGAAAATATCACATCTAGTACTAGATTTGTTTTTTTGACGCAGGGGTAGGTTGGAAAAATAGAGATAGATTCCTTTTACAAAATAGATAGATAGATAGATAGATATAGATTATTAGTTTTATAAAACATATTGATGTTTCTCAAAAAAATATTGACTGTTGCTATAAGGACTAGATTATTTTTCTACACAAACTAATCTTAAATGCATAAGTATATTTGTACTTTTTGTACAACTATATAGTGTTCCTATTTCCACAAAAATGTAATAGTAATTACCATTTCTTCAGTCTTCATAAATATTTACTAGTATGTGCTCTGCATTACGTATACAAGTTAATCAATCACCGCCGTTATAGTTTAGGCCCGTCACCTTTTATATGTGCATATGTTTGTTTTTTTCATTTAATGTGGTAGTATAATATCTAATTAGCTCGATCCACATACACACAAACTCCTAGCATGTGTTTGGTTTGTGGACGAGATGAAATGGGTTGGGTTCATTCTTGATTTTTTGGATAGGATAGTCCTATTTTTCTGTTTGGTTGGAAGAATAGAGTGAACCCTATTTCTTGTTTGGATCGAGGGATAGAAGGGGATGGAATGGTCCTATCACCTGTTTGGTTAGAGGGATGAAGATAGAATAGTTGGATAGAGATACCTCCTCACATAGAGTAGGTGATGTTACATCTCTGGTACACAACCAAATACTTGATAAACATAAAGAGGAAAAATAGATTTGAAGCAGCAGATAAAATCATATAATCATGGCCATTATTGAAATCAATATATTTTCTGCAGCAACACAAATGAGAATAATCTACCGAGAAGAAATGGACAACGCAGTGCACTTGAACTATATTATTGACGGTGAAGAACATTCATCTCATGCAAAAACACACATATATACAGATCTCATCCAGAGCTAGTGTTTCCTGTTGATGGAGGCTGCAAGCAGGAAGAGACGAGCATTCCCGGCTTTTCCTCGGTTCCTCCTACCGCCGCCGAGCAGGAAAGGACGACGAGCAGCAACAGCTCTTCCTCCAACCGCTGCCGGACAGGATGGAGGATGCAGGAAGGAGGCCGCGGCCGTCGCAGACTCACACGTACGCGGGAACGCCGCCGGCTCGCAGATCCGCCGCCGCCTGTGCGGCGTCGCTCGATGGGGGAAAACGGGAGGGTTGCGTGCAACATAGCCTTTCAAACTTTTTCTTCAATCTTTCAACTTTTATATCACATCAAAACTTTTCTACACACACAAACTTCCAACTTTTCCGTCACATATACATCATTTTAATTTCAACCAAACTTTCAATTTTAGCGTGAACTAAACACACCCTTACCGCGGGGTGAGGGATAATGTCACCGCGAGGAGCGCATGAGGATCGCGCGATTGCAGCACTGGCTAAGTGGGTCGGCGCCGTCCGACCGATTTTTTCACGGATCAGGTCGACCCGTATATGAGGGGTATATTCCTTTTTGGACCTAATCCATCCCAGCTAGCACTCCAACCAAACACCTATTTAAATGGGTTCGACCCAACCCGACCTAGGAAAACCCTTCAACCAAACACACGCCTAGACTTCATCCGTTTATAAGACGTTTTGACTAAGTATAACTAGTTCAAGTTACTTCAAGTTTGACTAAGTATATAGACAAATGTAGTAATATTTATAATACCAAATTAGTTTCATTAAATCAATAATTGAATATATTTTCATAATAAATTTGTATTGGGTTGAAAATATTATTATTTTTTTCTTCAAGCTTAGTCAAACTTAAAACAGTTTGACTTTGACCAAAGTTCAAAACATCTTATAACCTATAACGGAGGGAGTATCTAATTAGCAAGCATGCCGACCCTTTCTTTTTCATTTAACGTTTGTAAAAAAGTTTAGCCACACTCGGCATTTTTTCCCCTAAAAATAAAGATGTTGTGCATTCGACGTACGCTTTTATTTACGTTTTTTCATCAGGCACTAATTGTCAAAGACTCAAAGTACAGCATAATGTTTGTTGACGTGTGGAGTACAACAGTCGCGGAAGTACCCCATGGAAGGCTCTTTCTCTGTTCCATGGTATCGTGGGCATAAGTGCTTAACAGTGACAAAAGAAAGCATCATCGTGCATTCATTATCATGCCACCCAGGTAAGTTGCATTTGGTTCGTCGCTATACACGCTAACACGCAGCACACGCTCTGTGCGCGCATGCATACGGCGGTTTCGCACATTCGTGGCGCCCGTGTTGCCTTGCAGCGTGGGAGAACGAGAACGCAGCTGTGGTTAGGTGGTAGAAAAGGACCATGTTGTCGATAGAAAAAGCTAGCACGCCGGGGGCCAGGGGGTGTTTGGTAGCCATGCACTACTACTGCTCGCGAGTAGTACGCCTTCGACCGATCGAGACTGCATGTGAAAGGGGACCTGGCAACGGCACAAATCTTGTTCACGTACCACTACGCCAAGTAGTCGCGGATACCAAACTCTAACAAGGACGGGGTACCAGCCGGCCAACGAGCGAACAGGCCTTGTCAAAAAAAAAAATGTTGTTCGGTTTCACTCTCTGGAGATCGATCGATCGATCGATCGTGTGAGGGGTGAGGCTGCTGCTTCTACGCGAGCGAGACAGCGGGCATCGCGGTCGGTCTCCTTTCTCCAGGCGTCGCGTCGGCGTCGAGAGGTTGGCGGAGAGGCTGCCTGGTGGGCCCTCGCTGCGTATGATGATGCCTTTTGTCGATGGCTTCAACTCACTTTCTAGTAAGTTGCTATAGGAACATGCAAACAGAATACTACTAGTAGTAACATATATATCGATGCTGCAAGCAAAACGAAAAACAGAGAGAAAAAAAGAGAGCCTTTAGTAGCATATTGTTGAGATGGTAGCACGAGAAGTTGGTCCTACAGTTTATGAATTCTCAAAAAAAAAAAGACACATGAATCAAACAGTTTACTTACTTAAATAAAAGACACATGAGTTAAAAAAAAACAGTTTATGAATTGATGTAGCTATACTCGATGTACGCGTACATGCTTGGCTTTGTCGGCTGAATTAGCCGGTACAAGCTGCTGACTCTTTTGTTAAGTAAAGAAATTAAGAAAATGTGCTCCTCGTCGTCGGTACCGCCGCTGACATCATCAGCTGGAACAAATGATCAATCACGAAGGCCGGCCGACATGTACACAACAAACAAACTAGAGATCGACCTTGTCTTCTCTCCAGCCTTCTCTCCAGATCGACCTTGTCTTCTCTCCAGCTTATTTGCTTGTATGTTTGACCTCATTTGCTTTGACTCCTGCAATAGTTTTTCTGCTAAATTTACCAACTTTTTTCCCTCGCTGGTAGTAGTATTTCTTTTTATAATATAATTCATTCCGGTCTTTAATTTAAAAGAAGATATAGCCAATTATTAGAGATAGTAGGTCAAATCACTGTGAATTAATTGTACGAAATTGCATATTGATTAAAAACAAGAAAGCTATACATAATACTAGCCTAAAGACATACTCACTTTGTTCTTAAATATAAGAAATTGTCTATCCAAATTATTTATAGTATTATGATATGTTCTATCTGATCATAATTCTTATATTTTAAGACGAGAAAGTAATATTTGTTAATCTTATAGTACATGCTTAATTAGTGAGAATCTATATAACTGTTGTTTCTGCTTAGCAACATGCAAGTTGTCTGTGGTTCTTATATTCTCAAACCCATGGAACAAAATGTCCTAAATCAATGACCGATTATTGTACAGATCAAATTCTGCTCACACCATTTTGGTGATTGAAGTTGAATCGAAGCGAAAGATATATAATATCGGATAGTAGCTTACTAGACAAACGAGGCTTCAATGGGAACAGGAGAAGCTACACGGAGCATGAAAAAATGATAAATTCGTCATGCCAGACAAGTCGCCGAACTCCGATCAGCGATCAGGATCAATTTGGTCCACGTGCGCAAAGGCACGAACCGTTCTCCGACACGTCTGCGGCACACGCAACCAGACATCGCCGAACTCCGACGACTGTTTGACTTGCGTATTTTGTGCTCATGTTTACGTCACTGAGGAAAAGGATCCACCGCCAAGCGTACTAGTAGTACTACTCCCTCTATCCATAAAAAACCAACCTAATATTGAATGGAGATATAACGTCCTATCCAATCAGATTGGTTTTTTACGGAACATATTTTCTATGGAGCATATTTAGATTTATTGTATTATAAAACGTCATATCCAATCCTAATTGATTTTTTAATGGGAAGAAGGGAGTACGTCCCTGGCTGGGCTCCTCCCGTACAAACCTACTCCTCCTACGTGGCCGCCGCCGCCTCAGCCCCCTCACGCATCAGGCCCACGTGTCAGTGGCCGCGGGCGCCTCGAGAGGATACGTACGAGCCGTACGATGCGCCAGGTGGACGGCTCGATGGGCGACACGTCGCGAGCCCGGCGGCGGGTGGCGCGTCGCTCGTGGGTTCGTGGCTCTCCGCCGCGAGGCCTAGCCCCTCTCATCTCCCTGTTTTATGTCTCTTTTGCAGCTAGCACCCTGAGTTTTGAGGTAATTGGGCTAAGGATTAAATAAAGACTTTGGAGGGAAGCTTTTCGGTTATTTCTTAGAAAGCACTTAAAGCAAACGTTTTCAGGTATGGCGAGGGGGACGCCGATTTGGATATCTTTAAGATTGCCGCACCAGATGCGTGTAGCACATGGCATGAATCAATGGTGGTTGTTGTGTATATATGTTTATTAGTAGTAGTGATCTTTATATATGCATCCTAACATAGAGGAGTTGTATATTGGTATGTTCACATGGATGTAGAGTTCCTCCCGTTTTATCATGCACTACCTTGTTGGATAATTGTAATGAGTAGAACTGGGGATGGTCATATATAATTGGTACTTATGATTTGAGAGAGTAACAATACTTTTATATCAACAGACAAACACTTGCAAATACATACATATATACTCCATCCATCCTAAAAAAAATTGTAATGAGTAGAACTGGGGATGGTCATATATAATTGGTACTTATGATTTGAGAGAGTAACAATACTTTTATATCAACAGACAAACACTTGCAAATACATACATATATACTCCATCCATCCTAAAAAAAAAGTTAGTACATCCCAAACAAGATGTAATAGGGGTGCTAAAATCAAATTTTGCTCGGTTATCCAGCATGTAATCGTTTAATTCATATGATACGAAAGCTCTAATAGCATGTATCCACACAATCATGTTAATTTGAAGAGTAGATCTATTGGTTTTTTGTTGTTATGTAGTCCTCGTTTTCGATTCACTTTTTTCTTCTGAGGTTCACGATTCGCATTTCAGTTACACTTACCAGCTGCAAACTAAGTTGAGGAGGTAATACAAACATTATCAGATTTTAATATTAAATTAATAGGTTTCAAATATTGACGATGTTACTAGCTAGCTTGTGGTCCGTATGCTTCAAAATAATTCAAATTAATACAGCCTACTGAAGACAACATTAATATGCCACCACAAGAATAATATACTCAATTTTATTATATAACCAAACTAGTCAAGCATTTTTATTTTCTACACTATAAAAATATAAAATTAGGAGGTTCGTAGCTAAGGATAATTTTTTGGTGGGAACCATAAGGCTATCAACTAGAGATAAAACCATAGAATTATTATACTCCCTCCATCTATTTTTTATAGTCATATTTTCAAAACAGAAAATTTTATTTTTAATAGGCATATTTCAATCCAACAACTTATCATCTTAATTACTTTCTTGGATTTAGTACGTGACTCTCCATTCTTCCAAACAAGATTGGCTATATGGGCATCGAGAAATGTAAATATTAATGAATCGCTTGTTTACGAGGAATAACTAGTAACATGTTTAAATAGATGATAAGTAAAATTACTTATCATTGGTCTGTGTGCCAAGATGAAATATGACTATCAAAAGTAGATGGAGGAAATATATTTTTTCGAACACTGAATCATTGATTTATATGAGAAGCCGCAAATAACTAGACACAAGAAAATATATTAACAAGCTTATACATCCCACTATTTGTCGATGTGATATTAAACAAAAGATCAATACAACTATGCTCTCCCCACATGCAAAAATTTTGGAGAATACAAACTTCAACAACCAAATTAAAGTGTTGTTTTGCCAAAATCTTGACAATTATACACGGAATCTAGTCCATGTCATTTTAATGCTTTATGCACAAGTTAACTATAGCAATATATATCTACTCCCATCAAATCATTAGTAGTATTTATTAATCCCCTAAAGAAAACCAATCAATCGGAACGACTACTATACTCCCCAAGTCTTTCCTTCCCTTTGTCATGCCGCTTTGGGGCGAGACAGGCATCACTTGGATTGGGGGGATAATCTCTGAAGAAAGGCCGGGCAATGATTACCACCCTAAAATGCCGAGAGGTGAGGGGTTTAAATGCAACCAGGGCTCTCTCTCTCCCCCAACCCACCTTCCGACGGCGACCGGGCCGCCATATCCCTCCTACCGTTTGTTCCTCCTCCTCTTCTTCTTCTCCCCCCCTATCTCTCTCTCTCTCTCTCCCCTCCCTCCCCTCCTCGCTCACCAACTCCGCCTGTCCCGACTCGCGAGCGAATCCGCCGAGCAGCCCAAGAACAAGGGGGAAGGAGGAGGAGGAGGAGGGATGGGGGGGATTGCCTCGTGAAGTGATCCGACATACATATCCCTCCCAGCTTGGGGTTCGAATCCCAATCCCGAGGTATCCCTGCCTGCGTCCTCCTGTTTTAATTTTGTTTATTTTGGAGGAAATATATTCTTTTTTTGTTTCTTTATTAATCGGATTTTTGGCGGCGTTCGGTGCTGGGATGTTTTGCTCTGTCCTGTTTGGATCAAGAAGTGATCTCTCTAGTGTTTTTTTTCTCTTTCCTCTAGACTTTTGTTTTGGGTACTGCTTGTGCTGCTGTTTGGAGATTGGTTCTGGGAATTCTGGAAGTATTTGGTCCTTTTGATCTGAGATTGTCCTTTTCTAGATTGGTTTGAGCTTAAAGCTATCTATCCTTTGTTGCTGTCCTCCCTGTTTTAACTATAGATCTATGATCTCCATGTGTTAATATGTTAGAATTTGGGTTGCAGCGGGAGAAAAAGTCTGAAAGTTAACGCGTCCTTCGGCCGCGGATTCAGAATTCTGCGAATATAAGTACATTACGGTGGGCCGTGATACCAATTTGTACTGAGCAATTAATTGAAGGTTAGAGTTTGTGCTTATAGGAGATGAAGTGATTGGAGCTGAATCCTGTTGCTGAAAGCAGCGATTTCGTGTCAAAATTTGATGCCTTTGCTTGATTCGAGAGCTGTACATGCTTGATACTGTTGCGATCCTGCAATGTCCCGAAGGAATGCCGGGGCAATGCAGCGGGAGGGGTCAGTCAAGGACTGGGAGGAATTTGACCCCTCGCCGTCTCCCAAGCTGGCGTACTCGCAGTCCTATGTTGCAATGAGGGGGCTTCTGACATCGGTGGCCTCGCTGGACCTTGTCCTGATGTCGAGCAGCCTCAAGTCTGCTTGGGCAGCTATATCATCCCACAAGCATGCCCGGTCCTTGGAGAGGTCAAGGTCCAAGGGAATGAGCTTGAAGAGGGCCATGCTGCAGTTATTAGTGTGCTTCATGGTTGGTATCTTCATTGGGTTCACGCCACCCTTTTCCGTCGATCTACCAGGAAAGATAGCTTCTGAAAATGGGAGGCTTCCATTTGATGGGGATGCCATTGACAGAAGACAAATGGTAGAGCGTCAAGGCACCAAGTTGGAGCCATTCGTAGCCGAGGCTGAATCTGAAGCAAGCAGCGAGCCACATGTTGAAGAGAGCCCACCAGTACCTGCAATGTTGGATGACGAGGCGGACTTTGTTGAAGCCTCGCCTATCGTACATTCTGTTAATGATTCTGGCATTGTTGTGAGGAAGCACCTGATAATTATTACAACAACCTCTGTTCGACCACACCAGGCATATTACTTAAATCGTCTGGCTCATGTGTTAAAAGATGTCCCGCCTCCTCTTCTATGGATAGTGGCAGAGTGGCCCTATCAGTCCCGCGAAACTGCAGAAATACTGAGGTCTTCTGGGGTCATGTACAGACATCTTATCTGCAATCGGAATACTACAAATATAAGGAAGATTGTTGTCTGCCAAAAGAATAATGCAATTTTTCACATTAAGAAGCACCGTCTAGATGGTATAGTGCATTTCGCTGATGAAGAGAGAGCATACTCAGCTGACCTGTTTGAAGAAATGCGGAAAATAAGGTGACAACCCTTTGCTAACACTTTCTTTTCTGCACTGGCATGTACTATGACCTTGTTTTTCATAAATTCCTGTCAGAACCTAATAGTATAAATATATGCTTTACCATTCCACCTTTAGGCATTAAGATTGTAGAAATTATTGTTTGTCTGGTTTTGCTGGGTCTCCTATTATTCATTTCATGTCAATGCTGTAAAATCTTTAACTACCTTCTGCATACGTTTCTACTGATTATTTTTAGTTGTCAAATCTATTGGTAAAGAGTAATTGTTTAAGTGCTAGTTAACTTTCCTCAGATATTCTCTAATCTCTAGTAGCTAAATATATTCTCCAGTAGCTAAATATGCAAATTATTGGTTGGATGGTGATATGCATTTTTTTTCTGGTGGAGTTTGGCGGGGACGCACTTTCTTGTTTTTTTCCTGTCATTCTGCTTTTGTCATTCTTCCTTTCCTGTACTTTTAAGTTTATTCTCGATATGCTCTGATGCTCCCTATATCTAAATGATGGTGCCCCAAAACATGGATTATTCTCTGCAATATAATATAGTGTGACACAGAGCTTTCTTATTTGCTTTCTCCACTATATAAAAGTTTGGTTGATGATCTCACTTCATTTTCTCTAAAGATATCTTAGTACCTTGGTTTCAGTCATTTAAATTAAGTGCTTTCTGATGCAGAGATAAAAATTCGTTAGAGCCTTCTAGCCTAATAAATGAAATTTATGATGAATGCTACAACCACTGCAGTTGGATAAATCAATTCAGCTCAATAATTATGGCTTGATAGTCCCCACACAAAGATGGAATTGGCAGTTAACAGTTCCTAATGCATTTGTCCTATGTTCTGCAGGCGTTTTGGTACATGGCCAGTAGCAATACATGTTGGGACAAAGTACAGAGTGGTTCTAGAAGGCCCCCTTTGTAAGGGTAATCAAGTCACTGGATGGCATACAAATCAGAGAAGGGGTGTATCACGTCGATTTCCAATTGGTTTCTCTGGATTTGCTTTTAACAGCACTATACTTTGGGATCCTCAGAGATGGAACAGCCCCACTTTAGAGTCTATTATAGTCCATTCAGGCGGCAGAGGTGGCTTGCAGGTGAGTTTTTTTAGTATTCATGTGTTCAAGCAGTTGAAAATATGTTTTCAATAAGCTGTGGAGCTTCTATTGTCTGATATAAACTGAAACCGACTTCCTAATTTCTGCTTTACTAAGTTTTTGATCAGAATGTCTATCAAACTGTATTTTTATGATTGTTATCCTAGTTAAACATGCCTTTTCAAGATCTGATAAGCTCGGTTAACTTATTACACAATTTATTGAGGTGAGGCAAATGCAACCATTGTGGTACCAGTTATATCAATTACATAAGACAAAGTGCTGTAAAGAACTAGTAACACATGGCAATTCCTTGTAAGTTTAGATACAACCATGAAATAGAAGCTAATATATAGTAGACAGGAAGCATCTCTTACTAGAAGCAACTCAAGAAAGTACCAAACATACTGAAACATCTTGGCATTACAGGAGTCAAGATTTATTGAGAAGCTTGTTGAGGACGAGAGTCAAATGGAAGGCCTTGGGGATAATTGCAGTCGTGTTATGGTCTGGAATTTCGAACTGGAACCTCCTCAAGTCAACTACCCTACTGGCTGGCTGCTGCAGAGGAATCTGGATGCTGTTGTGCCAATAACATAACTGTCCTGCTGCTCCTCTTTTTGTTTGCCATCCTAGTGTGAATGATGCCTTCCTGAACTTGGTAGCGTCCAGGATCATGAGAAGCTGCTCTGCCAAGATCTGGTCCAAATAATGTCATACTAGTAACAGTTGAAAAGTGAGAAGCCTGACAAAAGAAAGTTTTTCTCTCTGTTGCATTCTTTTCTATATGTTCATTTTTTCCCCATATTCATCCAGCTAGATATAGCCATGTACATTTCATTTCTTTTTTTTCTTCTCGTTTCTGTCCGTTATATACATACATATCACCTCACAGATGTGAATGTTCCCCTCCATTGGAACTGTTGAAGAGCAAAGCAGATACTCTCTTTGATATACATGAACAAAGGTTAAATCAAAACCATAGATTGTACACACAATGGTGTGCTTGGTCCTAACTCGTAAAGTTCATTTTCAATATTTCATTCTCCTCAGCTGCTTTGCACCATGCTCTGCTCTGATCTCTGAATTCCTGTCAATGCAAATATTGTGTTGCGTGCTGATGTATCATGTACTTCCTTTGTCTCAAAATATAAGGGATTTGGTCAGCTGCAAATATCATGTACAGCTTGGCTTCCTATACCAACTGTAGTCCAGAAATTCCCTATGTAGTCACTGACAATGTTCGTGGCTTGGCTTCCTATACCAACTGTAGTCCAGAAATTCCCTATGTAAAGCCTCCTTTGGAACGGAGAAATTCGTGGGAATTTTAAGGGATTTGAACTAAAATCTTACTAGTATAAAATTAATGCGTTGCAAAGTACGACCAGAGCTCAGCATTTTCGGAAAGCAAGCAAGCTCACCTCATGAGTCATGAGTACATTTGTTTCTTGTCGAGACCGCTACAAATCGGACGTCCGATATTTAGTAAAAGATCGGATGCATGTATGAAATCTCTCTCTTTATCTTCTCTACCAACAAAGCTTTAAACTTTTTTTCTTCTAAATTACTTATCCGATCTGCCATCTGATTTCACTATTGTGTTCGTTATAATTAAATCTTTACAATAAGATCTCACTTGGTTATATTTTTGATAAAATTTATAAATATGATTATATTACTAATTGAAACATTTATATATTATACGTGAAACAACGAGTTATAATTATTGAAATATTAGAAAATATTCATTGCAACATCCCAAACAACACGTGCAAATATTTATAAATGAATTAGTGAAACATTATAAAATACTTACTAAAACATCCAATAATACGACGTTATTCACAAATAAACTAGTGAAACGTCAGAAAAATATTTATTGAAACATCGAAATAATGGCATGGAACATTTTGTAAGATCCATGGCATCATAAAACTTAAAATGTGCAACATAGCCAAACTCTGATTGAAACATTTATTTCTTACACGTGAAACATCCAAGTTCATCGGTTGAAACATATATATTTTTTTTAATCGGAATATAATCATGTGATATCTTGTTATAGAGATTTAATTGCAACGAATACAACTGTGCAATCGGATAGTAAATTGGATAAATAGTTATCAAGAAAAAAACATTCAAAGCTTACAATTAGAACCTCGTGCATGTATATACTCATAGACTACAAGAAGCTAAATAAATGCTAGCTACATGCAAGGAAGAGACGTGGAGAAAGAAAAGGAATTGTGCACATGTAAAGTTAGAGTCATGGAAAAAGGTGAATCAAACCAAGTCCAGAGGAGACTAGTACAGAAGAGGAAGTTGGTATCCGATGTTTGTCTTCCGATAAGACGCACGACACGAAGCATTTTCCGTTTCTTGTGCGTTATTAGTGAGAATTGTTTTGATGTCTCGAGGGGAGCTTTCCCTAGTTCGTTTTAAAAAAACAGATACCAATTTTATTTCTAGAAAAATGATAATATTCATATACCACTCTACAAAATATTAGGTTCAAACTCAACTTATATATTCAGATATAAAAACACAAATTCAGATGCAATGTTTCCTTTTTACGGAAATTCACATACAATGTTTATCACGATCTCTATACAGAATGGCCATTTGTGCCTGGGACCGGGAGTAATCTGAACCAAACGGGCCAACTCCAACGATACGAGTGGGCCCTTTCCTTCTTTCAACCCACGGAAACCGGAACCCCACGGCCCCCACCATCTGGCCATCTCCAAGACTCCAACTCCAATCAGGCGTCCAAATGCAAAAATCCGTTACCAAAATTATGGAAAGCCTCCTTCCCCACGCCGGCTCATTCTAACAGGCTGTGCTACCCACTCACCAGTCGGTATGCCGTATGCCAATCGGGCTGCGCCCTGACTGCTTACGACAATACTATGACAAAATAAAAGCGAAAATGATTATCCAGTCGGTTGCGTTGCATTCCATTCCGTGTCGGACACGATGAGTTTGTCCTGCGTTCGCAGCGATCGCCCTGACTCCGATCAGGTCTCGAGGAGCGTACGCATTCGCGCCTATAAATCCAGGGCATATGCGCCATCCAAACCCCCTTCCATATTGAGTTCCCGAGGGAGAATTCGATCGAATACGAGCAAATTAAATCGGTCGCGATACTTCGGTGTTGACGAAACAGCGTGATCTCTGCCCCGCAATATGCCGCCGGCTGCTGCGGGCTACTCCGCCGGCATGAAGCGGCCTCTCGCGGCGGTGGCGCCGTCGTGCGACGTCGACGGGGGCAATGCCGCTGCCGCTGCCGCTGCGAAACGGCGGGAACGACGACGGGAGGCCAAGCGGGCGCGCGCGGCGGCGGCTGCGGCGGGCGCTCTGGTCCCGTACGTGGCGCCCATCGACGCCCGGCCCATACGCGCCGTCCCGCTCGCCGCCGCGGCCGCGCCGAGGAAGGAGGCCGACGACCAGGCGGCGGCGGCGCCGCCCGCGGAGCCGGCGTGGATCCGCAAGATACTGCTCGAGCGGCTGGGGCTGACGTACGACCAGCCGGTGGTGTTCATCGCGAGGAAGACGGTGACCAGGACCGACCTCGACCCGCACCAGAACCGGTTCCGCCTCCCGATCTTCGGCGTGGAGCGCCGCCTCCTCCCGATGCTCACCCTCGACGAGGCCAAGGAGGCCAACCTGGTGGAGAACGACGAGGAGAAGGGGGTTCCTCGCCCGAGGCCGAGGCCCAAGAAGAAGCGACGCACGGAGAAAGGCAGAGTCGTCGCCGCCGACGGGGAGCTGCAGAAGCCGCAGGGAACGACGCCGGAGACGAACGTGGAGGGAGAGGATCAGGCTCCTCCTCGCCCAAAGCCGGTGCCGAAGAAGAAGAAGCGACGAACGGAGAAAGGCAGCGTCGACGTCGCCGACGGTGAGCAGCAGCAGCAGCAGCAGGAGGCGACGGTGAAGGAGCCGAGGAAGAAGGCGCAGGGGAAGGACCACGGCGGGGTGCCGGTGACGGTGCTGCACCTGAGCGGCGCCATGAGGGAGCTGCGGCTGGTGCTCTGGGACAGCAGCCATGGCACCATCATCAAGGGGACCGGCTACATGGACTTCATCGCCGGAACCGGCCTGAGGGAGCACGACGCCGTCCAGATCTGGGCCTTCAAGCGCCGCGGGTTCCGCCTCTTCGGCGCCACCGTGCCGGAGAGCCGCTTCTACCTGGTGATCGTCGGCGGTTCGTGGCGCCCGCTGGAAGCTTCACCGCCGCTGTGCATGCTCCCGCCATCTCACGCGCCTGTGGAAGTATGTGCTTAGGCAGGATGGGTATAGACTATAGAGTAGTGAGATCTTTTACAGTGCTGGCACCTCCCAATGTACTGTACATCCCCCGTTTATTTTTTTAAGGGATAGTTTAGTACTTTTTATAGCCATACCATCTATAACTCATCTCTTGAGACGACGGTTATGCAATTTTCTATCAATTATGGATGAAGATTCATAAATAAACTTTAATAAATATGTACTCCTTATTCTATATATGTTATTTTTCTTCTTAGTTTAGTGTTCTCAATTTTATTTAAACTTCACTCGTTTTAGAGTGATACATTGTAATAATTGAAGCTCTTTTAAGTAAAGGTCAGGATGTTCTATTCCATTATCTAAAAAAATATACTTTTTTTGACATTTACCCTAGGCATTTTATTTGTTGTGCTGTTCTAGACATATATAGATCCATATCGTTGGATTGCATCCGATCAACGGATGTCATCATTCCTAAGCACCTTAGCATGTCTCATAGAATAGTATAGTACTTCTTCAGCCGTTTGTAGATTTACTACAGAGCAAGGACTGTTTAAGATTACCACATTTATTAATTGAATTGTTGCTAGCAGCAAGTGATCTCTTTCTTTTGGTTTTGTCCAAGATTACATGTATTTTTTAGTCTTTTTCAACATAATCGGGTTTTTCTCAATTACATAGAAGACGTGCAACTTCTATAAGCTCAACTAATATTCACACATTCGGAAAAACTTCACCGTTTTTTAACCATACAAAAATTACCATTGTCTTCCGTTACGTACACACGTGACGTTTTACGTGCTATGCATTCTCTAAATACATTTTTTACTAATAATTTATAATGCTACTACATCTGTTCTTCCTCCCATGCATGACTCTAATTCTTTTTTTGTGTTTCTCATATGTGTATACCAAATACAATTTTTTTAAAAAAAATTCTTATATTTTTAATTCGTGTAGAAACTCGATGGACATGACATTATATATTCGTTCCCATTCCTGGGTTTTCTTATTAATCTTTTTTTTCAAAGGGGTCTTTTTTTTCCTTTTGAAAATTGGGCTTGAAACTGATTAAAATGACATTTTCCATGAATAGAGGGTTAGATTTTGAATGTCACGCACCGTCCCCGAAAAGCTAGAGTTATATGCTTCACAAAATACAGCCGTATTACATTCTCATTTGTACTCCATATTTTTACGGTTAATAGAAGCATACAAACAGGGCAGCAACGCAGATGATGTGGCCAAGGCACGTAATGTTGGCTAGTAGGCGTTGCGGAGGTTTTTAAGAAAATTTCTTAATAAGAGTATAAATTAAATTGTCAAGTCCAATTCTTCACCAAATGGTCGATATGTCCGAGTGGTTAAGGAGACAGACTCGAAATCTGTTGGGCTTTGCCTGCGCAGGTTCGAATCCTGCTGTCGACGCTTTTTTTTTCATTTTCTTTTGGAACGGCCTCAAAATGAATTTTTTGTTCTTCTCATATTCAGTTCTGGTGCGCATATCCGGTACAAATCCGGGAATCACGTACTCTCTCAATTTATTTTCTATAAGAAACTCCAGCATACCCGCTGAATTTCACGATCCGTTCAATCTACCGAAATCAGTGTACCACTCGTATATCCGCCCAAAATTTTGTGTTCACACACGGCGGCACACTCGAAGCTCCCAACAACCAACCAAACCCAAGCATATCACGGTCAGGGGGAGGGCCCCTTATTTATTCGCATTCCTCTCCTCGTCATCACTCATCTCCCTTCCCTGTCGATTACCTTCTCTCCTTCCTCTGTTCCTCCTCTCCTCCACACATCCAGGCAACACAAGAATCATCCGGGAGAGCGACATGGCTCCGGTTGCCGTGGGCGACACCCTCCCCGACGGCCAGCTGGGGTGGTTCGACGGGGAGGACAAGCTGCAGCAGGTCTCCGTCCACGGCCTCGCCGCCGGCAAGAAGGTCGTCCTCTTCGGCGTCCCCGGTGCCTTCACCCCGACCTGCAGGTCTCTTCCTCCTTTTTCCGATTTCCTCCCCCCTCTTTCTTGGGGACGTTATATTTCCCTGAAAAAAAATTCCTTAAAAAATGGGACTTCTTTTTATCAGATCGAGGAATTTTACTGCAAAACTGAAATGTGTACTAGCTGATGTCCGGACCAAATCCAAGATTACTGCTTTATTATACAGATACTCACAATTTATGGGATTGATTTGACGAGCTCTGAAGTCACTCCCACTTCCTTGGATGTCAGAGTTAGGGTTAAAAATCTTGATGAGGGTTTATATATTGCTAGTTGCATGACTGAAAAGTAGACTTCGATCCACTGTTCTGGTTTACTCCATGTGTTGTTCCCCAGCTTCTGAGCACGCGAGAGAAAATGTTACTTCATAATTTTTGGGCATCCCTTCTAGAAGCAGTTAAGCCAAGATGGGTAGCAGGATCTAAAAGGGAGATTTTGGCTATAGTTACTCCGTCCATAATACGTGGAGATTCGCTCAGAATTTCGTAAGCTGATAGCCTTTTCTTGTTGATTAATCTTCCACAGAAAATCTGTAAACCTGGATGCAACTAACTGAACTAAAACAAACATTTTGATTAAAAAAAATTGGAGACACGAGTCACATGACTGACAAATACAGAGTACACATTTTATCGAGAGCAAAGTGCTCATAACCTTTTTATATATCCAAGGCTCCTAACTGGCTAACTTTTGTCTTCGTTCTTCAGATTAGACTGAAATGCTGTTGGTTTTTACTTGTACTATTTGGTTTTAGATAAATTTGTGAGCTTGAAATGTTTTATCCCTCCCTTTGCCATCATCCTCTGTTGGCACTTGGCACCGCAGTTTTGGTATATCTAGCTGCCAGTTACCTCATTTTGCTGTCCCTTTATAAGAACTTGCTGTTCTATTTTGCCATGACAGAGGTTTAAGTTGTCATATTACTTTGTTACTCGCCCTTTTGTTGTCTTCTTTTCACTTCTGAAAACCTGAAGAACTGACATAATGCATTTTATTCATTTTTCCGATGGCTATAGCAATCAGCATGTGCCAGGCTTCATAAATCAGGCTGAGCAGCTCAAAGCCAAGGGTGTAGACGACATCTTGCTTGTCAGTGGTATGTTTCTGGCATTTGTTTCTCCATGTTCATATTCCCAAATTTAGCTTTTGTCAGAAACCTTCACTGTCAATTATTTGAACTGGACATGGAAAGACAACGGAAACATTTAATCTATTTCAGATTCAGATATTGTGATTTTCCCATGTTCTCTGTAAAGTTTTGTAGGGTAGATATACTGACTAGTGTACAAAGTAGAAACACTATCCACTTTCTGCCTGTATATAGTACTGAATCAAGGCAGCTGTAGCAGAATATGACTTCTCTGTGGATCTATGATATAATTTTGCAGTTAACGACCCCTTTGTCATGAAGGCGTGGGCAAAGTCATACCCTGAGAATAAGCATGTGAAATTCCTTGCCGATGGTTTGGGAACATACACCAAGGCACTTGGTCTTGAGCTTGACCTTTCGGAGAAAGGGCTTGGTATTCGTTCGAGACGGTTTGCTCTCCTTGCTGACAACCTCAAGGTTACTGTTGCAAACATTGAGGAAGGTGGCCAATTCACAATCTCTGGTGCTGAGGAGATCCTCAAGGCACTGTAAGAGCTTCAGCTCTTAGGAACGGCAGCGATCACTTGGACCTATCATGTCAATCTTGTTTAAATTTGTCTGCAAAATACTTGTTCGAATAAAATTGTTGATGGGCTGCCTAGTTGTGAGCACTTTATGATAATGTTCGAATCTGTATCCACTGTTGAATCAAGTAGTAATGTTCAGTGCTCATGTTAAGTTATAATCTTCAGTTTATATCTCCAGAAAAAAGGTTTTATCTTTCCGTTGACACTTTGACAGTGACTTCTAGAGTAAACTGGATTATTGGTCAAGAAGAGAGAATTTTATGGTAGAAACTGATCGGATCGCAACGGCAATGCCCGTTCTCTGAACAGGCATATCCTGCCTCTGTACAGCTTAATATCAGGTGTTATGGGTTAGGGTTCATACAGGGTAAACACCGCCAGGAGAATAGCCGGGCGGCGGTGGCTGCTAGGGATGAGAGGGGGACTTAAGTTAGGGGGAGACTAATTCTGATTCATTGCTTAATTAGAATGACGATACAATCCATCCTTATATAAATTAATCTTATCCAACCGACTCTATCCTTAACCCTAGAGCCTCGACCTCTCGGCCCACTGTCTATGACATAAGGAGGCTGTGCGGTTATTTCATTTACAAGGTAAATATGGTGATAAATCTAGGCTTAATGCCTGGGCTATCTTGCCAATTACTTATACTCCGCATAGTTTACAGCAACTGTAGCTTGCATATCTTTGTGTTACTGTTGGTGCGCGCACGTCTGCTTTTGTATTCCGAAGAAAAAGAGTAAATTGCGCTCGTGGTACATGAACTTGTGTGGTGGGTGTAAATAGGTACAACAGCTTGCAAATTGCTCATCCTAATATAGTAACTTGACTAGTCCGTGCGAATTGGGCCAAAATTGTCAATGCAAACCAAATCGTTGTAAAACATCACAAATAGATGGCATGACAACTTACATGTATGACCATGTTTTGGATATCTTATTTAGAATCCAAAGAAAAAGAGAAATTATGTGTAAAATTTCATTTTTGATGCATAGAAAAGAATTTATTTCATGTCTTGGAAAAAATTGTCCTCTGTATAACTCGTATAATGTCGGGACCAGGAAAATGTCGTCCATGCCTTAGCCTCCTAGAAAATTTATTTTATTTTTCATTCTCAGACACTCCATTTCACCGAAAACTTATTTTAAAAGTTTATTTCCATGGTTGGACATTGATAATTGTTTCACTCTCTAAATATTGAAAATATCAAGTGAACAGTGATTACACATTTTATCAATCCAAATTTTGATGTGTAATAAAAATTACTCGTCAATATGTACCATTTTAGATCAATTTTGCTTGCAGAGATTGTTTTGGCCCAGGTTCGCACGGACTTGGCAAGTTGTTGTATCGAAATGAGCAATTTGCAAGTTGTTGTACTTATTTGCACCCACCACGCAAGTTTATGTACCGTGAGCGCAATTTACTCGAAGAAGAATATGCTAGTGTGCATTCTGTTATTCAGATACTAGCGGTTTCACATTTTGAATTTCTGATCTATTCATGCAAAAATTTTCCAACCAAAATGAGGCCGTGAAATATGCATACTGATTTCATCTCAACTGAGATGAGCAGATTACACCGCCAAATCGCCAATACAACCCATCCAGCCTCTCTGAAGCTTGAGCTATTTACAGGTGCTCCCCCCGGTAGCACAACCAAGCATGCAGCTGTCTGACCATTTTTTCAGGCTACAGCTACCTATGAGAAAAGCTTTTCAACCCACCCCCCAAATTATCAACTTTCTCAATGTGCAAAAGTTTCTTTGTGACCATGCGGTGGACTTTCCTCAGCCTCGCGCCTTTGTCCTCGTGTTCTTGCTCTTGCCAGTGAACAGAGTTGTTGGTCACTTGTGAATTGGCATCCATGCTGTTCACAGTCTCCTCTTCCTCCAGCGCATTGTCAATGATCTCTGGGATGTCAACTAGACTGGGCCTTCTCCTTGATTTCGTGCGCTTTGGGTCTCTAGCAACGGCATCGGCGTGAAGAACATCCTCGATCCGAGATAAAACTGCAAAGGCTAAGCTCTCAAGAGTCCTGGAGTAGCTCTCCAAGATGGCATACCCAACATCCTGAAGAAAAGAAGTAGCAAATGCAGGTGGCATGAGTATAAGTACTGTAGTAAATCCGAAAAATGTAACTAAACATGCAGCTATGTTTTTTTTTTTGACCTTGTTGTATTGTATCTTGCTGATGTCAAGTGATGACTGAGGAACCCCAGGGAACTGGTGCTTGAGGATGAGTAGGACAGTTTGTGCCCGCTCTTCGAACTGCTCTCGCTTCTCCAAGCTGACACTGGGGCCCCAGGAGAGCTTATTGGAAATTTTCCTCTGCCAAATTACAACAGAGGCCTCAATTCGGTCTTTGAGATCGACGATCTTGTGCTCTGTCGACAAGTCTAAAGAACTTAAGAGCTCGTTGGGATCGAAATGATCATCAGTTATAATTTTGTATATCGAGTCTCCAAGACTAGACCTTCCATTCTGCAAGAGAAGTATACTCGGTTAGATTTAGGGGGTGTTTGGGAGAGAGGGGCTAAAGTTTAGCCCCTCTCTCCCAAACACCCCCTTAGCCTCATAATGTTTTTTAGGAAAACACTGTACTACATTCCAAAATCCAGGAAAAGTTTGTTCAACTCAGCATCAAGCAGAAAATGGACTCACTTCGAGAAAAGATATGCGTAAAGTATGGAAAGGAGTTTTTACAAATATTAATGGTATTATAAGTCACCTTAGGCAGAGTTTCAATGTACTCTCCCGGGATCTCCATCTCTGTAAGAACATCAGCATTGATAGCCATGGCTGCCTTCAGCACCTGCCCTACAAGGTCTTTCTGGTGCAGAATCCATTTTTTCGACGCATCTGACAGACCCTCGGGAGGGACTCGAACTGTAGGGATCCACCACTTGTCGCCCTGTCTTGGCGCATCGCCCTTTTCACCCTCATCTGCGTCTTTTTTTACGTACCAGAATTCTTGTTCATCTTTGAAATTGTCAAGATACTCCTGCTCCACCGGCAAAAAAAAACCACCGCAAAGTAATGCTGGTTCAGAAACTGATGGGAAAAAGATCAATTTGGACATTTGTATATGCTATTACGCTTACAAGGAGCATGGCGTCGAGTTTTCGCAATGCCGGGATATTGATGAGAAGATCTCTGCGCTGCTGGGTACCCATCACCTGGTTGACAACAAGGACGAAAATGAAGCGAATTGCACGATGAAATAGTAATGAGGTTGTAATGATCTTGTGGATGGCCTACCTCCATGCTGGTTCCATCCGTGGACGCCTGTTGCGAAGGGACGAACTCGACGATGTGGTCGGTGACCGACAGCAGCCAGTCGATCTCCTTGTTCCATCGAGCTCTCCGGTCGGCGGACATGGGCTCGAGCCGGCGCTGCTCCCCGAATACCGAAGCTGCAGATTTTGCCACGGAGAAGAACGGAAAAAAAAACATCATGACAGGCAAGAACACAAGAGATTTGTAGTAGATAGATAGCATGAGATGAGTGGTGTGATACTGACCTGCGAGATTTGTGATGGCGTTGGAGAGAGCAAGAGCGGAGGAGACACCTTTGCCGGTGCCGGACATGTCCTCGCCGAGCAGCAGCTTGGCGAACTTCTCCTTCACCAGATCAATGTCTGCAGCAGAGATCGAACGATCGATCAAATCAATGGCGAAACTAAGGCGGTCGATCCAAGAAGATGTTTGAGCGATTGTGATTTGCACGGTGATCACCTGAAGGCGGTCCACTGTCACGGACGGTCTTCGACGATGGCGGCACCACCGGCGGCAGGTGATCGACGGAGCCGGCCAGCGGCTTGGCCTTGGACCCGTGGCTCCTCGACAGCACCCGCTTCTGCAGCGGCGGCAGAGGCGGGGTCGTCGTCGCGGAGACGGCGGCATCGTCCTCGTCCTCCTCCGCCACGCTGACGCCGCACCACCTGCCGCTGCCGCTGCTTCCACGTGACGACGAGGACGACGGCGGCGGCGACGGCGACGACGACGAGGACGACGAGAAGGAATGGCTGGACGACATGATGAGGCTCCTCGGCAGGAACCTGTCCAGGCTGTGTCCGCGCAGCAGGTGCCGCCGCACCATTCGACAGCAGGTCACACGCTCATGAGGAGGCGGGCGATCAGCAGAGGAGGTTGCCTAGCACGGCGCCGCGCATGGAGGACGTACGATGCGACGCGCTGGCGGTGGTGGTGGTGCTCGACGCGCGACGACGACGGGGGGGTTGAGCTCAATGTCGCGCGCCGGCGGGCCTCGCCGGCGCGCTTGAGGAAGGGAGGGCTTGGGTTTCCCCGGCAGGCTAGCTCGTCGACGCGCGCGCCGAAGGACGGAAGGAGTGTGGGGCTGGGTGGATGGATGGATGGATGGCTGCGTCCTCGTGTGGGCGCGAGGTGGTGGTGTTTGCGCCCGGAGGGCGAGCCAAAGTTGGAAACCACACGCACGCAAAAAACGGGGCATGCGATGGCGCGCCACTGCTGCGGCCAAATATAAGCAACATGCTAATTTTCCTTCCCTCAGATCTAGCTTGGGCATGCGATGCTCGCGCGCGCCTGCCGCCGTGAATTCCATTGGTTCGCCATGGAAATGGCTTTGCCGGTCTCTCGCAAGGCATGCGTTGTTGCGTCGCCGTTGAGTTTGGCTGCGTTGCGGGGGGAAACGCGTGCATGATCCTGGATGGCCGGTGGTGGCCACGGATGAAAATGGAGCCTATCGAGAAAATTGAATATATTAGGATGGTACAGATACGGATACAAATACAAATGTTTTTCGCACATGAATAATTGAATACAAATATGGTATTAGACTTTTCGACGCATACACATATTAGAAGTTTAGGTGGATTTCGTGTTCCGAGACATATTTGTTTATGCATTGTGTCTGATCATATTCAATCCTTATTTATATTCGAGATCATTCATATTTATGTCTATATCCCAGCTATTCGTATTTGTTTTCATATCCGGCTAAAAATACGAAAACCGATGTGATATGAACGCTATCTGCATGTATCCGCTCTATTTTCATCTCTATTGGTGACATGCGGCAGCGGGGGAAGAGGGCAAGAGGAAGTATGGCGAAAGTTCAGAAGATGGTGCAATGCAAACTTTACAATCCCGGCGGACAGTGACAGCATGCTCGTTGACTGGTGGCTTGCAACGCGGCTCCGTTTTAGGACGAGCTACAGGGTGGACTTCGACAACGCCTTTGTGTTAATTTGCTGGCTTATTTAGAAGGAATGAAATGCTAGAATTTTTCAGCATGTGTCGAAGATTCCGAAGCAACTAGCCGGGGATATAAAAAAAGAAATTGCGATGTGGAGGGTAGCTGGGATCTTCTCCCAATTTGGAGAGTAATCGTGTTGTGTATTGTCAAGGTTCTGCCCTGCCTTCCCTCTTTCCCCCTTGCTTGTTCACGCTGGGTCTGGGATCTCTCCCGGACTATCACGACATTTTAATGTCCCTGTAATATTCTCTTTGTTTTTCTTCCTAATCTTAATGAAATTGGTCGGCCAACCTTTGGCCGACCCGGCAAAAAAAAGAGGGCAAGAGGCAAATCTTCCGAGTGTGGTTTCGTAGCATTACAAATTTATTAGCATATTTGAGTAAAAATAAGAACAAGTGAGATTGATTTGCATCTTGGAGGATCATGAAAAAGAAAAATGCATTAGGTGAGGCTTGCGATTTGTCAGTTAGCTGAAAATGCGAAAAATATCACTCGAGTTTTAAACTACTAGGATGGTTTTAAGAATCTTGCAACACCCTCTAAGCCCTACATGTCACTTCTCTTATTCCTCACCCCACTGCCCTTGTCACCGCCATCAATGTACCTCCCTGCCTCACCAGCGTGGAAGGTACCAACAATGCCAACAAGGGCCATCATACCGACCTCCTTCCCCCTATCCCTTCTTTCGCCCGAAGTTGAGGCGTGGCAACCTTTCCCGTCTCTAGCGGCTTGCGTCGTCGAGATACCAATGTGTCTCCAACTCTCCATCTCCTAACCACTACCCCAACGCTGCATTCCTGCCTCGCTAGTGTGGAAGTCGCCAACAGTGCTAGCAAGGCTCACCGTATCAGCCTCCTACCCCTATCCTTTCTCCTCTCGAAACTGAGTGGTGGCGAGGTGCCCTTGCCCCGTTATTCTTCCCCATCTCCAGCCACTTGCACCATTATCATGCGCCCGTTGTCCCCACCTTCTAACTAATGACCCGATGTCAGGTGGTCCCTCCTCCATCCTAGTAGCTCTAGTGCGTCGCTAGCGTCTTGATGTCTGCTCGTCTCCGCTACCTCCAATCTTTTACCACCTTGGGCACCCTCTCAAGCTATCCTCGCCACCCCCTATCCACCGCCTCCAACCCCGAAACATTATTCGAAGGTTCTCTATTGTTGTTTGGGGATCGTCGTCACTTAAGCTTGCAACCGCCAGGTCAATCTGCCATCTCTCCCTCCCTGTTCTCTCTTCCTGCCTCCCCCGGTTTAGAGGTGGAAGACAATGGCATTGCCACATTCGTATATATAGCAAAGGTGGTGTGGTTAGGTTCTGTGTATGATACTGATCAGCACATCATAAGTTACTGTACTAGTTACTGACGAGCAACTTTTGTTTTTTTATGTATTATTAGTTTAACTGTAATGTTGCACAAAAATCATTTGGTGATATATAGTTTCATAATAACTTTGTGGCTTTGTACCTTTTTTAAGTAAGCAATGTTGGTGAAGCTCACCAAATTCACTTTGTAATTATAGGCAATTTTATCGGAACGACAACGAAGCACAACGCATAGTTACAACTTACAAGTGTTTTGCAGAAGCCAGGACACATGGCGAGGAAGTGCCACTCAGAGTCGATAGTGATTGTTCTTTCTTTCTTCAAAAAAATTAAAGAATATTTCCTTAAACCCCATGGTACATTACACAATCACACACATTTCCTGCTTACATAGTTACATTCACCTCTAGGATAACCTGAATCATTCTATTTTCACACCATGTATGTTTAGTATACAGAGAAAAAAAAAAGAAAACAACGAACTCACCAGAAATTTACTGGAGGGGGAGAAAGTACCGCAATGCGGACAGCGAACTCACCAGAAATGCAGAAACGCACAAACGGGGATGTACAAGTTTGCGCACAGAAACTCAAGAGTTGCTGTAAGAACCATATCATATTGACACTTTTTTTCTCCTAGGTTGCTTCAACCGAAAGGATCTCAAGCTCTGCCCACCAAAGTGGAGACAGTCTCGGCGTTGCTGCCTCCGGTGAGATTGCTAGAACTTCTCTCAGTCTAGTGGTGACCTCTCGCATGCCTGGTCTCTTCTTCGGGTCGCTTTGGATGCACTCCTGGATTAACTCGCATATGATTTCTAGCTCGTTTTCTTTGTGAGTCTTCAAGGTAGGATCAAGCAAACATGATATATTCCGGTCATCTTTAATGCACTCCATAGCCTGTCATCAGAAGGGAAAAAAAAAAAAGAAGCAGCAGCATTTGCTTCAAGATCCCATTTTGTGGAAGTTGCAACGACTTTAGTAACTACACTCGATTTATTAATTGTCATCCTTACCAAGTTTGCAAGGGAGCCCTTTTGTTCAGAATATGGAGGCCTTCCTGAGATGATTTCCAGCATGAGTAGACCAAAACTGCACACGTTCCCAGCTGGATCGGCAGACACAGGCTCATGGTGATCAACAATGTCATCGTTCTTGGGCATTTTTCCTTTAGAAATCACTTCTTGCCAAACACTCATGTCTGCTACCTGCGGAAAGGACTCGGTTTAGAGGAAAGCATATAGTCTGATGTTACAACGAAAGTGTTTGTGCAAACGAACTAGGGAGTACTTCATATTGCTCAATTGTGATGTAGACAAACATTTTATCCAGTTTGCTTTTCCAAACAATGTGACTCTAAATTGAAGGTATAATGTCCAGAAAAATGGTTTAGAAGCTGAAATTCTGATCTTAAACTATTTCCTTTTGTTTTCATATTACTGAAATTTTGGACAATCCTTGTGAAGATCTCCACAAACTAGAACAAATACAATTTGAAATTTCCATAAGCATATTTGTACCTTTGCAGCTCCATCCTCAGACAACAATATGGCACTTGACTGTAAGTCAGGATGTGTGATAGAAGGGTTCAACTCATGCATGTGTTGGATGCAGTATGCTACCCCCATAATTACTCTCATCCTACCATTCCAATCAATATGATCGAATCCCTCAACTGCAAAAAGGAAATAAAACCAATTTAATTTGGCATAAAGAACAAAGAGCAAACATTTTAGCAGTGGAATCAGCATTTAACAGGCTCTTACCATGGAGATGCTCATAGAGTGTTCCATTGGGTGCATATTCTAACACCATCATCCTCATAAAAGGATTCTCCTCCTCACAGTACCCAAGCAGGTTGATGAAGTTCTTGTGATTAATTCGTGAGAGCAAATCTATCTATGTGTTCAGAAAAATAAGTTAGAAGAAACAACCTTTTTCCAAACTACCTTTTATTCGTAAACTAGGCCAACATTACAAACTTTAGTAGCAGGGTGCTTTTATCCTTACAATAAATAACACTATATTACCTTTTTTCTGAATCTCCCTTCGGAATGCTTCGACCAATCTTTGTTAGTCGCAATAACAGTTGATACAACAGCTATCTCAACGCCACTTGATAAGGTTCCCTTATATACAGTGTAGTGTGGATAGCTTGCGACAATGTTACTGAAGTCCTCACAAGCACCTTCCAGCTCTGAGCGCTGCAACTTTGGTACTCCTGAAGTACAGTAAGGCGCCACAATTTGCAACAAATGATAAGAGGCAATTCAACTGGATATTTGACGATCTTTGAAAAGGGAGAGCTCAATGAAGCTAAATATCTGTCCCTCTAAAGTCTAAACTTTGCAGAAATATTAATGATCAAATAATCTCATCTTGAACCATTTTTATATATCTTATATCTCCTATTAACAATTGCTTGATATTATTTCTGCCTTGCACATACTTTTATTTGTAAAGGAGATAAATATCTATGGCCCACAAAAACAGGTGTTGCATTTGTTCAAATATAAACTGACGTTGAAAATTTTACAAAATTAATGAGTTCTGCATCCCAATTATTTAATTTAGCTAATCCATGTTATCCTTTAGAAATAAATGAATTAAAAATTAGGTATATCTGAAGAAAAGTAAAACAACAGTAGAAAGCATATGATAGAAAATGCTCTGAAGTTCATATTTGACCATAATAAACAAAATAACAGGATGATTATGCACATTTTTATCCAGACAGATCATAGAGGAAATAAAATATTTACCTGTCACAAATGCCTTCTGCAGCTGTCCACTGAGCCCAGTCTTCCATGGACCTATTGTCGCCACTGATTTGTTGCGGCATAGCAAAAACATGCATGCTATGCCGATATGCAGCAGAGCGATTGATGAAATCACAATGGCATACAACCATCTCTTAGATCTTTGTGGAGGACCACTGGACATGGGTGGACTACTTGGAGGACTTAGTGGTGGAGGCACCTTGATTTCCTTAAATGCTGAAAATGATCCAGTTCCAGTAGAAGGAACAGAAGCAACAGCTGGAACAGGAGCATTTGCTGAAGCTGCAGCAAGATTGGTATCCTCCAATAGTCTGCGCCGGCTAAGTTGTACAGTTGGATTTCTTGCAGCAAATTGTGAAGAAAGACGAGCTGGTCGAAAGATGAAGGTATGTTATGTACTAGCTAATGTATATAGGGTTCTATGAACAAACTTGAAAAAGATAAGAGCAGGTTAAATTACCAGAAAGATTGTTATTGTCTTTTGTGTTCTCTTCTGATGAAGAATCAGACTCGAATCTACAATGGTTCACATTCACAACTGTTACCATCAACACGCACTGATAATTTGTTTTATAAAAATAAAAAACTGGTATTGACCAGAATGTATATCAATCTAATTCTTCTTACCCATTCTCAGATCTTTGATCCACATCGCCCCTCTCATCATAGACGTCAAAATCAATTTCCTGATCAAAATTCCTGTAGGAATTTTGGATGAGAGGCCATTGAAAGTTATTGTTGGAAAGCAACCTGCAGAGCAGTAGAAAATATATCATGGCTATATTACTTGATGTTGGTCAAATTTTGGCGAAGTTAATCAGTCAGACGACCTACAAGTGCTTAATTGATTGCATTTCTGCTATCTCCTGCGGAACTTCACCAGTCAAATTGTTATTGCTTAAATCCAGTATTTCCAGCATTGCAAGATCACTCATTTCCTTAGGTATTGGTCCATCGAACAAGTTGTTGGAGAGTACACTGCAAGTGAGCCAGGTATTGAATTAAAATGTTGTAGAAAACACTCAAATCACATTCAGGAGTAAGATTACAGTGTTACAACTCATTAGCTCTAGTAATTCAAGTAATGGATGCCCCATCAAAAGATTAGCCAAGATCTTATGCTACTGTGTAAACTCCTCAGTTACTCACACAAATGCACAATGTATTCATGTGGCATTTTAGTCTCATTTTTATTTAGCACGGAGTTTAGTTGATATGAACTACACCATTTGATTATGGCCTATTGAAACCAATATTCATTTAATTGGATACATATGCTTCAGATGTCCTTACTGACGGTAATTGACTTATTTAGACACCTGGTTCCTGGAAGACAAACTGAATAAGCTAGTCAAGCATCAACCGCTAAAGAATTAATATATTTATCTATAGTAATTTCTCGTTACTAGATCTTAAAGAAATCCAATTCAAAAGATGTCCAATGTATATTCTTTAAAGCAAAGTCAAGATAACTTACAGAGCCCTCAGATGACTAAGACTTCCTAGTTCTGGACCCAAGGTACCTCTTAGTGAGAGATCCTTTAGATTCCTACAGAAAGAGAGTTCATAGTAAGTACAATTCTTAAGATGATAAAGCAACCATTATCCACTCAAAATATGTAGAAACACTGCAGCAATTATAAATGAATCTTATATAGTGAAACACAAGAATCTGAACATGAGTTTTTCTGTAATAGATCATCTTGAGAAGAAAAAATTATTAACCTAGTGAGTTGGAGAATCACCTTAAGGTGTTTTCATGTAAAAATATCAATATTAAGTAGCACTGAAGGGACTACTCCAAAGCTCTATGAGCAGAAAATGATGTCTCTTTTCCTAGTAACTTAAACTTCTGAATGAGATGATTGGTGTATGAAACTCAACTTGTCATACATCCTGAGGCACTTGATAGCAAATTTTGACATCGAAAGAGTTCAAAGCGCACACAATAGTGCATTTCTGCGTGTGGTGTGAGTGGCAATGTCCGTGTGTGTCTGCCTACCTTGTAATCAGGAAAGAAAAAAGGGCTGCTATTGTGCTTGGTTGAAGTACATGTAGAGTATTGAACAAACCTTTTATTTGCTAGACTAATATCTACATGTACTTCAATGAACATATGGCCCTACTAAGCAGTCTTATCTAGGCAGATCACAACGTTCAGTTGATGGTGATTATACTTGACCTTCTGCTGAAGTATCAAGCTAACCAATGTTAGCCTCTATTTTGGGCCTCCAATATAATTACAATTTAAAAGAATCAACTAAATTGTTTTAGTCAATAATCTCACTTTATTAGTCAACATCTCCCTGTCACAGAATTGAATGTACCATCTGGCCACTTGTTCACATTGGCTGAGTCAAGAAACCATTTAAATAAACCAAATAATGATATCAACATTATGTTTTAAACTTCCATACAGGCTTCTAAAGGGAAAATTAATTTTTTACAGCACATTTTATGGACATTCTGAATACTGTATATGTATCAAAGAAATAAGAATTCAAATCAAAATGGGACGGAATTAATATTGTGTATGATGCTTCGTATTAACTGTTTGGCTGGAAGAGGAGCTGATTGCACCAAGGCCTCCTTTAGAACGCAGGACCATTTTGCACGAATCTAAAGGATTTTCACAAGAATCCGGAGAAATCCCACAATCCAAAGGAGCCAAGGAGGCTCTGTTACCAAATACAAGAAGTCAATCATTGCATATCTAACTTCTCTGGGCTATAAAGTTGATAGATGCTTGTGTTGCCAGAAATTCAACTGAAGCATGGCTGCATTTTCTAACATGTATTCTCAAGTCAAACCGCACATAGATCAGAGGAGAAAAGTAGTGGGGAAGGAACGTCCATTTTAACAATAAATCAACGCAACTCTTCAACAGAATGGTTTTAGTCAAATGGAGGATCATCAAAGAGAGAAAACCTGCTACATTTTGCAACAATGATCCTTGATCGAATGGGTAAACTGCATTTCCAATCAGAATCACTGCACATTCAGAAGAATAAAAGAGGAAGGGCAATGAACTCACAGAATCACCACCCTGCCATCCACGCAGCGGACGCCGTTCCAACTGCAAGGATCGCCATCCCGCTCGCTCCAACCTGCCATGGCGCCATGCGGATCCTCCTCCACCCTCGACTGAAACTTGAGCAGCGCCGACCCTGCAACCACAAGCAACCAAGAAGAGCTCCCAATCAATCACCCACAGACCTAATAATGAACACAACCCACAACACCGGCGAGACGCCACCGCCGCCGCCGCCGCTAACCTTCAGTGTTGACCGCCGAGCAGCCATTGACAACGAAATGAAGAACCAGCGCGACGAGCGCGGAGCAACGCAGCAGCGCGTGCACCATCTTCCACATTGCGGCTCGCTCCACGTCACATGATCCTCTTCGCGAGCCTCTTGAGCAGCCTGGAGTGCATGGTCTGATCAGGCGCGCGCAGCAGCAGCGGCAGCAGCAGCGACAGCCATTGCGCCTCTTCCTCCGCGGCGGCGACCTCACTACCCTCTCCTCCTCCTCCTCCTCCTCCTCTCCTGCATGCAGGTGACAGCAGACAAAAGCTCAGGGACGCCGACAAATAGAGAAACCTTGCATCGCCCCAAAGCAAGGAAGGAGACAGCTTTAGCTACTTTTTTCCCTTTGCCTGATCGGCCACCACTGCCTATCTCGCTTACACCGCACGCGATTCGAATCAAGAAACCGAAAAAGAGGATTCGATCGAGAGAAGAAGAGAAGAGAAGGCTGCTCTGCTCACCCGGTGGTTGGGGCAACGGAGGAGGAGATGCGCAGAGAGGAAATGGAGCCCAAACAGCGGTCGTCCGTTCTTGGAGGAACAAGTAGTAGTTGGCGAAATCAAAGAAACGCAACAACACACTGAAATCGATTATTAAAATAAAATCGAAAACTACAGAGAAAAATCACGGTGCAATCTCTCCCATCACCAAGATTGCATTGTTGCTTAAAGAAATAAAAGGCGGGGACGGAATTCCACGGGACAACTGTAGGACAATTCCACGCCGGGAGTACGAAATTCCGGATTAAAGAATTGGATGGGGACACGCGCGGAAGAAGAAGAAGAAGCCCGAGAAGGTCGCTGTCGAGGGGCCTCAGCTTCGCCGGCGACAGATTCGTCGCATTTTAAAAAATCCCTTTCGTGCTCATCATCACACATGGAATTAAAATAGGGTTAATACCCTCCTCCTCCTCACATTGACATTTGTTTAGTGACCAATTGCAATCAGGGCGTCTTAGCGGCGCCAAATGCTAGCACTCGAAAACGATAAAAAAAAATAAAACAATCTCTCTTCTATAACGAAGAAGTGGCCAGGAAAACCGGGTCTAAAGCCTCGATCGATTCATCTAAAGACGAACGAACAGATCGCATTTGGTGGATCGGTAGCTCATTACCGGCGCGCGGTCGGCGTCGCAGCGCCCTCTTCCTTCACGCAGAGGCCCCCCGGCGCGAGGGGGGTTGGGGGAGGAGGGCACGGGGAATGGGATGTGGAGGCGGCGGCGGCGGAGGCGGAGGCGGAGGCGGTGGCCGGCGGCGAGGTGGGGGAAGGTGGAGACGTGCGGTGGTGGGGCCCACGAAGGGGACAGGTGGGACGCGCAAAGGAAGGGGAATTTTTTATTCCCGGTGATTTTTCCGACGATTTTATTTGATGCCCGGGCCTAGCTGTCCGTCTGTTAAGTTTTCCTCTTTTCTTTTTTTCTTTTTCTGTTTTATTCATCAGTTGCCACTTTGCCAGCTTAATAATTTCCTCTTCTGTTGGGGAGACGACGCCGTCGCCGCGCCCACGTCGCGCAGCCGCCTTCGTCGTGCGCGCCATCCTCCTCCTGCCGTCTGATCACCTGTATATATTCTCCAGGAAAAATTTCAAACATCTAACAAAATTAGAGTGTTTTATTTGAAATTCTTACCGAAATCTTATAGTTAATCTTAACATATGTCTAGCCTGACGGAAAATAGAAATATCCACGAAGCTTCAAAATTTTCTTTCTTTATAAAAAGAACAAGAGGGGTACAGAGACACTGCTCATGGAGACTGACACAACGATCAGATGCAACGTTTTCTTCTCCAAAGTTGAGCTAACCTTATCTCGCGCGGTTGGTAGCGCCAATCAGGCGACTGTCGCAAGATGGAGGCTTCAGACAAGAGGATGGATTCAGACCTGTCCGAACGTGCGAGCAAACAAGTGCCTGGTGTTGGACTACTCGTCAGGCTCGAGAGTTCCCAATCGGCTGCTTGTATAAATTCATTATGCGAGGACATCTATGTGTGTAATTGACCCAGAAATTTTCACACCTGTAGCTCTTCTCCATGTGTTCTTTGGTATACCAGCTGAAAGTATCAAAGTTTTGTCCGAACAACCAAAGAGAACCTAACCAAGCAGCTGACATACTGACATGAGAAAATTGATATCAACATGAGAAACACGGGTAGTGAGTAGCGGAGTAGGTGATGTTTAAGACGAGGCGAAGTGCCATGCATCTCAGGATGACGACCAATTCAGAGTTAGTTACTTCTGCCGATATGCAATCCCAAGAAATAACTAGCCCACCAGCTAAAGCATACGATCACTAATCCTCGTAGAATAGTATGATGAAGTGAGCAAACCGATGGATTTGATGATCAAACTTTTTGGAGCACGAACCAAATGACCAATGACCAAACTCTGATTTTCTTTTAGATAATGGCATACTAATATATAGTAACTATGACGTACAGGGAAGCATCTGCTGATCAGAAGACGCCTTTTCTACAGAGGTGGAAACAGAAAGGAATTCTGTACAGCTACTTATAATATTTTGATACAAAGAATCAGAGTGACCACTTGAGCTTACAAGGTTGTTGAGTTCATGAAGTAGCTTGATAATAATATCCTCCTTCAAGCGATCCCCATTACGGTTCAGCAGATTGAACCAGGACATGGATGAAACATTGCGTATCTTGCTCTCCTGAAAGGTATTGATGCAGGACATCGCCGCCACTGTGTCCCCTTGTCTCAGTTTCAGGCAAAATCTTTCCATTATCATGGGGGCAGGCGGAACTCGGCCATATTGGCACATGTAGTCCCATACATCTTCCAATAACTGCTCCTGAATAGTGAAAGGCAGTAAGGCTAAGAATAGCTACATCAAATAATTAACGAAGCAGTTTAATGGGAAAATGATCATATATCTTGCATTCTATCATTGTCCATAAAATCTGAACTCTAAGCATAGTTCATATTGACAGTAAGCAATAAAATACTGAAGGAATTGGCTCAAATTGTTGCCAAACTGGGGCTAGTACTATTATGCTGTGCTTGTAGTTGAAATTTCCTTTTAAATCTAGTGAGGTTTGTTCTCTCTGAGGGCATAGAAATATAAGCTAAAAGTTCATAGAAATATAAGCTAAAAGGCCCACATGTATAGATTTCAGAACTACTAAGATCAGTCACCATGCAATCTTATGATCACATACATATGGGGGGAAAACAGCATAATCAAACATCCTCCATTCATTGAGATAACATGACCTATCTTATGAACCAAACATCTTCAACTTTAGATATGAAAGATTATGCACAACGAATATTCTATCCTTATAAGCTACATCTTACGGAGATTCATGGATAGTTAAAGAGTTAGGAATATGAGATAAGCACCTTCCCGTTCCTATATGCATCAAGCACCATACGAAGGTGCCTTCGTTCGTCAAAGTGGTAGCCACTAGATAACATTTTGCGAAATGCATACTCAAAATCATTCCACCTCTTTGCTTCAGCACAGGCCTCCATGAAAGTATTGAAAGTAAACTTGTCTGCAATTGCCTTTTGACTCGATTCCACTTTAATCCTTATCCTGCCACTGAGAATATTCTCCAATAGATCTTTTGCATCCTCAAACATTCCATGTTCAGTGTATGACTTCAGCATGATGTTGCATGTTACGTTATTAGGTGAGCAGTATTTGCACATTTCGTCAAATATGTATTTAGCATTTTCCATGCTTCCATTGTCTATACAGGTTTGGATCAGTCCTGTGTAGGTAACAACCAATGGTTTGTTTGCAACCTTGCAAATCTTCTCGACCTGCATTACAGTTGCCATCAGAAAAAGGTTAAGAGATAAAACAAAGCATCTAGAGGCATGAGACAAGCATAGACAGGTGATGGCGCTTACAGATAGACAAGTTCAAGCTGAGTTCTTATGCCTGGCTGTTTGATAAGTTTTTTCAGCTTGTTTTACAAAAAGTAAGTTAATTGGATTTGAAGCTCGCACCGATAATTATACTGTGGGAACTAAATTCCAGCCTATTTGTTCATCTATCAAAAATATATATGCAAATAGTCTCATATACCAACACACAGTGCCTAATTCAACAAGAATATGCTTTTCGCAATTGTGATTATGTATGTTCTATCTAGTGAGAAATCGGGATTAGAGTAAAAGTTATGGTCACGAAAGCAACTAATGACAGTAAAATGCCGATAAATTGTTAAAACCAGCAGAATAACTGCTATCGGTTATTAAACAAATGAAGAATCAGTTTGCAGCTGAGGTTCTAAGTCCAATATAGAATTATAGATCTACGTTTACTTTTCAAGATGACTATAGGTGGCAAAATGTATTTTCAGTTGCAACAACAGCTACAGCAAGTGTGTCATGTACAAGATATAACTATACTTTTGCAAGTACAAACCTGGAGAAGTGCCTCTTTGCACCGGCCTCCACTGCAAAGGCACCTAGCAAGGTCATAATAAAGACTGGCAGAACCAACTATTCCACGACTTTCCATACCCTTGACAGCCATGACTGCTTCATCAATCTTCCCTTCTCTCCAAAGAGCATTAATGAGAACTGCAAGCAGCAAGAGATATGAGATATAATATAAAATTTGCCTTCAACTGTTTTCAAACCTTCTTAGTTACCTTTATAGTTCAAAGCGCCGGGTATTAACGTTTTCTCCACCTTATTGAAGAACTCGTACACCAAGTTGTACTTGCCACAAACAAGCATTACCTACAGTACCACAAAATTATAACAAAAAATGGATTACGCAGCATAAAGAATTGTGCCAAACATATGAAAAAAAAATACAATCAATACTACGGAAATCGCATGGAACCAAGTTAAGCAACAGTTTTCCCTAAGACCAACATATGAGCAAAACATTCTATCTGCTGTAGATAGATATAATATGCTTGTCAGAATCCAGGTAAGAGAAACATCAATGCAGAAATGGTCTCTGAAACTGTCATGAGTCATATGTATAGTCCCATGCATGCAGAACACGGTGCAAATTACGTGTTAATTCCATAAAATCATAAAAGATTTGCAGTCGCATTTCTGCATGACCAGCACAGTTGGTTTAGGGGAGGACAGAGAGAATATGTAATCAAGATTACCGTACCTCCATTACAAGACCATATGTTGTATTTGTAGGGCGGATGTTCTTCTCTTTCAACTGTTGCAGAACCCAGAATGCTCCTTCCCATTGCTTTTGTTGCACACAAGCATTCAGAACCTACATAGCAGTAGAGCCAGTTACGTTCTACTGAATACTAAATTACCAACTATATTAAACAATCATGTCTCATTGTCATTGGTGCACTCACTTACATAGAACATTTGCTAAAAGTGTCACTCACCGCATTGTACACAATGAGGTCTGGTTCCAACCTAGGATCCCAATTCTGAATAGGACTTAGCTTAAACTTCTTAGGAGGAGAACGCATGCGGTCAATCACATCAAATAGCTCTTTTACAAGACCAGATTGGCCAAGAGTCACAGCAATACAATGATAAGCAGCCATGTCAGGATAAGAAGACAATTGATCCTGCAGATGAAATATAAGGACATCATCTAAATGGAAAGATTAGGTACATCCAAACATAAGACAGATGAGCGCTAGTTATACCAGCATGGTGTAAAATACATTCAATGCCTCAAAAGGTCTTTTTGCCTTCCCAAGAACATCAAGCACTGTTGTATAAATATACCTACAAAACAAATATGTTCTCTCATGAACATCATACGCATTTAATATGATAAACACTGTAAATCATTTAATGTGATTCTTAAGGACTTACGGGTTACCCAAGAGAAACAAAAAAAGAAACTACAAGATTGAACAAATGAAGAAGCAAACTTATTTCATCACAGACAACTTAGTACACATTATACTCTGCTACATAAACAACAATATAAGTCTATAACAGCGGTAAAAAATGAAATATACATATATAAACTAACACTGCAGCTTTAAGATTCACAATAATATATTAACATATAAATGGGTAACTGTTTCATTACCTGCTCTTGTAGGACTTGAATCTTTCACGGGATTGAAGCCATTCAACAACTTGCAAGACCCGTTTCCAGTTTCCATATCGACCCAGTATTTGAACGACCCTTAGGATAGAGTGGTCAGAGAATTTGATTTTTGCATCATGAATCATTTTGGAGAATTTCCACTCTGGAGTATTTACATCTGTAGCATTCAGCCTTCGCAAAATAAATAACCATAAAGAATTAACTAAGACAGTGAAGACTCCATAGGCTCAATGACTTGTCTAGGAAGCAACAAAAAATGTATAGGAAAGCAAGATGCTCATCAACGAATGAAAGTATTTTCTAAGTTCAATCTAGAAGTCCCATTCATGTAATATTGTCTTAAATGCATGAAAGAATTCTCCAAGCAAGTAGCATCTAGATAACATGATCACAAAAAAAAAATAGATAACATGATCACAAAAAAAAAATAGTTCACACATAATTTTAAAGTGGGAATTATCAGACAACAGTTTTCATATGCCTGTTCTTGTAACATCTCACTTTCAGGAGCCTGTAAATAAGCAAGTATTGATACAATATATTTGAGCAGCAGTCTTGATAGAAGCCCGGTGTTATTACTCATTATCTATCAAAACGAAATTCATGTCACTGGAAGTACATCATGTAGTTTAATGTGATCAATTAAAAAGAGGTGGTCAGTGTCCTCTTCTATTGGATGTGAACAATGATGGTAAAATTGGTGAATACATGAGTGTTCAAATAGAATCTAGAAGGCCCTGAGATTTTCAAACGAAGTAACACTCATGCTAAGGGCTACATATAGGCAACTCCCTCTTGTAAAAAATACTTAATGCCCATCAAACAACCTGCAGCAGAGGCAGTGTCAAGTAGTTTTGATGGGACAGAATACCGTCATGAGTTTTTTTTTTTTCAAATTAGAAGAGGCTATTATGATGAATTTATACAACAGCAAAACCAAGACAACTCAACAAATTCAATACAGGCTGTAAAACCAATCATACAAAGACTTACCGACTAGCCAATTTCTGAATTCTATCTTCCAGTTCCATTTGAAGAACCCGTGGCCTGTTTCTGACATCAGTGAATACCTCAAAAGTCTTGAAAGCAGCTCTATCATCCAAGTCTATAGCTTTCGCATCTCTCCTAATAAACTTCCCTGTTTGGACATTTTCCCCTCTCTGCATTCGAATTGCTTCAGGTTTTCCACGCTTCAAGCTAACCGTTGGATGACCATCATGCCCAGACGTTGCCTGCCTATTGCCATATCTTTTGCTTACAGTAGCCTTGTTATAATCAATATCACCCTCTCCAAACCTTCCCACTACAACACCTCTCCCTGAATTTTCTGTTGTTTGCTGGTATCTTTGAAATTTATCATCAGCATTGACATCATAGTTGGTAAATTTTCTTTCTCTGGGATATTTGAAATTGTTCTCATATATGCTTCTTGCTGGGCTACTAAAGTTCTCCTTTCCCCTTTTTACCAAAGACTTGGTGTTCTCCAATATAATTCTGCTGTTTGGAGGGCTAGAAATATGGCTTACCATCGAAGTCGACTGTTCTTGCAAACCCTTCCATGCATTTGACTGAACATGCATGTTTCTCTCTGATTGATGAGCAACCATACTACCTCTAGTATCTTTCATCTTCAATTGCGATGTAAACTTCTTGCACTCATTTTTATCAACATTGCGTTCATCTTCGCTAATCTCACCTCGAACAATTCTTCTCTGTACATATTCATCTACCTTTCCCTGTCTTCCCCGACGCATTTCAACATCACCTGGCTTTTTTTTCTCTACTAACCTAATACTATTGTTCTGAATATCATTATTCGCCAATCTCATGCTCCTCTCATTCACATCCCCTCTGTTCCTCTGAGATCCCTTTTGCCTATCAAAAGATGTACTCCTTCCATCACCTGACCTCTCGTCCCCTCGCCGAACAACCGGTGCATCGCCATCGCCTGTAAACCTCCTCCTCGAGCTCCTTCCATCCGATTCTGTGCTCTCTAAACTCTTTCTCCTGTCCAACTTCACCGACTCCATGATCTTCACATAGTCGGTGAAAGTCGGGCTAAACGTCAGCTCCTTCTCGATGTGCCGCAACTCGGACGAACCGGGACCAGCCTCGCCGCCAGACACCGCGCACACAGCACCAAAGCCATCCGCTCTCGCGTCCGAAACCCGGCCCCTCCTCGCCAAACCCCAACCAAACGGCGCCGCGGAGACCCTCCTCCTCGTCGGAACCACGAACCCGTGGCACGCGCTCGAATCAGTCGCCGAGGCGGGGAGCAAGACCCCGCGCCCCGCCAGGTTGGGAATCAGCCCCACGGTCGCGCTCGGCGGTGGCGCCGCCATCACACACACACGCCACGAGGTTTCGGCCGCGGCGTGGCTACCACATTCTCCGCCGGCGGAGCAACTCTGAGCGAGCGAGGTAAACCCCCTCCCAGCCGCAAGAGAAACGCACGGCGAGTGCTGGTCGGAGCGCCGGCGAGGCTCGAGCTGGTGGGTTGCGTGCGGCCTTGCGGGGAGGAAGGAGCGCGAGTACCTGGGGAGTTTGCGCCGCGAGGCCAACGCGTTATCTCCTCCGCCGGTGCCCGGTGCCGTCGTGGCGCTCCCTCCGGTGGAGCCCACTGTGTGTAGTGTCTACTAGTACTCTAGTGCAGCGAGGATATTTCCGCGTACGGGCCGAGCCGGGCCGAGCATCTATGCGTTGTTGGGCCTCCAAAGGGTAACTTACCAAGGTGTGGCCGAGCCAAGCCGAAGCCAAATTTGGGCTTAGGCTGCTCGTTCACTGAAGATTGAGGAAGATTTATCTCGTTATTCATCAGCTTTCTAAATTACTAAATGGTATGTTTTTTAAGAAAAAATTATATAAGAAAGTTACTTTAAAATATCATACTAATTCAATTTTCTAAGTTAAAATCCTCGTAAAAAATATATGTTAAAATAATTATTACTGATTTAATCATATGCTAATGACTTATCTCATTACACGCATCTTCTCTTTTCCCTTAGTTTGGCAAAAATTGGCAGGTAGAATGTGCAGGTGCACAAAGAAAAATGCCGCTGACAAGAAAAAAAAAATTCGCGAACGCCGCCGACAAGAAAAATGCAACATATATATACTCCGTTTACTTGCAAGCTGATGATTTTAGCCAAACATGAGCAATGAAACGGAGGCAAAGCGTAGGTAGTTTCGATCTGTGCCCTAGGCACGTATCCATAATCATGTTTAAATTATGTTAAGTTATCATACACTTTTTTGAGAAAATTAACCTTACGCTCTAATAATTTCTAACTTCGTCACTCGCAACTGCCAGAATTTGATATAGGGTGTGTTTAGATCCAAACTTTGGATCCAAAGTTTGCAAAATTCTATCACATCAACCTGTCATACACACACAACTTTTTAGTCATATCATCTCCAATTTCAACCAAAATCCAAACTTTAGGTGGAACTAAACGCAGCCATAGCTACCAAACCTTTGTCAAATCAAAAAAACTGTAACACTGTCATAGTTTCATTAATTTTTTTTTGTATGTGGGGCAAACGTAGATAACAATTGGGATGATTCTTCTGGCCTGGCAAACAACTCCTAGGTCTCTGATATCCACGGTGTCCTCACTGTCCCGATCATCTTCTAGTTTCTCCTTATTTAGGATGCGGTGCTTCATTTACAGCTCTCGCCGGGTGTCGAGGATCGTCTCGTTTCGCACTGGACGGCTGACCAGCGCTACTTAGCGCGTTCGGCGTACGAGGCATTCTTCTATGGTCAGTATTCCTTTGCATGTGCTGATTTTCTCTGGCACGCAAAGGGTTCTGCCAAATGTAGGTTCTTCCTTTGGTTTGCTTTCCAGCAGCGCTGCTGGACGGCTAATCTCCTATAGAAGCATGGCATCGTTAGTCACTCAGCCTGCCCCTTTTGCACTGAGGATCTTGAGACGGCGAACCACATCCTCCTCGACTGCGTGTTCGTTCGGCAGGTCTGGCTCTAGGTGTTGTCGCCTCCTGGCTGGGTTGCCCTCCCCCACCCCCCACCCGGGCAGCTCGTTTCAGGACTGGTGGCCGTTCTCCAGGGCCTGCTTACCTGAGCACCTCCATGATAGTTTCGACTTCTTGGTGCTCCTGGTCTCTTAGCAACTGTGGAAGGAGCGGAACTCTAGGGTTTTCGACTCCGCTCTCTCTTCAGTCTCAGTGGTTCTAGAGTCCATCCATTCGGAGGGCCATATGTGGTCTTTAGCTGGCGTCGCCGTTTTTAGGGATTTGGTTGGAGTGTAGTGTGACTTGGCCCCTTCCCGCTGCTTGGAGTCTGTTTTTAGTAGCCGTGGTTTCTCTAAGCTTCAGGTTTTTTTTTTCATTTGTTTTTTCTCCCTTCCCCTGGCATAAGCCGGTCTGGCTGATTGCGTTGTGTAACTAAAACTCTTTTTCTTCTAATATATTGACGTGCAGTCCTTTTACGCATTCATGAAAAACAATTGGGATGATATCCTCAGCAGTACTACTGATGCAGTATCAGTGACTTACTTGTGAACCCGAATCCACGTGTCATTCATTTTTACTATATCAATAGTACTACAGTCAATCGTCACTATAACAATCGGCATGAAAACAAACAGCCCACATGTTTTGAGATCTTTCCTTCTGGCTATACTCTCCTCTTCCAACAAAGTGGTCGCCGCTCGGCGGGTCTTGCTCGTGCAATTGATGAAGCTCTCTCTATCTCGCAGGTACAGCTTATGGCCCATGCCTTTAATTGTCACTTCGAAGAAAAAAAAAATGTAACTCGATTGAGGAGCATCTCCTCATTAGCAGGTAGGAGTATCTGGAAGCTATCCATTGCATCGGCTTTGCGATGTCCTGTCCATTTAAAGGGAGTAAAGGTATGCAGTTGATGCGTTCCTCTCATCATTTAAAACGGAACAATGGAGAAAAACTCCAATTGAAGAAAAAAAATGCAGAGATAGATGGAGATAGGCTCGTCAAATGTCTCAAATCATATCTGACCATCTGCAAGTGTGTGTTTCGTGGAAGCTAAAATCCGAATCTAAGTTTCTTCTTGGGAAGAAGAGAAGGTTCCTTTCAGTCAAGCAGGGCGAGAAGAGGGGTGAGACCTGCACAGAACGTCGTGCCGTTGCCGTCGTCCTGGCTGCGTTCTTCGCGTGATCGTGCGCTCCCCGCATACAGCTAATTCTTCTTTGATGTCCATCTAATTCTTCTTCTTTTTTTCGGGGAATGTCCATCTAATTCGAAACAAACGCGTAGCTGAACTGTTTGATTCGGCGCTAGTTTTTCTTAAAAACTTTTTTTTAGCTTCGTTGTCTGAACTTACTGCATAGCATGTAGAGATTCAGAGTTCTCGCCTCATCCACATCACATCACCACTAGTAGCTCGTAGTATTAATAACCACTTTTTTTTATGGCAATTGCTCTAGGACGATGACACACCTAAAACCAGATTGAGCCAATATAGTACACCGCAAAAACGGTATGCATTTTTCCTAAAAGAAAATTACAGTATGTATTTGCTCCCTCCTCCCTGCACACAGCACACTGTGGGAGCAATTTTGGGTAAGCACGGCGAGAAACTTTTCAGGAAGTCTAAGGAGCCGTTGGAGGGAGCGGTTAAAATTAGCTTGCATGTAAAATAAGACGAGTCATCAATACATAATTAATAAAAAATTAATTATTATAAACTTGAACTTTTATTAAAAAAATCTTTTTAAATAAACTTCTATACGCTATTTAGCAGTTTGGGAAGCGTGCTTATGAAAATTGAGCAAGTGTATCGTTGTAAATTGCTTAGAATTCATCCTAAAAATTTGAGCATCAAAGTTCAAATGTAACATATCCTATGTACACAAGTTTCTCGTACACATCCGTACACACCAACTAGCAAATGTCACGAAAAATTCTAAAAAAAAATTAGATATTTACTCGTAACAGTATTACACGTATCCGCAAAGTCTCGTATTAAAATTCATTATATTTTAGCCGTAAACAAATGAAAAATCTGACAGTTTAAAGGTAATTATATGTCAGAATTTTGTCTTTTTTAGGGCTAAAATATAATGAATTTGAACATAAAATTTCACATATAGGTGTAATGCTATTTGAAGTATGTGTCATTTTTTTATAGAATTTTCTGTAACATTCATTTGTTGGTGTGCACGGAAAGCTTTTATGCGTAGGATATATTCCCGAGTACAAAACATTTAGTATTTGTAGCATATATTTACTTTTTTTTCTTCCGAAGAAAATTGACGCGGCAAATCTTGCAAGGGGGCTATATGCTATAATTTTTTTATGTTAACTCCCGCAAATCTTAGAAACCTATGTGGTGGAAAAGATTTTTTATGGCATGAGAAACCTCCTGTTGGGAGGTCGGGGGGCATTCTTTTAGGGGTTAATTTAGCCCTTTTTGATATCGGTTCAATTTCAGAGGGAGATTTCTATGTGAAATTTCAACTTAGAAATAAAGAAGATGGTTTTAAATGGGTTATAATGGCAGTATATGGTGCTGCGCAACCCGATTTAAAAGAACAGTTCTTAACAGAATTAGCGCATACTTGCAGTAATGAGTCTCAACCCCTTTTGGTAGGAGGAGACTTTAATATCGTCAGGTCACAAGAAGAAAAGAATAATAATTCCTTTGATCCCCGTTGGCCTTTTCTTTTTAACGCAGTGATCAATAGTCTCAATTTGAGAGAAATTGATCTATCGGGGAGGCAATTCACCTGGGCAAATAACCTTGAAAATCCAACTTATGAGAAGTTGGATAGAGTGTTAATGAACACTGAATGGGAACAAAAATTCCCTTTGGTAACATGCCAAGCACTACCATGCGCCATTTCAGATCATTCACCTATTATTCTTAGATCTGGTTCACATGTCCATTTTGGAAACCAACCTCTCTTCCGCTTTGAATTGGGTTGGCTTCAACGGGACGGTTTCTATGAAATGGTCGCTAAAGAATGGCACAATATAAATAAGGGGAACACCCCCATGGAGCGTTGGAATCATAGGATTGCCCACTTGAGACAACATTTAAGAGGTTGGGCACGAAGTACAAGTGGCGCATACAAGAAAGAAAAATTAAAGCTTTTGGCTTTCATTGATGTGCTAGACAAAAAAGTTGAATTTTCAGTTCTCTCAACAGCGGAATTAGCTTCTTTGAAGCAAGCAAAAAATGACTTGGCAAAGCTGCTACGGGAGGAAGAGCTATATTGGTACCAACGATCCAAAGCTAAACACCTGCTCGAGGGAGATAGTAATACAAAATATTATCATCTTTTAGCCAATGGTAAGCATCGTAAACAAATGATCTTTCAATTGGAGCAGGATGGGGCTATAATAACCGGTGATAAAAATCTCAAAGAATACATCACCAATTATTATAAAGGTTTATTTGGGCCAACGGAAGTGAATCATGTTTCTTTGATGGAGGAACAGATTCAAGATATCCCACAGGTATCAAACCTTGAAAATGACATCCTTACTGCTGAATTTTCAGAAAAGGAAGTCAAACAAGCAGTTTTTGAAATGGAATATGATTCGGCCCCGGATCCAGATGGTTTTCCTGCAGAGTTCTATCAAGTTTTTTGGGAGGTCATCAAGGATGATCTTATGGCTCTGTTCAAGGAATTTCATAATGGGACGCTTCATCTTTTTAGCTTAAACTTTGGAATTATTGTTTTATTACCCAAAAGAGCCGATGCAAAACAAATCCAACAGTATAGGCCAATTTGCCTTTTAAATGTCAGCTTCAAAATTTACACAAAAGTTGGCACTAATAGGATCACATCGGTGGCTCACAAAGTCATTCGCCCAACCCAAATGGCTTTTTTACCCAGTAGAAATATAATGGAAGGGGTGGTGATTTTACATGAGACTATTCATGAGTTGCACAAGAAAAATATGGATGGGGTTATTTTCAAAATTGATTTTGAAAAGGCTTATGATAAAGTCAAATGGCAATTCCTCCAACAAACACTACGCATGAAGGGATTTTCTCAGCAGTGGTGTCATTGGATTTCTACAATGGTTGAAGGAGGAAGTGTCCGTATAAAAGTCAATGATGACTTGGGTAATAATTTTCAAACGCACAAAGGCTTGCGACAAGGGGATCCAATGTCGCCTATACTTTTCAATATTGTGGTTGATATGTTAGCAGTTCTCATTAAGAGAGCTAAAGGCGATGATCAAATTAGAGGAGTCATTCCACATTTAGTGGACGATGGTTTGTCCATTCTACAATATGCTGATGATACAGTAATTTTTTTAATCATGACCTTGAACAGGCCAAAAATATGAAAGCCATCCTGTGTGTGTTCGAACAGCTCTCAGGGCTGAAAATAAACTTTCATAAAAGTGAGATTTTTTGCTTTGGGAAAGCCAAGAAAGTGGAGGATCAATATAGACAACTATTTGGTTGTAATTCTGGATCTTTCCCGTTTAGATATCTTGGTATTCCTATTCATTATCGGAAACTCCGGAATATTGATTGGAAAGGAGTTGAAGATAGATTTGAGAGGAAACTCAGCACATGGAAAGGCAAAAACATGTCATATGGTGGGAGATTGGCCCTTCTAAACTCAGTTCTTTCGAGCCTTCCCTTATTTATGTTATCCTTCTTTGAAATTCCACGAGGAGTGCTTCAAAGATTAGATTACTTTAGGTCACGTTTTTTTTGGAGTAATGATGACCGGAAAAGAAAATACAGACTAACTAAGTGAGAAAACATATGCCGACCAAAAGATCAAGGTGGACTAGGTGTCCATAACCTTGATATAAAAAATAGCTGCTTATTAAGCAAATGGCTTTTCCAGTTGTTTAATGGTGAAGGCCTATGACAAGACCTTTTGCGAAATAAATACTTAAAGGGTAAACCTCTTTCTGATATGTCCAGCAAGATAGGTATTTCTCAGTTCTGGGCCGGTTTAATGAAAGTCAAAGACCAATTTCTTAGGTTTGATTCTTTTAGATGTGGCAATGGGACAAACATAAGATTTTGGGAAGACACGTGGTTGGGATCGTGTGCTTTCAAAGATCAATACCCTACATTATATAATGTGGCTCGAAAGAATCGGTCTACAGTGGCAGAGGTCATGAGCACAACGCCACTAAATATCTCTTTTAGAAGAGCTATTGTTGGCCAAAAGCTAATCGAGTGGAACGATTTGATCCTCAGGCTAGCTAATATAACTCTATCAAATGAAAAGGACTGCTTTGTATGGTCGCTCCATAAGAATGGTCAATTTTCCGTCAAATCTATGTATGCCGCGATCATGAACTGTAATGTTTGGATCAAAAAGAGAATTCTATGGGACTTGAAAATTCCACTAAAGATCAAGGTCTTCATGTGGTTTCTTCGTAAGAAAGTAATTCTAACAAAAGATAACCTGGCTAAAAGAAAATGGGGGGGAGACAAACATTGTTCTTTCTGTTATGCACAAGAGACAACCCAACATCTTTTCTTTGAGTGTCATGTCGCTCAGTTTGTTTGGAGATGTGGTTTTTTTGCTTTTAATATCCCCCCACCCCGTAACGCCAAAAACATTTTCGGTAATTGGCTTAGAGGGGTATCTAGATCCATTAAGAAGATGATTCTAATTGGAGCAAGCGCTGTATGTTGGTCAATTTGGCGTTATCGCAATGATAAAGTTTTTAATGGTAAACAATTATCTAACCCTATGCAGGTTATCTTCATGTCTTCCTACTGGCTCCACTTCTAGTCTACAATGCTACCACAGAATGAGCAGGATACTATGCGCAATGGTGCTACACTCTTGGAATTGGTAGCCAAGGGTTTCTTATTCCACTATGGGTGGCGTAGTTCCATAAGAATCGCTAGCTAAAATATTTTATATGTTTAACGCTAGTTAATAATAAAGGGGAGTTGGGGATTTATCCCATCACCTTATTTCTCATTTTGATTTATTTTTATCTTACCTTTTTATTACTATTAAACTTATGGCTGTGTGTCTTATGACAGAAGCCGGAGATGTAATCCATTTCCATTATCTAAAAATGCTGCAATTTTTTTCCTTTATAATATGTTTATGTGACCTATTTGTTTATAAGTAATTTACAATAATTACGGAGGGTATCGTGCGCATTTCATAAAGAACATAGATACAATCATGCAACCACAATGGATGGACATGTGCACTTGCAAATATCTGTTGAAAATAACCATCATACACAAACTATGATTATACGTACTACGACTAATGAAAGTTTCATGTTTATGTTTAAGATGTAACACACCTTGTTACTACGATATCCTTTTAAATATTATTAGTAGATTTATTGAAAAAAGACAATTGATCAAAGTTTACATATAAATAGCACTTCGATGACATGTATTTACAAACCTGTATACAATATTCCACAACACATATTGCATTAGGTCTACTTTTTTTATGTGAGCAACATTGTGCTGGAACATAGAAATGTTAACTAGTACTATGTCTGCAAAATTTAATCATGCATTCATTCTTTAAAAAAAGGAAAATGAACAAGAGTTGATAAATCTTATATTATGAACATATATTCTAAAAATTCAAACTCTACCTGTCGAATGTATTCATATATATTTTTTCTCGGGATCAAATCCCAAAAGGTGAAAAGTAGTACTTTTTCTATTTTTAAATATATGACATTATTAACTTTTAAACATGCCGTATAATTATTTGTCTTATTAATTTTAGCGCTTATGTTCTTGCAATAATAAAGCAATTCATAAGAAAATAAATAAAATATAATTTTTAATAAGAGAAATGGTTAAATCAGCAACATCGTATATTTAAAAAGGGACATGACACGTGTAATCCTATTTAGACGCGTGTCATAATATATTTACACTTGTGCGTGTGTATGTGCGGCGATAGAGTGAGTACGGAAGGTGTACTCCAAAAATAAAAATCTTAGTAGTTTTTTAGTATAATAAAATCTATTTCAATAAATGCTCTCTACGTGTAATATGGAGTATTTGTGCTTGCTGAAAAGGACATTTTTATAACCATGATGCTTGAGAAAAAGAAAGAATTTATCTACACACTTGGGGGTGTGGTCACAGTGCTTGTCTGCTAGATCCACTTTTCCAGACAAGTACTCCATTCCATTTTCCTCTCCATCGGCGGACGCGGTTTTCCAGTACAAAAACCAAAAGAAAGAGCCCCGCGACCTAGTGGAGAGGCGGTACACTGGTGGTGGTGGGGGTGGTGTGGTGGGGGACGCGACGCGACGCGACGCGACGAGATGCCTCGGGAGACGCCGCCGCCGCCGCCGGAGGGCGGCGAGGTGCACGAGGTGGTGGAGGGGGAGGACGGGCAGGCGGAGGCGGAGGCGGAGGACCAGGAGGAGAGGTGGGCGCGGCTGCTGCCGGAGCTGATGTCCGAGGTGGTGCGGCGCGTGGAGGCGTCCGGGGGCGAGCGGTGGCCCGCGCGGAAGGACGTGGTCTCCTGCGCCTGCGTGTGCCGGCGGTGGCGGGACGCCGCCGTCGCCGTCGTGCGGCCGCCCGCGGAGTCCGGCAAGATCACCTTCCCGTCCTCGCTCAAGCAGGTGAGGAAAGGGGGAGATGCCCTTTTGCAGTTTTGCTAAGAGCTCCTATCCCTCGATTGATGGGGGTTTCGGGCCCCTGATTCGAAGTATGGTGGTAGGGAGTGGAAACCCCCATTACGTCGATTTGTTTTAGCAGGTGTCGTTCCTAGATGCGATTTTGTATGTCTCTGGTTGGTGATTTAGAGAGTCCTCTATGCTTTTTTATCGCCAAATTTGGAGCCTGCGTCTTTAGGTTCCCTCAGTTCTGGCCATAGGATGCTGAGATCACTTGCTCATGCTATATTTAGAGGATTATTTAATTTTTGAGGTTTACAAATTTACCTTTTTTAGTCGCGATGTTTCGTGGGATTAGTTAATTTGTTTATGTCTAGTCCTAGCTATTTGTTTTTGGAGTAAGTTAACTTTCAATCGATTTTGATACTAGTATTTTTTTTTATAAGAGTTTGTGGATTTAACTTAAAACTAGGCTCGGGAGCAGCTAGATTTAGTTAGTACAATGGATGATTTATATCGCACTTGTCCTTTTTATGGCTTTGGCAAAATCACCACATCGTTGGTAGATAGCAGTATAGCACACTGGAGGCTTGGAAGGAAAAACAAACCCGAGGAGGGTCGTCCACTATGAATGAATAGTTGGAAAATCTTATCACCAGCAGTTAGAATTTTCATGCTTTTGGCTACATATTTGATGTTAGGACCAGATTCCAGCATGTATATAGTCTAGCTTTACTTAGTGTTTAGCTATTTTCTATCCTATCACACAGAGGGTGATTTCACTTATAAGTGGGAGTTTAGTGGCTGAAATTCCCCATGAGATGAGTAGCATAGTTTTGTTTTGGGTGATTCGTCTACGTAGGATTTTAGTTGCAGTCTTGCAGATGAGTGTCGTAGTTTTGATACACAGCATTTGTATGCAAATTAATCAGAGTTCTTACACCTTTTTTTGTCAAGCAGCCAGGGCCAAGGGAGTTCCCAATGCAATGTTTCATTAAGCGGAATAAGAAGAACTCTACGTTCTACCTCTACCTTGGTTTGACAAATGGTAAGTGTACGACTGTACGTGATGTGATATGAGAACTTCCTTGACTCTCATTTATTTCGTGCTGCATATGTGCAGACATCAATTTGATTATGTGCATTTAGATAATCAATTTGATTTTCCATCTCAATGTAAGGCATGTGACATGCTGTTTTATGATTCTGTGCGGGTTCTGTTTTTCTTGGAATTTGTTACTTGTCTGTGGTTGACACTTGATGCCTAGCAGTAGTCAAGTTGGATGCTTTTAGATTTAACTCAAATTCGTTGTGGCTTTAATTGGAGATGCATCTCTTGTTTCTCCTAGTTGATGGCTTGATGTTGACCTATCAACTTTTGGCATGGGCAGTCCCATACACATTTGCTTCCTGGCTTTCATTTTTTTTTTCTATAGATTCAAATTATCTGTCGAACCAGCAGAAATGCACAGTATGTTTGCATTCTAGGACCATGTGATATTTTGCATTTGGATCTTTTGGCATAATTGGTATGGGATGGTGGGAGGATAAGGTGGAGGAGTGGAGCACCTAATGGATTAGAACCTACAGCATTTTACTTGAATTAGGAACTAATTTTGTTTTGTACCTGCCTAATTTTTGTGAAACAACTGGCAAGAAATTGATATTAGAAGATGATGAGAGATGCCCCTTCGGAATTATGTACTATATTATGTCCTCATGGGCCAATGGGCCTAGAATATATGGGCCTGGATATACTTAACACTGTTTATTTATTTGGATTGGCTAGTTTGGACATAATTGTTGAAGGGTTTAGCTGAATTATACCAAAGTCTTCGTGTCCTGCAAATAGTGATTAGGGTGAATGGAAGTCTCCTTGTTCCATTACATTTGATGGCCTGCTTAGGCTCTGTTCGTTTGCTTGGGTTGGGAACCCATCCCTCCGGCACGGAAAACGAAGCAGTCCATTAGTGTGTGATTAATTAATTATTTGCTATTTTTTTTCAAAAATGGATCAATATGATTTTTTAAGCAACTTTCGTATATAAACTTTTTGCAAAAAACGCACCGTTTAGCAGTTTGAAAAGCGTGCGCGCGGAAAACGAGGAGGGGGAGTTGGGAACCTTGACATAAGAACAGAGCCTTAGTCAAGTGAATTCAAATTTCTTTTATTTTGACAATCAGATCCAACAGCACTCAAATTATGTATCTAGAAGCAACAATTTTCTCTCCTTACAGGCTTACACTCAGCTGTTCAGGTGTAACATCTAACATGTGCAGATATGTGTTTTTTTTTTTAAAAAAAAAAAGAAGAAGGATGGGGGTTCTGTCAGTTACACAGTATATTTTTCCTTCTGGTTTTTGTACCAACTGCAATGCCATATGGCCTTTTTCACCATCAAATGTGATTGATGATTAATATGTAGTTTTTGTGTATGATAGCAACTGTGGATAAAGGGAAGTTCCTCATGGCTGCTAGAAGGTTTAGACGTGGTCCCCATACCGAGTACATCGTATCCCTTGATGCTGATGACCTTTCACAAGGAAGCAATGCATACATGGGGAAACTGAGGTGAGGTTCTGCATGGCTGCATAGTTCACTCTAATCATTCATGCTTATTCTGTGATTCATCCTGCTTAGTGCTAACAAATTGGTTGCAGTAATATATTTACAATTAGGGAACATGCTAATGCACTAAAAACATGTATTTAACTGATCTGCTGATGTTTTTTTTAAAAAAAAATTGGGTACACATACCATAAGACAATATAAGCCTTCTGAGTTCTAAATAGTATCTGTTTCTTTACTATCTTTTTTTCAATGAGGTACTGGACTGTTTTATAGTTCAAATGGTACTCCCTCGTTTTTTATATATGACGCTTGTTAGTTCAATATTGAATTAACTAACGTCGTATATATATAAAAAGGAGGGAGTATATCCTTATGTTGTAAGATTGAACCCCTTAACATGGTGGCATGCTGTGATGCCCCAAGGTCTGAACTGGCTTAAGTCTATAATCTAAATTCTAACCCCATTTTGGATAGAGTACACACTCACACCAACACACTTACACTTTCATCCTTGGTGTTCGTGTTCAAGGGTTTGGTTGATACCTTGGACTTTTTCTGTTTTGAGGGATTGATACCTTGGACGTAGTAAGCCTGCAAAAGTAGGCCTTGTTTGGGAAAGACCCGGCCCATCCCCTGGGATTTTAGCCTTGCCAAACAAGGCCACAAGGTGGGACTAATTCACACCCTCATGTGTGGACTTACTCAAACCAGGGTAGGGTGTCCCACATGCCTCCTCCATTCCTTGATTTTGTGGTTTGCTACAGTAACAGTCAACATGAATCATAATCCTTGCAATTGACTGCTGAAGTACTTTGCATTCTCATAAATTGCACTTAAAACTGCCGAATGCTTCTATTTTGTCTTAGCCTTTACTCTTTGGGGAGTTTTCAGGCTCTTCAGTTTGTATAACTTCTCTTGTTCCTTTATTTGTGCTCAAAAGTATTTCATTTATTTCCTTGCAATTGATTGCTGTGTAAGTCTCACGGCAGTTCCTTTGAGACATTATTTCACTGTCCTAGATTAGGTTATGGCCTTATTTGATTTGATTCCCCTGGTGTGCAGAAAATTTGGACTGGTTGGGTATCTGTTGTGTTTTCGTGCTTGTATTGGATTTTTGTTGTCTTAATTTTTATTCATTGGTATTATCGTGCTTCTGTTTAGATCTGATTTTTGGGGGACAAACTTCAAAATATATGATAGCAAGCCACCATATGATGGCGCTAAAGCATCAAGTAGTCGATCCAGTCGGCGTTTTGGAAGTAGAAGGATAAGTCCCCAAGTGTCAGCAGGAAACTATGAAGTTGGACAGGTTTCCTATAAATACAACCTGCTCAAATCCAGAGGTCCTAGGAGAATGTATTGTGCACTTGAGTGCCCTTCAACTCAAGAAACATGGGAAAACTGTCTAAAGACGAAGTTCAGAAAACCCACAGGGAACACAGTTCTAAGAAATAAAGCTCCCCGCTGGCATGAGCACTTGCAGTGCTGGTGCTTGAACTTCCATGGGCGGGTGACAGTTGCATCTGTCAAGAATTTCCAACTAGTTGCTGCTGCTGATCCCAATGATCCTGCTAGCTCGAAGGATGAGGAAACAGTTCTGCTGCAGTTTGGTAAGGTCGATGACAATATCTTCACGATGGATTACCGGCAGCCACTCTCAGCGTTTCAAGCCTTTGCTATCAGCCTCAGCAGCTTTGGTACCAAGCTAGCTTGTGAATAGCAACATAGTTTGATGTCTTCATATTGCCATCTGGTTGTGGTTGTGGATGCATGCCGTTGTGGTTGTTCCCGGCATTTTTCTTCTTTCATTTCTTTCCTTTTTACTCTTGATATCAAGGTACTATTCATATCCTGTTCTTGTGCGGGAAATGTACCATTTTACCAAATGGATTTAGCTCCGAGAAGGAAATTGTGTTGTGTAAAACTTTTGCTTTTTAAGTGAAAGCAGAAGGCAGTCTGTTGTACATAAGTTCTTGATGAAGTGATGATACCTTTTTTACTTTTGGCTGGACATTTACTCCGGACTTGTATGAATAGATTGGCTCGCTTATTTCTGTCTTTCTGTTATGGCTGTGTTTAGTTCGTGTGCCAAATTTTTTTTAAGTTCGTGTGCCAAATTTTTTTTGAGGTATACGAATATATATTTGAAGTATTAAACGTATACTAATAATAAAATAAATTATAGATTCCACCTGTAAACTGCGAAACGAATTTATTAAACCTAATTAATATGTCATTAGCAAATGTTTATTGTAGCATCATATTGTCAAATCATAGCGTAATTAGGCTTAAAAGATTCGTCTCGTGATTTACATACAAACTGTGTAATTAGTTTTTTTTTCGTCCACATTTTATGCTCCATGCATGTGTCTAAAATATTTGCTGTGATGAAAAAGTTAGAAGCATGAAGAAAAAATTTTGAATCTAAACACGGCCATGTTATCTCGCGTATAAGTTGTCGGACTGTCGGACCACGAAATTGCACAAGGTTGCTGTAAGATGTCAAAGGCCTAGTTTAGTTCCCAACTTTTTCTTCAAACTTTCAATTTTTCTATCTCATCAAAATTTTCCTACACACATAAACTTTCAACTTTTTCATCACATCGTTCCAATTTCAATTAAACTTCTAATTTTAACGCGAACTAAACACACACAAAGAACCGTACAGGCAAACTTCGGTGATTGTGTGAACAGTGCCTCTCCTGAATGATTTAAGAATATTATTACATCTGAATTAATAGAAGTACTAAAAATTACTCCTTCCGTGCTAAAATACAAGAGATTTGGAGTAGATGTGACATATTTTAATACAATGAATCTGAATAGATGAAATACTTGTTCCGTCATAAAATATAAGGGACACGTCATATCCATCCAAAATCTCTTATATTTTAAGATTTTAGGACGGAGAGAGTATTTACTTTCAGATGTGGAATGTTTGGCACAATTTGTGCTATTTGCGAACAAATATGTACTAGTGATTGCAGACAGTGGGGATTAGTACTGGTTAATTTAATACGGAGTGTGTGGTTTTGGTCCCATGTACTGTAGACCATTAGAAGTCAGAAGTCCAGCATGCGTGGTTGGAATGGTAGGCTATTTCCGCAGAAAATGAAAGCGACGAGATGAAGCGATGAACTAACGGCCATACTTTTCCATGTCATAATGAATCGTAGGCAAACACGTTAGACCCAGGATCAAATACTCACCCCTAAAACGTGGCAGAGGTTCCAGGCAAAAAGGCGCTGCTCCAACGCATCGAACAAAAGAGAAATTAAGCTAGAAAAGGCGATCAGATCATCATCATCATCATCATCATCGAACTATATATCTGTTAAGACTACAGAAAAAAGGGTGTTGCTACAAAGATGTACTAGGTGATCATCCGTCCGCGGAGCTGGCTTTCCCGACCTCCGCCTCCAGCGTCTCCATCTGCTGCTCCAGCCACCTGAGCCTCTGGTTCATGCTGTCCAGCCTCTTCCGCGCCGCCTCGTCTGCCATGCCAAGACGCACCCCAAAAAAAGAAAAAAAAATCAAATTCCTCAACCATCCATTAATGGTTACAACTTACAAAATGCTTTCGCGACTCGAGCAGAGGCTTCGCATGCACATGCCTAGCTGCGCGACGAATTGCGACATGGCCACCTCCTGCCCACCGTCGGTGGCGGTGGTGGTGGTGAGGCCGGCCTGCGGCGGCGGAGGAGCCGCACGCGGGTCCTCGGCGTGGGGTGGCAGCTTGGCCGACGACGATCCCCCTCTCTTCCTCCCGAGCATGGCCCAAGCGCTCGCTCGTCTTAGCTAGTTTGACCGTACCGATCGATTGATCGCGCGAGGGTGGGTGGCCGGCCGGCGATAAGCTTGCCACTGACGAATGAATGGGACGGAGCTTGTTGCTGGAGGCGACTGGGAGACGTGCTGATCCCTCCGGCTAAGCTAGCGGAGGCCCCCGCTTATGTACGTTCGACACGCGCGGCGCACGGTCAGACTTGGAGGAGGGGTTGGGCCGGAGGCTCGCCTGTGGCCACATGTACTATGTGCGATGTGGGTCGGGACTGGGCTCGCGCGCGCGCGGGGTCAAGCGTCTCCGGTCGAGCGACACGGACACGGTACGACGACGACCGAAACCCAATATCTCGTCGCGGTGGCGGCTACTAGTACTCCCCCTGCTACAAAATATAAACAAACCTAATATGAACTGTGATATTTTATACTACATCTGTTTAACGTTATAAGTTGTTAAGTTGTTGTGGCTTTTTTTTTCTAATCAAACTTTTTTAGGTTGGATCAAGTTTATAGAAAAATTAACAACATCTAGAATATCAAATTAGTTTCATTAAATCCAGCATTTAATATATTTTGATAATATATTTGTTTTATGTTTAAAATATTTTTCTATGAATTTAGCTAAACATAAAGAAAATTAACTAGGAAAAAGGTGAAATGACACACGGAGAAATTAGTACTCCCTCCGTCCATTTCAAATGCAGCTATGAGTTTTCATGTCTAAGTTTGATCGTTCGTTTTATTTGAAAATTTCTCGAAAAAAATTAAAAACATAAGTCACGCGTGATCATCTCATAACAACAAAAATACTAATTATAAAATTTTTTAAATAAGACGGATGATTAAAGTTAAACACGGAAACTCATGATTACATTTTAAAATGGGACAGAACAGTTTACCCGAAACAAGAGATCGCACCATCGGTCGCACTGCACAGGAAGGCCAGGGCCGAAAGATTCCCGTGAGAAATGGATAACCGTTTACGCGAGATTCTCCGGTCTTTTTACGTAACCGGCCGGTCGAAAGGGATCACAGGTGCGTATAGTAACTACGCAGTTGCACGATTGCTTAGCCTTCAGGTTTGCTGACTTGGCACGTCTGTACGTGTAGTAGAGCGTGAACAAACGGACGTATGCAAATCATTCGAGGACAAAGTGAAGCCATTAAGCGAATCGAAATTAAGATCGAGTTTACACTGGAGTATAAACGGAGCGAAGAAACAAACAACGCTCGTAGAATACGTCCTTGAGACGGATAGTAGTGGGCCGGTGGCACCGTGTGTCAGTGTCAGGTTTACCAAATCGTTTAGATGGGGTTCTCGTCACCTTACGTTTGATGGTTACCGCGATAAATATATGGCGTATGGTTACCGTGAGTTATACAGTGGTTTTAAAAACTGAGAATATTGCAGTATGTAATAACCGCATGGTTGTTTAAACTCTTGTTAGTGTATTCCCCTGCCACACCCGTGACCCGGAAATGCGCGTTCTCCGTGTGGTCACTGCCTCACGCTGGTCATCGGCTCATCGCCTTGCCATGCAAGCTAGTGCACCTAGACTTCATTTATTTTGAAGTTGGAAATTAGCAACCAGTTTTGGTGATTAAAGGTAAAGCTTATACTACCAAAACTGTATAAAGATAGTTATTCTCTGCATTTCCCCTGATTAACTCTAACCTCAATAATGGTGGAACGTATTATTCAGGGTGATTTTTGCCTTGTAACCTTACTAGTAGTAGTACTTGCTTGACGTATATATAATTTGAAGATAACTCATGTGCATGTAAATAATAACCATCCATACGTCGGCACTTTGAAATCATGTGACAGTACTCCGCAAAGTTCAAATAATACTAGTACCAATCTCCATCGAGATTATATTCCACCTGATCTGAAGATTTCGACAAATGTAAAGTAGAGTTGTTTCATTACTGTATAATAATGATAAGGTCATACGAGGAGAGATGTGCACTGTACTTGGCCTGAGTAGATCAAGTCCTGTTGCGTCACTGCATGCGCATCATGGCATCTTGAGTTGACTCAGGTGTTTATATGGGAGCACCTTTAATTTCTTCAGTGTTGCTCAGATTGGATCTAGCGTGGGTTCCTGCATCTATAGAGAGCTACAGAAAGAAAGATGGCCCTAAGCTAAAATGGAAAAACTACAAAAAGAGCCAAGGCAGAGATGCCACTTAGGGTGTGTTTAATTCACGTCAAAATTGGAAGTTTGTTTGAAATTGAAACGATACGATGGAAAAGTTAAAAGTTTGTGTGTATAGAAAAGTTTTGATGTGATGAAAAAGTTGGAAGTTTGAAGAAAAATTTTGGAGCTAAACTCGGCCTTAATTTAGTGATACGCTAGCTGGTACTTAAGTTTAACCGAGCCAGTCTCGACTCTCAAGCTAAAGTTAAGGCAACAGGGAGTACATGCCCAGATGCCCTATATTCTAAACTTCTAATATTCATGATGAACCTTAATGTCAGAATCAACCATTTGATTCCCTAAAAACCAACATCCCATGCATGTTTGTTCAATCAAGTGCACATTTACTTCTATTATTACTTCTACTTTTTTTTTAGAGAACATGCAATTTTCATTACCCGGCTTTTTGCAAGAAACTGAAGAAAACAAAAAGGTTTTTATACAGAAACAACAAACGGAAACTAAACAGAAATCTAACTAGACTAGCAGGATCGGCTGGGGATTCCAGCTTGCCAATACATTGCAGTAATACAGTTTGAAAACATACCCAAAATCCAGCTTCCATCTTCAGGCATCAACAAAAGCCAATCTTCAGTGCCAGCCCAAAGAGGCAGACAGCAAACATCACACAGCACAAGACAAGTCTATTACTGCATATTTTATCAGGTTCATTGTTCAGTTTATCAAATTAGGGCATGTTTAGATCAATTTGCTGCGGCAATTTTTTTTTAAAAGTTTTGGTAGTAAAAGATTTGGCATTGAATTTTACAAGTTGGCATTTAGATATATGGTAAAGTTTTGCCATTAATTGCTGCTGTCTCTCTCATACACGGAGCCCGATGCTTTTTTTGGCTAAATTTGCTGCTATGGACTCCCAAATTATAAATACCAACTTACCTTTTTTTTGCTACTAATATTTAGATCCATTTTGCCAAAAATAAGTTGTCCAAAACGGCAAAACTTTTGCTATTTTCGAGGATCTAAACATGCCCTCAGTTTGCAAACGCCCCACTTACTTTGTAGGTACACGCTCCAACACCACCACAATTAATTCATATATTGCCTTCGTTTTTTAATATAAAACATCGCTGATTTTTGGCATACAGTTAACCATCTGTCATATTTAATTCTTGCTGTGAACATCTAAAAATATAAGGCATGCTTAAAGAACCTAGTCACAATAAAATAAATGATAATTAAATAAACTTTTTTTAAAAAAACATAGTAGTAGTGAGTATATGGGCATATAACGACCCTAGTCCAATGTACAACCAATGTACATGGGCCATGGATTTGTATGTAGGTTGTACACGTACAAGGATATTATTTCTTTTGCCTCATATTAAGTTTATTTTTAGCTCATCTATTTGTACCAAAATAAATTCATTTTTAGAGTAATCATTGCGTTGAAGTTTGTAAAAGTAGGTAATAATTGTATTGGGAGTAGGTAAAGTAAGAAAGTTATATTAAGCTTTGATAAAACAAGAGTATTTTAGTTTTATTTTTATTGGTATGTGTGAGATAGATGAAAAATAAATTTACTTTGTAACGGAGATAGTAACGATTCTTCGCTCTTGTACTTACATAAACTATCTGACCGTGGGCTCTCTCTTTGAGCGTTTCACCGAGAGCTCCGCTACTGGACCGTACTGGGCCGGATGCCCCCAGTCACGGACAGAGCCCGTTTAATGATCATGCCCACGCATCGAACATTATCCGAGTCTCCGAGACACTGAACTGTGAACTCCCGATTTCGCTAGAAAACTGTCGTGTGATTTTTTTCCGGTGATTTTATAGATTTGCTGACCACACGATGGTGGAGGCTGCATGCGTGGTCAGCCGGTCGAGATGATCTTGTTCGCACTGTGCTCGTCCCTTTGGGTATGAGGAGTGGAGACGATCGCCGGACGGGACGACCTTCTCTGCCCTTGAATCTTGTGCGTAAGTCTGAACAAGCCAAATCTAGAATCCCCCACTAGATTACACCATCATGCGGCCATGCCTAACAAATCTACCATCGCTAGAAACCTGTTCTATTCAAATTTTTTTATATATTTACCAATAAATTTTTTTCTAGAAATTTGACAGATGTAATTACAATACAATCATAATGTAATTATACTGTAACTTGTATATAATTATATTGTAACTTATATATAACTAAAATTACAGGCATATATAACTAAAATTACATTTGTAAATTCAGTTGATATGATATGTAAGTGCACTGTAATTTTGATAAAAATAAAGTGTAAGTAAATACTCCCTCCGTCCCATAATATAAGGGATTTTGAGTTTTTGTTTGCACTCTTTGATCACTTGTCTTATTAAAATAATTTGGAATTATTATTTATTTTTTTGTGACTTGCTTTATTATCTAAAGTACTTTAAGCACAACTTTTCGTTTTTTATATTTGCACAAATTTTTTTGAATAAGACGAGTGGTCGGGACGGAGGGAGTATGTATTTGTTATTTTCTTTAAAATATAAAATTACAGTCCTATATAACTAAAAATACATTTGTAAATTCAGTTGATATGACATGTAAGTATTTAAAATATAAAATTACAGTCCTATATAACTAAAATTACATATGTAAATTTAGTTGATATGATATGTAAGCGCACTATAATTTTGATAGAAATATTGAATAAGTAAATTTATATTAGTTATTTTATTTTGTAGTCCGTTGGATATAAATCTAAGTGTACGAAAAATCTAGGTGATTTTTAAAAAAAAATCACCCGATAAATATGTAGGCAGTCCCGTGAACTCCCCAGCATGCCTATCAACCGGCCAACCGGGAGTCCGGGATACCAGCACAACTGCACAAGGCAAACTTTCAAGGCCGCATAGTAGCTCTACTCGTGGTAGGTAGGCAAACCATCGATCGCGCGTGCCGCGTACGTGCGGGCTTGGAGCTGTGCCGAGACCCGGCCGCACGGGGTACACGCCGTTCCGCGATTCGACGGCGGCGGGCTGTAGCCTGTACCCTGCAGACGACGGCGTACGAGACGGGTTGTCCAGTTTGTCACGTCACGTAGGCCATGGCGGGCCGGCCGTGTGCCCAGGCATCTCCGCCTATGGCCGGCAGGCGCAGGGCCGCAGGCTGGTTTGGTGGACGCTAAGCGCCGGTCACGCGTAGCGCGTGTGCGCGTGTGTGGCCCGCGCGTGGGCGCAACACAACGGGAACGCTTTGTTGGTGCCAGCTTTCCGGGAGGTTCCGGTTGGCAGCAGCTTGTGGTCATGTGTGGAGAAGCTCGTTCCGGCTGCAGCTTTTCTCAAAACCTGTTTCTGTTAGAAGCTGCCCTAAACAGTTTACAGTTTCTGAGAATTTGTAGTTACATATTCTGAAAAATAAACTAATAAGTCAGAAGCCGGAAAAGCTGGATTTCAGAACTTTTCCAGATTCTCAGAAGTTTGCTACCAAATAGCTACTTCTCAGAATTTAGAGCTCCTCAGACAGTTACTGTGTGTGTTTGTACATGGGTGGGGATCGGACAAGGCCATGAGCCCATGAAGGGAACCAGGGATCATGGATCAACCGGGGCATTACACACCAGTACAGCACACGTGTCGACCCATGGATGCAGCCTAAACATGCCTATATTTCAGATCCAGTAATCATGTTTGATCTGGGAACAGCTAGTTTGCCCCGTCAACCGGTTGATCTCCAAGCACACGATATTTCGTTGCTGTGGCAGCCAGGTTTATCCAGTACTATCCAGTATCCACAAGTCCAGGAGTGGCTGGAACGGTAAAACTTGAAGCAGATAAGATTCGGTAACTTTTCACCTACGCTGGCCAAAGCTAGTTGGACTGGAGTACTCCGTATGTGCCAATGGGACATATACATCACTGCATCAGCAACAGGCCAACAGCTAGCTGCGGCCGGTGAGCAGTGAACATGCAAATTCATCCAAGTGCGCGTGGTGCCGGCGAAGCTTCGATCCATACTAACATTCAATCCGAATTGTCTCTGCAAACAAGGTGCAAACTACTCTTCTTTGTTTCGGAACACTTGCACGGTGCAACACTGCAACTAGGAGTACTTAAGTTAAATCCAGGGAGATGATCAGCAACAATGACAATGCATTGATCTTTTCTTTTAAAACGCAAGTGACAAGGCAGTGGCAGCGCAACTAAACCAAGTAGCTGTACGGTGCCTTAACATCCCGGCCGACGACCAACAGGCTGAATGCCAGGTAAAACATGGTGTCTCGTCACGCGGAGTCACGAGGGGACTTGCGCATATTCCATTGCATGATATATTGATGATTGGTGCCATTGCTCAGCCATTCGCGGCCTCAGCGCCATGAGATCATACAGATGCATTAGCTGCCGGCTGCTTGCCTGCCTGAACTACAAACATGGCAAGGACTTTCGCATGATTCCTTAAATAAGATCAGACGAGGTTCTTTTCCCCGCATAGTTGGCAATCCCATCATAGGACGATCCCTTGTTCATGCAGATCAAACATAGGCCCTGTTTAGATTCCAACTTTTTTCTTCAAACTTTAAACTTTTCCGTCACATCAAACTTTCATACACACGTAAACTTTCAACTTTTTCGTCACATCGTTCCAATTCACTAGTGGAGAAACCGTCTTTGGTCGGTCGCCCGAAATCCACAATAGTCTCGGTTCCACTAAAAACCGGGACTAAAGATGATCTTTAGTCCCGGTTGGTGGCTACAGCGGGCATATTTGATCTTTAGTCCCGGTTGGTGTTACCAACCGGGACTAAAAATGATCTTTAGTCCCGGTTCTAAATCTGTCAGGCCCCCCGAAATCTTTAGTCCCGGTTGGTAACACACCAACCGGGACTAAAGATAGGATCTTTAGTCCCAGTTGGTGTAGATCCCAGGGATCTTTAATCCCGGTTGATAAAGCGTACACACCAGCCCACGCACAAGCGCATGCGTAGCCCCTCTCTCTCTATCTCCTATCCTTATCTCTTTTTCTTCTCCTTCCTTATCTCCATCCTTCTCCTTCCATCCTCTCCCCTTGCTCTTCTCTCACCCCCTCTCCTCCTCCCCTCCCCCTCTTCCTCTTGCAGAGGCAGCCGACGGCGGCGGGATGGAGGCCGGACGCGGGCTAGCGGCGGCCGGCTGGCGGCGGCGGGATGGGGGACGGGCACGGGCTAGCGGCGGCTGGCCGGCGGTGGCGGGATGGAGGCGGCCGGGCGCGGGCTGGCGGTGGCCAGGCGCGGGCTGGGGCTGGCGGCGGCCGGCCGGCGGCGTCGGGATGGCGGCCGGGCGCGGGCCAGCGGGATGGAGGACGGCCGGCGGCGGCCCGGCGCGGGCCGGCGGGATGGAGGCCGGTCGCCGGCGGCCTCGCCCTCTCCTCCCCCAGATCCGGCCGGAGGGGAAGCGGCGGGATGGAGGATGGCCAGCGGCGGCCCGGCGCGGGCCGGCGGGATGGAGGCCGGTCGCCGGCGGCCTCGCCCTCCCCTCCCCCAGATCCAGCCGGAGGGGAAGCGGCGAGATGGGTGGCCGGCCGGCGGCGGGGTGGGAGGCCGGCCGGTGAGTCGATTTTTTTTTGATTTTTTTTAATTTGTGGTTTGGATGTTTTGATCTGTGAATGAATCTATGAATCGATATTGTGAATGAATCTGTGATGTTGTGAATGAGTATGTGACTCGATGCTGTCAATGAACTTGTGAATCAATATTGTGAATATATTTGTGATGTTGTGAATGGATATTGTGAATGAATTTGTGGTGAATCTGTGAATCGTGCTGTGGAGTTGTGATGTGGATTTGGGGTTTGATTTGATGATATGCATACCACTCGATTCGGGAGAAAATAAAAAAGAAAAAAGGACCAGCTGATGGACTGCCGCTTCCCTCTCTTTAGTCCCGGTTGAGATCCCTATCTTTAGTCCCGGTTGGTGTCACCAACCGGGACTAAAGATCGATCTTTAGTCCCGGTTTTTTTTACCCGGGACTAAAGATAGCGATCTTTAGTCCCGGATTGGTAGTCCCGGTTTAAAAACCGGGACTACAGGGGGTTACGAACCGGAACTAAAAAGCACTTCTCCACCAGTGATTTCTTCAAACTTTTAATTTTAACGTGGAACTAAAAATAGCCATAATATTGCCCAAATCCTAGCTAATTAAGACGTGTCATCAATTATTAGTGGAGCAAACGTATCTACGGTCGTTCACGAACCTACCTTGATTTCCTACGGAAGCACATGCGTGACGACTGACAATGTGATCTGCTTAAGTTCTTTCTTGTGTTGCCCATGCGCCGTGAAATAAAACCATCGACTGTGTGTGTAATGTATTTTAGCTCGCTTTAGAACGGGGCAGTTTATTTCACCGGATACAAACCGACTCCTATCGTTTGTATAAGGTCTCTCATAGTGCAAGCTACGGGGCCTGTACCCCTAACCTAAAAAGTTGATCTAAAGACACCCACCCCACAATACAAGCACCTATATATATATGTGGCTTAATTGGATGGAGATACAGGTGAAGGAAACGAAACCCACAGTGGACGTGACCCTACTAGCGCGAGGACACGAGGAGTGCAAGGAAATAAATTCCTTACCTACCCTTCCAGCCGTTCTCCCTCCCCCCTTTGCCTTCTCACTCGGTTTCTTCGTCGTGCTCTCCTCCCCGTCGACCGCGCTGCCGTGCCCTCGCCTCCTCGTCGCCCGCGCCGCCCCGCCGCGCCTCCTTCTCCTCACCTCCCGCGCCACCACGCCTCCTTCTCCTCCCTCCCGCACCGCCGTGCTTCCTTGTCCTCGGTCCCGTCGACCGTGCTGCCTCAACTAGGAGCTCTGTCCGCCGCCCCTCCTCCGATTCACGCCGGTGGCGTCAGCGGGGCCCGCAACCACGCAGCTCCGATGCTGCGCCTCCACCGTCGACGACGCATCGTCTCCATGGCGGCGGCCCCCAAGTCCCGAGCGGAGGAAGAAGACGAAGCGTCTGCGTTGTTCTTGCCCTTCTTTTTATTGGTCTGATATTTTTTTTGATTTTTTTTTGCTTTCTGTTTTGATCTAATCTAGGAGTAGTGTCTTGGAGCCTTGGATTTTTTTCCCCTATTTTGTTTCCCATAGATGCTGCAAATGTTAGATGTATTCCATAATTTGCTTGAACTTGTTGGATTCTGCGGGAGGGCGATGAGCTCGGTGTGATGAGCTTCGGGAGGGGAAGGCGACGAGCTCGGCGGTGGCAGCTGTGGCGCCGTCCGACATGATGGACCGGAAGAATCGGTGGCGGGAGTGGAGTTTTGGAGGGCGAGACGGGGATTTCGCGATTGGATTTTGGGGCGAGGGCACGGGGCGGCGAGGGAACGACGCCCACAGTGCACGCGACTCGCGTCGTGGAATCCGCGCGCGCCCTGGAACATGCGAGGTTTTGCACTGCTTCGTTTGGTGACGAGCTACCTAGCTAAGGCACGGGTCCATCCACCACGTCGGTGTTTTTCCTAGCTGGCCGTGTGAAGCACCGGTCTAGCTAGAAACACCGTGAGAGGCCTAAAAGAAAATGTTATCCATTCAAAAAGGCAATCAAACAGCACGGAGAGCTAGAACACCACTTGATTACCAGCTACGTACCCCTAAAAAACATATTTTGGTCCTGGCCGGGCCGAACCGGCGAAAAGCAGAATATTGTTCCAGCCTTGAGGGCCGGGGCAGCCTTGTGGATCACACAGCACGATCCGCGGCAGCGGCGTCCCCATCCCTCCCACGTTCCCCACCTTCGCCCAAAGGAAAGCAAAGGTACGTAACCGCACGAGGCACGTGACCCTCGCCCGCAGCTGCAGCCGCAGGCGCGCGCAGCAAGCCAAGCCACGGACTTTACACCTCGCACCGACAGCTCCACCCCGGCGCGACCGCGACCTCTCCCGCTCCTCCGGCCCCGCACCGCACGCCACCCCACCGCGCCGCGCGCGCGCGACGATAGGTCGATAGCTCACGGAGCCCACCACCGCTCGCCGATCCGCCGGCACGACAGGGAGAGTGAGAGAGAGAGAGAGAGAGAGAGAGAGGAAAAGGCACGAGAGGTGTGGAAATGGTCATGATCCCGGCCGCCCGGTGACCCCCCGTGCGCGCGGCTGCTTTGCGTTGCTTTCCTCTGCTTTCTGTTCCATCGCCAGGGCCCCCCCGCGGCCGCACAGGTCGTCACACGCGCGCGCCCGCGGCACCGCAAAGTTGACAGCAACGCACATGCGCCCGCGCCATAGCGGTACGGGGCTCGGCACGACGACGGCTTTGGAAGCATGGCGCTTGCTATACGCTTCCGGCCCCTCGCTCTGCTCACGCGCTCCGGCCGTGAATGGCGCCGGGCGCCGCGAGAGCGTGTACTCGATGGCAAAACTGGGTCGAGGCACAAGCACTGCACAACACAAAGCGCGGGCACGTACACTGGCACACGTACAGACGCACTGATGATTGACACCGTGCACCTGGCTGACCTAACAAATTGACTCGCTTGTCAGTGATGCGCACAGTTTGATTCGTACTTCCACTGTGCAGCTGTGGGAAAAAAAATGATGGTTGGACGAGGGCTAAAGACAAGCAGGTCGTACGGCTGCTATGTCAATCGACCAGTTGACATGATAGGCACCGTGCATTCGGTCAAACCCCTTGCCATTGGTCAAGCTGGTGAACACGTAGGTAAATGCTCATCACCCCACCGACAAATATCTTGGATGATGAGGATCCAATGGATGAAGCATGGCAAATCTCTTTTCATCTCTGCTCTTTTTTATTCCTTTGCACTACTGCTTTTCTAAAGATGGATTTGATCTGACCTGCCTATTCTATTATAGTGCGCTAGAACATACTCCATTTATCCAAATGTCCAGATTCTTAGTCAGGGTTTGCCTTTTTTTTATAGAATGAATATATAAACTAGTCCTAAAATCTGCTTTAATAAAATTAAATATATATTTATTATATATTATAATAGAAAATCATATTGGGAGACTACGTCATTGTCCAAAACAAACAGGAGCGGAGCTAGAACGAAATAGAGGGTGGTGCCACTTGCTTAATTTACTCTACTTTAGATCGAATTTAAGCTGATGCGGATGCCTAAGTTTGTATTGAAGGGGGTGCACACATGGTGAAAATGGACGAGGTATATCTAAAAAATTTTCTTGACCGGGTTCCTGGGCACTGCCCCTAATATACTCTACATTCGCCCCTGAAAACAATGTGAAATTATTAAACTGGAAAGAGTGTTTAAAATAAAAGGTAAATTTAGGCATACGAAATATCATACATATATCTAACATGACATTTGGATACCAAGAGATATGTGTATCAGATCACCTTACACATTTTGGTGTTTATGACACGAACTTTATATTGGTTGCATTCTTGGTTTTATTAACAACAAATAAACCAATGATTTCATAGATAATACAAAACCTATAGAGTTATTTACCCGATTACCGTAGGGATTCTCAAGCGTACAATCTTCTTATCCTATCTCATAATCAGGCATCTAGACCTCCGTAAACATGTTTTTCCTTCTTTGCTAATGCATAACATAGTCTATAAACAAACCAAAATAGAAAGCTATCTCATATCTCATATAAAAGAAAACACTATATTAAAAATGAACATGCTCCAAATCATCTATAAGAACTTGTTTCTTAAAAGGCATCTGCAACAATAGTATCACAAACAAGTTACTACAATGTCTCCTCAACTGTCCCCACTATTTTAAAAACAATATAAATATAAACATGTGATTATATAAACTAGAAACATAAAGTGTCATAGTGGATTGACAGGTTACAAACATGCGGTGATTCAGTTAACCATGTGTGGTTCATGATAGTCGTTAGCTAGGTGAATCACTGTAAGGCGTCAACAATTATAATAAAGTATTTTGAAAGTGTGCACAGCTCTGCACATCTATTATCTATTATCCTGATGTGAGATACAACAAAGACATGCCTTACATGTCTCTTCAATATTCATGACGTAATATTAGATGAAAAATATTAAACAAAGTAAACTGAGTGTTACGATGACTCTATATCCGTCGTTTCGATGAGACACGCAAATCTTGTTGATATTCATGGCGTGGTATTGGATGCTGCGAACTCAAATTGATAATCAAAGACAAATGTATTACGACTTTTGTGATTTTATCATTAAAAGGTCTTGTCGTAAACTCTCTTGCACTATTAAAACATACAACGGTCAAATACTATAGCTATTATTAGCAAAACATAGCCAGTAATTCTATTCCCCAAATACATCTTTCTCTCTATACTAATCTCGTGAAATTTCACGTTCTCACTGTCACAAAGGATAAAAGATAATACAGTAAAATACTAATGCAACTTAATATAGTTACTCCTTTTTCTAAAATATAAGTATGCATCATGCATGTGTGTCCTTTCAAAGAAATCTCACAAATAAAAATCAATCCAAACCCACTTACAAATCCCGTACTTGCAATTAAACCTACACAAACAAACTGCCTACGCAGGTTCATTTCCTACAACACCCAACCCCCGGCCGGCCGGTTCGTCCTCCCTGCAGTGCTCTGCTCACCGAGTCACTGACCCGCGGGTCGCAAGCCACAGTAGCCTGCCCCAGTGCGTACCGACGCCTCCCCCAACAGCTGGAGGAGCCGTCCGTCCTTCCTTCCTTCCTTCCGTCGCAGCCAGCATTCTTCTCCTCTCTCCTCTCACTGACCGCCCCGCCTCTCCTCTCTCGCCGCGCTCTCGTTAAGTTTCTCTCCGGAGTCTCGAACTCTCAACCACTTCCCTCGTCGTCGTCCTCCTCCCACTCCCCTGTCCGCGTCTCGGCTGACTCGGCGACTGACCGCGCGCCACCGCCGCTGACGGCTGAGCACGCCGCACGCCGCGCGCCGGCCTGACCCTGGTCAAGTGGCGACGCCGCGAGCGACGGGTTCGTCGTGGGGTGTCGCACGTGGCCTCACCCTCCCCGGTCCCTTGAATCCTCTGCCTCCGCCTCCGCCTCCGCCACCGCACCTACCAACCCACCTACCGCCAAATCGCGCGCTGCGACTGCGAGCGATCGAGGCGGCCTAGCCTGCGGGGGGCTGCCTGGGCGACGTGGCCGGCCCGCTCCTCTCCGAATCCGAAGCCGCAGCACAGAGCGCACGCCTCCTCCCCGCCGGAAGCGGAGCAGGACTCCTCGGAATCTTCGCCAGCCCGTGCTCCGGTCGGTCATCCCATCTGCTGGATTGTCGTGGAGCGGAGCGTGAGTGGAGTGGAGATCCGTCCTGACCGCTCTTCCGTGTCGGTAAGCCACACCTCCGCGACCTGCTTGGATTCGTTGCGTGCGCCTCTGATCTAGCTTGTGCGTAGTGAGCTCTGCTGTGAGCAATCTGAATCCAATTCCGTGGGGGGGCTCCGTTTTGAATTAGCGCAAATGCGTCCATTCTGTCGCGGATTTGTTTGCTGGTTCGATGACTTTCGGCCCTTGTGCTTCACACCGCGCAAAAGATCTCTCGGCGTCCTTGTCTCGTGGCACCATGGGATAGGATGCGAGGCGCGTGACGCGTCCATCCTGATTCTGCCCGTTTTTGGGGGCAGAAACAGCCGCTGCAGCGAGGGTGCCGGGCTATAGTTAGTTACACAATTGCGTCGTAGTTTACGGAATTATTGACCGTACTTCGTTACTGTGTGCCAAGGAGCTGAGCTACTGTAGTTGTTTTATGCGTACTACTTTTATTTTTGACTGGTGGTTTTACTAAGGTGCTCAATTCATGGATAAGGCCCTGTTAATGATCCCTTGGAATAATTGACTGCAAGTTTTGGCCGACAGCAGGCACAATGGCCACATTTACTGGGATAACAGTGGGTGGGTGGAATTGTTGGCCATGCTTGCTAACAGCTTGCTGTTTTTGCAACATATTTGCATGTTATCCTGGAATATTGCGATAAGGTTGAAGCGGAATCACAATTTTTCATGTTGATACGTTTGGGACTCTTATTGCCTAGGATGCACATCAGCTGATAAAGCGCGTATGTTATCCACTTCTGTTTAGTTTCTAATGCATCATTGTAGACCATCAAGTTGACAACTGAGCCAATGACAAAAGTTGCCCTTTCTCCTGGGAGAAACAAAGACCTCATGCAGTTCACATGTTCCCACTTTTTTCAGTTAGATGTTACTATCAAATGCTCAGTTGATTTTGAGAAAATTAAAAAGTTGTTTTTTTCTTTCTGAACTTTGCTTGTTTTACTGTATTGGTAAACGGCCTACCAGGAGTTAATGCATTTTTATTATTAAGAAAACAATGTTCTCTGTTGCTTCATTAATTTAATAGGCGACAAAATTTACTGCTGGAACTTGATTAAGGAAGCAGGAGTTATAAATACATTGAAACTGGTTTTTTTTGTTTTGGACCCGCTGATTAGTTTGGTGGTACTTTAACGAGGATGAAATAGACGAGAACTCTTTAGATGGACTCACTAGGAGAAGTTTATTTTAGTGGTTCATAATTTTCTGATATTTTATATTAACATCTGTTTTGTTTGACAGATACAGACTAGTTCGATCAGTGGTGGTGTTAAATACAAAGTTTTTATCATATAACATTTGGAAACATGCATAAGGGGACTCTCACGTCTTGGAAATGAGTAATTCCATTATCTGAAAAAATGGACGATACACCAACTAGTTCGGGGAAATCCGAAGTGAATTCATGTGAACCGAGATGGTGGCCACCAGACTTTTTGGCAAAGATAGAATCTGTTTCCTTATCTAGAAAACAAAGTGTATTTTCTGATAAAGAACCTCGAAGCAATTTGCGATCCTCATCATGGAAGGCTTCTCAATTACTGTGGTCAACAGGGACTTATTCAGGGTTCATCCCTAATGGTTTCTACTCAATAATTCCGGTAAGGAACTTTCTCTGAACAATTCTCTTTTGTTCTTTGGGGACATATTTTAGGAAAATAACCACCCTAGATTACCTGTGACATGTCATAGGGCATTTTAGTTAGATGTTTGTTACTTCATGTAAGCCATGCATTTTCTGTAAAAGATGTTTAGTTCTCCAGCTAAATCGTTAACATTGGGCTTGATTTGCATATTTTATTGTTCTGGGCCTCCAGGTGTTTTTGTGGTTTTGTTTAAGTTAACAGTTTCAAAGATGGTCTATTCTACATAGTTTCCTTTCTTGCTATGTTGGGTAGATCTTGGTTAACATTTTTTTGGTAGCTTAGCACTGTGCACCGTTTTATCATTGCCAAATCAGGAAACAGAACAAATTTATGTTTCAAGGAAAAATCTTTCAAATGCCTTAACTTCAATGAGGAAGCAAGTTCATATAGACTAGTGATCAAGGCAAGAAAAAAGAATATGCATGTTATGTTTCAGAATGGTTATCTTCTTCTCTTAATCGTTAAATTCAGAGTTTTAGTGAAGTGTTGCTTTGTTTCATTTCTTTGCGAGCTTTGATATTCTCATTTTTGTTGTTATGAAGTTCTCTGTCCTGTGATGTATTCATACAGGATAAAAAGCTGAAGGAAAATTTCCCAACAATACCATCACTGGATGACCTTCAAACTCTTGAAGCAGATGGACTTAAGGCTGACATAATTATTGTGGATGTTGAGAGAGATAAGAAGCTTTTCATGTTGAAGCAGCTTAGTGGCGCACTTGTGAAAGGATTAAACTCTAGTCCAGCTTTGGTGATAAAGAAAATAGCTGGCTTGGTAAGTTTTTCAGAAATTATAAAGTGGATACAGTTTTCTATTTCCCACGTGCAATTTCCCACTATGAACTCACCTTATGAATCATCAACCGGTCAATATTATTCTAACATCTTTGGGCACTTTTGGTGCCTACAGATGTGCTGAATTTATTTGTCTTAAAACCTGCAAGTTATTCTGGAACAGGTTTTTGACTGCTTCAAGAGCCTAGATCCTGATGTAAGTCCTGCAAGATCTCCAACTGAAGATAATCATTTCTTTGGAAACAAAGGGCCACAACTTCTAGGGCAGATAAAGCATGGATCATGCCGACCCCGAGCTATCCTGTTTAAGGTTCTTGCAGATGCTGTTGGTCTTGAGAGTAAACTTGTAGTGGTATGTTGATTTCCTTTACATTCTTCTGCATATTCCATGTTCTTTATCGTAAATCAAGTATTCATGTCTTTCATAGGGTCTACCTGATGATGGTGGAGTTGGATTTGTGGATTCCTACAAACACATGTCCGTGGTTGTTTCACTGAACTCTATGGAGCTGCTAGTTGATCTTATGCGATTTCCAGGGCAATTAATCCCGTTCTCAGCCAAGGCTATCTTTATATCGCATATCTCTGCTGCTGGCGAGAGTGATTCAGCTGAAAATGACTCATGTGATTCCCCTCTTGAGCCCAACAGTCCTCTGTATGGATTATCAGATAAAGTTGAAGCTGAAGGGTATGAGTATATGTCAAATTTCTCCTCTTAGTTCTCTGATTCGGTTCTTCTCAACCTTTTCCAATATTGTAATTTATCCATTGTTGACTATGTTGGTAGTTAATGATTCGATCATTGGAGAAAATAATGAATGTAATTGGTGATGGTCCATAGTAACATTTTAGTTTCCATGTTGAATGTCTAGCAGAATACTTTAGAAAGAAAACAAGTCAACCATGGCTGAACTGCTATCTTAATTATTGGAAAAGCAACAGATCCATATTTTTTTCAAGGCAATTTTCCACTATACTGAATAGTGATCATTGTCATTTGCGTGCATTATTGGGCTGGTAGAAGTGCTTCTAAATACAAAGTCGTGTAATAAAACTATAACATCAAATATTCCTCTAGTGCTATAACATCAAGTATTCTTCTAGCATATGTGCATTTGTTTCATTTAGGAAAAAAAAGTTTGTAAGATATGTTGATATATGGCCCTCACTTGTTTTAGGTGGTTGATTGGAACCTTATTGATAGTTTACTGGCTACATAGGTCAATCTTTACATCAGTGAAATAAAGGGAAATGTATAGAACATTTGACTCTGAGAATTTTTTGTTGCCATGATTTAAGTGCCAACATCAAACATATACAGAAATTGAACAGAACAAAATCACTCATGGATATTTCAAGTAGTACAACTGTGGAAAGTAGTAGAATTCAAAAATCAGACAGGTCCTGTATTTTATTTATTTCTTTTCTTGCTGACTTTCAATTTTAATATTAGTTTGATAGAACAATCTAGAGTTTTTAATTTGAGCAAGATGAAAACTTCCCATCTCAATCTCAGTGCAGAATTGAAGCTTCATCAAATCTATCTGGGCGTTCATTGCGCAATGTTATGTTGAGGTCAAGAACATTTTCCGAGGGGAAATTGAGGTAGCACATAACTGATATAATAGATTGCACCTCAATGGTCTGATACTTGTGTCAATAGTTTTGTCTGCCTTGTTCAGTGCATTTTCTAAGAAGGTACTGGTTGCTTGGTTCTTTGAAACAGCACATCATGCAGCGAGCCAAATATTGCAAATGCCTTTTGGAGGCGAAGCCAGAGAAGAGGAGTTGCTGAAGAACCTCGCGGTGCTAGTTCAAGGTATCCTGTCAAATCTAGTTATTGATTACGCTAACCATATTTTTAAAATCCTTGTATTGTTTTCGGTTACAATTGCTGCTCATAACAGATGTTTTTTTTAAAGCGTGCTGATTTTTCAGTGTCTTGTTTTTAGGTTTCAAAGAGTTCTTTCAGAGGAGAAATGTTTTTATTTTGGGGGTGATATGCAAATGTACTTATATGCCTCTATGGAAATAATCACTAATATTACCAGAATTATTACACTGTAGTTGTGGTTACTTTCACGATTGTAGTTTGTTTCTTTCGTGTGTTTCGGCTAGTAGTGAGCAGTAACGTAACATGTCTTTCTTTTGTTTCATTGCCTTCCTACCTGTTTCATGTGTTGCTGCTATTCTCACGCTCTATGTTTCTCCTTTTGTTTTCTGGTGTAGCCCTGAGCATCCATTAATGAAGACAAGGGCAAGATCTATACTAGGTGGCGAGCAACATTCATTTCAGGAATATGCAGAAAGTGGAGTTACATCAAGGTTTGACAACTGATCTTTTTCTTTCTCTGAAGTTTGCATGTTTTCCTCAATTCTTTTCTGTGAAACAATATTGTTAAAAGTGCATAAATTCTCCACTGCTGTCTTCAGTTTACTGTCATATCCCTTTTGTTTTTCTTTTAGCTAGGTGCAATTTTATATATTTCAATGTTACAAATGTAAGTCTTCCACATAATTTTGATCGAAATCTACTTAATTTTTGGGTTATTCTTCATAGTGGCAAACCATTGAGAGCAGATTTTGTTACATATCTGATGTCCATTCACGTCATACGTTAGCTTTCTGCCCAGCATTCTGGGATAAACATGTAACAGGAATAAATTCTTGGATGTGTAACTGATATTTTGGATGTGATAAGAGTGTATAAAGTACAACCTTGGCCACTAATTGTTATAATATAATTGTAAACTTGATAAAACTATAACATTATGAAAATGTTTTTCATGACACATCTATGCATATGTACACACATCCAATCTTAACATTTAAAAATATATTTATATTCAGTTTTGAAATTTTGACTTCATACATGTCCAAAACAACATGTTTGTGACCACAGGGAATAACATTTTTCAATGACTTAGTGTATGAGTTGCTATTGATACTTGACACTTACCTACCCTTTTCATGGGTCAAACATTTGTCTTGAACATGTTTCAACTCAGTTTCTTTTACCCTTTTTGTGAACCTTCTTATTCATTTGACAAGCCAAGAACACACTTGCAGATCAGATGGTCTAGGTGGTGCATCAACATCTAAAACTCGAAGAATACGGGGAAGAAGCATTAGCATCACGCCTGAGATTGGAGATGACATTGTGAGGTAATTCTTATTTTGAACTATTCTGACGATATTTGAGATGGCATGTTGTTTTCAAAGTTGTATTGTATAGCTGCGCTTGTTGCTTTCAACCAAAATATATTGATAATTTTCTTTTAGTTGTATTTTGATTCTAGATATCCTTAAGCATTTGTCTGTATTTTGCTAGATATCCTCAATGAGTATCAGGAATTCATTGTTTCAATCTTAAATCTTTGACAGGGCGGTTCGGGCTATGAATGAAACACTAAAGCAAAATCGCCTCCAAAGGGACCATGTTAATGAAGGTTCACCCTCGTATGTTGGGGAGGACCAAAACAATGCAAGTGATTGCCCAAATAATGTATGTTCCTGCAAGTTCCATTGTTTAATCTTATCTATATTGGTTCTTTATTCCTTGGGAGTTGGAAATATGACTTCTTTTGCTCATAATTTCATTTCAATTTAGGATGATACATCTGGAGGAGTTGTTGCTACCAACAATGGCCCAAGGAACCGAAATGGTTCCACTCAGAAAGCTATGTCATTGCCTTCTTCTCCTCATGAATATAGGGCACAAATTTCTGAAACAATCAATCCTTGTGATTTTGTAAGTAAAGAAAAGATGGTATTGGCGTGGAACAAGGTTTTGCAGAGTTCCCCATTTCTCAATAAACCTTTATTGCCCTTTGAAGAGTGGAACATAGATTTCTCTGAGCTAACAATTGGCACAAGGGTTGGAATAGGCAAGTTACTTGAACTTCCTCAGCCAAAGTTACCGAAGTCTACTGTACACTGTCAGCCTACATGCTATGCTTGTGTTCTTGACTCTTCATCTTGTTGCTACTTTTGCTACGCTGCTTTCTCTTTCTAGCATGTTTTCAAAATGAACAAAAACTAAAACACAACATGGCTAGTTATTTTCTCCTTAGCTATTACAAGCTGCCTGTAAGAATTAGATCCATCAAACTTGGTGTTGAAAAATGATCAAATAAATTCAATCTCCCATAAGATATGACTTGCTATTGTTATTTGTTTCTATATCCACACTTTATTGAATATGTTTGGTTCAGTCAAAATCTACTAACACAAAAAAATTATATATTGGATACTGCAACTGCAAAGTTGAACAGCGATTTACTTTCTGAGGATCATGATGTCACCAACTTTTGATTCTATCATTCTTTAGACCATTTAATGGAGCTTACTCATCCATGGTATTGATAAGCATTATGAATACGAATATAGGAATATTAACGGGAATGATGCTAAACATGTTATGCCTGAACCATTTGATATGTTGTTTCATACTTCAATGTGTGCTTTTATTTTGGGAAAGCTTTCTTATGAGAATTTTCCTTTCTTGTTTGCTTGTCATGTTTTAACATTTTTGTCACCTTGTCAAATTACTTCATCAGGATTCTTTGGAGAGGTTTTCCGTGGTATATGGAATGGCACTGATGTTGCTATCAAAGTATTTCTAGAGCAGGATCTGACAACTGAAAACATGGAGGATTTTTGCAATGAGATATATATCCTGAGGTACCTGTACTATGCTTGCTTCTGTATTATTGGCAGCCTTCTTTTTAATCATAATCTGCACACTAACTTTGAGAACTTCACTATTTCCTTTCAGCCGGCTGCGGCATCCAAATGGTAAGGACTCGCTTTGATTAAGTCAAACTACAATACTCAGCAGCTCTGCACTAGATATCATGCAACTGCCATAAATCACGAATTTCTAAAGCAAATTCCATATCTGTAGTTATATTGTTTCTTGGGGCATGCATGGTACCACCACACTTGTCAATGGTAACAGAATATATGGAAATGGGATCGCTGTACTATCTCATCCATATGAGTGGTCAGAAAAAGAAGCTTAGTTGGCGCAGGAGGTTGAAAATTGTTCGTGATATCTGCAGGTTAAATCTTTCTCATTGTACAAATAGCTATTACTACTATGTATTCCTATTAGCTGGTATTACATATTATAAACTTTCAGAAGATTCTGATATAATTCTCTTGTCGTGCGGACATCATTTCATAGCCCTCCTTTAGCATTCATTCTCATCTGACAAATTATTTTGTTTACTTAAAAGGGGCTTGATGTGCATACACCGCATGAAGATAGTTCACAGGGACCTGAAAAGTGCAAATTGCCTGGTGAATAAGCATTGGACCGTCAAGATATGTGATTTCGGCCTTTCCCGAGTGATGACTGATAGTCCTATGACTGACAACTCCTCTGCTGGCACCCCAGAATGGATGGCCCCTGAGCTTATAAGGAACGAACCCTTTACAGAGAAATGTGATATTTTCAGCCTTGGTGTGATCATGTGGGAGCTATGCACATTGAGTCGTCCTTGGGATGGGATCTCCCCAGTTCAAGTAAGCACCCATCCACTTTGTATCAAAACAGTTACATTATGAATGATAGCTGATAAAAGTTATATTCCCTGAAGGTTATGATGAATCTTTCTCTCTAGCGACATGATCAGTTAAAAAATTGCATGCATCATGTTTCCAGTTTGTTGATGTACTTATATATGGCCAACACAGTTCCTTTGACATGGCATTGTTGCCTGAACTTCATGAATTTGGTCCACTGTAGGTGGTATATACTGTTGCAAACGAAGGTTCACGGCTCGAGATTCCTGAAGGACCTCTTGGCAAGTTAATTGCAGGTAATGGTGCTTTTATATGACAGATGTTTCAATTGGGGTATTCCAGTGTTCAGAGTCATGTGGCACCAACATGCATCGGCTTCAGTTATAGCTTAGCAAAGCGTTTGCTTTTGTTTGATGCAGATTGTTGGGCAGAGCCCCAAGATCGGCCGAGCTGTCAGGAGATCCTTACCCGCTTGCTCGACTGCGAATATGCCGTCAGCTGAAGTCAAGCTGACGAACCAGCTCACTCCTTGCCTGCAGAGGCCGATAAGCTTCTCCTGTAAAACCTGTAAAAATTAGCCTGTGGATTTTGCAAACCGGCGAGGGTACACATATTGACTTCTTATATTGCGGCTGTATAACCGCGAACCTTCATGAATGTACAAAAAGAATGTGTCTCCGCTTATAGAAGAACATGCCTTGAATCGCAGGACTAGTTTTGCTGTCATACTTCATCAGGACCGTTGCGTGTCCTCGGATCTATCATTTGTTTCTCTGAAAGTTTTGGCCGGGGTATTCGGTAAAAGGACAATTGAGATCTTCCTTGAGATGCAACCAAAATGAGCAGATTACCTGTGTTTTCTGACTTTATTATTGATCTGAATGCACTGCTCAGTACCCATGATTTGATGATCCAAGCTTATCTGTTTATCGGGTGTGCTCCGTACCAAAGTTGCCAGGAATGTGGAGATGTTACGGGGATCGCAATAGATTTGAGGCCATATCTGAAATGCGATTTTTTTTCTATGTTCCTATATGCGAATCAAATCATTTTCTATGAATTTTTTCCCTTGAAACTTTTTTTCTACGAAATTTTACAAAATTCACATGAAATCCTCCTGTTCCCGACTGAACTGGTTATTAGGATCTTGATGACCTCGTCTCAACCGGGAGAACCAACAAAATCCACCCAAAACACCTCGCCAAAAAAAAAAAAAAATCCACCCAAACACAAAGCAGTCGTTGTGACCCACTTGGCCGACGTCATCGCGTCTCCACTGTGCATACGCTTCTCTCTTTCCGCCACGGCGACCCAAACGAGGCGCGAGGCGCGACGCACGCGCCGCCCCGCCCGGCGGCTAGCCGTGTCCGCCTCTGCCACGCCACCACGACACGAGTCCTCCTCCCGCACAGCACCCGGTCCCCCCCCCCCCCCCCCCCCCCCCGCGGCGGTGGTGCGTCGTCGTCCACCGATCCGTCCGTCCGCGCCGCACGCACGCACGCACGCATCCCGCGCCGGCCAACCGAGCGAGATTTTAATTCGGACTCCGTCCCCGACGCGACGTCCACGACAAGTCGACAACCAACTCCCCCCCTACCCCTTTCCCACCGCCGGCTCGTTGCCCCCACGGTCAACACGAGCGAGCCGGGGGGTCGATCCAACGGCGGCCGCCCGATGCCTCCGCCCCAGCGTCTCCACGTGCCCCCCTCCGCCTCGGTCACGGCCCACGGGCCGGCACCCCCCCTCACCTCGCCGCTCGCCCGCCTGCCTCTCCCCCCTCCTTTTATTCCCCACCGCCGCACCGGCTCACCGCTCACACCGATCTATCCGGCTAACCCCACCTGCCCCCGTCCGTCCGCCCGCCCGCCTCGGCGACTTCACGCGTACAAGGGGGATTTGTTTTCTCTAGGGTTTCGTTCGCGAGGAGGAGAGATCTGGTTGGGGAGATGGACGGGAAGCCGCCGCCGCCGAACCCGAACCTGCCCTACCGGGAGGACTGCTGGAGCGACGGCGAGACGGCGGCGCTCGTCGACGCCTGGGGGAGGCGCTACGTCGACCTCAACCGCGGGAGCCTCCGCCAGCCGCAGTGGCGGGAGGTGGCCGAGGCCGTCAACGCGCGGCCGGGGGCGTCCGCGCGCCGCCGGCCGCCGCGCACCGACATCCAGTGCAAGAACCGCGTCGACACCCTCAAGAAGAAGTACAAGGCGGAGCGCGCGCGGGGGACGCCCTCGTCCTGGTACTTCTACAGGGACCTCGACATGCTCGTCGGCCCTACCCTCTCCGCCGCCGCCGCCGCCGGCGGTGGCGGTGGTGGCGGTAGCGCCAAGAAGCCGTCCCCGCCCCGCGGGCTCCCCATGATGCGGAGGCGCCTGGAATCGCCCTCCCGCTCCCCCTCGCCGCCGTCACCGACGCCGGCCGTGGCCCTCCCCTTGCCAAACTACCGCCAGGCGTCGAACCTCCCGTCCGCCGGCCTCCTCTTCAATAAGATGGCTGCAGCGGCCGCGGCGGAATCTGATTCAGAGGATGGCTACAACATCCCGAACAACAACTATGAGGACGATGAAGACGACGGCTCGCAGCAGTCGGCGTCGCGGTCCGTGTCGTCTCGCTCCGGTGGCGTTGCAGCTGCAGGTGCAGGTGGTGGTGGCGTCAGCAGCAGCAAGAGGAAGAGGGGCGGCGGCGGCGGTGGAGGGTTCGGGGAGCTAGCGAGGGCAGTCGAAACATTTGCTGAGATGTACGAGCGCATGGAATTCGCCAAGCAGAGGCACGCGGAGGAGATGGAGAGGCAGAGGATCAAGTTCCTCAAGGATCTGGAGCTGAAGCGGATGCAGGCTTTCGTGGACGTGCAGCTTCAGCTTGCAAAGGCAAAGCACAGGAAGCATCCTGATGGTGCCTCGGAGATGCTCATGTCTCTCGCTGCGCTCCCGTTCCTCAGCACCCCTGCTTACCTATGATAATTTAAGAACAAGAGTTTAGGTAAAGATTTGTTTGGTCTCAGATTTATATTGTGGTGGACTGGTGGTCATATTAGGCCTGTAGTGGATTTTTCATGTGATTCCTATATGGGTACTGTTCCTTTATATTAAGCTGTCTCAGATATTCCAGCGTGCTTAAATTTGGCAATGCCTGGTTGATGTCTCCTCAGATTGGGAGGTTTACTAAGTTTGAAATGCAACTATCAATTTGCTTTCTGCATATCATGCTTCAATTACTTGGCCGTATATACACACTATAATAGTAGGGAGTATACCTCATCATAAAATGCAGGCCTCAACTTCACCATGCTAAATCAGACTGGGTTATGTGTATGTTGATGTCTGTACGCCTTTCTAATTGGCTGTATTTTGATATTGGCAGGAGGGATCGTCTACTCATTCTAATTATGATCTCTCATCTGCACTTATGATCTGATAAATTTCTATTATACAGTCGAATTGAATTCATGCTTTAGCTTTGCCAATTTGGAATTTGTGGCAACCGGCAAGTGGGTTTTCTTATTAGATATTCATCTGCTCTAATGATCTCTTACTATGTATGTTTATGGTTCTGGATTTTTGACTTGTGACTCGTTAGTGTTCAAGTATTTTGTGCTAGGAATTTTCTTTCGGGCTAGGCCTGATCAGATGGCCATACATCTCTATACTTTTGTGCTAGGTTTTTGTTTCTGGGTTTTGCTTTCATTTCGGTCATATCAGCTCATAATAGGATTTGTGCTTCATTTCGGTCATATCAGTTCATAATAGGATTTGTGCTTAATTGTCTGAGGTAAGGAATTAAAATTACTAATGGTGTGCTCTCGACTTGCACTGTGAGATAGTTCACTGGTTAAAGATCATCTTGATCTGGGATATGTTTTTTAATTCCTTCATGGTCTAAGCCAAATTATTTATGCATGAAAAACATCAAACAATTGTACCGTTCAAATTCATGTGTCTCATGTATGAGTTTTCTCTCTATTTATAACGATATACTTGTGCTTCTCAACTTTGATTATATGTGTATAATATATGTTGGTGTGTATTGCGGTGTATTGTGGCTTCGCTTTAGGCGTTTGTAGTTTGGCACTGCATTGTTATCTGTCTTGTTAGCTTCTATGGATATTCATATTTTCAACTTTTGTTAGCTATATTTAATATGCATTGATGTTTGTTATTTGCTCTTTTTTACATTCTCTAGAATTATTTTTGTTAGTTTATCTTATAACTGAACTATAAACATAATAACAGGTTTTGTGCCTTTGTTGAGTGAGTTAGGGCATTAGAGGGTAGGTTTATCCTGATTCCTGAAGACCTGAACTAGAGCAGTATGTGCATTACTTACAAGCTCAGATTAATTATCATATAGCATATCTCACCAGTCACCAGTCACCGTTCACTACCTTTGCCAATTATTTTAGTAACGACACATCAATATTTGCTTTGTATTTGAATAGGTGACCACCATTGTTCTTTTACCCATGGTACTAATGTACTATGCTATGTAGCATGATTGTTCCAGTTTTGCAAAAAAAGAAGCCAAGTTTCATCATTACTTAGTTCAATAACCAAAAAATTATTAACTCTGCTATGAGCATAGTAAAATCTGATTGTTGCATGAATCTGTTTTGTTCTATCAAATTGAAACTTGTCATTTTGAGTTTCCTCATAGTTCCATCCAAGAGAAAGGATACATGTCATTTTGATTAACTCTGCAATTATGCATTATGTCTGCTGATCGTCAGAGTTGCTAGCAACGTTATGTACTGCCGTTATATCATTAGTTTCTGTTATTCCAGATTACTGCTAGGATTATAGGAGAGTACAGAGCAGAGGAGTCAAGCTCATGGAGCTGACGCTGCGTTGCTGCTCTTTGGTGGAGGGAGAACCAGCTAGAGTAGTTCGCATCACAAAAGATGCTGTGTAACTAGTGTTGCGTGTTCCCGGCAAGAGCACTTTTTCTTGCACTTTGGTGTTGAGTGTTGACCGCTATTTTACTTGCACTTTTTCTGGACAGTCAGCTTCTGTTTAATTCTTTTGGTGTTTGAGGTCTGTAACGAAAATGTTAGATATGGACATGTTAGATACTAACGAAAATGTTAGTATCTGTTCAGGTTGATTTCTAACCCATAACTGAATTTAACAATTTGCGGGATACCAATAAACTAATTTAGAAGTGGTTTTTTTTTTTGGCGGGACAGAAATTGGTTTTTCTAAGGACGGAGGCAAAAGTAAGAAAAAAATTTGGTCCGGTATCTGTTCATGACCCCTCTGAATTTCTGAAACCGTATTTACAAGCAAAAGTTGAGTCACGAAGCATCGGCACGATATAAATTTTTACACGTTACTAACTCTTTTTGAGAACTTATCTTGTACTAGTAATATGTCCGTGCTAAACGCTACGGTGCAATTCGATGTTTCTTTAGTAACTTCTAAATTTTCATGTTAGCAAAAAATATAGTTTTATATGATATGTGCAATTGGAGCTTTAATTCAATTAATATCATACATCAAATATAGTTCACGCAAAGTACAATAATATGATATTATGTGTGCACAATAAATCTTGATAAAAAAGAATTATATATAATCAATTCAGAATATAATATACAAGGAAAATATATGTTTTAAAAGAATATGTTCAAAAAGTATATATTTATTCCTTTAATTTGTTGCGAGTGCAAAAAGAAGAAATATGAGGTCACAGCCAAAGTTTAGACAAGTTCAGAAATGGAGCTATCTCACAATCATTCCAAAGCTCACTGAAAACTTCACAAAATCCAACTAAATTTACAAACGTATTCAGAGATATATGTTTTTAGATTTCATTGTTACAAACGTATTCACAGACATATGTCAGAATCATAAATTTTTCATGCTGGCAACCAGCTGAAGAGGTGCACAGATCAAGACTTGCAAAAGATGTACTCATCTTCAGAGCAATGTTCAGGCATTTTCCATTCTGGCAGCTACAACAGAACCTAAAAAAACTCTTTAGCTCCAGGTTCATTTAGTAATAAAAAAGCTCCAGGTTATCCCTAACCAGGGCACTTAGGGCTTCTCCTAGCTCGACAAAAGATTAGGCCTGCTATCTAAATTTGAGAAACACATGCAGATAATAACTTTTTTTTTTGTCACACATACACATAATATCACTGATGGTTCATAGCTTCTGTTAACATAAAAGAGAAACCATTTTTGTTTCCATGCAGCAACCATGATTAGTGGTAATGACAGTAAATGGATAATAATATGGATTGGTGAAACCCTTTCGAAAAAATCCGTGCCATTTGATTAAATAGACAGTAACAAAATGGATAGGATGAAAAAAAAAAGTATTTTGTGAAGACATTGAAGGATAGAATGCAGCTGTTCAAGGAAGAAACTTACAGTTGATTTAAAAGTATAAATATGTGCATAGAAGCTATATATTCTATCCGATTAGTTACATGAATAGTTCAAGGAAGGATAACATCATGGTTAATTTTGAGAAAATCATAACTCTATCTTCAGATTTGTGCAGAACCTTGTTGAAATGGGGTCATTAGTGACACATAGCAAACATTCTCTGTTGAAAATCTGATATGATTAAACTGAATATTCAATGTACCAGATTATATTTGTGAATAACTGGAAAAAAGGACTTCAGTATATTTCCATGCACACAAATGCTGTGGGATAAATTCAAGGTCAACAGCAGTCTCTGTATATGACTCAAATAGGGGGATAAAATCAATATTCTCAAAGATATATGCTGTCCCTAGAGAGCAGTAGAAACCCTGAAAAAAATTGACAGCTCTATCAGTCCTACAATAGAACAGGTAAAATAATACCTGAGAAGCTATTAGCTAATAGAAAAGAGCCTTCAATAGTAGACTAAACCTTCTCGCTAGTGAGATATCTATCAGTACATTAAATCAGTAAGAGATAGCATTACAGCTATGTGCACTTTGTCGTAAGATATCTATCAGTACATATCATTCAGTTTCAGGGACATGCTCAAGTTCAGAGAATCATTAAGAACTTGTTTTCAGCAGTAAATTCAGATTTCAGACACTTCCAAAATGATCTGATTTTATTCTTTTACTTAAAAGATTAGGACAAATATGTATTAGGTAAAGATGGTTAGCAAAGAAACCATGAAAGATTTATTAACCAGTTGTTAAAGCTCAACTTCATACAAAATTATAATATAAAAAGCATGAACTTCCATAAATAATCTTCTTTGTACCAAGTAGAAAGCCTGCTAAAAGTTCCAAATTGACTGGTCTCTACCCCCGAGAAAATTAAGCTAGAGTTCTATGGATATTGGATAGCATTTTCACCATTAGTATTGTACATGCATGTCCAAATTGACATCTAAGATCATACTTCAGTATAGAAATATGTACCTCTAGTATTTAGGCATTCATTGAAGGGTCATCGAGGAAGTGTACTAATTTATGAAGTCTCAACCATATCAAAGTAGGATCTGCATTAGAAAGAAAAACCAGATCACATTACTCATTTCTAAGCCTGCATTACGAGAACTCCAAGTTATTTCAAGGCTCCAAGTTATTTATTTGGCTCACTTTTTACCTGAGTTTTGTTTCAGTTCTTTTAGCTTTATTCTTATAGCTAGCAAAGGAAGAGCAGGCCCTCAGGATTCTATTTGAACCAAAATATTTAAGCTCAGCGCATTGTTTCAGCATTTTAAATCAACTGGCCTATGATATAAATTGGTTCTGCAAGCTTAAGAAATATAACAATCGTTAAGGCTGACAAGTTGGTTCAACCCAGCAATCATTTTACATCAGTAATAACAGCATGGACGAAAACGAGCTAACATAATTCCTGACAGCCTGAACTGCAACATCAAGATTTACATGAAGATATGAACCAAAACAGTGACCTCACTGGCTTGTCGCAATCCCCTCACGCCCAACCGTAAATCAATCGATCCAGAGCAACAAAAACTATAGTTACCTCGTGGGCGAGGTTGGGAGCGGCGAGGGCGCGAGGCCGGCGAGGTGGACGGGGAGGACTGCGTGTGACGGCGACGGCGGTGGCGCCGATATGACCGAGGACGAGCGTATGCAGTGAGGGCGAGTGCTGAACTGGGCGATGTGAGGAGGAAGGCGTGCGACGTCAACGCTGATCCAGGTGACGCGGCGTGCGACGGCGAACTTGCGGCGGCATGGACTCGAGCGGGGAGGGGCAGCGTGGAGAGAGGGAGGGGCGGCGCGACGGTTGATGGTGGAAGTGGGCGAGGCGGGGCGGCACGGCGCGTCGGTCGGCGGGGACAAGATTAGGGTTAGGGTGAGAGGGTTGCACGATTTCGGGATAAGAAAAGGAAATCACGCGATTGAGATCGGTGGCGGCGAGACGACGGATGCAACGACGGCGGAGCGGCGGCAGTCGAGGGCGGCGGCGACGGCGGTGGCGCCGCGTGAGAGGGAGAGATTAGGGTTGGAGAGGGGGGCGCGGTTGGGGAGGGGCGGCGGCGCGTGAGCGAGAGAAAGGGGGCGGAGAGGAGTACGCAATTGAGGGTGGTGGGAGGTGGAAGCGATCTGGACAGTTGGGATTTCACCGAGATAATCCTGACCGTTCCATGAAAAATGAAAGAATGAGTGAAACCATTTGTTGAATTATAGGGTAGATAAATAGATCTTTAAAAAATCATTTTGGAAATAAACTATTTTTCTCAGTGTCAATGTTTAATGGGCATATTTGGTTCTTTACCCTACCAATTAATTGGTAGTGCCAAAATCTAGGTAAATTTTGGCACTACCAATTTTTTGGTAGGGAAAAGTTTGCTAGTACTTCCTCCGTTTTACAATGTAACTTATTCTAGTATTTTCCACATTTATATTGATGTTAATGAATCTATATAGATATATATAAAGCCAAAATTTAGTATGAGAGTGAAGAAGATTATAGAATATAGCCAAATTGAGCGTGGGCACTACCAATTGTTTGGTTTCAATCCAACCTAGCACGTTTACTATTAAAGTTACCAAAATTTTGGTAGGTTCATATTTTGGCTTCAATTCAAAACAGCCCAATATCTCAACGCCAATTATATTGGTATCAACACCCCTCGTCTCCCATGACAGCTAAGTTGTTAGCATGAAGGAGTTTGACACTAAAATGATTAGCACTGAAAACCTATTTGTAAAAAATAATCGTAGGAAGTCTAGAAAGGGTCAAACATAGGTACTTTGCACCAAGGACGTAGTTGTAAGAATAAATATTTACCTTTCAACCCTTTTTGAAAAATTAAATGGGTCCTCAATACCAATCTCTTTGGTGATGATCCCTCTATATCTTTGTTGCTACGGAGTGTAGATGTCAGCGCTGTCGTTGTGCTGAGACATTGGACCTCGACACCAAGGTCACTAGTGCCTAGAAAAAGGATAATTCCTTAAACAAGTTTATTCGTGCATCTATTTACGAAATAATTTTTCAAAAAGTGCCAAAGTGTCAAAAATCCATATTGGTAGGAAGCCAATTTTGAACGGTGTGTTGAAAGTTGAAACCGAGTATTAAACAATAGTCATGTCCAAAAAACTAACATTATTAATTGGTGTGTTATTCCCTCCGTTCTAAAATATAGTAACTAAGACTGCATAGGATATATGTCCAGATTCATAGTAATAAGTTATATTACATTTGGATGGATAACTATCCCCATATCCATTCACAAAATCCTAATTTCTATTGGGTATAACACTTGAATTTGTGATTTATGATCCTTGAGGTATTACTTTGTTTTATATTAAAATAAGTTTATAAGATTATGAAAATACTATTATCATGTATGCATTTAATTTTTTAAATTTACGGACATCCGCACGTTTAAATTGAATAAGTTTAAATATTTTAAATTTTAATTATGTGAAAACATCTTCACCATAACCAAATAAAATTTATCCCTCTAATCCTGCCTTCCTTTCCTAACAAACCCTAGCCGCCACTCCCTCTCCTAGCTATTGCGGTGACTCTTCTAACCCCACAATCCATATAAAATCGATCCCCTTCCCTTCTCCCCAAACCCTAGCCACCACTCCACCTATTCCCACCATTGTGGCGATTCTTCTTACCATTGTTTTGTTGTTGCTCTAGTACAACACAATTCGCCAACACTTGACCACCTCTTTCCCTGTGCCCTTTCTCTCTTCTCATCTTCTTTTGCACTGTTTATCTCTATAATATCATTGTTATTGTCTCACCACCATGGTATACATTTGAATTTGTTGCCTTGCCTTGTCCCACTATTTTTCCCTATTTACAGATTCAAGAACATTACCGGTTGCATGCTACCTTGGCCATTCCTCTAAACGCCTAATCTATGTTTCTTTTAACTCCAACATGAATTTTTTAGCTTGTTAGATTCGTCACTGCCTATTGCTATCACTAGAAAAGGAGAGGAAGAATCACCATCCTCATCCGATCAAGGAGGCTAATTGCCACTGTTGCCACAGATGAGGCGCACAACAGCTATTTCGAGAAAACAAAACCTCCAAAAGGCAAAGGTGAGATAATCTAATTATTAGAAGAAAATAATATTAGTATAACTTTTGCATGGTAGTCCTTCCTCCCTCACCTATATATAATCATTCTTACTTATTTTTTAGCCAAATTCATTCATCTCAAGTTCAAAAATATTCTCTCTTTCTGATGCAATATCTAGTCCCTTTGAAACACAACGCCCTCTTCCGATGATTATTTCTCCATCAGCTATGGTGAACCTACCAAATTTTGCCTAGCTTGGCAAAATAACAATACTTTCCTCTTTTTCTTGCTAGAGAAATGAAGAATTGTTTTTTTCCATTCACCATGTATGGTAATATTTTGTTTAGGAGACACCACACTCCTTTCGTAATCGTAAAAAGAAAGCTATATGTTTCATTCTTATCTAGGTTGACCTTTTGTTACAGAGGGAGTATGTTTGTGTGGTATGAAAATAGTAGGCCCTGCCATTATTCATGTATTTCCATTTTCTCTTTTATTTCTAAGTACGAAATCTCCAAGTGAAAAGACGGTAGTACCCTTCTTCCTCTTTGTCCCCGGATCTCTGGGCCTCTCTTGGCTCTAACGCTTCTGTTGCTCCCTTCTATTTTTCCTCCTCCCTCTCTGCCACGTCTCCCCCCGGCTTCCACCGGAGAGGAGCCCCTCTCTCACGCCGCCCCATCCCCAGATTCCTTCGCGAGCGAGACGCGAAGGAGCGACACGTACCCTGACGGCGCAAGAAAGCAGAGGCGGTCGGCGACCACCTGGGGCACGGGGAGCAGGGGCGGGCCGGCGGCCGGCGACGCGGGAGCGCGAGGGGCGGGGTGTGCACGGGGCGAGCGAGGGAAAAGCGGGGAGGAGGGGAGGAAAGAGGAGGTCACGGGTGTACGTGTCAATTCAAATCCCTCATTTTACTTCGGTTTTAAGTACCTCGAATAATAAATAAAATGATTATTGGATTGGATGATGCTGCTGATCTCACTGGCATGTTCCCCTCCTCATGGCTGTGCTTGAATGTTTTCTCTCTCTGTTTTTTTTTTTTGTTTGCAGGGAATGGAGGTGGTTGATCTGGTCTCGTCCGACTCCGAGTCCGAGGACGAGGCGCGCGTGCACTCGCCCGATCGGAAGCGCGCTGCCTGCGAGGCGGATCCAAGAACCGGGCATCACGAGTCGGAGAGCTTCCTCGAGCGGGAGAGGATGGCGAGGCTGCTGCATCGGCATCCGCATCCGCATCCGCCGTCGAGCCAGGAAGTGAAGAAGGGCAAGGAGAAGGTCGGCGAGGGGGAGATGCTGGAGAGAGCGGTGTCGGCGCCGGATGATCCTTCGATCGGCTCCCGTGGCTGTACATTGGGAGCGGGAGGCGAAAGCAAGCCTGGAGATGGGGGAAATGGCGGATCAATCTCTGCGCCTCAGGATGAGTCAGAGAGCAAGGGTTTGCAGGAGAGACATGGACAGCATGGGCTGCTTCACAGTGGTTCCGGCACGCCGGATGACAAGTGGAAGGGGATTCTTGGTGCGAGACCCGCTGATCCTGATCCTACTGTCGACAAACTGTCGCATTTGCGGGACAATGGCAAGAGAGAAGATGAGGTTCCAATGCATGGACCAAGCTCTGTAGCCACTAATGAAGTTACTGGAGCTGGTGATGTTTCCATGGAAGATGGTAGCTCCACATGGCTATCGAGGATCAAGGGGCTCAACTACCCACTTCCTGATGAGAATCAGTTAAGAACCAGACAAATTGAATCCGATGAGGAGTTTGCACGCAGGCTTCAGGAGCAGTTAAACAAGGAGCAGCCAGGCTCGCAAAACTTAGAAGAGGTTGTTACTCATGGTTACTTCTCAATCTTGCTATCCTGGTGCCAATTTAAATCATTTGTTTGTTATAGGAGTAGTTGGTTTTGTTGTCTCTACGTGATTGTGGTTTCTTCTGTTTATTCAGTACCAACTTAAGAAATGACAGACTTATTACTTTGAGAATATGCCAAGTGCCTGGTCACGTGTGGTTGTTTAACCTCCCCACCCAATCTTCAGTTGACCATCTTGTGAATGTTGAATTTTTCTTCTCGTTTTTAAAAACTTGCTTATTCCTGGAATCTGGCAGGTTGATACAACACTAGCCTGGACATTGCAAGAGGAAGATGCGGAACACGCTAGAAATGCTGTCAGAGAGGGCCAATCTAGCTCTGTAAGTTGTCATTGTGGCTTGATGCATCCGTTGTGAAAATCACCTATGGCCTGCAACAATTTTGTTTTCATCTTTATGAATAATGCCATGGTTTCAGTTATGACTATTATGTTGATCCTAATAAGTGATAACCATGTCTGACATTATTGAAAACTACAGCTACCACGCTTATTTTCATTGAGAAACTTGGCGCCTTGCAAGTAAATTAGCTGCAAGTGCCAATTACTTCTTGCTAATTAAACATTGAGATAAAAAGGCATGACAATCATATCTGTCTGCAAGCATAAAAAACGTAGCAGTGGTGTGTAAAACAAATTCAGATAGCAAAACTTAAGACCAAAAGCACTTAATTATCCACTGTTGTTCTTGATAAAACATAAGACCAAAAACACTTGATTATCAACTGTTGTTCGTAATCTTATATTCTTTACTTGTATTTCTATCTTGTGCTTATGGTGGCCTATTGGGCTATGGCATCCCATGTCTTAATTACTTCCATTATTTATCTGAAGCTTCATCCAATCATTTCTTTATTAAGAGGTGTAATATTGTTCTTCTCAGAGCCAAAGGGACCGTTCAATGGCACACTTGTATTCATTTGGCCGGCACTCACCAGTTCACAGTATCAATGTGCTGACTCCAATTCCAAGCAGAAGGGGTTCGCAAAGAAGCTCCAACCGCCCTGACAGAGAGCAACAGAATGTGTGAATCCTTATAAATTTATTTCTTCAACCTTCACTTGTGCACTCACATTTGCTTATTCTCAGATGCTTATCTCCCAATTGACTAGAGGATGCTTCAGAGATGAAAACATGGATCTAGAAACGGTTGGTCATTACTCTCTAATCTATGATATGGCTATGTTGGAGTATCAAGGGGCTTTTACCTAGTTGATTAGCATTCCGCCATGTTATCATTCCCTTGTGTTTTTCCATTATGCACAGGCATTAACACCAAAAGTGCTCCTATGTGTTTTTGGTACTCATCTTATCAATCCAGATAGGTTTATTATAGAAGCAAAACACTTTATTTAATGCCCCTTATACGATATTGAAGCAACTCCTTTTTTCTTCTGATGGGTCAATACATTGGAACACTTGTGTTACAGCAAACATTTTTTCTTTTTGAAAAATATGCAGCGCATGGCAATACTGGATTCGCTCGAAGAAGCATTTGGAAACTTCGGAGAGGAATTTATGTCAGAATCTGATGAGTAAGTACTTAGCTTTTTTATAACAATGCTTTTCTGATGACATTTTCGCCACCAGGCAATAAATTTGTCATAGTTGCGAGCTTACTCCTGCCTTTTGGTATAAAATATTCATATCATCATATACTATGCACTTGGTATTACATTCTTAGTGCTTCATAATGTGAAAGTACAATTAGGTTAACACTAGCGTGGCTTGACCCATATGTCTTGCAATAGGGAGGGCTGGATGGTGCTCTCCTAAAATTTTGCTTCTTTGACTGAAGCTGTTACTATGCTGATGCATATGTATTCTGACTAATTAGTGTTATTTTTGTTGATCAGTGATGACTATGAGAGCCTAATAAGACTTGATGACAACAACCATCACAGGGGTGCTTCTGACATTCAAATAAACAACCTGCCACTATCTGTAGTTGAGGTCTGAATTGGTCTTGCTCGATATGGATATGCTTTTTTTTGGGGGGGAGATTTAGTAGAGCTAATCTTGCATTCTCCTTTTTTTCAGGGAGAGAGTTGTTCTGATGAACCCTGTCCTATATGCCTGGATTGCCCTGCTGCTGGTGAATACCTCCGGCGTTTACCGTGCCTGCATAAATTTCATAAAGAGGTAGTACATGCAAACACTCCAGTTATACAGTTGAACTGCTTTGAATCTTAAATTTTAGCTTGGCATCTTCTCTGAATATCTGCCTTCTCTTCCACAGTGCATTGACAAATGGCTTCGGATGAGGATTTCATGCCCTGTATGCAAATCTGAGGTGATCTGACAGGAGTCCATACCATTGGCAAGTTTTTTTTTTTTTTTTTTGGAATAGCATGACAAACCGTGTCCACCATCGGAAATATTTTTTGGAATAGCATGACAAACTGTTTAAGCCGTCTCTTTTTTTTACCAATAGAAAGCGTTGTTACTTGTAACCTGTTAGCTGTTACTGCCGGTGCCGCAGTGTGTAAATAGCACGGTAGTGTGTGCTGCTTTCTGCTCTTTCATGGATCTCTATGAACAAGAGATATTTGAAAGCTGTGGAGTATTTTACGCTGCGAGAAGAAAAGGAAGGCATTTCACATAATATCTTGTGTTCCTTGTTGCATACGTTGGTATACCCCTCTACAGGGAAGACAAGTGGCATTTATCGCTTTATTATTTTTAGTTCCAGAGTTCCACTAACTCAATTTTACAAAAGGAAAAGGCTATACGTACAAACTTTTTCTACTAAATTCTTACTAACACTGATGTGCTATACTATGAGTGTATCTAGATTTTTTATAACTTCCATGTACTTAAATCAAACGGTTGAGATGATTGTTAGCAAAAGTTTACTGAGAAAAAATTAGTACGTGTAGCGGTGCTCTTTACAAAACCGCCTCAATTTGAACTCAACTATACAAAACTGCTCCAATTTAAACTCCAATTCGGCGCGATTCGGAGCTCAGAGCGCAACCGTTCGCGTATAATAACTGAGACGCAGCTCGCGACGCCACGAGGTGTGTGACGTGTGTCTCTCTCCCGTTCACCCGTCCGTATCCTTCCCGGATCACTCTCTCCACTCTCCGCTCCCACACCGCGCGAGAGATATTTTCGCGCGCCATGTCGCTGCCCGCCCTCGCCGCCGGCCGCGCCGCCTCGGTGCGGCCGCCGCGCGCCTCGGCGGCCTCGGGGGAGGCGGCTGCTGCTGCGGCGGCGGATCAGCCGGCGGGGCGGAGGCCGGTGAAGGTGATACTGCCGAAGAAGAAGCCGCAGAAGTGGTCGACGGGGATGGAGCCCGGGGAGTACGGCGGCGGGCCGGCGACGCCCAAGCCGCGCAAGTACTGGATGGGGAAGGAGGACCGCGACCCCGTGGGCAACACCGACGACTTCATCTGGAACAAGGACTTCCTCCCCCACATGGAGCGCGTCATCGCCAACGGCGGCGCCGACACGCCCCCCACCATCACCCGCCTCACCCCGGTACGACGAAGCCCCATACGTCACTCATCTTTAATCGCGCGCGTATGATTGTGCCTATCTGCTCCGATCTAGTGACTGAACTAGTAGCATCCGTGGCATCGTTTGTTTCGAAATTCCAAATCGAGCGTAGAATTTTGCCTGCACTGGATGCTGGTCTATTGTTTCTAAAGTAGCAATTAGTTTGAGCAGGTGGATGAGGACACGGAATCAGGGTTCCTAAGCATCAACCGCGCAATGAGCCTCGACAGGTTACTCTTTCACCTCACCCTCCTATCGAATTCGAATTCTCTGCTCACATTTGGTGTTGCGACTGTTTAGTGACCTGTGGTTTCTATTTCAGTGTGGATGTTGATCTGAGCAAGGAGCTTCAGGCGCCAACCAGGCCGATCTTGAAAACCCAGGTTGAGGCTGCCTGGAGGGGGCGGGCCATTGGAGCTGAGGTGACAGCCTGTGATCTCATTGTTCAAATCCCTTCCCTTTGTTATGGTCTACCGGAGATGGTGCTAAGATCTGGTTTGTGGATTTCGTACGTAGGCTGTCAACGGTGTTGCGTCTCCTAGATGGAGACTAGTCCCGACTCGCCGGGAACAAGCAAAGTGGGACCGAGCTGCTAAGGCAGCAACTGGTGGCAGTGTAAGTCACTGTAATCTTGTCACTGATTTATTGGTAAATATAGGTATTTTTTGAGATATACTACATGCGATAGTATTCTAATTGTTTCTCTTTTTTTTTAGCATGCATATAATGGTACTTCATAGTTTTGTTCTATGTTCTTTTGTCCCCCTTTAGGATGTCATACTAAGGGAATCAAAGTCAAGAGTGCAGCAAGGAGACCCTGACGTATTGGCAGCTAAATCAAGGGAGCAATATCTAGAGGTATATCACTCTTCTTTCTAGTTGTTTGTTTGGGTATCGTTCTTTCAGACATTTGAGGAACTCCATTGTCCAAAATCAGTGACATGTACCTTGGGAATCAAATATATGTAGCTTATCTATTGGTCTTTACTAAGCAGCGTGGGATGTTTTGCAGTTGAAACAAAGATTGCAGTTGTCTACTTTAGGCATTGGTGGCATTGGTTTGGTCTCCGCCTATTTTTCCTACTCTCCTGAGATTGCTGCAAGGTATACCTTGGATTGATTTTTTCTTGATGAGTACCTTTAACTCTGTGTTTATTTAGTGATTTTTCTGACAAATGATTATATATTTGTATATTTGAAACGGTAGGCACTGATTTTGATTTTTGACTATATAGACAAACTTGACAGTACTTTTGGTTTCCACCTTTTAGGACTTGTTTGCTTATGTTGATATTGGTTGCTCTTCAGCTTTGGTGCAGGGCTGATTGGATCTGTCCTGTATCTCCGCATGCTTGGAACCAGTGTGGATTCCTTAGCTGGTGGAACTGGAGAAACTGTGAAGTATGTTTCATTATGTTGTTTTTCAATTGGTATTTGTGGATAAACACTTGAGTGGTATTTGAGAAAAGAAAAAGATAAAACACTGAGTAGACTTCTTCTCTCATAATTGGTTTAGTTTGGCTCAGCTACTAAGGCTTTGTGATCTCATTTTAATATTTTATAGAACTGCAGTTTATTAATTCAAGGTCTTGTAGAACTCGTTTAGTTTGGTATATCTCGCTTAGGGGTTTATCTTGAAAGAAATCTAAAATGATAAAACTTCATCATCTGAACATCCCCTCCCATGTATTATACAATGCCATTCAATTATGTTGGTCACCTCTATCTTTTCTTCAAAATTTTTACAACGGAATGTGACCGATGTTCAGTAAATGCTAGGCAACTTTTAAAATATGCTCACATGCATCTTATTTTATTCTTGCATGCTTACAGGAGTGCTGCTGCCCAACCAAGACTGCTTATTCCAGTGGCACTTGTGATGATGTATAACCGATGGAATGAGTAAGTAGATGAAATTTTATTAAACTTTTGATGTTTGAATATTCAAATAGTAGAACAACGTATGGTTTTCTTACATGTATACCTGTGCTTGCTGGTCTGATGCAGGATTTTAGTTCCAGATTATGGCTTCATGCACCTGGAATTGATACCCATGCTTGTTGGGTTTTTCACCTACAAGATTGCAACATTTGCTCAGGCAATTCAAGAATCTATACCTGCAGTTGGGAATCGTGAATCTTGAGCATAGTTCTGGTGAATAGAATTAAAGGTAGTTGCCCTGAGGAAGATTGGCCACGGAAATACTGAGGTGCAAGCTTTTATCCTTTCTTCAACACAGTAGTAATAGTTGCCTGTGTCAGGTCAACAATAGCTTTTAAGTAGCTATGAGTATGCTTGCAGCCAATGCATGTACTTACGTCCAAGTGACCATTGAGAAAGTAATAAGTCCTCACGGTGCCTTTGAAGCCGCATAACCATAGACTTGAAGGAGTAGACACCAATTCAGAATGATGACATATCTTTTGCTGTCAACAGTGGTTTTAAATTGCTATGAATGTACTTACAACTGATGCATGTGATTCTGACTGTTGAATAAATTTAAAAGATTTACACATATTGTACCTTTGAAGCAGAATTTCTTTAAGTGTGCATATGATTGTACACCTTTTGAAGTGAAGTACCTTCTGTCTGTCTAATCCTGATCAAGTTGTTACTATTTTTTACAGGCCAAGGTTTTATAAGAATCTGATCTGGGGATATTACCAAGATAAGATGCACACTCAGTCATTGAGGAGCGAGTATACCATCTGAATCTTGATCCAAATTTTATTATAGCTGCACAATAGAAAGTTTGTACATAGGTGTGTAGTCAACTTCATCCAACATTACACGTAAATCATCAAAAATCATGTACACCTCTAAACTTTTAGCACAGTGACCACCGAATTGTATGGTTGATCTTAAATTTAACAGTATATATGGTCAGGACTCGGGACCAATTCTGAATGCGAATAACACAGGCTGTCAATACAGCTGTTTTAAAAGTCACAATTCAGTAAGCTTGGGGAATCCTATGGAAACTTTTCTTTTTCATGAACTGGAGACTCTTTTGAAGTACTTAACTGGAATGAGGGGAGTACATATTTGACCTTTATCACATTGCTCCGTGTACTGTGTGAAAAACGCACCTGCACCAGTGCCTACTTGTTTAAAAGTGGCATGTTAAAGACAATCACAACCACTGCACATGGAATCTAAGACAATTACTGTGAAGTACTCCCTCCGTTTGACAATTTAAGTCATTCTAGCATTTCCTACATTCATATCAATGTTAATGAATCTAGCTATATATATCTATCTAGATTCATTAACATCAATATGAATGTGGAAAATGCTAAAATAACTTACATTGTGAAACGGAGGAAGTATGTTTATTGTTTGACATGGAGAACAAATAAAAAAAAACTAGCACCATATCATCACTATCATGAAGAACTGTTATCACTATAAAGTTTTTACTATGATGTTTTACCCTTTATTTGGATTTATTTGGAAGATGAATTGTTGTTTTCCCTTTGTCCTGGTCCTCCTGGAATATGCCTCTCCCTCTCATGCTATTACTACTGTAGTGCATATAGAATTAAGATATGTCCATAAAACAGCTTTTTTCGCAACACATGAATTTGTCAGGAATTCTCCATGACATCTGTTACACTCTCATTTGCTCAAAAAAGTGATTGACAAGAGGTCAAGTACACACACCAACCCCGTACATTCCATTTATTGCACGCCTACGGACTACAGCAACTCTCAGCATTGTCACAGGTACCACATGAACACATGATCTATTGAATGCCTCATGGAGTAATTAACTGTGAATGGTGCAGAGCCAAAACATGGGCAACCAAAAGAACTCAAGAAGACGAAGATTTCAATAAATCACGGCTCAATCTGCCACTCTGATTCATCATCTCATTGCCTCGAGGCCTGCTGCTGCTGCTAGTAGTAGTAGTAGTACATTCATTTGAACTGCCTACCAATTTTGAAAGCACCCAAATTTCCAAATTTCCTTTTCTTATCTCTTTCGTTGCTGGCCTCATCCATTTGGCCACCAAAAGAATCCTAAAATGGTATCTCCAAAAAAGAAAAACAGAAACCTACCCGTACCCTCCAGAAAAATGCCAAAAAGTGGAAGAGGAGACTCTCCGACGAGTGGGGCCCCCGGGGGGGGGGGAGTGACGTCACCCGCGCCATGTGAGGAGGAAGCCTCGAGGCGAGCCGGAGCCACGCCGCGCCCACGCCTACGACCGCGAGTCAACGCTCTCCGCCCCCTCGGAGGCGGCGGGGACGGCAGCGGGGGGAGACGCCGCGGAGGCGGAGGCGGCGGCGGCGGCGGCCGATCGGGCGGCGCTGGGGCGGGGCCTGCGCCTTCCCGGGGACGCCGAGGCGACGCGGCGGAGCGCGCCGCCGGCCGTCCAGTAGCGGCGGCAGGAGCGGCAGAGGTGGCGCGGCTGCCGCACGTTGTAGTTGTTGAAGTAGCAGAACTTGGTCTCCCTGCTCCCGCACCGCGGGCACGGCAGCGGCTCTCCCCCTCCTCCTCCTCCTCCTCCACCGCCACCACCGCCCGCCGCCTGCAGAGTCTGCGACGTCCCCACCGCCGCCGCCGCCTCCATCACCGGCGGCGCAGGCGGATGCGGATGAGGTGGCGCCTGCGCCGCCGCGCTCTCTTCCACACCCCGCTGTCCGTCGGGCTGGATCACCTTCCCGAAGAGCTTGAACCCGGAGGCGTCTGCTGCGGCGGCGGTGGAGGGGAGGTTCGCCATGGATGCGCGGGGGAGGAAGGGGTTGGTTGGGCGAAGCGACCCTTTATATAGCGGAAGAGACGGCCATCCCACTCGCTTTTACTTCTCCCTCTACGACTCTGTGTGTACTTTTTTTTCAGATCAGCAATAATTAACTAAACTTAACTATAATCAAATTAAATTAGTCGCTTAAAATCCTGTGGAGATGGATAGGAGGGGGGAGATGGAGCATGGGGGTGGCGCAATATATATCCAGCGGAAAATCATGTGGAAATGCTGGGAAACGTGGCCTCATGTGGCCTCAAGATTTTGCAGCACAAAGTGACCCGATTGTTTGTTCATTCACAGCCAATGAACGCCACTCTCAGTCGTGTTGACCCTGAAACCATTTTTTTTATTGCCCTTCTTGTCGTTTGACTTTTCTGAAGCTTTTTCGAACGGATAGCAGCTGGAAAGCTGGATTGATCGATCGGCCTCTGTGGCGATTGGTTGTGTGGAACAGACTCGAAACACTTGGTAATAAAGTTGGAAGGATGCGCAGGAATGATACACTGTCTAATTATTTTATATCGGGTCAAACCTCCGAACGAAGGGATCGGAATTGAGTGTCACTGTGAGCCTATCGATCTTATTCTTAAATCTCAAGATGGAGATTTTCTGCTGTGTGCGCGCGCGTCCGCTGCTACGTGAAGGTACGGGAGAGCAATCTCCGTGAGCGCGACGACGAGAAAGATAATTCTATGGCCAGAGTGATGGAACCTATCAGATCGCCAGATTTCCATCCCCATTTCCCCCAAAATCGATCGATCGATCGATCGAGCTGCGGTTTCTCGGCAACCAAGCGGCTCAAGGTCAGCGGCGAAACGTGCACAACATGCCAGAAATCAATCTTCAAGCCGAGGCGTCGTTTCGTTGATTAGGTCATGGAAAGAAAAAAAAAAAACGCCGTGCACAACGTGAGCAAAGCTGCTAGCCGCACTGCGAGACAAGCATATGCATGGGCAAGTGCAGCGAATGGGGGCATGCACCGTACCGTCAGGCAGAGCACTGTGGGTTGGGTTCGTATAGCCAGTAGTACGGGTGAGACCGCGAGAGCCGACAGGGTGAAGCCCCGAAGTGACGCGTCGGTCCAGGTTAGGTCGCCACCCATGCAGGCTGCAGCAAGGCATGTACTCCAATCATGCAGACGGGTTGCTGTGTCGTTAAAGCCGTGTTATTAGTAGCAGCAGTAATTTGCGCCTAATGAAATAGTATAAGCACCATCAGATTAATATTCCTCCTCTTCTTTTAGTGTGTAAAGTCAACTAAGTCTATCAGTTGGCTTTCCTACATCATCAGGCCTCTCTGAGGAAAAGCTGGCACTTGTCGTTTGTCGGACAAAGTGTTAAGGACTGACACTGATCTCAACTTCTAGCACCCAGATGCTTTTATTACAACTCTATAATTACATTACAGGACAATACACAGGTCGAAGATGAACTCGAACAGAAATTCCTCCCAAATTTAATCTAAGGTTTGTAAGATTTGATATGCGTTCTGCAAGATTAGGCGAACAATTAGGCACTGACCTTGACCTTTTCCTACCCGGAATAGGAGGAACATTCGCTCCCGATTCATTTCGATGCCAATGACACAAAACATTATCATTTTATCACCAGTAGTAAAATTAACTAGCCGGTTGGTGAACCAGGAATCGACTAGTCAAACTCTCGCTTAATCAAATCTGACAGATTGTAAAGGATTTATCAAATCCTACTCACGTATGCTGCCGTCCCAATAAACAAAAGCATACGTGGAAACAGTGGTTGGATAGATTGTGTTGCTGATAGCCGGGTTAGTATACTGCACTCGATGTAGTAGTATCAGACTATCAGTAGCCACGAAAAGAACCTTATCTTTCTAATTCCTTGGATTATTATTCCAAGTTAAGCTTGATTTGTTCCTGTCGCGGAGGTTGAATTGCGTGAGCTTCTGGGTGTGATTCTCTACCTCCCCAAGGAAAGGAAATTGGGGAGAAATTAAAGATCGTGCGCCGTTGAACCGAAATGACGCAATGGTTGACGTCAGATGAGAGAGAGGAGGAGAGAGATAGCGTAGGATTAAGGCCAGGTCTTTCCTCTAGCAAAGAATCATACTACTACTACTCTACTAAATGATACTAGTTCTTTTTGTTTTCTTTGCCAGATTCCTGTCCGTCTACCACAAGTTTGATGAAAAAAGGCACATGAACTTTTCTGGAGTAGTTGACCAATGCAGCTGGAAGTGGGCAAATTGTTTCTGAAAAGTACTCCCAAACAAGTAGCGAACTAATTAATTAACTTAGCAAATTTCACGAACTTTGCCGAGCGTTCATGTTTAGCTACCTTTTGAGCTACTACCACTTGATTTGATTTGACTCAAGTTGTATTCCTCGATCTCGTACTGCAAAAGTGGTAGAGCAACATCTCGCACGTTTTTTTTCCATCTTCGATGGTGAATTTGTTCTAGGCACGGCCATTCTCCACCTCTGGCCACAGCCAGCAAGGAGGCCCAACCATAGTTGCTTTCAACCGGCAGCGTCTTCAGCAATGGCAAGGACCCATTTATTAGATTCTTCTTTATAATCTTTCAATGTAACTCCCAGCAAGAAATGGATTTATTTGTAATTTCATATGGGTTAGAGTATATATAATTTTAAGTTGTGTTCCAGAGAAGCATGCACAAGAGGGAGAAAAATTATCCCTTTTCATACGCACGCCTTTTAAACTGTTAAGTGGTGTGTGTGTGTTTTTTTTAAAAAAACAAAACTATAGAAAATTTCCTACTAATCCATTCTTTAAATTTAAAATGATTAATACTCAACTAATTATATGCTAATAGCTCACCTTATTTTACGTATATTTTCAATTTTTCCCTTTCCCCCTCCTCTCAAATACACCCTTATTCTGTTCCCTCGTAAAAAAAAGTCTGGTAATGTTATTAATCTCATACATTGATTTACAACACCGCATACAATATAAGATATAGCAATTTTTTTACCAATATAAGAGGAGGTGAGGGGCTATAACCTTTTTAATCTCACTCATATAGTCACATAGGTTATCAAAATTTCTTATTGTGTTTAACCTCCTTTTCAAAAGTATGGTGTTATGTTAAATTAATGGAACCAGAAAGTACAACACCCACTGTCACTGTGCTTGTTTCCGAGTTGACATGAGGTGCCCTTACGTATTTGTTAATTGACATGCTTTAGTTCCAAGATTTTTCATGTTAGCTTCCCCCTGCACAATGTTTGGCTCTCGATCTAGAGATACCGAAAACTTCTTAATTACACCTCCCTTAGCACCTCACTTTGCACATGCCCTAAGGAATTCTTAAGTTTTTCACCTTAATTTAAATATAACATATATTAAGGTCTCCATAGGAATCCATGATTTCACATGGAATAGTTCAATTAGATTTTGTAAGGGGAGGAATGAAGTTATAGTTTTTTCACATGAATTAGTTCAATCCACAAAAAATGAGATAAACTTCTATATTTTAAAACGAAATTTTGATACCTTTAATTTTTATGATTAGCATGCTGCGCGCTCTCTAACCATAGCACACTGTTGCTAAAAGCACATGAAGTAGCTTGAGAAAAGTATATATAGCTAAGCCGAGTTTGGGTTTTTTTTATTACAAAGAGATAAAAGGTTTAATTTATATTGACGGAGAAGCACACCTATGTAAAAGATTTTAGAGAGCATTAGTGTTTGGTGGGAGATATTCTCCCTCCCTCTCTCAATATTGTAACATCTAGTTTACAAAGTGCTTCATGTAATTTGTTCTCCTTCTTGAGCAATGGTGTCTTCTTTATTTGTGAGAGGGAGGTTCCTTTTGGATACCCCGGAAAGAGATCTAGTGGATAAACCTTTTTCTGCTACTTATGCCCCTTAACCCTTATATATCCTTTATTGCTCCCTCTTTGATTCACCACTCCTCTCTCTCTGTTACGATACCATGTTCCTCAACTCTGTACCCCACTAATCACCCATCTTTCTAATCAACTTGAGTGCCTATTTTATACCCTTAGGACCGCCCTCATTCTCTCTCGGCTAACTTGAGATATAGTTACGCTAGTCTCCTTCTAAACCCAACCATTGCTGATTCAATAAAGATGGTTTGGTTTGCACTCAATGTTCGTCACAGTTAAAGTGGTGTAGAAGATACATCCACAATCGCTACCTAGTAAGTTCTCTCCATCTGCCTCTTCCTTGCCCACTTCGGCGAGATGCTAAAGATATTTCTTAAGTGATTTTATTCAATGAACAGACAAATCTTATCCCCGTGAAAAAAAAATTTAGATCCAAAAAATGTGCTACCTATAATTCAATATTTTATTTATGATTAACATATATTATTACGCACAAGTAGGTGATCTTTCAACATAATTTTTGTGAGATCAAGGATGTACTTCTGGTTCCGTTCTTAGAGTATGTATTAGGAGGGACACATTCACAAGGTGTAAGTGTTGGTATTGGGTATATAGTGGTGTGTGCGTATGTGTATTTATCATATATTCAGAAAAAAAAAAAACTCTGTTGTATCTCTAGTAGTAATAACTGCACCTTTCATCCTTGTCACTAGCAAATTATACTTTAGATATTTTTGAGGCTGAGGGCGTGCTTATCTTTGCCCTAAAGTCCCACAAATAATCCCCAGGGATTAATCTCGGCCGTTGATGATCCCATCGCACGGCTGAGATAAAGCTCAGGCACCGCACTAGTAGCAGAAGAAAAGCTACCGGGGCGGGCCACAGTCTCTCCACTATAGCAAAGGGAAACGCGTCCGCGCGTCCGTGTATAATAGCGGGCGATCCACCCGTCGTCCCGTCTCCCCCGCTCCCCCACCCTCGGCTGACGGCTCCTCCTCCTCCTTCCTCCCGATCCCCTCCCCCGCACGAAACTCAAAGCATCCCCGGCGCCGCAGCTCCCCGGAGGAGGAAGCCCCCGCGCCCCGCCCCGACCAGATCCGATGGCCAACAGCAACCTCCCCCGGCGAATCATCAAGGTCGCGCCTCCGATCTGATCGCCTGGGCGTAGATCTCCCCACGCCTCTAACCCGATTCCCCTCCCCCTTTTTTTCCCTTTTTGATTTTTCCCTTTCTGTGCTGATTTTTTTTGTTTTGCTGTCTGTGTGTTTGCGTCTGGTTTGGATCTGCGCAGGAGACGCAGCGACTCCTCAGCGAGCCAGGTGCGGGCGTTTTTTTTATATGTATCGCGGATTTTGGCGATGGTGTTGTGTTTTCCGTGGTTTGGGTTCGTGTTGTTCTGATGGTTTTGGGTTGGTTTGTTTGTGCAGCGCCGGGAATCAGCGCGTCTCCGTCGGAGGAGAACATGCGCTACTTCAACGTCATGATCCTTGGCCCGGCACAGTCCCCCTATGAAGGTACGGCTCCCGATGGATATGTTATTTGTTGTAGAGGGTGGTAGATTAGGGCGTTTCTAGGTATACCGCAGAATTGGGATGATTCTGTATAAACCCAATTACTAGAAGTGTTAATTATGTGTCAGTCATGGACGGGCACGCATTTCGTAAGCCTGCTTTTGCTTGATTAGGCTGGTTCTTTTGCACTTACCAGCTTTAGTTTCTCGGGCGGCAGGCACTTGCATGTTCTATGTGTCTCATATTCCCTTTTTAGTGTGAAGTTAGTAATGCTAAAACACTAGTGACTTTTAGCAATAATGTTCTCTACTCGGATTATATACGTGACTTAATAAGTGCTTTTCTTTTATGTGTTAACTTGTTTGATGCTTTGTGCGGCAAAGGTTGCCCTTGATGTTCCATAACCAAATTGATCTCTTCGATTTATTTGATTAGAATAATTATGAGTATTGATATTGTTGCCTTTTCATGTTGTGGTGTATAATTTAAATATTTCCTTTCTTAAACCCTTTTTGTGTTAATTCGGGTTGAATATATAATGGGTGCTAACAGTTAGTAGCTTTAGATGGTTTATTCTATTATCATTTGGTTTCCTGATATTGTTCTTTCTAATCAGGTGGAGTTTTTAAGCTTGAACTCTTTTTACCTGAGGAATATCCTATGGCTGCTCCAAAGGTAACAAGACATAGATAAACTTTGGTTATGTTTTATATGATATTATGGGGACTGTATACCTTCAAGCTAATTATGTCGTATTTAGAATTGCGTGTGGTTATATACTCATTAAAATTCAGGACATTTCTGCATTCATTGACTTGTGTTGTGAAGCGGAGCATTAATTTGGTGACATTGGACTCATGCATATAACCAAATACAGGAAAGTAGCTGAAACATTTAATTTGTTTGAACCATTCTTTGGCAAAAAAAAGTTTTTATTCTTTATAGCCTAATTTTTAGTTACCCATTTAATCGTGTCGCTCTGGAACCATCGTTGGTTTTATATGTTATATGTGATGTCCTGTTGGTAATAGTTTTGTTACATTTGCTTGATTTCCTTTTAGGAATAACGCAAACCCTGCCTATTTGAGATGTAATTTGCAATGAGATCCTGTGCCAAGGACCAAGGTTGTAAGATATACTTTTGGTCCTGTGGGAACTTTTAGCTGTGTTCTGAGCATCAGCACGCCATTGCTTCTCTTGACCGTCTTTTTGCTTCAAGTTCTTAAAGGTGTTCTTAACATCACATTGTTCGTTTGGTGTTCAGCCAAATTATACCTTGATTAGTTATTTTTTTAGTCTGTTTGGCTTGACAATGTCATAGATTGGAAGGGTGAAGAAATATTACTGATATGTTATACAACCATACCGGATTATTGTCTACTTCAGTCTCCCTAAGTGTAAAGCTATATAATTAATTATTGTCTACCTCAGTCTCCATTTTTTCTTTGTTGCGTATGCAGGTTAGGTTCCTGACCAAAATATACCACCCCAACATTGACAAGGTTTGCAGTCACATTCCTCTTTGTTATTTAGTTTACTTCGTAATACATTGTTTATTCATTAATAGGTTTACTTTTGTAGCTTGGTAGGATATGCCTTGACATTCTCAAGGACAAATGGAGCCCAGCCCTTCAGATTCGGACAGTTCTTTTGAGGTCTCTCCCCCCTTGCCTGCACATGTGTATTAGCTTTTTATATCCTGCACAAATTCCTTGTTTGCTAAGCTGTTGTCTTATTACGATTGACATGATTTCTGTTGAATTTGAATTATTTGTTAGCTTACCTGCATTTAGTAATTTTATCACTGCCCTTGATGTGTTTTTCCAACAAAAACTCTTGAGCATTGTCAGCTATTGGAAGTTAGGGGTATCACTTTGCTATACTTACCTTGTGACAACACTCCTTTTTTCAGTATCCAGGCACTCCTAAGTGCACCAAACCCTGATGATCCTCTCTCTGATAACATTGCAAAGCACTGGAAAGCCAATGAAGCAGAAGCTGTTGAAACAGGTAAATTGAAGCTAGCAATCCAGCTAACAGTGTCTCCCCTCACACTCTGATTTTATTGGTTGCCTGATAAGTGATGGTCTGGCATTTGCAGCAAAGGAGTGGACTCGCCTGTATGCCAGCGGTGCATAAAACCCAATGCTTCTCGTGATGTAATAACCCGTCATGCTTTAGCCTTAATCAAATGCCATTTGCTTGATAAGAACAAACTGGAGATATTGGCAGTGGAAGGGAGTTTAAATGACTACCGCTTGAATTATTTGTCTGTATACATGTGGTTGGTTCCCTTTACCCTAGGGCACCCTTGACTAATCAGTATCTGTGGTAGAACTTGGTGCTCCTCCAATATATTTATTACTTTATGTTGGAAAACTTAAATTGTTGAAATTGGATCTTTGTTCGTGTGGCTGCACTTTGTACCCTCTAGTTTCTGTTACCTGGGAAATGGGAGATCGTTCCGACGAAGCCTGACGGGACGATTTGGCAAAGTCGGTTGCGTTTGTCGTTGACTTGTGGGCTGTGGCATCGTCTTGCCACTTTGTGGGCAAAGTACTACCGTACTTGTATGCCTGTAGCTTGTCAATTGTATATATAAGCGTATACGCCTTCCAAACGTGTGTTTGGATTTGGCAGATGTACTGTATGTGCTGTCGCAGGCGCCCCTTTGTTTTGTTTTGATCAATATCAGTTCGGCGAACATAAGTGCAACATGGTATTGTTCTCTTATACTACCTCTTTTTTTAAATAGACGACGCCGTTAACTTTTTCTCATATGCTTGACCATTCGTCTTATTTAAAAAATTTACGTAATTATAATTTATTTTGTTATGAGTTGTTTTGTCACTCATAGTATTTTAAGTGTGATTTATATCTTATACATTTGCATAAAATTTTTGAATAAGACGAATTGTCAAACATGCGAGAAAAAGTCAAAGGCGTCATCTATTAAAAAATGGAGAGTATTTTTTTTCTGACCTTTGTGGTTTGATTTTTATTTGAGTGGATTTTGACCTTAATATCTGCTCGTCAAAATTCCAAACAGCGCAATTCATGCCCCGGTCATCCAAAGCAGCCATTAGCTGGACCATTTCAGTTTCTTTCGCTTGCGAATTTGATGATGTTGACGGGAATAAGCTACGTGCTCGCCCACGGCTCACGCACTCGCAAATGATTGGAACCGTGGAAGGCTGTGAGCACGCCGCGGAGCCCTCACGAAGCGAACGCCTGTCTGCGCATGCTGCAAACGTGGCCAATAAATTAAACAGAAAACGACCATTCTTCCCAGCAACTCAGCGAAGGCCTGGAACATCTCTCTCGCTGGAATATTCTGAAGCTGCTATGTCAACCTTGAAACTAACGACTCGTTCATTCATTCACTTGTAGTGGTACTGTGGTTTAGGAGGAGTACTCTTTAAAGTTTAAACAGGAGTGCTACTACTAGTAGCACTGTGGTTTAAACAGTACAATGAGCATTTTAAACAAGTTTAACTACGGAGGTTGTAGCTAACCTCTAATTTTATCCACACCATTTTAAAGTTAACAAACCTCTAGTAGTAAACTACTAGCTTCTAATCCATTACTGCAAATCTGCAATACTCTCTTATTCTCTCATCTTCCCTCTTGTATGAAGAGCGGCATCTCACTTTTCTTCATATAGTCGTCTACAATCTTCATCTTAAAATATAGGGTAGTATGGATGGGTTGATTATACCTATTTTAGTAGTTTAGATTCATAATAATATAATAATAAATCTAATCTCATATTTAGTTGCTCTGTTTATACAATTAGGAGTTTGGAGGTGTTTAGAATAGGGGTGTAAAGTTTTATCGTGTCGTATCGGGTATTATATAAGGTGTCGCATGAGTGTTCGCGCACTAATAAAAAAACTAATTACAGAATCCGTCAGTAAACAACAAGACGAATTTATTAAGCCTAATTAATCCATCATTAGCAAATGTTTACTGTAGCACCACATTGTCAAATCATGGAGCAATTAGGCTTAAAAGATTTGTCTCGCAAATTAGTCGCAATATGTGCAAATAGCTATTTTTAGCCTATATTTAATACTTCATGCATACGAACACTAATCAGATGTGACATGGTGTAAAAATTTTTGTGTGGAAACTAATCAGATGTTTAAACGCTACAAATCTATTTTTAGTGTCCTAACATCCGATCTGACAGGGACTAAAATGTCCCAATCCCCCTCTAAACAGGGCCAAATCATAGTAGTACTTGCTTCAACAGTAGTAGGAGTAGCACTGTAGCTACAGCTATAGCCGCGCCACTGCAGGTAGCATCACTGACACGCGGGCCCTGCCCACGTGGTCGGTAGCGGGTCGCCCTGCCCACGATGTCAGCCTCAAGTGGGGAGGTCCACGCCCAGTGCAAAATCAGCGCAGATTCGCCCGCCTGTCCCCGGTAGCGATTACCCCACCTCCTCCTAGCAGTAGCAAGTCCAACTCCAACCCAGCGCCTCCGCTCCTCCTCACCTCGCCAGCTCGTCCGCTTGCCCCGCAACCGCAACCGCGGCGCGGAGGAGGAGAGCTCTCGCGCCGCGCGCGCGCGCGTGCGCGGGGAAGCAGCAGTGCGCGCGGGCGATCGAATCCGATCGCCATGACCGGCGCCGACGAGCCGTCCATCACCCGCTGGACCTTCGAGGTGACCTGACTCCGCACCACTCTCTCCCTTTGGCTTTCTGTTTGATTCGATTCCTCTCCTCTCCTCCCCGCTGTTCTGTTCCCTTTTTCACCCTTCGTCGCTGTCGCGCGTGCTGAGATCGTGTCCGTTTCGCGTGCGCAGGACTTCGAGGTCTACTACGAGGTGCGCCTCGGCATCCGCCGCGAGCCCGGGGGAGATGAAGACGGCGACGGAGGTCGCGGCTACGCGCCGCTTGGATCCGGCTCCGCGGGCAGCACCTGCCCCTCCGCGGCGCACGCCAACGGCGGCGCCGACCTGGCCGTCTTCGAGCAGTTCGAGCGGCTGGTGCGCCCGCCCTTCTCTCTCTCTTCCCCCTCTGCTCTGGATGATAAGTTGTTACTGCTTCAGGGATGATTTTGTGATTTATTTTTCCTTCTCTGTATTGGTGCCAGGAGAGGAAGGTGGAGCTGCGGAATGGAGCAATTGAAGCCGGGCCTCCGTAAGACTCGTTGCTGTCTATGGAGTATAGTACATCCAGTTTGACTGCATTTCTTCTATCTGAATTGTGAAAACTTCCTCTGAAGTTATCTGGTTTTTGCCTGGTGTAAAATTGTTAGCTCATTCGTTGGCGGGATGAAATTTAATTGTGACCAAAGTGGTTGATCCGATCCTGATTTGGGCGTTAGCTAATATGGGATCAAAACCATGCATTGTATTTCAGTTGTCCGAACCTTAGAAATAGCAACCTTATGATGATTTTGTTGCTATAGTTGTCTGCATGCATGCATTTTAAGCAGTTTTATGTCTGGCATATACTACGGAAAATAGTATTTGCTATAAGTATCTCAAATGTAAACATTAGTTTTTCATTTTTAGTGATGCTATTAGTTTATAGTACAACAAAACTGCTGGAACTTATCGCTTTAATGTCAATTAGATATCTGGTTATTCCAAACAATACCTACTATATTCAAAGGAAGTTTCCAGCTATATTTTCCCCTGTTCAACCATTAATTCTGAAGTATTATTGTATTGTCCAGTCACAAAATAAAACTCCCCAGCCCATTCCTTTCTTTCACCTATCATGTATATTACACATGTATCTTTGCGATAACTGACTTAAAATCTTTGCAGGCAGAAATCCCTACTTCCTTCTTTTGAATCTGCAGAAATGCGCAATTTAGCTGAGACATTGTTGAGGTAACACTGCCTTTTGGTAAATGTGGCCAGACTTATCTATTTGGTACTGTAATGTATACATACTTTATAACCATACCTTCTTGGTGTAATGCCGATAGGGATATCATTCGTGGGAGTCCGGATGTCAAATGGGAAAGCATTAAAGGTTTGGAGAATGCAAAGCGTCTTCTGAAAGAAGCAGTTGTGATGCCTATAAAATACCCCAAGTAGGCTTTTGTGTTCTCACAGAAATGATATATGCTCACAACCTAGATTTCTTTTGACCTGCAATACCAAGAAGATGTGTCTCTTCCTAACTTCCTTTCATCAACATATGACATAGGCAGACGAACTATCTAAACACTTTTGAACAAGTAACTTTGTCGTTTAACATCTCAGATTTTTTTTTTCATACCTATGACATTCGTGACTCAAAAGAATATATTCTTGCATCGAAATTTGTTATTAGTGATGCTTTGCATATCTGCATGGTCATGTTTGCATATTTAAAAGGTCAGATCAGATCTCCCTAAGACTGCATTTAAGCAATCGCTGTTATTGATGATAATATGTCACATATCATTTACTTTAACTCTTTCAGTTTCCTGCTACAATGCCCCATGTGTGTGTTTTGGTATCTTCTGAAGAAAGGTTTTTGGTAGACGTAGAATCTATACCATCCAGACAATTATTTATCTAACCTGTATATTTGTTTTGCTAGTTGTTACACCGGATGCTTTCTATATCTGTTTTTGCTAATTAGATTCAGGAAAAACCTCCCAAATTAGCTTATCTGATTGCTGCTATAACTTGTTAGAAATCAGTATTTTGGACCTGTGGTTCTCAGTTATTTCTTTCTGAATTATAGGTACTTCAAAGGTCTGTTATCACCTTGGAAAGGTATATTGCTTTTTGGTCCACCAGGAACAGGAAAGGTTTGCACCTTACAAAGATCATTGTATTTTAGTTGTACATTTGTGTATGCTAAGACTATTGTTATCTTTGTACTATTTAGATGCTTAGCAAGGAACTTTTCTTGTATATTGTAAAATGTGCTCTCTCTCTCTCTCTCTCTCTCTCTCTCTCTGTGTGTGTGTGTTTTGCATTATAATGAAGCTATGTTCTCCCTGTCCTAAAATATGCTACATTTCATCATGGACTATAGTGGTTGAATTATTCGGTGAAGTATCTTTGTTTTATATTATTGCTGCCTTGTATAAAAAAAAATCAATCGCCATTTGAAACACTTTACTGGGATTCACCTCAGCATTTGTCTGTCAAAGATAGTAGATTTATCTCAGCATTTATTTGTCAAAGATCATACTCCCTCCATTTCATATTATAAGTCGTTTGACTTTTTTCCTATTCAAGTTTGACCAAACCTATAGAAAAATTTAGCAACATTTAAAATAACAAACTAGTTTCATAAAATCTAACATTGAATATATTTTTATAATATGTTTGTTTTATGTTGAAAATACTAATATATTTTTTTATAAACTTGGTCAAACTTGACTAGGAAAAAAGTTAAACGACTTATAATATGAAACCAGAGGGAGTAGATAATTAAGTTATATTACACATATAACTATATAGTTAGCACCTACAGTAAGCTGTGGCTGGTCTGTTATGTTTTCCCTTGTTTCTTTTGTCTTTTGTGCTACAGAACGTTCCACTAGTCTATTGCATTTGTTTATGTACTTGTTTGCATATGTTTCCCTTCATATCAACTCCATTTCCATTCCATATGTTGCTTGTCGTGTTATATGAACTCAAATTGCTGATCATGTCCGTTCGATATAACTGTTTTGATATATTTTGTTTCAGACAATGCTAGCAAAAGCTGTGGCTACTGAGTGCAAAACGACCTTCTTCAATATTTCAGCCTCATCAATTGTCAGTAAATGGCGTGGTATGGCATTACTTTTGCTTGCGTTCTGAGATGCATTTGCATTGTTTCCCTTTTAATGCTATTGTTGTTGTAGTTTCTACTTCTTGTCATGTTGTATTGCTTCTATGACCAACTAATCATGTAGATATGTGATACATGCATGCACTATTTTTGTGTGTTTCTATCTTCTCTTTATAACTTTTTAAGCAATCCGTATTAGCAAATTGCTAAAGATTTACATTGGATAGTATTTATCCTTCCAAGTTTTATAAAGTTAATACAAGTTTCTCCAGCATTAAAGAGGTCCACAGTTAACTATTCATTGATACTACTCAACTGTATCCTTAAACTCACTTAAGTGCCACCAATAGGACTGGAACATTCATAATTCTTTTTTCTTTTCTTTTTTTCATTTCCTTCTTTCTGTATTCCCCTAACAGACAGTTATCTTTTGGCCTCCTATACTAGCAGCTTGAAAGATATCGATAATCACTGTTGTGCATGACAGTACTATATGGATCGTAGCATATGCCACAATTTCTTTTGGACTTAATGAAACCATCAAATCCTCTCCTGCAGCCTTGCACACCATGTTATGGCACCCAATGGTGTAGGGCTTCTGTAGCCATTGTTGGCCACTGCCCACTGACCACTGGCTCCCTATTTGCACCAGAGCCTACTAGCCTAATAGTCCTGTGTCACCCTCACTCCGCCTGTACATTTTGTGGAACATTGTATGTCCAACAGCACTAAACTTTGTGGAACAATCACCTCATCCTTTTCATCCATCAATATGGAAGAACAGATATGTGGAACTATATAATTCCTTCATGCTATTACAGATGGATGAACCTGTACCTGACTAGATCGAACTTATAACCTAACTCACATCCTTACCATACATGATATTCTGTCCTTGCCCCATTTCTATTGATATTTTAATAAGTTTTCCCTACCTAATATTTACAACGGTGCAGGTGATTCGGAGAAACTAGTGAAAGTCTTATTTGAGCTTGCAAGGCATCATGCACCGTCCACCATTTTTCTTGATGAGATTGATGCTATTATTAGCCAACGTGGTGAAGCTCGTAGTGAACATGAAGCTAGTCGGCGATTGAAGACTGAGTTATTAATACAGGTATCATTCTTGAGGCTTTGTAAAGTGATTATGCTGAAACTTTCAGTGCTTCATAAGTAGTACTCCATATTGAGTTTCTCAGCCCTAAATTGTGAACATAACTTTATGGAGGAAAATTAACAAAGATCAAACTCTTTAGATATCATATATCTCAACATACGGGATTCTGTTAGTATATGAAAGCTTTCATAAATTGATATGTATAATAATCCTCAACTTGTGTGATTTCATTCATGTGGTGATAAAGCAGTCATGAATTTTGATAATTCGCTCTGGTTGGGTATTATGGTTGTTTCTCATAACATTTTGTTGCTGCAGATGGATGGGTTAACTAAGACAGATGATCTTGTTTTTGTTCTAGCCGCCACAAATTTGCCATGGGAACTGGATGCAGCAATGTTGCGCCGTTTGGAGAAACGTGTATCCTTTCTTAAACAATCTTGTAATTTCTTTGTCCACGAGTGCTCCTAAATACTACTCCGTAATTGCCAGTTTTGCTATTAGGTAAACTCCCTTGGTTTGTCCGCAAATGCTTGATGTTTTGGACAAAATCTGGTTAAACTTCTGAAACTTTGACTATCAATGAATTTTAAAAACTCAGTTCAAAAACATAAATATGATATGCTTTGATTTGTTTTAAAGTACTTCCAACATCTCATAATCTTATTAGATTTTATAAACCTATTCTAATAAAACCATGGTAAAAACTGCACCTTGAAGACCTTGAAAAATTCAAATCTCGAATTTGTTTAACCAGAAGGAACAATAGCAAATACCATTTTCTTATGTGAGGAACTACTGATTTGAATTTCGGATTGAGAATAATTGGTTCTCTTATTATGTAGTAAAGAGAATGTCTGATGATGAACATTTATGTAGCATATTTCCCATGCTTGCCTTAAATCTATTTGTAGTTGTAACTAACACATCATAGGCTTCTCACTGAAGTTACTGTTTGTACTAAAAACTGTTAAAGAACTCAATCTCGATTCTTGTATCTTTTTCTTATTGCGATACTGGAGTTTGTATATGGGACCACACTTGATTTTTCCACCTAAAAAGGGAAATCCGTCCTTAACTTGCAATTAGATTCTTGTTCCCTTACCAGAGCAAGAAGCTAGACATGCCATGTTCGAAGAGCTCTTGCCATCTATTCCTGGCACAATGAATATCCCGTATGATGTTCATGTGGAGAAAACTGAAGGATATTCAGGTTCTGATATACGCCTTGTGTGCAAGGAGGCGGCAATGCAACCCCTTAGAAGGTTAATGTCGGTTCTTGAAGGAAGGCAAGAAAAAGTGCCCGAGGATGGTATGTGATATATCTTTAACTTGTGATTTCCTAACTTCCCAGCAACTCATACTCATCTTAGTGTGTACAAGTACAAGAACAAAGATAAGGTGCCTACCGGGGAACTTATAGACTTAATTTTCTTTGTTTAGTAATTAGTACTCATTACGTTAATGATCCTACTGCTTACATTATCGAAGTCAGTGATACAGTAGGACTTATTTTGGGGGCAAATGTTGCAGAGTTGCCTGAAGTTGGTCCAGTAACGACAGAAGACATTGAGCTTGCACTAAGGAATACACGGCCGTCTGCTCATCTTCATGTACATAGATACGAAAAATTCAATCAAGACTATGGCAGTCATGTCCTCAGCTAAAGGTTAAGTTGCAAAAGCAAAGGTTATTTGCACAACATAGATTGCTGAATTTCCTCCTTGAAGCTTGAACTGTTCCCTAGCATTGTGGAAATCCTCCTGACGGAATCTTGCCGATAAGACTTTTCATTTGCACCTAGTATGGTTGATAGAATGCTGAATTACCGCTGATGTATTTACAATTAATGAGCATTCTCTGTACACAATATTTGTTCCTGTACCATGTATATTATCATTTGTTTGACGAATAATAAGCTATTTGGGTAATCCTTGCCCTTTTGGAATATGAGAGAAACATTGTACATTTGTACTGGGTACCACCAACCCCTGTCCTCTTGTCGCTGTTTCTTCTATTTGTGGCAATTAATTATGCTAATGGACTAAAAAACTTCCTCCAGCTCCGTCAGATAATGCATTGGCTTTTGCTATTTGCATCGGGTAGCCATGATTCTCTCTAGGCCACTACCTGCTGCTTAGTCCAAATTAGATGGCAACAATAGCGAAAGAAACATGTATTTGGAATCAAACAGTCCTCTTCAACAACCAACTGCCTCCCTAATATATCCCGCGTGTGGTACTGTACCAGCCAGCCAACCCCTCGTCTGCTACCACGTAAGATCCACTATAACTAACAAAGTGTCAAAGTCCATACATTAGTCATACTTTATACAGAGAATTGTGATGCCGATATAGGCACAGTTATACGATCGCGCAAATTAAGCGTCTAGTGCGTCATCGAATCCCCATATCCAACCTGCCTTTCCGTCCAAGCTGTTTAAAACTACAAGAATAGCACCAGAGTTCTTTTGGTAATCTGTGAGATCTTCCAAGACGTACGAGGCATAGTTTCCGTGGCGAACCGACGTGGAATCGATGATCCCAAGAACTGATTAACGTAAACACAAGAGGGCTTGTTAATTTACGGCTCCGTCTGCGCGCCACATCGACCGATCGATATGATGAGCGACCGCACGTACGCCCTGAGTGCAATTACTAGCCTGATATCATCTCCTATATAAGCTCGTCGTCAAGGCTAGCATATATCCATAGACGTACACGCCTACGTACCTACACACAATAGCTCGCTAGCTAGCTTAGCCGTCGACGTCGCACACGCACCTGACGTCGTAGTTAAGCAGTTGAAAGCTAACTGTAGCACTTAATTTACTTATGGCGACTAGGCGTGTCGGCGTCGTTGTGGCCGTGATCGCGGCGTGCGTGCTGCTGGTGGTCGGGATGACGGCGCCGCCCGTCGACGCGGTGGCGGCGGCACGGCGGCTGGGCAACGGGAGGGACGCCGCCGTGACTGATCCGGCCTTGGAGGCTATGATGCCGGCGCAGACGACGGTGGCACCGGTGGTGGCGGACGGCGGCGACGTCGACGTCTCCGGGTCAAAGAGGCTCAGCCCCGGAGGACCAGACCCGCAGCATCACTGAGATATACTACATCTATATCTCACCATATATACGCGCTCATTCTTGATTCTTGCATTGCTCATTCTTGATTCTTGCATTGCATTGTGTGCACGTTTCTCCAGTTTTGTGTGCCAGCGCGTGTGTGTGAGCGAGAGAGAGCGTTGTGTGCTCGTTTCTCCAGTTAATTTTGTGTGCCAGTGTGTGTGTGTGAGAGAGAGAGAGCTGCGCGAAAGCTCTAACCTGCCAATAAAGAGCCGGATAGTGCCACAGTTTGGAAGAGAGGTTATGCCCCAAGTTTTTTTTGGAAGAGATGTAGTGAGTGTATTTTGTATGGTACATTTCTACTCCCTTATATTAAGAGCATATGACTAATTCGTCGTGTGCCACTATGTATCACTTAGAAAATGAGACATACACAATACATGTTCAATAAAATTCCTCAGATAACCTCTGGCAAATTCAAAATCGTCAGGATGCGTTATGACAGGTCCAAGGAGAGGCGAGTGCACATCCATGTGAGATATGGCCTGAGTGTAGCTTCTAATAAGGAGAGCACAGAGCAGGCGGGCAATAATCCTCTCTGGTGTGATTGACTATACATGTGTCCGTTATAAATCTGCAGTGCCAACTGATGTACTTTACAGAATTTGTTCAGCATATTGTACCGGGAACACTGTCTCCCATTACTGATGGAAAGAAAGAAAGAAAGAAAGAAAGAAAGAAAGGGGCAAACATGATGTAATAACGGATAACAGTTCATTCCCTTCAAAATTCTTGTAAAATTCCTATGTTCCAAAGGAGACCTTAGAATGGAGATGGCTCAAAAGATCTAAAAACAGGTCATTCTCTTCAAAATTCTTGTAAAATTCCTATGTTCCAAAGGAGACCTTAGAACGGAGATGGCTCAAAAGATCTAAAAACCTGCGCAAAAACTTGACAAGTATACTTCATAGGAGACCTAATCAGACTAGGTAAAAAAAACTAAATTAAACTTGGTGAAGGCGCATGGAGCATCCTTAACACAAAAAAGAAAGTCATTGATGGAGTATTGTTTTGTTTGCACCATGTCAAGAACTCAAGGTACATTTTCTTTTGATAGATACTAGTCTGCCTCTATAGCACAAACATGCAGAACCGAAGAAATCTAAGCCAGAGCAAAAGGTACTACTAGCCATTAGCCAGGGACTATCACAACATTTCACTGATCCTTTGCATGATATCGGATCATGGGACAAGCCAGATTGGAGGCGAGCAACCCGCGGTAAATCCACGAGGGAATTGCCGGGAGCCGGCTCTGATCTTCTTACCATCCCTGTAAATGCCCATGTTGTACCTGCTCCCGTTGTTCATCACCATGGAGTCGCACATGTCGACGTTGGCGTCGTCGAGGAAGTAGATGGTGTCCTCCTTGAGCATCTTGAACTGCGACACCTCGACCGCCCTGGAGCAGCCTCGCCGGAGGAAGAGCGCCCGCCCGGACAGCTCGTGGATCTCCAGCCAGTACGCCCCCGTAGGGAGGAGGCTCATCTCGAAGACCCGGAACATGCGCGTGCGCCGCCGCACGCGGGGGTTGCCCGTGCAGTGGCGCACCACCATGAGCAGCTTCCCGCGGGACTCCACCAGGTAGCGCGTCGCGATGAACGACGCCGGCAGGTGGTTGGCGCGGCGGCGCAGCTGGTAGGATGCGCAGGTCATCTCCAGCAGCGCGTTGGGGTCGCGGCCGGCGCGGGGCGCGAACACCAGGACGTCCTCCCTGCTGGTGAGGACGTGGAAGCCCTGCTTCTCCTCGCCGCTGTAGTAGATGATGTCCTGGATCACGTCCGGCTCGGGCCGGCTAGCGATCCAGTGCCTGGACATCCCAGGCTGCCAGAAGGCGATGTTTGAGGCGCTGGAGACGTGCGCGGCGGTGATGCAGTCCGGCGAGGTGGGCGGCGCGGAGAAGACGATGGTGCGGACGAGCATGGGGTGGTGGCTGGTGACGGTCACGGGCCCGTACCCGTGGGCGTAGGGCACCTCGAGCCTCAGCTTCTCCGGGAGGGTAACCCTCACGCCGGTGAAGAGGTTGACGGCCGCGAACCCTCGCCACGGGTCCACGGCGACGGCGACCCAGCCGCCGTCGTGGGCGCCGCACAGGCGCGCGCCGCGGACGCCCTCCGGGAGGGTGAGGTGGCGGGTGGCGCCGGAGTGGAGGCTGAAGAAGGACGGCGCGTCGCGGGACGGGAGGAGCAGCCACGGGAGCCCCCGCTGCGGGGCGTCGACGAAGGCCGCGGCGGTGCGCCACGGGCGGCAGACGGCCGCGAAGCAGGCGCGGTCGGCGAGGCAGTTCAGCTGCTCGAAGATGACGCCGAGAAGCTCGGGCGGGAGGCCATCGGACCACGGCGGCCGTGGCGAACGAGCCATGAGAGACCTTACCTTTCAAATTTACGGATTAAGGGAGCTGATTGGAGCCTGGCCACCGTCGCCGGCGGACGGCGAAATCCGTCGCCGGTGAGCGGCGAGCTCTGACGCTGCGCGTCTCTGGCGGCGATCAACCGATTGGGGATCGGGGCACCGGGGAGCGATTAGGGATTAGGGATTAGGGATTAGGGATTTAGGGATCGGGAAATTGGGGGGAAATTTTCGTTGTGGGTTTAACTTCAGATCGATGTGGCTGCCAGGCAGATGCTGGGGTTTCTCTAGAAGGTACTAGTAGGAAATAATTTAGAATAGTTTTATGAGGATTAATTGTTTGCCAATTCTGGGTTTAGCCATTTGTGGATTGGGAAGAAAAGGTAAAGCCTGTTATAGCTGAATGCCGGGATAGGGTTATTTTGATTTTTTTTCCCTTTTGGAGAGAGAGTTAATTTAGACTTTTTTGGCTGGATAAGATTAGCATTATCTCACCTCTATCTTTATCTATTTTGAGACATTGAGGATAAAATGATTTTAAATGTTTACTTCGCACGTAGCACTTTTTATGATGTGGTTAGTTAGGATACGACTAAAGATACTACGTCTGAAGTAAACATTAAAAATCATCTTATCCTCTACGTCCCAAAATGGATAAATGATAGAGATAAGATAATGATAATTTTCTTCAGGCAAAAAAGTCCTAAAGAATAACTTCGAATTAACCCTCCAAACAAAGGGAAAAGAAACCTGGAAAATGTTTCAACTTATGTAAAAATATGTTTTAGATGCTTCGCCATTCAATAAAAAATGTCTCAATAAAAAAATATTTTAGATGCTTCATTGATCAATGAAAAATATTTCATCGCTTAATGAAAAGTGTTTCAAGCAAATGCAACATTGAGAAAAATGATTGAAACATCAAATTCTTGCTATTTGCAACATCCGACAAAAAAAAAGAATAAAACACTCCAATACGAGAAAGTGCAACAAAGAGAGAACAATGATCTGCAATAAACCTATTGTCTGCCTTGTTCCTCTACTCTGGTGGCTGGATTCATCTTCTTCCTTATCCCTGGTAGTATTAAGTAGTACAAACAAGGAGAAGCATCCAAATCTCCGTTGCCAGCGTCGGATCGAGCGTCCCTGAGTGCTGGAGTCGCTAGATCTGATGCCTTTAGGCCTTGCTAGCACCAGATCATGCATTCTCAAGCCCGACTATCGTTTGATCGGGTGCTCCCGAGCATCGACGCTGCCGGAGCCGGTGTCGGTGCTACCTCGCCACTGCTTGTCCACTACCGTGCTCTCCGAGAGAAGAATGGAAGTGTATAAGGAAGCTGCCAGGGAGGAAGGAAATAGAGAAATGGGGGTGGTGCGCGGGGCATTTGGAGAGAGAAATAAAGGAGGAGCATGATCTGTGACAGATGTGGACGGAAACTTCGAAGTGGGGGCGGCGTCTGATGCATCTTGTACGCTTGGATGACTGGCTAGTAGTATTTTCGGATTAGTTGTAGATGTGTTCATAATACACAAATTCGTGTAATTTGGAATCTCTTCGTTTGAGGGTGGATAATTTCTAATGACTTCTCGTGTTATACTAAAATACTAATTGGAGATAATTTTATCTTGACAAAATTCTTTATGAAATTGCTTGCGGCCGAACGTATGACCAAATAAAAAAAATTAGAAACTACATTAACTTCCACCATCCACTTTCCAAAGTAGGAGTGTAACACGCATGACACGTATAGATTTGAGGCTTCACCGGCAAGCCTCCCCTCATCAAGCTCACTACCATTGTCCATTGTAACAACGTGGGTCATGCCTACTCTCCTCCTCCTCTAGTGCCGCCACATCTACGTTGTGTCGTTGCCTTTGTCTTGCTCTTGGTCTAGATCCAATTCATCTGAAGCTTCATCTGATGAGTGTCCCCCTATCGAGCTTGCCACCACCATCAGCTTCAATGTCACAGTTCAAACTTTCCAAAATTCAGTGGCACACACCGATAATGCGAATAAGAATGGTTGATTTTCCACCAGATAATTTGTAATTGCATGAATCCAATTAAGCCTAGATTTTCCAAAATACTATATTGGTCCTCTATCATACTTATGCGCTAGCTACTTAAGAAATATAATTCTGAAGGTGAAAATTTTCATTTAAAAAAATTAAAGGGGGTAAATTATTTGACCCCTTCTCAAATTTGATGAATTTTATACAACAATTTTGCCAAATTTCAAACTGAACTAAAAATAATCTTGGTTTTCAATCATCGCTGAAACTTATGAATTTCATCATTGTTTTAAGAATTATTTTGAAAGTTCAAATTTTGGTTTCAGAATTTGGAGTAAGATTGTTTTACCCATTTGATTTTTTATAATTTATTTTTCCACCGTGGATCTTATGTTTTTTTAATAGCTAGCACATAAGTATAAAAGAGGAGGCATTATAAGTCATTTTGGAAAAATCTCATGATCAACTAATAAAATGGGCATAGAAGTGATTAAAATGAAAACCATATGCTAGACATGAAGCAAATTTTAGATGTGTAGAAGGAACGAAATGAAAACTCAGAGTTACCTAAGGAATTTTCTGTGTCTTTGTAGACATGCAGGTGATCGTACTTGCATGCTCTATATGCACTGACTTAGAAAATGTTATGGTGAATTTTTCCATTCATCCCATGTATGATGCTCTTTCTAACAATAATATCCTAACCATAAATGGAACGCTATGGAAGTTGAAAGTTCCACTCAAGATCAAATTTAGTATTTACAACATGGTGTTATGTTGACAAAACATAACATTGCAATAGGAATTTAGAGTTGAAGTAAAAGAAAGTGTTGCATAACAACCACAACACTATGCAAACTGAGCGAGTTAGCCCCTCAAACTGAATTGGTGGTTTTAATCCTATATGGACAACATGGCACTATGGTCCACTTGTCACCCCCCTCACATGTCATCCCCTTCTCTCGTTCCTCCTCGGCTCATCCCAAATCCCTCCTGGAATCACACAAGGCTTGGTTTATGGAATGGCAACTGTGCTAATTAAGCATGGGGTAATTAGTAATCCTTAAGTTACTAGCGTTAAGCCTCGCCGGTGTGATGTCTAGGCGGCCATGTGCTTGCTGCCGAGGATGCCTTTAGAAGAAGCTCCGCAACACCACTACGCCGAGCTCGGAAAATGAAGCGCGCGGTCGCTGGCGGATATGAGATTACATGCCCTGAGCAGCGTGGCCTCGGTGGTCTGCGAGGAGACAGTGCTCCCAATAACGCTGACAAGCGCGCCGCACATGCCGTGGCTTCTCGAGATGGCATCCAGAATGAGGTCGAGATGGCCGCCGGACGAGGTGAGCTCGTGGAGCACGATGGCTAGCTGCATTCATCCATGTGGCAAGCATTGCAAGATCACCATCCACAGTCTCCTCTGTGAGAGCTACCTACAGAACACAACAGGCTCCTCGCAAAGAGAGAGTGAGATGAGAAAGAGAGAGTACAAGCGAGAGGTGGAAGATGGTTCTCCTTATTTTTTTAATTGAAAATATCTTGATTGGATCGCCATATCGGTACCTTGTGGAGCTAGCCGGAAGACCCCTGGGTGTTTCTCGGTGCCATGCATGTGTGATCATTGTCAAATAGGAGCAAAACTGCCTCTTACTGAGTCAGTAGTTGTGTGTCTGGTTTGCAAAGTTGAAGGTTGTAAATATCCCGTATTAGAGTTTAGGTGGTAAATCAAACTTTTATGGCCACCTATTGGAACCATCTATTGACGTGAACAATGGTTAATATACTACATGGTCTAATAGATAGCTTACTACTTCTATCATGTATACAATCTTTGTGTATACAGAACTAAATCATTAATTGTATTATAGACAACTTATTGTTATACCATCTTGATATGATGTAGAAAGGTTATATAGGAAGGAGCCATTTAACCATTGTTCATTTCCTTAGTATATCTCATTTCTTTTGTTATTGGTTAGTAGATCTCGATTAAACCTCTAAAATGCAAGTTATGGTCCGAGTTTCTTTGTGTAACATTCCACTTGGCTTTGTCGAAACGGCATTATGTTTGTGAAGAAAAAAAAAGGAAAACCGGTAGTCCTGTGCAGATCATTTTTGTATGCACCAATTGCCTGAGGCTTTAGCACAAGGATTCTTAAACTGTGGCGGTCCAAACTCCAAACAAACCACTCATTGGAGCAAGTGGCCATGGAACTATTGGCGGCTTAGAGCAAGTTTAATAGTATAGCCCACTACTAACTCCAAATTATCTATAGCTAATATGATAGCTAATTCATACAATAGTTGCTTACTATACTACTAATACATGATTCCACTTGTCATACACACATTACGTTTTGGAGTCCGTGCTGCAGCTGGCTACAGATCTGTAGCCCGCTGCTCTTCTCTTTTTCTTTATCTCTTTAAAATATGTTTACAGCTGGCTTATAGCCTGCTATTGTACCTGCTATTAATAGTAGTGAATTCTTCTGAGAGAGAATCGTGTACAATTATTTTAGGACTGTAATGTACACCTACCCACAAAAATTAGTAATACAGTCTGGGAAAGCCACTAGCTAGGGCATTATCGAAATCCTCACATGCAACCAACGAACCTGACCGGTTTATGCAAATAACGTCACAACGACATTAACCACTCGAACGGAAAGCAAGCGGTCTTCTGGTCCAAAAAACAGAAATATATACACGCTTGTGGATCAATGAGATTATGAGAATCTTCTGAAGACGAATCAGATATCGTTTTGGCGCAAATCGACGTGGAAGATCGACCATAAGAAACTAATTAACTCAACGCAAGAGGGTCTATTAATTCTCGCCCTCACGTATGCCCTACTCGACTCGAGCCAAGCTTCCCTCTATATATAAACTCGTAGGGGGCTAGCTCTTGATCATCATCACTGGAAGATATACACAGATAATACAACTGTCTCGATCGACCGATCGACGTACGCAGTAGTAGCTAGCCGTCGTCGTCGAGCACAAGCGAAACCGCACGTAAACGCGATCAAAGTTAACTACATATGGCTAGGCGTGCCAGCATTATTGTTGAGGCCGTGATCATCGCCGCGTGCGTCCTGCTGGTCTGTATGACGACGTCGTCCGTCGACGCGGCGGCGGCTGCGCCTGCACGGCGGCTGCTGGGGAGCGGGAGGGACGACGGCGCCGTGGCCGCGGCCGCGGAGCCAATAATGCAGCAGCCGGCCCAGATGGTGGCACCTGTGGTGGCAGACGGTGACGACGGCGGCGTCGTGCCCGCGGGGTCCAAGAGGCTCAGCCCCGGAGGACCGGATCCTCAGCATCACTGAGCTAGAGATCATCATATACTCCTCCATCTCGCTATAGATCGATCGATCCAGCCACCGGCTCATTCTTTTTCTTGATCCTTGCATTTTGCGTACGTTGTATTTTGCTCGATCGTTTCTCCAGCTTCGTGTGTGGCGCACAGGCGCAGCGTGCGTCGGTGTGTGCGTGTGAGTCAGTGAGTGTGACGTTGTGCATGTGTGAATGTACAGATGTACTGTCTTGAGAGAGAGGGAGAGAAAGGACTTCGCGTTCTCCTTCGCTCCTTGGTGTCAATAAAGTGCCAAATAGTGTACTGGCTTGGCATACGTACGTTAATTCCTTTTGCAGAGATAATGTAAACAACCGAGTGACACACATATATATATATATATGTAGCCGGTGTTTCTATATATACATGTAGCTGAATGACACAACCTTTTGGAATGAATGAAAGTTTATGTTTGATATTGTGCCCGTGTTGTTTAAATATGCACTCGATTCTCTTACGATCTATACACCCTCGAATATTATAGTAAACAAAGAATAAAATGACTTATATTAGAACGGGTTCAGTTAGTGGTTCATACGGAAGGTGTGGCTAGGGAGAGATCACCAAATTATTTGACGTTGCGAGCAGGTAATTATGATCACCAAACTCTCATATTGTAAACGCGTCGTCGTTATGAGTATAACTATGGTCGCTAAGATTTGAATCTATGTGCATACCACACTAGGTGTGTTTCTCTATCAAATATAAGGTCATTTGGAATCGCAAAATTGAGAAAACGTAGGAATAGGAAAAATCTAAGAGTTTGATAGAAATGTAAGTGTAAAACAGAGGATTGCAAAATGCAGAAAAAACACATGAATGACCGTTTGATTGAACCGTAGGAAAAACACCGGAATTGGATGAGAGAGATATACTCAAAGGAAAGTTACTAAGAGGTTGAAGCTCTTGTTAAATTTCCTCCAAAATCTCTATAGGATTGTCCATTCCATAGAAATTTCAAAGGATTGGATATGATTCAACCCTTTGTTTCAAAGGGTTTCATAGGAAATTTTCCTATAGAATTGAAATCCTCCAAAATTTTCATATTTTTCCTCCAAATCAAAAGGGCCTATAATTTTTTTTGTGCGTATGATCATAGGAAGACGCATATGAACATGGTACAGAGTGGGCCTCTTTTAACACATAAGAAACAGCGAACCAACTTCAAATCAGATAGTGTCAATTTCAAATAAAAATATATCGATATATGTATAATTAATTGCGAGCATAAGGGTTTAAAGCTTATGGGCACGTTTGAAAAATGTGTTTGAGATATGATTTTCTACCCTTTGAAAGGATAAGTTTTGAATCTTAGCCATCCATTCTTATCGCCCTATTTTATCATATCTCTCTATTCATTTTCATTTTCCAATTCCACCCCTCCTAACCTATTTTCCATACACCTTGTATGACTAAAGTACAAACTGTCAATTCCACCCCCACCGTCATACCAATGTTCTCACCCCCACCACCAAACGTAAGTTAACATTTTTTTTAGCAAATTTGAAGGACACAACGAGGGAAAGATTTGTCCTATCCCTCTATTATTTTCTCTCTTTTTTCAACAATAACATTTTTGGATAAGTTCCTGTTGCAGAGGCCAAGGGTATAAAATATTTTTATTTTCTGAAAGAACAAAAGGAGAAGTCCTCTAGAAAAATGGGAATGGTACCTCATATGACAAGTCAGCCTGATCAAGCTTTAAAAACGTTGAAGACCTCTATCACCATGGGCATTAATTTGTTTACCATCAAACGCACCCTTAGGTTTTTTGGAGGGAGCAAAACTCCTTAGACCTCTAGTTGTGAAAGTTTTACATGTTTGCGTATCTAAATGATAAGCTCAAACAATTGTCCCCCCCCCCCCCCACCCCCCACATAAATGGGTGCTTTAGTCATCAGCCCGTGCATTGCCAGGTTATTGTATATTATTGATAGTATAAATATTACAATTTCAAAGATATGTTGGATGTGTTGGTTTTGTTTGTTTGCCTTGGCCACAACTTGCTATTATTTACTATGAATTTTAGAATTAAATAAATAAAAACCAACAGTTAAGAGTCCAAGATATTCTCATGATATATTTTATCGATCTGACGTACTCTCAATACAATCTACCGCCATAATAATACGATCCATTATCTAAAAAAATAATAATACGATCCACTGAATCCACGCTAAGATACTTATGGTTAACAAAGAATATCCATCTAAACACTCAACTAGTACAAATAGATAACAACTTGGGTCTTGGTATCTAATGAAATCTGACAGTTTGCAAATTGAACATAGCTTAGTTATTTAGGCTATTTGTGGTATAATTAACCGTGAAATCACTATCATAATTAATATTTGTGATGAACAATTGGCTTTGCAAATGATTTATTCAATGAGATTGGTTTGAAAATATTTGTGGATGTTGGTGTGAGTGCGTGCGACTAATGTAGGTTAGGTTGTGATATCTGTACTGTCCAGAAACGGTTGTTTTATCTGATTGTGTGTGGGTGACTTGAGGTTAGCCTTGGTCAATGGTGAGGACCGGGACTATGCTCAGGGAGGAGCAGAGGTCTTGTGCGGTCGGGATACCATGTGAGAAGGTGACTAGAGTCAGTATTCTTGGAGGTCATCTTCGGTCAACGGTGGGGATTGGGACTAGACTCAGGGAGGAGTTGAGGTCCAGACGTTCAAGGATACCAGGTGATGAAGTTGGATACGAGATGGCACACGGTGGATGGACACCACGTGGGAGAGATCCTCGCAACGGGCTTCACGAGGTGTGTGTGCAAGCGTCGGTGTTCACGAAGGAGATTGGAAGAAATTGGAGAGGAGTATATGGTGCTACATTTCGAGTATGAGATTTTCGGTATAAATAGAGAGTACATATACTATCTTGTGAAATTAAACATGAAAAGATTATCATTATAAAATCTAGTACTTGAATCTAAAATTTAGGACTTAAATCTAAATAAGTTATTGTAGGATCGAACATAAGTAACCAAGCCTACCAGAGAGGGGTGAATGATAGATTATGTCAGCGGAAGTCAAATAATCGAATCTTTATAAATCAAAACACACCCCGACCTCAAAAACCAATGGAACACACGTCCTACGGTCTATCCGACCTACTAGGGTCGGTCTGACCGTAGGTCCTCTCGCGGTCTGACCGTTAGCCTAAAAACAGAACAACAGAGCTTTGGTAAAAACATGATTTCTCTTAAACCAATCATTGGATCGAGTTGCAAACTTGACAGACGAAATTAGACAAAGCAAGGAACAACTCCACCGGAGGGATTTACAAACTAATAAATGGTTTAAGAGAAAACACCCTAGAAAATTAGTTGTCCCAGAATTTTAGTAAATCTGAACAAAACCTAAAACTTAAGCAAATTCAAATCTAGCAAGAACCAATCAACGAAACTTTCCAGATCTGATCTATGAAATATTAGAAAGGTTTTGGATGGATTAACTTGAACAAAATCACAGCAAAACGAACAATCACAAGTTAATGCCAAAACCAAACATAAAAGTAAAACTTACGAAACCGGAAGAGATTATTGATGGCATGATGATTGAATATGATATTGATTGCTCAAATATATTTATCGTTCACAAGGTGCAGCCACAACGCCCCCTCACAAGTTTATCACGAAACCCTATCTAATTTCTCAAACTTGGCTTACTCTCAAGACATAGCCCCGTACCGTACCATATAAGTCTAGAGCTTCAACCTCTTTAGACATGTGGTGGAATACAACCATGTAAAGTATGTAGTATTGCTCCATTTGTACTTAGAATAATCCAGCAGCTTGCACATATATAATTGTGTCAGACAATATTTGCACTACCACGCCATCTGTGAAATGCGAATAAACTAATAAATATTACTAAAGCAGCACCTTTCTTGCGGTGTAAAGCAGCACCTGCTGAAACTGACGTTTACATCATCGATCTCTGACGAACAACAGGTCAACAAGTGCATACGGCCATATATGCTCAATATGGGAAGTGATTACGTGCGTGCATGAAGAAAAGCAGGGCAACTAAAGAGAGTAAAATACCAAAACCAAATTAATCAACTTCAGTGCTGGCTGACAAGTGTGAAACATCGAACCAAAAAGCACCATCAGAATCGTACGTCCTCATCGTTTACCCTATATAGTATTAGTCGTTATTCCCCCGTCTTAAAATATAAAAAAATTTAAGATTGAAAAGTAGGTAGAAGTGAATAGTGGAGGGTTGTGATTGGATGAGTAGTGAAGGTAGGTGAGAAAAGTTAATGGTGGAGGGTTGTGATTGGTTGGAAAGAGAATGTTAGTGGAGAAGTTATTATATTTTAGGATAAATCCTGAGAACTAAAAGTTGTTACTCCCTCCGTCCCATAATATAAGGAATCTTGAGTTTTTGCTTGTACTGTTTGACTACTCGTCTTATTAAAAATATTTAGAATTATTATTTATTTTTTTGGTGATTTACTTTATTATCTAAAGTACTTTAAGCATAATTTTTCGTTTTTTATATTTGCATAAATTTTTTTGAATAAGACGAGTGGTCAAAAGTGCATGAAAAACTCAAAATCCCTTATATTATGGGACGGAGGGAGTATATTTTAGAATGGAAGGAGTACTAAATTTTAAGTTTTTAAACTTAATTTTTATTTAAAGATTTTTTTAACGTAGTTTTTTAATATTGGATTTTAAGTAGTTAAAAATACACATACAAAAATTTAAAATATAAATTATTTTTTAGTCGATACTAAACCGTTTAGATTTACAATTAGTTCCAATCGGTAGGGTCGTTCCTTTCTGCCAAACGCCAATTTTTCATGAGATGGAACTATGTATAGGATCACGGAGAAACAGCGGGACACGCCGCATGCCCATGGATAGACGAAGTAAGCCAACGAAATCGTTTAACCAAAGCAATTATAAGAGCGAATTAAGCACAGAAGTCCTGTCTGCCACCACCGGCCATCGCATCGCACATTGTCATCGTCGCTGGTGTGGCCACCAACGCGCGCGCGCCGCCGAGAACTGAAACCGTCTGCATATGCAATATGCATGCCGCGGCAGGCGTCGGATATCTCGCTGGCGACCATTAAGCCAAGTGGGTTGGAGTATGATGCACCAACAACCTACTCAGGCAAACCAACTGCCTCAACACCCAACTGCCAAACGGCCGGTTTTAGTGGTCAATCCGTCCGTTGGATTGCTAAATTGAGCAGGGGTACCAATTGTGCAATGGTTCCGTGCCAGTTTGCTTAGTACTTTGCTTAGTACTTTACATGCACTTAATTAGGACCTGATTAATTTGTGCAATGGTTCTGGGTCAAGTGGTACGATGATTAGATTCATATCTCTCAAATGATCGTCAGGGGTCAAATGTTATTGGCAGCACTTGCCAAAGCTGGTTAGTCGCCCGTTGTCCACTGGGCCTCTGAGTGGAATCGGAAGGGGAAATGCATTCCCAATTTCCCATTATATACAGCCCTTTGTTGATTACCAAACTCTCTTTTAGTTTTTATTATCTTTGTTTATAAAGTGCACATCTCAATCATACTGATGCTGCATGAGAGTTCTTATAGAGCCAGTTTGAGGTCTGAGGAGTGGCCGTTCGAACAAAAGGTCTATGAAGTTTTAGATTATAAGTTCAGCCGGTGAGAAACGAAAAAAAACTAGTTTTCGTTTTTTTAAGTTTATTTTCTGAATTCTACAATTACGGTTTCTCAAAATATAAAAGAAAAACTAAATTAGTTAAGAAAAAAAATATTTTAAGAGAAACTGTAGCTACGAAACTTCCAAAAAAATATAATAGAATTTAAAAGATATTATATATACAACTAGCGAAAGATAACAGGCTTTATGGCGGAAGTTGGTCAGAGGAGAATGTACGTAGGAGTGGGACAAATCCAAAGTGACATCGACTGTTGCCACTAGGGATAGCAATTGTGCCCGTTTGCCCGTTTACCCGTGGGTAAAAACCTTATTAGGGTTGGGTTTGTTCTCCATTTTATACCCATGGGTATTTTATTGGGTCAAAAGCTATGCCTGATGGATAAATGGGCATGGGTATGGGTAATCACTATTCATGCCCGCTTTGCCTGTTTACCCGCGAAATCTAATTTACATGTAGGCTAGGAGCAAAATCCACTAGAATACATAAGTCACGTTCTTTGTTTTCTACGGTTTCCCTTATTATTTCTCTCCCTTTACTCTATCGCCGCCAGAGGAGAGACACGACGCCGAGGCGGAGAATATTTGATGTTTTAAGTTCGATTCGAACTTAGAAGTTTGTAAACTTTTTGTTCCACTGCTTTTGTTGTGGCGGGTACACGGGCACGTCCGCGGGCAATGGGCATGGGCAACCATCCTTACCCGTCATGTAATAATGGGTATACCTACGGACACAAATAATCTCACGAGCATGGGTATAGGTAGGTATTACCCGTACCCGTCGCGCCCGATTGCCATCCCTAATTGCCACATACTGACATACTATATGTATGCAGAATGTGATGCATATGGTGTCGCTCGTGACCGCCTACTCATGCATGGATAGGCATAGCGGAACCTAGATAATGGTGAGAATAAAACTACTCCTTCCTTCAAAAACATAACAATATTGGATCAATTCTAATACTATGAATTTAAATATGTCTTATTCAATCTAAAATTACTATATTTTGATACGTATATTTTGGAATAGATGTAGCAGTGTCGTAGATATATGAAGATTGTTTTGATCTTGTCGTGGCCCATTATGCAATTGAGCTATGATGTCCTTCCTATTCTTTCAGCGGATATATGGAGATCGTTCTGATCTTGTCACGGCCCAATACGCGATTGAACTATGATGTTCTCTCTCTCTCTCTCTCTCTCTCTCTCTTGGAAATTTCGAATGTATCGATCTTTCATGGTCTTAATATTCTTTTACGTTGTTGCTGACATTTTTTCCCCAAAACTTCAAATATATATTTTTCATGGTCTCAACCTTTTTAATCATACGTTAGTTGATAATAACCAAACAATTTTGGGCGTATAAATTATGAGTTTATTTTCTTTAATAACACCGACAACGTGAAGGCATTGGTTTGGTGCCCGATTATATCCCAGAGTGCTACTATTTGGATATGACAGAGTAGTGGTATGCTTATGCGTGGGGCAATAAATATACTACAAGGTTTTAATTACTAGGGCTACCACATACTTCATCTGTTGTCCATGTTTGATCGACGCCTATGAAAAATGAAGTGTTTAAAAGAAATCAACGCATTAGTCTTATGTGGAACGCATGGCTATTTGGTTACATATTGATTTAATGAATTCACATGCATGCAAGGAGGCGTTGGCCATTCAGTTCACGTGTAAGCTGCTGGTTAAATAAAAAGAGAGAATCTATTCTATAACATTAAGTTGTTATAAGTTTGTTCAAGTTCAATGATTTGCCATTGATATTGTCTCTTTCTATAATATATTGGCGACTTTATCAATTGTTTTACAATACGCTATTGGACTAAACATTCTTTTTAAAAATACCCAAAATACCTTTAGATACATATAAGATTAATAATTGATTTATCTCATCAGAAGATTCACAAAAATATGAAATTTTGTATGTGGCCTCCTTACACAACATGAAAATTTGTATACAAGTTTTAAGGTTTTTCTGGTATATTTAGTTTTTTGATAAAAAATATTTTTATGTGGTATATAAGAGGGAATTTGCTAATAAAAGAGATAATAGTAAAAAATATCTTATGTAGTGTATGAAAGATGATTTATATTAAAAAACAATAGACGAGTATTTTATGTAGTATATAACAGATAAGTTATATTTTTTATAAAAAATAGAAATATAAAAAAAACTTGAAACTTCTGTACAAATTTTCATGTTGTGTAAGGAGGCCACATAAATATTTTCATATTTTTTTGAAACTTCTAATAAGATAAATCAATTCTTAATCTTATATATCTCTAAGGTATTTTGGGTATTTTTGAAAAGAATGTTCAGTCCAATGGCTTATTGTAGAACAATTGATAAAGTCGCCGGTGTATTATAGAAAGAGACAATGTCGATAGCAAATCATTGAACTCGAATAAACTCAGTGGTATATAATAGATTCTCTCAAATAAAAATGGGATGCCCCTTTCTCTTTTGTTTCACATGCAAGAAACCAGAGCAAACAATTGGGCTTCTATGGTATGAGCTTTAATTACTAATAATAGAGAATCCCTTCGTCTTGGTCTCACTGCATGACTGTAATACATCGGTTAAATGTGACAAAGGGAGTATATCCTAATAATTCAAGACAAGTGATAAGGTTAAAACCTAAGCAACATCTCCATATCTTCAAAACACGCGAGAGCCAACTAAATATCGCATAGGCTAAACAAAGATACAAGAGCAAACAACCAACGAGTTGGCAACGACACTTTACTTTAGTCCGTCTAGAAAGTCCTATGGACAGAGCCACAATAATATCACCGGGTCAGATGACCCCGATGGCATTCAATCAACAAAATGAATCACTTAGTATTATGTAGTTAATGACCCCGCAGACAAAGCTCGATGACCCCGGTCAGATAGCTAATATGTTGGAGCTGATAAAAGATAAAACAATATAGGGAGTGTTTAGATGCAAGTATGTAAAGTTTTGGCGTTGTCACATCAGATATTATATAGGATGTCGCATGGGTGTTCGGACACTGATAAAAAAACTAATTATAGAATCTGTCAGTAAACCGAAAGACGAATTTATTAAGCCTAATTAATCCGTTATTAGCAAATATTTACTGTAGCACCATATTATCAAATCATGGAGCAATTAGGCTTAAAAGATTCGTCTCGTAAATTAGTCACAATCTATGCGATTAGTTTTTTTTAGCCTATATTTACTACTTAATGCAGGTGTTCAAACGTTCGATGTGATATGATAAAAAATTTTAGGATGGGATCTCAACGCCATAGTAGGTTCTTTCTATAGAAGCGCAATTTATTAGCTTTGTTATGCTACTGTCAACCCACCACAGCACCACTAATGCCAATGCCATAATTTAATATTTTGATCCGTTAGTGATCTATTTTAGCTATGTGGTGTGTATCAATTAATGCATTAGGCCAATAGTTCTGCTACTCAAACTAAATGTTAGCTGTGTTTTTAAAGCTATTTACTCCATCTTAAAATATAGCTATTTCTATTGCTTAAATTTATCTTAAAATACAACTACTTCTTCGATACCACTCCATCTCAACCGATCTCTTAAAAAAAAGAAGGGCATAGGTGGTTGCATTTTTTTAGATAACGGAATGAAAAACATCCCGGATAGGTAGTTGCATTTGAAATGGAGGAGGCAGCAAACAACTTCCGTAACTTGCTTTTATGTCCAAAAGAATGTATTGTTGTTAGGCTCAATTTATATGGTTCTAACTCTTATATTTTTGGACCTTTTAAAAATCCCTAATGTCTTGTAGAATAAAGAGTTTAAAAAAATTACTTTTAGTAAAATGAAACAATCTTACCTTACACACAGCTCTAGCTACAAAAGAATTTTGAGCTATAAATGCTAGGAGTTAGAGTCCCCTTAAATATGACACTAGTACTAGTGAAAGCCATGAGCCCATCAACTCAAAATCTTGGCTTCACGACCTACCGTGATTTGCAATTGATAATAATGTAATAGAAGTATAAATGCTACAAAAATTCACTATATCGGGTATTACAACGAATCGTTCTTGTTTGTTTAGTGTGAATATGTTGATAGGAAACTTATCTCCTATTCCTTCCATTCATGTTTTGGCTCCTTCATACATATGAATTTAGACGCATATATAATACATCATATATAAAACACATACATGGATCGACACACACATAGTTTCGTTTATGAATATATTTAAAACCCAAAATATCTTATAATGTTTCTTATAATGTGAAACAAAGATGGTAGTATTGTACCCCTCTAACTTTGTTTGAGTGGCGGATCCACACTACGCAGGATCATATTATCTGTAACGGTCCTAAACTCACACCTTTAACGGATTTGGGCCTGGTCACAGACCAGTGGTCACTGGTAAGTCCCAGGCACCTTTGACGGGTGAAAACCCGTCAGTGGTGACTAACCCATGTGACGGGTTTAGTATAGAGCCCGTCACATGTGACTTTTATCTCAAACAGTTCACGAGTTATGGCCCATCAGTGTTGAGTATAACCCAGCCAAAAAAATTTAAAAAATAACGTGCAACCCGTCACAGGTGTGAAAATCCCAGAAAAAACAAAAATAGTGCCCAGCTGAAATCGGTTAGATCCATGAAAGAAAAAGAAGAAAAGCAATCAGTCATCTACCTCTCAAAGAAAAACAATCACAAAAGAGTTTCTTTTATGATCAGTCATCCACCTCTCCAATTTACACTTGCAATATCTAAAATCAAATCATAAAACAATTGAAAAATCCTTGATGGCCTCGACAACCTGAGGCTAAGAAGAATGGCACGGTGATGCCGAGGAGCTCGGAGGAGGCGCGGTTGGAAGCGGCAGCCGGTTACCGGGGATGGAGGAGACGACACCTAGCGGTTGGCGGATGTGTCGCCCGGTGACTGGAGGTGGTGGCCAGAGCATGGGGATGAACGAGATGACGCTCGGTGGCCGGATCTGCGTCCCCTGACCTTGTGGAGGACGGATCTAGCACCCGGCGGGATGGAGGCGGCGGTGCTTGGTGGTTGGAGGAGATGGCGCCCGGTGGCCGGATTCGTCCTCAATTAGGCCGGGGGACGTGGATCCGGCGCCTGACGGTCGGGGAACAGAGGCGGTGGCCCCTGGCGGTCGGGGATGGAGGCCGAGGCGCCACCGCTCACCTCCTCCTCGCCACCGCACGCCGTCGAGCCCTCCTCACCGCTGCGTCGAGCCGCCACACATCGCCAACACCTCCTCGCCGTTGCCACTTCAAGAAAAACCGGATCGAGAAATAAGAGAAGAGGGAGGAGGATGGGGTACCGCCGCCGCCGCCGCCACGCGCCACCGAACCACCGCTGTCGGCTCGCCCGAGGGCCGTCGGGTCCTCCGCCGCCGCCGTAAGCCGAGAGGGAGAGTGAGTGAGAAGGAGTGTGCATAAGGGAGAGAGAGGATATAACATTAGGCCAACCCTAGACAACTCCCCCTCCCCGGCGCACCTATGACGGGCTCTAGTGACGGGGCCGTTTGAGGTGAGTTAACCTCACCTTTGACGGTCCATAAGGATGCAACCCATCACAGGTAACTAGTCACCTGTGACGGGCTAGAAGTGGAAGCTGTCAGAGGGATGCAGAAGGATGCCTCACCGATGACGGCGTCCCGTAGGACTCGTCAAAGGTGACCCTCATCATTAACCAGTGTTGAAGCCCGTCACAGATATGCCGTCAAAGATGTGAGGATATCACGTAGTGCCATGAATTTTCTGAAGCCTGAGCAAGCCTAACAACGAATAAAAGTACACACATATTTGTATAAATCTGTGTGTCACTTACCATAGACTCTAGTAAAATTGACAAACGACATGTTCTAATTTAGGTTGAGAAAAAATAGTACACAAGATTATAGTGCTTAATTGTATTATCATGCAAAGAAAAAAAATGATGGCACTTTGGTAATTTGCTAGTTTTGGTTAAGCATGTTCATTAATATTACTGTACACGGCTGCTGCTAGTGTCACCTGTCTACATGCATATGGCTCCGCTGATGCGTAAGAATGATAATTAATTACTCAGTACTCCCTCCGTTCCAAAATAAACAACTTTTAGCCCTTAGTATTTGTCTCAAAATATAATAACTTCTCCACTAACATTCTCTTTCCAACCAATCACAACCCCTCACCATTCACTTTTCCCACCTACCTCCACTACTCATATAATCATAACCCTTCACTATTCACTTATATTTACTTTCTTAATAACCGTATCTAACTTTAAAACTTGTTATATTCTAGGACGGAGAAAATATTTATCTCGATTATCTATTGTTTACTGGTGGTCTGGTGTATAAAATAGGCAATAGAATCAGCAGATCGTGGGTAATTAAGCGGGTGCTACGCCTTGCTGCATGGCTTGAGCTCGGGCACCTGCCCATCCTAGCCAGGCCTTGGCTCCGCCAGTCTCATTTAAATCGTAGGATCCAAATCCACATCCAAAATGAGACGGACGAATACTATTGACCATGGTGTGAAGGAAATCATCCTAACGGAATTGTTATAAAATTTGAGACTAACGATTTTTAAGTCATTGGATTCATGATAAGTGTGCGCTAGATGGAAGAAAATAACAGAAAATTGTGTGGAAGACATGTGGCGATCCCGCGCCCCTCTAGTTCGCTAGCGAATGGTCCTAACTACTAATTCAGCGTTTGTATTGATGTATAACACATACATGGTATTTAGGCCCTGTTTATATCCCACTCCAAAAATTTTCACCCCTATCACATCAAACGTTTGAACACCTACATAAAGTATTAAATATAGGCTAAAAAATAACTAATTACATAGATTACGACTAATTTGCGAGACGAATCTTTTAAGCCTAATTGCTCTATGATTTGACAATGTGGTGTTACAGTAAACATTTGCTAATAATAGATTAATTAGTCTTAATAAATTCATCTCACGGTTTACGGACGGATTCTGTAATTAGTTTTTTTATTAGTGCCAGAACACCTCATGAGACACTCTATATAATACCCGATGTGACACGCTAAAACTTTACACCCTTAGATCTAAACACCCCCTTACACTGTAAGTATAGTGTGTAGCTACACCATTAGACCCCTATTGTTTGCCTAATTTTTCGGATAATCCTTATTATATTTCTACTCTCCGTGGGTTTGCTAGCAATGCTGTCGGTGTTGGATCTAAAGGATGAAAAAATTTGAATGTTTTGGTCCCTCGGTAACACAGGAGCTTATAACGTGCGTATACACGCGTATATGACCCCTACGAGTATCTCCAGAAGACTAGGCCAACATATCTTGAAATTGTCAAAATCATTATGGTCACCTAACTGGCAACGAGTGTCTGAAATAATAATTAGCCACAAATGCAGTCACTCGTGTTAAATCTAGAATTTGAATTCGGATAGTCTAATTACACCATAAAAAATCTAACCAATTAAGTTACATTTACTTCGAAAAAGAAAATAGCATTGTTTGTATACTAGGCACGTATACTCCGTACAATGTAGACGCACAAACTCCACTCAACATACCTCACGGTGCCTACGGCTTATCAAGTATTCCCTACATTTTATATTATATGTCATTTTGACTTTTTTCTTAATCAAATTTCTTTATGTTGAACTAAGTTTATAAAAAAAATATAGTAGTATTTTTTACACAAACAAACATATTATCAAAATATATTCAATGCTAGATTTAATAAAATTAATTTGGTGTTTAAATATCATTAATTGTTTCTATAAATTTAGTCAAACTTAATAAAATTTGATTAGAAAAAAAATCATACGAAACGGAGGGAGCATACTGGGTTTGGCGAGAGCGTAAAAAAAAAACCCAACTACTATCAACATAATCGCAACTTGACTTGGGTCGGCCTTATCCGGTTCCGTCCTTGCCTCCTTGTCGCCTCCCCACAACACTTGCCGCACCCCCGCTATCCTCCCCTCCCTCGTACTCGTACAGACGATTGCGTCCCTCTCGTCATTAGAGCAAGTTTAATAGTATAGTTAACTACTAGCGCCAATTTATTTATAGCTAATTTAATAGCTCATTTATATAATAGCTACATACTACACTATTAATACATGATCCCACCTATCATACACACACTGTGTCTTAGAGTCCGTGCTACAGCTGGCTACAAATCTGTAGTCCGCTACTCTTGTCTCTCCTCATTTATCTGTTTATAGATAGCTTATAGCTTGCTATTGTACTTGCTCTTACCCTTATCTCGGTGGATGGATGGGTCTACGGGGAGAATCTGGCCACGGGCCTCGGCAGGCAACCATCATCGGCTCGGCAGATTGCGAGATCGACCTGCGCCTTGGGTTGTGCTTGTGCCAAACGTGCGCCGAGTGAACGGCGGTGGAGCCGTGGATGTGTCCCACCTGCCACCCACAACACCTCCCCAACCATCTCGACACCGATGGGAGACGACCGCTCGGTACGTAGACATCACGTCGTTGCCCATACACAGTTACACACCCGCGCGATGCATGACACGGAGCGCGGACGCTGCACGCACGCTACCCGCTGTTTTCTAATCGCGCACATGGTTCAGGAGGATAGTGACGCCGCACCGCAGCCGACCCAATCCAAACCCAACCCCAAACCGCGCGGAAACTCCCGGCTCGACCTGTCGACGGGCGGAGGCCGCGGAGCGAGGCTGCGAACAAGCGACCGTAGGAGAGTGGCGTCTGCCACTGAATCCCATGGATCTCACGGGGAGACAACCGCGGATTTCGACGCCCCAAGTGGGTCTGGCGCAACGGGGAGCCGCGGGAGTCCACACCACGCCACCAACCCACGCGTTCCGTTCCGCCCCCATTTTTATTCCTCCCAAACGCCTCGAACCCGGCGAACCAACCCACCCCCGCTTTGCTTCCCTCCTCTGCTTCCGCTTCTCTTTACTTTACACTTTTTATTTTTCACCGGATCTGATTACTTCTCTCTCTGTTTTACTACTACTACTACTCCTGCTCTGCTTTTTGGTGCTTGGCTTCCACTCCACAGAGGCAGCCAGTGAGCCACACTGCGCCCCGCGCCCAGCTCGGTTCTCACTTTCCTCGCCCCTTCCTCCGCCTCGGATTCCTGACTCCCTCCTCTCCTCCACCGTCTCGTCTCCTCCCGCCAGGCCAAAACCCTAGCTACCCAGACCATGGCGTCCCCCGCGCGCCCCGCCGCCGCCTCCGTCTCCGGGGCGTTCGGCCTCCCCGCCGACCCCGCCGCCGCCCGCTGCTCCTTCGACCAGTCGCGCCGCCGCCCGGAGGTAGCCAGAGCCCCCGAAAGCTTTTCCGGTTTCCCGACTGAGTTGTCCGGGGTTTCTGATGATGCTGTGCGTGTGTGTTTGGGGGGGAATGGGGGCAGGATTTGCAGCAGGAGAAGAGGATGGTGAGGACGTTCGTGAACGTGTACGGTGGGCAGGAGAGCTACACCAAGGAGGCGGTCATGGCGGCCGTGGAGGAGTGCATGAAGAAGCAGGCCGAGGGCTTGCTGCATTCGCTCGAGGGAATCGGCGGCCGCCTGTCGCAGCTGGAGCTCTACTGCTACAAGCTCGAGAGGTCCATCGGGGAGCTGCGCAGCGACGTCATGGATTACCACAGCGAGGGGACGGTCAACTTCCGGTGCCTGGAGAAGAATCTGAGGCAGGTGGGTGCTCTGACTCTAGATCCATGCACGTTCTTGCACGGTCAACGGAATTACTTGCACCCAAACTGTTCGATGTTTTCGAATTACTCGCATTGATCCATCTCGCACGGTAAAGTAATAAAGCTGTTCAAAAATTAATTAATTAATTAATCCATGGCTTGCAACTTTTTGATGCAATGTTCAGATTTGAAGCTTGAGCTTGTGGTTGTAGTTGTTAACAGTGCCATTTACGTTTCAAAATTTGTTTCTTTTTTCACTCGTGCTTAAGGAGTCATAGTGCAATTTTTTTCACAAGTTGTTACGATTGAATTCAATGGACTCAACGACTTGCTGTTCTCGTGAGATTCAGATCATTTTGTAACACACTGAAATCTTTTCTTCTGGCGAACAGGTTCAAAAATCTGTGCAGATTCTGCAGGATAAGCATGAGATTTCAGAGACACCGAACGAGTTCTCCAAACTTCAAATAGCGCATGAGTTCCCTGCTAGAGCAAACGAAGCCTCTGCTTTCTCAACATTCGGAAGGGAAAATGATCACAGCACACAGGTTGCAAAACATGAGGTTGCTTTCGTGCCACTTCAGCAAGTTAATGCAATGCAATCTCCTGCTGTGCCAGTCCAAAGCAGCACTGGTTATATTTTGCAGCAACTAGTGCCTGTCTCTTTGAGCACACAACCAGATCAGCAGCAACCGAGTCAAGCTGCCGTGTATTATATGCAAAGCCAAAATCCTATTAAGTGCACAGAGAGTGAACCATCAGAATCTGCAGTACATGTTATTCAGCCACAAATCCAGAATCCTGAAGCCAGGGTTGCAGTTGACCTATCTCAGAAATCTAGCCAGGTGACAGAATTGTACCCTCAACCCCAGGATCAAAGGTTACATCTGCCTGCTCAGCAGGTTGAGTCACAAGCATGGCGAACACAGCCCCTTGTGGTGCAACCGCAGCAATACAATATTCAGCAAGTTCCACCACAGCTAGTTCAACAGCAAACATCATCTCCTCAGGCTCAAAGTGCTCCTCAAGTCGCTGTCTTGTATCCCCCATACTCTTCTCAGAAGCCTGCCAGTGCTACAACGGAGCCACTTCTGAGAAACATGGTTGTGCACTCGCCATACTCTTCACCTCAGCAGAAGCATCATGAAGCCATGCCTTCTTTTTATGGCCAAGGCAATACAGTTTTGCTTCCATCGACAGACCTTAACATCCAGCATCAGCAGCCACAACCATTGCAGCCACACGGCCTGAGCTCATGCCCACCTCAACCAAGCAAGCCCAACCAATGTAGTGTGGCATCCTATGCCGTTCAAGGTAGTGGCCAGTCCTACAGCGCCACATTCAAGAATCCTTCTAACTGTGCTGCTACTGTTGTTGCTGTTCTGCCTCAGCATCCAGCAAGTGGTCCGATGGCATTTCATCATTTGGGACCACAAGTCGTGCATAATCAGCCATTCGGAAATATGTTTGAAACAGCTAGTGTGGTAGGTTATCCACGGGATCGAGTTGAGAGCGTAGCCCTCCCAGTGGTAACTGCAGCCCAACCTACAGACTCTGTTGCCATGGCTGATAAGCTCAATGCAGGTAGCAATGTTACATCCCCACGAGAATGGTCAGGTTAGTGCAGAATGAACCAGTCATATTGAGATGTTTCACTGGTCTCACAAAGGATCTCCACTTCTAATATGGACTGGAAGCTTATCAGCTCTCCATAAGGGCACTTCAATCTGGCTTCCTTTTTTTTTAATTAGCCAGCAGATTGGTGCAAATCCTTCTACTTTTTTTTAGCTGAAGGGTCAATCTGAATAAGAATGGTAGATTAGTTAAGTGATGATGCTAGCATATGTCCTCACTTTTAATGGACATACCTGCTTGTAACCTGGTAAACTTATGTCTTTGCGGTATGAATATATTTGACGAGTTTACACCATCTTGATCCTGTCAGCTGTTTGTTGGGTGGCCTTACAATATCGGTTTATTAGCTTCTTTTGTTTTGCATTTTTACTTTCAATGTTTATTTAACCTGTCATATTGTTGATTGACCTTTTTTTTCCGTTATACTATGGAAAAAACATAGGAGCAGCTCTTGAAAGGAAAATAGAGCAGAGGTATAAGAGGCTTGATATTTGAACACAAAGTGCTTGATAGCTGATTATCCTGTATTCCTCATATACAATTATCGCTATATTTCCTTTTTCTTTTGAGCGGAATAGAAAAGGCTGGAGTCCTTTCCCCCAGGATTCGCACAGAAGAATGACGAGTAAAAGACGGTAGCTAGCTGTATTAAGCTTGCAGTGTCGTTGTGGTAACGGTAAACAAAGCTGTTTACTTGTTCAGTTCTAAACTGGGAAAAGAAGGTGGAACCTTTTTATTTCATTCGACTAGAAGCTTGATTTTATTGAACTTCCAATCATGTATTAAGTGTGATTGGTAGCTGCGACAATCTAAATTATGTTCCTCTTTCGTTTAATAAAACTTAAACCTTTCAAGGCGTCTTGTTATGAATTATTTTTATCGGATGTCACCGAAGTGACGTCTTGTTATGAATTATGAATTCACGTTCCAGCCAAAGATAATTTTTAATAGTCTGAAACTTTGCCATAGACAAGTTGGCGAAATTGCAGTTCATACGATGATAATATAACTGAATATATCGGTTTCATCGGCGTTACAAAGGACCGAATAACCTTAGACAAACAAATAAATAATAAATCATACATATGGCTACAGAAAGCTGCTTGAACTTCGACGTCTGCCAAGGCGCCATTCTGCCTGTCAAAACCTCGTGGGATCTCCCAATCCCAAACTGTACTGTAAATGCTATCAGTAACAGCCTAAAGTCACCACCTACTAATGTGCTGAGTATATTGTGGGAGGGTATTTGTAAATCTGTCATACTCTCTCGGCCCTTTGCTCCGTCTGCTGCTTCCTGCACTTTGATGCGATCTATCACATTGTGCTAATCCTTTCCCCCGCTTGAAACCATTTTCAGCATTGTTACCACTCGAAGAATCAGCCTTGGCCTTTTTCCGCGATCTCTGTTTTGGTTTGGAGGACTTCCTTTTTTGTGTAGGTGATGGACTTGTGTCCTCCGATGAGGATCGAGTATTCCTGGGCAGTGGTTCATCATCTATCACATGCCAATTATAGACTGCATCATTATCGCTATCAAACTGACGGGGTAATGGTTCCCAGGGTTCTGTTAACATGTCAGGTATTGTAGCGTCCTTGTTCCAGCCTTTCCGGTCTAGGAGCACGGAGTCTGGTCTGACAATGGTACCCAGAATGCTCCTGTTGGGCCCCAAGCTTGTTATCAAGTTCGCATCAGTTAACACAGAATAAGCCTTTGAAAATGCTGATTTCACCTGCAGCAGTTAACAAATATTACTCAATCAGTTAGTCAAAAAGAAATATTACTCAATCAGATTTTTCACATTTATAGTTTTTCATAAACATGCCAAAAGCTCACATAGAAGTGGCGTGATAGATAATGTGACAGCACACTTCAAACATCAATGTCCAATAACTATATGTTGCAAATTCTAGGAAGTTACTTATTCTGTAAACTAAGATTGGACCATTGGCAAATAAACCAGAACCATCTAGGTTCCAGTTTTCCAATCCTTGCTTTAAAGGGGCCATACCACCCTACTTAAACCTCCCATTTGGACCAACATCTATACCACGAAGGTCCACAACATTTGAAATTCCAGTAGTTATATCACTAACTCCAGAATCCAGATATGCAAAAGTTTTGGGTTTCAAACTAAAGAAGATAACTAGTTCTGTGACAGAAAAAGGGTACTAGTTTATACCATGTTCCAGTTTCACCGCCTCTTATGGTTTCAAGAAACTTGGTCCGAAAACCTGAAGAACTTTGGTAACGAACGTGCAACAGTGGCAAAAAAGGAACAGGACAGGTGACAACTTGAGGACATAACTGTTAGTGCCCTTAGATAACCTCAAATTGATTACCCTTAACAGAACATGGACTATCACTCTATCACTGAACAAAATACTATACTGACAGTGACAGGGTACCAAACCATTACAGAGTACCACGGAACATTGCTCAAATAACACAAGTATAACCTAGCAAAATTGCTATGAGATACCATGTAAGCACCATACCCAGGAAACTGGCATTGAGAGCAAAATAACAGGCTCATTATAAGATAGGAACACTTTCATCGATATTGCTTGCATATATTATTATGAAACAGTAAACGAGTAATACTTCAAGTATCACAACCACAGCACAAACAACATTGTAAGAAATAATACCTTGAAATAGTTAAATGAGTTCTTCCCAATATCATTATCTGGTACCTAGGCCATAAGAAAAACAATAGGTAAATCCATTGAAGCTGGAGATGTTCAAGCTAACCAAGACTAAAAGGAAAGGGCCAAAGATCATACCATAGGATCTTGAATAGCTAGAAGGTATGCTCGATCAGGATTTGCAAAGCTTGAAAAGCAGAGAGACACAAACAGGATCAGTAAACAAGTTCCACGGCTTATACAACAAAGAAGTCAAAATTTTAGCAACTCAAACAGTCGCACCCTCATCAAATTTTCTTTCAGTTATATAATGACATTTCGCCTAGAAATCTTTACAGAGCAGATTTTCAATAGTTTTAAGTGTTTAACAGAATGGCCTAGTTAGAAGCAAATGAGATATTCTTGTTCTACAGCAATACACAAGAATACTGAAAAAATTATCCTTTTTTTTCAGTTGAACAAAATACTAAGAAGATGATAATTTTATTGTATATTCATTTGGTCTAAGCCCGCTAGTAAACACCTTACTTTTTATCAGTCTTCAAGAAAAAGGTCCTTGCAGAATTGCAGGATATTCCAACATCCCAATTGTTCAACTTGCGTCCATAAAAATCAAAAAATGCGATCTGCCATGAAGGGAAAAAATAACTATAAAGAGCTGCAATCATGTGTCATGCCCCCTTAATTATAAAGAGAATGCATGTCCTTTCCATTAGCAAAGACAACGTAAAAAAGTGTATATTGAGAACGATATGGTTGGAAGCAGTATGTAATATGCATTATGGTTAATACCACGATGAAATGAATATTTCCAATGGAACTTTACATGCAACGGAAGTCAAAGCATTGTAATGTAAAACATTGCATTACTGTTAAACATTTAAAACAAGTATTGCTTACCAAAAGAATCCCCAAATTGTGCTCCTTTTTACGATACCCCAGTATATCTTTGCCTCCCCAGACCAACTAACAAAAAGAACACTTAGCACTAAAGTTCAGTTATCCATAGTAAGTAATATATGGTAGACTGAATCAGTGAACAAATTAGCGATGCAGTGTATAAACAACCCAAATTTATGTTTGTTAGGTGTCTTAAGTATTTATAAGAAAAATCTTAAATGTCAGGAAAAACACAATGTGTACCTTTCAACCATTTTTTAAGGAATTATAACTCAAATCAATTCAGGTATACAAAAAAAAGGCCATTATCACGTTAAGAGTACAAAACAGACTCAGCTTTACCTGTAAATGTGTGATGAGCATAGTGAGAAGAGCATATGAACCAATTCCACCCGTATAGACCTACCAAAAAGAGTGAAATGGTAATTGGAAATCTAGAAATGCCATAATTACAAACAATTTATTATTAGAATGGAACGACTAATAGTTTTAAGTAATTGTACCTCATTAAGCTCTCTTTGGTGTAAAAAAACTTTCAGAATCATACACAGATGTCTTAAAGCAGGAAACTTCTTCACATAATCCTGCAGTACAAAGTAAAAATGATGTTCAAAATATATGCAATCATTTGCCCCACGAATTAGCTTCGCGAACACACGCTGCCAGTGAAGTAATTAGCCAATTTGTCTGCACAAAGTACCTTGATGAAGTCTGCTGCTTGTGGTCCACCATCCATGTCAAAACTGGAAAAAGAAAAAGGGAAATTATTCGATAAGCGTTCCCGCAAAAAACTAGAAACAAAGGAATATTTGATGAGAAACACAATTTAACCTTATGTCAAAAGCTATTTCACTTTTTCTCTCCACGAACTTCACAATTGGCACACGGGCCTTTGCTATTACCTGCCATGAAAGAAAAAAAAATGGTCCACCAGAAAAATAAGTAAGCTGGAATCTACTTGATTGACAATAACAACTGACAACTGCAGCACAGAGTGAAAGTTAAAACAGTGGGATTTGGTCTCTTTCAAGGTAGCTATTTATCCGTCATGCATATTTCAGTTGGACAGAAAATTGACTTTTCCTTCATTGGAAAAGAAATGCATTTTTGTCTCTTTGGCTTTGTTTTGAGTAATTCTTTAACAAAATAAAAGAAAAAGTCTTGCAAATACCAAGTGTTGCAAACTAGAGTTAAATAGAGTGAAAAATGGACCTGTATCTTTTTAGCAACCCCTTTCTGAGACAATGCTTTTGCAAGAGCATACAGGCCAACTTGTGGAGTCTTAACCCTGGAGTCAAATATTACAACCTGCATCACAAAACCATGTATAAACTCACAGATAAAGGAGAGAGTTTCCCAAAATAGGGTACATTTTCCATGTATTCGTATTTCATTGTTCCCAGGTGAAAAGTAGGGGTTAACACTTAACACGTCTGTAACAGGCTATGCATCACGGTTTTCTTCTAATCATAATCATAGAATAGCAGAAGAAGGGTATCCCTTTGATATGAAAGTGGAAGTAGCTAACAATGCAATTAAGGGTGAAAATCACTCTGGAGAAACATATTTCATACTTTACTCCAGGAAAACTGAGTAAACATTGCTAATTATATACATCCCATTTTTTCCTCCCTGTTCTGCAAAACAGGAAAACAGAAAGTGCATGCTGAGCTACACCTTCCTTCTATGTTTATTCTTTTTCTCCTGTATTGCTATTTCATCCATCAAATGTTAAGTATGACGATTCCAGCATTGCTATCAAAGTAAATGTTATGCTCCAGGGGATCATACAACTCAACAGAACAGCAAGTTAAATGCTCAAAAATCCACTGGAGAGCACAAAAAGAAAATCCCTTACATCGATATCACTTGTTGGTAAAAACAGCCCTGTTCTAAAAGATCCGAAGACCTCCACCTGCAATGCAAAACGAGAATTACCAAATGACTTGCAGCTAATGCTGATCAAATGCGTGCGCACATGGCAAGAGAGAGACAATGTGTGTTACTATGCCTTGCATTGAGGCCATATATGTTTGATAACATTGGAGACAGCTTTCACAGCAGCTGTTCGTGAAGATTGTTCTTCAGCAGAAGGTGATATAAAGTCACAGAAGTCAAGAATCTCTGTAAGAAATAGACAATATGTCAGTATTGCATCAGTCAAAATGTCCAGCCTGAAACCATATAAACTGACTCAAGCTTATTAACACCATGTGGACACTCCCAAGTTTATAACACCATAGTTTCCAGGCAACACTTCAAGAGTGTTATGAAAGAACATATCGCGAGTAGCTTGATATCAAAATACAATTAAAAAAACATCAATCTCCACCTAGGCTGAACTGAGAAGATTTCAGAACCAAATTAAAATCAGTTCCAAACTATTCACATAATATGTGCCCATTGAAACAAGTCCATTGCCTACCCAAGCTAAAATTCGAATTGAACTATCTCTAAGCTGATCAAATCAATTTACGAATCGAGTTCTTTTCCAACATTCAAACTAACGAATGGCAAAGCCAAAATTATCCCCACCTTTGTGAAGCTGCAGCATAGGGCTCCTGAACCGCCTCCCTCCCCGAAACCACGCGCGCTCCGACCCCTGCGCTGGCTGCTCAGCGGGAGCTAGAGAACCCGATAGCGTAGCCTCCGGAGCAGGCTGCGGCGACAACGCACGCGGGGTGGCCGGTTCGTCTTCAACTGCCGCCGACACGTCGAGGGAGAAGAAATCCGCCGCGGGGATATCGACGAGCGCGTCCCCAGCCGCCGTGATCTCGTTGCGGAACACGGAGTACGTCGCGGTGGCGTCCTCCACCTCCTCCACCACCGCAGCCGAGGCGGAGGTCGACGCGCCGCCTAGGTCGGCAGCCGCACCCTCTAGGTGCTCCTCCTCCTCCCCCTCCGGCGAGAACGCCAGTGTCAGCCCCGGGAGCGCGTCGTAGACGATGGCCACGGCGCCCGCTTCGGCCTCCATGGCGTCTGCAGCTGGAGAGGCGGTGGCGGTGGCGGCGGCTGCGGCTGCGGCGGCTTCGGTCGGCGGCGCGTGGGAGGGGAGAGGTTTCCTGCCCTTCCGCCCCGGTGTAGGAGGCTCCGCGGGTCGCGCTTTGCGAGCCATAGGGTTTGGGCCGGCGGCTGCGCGGTGCGGCTCGAGCGGAGGAGGCGGCGGCGGGCCGAGACGAAGGGGTACGTCGATCAGTGCGGGACTCGTGGGCAGGCCGGAACATGTCGTTCACGGTTTCGTGGCCCGCAAGGCGCGCTCGCCCACACACTGGCCCATTTCTATTTCCCATTTGATTTTTTTTCCTAAACTCAACAGTTTGGGTTGTTAAATCGCCGCCATAGCTGAGGATATAGTATAGATGGTTGCGTCTGCCTCCAAAAAGACAAGGAAAAGAATATATATATAATAAACAGATTTTAGGCCATTTTCACTTTGATGCTATTTTCAACCATACCATTTTTTAGCAAAGTTATCAAAAAAAATGTCTACGTTTAGTTTGTTGCTAAATTTGGTCAATATATAAGAAATTCTACCAAAATTTTGACAATATTGCTATTTTGCCAAAATTTTAGTATTGCTAAAACTTGGTAAGGTTTATTTTGGCTACAATGTAAACAGTCTCTTGATTGTTTATTTCAATCCAGTATCGTGCACTCCAAATTAATGCAGGTTTTGAGAAAAGCTGGCATCTTACAATGACAACGCTCAAGACAGCTCTTACTATGCTTACATCATTTTTGTGAACATGTTGCTTTCATCAATACATGAGCATTTGATTTTCTTTGCATAGTAACACCATGTATCTTACGAACAACTGCAACCCGTACATGTGATGCGGCACGACAATGTTTGTAGTTTGCCCTTGTCAATGGCATTTTTTTTACAACATTGTCAACGACATATAACTAAAACTAAGCTAGCTAACGGGACCATGCAACACAATCATAAACTGGGCGCTGGAATCTCCTCCGATGTATTTATACTGCCATTTGCGTAGCATAAAACTCCCCGTTGACTGCATCTACATCCACGGTGCTCGTCTGCTCGACCCGGCAATGATTAGATCGACTGATCGCGTCAGAAAAAAAGGGCGAAAACCGCGATACCCGCCCCCCGGCAATCGAGGCTGCTGTGTTGTTTATCTCATCCGCGCCGTGCTCGATCCGGCATTCCCGCGCACTTTGCTTTGAAGCCCATTTACGCATTCGCAACTTGTGGCGTGGCATCAAAAGCGTCCTCCAGCTCCAAGCCCTCTCCCGGTAAACGGCCGACCGGCTCGATCTCCATCTCCTTTAAATTTGCCCCCACCCTGCCATGTCCCAGAAGAAAAAAGAGCACTCACCCATGGGTGCATATGCATGCATGTCCCGTTGTCCGGATTGGATCTCACACACCAGAGCTGGTCAAGTCAAATTGAGCAGCAAATCTATGGGGGTAAGAAAGCCTTACATACAAACACCGCATGATCGATGGATCGAAGGTGACAAATAGCAATATAACAATGAGCCATGCATACCGAGGTTGTCGTCTATAGTTGTTAATGTGCTTGGATCCCCAATTGCGTGATAAATATCACAGTAGCAGTCAGCGATCAGCTAGCGTCACCCAAATCTCAGGCTGGATGCTTACATATATACTCAGGACAAAACCGATCCCCCACTTGCACTGGCTTGTTGGTAGCTCAGCCAGACAGCCACCCCGCTACAGCTACGTACGCGTTGGGTTGGGCACGAGTGCGACGGGTAGGGAAAAACGAGGAAATTCGGTGCTGTGTGTGTTCGCTCGTCTCGGCTCCTTCCCCCCTGCGGAGATATGAGACTTCATGTGCGGCTATGGTTAACTTGTCGCTTACACGGTTACCCCCCAAGAGAGTTCAGCTAAATTTACGCGCTAACTTGTATTGATCGAATGCGATGTTCTGACTTTTCAGGGCAAGTGGATATGACCCGTACCTGAGGCTTTAGCTAGAACTGGAACCTTTATGTATCTTCAGGTCATGAACCTTATTTGTCCTTGTTTCGAATTCTTCAGTCTGAACTTGATTAATTTGGTCTCAGCTGCCCGACCTATAGTCTGAGTTATTCAAACTTGAACTTGTCTTGGTCTCTCTCACCTGTACAGCCCGATCTCTTCTGTCAACACATAGGTTGTGTTTAGTTCGGTCCAAAGTTTAGAATTTGGTTGAAATTATATACACATAGGTTGTGTATGTATGAAATGTTTGATGTGATAGAAAGTTAGAAGTTTGGAAAAAAACTTTGGAACTAAACACACCGATAATTAAGAAGGGATCTATTATTGTTGCTGTGCATACCAGGCCTTCCATCTATTCTCCTAGCGAATCAGATCGGGCAAGCTCACATGTATAGATCAGTAGATGAACATGACCGGAAGATGATTTTGATCCCTCGAGGAGATATCCCCTCGTTGTTTGCATGTCACTCAAATGGTTATAAACAAATTTAAAAAAATTTAAGAAGATGTATTAATATATGATATATCACTTCACAAACATGCAAGTAAAAAATTCAACTTCTACATCTCGCAACGAAAAAAACAAATTTGACTCTGAATATACGTTAACTAGCTGCGGTTCAATTTGTTTTATTCGTTACGAGATGTAGAAGTTGAATTTGAACTTGCATGTTTGTAGAGTGTTATATCACATGTTAGTACACCTTTCTAATTTTTTTTAAATTTTTTTATAACCATTTAAGTGACAGGCAAAAAATCGAGGGATATCCCCTCGATCCCCTCGAGGGGATTAAAAGAGTTTTCCGAACAACCCTTTCCTCTCTCCCTTTCTGAGCGATTCAACCCCACATGCTGACATGCATGCATGTCTCCTCTTCTTTCCCGCAGAATCCAAGACCGAAAGCAACCGTGATTTGTGCTTTCGTTAAAAGTACCGCCACACATCTAAGATACTTATCTCCTGTGCACGCATCATTGCTTGCTTCAGGAGTTCTTTCGGACAGATGGGGTTGTTCAGCTAATTTTAGACGACGAGATGATCCTGACTTGTAACAGTCTAACAGACTCTGGTTTTCTTCAGCTGCTTGTGGTGGATAGCAGGAGCTACATGACTCTTATTGATCGGTCTATCCTGTTGCGCCGACCAAAGACAGGAGTACGGCATCTCCTCATTTTCGACAAAGTTATTTTAATCCGTTTTCTCATCATCTCAGAAATATGTCGGAAACCCGTAGCACCAGTGAATTAATAGCCAGATCAATTGCAACATTTTTATAGTGAGGGTTGTCGCTCTTATGTGGCACATAAACAAATGATAAACGTCAAAACGATGAACACAGTCGGCAAATAGAATCAAGGTATTCTAGCTCTCTGGAGTATTTTACTGAGAAACGAATGTGTGGCAATCCCAATGTTGTTGAATTACATCAGGTTACATGTATTAAACCTCGGAGGCCATGTGCTTCCCGAACAACTTATGGATCTGGCATATGGGTTACTGCATGATTCCCTTCATTTTTCGCTAAAACTATTTCATTTGTGTACTTAATGTTTGCATGTGAGATGGAGAGAGGGGTGCATCCCGATAGGGCTGAAAACGGTCCGAAAATGTTTCAACCATTTTCATAATCATATTTTTCTCGAAAATAGAGTTGAAAACCGTACAACTAGAAATACAAACAGAATTCAAAATATCGGAAAGCCGGAAACGGAATTATACAGACAGAAACATGTCGATATCGATTAAAAACATGTAATAAATATAAAAAATATTAAACTCTAAAATCACACATTTAACTTTGCACAAGTATATAATATGATGAAATAAATTGAATGTTACACTAAGTAAACTATAGATTATCTTTTTTTTAACCTTGTAGGAGTATTCCATATAGGGATTTGGTTGAAGAGTTCATGGGCTTCTAACTATATGTCAAAGAAAGAAATGTACCATAGATTTTGGCATACTTAAAAATGTGGTAATTACCATAATATAAAAGAATAGTAGTTTATGTAAATATATTGTAAATTTTGGAAAATGGTCTGTATACAAGAAAATTGTTTCTATTTACATTTTCCATATTTAAAGGTGTGGAATAAATCTCTCTAATTCTTCTTCTTAGGGGAGTGATTGATCGGGTATTAGGATTTGAGAGACAGGTTTTGCCATTATTATTCGGGTATTTTAGTAATCAAGAATCAAGATGGACTTTTTTTTTTAACTTTGAAAGCAACAAAGATACCATGTTTTCTTACTGTTGACGTAGTAGTAATAGATTCATCTAAGGCAGAGTTTGAATCAGCTTCTTGAGTTGGCTACTACATGGTTTTTGGTAATTCCACTTACCGAACTGCTATAATAACTTTTTAAAAAAATAAAAAGATTTATTTTTTAAGTTTATATTATTTAATATTTAATTAATTATATGCTAATAACTCTTCTCGTTTTAGCCTAATCGAAAGCACCCTAATAATATTACATAACTACTCCATATCTCATGCTACATCTATCTTTTTTTAATAACTATTAGTAGTGACTGAATTATACGGGTTTTGACCACAATTTTTTTTCACGATGAATTTACAAATCTTTAGAACTCTATGTTATTATTGCAAAAGTTCGATGCAAAATAAATTTTATATGATTTTTATAGCATTAAAAAATAACAACATAAGAAAATACTGATAACCATAATAATAGAAATATTATCGATCAAAGTTACTACAAACGGAAAGGATGACAGTAGGGTCCCGTTATTATGGTTCGCTGGCTGCCATGCCGAAAGCATACCCTTTGTAGTCTTAGGCCATGTACAACGCGTTGCTCTGGCTCGTGATTTCACGGCTCCATATCGGACGCACGTACCCATGGCAGCAGGGACCGTGGCTCCGCAGGCCGATTCCGCGCTTGCAGAGGAACCGCTCGAAGCGCCGCGTCTGGGCTCGGGAAGAGCGAAGCCACGGCTCGAGGCCACGCGGTGCGCGGAGCTGGAGCCCCGTGCGTCGCCTCGTCCGGTCGCCAGATCCGCCGCCACCGCTACTCCCCGACGTTGACGCTTGCGAATAAGGGAGGAGGAGAGGAACCACCACCGTTTTGGCCCTTGCCACCAGATCAGGCGAGCCCGCCGCTGCCAAGCTCGCCACACCGTCGGCAAGCTCGTCTGCGCTGTCGTGGGGGGAGGAGGACGACGGCGTCGAGCCCGCGTCCGGATCCACCGCCGACGCTCGCGAAGAAGGGAGGGGGAGAGGAACCGTCGCGTTGTGGCCCCGCTGCCAGATCCAGCGAGCCCACCACTGCCAAGCTCGCCACGCCGTCAGCGAGCTCGTCCGCGCCGTCGTGGGGGGAGGAGGACAGCGGTGTCGAGCCCGCGTTCGGATCCGCCGCCGAGATGGGGAGCTCGCCGGCAAATATGGCAAATGAGAGAGGGAGAGAGAGATGGCTCAGGAAAAAGAGGGAGAGAGAATTAAAAAGAGAGGGAGAAGAGGCTGACAGTGGGTCCGCATAGTGTTTAAGGGTGTATATGTATTTATTTTGATTGTTATAGGGTCTAAAGTATAAAGTCTTAATAGGTTTGATAATAACATACAACATAAGGGCTGATATATAAATAGATAGAGACTGAAATATAAAATACGTTTTGGAGTGGTTTTCACTGTGGGTAATGTAATATTTGTGTAATTCTATATTACGTGATGTCTTGAAACAACTTATGCTTGTGGCCACATGCCATTACATGTAAGTACCACACAAGCTACAAGTACACGCAGGAGCATACGACAAGCGAGGAGAGTGCTATACGAGGCAAACCGTGGAGGGCCCCGTGGCCGGGTCACATGGAAGTGCCCAGGCCGGTCGTGCCGGATCTGGACCTCAGAGCAGGCCGATGCTTCTCCGCGCAGACGAGTCACGAGTCCAACTGTCAGGTACTCACCCCCAGGTCATGGCGAAATTCGGTAATACCACGTCCACGTTAGTTACTACTACTAGCACGCAAGTGGTACTAGAAATTCGGTATGCCACGTTAACGCACCGCGGGCGACCGGGCTTAACGGTCGTCTCCTTTGACGTTCAACGGCTTTTTCCGGCTTTCCAGCCTTTTTCCGCTGCCGACATGCGGGCGGACGGGCACATGGGCGTTTATCGGCTTCGCCCTCCAGATTTTGAAGTTTCGCTGCTGCGGTACGCGCACGCCGTGCCCGTTCGATGGCGAATCTCACCGCGGGCCCGTACCTCTAGCTATAAAAAATTTGCTAAAGACACCCAACCTACAGCGCAAACACCCATACTGAACCCACATTGCAGCGTTACCCAAGCGTGTGGATACGGGGTACGGGACGAAATTTATTCCCCACCTACCCCTAGCGACTTTCTCCTCCTATCGCCATCGCCTTCCTCTCCTCCCGCGACGCTTCGCTTCTCCTCCCGCGCCGCCGCTCCGCTTCTCCCCTGCGCCTCCTTCCCCTCCCTCCGGTGGCCGAGGCAGATCCGGCGACCGCGCCGCTCACTTCTCCCCTGCGCCGACTTCCCCTCCCTCCGGCGGCCGAGACGGATCCGGCGACCGCGCCGGAGACGCCGCCGCCGTGCGCCTCGCCGTCGACCGCGCCGCTCGCTTCTCCTCCCGCGCGGACTCGGGAGCGGTGGGAGCGGCGGGAGTGGACGATGCGGCGCCGACGGGCGGCCGGCGGCGGGAGCGGACGAGCGGCCGGCGGCGGGCGGAAGCGCGGCGCTGGCCTCGTGTGGCGGCGGAGGAGGGGAAAGGCTCCAGCGGGGCTCGCCTCCACCGCAGCGACCTTGCCGAGGGGGACCTCGAGCGGCGCCGCCGGACCCCGGGGAGCGGCGGAGCCGCGCGGCATAGGCCGCCGCGGCGAGCCCGGCAGCCGCCGCCGCCGCGAGGAAGAGGAGCAGAAGCAGGAGCCGTCGCCGCCGTTCTTTTCTTGCACTGTCCAGATCTGTTGGTTTGGGGTGATTTGAGTTGATTTCAGCGTGGTTTGGGGTGATTTGAGTTGACTTGAGTGGTGGTTTGGGGTGGAATTCGCCGGCACCGCCTTATGTGATGATTTTGCTGTGAATCCGATCTGTTCTTCTCTTCCAATCTTCAAGATTTTTTTTGCTTTTTCTCTTCCAATCCTATCTGTGGCGGGAGGGGATTTTGGGAGGGTGAATAGGGGATTTCGCCAGCCGAATCTCGCGCGAGAGCGCCAGGCGGCGAGGGAACAACGCCCACAGCGCTCGCGCCTCCCCTCGATTCCTCCGCGCGTCCCCTTTTCCAGGCTTGGTTTCGCGCATCCAAGTTTGGTCACGAGCGTCCAAGCAGAGGCGCGGAGCCGAGCGACACGGGTGGAAAAAAACATACGTGGCGCTACTAAGCCACGCTCCAGCTAGGAGCACTGTGAGAGGCCTGATAGGACCACGCCGATGGGACAGAGAATCCAGCCAAGGGGGTTGAGTGGGCTGACCGAGCAAGCCTTCTTCTTCTTTTCTTTTTCTTTTCTCTATAAAGGCAACATGCATGGACAGGGAAAAACACCCTAGAATATTTCTGCGTCCAAACGGATCTAAAACTCATGTTCTCCTTTCGGAAATATGCAACCTTATCGTGTGTACTTATGGTGACTTTGAGGCTCCGTTTGTAACGAATGAAAATGAGGATTAAGGACACGTAAAAAAATGTTAGCATATTATTAATTGAGTTTTAATTATTATACAATTTAAAATGGCTTTATTGATATTTTAGAGTAACTTTTATATGAAAAGTTTTTGCACGAAACATATCGTTTCATAGTTTAAAACACATGCTAACAGAATTGATGTAAAATTTGCATCTTAATCAGAAAAATGTCCAAGAATATATGTATATAGTACTGTAAAATAATTTTCTTTTTGTCTAGAATATATATTGAATCGGTTACTTTGCATGGACCATATTTTTTTCATAGTGTGAAGTGAAAAGGAAGGCATTGAAATCACTATTGCGTCCCGTGTATGTGAAATTTTGTGTTGCTTTCAACCGAAGTAGATTTTATACTAGTTTCCAATTGTTTTCAACAAGTCATGTCCGTAATTAATATTTTCTCGTCAGGTTTTCACGAAGCCGTGACTTTTGGATATATGAAAGCTACGAAGAAACCAATTCCGTACTCATTAAAAAAAAACCTTTTTCTCATTCTCTCTCTACAAGCAAAGATTTCATCCTACTTGTAATGTCCGTTCTAGCCTTTAGGGATGGCAATGCCCACATCCCTTTCCTATGGGTAATTCTCCTATTAGGAAAAAGGGATGGTAGCCATATGTTATCTATACATGTTTTAGCGTGCTATAATTAGTGGATGTGAACAATAATGTATTCTTGTCATGTGGATTAGTAGATATCTACTAATATGTTGATATAATATATATTAAGGTATAAATATGTTTTTAAGCGGGTAAGGAGCTATGGGAGGATGTTCTTGCAGTTGGTAGGGACGGGAATAAAGATGGGGATGTATTCACTGGTGGGGAATATCCCCTTGTCATCTCTAATCCATTTTGATTTGTCATTTCGACCGCTCATAGTCGCATATAAGATCCTTTCACATTATACATGATGATGGAGTCGGGATATTAGAGCTTCGATACTAGTGATTTTAATATGAATTTAGTGAGCTCACAGATTTGTCGCCGATTTCCACCCTTTTAGCATGCGTTAGTGGTGTACTCACGAATGTGTGATGCTTAATTTTATGCAAAATCGAAAACTCATATATACAAGACATTACATCACTTTATGCAAGTTGTTTTTTTTATGAATCGACTATTTAATGTACGGTTTCAAAACAACTTCATTTTTTACCTATCCGACATATACCAATAAAAAAGAGTAAATATTATCATTTTTTCAAATCCTGATGTAGTTATTTATCAACTTTTCTACTTTTAATGTATACGTGTTTCCCACCTTTACATAAACCAATGCAATAGTAAGATGGAGGGGAGTAATATTTCTTTTTGTTAGCAGTCTCGAATATTGGAGGATCTAGGATCCGCCGTAATCAGGACAAGGCATCAATTTGGCATACTCCCTTCGTTCCGAAATAAACTAACTCCTAAAATTTAAAATTTTTTCCAAAATAAGCCAACTTGTACTTTTTATCTATCATTGGTTTCCAAATCTGAAAATTTTATTTCTTCAATACCTTTTCATCTACCCATTCGCCAATATAACTTTATAATTAATTAGGGATATTTTGGTCATTCGTATATCTTATAAAACCACCTTGAAAATTTAGGGTTTGAGTATTTGTGGGACATAGGGAGTACATGAAACGTACTGTGCTGTGCGGAAACGGACATGCGTGGAGGAAGTGTCGATCCGTATTACAGGCTTGTGGACTGGAAGTTGTATATGCTCACGCGGGTTCGCTCATGGACTTGGAGTTTGGGTGCGGCCGCACACGGTGTTTGTTAATGCGAAAGAACCAGCCAGCCGCCGGCGCTGAAGAAGTTCAGAGCAAGTTTAGTAGTACCATAGCTACCTCCTGGTTCCATATCATTTATAGTCAATTTAATAGCCAATTCATACAATAGTTACCTATAAAAATATACTACATAATTAATGTCTGATCCCACCTGTCATACACACATATATATTTTGAAATCCGTACTGCAATTTGTTATAAATCTATAACTATACCGTTTTTCTATCTTCTTTTTTATCTTCTTAAAATATGTTTATAGCTAATTTATAGTCTGCTAATGTACCTGCTCTCATGGTACGAGTATAAGACGGGAAGAAGCGAGTGGTTCATGTTTTATGTACCGTGAGAGAGTACGCGTTCGGCAGGAATTCACGTGAAAAGAAAAAGGCGACTAGGCGAGGAATTCACTGGAAAGGCGATTGCAACAGGAACCTTTCGATTTCTTTTCTGATAAACAATGGACCTTTCAAATTCGTATGAATTGTACATTCACGTCTGTGTGACCGTTGCATCATCAGGGTTGAAAGGGACGAATCACAAGTTTTCCCAACCTCTAGGGTGTAAACACGGTCTTGTTGGTTGATTGTTTTCGGTGTCGCACTGTTGGATATGGATACAGGCCGTGTTGGATCCGGAGGGCTATTTAATAGCTCTCCAGAATCTTATTATTTAGAGTATTAAATATAGATTACTGATAAAAACCATTCTATAATCCCTAGGCTATTTTGCGAGATAAATCTAACGAGGTATATTAATCCATGATTTGCTACAGTGATACTACAGTAATCAGCCGCTAATCATGGATTAATATACATCATTAGATTCGTCTCGCAAAATAGCTTAGGGGTTATGGAATCGGTTTTGTCGGTAATCTACGTTTAATACTCCTAAATAGCAAGATTCCGGAGGGCTATTTAATAGCTCGGAGGATCCAAACAAGGCTACAATACTAGGACGGGATTATGTCAGCGATATTTTTTTTTCACATTATGGGTGTGTTTAGTTCATGCTAAAATTGAAAATTTGGTTGAAATTGGAACGATGTGACGGAAAAGTTGGAATTTTATGTGTCTAGAAAAGTTTTAATGTGATGGAAAAGTTGGAAGTTTAAAGAAAGAGTTTGTAATTAAACTCGGCCTATGTTCGGTATGATATACTACATGATAATTATCTTGGGTAGATTTTGTCTAGAAATCTGCTTTTGAAATACTATATAGAGTAATATATATCATTTTCATTCTAACCTCAAAACCGCTTATATTATACTCTGTTTATTCACACTATAAGATGTTTCGGTATATCCATTTCTCATTTAGATTCACTAACATATATATAAATTGGACACTTATATGGAACATATACATACGTCCTTGCATGAATCTATTTACAGTCCAACACATTATGTAACATGAAATTGAAGAATTATTCAATATTTTATATAATCATATGATCAGAAAAAAACAAATACATATCATCTGACGCGTAAGAGCATATTTCAGTGTGTAACTGATGGTTACTGATTACCCTTTTTTTTTTCAAAAAAAATCCCTCCATCTAGAAAAGACGACATTTTAAAACAGGTAGTAATAGATGGAAAGTAAAATGTTTGGATTTGAAAATGTAAAAAAAACATTAATAGAACTTTTATGAAAAACTTTTATATAGTTGTATTTTAATATTTTTTGTAAAAATATAGTTTGAAAGTAGTGACAAAATACCAAAAAACACCACCATTTAGAGAGATGGAGGTAGCAAACAGATTAGTGCACCAACTATTATAGCTAATGGTTGTGTGAATGACCGTCTTAGAGCGAGTTTTACAGTAGAGGTGACTACCACATCCAATTTTATACATAACATACATCATTAAATTAAGAATCATTAAATTAAAAGGTAACATGTATTATAGATTACCTCTATCACACAATCATCAATATCTCTAACACTCTCACATGTTTATTGAAGTTTGTGTAGGGGTTGCCCCTTGCATGAGAGGTGACTATTTCTCTCTCATCTTTCTTCTCTCCTCCACTTAGGCCATTCCCAACCCATGACACTAGACATGGTTTTCATAAACTCCACATCATCAAGAAACTAGTACTAGACACCACTCTTCCAAGACAAACACCACTATTCCATACTTAAATTTAATGCTACTTATCTCACATGATGTCTTGGATGTTGTGAAGAAACCATGTCTCATGCAAGACATGATTTTCTTCTCTTTCCTCATTTATTCACTTGCCACATTACTTTTCATCCTATGTGGCAGCTTATTTAATGCTATGGACACCATCTTAGTTATTGGGTTGGGAATAACCTTATCATTTACTTAGAGGCTTGTGTTTAGATGCCCATAGTACTTGTTCTTAATTTAAAGCCATACTTTTCCTTAATGAACCACTATATTGACCGCAAAAGGTGTTTTAATGGCGCATTCACTGATGATAGCCATCTTAATCGACCACGATGATGTCCAGAGAGGCGTACTGATCCTTCTGATATTTTTTTTCTCAGAAAATAATTATCGTCACCTATAAACTGTAACAAATAAAACGTGGGATCTCTATATATATACACGCTTATCGCGAAGAAGAAAGATACTTAACGCGCCACGCGCACAAGAAAAATTTACCCCGGATAAAAGGGGCAACAACTAGCTACTTCAGAAGATCTTTTTTTTACACGAGTGGCAGTTCTATTTTGCGTTTTCCACCCCGTCAGGCAAGCGCACGCGTCCGGCATGCTCGTCCTCTGTTTCTCACGCGACCCTCCGTTTGGGCTCCTCCGCCTCCGTCTTCCGCTTCCGCCCCTCCATCTCCTCCTCCTTCCCCACAACTCCAGCTAGAGAGAATTCAATTTTCAAACCAGCTCCAAGGTCCAAAACCCAGCTCACCTTCCTCCCTCCGTCCCTCATCCCCGGCTAATCCGCCCCCAGATCTAGCCCTAAAACCCAAATGCCACTATGACGACGCCGCGGGCCTCCCAGCGGCGCGGCGGCGCGGCCGCGGGCGGCGCCTCACCGGCCGCGGAGCCGTACAACATCATCCCCATCCACGACCTCCTCGCGGAGCACCCGTCGCTGCGGTTCCCGGAGGTGAGGGCGGCGGCGGCGGCGCTCCGGGCGGTGGGGGGGCTCCGCCCGCCGCCCTACTCGGCGTGGCGCGAGGGCCAGGACCTCATGGACTGGCTCGGCGCCTTCTTCGGGTTCCAGCGGGACAACGTGCGGAACCAGCGGGAGCACCTGGTGCTCCTCCTCGCCAACGCGCAGATGCGGCTCTCCTCCGCCGACTTCTCCGACACGCTCGAGCCCCGCATCGCGCGCACCCTCCGCAGGAAGCTCCTCCGCAACTACATCTCCTGGTGCGGCTTCCTCGGCCGCCGCCCCAACGTGTACGTCCCCGACGGCGACCCGCGCGCCGATCTGCTCTTCGCGGGGCTCCACCTGCTCGTGTGGGGGGAGGCCGCCAACCTCCGGTTCGTCCCGGAGTGCCTCTGCTACATCTACCACCACATGGCGCTCGAGCTTCACCGCATCCTCGAGGGCTACATCGACACCTCCACGGGCCGCCCCGCCAACCCCGCCGTGCACGGCGAGAACGCCTTCCTCACCCGCGTCGTCACGCCCATCTACGGCGTCATCCGCGCCGAGGTCGAGTCCAGCCGGAACGGCACCGCGCCCCACAGCGCCTGGCGGAACTATGACGACATCAACGAGTACTTCTGGCGCCGCGACGTGTTCGACCGCCTCGGCTGGCCCATGGAGCAGTCGCGGCAGTTCTTCCGCACGCCTCCTGACCGCAGCCGCGTGCGGAAGACGGGCTTCGTCGAGGTCCGCTCGTTCTGGAACATTTACCGGAGCTTCGACAGGCTGTGGGTGATGCTGGTGCTCTACATGCAGGCCGCAGCCATCGTGGCGTGGGAGAGTGAGGGGCTGCCGTGGAGGAGTCTGGGTAATCGGAACACGCAGGTGCGGGTTCTCACCATTTTTATCACCTGGGCCGCTCTCCGCTTCCTTCAGGCGCTACTGGATATTGGTACACAGCTCCGGCGTGCTTTCAGGGATGGCCGCATGCTTGCTGTGCGCATGGTGCTCAAGGCCATTGTGGCAGCTGGCTGGGTTGTGGCGTTTGCGATCTTGTACAAGGAAGCCTGGAACAACAGGAACAGCAATTCACAGATTATGAGATTCCTGTATGCAGCAGCAGTGTTTATGATCCCAGAGGTCCTTGCCATTGTGCTATTTATTGTGCCGTGGGTGCGGAATGCATTGGAGAAGACAAACTGGAAGATATGTTATGCTCTTACATGGTGGTTTCAGAGCCGAAGTTTTGTTGGCCGCGGTTTGCGTGAGGGCACCTTTGATAATGTCAAGTATTCTGTCTTCTGGGTGCTTCTGCTTGCTGTAAAGTTTGCGTTCAGCTATTTTCTCCAGATCAGGCCTCTCGTGAAACCTACACAGGAAATATATAAGTTGAAAAAGATTGATTACGCTTGGCATGAGTTCTTTGGCAAGAGCAACCGATTTGCTGTGTTTGTATTGTGGCTTCCTGTGGTGTTGATCTATCTCATGGATATCCAAATTTGGTATGCTATCTTCTCTTCACTGACGGGTGCATTTGTGGGGCTATTTGCACATCTGGGGGAGATCAGGGACATGAAACAGCTGCGTCTTCGGTTCCAGTTCTTTGCAAGTGCAATGTCATTCAACATTATGCCAGAGGAACAGCAGGTGAATGAACGCAGTTTCTTGCCCAACCGGCTTCGAAATTTCTGGCAGAGGCTACAGCTACGTTATGGCTTCAGTCGATCATTCCGGAAAATCGAGTCAAATCAGGTGGAGGCACGGAGATTCGCTCTTGTTTGGAATGAGATAATTACTAAGTTCCGGGAGGAGGACATTGTCGGTGATCGCGAAGTTGAGCTTCTTGAGCTCCCACCTGAGCTGTGGAATGTGCGTGTAATCCGCTGGCCATGTTTCTTGCTCTGTAATGAGCTATCACTTGCACTTGGTCAGGCAAAGGAGGTAAAAGGACCTGATTGCAAGCTTTGGAGGAAGATCTGCAAGAACGATTATCGTAGATGTGCAGTGATTGAGGTATATGATAGTGCAAAGTACTTACTGCTTAAGATAATCAAGGATGATACTGAGGATCATGGGATTGTGACACAATTGTTCCGTGAGTTTGATGAATCCATGAGCATGGAGAAGTTCACTGTGGAGTACAAGATGTCTGTACTGCCAAATGTGCATGCAAAGCTTGTTGCTATATTGAGCTTACTTCTGAAGCCTGAGAAGGACATTACCAAGATTGTCAATGCTCTGCAGACTCTCTATGATGTTCTGATTCGTGACTTCCAGGCTGAGAAAAGGAGCATGGAACAACTGAGGAATGAAGGTTTAGCACAGTCAAGGCCTACGAGGCTTCTCTTCGTGGACACTATTGTTCTGCCTGATGAAGAGAAGAACCCCACCTTCTATAAACAAGTAAGGCGCATGCACACAATCCTGACCTCAAGGGATTCTATGATCAATGTCCCAAAGAACCTTGAAGCTCGTCGAAGGATTGCTTTCTTCAGTAATTCGTTGTTCATGAACATACCACGGGCCACCCAGGTGGAGAAGATGATGGCCTTCAGCGTCTTGACGCCATACTACAATGAAGAGGTGTTGTACAGCAAGGACCAGCTCTATAAGGAGAATGAAGATGGCATCTCAATCCTGTACTATCTGCAACAAATCTATCCTGATGAATGGGAGTTCTTTGTAGAACGTATGAAGCGTGAGGGGATGTCTAATATTAAGGAGCTGTACAGTGAGAAGCAGAGGCTGAGAGATCTCCGGCACTGGGTTTCATACAGGGGGCAGACACTATCACGTACTGTGAGGGGAATGATGTACTACTATGAAGCTCTCAAGATGCTGACATTTCTTGATTCTGCATCTGAACATGACTTACGGACTGGATCCCGGGAGCTTGCTACTATGGGCTCATCAAGGATAGGATCTTCGAGACGGGAAGTGGGTTCTGATGGGTCAGGATATTACAGCAGGACATCTTCGTCACGTGCATTGAGCAGGGCAAGCAGTAGTGTAAGCACCTTATTTAAAGGCAGCGAGTATGGGACTGTCCTTATGAAATACACTTATGTGGTTGCATGCCAGATTTACGGTCAGCAGAAAGCTAAGAATGACCCTCATGCTTTTGAGATTTTGGAGCTAATGAAGAATTATGAAGCACTACGTGTTGCCTATGTTGATGAAAAGAACTCCAATGGTGGTGAAACAGAATATTTCTCTGTCCTTGTGAAATATGATCAGCAACTGCAGCGGGAGGTTGAGATTTATCGTGTTAAGTTGCCTGGACCACTGAAGCTTGGTGAAGGCAAACCAGAGAACCAAAATCATGCACTCATCTTCACAAGGGGTGATGCTGTCCAAACTATTGATATGAACCAAGACAACTATTTTGAAGAAGCTCTCAAGATGAGAAATCTGCTAGAGGAGTTCAATCGCCATTATGGAATTCGCAAGCCAAAAATCCTTGGGGTTCGGGAACATGTTTTCACTGGTTCTGTGTCTTCTCTAGCTTGGTTCATGTCTGCCCAGGAAACAAGTTTTGTTACTCTGGGGCAGCGTGTTCTGGCAGATCCACTGAAGGTCCGAATGCATTATGGCCATCCAGATGTCTTTGATCGTCTTTGGTTCTTGGGGCGAGGTGGTATCAGTAAAGCATCAAGAGTTATAAACATCAGTGAGGATATATTTGCTGGGTTCAATTGTACCCTCCGTGGGGGTAATGTTACACACCATGAATACATCCAGGTTGGTAAAGGAAGGGATGTGGGGCTCAATCAGGTTTCCATGTTTGAAGCCAAGGTTGCTAGTGGCAACGGTGAGCAAACTTTGAGCAGAGACGTTTATAGACTGGGGCACAGATTGGATTTCTTTCGGATGCTCTCTTTCTTTTATACAACCATCGGGTTTTATTTCAACACAATGATGGTGGTGCTAACAGTCTATGCATTTGTATGGGGGCGCTTTTATCTCGCACTGAGTGGTCTTGAGGCTTTCATCAGCAGCAATACTAACTCCACAAATAATGCAGCGCTAGGAGCTGTCCTTAATCAGCAGTTTGTCATACAACTAGGCATTTTCACTGCACTGCCCATGATAATTGAAAACTCACTTGAACATGGGTTCCTCACTGCAGTTTGGGATTTCATAAAAATGCAATTGCAGTTTGCATCTGTTTTCTACACCTTCTCGATGGGAACGAAGACACATTATTATGGGCGGACAATTCTTCATGGAGGTGCAAAATATCGAGCCACTGGCCGTGGTTTTGTTGTGGAGCACAAAAAATTTGCAGAAAATTATAGGCTGTATGCTCGTAGCCACTTCATCAAAGCAATAGAGCTTGGTGTGATATTGACTCTTTATGCTTCTTATGGTAGCAGCTCTGGGAACACATTAGTGTACATCCTGCTGACAATTTCCAGTTGGTTTCTAGTTCTTTCGTGGATTCTTGCTCCGTTCATTTTTAATCCTTCAGGATTGGATTGGCTGAAGAATTTTAATGATTTTGAGGATTTCCTAAACTGGATTTGGTTCCGGGGTGGAATCTCAGTGAAGTCAGATCAAAGCTGGGAGAAGTGGTGGGAAGAAGAAACTGATCATCTTCGGACAACTGGTCTGTTTGGGAGCATATTGGAAATCATATTGGACCTTCGGTTTTTCTTCTTTCAATATGCAATTGTTTATCGGCTACACATTGCCGGTACAAGCAAAAGCATCCTTGTCTACCTTCTTTCCTGGGCATGTGTCCTGCTGGCTTTTGTGGCTCTTGTGACAGTTGCTTACTTTCGCGACAAATATTCAGCAAAGAAGCACATACGTTACCGGCTTGTCCAGGCTATTATTGTTGGTGCAACGGTGGCTGCTATTGTTCTGTTGTTAGAATTCACAAAGTTCCAATTCATTGATACCTTTACCAGCCTTTTGGCTTTTCTTCCGACTGGCTGGGGAATCATATCTATTGCTCTGGTATTCAAGCCTTATCTGAGGAGGTCTGAGATGGTCTGGAGAAGTGTGGTTACTTTGGCACGCCTATATGATATAATGTTTGGAGTAATTGTTATGGCACCTGTAGCTGTGTTGTCATGGCTGCCTGGACTCCAGGAGATGCAGACGAGGATCCTGTTCAATGAAGCATTTAGTAGGGGACTACATATTTCCCAAATCATTACTGGAAAAAAATCACATGGAGTTTGAGGTATGATATGTGGTATTTTTCTCGTGTCTTCTTGTTGAAATGCAAAAAAAATCTAAACGCTACATAATCCATCCCTAAGGTCAGCTCATTAAATGTCTGAAACTGATTGATAACCATTTACATCTTGAGGCTCCTTATCCCGTTATTCTCCATTCATTGGTTATTACAATCTCAGTTATTATGTTTTAGTCCTGTTAGTTCTGTTTGAACATTTGATTGAATTGCACGTGTTCTCTAACATGCAGCTGTATAAGCTAATAGGGTTATTAAATGATTTTCACTTGCGAGTGTGTTCACTTTACAGTTTTATTAAGCTGTCTTTCATACTTTCCATACATTTGACTCGATACCACTGGCAAACTCACACGAAATGTTGCACATATTACGATGTACTGATGTCCAAACTTGTTGGCTTGATGCTTGGTTATTAGCAAATTGTTTTTTTTATTTGGTTGTTTCCAAATTAAGAAAGTTGATCACTGTACTTTTATGGGCACTCAACCTGGAACATATGTGATAAATGGAATTAAGTGCCAACATTTCACTGCCTGGAGGATAAATTCATTTTGAGATAAATTTTCTTGTATTGCTCCAATTTAAGATGTGAGGCTTATCACGATAAAAGCTGGTTTGTTACTGCTTGTTTGTCAAGGATCATTTATGCAATCTGTCAGTTTTTAATGTTGCCTTTAGCACCTCTGTTGCATTTTTTTTAACTTTCTATATTGCTAGTGCTTTTGCTAGCTTTCAAGTTATATCATGTCCCCTAGCAATGATCATGAACATTTGCAATTTTTTCTTTCAGCTGGATTCATCTTCCTTTTCTGAAAATGTCCTGCCTTGATGGTATTCTATTGGAACGCTGCCCTTCTCAAGGTATGTTACATAGATTGCTCATGGTCAAATAGTTTTACCAAATGCTGTTTAAACTTTAACTAAAATTGAGATTGCTCCGCAGGTTCATACAGGCTTCCCAGTTTAGATTAGATGGATGCTAGTTCTATGTACAGGACTCTTTATCTTGATTCTTCTTAACTCAATTTACACATGGATTTCTATGGTAGAGATGATACAGTCGATCGAATGGGTTGTCAATGTGGTTTATATTCATGGTTCGAGATTTGGTAGCTTATTAGAATTTTTGTAGCGAAACAGAGCTGTACAAACTTTATCGTGAATGCACCTGCTTATGCCGTGCGTAGATCTCGAGGTGGCTGCCCTTTTTGTTGTAAAGTTTATTATTTGCTGTTTGCGCTTACCTGCACATACACCTTCATTGTGGTGAGATAGTAATTTTGTACTCCCAACTGTCATTAGAAATGCCATTTGTTGGCTCGTTCGAGCATCAGCATGCTGAATCCGAATGGTTCTACATTTATCTGGTCAATGTGTTTTGTTCCCGCTGATGGCTATGCTGCTTAGGTTTTATACAACGTTCCGTTATCGTAAACCTCTTCCGAGGTATTTTGTCGGTTTTCATGAAAAACTGGTGAAATTTGGATAAATTTTGTCAGCAAGCCGGGTTAAAACCTCGAAATCCCGAAAACCGTGGTTTTCTGACAGTGACACGTATAGCTAAATCTTGGGCTTGCTCCGCCGCTCGTGTTCACGATTATGCGTGTGCGGAGCTGTCGTTTCCTCTTCTCAAGTCATTGCCTTATATTTTCCTCGTTTTTCAGCAATGAGATTGGTAAGATGCTCGTTTCACCACAGGAACGAGTTTTTTTAGTTATTTCGTGCTATTTTAAATTTCGTACTGATTGAGGCTATCCGCCGCTGCAACGATTGACAGCGGAAGTTATAATTTCCTTCTGCCCGTCGACATCATTAGCTATCCACTAACCCTCGAAGCACAATAATGCAATCCAGCTATCTCTGTATTTTACGCTACCTTCGCAGGGTTGAACTTGAACCTGAGGGCGCCCACGGAGCTAAACTGAGCCTTTTGACACAGGTACCGGCATTAGCTCTCACAGGTGCACTCACAAGTGATAAGGTTACAGTTCTCGAATGGAATTTTACATCTAGCACTTAAGATGCAGATGCAGATAACTAGGACAATTTGGCACTTCGATGATTTTGCCTACTCTATAAAGTACGATATGTGATCTGAGTACGATGTGCGCATATCCTTGGTCATCCACGTTGCAGGCAACGCATGCCGACCGGGTCAGTCAGCGCGGAATTCCTTGGCAGCCGTCATCCACACAAAGAGCAACGCTATTGCGGAATCGCAAGGGCAGATCATGAAAAGAAAGTAGAGACTCGGACCCAAGACTCCAAGCACAGTATTTTTGTGTGTTTCACATCAGTATCTGCCCAATTGCTAACCCTGGAGACATTTTTGCTGAGTTGATTCGATATAAGCGGTGCTTCTGCATTTGCCTTTGCATTGTACAACATGTAACAGCTTTTATGTTTGTACAAACCAATGTTCCTAGACAGTATGGAGAGGTGCAACAACGAGTTACAGTCAAGGTGTGGCTACCCGTTAATTCATAAAAAGCAATGGTACAGGGCAGCTGACATAAATTAAGGTGTGTATCATGCCCAAATCAACTTCGCGCTTTACTGAAGCGAAAGAACAACGGGGCACCAGAAGCACATCCATCTCACTGTTGACGAAATCAGATTCACCAAATCGGGTGGAACATTGCGCTTTTATGGGAACCAGCGAGAGGAAACATGCATCTAGCAAGAAAAACTAGGGCTACTTGAACAGTCAGTCTTCAAATAAAGTGGAGAGCACCAGGCCTTGCACAAAGGTTGCTCTGTCAGTCGCTTGTTTCCGCTTTTGTTCCCTTTCCTCGCTTGTGAGCGATGAGTCGATCCTGCCATGGAAAAAAATAAATATTTCATATTTGCATATCTTTTAAGGAGTTTATAAGCTGCTGGTTTGAAACATACTAACTGAGCACATATATAGGCCTGAATGCTCTACTTTACCTAATTGGTCTGACCATCTGAATGCTAGGGGAAACGGCAAGTATTATGTAGACCTTTATAGTTGTGAATATGGTCAATCTTAGAGCTACTTAACGATTCATTGACATAATATGGACTATTTTCATCAAATGTAAAAGTGTGCAACTAGTTAACAGTCTAAAAAATCACAAGGACACAACTGTTTAACTGGTGGTTGATAGTCTTTCTGACATGTAACAAAATTGACAGTACCTGTCTCAGACAAAAAGATAACTTTGAGAGTGTGAACAGTTTGTGAAAGTGCTAGCTGAAAAATAATTCATAGAGCATGGCAGGACATGGGAACTAATTGGCTAATACTCAATAGTGTTTGCTATGCTTTCTAGACAAACTAGGATGATTATTGAAGTTATGCCATTAGTAGTGGGGTTTTAGGTGGAAGAATATCATGCCACTAATGTGATTCGGCTGAGCAGTGTAAATATATATACCTTGATTCCCATGGCTGAGCAGGAGTATCCTTATGAATTGATGTATCATCAGGAATAGGAACTGGTGCTTTTGATTGTTCCTCTGAATCCAATGTTGAGAAGCCCAGGCCAAACGAAGAAAGCAGAGGATCAGCGGAAATGTTTGTGGCAGTAGTGTTACTTCTACGCTGACGATGACCACCTCCTAGAAGTGCCTGTAACTGAGCATCCCGCAGATCTCGGCTCAGTAAAGAAAGTGCCTGGCTCTCAGGAATAATGAATCTGCGCATCCTGCGACCACTCTGTACATCACAAATAATTTTGAAAAAAGAATCAGAACATTCCTAAATAATTAAGAAAATTTATCAAAGAATTAGCATATGCTTGTGCAACAGAATAGGTATGGAAGGAGATTAACCTTGAACAAGTAACCATGTTGCATGGTGATATGATTTAACATATCTCTTGTAATCTTTTCGAAGCAGATGGGACAGGGCTGAAAGCAAAGCAAAGCAAATAAATCAGGAGAAGAACACAATGCACATTTTATATGCACAATATATGAACATAAGGTACTGATTTACTTCCTCCGTTTTACAATGTAAGTCATTCTAGCATTTCCCACATTCATATTGATGTTAATGAATCTAGACATATATCTATCTAGATTCATTAATATAAATATGAATGTGGGAAATGCTAGAATGACTTATATTGTGAAACGGAGGGAGTAATATACTTTGAACCCAATGTGCTTATTTGATACTAAACTTAGCGAAAGATTCAAATAAGCACAATGGTTATTTCAGATTCTAGGATTTCTGCAGTTAACATCTCGAACTTCAGACAAGATTATAACATTCCAAGTATATATGGCATTCTCAAACACCTCTGCTTCACTAGAATAAAATGAATCCAAATCTTAAAAAAGGACCCAACACAACAGTTGAGTCTTTTAAATCTAAATCACATTACCATCATTAACTTTTCTAGGTTTTTTTGTGCCATTGCAAAATTAACTCCTGTTGCTGAAGTTAGATGAATAACAGAGGATTACGTCTTTTAAGTCATGGTATTCATGAACATTTAGTTTATGACAACTGAGCAGCTGTCCACCAAGAGTAGGGTGCACGGTCGGTGCAGTGACATAAGTACTATGTCACTGCAGTGACATAAGAGTGGCAATCAAATAAAAAGGAAATTAGCTACCTTGTTTACAGAAGTAGACCTTGAAATAGAACACACAAGCTAGAGCAGTCAACTACAGAAGTGAGCAATGCTGGCTACTGATTTAAAACCTTCAGTCAAGCATAATCTACAGTTCTTATAAGAATATAATTATCCTTGTCCTTAAAACTACAACACAACTTCCCTACCTACGAATCACAAAATCACAATTTCCAGGTCCAAATCGCTAGTGTTTTCAGCCAAGTTCTGAATCCATAAGCTTATGCTCCGTAGTTGACTGATACTATACAGATACCAAAGATTCTACCTCTTTGCTCACTAACTATTGCAAGCCAAGCCATAGAGAGGCAAGAACTCAAGGCTAGAGGAGCTTTGCATAATACTAACATCTCAAGAATTTCGGCTATTTCAAGAAGATACCCCGCAAGTTTGCTACTACCGCAACTCCACAAGTAGCCCAAATATTGAGTTCATTCGCCAAGTCAACCCCTAAAGCTACAGCGTTCCTACGACTCTAATCGAACAAAAGGAGCAGCTTTGCCAGACTTTGTGCGTCATGTCATCAGAGCGTCAGAGCAAGGAGCCCTGCGGCGCAGGGCATGGCGGCGAGGAGCTCACCGCGGTGTGGGGCTCGTAGGGGTGGTCCTCCTCGAGGTGGGCGCAGAGGGACGCGATGTCGTGGTCCTCGTAGCAGTAGGGGCAGGCCACGTCCGGCCACGTCGCCTCCTCCAGCTGCATCTCCAGCTCCAGCTCCATGCCCTCGCCATCATCCTCCATCTCCATCTCCACCTCCTCCATTCCAATCCCCGCCATATCTGCGCGCCCAATCCAACAAAACAAATCACAAATCAGCAACAGCAAAAAAGCCAACCAACAACAACAAAGACGACGATTAAGATCGAGGAAAAACTCGAGATGGCCGCACCGTCCACGTGACCGAGCTGCGCCGCGTAGAACCGCTTGGCGGCGGCGAGGCTCGAGATCCAGTGCTCCGAGTCCATGATTCCCTGCTGCTGCTGGTACAACCACCACCCCGCGTTCGAGCTTAGGCTAGGCCCCCTCTCAAGCTCCCTCTTCAGCCTCCCTAATATACCGGTTCCGTGCTCCGAGTCCGAGTCCGTCTCCCTCACCTGCTCGAGCTTCGTCGGATCGCCGATCGAGTCGGACCTGAATGAATCGGAGACTTTGCCCTCGGGAAGCCTCTCCTGATTTTCTCCGAAGGGTTGTTTGTTTCTAATCCCTCACCCTCTCTCTGCTTAAGCCTTGTGGAGATTTTTTGATGGAGCGGCGGAGGAAGGGAAAGAGGAGGAGGAGACGGCGAAGCTTCTTATCGGAAAGGCGAGGAAGCAGCAGCGGGTGGGAAGAAATGGTGCGCGCCGTGGGATTTTTATTTTTCCTTTCCTTTTTTCTCTCTCTCTCTTTTCGCTCCACCGGTCGCCGTCCGAGTCAGCGCCGGGCGTTCCACCAAACAGCAGGCGGGCTCCGGGCTCTCCTCCCATACCACACGCCACGCCAATGACGGGTGGGGCACGCGCGCGCGCGGGGGCCGGTTGTCGGTGGACGTCGTGCGTGTCGCGGTGATCGGGTCCCGCGGGAAACCGCGTGGGGGTGGAGGGACGCGCGGGCGGTAGCGGTGGTGACGCGGGCGCGGCCGTGCGGGTGCGGGTGCGGGTGCGCGTGTGGTTGGTTTCGGTTCGGGGGGGATCGCTTGTGCTTGCGGGGTTGGGGTGGAGGTGGAGCCGTGCCCCGATTGCCTCGTGTGGAGGAGCCCTTTCTTTTTTTTTTTGGTGTGGAAACGACGGCTCGGCGCGGCGATTCGGTCGAGCGGCCGGCGGGCGAAGGGGTTGGCTGGCCGGTTGGGTACTTTGGGTGGGCCGGTGGGGGCGCGGGGTCGGTCAGTGGGGCGGCCGCGCGGGACCCTCGCGGCGCACGGGAGAAATCCAGGGGAAATGGCCGCAAACGCGCGTTTTTCTGCGTATCGTCTTCGTCCTTCACCTGCTGTGTCGCTGGCGCCGCCGTGGGCCGTAACACGGCACGGTTTTTAGAAGGCCGGTTCGTCGCGGTGGCATCCGATCCGAAACGCGAGATTTTGTTAAGCTTTTGGTGAGAGAGAGAGAGAGAGAGCCAACAACCGAGTGAGCCGAGCCCGAGCAGGTTGGCCGGTATGCGCAAACGACGCGCAGGGTATACTTAAAAAGGATTAAAGGTTGCTTAGAGCGTTAGAATAACTTCTTCTCTGGACAGGACCTTGACTTGATCGATTTTTCAGCTACCCTAATCTGATGGGTTCAACCTTACCAGATTGGATTATTATATTAGTATGACGGCTCAAAACGGCCTTTGTCCTATAATAGTTGTTGTATGATGAAACGCATCAATCGTTGTACGGGTGGTTGTGCAGGAGTAGCTCTAATTCTCGTCATCATTGGGCAACAGAAGTTGCTTTTGCTTAGTAGCACCTTTGTTCCCAAACATTTGCCACCAGCTGTTATTTCTATTCAGATTTTGACGGATATATTTTATTTATAGTACTGCAACAAATCTATCAAAATTTTAAATAAATTAACCACTAAGGTACGTTACATGCTAAATGTAACCACCTGATTTGTGTACATCAAATATGATTTTTATAGTCAAAGTTAAAACAACATATATCAATGGTGTCAAGCACTCCCTCCATTACAAAATAACTTGCATTCAAAATTCATTTGACAACTTTTTTTAAGTATGTACTAGTGAATAGTAGAGAAAACGTCTAGGGTTTTTCTTCTAGCTCCACAAGGTGGTGGGCTAGTCGGTCTGGGTTTGAAGCCTCTCCCCTTTTAATTACTTGATACTAGGCCATTTCCTAATATTCATATTTTTTTACTAGTAAATAGTAATGTGGAGGTATATATATAGTACATTGACAACTTTTTTCTCACAAGAAATAAACAAATATGTTTTCCTAGTAAAAAGTAATGTGGAGGTATATATAGTACTACATTGAAAACTTTTTTCTCACAAGAAATAAACAAATATGTTTTTAGGTTCTTTTCAGCTTTTTCATCGGATCATCATCGTGGTCTCGTGGATTATGAAAGAACCTCTTTTTTTAGTCACTTATCCCTTCTTCCTATGTAGTTGGTATCCACGTTAATCCACATTATCAGCACTTTTAAACCGCTCGATCTAATCCCATGGTTTTTCTTGACGGCACGTTACATCGGCTTAATACTGAACGATACGACATCGGCAACCCAGCCGATCAGCTGTCGTTTATAGATTTAACTTTGTTTCATCTTTGGTTTCTTGATCAAACCAACTGGCACGCTCAAAACCCGAAAACAATTCTTTGGACATGCACTGGAGCTAAGCAGAACTCCCAGGCCAGTGCGTGTTTTTCGCATCGACATTAGGATAATTAGGTACCACTCCGTCCTAAAAAATAGATAAACCCTAGCTATATATCCGATGGATTAGGTTTTTTTTTTTTGACGGAGGGGGTTACATTACATGTGCATACTTCAAAGCATATCATGTATGGGTATTTTCTAAATATATTCCCTAGGTACATGCCTAGAAACTCCAGTCTATATATCCGACGTCGCAGGGAACTGGTTGCCTCTCCTCCCAACACATTTCTTCATTGATTTTCCTGTCAACGCTACTCCAGCTGGATTTGTCCAATGCAGAAATGCAGACAAATCAGGCACAGAAAAAAAAAATCTGTACGTCCAGCATCTAACCTCGTATCGACAGAACAAATGATTGCACCATTGCCACCCGTAAAAAAATAACAGATGACTAAAATTTCATTTCTTGCACAACCTATTGATTGCTAAATCATTAGCTTCGCCTTCGCGCCTCCCTACCTTCACTTACAGGCAAAATCTTCCTCCATCACATGACTTCGTATGATGCGCGTAGCCGTAGGCTTCTCCAAGCGTATACCCAGCAGTCCAGTACCTAAAGCATATAATAATAGATGTAACGAAGCAAGAGATTTTGTAACATATGTAAAGGCAACCATTCAGGTAAACTTGGTACTTTGCCTTGGCACATTGTACGCATCAATCCCAACACCTTAAACCAGCAAAGTACAGCTTCACACTACCCGGTTGTTTGGGCAGCTTGGCTACGCCGAAAATCAAAAGAAGCATGCAGTACTGAACATCAGTACTACATGCCTATCTATCACACAGACCTCTGGTCCGCGTCTAGCATTTTAACCACAAGGGCAAGTAATGCCCACTAACAGTACTTGATTCAGACATCTATTGGAAATTTAGGGATAACGGCATAGGACGCTAAGGCCTCTACTGGCCAATCTTAGTCGCTGTACTCCGATGAATACGAGGAACCGCCTTCATCTTCATCAGCATTCGCCTCCACACCGTCACCACCATCCTCACCATCATCACCTATATCATCATCCTCGTCCATCTCAGCATCAACATCATCAACTGCACGGTCCGCATCATCTTCCTCCCCATCATCATCGCCCTCCGCATCTTCATCCTCTTCTTCGCTCACATCATCATCTATCATGCCATGGGGCCTGGAGCCACCAGAATAGCCTCTAGAATAATCTGGAACCTGCTCATCATATTCCTCATCCATGGGTTGGCCATTTTCCTCATTATCTTCTGATTGATCTAACTGAGATCCAGAACTGTTCTCATCACCATCAATATATGGCCTTCTGTTCTCCAAGCCCCATTCATCAGCACCTGAGCTCCTTGGAGACTCCTCAACAGTGGCAGCCTTTGCATTGCTAAGCATGCTAAAGCTCCCCAACAAATTTTCCTTGGGAATTGATCTGCCTTTGCCCTCAGATGGTTGCCGTGACCTAACAGTTCGACGTCCTCTCCCACGACCACGGCCACGAGTACGCCCTCGACGAGTGTTCTTCCTTGAGGCTTCATTTTCATCCTTAAATCCAACCGTAGATGAGTTGTTAATACCTCTTGGGACCCTTCCACCTCGACTTCGGCCTCTGCCTCCCCTGCTACCCCCTCTACTTCCTCGTCCACGACCCCTACGGCCACTACCAGTAGCCCACCTTCCATCAAAACGGTCTAAACCGGTTGTTTCCAGTGGATCTAATTCTTGTGCATTCTTAACAGCCACAAACCTTGATGGAGGCTTCTGCACAAACAGCGGAAACAATTTACATGCTGAAAGGAAACTGATGGTAGCATTACAAACAACAAAGTGCAGAATGTACAAATAAATCATAATCTCGAACATATGACAACATTTCATGGTTTAATTGTATAAATGCAGTAGCCGGAGAAGTTAAAAGACAAACTACAACATCTAGTACATGTGATTACCAGAGCACAGAAACTTTGAGGTCTAACATGAAAACTTACCATGAAATCTCCACCATTTCTCTCCATCTTTTGATTTTGCATGTATGATACTGCTGAGTCTAGGTCTAACATTCGTAGTGCAATCGCAGCAGTAGTGTCAGGAACCCATGGAAGTACAGCAGCAGATCCAGACAATCCAACATGATTCTGGGATGGATTATCTTGTGTGTTCAAGTTAAGCAACTCAGATGTTGTTTCAAATTCTGAAGATAGGTGGTCCCGTTTTATTGCGGATTCCAGCAGTGTCAACATCTACAAGGAAGTGAGACAACATCAGCCGTGATATTGAGGTGCAAAGCTGATAAATGAAAGAGGTATCAAGGGTCAAAGGCAAAATAATGTGTGTGATCCATGCATCTGTACAGACAATCAGGCATACTGACACACACAAGTATCATACTGTCATAACATGAATCATGTAAATATACCCCCGTAGTATTAGTTTTCAGAAGAAGGAAACAGAGAGAAGATACAAGAAAGCCATCAATAAATTGTAAATTCTTAAAGAAAATGGTTGGCATCTTTCATCCTTGGGACTGGTAGTTCAATATATTAATTCAAATCTGCAGTAAGGATGAAAATTACATGGTTTAATCAACCATGTGCCTGGTCAATTTAATGGAAAATCCCGCATCATAAAATGATAACTAAGGCGAGACAAGCTATTTTAGCAATTCAACATGTATTAACAAAGAATGAGGTTGTTCTCAATTGATTCTTGTTTGAGGTTGTTTAAGGCCTCAAGTCAACCATGTAATCCAGCTATTTATAGCCAGCAAATGTTCAAGTTTGCAACAAAAGGTAATAGATGTATGCCAGTCAAAAAGGAAACTGGTTTAACTAAAGGAGAGCAAATCCAGAACCTGAAATATTTCCTCCAACGAAGTTGTAGAGTGCAACTTCACACCCCAAGATTTTCGATAACCATCAGTCCAAAATGGTTGAATTGCTTCTGGTGGAATAGAAGCCTGTAAACAAAAATATTAACACGTTTCCAAACAGTTCAACTGGTAAAAGAAAAAAAACAACTGTGAATCAGGTGACAAACATAAAACATGTTACTTGACCTCAATGGTTGATAACTGCAATTTGAGCAATCTCACTCCTATAGGAACAGAATGATCTGCAGTTTGCATCTTCCAGTTATGATCAGTTCTTCGCTTATCCTCGCATTGTGATGCGTGGTCAGAAAAATTGTGAATAGATTTAAAATTCTTGTGGCAAGAAGAGCAGTGCCTTTCTTCAGCCAAGTAAATCTGATAGCAGTAATTACAACAATGCATCAACTCAGAGCATCTTTTCTTGCCATACTCCATGGCACATGTCAATTTGCAATCATTGCATTCCCTCCACATCCATCTTATAAAGACATCTGCCCTTTTTGAAATAGCAGTCTTCTCAACATCATTACGCCCAAGCTCTATTTTGAAAGAATCTGAATATGCTGTAGCACTATCAGAAGTGACACCAGAAAGATTACTGCTTGGGCTTCCAAAATCACTACGATAACTTGCCCTAATCATTTCCGTAGCTCCATTCTTTAGATACCTTCCAGCGGATTGTTCTACAACTGCACTCTTTTTCCTCTTAATAGCCTCCTTAAAGGTTGGTTCGATCCTTTGTAGCATTGAATGCATTTGTGCTTCCCTGCTGCCACGTGTATCAAGGGAAGCTACTAATGAATCAAATGCCTGCATTTTCATTAGATACAATGTCCAAAGTTTAGAGAGCATGCGATTTATGTACAATTCTGGCACAAAATGCTGCTCATTATGCAAAAAAAAAAAAAAACATTGACAATAGATCAATCACATTTCTACTTAATGAGGTTATCATGAACTACACATCCACTGTAATGCAAAAGCATGAAGAGCAGGCACTTGTGGTAAAAAAAAAATGCAGATCATCTCTGTAACAATATTATGCATGTCTTAAACTCAAAACTATAAATAGCTCAGTGTGAAGCCCAAGTACAAGGGAATTCACCATTTGGTGGCAAAAACTGGCATAAGGTTTATATTTCAACAAGCAGTTGCTGTTGCACAATGTGTAGTTTAAGACCAGAGGGCATTATGATATTAGATACCAGTATGGAGCATGTGGACATGTAATTGATTCACAAATTCATATGTTTATCAAGAAACATGAATCTGGTACAATCCTCATAAGTGTATGGAGCATGTGGACATGTAATTGGTTCAAAAATTCATATGTTTATCAAGCAATATGAATATGGTACAATCCTCATACGTGGATTAACACATTGCATTCGAACAATTATAGCGTATAGAAAAAGATAGAAATACAAATTAGCATATCAATCTAACTTGCAGTTTCAAGGACATCCAAAATGTAAATGGCAACTTATTTCTCTTGTAATATATTTGTAAGACACGGGGAAACTATAGTTTCATGGAGGCATTTTTAGCGATAAATCTGCATGTACCATTTCAGTATGCTAATACAAATAAATATTCATGATTCACAAAGGTTGACGTCACATACTCGAAAATGTGACATTATTTTTACTCGAGAGCAATAATAGTAATCAAGTTGAATCAGTAGATATTTAAAAGAAAAGGCTACCTCCTCTGTGTCAAGAACCCTCCAGTATCCATCTCTGCACTCAAAAAAAATACGTCCTGAACCAGGGTCATTTGGTGATGCAGAAGTTGAAAACTGCCAATATCGGTTTCGTCTCCGATCCTGTCCTAGGGGCAGCAATCTATAAACAAAGAGCTGCTCTGCTCTATGACCAATGTATGCTCTCAACTGAGACCGTGTTTTATCAGCATAAGCATACTGCTGAACTGACAAAGTATCTGGTGTTGCAGTTATGTCCTGCCCTAAACCATTCCTCTCATAAGATGCATTAGCTGCATTACTGTTATGGTCAATTATCTCATTATTATTATTATCCACAACCCCTGCATTTCCATCATTATGTTTATCAACATTATGAAATGGAGTTGGAGTACTCTCAGTAGCATTTTCTTGATTTGCATCAGCCTTCAAATTCATGTTGGAATTATATTGCACTCTGCCAGCAAACTCTTCCTTGGAACGCCTCTTATCAAGTTGTGCCTCTGCCAGCATTTGTTTTTTTAAGGCATTTGCTGATTCCAGACGTTCCTGAAAGACAAGTGATCAGGTGTTATCCAATGAGAAAAATAGCAAAGATTGAAGGATATTTTAAGTAAGATTATTACCTCCAGCACAGCACGAATAAAGTTTCCTTCATTGGCAACACCAACAAGTGCGACCAGGGCATTGAGGCGTTCTTCGACACTAAGATCACAATAGTCACCTTCTGCTAATCCCTGGACCCAAGATTCACCTTGGTTACTTTCATCAATCTCCTTATCTTCAGCATCAGTAGGAGCTACTTCATGATACTCTGATGAGGCTCTGACAGGTGAATCACTAGAAGTATTTGCTGAACTAGGCTTGCCTAAAGAAGGCTTGGGAGCCTCTTTTCCAGATGTAGTAAGATCACTCGATTGGGTTAATGCATCCACTTTTTCTTTTTCCCTCTTTGTGTTATCTACTATAGTTGTAATCGGTACTCCATCCTGTTCTTTAACACCAATAAGGGGATCCTTGCCATCTCCTACATCAATATTCACATCATCACCATCAGGATCATCATCAGCATCATCACATTCAGAATCCTCATCCCTCTCGGCATCATCAGCCTCCTTTTCAGCCTCAGAGTCAGAAATCACATTCTGAAAAGCCCTAATTTTTTCACGTGCTGATGACAGCACAACCTCAGAATCAGCTGGATCTTTTCTATAAGGGGACTTGACACAGTATGTTGAAGGAGCAGTTCGCTCAAAAAGTTTTGTATCCCTTGACAAGGCAGCAGCTATAGATGCCTCAGGCGTCTTGCTTGTTGTGAGGTCTCTCAATCCAGATTTCTAAACATAAAAAAGAGTAAATTCATTCAACTACAGAACAAAAAGAAGAAAATCACAAAGCAAAATTGAGCTAGCATATTTGTGTGGAAACAAACCTGGATTCTTTCTGCAACTTCCAATATCGTGAGACCTTTACTTCCTTCAAGGGACAGCACATGGAAAGCAGCAAATTTTACGGTACCAGGAGTGAGACGGTGCCGAGATCTACGGCGATGGGTGTAGCCTCTTTCTTTCATCAAAGCAGCAGCATGCACAGCTGCTGAACCATTTCGGAGCGTGGATATGACGTCCTCACCATCATGACCCTGCATCAAATTTTGTACTGATGTCAACAGAACTCTTCAGGATGTTTTTGGTTATAAACAGATAGAAATATCATTAATGCTTTGAGCAGTTAACTAGTTGGTGGCTAATCATCCCCTGAAACCTCTGACTTGTTTTGCAGGCCAAGTTTGGCAGGAGATTACTAGATGTCTGAGTTGTCGGCTATCCTGAACTAGGTAGGCAACTTGCTGCCTGGCAGCTGTGGCCCATTATCAAGCCATCAAGGGATAGAAGAGACCATGAGGGTCTTGCTTCAGTGAGAGATGCAAGAGGGAGCGAGGACATGACAGCGAGAAATGCTGTTGCCTTTGCAAGCCCAGAGGTTGGCCCTGATTCTGCTCCTCCAGTATCATTTGCCAGTCCCCAGCACTGCCATCCACCAGAGGAAGCTGTCAAGTTCACTTACCAGATACTAGTTAGTTTCCAACCCAGATACTAGTTAGTCCCCAGCACTGAGGCAGATCTGTGATGCCTTTGTTGGAAAGCTGGTGATCCCAGTGGCCTTTTCTCTTTTGTTTTTGTATGAACTTGAACAACTTAGGGCTTGTTTTCAAGCCAGGTTATATAATTACCTGACTTCAACATAAAAAAAAGTAACTTCACGAATGATATTATTGGACCATCTTTGTAATAAACAAGTGAACTCTGACTAGGCTTGTCCGCAATCCAGAAGTTGGAAACTCCATTAACAAAGAATCCATGGATCCATCAGAAAAAATCCGATAGGAGGATCTCTAGGCAGAAACTAGAACCGAGGTCTGAAGGAGCAGATCCAGGTAAATCTAAAGAACTTTGAAGCACACCAGGCAAAAAGAATATACTATTTTTTTTAAAAAAAAATAAAATAATCCTTATCTGCTAATAAAAGCACCTTCATTAATTAATTATTTGAAAAAAATAAACTCACCAATATTTGACCGATATCACTCATCGCCCTACATTCAGTACACTACATTCCAAGAATCACACTATACAATAGGACGCAACCTTAGTACTGCTGACTATATCCCGGTGGCCCTTTTGAATCTCAGAAAACCGAGCATCATACAAAGTATTAGATGCAGAGTACTCACATGATATTTTTGGATCACTGAGATAAACCAAATATCATGAAAATTTTCAATATGGAATTATCTTATAGAGCGAATAGATGCATATAGTATGAGATAGTGTAAAACCTCATTATCATCTCGATAATAAACATCTTCAGCGTTCCTTTTCTTTAACTGAGGCCCAAAACCAGCAGATAAAGCAAATTGTCGTAATATCTCAGGCCAAGTAAGAACATTCAGGTGGCGTTGCCAGCTTCGTATATTGAACCCCCAAGCGTATGCCTATGAAAACATACTGAAGCTTTTAAGCATAGTAGCACACAGAACAAAAGGAAACTAAAAGACAAAAAGCTAGAGGTTTTGAAAAAAAGACAAATGCATGCGCACCCCTTCAACAATTTGTGGATGACCACCTGCTGGATTCACCGCCAATGCAACTGATGGTGTTCGGGAGACATCCTCAATATCCTTTATGATGGATTTCAGCAGAGCAATGTGCAGTTCCCCCAACAACCTTGAATCCTAGTAAAGAGATGAGAAGATCAATCAGGATAAGCATAGTTAACTGCTAAAAATCTACATAATTCAACATTAGCAGTCCAAAGATGACATCTTTCAAGACTAAAGCTAAATGCTAACTACAGATAGTCCAAGGTAACAACAAAAACTAGAATGTACATAGTCCAAGAATGTTGGTAAGATAACATCCAGTGTCTTATGGAATTGGACTTAAACAACTTAACAACCCAAGAGATACAAACATACATAACACATAAACTGCATGAAAGTCCTTCATAGTATAAGTGTATAACTTACATATTATTTGGAAAAAGAATGTGTAAATTGACTAGTAAACAAATTTGACACGAAATAATCCAACAAATAGAAGAGATTGTGTAAACTCATATTCATATGTATCCACCATGGTACTTATTCTCTTGATTCGCAGAGACAAGCATAACATTAAAATCAATCAAACAACCTAGTTATCCAGCTCTTAATCACATCCAACAAAGATATTCTCACCTTTTACCATTATGATAATAGTAAAAGGACAAATAGATACATAATTCCTCCCCAAATTAAAAACTTACATAATCATGAAGAGACTGAACAAATTCATCAAGTGTAACTGAAGAAAGCCCGAGAACATCAGCAAAAGTAATCGAGAATTTCCACACCTGTAATGCAGTTAGCATTTAGCAACAGTTTGTCAGTTTCCATTAAAAAGAACATTGAAAAACACACTAGAATGGAATTATGCAACTCAGAATAGGATGCAGCATTTACCATCTGTAAAGATGTACTGAGATATAAATAGAGCAGATCATGTAAATCTGTTACCAGATTTAGTGCATGAAATGAAACTAAATTTTCAATTAGCAGTAGAAAACCATAAGGAAACGTCTCTACTCTCAAGTGTCATCAGAGCAAATGTCTTCTCAACAAGAAAGAACTAATAAGGCCATAAAAGACTAGTTTGAAATTTTTAAGAAGATGGATTGCTGGAATGTGCATCTGTATAAAGTGAAGCAACACCTCTCCTACAGACCTGATGAAGTGATGCTAATGTATCAAAAAGGTCTATTTGTTTATCCATCTGCATGGACAGAATATGAGTCTACAAGCAAGATAGTTACATTTATGATTCCAAGCAAATAAAAGCAGTAAGGTCAATTTTTTTTGTAATTTAGCATCTAGTGGAAAATAAAATGTGCAAATCAACGTTATGGCTTCTTGTGGTTACACTGTCAACTCACACAACTTTTAAGAACTCAGATCTCTTTCACTGAATATCACAAAATACTACAAGAAAGGAATATATCACAGGTTTACCATCAGAAGGTTCCCAACATTATCCTCAGATACTGTCCAAGGCTTTATCGAAAATGGCTCCTTCAGTCTCACCGGTTCAGGGGGGAATGGAGTCAACATGCCTGGATGAAGGGAATAATCAATCAATAATCACAAAGTACCACATTATTTGGTTAAACTTCAGATATTCGAAACTGTTTACAACAGAATTTTCACTACCAAGCAAATGTTAGGCAAAAGTAGAAATGGTTGAGCTATTCCTCCAATCACCACTAGCTAGGCATCATTTAATTTGAAGCAGCTGTTAAGGCAACAAATTTTAGATTACTTTACCCAAAACATCAAGATCCAAGCATGGCCTAATAGTGTCACCTATTACATAACACAGTATTCTATTTTGATTGTGCCTGTATTTCTACAGAACTGTTCCATATAAATACTAATATATTGTTTTTCATTTCAGTCTGGTTATATTTACTCTATTAGGGATGCACAAGAAACTGAAACAATTCTCACAAAGCCACCAGCAGTGAACTTTTACTTTTGGCACATTGTAGTACTAAGAAAGTCTAAATTTGGTCAAAATACCTCTAAAGGAATCAAGCTGCTGCAATGTGTCACTATCAAGACTAAGCATGGATGGCAACCCTTTGCTCTGTGCAGCCAATTCCATTAGTTCTAAGCGCTCATCTTCCACAAGTTCCATGTATTCCCGTGCAATTCTGCGTGCTGTGGCTCTTTCATTGGCAGCCTTTTGCCTTGCAGCCTCTTTCTCCTTTCGGAGCTCCTCCTTTTGCCTTTGCTTCTCTGCCTGCACAAATGTAGGCATAACATATATTACTAAACAGTGGTACTGGCATAGATACTACACTGCATTGCAGTTTACATAATATGAATTTGAAAACTAACTCGTCTAGATTGCTTCTGCATAAACTTCTCCATACGCTCATGTTCACGCCTTTGCTCTCTTAGGAACCTCTCTTGTTCTCTCTGCCTCTCACGCAGCAATCTCTCCTCTTCTTTTCTTCTCTCACGATCATGTCTCTCCATCTCCTTGCGCATCTGTTCCTCTCTCTGCAAGCATAAACTGTAAATGACTTCTAATCGAAATACATTAAGATCTAATGATCTGCAGTAATAATAAGCCATACCTTTCTCTTCATCATGTCTTGTTTTTCAAGCTCCTTCCTAATTCGTCTTTCATGAGCTTCAACTTCCTTTGCAATTTTTGCTTCCTCATTGTGCTATGGCACATGGTAAACAAATTCAATATGTCTACAACTAAGATTTACGGATATAAAGAAAGATGTAAATATGACTATATGGGGTCAGAGGAAAACATACTTTTCGCTTTCTATCCACTCGAGAGCCGTCTTCATCATGATAGGCTCTTCTTTCAGACGGTAGAAGTGAGTTTTCGATTCCAGCAACCTGAGAAATACCATACTGGCCTTCAACTGGAACAGAATTAAGGTCGCTATTGGACTGAATCATCTCGTAATCTGTTGGTACTGCTGGAAGCACCTCACGCCTGCCTGATTGAGGCAAATGGCCAGAACCAGACATTTGACCTTGGAAAGCATAACCAGGTGCTGCCTCATCAGATCCACGGAGAAGATGTGATCCCAGGGTATGCGATGACATCCTCGAATTCGATGCTTCAACTGGAGTGTCATAATAATGAGATCTGCTTGCTCCCTCATGAGATCTGCTTGAACCCTCATACCTATCACTTGGCTGTTCAGGAAGAAATTGATACTCATGGACTGCCCGTGATCCAGCATGAGGGTGAACTGGGGGCAGATTACCAACCATTGACTTTCTTTTCCCAGCGATCGAATTTGGAACAAAAGGGTGTTCCACGCTGGGGAAGAAAGCCGAGGCCTAAGGGAAAAAGAGGAACAACAAAATATTAAACGAGGTATGAAGAAATCAAGAGGCGAAACTCAAAACTTATAAGAAAACAACGATACCAAGAGTACGCTCAATCTCAATTCTCAAATACAGATCTCTGCAGTGACAAGCGAATTATGAAGATAGTAGCACGGGGGCTCACCAAGAAGACGATATAAAAGGGCCAAATATAAATAAGGCAAAAAATCAATAGGCGAGTGTGAATGGAATAGACAGCTAGCATTTCCGTTATATAAGGCCACTGGAACCACGAAAGGAGAATCCAGGTAATGCCAGATGAGCAGAACTAATGCATGCACACAAACGTGGTGTTATTTCCCTTTTTATAAGGCGAATATATGGCGTAACAGGACATGAAACACTACATGATAATTGTGCCATGCCAATGTGTTGGCAGTTTGGCACCAACTCACACCTAATGGCCTTAAAACACGTGTTCCGTGCAGTCTAGTCTCGCAGCAGGGCAGGGCAGCCACAGGACCACGGCAACCGTGCAGGGTCCCAAAAATTTGGGCCTACCCATGCACTAAAACCAGTGTCTAGTTCATGTGGGCTGCCGCCGCAACTCACAAGGACTACGGCATAGCCTACATGCTCATATTGACAAGCAAGGAAGACCCAGTCGGCCAAGCCCCAAAGCACGATGCCAACCTAGTAGGCTAGTAGCCTATGTGCTGATAAAAGCCTTCTCGTTCTACCCTCTCTTTATCCCAAAACAGATGACTAAAGGATGAGAGCCAGATTTTACGGATTTTCAACCAAGTTGTCTACGATAGTACGATTCTTTCAATTCGCAATGACACTACCGGAGTCCCACACGGTCATTGCATATACGGTACCTCTCTCGATTCTTCTTCCTTGATTACCTATAAATACCCCAGGAACACGGCACCAGCACTATAAGACAATATCCTGAACTTTTTTGTGATTTTAGCTTCAAGCATCTCCATTAGGGTTGAAAAGGGTATAGATTAGCACTGCCCAATAATATCACGCTTTCCCCTACTTGACTGCAATCTAACTACTAAGCAACTTCCCATTAATTTTCTAACTGTTTAGGATCATGTGTCGTTACTACTGTTTTGAATGTAGAAATTACTTCCTGCATTTTCCATATTCATGGCTCCCTGCAGGTGATAGATGATGGATTTCTTTTGTTCCTCGTGTATGGGGCAGGGGCCTCAAAGCACAGGTTAAGGCCTGATCCATAAGGGGCAGCTCCCCATCTACAGGGGACATGCTTTCGTGGCCTTTCTCGGCCCAGGTTTCGGGTGCTTCTTCTTAATTGAAATACCTCAGGGGAGGTCTTTCCTCTGGGGGCCGAGTTCTTTTATAGATGATGTTCTTCTCAATTAAGTTTCTTTTTTTGGTGGTGGTGGTGGGTGAGGGGGTGGCATGTTAAGGATTTCCAACCAACTTGTCTACAATAGTACAATTCTTTTCATTTGCAATGACACTACCAGAATCCAATACATGGTATCTTTTCCCAATTCTTTTTCTTCGGTTACCTATTATATACTACTGTTCCACACTTCCACTGGAAGTCTGGAATGCGACATCAGCACTACAAGGGAATATCTCATTTTTGTTGTGGATTTGGTTTTTGGTTTCAAACATCTGCGATAGGGTTGAAAAGGGTATGGATTAGCACTGCTATTTTTTTAGGACTGCCCAATTATGGCACATTTTCCCCTACTTTACTAAAATTTAAGTACTAAGCGACCTTCCGCTAATTTTCAGAAAGTGTTTAGGATCATGTGTTATTATTGCTATTTTCGATGTAGCAATTGCTTCCTGTATTCTCCATTCCATAGTCATGGCTCGCTGCAGGTCCTGGGTGGGGGATGAGTTCTCGACGAGCATGTTACAGTTATAGTCCCAAAAGAGTATCGATTATGAGCCTGTTTCTATGCATGTATGCAATTTTATTTTGCAGCTAAATGGAAAGTAATTGTATGTGTTTTTTCTTCGAATAAAGGGCATCCATTCTTGTCTCGCTCAGGACCTCTAAAATGTTAGGACTGGCACTGGATGGGGGTGAAGCCATGGAAGGGGGTTTACATACAAACTGGGTAAAACGGTTCATCATATGGCCAAATCTCCAAAACATTCTTATCATTTTAAAACTGCCAAGACATTTTAAAAGTTTTGGGTAAGATTACATTGTCATGGCAAAACATTCTGGGTAAGACACATGTCATTTCACTGCCATGACATATTAAAACTGCCAAAACATTCTGGGTAAGATTACATTGTCAATTCACTGCCATGACATTTTAAACTGAAGCAATGCTACTCCAAAAGGTAAGCACATAAAACCAGAGCCGGTTTATTCAATGGAAAAAACACAGCACACTTCTATAAGTCACAAACTTACTTTTGGAAATTTCCTAAAAATATACCTTTAACAGCTTTGAATCATGCCTAGAATATATCTTTGTATCATAAGATCGCACATGCTGCTTTTGTTGCTCTGGAACTGTTCATAATACATAAGGAAAGGAATGTCAGCAATTAAAATTATATGAATAAACCGGTTACTATGTAAATGCTATGAACAGAGTCTACATAATACTTCTATTCACCAATAGATAAGCTCAGCAATACAAAACTTAGACTGCCTTTAAGCCAGGCTCATCTATTGTTTCGGTGAGAATCGAGTGCAAAAACCCTCTTTGGGGCTCTGGGCCCATCTTGCAAAAACACACTGGCCATTGGATGAGATTACAATAGATTGAACTTAAAGAAGCTTCATGTGGTGGGATCCCCATAAGTAAATTTCTCAATGCTGTTGGATGAAAATTATCATCCATGCAGTGTTCAAGACTCCTTAAATGTAACCCATCCAAGTCTCATCTAACTGTATGCATTCTGAGTTCCCATGATAGCATTTTGGGTTCATATTAGATGGAGCATGAGCACCAAAAACAAATTAGAAATAGTCAATATACCCCTGCCAGTTGTAGATTCAAATTTGAATCTGCTCCTTTTTTTAATATATATAGACCTTTTTAAATAATTTGAAACCGCTACGAAGTTCTTCTTTCTGAAATATACCATCAAAGTGTTCCTCTGTTTCGAAATAAACCACTATGGGCCAAGACTAAATTGCCCCTTCTTCCACCCTCTCCCCTTAGTCCTGACAACCTTGTACAAACGGCCCCATGCACTTGACGTCACCCTTGCCCTCCTCTATATGCTCTCCTGGCCGAACCACCACTATGCCTCTCACTAACTCATTTAAGAGACTACAACCTGCCTCAGTCATCCCCTCTCCCTCCCAGTCCTCCCCTCCCTGCTTGTGGTAACCTCACCATGAATGCAGAGACAAAACAATGTGGAAGATTCACACAATGTAAATTAAAAATAAGATAGCTAGAATACAGAAAACAAGGTAATTTTTCATGACTAACTACTACAAGAATGAGCAGTAGAAAAGCAAATGCACAAAATATGTTTATTTTCATGTACTACAATGTGCAAAGTAAGTAGTTATTAGGAGGCTGTGCAACGATGGCAATAGAGAAGTGTAGCAATGCACAGGGAAGATGATAAAATAAAAGGTAAGAGACAATTGATGACAATGAGTTAGGGTGGATAGTGTTATAATCAGGGATAGAACTAATGTATATCTACTAGTATATACTATTCAGTAAAGGCTAAAAGGAGCCATCAGGCTCACTTTAGAGGTACAGAATTAACCATGTTACTCATAGGCAAAGAGAAAGATTTATACCATTGATCATGGTGGGTTCATTAATAACAGTGTACATTGATCGCTGCAGATGCATGAACTGTCTAGCTCTCCAAAATTTCACACGAAGTTTCAGCTAGTTTTGTTAAACAGCATGGTAGCTTTTCAGTTTATTTAAAATTTCCTGCAATATGTCCTTTTTGCTAAATTAGTCATCGGGAATATTAACACTTTATAACATGGTCTTGCTAGCATAGAAACTTGGCAACTGGCCAAAAACTCAAAATTCACCTTTGCTTTTGAAACATTATTTATCAATCAATCATTTTTGTGCATCTTCGTAACAAGTCCAGCTGATTTTCTTTATTTAACTAAGCAGGGTCCATCCCATAACATCCTATTGCGATATCCCTACTTGCAGGAACAACAAGCAATTAAGTAAACAAAATTATTTGATTTCAACAACTGCAGAGCAAAACACAGTTGGCTTAACAGTACTATAAAAAGGTGACAGCCTGCAAAATATATATCACTAGCATTCAAGTTTGAAGTTTTAGCTTAATCCTACGAAGTGCAGGGTTTTGGGATGCATACCTATTGGTGCACCGAAGGAGCCAGGGGGAAGTGGATCAAAGTCAATTCCGAGCACCGGGCCGTCATCCCTCAGTGGCTCCCCAAGCTGCGACTCCACGGAATGAATCACCCGGAGCTCAGATGGCGTGAGCTGCATCGATGCCACCGGTGGTGGCGGCAGCATTACTGGTAGAGGCTCATAATACCTCCGCCCAATATCTGGCGCAGATAACCTGGGCACTGCTGAGGACCGCCCTGCACCCCTTCGCGAGTGAACTGGGGGCAGCGGCGGCTCATCATACGGACTACTAGCACCGATCAGTAGCTCGCCACTTGACAGCGGCAGTGCTGGTGGCGGCAACACTGGCGGAGGTGCCATCAATGGCACCGCTGCAGCTTCTTCCTCCCTCCGTTGCCGCTTTGTGGGGGGCTTCCGATCCTTCAGCCGCCGGTGACAGAACCACATTTGCAGCTGCCTGTCTGACAAGCCTATCTTCGCGGACAGCTCCGCCCGCAAGGTCTCCGACGGGTACTGCTCCACTGCACCAAACCAAAATCACATCCCCGAACACCAAAACCTCAATTCCCCCCAAAAAAAACACCCAAAAATCCTCCAAAAAAAATTCTCCAAACTTCCAAAGCCTCGCAAAACCATCAGAATCCACGCACCTGCATACGTCTTCTCGAGTACCTCAAGCTGGTAGGGGCTCTTCATCATGCGCTTCACCGTCTTCTCCCCGGAACCAGACGCGCCCGTGCTACCCGCTGACACAGCCGCCGCCGCCGCCGCCGCCGCGGGCGGGGGCGTCGACGCAGCCGAGCCCTCCGCCGGCGCCGCACCGTCCCCGTCGTCCATGGCCGCGGCGGCGATCGGAGACTACCTCCCCGCAAACCTAGATCCAAACTCCTCCTCCTCCTCCTCCCGAGGCCACCGCCAAACAAAAGCACGGAAAAACTCCCACACTTTTCCTCCTCCTCCAGGGCTCGCTCGCGACAACAATAAAATGCCGCGCCCGCTAATATACACGCCAGCCCAGTAAAAGGCGATCCGATGTGCGGCTGGATCTCCGCTACCACCAACACCGATCGCAGCAAAAACAGCGGTAATAATTCCAACTTGAACACCACGAACAAGGCCGAAAAGGCGGCAGCCACAGCAGCCGCTGAGGCGAGTAGTAGTAGATAGATAGGGATATAATGAGGAGGAGATTGGGGAAACAGCAGGAACAGCACGGCAACAGGGAGGAGGAGGAGGAGAGCGGCTGCTACCACTACTACTACTGCCACCACTACTCGAACTGGTGGATGATTATTCATGCGCCTCCGGGATTGGGTTCCGATTTGGAACGCTTCCATTCTATGCGGCCGCGCTTAACACACACCCTCCCCTCGCTCCTATAATAAAACCAAACCCTTTTCTTTTTCTTTTTGGCCTCCTCTCCTCAATCCAACTTCCCTTTTTATTTTCTTTTCTTTTGCGTGACTTCTTTTCTCCTTAGCACCGGTACGAGTTCTGACGAGAGGAATATTTGGATGGGCAGAATAATTAGAGGTGGAGTGCTTGGATTTCTTGGGGGTTTGATCTTTGGGGGTTGCTTTTGTGCTTTTGACGAGCGCGGGGACGTTTTCTGGTGGGGGGAAATTGGCGCCGTATGGAGGGTGACGGGTTTGTTGGTGTTGGTGCGCGACCGCGCGTGTTCGTCGATCGATCGATCGATCGACTCTCTCGTGCAGTACGAGGGACGGAGGCGTTCGTTGGACGAAGCGTGGGGGGCTAGATTAGAACTCGCGGGGGATCTTCTGCGGCGGATGGACTTGTGGCACCGGGCGTGTGCACGTGACAGGGGACTGTGAGGCCTGTCAGTGTCCGGGCTGATGTGCTTGGCGTACTGAACAGGTTTTTTGTTTCCTGGTGTGTGACAAGGGCAGTGATGAGTTCAGACAGTGGATTTAACGGGGGGATATCAACTTGAGTGGATGGGTGAGTGAGACTTGGTCGCGAGTCATGATGGTGCTGGTGAATTTATGTGTGTGTCAACTGTTAACTGTGAGCAGTGAACGGCAGGACATCTCCCAGCTCCAAGAGAAAATTTCCGCTGTCAACATGAATACTCCATCAATTTAAAATGCATACTCCCTCGTTCGCATAAAAAACAAATCTTATCATTTGTATTATTAGAATATGTTATTAGATTGGTTTTTATGGGACGAAAAAAAAGGTAGAAATGCTCAGGCTTGGTTTGGTGTTAAATTTTGCCCTTCCAGTCATTTGGCAACTTTAATATAGTATATACTAGCCATTTAGATTGATGCCAACTTATGCCAAAAATCAATAGTTGATAGTGCTAAACTTATACTCCCTCCGTATTCGTAAAGAAAGTCGTTTAGGATAATATTTAAGTCAAACCTTGGGAATATAAATCATGAATAACTCTCAAGTTGTTGAGTTTGAAAATATAAAAATTATATAAATAAATTTGTCTTGAAAAATACTTTCATAAAAGTATACATACATCACTTTTCAATAAATATTTTTATAGAAACAAGAAGTCAAAATTGTGTTTTGGAGACCGTGTTGCTGTCCAAAATGACTTCCTTTACGAGTACGGAGGGAGTATTTTGGTAGGGCTTTAAACCAATCATGCCCTATATCTTAAAGCGGAGGAAATAATAATTATGGTATCACTCATGAAAGGGAGAGTTTTCTTCGATTCCTATGCTACACAATAATAACTTAAAAATAATGCTCCCTTCATCCAAAAATATAAGTATTGTTTTTAGAGAGATATATCCTAATACTACGAATCTGGATAGAGAGCCATATCCTTACAAATATAGATGGCCATATCCTATCCAACTTTGACCACAAACCAAACACACCCTTATATTTCGGAACGCAGAGAATACTATTATGAATATTAGTAGTGTTCAAGACAGTGGCCCCTAGTTCCAACCGAAGATAGAGATGTAGAACATAAACTAGAGTAAATAAACAGAGCAAGAATAGAAAAAAATCAAAGTAAAATCCATAGCTCAAGGCGTCAACGGAGCATAGCATTCAACAAAAAGTGGTGTTTACTAGTTTAGGATGGTGGTAGAATTGAGTAGCCGGTGGTGTATCGATGATTAATGGCGACTAGTAGCATAGAGATAGCCAAGCGTTCAAAGCAAAGCCACCAACAAGGGTGTCACTAATTTGAGCATCGAGGGCCTTGACGCATATGGGCACAACAGCTGGACTTGGGGGAGTCGATTAATTGAGGATACGGGCAAGTTGCGTTAGCCAGTAGCAGCGAGTTGGGAACCCAATTCGTCCTCCTAATCCCTAGCCATCTCTGGGTAGGGTTCTCAAGTTTTTCCCACCCACTCCATTTTGGGAAATATAGAGTTTGTCACATTGTAAACTACTCTTTTGCACCCCGCCTAGTCACCTCGGTGCTTGCCTCGTCGCTTTCTTGCCACCGTGTGACTAGACCTACTAAGTGCTGAAGCTGACCATCGGGATAAGGCAACCGCCTAGCTCACTACCAGTAGGCAAAATGGGGCATCAACCCCTTGCCTAGCTAGCACCAAATCACCACCTAGATATATTCTTTAACACTAGACAATAAACCTTTATTGAAAATTTTTATTGGATTTCATCGGTAGATCTATCCAATCATTTTGTGCAAAGAAGTTAGATGGGACATATTGATCAACAATGGTCATAGAAATGTATGTTGTCACGTTTGGTTATATGTGTAGAGGGTGGCTCGCACGCATGAGTTGTATGAAATGGATGGAGAGTAGTATGATGCCCAAATTAGAGTAAGTATAAAAATATGATGTAAACGGACTACATAAGTTGCCACATCAGTTGTGTGCTGAATTGGAGGAGATAAAAGAGAAGCACGGGCTCGACCAAGTTTTGTGAGAAAAAAAGGTGGATCAGTTATCAATGGTGTTAGTATGTATGTATGTATAGTATCATGGTGAAAGGCATGAATCCCGTTGACATGTTTCCTCCCTAACCTCCCAAGGTTTTAATCTCATGAGGTGTACTCGTCGCTCTTCCATGATCGTTAGGAATGAAATATCGTTACCTTTTCAATAGTAAATTGCACAATGAACTATATGTTTTTACCAGTGTGATAGTTTGGACTAGGGGTAAGGCTTTATTTTCGGCTTGGACTATATATAAGTTTGCAAAAAGGTTTCAATTTGGACCCTTATTCTCCATCCTCTCATATCGATACTCTAGCTTGTCACGCCGATGAGTTGGTGTTGAGCTCGCGATCTTTTGTAGTGTCACCTGCTACCACATCTATGACCCGCTACATTGTCGTAGCCCTGAAGCGTCGCCTCATCACCACCATCCTCAGACAACTCCCACTGTAGTGTTCAAAAGCGGCTCCTTATGTTGCAGCCATGGAGCACCACCGTCAGCCTCCATCTTACCCCCAAGCAACCCCCGCCATGCACAACTCCCACTACAACGACCCTAGAGCGTCACCCATTGTCATCGTCCTCGAGCACTGCTCTTGCCTTCCTTTTTGTCCCCATGCTTCGACTGTCTAAGCTTAGAGGCCTCGTGCTCTGGCCATCTAAGCTTGATCTCTATAGCTCTATCAGCACCATGAGCCACATACTCAAGCTCATGCTTGATCTCCACCAAAGCTAGGGCCTCGTGCTCGGAGCTTAGCCAAGCCTTTCTCATTAACACATCAAACTCCAAGAGCGAGAGAGAGAGAGAGAGGGGAGGGGAAGATAAAGGGGAGGCTAGAGAAGAAAGCGTTTAAACTAAAACCTTGTTAAAACTTACCTGGTCCAAAATGAAAATGTTATTGTACCCATAGTTCAATCCTTTTTTAGGGAAAAATCCAATTAACCCTACTCTACTATTGCACTGGTTCGATTTACCCCCTCAAGCTACAATACCTAACATTCGACACCATCAGCTCTAGTCAGCATATGTGGCTATCTAGTCAACATATTTAACAAATATAGGTAATATATTATGGAACCCAACATATCATTTATAGGTGCCATATTCTCCTTCCTCCTCCATCCTCTCATGACTCTCTCCATCGGTCAGCCAACACTCTCGTTGGCCCATGAAGCTTGACCAGGAGAGGAGCACCTTATCCACCTAGATGAGTTGCGGGTTGGTGCAGGCTATTACATCACAAGCACAACCATCACATATTAGCAGCTACATCACTAACACTAGCAAAGTAATAGGCGAGGTTGTTGAGTTCATGTTGATGCCATCCTCCACGCTGGAGGATGCCACGGACGAGGTAGTCTCTCCACTCGCTACTACGCTAGGGCGAGCAACGACGTGACATCTTCATAGCATCATGGCGCTCACCAGTTGTAGTATCGTTCTTCTTGGCGAGGCACTATAAGAAGATGTTCTTAGGTATCCACGCCGGTGGTAGGCTAATGCAGAGGCCATGGGCACACTTATGCTCTGACTCCTCACCCTCGCCTCCCACTCACCTCCTCGATCGTCTCCCACTTCTCCCCTTGTGACTTCTCTAGCCACTCTTATGCTACGCGCACGAAGTGCTCAACGTAATGCGCCAAATAGACGACAGTAGAAGCTGGTTTGGATAGGACGGATGATATGATGCGTGAGCATGCCTTCGCCATGAACTCGCTTGTGCCTTGCATGTGCGGGTTAGAACTCACGTTATTATCCATCTTCTTGATCCACTAGTTGACAAACCAGGGAACAGGAGAAAGGAAAACACACCATTGCTTCTTAGGTGAAGATCAAAACCAATGCAAATATGCAAACCTCCTCGCCACCTCCTTTTTCTACTCCGACACCTCTTATTGTCATCTCCTAATGGCCGGTGTGGCACAGTGGGGATGTGACGCCTAGCCTTTCGTCAAGCTACCTCCCAGGGCTTCCTGGTCACTGCGCCACAATTTTCGATGTCCCAGCACCACATTGAGTTCTCTATGCCACCAACTCTAGCTCCCTCCTCGCGACCCTCCTCTTCTCCGCGCTCTACCCACTGCTAGCAAAGGCCAAAGGGTGATACTGTCCTAATTAATCCTGCTGTTGGATTTCTAATGTTTGAGGAGGGGGGAGGGGGGTCGTCGACACCCGCCGCTCCATTGCTGTGACCTCCTCCTCTTGCTAGTTGGTGGCAGCAAAATCCACCGGCCAGCCTTCCTTAGCCATCTCCTCCCATGTCGAAGAGGATGACATGTTGGTGGTGAAGCTGGAATCGAGTAGGTCGGATTGTGTCTCCAACACCCGCAATCCATCACCGCGAGGGATCTAGATGAGGAAGGAGAGGAATACATGCTTACATGTTGGGTGACTAATTAATTTTTTATATTTATAATAGTATTATTGACTAGATTGCCACATAATCAGATTAACGCCACATGTACACCAGCTAGGACCAAAACCCCTCTTTTAGGTTGAGGGGTGTAACTCATCGGGTTTGAAAGAATTTGAGGCACAAAATATTTGGTATTTGAATTGAGGGGATAAATTAGACTACCTTAATAGTTTAAGAGGTATAGTTTACAAATTGATAGCCATTAAGATCTATGTTTTTGTTAAACTTTTGTGCTTGTAAGAGGTTTGGTTGTTTCTATCTTTTCTTTGGGCTTTGTGCATTATATGGATAGGCTGGGGATAGGCTTCAATTGTATCATCTTGGTGTAATTAACTGAGTCTGAATAAAACTTCCATTATTAAAAAAAAAGGCAATTCAAAATTTTTCCCTTTTTCTTAAGCCATTGACAGCAAGATGAGGACTACTTTTCGTGCTCTTTTAATGTTTTATATGTGCTACTTCTTGGTTCTTGTCAGTTTCATGTTTCTTATTATCCCTCCCGCATTTATTTCCCTCTTTCATTTAGGAGTAATTTATTAGGTGACTTTTTATATCGAGATCTATCAGTCCATTTGTTTTTTTTGGAGAGGACATCCATTTTATTCTCGGTATATATCGCCTATAAAAACTGCATTCCTAGGGGCGGCTATAGTGTGTGTTCTGGGAGTTTGGTTCACAGGAGTCGAATAAAGCTTCGGTTCAATCTTACTCCCTTCGTAAAAAAAAACAACTCAAGTGGTGATCCCCACCTAGGTTGTTTTTTTTACGGAGGAAGTAGCAGTGTAAAAATGGTTTTGTGGGATCCACAGGAACAGAAAACTCAATCTCACCTTTCCTCTCGCTCTCACACCAGGCATCAACAACAAACAAAGAAGCACCGAGACATTGCTTTACGAACTAAAATGAACATTTACATGAAAACATGTGGAACATTACATAAACATATGTTGGTGAGTTTGATGTTATTTTTGATTATTCATCCTAATTTCCTTATTGCAAAATCTAAACCGAGAAGCCTCTCGGTTTAGTCTTACATATAGCGACCGGTAGCTGTCTAGTCACGCCCTTTTATAATATATGTAAATTACTTTTGGACTTTATTTAATTTATTTTTATAAGTCTAAGAAGTAATTTAGTGAAATCTAAAAGTAATTTAGATATATTATAAAAGTAATTTGTAGTTTTTCATCAAAATATAATCATGTGAAATTTTGTTATAAATATTTAATTGTTACGAACACAACGGTGTAATCGGATCGTAGATCGGATGAGTAGTTTAAGAGAAAATTTTATTTGAAGCATAGATGGTTCCTATTTGCTTGATGGACTAGTAGTATAATTTCAGTAGAGTAATGGCTTTAGTTGTGTCACGCTGTAAGACTAAACCGAGATGCTTCTCGGTTTAGATTTTGCGTTTTATATTTTATCTATCTATTTGTCTATTTCGAACTCCAAAATTGCCCCGATAAGTTATTTAGTATTGAATATATTCACCGATACTTTTAGATGACCGAAAGTTACGGGCTTTTATTTCTTTTAGGCCTTGTCCGGGTTAATCCCTGTGAGGGAGGGATTGAAGGGGATTTATTCCACACCTATTGTGGTGTGGAATTATTCCCCCTCAATCCCCTCCAATCCTCTTCAATCCCCTCTAAATCGAACATGCCCTTAGAGCAAATATAATAGGAGCTCTAAGCCGACTAAAACTGAGGTGGAGGAGAGAAGATAGGAGAGAGAGAGAGGAGAAGCGGGCTATAAACTTACAGTCAGCTTGGACACAAGAACTAAGAAACTCTTTAAGAGAGACAAGTATACCCTGTATTTAATTGTAAAGAGCTAACTATTACTATATAGGTGAGCTGATAGGTGGCTGTAAATTATAGCCAACAAGTGGTTGTATTATCAGCCTTCTCTTACCAGGTCGAGAAAGGTCCTTAATTCCCAAGCAGGCCCTAATTAATTTTCAGCTATGGCCGAAAAAGGCCCATAAAAGCGTTCTTTTCTTTGAAAATGGGCCGGCCCGACAAATGTTCGGTCACGCAACTGCGAGCACTTGCTAGAGGTCCTCGTGTTGCCAGGGCAGGGCTGCATTCCGCCGAACACCTCTGTCTCGCCTCGTACACGCAGGGCTTGCCCATCCCGCCGCCGCCGCCCAATGCCGCCGGCCACCCCCTCGGCGACCAGATGGCCCAAGACCCTCACCGCCGACCACCTCCACCGCCTGGTCCGCGCGGAGCGTGACCCGCGCCGGGCCCTGGCGCTCTTCGACGCGGCCACCGCCAGGCCCTCGTCCGCGTCCCCGCCCGACGATTCCACGGCCGCCGCCGCCGCGCCCGTCCTCCCGTCGCGCGACACCGTCTCCCTCCTCACGTCTCGCCTCGCCTCCGCCAGCCTCCTCCCGCTCGCATCCTCCCTCCTCTCCCGCTCGCGCGAGCTCTTCCCCTCGCCCGGCGAGCTCGAGCCCCCGTTCCTCTCCCTCCTCCGCGCCTACTCCCGCGCCCACCAGCCCCTCGCCGCGCTCCACCTCTTCCGCTCCGCGCCCTCCGCCCTCGGCCTCCCGCACTCCGCCCGCTCCTACACCGCGGTCCTCGCCGCCCTCGTCGCTCACTCCCACCTCTCCCTGGCCCGCTCCCTCCTCGCCGACATGCGCGCCGCCGGCTTTGCCCCCACCACCGCCACCTACAATGTCCTCGTCAAGGCCCACTGCTCCGACGCCGCCGTCCCCATCGACGACGCCGTTCGCGTTTTTCGGAACATCCCCAAACCCGACGCGTGCTCCTACAATACTGTGATCGATGGGCTCTGCCGCCGCGGCCGGCTGCCGGAGGCCCGCGACCTGTTCGCGGAGATGATTGCGAATGGCATTGCACCAACGGTGGTTACTTACACCACTCTTATCCACTGGCTCGCGCGGGAGGCCTGCTTTGATGATGCTCTGAAACTGTTCGATGAAATGGCTAGGAGAGGGATCATGCCGAATGTGGTAACATACAGTTCACTGATCGATGGATTGTGCAAGGGTGGGCGTGCTGCCTCAGCAGTGGAGTTGCTGGACAGGATGGTTAAGGAGAGGAAGCTTCCAAATACAATCACATACAGTTCTGTTATTGATGGGCTCTGTAAGGAGGGCTGTCTGGGTCAGGCCATGGAGATTTTAGACCGGATGCGTCTCCAGGGGAGGAAGCCTGATGCTGGGTTGTTCGGTAAGCTAATTGTTGGGCTATGTGATGCAGGAAGGGCTTTGGAGGCTTCAAATTACCTCGATGAGATGAATTTTGCTGGCATCCAACCAAACCGCTTGACTTGGAGTCTGCATGGCAGGATAAATGATGCAGTGGTGATAGCACTGTGTTCTAAGGGTGAAGTTGGAAGGGCTTTTCAGGTGTACCAGAGCATGCGTACCCGTGGAATTTCTACCAAGCCAACAACTTTCCATCTCCTTGTCGAGTGCTTATCGAAAAAGAACAATTTAGAGAAAGCTGCTCATGTTGTGCGCGACATGTTATCAGAGAGATGCATCCCTGAGAGGGAAACATGGGATACGATTGTACGTGCATATTGGAGTAAGAAAAAGGTAGGACAAGAAGCTGAGGAAATGTGGAGCCAGTTAACAGTTACAAATTGAATAAAAAGGAACATACTACACTCCACTGATACATCGTATGCGCGAGCTGTTGCCAAGCAAACATTGTGCTCAGAGGTCATATACTTCTTACTCTTTCTATGCTGTTACACAAGTGGGAGATTTGTTGTCGATAGCTCTTACATTTTGGTGTTCACTTTTCCAGGTTATGTAATGATATCTGTTTTTTTTTTTGAAGTTACGAGCAGTTGGCAGTGTTCAGGTATGGTGCGATGTTGTTTTCCATAGTTCCATACATCTTGTTTATTACATACGTAAATATACTAAGCGTTAACTTTAATTGTTCATATCTGTGGAGTTTGGTGATAAATGATCAAAACCTGTAGCTCAAACTATTGCATAGCAAGCTAGGCAGTTAAGTCAAATGTAATTATTGACATATTGTACTACCAATGTTAGGTAGATTTATTGGGAAAGTGAAATGTTAGCTAGGTTATTGCACTGTTTCATATTTTCATATGTCGATTTTATTCTATTCATTTTTCTTTCATTTTCTTATGGACTGCTGAGAAGCATATCAATTGTTCAGGTTTATTGCACGGCAAAAGAAAATCTCTACAATGTGACCCCCCCTGAAAATGCACAGTTTCTAGTGATGTTTTCCATCTGTTCCCTCCATAAAGATTAAATCAAATATGTTTATTACTTTCCACTTGCATATAATTACCTTGTTTTCCAAAAGAAATTCACTGTACTTTTGTTCTGATAGCTTCTTTAGAGTTTATGCTGCTTAATTGTCATAGTGAATGCTCTGGTTATGACATGTCTAACATGCTTAATCTATGAATTCACTTAATGGAACAGGCCCAAACAGCATCGCAAAATATGGAATTATGGATCTTCATTCTATTGGCTAGGAGTATAACCATGAGAAAAAGTCAACAGCCAAAATATCAAGTATTGAGATGCATGCTATGTTTTTCTGTCTATGTTGAGGGGATTACACCTGTTTGATCAATCAACATGAATTTGAGCGAGCAAGATCTTTGATTACCAGACTGTTCTGGAGAGTGGAAAGCCAATGTCATGTTGGGTGGCTGGGAAGCTGACAAACTGCATTCTGCCAATAACCACTATAATAGTCAGCAATATTATGACAACTTTCTTTGCTTACTCTTACGGTATTGGATTGAAGAAAGACACCACATTTTGGTCTAACAGCGCTATAGAAACAAAAGTCATTGCTGAAACAGTTCCATGGACAAAGTCTAGAAATTGTATTCATTCAACTACAACGTGTGGATCAAGAGGTGTTTGATTGTCGATGACCCTACAATCCCTTGAATGTGACAAACCTATTGCGCGCATTCCCTTCCTTATCCCTGAAGCCATCTGTGAAACTGAGAACAAAGCAGGGCAACGCACAAAGAACCCTCATGTTACCATTTGATGAACGTCACATTGTCACTGCAGGGGCATTGTGCTGCCGTTGCCAAGGTTGGAGCCAGGAATTGAAAGACAGGGATAGTGTTTGAAGGAAGAAATTTGGTGATGTTCTTATGTCTGGCCGATTGTTTTCTGCATGGGCTCATGTTGCTGGTACGATCAAATATATTCAACAAAAGAGGATTCCCTCTGATCCTGCCAGCAATTCCATGTTGTGGTGACGGTGGTGTGGAGCAGACATAGTAGCTGTCCTCGTCGTCCAGTTCGTTCTATTTAGCGTTGGTGATCTTTTATTAGAGAAGACGCAACTAGCCAACTAGGGATTTTGCCAATGGAAAAGGAAGGGATTTGAAGGGAAAGAAGGTAATGGTCTGTTACTCTGTTCCTGTTTGTTGTCCGTATGGATGCCTTCTTGCAAGAAAGATGCAAAAATGAAATGAACTGGGAGTTCTGCTGGCAAGAAATGCGAGAATGTTTGGTGTTCCAGTTTCTCTTTTTTGAGCTCCAACAGTTGTAGACGCACATTGGTAACGGAAAGAACAGTTTTTTGGGTCTAAAATTGTTCTGTGGCAGTTATATATACACGTAAATAGATGTTCCCTCCTAGTCGTGCTTAACTGGATTATGCATTTGGTTCGATTCTTTTCATTTGGGAATTTTTTTTATTTTTACTTTTTTTATTAAAATATTTACAAAAATATTTTTTTTGTTTTGAAAATTTACAAATTAGTTGCCTCTCGCCCTCTGGGAGGGTGTTTTTTAAAAATCATCCTTCCAGAGGGCGTTAAGGGACCTAAATGCAAATTTTTTATTTCTGTTCAAACCCTTTCCACCGGTTTTAATTGCTTAAAAACAAATAATGCTTATTTGACACTCTAAATGATTTTAAATGGAAAAGTGATAAACTACAAAGTTGTGTAGATCTCATCGAGATCTACAACTTTTATATAAAGTTTATCTCCATCCGACGTTGTTTGAAATATAGATTTGAGATTTTTTAAAATAGGTTTTATATTTTGTAACGAATATTTGGATATCTAAAAGATCTTAAATGAAAAGGTTGTTATCTATAAAGTTGGAGATCGCCTCGAGCTCTATAATTTTCATATGAAGTTTTATTTCATATGACTTTATATAATATAATTTTAAATTGTAAAATCATAGAGCTAACAAGCTATACTGGAAAATTTGCATTTAGGTCCCTTAACGCCCTCTGGAAGGGTAAAATCGCTCAGAGGGCGAGAGGCGACTAAATTTATAAATTTTTGAAACAAAAAAAAGTTATAAATATTTTAATAAAAAAATGTATATATAAAAAAAATCTTTCATTTGGTATGAAGAATTACAATGCCTTGCTCATAGATGTGGATCCACCGAGCCATGCATATGTCAGAGGCAAAAATGGGCTGATCCAAACTCATAGATGCAAAGCCCAGCCCAATATAAGGCTGCAAAGCCTGCAAAGAGAACATCGATCATCCTCGACAATCTTCAGAACAACAGCACTTCCTTTTTCTTTTTTGAGAACAGAACAACAGCATTTGAGAGTAGAGACAAACCTGCATGCATGCTTGCCTCACCTAGGCGACCACATAAAGACCATTGGAACAAAATACTTTAGGCTCCTCCAAGTAAAACACTTTCCTTGAGACAAATACTCCTGCATGTATGCAGTGGTCCTCCTAGCTGATCTCTGAGTGATAACCAAACTGCATCTGCAATTCTCAAGACATGAGGCGACAGTGTGCTACAAGGAGTCTGGGGAACATTGTAAATTAAAAGCTGCCGATCATCAGAGGCGACAGCATACGGCTTTAATCATGTGATTCCTTCTTTCCATCCCTTTAAATTTGCACATATCATGGCATGATCATGCCCGGAGCTTTAGTTGTAGCCAATGATCTAGTAAAGGGCAGAGCTTTGTATATCTGCATACCGAATTGCCTTGGTGTGCGTGTGACGCCCCTTAATTAACTGTTTTTATCCTCTGAAAAAGCTTCAGTGTAAGTAGCATTTGTCTTGTCTCTTGGCTTCACTAGGCGAGTTCAGTTCTTCGTGGTAGCTTAGCTAGAGGTGGTATCACTCACATGGATACATCAGGTTCAGTTAGGTACATGTACTCTATCGTGCGATATATGGAATGCATCAGAAGCAAGTCCAGTGTCAGTGTCACACGAAGCAACATCTAATCGCCAATGGTCGATATATGTCGTTGTCCATCATGTACCAAATCACATGAAAGTCCTACAAAAGCAATCCCTGTATTCGTAGTAATTAACTCCTCTCTAGATAATATCTTTTACTGCCAATGTTCATTTCATACCGATCGTTCATTCATTCCTTGATGTCGAGAAAAATACTCTGAAATATCAGGAGAAATGAGAAAAAAAAACGTGCCTTTTTCTAGCTTTCTGCGAAAATTTAAGGCGGATGGTAGAGTCAGAGAGCAAGTTGGAGAAGTGATTGCATCCTTGAAGTCTTTGTGCATTTTCATACCCATCTGTTGAAAAAGTGTGGTAAAATGTCAAACTCCAACATAATTCCGATTCTCTCGGATCGAAGTACTGCCTCCGTTTTTCAACATGACGGAGCTAGCTATAGATGGTGAGACTTGCCCTACAAGTTAATTAAATAGTAGTAGTAGCAGTACCTGATTAGATTACACTACTTACCAACGACGCATATACACCTCCAACTAATCGACGACGCGTATATTTGTTGTAGTCTAACGCAAAGATTGTCACAGTCCAACAATAGGGAGACGCTTGCATGTCAAGATACATGGACCAGTTATTTTTAACTCTTCGAGGGAGAAGCAGATACGTACACACTTTGTGCTTTTTGTATGCCCTCCTGAGAAGCACAATGAGATTATATACACAGATTAAACTTTTTTTCTTCAACCAAATATGCATGGAGAAAATACATGTGAAAAGTAATATTATTGGTGTGTAGAAATAGGTTGCAAATCTCGTTGAAGAAAATGAATAATATACCTCAACTCGTTCTTTCTTTTTTGGGTTTTTTTTTTTTGGGGGGGGGGGGTTGAGGAAAGGGTGTTAAATTATTTTTTCATAGGCTGTATATTATTTTCTAAAAAGTATTAAAGTTTAAACTTTGACCATTAAGTAAAACATATTCAAGGTACTTTTTCTGAAACTAAAGCAATTCAAGGTACTTTTTAATACACTAAATGCACGAATCTGGCTAATTATTAATCAAACCATACAACATTAAACTTTCAAAATAAAATATACATTGTCCCATCTATTGCCCCATCTGGTGTACTAATTTGATACATGTCCACTATGCTAAAAGGTAGCCTACACCATGTACTCATCTACATCTATCTATCTATCTATCTATCTATCTATCTATCTATCTATCTATCTATCTATCTATTTTTTACTAATTAGACACTTTGAGAGAGAAGTCTAATGGCCCCTCGCAAACACCCTACCTCTATTTTTTTTCCGCTCACACGGTTTTATTTTTTTCTTAATTAAGTTTATATACACGAGGTATATATATATATAGAAACTTTTAAAGTAGAAACATCCTTTAAAAGACATTTAAATATGAGTGATCATACATTTAACATAATATTTGAATTTCAATCTTAAAATATCAGTAATTATAGTCCATATAACATCCTCAAGGGTTGGCGACTAACACGTTGTAATCAGCCTGAAGTTGTGCTTGTGGTTGTTTGGTTTGCTCCCTTATTTTGCCAAACTTTACCACACTTTCTAGGATATATCACTTCCGTCCCATAATTAATATAGTAGTCCAGTGTCAGATGTGACGCATTCTATAACTATGAATTTGAATAGGGGCGTGCTGGATGACACATCTTATAACTACGAATCTGGACATGCCCCTGTCCAGATTCGTAGTTTTAGGATGTCTCATCCAATACTAAATTGCCATATATGGGACATATGGAGTATATTTGTTTTACTATCAAAGTTATGGCATACCATAGTTTTTCAATTCAAAGGCCCACATGCCTTACACCCATCTTTTAGCCAAACCTTGTCTAAGAGGTGTGGCCATCAATTTATGACCACACCTTTGGTTAGGTTTTGTCAGGAGGTGTGACAATGTTTGGGAGTGAATCAAACCTCTTAGTATAATGCTATACCTTAAATACCCTTGTTAATTCTCACCTACTTCATTTGTTTCACATTATAAGATGTTTGGATTTTGAATATAGTTATGCATGTATCCATATATGTGCTTCATATATGTGTCCAAATTCGTATAGATGTTAGTGGATCTAAATGAGCGATGGAAATGCCAAAACGTCTTATAATATACTCCCTCCATTCCCAATTGATCATCATCTAACTTTTTTGGGGTTATTCCCAAGTGATCATCGTATTATTATCATTACATAAGTCTATTCGTTATCTGTGTATGGGAGTAAATGAATATTGGTGCATGTATCCCTGCACATAATATTTTACAACCAAAGTGATGTCTTGGTTTGTTATTAATTAGAAAATAGTGAGAATTGTCCATATGCATCGAGTTTGTTACCAAAGTAAATATAGTATATGAGAGTTATGGATTTTTCTTTTTTTTTTTAATCTTGGTGCGCTCCTATAATACGATGATTAATTGGAAAAAGAGGGAGTAGTACCTAGTACTACTTATATTACTTAATTAACTAATCTCTTGATTTAATTAACTAATCTCTGATTCCCTGTCAATCTGATCCAGGGGCATGACGTATCGCTTAGCTCATCGCGACCGGCCGGACCCATACGCTGAAGATCAATGGTCCCAAATCCACGCCCTCAAACTTAATTAGATCGACCGGTCCAAATCCCGCAGGAGCGCATGTTCACGCACGCCACTACGCATCTGCACATGCGCCCCCAAACGCCCAGATCGATCAACGTACGGGACGGATCAATACACGCGCGGACGCGCCTCGTCTCGACCGGTGGATCGATGTACGCGCGCGCCCCCCGGCTCGGTCGTTCAGGAGTCCTTTTGTCGCTGGGGGCTGGGCTCTATACACTACTATCATCATTTCTCTCTTCCAAGACACTCTACGGTGACCTCATATCTAAAAGTCCCTCTCTCCCAAATCCATCCCCATCTCACGCAGTCACGCACGCGCGCGCACACCGCAGCCAGCCCAGCCGCCGCCCCCGGCCCGCGACCCGATCCATCCGCGAGAGACGACTGACTGACGAGCGATCAATCGAGCTGCCAAGTAGTAGGGTGTTGTGCGTGTTGCAGGTGGGGCGGTGTGGTGTGGTGTGGTGTGGTGTGGTGGGACGTCCTCGCGATCGAATCAGGTTGCCCCATCTCCACTCCACCCTCCTCCTCCTCCTCCTCCTCCCCCTCCTCCACACGTACGCTTTTGGCCAGCCGGTCTAATTCCCTCTCTCTGGGACGTGGATTTTCATCTCTCGAAGAAACATCCCCTCGTTATTTGCATGTCATCTAAATAGTTATTAAAATTTTTTAAAAAAATTGACAACATAAATTAATATATATATCACTCCACAAACATGCAAGACCAAATTCAACTTCTATAGGTTGCAACAAAAATAACAAACTAAACTGAAAATAGTTATCACACATTCGCAACTATATTTGTTATTTTTGTTAAAACTTGTAGAAGTTAAATTTAAACTTGCATGTTTGTGGAGTGATATATTTCATATTAATCTATATTGTCAATTTTTTTCATATTTTTTGATGACTATTTAGGTGACATGTACGAAACGAAGGGATATCCCCTCGAGGGATGATTTCACTTTCCCCTCTCTCTCATGCATCTAGCTACCTCCTCTCTCTCTCTCTCCTCTTTGCCTTTTCCCCCAACCCTCCCCTCTCTCGTCTGTATTCTATTGCGAAATAGCTTAGGGTATTCGCAATCCCCCAGTTTGATAGAGTTATATCGATCGAACGTCATACACACCATAAATCATAGATCGAATGGAATAATATTAATCAAAGTGTACGTGTATAGTTTGTTTACCAACTGATTGGATAGCTATAGAGCTAGCTAACCGTGTTGAAACGATGAACAGGGGTTAGTATATGTGTGCGTACTCTCTGCACATATACGTACTTCGCAGCGGTTACCTGCACGTACATGCACGCACGCACACCCTGCGCGCACCGTACCGGCCGGGATCGCGCGCGCGGAGGAGAATGTAGGTCATCCTGCCGCCTTTAATTTAAACCCCAGCCAAAGTACACGCATTTCGCGCAACCTTCTCCTCGACCAATCGCTTCGTCATGCATTTCATATGCGTTTGGTGTACGGGTCTTCCGGTTAATCGCAAGTGTAGGTGCTTTCTTGCAACGCAAGCCTTTGGCCATGGACTATACTATAGTAGTAGTACGTACGACCAGCGCTATAGCAGCAGCTAAGCTATATTAACACCGGCCGGTGTCATTTCTGACGTGTAAATGTTAACCGTCAAATTGGTGTGGTGTGTGCGGTGGCCGGACGTCCATATCTCGATCGGGAGATGTACACGCAGCAACTCTCTCGCGCGCGCAGAGAATCCGGCGCCTGGTTTGCGGCTCACGTCTACGGTTTGCATTAGCAAGCCCAGACTTGAGGGCCAAGCAACACCGCATCATTCGCCCGGATCCCCTGCGTTCTATGATTCGCTCTCGCTGTGCGCCTAGCTTAATTAGCTATAGAGTTTGATTGATTGATTTATTGTCAGTTTGCCATCCGCGCGTGTTGCCGCACACCTCGCGACGACGACACACATGACACATATCCGTCCATGCCCATAGCTGTCAAACGCTCATTGTTCAGCCTGTTAATCGATCGCTTTAGCCTTTCATTGATCTCCTAGCTAGCTGTTGTACGTACGTCCCCTAGCTAGCACGATCTCTCCCTGATCCTAGTCTCTTGCTCCTTTTGTGGAGTGTTCTTTCTGTAGTTGTTACCTGCACTGCACAGCTGATGCACTGCCGGTTCTGCCTCTGCCTGCCGCGCCAGAGAGAGAGAGAGAGAGAGAGAGAGAGAGAGAGAGAGAGAGAGAGATCAGCTCGTGGCGATCTTCCTGGGAAGCACCAACCGAAAAGTTGGTGTGAGAATTGATGTATTCTCCTCCTTGGTCTGTACCAGATGGAGATAGAAAATCAGTAGCCGCAGCAGCTGGGCCGGGCGGGCAGGCAGGCAGGCAGGGAGGATTAGGCGATTAGCAGCTAGTAGGAGAGTCTAGCTTTTAACAGGGACAAGCTTCCTATAGCTCCCTCTCTTTTCTCTTTGTTCTCCCTCTCGTCGATCAGGCCGCTTTGTTCCCTCCTCTCCTCCTTTCTCTCTCCCTCCTCCCGCGCGCGGGGTCTCGCCTTAACGCTTGCCGCATATGGGGGCGACGGGCAAAGCGTAGGCCAGAGGGAGGGAGAAGCTAGCTTTCTGGCTCGCTCTCTCTGCACGATCTCGTCGATCGTGTGTACTGGATTACAGCCAGCTAGCCATGACATGGTGCAACAGCTTCAACGACGTGCGCGCCGTGGAGAACAACCTGGCCACCGCCGCCGCCGTGGCCGCGGCCAAGAAGCAGCAGCAGCAGCAGCAGCAGGCCTCCCAGCACGTCAACCTCATCAAGACATGCCCCTCCTGCGGCCACCGCGCGCAGTATGATCAGGTAGCTAGCTAGCTAGAGCTTCCTCCCTGCTCGATCGATCGATCGATCGATCGATCTCTCTCCTGTGTACATGTTGGCGGATGGCATTGAGCATGGTGTAGAGTCAGTTGCAGGCAGCGGCGGCGGCGACGATCCAGGACCTGCCGGGGCTGCCGGCCGGGGTGAAGTTCGACCCGACGGACCAGGAGCTGCTGGAGCACCTGGAAGGGAAGGCGAGGCCTGACGCGCGGAAGCTCCACCCTCTCATCGACGAGTTCATCCCCACCATCGAGGGCGAGAACGGCATCTGCTACACCCATCCCGAGAGGCTCCCAGGCACGTATATATAATATATATCATATAGTATCAGTATTAGTTTCATCTGTTCATGATCTACATATTACTAGTAGAATATGCATGCATATATGCATAAGTTCATTTGCCTCGATCAGCTTAGCTTGCATACTTGCATTGCATGCTTAATTACATTGTGCCATCAGCTATAGCAATTGCAAAAAGATGATCAGATCTGGACGGGACGTGGAAACTATAGGGGGCTGTCCGTCACGGAAGTACTCCTGACAAAACATTTTCTTGCTTGGTTGATTCTCAGTTTAAAATTCCCTATTTTGATATAAAAGTTTTATTGGTCGTTTCCAATTTGATGACCTTGCTTCATAGTATATGTCAATCATGCGTAGCAGCTTAGTAGTATTTGTAACATCCACACTAGGGTATGTCGATGAGTCGATCGTCCTTGCGTTTTTCATTAATTTCGTGTATGTCCGATCGTGTGTTGTTGCATTTGTGCACGATACCGTATAAATATTGCTAAAGTTTGCCTTTGAAGTAATTGCTTCTCCTACTTGCATAAAAGTTTATTTCACATTGAAAACGAGTGATTGTGACAGCACAATGCATCAAAGGTCCACGTCATGCAGGATACACGCAACATCAGATCAAAGGGAGAATAAACTTTGAAAAGACTTGTTACAATATGAACTGGTTTTTCCCTAATCCTTTTATATTCCCAGTATTTAATTTGCCTATATATAATGGTGTATTTGCATGGGTAGGATAGTCATTGTATATTTGTGCAATAAGAATAACTGACAGATAATTTAAATTATATTATGAGTGCCTTTCCTGCTTTTGGAAATATAATATTATATTCTTCAGGGGGGTTGCATTCCATTCCACAGGATAACTGTACTATTTTCTACCATAGTGATAGAAATATTGCACCAAGAGACAATATAGTGCACTGATCATATTATTTTCATGGAACTCTATTTTCATATAAGCAGTTATCAATAATATACCACGTGTCACCATTGTACTATATATTAATCCAGTAGAAAATGATATAGTACAAATACTTTTATCTAGCAAGAATTAATTATGATTAAAAAACCAATGCAAGTGGCTCTTTATGTCGTTTACATCGCAAACATTTTTTTTCTTTGTTGGTGGTGGAGCTAGCGGCCGTTCGTGGGTTATTCTCATGGGAATATCGGTGTGTTAGTCTGTTAGACATAGTGTGTGTTGAGCTGGAAAACAATGTGCATGCAGGGGATGCTCCTTCTATGGTACAAAGTAATTTTCTTTACATTTCATATATTACAGCTGACCTAAATTAATTCTATCTGTAAGAAAATAATTAAGCCGACAAATAAAAATGTGTTATTTAGTTCCGCACACTATTTTCAGGCCATATATACATTTAATTTATATTACACCAAATTTACCTAGATTCAGTGGCTGAGCCAAGATCAAGATCCACCTCGCGTGAAATGCAAATATTTTTTTTACTAATAGTACTTGATTGCAAAAATTCTATGGGGGTTAATTGACCTTACAGGGTCACAGCATGGCTCCACTACTATCTACATTATAAGTACTCCATAATGTAGATAAGGATTTTCTGAAGTTGATCGGTGAGTAATTCTTTAAATTCAAAGATAGTTTCACCCTTCAGCGCCATATCTCCACTAAACCACTTTAAATTCAGTCCATTGTATAAAAAGTAATCTATTTTGATAGTTTATGGTTGAATAATGTATGAAGATTCTAGGATTGTCTATCACACTTTTATAAAAGTTGAAGGTTGTAGTTAACATGCATGATCTATTCCTTTTTTTTTACAACCTGGGAAATTTCATTTCTATGTTAAGAGATGCAAAACACAAATACGCCCCACCTCCTCTTTAAATATAACTTTATTCGGTGAAACTTTAAAGTTTAACCATCAATATCTCTCAAATATGTAGTTAATTTGAAAATAAAAATAAAAAGAGTAGTTTTTTTAAGTACTTTTACAATACTAAAATTTTGTTACACATTATTGTTATACTAATAGAAAAAAAATAGTCAAAGCTATACGAACGAATGAAGTTGGTAGTGTAATACTCCCTACCTCAGAATAAGTTATTTGTCTCTCCCATTTATTTTAAAATAAATTTATTTTTGAGCAATCATTGCACTAGAGTTTGTGAAAGTAAATAATAGATGCACTGGAATATAATGTAGGTAAAGAGAGGAATAATTGCATTAAGATTTAATAAAGTGAGGGTATGTCTTTTTGTTTTATATTGGTACATATGAGATGAGTGTAAAATAAATTTATTTTTAGAACAGAGAGAATATGAATTGAAACACCGATCAAGTATTTTTCTAATGATGGAAAGGACGCAAAAAATAACTAAACAATAACAGTTCAGGGGGAGGGAGATAGAATCAGAGAATTGCTGGAGTCGGCCCAAAACCATCATTAACTGGGCCCATTCGTCATATAGTTTGACTGAATGGTCTTATGCTGCGTCAGCCGTCACCCGTCAGGACATTGGAACTGGATAGTGGATACTACGATTACGAAGCCACTCTTGTTGTGTTGCTGACCTGCTGTTGCTTGCATGCACGTAATTGGATGGTAGTAATTGATTACATTTGCATCTCTCTAACTCATTCGTGAGCAGTGGCAGTGTGGCACTCTACCGTATTAACCGTACTGTTCTCTTTCTGCCGCTGTTAATTTCAGGAGTCGGCAAGGACGGCCTGATCCGCCACTTCTTCCACCGCCCGTCGAAGGCGTACACGACGGGGACGCGGAAGCGGCGGAAGGTGCACACCGACGAGCAGGGCGGCGAGACGCGGTGGCACAAGACCGGCAAGACCCGGCCGGTGTTCACCGGCGGCAAGCTGAAGGGGTACAAGAAGATCCTGGTCCTCTACACCAACTACGGCAAGCAGCGCAAGCCGGAGAAGACCAACTGGGTGATGCACCAGTACCACCTGGGCTCCGACGAGGAGGAGAAGGACGGCGAGCTCGTCGTGTCCAAGGTGTTCTACCAGACGCAGCCGAGGCAGTGCGGCGGCGGCGGCGGCGGTTCGACGGCGACGGCCAAGGACCTCTCCGTCGATCTCGTCGCCGGCAACAACATCAAGGCTAGCAATGCAGCTGCTGATCACCACCATAACGACGGCGTCGGCGGCGGTGGCCACGGTGGCAACAACAGCAGCATACTGAAGGAAGCTGCAGGCATTGTAGATTTCTACAACCCAGCGGCGGCGCTAATCGGCTACAGCCAGGCGGCTCCTAACAACAGGGCGGCTGCTTCTGCTCATTTGACGATGCCTAACTTTGAGGTGCACACAGGAGGTGCAGGCTTTGGCCCCTGATGGATGGAAGAAAACAAAGCAAATTAAACCTATTTGACTGATGATATATATAGGTTAGATGGAGAGGGAGCAGGTATATGATGGCAGATGTGTGCATCATGCATGCTAGCATGGTGTAATTTACTTCGAGTGAAAAAAAAGGAGTTTACTAAACCGTATACGTACGTATTACTGGACAATAAGGAGTGTGTCGAGTGAGTTGCTGCGCAGATGTTGAAGCGTAGGGGGGGTCGATATTCTTACAGTGTTCATTATTGTTACATGTATACACATATATAACTTGACATTCTCAATTTTTTTGTTTAATGATATATATATGTTGTTATATATCGATATGGCTCATTCACTAGTATGGTTCACCACATGCCTGTGATCGACCTCTCTCAAGCTAGGTTTGGTATCGGTGAAGTCCATCATTGAATTGAAGTGGTAGAGTGGTAAGTGGGCATATGATATATATGTTGTTATATACAAAAATAATGTTGGAATTCAATATTGTACATTGATCGCTTAAATATAAGGACTTGCTTTTTCATAAATATAAAAAAATGTTGTGCATGTGTAAATTATCATTTTTCTTATTATTTAGCTAGACAACTAGTAGTAAAAATATCCCAGCCAAAACAATAATTCTCTATTGAAATATTTTTCTTAGTTTGACAATCTATGCATAGATATAGCTAGGAAGCCCCTGTTCAGATTTGTAGTATTACGATATGTTCATTCAGTTTAAAAGTTGTTATATTTGCGACGGAGGGAGTAAAAAACAAACCCACGAATTCAAGACGAAGAAAAGTTCGACGTTATTCCACCTGACAGTTAAAACCAACGTTTCCCCCCGGCCAAGCTAGTGATCAGCCCAGGTGAGCTAGGATCATGATCATAGTACGTAGTAACTGTGGGAGTGTGTTGTAATCGTCCTCATCGTATTTCTCGTCTGTACCAACAACATCGTCCTCACTGTCAGTCATCGCTTTGATTGCTACTATACTCCCTCCATATGAACATCATGTGCTTCCGTCTCTTGACTTATCTGTACTCCTAAAGTAGAGGACCAGGTTGTCTCCTCTTGCTCCGTAAGCTGGAGCAACGTTTCTTTGAATAAATGAGGTATATCGTGCCATCGTAGGTCTGGTTTAGTTGCCAACTTTTTTTTCAAAATTTTAACTTTTCCATCGCATTAAAACTTTCCTACACACATAAACTTTTAACTTTTTTCTTCAGACTTTCAATTTTAGTCAAACTTTTAATTTTATCATAGAACTAAACACACCTGTAGTGTTCTTGGAACAGACTCTAGGACCTCTATGGTGACCATGTAGAACCGTCCCTGTAAATCATCATGCCTTTTGTACTTGTATCGCATTTGCATCCTCAAGCAAACACAAGTTTCAATGAAAAAGCTTTTGTGTATAAATTTCCTATATTGAATACTGAATGTTGCTATGTAAGAAGTTTCATGTACCAAGTTTTTTAAACGGAGTTGCTAGAAATATGGCGCCATATGCTATAGTCGATTTTTTTTCAGCCACTTACACAGTAGTTACACCTCATTTACACCCCACTTACATATGTAATTAGTATGTAATTTTAGAATTTACATATGTAATTTTAGCACTTACATATGTAATTTTAGCACTTACATATGTAATTTTGAGACTTACATAGTAAATACACTAAAATTACATATGTAATTTAGGGACTACAATATAAATACATGCCGACTATTTTGTAATGAAAAATATGGCGCCATAAATATAGCTACGCCCTTTTTAAATGAGCTCAGAACTCTGCGTACGCACTTAACTTGTATAACCCGTTGTGGGCCTAATTGGCTTGAAGTGAGGCCGCAGATGGGCTAGGCACGTTTGCAGGCCATTGACACCTACATCCCCTGCCGTATCTGCCGCTCGCTTCCACGTCTTGAATGCCAAACTTGATCCAGTCTTCGATGACAAGTGGACCACCAAATATATCAAGGATCAGTTTGACTCCCTTAAATAGTGCCGAATCTGATTTGTATCCCTGAACCTAAATTCCGGATATTTAGACCTCCTAACTATTAAAACGGGTGTAATTTGACTCCCTTGTTGGTTTTAAATGGCGGTTTCGCTGATGTGGCGTCTACGTGGCGGTGTTGACTCGGTCTCCGTTCCACGTGGAATTGACGTGGCGCTTATGTGTATTTGAATTAAAAAAAATATGTGCGGGACCCATTTGTCATTCACACCAAAACAATGTGGGACCCACTGACATGTGGGGAGAGGACGCCGCCAAAGCCTGCGGCTGCCCGTCGCATGTAGCTGGTGAGCTCCGCCTTTTCCACTGCCCCGAGATCCGGCTCTGCCCTCCTCGCTGAGTCGCCTTGGCCCGCGCCGTGCGATGCCTCGAAGCTGCTCTGCCTCAAGGCCGTCCCACCGCCGACGACGGTGCGCAGCTTTCCGTTGGGGCCCAACTCCTTGCTGTTGTCGCCTGTTGCCACCGGCCGCTGTGCGCCCCTCGTTGCCGTCGAGCCGCTACCATCGTCGCCGCCAGATGATGTGAAGAGAAAGGGGAGAGAAAGAGAGAGATAAGGGAGAGGGAGGAAGAAGGGAAGGAGAGAGGGTAAGTGGGTCTCACAATATTGTTTGTTTGAATGATAAATATTAAATGGGATCCATGTTTATTTTTTCAATTCTAATGCCACATTAACGCCACGTGGAATGAAGACCAGGTTAAAATGGCTACATAGACGCCACGTCAGTGAAACTGCCCTCCAAAACCGTTAAGGGAGTTAAATTGGGTCAAAATATCCGGTATTGTGGTTTAGGGCTTATTCGGATTGGAGGGTAAATTCAGGAAAAATATAGGATTTGCATTCCTATGGATTCGGGTACTGTAACAGCATTCGGATCAAAGGAATCACTTGTAGAAAAATCGGAGGAAATCTGAAGGAAAATTTCGTGGGCCATCCATTCCACAGGAAAACTAACAGTCCACTCCGAGCTCTTTTTATTTTTCCTATGCATGGGAACGCGGCAATCAACGAACTAATCTTCACTCCTCAAACACATGACGATTTTAGTTAATGAGTAAGTTATTTAAAAATTCCTATGTTTTTTCTACGCTCTATCCGAACACATGTTTATATAGCATTCTTGTGTTTTTCAATCCTCTGTTTTACTAGTGCATTCCTATCATATTCCTATGATTTTTCTATTCCTATGTTTTTTCAATCCTGTATTCCAAATAAGCCCTTAGGGATACAAATTAGATTTAGCTACTGGTTAAGGGACTCTAAGTAAACTTACTCCATATATCAACATGTGCGTGGGAAGTCCGGTCCAATCCATGATGAGTGCGTATGTCACACAAATGAGGGGCTAGTTGGCCACATAACCACATATGACATATCCGAAGCACGAAATGCACGCTTTGTCCGATACAAAGGAACCAAGTCGACCCTAGTGTCACATCGCGCTTGCCGCCCTGGAATCAAACCATCTGTACCGGATGGCAGAGGATTTGCTTCCCAGTTCCCAACTCCCAAGTGGCCAACACGACAAGTTGGCAACACCCAACACCTGACCCGAGAGTTTCCGCACTCCGCTCGCCTGCGTGGTGCACCGGTGACACTGTACCGACTACCGAACCCTGCGCAACCCAAACGCACGCGTAAGCCCAACTAAATTTGGCCCAACCAAATGCTCGCTGCTACTAGTACAAGCGAGGGTCTAGAATGCTCTCGCTGTCCAGTTTAGATAAACACTGGTGAGATTTTACAGTCGACGGCTTGTTGCTCAGCACTTGCGCTATATAGAAAGAGAAGTAATCAACATTACAGAAAAAAAAAACGTGCAGATTGGTGGCAGGACACATATTAGTTCATCCAGCAAAACTTTAGACTGTCACAGACAACAAACGCTATGTCACACAATGTATGTATAGCTCCCTCTTTGGGATGTGGACAGCGGACGTACAGGGTTACTATCAGATACTGCCCAATGCAAAAACTACACCAGTACAGAAAAATTACAGTGGAAAGCATACATCTGCATATGAAAAAAATCGTCACACTGAAAAGAATCGAATCCGACAGATTTATATAGCAGGAAAGGTGGTGCTGGTGATGGCTGTGTTGAAGATGGCTTATCTGCTGATTCGGTAGAAGGTGCACCATTGTAACGGTGATATTAGAATCAAGATCACTTGTCGCGTCCGTCATCACCGGTGCTGCTATTTTCTCGGCATTGTCTGCTGCTTCTAGCTATACCCTCTGATGACTTATTGGCTTTGCTTCTTCAGCGTTCTGTAAGTGTTTCAGCAGGAGCACCTTCAAATGTAGGAGCTCCAGAGGTTCCTCGAGTCAGGGAGTGCCCTGCATTATCGGGTGCCTTGAATCATAGGAGTGCCATGGGCCATTGGAGAACCTTAGCTTCTACCTATCCATCATTGACCCATCGACCAGTCCTCAGCTTCAGGGGTATATTGCTAGGCAGGCCAAGTTTTCGCACCAGATCTTTTAATTGCAACAGGAGGTGCAGATAGAGGAGGCCGAAAAACACTGCAGCAGCATCAGTTCCTTAACAGTTGGTGCGTGATCCAGCTCCTTCTGTAGCATCTTATTCCGCGTTATGACTAAATTCCTCAATGATGGACGACCATGGGCTGAAAAGTGAAAGATCCTTTGTAAGTGCTTGATAATGCATATATTTGAGCACATTTAGTCAAATAACAAATGAATTTCTTTAGGGCAACAACAACAACGAACAGATTGAATAAAAAAACACTTAATGGTTTGGCTAAACTCATGAGAGAAGATTGGAAAATATGCAAATCCTTCTCTCTCTCTCTCTCTCTCTAAGAAATCAATGCACATCCTCTATATTTCTAACAGGTTCATGGTTCATTGGTCTGCTCAAGCCATACGCCCTAAAATAAGTCTAAGCACATATTCCTATTGACATTTTACTGATCATGCTATAGCTTGCTTAAACATACATAATCGAAATATGAGCTTGCTGTCAATAAAGACAGTGTATAGCACATAACTTAGGAGATGCAAACAAGGAAACATAAGGTTTTATCATGTGCATGCATGAACAATTTGCCACTCCATATTCCACAAAATGTGATCAAACTGGAGAAGGAAATTACAAACACTTGTGTGTGGTACAACTCTCTAATAATGACACTTTTGCAGACGAGATCATGTGGGTGAGAACTTAATTTCTTTATCACAAAAACAGTCATTGACAAGAACCAAAATTCTTAATGGAAACATCCAAATCTTTTGAGGAAGTAGCAACGCTAATTAAGGAAGACCTAGACTTACGGACTTTGCCTTCAAGCCTCCCTAATTTCCTTTCTTTCTTTCCCTCCGATGTATCCTTAAGTTGTATTCTCCCCCTAATCTAAGCCCCTTTAAAACGTTGTAACAACTCTTTTTTGCCCTTTTTCCTTCTAATATAACCGGCAGCCCTCCTGTCGTCTACCGTTTCAAAAAATAATGGAAACTTACTACTGATAAATTTTGGTCAAAGTAACATACCGACAGCCTAGTAAGTTCATGGTTTCCAACATGGAGTGCCAGACCTCGTAGAATTTCTCCATGTAAAAGCACGCTTTATAGAAGTCGCAGCAGCCAATCTCAGCAATGCCAGCCTGTCTGGTGGACTCTGTGGCATCGATAAAGTCCGAAAATTCGTTGACAAACTTCAAGATCGATCCCTTGCATGCCATCTGCCATACTTTCTTGCTTAGCTACTGGTAAATTAAGAAAGTGTGTAACATCGGTAGCAGTAGTTTCTTGTCCCACATCCTGGCAATGGTCATTGTCAAAAGCATGCAAGTGTCCTTTTCAAGTCATTTACTTTGCAGGGTGAAATTGAACTCCAACCTGAGGAATATCAGCAGAAGTTTGAATTCATGAAGAAACACAGAATAGTTTCTGTCAATATCAACCAGTACACGTAATTTCACAATACAGTTTAAATAGAAGCATATCAACATAAAGCAACTGAGAAATAATATGCACCTCTTGGATATTCCAGGTAAATGATGAAATGCTTCAACAGCATATCCATTCCCAGCATAAACTTAGTTAGGTCATCGGTGCTCACGACCAAGTCTAGTGGCCCTGCATAATTAGTTTTGGGAGTATTACATATTTACGCTTCGCACTAAAAAATGTCAACAAGATGCAATGTTCTAAGAATAAACACGACACTAACTGGATTGACATATCCTGCAAGGCACCGACATCCTATAAGGATAAGGCATGTGCGCACATATACCTACAAAAAGGGAGTGTCAACAGTTACAGCCCGATGTAATTCAAGATAACCATAAGAAAAAGGTAACACCCCTTTTTGTTCTTTGCAAACTTTATTCCATAAGAATTCGTTCATGAAATGAGATAATTAAAAGGTACACACTTACCTGTCAACAAGTCAGAGAACTCCATCTCTGACACTGACACCAATCACAACAAGGGATACAATTGGTCATTTCAGCTCAAGGGGAAGTGGCTTACTGTAACAGATACCCCTCCTCCAGCAGCAGCAACTCTAGCATATCTTCTATCATCCATTTATTTTCTGAAACACGCCCGGCGATTCTTTTTTTCTTGAAACACTGGATCTCCGCAATCTGAAACATTGCCAATGAGGTGGTCTAGATGAAAGTTTGGTAAAAATAACTTACCCAATGTGCAATTTAATATAACAAAGATAGAATGGGCTAACCAGCTTGATTTTGACTAATAAGTAAATAATGACATAAAAGCTATAATAGAATTTTTGCAAAAGGGCGATATGAGACTACAGGTCACATAAGTAATATTGCACAAGAAGACCACATCGATCACATTGCATCAACCAACAAAAAAATCAAAGATATTCAGGAAGCATGAAGCCCTTACATGGATATCTCAAAGGCAACGAACACACCTATACATGTATAACTGGAACTTCTAAGATGACCTTTATTTGGAGGAAAATGGATCATCTGAAGCAAATGATGACCCACTTCCCCCAAAACCTGATAAAGGATATAGCTGTTGTGAACTGATTCTACAAGATTTAGGGTGTGTACTAAGCAAAGCACGTCCAATGCAATCTAATTATCTGCACGATCACAACCATAAATACCATTTTATTGAAGCAAAGCAGTACTGAGTACCGACAATAGCATGCTTAACTAGTTAACTGGAGAGGATAATATTCTACTGCTGAACAAGCTGAAAAATTAGGTCTCCAACACACTGATCAACCAACTAAATGCTCAAAGGTGAAAGCAAATAACAACTTATCCGTACCTGTTGGAGCCGTCGCAAGAATCCGTGCGCCACTTCAGTGATCTCCGATTTCTGCCGCCGCGTTCTTGATCCAGCCGTATTCGCCAAGAACCCCGCTTTTGTCTCCGACTTCGGCGGGGTGATTCTTCATCTCCGATCTTCGGAACCGCCTTCTTGGCCTCTGGTCGCGTTCTTGAGGTTGCCCCGCCAGGACCTCGTGCGCTCCGAAACTTCTCGCCGTTATTGTTGTACTCGTGCATTCTTGGATTCCGGCCGCCTTCTTGCCGCCGATATGAACCCTTGGACGCCTTCTTTGTCGTCGTGGTCCCGTCGATGCTGGGGCCGCCGCCGTCGAAGAAGCCGTCGCCGTGGACGTTGGGGGCGCCGCCGTCACCGTGGACGCTGGGGCCGCCGCCGCCGCCGCCGTGGACGCTGGGGCCGCCACCGTCGCCAAGAAGCAGTCGCCGTGGACGCTGGGGCCGCCGCCGTCGCCAAGAAGCCATCGCCGTGGACGCTGGGGCCGCCGTCGTCGCCAAGAAGCCGTCGCGGTGGCCGCCTCTCCCCGAACCGGCTGGTCGCGCATTTTCGCCTCTTGGGTCGGCAGTTCGACCCGCGTTGTTGATGCATATGCTATCTCACGGCCTCAACACGTAAAAGGAAGTACAGAATTGGGTTCACATAGTCCGACCCATCAAACGATACAATGTTCAAGCGTCCAACCACGAACCAAGAAACACAAGAAAATTCCACGGCACCGACGATCGGCGCTCAGCGCCGACACTCATTGAGCGAAATGTGAACATGTAGGTCCTCGCGCTCAGGGAACCTGTTACCGCAATTGCGGCAAACGAATGGCAAGATCAGACGATGGTGCTCTAAACGATAGTGGCGCCACATGTCATCCCTCGTGAGGCGTGGTACTGTCACCGTCTCATCGTCGTCAGAAAGAACACACACCCTGCACAGTAATCGGTGACCACGAGCCCACAGAGAAAGCACCGGTGGTGCTGGCGCCCCAGCCCCCTGCCCGTTCTCCATGTCTTCGATGTGATCACACGTGGGGGAGAGGAGGCGTTGACGTGGGATGACAAGTGGGAGAGAGAGGAGGGGATAATGTGGGGATGACAAGTGGGGGAGAGGAGAGAATCGTGTTGCCTAATTCCCCTTTTATAATAGGTGAGCAGGTAACTATGTGTGTCAAGCCGTCAATTAATGTACCGTTGATGTACAGTTGCTTCCCGTGTACTTTAACGTGACAGAAAAAACTACAACACCAGTTAGCTCGATTGGATCCAAACAAAATATTTATAATAACAAAAATAACTTACATCTTTGGACTCCATCTTTAGCACATGACAAATAATTTTAGTACCGAAAGATAAAAAGATACAGGGGCGGTTTAAATTGATGCCATTTTCAGCCATACCATTTTTTTTTGGTAAAATTGTTACGAAAAAATGTCTACGTTTAGTTTGTTGCCAAATTTGATAAATGCATAAAAAATCTTGCCAAAATTTTAGCAATATTGCCAACTTGACAAAATTTTGGCATTGCCATATTTTGCCTACAATCTTAACATGCCCATAAAATGTCGAGAGAGCAAGGTCAAGTAACTCAATTGATTAGTTTCTGTCTACTTAAGTCATACATTTGGTACAGATGCTTGTATTTACGATTCATTTATGTGATTATTTCATCATCAATCTCAAAATATATCGGTCTAGTCTTTTCAGAGTTGCCCATAGTATTGATAGGAAAAAAGTTAAGTATTGAGACAAATCACTAACTTTCTCTAAATCAAACACAACAAAATTAAAAATTAAAAAACACATATTACACAACAATACTCCCTCCATTCCATAGTATAAGGCATAACCACTTTTTCTAGATGTTCCATAATATAAGGCATGCATGCAAGCATGCAATTAACTATAACATCTTCTCTATTAAATTACTACTTTTTTAAATCCTCTACTCTCATGTTATCTAATCCTATTGAATGCATACATTATATTTATTAGGATGATCCAAACTATAAGATAATAATAATTATTTATTGGTCTTTGAGTTAATTGTGGTTGTGCTTTATATTTTGGAATGGATGGAGCATTTTAAATGTGCTACTATGTCATCCAAAGTGTATGATATATTGGCTATGAACTTATAATACTACATCGAATAATATCATGCTCCATCTATCTTTACCTATTATTTTAAAGATTCAAGATGTTTTTGTCACATATTTTTGGTACATCGTCCAAGGATAATACGCAATTGTTGAGATTTTTCAGTCCGATTCCCACCCGTGTAGCACATGATTTTTTCGGTCCGATTTTTATCCGGCGTACGTCGCCACCTCCGTCACTCCGATTTTGCTGCGCAATGCGGCCCACAAAGTCTGGAGTCTGTGCGCCACCAGCCTGCAGATCGCTCCATCACTCCTATCGCTACAAATCAGACGGGGCAGTTGGGACGACTCTCTCTCTCTCGCGTCGGCGAGCCGTTGACACAGTGGTCCCAGGGCGCACCGTACAGGATGGATGGAGCAATGGAGAGTAGTATCAGGCGCAGCAGATTCTTTTTTCACCTGAAGATGTACTTCAGCACTTAAGTCTTTACGGATGTGTATAAGGCAAGCGATTAAATAAACAATGGTCACAGCTGATCATAATAGTGATTATTTTTTAAAAGTATACATATATATGGTTATCAAATTCATATACTCTGTATTTATATGTTTTTCAATAATGAAATTTTATTTTGGCCTTTATTTCAAACATAAATCTATATCCATATATCTTTATCTATACCTAATTAGAAAATAGGTAAGGCTTCTGATCATCCGCTTCCTCCGCCATCGTCGTTTGAGTCCGAGTCGTCCTTAAAAAAAAATCCCCGAGCAGATCAGGCGATTGCTCCCAACCCTTTTGCCCCCAATTCCCAAAATACACGAATCCAGAATCACTTAATTGCAATCCCAAATCAAAATCAAGAATCACTACAAAATCAACATCCCAAATCAAACAGCCTTCGTACTATGGTTACTAAACCAACATCCCAAATCAACACACCACACCGAAGAGGGAAGCAGCCGCCACCACCATGCCGGGGAGGGGCAGTAGCAACAGCCAGATCAACTGCTGTGACAGATCCACCCTCGGCCGCCGACACCGTCGCTAGATCCACATGTAGTCGCCGCCGACGCCGCCACCGCTGTTAAATTCGCTGCGGGAGGGAGGCGAGAGGGGGCGGAGGGAGCAACCGCTGCCGGATCCATCCTCGACTGCCACCACCGCGACCAGTTCCACCCGCGGCCGCCGCCGATGCCACCGTCATCGGATCTGTTGCGGAAAGGGAGGCGAGAGAGAGGGGGAGGGGAAGGATGGTCGTCGCCGCCGTCTCCACGCTGTACCCCCGCCATCAGTGCACCGCGTCGAGCCCTCGCCGTTGCCGCGCCGTGCTGGCAAAATGGGAGGGAGATGGGGAGATGGAGCGGCGCTGCCGGTGGGGGGAGGGGGATGGGGAGGGAGCTGCTGGTGGGGAGAGGGGAGGAGAGGGGGTGAGGCGCCGCCAACAGAGTAGGGGGAGGGGGAGCGGCAAAGGGTGGAGCCGCCGCAGACGCTGTCGTTTCGAGAGAGAGAGGAGGGAAAATGATTTTAGGGTTACGATTTGGGCTACCGAATATTTATATAGGACAGGATCAATCGGGACTGTCCATTAGATCGAACGGCTCCACTTCTCCCGCGACGGGCTAGGCGTCGTTCCCATGCCATGTGGGCAGCCTCATGGCCCGCGTGTACGCACATAAGAAGGCCGTAAGTTTGGGCTGGGCTAAAATCATTTTTTCCTCTCTTAGTGATTTTAAGTATTTTCTATTTTCAGAAATAGCATTAGCGTCATTTTAATTGCTTATGACTGTTTATTAATTTAATTCTAGCTAAACTAAACCAACTAGAAATTTGCCTACATATTTCTCATGAACGTTGATTATAAATTCATATAGGTTTTATTTATATTCATGTTTCTAAATTATTTATGCCTGACAGTGACGTAATTCATGAATTATTTCTGTTTAACTTTGTAATTAATTGAGCCAACACAAATTAATTATTTTCATTCATCCACGTGTTTCATGTTTTACGTGTCGCATAAAAGATTTTTAAACACTTGATTAACAATACTAACCCACACGCCCTCCGTCCCCATACTCACTAGGTGTTCATCGCGTACGCACGTCAAAGGAAAAAAATCAGGGATCAGAGATCGAATCAAATCCTAATCACATACAGCGGGCAAACCACAAAATCAAATGTCGATTAAAAACCCAAGCGACAAATATCATCCAAAAGTCTGTATCAAATAACACAAAAAAAATAAACCAAAGTAAGGAAAAAGTATAATATATAGCGATCCAAAACGTTTTTACCCGTTGCAACGCACGGGCCATTTTTATAGTAATGATAAAATTATAAACGGATAGTAGCGCACACAGGTGCGTCAATAACTTTTTCCACATTATTAATTTGATTTAGAGAAAAGAAATCATAGCATCAAAGGAGTAACCCAAATTTGTGGGGGCCAACTTTTCATGTGTACTCCTGGTAAAGGCATCGGCTTCATCACCTTAGCCTTCAAGTCAAAAACTCCAATATCACGTGGCATTTGTTTACGGTCCCAAAAAAAACTTAATTTGTCTTCAGTGAAGTAGATGCAATCTGCACCTAATCCGGGGATCCTATCACTCAAAAAGAATGTCGCCGAGTTGCTACCAATGAAGATTGACGCGCCACCAAAATCATGCACGTCTCTCCACTCGCTTCCTCTAGGACACTCATCAAGAATAAATGCTTGGAATTTTACTGTTGGATCGGGTTTAAGCTCAGGCTCTGGCTCCGGATCATAGTGGTAGTTGTGGGCTGCATTGTAATTGTCCTTGTCATTTTCCTCCTCAATAGCACTGACATCGTCATCGCTTTCAGAGTCACATCGATCGGTACTATGCTCCCTCAAAATGAGCATCAGGTTTCCCTTCGGTGACTCGGCTAGGTACTTCCTAATGTAGAGGGGCAGGCCGTCTTCGTCTCGGGACATAAACTGTGGAGCAACGTTTCTTGGGTTAAATGGTGTTGTGACGTCATCATGTTCCCAGGTTTGGACTACGCCATCTAAGGTGACCATGTAGAATTGTCCACGGTAAACGATCACATCTTCATACCTGTGTCGCGTCTGCAAGGGCATCCATTTTGCATCATGCCCACGAGCAAGCACAACCCTGTTCCTTGGACAATGCATCATCATGATAGAGTATTCACCAGAACTAGGGTCCCACAACGGGACGGCTTTAAGGAGACGAGATGACCGGATTTCCTCTGCAGAAATCTCAATGTCGGAGCACCATCCGACAAACCCGGTGTGGCCCTCCGGCCAGTAGGTTTCCACGAATGAGGCTACTTTAAACAAGAACCTGGCTTCATCACCGTCAGTTCTTGGAAGGGCATCAAAGTAACCGGTGGTGGTGATGGATGGCAGCGAGTGTTGAGTGCCGGAGATGGGGTTAAGGAGGTGCAGCCCGCACTCGTCATCTGCTGTCACAAGCCAACCCTTCGCCGAGCCAATCCACATACGGCTTTGGATGGCAGGGGCAGGCAGGGTGATTGAGCGACGCCGTCCATCCGATAAAGAGTAGAAGTCCGCGACGGCTAGATGTTGGGGGGAATCACCGGCGGCCGGTAGCATGAGCCAAGGCGGTTCAGGCTTCGGACGAAGGCGGAGGTTCAATGCCGTATCCGCCGCCCGCTTCCACGTCTTGCAGACGGCGCCAAACTTGATCCAGTCCGCGAGGACGAGGCGGGTTACAAACTCGATCAAAATGTCCGTGGGAAGTTCGGTCCAATCCATGGTGGAGGGAGTCGATGAACACGAACACGTCGCACGAGGGAGTAGTTACCAACTTACCACAGAGATATATAGGCCGTGCAACTATGCAAAGCCATCCGAAACGGAAACGTCGTAGGCAGGGTTTTCCGATACACGTACAGACAAACAAAGCAAACAGACCTGGATCGAAATCTTATCGCGCAGTCCAACACCCGAGTTAATGATTTTCGCGCGCCGCTAGCTCGCCCGCGCGGTGCACCGCTGACGCTGAACAATGTCTCCTTTCTCCTGATCCCAGCGCTGCCCCCACGCGCGCGCACGTACGCGTAAGCCCAACTCTTTTTGGCCCGTGCTCGACCGCGCGCAGGCATGCTACCGCCGCCGGATAGCTCGCGTCGCGTGTCCACCATAGAACGAGGCACGCGCGTGCGCACCGCCGCACAGGGCCTGTTTCTCAGATGTGCGCGAGGAGGAGCGGTGCTGTGTACTTGTGTGCGCTGATCGCGATTATATTGCGTTGAAAGAATTGTTAGAAGAGAATAACACTACTACACTAGTCAATCGTGGTAGTCATGCACTACACTGAAGTGACTGATCACTGTTGCTTGCATGATTGGATTGACTATTTAGATGCCGAGTAGTAATTCGGATATCTCATCGAACCAGGTTACAAAATGCATGGGAGCAAATTTAATAGTATAGCCAAATACTGGCTCCAAATCATCTGTAGTCAATTCATACAATAATAATATATAAACATATACACATTAGTAATATATAAACGTATACCACACTATTAGTTTATGGTCCCACATGTCATACATATATTTCGTCTTGGAGCCCATACTGTAGCTGGCTACAAATCTGTAGCCCACTGCTCATCTCTCTCTTCTTTCATCTACACGATATGTGTTTATAGCTGACATATAGCCTACTATTGTATCTGCTCAGATCACTACCACACTTGAGAGCTACCCTGTGGGCTGTTATATTTTCTGTGGGTTCCGCAGCCAACCCACAGGAATATGTATTTTTGTGATGGTTCTACTTATCCCTACAGAATAGTTCATTTTTCTGGCGGTGCGGCCCTACAGGTAAATGAGACTAAGGAGAAGAGAGAGGTAACCCTAACATTCGCCCATCCCCTAGAAGACTTCGGCATTTTCTTCCCCACCGCCGCCACCCTCCCATCCTCCGCCCCCTCACTGGATCTTGCCCACGACAGCCTCCGCTCGCTGACTCAAGGGAGCATCCACCTCCGCTGCGCCTCCTCGCCCTAACGCCGGGAGGCAGCGTCGGCCACCTCCCCGCGCCTCGTCGCCCCGACGTAAGGAAGAAGTGCCGCCACCTCTCTTGCCCTTGTCAGGTGAGGAGCACCATCCTCGTGCGGCCGCGCCCCTCGTCGTCCGGCTTTGGCCGGATCCCCTCTCCCTTCATCTTACATCCGTTCGGGCGGGTAGGCGTGAACCCATCGAGTATGCGGCGCAGCACGGACGCTTCAGATCTGGCAGCCCCTGGCACCGGCGGCGCCAGATCCGTCTGCGAGGGCCGAGGAGAGCGGGCGACGCCTCCTTCCTCCTCCTCGATGTCCATTGCCTCATCCTCATCTTGAAAGATAAACTTTTTTTTCTCCACATTTTTGTTATCTTGCCATGGCTTCAGATCCGTGCTCCCCACCGTAGTGGCTACAAATTGGGAATAGGCTTCCGATCTAGTGACTAGAGATATTGGGTTCGACTTGCTAAGATCCGGTGATGCCTTTGCTTTATTATAACTAGTTGGGTGGTCCGCGCAATTGCGCGGCTAGCACCCAAACAAAATCATATATTTTTTAATATGATTTTACTTATAATTTATTAAATATCCATCTCATTGTCTTAAGACTTTGAAAGACCAAACCTTATCATCCCCGTGTTTCTAATTATATAGTTTTTTTAAAAGTCACACCAGTTGTTACCCCTTATGTTATCTCCTTCTTTATTTGCTTGCTCGATCTACCACTATTTCTATTCATTCTCCTTGGAACCTTTAAAAATTGGATCTTATAGTTTTTAGAGTTTATTATCATGTTGGGTTTCGTTTTTATAATTTCTAGACATCCAGTCAAACATTGCCATTATACTACTCTATTGCTCGTCCATTGTCTCTTCTATTTATTGTCATTGAGATTTTAAAAATCGAACATAATTATCGTTTAGATTCATTTTTACTTTCTAGAAGTCCCGCCAAACCATCAGTGGCTTTGCTATTGTACTTCTCTATGGCTCGCCCGCTACCTCCCTTCTTTATTGTCATTGAGATTTTAAAATCGAACATGATTATCATTGTTTTTTTTTACTTTTTAGAAGTTCTGAACCTTTAAAAATTGAACATTATAGTTTTTAGAGTTTATTGTCTTGTTGGGTTTCATTTTTTTTATAATTTTTAGAAGTCTCGTCAAACGATGCCACTATGATCCTCTATGGCCTGTCCGCCACCTACTTTTTATTGTTATTGTGATTCTAAAAATCGAACATAACTATCGTTGGAATATATTTTTTATTTTCTAGAAGTCCCGTCAACCATCGGTGGCTTTGTAACTATACTCCTATACACCCCACCCGTTGCTTCTCCTTTTTATTATCATTGATATTTTAAAAATCAAATATGATTATCAATGGGTTTTTTTTTTTTACTTTCTAGAAGTCCCGTCCACCGCCTTACTCGTTTGCTTCACGGCGTGCCTGTCGTCCCTCCTTTTAATCGTCATTAGGATCCTATTTGGTGTTTTATTAACAGTTTTTATATGTCGTATCAATCACCACCACTCTACTCCTTTATAGGTATGTTACTTAATTTATCTCGTCATATGTTTTAGATGGTCTTTTCTTTCAATAGTCTTTATTTTTATCACAAATTTTAGTTATTTATAAATTGTATTCCTAAATTGAAATCTTATTTTTCTTTTTCTAATTTCAGAATTTATTTTTAAAATTTTTTTAATTAATATCGTATTGTGTTCTTTTAATATTTTTATTTTTTATTTTCAATTTCAGTTGTTTTAAAATTTTATTCCAACTTGAACTCTCTTTTAATTTTTCTAATTTTAGATATTATTATATTTTTTATTCTGAATTTTAATTAATCTCGTATTGGGTTCTTATATGGATTCTTCTTTCAATATTGCTTATTTTTAATTTCAAATTTCAGCTAATTTTAAATTGTATTCCTACTTGAACTCTTCTTCTTTTTTTTTTTGCTAATTTCAGGTTTTACTTTTATTTTTATTCTCAATTTTAATTAATCTTGTATTGGGTTCTTATATGGACTCTTCTTTTAATATTCCTTATTTTTAATTCTGAATTTCACCTATTTGAAAATTGTATTCCTACTTTGACTATCCTTTTCTTTTTTAATTTTGGATTTTATTTTATTTTTATTTCGAATTTTGATTAATCTCATATTGGGTTCTTATGTGAAAACTTCTTTCAATATTGTTTATTTTTAATTCCGAATTTTAGCTATTTTTAAATTGTATTTCTACTTGGATTCTTCTTTTTTTATATAATTTTGGATTTTATTTTATTTTTATTTCGAATTTTGATTAATCTCGTATTGGGTTCTTATATGGAAACTTCTTTCAATATTACTTATTTTTAATTCCTAATTTCAGCTATTTTTATATTGTATTTCTACTTGGACTCTTCTTTTCTTTTTTTTCTTTTTCTCTCATTAATGTGGGAATTTCTAGCCCCACAGCGAACATGGTGTCTTCTTTCAAAGCTGTTTTAATAATATAACAGATTTTGGTAGTCAAAGCTTTGTCATTAAAATTGTGCATTAGTTCCTATATCTCCTTATTTCTCATCTTATTTTTCATGGCTAATTTATTGTCTGTAGCTAGTTGCACAAATATCTCCTCGTTTAAGTCTGGTTAGTGTCCAGCACAAGTTGCTCATTTTTCTCGATTGGTTGAAGCATCTACTTGAGTTGAATGTTGCATTAAACTAGTTAGTTTGCTCATAACCGATTTGTTGTGCAATTTTGAGATGGAATCTGAAGTGATTTGGGGTTTGAGGAGAGTACAACGTAGGTGATACATATGCTTGACTTTGTCTTGTGGACTTATTTAACTACTGCAAACTATTTTTTTTTTCACTTGGCATGCTCTTTTTTGCCAATTTGCTAACGCCATTGCTGTCTTTGAAGGTCCTTAGCATGAGCAGGCTTGGCGTGGCCTAAGCCTTTATTCCTCTTCTGACAGAATCACAAACTGGGGTAAATCACAAATTAATTCATGGTACATTCTACTTGTATACTGCATCATTGCTAATCAATTAGGAAAAAGAACAGAAGTGGTTGATCCTAATGACAATGCAGTTACTGAAGCTGTTGTGAAATGTGGCATTAAACTAGTTAATTTGCTCATGAACTGATTTTTTGTGAAATGTTGAGATGGAGTCTGAAGTCCAATGTTGGGGTTCGAGGGTTGTTCAATGTACTGGTGAAGCGGTGACACATATGCTTGGCCTTGTCTTGTGGACTTATTTAACTACTGCAGCAGATTTTTTTTCACTTGCCATGCTATTTTTTGCCAATTTACTAACGTCACTGCTATAGTATGCACTGAACTGAAGCTGTTGATGCACCATATATTAATGTACTGCTTGTTTCTAGAGGTAGCACAGTGTACTTCAATGTTTTTGTGACTTGAGAAAATTTATGCATGTCAGAATTGGCTTCAGAATTTCTCAATTGACACATCCTAGAATACTTAATGCCTTATTTTTCTTGTTCCTCTGAATATGTCAGTGAAGGATATATAGTTTGTGCAAAGCCTGTTGCTTACAATATTGTGTTTCTCTCAATATGTAGCATTTCAAAGACATACAAAAGATGATAAAATAGCTAGAGCTTAAATGCTTGGAAGAGGGATAAGTTATCTGCATTTGCTGTTTCATCTACTTGTATTATTGATACTGGAAGTTGTAACTCCCATAACTTGTAACTTACGGTGGTGATAAAAGATTCTTGTTGGATGTAAATTGGTTATAAACTTATAAGTTACAGGGCTGAAAGTTTGCTTGTATTTTGATGGATGAATTTGTGTGCATGTGAATTGCTGTGTATATATATAGGAAACAACTCCATTGCCATAATGTGTTGAGAAAGTATTGTTCAGTAATCCATATTGACATATGAACTGCATTGTTGGTTTTTTTTTCTGCCTTGAAGTTAATTTTTCTGACGGTTCTACCTTTGGTTTTCTGACGGTTCCACGTCAGAATTATGGGGACAAAAACCTGACGGCAGTGGATTTTTTTTGTGTTCCTCCGTCAGAAAAATACCCACAGAAATTGTTTTTCTGTAGGGAAACCGTCAGGAAAATGGAATTTTTCCGTAGTGATTTTTCTGTCGGCAATTTCTGTCGATTCACCCACAGGAAAATAATTTCTGACGGGAAAACTATTTTTTCTGACGGTTTCGCTCCTAGAGGGTGGGTCCCAAATCTGGTAGTGGCTCTGATACCGCTATATTCGAAGGGCATACCCAGCCTTAGCTAAATCTTATCCTACTTGCAGTTCTAGAACAAACGGAAAAGGTGCTGAAATTAATTTGAAGAGAGAGTGGCACAGCGCAAGAAGCCTGAAAGGCCAAAATGATAGCCACATTCGCTGTATGGCCAACTTAATTGGTTAGGGCCACGTAATCAATATGGGAACCATTGAAACCCATTTGACAGGGCACCAGTCATCTCGGTCTCCTGGTTTCCCTCTCTTCCCTATCTCCCTAGGACGACGGCGGTAGACATAGAGAAGGACGACGGCCAACGGTAGAGGAGCTAGGCAATGGCGGTGGGCCTCGATGGCATCTCGGAGAGGGGCGATATGGAGGGAGCTCAACTTGGACCTCTTATCACGTCTGGTGAGAGACGACTCAGAGTAAGCCCTCTTCAACAACTAGAGGGTAAAAAAAAGAAGGAAACAACGAGCATCCGGCGGCAAAGTACATCCGTTGCGCTCCCTATCGCTGTCACCGCCGCTGCGAACTTTGATTTCCCAAGTCCCTCTGCCCTGGTCCTCCTTTGCCCCCTCTTGAGCTCGTCGCCATCTCACTCATTCAAGCGGATCTTAGCAGACGAAGCGCATGCAGATGACGACCGACGATCCCCATTGATTCCCCTTATCGTTGTCAGCATGCAACCTCCTCATGCGCCGCTAGATGAGGTTGCACACAAGCTGCGATGTGACTCCCAACCCCGTGTGACGGCATAACATTCGATGAACACCCAGACAATGAGGAGGCCACCATGGCTAGTTCGTTACGCTCTATCGCTGCAACCGTCCATGTCCTCCCTTTTCATCCCCTTCCCCTACCTCCTCCTTTATGTTATCCTTTCCTTTTTTTGGCGCCGTTGTCCCTGAGCCTTCCCTCTAGCCGCTGCCCAGGAGAGATGGTGAAGAAATGGGGAAGAATGTAAGGGCCCTGACATAGGTTTCATGTGGTCCCACGGCCATTTTGACTACAGTCAACTCACCATGTTAGTGAAAACCGGTCAAAATACAGTCCTGCGACCTCGGGTACTCCGGTTGTAAGTTGTGGGATATGTTATATCTGGTATTACCATTCAATTACATGATGCAAACTCGAAGCTAAAATGAGGGACCAAAGTGCACTTATTCCGCTGAAGTGCTGAACATTGGACCGGTCTCCTTTGTGTGTCCTAACCGATCCAACCGCTGCCCACGCACACGTACGAGTAACCTAGTTTTATTTCGGCCCAACTGGTGCCCAAGTGCCTGACCGCGCGTAGGTTTGCTATTGCCGCCGCGGATAGCTCTCGTGGCCACCACGGAACGAGGTCCACGCGCTCGCGATTGGGCTGGCAGATGGATGCCTGGAAGCGTTCGAAGTAAATAGTGGTAGGCATGCACACTGAAGACTAAACTGACTGATCTGAACTGTTGCTTGCATGATTGGATTGGCTGTTTAGATAGGAGTACTTTGTAAGATCAACGTGTGTTTTGATTCTTATTCTGTGATGAACAATTGGCATCTGTGATTATTGGTTTTGATATTTGGAGATTATCGTCGAAGTGGTTTTGGAGATAATCAATTTTCAGGTGATGATCGGATTCACTGTTATTTCATGTGACCGGTCTGACCGGGCGGTGTATGCCGGTCAGACCGGTGGTGATCGAGCGGTCAGACCGGCCGGCCCGCGGTCTGTGTCGGTTTTGGTTTCGGATTGTTTCTTTGGATATCCGTGATTGTTTCATGGTTATGGCTTCTAGATGGATACTATACGTATGTAATACTGTTGTTTGCTAACAATGAGTCAAGTTGGTGATAGCTTGGTCTCGGAATATGGTTTCTTTGTTTGTTTCATGTGTAGGTGACTCGATGCCTCAGGAGAGTATTTGCGGTGATGGACCGGGAGTCGGCTTGGTGGTAAGACGATGTCCGTGGTGGTCAGATATCATGCGGGATACTAAGGCTAGAGTTGATGCACGTGGTTGATGGAGATTCCATATGGCGATGGAGGTATTGTGTGCGTATGGGATGCGGAGTCGAATTTGGAAGGAGTCCAAATTTGGTATGATTGGTTATGTAGAGTTTGTTTTTTTTACTAGGAGGTTTCCTATGAGGATTAGGACTCTTAGTATGAGTTTGTTTCGTGGCTTTAGGCTGCCTACCTCATGTATAAATAGAGGGGGAGCGTGAGGCTTCCCGGTATCTCTTTTGTGTCGCTTTTCATAGCGTCGTGTTTTAGGGTTTCGAGTTTAGTCAAGATTTTTGTAAGGAGTGCTGTTGTTGCACTTTGTAAATACAGAGAGAAGTAATAAAGTTGTCATCTACTTTGAGAGTTCTTCGATTTATGTTTCATCGGGTGCGACGGTCTAACCGGCGACTCAACGGCGGTCCGACCGGCGACAAGCGGCGGTCAGACCGGCGGCATACGGGCGGTCAGACCGGCGGCGGCGACAGCAAGCGGCAGCTGATCTTGGCGGTCAGGCCGGAGATTGAACCTCGGTCAGACCGACGGCAACCAGGCGGTCAGACCGGTGCATCTACTTCGGTCAGACCGCGATCCATCGATTTCGAGGGTAACTTTTATTTCCGCTAAAAGTTTTCGGTTTTTGGGTATATCAACCATTCACCCCCCTCTGGTTGGCTTAGTTCTTGTGATTCGATCCTACATACTTGGATACCTTAATCAAATCATACTAAAACATGCATATGGTACTAGAGTTCTAGAGTACTCTCTGCATCTATTTTGCGATGGAGGGAGTAGAAAGCAAAGGTGTTGAGATTTTCTTTAGAAGAGAGAGTGCCACAACAATGTCTTTTTTTCAGATTATTTATTGGATTATCAAAACGGATTATTTGGTATATACTTTTAAAAAGAATATGTTTTCTAAAAACTTTTTCTACTATATTGCTTAGATCACTCGTTTTAACTTTTAAACTATTTTTAATTTATTTTTAAAAATATTTTGGTTACCCCTTAAAACCCATCGTAATAAGCTACAAAATAATCTGAAAAGTACGGGGTGGGCTTGAAAGTTTAGACTTTGGAATGGCAACCACATTGCTGCATGGCCATCTTGAGGAGAGATAAAGACTCAAAGTATTTTTTCCATGAGGTTTCTACCTCATGTTAAATTTCCTCCAATACTCGCATAGGAAGAGGCATTCTATAGAAATTTTATAGGATTCCATAGGATTTATTCTTTTGATTCAAAAGACTATATAGGAAAAAAAATTATATAGGAATGAAATCCTCTAAAATTTTTATGAATTTCCTTTCAAAAAGGGGTCTAAGTTTGCTAGCCAACAATGAGATGGCTAGCTACTCATAGACTTACTTTGTACGGCAAACATAACCAAGAATACCATAATTAGAACCATCTCGATCTAAGCTCTAGCTAGCTACTTCAAACCTTTCGCCACTAGCGCGCAGCATGTCGTTCTTGTTGCTTTCCTTTCGTAGCCCTTGGGCTACGGTTTACTTTCCCGGGTTATACGGCTTATCAGAGTTAGTAGTGGGGCATAATCCACAAACTGCCTTGTTGATCGTCGAAATCACAAAGAAACACGCAAAATTCTGGCGTGGCGGCCGCGGGGAACCGTACGGCATGCCGGCAATACGGCGAAGAAGCACCGGCCCAGTAATTTTTCATATTTTGGTCCTTTTAAAAAACTTATTTCATAAATAGATCCCTAAAAAAACTTATTCCAGAAATGGTCCTTTTTAGGGCGCTGGCGCCGTCACCCAACGGGACGGCGCCGGCCTCTCTGGCGCCGTCCTCCTGCCACCGTGGCGCACGCAAACCGATGTGGAGGGCGCCAGCATGGCTGGTGCCGCCTCCCCCCCCACTCGCCTCCATTTTTGTTTCTCTGTATAGAGTTGCAACGGTGTCATTTTTATTTTATTTTTTCGGATGTTTTTTCACACTCAGGATCACGCTACAACCAACCACAAAAAAATTTAAACTCGAACTACCACTTAGCTAAGTCTGAAAATAGCTAGCATACCACTTAGTCTACTTTGCACCTTCACTAAAATTAGACCATAACTCCTTTAGTAAAACCCTTTGATCAGCGTGTTAAATATAATGCACTCTACCACTATATGAAATTACTTAATCTAATTCAAAATATAACCACATGAAATGACGTATATAAGTTAAACAGTACATAGAGATGCAATTTTTTTTTATTTTTATTTCATTTTTTTGATATTTTTTTCACACTTAGGAGAACATAGAAACCAACCGTATAAAAAATAAACTCAAACGGACAAAATATGTGACTTGTAGAATTTTTCAAAACTCTACCGAAACGGACAAAATATGTCATCTATTAAAATAGACGTAACTTTCTTATACGGACTCGGAATCAGGCAAATAATATATGCACGGACATCTACAGAAAAAGTTACATCTGATTCTCCCCAGCTTTGCAAGATTGCAAGATTGCAAGATTGCAAGATAATATGCTGGGTTCGGCGATATTAAAACCTCCAAATTCCGCTTGCAAGATTGTATTTTCGAGGAGAGAAGTTTTTCGGTAGAGCTTTGGAAAATTCCACATGCCACATATTTCATCCGTTTGAGTTTATTTTTTACATGGTTGGTTCCTGTGAGTTCCTAAGTGTAAAAAAAATATCAAAAAAATAAAATAAAAATAAAAAAGTTGCACATCTCTCTCCTCTGCACTAATTCGGAGAGAGAGGAGAGGAGAGGAAAAATTCTACAGGTCACATATTACGTCCATTTGAGTTCAATTTTTCTATGGTTGGTTCTTGTGTGTCCCTAAGAGTGAAAAAAATCAAACAAATAAAACAAAAATAAAAAATTTTGGGGGGGGGGGGGGGCGCCAGCCACTCTGGCGCACTCCCCCTAGCCACCTCAGCATCGCCCCGCCACGTCGGCAGGGGGACGGCGCCAGAGAGGCTGGCGCCGTCCTGTTGGACAACGGCGCCAGCCACTCTGGCGCCCCAAAAAGGACCATTTTTGGGATAAGTTTTTCTAGGGGTCTATTTACAAAATAAGTTTTTTAAAAAGACCAAAATGTGAAAAATCCAGGCCCAGTACCGTGTGGATGCACGGCACCATACGGTACGACCGACCCCGCCGGGGGCTGCGCTGATGAAAGATGCGCTTAAACCGGGGGGAGCAGTATCAGCATCAGCAGAACGTGACACCCCGGTCCCGCGCGTCATAGTCGATCCAAAAGCCCCCCATGATCCTCTCGCCAGAGCCTGGCACCGGACCCCACATATATCGCCCGCCCAGTCGAGCGGGGCCCCGAAAAGTATCAGGCACAGGAGACGCGATGCGTTCGCTGATCTGAAAAAGATAAAAAGGACCAACGTACGCATGCAACCGCGCGAAGGAGGAGAGGAAGCGGGCGTGCAGCGGGGCAGAGCTAAACACGAACGAAAGCCCGGTGGTGGCGAGTTGGCGACTGAGCGCCCGTGTACGTCGCTGGATTCCCCGACTTGTCACCGTTGCAGGCTTGATGTCCCCCGCTGCGTTCGCCCGACGGCGGGGGCCGTCCGCACATTAACCGCTTGTGTAAGTGAGCTTTATGCGCGGTCGTCGGAAGCTAGCTAGCAAACAATGCCTTGACTGTTGGGGGCGCTTTGGGAGCAGCTGGCGCGCGCGTGGGGTCTCCGGCGAAGCAGAGCGGACAACGTGCGGAGTTCCCAGGAGAGATCGAGCAAGACGCCGAGACGGACACGGTCACGCAGCTTTGCTGCTGATGTGGGGGCTTCGTTCACTGCGTGCACTCGGTCCGTGGAACAGTGGATTAGATAAGAGGCTCCGACGCGAGCTGATCGGACAACGGCGTCTGGCTCTCCGAAAGGGCGGCTGGAGTGGAGTACAGGAGGGTTCAGCACAGCGCCACGCCGGCTTAAACATGAATTCTGTGAGATTAGAGATTTTGTCATCGATCTTCATCTCATCTCTTTAAACGTGTATTAAGAGTTGTACCTACGGGTGTTTGCTGCACAGGCAATGAGGTGTATGTATGTCAGTGTGTGCGTCTTTCTCGAAAAATATGAATGTACTCATGCTGATTTTAAATACTATGTAAGTTGTTTAGACTTGTGTTGTGTATATGAATTGAGAAAACAACTTGCTTACTCCTTGTTTATAAAATTATGAGATTTACGAGAGGGATGCTAACATAGTAACATATAAAGTAAATTTCACTTTGGACCACTTTTAGAAACCAAAGTTTTGTCATGGACTAGGACCAAGCTTATAATTTTACTTAACACCACGTAGTTATCACCACTCTTTGCACTTAGACTGGGGTTTACAAGTTAGCACAAGAACATCAAATGTAACAGGTATACAACATCCTGTAAAATAAATTGAATTATATTAATGCATATGAACATTCAAAGATAAATAGATTTCATTCCTATGTATGAACATTCAAACATCAGATTTCACTGCTTGAAAATTAAGATATCAATGCATAAGTTGTTAACCTTGGTCCAAAGTGTCAACGATTATACCTATATGTGATGTTACGTGAAAAGATGAATCTAGTCTAGTATATTGTGAAACTTTGGTTGATAAAAGTAGCCTAAAGTGAAATTTACTCTAACATTTATCAGTAATGACAGACAAGAAAAAATAGTTGCAAAAGTGTCTTAAAAAAAAGCTTACAACTTGGAAAGAGTCCAGAACTTATGTTTTTAAAAAATTAATTTAGGGCTTTTTTGGAACAAAGAAAAAACATAAAAACAATTTAGGATTGAAATCCTATGGAAATTTTTCATAGGTGCTCCTTTGAAACAAAGGGACGTGCACTTGAGATTTCTACAAAATTCCTATGGAATTGGCTTGAATCATAATTTTTTTTAACGGATTTCTAACATGAGGTTGAGCCTCATGGGAAACTTTACTTAGGTCTATCTCTCTCCAGAAATCCTGTACTTTTCCTATGAAGCGTCTAAATAACAAATTTAACACAATTCCTGTATTTTAGAAATTGTTTTAAAATTTCTAAGATCAACTAAACATGCCATTTTGATTCATACGTTTTTCATGCCTCATTTTTATTCCAAAGGAGCCTTCTTCTTTTTTTGCTGATAACCATCTATTCAATATTCAGCAGCTAGTGACACAAAATGTCAGAGCTGGCAGGGTGGAGTAGCTATTCTATGCAAGGTTTTCCTAGCACCCTCTCTGGTCGTAAACATTGACGTGGTTGACTTTAACCATAAAATTTGATAATTCATCTTATTTAAAAAATTTATATAAATATTATTTATTATGTTGTTAGTTATTTTATTAAAGATATTTTAAGTACGACTTTTATATATATATATATATATATATATATATATATATATATATATATTATATGTGCACTAGAATTTTAAATAAAATAAACGGTTATAAAATATCTATGGTTAAAATCAGCCATATCAATATTTATGATCGAAGAGGGTTATTCGTGAAAGAAAGAAAAGGAAATAAGCTCCCCAAGAATTACATGCAATTTGACTTTCGACACTACGGTCATAAAAGAACTAGTACTGATCATTTTTGCTACCTGACACCTCCTAGGCTCCTAGCAGAATCTTTAATTAACACATTGTCTAAAATTTCATTACGGCCGTGTTTTTTTCTTCAAACTTTCAACTTTTTCATCACATCCAAACTTTTCTACACACACAAACTTTCAACTTTTCCATCACATCGTTACAATTTCAACCAAACTTCTAATTTTGACGTGAGCTAAACACACCCGTATATGGCAGGGAAAGAGCTACAGTAATGTCGTTACTCGTTAGGCCAGCCAGGCTCATCGATCTCCCAACGAGGCAATGGCTTGGATGAAGCTCTACAGTAAATTTGAGCAGTACATATCTACAGTATTCACTGCTACTCAGACAGACTAGCGGAGTGGTGCCGTTCTCAGGCTCACGGTCTCAGATCAGCGCGGGCCTGCTGTGCTAGTCCGGTATGGTCGATTCTTACGGGCGATAGAAGTCGACAGTATACTAAATTGCATTGGACTGACTCTGTTTCTGTCAAAAGCTCTATATATATGGAGTAGTGTAACTCATGTCAATCTAGGTGTCTATAGGTGGTGCGAAATCCGCAATTTACTAACGCGACGCTGCTGCAAATTTGTAAAGAATATGATAAGCAGAGATTGGAAAGTCGTGAGAAGGGGAGCAGAGGCATGGACGCGGTCCAGGGAATGGAACAGGATGGCGCAGCGCAGCGGCAGGGCGCGTCGCCAGCCAGGCAGGCAGGCAGGGCCATGGCGAGGAGGGCAGCAGCAGCAGCCGCGTAGTGCTGTCACTGCTGTGCTTGAGAGACCCACACACACCCGATAAAAGCGAGCGCGAAAGCGAGCGGGCGAGGTGGACGTAACACCCCCCTCTACTACCGCTGCACACACCTGCACACTGCCTGCCTCCCTCCCGCGCGCGTCGCTACGACGAGCCAGCTGCCAGCCAGCCGGCCGGCCGGGGAGGTCTTTCCTCTTTTACTCCCTGTTCCTTGCTCGTATAGTTAACAGTAGTACGTACTCATGCACGGCTGCCAGTGCCACAGCCTCTCTCCCCACGGGCCGACGGCGAGCTAGCGCGCGCGCGCGCATCATCCGTCGCGCTCGCGTATGGTTGGCGTGGCGCATCATTCATCAGTAGTCAACAGTGGCAGCGCCGCAGCAGCGAGCGAGTGGCAGCCTGGCGCAGGGCCGCAGGGGGGCATCAAATTTTTGGCAGCTGCGTGCATGCGTCAACAGTCGTATACACGGCCGAGTACAGAGATGACATGGGCGCGTCGTCGTAGCGTGGATCCATGATGTTATATTCCGGGGAAGGAAGGATGATTGGATGCGATGAGAGATGTGCCAATGTCACGCCGCGCGCATCTCAGCAAATTCAGCATCGTCTCCCCCTGCACGATTCGGACCTGTCTTAAACGGTTTAGCTATGGTCAAAACCAGGAGTAGTTTATTTACATGCCACATAATGTTATGTGATGTCATGCTGCTGCCAGGCAGGTATAAAGACGCGAGTAAGGCCTTGCTTGTCCTAAAACAAAAATTTTCACAATTATATAGAGTACGTGTATACAAGATAAATTTTTAAGTCTAATTGTGCCATGATTTGACAATGTAATGCTACAATAAATATTTGCTAATGACCGATTAATTAGGCTTAATAAATTTATCTCATAGTTTTCTAATAGAATCTGTAATTTGTTTTATTATTAGACTGCGTTTAATATTTTAAATGTATATACGTATATCTGATGTGATAATCAAATCTAAAATTTTTTCCCATGTAAACAAGGCCTAAACCAACCAGTTGAATTGGTATTCAATGACGGTGCATTGATCGGGCTGGCCGTGCTGCAAGGAAATTAAAAGCAGGGCTAGCTGGGAAGAAAGGCAGTAAGACACCGTGGACAAAAGAGTAAGTAGCATATATTGACTACCTCCTTTATTGTTTTCTACTGGCATCGATACACATCTTTAACTTTATCGTTGTTTACTTTATTACAACTAGGAAGGATCGGAAGATGCGTGGATATCTTATTTATTATTTATATAAATAATATTAGAAGAGTTAAGTCATATCTTATCATATAAATATAAAAAAATTATAGATTTTGTCTCATAAGAAAAAAAAAATATGTCGTAAAATAGATCGTAGACTTTAATATAAACAATAAAAAATTTTCTTGTATTAAAAAATCACTGTTGATCAGGATACATTTAAACTCATCTATTGTCACCATTACTTATTAGCATTATCGCTAAATGCATTTTTAATAAATGAATATGCATCTGTACCACTAAAACAAGCCTAATGCATCATTAATACATAAAACATTCATCTTCGCTGCATACCTGAATGTTTATGTCAACACTTATTTTTAATATATAAATAAGTAATCTGAAAATATTGCTTCTATTGGTTAATGGATAGCACCGTTAACAATTAGATATGAATGCCCCCTCTAACGGGTGAAGCTAAAGACTTTATTTCTCTTTTGCCTTCATACATTCCGTATCGATATACTCGTGCCTCTCAAGGCCAGCATGGAGCACAATTTTAAGACTTAGTTCACTATCAATATCTTCAGAGACGATTGTATTGGTAAGTAGAAAGTTGAGCACTATTGTCAATGGTGGCTTTCACTTGGGCTGCCTCAATTCAACCATATATATGCCCCATGCTATACTCATGGTAACACAACAAGCACTATAATCCATGCTTGATGCCCTTAAGAGCATCCCCAGCAGCTCATCCAAATTTGATCCTCCATATACCCATATGGATGACCATCCAAAAAAGATTCCTCCTCCATATCCCTTTTCACTCTAACAGATCATCCATACTATATCATCTATATTACACCCAACTATAGTTTAGTAATATTTTCTAACTTACCTTACCTTACATTTGTATTATTTTTTAAGGGCTATATTTTGGATGACTAAATTTTAATGATAATGATGCTATTTATCGCAATAATCTTTCGAAATAAGTAAATTTTAATTGGTAATTTTTTAATTGATATATTTATATTGAGTGAGTTTTTTTTTCAGTGTGATGTGTTCAACTGCTACCTTCCTCATTTTCACCCTCTTCTTATTATTTTCTCTGTGCTCCTCTCTACTCTTCTATACTCTTCTCTACTCCTTTCCTTCTCTTTTGTGGCAGGGCGGATGGGCGCGGCCGGGGAGCGAGCGAGAGGCGGCGGCGGCCGAGGGGGGCAGCGGGCGGGGGCCGTGGATGGGCAGAGGCGGCCGGGAGGGGGGGCACGGATGGGCGGGTGGCCGAGGGGGGTGGCGGGCGGGGGGCACAGATGGGAGGGGAGGAGGCAGGCGGCGGGCGCGGATAGGCGGAGGTGGATGCGGCTGCGGACGGGCGAGGGGCGGAGGCGGCAGGCGGCGGCCACACGCAGGGCGACGACGGCGGGCGGCGGATGCGCGCAGGTCGATGGCGGCGGGCGGCGGATGCGCGCAGGTCGACGGCGGCGGGCGCAGGCGGCTGTCGCTGGCGGCGCTCTCCTTCAAGATCCGGTATGCCTCTCCTTCTCCATCCTCTCTCCACGACTTTGCGATGACGGCGGTGGACAGGGGCATTGATCCGGATAGGGGCGGGAATTTGGTCTGGATGCTAGCAGTTGCAGGATGGCGTGAGGAGAGAGGAACGCCAAATCTGGCTGTTTTCTCTCCCGGATAGATGATGCGCTAATTTTGGAGGGTGAGATAGAGTATCTGCTGGAGGACGTTTTTCTCCTCCGAACCACTATTTCCTAGATGGATGTTCGGATGGCATATCTACTGGGGATGCTCTAAGGGGAAAGCAAGAGAAGATAGATGTGATGAGAATAGTTCTTTCCATAAAAAGTATATATATTTTTATTTTTTAGACACAATTTGTTTGTGGTGTTATTTCAAATTTTTATGGTACAGATACAATGCTCTGTTTTGAAATGAGCAATTGATCCTTAAAATCGCAATATTTAACTACGATAAGTCATCAACGATATAACTATGACGGAGCGGATGGTTAATGGACTTTTTTTTTATATAATATATATACCTTCCCACATCTAACTGTATAGTGGTGCCTTACATGCATGGCCAGTATAAAGTCTGATTTGGTGGATAAGAGATTTTTGATATATTTGAATGTAAGTACCATGTGCAAAAGGAAGTCGTTTTGAACAGCGACACGGTCTCCAAAACACAACTTTGACTTCTTGTTTCTATAAAAATATTTATTGAAAAATGATATATGCATACTTTTATGAAAGTATTTTTCAAGACAAATCTATTCATATAATTTTTACATTTTCAAACTCAACAACTTAAGAGTTATTCATGCTTCATATTCTCAAGGTTTGACTTAAACATTGTCTTAAATAACTTTCTTTACGAGTACGAAGGGATTACAAATAAAAGTAGTTAAATATGTAAATATTCCACTGTATTTTCTTATGGCAAAGCTATCGATATCATTTCAAAGTGACAACACAAATATTTTTTTTATGTATATGTTGTGATCGAAGTTTTTTAAAGGTATGAACTCACATGTTCTAAAATGACGACAAGACCTAGAGAGGGACAAAGAGAAGTTTTCACCAGAAGATCGATCGACAAAGAGCAATTTTCACAAATGATTGATCAGCACACTAGGTAGCTCCAGTAATGCAGGATACAACCATCACAGATTCACAAAGCAAACCAAATTATTGGCCCCAAAATACATCCGAAAAGTCATAATATCACACACATCTAAGCTAGCCATGGACCACGAGCCGGGCCAACAGGGGGGAAGGTAACATGGCAACCAAAGGTTGTTAACACACACAAGAAGAGGAGGATCTTTCAGAAACAGCTCAACGAATCGTGCCCGAGATGCAGAAGAAGGCCGGACCCCCGGGCTAGCTATTTACTGGCGAGTACTGTGTTGTACTACACATCTATAGTAGGGTGGGGAAGGGAAAAGACATGGACAAGAACATGCTCAGATGGCTACAGGAAGTTGATAGTAATGCCAATGTGGACGGCGCGGGGGTCGGTTGATGAAGGCACCACCAGCCGTTCTTTCTTTGGACAGCATGGCCCCTAAAATCCACCATGCATGATCAGTGCTGTTTAATTAGGGTTCAGCCGCTCAGAGGACCAGTAAGCAAAAGTTATGGGCTTTAATTTGCTTTAGCAATCAGTATCCCTACTAAAAGTGTGCAGGTTATGTAAAAGGGTAGTAAAAGATGTCCTCTCTCCATTTCAGGTTACTCTCTATTTTAGTTATAAGACGTTTTAACTTTGGTCAAAGTCAAACTATTATAAGTTTAACTAATTTTATAGAAAAAATAGTAATATTTTTAACCCATGATAAATATATTATATAAATTTAATCAATTATAGATTTAATAAAACTATACTGGTGTTGTAAATATTACTACTTTTTTCTACAGAATTAGTCAAATTTAGAATAGTTTGACTTTGACCAAAGTCAAAACGTCTTATAACCTGAAACACTACATGTTCACAGTGGCATGTCCTTGTGACCAAAGAGAATATCATAGAACAACTTCATGTTCTATTATATGAAGTCTTATATAACGTGTGATACACTCTACATTGTTCAATTGCATGACTCGGAAGATGAGCTTGTTACTACCTCCGTCTTAAAATAAGTACAGTGATAGATATCCGTGTTTAGCGTTTTGGCCGTCCGTCTTATTTGAAAAATTTATAAAAAAATTAAAAAAAAATAGTCACATATAAAATACTACTCATGTTTTATCATGTAATAACAATAAAAATACTAATCACAATTTTTTTTAAATAAAACGAACGGTCAAACGTTAGATATGAACAGTGCCAAAACTGTATTTATTTTGGGACGGAGGGAGTAGTATAGTGCTAAACTAAAAGATCTGCTTACTAGTTTAGTGGAAGAGGCATGCCGTTTTAACATGTCCACCTGTATTATATTCTCGGACAGTATTCACTTCCTTATTATTATTTGACATCAAGTACATTTTTAGTTGTCAGGTGTTTTTCATGAGTTCTATTATATGAAATCTTAAATAACTAGTTATACACTCTATATTGTTCGACTGCACAACTCGGGAGATGCACTTGTTAGTGCAATAGTAAATTAAATGATGTGCTTACAAGTGTAGTGGGAAGATGTGTGGTTTCAGCCTATTGTTATGCATTGGATTCTCGGATAGTATTCAATTTCTTCTTATTATTATTTGATATCAAGCACCTTTTTGCATGAGTTTCATTATATGAAGTCTTAAATAACTCATGATATACTATATATTGTTTGATTGCATAACTTGGGAGATGCTATTGTTAGTGTGGTAGTGAATTAAAAGATGCACTTGGTAACCTATATGAGAAGACATGTGGTTTTAGCCTATCGACTTTCATTGGATTCTTGGATATATAGTATTCACTTCGTATTATTATTTTATATTAAGTTAATTGTCTAATGCTTTTCTATTGCAAAACCGGTTCCTTTCATGTCATGGTTGCCAATTGGCGTGTAAGCTAGAATCAACAATCAAGTTCAGCCATCAACAATCTGCCGGTAGTCAAGTTGCTATCCTATTCTTCCCAACTTGCACACGCTCCTTTACCTGATAATTCACACTATCTTTGAATTGTCACCAATGACACATGAGTTGGTTGATCCGGACCCGATCATTAGCTTATGATCTATGCCTTCACTGATATCAAACTAAATGTTTTTTAATTCGGCAACACATAGTTGTTGTTATGATATAAAACTAGCGGTGAAGCCACCGCTCAATAAATTCTGAGCAGTGGCTCGGTCTCATATATAGACATATAATATAAATTTGATGTTATCACAATGACTGAAAATAGGAATTTTATAGTTAACATATTCTATAGTTAAATATGGTCGGGCTCTAAAAGTTCTCGAACTCCATAATTGCGTGAAACCATGAAAAAAGAAAGTTGTAGCAGTGGCTACACCAAAATCACTTGAGCCTCTTAGAAAATTCTCTTTGAGTCTATCTCTCTCATCCGATTCTTGTGCTTTTCTGCGGTCCAATCAAATGGCCATCCCTGTGTTTTTCCTATATTTTGCAATTCTCTGTTTTGCACTTATATTTCTATTAGAATCATACGTTTTTTATATTCCTCAATTATTCTATTACTGTGATTCAAAGAGACCCTACAAGGTATATGGAGCCTATCATAGTTGGAGGGATGAATAAGAAAGGTGAAGTACCATAAAAAGTACTCCTAATGAAATGCTGAATTCTTCTTCTGTGTTTACCTAGTACTACAACCTGAAAATGGAGCTAGAATCTATCGCAGGGAGGGCAGCTGTTTGGCTGAGAGATACGTTCCATTTCTTAAGGAAAATTAGTTCCACTTCATGTTGGGGTTAAACAAGCAAGTTAATTACTACAGCTGCTTAGAGATAAACACCGATCATGTCTTTAAACATGAACCAGGAATCTTACTTTGTTCACGTTAAAACCAAACCAGAAGCACAGAAAGGTACTACTCCAGTACTCCTACTTTAGGAGTATATATGCAGCAAATCAACATTCAGAAACCAGCCAACTTTTAGAAAACAAACCTGTAATTTAGGGAGTGAGAAATGTGGCCCCGCATGTTTTGCCAAGACTGCAGCAAAGGCAGTGAGGCAGTGAATCAGTGATGGAAAGCAAAGCATGCATGCAGCAGCATTGCGTTTTTACTTCTCACTGATAAAGACATTATCAGCGCTTCACCGCCGGGACAGCATCGCTGCGGCAGCCTCAGCCAAGCCCACCTCTGCCGCTGCCGCAGCAGCTGCCCCTGCGCGCCCTTCACTGCGCTCGGCTCCCGCCTCTCGCGCTGCCTGTCTCTTCCTCTCTCGCCATCTCGCCCACTTCACTTCTTTTACTGCAAACGCCAGTACTATGAGCAAGTAATAATGTGATAATTTAAGGGCATTCATACCCCTCTGCCCAAAATAACTTCACCTTTTATCGTTTTATTTGTTCTAAAATAATTTTATCTTTAAAACGATCTAATATATATTATATTAGAGTTTGTGAGAGTGAGAAAAATACATTACGATTTGTTAAAGTGGGATAATTGTATTGAGATTTGTTAAAATAGAGATCATTCTAGTATTTTTCTTTTTTACTTTATATTGGCTGCAATAGAGGAAAAGTAAAGTTATTTTAGGATAGAAATAATACTGCTTAGAGTGCTAGCTTTATTTTTTTCATAGCATTGTTTGACACTTCCTATTTTAGTTCACGTATTTTTTTTATTTATAATTTTTTAATTTACATATAAATAAAAAATACAAAACTAATATAGAATCCCTACTCTCTCCTATTACTCATTTACTCCGCTGTTCTCTCTTCTCCTATTCACTCCAACTCCTCCCTCTCTACCGCCACCATCACTACCTCTTCTTTCTTTAGCCACCAACACCTCTCCCCTCAAGCTAGCAAGCTTCTTCGACACAAATCGATGGTGGCTTAGTACTGAGTGAACCTTATTTTACCAATTTACACACGAGACGAGAGCATCACTTGCAGCCTAACAGAGGAAGCAGGAGGGGGGACCTTCTGTGGCGGTTGAGAAGGAGGTAGATTGGCGATGTAGCACAAGAGGATCTCATTGTTCCCTCACCATCACCAGCTATCCCGTTAAGCTCGCTGAACAACCTTATTTTACGGAGTCACGACCTCAGTACCTCACTATCATCCATTACTACGTATAGCATGGTGTTACAACCCTACTAAAGTATCGAGTACAACCACTGTAGGGAGTAGTTTTCACGGTAGTGACAAACCACAACCATGCGGGGAGGGACAACACGTGTCACGGGGAGACGGTTTCAGTGGAGGGGAGCTAGAGCACCGATATGGATGGTTGGAACAACTTACAAGTGTCAAAAGCTACAAAACTTTTTGTTAGTTTTCAAATAAATATTTTGAAAATCCTAAACCCTAAAACACTGTTTTTTTTAAAAAAAAATTGAATCTTTTCGTCACGTACAGTACACGCTGGTTTGGCCAGGGGTTTGATTTTCAACTATTTTTATTCAGAAGAAAACAATAGAAAAAAATCCAAAGCTACTGGGGTCAGCTCAGCTCGAACCCTGCTCCCCTCTGCCGCTCTCTTTTATCCAACAATATTTGTAGGCCGTAGCCCTGGCCTCCCCTCTGCCGCCTACGAAGACCCCCCACCACCCAGCCCAGCCATTCATGGCCATCACCACCATGTGTCGCCTCCCCACCTCCGCCTCTCCTCACCCACTCCGCTCTCCGCTCCATTAAACCCAAGCGAGAGACATCGATCGCCTCCCCTCCTCGCTTCACTCCCCGTCTCTTTCGACCGCGTTGGAAGCAAGCGCGGCGGCGGCGGCGCGGCGAGCTGCCGGTGGGGGGTTGCGGCTATGGTGGGCATCGACCTCAACACCGTGGAGGAGGAGGAGGACGAGGAGGAGGGCGGCGCCACCGGCACCGTCACGGCGCCTGCGAAGGCGAGGGCGGGGGGCGCGGTGTGCCTGGAGCTGTGGCACGCCTGCGCTGGCCCCGTGGCGCCGCTGCCGCGGAAGGGCAGCGCCGTCGTGTACCTGCCGCAGGGCCACCTCGAGCACCTCGGGGCCGCGCCCGGCCCCGGCCCCGGCGCCGCGGTGCCGCCGCACGTGTTCTGCCGCGTCGTCGACGTCAGCCTCCACGTGAGTGCGCTCGCCGCTTGCTGCTCTCGCGCGAGCGCAATGTGTTCGAGGTATTGATTGAGAGGGAGGGTCTGCTCCCGTTGTGCTGTATGCAGGCGGACGCCGCGACGGACGAGGTGTACGCGCAGGTCTCGTTGGTCGCCGACAACGAGGTGCGTTTGTCTGCGTGCTGATCCGAAATGGGATGAATATCTTTGACATTCGGTCAGTGCTAGTAGCTCAAAACGAACATTATTCCTGGGTGGTTTTCGCAGGAAGCGGAGAGGCGGATGCGGGAGGGAGAGGACGGCGCGGCCTGCGACGGCGAGGGCGAGGACGCCGTGAAGCGGCCGGCTCGGATTCCCCACATGTTCTGCAAGACGCTCACGGCCTCCGACACCAGCACGCACGGCGGCTTCTCCGTGCCTCGCCGCGCCGCCGAGGACTGCTTCCCGCCGCTGGTACGGGACGCTATCGATTGGGACAAGCTACCTCACCGTGATCTGTTTGGTTGCTTGTGTGGTGACTCTGTTCAGCTTGGCGCCTGCAGGACTACAGCCTGCAGAGGCCATCCCAGGAGCTCGTGGCAAAGGATCTGCACGGCACGGAATGGAGGTTCAGACATATCTATCGAGGTGATTCGCCGGTTTAGCCTATCTTGGTGACTGGGATATCAGCCGTACAATCACTAACTACCATATATATGTCATACAGCTTGGTTGTTAGGCTTCTTCCTGGGAACATGGGATTAATTTTCTTAATGCGTGAGAGAACCTAGTAACCTACGGGCTGTACAGTCCTACATCTTCCTATAGTACATCCACAGGCTGTTTAGGTTGAACTAGTGTACTTTGTTCACGGAATAACGCATTAGTATATATATGTTTTTTCTTTAGTAAGATTATCCAGGTCTCCTTTTTAGATACATCTATCATGTCTAGGTATTGGAAGCGAGATAGCTGTCCAGTTTTGACGAAACAAGCAAACCAAACTGTATCTTGGCTGGCTGGATGAGATAAAAATGAGCAAACTATGCTATTTTTTCTTATTAGGCTCTGCTCACTTACTCTGGGAGTGTTTTCAATAAATTATTTTAGTTTCTGCATAGACTACCTATTTCTACAGCTATTGCGACATAACCTTTAATAGTTAAGCTAATTGCAATTTGGAGGAGTCTTGAGAAAATTATGGTCCATGAATATCTCATAGGTCTGCCTCTAATTGTTACAGGCCAACCACGGAGGCACCTTTTAACCACTGGATGGAGCGGGTTTATCAACAAGAAGAAGCTAGTATCTGGGGATGCAGTGCTATTCCTCAGGTAGGCCTATAGCTCATGTGCTCATGAACCACTAACTAGAAATGTACTAAAGCTTCTCTTTTGTAATGATCTCCAGAGGTGAAGATGGAGAGCTTCGATTGGGAGTGCGCCGAGCTGCTCAGCTAAAAAATGTATCTCCTTTTCCTGCACTTCATAACCAGATCTCAAATACTAGTAGTCTTAGTGAAGTTGCACATGCTGTGGCCGTGAAAAGTATTTTTCACATCTACTACAATCCCAGGTAATAAACTACTTTCTTGATTTTTTGAATATTTAAATACCTGTATCTGTAGATGTTATTTGCACAAGTAACCATCATAAATAAAAGTACAAGTCACAGATGCACAGAGTATTGCACATACTGTACTTTTCCAACCAGTCAAATAATCAACCATATAATAAGAGGAGGTCGGACAGACAGACACAGCAATAGCTTGTGATAGAACAAGTTATACATACCATATGAGCTATAGAATATTAATATTTATTCCTTGTTTCCTCATGTCAAGTTCAAACTCCAGATCATATATGTCGTGGCATGTTTTCAGTCATCCAGAAAATTTCCAATGCTGACATTTTTCAAATGCTCATTGTTTATATCATGGGACTGGACTTGTAATTTTGTATTAGAATTGCAACATTGTAAAGTTTAGTTCCGGGTTTATCTAATCCAACCTTTCGGTATGTGAATAGTAGTTTCCTGGCTGACTTTTCTGATCCTGACCATGTAGAATATTGTGTTGTTTTTACCACATTTAATTTGCTGAATATACTTGTTTTCTCGGACATACTAAATGATGCCACATTGCCATTGCATGTGTTCCTCGAAAGTGTTGAGGAAGTGCACATTGAAGCAGCAATATGATTTCAGAGGATGCATCTATTTTTCTTGTTTTCAAATGGTCATGTGTGGCTTACTGCTTTACTTTCATGTGTGGTTTAGCAATATAGATTTCAGAGGATGTATCTAATTGTCACCATTTGGCAATAATCGAGCAATTTTAGCAATGTTTTGTGCTATTTCTAAGATACATCAGATAAAAAATAGAAGGATAATTCAGTTCCATTCTAGTGATAATGGTCTTTCTTTCAAATGATATTCATGCATTTGCAATGTGCAACTTCTGACTGTTCTTCTGCATGCTATGTCCAATGTGGATATGGTTAAAAGTCTTCAGAGTTACAGATTTTCTTTTTGTCTGCTTCTCTTGTTGGATAATGTCTTGATGTCAGTTCCTGCCTTTAATAAGTTGTACTCACAGGTTAAGTCAGTCTGAGTTCATTATACCATATTGGAAGTTTATGAGGAGCTTCAGTCAACCCTTTTCTGTTGGTATGAGATTCAAATTGAGATATGAGAGTGAGGATGCTTCTGAAAGAAGGTATTATGCACCAGTTATATATTATGTTTTGCGAAATTGCATTGCAATGGTAAAGATATTTCTAGCTCGTGCTTGGTTTTTCATAAAGAATTTGTTTTTCAGGCGTACTGGAATAATAATTGGAAGCAGAGAGGCAGATCCAATGTGGCATGGTTCGAAGTGGAAATGTTTAGTGGTATGCTCTCTTATATATTGCTTTGCACAGATGGATGCCAGTATTTCTCTTATTTGATGTTCTACTGCCTAGTGGGTCCGTGTCTTTCAAATAGCAGAGTGCTTCTCTGTCTTCAGCATTCAACATTTTGTGTTCCATGTCTTAGCTTTTTATCTGTTGGGAAGTTATAGTTTGTACAATCCAAAATTTTGAATAGATTTAATGGCTCATACAAGGGTAAATTACGGAAACAAAGGCATTTAACCTTTGTATGTGAAATAAACTAGCTTAAAGTTTTTTTTTCTTTTTTGTGAACTTATGAAAGTATCGGTCAAGATTTCAGTGTTTGCAGCGCATATGTAAATTCTTGGTGTACTTCAGGTTCTATATCTATGTTTTTCTGAACACACAAGTTTAGAAGCATTTGATATGATATAGCTTAATGCTCTTAACCAAATTACGTGAACCCTGAAAAATAGCGCCCTGCACTTCTGCTTATCGGCTTATAGGATAGAATATAGAGGTTGAAGGGCATACTTTACATGCCATAGTGGGCAGGGCATCGTCTTTAGTTTGTTAAAATTTTCTCCATTTAGATTCCAAATCTTTATCATGTTCCTGATTTCTAGTATTGTATTGTGATGGTGACAGGTGAAATGGGATGATGATGTGGAGTGCCGTCGGCCTAATGGGGTATCTCCTTGGGAGATTGAGCTTAGTGGATCAGTTTCAGGATCTCATCTGTCCACTCCCCATTCAAAACGCCTGAAATCATGCTTCCCCCAAGTTAATCCAGATATTGTGCTTCCAAGTAGGTTCCATTTACAAGTCAAAAGGAATCATTTTCTGTGCTGCATGTTCCCTGTTGAACTCACTTTTCTTTTTCCCATTTTGGCAGATGGAAGTGTTTCTTCAGATTTTGCGGAGTCTGCCAGATTCCATAAGGTCTTGCAAGGTCAAGAATTGTTGGGTTTAAAAACTCGTGATGGTACTGTTAATACAGCTTCTCAGGCGACTGAAGCAAGAAATTTTCAGTACACTGATGAACGAAGTTGCTCTATCAACATGAGTAACAATATCTTAGGGGTTCCGAGACTTGGGGTGAAAACTCCAAGTGGAAACCCTGGGTTTTCCTACCATTGCTCAGGCTTTGGGGAATCTCAAAGATTCCAAGAGGTCTTGCAAGGTCAAGAAGTGTTTCGTCCTTACCGAGGAGGGACTTTGTCTGATGCCTGTATAAGAGGTTCTGGCTTCCGTCAACCTGATGGCAACCATGCATCTGGTGCAGCATTTAAATGGCTTGCACCACAAGGATGCGATCATCATGGGATAACCACATCAGTGCTGCCGCAAGCATCCTCTCCATCATCTGTCCTTATGTTTCCACAAACTAGTTCAAAGATGCCTGGCCTTGAATACATATACGGATGCCTGGATAGAAATGAGAATAACCGACATTTTAAGATTGGACCTACACAAGATATGGCAAGAACTGATCAAACATTACGACTCTGGCCTCATCTTATCTCAGGCAAAGTGCTAGATGAGTGTACGAGAAATGAGAAGCTGCACTCTCCAGTCGGTGGTGCTGAGCATGAATCAAATAACAAGTGTCTTAATACAAATGGCTGCAAAATCTTTGGTATATCATTGACTGAAAAGGCCCAAGCAGGCGATGAAGTGGATTGTGGCAATGCCAGTTATCATTCTCGGCTCCAGTCTTTAAAACCACAGATGCCAAAATCATTGGGCAGCAGTTGTGCCACGGTAAGTGCTCTATGAAATGTTCTTTTGGCATCTTCTTCCTGAAATTGCTTGCTAACCGAATTATTTACAGGTCCATGAACAAAGGCCTGTTGTTGGCAGGGTCGTTGATATTTCAGCAGTGAATACGATGATCTGATACATTTACTGTATCCAGGGAGTATACATGCAGAAATAGGGATTAGTATCATACTCACTGGTGCTGAAGGACACAACTTCCATTCTCGCTATCTCATCCCTCTACGTGCTTGTTGCCTCAACTTCAGCATTTCCACAGGCTGTGCTACTTCATCCAGGATGATGACAGGGGAATTGCTGATGATGCACGAAGGATGCTTGTCAAGTTTGTTGTAATCCACTTCTAAGTTCTAAGCTTTGAACCTCTTAGCGTTGCTCCTATTTTAAGCTCCCGTTGTAATCGGCATTTATGTTGCCTGACCTACTTGCATCTTTTCAGTTTGTTCGTTAAGACAAAGGCCCTTTTAGAGGGCTTGCTTGTGTTAGCAACCCTTAATTCCCAAATCCAAGTACGGCGACCGTTCGAGGGGTTTATTTGGACATAATATACTGGGTACATCAGTACATGGCATACAATCCATTGGGGACACCAGGGCACATCAGAATTAAGGTGTAGTGTACTGCAAGGGCGAAACAATAGAAGCTGAAAGGGCGATGCTCCGGTGCTTTGATAGCTGTAGAAATAATCAGAACTGTTTGTTCTTGAGGGGATATTTGCCTAGTTCAGAGGCTGCTCCGATGACTTTCGGCGTTGGCTGCGACGACCCCTCTCCGCGTGCGGGGCGAGATTAGCGACGACGCCCACTTTGGAGGATTCGATCCGTTCCGGCGGCGGGTCCTCGTGGCCAATTCGGAAGCTACTTCGATCCATTCCTATGTCGATTTCGCAGTACTCGTCGTGCGCGCGAGACTTGCACGAACCACCCTCGCCATCACCGTCTCAGGTTACCCCGCCGTCGCTGATCCTTGATTCAAGGACGTTCGCCGGCTCTATCAAGTTTAGGTAAAAAATTGTGGCTCTCTCTTAGTTTGCCTTAACCTTCTCCGCTATTAATTACAGTTTTCTTCCCAAAAGCAAAAAAAAATTGGGGCTTTAATTTAAGCGATGGTAGTTTTATAGTATATTGGTACTCCCTTTATTCCAAATTAATCATCATATAACCAAAATAAAAACTTCTAAATTGATCATCATATAATCATAATCATGACCCCTTCCTTTGATACGTAGCATTATTGTATCTATGCATGTAAATTGAGTCTGCATTCATGCATGCAGGCATTTAGGGATAATTAAAGGTTCGTTTCTTGTGCATGTGGAAAGTTAAAGTATGCATGTTTCTTTATTTTTCACCACCACATACTCACATTAAATAAAAAATCAACCCCCACGTACTCATATTAAATGAAATATATGGTAGTTAAGTCTACCTTTATCTCGATAAAAAACTTATAAATCATCCATATGGAATGGAGTGAGTATATTGGTATTGAGAGAAATGCCTAGGGGTCTTTCGGCTAGCTCTATAAGTGGTGGGCTAGACGACCTGGCTTTAAAGTCTCACCCTTTTAAATTATTTGATATTAGGTCCTTTTCTAATATTTATGTTTTTTAGTATATTGGTATTGACAGTCTGATCACAGCGTGTGGGCACGCTTGTTCTGTTCAATGTATTCTAGGGGATACAATTTTTCTGTCTAGTGAAGCTTAGAGCACACAAAGTGATATAGTAATATGAGAGTACTAACCGTCACATGTATCTAGTGCTGTGTCTATGCATAGCAAAATTCTTCACGTTAACGCTAAAACACTGTATTTCTGATCAAATAATTTGCAAGATGCCTAAGCTGCATAAAAGCATCAAAAGCAGCATACTTCAGATGACACTTGTTCTAAAGTTCAGAAATTGGCATCTTACAACTTACAAGCTGAAACTACTGAAAAACACTTGCATGTTCATTCTATTATCAATCTGAACAGCAAAGTGAAAGGGCGACATATGAAACCTTACAGTTTGGGATGACGCAGGGCATGAAGTTGGCCTCGTCACCGACGTGCATCTGCCTGTACCCTGGCTCGTACTCGCACCTGTACCCCAGGAACCCCATCGCCGCCATGCAGTTCCTATTCCCACATGCCACCCTCTTGCATATCAACCCTGCTCTCAACCATTCCAACCAAGGCCGGGTTCAGTTGTTTTGGTAAAATTTCTTTGACATATACGGACACATATTTAAAGTATTAAACGTAGACTAAAAATAAAACAAATTACAGATTCTATCTGCAAACAGCGAGACGAATCTATTAAGCCTAATTAATTCGCCATTAGCAAATGTTTACTGTAGCACAACACCGTCAAATCATGGTGTAATTAGGCTCAAAAGATTCGTCTCGCAATTTACATGCAAATTGTGCAATTGGTTTTTTCGTTTACATTTAATACTCCATGTATGTGTCCTAACATTTGATGTGACGGTAAAATTTGAAGTTTGAAGGGAACTAAACACAGCCCAAATCATAAAAAAAACAAGACGATGGATTGAAGAAAAATAACCCCTTTTCCACATTAATCGGGAGAAAGGCTTTTACTAATTTACATGGGCGATGAGAGAGCTAAGGTTGTGAATTCAAAGCACCGCTCTTGCCCGACGCAGCGTGTGCCTCTCCACGGATCCATAGCAACGCCACACAGCCTAACAACCACAACTCACCATCGACTTCCCAAACCCGGAATCGCATACCTCACCACCTTGCCTAGGGTTTCATGCTCACAAGGGATTGAGGAAGATAATCGAGGGACGACATGGGCCGACCCTCGAGGTTTGTCGCAATGGAGCGGCCAACGGGGATGGGGGTAGGGCAGGGCGACTGTCGACGGTGGAATGGTCGAGCCTGCTGTTACTGGGGAGGAGAGGTAACGGGACTGGGCGACAACGCCTGCTATTGCTACGATTGGTCGTTGCCAGTTGACAATAGAGGTGGTGGAAGGGAGGAGACGCTAGGCGGGGATGAGAATAGGGGGAGCGACACGTTCGTGTTTGGGCAGCGGCATCAAACGACTTAGTTGGTGTTCTTTTCTCCTGAAAATAAAGAAGAAGATGAAGATTAAGTTTTTTACATAAAACGAGGTGGTATTAACGTATGATTGATTGAGTTTTAATTATTATAAACTTGAAAAATAGATTAATATGATATTTTAGAGTAACTTTAATATAGAAAGTTTTCGCACAAAACACATCGTTTTGTAGTTTGAAAAGCGTGCCACAAAAATCTTAATCTTCATCTAACTCTTGTTAGAGAAGATTTGCTAGGTTTAATTACTGATAAATGACACTTATACTCCTTCACGCCAGCTTTTTCTAGATAAAAATTTCCCTCCACGTTTATACTATTGGTAACTATGGTGGTAGTAGAAATAAATCTGATCCCTTCGATAAAAAAAGATCAAACAGTTCAAATTGCTTTCTACTACCTGTAGAGATCACCGTAGTATGCCTAAGGCTCTGTTCGTTGCTAGAGGTTTCCAAGCGGAACATTGCGCACGGAAAACGTATCAATATGATGTTTTTACTACATTAGCTTTTTTTTTCAAAAATAGACCAATATATTTTTTTAAGAAACTTTCGTATAGAAACTTTTTTTTAAAAAATACACTGTTTAGCAGTTTGGGAAGCGTGCACATGAAAAACGAGGCCAAGGGAGTTGGGAGCGGGCAGTTAGGATTTACAAACAGAGCCTAAAGCTAAAAAGGATCTTGAAAGTACTGCTCTTTCAGGTAGTGCTGCTCTGAAAATACCATAGGGTGTGAGAACCATGGTCTGAGAGAATCCCTTATATGCCACTCCAAATTAACATGTTTCCTTTTATGCCAATTCAAATTGGTTCCTCTCTTCTATGCCACTGGTTCAAATTTGTTCTCTCTTTTATGCCATTGCCATCATCCACCGCCAGCTGACTGTTAACTTCATAATAAAAAAACACATTTGTCCTTGAGAGTTGGTATACAACCAATGATAGGTATTTTCCATTTGTTAGAGAAGTTGGTTGATATATATATATATATATATATATATATATATATATATATATATATATATATATATATATATAGCATTTTAGTACTAATATAGTTACTGGATACATATCAAAATTGATTGTCTTTTTTTCCATCACGTGCAATTTTAGCTATCACCATCACAAATGAATTTTCAATATAAGCATGAAACATGCAGCTTTTCAACAATATTTTTAATACAAAGAGCAATTTTTCATTGGTTCTGTCAAAATTTTATTCACTAAAAATGATTTAAAATAAATTAATTGTGAATTTTTAAAATTTACATATTTTTTAGTTGAGAGGGCATATTGGTCATTTACGAAAAAAACTAACATCTGACTAACCGTCAACAAACGTTACAGTGCTAGGAGTGTGAAAAAACTTGAACCAGTGACATAAAAAAGAAGCCAATTTTAAGTAGTATATAAAGGAACTAGCCAATTTCAAGTGTTGAATAAGGGATTCTCTCTTTATTTAACCGGTAGGGGAAACCGGTGAGAACACTTTGTACACGCTTGCACAGCAAAGACACAATGAGGAATTGAGTACACATGAGCGGGTTGTAACTTGTAGCCTTCCTCCTTTTGGTTGTTGACGACGAAGAATCTTCAAAGTCGAACACCCGTGCTCTGAATGCATCCAGTTTGACCAACAGATAAAGCTGGTCAAGCAGCTTTCAGAGACCGAGTAGAATACCTGTGGACGCAGGAAATGAGTTATTTATTATCCTTCACTAAATCGAACAAAGAGCACACGCTAGTACTGCTTTACGCTGCTTTAATGGAAGATGAATGCCATATTACGTGAATTAGCCCCCCTATAACACCTTTCTGTAAGGAAGTTCAGAAAACGTTTCATATGCATGCCATTATCCCTTCTTCAGGGACCAACTTATATCGAGGGCGATGCGCTAAAATAATCCGCTACGTTGCCCTGGTTTGTCTGTGCATTTTTCGTACTTACAAGAAGGCTGCTTTCTCTTCTTTATGTCAACTGGCAATGGCATCCTCCAATCCGCTCAGCACCAAAATTCACGCGTCTGTTAGACACGAAACAACGGAAAATTCCAGGAAAGAAAAAAATACACTGATATGTGCCTACATATAATATGTCAGACACGTACCTCTCAAACCAGCCAAACCACCGAAAACAACAGGACAGGAATCTTCGCCAGTCGAGTCCAAGCTATCATCCATCACCAAATAGATATGTGTAAAGTATGAGAAGGGAAGACTTTCGTCTCCAGTTGCGGATCACATGGTAGCAGTAGCACGGAGCCAATGATATCAAACAAGAGAGTTGTCAAAGAAAAACAAAACAATGGCAAAGTTTCTCTATCTGATCATCCTTTCATTCTTCCCCTCTCTTTTGGTGTTCTGCACTTCTGCTTCACCCCAGCTGACATTGCACACCGGCTCATCTTTATCGGTGGAAGATTACAAGCATACGTTCCTCACATCACCGAATTCCACCTTCTCTTGCGGCTTCTACCCAGTGGGGACAAACGCCTTCACCTTCTCCATCTGGCTCACCAACACGGCGGACAAAACAGTCATCTGGTCTGCGAATCGCCGGTCACCAGTGAATGGACATGGATCGAAGGTGTTGCTGCATGATGATGGCTACCTGGTCCTGACCGATGTCAATGGTTCCACGATCTGGACGAGCACCATGAGTGCAGGCGAGGGGTCGACGGCTGCGCTGCTGGAGAGTGGAAACCTTGTGGTCAGAGATTCAAGCGGCACAATCTTGTGGGAAAGCTTCACTTCACCAACGGATACCTTGCTACCTGCACAGCAATTGACCAAAGACACGAGGTTAGTATCTGGATACCATAGCCTTTACTTCGACAACGACAATAGCCTTCGTCTTGTATACAACGGACCTGAGTTCTCAAGCATCTACTGGCCAAATGATGATTACACCATGTTCCAGGATGGCATCAAAGTCAAGAACAACTCCAGGCTTGCAGTCCTCGATGACAAAGGCGGTTTCTTCTCAAGTGATGCTCTTAGAGCATGTACAATAGTAGGCTATAAGCTAGCTGCAAACATATTTTAAGAAGATAAATGAGAAGAGAGAAGAGCAGCGGGCTATAGATTTGTAGCCAGCTGTAATACGGACTCCAAAACGCAGTGTGTATGATAAGTGGGCCAAGTATTAATAGTGTAGTATGTGACTATTGTATGAATGAACTATTAGATTGGCTATAAATGAATTGGAGCTAGTAGTTGGCTATACTATTGAACTTGCTCTTAGGGCAGTCCCAACCCATAACACTAGATATGGTTTCCATAAACTCCACATCATCAAGAAACTAGTACTAGACACTACTCTTCCAATGCAAACACCACTATTCCATACTTTAATTTAATGCTACTTATTTCACATGATGTCTTGGATGTTGTGTAGAAACCATGTCTCATGCAAGACATGGTTTCCTTTTCTTTCCTCATTTATTCACTTGCCACATCATTTTTTTTGTCCTAGGTGGCAATTTATTTAATGCCATAGACACCATCCTAGTCATTGGGTTGGGAATGCCTTTATAGTATAGTCTTCTGATCAAGAGAAGACTGACTCTTGACTATGATGGCAACCTCCGGATATGCAGCCTTGACGCATCATATGGAAGTTGGACAGTCACATGGCAAGCCATAGTGGAGATGCATTATGTGCACGGCATGTGTGGAAAGAATGGGATTTGTGAGTACATACTTACCAGAACTTCGTTGTTCGTGTCCTCCTGGATTCGAGATGGTTGATCCACAGAATTGGAGCAAGGGTTGTAGACCGACTTTTAGCTATAATTGTGGGAAAGAGAGGTACAAGTTCATTGAGATTCCCCAAACTGATTTCTATGACTTTATTCTTGGCTTTAACCAGTCCATCTCATTTGAAGAGTGCCAAAATATCTGCTTGAGCACGTGCTCTTGCATTGCTTTCTCTTACCGGCTAACTGGAACTGGTGTTTGTTACCCTAAAGGCCTCCTGTTCAATGGTTACAAGTCTCCTGCATTCCCAGGAACTTTATATCTTAAAGTGCCCTACAGCACAAATTTACAGGCCTCATCAACACAATCAGCTCTCACATGCTCCCCTGGCAGTCAGGAGATTGCAACACCTTCAGATCACCCAAGATGGCTATATTTCTATATATTCCCTGGAGTATTCGGAGCCTTGGAACTAGTTTTCATTCTAACAGTTTGGTGGTTTCTTTCCGTAAGGAATGACATTCAGAATTCAGCAGAGGGAGGTTACATGATGATAAGAAATCAATTCAGGAGGTTTACTTACCAAGAGCTGAAGGAAGCAACAGGAAAATTCAGGGAAGAGCTTGGAAGAGGTAGTTCTGGAATCGTATACAGAGGAGTACTCAAAGATAAGAGGGTCATTGCAGTGAAGAAGCTCATCGATGTCACACGAGGCGAAGTTGAATTCCAGGCAGAAATGAGTGTTATCGGTAAGATAAACCACATGAATTTGGTCAGGATATGGGGCTTCTGCTCAGAAGGAAAACATGAGCTACTGGTTTATGAATATGTGGAGAATGAGTCACTGGACAGGTATCTGTTCAATACCATGGGTACTGAAAGATTGCTCGTGTGGAAAGATCGTTTCAATATTGTCTTGGGAGCAGCAAGGGCACTGGCTTATCTCCACCATGAGTGTCTTGAGTGGGTTTTCCATTGTGATGTGAAGCCTGAGAACATACTCTTGACCCGAGATTTCGAAGCCAAGATAGCAGACTTCGGACTATCAAAATTGTATAAGAGAGAGGGCTCCAGCTTCAACTTCTCACAAATGCGAGGAACAATGGGCTACATGGCTCCGGAGTGGGCAACTAATTTGCCAATCAATACAAAGGTAGATGTCTACAGCTATGGAGTGGTGCTTCTGGAAATTGTGGCTGGACAGAGAATTTCAAGTCATACAACCAGGGAAGGGAATGTAAAGGAAGCTCTTGCTACTGGGGATACTAAGTGCATAGTGGATGGTAGGCTACACGGGCAATTTAATTCTGAGCAGGCAATGGTTATGTTGATAGTTGCTGTATCATGTCTTGAAGAAGAAAGAAGCAAGAGGCCGACCATGCATGAAGTTGTCAAAACTCTCCTGGATTGTGAAGAGTAAATTGGTCATTTTTGCTAATCAATGAACCTGAAAGCAGTAGGGACGAAAATCAGTAAGAGAAGGAGTAAGCTTGGCATTGATAGCAATGTTTTGCAAACATATGTACTTTCTGACCCATCAAGGAAAAGGATAAGGCATTACTTGTAGTCTTGTGTCATTTAGTCAATAACCATATTTTGTCCTTTTCCTGTGAAAATCAAGATAATGCAGTGTCTAGTTATTGACTTATTTTAAGATTTATCAGAAATTTTATGTATTCTTTAAAAAATGTATTTTGTTTTTTTCTTTTGTTATTGAGACATACAATTGTAGGTAAATCTCCGAAGTTCTTTAAAGACAGATAAGCCGAAATAAAAGGGGTACTAGTCCCTGAAGCACTAACATAGTTATTTTCAATTAATCAGTTCCATGAAGGATTTAGCTGGCTATTATTGTAAAACAATGAGATACAAAATTTCCATCCAAAATTCACAACTTTGTAGCTTGTTCTATTAGCAAAAGATTATAAATTTATGTGAACTATCTTTGTCAATAATTCAATTGGATCAACAGCACAAATGTAATTTGGCAAACCAAACTGTTCTTTTAGGAAATGTCTTATGTTGTACTTCCTCCGTTTCACAATGTAAGTCATTCTAGCATTTTTCACATTCATATTGATGTTAATGAATGTAGACATATATATCTATCTAGATTCATTAACATCAATATGAATGTGGAAAATGCTAGAATAACTTACATTGTGAAACGGAGGAAGTACTGAGTTTTTCTCCAATCTTTAACACAAATATGCGTACAATGAACAAAAAGGTAGATGTATGCAAATATGTAACTCATGTTAACTTCCCACCGCATGAACCATCTAGATCAACAACATCTTGTACAAATATATGTAGTTCATGTCAGTTTCGAGTCTTCGACTAACCATAGGCTGCTAATGTTACCCGCTGAGTAACCAAATGCAGCAACGAGGCAGAGCAAAACCACGCATCAGAGCATTGCATAACAACGAAGAGAAGAGGGAGGCGTCACCTAGACGGTGCCTGCTGGGACCACGATGCAGGGGGTGGGGGGGTGGTCCAAACTTCTCATCCCCTGCGCCCAAGCCTCGCCGGACGGCCGGCCCCCTCTTCGCCTCTTCCATCGCCGGCACGGTGTGGGGGATTCCGTATCGCCTACCAACCCCTCCACCACCTGCCTCGCCGGCATGTTGCGGAGGTTGGCAGGATCGGGTTCAACGCGGGGGCCTCTCGTAGGCGTACCCGTCCGTATCTCGCTCTCGCCGCCGCTCGGCAGCGGTCGCCGGCGTCATTATCGGTCTCTTTTTTTTTTTTTTGACACCGTCATTACCGGTCTCCTAACAATTGCACAGAATAACAACATGCCGCACGTGCGTCATGTTATATATATATATATATATATATATATATATATCAGATTGAACGGTTAAAAGATAACGGGTCTGATCACTTAGATGTCATTTTCAATCATACCATTTTTTTAAAGTTACTAAAACAATAGCTACGTTTAGTTTGTTGCCAAATTTAGTACATAACAAATCCCGAGAAAGCTTCTCATCGGGCGTCTGGGCGGACGCAAAAAAATCGGATGGTAGTAACAGTGCCTCTTCACCCGAGACAACAGGAGTCCTCACGTGCATGCAGGGAGCTGGTACACGTCAGCACACGTCAAGTGCATGCGTCCATGCATATTCAAATATTCAAAATTTAAATACATGTTTCTCTACAGTCATTTATCCGACTTACGATTTAATTATACCATTAGACTCGTTATAATTAAATCTTTGATTTCAACAAAATCAAATATACGAAAATATATTGTATGTTTCATATAATTTTTTTTATGTTTCATTCGCTGGGGCTTAATGTTTCATGTAACAGTTGTTATTGTTACAATCAATATTTTTTATATGTTGCATCTCTATGAAATATTTCATTAAGTAAGTTGACATATTTGCACAAATAGTGAAACATTTTTTTCTGTAAATAGTGCAACAATGATTGATTCTTAGGAAAAACATATATTTTTTCATCAAAATACGGGGCCATCTACGAATCGGGCACCAGATTTTTTTTCAAAAATCGGGCGCTGTTCCATCAAGTAGATCAGAATTATTTCACTAAGTAGATCGAAAATGTTTCAATTGTTTAAAAAGATGAAACACAACCAAATCGCCTCATTAAACATTTTGCTACAGCGTATGAAACAAACGGTTTCCTAAAAAATGGGTGATGTTTCACCTTATATAAAAAGAATGTTTCAGCAAATAGCGAAATAATATTTCAATTCACTGCAACATTTGATCCATACATAGTGAAACATTATGAGTACACTAGGTGAAACATTTTTGGTGGAACAAAAAATAAAACGGCTTCCCTTAATAGAGAGTTTCTGTAATATTGCAAAAGAATATTTTAATTCACTGCAACATTTGATCTATATATAGTAAAATATCATAAGTATACTAGCTAAAACATTTTTTGTGGAACAAAAAATAGAACTAACCCCCTAATAGGGCGTTTCCGCAATATGCGGGTGATTTGTAACAATGGTGGGGCGCGTGGTGGGGACACGTGGTGGAGGCGTGGGAGACATAGAAGGATAGGGGCCGATCTTTTCTTCCCCCGTCAGGCACCCATGGGAAGAATTTCCGTCAAAATACAACTGTGTGTGAGATTTTGTTTTAAAGATTTAATTGCAACGAATATAATGATGTAATCAAATCGTAGATGAAATAACTAATTTATAAGAAAACATATTTAATTTCGAAAAACAAGTTGCTAGTAGCACTACTATGGGTGTGTTCGCATGGGGTGTTCTCAGCTCCCCCTCTCTCGTTTTCCGCACGCATGCTTTTCAAACTGCTAAACAGTGTAATTTTTGTAAAAAGTTTCTATACGAAAGTTGCTTAAAAAATTATATTGATCTATTTCTAAAAAAATAGCTAAAACTTAATTAATCACGTGACCGCTCCGTTTTCCGTGCGAAGGAAATGAGCTCCTATCCAGCGAAAGGAATGTACTGTGATGAGTGAGAGAATATTGAGATACTATATGCCAATGCCATGCAGTAGCAGTGCCAGCGTATAGCACAGGTACACTAGCAGCATAAATCTTGCGTGTGCTAGTTGTTGATTTGCTATCAGTTATTGGATGGATATCGTAAGGCTAATTACGCGTCCGATACTCCGATGTTAGCGCTCGGATCGGACGTCCGAGTGCTAGTCGCTTCCAAAAAATCCTCTTAAAATTTTGACAATATTATCATCTTACCAAAATTTTAGCACTAACAAAACTTGATAAGGTTTATTTTGGCTACAACCTGAACATGCCTAAAAAATGTGGATCGCTACCATTGGTTGTGATTCAGTTATGGAATAAGTTCACTTTAGGTCCCTCTATTTGTCGTCTAGTCTGATTTTCGTCCTGAACCGCACGACCCATCCCTCAACTTACGAAAACCGGGTAAACGAGGTCCCTCGGCGGTTTTGATAGCGGTTTTAGCTGACGTGACGCATACATGGCTAATTTGACTCGGTCTTCATCTGATGTGGCGCTTACATGGCAATTTGATCTGAAAAAATAATAAAATCTGTAGGACCCACATGTCAGTGCACACACAAAATAATTAAAAAATAGTGTGACCCACGTGGGCCCCACATATCATCATATTTCTCACCTCTTATCTGTTATCTCTATCCTCTCTCTGAGTCTCCGATGGGAGAGGACCACGTGAGGTCCGCCGTGCCGAGGCTCGAGAAGGCTGACGACTCGCAGGAGGCGGACCTCGCTGTCGACGCCGCCACATGCTCCGTGCACTGCCACGCCTACACCGGGGATGGTCGCCGCCGGCAGCGAGGAGCTCCTCCGCGACGAGGACGGGTTCACCACGGAGGACGTCGTGGCCATGGACTCCCCCAACATCATCACCCTCGCCGACGGCCAGGGCATCACCGCCGACCTCCTCAAGGCCATCTGAGCGAGCTAGCTGCTCTCCTCAAGGCCATCCGTGCAGCGCCGGCGTGCCACCCGGAGATCCTCGGCATCGAGGCAGCCGCGGCGGAGACAGCCTCCCGCTCCCGCTGCCGCCGCGGCTCCTTGTGGTGCTCGGCGGCGTACGCTTGCGGGTGAAGGTGGCAGAGCCGCATCCCGGACGTGTCCGCCTCCACCCTGGCCGACAGTTGCCTCAGCCGCGACTCCACCCAGCCCTGCGAGCTTTGGCCCAGAGAAACAACAAACACATGCGGGGTCACACACGCACGAAGGAATACACAAGTGATGCAAATACTTCAGTGGACAAAACATGAGCTTGCGGCGAACTAACTTGCTACACTTCCACTCTTATTTCTCAGAGTCAGTGATTTGTTAGTCAAGCTGCAACACATGCAGTTGTCGATCACTAAGACCAAGCAGTACTCAACTAATCACCACCTACATGGCGCCGGCCTAGATGATCTCCTGGCAGATGGCGTCGCCGACGGCAAGCTGCTCGGTGATGACGCGCAGGGTGGCATTTAAGGCCGAGCTCGCCGTCGTCGTGCTCGATGGCGCACAGCATCACCGGGCTGGGCCACTTCCACCGCGCGAAGACGCGGAAGAAGCGCGGTAGCAGCATGCTGGGGAGGCGTTGGGGTAGAGCTGGCACACGCGCGCCACGAGGATGGCCGAGCCGACGCCGCCGAGGAAGCCCGCGACGTTGGAGTAGACGACCCCCGCGCCTTAGCCCAGTGCTTCACGCACCACAGCATGGTGCGGAACGCGGCGGTGTCCGGGACAAGCCGCAGGATCTCGTCGGCCACGCGGACGCCATTGAGGCTGCGCGCCGTGGCGAGGTCGTCAAGGCCACGGAGCACCGACTGGTCGCGCTGTGGTCCAGGTCGCACCACGGGAGGCACACGGCGGCGTACACGAGATCCACCTGCACGCCGTGGAACCTCATCTTGATCACCGGCGAGGGATGTGGCAGTGGCGGGAGTGGCGGCAGAGTCCGTGGTGGTGGCCTGGAGAGATAAGAGAGAGGAAAAGGGATAGAGATGAAGAGAAGGAGACAGGGAGAGAGGAGGGAGAGAGGAGTGAGGATGACAAGTGGGGCCCACGTGGGTCCCACCATTTTTTTTATTATTTTGTGTGTGCAACTGACATGTGGGTTCCATGGGTTTTATTATTTTTCCAGATCAAATTGCCACGTAAGCGCCACATCAGATGAAGACCGAGTCAAATTAGCCACATAGGCGCCACGTCAGCCAAAACCGCTATCAAAACCGCCAAGGGACCTTGTTTGCCCGGTTTTCGTAAGTTGGGGGACGGGTCGTACCCGGTTTTGCGGTTTAGGGACGAAAATCAGACTGGACGACAAATAGAGGGACCTAAAGTGAACTTATTCCTTCAGTTATCGGGCAGCCTGACGCATGAGTCATGATGGGCCCAGCCCACCTATTGGGGGTGATCGGAAAAAGGAATAAGTTCACTTCGTGACCCTCAACTGTGATCAAAATCTAATCCATAACCCTAAATCACAAAACCAGATATCTCGACCCCCAAACTCCTAAAACCGGTGCAATTTGACTCCCTAGGTGGTTTTGGGAGGCGGTTTTGCTGACATGGCGCCACGTGGCACATACGTGGCAATATTGACCGAGTCTTCGTTCCACGTGGCGTTGACGTGACACCTACGTGGCGGTAGAAATAAAAAATATGCGTGGGCCCATTAGTCATTCACACAAAAAGAAATGTGGGGCCCACATGTCAGCCCTTCTTCCTCATCCCTCTCACCCTTCTCTCTCTTTCTCTCCCCTTCTTCCCCTTTAGCGAGCGGCAGGCGGCAAGAACGAGCGGCGGCGGCGTGCAAGTGAGGGCCGGAGCGACGACGATAGGACGGGCGAGGGCAGGAGCGGCTAGCCGTGTAGCCGCCGCCGCCGCCGTACTCCTCCTTCCTCCCTCTCTCCCTTCTCTCTCTTTCTCTCCCCTTCTTCCCCTTCGGCTGATGGCGCGCGGGGACAGCGAGAGCGAGCGGCGGCGGGCAGTGAAGGCGGAGCTTCGGGCGTCGGCAGCTAGCAAGGAGAGGGCGGCACGGAGGAAGGCCCGCCCGCCACCGCCGTTGTCGCCTCCGCTCGGGCCTCCCTGGCGCCCATCGCTGTCGCCTCCGCTCGATCCGCCTCTGGTGCCACTGCCGCTCGAGCCAGGCGGCCGCCGCCGTTTGGGCTGCCCCGTCGCCCGGCGCCGTCCTCCGCTCGTGCCGAGCGGCCTCCGCCCATGAGGCGCGCGGCGTGTCGGCCTCGGAGGGTGGCACGGACGGTCTGGGGCGCGCGAGGGCGCCAGAGGCCAGCTCGATCTGGACGCCGATCTGGATGTCGCCAGGGAGCAGGTCGGCGTCGAGGTCGAGGCTGTTACGCGGCGCCTGGAGGCCTCCGCCGTTTGCGCCGCCCCGTCGCCCGACGCCGTCGCCTCCGCTCGACCCGCCTCTAGCGCTGCCACCGCTCTAGCCGGGTGGCCGCCGCCGTTTGGCCTCCCCGTCGCCCGGCGCCATCGCCCATCGCCGCCTGTGGGAGACGCAGGGGAAGAAGGGGGGAGAGAGAGAGAAGGGAGAGAGGGAGGAGGAAGAAGGAAGGAGGATGACATGTGGGGTCCACATGTCAGTGGGCCCCACAATTTTTTTTTATGTGTGAATGACAAACGGGTCCCATAATTGTAATACCACGTAAGTGCCACGTCAACGCCACGTGGATCAAGACTCGGTCAATATTGCCACGTAGGCGTCACGTGGCACCACGTCAGCAAAACCGCTCCCTAAAACCGCCCAGGGAGTCAAATTGCACCGGTTTTAGGAGTTTGGGAGTCGAGATATCTAGTTTTGTAGTTTAGGGTCATGAATTAGATTTTAATCACAGTTGAGGGTCACGAAGTGAACTTATTCCTCGGAAAAACGCTTCTCTCTCTTTCGAGTAGCCACGGCCACCGCCCCGCCGGCAGCTTCTCGCCGTGCCTGTTCCTCCGTCAGATAGCATCAATGGTGACCTTTTCGTCTCCCTCCTGATGATGTCTAGTACTTTGTTGGTTCTTAGCTGTTTGGCCTGGTTGATTTGATGATTTACTAGTGCATCAGCGGAACGGCAGGAACTCTGTCTACAATATTCAAAGAGTATGCAAAGCTATCAGCTATGGCACGCTTAGAACCAAGAAAAAACAACTAGGACACCTGATTATCGTGAGGAAAGCTTGTCCAGGTTTGCCGCCAATCGTCTTTCTCCAAACTCTGTTTCGTGAGTCGGCGGAAATTCCAAAGTCGAAATCCCGCGTCCATGTGAATGCATGCATCTGGATAACAGGTATACCAGGTCATAGAGATTCCATATTTCCGTAGACCAACTCATGTATCGAGGATAAATGAAGTGGCTGCCCGGTGTTGGTTTTTTTGTCCTTGAATTCTGAAACAAGGGAAACTTCTTAAGAATCTCACACATTGCAGTTCAGTTCCTATAGAAGTCCCAGTAAAAGCACAATTCTTGCATCCTATTTTCCGAATGGTATTGCAATAAACCAGTTTTTCTTCTGTAATGCCGTGTTTAGTTCCAAAATAATTCTTCAAACTTTTAACTTTTTTATCATATCAAAACTTTTTTACACACACAAATTTCTTACTTTTCCGTCACATCGTTCTAATTTCAACTAAACTTTTAATTTTGGTGTGAACTAAACACAGCCTAAGTCAACACAATCCACTAATTCTGAACTACCATACTTTGACAAGCTTCGGTAGTCATCATTGACCAAAAGAAAGGAGAGAACCCAAGCTTTCCCTTCAAAATAAAACTTTACGCAGGGTCTCAGAAAGACATTGTCACTGGTACTTCTTACTTAAAACTCATTCCACACCATAGTCCACGCAATGAAAGGGCCTGCTTTAGTTAGTGAAAAAAAAATTTTTGAGTGTCACATTGGACGTTTGATCGGATGTCGGAAGGGGTTTTCGGACACGAATGAAAAAACTAATTTCATAACTCGCCTGGAAACCACGAGACAAATCTTCTGAGCCTAATTAATCCGTAATTAGAACAAATGGGTTTCTGTAGCACTTATGGCTAATCATAGCCTAATTAGGCTCTAAAGATTCATCTCGCGATTTACATGCAAACTGTGCAATTAGTTTTTCTTTTTATTTATATTTAATGCTCCATATATGTGTCTAAAGATTCGATGTGATATTTTTGGAAAAAGTTTTTTGGAACTAAACAGGCCCAAAACAAGGACCCTATGATTAACAAGAAAGGAACAAGAGAACACTACAAAGTTATCAGTAAGAAACAATGCAGAAACTTTTGGCGTCATTTACCAGTTTTCAGAAGCGTAAATATTTGTGGGGGAAGACTGAATGAGCCTAACGCTCTTCTAGTGCTATATAAATACAGAAGAAATGCACCATTCCTTTCTTCCATGATTCCATCGAAGTCACAAGCCAATGAACTATTAGTAACTGGAAGACTCAGGAATTTTGTTCTGAACAACATTCCTATGTTGCCTAGTCATACCGTGCCGGAGGTGGTTATTGCTATATTAAAGGAATGCTCTACAACGTTTGACGTGACTTTTAAAAATTATAAAAACGAAACCTAATAAAACCATAAACTCTAAAACTACAAGATCCAATTTTTAAATGTTTCAAAGAGAATAAATAGAAGCATGTAGATCGGGGAAGCATATAAAGAAGGTGTGACAAAGAAGTAAGGGGTAGCATCTGGCGTGATTTTCAAGAACCATAAAATTAAAAACATGAGGATGATAAAGTTTGGTCTTTTAAAGTCGTAAGACAACGAGATAGCGATTTAATAAATTTTAAGTAAAACTATATTAAAAAATAGATAACTTTGTATTGTTGTTAGCCGCGCAGCTGGTTACAAGTAGGAGTAGAAGAAATCCGAAGAGCTTGCTAAACTAGCCACGAGGACACGCTTATAGCCAAGAAAAGATACTTGGCAGACCTGATTACCGTGAGTAAAGGAAAGCTTGAACAGGTTCGCTGTCAATCTTTTTTCCAAACGTTGTCGGTGACAAAAATTTCAAAGTCAAAATTCCGTGTCCATGTGAATGCATGCATCTACGGTTATACCAGGGCTGTGTTTAGTTCAGCGTAAAGTTTGGATTTTGGTTGAAATTGGAGATGATGTGACTGAAAAGTTGTGTGTGTATGACAAGTTGATGTGATGGAAAAGGACTAAAGTTCTTTAGATCTAAACACAGCCCAAGTCATAGAGATTCCATTTTTCCATAGACCAACACTGTGTTTAGTTCCACGTCAAAATTGAAAGTTTGAAGAAATTGAAACGGTGTAACAGTAAAGTTAGAAGTTTATGTGTAGAAAAGTTCGATGTGACGGAAAAGTTTAAAGTTCGAAGAAAAAAGTTAGAATCTAACCAGGGCCACTCAGGTATCTTCTTTTCTTTAGGACTACACTCAGGTATCGAGTCCTGAACTCTGGAACAAGGGGGAATTTTTAAAAATCTCACACATTAGAGTTCAGTTCCTATAAAAGACAAGGAAAAAGAACAATTCTTGCATCCCAAATGGTATTGCAATAGGACATTTATTTCTTCTGTAAGGGTCAATACAATCCACTCATCCAGTACCACCATACTTAGACGAGCTTTCCATAATCATCAGTAACCAGAAAAAGAAAAGGGAGAACCTAGGCTTCCCCTTTTCAAAATAAACTTTACACGGACTCAGAAAGATATTTTCGCTAGTATTTAGCACTAGACAAAGCTCGTTCCACACCACAGTCCACACAATCAAAACTAGGACCGTTCTCATTGACAAAAAAGGATAAAGAAAATTATCAAGTGATAAGTAAGAAACAAATTGATAAACTTTTGGCCATTTACCAGTCTTCAGAAGCAAAAATGCTTGTGGAGGAAGACTTAAATGATCCTTGACCTCAGAAAAGAATAGCGCTCTTCTAGTGCTACATAAGTACAGAACAAATGCATCATTCCCTTCTCCCATCTCAGAAGCGAATCATATATCTCATACACTTATACACCTGATGTAATGGAAACAATTCCCTGCCTCATCCTCTTTTCATCACTACAGATTCTGGCATGCTCTTCTGCATCACCAGAGCATACGCTGGGTACCGGCTCATTCTTATCGGTAGAAGAATATGAGAAACCATTTCTCATCTCACCCAGCAATACTTTCTCCTTTGGTTTCTACGAAACAGGTGACAACGCCTTCTCCCTCTCCATCTGGTTCACCAATACAGTCGAAAAAACTGTTGTTTGGGCAGCAAACTCTGAATCACTGGTTAATGGTCATGGCTCCAAGCTATCCTTTTATCAGGAGGGTAAATTGGTCCTCAGCAATGACAAGGGCTCTGTTGTGTGGGATAGCAAGACCATATCAGGACAGGACTCTCGAGTTGCTCTACTTGATACAGGCAATCTTGTCATCACTGATTCCAAGGGTAGTGTTGTGTGGCAAAGCTTTGATTCACCCACTGATACCTTGCTACCTTTGCAGCTCCTTACCAAGGACAAAAGGTTGGTGTCTGGTTACTATAGCCTCTACTATGACACTGATAATGTCCTCCGGCTCATATATAATGGACCAGAGATTTCAAGTCCCTATTGGCCAAACCCATCTGAGTCAATTTTTGATATTGGACGAACTAACTACAACAGCTCCAGGATTGGAGTCCTCGACAATACTGGTCATTTCACGTCAAGTGATGGCCTAAACATCATTGCTTCTGACTCAGGTCTTGGAATAAACAGAAGGCTCACAATTGATCAAGATGGCAATCTCAAGTTGTACAGCTTAAATAAAGTGGAAAAAAGCTGGATAGTCACATGGGAGGCCATGCCGCAGCTCTGTGACATTCATGGACTGTGTGGGACAAATAGCATATGTGAGTATTCTCCTGATCCTCGGTGTTCCTGTCTTCCAGGTTATGAGATGGCTGATCAAGAGAATTGGAGCAAAGGTTGTCAGCCAATGTTCAGAACCAACTACAGTCAAGTCGCAGAACAAGTCATGTTTGTTGAAATGCGCCAGGTCAAATTTTATGGTTTTGTTATGGGATTTAATACATCTATTTCGTTGGAAGACTGTGAGAAACTTTGTTCCGAAAAGCATTCCTGCCTTGCCTTTTCATATGGCGTCGGAGAAGGTAGTTGCTATACAGAAATTCAGCTCTTCAGTGGCAAGAAGACTCCATCCACAACCATGATTCATAGCACATATGTCAAGCTACCCAAAACTGCCAACATCTCAGACGTGAAACAATATGGCTTGATCTGCAAACCCAATAGTGTATATGAAATGCACCAAGATGACAAAAGGTGGTTCTACTACTATACATCTATTGCAATCTTTGGAGGTCTGGAGTTGTTCTTCATAACAACAGCCTGTTTATTTCTTCGAAGCAAACAAAATATTCCAAAGTCAGTGATAGACGGTTATGAATTGATGACTGAGCACTTCAAGAAGTTCTCATACAGAGAACTGAAGGCGGCTACAGGAAATTTTAGGGAAGAGCTTGGAAGGGGTGGTTCTGGAGTTGTATACAGAGGCGTACTTGACAAAAAAAAGAGTTGTGGCGGTGAAAAGACTAGCAAATGCAACAGAAGCTGAAGAGGAGTTTCAGGCAGAAATAAGTATAATTGGAAGGATTAATCATGTTAATTTGGTCAGGACCTGGGGCTTTTGCTCAGAAGGCAAAGACAAACTATTAGTATATGACTATGTGGAGAATGAGTCACTGGACAAGCATCTCTTTGAGAGCATTGGTGAAAAAAGATTACTTTGGTGGAGCCAGAGGTTCACCATTGCATTGGGAACAGCAAGGGGCTTGGCATACCTACACCATGAGTGCCTTGAGTGGGTTGTCCATTGTGATGTGAAACCAGAAAACATACTCTTGACCCAGGACTTTGAAGTTAAAATAGCAGACTTTGGCCTAGCAAAGCTATCCAAAAGAGATTTCTCTTGTCTGCAATTATCCCATATGAGAGGAACAGTAGGATACATGGCTCCTGAATGGGCGTTGAATTTGCCCATTAACACAAAGGTTGATGTCTTTAGCTATGGAATTGTGCTTCTTGAAATTGTGATGGGAGCTAGGATTTCTAGTCAGACATCAGCAGAAGGGGAGAAACTGGATTTGGCACAAATAGTGGAAGCACTAAAGCAAGTTGTAGCTTGTGGAGATGTTACACGCATAGTGGATGCTAAGCTGCATGGACAGTTTAACCATCTCCAGGCCATGGAAATGGTGAAGATTTCCTTATCATGCATAGGAGAAAGGACAAAGAGGCCAACAATGGATGAAATTACCAAAGCTCTGATGGCATGTGGTGATGAAGACAAGTATGCTGACTGTACAGAATAGTATGTAACACATAAATGCAAACCAGTCTCATCGAATTAATCAAATGTTACTTCAAAAGTATAAAGGCGAAGCAAAAGGACCATTCAAGAGTCAGGGATGTAAAAAGTAGCACAAGCCAACTTACAACTTGTTCATGCCAATGAATGCTATTATTTACGAATGATGATGTATGTTTGTAGATTAAGAATTCTCTCTTTAATTATCTTTTTCCAGTTAGTTCCCCAGTTCTATATAATTCACAGCCTGATGGTTCCTCTTTCTGTTACCATACCACTTGTTTTCAGAAAAAAAAAAAGGATTCATTTACTACCTCCGTTTCATATTATAAGACTTTCTAGCATTACCCACGTTCATATATATGTTAATGAATCTAAACATATATGTGTGCCTAGATTTATTAACATCTATATGAATGTGGGCAATGCTAGAAAGTCTTATAACCTGAAACGGAAGTAAGTTATAGCAAATCAGTTCTTCATGTTACCAGAATTCCTTGTTCTCAGCTATATGAAAGTGATTGGGACAGGGAGATTTGCTAAAATCTAGAACAGAGGTAATGGTACAGAGAAAAGGATAATTAACTAAAAAGAGCTTCCCTACACGTTCCTGTGGCTTTTCAATGAACTATTAATAACCTATACTCCTATAGATTCAAGATTACTACATTTTATCTAAAAAGTTCTCGTCCCGATCTCTTAGAGCAGGGTAAATTTGTTATTTCAATTTCTAGTAACCAAAGCTGCTAATGCTGCCCTCTCAGTAACCAAATGCAGCAATGATCCAGAGCAAAACCACGCGTCGGTCAGAGCATTGCATAACAGCGAAGAGAAAGAGGGAGGCGTCACCTCGACGAACAAGAGCCAGCGCCGTCAACCTGGCCGCCGAGACGGTGGCCGGCTGGGACCGCGAAGGGGGTCCAAACTGCTCATCCCCCATTCCCCCTGCGCCCAAGCCTCGCCGGACGGCCAGCCTCCTCTCCGCCTCTTCCGTCGCCGGTACAGCGTGGGGGTCCCGTCTCGCCTGCTAAGTCCTCCACCACCACCTGCCTCGTCGGCATGTCGCGGAGGTAGGCAGGGGTGGGGATTCACGCGGAGGCCTCTCGTAGGCGTAGTTGGCTAGCGGCAGCAGCAGGCCGCTTCTCGTTCGCGCGCCGCCGCTCGGCGGAGGTCGCCGCTGTCATTATCGGGCGCAGCCGATAATTCGAGGGGTTTTACGGGAATAACAACATCCCGCACCTACGTGTCTAAATCAAAGCTACCAAGATCAGATCGGACGGTTCAAAGTTCACAATCCTTGGAGGCTTGGACCGCTACCGTAGTACCATTGGTTGCGGAACAAAAAAAATTGGTGGAGCCAGGGTGCAGGCGTGCGGCGCGCCTCCTCTGTAGTCTGTACTCTGTAGCCCCGACTCGGATGGCCGACGCGTTGAGACCTTGCCGATGAGCCGATCCAACACGAGTCCTCTCTGCTCCAAGCGTGGGGCGATGGGAGAAGTCGCGCACTCGTCGCAGTTCCGATCTGAGTTTGTGAGGCCGTGAGGGCGATCTCCGAAGGTCATCATCGGTCATGTGGGTGATGACGACGATCCAGACAGTGCATGCGATAGTTTGCGATGGAAACAAGAGGGGTGTTGTTCCTGTGATGATCTACGCGGCACTGCGCTGGTGTTTCGTGTGTCCGTGCTTGCGCTGGCCTCAGGGTGTGCATGCAAAAAATGTGTCCAGTCCAGTGCTACATATTTTCCTCTAGATGACAATACGAGCCACTATTGTCCAGCGACCAGCGGCGGTGATCAAAGTCTGACTAGTGCCTCGATTCTTTTTTACCTGAACAGAGAACAGTGGAGGCGGATTAGTGCCAGTGATTAATGATATCCGGGGTGTGGGGGTACCTGACATGTACTACTGCCTTCGTTTCAGGTTATAAGATTTGCTAGCATTATCCATTCATATAGATGCTAATAAATCTAGACACACATATACGTTTAGATTTATTAACATATATATATATATATATTAATGTGGACAATGATATAAAGTTTTATAATATATGAAATGGAGGGAGTATTATTTAAAAAATTTAATAATGTCGGTATTTGTTTGTGGATTTTTTTTCTAAGGTGTCGCCTTAGAGTTGTCTTTGAATGAAAGTCTAGAATTGACTTTTCAGCATGGCTTAAGCGACAATGGTAGACAAATGATTATTCCTTCTTGAATTCGTTGTTTTGGAGGGGTGTTATATTCCTAGCGTTCTCCTGATTGTAGTTGACCACACTGTCACATAAACAAATATGATATGTTAATTTATGTGTTCTTTTCTTACTTAGTTAGTGTAAGTGGATAGGTCGGATGATTTTGTTGTTCAGTTTCATTACTACGAAAATATTATGAAGGTAAATATATTTCTAGTTGCAAAGCCAGGTAGTTTAGTAGTAATTAACAAGTATTGTTAACTAACTCGTACTCACTGGCACGTGCAATTCATGTGTAGGCGTTGACCATATAAAGGAAAAGGGTTGCGATATTGTGCGTGGAAGTATATCCAATCAAGAAAAATGTCAAGAGAACTAACGCTTTGTACTGCTTATTCTCTTCCAAGACTTCACGGTTCACAGACCACCTTTTAAAACATCTTCAACAGCCTCTCTAAAACAGACTCTCTAAATATTCATATGGCCAGCTATCCATTTTATTTAGCAAGTCAAAATCCTCCAACGGTCTCACCATCTACCTTCTCTATTACAAATCTATTACAAATGGGACCCATTTGTTAGTCTCTGCTACCTCTTCCACCCCCATTCTCCCCACCTATACTACTGCCTGCCTCCTCCCCACACCCTCTCCGATGCAGCGACGGCGGACGGCGGTGCAATAAGCGGCGGCGGCGGGGAGGCGGGCTGCAGCGAGCGGAGGCGGCGGGGGCGGCGGACTGCGGCGGTGGCGGCTGCGGCGAGCAGAGGCGGCGCCGCGCCGGTGGGCTGCTGCGAGCGGAGGCAGCGGGCTGCGGCGGCGACTATGGCGAGCGGAGGCGGCGGCTGTAGCAAGCGGAGGCGGGCTACGGCGAGCGAAGGCCGGCGGCTGTAGCAAGCGGAGGCGGGCTACGGCGAGCGAAGGCCGGCGGCTGCGGCGAGGGGAGGCGGGGACTCTCCCCTCCTCCTCCTCCTCCCACTACTCGCCTCCGCCGCCCCGTCCTCTGCGAATCTCGCGCCGACACGCCGCCCCCGATCCACCTCTCCGCGGCGGCCCCCTCGCGGCCGGCGAAGTGCCGAGAGCTGAGGCGGCAGTGCTGGATGTGGCCGGCCGGGAGCGAAGGCGGCAACGCTTCTGCCGGGGGAGCAGCGCGAGCGGGATGGGGATGAAGGCGGCGCCGGCGGGAGCGGTGCGGGCGGCGGAGGACGACGGGAGCGCGGCGCGGGGATGGAGGCGGCGCCGGCAGGAGCAACGCGGGAGGCGGAGGACGACAGGAGCGCGGCGAGGCGACGGCGACGGTGGAGCCGCTCCTCGCCAGCCAGCCTCGTCTTCCTCGACAGCCATCAGCCATCGAGCCTCCCTCCTTCCCTTGCTACTCCCTCGCCGCTCCCTCCCTCACCGTTACACTACATCCTCCGCTCCGCTCTCTGCACCGGTCGGCCACGGCGGAGGATGCAAGTGAGCAGCGGCGGCGAGCACGCGCTACCGGCCATGCCCTGCGAGAGCCCGCCGCTGCTCGGCTCAGCGTCCTGCCGCGGTGGTCGTCTATCGTCGGAGCTCTGCTCGTCGGTGCCCGCGCGCCGCACCAGGGAAGTCAAAGAGAGAGGAGAGATTGGGGTGGGGGTGGGGGTGGGGGGAGCAACGTGGGGCCCACCGCTAGCAACTGGTTTGGCTAGGCAGGCAGGATGGCAAGTTTGGCTAGCCAAGAAGCCAATTTGGACAGCTAGATGGCTTGGCCAGCCGGCTAGACGAGAGTCTGTTGAAGTGTTTTTTTTTCTCCTAAATTTACTAGAATTTAACTTGGAGAGTCATCTAGCCATTTTCCTGTAGATGCTCTTAGAAAAAGGACCTCCATTTTTTCGATTGGTGATACATCTGCTACTCTTATACTACCTTCATTCTAAGATAAGTGCAATCGTGGATTTTCATATTCAACGTTTAACCATCCGTCTTATTTGAAAATTTTATAAATTTTTTTAAGTTATATATCAAGCATTATTCATGTTTTATCATCTAGTAAAAAAATAATAATCATAAAAAAATTCAATTAAAGCGGACTGTCAAACGTTGGACATAACCGTGCAAAACTGTACTTGTTTTGTCCTGTTTTGGGACAGAGGTGGTATCTCTTTGGCTAGATAAAATAAAAAAAATAGTTTGAATTTCAAATTGGATGGAGTTCATTAATCATCCTTGACGGCATACCCTCGTTTATTCTAACCTGTCAAATATAAATCAAATACTTAAAAAATCTGATTTTTTTTTTTGCTAAGATTGATATAACAGTCCTTTATTATTCCTCCAAAAAGATAATTTTGAACTCAACTAATCTACAAATTGATAAACAAAATAACAAACTAACCTTTAAGTTTTACGAGCACTATCCACGGTTAGATTTGTTTCTTCTTAACTTAATCGAATTCAAACTTCCATGTATATAAAGTGATACATATATATATACCACAAATATCTATGCTGCGATATTTCCTAAGATCTATTCTATTATATTATTAAAACAGTTTTGAAAGGAGACACCACGTTCGCTGTAGGGGCTAGAAATTTCCACATTAATTGGAGAAAAAGTAAAAAAAAAAGAAAAGAAGACTCCAAGTAGAAGTACAATCTAAAAATAGCTGAAATTCGGAATTAAAAATAAGCAATATTGAAAGAAGTTTCTATATAAGAACCCAATACGAGATTAATTAAAATTCGAAATAAAAATAAAATAAAATCCAAAATTAGAAAAGGAAAGGAGAATCCAAGTAGAAATACAATTTAAAAATAGCTGAAATTCGAAATTAAAAATAAGCAATATTGAAAGAAGTTTCGAACCCAATACGAGATTAATCAAAATTCGAAATAAAAATAAAATAAAATCCAAAATTAGAAAAAAAGGATAGTCCAAGTAGAAATACAATTTTAAAATAGCTGAAATTCGGAATTAAAAATATAAGCAATATTGAAAGAAGAATCCATATAAGAACCCAATACGTGATTAATTAAAATTCGGAATAAAAAGTAAAATAATATCCAAAATTAGAAAAATTAAAAGAGAGTTCAAGTAGGAATACAATTTTGAAACAACTGAAATCTGTACTATTATATAAATTGAAGATGTTTTTACCGGTATTTTGTAACGTCATCCGTGTATAAGTTGGTTTTTAAGTTCTTTTGTTTTTGAAAAGACATATCTGTCATCCGGTGAAAAAAAAGCGAGAAAAAATAAAAAAAAGAGAAAATAAAACTTCTATTGTAAAAAGAAAACGTCCGACTCCGACTCCTCCGATGGAAAAAAAGGAGAGACGACGGAAAAAAATTGATACAAAAAATAAAAAAAGGAGAGAAAAATTTATACCGTAAAAAAAACGTCCGACTCCGACTCCTCCGGTGGAAAAAAAAAGACAGACGACGGAAAAAAATCAAGAAAAAACAAAGAAAGGAGAAAAAAAAACTTCTACCCAAAAAAAAGACCGACTCCTTTGGTGGAAAAAAACAGAAAAAAATAAGAGAAAAAAAACTTATGTAAAAAAAACGTCCGACTCCATAAAAAAATCCGACTATCTGTGGAGAAAAAAAGGCAAGAAAAAATAAAAAAAGTGAAAAAAAACTTCTACCGTATAAAAAAAATAAAAACGTCCGATTCCTTAAAAAATAGTACGATTCCCTCGAAAAAGGACTTTTTGTCCGTAATCTTCTCTTATACTTCTACTATTTTTTTTTTAAAAAAAATCTCTACTATTATAAAAAAAATTAAGATGTTTTTGCCGGTACTATAAAAATTTAAGATGTTCTTTTGTCGGTAATTTGGTATGTCATCCGTGTATGAGTCGGTTTATAAATTTGTTCGCTTTTGAAAAAATATATATCCTTTGAGTTGGTTTTTAACTTCGTCCGCTTTTGGAAAATATAGGAGTCGTATAAGAAAATTCGCATGCTAACTTTAGACGAATAGACTCCTAACCGCAGCTTATGATTTTCTAGAAATATATAGATCCAAGCGAATTCTCACAGTGAATTTCATCGTAACTAAACCATATAACAATAATAAGACTAAAATAGTTGTCACCCATTGCAGCGCATGGGCTTTTCTCTTGAAAATAAAAAATAAAATATTAAAAGAACACAATACGATATTAATTAAATTTGAAAAAAAATTCTGAAATTACAAAATAAAAAATAAGATTTCAATTTGGAATACAATTTATAAATAACTAAAATTTATGATAAAAATAAAGACTATTGAACGAAAAGACCATCTAAAACACATGACGAGATAAATTAAGTAACATGCCTATAATGGAGTAGAGTGGTGGCGGTTGATACGACATATAAAAACTGTTAATAAAACACCTAATAGAATTCTAATAACGATTAAAAGGAGAGACGATAGGAAGGCCGTGAAGCAAATGAACAAGGCGATTGCTGGGACTTCTAAAAAGTAAAAAAAAAACCCCAATGATAATTATATTCGATTTTTAAAATCTCAATGACAATAAAAAGGAAAAGCAATGGGCGGGGTGTATAGGAGTATAGTTGCAGAGCCGCCGACGGTTGACGGGACTTCTAGGAAATAAAAAATTGAATTCCAACGATAGTTATGTTCGATTTTTAGAACCACAATGACAATAAAAAGTAGGCGGCGTACGGGCCGTAGAGAAGCATAGTGGCAACGTTTGACAAGACTTCTAAAAATTATAAAAAATGAAACCCAACAAGACAATAAACTCTAAAAACTACAAAGTTCAATTTTTAAAGGTTTGGAACTTCTAAAAAGTAAAAAAAACAATGATAATCATGTTCGATTTTAAATTCTCAATGACAATAAAGAAGGGAGGCAACGAGCGAGGCGTAGAGAAGTACAATGGCAAAGCCGTTGACGGTTTGGCGGGACTTCTAGAAAGTAAAAATGAACCCAAACGATAATTATGTTCGATTTTTAAAATCTCAATGACAATAAAGAGAAGAGATAGTGGACGGACTATAGAGGAGTATAATGGCAACGTTTGACGGGACGCTTAGAAATTATAAAAACAAAACCCAACGCGACAAAAAAAACTCTAAAAACTATAAGATCCAATTTTTAAAGGTTCTAAGGAGAATAAATAGAAATAGTGGTAGATCGAACAAGCAAATAAAGAAGGAGATGACATAAGGGGTAGCAACTGGTGTGACTTTTAAAAAACTATATAATTAGAAACACGGGGTTGATAAGGTTTGGTCTTTCAAACTCTTAAGACAATGAGATAGCTATTTAATAAATTTTAAGTAAAATCATACTAAAAATATATGATTTTATTTAGGTGCTAGCCGCGTAATTACGCGGGCCACCCAGCTAGTTCTTTTTACTGTCCAAATGATTGCAAATAATGAGTGGCAGTATTGTTTTTTTCCATTTTGAACCTGATTTTCACATCGATGTTTCGTATTATACCCTTTTTGTTTATACTTCCACTTTAATTCATTTTCTTCCTTTTTTATGTTTTAACAAAACTGATATAAAAATATTAGGTGATTGATAAATACTACTAGCAAAAGTGGTTTATTGATTAAAACAAAGAGAACAATTAACTTCGCCCCTAGTGCATCTCGAGTTTGTCTCGATGCTCCCTCGCACGATTTTAGGGCAAGTACTATGGGCATCAAGCAAGCCCCAAAATGCCACATAAGACTAAATGATGAGGTGGAGGAGAGAAAAAATATAAGAGAGAAATAGTCACCTCTCATGCAAGGGGCAACCCCTATACAAACTCTAAGAAATATGTGAGAGTGTTAGGGATATTGGGGATTGTGTGGTAGAGGCAACCTATTATACATGTTACCTCTTAATTTAATTTATATTATGCATGAAATTAGATGTGGTAGTTACCTCTACCATAAAACTTGCCCTTAGATGTACTCTGACGTCTTTTGTCGATCAAAACCGTGCGTTCTGTCTTCACGCAACTCTATTTTAAGGCTCCTTACAACAACAGATATTTAAACAAATTTTAGAGGAATTTATTCTTATAGAAACTTTTTGTTTGATCATTTGGATTAAAGAAATAGCTATCCAAAAATCCTATAAAATTTCTTTGAATTGGCTCAAAACAGAGAAATTTTGTAGGAATTCTGACATGAGCTTCAACCTCTTGAAAAAAAAACTTTGCATCTATCTTTATTTTGATTCCTACCTTTTTCTCTCAATCCAAACAACCATTTCTACAATTTTGTCGTTTTTTCAAAATCATACTCCCTTCGTCCCAAAAAAGGTGAATCTAGGACTGGATGTGACATATTACATTATAGTATAATAAATCTGGACAAAGATATGTCTAGATTCATAGTACTGAGATGTGTCACACCCAATATTATATTGGTTTTTTATGGGACGTAGGGAGTAAGATTAAAGTTGTTAGTATGTCTAAATTCGTAGTATTAGAATGTAGATAGATTCGTAGTATTAAAATATCATCTTAAATCGAAAGTATGACGCATCGATCCTTATGTACTTTGGAAATCCACTACCACGGACTCTTGCTGTCACTATCGGACAGAAGATATCAAAACAGTTTATTTTTAAAAAATAATAAAAAAAGCAAGTGGTTATCAGAAAGTCGATTCGACGCATCCATCTAATTCTAGTCTACGTACGCATGTGTTGCAGGCCCCCCTTGCTGTACCAAATAATTGCAAGCAAGTGACAGTCAGAACCCTCGAGCGTCATCAATTTCTCATGTGCGATATGATTATCTAAACTCGATCGAACGTGCCAACTTCCATGCTTTTTTTAAAGGAATATAACTTCCATGCTTTTTTTTAAAGGAATACAACTTCCATGCTTAATTGACGGAAAAGCTAATGCGCGCACGCCGACGGCGCGCGTTTCGGGCCCACAAGACCCAGCGCTGCTGCGCCAACGCTCGCACGTCTCCTCCACTTTTTTTTTCTTTTTTTTAACCTTTTTTTACTTTTTTTCCACTTTTTCTGATTTTTTTTTATCTCTAGCATGTTTTGAGTTTGAAAGTTTTAAATTTTTGAGTTGAAAATTTTCAAATCTGAACTTGAAAGTTTTTAAATCTCGACTTGAAAGTTTTGAAATCTCGATTTGAAAGTTTTCAAATCTCAAATTGAAAGTTTTTAAATTTTTCAAATCTAGACTTGAAAGTTTTCGAATCTCGATTCTCGAGTTGAAAGTTTTCGAATCTGAGTTGAAAGTTTTCAAATCTCCAAGTTGAAAGTTTTCAAATTTGAGTTGAAAGTTTTTAAAATTTGACTTTAAAATTTAAAACTTAAATCGAAAGTTTTCGAATCTAACTTAAAATTTTTTCAATCTGTTAATAAAAAAATCTCGCCAAAAAAACTCTAGAATCTTTCCTAATTACTATCATTAATATTAAATATATTAACTAATATAGTTACTTAAGATTAAAGGGGGAGGAGTGCTCGCTGCTGTCGCGCACGCGCTAGCTAGCAGCCCCTTTAATTGAGTAGTTTTGTCCGGCTAATTTGCTAGTCGGCCAACCCACATACAGCTAGCTACCATATTTTAAGAGCTTTATCATGCATATATGCGATTTGCCAACCAATTGATTCGAGTCCAACTCAAGACTCGTAGACGAAATCGATCATGTATACAAGTACCCAGCTAAAAGTGAAATCAAAACCAGCGTGCGCTCTGGGTCTTGCCAATGGACAAATGTTCCTTTTGTGATTATTACTCAAGAGGAATTTCCCTTCACGAACGAAAACGGTCATATCTATATCGGCATGGCACTAGTGACTGCCACGACTAGTTGAGGACTGAAGACCAGCAATAATGACAATCGTAAACTGATGAAATATCAAAGTGATTGTCAGACAAAGCGCCATTATCCTGTCGCTTACGGCGGCGTATGTCCAAATCAAGAATACTACCCGTACTTTGATTTGCATAATGATTGCGTTGAACGTTGGTTGCTTGATCATCTTTTATACACTTGTCCCATAATTTTCTTTGCCTCTGTAGACCGTAGTTCAACCAAGGAACCAAACAGCGAGCTGAAACGATGGCTGGATTGGTCATCGGCTGCCTGGCCGTGCAGCTCTCGCTGGCGTCTCTGCTGATGTGTTCGTCCGCGTCGACGGCGCAGCACACGCTCGGCACCGGCTCCTCCCTGTCGGTGGAGGACCGGTCGCGGCCGTTCCTGGTGTCGCCGGACGGCACCTTCTCCTGCGGCTTCATTCAGGCCGGCGACGACGGCGACAACGCCTTCTCCTTCTCCGTATGGTTCACCACCGCCAAGGACGGCGCCGTCGTCTGGACGGCCAACCCCGACGCCCCCGTGAACGGAAGGGGTTCGACGATCTCGTTCCGCCGCGACGGCGAGCTGGCCCTCGCCGACACCAACGGGACCACGGTGTGGGCGAGCCGGACGGGCGGCGGCGGGCGGGGCCTGACCGTCTCCCTCCGCGACACCGGGAACCTCGTCATCGAGGACCCGTCGACCGGCCGCGCCGTGTGGCAGAGCTTCGACTGGCCGACGGACACGCTGCTCCCGTCGCAGCGGTTCACCAAGGACACGAAGCTCGTCGCCGGCTACTTCAGCCTCTACTACGACAACGACAACGTGCTGCGCATGCTCTACGATGGCCCGGAGATCGCCAGCATCTACTGGCCGTTGCCGGGGGTGAGCATTTTTGACTTGGGCCGGACAAACTACAACAGTTCGAGGATCGCCATCCTCGACGACGCCGGCGTCTTCCGCTCCTCCGACAGGCTACAAGCCCAGGCCTCCGACATGGGCGTCGGCGTCAAGAGGCGGCTCACCATCGAGCAGGACGGCAACCTGAGAATATACAGCCTGAACGCGTCCACCGGAGGTTGGGCGGTGACCTGGGCGGCGCTCAGCCAGCCGTGCCAAGCTCACGGGCTGTGCGGCAAGAACGGCCTCTGCGTGTACCTGCCGAGCCTCCGGTGCTCGTGCCCGCCAGGGTTCGAGATGATCGACCGCCGGGACTGGAGGAAAGGCTGCCAGCCGATGTTCTCCGTCGGCAACTGCAGCCAGCCGGCGGCGCCTGAGCGGTTCAAGTCTGTCGTGGTGCCCCAAACCGATTTCTACGGCTACGACCTGATGTTCAACGGGTCCTCGATAACATTCGAGCTATGCAGGAACCAGTGCTTGAGCGATTGCCAGTGCGTCGCCTTCTCCTACAGGTTCGACGGCGTCGGCAGATGCTTCACGAAAGGCAGGCTTTTCAACGGCTACACGTCGGCGAATTTCCCGGGGAACATCTACCTCAAGGTGCCCATCGACTTCGACGAATCGTCGCCATTGGTCAACGAGCGGAGCGCCGCCGGCCTCACGTGCAATCCCAACGTCTCCATCGTGACAGTGCCCGCTGCCGTGTACGGGATGGCTCCAAGAAACAGCGGGAAGTGGACCTACCTGTTTGTGTTCGCCGGCGTGCTCGGTGTCCTGGACCTCCTCTTCATCGCGACAGGGTGGTGGTTCCTGTCCAGCAAGCAGAGCATCCCCAGCTCGCTGGAGGCAGGGTACAGGAGGGTGATGACGAGCCAGTTCAGGCGGTTCACGTACCGGGAGCTCAAGGACGCGACGGCCAACTTCAAGGAGGAGCTCGGCCGCGGCGGCTCCGGCGTGGTGTACCGCGGCGTGCTCGACGGCGGTAAGGTGGTGGCGGTGAAGAGGCTGGCGGTCGACGTGACGATGCAGGGGGACGAGGAGTTCTGGGCCGAGATGACGGTGCTCGGGCGGATCAACCATATGAACCTTGTGAGGATTTGGGGATTCTGCTCCGAGCGCAAGCACAAGCTGCTGGTGTACGAGTACGTGGAGAACCAGTCGCTGGACCGGCACCTGTTCGACACGGCCGAAGGCGGCGGCGGCGGCATGTCGACGACGACGCTGGCGTGGAAAGATCGGTACAAGATCGCGCTGGGCACGGCGAGGGGCCTCGCCTACCTCCACCACGAGTGCCTCGAGTGGGTCATCCACTGCGACATGAAGCCGGAGAACATCCTCCTGACGAGGGACTTCGACGCCAAGATCGCCGACTTCGGGCTGGCCAAGCTGTCCAAGCGGGACGGCGGCGTCGGCGTGGAGCTCACCCACATGAGGGGGACGTCGGGGTACATGGCGCCGGAGTGGGCGCTGAACGTGCCCATCAACGCCAAGGTGGACGTGTACAGCTTCGGCATTGTGCTGCTGGAGATCGTGGTCGGGAGCCGGGTTGCGGACCAGAGGACGGAAGCCGGCGAGCGGCTGCAGCTGCCGCAGATCGCGCAGGCGCTGAGGCATGTGCTGGACAGTGGCGATGTGAGGTCCCTAGTTGATGCCAGGCTGCAGGGGCAGTTCAACCCTCGTCAGGCCATGGAGATGGTGAGGATTTCTCTGGCGTGTATGGAGGACAGGAACAGCAGGCCGACCATGGACGACATCGCCAAGGCTCTCACGGCGTTCGATGACGAGGACGAACACCCCGCTTACCGGTCATGATCATCACCAGGCTAACCGTTAGCATAGTTCAGCTTAGAGCAGCAGCTAGCTGTGAGTTTAATTCAGCACTTGAATTTCAAATTTAAGGATTATGAAATTCCGAAAAATTGTAGTTAAGACTTCAAATCGAGTATACTCAGTAGTAGTACTAGTCAGTATTGAGCTCCTCCCCAAATATTAAGCAATCAGTTGACTGAAAAAAAAAGAAAAAAAAGAAAAGCACTCCCAGAATTCTTTGAAACAAATATAAACCATTACGGCTTATTGGTGATAAAAAAAGATTTGTGAGTAAAACTTTTATATATGTGTTCTTAGCGACTTAAAAGCTAAATCTGAAAAAGAAAATCTTTGAAAAAACATCAAAATCAAATATTAAAATTTAAATTTTAGCATTGGCTTATAACTTTATATGCCATAAGGCAAATGATGAGGCCCAAACATCATCATATACCTTAGCAGAACTGAATTACAAATAGTGTTTGGCAAATTTTGCTACAGTACACTGCTAATGTGTGTTTTAGCTATAGGACATTGTCCAAACTCACTTTTAGGGGAAAACACTCTGTAAACGTGGTAATTTGCTAGTGGACATCACGTCGATTAAAATAATAATTTCCGGTTGAAGAGGAGATAGAAATCGCGTGAAATATCAAAAATGCCCTTGGCCCCACATGTCAGCTCTGCATCTCTCTTTCTTTTTCTCTCTCCTCTTCAGCCGGAAATTATTATTTTAATTGATGCGGTGTCCACTGGTAAATTACCACGTTTATAGAGTGTTTTCCCCCAAAAGTGAGTTTGGGTAGTGTCCTAAAGCTAAAACCACATATTAGCAGTGTTCTGTAGCAAAATTTATCTAGGTGTTTTTATTCCTTCAAATTTCAGAACGGTATGGCATCCCAGCGTGCTCACACTGCCGATCGCGCCTGTCGTGCCTCTCTCCATCTCTCGTGCGCTTCCTCGGTGCACGCTAAGCCAATTTTGTTATATATTTGTTGATAAGTTTTCTCTTAAAAATTTAACAAATGAAATTATAGTACAATCGTAATGTAATTACGTTGTAACTTGTATATAACCGTAATGTAACATATATGTAACTTTCATATAATTTTAAACCGTTAGATTTGTTTCAAAATTTATGTGAGGAAGGAAAAAAATCACAGCACACGCATATGTGAGAGGATTTGAGTCCCCACAACCTCCATTTCATAGAAATAATATGTTTTGGAGAAATTTTTTTAAAGTTAAATACAAGTTACATTTACATTGTAATTACATAAAAATGATTGTACTATAGTTACGCAACAAATGTACAGGCAATCCCCGTTGAGCTAGCTGGCCTGATAGACTGGAGGGTGGGGAGCGTGGGGCTGGATGCTGAGGATTCAATTGGACCGATAATGAGAGGAGATATATCCTGATGGGCTGCACACTGATTGGATCAGCCCAATAGATGCATATCTTTCATGATCGTTTATATTATAAATAAGTTCACTTTGACTCCCTTAAAGTGACCCGAATCTAATCCGTAACCCTAAACCGCAAAACTAGAAATCTTGACCCCTAAACTATACAATTTTGACTCCCGGGGTGATTTTGGAGGGCGATTTCGCTGACATGACAGTGTTGACTTAGTCTCCGTCCGATGTGGTGTTGATGTGGCGCTTATATGGCATTAGAATTAAAAAAATATGCGGGACCCATTTGTCATTCGTCAAAAGAAATATTGTGGGCCCCACATGTCGGCATCTCTCTTTGACCCCTTCTTCCTCCCTTTCTCCCCCTTTTCTCTCTCCCTCTCTCCTCGACAGGGGCGCGCTGTTGCAGCACGGGCGGTGAAGGCAGCCATGGACTCGGCGTTGGTGCTCACGGCGAGGGGACAATTGAGGCAAAGCCACGCCATCCTGCTGCGGCGCCAGCGGGATGACGACCGGGAGCGGCGCTGAGGAGACCGTGGGCGACGAGCTTCATGGTTGGTGACTTGGCAGGAGGAAGGAGAGCCCGGAGCAGGGGACGGCATCCTCCTCGCCCGCCGCTCCGCCCAACTTCGGTCGATGGGAGAGGAGTTGGAGACGGCGATGTCGGTAGAGAGGTCAACACCGACGCCGCAGCCTTGGGAGCAGCAGGTGCACCAACCTGTCCACGTCACTATGGTCGCCATCATAGCCAGCCTCGCGCCCTAGAGCTCCCTCGCCGAGCTCCATACCACTGGCGCCTCTCTCTCTCACCACCCCTCCATCTCTTCCCCCGATCCTCAATCCTGCCCCACCCCAATCGAAAATGGCGGCATCGGCGGCTCACATCTAGGGTAGCGTTGCCGGCGGCTCATAGAAGGGGAGGAGCCAACTGGAGGAGGACGATAAGGTGGTGGCGTACGTAGCAGGTGGGCTCGTCGGTGGTCGGTGGAGGCAAAGGTGCCGGCCTCGTGCGCGTGAGGCCGACCAATGGGTAGGTCCCATGTCGCCTCCGCCCTCTCGCCCACTGCCGCCACTCCGGTCCCCGCCTGCCGCCGTCACTGGCCCTGCTCGCCGAAGGGAGAGAGAGAAAGAGAGAGAGAGAGAGATAAGGGGGAGAGAGGGAGGAGGAAGAAGGGATAGATTGACATATGGGCCCCACACGTTAGTGGGCCCCTTTTATTTTTCTTGTGTGAATGACGAAGGGGTCCTACGTGTATGTCTTCAATTCTAATGCCACCTATGCGCCATGTCAACGGCAGACTAGATCAGCGCTGCCACGTGGACGCCGCATCAGCGAAACCGCTCTCCAAAACCATCGAGGGAGTCAAATTGTACCGGTTTTAATAGTTTAGGGGTTAAGATATCTGATTTTGCGGTTTAGGATCACATATTAGATTCGGGTCGCTTTTAATAAGGGAATCAAAGTGAACTTATTCCTTCATATTAGGAGAAGTCCATTGTAGGTCCCTTAAATATGGGTCAACTTACTACGTAGCACCTGCCACGTCACAACGTCCAGCCACGGAGGGTCCATGTCATTATGTTGTCCATGCGGCGGCATGGCATCAACTGTTATGGATCGTCACAAATGTTATGACGATGCCTATTCATCATGAACATCTGTATCGGACGACTCAGTTATTTTTGTCACAATAGGTACGGAGCTTCCACAGTTCTACGACGATATTTTTTTTTATCACAAGATCGTTACAGAACATGATTTCTGATGGAATCCCGCCGGTTCTTGACAAAAGTGCCACGTCAGGAAAGACCATAACTATTAATAGTGAATGACCAGATTCTATTGATATATGGAACATATGAGTGGGGGGTGGGGGAGGGGGGGTATGTGTATATCCTAGGTTTATCTTCTATTATTGTCGAGGATTTCGACGAGATGGTGGTCAGATGTCTGGAAGTTGAACTCCTCACGCTCTTCGCAGATATTATTAGGGCTCGATTAGGTTTTTTTTTTTCAGTTACTTATCTTTCGTTTCGTTGTTCCCCTTTCTCCTCTTAATTTTAGCCCTCTTTTGGAGTCGTGTACTACCCATAGGACTCCTTGTATTCTAGGAGAGCTTGCATAGAGATATTCTTGGTAGTCTCTAATTTAATCCTAGTCGAGTTCAAGAGTATGTCTCCTACAGTATTTTCAAAGTAGTTCTTTATTCCTTACATGATTGGAATGTGATTTCTAAGGGAAACCATCCCATAAATATGTAGGTATTTTATACGGTATTATTTCTAATGCTATAGGTGTATGTCATGCTTTATACACCGACATCGGTAATAAAAATTATATTAGATGTTTTGAAAACCAAACATGTTCAAACTTTTGACATTTTGACCAATAATTCTGTGGTTGATTGATATAGTTGGGTTACCATCAAAAATTTATAAAATTGTGATGCCCCGTAAGTAATTGGAGAAAAAAAGAAAGAAAGAGAGAGAGGGGAGAGAAAAAAAAATAAGCAAAGCTAGCAACCTACTCCCTCTATTTTTTAATAGATGATACCGTTGACTTTTTCTCACATGTTTGACCATTCGTCTTATTCAAAAAATTTATATAATTATAATTTATTTTGTTATGATTTGTTTTATCACTCGTAGTACTTTAAGTGTGATTTATGTGTTATACATTTGCATAAAATTTTTGAATAAGACGAATGGTCAAACATGTGAGAAAAAATCAACGGCGTTATCTATTAAAAAACGGAGGTAGTATTAACTTAAGGAGCAAACAGTAGCAGCAGCAGCAGCAAAAAAGCAGCCCAGTACTGTGCTGTAAGTGTAACATCGTGAGTAGCCGTAGTAAAATGTAGTCCCACTCGTCCAGCCATTAGAGATTGCCTTGCTTATAAGGATTAATGCCCGGTGACTTTTAACTTCAGTTTGAATTGTCTGTGTGAAGCGAGAACGAAAAAGTAAGAGAGTTAAAAGCGTAGGTATGATTCAACTAGATGAGTTGGATCCAAAAACCAATTTCAGGTCCTAGGCATTACAAAAATCTAATAAGCTCATGATATTATGATACCATTTCTAATGCATATTACACATGCCAATCAAAGCTTATGATACCATTTTATTGCATACCTACACATGCTGTGTAGAACCAAGCATTTGAGGTATTGATGATCAAAGTTCTTTTTTTTATAAATTCTATCATAGACGTCAAATATGTGTGTTTAGTTCACGCCAAAATTGAAAGTTTGGTTGAAATTGGAACGATATGACAGAAAAGTTGAAAGTTTGTGTGTGTAGGAAAGTTTTGATATGATGGAAAAGTTAGAAGTTTGAAGAAAAAGTTTGGAACTAAAACTCGGGGTGTGTTTAGTTCACACCAAAATTGGAAGTTTGGTTGAAATTAGAACTGGTTGAAATTGAAACGATGTGACGGAAAAATTGGAAGTTTGTGTGTGTAGTAAAGTTTTGATGTGATGGAAAAGTTAGAAGTTTGGAACTAAACTCGGCCAAAGTTTTGAACTCAGAGTCGGCCTTACAAACAGATGGAATATATCCAATAAGAAAATAGAAATTAGGTTGTTCTGTTCATTCTCGTCCAAGAATCGACGCCTCCGCCCGTTGTTATGCTCATCGTCTTCCAAAACTTCACATCTCCAACTTGTCACGCTAGCTGTTGAAAAAGACCTCTATTGTGGCGATTGGTGATGCTTCTGCTTCTCTTCTATCTCTTTGGCTGGATTGTATAAAGAGAGAGAGAGAGAGAGGAAGGCATCTATTTGGTTTTGTTGAGGCATTTTATCTGAAAAAAAACATTTTCATGAATTTTTAATTTTTATTTTTACAGGGATACATGAATTTTTAATTTGGGATGTATACTTATGAGGAGGGTTAGAGTCTCATGCATGGATAAGTCTAAATTTGGCATTATATTAAATAGTATAGGGTAGAATTGGGTCAAAGTTTTGCAAATCCGAACCTAAAATGCAACTCAATACAAAGACTTACTTGCATGCTAGTAATTATAAGAGCAAGTTTATAAGTACAGTCAATTGCTAGCTCTAAAATCATTTACAACCAATCTAATAGTCTACTCCATATACAATAGTTTCATATAAATATACACTATACTATTAGTACTTGGCGCATCTCTCATACACACGCAATATCTTATAGGTCGTGTTAAAGTTGGCTACAAATGTATAACCCATTTTTTTCTCTCTCCTCTCCTCCACATATGTCTCTAGCTAGCTTATAACCTGCTATTGTACTTGCTCAGTCCCAACCCACCACATAAGAGCAAGTTTAATAGTATAGTCAACCACTAGCTCCAAATCATCTATAGTCAATTTAATAGTCAATTCATACAATAATTATATACTCCCTCCGTTCTAAAATATAAGGCACAACCACCCTTACTCCAAAGACCAAGAAACAATTATAATCACCTCCTAATTTGTATCACCCTAATAAATAAAATGCATGCACCCAATAGAATTAGAGATATTGAGGATGGAGGATTTAAAAAAATCATAATTTAAAGAGAAGAGGTACTAATTAATTGCATGTATGCATGCACGTATTATATTATAGAACATTTGAAAAAAAATAGTTGTGCCTTATATTATGGAACGGGGGGTGTGCTACGGTATTAATACTTGGTCCTACCTGTGTCATACACACACTGCGTCTTGTAGTCCGTGCTACAGTCGGCTACAGATCTGTAGCCCGCTGCTATTCTCTTTTTTCTTTTTTCTCCTTAAAATATGTTTATACTCCCTCTGGGCTGATAATACTTGTCGTTTTAGATAAGGGTGAGGTCAAACTTTAAAATCTTTGATTATGAATAATTTTTAAAATATTTGTCTTTCAAATATGGTGACTATATATAGTTCAGTCTTAAAAAGTAATTTAATAAAAGCATATATTTGTTAATACTTTTATACATATTATAATAGAAAATAATGGTCAAAGTTATTTTTTGGAGACCGTGCCCTTATCCAAAACGACAAGTATTATCAACCCGGAGGGAGTAGCTAGTTTATAGCTTGCTATTGTATATGCTCTGAGTTGGTGTCTATAGAATTTATTAGGATGCCACCTAATAAATAAAAATTTGATGTGACATGGTAATTAAAGAAGTGAGAGAAGGAAAAAGAGAAAATGACGTGGCAAGCACCAAACCGGATCCGTGTGCATCAAGACCCTGGAAACTAGCAAAATCAGCGTTGGGTTGATTAATTGTTTCTTCCCCCACACATTTTTTATCAGGGCATGTTTAGATCCATTTGAAATGGTAAATAGCAAATGGTATTGGTAAAAGTTTTGGTATTGCAAAAGTACTAGTTGGTGTTTAGATGCATCCTAAATTTTTGCCATTCTAGCACTAAAGTGAGAGAGAGAAAGAGAGAGGGAGTGGTCCCAAAGCACTTTTTGGCACAATTTACTACTATGAACTAGCAAATGCCAAATGTCAAATTGCCAAATTTTGCTACTATTGTTTAGATCCAAAATGGCAAAAAGTGCTTCAAAATGGCAAAACTTTGAGTGTTTGCTTGTACTGTTTGACCACTCGTCTTATTAAAAAATTTGTACAAATATAAAAAACGAAAAGTTGTGATTAAAGTACTTTGGATAATAAAGTAAGTCAAAAAAATAAATAATAATTCTATTTTTTTTAATAAGACAAGTGGTCAAACATTGCAAGAAAAACTTAAAATCCCTTATATTATGGGACAGAGGGAGTAACATAGTTTGTCTTTACAATGTAAAGGGATCAAACATTTACTAACTCTTTTAAGATCTACCTAGCTCCGTGCACAGCTGCATGGGAAAATCTGCTAGTATATATAAATTTGTAGTTTGGAAAGTATACATGCATATCAGGAGCGATAGTTTATACGAAGTATAATTTTGTAGTAAGGGCCGACTCGACAAAGTCCAGGGCCCTAGGCGAAATCGATGCTATAGGTCTTTAAGGCTTGCTCTTTTTACTTGTAACATACTTTTTTATAAAGAATGTATCCTTGTGGCACAAAACATTACTAAAATGATAAATAATTGATAACTAGTTGCAAATTACAATATGATATTTTATTCTCAATAAAATATTGTTGATATACGGAAAAAAACAAAGCAGTATACTGAGAAATGACTGCAATATTTTAGTAGATCAGCATTATCCAAGAACAAAGCAAAATCGATGCAAATTAAACAAGAAAAAAATCCTAACTTAATTTTTGAACTAAATAGATGCAAATAAGATCAGAATAAATAACCTTGCATTGCTAGTCATGATGACTCGATGAGGTAAGGCTGCAAGGGCCAAAGGCACAAGGCATGGCCATATGGGTGTAGCGGTTGCCGCTCACAGCGGCGACTATCCTCCTGCTGGTGCGCCGACAAGTGGCGTAAGAGCAGGTATAATAGCAGGCTATAAACATATTTTAAAGAAATAAAAGAAGAGAGAGAAGAGCAGCGGGTTACAGTTCTGTAGCCAGCTACAGTACGGACTCCAAAACGTAATGTGTGTATAACATGTAGGATCAGGTATTAATAGTATAGTAAGCAATTATTGTATGAATTGGCTATTACATTGGCTAAGATGATTTGGAGCTAGTAGTGGGCAATACTATTAAACTTGCTCTAAGAGAAAATAAGACGAGGAGGAAGTGAGAAGCAACTGCAATGGCGAGAACGCTAAACAATGCGTCCTGCCGCGCCCTCAAGGCCTCAATCAAGAATCGAGATCGTCTCCAGCCATGCGTCTCTCAGCTGGCTCTCTTAGAGCATCTCCAACAACCTCTGTTGGCGGTATGCCACGAAGCCTTTCGGCCGGGTCTGCCGAAACCCAAGGACCAGCGATGATTCAAGCCAAAGACATCAGAGCCGATTGGGCGAAGCCCTGTGGCGAAGGCTATGGGCGAAGATGCCGCAGGCTGACAAACCGCGTCGGGTCCGTACGAAGCAAAAGCACCTTGGGCGAATGGCATATGGCGAAGGGCGCATGGCGAAGCCGGAAGGCCTTCGTCAGGACGGGTTCGGCATGCAAGCGGTCTCACGGGTTGCTTCGGCCTGGCGGGCCCATTCGCCATAGGCCGGGCCCAATCTGTTGGCCCATTAGGAGCCCATACGTGCAAATGACATTGTGTGCCCATGTAAATGTCCCTTTTATAAGGACAACCATGTAAATTCCCCTGTAAAAACCTAAACCCTAATAGGGGGCCTGTAATAGGGTTATAAATAGACCCCTAGGGTCATGTAAAGGGGGATTCAAAAAAAATTTTCAGAGTTAATATAGCTTACTGCTTTCCAACACAGTTGAGTAACCACGTCTTTCGACGTATGCAGTTGTCGTTTTGACAACAATTGGCGCCGACCGTGGGGACCTCCGAGCGAAACCACTGAGAGCGAATGCCACCGAAGAGGGTCGTGAAGGAGAAGGTTGCAAAGCGAAAGGAGAGCGCAGCAGGAGAGGAGATGGCTGCCGCAGAGGGAGCAGAGCCTTCGGCACCCATCGCCGAAGCTGGAGGGGCACCTCGGCTTCGGCACCCGCGCCACAACCGCCAACTTTGGCTCCTGCTACTCCGTCGGGGCAGGTGCCGAACACGGTCGACGTGGCGAAGGTAGCCGCAGCGGCAAGGGCGCTCCAGACCGGGGCGGAGATCCTTTCGACAAGCCATCTGCTGGTACCCCAGGCCGCTTCGTCACAGCCGGCAACAACTTCGACCGCGTTCGCCGCTGCACAAGTCAACCCCAACCTCGAAGCACAAGCCGAAGCCGATACGGAGGCCATGCGCCAGAACATGACTCGACTCCAAGACATGCTTCGCCATATGCAAGAGCAGCAACAGGCGTACGAGGCAGCGCGGCAGGCCAAGGTCGCTTCGCCCCTAATCCTCCAGTATTCGGCAGGCTACATTCCACCCCAAGTTTACCCGCAAGCATCGATCCAGGCCCTCCCGCCACAAGCCATGCAAGCGCCAGTGTATTTCGCCGGGCAGCCTTCGGCCGCAACAGTACACCCGGCCCCTCATGTGCAGCCGCAGGCTAGGCCGGTTGCTGCCCAAGTACACCCCCCACCACCTGGTCGAATGTCACAAGCAATGGCGGAAGGGGCTTCGGCTTTGCAGGCGCAGTTCCAAGCTTTCCTTCAGCAATTCAGCCAACCCCACAACGTTCCAAATACAGCCCCTTCGGCCCAACCAGAGGGGGATACAAGTCAAGGTGCACCTAGTTGGCTGCCGTCGAACCAGCCGATCCTAGGGGTTTCGCCTTGGAGTCAAGGACTGCAGCTCGACTTCAGCAACGCTGCTCAAGCACCAATCACTCAACAGCAGGCACCGACACTAGCCTTCGGAGCAAATCAGGCGCCGAACCAGATCGCCATGGCTTGGTCTCAGCCCGCGTTCGACCCATCCATGGCGGTGTTCCAAGCGACAACATTCGGAGCTAGACAGCCGAGCACTGTGACCCAACATCACGCGCAAGCCATGACTTCGCCCTTCGCCGCGCCATATCCACAGCAGGGAGCCGCGATCAAAGCGGGAGGCGAAAAGGGGCTACCGCTGAGTGGGGGTATAAGGAACCGTCCAATACCACCCCAGTTCAAGTTCCCACCTGTTCCACGATACTCGGGCGAAACAGATACAAAAGAGTTTTTGTCCATCTACGAGTCCGCGATCGAAGCCGCTCACGGCGACGAAAACACCAAGGCAAAGGTAATCCATCTCGCTCTAGATGGCATCGCCCGTTCTTGGTACTTCAATTTACCGGCCAATAGCATTTACTCATGGGAGCAATTGCGCTGTCACGACCGGAATTAACCCAACGGGCGTTCCTTACGTGCGTGTATTATTCCTTGTCCCAGGAGGCAAGGTACACCAAAAGTTGATACATTTCAGAGTTTATCAAGCGGAAGCGTACATAATTAATTTATTACATGGGCGGCGAAGGCCCAGCACACACAAAGACAAACGAGAAACAACGGAAGACTAGGGCGACGACCACAGGCGCTTGACGGCAGGCACGAGCTAGACACCAAAGCCTTCATCTTCCAGGGGCTCCTCTTCTGGGTTTGGGAAAAATTGAGCAAGACTGAGTACAACCACCGTACTCAACAAGACACACCCACAAGTGCAGAATAAATGCAAGGGAGTACAAGGGAGTTAAAATATAAAAGGTTAGGGTTTGCAGTAAACAGCATTAAAAGACACTTAGTTGCTCAAAGCTATTTTGTAAACACGATTCTAGAGCTATACAACATTATTAAACAAGGCCGTGAACCCACACGAACCTGCCTTAACCCAAGGCCTATGATGATTCAGACCGAACTGGCAACCCGACCCTGGATCCCAGCTCGTCCCTAGCCAACCCAGGCCAACCATTCCACATTTTAGTTGTTAAGCAGGTTTTAAGAATTAAAACACTAACTTGGGTACATTGCTCGGCTTGCCCATAACCGAGGGCGCGGCTATTCGAATAGATTATACTCTGATCAGAGGTGTACATCTTTACCCACAAGACACATCTTCCTCACGTGTAACCACGTGCCACATACCACCACGGTATATGGATGGAGGACGTGACATAGTTTCCAACCCATCCTAGCCATAGACAAGAGTACCGACCCAATCCCACCTACGGCCAGAACCTCCGGGACAGGTAGGCAGGACTGAGCCCCTAGCAGCAGGACACCGGCCCTGTGCCGTGACATCTCGACTACCGGCCGCAGCTTGTGTAGCCTTCATTTGCCCTGGAGATGTCCATCGACCCCCGACTTCGTCCATCTCCATCCGTGTACTTTTGTTTATAACCAGACTGAGCCACAAACTAAGCCTTACCCACTAGACATGTGGAAGTACGGTAGTGCTTTGCAACAGAGGCCCGAAGACCGGTCCTTATGTGGCCGAGGTGCTACTATCAAAACCATGCACCCCGAGCCCAGCCTAAAACCATTTTGAGGATTTTGAATAGAGGGGGAGGTGTGAATCAAATTCCACAATAATCCAACCATTCCAAAGTGTCCAGGTGATAAGAATATTCCCAAAGTCTAGAGTTATAAAACCACCTAATGTTGCCTATTAAAGCAGCGAAGCATCTTCCTAAAATCATACTAGTGGTACCATGAGTAGAGTGTCCACTAGTTGGGGTTTTGTTTATTTTAGGGTGAACAAGGAAATAATAACAATAACAATAATAAGGTCATAACAAAGGTAAATAGGCATGGCTAGATAAAACAGTGATAACGCGGGAATTTAAATAAAGCGATAATGCAATAATTTAAATCAACATAATTTTATAAACTGGGATTCAATATGTTCAAGGATGATGTGACTTGCCTTGCTCGCTTTCCCAAACGTCGGCTTCAACCTCCACGAAGAGCGGATCTTCCGAAGCTGCAGCGTCTACACGACCAACGGAAAAGAAAAGGCTTATACTCTAATAAACTCCATATAACAAGCAGGAACAAAACACAAAAATGGGTTCTTCACTTCTTAAGGAAAAATTAGAGACTTGAACGGTCCAATTCCGAGTTCAAATGGCCAAGTTATGGCTATTTGAAGTTTATATGCTCTTTAAGTGAATATTTGCGAATTTCTTTATTTAAATTTTAATTTAAAAACGATTTATTGCGTCAGCCGAGGGGGAGAGGTGCGCGGACCGGGTCCACGGGAGTGGGGCCCACGCGGCAGCCTCACGGTCCACGGTGGACCGGGTGCACCTGGGCTCACACCGGTCGGCGCCGTGGGCCCCACGCATTAGCCGCAGCCGAGGGCGCGGGCGGCTGACGGCCGGGCCCCACGCGGCAGCCACTCGGCGCGCCCGAGGGCGGCCAAGCCGGCGCGGCCGGCGGGAGGCGGCGCCCGCGCCACTATGGTCGCTGGCGGCAGCCATAGGCACGGCGGAGCGGCGGCCGAGAGAGGGGAAGGGAAGGGGGAAAAGAAGCGGCGGTCCATGGCTCACCCTAGGTCAACGGTGACGACGAAAAAGGCGGCCGGAGCGGAGGAAGGCGGCGGCGCGGCTCGGGTCGACGGGGTCGACGGCGTTCCGGCGGTCGACGAGCGAAACGGAGGGGTGGACGAGGTCGGCGAGGATGCGGCGAAGCCGAAGGAGGCGGCGCCGAGGTGGGAGGTGGTCCGGGGCGACGGCGGCGGCGGACCGGAGCTCGGCGGCGACGGCGGAGAGAGAGAGCGACGGCGCGAGCTCAATTCCGGCGAGGAGGAAGGGCGGCGAGAGGCGGAAACGGACGGAGGAGGCGCGGGGAGGGTTTATATAGGGTCGGAAGGGGGAGAGGGCGGCCGGCGGGGAAGGAATAGGCGCGGGAGGTCCGGCCGCCATCAATGGCGCCGGCGAGATTTGCGGGGGCAAATCCGCCCGTTTGAATGCGGGAGAGAGAGAGAGAGATGGGGGGAAAGGGAGAGGGGATCACGGGGAGTAATTCCCCCCTATTGATTGCACGCGGGGAGGACGGGGGCGGCGGGATTCGCGGCGGCGGCGGCGCTAGGGCGCGGGCGAGGCGGCGGGAGCGGCGGGAGGAAGGGGATGACGGGTGGGCCCCACCCGTCAGCGAGGGTGGCGGGCGGGCCCGCCCGTCAGCGGCGCGCGCGCGGGGGAGGCCGGATAGGCCGCGGGGAGAGGAGAGGGAGGGGGAGGGAGATGGGCCGAGCCGGCCCAAGAGGGAGAGGGAGCGAAAGGGGACTTTTTAGAGTTTTTCTTTTTATAAACTCATTTTAACTCTGTTTATTTCTTAACCATTATTATTTGTGCTCTGAAAATTCCACTAAAATTTATTTACGCATTTTAGGCTTTTAGGAAATATACAAAAATCCTCCAAGCCTTATTTGACTTTTAACTTTGCACATTTTAATTGTTGGAGGCTTTCACACGGATTTTAATTATTCTAGGCATAATTAAGAGGATGTATTTTAGAGTCGTTTTGGGACGCGACATGCACGATGTCTTTGTTCTTAACTTTTGAGGCACCTACGAGGAGCCGAAGACGCAGCAACATTTGCTTGGCATTCACCAGAGGCCGGGCGAATCAATACGGGAGTACATGCCTCGTTTCTCGCAAACCCGATGCCAAGTTCAAGATATAACCGAAGCGTCTGTCATCAATGCTGCTTCGGCCAGACTGCTCGAAGGCGAGCTCACAAGAAAAATCGCTAACAAAGAGCCGCAGACACTCGAGCACCTGCTTCGCATCATTGACGGGTACGCAAGAGGTGAAGAAGATTCCAAGCGACGGCAAGCAATCCAAGCTGAATACGACAAAGCTTCCGTCGCCGCTACCCAAGCCCAAGTGCAAGTGCAGATCGCCGAACCCGCTCCTCTCGCCATTCGCCAACCTCAGCCGGCGAATCAGGGACAACCGCCAAAGACAGGTCAAGCTCCCTCAACTTGGAGAAAATTCAAAAATGATCGCGCGGGCAAGGCGGTGATGGCTGTCGAAGAGGTCCAAGCCCTCCGCAAGGAGTTCGACGCTCAGCAAGCAGGCAGCCATCAGCAGCTGGTTCGCAAGAAGGTCAGGAAGGACCTTTATTGTGCATACCACGGTCGATCCTCACACACCACCGAGCAATGCCGAAACATCCGGCAGCGTGGCAATGCTCAAGACCAAAGGCCGCAACAAGGGGCTGCTGTCGAAGCACCTCATGAAGCTGCTCAAGAGCAAGCACCCCTGGCCGAACAGCGACAAGACATCCAGCGCAGAGTAATCCAAGTGATTACAAGGGCCGATCCACCAGTTCAACAGTCGAAGCGACAGAAGAAGATGTAGCTGCGAGCGGTGTACAACATAACTGCAGCAGGCGAAGGAACTCCGAGGTACTTGAACCAGCAAATATCTTTCGGACCAGAGGATGCCGAAGGGGTGCAATTCCCAAATCAAGACCCCTTGGTGATCTCGGCCGAGGTAGCTGGCTTCGAAGTCTAGCGAATCCTGATTGACGGAGGAAACTCGGCCGATGTCACCTTTGCCGAAGCATATGCCAAGATGGGGTTGCCAACATTAGCCCTCACCTAGGCGCCAGCCTCGCTTCGAGGTTTCAGCGGCGAAGCAATTCAAGTCTTGGGCCAAGTACAATTGGTGGTAGCCTTCGGCACAGGTGAAAACAGGCGCGAAGAGCAAATACTGTTCGATGTCGTTGACATCCCATACAACTACAATGCCATCTTCGGCCGTGCAACCTTGAACAAGTTCGAAGCCATCCCCCATCACAACTATCTCAAGCTCAAGATGCCGGGCCCAACAGGTGTGATCGTCGCCAAGGGGTTTCAACCGTTGACCACATCGAAGGGCGACATGGCTGCAATCAGCAGGACAATGCACAATGTTGAGGCCGAACCACATGACCACGCTAAACGCATGCCGAAGCCTGCACCTCATGGCAAGGTGATTAAGATACAAGTCGACGATGCCGATACTGCAAAGCTCGTCCTGCTAGGGGACGATCTAGGCGAAGAGGAAGCTAAAAGCATCCTGAAGGTGCTCAAGAAGAACATTGACATCTTCGCTTGGAGCCCCATCATGCACCATCTAGCAGTCAAGCCGGATGCCAAGCCAAGGAAACAGAAGCTGTGGAAGATGTCCGCCGATCGCCAAAACGCAACAAAAGCCGAAGTGCAGAAGTTGCTCAAGGCGGGGTGATCCAAGAGATCGACCACCCTGAGTGGTTGGCGAACCCGGTTTTGGTGAGAAAGTCGAACGGCAAGTGGCGCATGTGCGTTGATTTCACAGACCTCAATAAGGTGTGCCCGAAAGACGACTTCCCCCTGTCGTGGATCGACCAGCTTGTCGATTCGACAGCCGGCTGCGAGCTCATGAGCTTTTTGGATGCATATTCCGGCTATCACCAGATCCATATGAATCCGGCCGACAACCCCAAGACAGCTTTCATCACACCGTTCGACACTTTCTGCCACTTCAGGATGCCTTTCGGCCTGAGGAATGCTGGAGCAACATTTGCCAGGCTGGTGTGCAAGGTCCTTTACAAGCAATTGGGGCGAAATGTGGAGGCCTATGTCGACGACATCGTCGTAAAAAGTCGCAAGGCTTTCGACCATGCGTCCGACTTACAAGAGACCTTCGACAACTTGCGCGCGGCTGGTATGAAACTAAATCCTGAGAAGTGTGTTTTTGGTGTTCGCGCGGGCAAGCTGTTGGGTTTTCTTGTTTCTGAAAGAGGCATCGAGGCGAACCCCGAGAAAATCGACGCCATTCAGCAAATGAAGCCCCCATCGAGCGTACGCGAAGTACAAAAGCTCGCTGGCCGAATTGCGGCGCTCAGTCGATTTCTCTCAAAAGCAGCCGAAAGAGGTCTGCCCTTTTTCAAACCCTCCGGGGCGCGGGAAAGTTTAGCTGGACGCCCGAATGCCAAATAGCGTTCGACGAGCTAAAGCAGTATCTGCAGAGCCCACCCGCCTTGGTCAGTCCAACACCAGGAAGCGAACTGCTGCTCTATTTAGCAGTTTCGCCGGTGGCGGTCAGTGCAGCCCTTGTCCAAGAGACAGAGTCAGGTCAGAAACTAGTATATTTCGTCTCTGAAGCTTTGCAAGGGGCGAAGACAAGGTACATTGAAATAGAAAAGCTCGCTTACACCCTAGTGATGGCTTCGCGCAAGCTTAAGCACTACTTTCAGGCTCACAAAGTCGTTGTGCCATCACAATATCCTTTGGGCGAAGTGCTATGGGACAAGGAAATCACTGGCCGACTTAGCAAGTGGGCGGCAGAGTTATCACCTTTTGATCTACATTTCGTCGCCCGCACTGCCATCAAATCCCAAGTCCTAGCTGATTTCGTAGCCGAATGGACACCGACGATCGCCCCTGACCTCGAGCCCGTCGAACAGCCTTGGGTAATGTACTCCAACGACTCGTGGTCGCACAAGGGAGCGGGTGCCGTGGCAGTGCTAACTTCGCTAGGGGGCGTGCCGATTCGGTATGCCGCAAGGCTGCAGTTCAACACGACCAACAACACGGCCGAATACGAAGCTGTACTATTGGGCCTAAGAAAGGCGAAAGCATTGGGAGTTCGGCGTTTGCTCATCCGAACAGACTCCAAACTAGTGGCTAGTCATGTTGACAAGTCTTTTGAGGCGAAAGAAGAAGGAATGAAGAGATATCTGGAGGCTGTTCGGTCTATGGAAAAGTGCTTCGCTGGCAAAACGGTCGAACACTTACCTAGAGACTAGAATGAGGAAGCAGATACCCTAGCGAAATCTGCCGCCTGTGGAGGCCCGCATTCGCCAGGCATCTTTTTTGAAGTCTTGTACGCACCAAGTGTGCCCACGAAAAGTCTGGACATCATGGCAATCGACCAGGCAGAGCTAGGCGAAGACCTAGAGGACTGGCAAACACCGTTCGTCAAGTACCTCAAGAACGGCTGGCTCCCGGAGGACGAAGCAGAAGCGAAGCGCTTACAGCTCAGAGCCACAAAATACAAGCTAGTCTCCGGCCAGCTGTATCGTTCCGGGGTGCTCCAACCCTTACTTCGCTGCATTTCTTTCGCCGAAGGAGAGGAGACGGCGAAAGAGATACACCATGGGCTGTGCGGTGCGCATCAAGCCGCAAGGACGGTTGCTTCCAAAGTGTTTCGCCTCGGGGTGTATTGGCCAACCGTGCTAAAAGTTTGTGTCCAGCAAGCCAAGAGGTGTGAAAGCTGTCAGCGGCACGGCCGAAGCCAAACTGCACCTCAGTATGAGCTGCAGCCTATCGCACCAATCTGGCCTTTCGCCAGATGGGGGCTAGACATCATTGGGCCATTCCCTATAGCGCGAAATGAGTACAAGTTCGCAATTGTAGCCATCGAATACTTCTCCCGCTAGATTGAGGCCGAACCACTCGGCGCGATCACTTCGGCGGCCGTACAGAAGTTCGTGTGGAAAAACATTGTTTGCCGTTTCGGAGTGCCAAAGGAGATCATCACTGACAACGGCAAGCAATTTGACTCTGACAAATTCAGAGAAATGTGCGAAGGGCTAAACCTGGAAATCAGGTTCGCTTCGGTCGCGCACCCACAGTCTAATGGGGCGGTCGAACGAACAAATGGCAAAATCCTGGAGGCGCTCAAGAAAAGACTTGAGGGGGCAGCAAAGGGCAAATGGCCAGACGAAATGTTATCTGTTCTCTGGGCCCTTCGAAAGACCCCCACAAGGCCAACCAAGTTTAGCTCGTTCATGCTCCTCTATGGCGATGAAGCAATGACCCCAACTGAGTTAGGGGCTAATTCGCCAAGGGTGATATTCTCGGGAGGTGAAGACGAGCGCAAGGTGTCACTCGAACTCCTTGAAGGGGTAAGAGTCGAAGCATTGGTACACATGCACAAATATGCCACAAGCACTTCGGCAACTTATAACAAAAAAGTTCAACCGACAGAGCTGTTGCCTGGCCATCTCGTCCTAAGGAAGAAGGCGAACCCAGTGGCAGTCGGGAAGCTTGAATCGAAGTGGGAAGGGCCGTACCTCATCAAGCACAGGTCCAGAACAGGCTCCTTTCGCCTAGCGACTCTGGAAGGCGAAGAGTTCGACCATTCCTGGAACGCTGCTTCCCTTAGGCGTTTCTATGTCTAGAACGGGTGGCACCCAAATCGCCAACTTGTAAAAATGTACATATTGATATGTAGGCCTTTCGGCACAACAATGCAAAAAAAAGAGGAAAATGAAAAAAGAAAAAAAAACTGGATGTAGGGTTATTATCCGCCTTGGAGGCCCGAACCAGTATAAATTTTTTTGTGCTTTTCGCCTTTTTACCTGTGTAAATGATAATTCGTGGAAAAACCCCAAGGCAAACGCCTGATCAGCGAAAGCGCCAGGGGGGGTGAAACGAATCGGCCGAAGCATCGCTCGCCGAACATTGAAACCGCGACAGCTTATTTTGGAAATAACTAACCGAACACCGTTGTACTCGATCAATGTGGAAACAAAAGCGCTTATTCCAGCGTGGAATACCACAGATTGAAAACGGAAGTCGAAAGCTGAAAAGTCAGCATACCTATTTCGCTATTAAACGCAAAGGGGCCGACATGTTTCGACCTAATGAAAGCACGAAAGGTGACAGTGCGAAAACAGCGAAAAGGAAATGAAACACATCTTTATTAATTTCGAAAAAATAATCGAAGGTTACAGCCATACAACATGCCACAAGCATAGAAAGCAAAGCCTTCACAGCCTAACTCACAAATAAATTACATTTTCGCCTCCAATGTAATCCCCACTTCCTAAGGAACGACTTGGCAAACATGGTCCGCCGTCATCGCTAATGTCGTACACTACCTTAAGAGGAGAGGGGGGCGAAACACAAACTGCGCCATAACGGCGGCAAGCAATCGCCTCTTGGCGAATCGACCTCTTAAAGTTTCGCCAAAAGTTTGTACTATTCTCGAGGCACGAAACACGATGGCAATCATAATTTTCTAAGGTCCGACCCAGATGCGTGCGCATCCATTTGGCAATCTTTATGACTTGGTAGCTGTTGCCGTTTATTAACATCTCGCTGTAAACGGGCCGAAGAGGACGCTTAACCTTCGGCAAACCTTTCGCCGTCACGAACTTCTCGTTTTCTTTTCACCAATCGCCAGTGGGGGGCCGAATGCATGATTTCCGGCCATAAGCCTGCTAATAAAGCACAAAAGAATAAGTGCAAAAGGAAAAAATCCGAGCGAAATCAATAGCACCGTCCAACAGGATAATAAAGTTGGCGAAACGGTAATTTTTCACTAGCAAGAAGTCATAACAGTTACAAGGCGAAAGCGGCTAAAAGCCGAACATGCAAAGAGCCTATATATAACAGGGCTACAAACACCAAAAAGAAAGAAATCATACGAGGGCGAAGGGCCTCACACCTCAGGGTGGTCTTGGCCTCCGTTGCCTTCGCCCTCGCGTTCGGCCGCCGGTTCCGACGACCCGGGATCCCCTCCGGTAAGCACGGCAGAAGCTTCCTCCTCCTTCGCAATCCTCTCAAGATTTTCGCGAAGGCGGGTCTTCGCACAATCCCGGCCACCGTCCTCCCAGAAACCCATTCGGAAGGCCTTCAAAGCCGCCCCGAAGTGCTGCGAGTTTGAAGGCCATTCCTCCGTCACATATTGGGGAAAGTCCCTGATATGCTCACAACCGTGCGCATGTAGCAGGCTAAGCACGAAGCCCGCCGAAACACGAGCACAGCAATCCCCGTACGCGCCGGCCACTTCAACAACTGAGCCGGCCGCCTCTTGCTTCCACTCAGAAAAGTCGAAAACTGTCCCGTCATCCCCTGGGGCGTCCTCCGCACGCGCTCCAAGGTCATTCAGGGCCAACCTGAGCGTGTAACAGGCTCGCTTGGCGGATTCCGTTGTCGGCCTCAAAGTCGAAGCAGCAGTCTCGGCCGAAACGAGGCGGGTCTCAAGAGACTTGATCCTCTCTTCGGCTGCAGCAAGTTGGCGATCACGCTCGGTGCCCCGCTTGTTCGCCGCCTCCAGATCGGCACGGAGGGACCTGTTCTCCGCATTAGCCCTCCTCAAGGTGTCCACCACGACGCGCCTTTCGTCCTCCTTGTGGCGAAGGTCGTCCTCAGCCTTCCGGAGCCGAAGCCGGTAACCATCTAGCCTTTCCAAGGCGGACTTCTTTGCACTCAAGTGCGCGGCAAGGCCCTGGAAAGGGGAATCCGAAACAATTACGCCATGACATAAGCAAAAAGGGAAAATTTCGCACAAAAAAGGGGGGCGTACCCGAACAAACAAGCTCTCCACGGCGGCACAGCTCTCGCCGAACTCGTTCATCTCGGTGAAGAGACCAAGGCCTTCGGTGGGCGCGATAACCTGGCACACTCCATCCACAAAAGGGGCGATCTCTGGCCGAGTGGCGAAATCGGCGGGAACGAAGTGCGGGGCGGTAAGTGTCACGTCTGACACAGTCACTTCGACCGCCGGAGCTTTTCCTTCCCGCCGGCGAGCTGGCGAAGGAACCACCTCAACCCGTTCGTCCTGGGAGATGTTCGCCCCGACTGCTGGCGCCGAAGCGCTCCCACCTGTCGCCGCTTCGGCGTCGCTAGCAGGCGGAGGAGACGCCCCCCACCCCCCCCCCCCCGAGGACCGCGCTGGAGAACCAGCGAAGTCGGTGTCCCGTCGGACCCCTTGCTGTCCGAAAAGGCACGACCAATCTGGACGACCTTCCCCTTCTTCTTCTTCCCTCTAGCGACTGATATCGGCTTCGTCGCAATGCTAGAGATCGCTAGAAGAGTTTTCGCCACAGCAACGTCTTGCGTGTGAACGGGTGAAACGCGAGAGCCTGCCCCAGATTTCGCCGGAGGCGGACTAGGGGTATAGCAATGGGAGCCATCGTCCTCAAACTCGGCCTCCCTGTCGTCTTCCTCCTACTCGTCGTCACTTTCGACCGTGTCCTTTGTGGCGCAACGAGATCGCACTTGCCCGCCCTTCGCGATTGCCCGTTTACGCTTTTTCGACGTCCCGACGTCATCACCTGCCTTGGTGGGGATTGATCGACCGGGTAGTTTGCCAAAGTGAACTCGGTTTGCCCGGCCGTCAACCTGACGCGAAAGCAGTCGAGCGAACTCGGCCGAAGTAAGGCCCCCAATCATCTTCGACACCTCTGCTTCAGCGTCTCCAAGTGTGCAAACTAAAAAAAAATAAAAAAGAAGAAGAAAGCGAAATGAGTCGAAAGATGTCCGCATGCATACAAAGGGCGCTGATGAACACAGAGAACTTACGCCTGACTCCAGGAGGAAAAGCGAGGCGGGAAGTCCGAGCACCATTCACGAGCAAGGGGAGAGATCCGAAGCAGACAAAACTCCTCATAGAGATCGCGGGTACTTAGTCACCGCGCGACCTTCCGAAGGAGGATAAGCCGAGCCTCAAGAACACTGTCGAACTCCACGCTCGGCTTCGCAGCGATCGAAACAGCAGCGCGTTCGAACCTAAACCAGTTCGCCCTGCTATCTTCGGCGGAATATGGGTTATTGATGTAAAACCATTTCTGCATCCAGTTTCGCTCCCATTTCGCCATCGAGGCAGGCACCGGCCAAACGTCCGAGTGCTCAGGGCGAAGTATGAAATTTACGCACCCGAACACCGTCTTCTTCAGACCAGCCGGTGTGCTCACATCCTTCGTTGTCGCGCATGCCGTAAACAGGACGGCGAACAGCTCGGCAGTGGGATCGAACCCACACGTTCGGCACATCCATGCAAAGACAGCTAACTTTGGAAACGCTGATGGGCTGAGCTGGGAAAGCTTGACCTCGTACATTTCCAACACGGACAGCAGAAAGTCATCACAAGGGAGGCGAAGTCCGGCAGCGAAGAAGGCAGCGAAGACAACAATCTTGTTGTCATCGGGCGAAGGGACAACGGCTTCGCCCCCACAGGTCGCCTGGCCCTCCGCGAGAACGCCAGAAAGGACAAGCTCGCTCAAGGCGGCCTCCTTGACAAGTAATTTGCCAAGGAAGCACGATCACCCTTCGCCAAGGCTGCCAGGGTCTTCGCCAGTCGACCTAGCTTTCGTAGGCTTGTGAGGAGCCATTGAGTCCGTGGCGAAAGGAAGGGAGTGGTCGAAAGGAACAAGAGCGCACAAAAGCGAAGGTATCGAACTATAAGGGTGCAAGCGCGTAGCAGCGGTGAAAGTAAAAGGTGAGGGAAGAAAAGCGGTAACCCGGGGCGGGGTTATATAACCCCGCCGCACGACGTTTCGACTTCCGCCCAATCAGGGCGCGGCATGTGTCCAGGGGCAGACGAAACGGTAAATTCCCATCGGCCTGGGCCACACAGTACAGACCGAAATCCAAAGAGGAACATACCAGCCCACGAAGGGCCCCTTACTGTCGCACTTCGGGCCAGAAGTCAAAGCAATGCAGTTTCGCCCTTTTCGAAAGGGGGAATGCTACAGTTTACTAACCAAACCATGAAAACACCAAGTGCTCACCTTTTTCATGCAGGACTAGGAGAAGAGGTTTCGGCAGGAACGTCGGCCGAAAGGGGGCACCTCATACCATACCACATGGTTTGCACGGTCTCGGCCGAAGCTCCTTACTCACCCTTGCCCGTGAGGGGCTTGTTGGCGGTATGCCATGAGGCCTTTCGGCCGGGCCTGCCGAAACCCAAGGACCGGCGAGGATTCAAGCCAAAGACATCAGAGCCGATTGGGCGAAGCCCTGTGGCAAAGGCTATGGGCGAAGATACCGTAGGCTGACAAACCGCGTCGGGTCCGTGCGAAGCAAAAGCACCTTGGGCGAATGGCATATGGCGAAGGGCGCATAGCGAAGCCGGAAGGCCTTCGTCAGGACAGGTCGGCATGCAAGCGGTCTCACGGGCTGCTTCGGCCTGGCGGGCCCATTCGCCATAGGCCGGGCCCAATCTGTTGGCCCATTAGGAGCCCATACATGCAAATGACACTGTGTGCCCATGTAAATGTCCCTTTTATAAAGACAACCATGTAAATTCCCCTGTAAAAACCTAAACCCTAATAGGGGGGCCTATAATAGGGTTATAAATAGACCCCTAGGGTCATGTAAAGGGGGATCCCAAAAAAATTCTCAGAGTTAATATAGCTTACTACTTTCCAACATAGTTGAGTAACCACGTCTTTCGACGTATGCAGTTATCGTTTCAACAACAACCTCCTTATCTAACTCTTCAAGTTAAATTTTGGTAATTTTGGAACAAAATCGTGCTCCAACAGACTAGCCAACTGGATGGCCAAGCCATCCGGCTGGCCAAACTCCTCGCGCTGGCCAAATTTGGCCAGCCAAAATAGCCTAGCCAAATCATGGGTCCCACGTCTTTTCCCCTCTCTCTCCCGTCAGATCGAGCGCGGCGCCGCCCCTTTGCGCCGCCGCGCCTCCTCCGGCTCCGGCCCTCCGCGTTGCAGCCTCTCCACGCGCCGCCCCTCCATGCGCTGCCCCTCCACGCCACCGCCCGTCCGCACCGCCGCCCGTTCGCACCGCCTCTCCGCGCCGCCCCTCCACCGACGCTGCCATCGACCGCCGCCGGGGCCGCCCCTCCGCCATCATCGTCCTTTGCTGGCGCCACCCCTCCGTGCCGCCCCTCCACGAGCGTCGACGTTGGTGGCGCCATGCGTGGTCGACGATGGGAAGGAAGTGGAACATCCTGGCCTAGGGTTTAATAGGATTAATAGAATACTTATATCAACAAGTTGCAACTTTTTTTCCGGAAGCCAATCTCCAAAGTGGGCCCGGCCTGGGGGAAGGCGGGACGTTACAAAATGGTATCAGAGCCGACTCTCGCGGTTTCACGGGCGCGTGTGTCGCAGTTGCGCAGGCATTGTGCGCATGGCTGGTGTAGACCGGGAGTGGTTACACAGCATGGCACATGCGCTGGCACTGGACACATGGACGTGGCCAAGAGAGGACGTTCCTGGCCTGGGGTTGATCGACGGGGGCATCGATCTCTCTTAAGGGGGTGAGGGTGTAACATCCCGGCCTAGGGCGCGTGTGTCACAGTTGCGCAGGCATGGTGCGCATGGCTGGTGTAGACCGGGAGTGGTTACACAGCATGGCACATGCGCTGGCACTGGACACATGAACATGGCCAAGAGAGGACGTTCCTGGCCTGGGGCTGGCACTGGACACATGGACGTGGCCAAGAGAGGACGTTCCTGGCCTGGGGTTGATCGACGGGGGCGTCGATCTCTCTTAAGGGGGTGAGGGTGTAACATCCCGGCCTAGGGCTTAATAGGATTAATAGAATACTCATATCAACAAGTTGCAACTTCTTTTCCGGAAGCCAATCTCCAACCGACCGGGAAATTCTTCCCGGGTGCACACGAGTGAGGACAAAGTGTGCAGAAAAGACATGTGTTGGTCTGTGAGGGCAGTCTATGACCTACGAAAGCTATCAGATGTAAGTGGGCCCGGCCTGGGGGAAGGCGGGAGCAATTTGGGATGGGTGACCGACCAGGAAATTCTTCCTGTCTGTGAGGGCAGTCTATGACCTACGAAAGCTATCAGATGTAAGTGGGCCTGGCCTGGGGGAAGGCGGGAGCAATTTGGGATGGGTGACCGACTGGGAAATTCTTCCCGGGTGCACACGAGTGAGGACATAGTGTGCAGAAAAGACATGTGTTGGTCTGTGAGGGCAGTCTATGACCTATGAAAGCTATCAGATGTAAGTGGGCCCGGCCTGGGGAAGGCGGGACATTACAGGAAGGAAAGAGAAAAGGCAGTCTATGACCTATAAAAGCTATCAGATGTAAGTGGGCCCAGCCTAGGGAAGGCGGGACGTTACAGGAAGGAAGGAGAAAAAGGAAAAATAAGGAAGAAGGAGAGAGAGGGGGAAGAAGAGGAGTAGAGGCTGGCATGTGGGTCCGTTGTTATTTTAGAGATGATTAATAGAAAGTCTGTTGGAGTGATCATCTAGTTTGACTAGCTAAATTAGATGGAGAGTTGGCGAGTCTAATTTGGAGAAGCTGTTGGAAATGCCTTAGTCCCTATAGCCATCAAGGCCGGCAGCAGTATTAGGCCAGGCCTACGCGTCAGGGTTGGTCATGGGCCCCCTGCCGGCTTAGGCCCCAGGCCATCACACAACCCGCCTAGATCCAGAGACCCTCGTAGTTTATATAAATAAATCCGTTAGTTGCAACTCCGTGCAATTTGTAGCAAATACACAGTACCAGGGTAGAATTTCCTTGTCGTGCAGATCCGGCCCAAAATGCAGCTTGGGTCTAGCTCTACATTCCCTTTCGCGATTTCAGACGTACGTGCCAAGTGTCCAAGTGGACGATCGAAAACCCTGCTTATGTTCAAGCGACTCTTAAAGTTTGGACTAAGATAAAAAATTCCCTAGACCACGACCACATATATACTCTCTTTAATTGCTGGCACTCTCGGACAAATGAGACACTATCAATAGTTTAATAATTCAGCAAGTGGTTCGTTTTTTTTTTTCTCATAACATCAGAAACGGGTATTCAACGCATCCGAGAATTAGTCTATGTGCCGGCCCTGCCGATTGCGCCAAATTGTTCACGAGCGAGAAACTCGATCGAGACCTCATGCGCATTTTGTGCATAATTAATCCGAACTAAATGCGTCACACTTAATTAATTAGCTTTGTTTTTTTCCTAATTTGCTAGTTGAGTAGTTGACCCCCCTCAAAAAAACAACTAAACAAATTTCTAGCAGTTGGCATTGGCCAACGCCTTCATCCAAGCTTTGTGCCATTTTTTAAAGAGCTTATCATACATATGTCATTCAAGTTTGATATAGATGATGCTTGTTGAAACTCAGTTTGTGTAACAATTATACACAAACGAATAATTAAATATTAGAAAGCTCAAAAATCCATGTGCTGCCAATGTTCGGATGGTGGTTTTAGATTAGGCGATAGACCACGGCGGTAGGGTTGCAGAGGATTCCAAGCGAAAGCTTAGCCCAATGTTTTATTGGGTCAACTATGCTTTTGGGCATGGTAATCATCCTAAGGACATCCTAAGGACGCTGTTGGGATACTCCTCCAACAATAAGGAGCTCTGAGTGAAAACCTGTCTAGTTCTTTGGACAGATGACGACGGCGTCTTTCGGCGTCGCAACCTTTGTGAGGGCGTCGTTTTTTAAGTCTCCGCCCCGTGGTGGTGTTGTAAGCCCGGTGGTGACCGGTCTCGCATAGCGACGGTCGGCTCGGTGCTCCGCTTCCCTCTCTGTAGCATGTGTCCGTGCGGTTGGCACATGGTTCGGGGCGTGTGTCTAGTTCATATTCTTTCTCGACAGTTAGTTGTAAAAATTTTTTTTGCAACATTTTCTTCCTTTATCTTAATAACATTTGGATAACCTTCCTTGCTCATCACGGCAAAAAAAAAAAAGGAAAAGCTCGAAAATAAATTAAAAAACTTTTATAAGGAATGCCAATTAAAAAAGAGGACTTTTACGGTACATTCTACTGCTAGTATATACTAGCAGTATATTTGATCTGACGGTGTAAATTTATCTGATTTTTCTCCTAATTATACTACAGTATAAATTGGATAGGGTATATTTGTCTTTTTATCTTTCTGAGTGGGGGACATTTTTATAAATTCACGCTATCTCACTTAGTCAGATCCGTTTGACCGCACGGAGTTTAAACTGAATCCGCTCGGCTCGCATGGGCGACCGCCGTCGCCCCCGCCACCCGCAGCCACAATCGTCGCCGCCACCGGGAGCCAGAATCAGCGCGGGCTGCAGGGTCTACGGGAGGGCGACGCCTGCTGGGGTCCTTGCCTGCCGCAGCGGCAAGGGCAGCCGGCCGACGGTAGGTGGCAGCGGCAGGGCAGCATGGTGCAGCAGCAGGAGGGCAGCATGCCGCAGCAGCAGCAGGGCATGGCTGTCGCGGGGCAGACCCTCTTGTTGCATGCTATGGCTCTGCCCATAGTTATACCGAAGCTGCTGATGGAAGAAAGCACTGTCATGGCTGCAGCACAACAGAGGTATAACAAAGATGCGTCGGGGTGGAAGCGACGTCGCCGGGGTCGCCAGGAAGACGAGGATGACGATATCCAGGGAAAAACAAAAAGCCACGGGAAAGTTAATATTTATTTGTGATAAAAAAAACTAAAACAATCTCTATTTTATAAATGACTAAACAACCCTTTCAGATTTTTAACAAATACCAAATCTACCCAATTATATACTGCTAGTATATACTAGCAGTAGAATGTACCGTAAAAGTCCTTTTAATAAAAAGGGCATTGCTCCAACTTGCAATGTCTTTTCTAAATTACTGTTTAGTCGATGACTCGATGTAATACATTGTATTCGCATTGTTATTTTTATTTTATCACCCTGCTTAGAGTTTCGCCCGGAGCCATGAAATTTTCTGGGATGGCCTTGATATAATTATCCTCTTCCGCAGACCATGTAAGAGGAAAACAGAACCTTCGCGGACGAACAGTTTGATCTCTTTTTTTATTACTCGAGATAAATTCCCTGGATGAACAGCAATTTATTTTGCATGGCATTGGTGATCGTACTGTCTGTGCGAGTCGTTCAAAAAAAAAAGTGATCGTACTGTCACGACGAGTCGACGAACGAAGACCAGCAACAACCGAGATCAGAATTGAAGCTAGCAAATGCACGCGTCCACACAAAACCTTGCGAAAAACGATCCACGACCATCACAAGAAATCTTGACCTCAGCTCACTAATTAACTAACACAGGGAGTACGAAAACAAACATAAAACGTAGAGAGGTGCTTACTCCTAATCATCATCAAACGAAGCATCGTTTCCTGTGGCTCACGCCTCACGGCGTATGTCCAAGTCATCAATAATTAGACTTTTCAACACATGACTGCACTGGCTGCTTGATATCGCCTTATATGCGCTCATAATTTCTTTGCCCTATGTAGTCCAAGTGTACAACCAATTACCAAACTGCCAAACTGCTATAGTTGAAACGATGGCTGGATTGGTCATCGGCTACCTGGCCGTGCAGCTCTCGCTGATGTCTCTGCTGCTCTGCCCGTCCTCGTCGACGGCGCAGCACACGCTGGGCAGATCGTCCATGTCGGTGGAAGACCACGAGCGGCCGTTCCTGGTGTCGACGGACGGCAGCTTCTCCTGCGGCTTCCTCGAGGCCGGCGACAACGCCTTCACCTTCTCCGTCTGGTTCACCGCGGACCCGAACAGGACCGCCGTCTGGTCGGCCAACCGCGACGCCCCCGTGAACGGCAGGGGATCCAGGGTCTCGTTCAGCCGCGACGGCGAGCTGGCCCTCGTCGACACCAACGGGACCACTGTGTGGTCGAGCAAAACGACTGGCACCGGGAACAGAAGGGGCCTGACTGTCTCCCTCCGCGACACCGGGAACCTCGTCGTCGGGGACCCGTCGACCGGCCTCGCCGTGTGGCAGAGCTTCGACTGGCCGACGGACACGCTGCTCCCGTCGCAGCGGTTCACCAAGCAGACGAAGCTCGTCGCCGGCTACTTCAGCCTCTACTTCGACAACGACAACGTGCTGCGCATGCTCTACGACGGCCCGGAGATCGCCAGCATCTACTGGCCGCTGCCGGGGTTGACCGTGTTCGAAAACGGCCGGACGAACTACAACAGCACGAGGATCGCCATCCTCGACGACGCCGGCGTGTTCCTGTCCTCCGACCAGACGAAAGCCGAGGCCACCGATCTGGGCCTCGGCATCAAGAGGCGGATAACCATCGAACAGGACGGCAACCTGAGAATGTACAGCCTGAACGCGTCGACCGGAGGCTGGGAGGTGACATGGTCGGCGCTCAAGCAACCATGCCAAGCTCACGGGCTGTGCGGCAAAAACGGCCTCTGCGAGTACCTGCCGAGTCTCCGGTGCTCGTGCCTACCTGGGTACGTGATGGTCGACCGCCAGGACTGGAGGAGAGGCTGCAAGCCGACGTTCCCAGTCGGTAACTGTAGCCAGGGGTCGGCGCCGTCGCCGGCGCCGGCGCCGGCGCAGGCGCAGTTCAAGTTCATCGAGGTGGCCCAGACTGATTTTTTCGGCTTCGACCTGGGGTACACCGTGTCCATCACGTTCAAGCAGTGCAGGGACCAGTGCATGAACAACTGCCAATGCACCGCCTTCTCATACAGGCTCGACGGCCGGGGAAGATGCTACCCGAAAGGCACGCTGTTCAACGGCTTCACGTCGGCGAATTTCCCCGGGAGCATCTACCTCAAGGTGCCCCTCGACTTCAACGCCTCGTCGCCGCGGGTCTCCGCGCAGCGCGCCGCCGGCCTCGCCTGCGGTGCCAACGTCACCGTCGTGACCGTGTCCGCTGACGTGTACGGGATGGCACCAGGAAGCAACGGGCAGTGGACCTACTTCTTCGTCTTCGCCGGCGTGCTCGGAGTCCTGGACATCCTCTTCATCGCGACGGGCTGGTGGTTCCTGTCCAGCAAGCAGAGCATCCCCAGCTCGTTGCAGGCAGGGTACAAGATGGTGATGACGAGCCAGTTCAGGCGGTTCACGTACCGGGAGCTCAAGGGCGCGACGGCCAACTTCAAGGAGGAGCTCGGCCGCGGCGGCTCCGGCGCGGTGTACCGCGGCGTGCTCGACGGCGGTAAGGTGGTGGCGGTGAAGAGGCTGGCGGTCGACGTGACGATGCAGGGGGACGAGGAGTTCTGGTCGGAGATGACGGTGCTCGGGCGGATCAACCACATCAATCTTGTCAGGATCTGGGGATTCTGCTCCGAGCGCAAGCACAAGCTGCTCGTGTACGAGTACGTGGAGAACCAGTCGCTGGACCGGCACCTGTTCGACGCGTCCGACGGCAGCGGCGGCAAGGCGACGACGCTGGCGTGGAGCGATCGGTACAAGATCGCGCTGGGCACGGCGAGGGGTCTCGCTTACCTCCACCACGAGTGCCTCGAGTGGGTCATCCACTGCGACGTGAAGCCGGAGAACATCCTTTTGACGCGAGAGTTTGAAGCCAAGATCGCCGACTTCGGGCTGGCCAAGCTGTCCAAGCGGGACGGCGGCGCCGGCGTGGAGCTCACCCACATGAGAGGGACGTCGGGGTACATGGCGCCGGAGTGGGCGCTGAACCTGCCGATCAATGCTAAGGTGGACGTGTACAGCTTCGGCATTGTGCTACTGGAGATCGTGGTAGGAAGCAGGGTCGCGGACCAGAGGACGGAAGCCGGCGAGCCGCTGCAGCTGCCGCAGATCACGCAGGCGCTGAGGCATGTGGTGGACAGCGGCGATGTAATGTCCCTAGTGGATGCCAGGCTGCAGGGGCAGTTCAACCCTCGGCAGGCCATGGAAATGGTGAGGATTTCTCTGGCGTGTATGGAGGAAAGGAGCAGCAGGCCGACCATGGACGACATTGCCAAGTCTCTCACCGCGTTCGACGACGAGGACGAACACCCTGCCTACCACTCTTGAGTACTCATGACCACCAGGCAAATGGCACGCTGGATTAACTATAGAAGTACATCTTTTTAAGCCCCTCAGAGCATACTACTTTTGTATGAAGTTTTTGAAAAGAAAAACTTCATTTTATCTCTCAACTCAAATAAAAGATAGAACTGCGCCAAATCTTTTTAATGCTAGACAAATTAGTTCTCTTAGTACAATGCTACAACCCAATATATGCTATTTTCTTGAAACAGGAATCCAATATATGGTTTTGGTTAAATTGTCACACGCTTTGCCTCTCTTTGCCTAGGGCTGAAACTCCATCCGTTCTCAAATATAAGGGACATAAGCATTTAAAATTTATTTCAAAATATAAAATATTTGTGTACAGTTTATCCAATCAACAATCTTACAATCTTACCATTCAAATTTTCTTTTCACTTTCCGAATAACATTTTCACTCACCATATGTAGACTCCCGATTTTGGAAATCGGAAATCTTCTGTGTTTATCCGTACCAATCCCTGGATCAGTAGTTGGTACACACATACATAGTTGGATCACAACATATTATGAATGAATTCAGGCTAAAAGAGTTAAATACTTACATTAGGGCCAGGTAGGCCAACAACTATCAAAGAACAACAGCGGAAAACAAAATAGTATAAGGGCCCGGTTATCATGCCACAGGCAGTCAACTGGTGAACGAGACCTAGAACAAAACCGCACTCCGATCATCTTGTTGGATACGCAAGCGTACCGACAAGGGCTTCTCTTCAACACTCTCCTAAAAGATATATAAATAGCAAGGGTGAGTACCAACCGTACTCAGCAAGCCACCACAACAGCAATGCATATGATGGAGGGTATTCAAGGAATGGCTTCAGGTTCTTTTGCGTAAAGCTGCATTTTGCAAATATTTTCACAAGCCTAAGACCTAGCATAGACTGACCAAATTTTAGTTCCAGTGTTCACATTAACAACGACGGTTCTGTCCACCATCTATTGTGATCCCAAGGATAGCTTCCCGCCATTGAATCGTCATGGTTTTCTGAGGACGTCCACCTTCCCTCCTCTCAGGAAGTGGCTCCAACAGCATAAAAATCATCATGCAATATCCCATCCCACACAAGTTAAGAATTTTGAGTCTAGCCAAGTGTAATACACGTCCCGGTGCTCAATAACCACGAGCACGGCTATTCAAATAGATTTGGTTTACTCACACTGCAGTGGATGTACACTTTACCCGCACTCCGCGACTGCCCAACACATGAGCCTCGTCCCAACACATGAGACATGTCACGGCAAAGCTTTTCGATAACCTCGCATTGGCAGTACCCTCTCCATGAACTTTACATCCTCATGCACTCTAGGCGTACACAGTTTCTAGCAGTGAGAGGAGTTCTGGCGCACCCGGGAAGGAAAGACTCACACAGGCATTAAGTTATAATTATGTTTAAATTCTCACATGGCAGTCCTACCGATGGCGACACCACTGTAGACACCCGCCTCGCGGTTCTACCAATGGCTGTCCCACCGTAGAGCCCCTGCCTCACACATCAAGAAACCACTATGCATGGATACTGCCTCTGCTCAGCTATCTATTCCGCTAGGTCTATACCCATACGAGAAGTGCGGTTGTACGGGGGTCATTTCATGCTTAACTTCATGGCTCGGTCCTTAATTGACCGGGGACGGTACTTGCCTTTTCCCGGATACCACCCAAATCCTCCGTCCGCCCCAGTCGAAAACAGTTGTTTAATTTCATTTCTGTTTTCATAAATCATGTCATCAAACATCATGGCAATGTGGCACTCATGTCTCCACATGCCGCATCTCAATTACCTTCCCAAAGGCAATTGCCCAAGTATAGAGCATTTTGATAATTATGAGTATGCATGATTCTAGAATAGCGTTGCTAAGCAATTGTCATAGTTGACTAGAGACTCATACGTAAACATGGTTACAAAGGAATATGGGGTAAACAATAATCAAGGTATGGCATAATCACAAGTAGGATGTTTATCATTGCATGCAATTTTATTTGTAAACAAAACAATTTCGCAATTGGGATCAACATGTTTAAGGAATAGTGATGACTTGCCTGCTCAGGATAGTCCTTATTCTCGATATAATCTTGATCAACCTTCACCTCCTGGAAGTTGCAGACGTTGCCTCACGACTAACCGATACACAAAGTCTATAATACGCGAGAAAAACCAATATTCAAACAACAATCAAATATGCACAACAAAGTGTACTTGTTAGGGTCGTACCTAGGGTTGCTCATACTATTATTGCTTGCTAGGGGATTCCAATCATACTAAGGGCTAAAGTTTCTTAATCTTTCTGTTGTCATGGTGGTCTATATAGGAGCTAACCAATGTAGTATGAATGAGATACGTATCTGGCTACTATGTGGTTTAGTCTAGCAAATGGCTATTCATGCATCTATCTAAATAGAACGGTTATACACTAGAGGTTCTGTTGCCGGATGGATTTGGATCGGTCAAATAATTACTATGAATCATTTGTATTATTATTTTATTGATGGAAGCTTTATTTTAATTATGTACATATTTTACTTGTCAAAATAAATTATAAAGGGTTAATAATTATCCATGCTTTGTATGTTAGAGTTGTTTAGGTTAATCATATTATGGTCACAGATTATCCCATCACATAATTTTACAATGAATAATCCTAATTTACAGTTGAACTATAATTATAAGTATATGAGGTCAAGATTTATAACTAGTATTTATCTAATATACATGTTTGTCATAGACTCATTAGTTTACTATACACAAAAGGGTAGGCTTTTGATATACCGTACATCTAATTGGGATGTACAATGTACGTGTGTGCACAATATTTAATCATTGGATCATTTACTGAATAGTTGCTATTTACTAGAAGCTATACGATATATGTGATTAAGATGGCTCTGTTTTGTTAACTAATGGATGTCAACCAAACTATATTTATTCCACTTCACATGACATTATACCGACTAACTTTTAAGTGATCCAATTACAACTAGCTCAGTTATTATTCTCCTTTAGACAAGTTGAAGGTTCATCTAAGTGTGTTTCTATTTGAGTTACAAAGTATGAGGCTAAACTTATGTAAATAATTTATAAGTCATAGGTTTAGTTATATTTGGATATAGACTAATTAATGGCACTAATATTTCCTATGCTTTAATCAATTTGAAACAATGCTCCTAGTTAGTTTACATAGGTTTTATAGTGAGAAAGCATGTTAAAGACAATTATTTGACATCTACTTTACAGTACAATATCAATTTTATTATTAGCACATTTTTAAGTTAACTATTATGCATCATCTTGATATTAATTATTAATAATTATAAATGTATTTTATTAAATAGTGAATTATATACCATTGGAAAGCTTGTGAATTTAGATGAATTTAGGTTCAAGTTTCACTCAAATCGGAGCTAAAATGAATAAGTTATGCTAGTGTAAAGATTCAAATTTGAATTAATCCTAATAATTGCGAAATGGTACTGTTCCTAATTCATTTATTTTTAATACAACCTTATCCACAGGCTATAATTAATCTCAAATTCTAATTATTGTAGATTTTCTTAAACTATTAACCTCCTTAATTTTTTTTCCTAATTTTCTATTTATTTTTCTTTTTCTCTATTCTCTCTTCTCTTTTTCTTTCTTTTCTCTCTCTCCCTTTTTCTTTCTTTTCTCTCTCTCTCTTTTTCTTTCTTTTCTCTCTTTCTCTCTTTTTCTTTCTTCTCTCTCTCCCGGCCTCTCCTTTCCTCTCCCTCTCTCTCTCGGCTCTCTCCTACCCGAGCGGCGCGGCGGTGGACACGAGGGGGAAGGAGGGCGGCTCACCGGCGGCGGCAGCGGCGACGACGGCGGTGGCGACGGTGGCGCACGGCGGCGTGGGAGCGGCGGCGCGGCGGCACGGGAACGGCGGCGCAGTGGAGAGGGAGGAGGGGAGGAAGGGTGAGATGGGGTGGGGGAGAGTGGAGAGAGGGGAGGTATTTGTAGAGGGGGAGAAGGAGAGGGGAAGGGGCGGCAGCGTGATGGCGACGCGACGGCGGCGCTCGGGGCGGGACGACGGCGATGCGCGGGCGACGACGCGATGGCGGCGCGGGGCTCGGAGCGGCGATGCGACGGGCGGCGGCGCGGGGCTCGAGACGGGCGACGCGACGGGTGGCGAGCGAGCAGCGTGTCAGGCGGGGCGACGCGACGTGCGCGGCGGCACGGGGCTCGGTGCGATGGAACGAGCGGCGGGGCAGCGGCGCTGGGCGACAGCGAGGGGACGGCCGCGCGGCGGGGCGCAGGCGCGAGGGGACGGGCGCGCGGCGAGGGGACGGCCGCGCGGCGGGGCGCAGGTGCGAGGGGACGGGCGTGCGGCGGTTCAAGGCGCGAGGCCGACGGCGATGATGACGACAGCGGTGCGGCGCGGCAGCGGCGATGGCGACGGTGTGCGGCGCGGCAGAGGGGAGGCGAAGCGGCGCGCGGCGCGCGGGGCGCGAGGCGGTGCGGGGCTCGAGGCGCGAGTGACGGTGCGACGGCGTCGGCGATGGCGTGGCGCGGCAGCGGCAGCAGCGCGGCTCGAGGCGCGACAGCAACGGCCGGGCGGTGCGCGGCGCGGCAGGGCGCGCGGCGGCGTGGCAGAGGGGAGGGCTAGGTTAGGGGAACCACGTCGAGCACCTTAGGTGCAATGAACAGTGCATTTCCTATTTTCCCATTTAATTTTTATTTTATTTTTAATTTTTTTAATTTTTTTTAATTTATTTATTATATAAATTTGATTCTATAATTGCATATATGAAATTTACCCAATATTTGTGTTATCCCAACTTAATGAATTCGCCCTAGATTAATATTACTCACATTTTATTTATATAATTTATTTGAATTTTTAATGAGGGTTAATTCTTATTATTATTATTATATATTTTTCAAAGTTTTCCTATTTTTCTTCTTTTAGGGTTTTGGTTGATTTATAAATTGAGAAAAGTTGCAAATTAAATTTGTATTTACTCCTAAGCATTTAGGTGACCGTATTAAGTGTTCAAATGTGAATTTGCCCAAAATTTAATATTGTCCAATGTTTAAGGTTTATTAGAGATTCTATAATTTTCTAATGAGACCGTTATTAACACAATAGCACATTAGCTCAATTTATTTATATGTTAGTTTATTTTATATGGAGGGGTTTAATATATCAAATTTCAATCCCTAAATGCAATTAGGAACTTGGTGCAATTTCGATCTACATATCGAATTAAATACTCCCGTAATTCTATTATATATACAGAGAGCTCAGTTTATTTGAATGATCATCATTTCATGTGTACACATATTATGGCACCCACCTACATTATTCAAATAATTTAATATTTGATAAAATAGGTTAATAATAACTTTTCTTTATTTGATTTTAATATCTTGTGCATAATTATTTGTAGGATTAAATATATTCCCGCAAATCATATCTATTTCTTAAATGTAGTTCTTTTCTTTGCTTTCTTGGTGATCATTTATGGTTTGGCAAGCAATAGCAATCATAACAACCAGCATGATGCAAAAGTTTTTTTTTTAAAAAAAGTTCGAAATTTTCGTGTTTTTCATTGTCTTGAATTTTCAGGATGTTACACCATACAATGGGGGTATTATAATCTTTTATCTTTATTATTAATTTATACAAGAAAACCTATAATTCCTTGTACGTATTTAGGAATGGAGGGAATATCTATCTTTCCCTTATTGGTAGAGCCAAGGAAGTCAAGTCACAGCTACAATGAACTCGATATTGTGGTGCCTACGGTCATAGCATATTGGAATTTTCTCCAGGGAATTCTATTGGACATGGATCCTCTATAGTACAACACATGCAGTAGCAGATCCGATCTCACATGTCAGTAGTAGCTATTAGAGGTGTAATATTCCCACTGAAATATATTTGTCTCGAGAGGACATTTCTTTGTTTTGTGCAAGTCACATAAAAAGTCATAAAAAATAAGATAGATCAATATGTGGCACAAACATACAAATCAAATTTAACCTATATAAGCATAAACAAAAACAACAAATTTGAATGTAAATAGTATAGTTGATTATTTGCTCCATGCCTCTAAAAATACTCCCCATTGCTAAATAAGTGTAATTTTAGCTAGTCAAAGACATATTAAGTAAAGAATTAAAATATCACTATGCCCTTCATTATTATGCAAAGAAAACATGGATGGGGAGTAAACTAGTAGGATGAGATATTTCTATTGGTTCAATGGCTAAAAAGGAGAAGTAAAAGATGGAGTAGTAATAGAAAGTTCAAGTGGACCACTCTAAAACTAAAATTATTTAGAGAAAAATCTTTTGATTAAAACTACACTTATTTAAGGACGGCAGGGGTATTTTCTGCATATTGTTTAGATCACTTATTTTGTGTTGTTTGTTCAGTTTTTAAAGTTTTTAAATCATCTCTATATATAACGAAGTAGATCATTCATTGAAAAATGTAGGGCCTTGGAGCACAGGAAACATCTAGAACAATGACCGGTGGTTTTCGGTAAGGAATACGGATAATAGTTGTTTCATTCCATTATTAAAAAAAAAGCCAAACAGTACCATCATCATGTGTAGGGAGAAAAAGAAACAAAAGAATAAAATAGCGAGGAATGACATGCGGGATGATCTTTCTTTCCCTTTTTTTTTACTATTTTGCTACTATCTCTGTTTTAATATGTACTTAGTAATCTTGAATAAGATTAGACGTATTTTAGAATTATGAATCTGGACATATATCTTTATACAGATTTAATATATTCAAATCTATAGTTATAGGATGCGAAATTGCTGCCGATCGGTCGCCCGGGGAGGGGAAAAATCGGTCGCTCCCCCCTAACGACGTGCACACGTGCCCTGTGGGCCCACCACATATCTCTGCCCCTACCTTCCATGTGTCCTCACCATATACTCCGTTGCAACAAATCACCCACATATTTTGCAAACCCTCTATTAAGAGAATTCGTTTCATTTTTCGTTCCACCAAAAATATTTCACCTAATATACTCACAATGTTTCACTATGTATAGATCTGATGTTGCAGTGAACTGAAACATCCTTACGCTATTTGCCGAAACATTGTTTTTATATAAGGTGAAACAACGCCCGATTTTAACGATTGAAACATTTTCGATCTACTTAGTGAAACAATTCTGATATACTTGGTGAAACATCGTGTAACATTTACAAATAATTCAATAATAAGTTTTTTTTATCGGAATATATCCATGCGTGGTCTTGTTTGATTATCGTGGTGGTTGTACTCTAGGAGAACTTCCAGTGTTTAAATCATTATTAGTGAGCTGGTTCTTTCAAGTAAAGAGTTCCTTTCTGGCCCTTACAAATTTTCCAACAATAGGTGTAGCAGTCTAGCACCTTTCATCATTATCTTAATTCACTTGTTTAGGATCAAAATGGCCATATTGTATAGTATTAACTACTCGTAGGTGAGGCGCCCTCAAATCCTATTTGCCATTTTAATCTCTGATACTCAGTGCCTTGAGGGAATTTTTAGCAAACAATATTCTGCGGACTGTGCTGATTATCATTGATTTGTATTATGTTTACATAACTACCACACATGATCATGGATGACTAGGTAAGTTACAGGATGTCATACTCAAGTCAACTATTTATTCTTGGATTCTATATTCTCTTTAAGCTTTGTACATTATCTGGGCAAATCAGCTAGCAGCCTAGCATATTAAATCAGCCTTACTATTCCAGGGAACAACAAATACTTAAATTCGTAAATTTATTTGTGTTCACATCGTGAGACACTACTCGTTGTCTAAAGCATGATGAAGGGTCTTTCCTGGTTAGATCTCTAACGGGTGAAAAAATGTGAAGAAATAGTTGTTGGATGATGTTGCTGTATTTCCCAACAGATGACTACACCAGCAACACAACTACAAATTATTCTTAGCTACGTGGAAATATATATGTGGAGAATGACACGTCAATATGAGGAGAGTCTCAGGAGACTCACCAGAAGTGCAAAGTTAAGAACTTTAAACATTGGTACAGTGTTCCACTGATCCAACACACTTATTTTTCTATTGGATGTACATTTGAATAAACAAACCTGCCACTATACTGAAATGAATTTATAGAAGTATCTGACTTATTTTCTCTAACAAGAACTGTTTACTTCAAGTATTGTGCATGCTAAATTGAATAACTAGTTTTCGATCCTTCAAATCAAAACACTATTGCTTTGCAGGTCACCATGAGTAGGCTGGGTGATTGTCTTGGTCATCACATGCCAGGAAGGCTTTTGCGATTTCATCCATTGTAGGCCTGCTGTTTCTTTCTTCAAGACAAGATATAGCAACATCCACCACTACCTTTGCTTGCTCAGAATTGAAATGCCCATTCAGTCTAGTATCAATTACATCCTTGACGTCCCCAGTAGCCAGAATATGTTTCATGGCCTGCACAAAATCTCTGAGCTCCACCTCCCTCCCATCCACTTTTATCCCGCTTGATATCCTGCTTCCAGTAACAATCTCAAGAAGAACAACACCATAACTGTAGACATCAACCTTTGCATTGATTGGTGAGTTCAACGCCCATTCTGGTGCCATGTAGCCCATTGTACCCCTCATATGCATGAAGTTTAAACTGGTACTGTCTCTCTTTGAGAGTTTGGCCAGTCCAAACTCTGCTATCTTCACTTCAAAATCTCTGGTCAGAAGTATGTTCTCTGGTTTTACATCACAATGGACAACCCACTCTAGGCACTCGTGATGGAGATAGGCCAAACCTCTAGCTGTACCCAACGCTATTTTGAACCGTTGGCTCCATGCAAGCAATCGCTCAGCACTTACATCACCAAATAGATACTTGTCCAGTGATTCATTGTCCACATTCTCATACACCAGTAGTTTTTGTTGACCCTCAGAGCAAAAACCCCACATCCTAACTAAGTTCATGTGATTGATCCTTCCAATAATACTCATTTCTGCCCAGAATTCCTCCTCACCATGTGAAATATTCATTAGCCTCTTCACCGCTATCACTCTCTTATCTTCAAGTACTCCTCTGTAAACAATACCAGATGCTCCTCTTCCAATCTCTTCCTTGAACTTTCCAGTTGCCTCCCTTAATTCTCGGTACGTGAACATCCTGAATTGGCTTGTTACCATCCTGTAGCCTGCCTCCATTGACATGGGTATGTTGTGCTTGTTGTAAAGAAACCACCAGCTTGTACCTGTGAAGATTAGCACTAGAGCTCCCAATACTGCTGCAAACACATAATAGGTTGCATAATTTTTATTTGCATCATTCATTCCATACATACTTGAAGATCCTAGTACAATCTCTTTGCTTGGGTTGCATGAGAGATCGGACTGTTTGGAAACCATATTCTTGGGTAGTTTGATGTAGTTATCACCCGGAAAATTTGTGGAGCTGTAGCCATTGAAGAGTACATATTTGATGTAACAAGTTCCAGACCCTGTCTTATACGTGACTGCTGAGCAGGAGCAGATGTCCAAGCAAGTCTTTTTACATTCTTTAAGTGAGATGGATTGGTTGATGATTAGATCGAAGCCATAAAAGTCGGTTTGAGCGAGCTTGACGAACTCATATTCTTCTATTTTGCTGCAGTTTTTGCTGAATAGTGGACGACAATCTCTGCTCCAGTTTGTTGGATCTCTCATCTCATATCCAGGGGGGCAAGAACACTTGAAGCTTGGCAAGAACTCACATATACCATTCTCGCCACACAGTCCATGCACGTCACACAATTTTGCTATAGCCTGCCATGAGACATTCCAGCTCCCATCTGATGCATTCAAACTGTACATTCTGAGATTTCCATCATAATCAAGCGTCAGCCTTCTGTTGATTCCAGCACCCCAATCAGCAGCCTTGATATCCAGCTTATCACTTGAGAGGAAGTGTCCTTCTGTGTCAAGGATTGCATTCCTGGAGCCATTGTAGCTAGTCCTCCCAATATCAAACACTGAGTAGTCTGGACTTGGCCAATAGATGCTAGATATTTCTGGCCCATCATACATGAGGCGTAACACATTGTCATTGTCAAAATAGAGGTTGAAATAACCAGAGACCAGTCTTGTACCTTTGGTGAGAGGCTGTAATGGAAGCAAGGTATCCGCTGGTGCCCAGAAGCTTTGCCATAACTTCGTGCCTGTGGAGTCTCTGATGACGAGATTGCCAGTGTCAAGAAGGACAGCCGTTGTGCCCTTGCCAGAGCTCGTCTTGCTGTCCCAATTTGCGGTGCCATTGACACCAGCGAGGACCAGGTTACCTTCATGGTTCAGTGTCACCTTAGAGCCATGGCCATTTACCGGGGACTTGGGGTTTGCAGACCATACGACGATCCTATTCTTGCTGTTGGTGAACCAGATGGAGAAGGAGAAAGCATTCCCTCCAACTTCATAGAAGCCACAAGAGAAATCGGCGTTTGGTGAGGTAAGGAAGGTTTGCTTATGCTCTTCAACAAATAAGGATGAGCCGGTGCTTAGCATCAACAGGGGTGAAGAATATGAGAATGGCAGTACACTGATCAAGGGAAGAGTGACTAGACAGAGTAATCTTGCCATTTTGTTTTCTTTGTGTTCAGGCCATCAGATCATGGTATGGAGGAAGGTGTTTGCTTCCATTTATGATGCTCTGCCTCATCCTTATTTGATATCCACTTGTTGCAAAGGTTCTTTCGTGGAGTCAAATTTGAATCCATGCTGCAAATTCTACATGCCTAAACCAGTAAACCGGGAATAGTTAAGTGCTCCCTCAGGACATTGTCGCATTGCATTCAGTCCTGGCGGCTTTCAGGTATATGAAAGTGATTGAATATATTACTGCTTTTAAAGCTCTCTAATTTTAGAAGGTCTGAACTTTTGTTTTTACCATCATTCTCTAATCGTGCAGCTTAAATATTTGACATGTTTCTTGTCTTGGTCATACAATCTTCATGACACTTTCACATTTTTGAGAGCTGCCTCATTATTTCTCAATACCAACATTCTGTTTGGTGCTGCTAGCTATATGGACTCTAGAGTATATAACTATATATGGGAGTAATTTGTCTACTTGGAGCAAAGATTGGCTATGTTCATTCCATGCCATTGTTTGGGATGCTGACTTGTTGATTGCCAGTTTTAGAGGTGGACAATTGGTTTGGTAATTTGCATGATAGATGCCCTGATCGTTAGGGTGACAGTGACGCGCAAGTCATGTAGCCATGTCTGACCGGGCAGTTCGGTATTGTATTGTCATTGATCATTCTGTTGTCACTGTCTCGTGGAGTCGTGGTACCAATATCATTGCGGCGATGCTAGCCGAACTGACATGGTTTATCTTTTCTTTTTAATTGGCTATTAAAAGTAGACTGAACACTAAAGTTGTGCCCGTTATTATAGGTTCCCAAATTGATTGGTATGGCCGGCAAATTGTGATCACGCTTCCTGAAGCTGGCTTATGATTTATGCTTGCTGATTTTACGTCGATAAATCTTTGCAGGTTGTAACACTTCCGAGGGGATCTCTAAACAAACATCCAAAACATTTTCAGCTCAATGAACCAGCTGGAGCTGTTCAAAGTTCAGCAGTGAGTCGGATTCCTCATGCCGGTCCAAGGGCCGACGAGGCGGCGAGTGCTCCGCGAGAGAGGTGAGGATCTGTCACGGGTGAGCCGCCGTGAGCGTGTCGCTAGTGTTTAGAGTTTTCATGTTCCTGGAAGGAACCAGCTGCTTAGTATAGAACGTTCCATTTGATTTGACGTGCTGATGATTGATTTACTACTAGCTATTGGTCCAATATGTTCATCCGTGGTCAGTGATTGATTGTGCTCCTTTGTCTTCTTGTTACTGACGATATACCACTTGTGCTTGTGCATGCCTAAACTGACCAATGCTAGAATTTAGGGCCCCTTCGAATCGTAGGGTTGAAAAAAATAAAGGAATAAGAAAAACACAGGATTCTGATAGGAATTGAATTGTAAAACAGAGGATTGCAAAACATAGGAATGGTCGTTTGATTGGAGCGCAGGAATCGGATGAGAGAGATAGACTCAAAGGAAATTTTCCAAGAGGTTGAAGCTCTTGCTATATTTCCTCTAAAATCCACATGCAATGTACCATTCCATAGGAATTTCATAGGATTTGAAAAACTTCAATCCTTTGAATCAAAGGGCCAAATAAAAAAATTTCCTATAGGATTTGAATCCTATGAAATTGCTACATAAATCTTTTGATTCAAAGGGGCCATACTGGAGCTTCACAGAGCATCTACGCTAGGGCTGTGTTTAGTTCCAAGCCAAAATTAGAATTTGAAGAAATTGGAACGATATGACAGAAAAGTTGAAAGTCTGTGTGTGTAGAAAAGTTTGATGTGACGAAAAAGTTAAAAGTTTGAAGAAAAAAGTTGGAATCTAAACAGGGCCTAGGTAAGAAACCATGGTGCACCATCATTCTGTGTCACCCAGGAGGCCAGGATGCGGTTCTGATTGCTAAGGGCATGCTTGGATATTTGGTTAATCTTTACCCCTACAAATATTTTCCACTTTTAATTTTTGGGTCACCCAAAAAACCCTTCTATTACACCTGAATTTCTTTCCCCTTCTGAACATCTGTTTTTCTTTTTCTTTTTTTTAACGAATCGACGAGCGCCAATTTCATTTCTGAACATTTGGGTATTATGAAGCTAGCAGCAGGTGAGCAGGTTATGGTATGAACAAAACACAGAACAGAAATTTGAATACCTATTGCTCAACAAACTTTTAACATTTGTAAGCTTTCATCTGTATGAAATAACATTCAGAAGTACCAGGATGAACCTTTCCATGTTTCAAGTTTTAGTGATGTATGTGCTGGAATTTTATTATATACCAAAGGAGACAGATCTTGCCCAATTGTTCAGAGAAAAATCAGAGTTCAGACAAAATCAGGGTTAACTATTGGCTTCGAAGCTATGGATGTTTGCGGCGGCGTGGATCAAAGCCATGAACGATGGCGGCGGTGTGGATCGAAGCTGTGTACAACAACGACGATGTGGATCGAGGCCGAGCTGGCCACTATGGAAGGGGTGAGAGTGAGACGATCCGGCAGCGAGTTCGAGGCGAAGAGGCCGAGCCCGATAATTGTCGGAAAATAAATGTGGGCTGCTGAGGCCACACTTTGGTTGAGAGGGAGAATCTAGGCCCATATAAGGCCCATTCCAGATAAATCTTCAATAGATTACTCGTGACATTTGGCTGATTGGCTCGTGTCGTCGCTCCCTTTTTTTCCCCTTTTATGTTTTTTGCAGAATCTTTTACTCGTGATGGCGTAGTATCATTGACTTGTTTGGGTATTTTAGGGTTTTTAAATTCGGTTAAATGGTTAATAGAATGTTCTTAAAAAAACAGTAATAACATGGTATTTTGTCTACGCCGGCGCCGAGTAAACTTGTGCGAATTAGACCATTGGAGAAGATCAGAAGAGAGGATGTAAGAAAGATTGGTTTATATTTATTTTGGTCTGAATATAGCCTTATTTTTCCTTTTTTTTCATGCACATGCGTATTACATATTGTATATACCTTTTTCTCTAAAATTTTGATATACATCTGATGATCTGAATACTCTTTTCTTTTTTAATAATCACCGGAGGGGAGAGCTTCCCAAACTGAATTTCCATTGAAATTAAAGCAGAGATGTTCATACAAACACAAACAGAAACAGAAGCAGGGCCAGCGGCCTGCTATTACATTTGATCAGAATTTAGGGGGTGGGAGAGTAGTAGTACTTGCTTCCAGGTGGAAACAACGATTCTATCCTGGCTCTTTATAAGGGCCCCTTTGAATCATAAGAATGAAAAAACACAGAAATAGAAAAAACACAGAATTCTAATAGGAATATAATTGTAAAACAGAGGATTGCAAAACACAGGAAAAACACAGGAATGACCGTTTGATTGGACCACAGGAAAAACGCAGGAATCAGATGAGAGAGATAGACTCAGAGAAAATGTTCCAAGAGGTTAGACCTCTTGCTAACTTTCCTCCAAAATATTCATAGGATTACCCATTCCATAGGAATTTTAAAGAATTGAATAGGATTCAATCCTTTGTTTCAAAGGCCTTCATAGGATTTTTTTTCCATAGGATTAAAATTCTCCAAAATGCCTACATTTTTCCTACAAATCAAAAGGGCGCTAACCGGTGTGCCCAGAGAGTTGTGTCTTCGATACATCGTTGGAGGAGGCGACGATGACAAGGCTCCTGATTTCTGAAGATGACATCATGGTGGTGGTTCTAGAGTCCCCAAAGGCAGAGCAGAAAGAAGGGGCGGAAGTGCGCTGTCGGGATGACTGATGGTGGTTGTAATGCATGGAGTTGTTTTACATCGTCAATACCTGGATCGATGTGGAGAGAAGCCCATAGACCAGGGGCAAAAGGACAGTGAAGAAAGAGGTAGCTTGTTGTTTCATCTGCTAAGCTGCATATTGCGCAAATTGGAGACGGAACAATATTCTTTGCATGTAGGTTTTTGCGGGTGGGGAGACGGTCCTTTGCAAGAAGCCATGCAAAGAAAAGAAATTTGGGCGGGGCATTGCTTTGCCAGATAAAGGTCCAATTGATGTCATTATCAGGGTTTGAGATTAGCTCGTTGTAGGTCAGTGAAGTAACACTGGTGGGAAAACCATCTTTGGTCGGTCGACCAAATTCCACAATAGTCCTGGTTCTATTATAAACTGGGACTAAAAATCATTTTGCTCCAACCGGGACTAAAGATGATTTTTAGTACCAACCGGGAGTAAATATTTCTCTCCCACATCTAATCGGTTAAGTCCCAGACAGATATTTAGATAAGATTGGAACAACCCCTCTCTTCCTCTCTCAGATCCAATCCTCTTCCTCCTCCCCTCCCCTCTCTTCCTCCCCCTCCTCCCCTTCCTCTTCTCCTCCTCCCCTCTCCTCCCTCCCATCAGCCGGCCCTTCCTCCTCCTCCATCATACGGCGGGCGGCGAGCGGCGGCGGCGCGGCCGTGCGTGTGGAGGCGGGCGGCGGGCGGCGGCGGCGGGGCCGCGCGCGTGGAGGCGGGCGGCAGGCGGCGGCGCGGCCGTGCGCGTGGAGGCGGGCGGCCGACGGCGGCCGCGGCTGCGCGCGGGCAGGCGGTGGCCGGGCGGCGGCGGCCGCGGCTGCGCGCGGGCAGGCGGTGGCCGGGCGACGGCGGCGCGGCTCGTTTGCTTTTCTTTTTTTTATAATTTGTGTTTCACTGGATGTATATTTTTTTAGATTTTGTGATTCACTGCATCGCATGGATCTGAGATATATAATTTGTATAATCTGTGATGTATTTAATTTGTGTGTAGTTTTTAGGATTTATGATGTTTTTGATCTGTGTGTAGGATTTGTGATGTATTGATCTGTGTGTATAAGTAACTTAATATTTGGGATGTTGATTTGAGGATGTGCATCCCATTCGATTCGGGAGAAAATACAGGGATTAACATTAGCCATTAGCAAATCAACAATAAAATTAAAAAAAAGGATCTCAAGGAACTGTCGCTTCCTCTCTTTAGTCCCGGTGATTCCTCCTCTGTACTCCCGGTTAAAGAACACCAACCGGGACTAAAGATCGATCTTTAATCCCGGTTATTTGAATCGGGACTAAAAATAGCGATTTTTAGTCCCGGATTTGTAGTCCCGGTTGAAAAATCGGAACTACAAAGGGTTCTAAACCAGGAGTAAAGACCATTTCTCCACCAGTGTAAGCTGATCTTGGCTGGTGGAGATAATTGAGCGCCGCAAGTCCTGCTGGTCAGAAAGCGTGCAATGTTGAAGGAATAACTCAAGTTCTGCCAATTGTTCAGATGCCACAGTTGAGAGTCTTGGTACCAGGGTGTTTCGAACCTCAGCTTGCATAGTTTGTGCCACTGTTGATTGTTGTTGCCTGGAATGAGTGAATAGAGCTGGGAATTTCTCTTGCATCGGCATTTGTATAAGCCATCGATATTTCCAAAAGCTGGTTCTGATACCATTGCCCACTACGGGTGCGCTCTTTTCAGCTTATGGGATTAGATTCTCCTCCTTTTCCGTTAACACGCTTTTCAAACTGCTAAACGGTATATTTTATACGAAAATTTTCTATAAAGAAGTTGTTAAAAAAGTCCAACAAATTTATTCATAAAAAATTATATATTAATACTTAATTAATCATATGCTAATCGTATTTCTCGTTATGCGTGTGGCTAAACTGAGGTCAATCTATTCAGATAGGGCAGAAGCTTCAGCATTGCAGTCCAGTGAGGTCCCATGGTTTGCAATGCCAATGCCAAGGAGCACTGTAAAAGAGCTCAAATTCTCTCTTTTCGCGAAAAGAAGAGCTCAAATCCTGTACATATACAATAAGATTAGGAGTACACCACAAAAATAAGGTTTTGTGGGTATCATATAGATATGTAGTGGATTTTCCTGGAGTATTTTACATTTGTCCATGGCAGGTAACGATATTTGACCAGGAAGAGGCAGCTACGTTAGAGCAAGTTTAATAGTATAGCTAACTACTATCTCTAAATCATCTATAGCTAATATAATAGCCAATTCATACAATAGCTGCTTACTACACTATTAATACCTAGTCCCGCCTATCATACATGCATTACGTTTTGGAGTTCATACTGCAGCTCGATACAGATCTGTAGCCCGCTGCCTTTCTCTCTTCTTTAATCTTTTAAAAGTATGTTTATAACCGGCTTATAGTCTGCTACTGTACCTGCTCTTACACTCGCATGGTCAGTCACGCACTGACGATAGCTGAAGGCAAAGCAAGCTTAATTGCATCGATCAGAAAGCGGCAGGAAAACGATCCATGAATCCAAGACCGGGCAAGGGAGAAGAAAGACCAGTTGGTCGATGCTGTCCAAGCACTGATGTCATGTTACAAGAATGTGAGAAGAAAAATACGACACTTGCATTGCAGGTCCTAGTTTGAGCGGTTGAGCATGAAACCTTACGTCCCTCAGACAAGTAGCAGATTAAGAGGATTGCTACTATCCAGTAGGTTGTACCAGGTGGTACTGGTACCGCCCGGTACCAAAACAAATCTAACCGTTGAATCGGGATGGGTAGGATCGGGAGAGAAAAGATGAGCGTCGGGAGAGAAATCTAACCAGCGTTCAAGTCGTCGTTCCCGGTGACGGCGGCGTCCAAGTCGTTGTCGTTCCCGGCGGCGGCGGAGTTGACGTCCAGGCGGAGGCGGCGGCGGTCGATCCCGGCGATGGCGGAGTTGACGTCCAGGCGGCGGCGACCCAGATCGAACTTGCGGCGCTGGAGGAGGAAGTCGGCGGCGGCAGGGCGGAAGCACGGCGGCGGCGGGGGTGAGGAAGCACGGCAGCGGCGGGGTGGAAGCCCAACAGCGGCGGTGGGGGTGAGAGGCACGGAAGAGGAAGACGACGACGATGGGGGAGGAAGCACGGCTGGTCGGGGCGGGGCGTCTAGGTTCCCATCGCGAAGTTACATTTTTGCCCCTCCACCTCAGTTTTCAGGTCGGTAGTATACAGGGATAAAATTGGTACCGGACGGTACCAAATTCTACTAGCCGTTGGATCCAGGAATTTGGTACCGCTCGGTACCGGTACCGAGCACTGGACGGTAGCAATCCTCGCAGATTAAAGATGTGAAGTCGCTTACTGTGTGCCTGCAGGCCAGCCGGTTCTAGAAGCTGAAAGATGCACAAAAAAAACCAGGCAAGATGTGAAGTCTTAGGCCACTAGGTCGTACAAAATTTGTGCAATCTATCTATCTATTATATTATTAAAACAGCTTTGAAAGGAGGCACCACGTTCACTGTGGAGGCTAGAAATTACCATATTAATCGGAGAAAAAAAAGGAAAATCAACACCGTTGGATCATGGTGTATATAGATTATAACGGTGGAGATTGATCGCACCACTATAGAAATCTAGATTTCGAATATGTTTTGGAGTCCGTATGACACAATTTTAAAAGAAAGAAAAGGTCAGCACTAATCTGATTGCATGCATGGCTTGGGACTAATGAGAGTCGGATTTGACTTCAAGATCTCTCCGACTTGCTGCTTCCATTAAAAATTAAATGATCGATTTCTAGGCTGTAGAAACTATACTAGGTAATTTTAAAAATGGTTTTCAATAATAATTCCAAATAAATTTAGAAAATCATGAAAATTCAGAATAATAAGGAGTACAATTCAGATATATCTAAAATTCGGAATTAAAAAATAAATATAAAAGGAGAGTCCATCTAGAACGCAAAAAAAAAATCGAATTGAAAATACAATACGTTTATTGTGGATGCTAGAAATTTTCATATTAATCGGAGAAAAAGAAAATAAAAGTTCACGTAGAAATACGATTTAAAAATAACTAAAATTCGGAATTAAAAATATGCAATATTGAAAGAAGAGTCCATATAAGAATTCAATACGAGATTAATTAATATCTGAAATAAGAAATAAAATAAAATCCAAAATTAAGAAAAAAAATGAAAAGAAGAGTTCAAGTAGGAATACAATTTCTAAATAACTGAAATTCAAAATTAAAAATAAGCATAAGAGTCCATATGAAAACACAATACGAGATTAATTAAAATTTAAAATAAAAAAATTAAATTAGAAAAAAGAATAGTTCAATTATGAATACAATTTAAAATTAACTGAAATTCGGAATTAAAATAAGCAATATTGAACCCAATACGAGATTAATTAAACTCGGAATAAAAATTAAATAAAATCTGAAATTGGACAAATAAAAAAGAGAGTTCAAGTAGAGATACAATTTTTGAAACAACCGAAATTAAAAATAAAAAATAAAAAGTATTAAAAGAATAATCCATACATAACACAATACGAGATTAATTAAAGTTTGAAAAAAATAAAATAAATTCTGAAATTAGAAAAATAAAAATAAGAGTTCATCCAGGAATACAATTTATAAATATCTAAAATTCGTACTAAAAAATAAAAACTATTGAAAGAAGAGATCATCTAGATCACATGACGAGATTAATTAAAATTCGGAATAACAAATAAAGTAAATTACAAAAATACAAAAATAATTATAAGAGTTCAAATATGAATATAATTTATAAATAAAAAATATCATAATGAAAAATGCAGACTTTTCAAAAAAAAAGTTCATCTAGAATACAAACGATGACAAATAACAATGAAGAGGGGAGAAGCAGCATGCCTGTAAAGGAGTAGAGTGGTAGCGGTTGATTGGATATCTAAAATCTATTAACAAAACCCCAAAAAAAATCCCAATGACGATTAGAAGGAGGGACGACGGACATGTCGTTAAGCAGCATTGTCACAGCAGTTGACGAGACTTCTAAAAAGTAAAGAAAAAACCAATGATAATCAAGTTAGATTTTTAAAATCTCAAAGACAATAAAGAGGGAGAGAATGGGCGAGCCGTTGAGAAGTATAGTGGCAAAGCCACTGACGGTTTGGCGGGACTTCTATAACCTAAACGATAATTATGTTCGATTTTTAAAATTCCATTGACAATAAAGAGAAGAGGTTGTGGACGGACCGAAGAAGAATATGGTGGCAGCGTTTGATGGGACTTCTAAATATTATAAAATGATGACAAATGATAATAAAGAGGGGAGAAGTAACAGGCATGTAAAGGAATAGAGTGATGGCGGTTGACGAGACATCTAAAAACTATTAACACAACCCCAAATAAAATCCTAATGACGATTAAAAGGAGGGACGACGGACGTACCGTTAAGATGCATGGTCACGGCGGTTGGTGGGACCTATAAAAAATAATAAATAAACCCCAATGATTATTACATTAGATTTTTAAAATCTAAAAGAAAATAAAGAGGGGAGACATCAGGCGAGCCGTACAGGAATAAATAGAACTCCAAAAACTACAATATCCAATTTTTAAAGGTTTCAACGAGAATGAACAGAAGCAGTGGTAGATCGAGAAAGAAAATAAAGGGGGACAAAAAAAGTAAGGGGGTATCAACTGACGTGACTTTTGTAAAAACTATAAAATTATAAACACAGGGATGATAATGTTTGGTCTTTCAAAATCTCAAGACAAGGAAATAACTATTTAACAAAATTTAAGTAGAACCATATTAAAAGTAGATAATTTTGTATAGGTGCTAGCGCCACCCAGCTAGTTAGTCTTAAATTAAGACAGTCTATAGAATATGATACTTCGACTTCCCTATGGACTGTACTGGAATTACAATTGGAGCGGCAGGTCAAGAAGATGCCATTGCCAGTAGGGGTGGCAGTTTTGCCCACAGGTCCGGGTATCCGCGGATACCCGGCCCGATAGGCATGGATATGGGTGTAATATTTTGCCCGTGGGCACGCCCGCCCGAGACCCGAGAACATAGCGGGTAACAATTGGGTAATACTTTTTACCTGTGGATAACCCATGCCCAACCCGATACCTATGTTTAAGCTAATTTTGGCCCAACTCTTTATTCCCATGCATCTTTCTCTTTGCCCATTTGGCCCATCAACCAAGGGCATATATATACTCAACTGAAACCCTAATTTAATTCCCCACTCCCCTCTCCTACCCCAATCACACAATGGCAGCGACTGGGCAAGTAGGCAGCGGCGGCGTGGGCTGGCGCGAGAGGCGGCAGCGGAGGTGGCGGTAGAGCAGGCAAGCGACGGCGACGCGGGCTTGTGCGAGCAGGCAACGACGGCGGCGGCGGCGGTGGCGGTAGAGCAAGCAAGCGGCGCCAGCGGTGGCAAGCGGTGACGCGGGCCGGCTCAAGCAGGCGACGGCGACGACGCAGGCAGTCGATGGCGGTGGCGTGCACAGGCGTGGGTTGGTGAGGGCAAGTGACGACGGTGGCAGCTCAGGGTGACGACGGCCACGCCATGACCAGTGGCAGAGCCAGGATAAAATTATAGCGGGGCTAAACCAAAATGACCAAGGTCCTCATCGTTTGGCTTATTTCCTAATAAGCCAAAACGGTTTATTAAGAAATAAAAATGAATAGGTAAAACTTTTATAAATGTGTTCTTGATGACTTAAAAGCCAATGTTGTAAAAGAAACTACGTTGAAAATATCTCAAAATCAATATCAAAATCAAGTTTGAAAATTCAAATTTTGGCTTTTTTTGCTGATTAGGCCATCCGATGGGAGCCCAAGAGCAACTAAGAGAGATTAAGGGTTGGGTTAGGATTTTTTTTTGGGCCTTGTTAGCCTTTTAGGCCTTCTAACAATCTCAAACAAAGTCTATATTAACCCCTCATCTATAAATATATGGATTACAATTTTAGAAGGGTATTATGGGGGCTCTAATGGTCTATTAGGGGGTAGGGGTGTCTGATCCCCCCGCCCCACCTGTCTCTGCCCCTGGCCATGACCTGAGCTAGCCTCGCGGACGCCATCCTTGCTGCTTCCACCCGTATACGGAGCTCCTAGCGCGGAGGCGGTCCATGGCAGTGGCGCTCGCCGGAGGGAGTTGGACCGCGGCGCGGCGACGCACGGGTGAAGGAGAGTAGGAGACGGGCGATGCACGGGCACAGTGGGTACCCGTTGGGCATGCCCGTGCCCGACGGGCATGGGGTTTCGCCCGATAGGCTTTGCGGGCGTGGGTCGGGCATGGGCACGTGGGTCTCGGGCCGGGTATGGATTCGCTCTGCCCGTGCCCGACCCGACCCACTGCCATCCCTAATTGCCAGCTACATGCATATGTGCGTCTACTATTTTTGGTTATGTAAGTGCCATTGTGTCAAACAAAGCCAGTAGCCAAGAGGGGTAATTCTTGCAGTTTTGCATTATTTGGGCAGTAAAACTAGTATGACCAAGTGAATGGTTTCCCCTGCAGAATGAGATCAGCTGGTCAGGTCAAAACCAGGTAAAATGTCTCGCCACCAGAGAAAGATCAGCTAATGACATATCAAAACGGAAAGCGAAATTGGTAAGTGCTGATGACTGTGTGCGCTTTAGAAGAGACTTAGTGCAAGATAAAAAGATAGAATGGGCAAACTGAAACGAAGAGTCGTTTGATCAAACCACAAGCTATCATGTCATGATCCAAACTACTATTAATATCGTTGATTTTGTCATCCAAATTGCTATCAGTGGGGCGCTTCTTATATTGGACAAATACCAGAGAGAATGACTTTTAAATATTGAGAGAGAGATGATGACGACTTCAGGTCATGAACAAAATAAGATCGTACACAAACTTTTTACGATACGATGCAGCCACACTTTGTTTTGTCCATCATAAATTGATAAATATTAAGCATGACATCAGAGACAGATCTGGTGGGTAGATAATGAGAAAATATCCAGTGAAAATCATACCTAAAAGTTCTCTAAATTCATTAAAAAAATATTAGAGTTAGCAGTAGGCATCACATACATGCACATAAAATCTCAAGTTCAAATCCAACTTCATTTGAGAGGAAAAAAAAGAGATAAATTTTAGCTGAATAGTGCCATATTACTATTCATCCAAAAAATTGTCTTTTTTTTATTACTCCCAAATAAAGTTCTTTTTTGAAGATACTTTTAACTTTCATACAAGTTGCTTATGTAAAAGAACTTAGTTTGGGGCAGAAGGGAGAAAAAACTGATATATATATATATATAATATACAAAATCACGGTTTCATCGGTACTCCTCTTTCACACATTGAAAGAAACACGGATGCCCCCATGAAGTTGACAATATTCCGTCTTGCAGTCTAAATCAAGCAATATAGTAGGACAATGCAATGTGTACACCATGGAGATGCCCAACAGTTTTTTTGCCTTACCAACCCCAGTATTCAATTGTTCAAGTCAGCAACATACATGGGTATTACGGGCTTATGGCCATATGCGATTATGCGCTAATGCATATTGTCACCTAAGTAAGCCGCATAGTGTTAAAACTGAACCTAAAGCTACCTGCCTCTATCTGTCTCTCTTTTTCTCTCTACTTCAATAGCCAAAGCTCCCTGGGAAAGGAGATAATGGCTGCGCTGCTGTATCTAACCATCCTCTCATCACTCTCCTTCCACCTCTGCTCTTGTGCTTCCCCATGGCGAACCATGACGACCGGCTCACACATCAGAGCTGAGGACCATGACAAGATCTTCCTCCTCTCACCTGATACCACCTTCTCTTGCGGCTTCCATCAGCTTGGCACAAATGCTTTCACCTTCTCCATCTGGTACACCCACACCACCGAGAAAACTGTCGTGTGGACGGCGAATCCCTACTCTCCGGCGAATGGGGGATACTCCCCAGTGAACCTTTACGGCTCCAGGGTGTCGCTGGGCCATGATGGCAACCTGGTCCTCGCAGATACCAATGGCACGACGGTGTGGGAAAGCAAGACATCTTCAGGCAAGCATACTACAGTTACCCTTCTTGACACCGGCAATCTTGTAATCAAGGATTCCAGCAATAGTACTGTGTGGCAGAGCTTCGACTCACCGACCGATACCTTGCTGCCATGGCAGAACCTGACCAAAAACATAAGGTTAGTCTCTCGTTATCATCACCTCTACTTTGATAACGATAATGTCCTGCGCCTATTATATGACGGCCTAGAGATTACAAGCATCTACTGGCCAAGTCCAGATTATAATGCCGAAAAAAATGGGCGTACTAGATTTAACAGCACCAGGATAGCATTTCTTGATGATGAGGGTAATTTTGTGTCAAGTGATGGATTCAAGATAGAGGCTACAGATTCAGGTCCTAGGATCAAGAGAAGGATTACAATTGATTATGATGGCAATTTTAGAATGTACAGCTTGAATGAGTCAACGGGCAACTGGACTATCACAGGGCAGGCCGTGATACAGATGTGTTATGTGCATGGGCTATGCGGCAAGAATGGGATATGTGACTACTCGGGAGGTCTAAGATGTAGATGTCCTCCAGAATATGTGATGGTTGATCCAACAGATTGGAACAAAGGATGTGAACCAACGTTTGCAATCGATAGCAAAAGACCACATGAGGACTTTATGTTCGTCAAACAGCCTCATGCAGACTTCTATGGCTTCGATCTGGGATCAAATAAATCCATCTCATTTGAAGCATGTCAGAATATTTGCTTGAACAGCAGTTCCTGCTTATCATTCACATACAAGAGTGGGGATGGTTTATGTTACACTAAAGGCTTACTCTACAATGGTCAGGTGTACCCATATTTCCCCGGAGACAACTACATGAAGGTACCTAAGAATTCAAGCAAATCAACACCCTCAATCTCCAAACAACAAAGACTCACTTGCAACCTCAGTGCTCCTGAGATCATGCTAGGCTCAGCAAGTATGTATGGAACAAAGAAGGAAAATATAAAGTGGGCATACTTCTATGTTTTTGCTGCAATATTGGGAGGTCTAGAGTCGCTTGTAATAGTGACAGGCTGGTACCTTTTTTTCAAGAAGCATAACATACCCAAGTCCATGGAGGATGGATACAAGATGATAACAAACCAGTTCAGGCGATTTACATACCGAGAATTGAAGGAAGCGACTGGAAAATTCAAAGAAGAGCTTGGGAGGGGTGGGGCTGGAATTGTTTATAGAGGAGTACTTGAAGATAAGAAAATAGTGGCAGTAAAGAAGCTTACAGACGTTCGGCAAGGAGAGGAGGAATTCTGGGCAGAAGTGACTCTAATTGGGAGGATCAATCACATAAATTTGGTAAGGATGTGGGGGTTTTGCTCAGAAGGGACAAACAGTCTATTGGTATATGAGTATGTGGAGAACGAATCATTGGACAAGTACCTCTTTGGTGAGAGATGCCATGAAATCCTGCTAAGTTGGAGCCAAAGGTACAGGATTGCCCTGGGCACAGCCAGGGGTCTTGCTTATCTTCATCACGAATGCCTTGAGTGGGTCGTGCATTGTGATGTGAAACCAGAAAACATACTTCTAAGTAGAGATTTTGATGCCAAGATAGCAGACTTTGGACTAGCCAAACTAGCAAAGCGAGACAGCACAAGTTTCAATTTCACCCATATGAGAGGCACAATGGGCTACATGGCACCAGAATGGGCGTTGAATTTGCCGATCAATGCAAAGGTTGATGTCTACAGCTATGGAGTAGTACTCCTTGAGATTGTGACAGGAATCAGGGTTTCAAGCGGCATAGTGGTAGATGAAAGGCAAGTGGAGTTTCCAGAGTTTGTCCAGGAGGCCAAAAAGATTCAGGCTACAGGGAATGTCACCGATTTAGTGGATAACAGACTGCATGGACACTTTGATCCAGAGCAAGCAATTACAATGGTGAAGGTAGCTCTTTCATGCCTGGAAGAAAGAACCAAGAGGCCAACAATGGATGAAATTCTGAAGGCTCTCATGTTATGTGATGACGAAGACGACTACCATCCTGCCTATTCATATTAGCCTGGAGCTACTGCATAAATTTTGAGATGTGTACGTAATAGGATATCCTAGATGATGTAATTATAGGCATAGCTAGATATGGTGACAAGGGCTTATTGTTTATGACATTGGAATGATTATATTGCATAATGTAACACGTTTTGTTCTGTAGATGAAATGAGTGAATGAATAGTATGCAAGGCTATTCCAGAACTGATTGATTTGTTCGTTTTCTCTCAATTATCTCTACAAGCCTACAAACTTTAACCGTCATTTTCACAAGCATCAAATCCATAACCCCACCCAAATAACCAGAAACTACTCCATAATAAGTCAATATGCAGAGCAAAATAAGATTATCTGCAGCGTGCATAGTTTACAAGGAAACCATGCCCTCACCTCAGAAATACGCACCCTGTAATGTATTGCGAAGATCAGATCTCTTCTAGGCGTGATCTGCCACCGGATAAGTTGCATTGCACCGAACAATTCTGCTTGAGCCCATGGCTTCTCCGTCGCTCAAGGCACACCGGAAGCTTAAAGGAGAGCGCGATGCCAAGTGGTGAACACGGCATGAATGCGACTTAACCAGCAGGGAAGATGAACAGCTTTACCTCTTTTCTCGCCCTTGCAAGGGCAACAGCCTCCCCAGTCCCCACTGCCGGCACCTGACATGAGGGCAGTGATGCCGCCTGCGGCGGCAGAGCGGGGGAGGGAGAGAACCAGCGCGCGCGGCATAGCATACGCAGGTGGGGGGAGGGGTGGGGGGGGGGGGGGGGGAGGGGGGTGGCGGCGGCTCGCCGCCGCCGCCGCGCGCGCGTGCGTGCGTGGGGAGTGGACACGGCGAGGAAGGCGAAAGGACTAGAGGAGTTTGAGGGAGGTGGCACGCCGGAGTAGAAGTGGGCCGCCGTTTGATGGGCCATTTACGTGGGCCTGTCCATCTGGTGATCACAAATGACACAACATGGTCGTAGTATAAGAATTTTGGTATATGATTCGTAATATTAGCAATGTCTTATCCAACCAAAATCTTTTATTTTTAGGATGGAAGGAGTAGCTAGAAGTTAAATGCAAATCAAAATGAAATATAGACGTATTTATTTTTTGATAAAAATATATAAGCGTATTTCAGGAAAACGTAATATCGTTGTGGTAGGCCCTTTGTTATAAGGTAAATAAAAAATATTTAGGCATATTTTAAGGTAGAAGTGAACACGTAATACACCACGATTAAATATATAGAAAAATTGGTTATTATTGGTCTATATAGCATGCCTTAACATTGTGAAAGTGATCAATATAACAAATTTTATGTTCTGCATAAGATATGCCTTTATGAAAAAAAAAATAATTTCTCTTTCCTCTCTCCTCTCACATGGCTATTGATTGAGTTTATTTTCTTAGACTTTTTAAGTTAGTTTTTTTCGGCTTATATGATTTATAAGCTAATGGATATGAAATCCTAACTTTAATGACGGAGTCATATATCTACCTCACATAAGCCAAAAAGGTTTCTTCAACTTAATTCTTGGCTTAATAGTGTATAACATTAGCTGCATGGTTATTTAGGCTCCCGTTTGGTAGAGTTTCAACTCCTAATTTTAACTCCAGGAGTTGAGTATGGAGCGGAGTTGTGGAGTTGCTTGAATCCAGCTCCACCTCTCTAGTTCATTTTGTGAGACAGCTTCACCCAGCTCCACTCCCACTTTAGGTGGAGCTGAAAGCTTGAAACTGTTTGATTGAGCTCCTGCCACAGAAGGGGTGGAGCTGGAGCTGTGCCAAATAGGCCCTCAGACTTTTTAGCCCATAAGCTGGTTTATAAGCCTAAATAAAGAGTGACTTTTTTTTTTTTTTTTTGCATATCTCAAATCCTAACCAAGCTTAAACTGAGGCGGAAATAGAGGAAGACGCCTTACAGTCATATCCAACAATGCCACTGCAGAATGACATATTTAGGACTAGGCTGTGTTCGGAAGCACATGTTCCCAACACGCACAGTGTGCATGTAAAACGGAGCGATCTATTAGCGTGTGATTAATTAAGTACTACTCCCTCCGTCCCAAAATATAACAACCTAGGATAGGATGAGACCCATCCTAGTACTACGAATCTGGACATGCAGATGGGTCTCATCCCATCCAAGATTGCTATATTTTGAAACGGAGGGAGTACCTCCGTTTCAGGTTATAAGACTTTTTAGTATTGCCCACATTCATATAAATGTTAATGAAAGGCACACATATGTGTCTAGATCCATTAACATCTATATGAATGTGGCAATGCCTCTTATAATATAAAACGGAGGAAGTATTAGCTAATTTTTTTCAAAAATGGATTAATATATTTTTTAAGCATCTTTCATATAGAAACTTTTGCAAAAATCAAATTGTTTAGCAGTTTGAAAAGTGTGAGCGTGGAATACGAGAGAGAGGGGTTAGGAACCCAGGGTTCCAAACACGATATTATTATTTTGAGTACTATGGTTGTGTTTAGTTCCTTGGCCAAAATATTTTTTGAAGTATATAGACACACATTTGAAGTATTAAATGTAGTCTAATAACAAAACAAATTACAGATTCCGCCTGTAAACTGCGAGACGAATTTATTAAGCATAATTAATCCGTCATCAGTAAATGTTTATTGTAGCATCACATTATTAAATCATGGCGTTATTAGGCTAAAAAGATTTATCTCGCAATTTATATGCAAACTGTGTAATTAGTTTTTTTTCGTCCACATTTAATGCTCTATGCATATGTCTAAATATTCGATGTGACGTTTTTAGAAAAAAAAAAGAATCTAAACACAGGCTATGTAAGGGTTGGGTCTGATTCCTTCAGATGAAACGTCCCTGTTCAATTTACCCACCAATCTGAAGAGCATGGACTTTAGAGACGGTCCACCAGACCACCACATATGAACAAAGCCGTACGACGGGATAAAAGAATGACGAGAGATGCCATAGGTGATAGGTTTGGTGAGAGTCATCATGACTCGCGCGACTCGCGAGGCTCATTTGGGCTTTGCCGGGCATTTATAAATGGCCAACTACTAATGGCATCTGCTTCAGAATAAGTTTATCTTTTAGCTATTGAAACACAAATTAAAACAAAGTGAAAAAAAATAAAAATGTTCTTCACCAATCGAAAAGGAAATATTAATGGGTGAGTAGGTGTATCAAACAAATAAAACTCATCTTTCGACAAATATTGATGGGTGGGTATGCTTATTGAAGGAATAAAACTCATCTTTTGACAGAGATTAAAAAGTAAACTTATTTAGGATAAAAGGTAGAACCTAAAATTAACTTATTTTATAACAAATGAAGTACTCTGTATTTAGCCTGTTGATCCGTTCTGCCCGTTCATAATTACATGGATGGACAAAAACTTCATCTATGTTGTTGACAAATATATTGAGAAGAAATATAGTCGGTTGGTCCACAAAACAAAATTACAGTTTTCCAATATATAGAAGATAACTCTTTCCTCATGGTATCCCCTCACGTATGTAAAACGAAGTAGCTTATTAACACATAATTAATTAAATATTAGCTATATTTTTAGAAAATAGATTAATATGATTTTAAAAGTAACTTTTATATAGAATTTTTTTTAAAAAAAAGGACAGTTTAGCCGTTTAGAAAACGTGCACGCGAATAATGAATGAGGTGAGTTAGTAACTGTAATAACCAAAGAACACAGCCACAGTTTCCATGTTATCTTTCGGTGGAACAAAGAACGAATGTGATGTGTGCTGAGAATCTCAACCTCTCCCAGGCAAAGGAGAGCTGGAGAGGATACACAGGAACCCCAAAAAAAAAAAAGCACACGTCAGATTCTCGGTGATCCAATCCAATGAACAAGATCACGCGAGTAAAGTAACACTTACTGTAGATGAAAATAAGCCAGCCAAACTCACCAGTCACCATCCAGTGGCAATGTGGCATCTCGTCCTATAGTTAACGCATATGGGTATCTCAAGAGATATGGTCACAAGATTGACAAGAATCTGTGAGTGCCCCACAGGCCACAGGGCACAGCCTGCGCGCACACAAAGAAGCCAATATCCTTTCCACTCGTCACCCCCCAACAACCAAAAATCCAGATGGGTAAGTTCCTGTGCCCACTCTTCATTTCCTTCATCTCCGTTCTTTTGTGCTGCGCCGCATCTGCATCCCCATGGCAAACCATAGGCACAGGTACATCTCTCCAGGTAGATCATGGAGAAACCTTCCTTGTTTCACCAGACACAACCTTCTCCTGCGGCTTCTACCCATCTGGAGATGACACAAACGCCTTCTACTTCTCCATCTGGTTCACCCATGCCACCGACAGGACGGTGGTCTGGACCGCAGACTCTGGCCTTCCGGTGAACGGCCATGGCTCCAAGATATCCCTGAACCGTGAGGGCAACCTGGCTCTTACCGATGTCAATGGCACCACGGTCTGGGAGAGCAAGACTGGCTGGGGCAAGCACACCACGGTGGCTCTGCTCAACAGTGGCAATATGGTAATCAAGGCCTCCGACTCCGAGGATAAGATCGTGTGGCAGAGCTTCGACTGGCCTACTGACACCCTGCTACCATCGCAGCGTCTCACAAGAGAGAAGAGGTTAGTCTCCCAATCTGGTAACCATTTCCTGTATTTCGACAACGATAATGTCCTCCGGCTCCAGTACAATGGACCAGAAATCACAAGCATATACTGGCCAAGTCCAGACTACACTGCAGTGCAGAACGGCCGGACTAGATTCAACAGCAGCAAGATAGCGGTCCTGGACGACGAGGGCAGGTTCTTGTCAAGCGACGGGTTCAAAATGGTAGCCCTGGATTCAGGTTTAGGGATTCAGAGAAGGGTCACCATTGATTATGATGGCAACCTCAGAATGTACAGCTTGAATGCATCAGATGGCAACTGGACTATCACAGGGGAAGGTGTATTGCAGATGTGCTATGTGCATGGATTGTGTGGAAGAAATGGAATTTGTGAGTACTCACCAGGTCTCAGATGTACTTGTCCTCCAGGATACGAGATGACTGACTCTGAGAACTGGAGTAGAGGCTGCAGGCCAACATTCAGCGTCAGCTGTGGCCAGCAACGCGAGGATTTTACGTTCGTCAAGATTCCTCATGGTGACTATTATGGCTTTGATCTGACTTCAAACAAGTCAATCTCGTTTGAAGAATGCATGAGGGTTTGTATGGACAGCTGCGTGTGCTTATCTTTTACCTACAAAGGTGGAGATGGTCTATGTTACACTAAAGGCCTGCTCTACAATGGCCAGGTTTATCCATATTTTCCTGGAGACAACTACATCAAACTTCCTAAGAACGTTGCTTCAACATCCTTGATCTCCAAACATCATGGTCTTACCTGCAAGCCAAATGCTTCCAAAGTTATGTTAGTATCCATAGATGCATACAGAAAAAATTCTGACAACATAATGTGGGCATACTTATATGTCTTTGCTACTATAATAGGAGCAGTTGAGTTGGTCTTTATCATGACAGGGTGGTACTTTCTTTTTAAAATGCATAACATACCCAAGTCCATGGAGGAAGGTTACAAAATGATAACAAGCCAGTTCAGGAGGTTTACATACCGCGAATTGGTGGAAGCAACGGGAAAATTTAAAGAAGAGCTTGGAAAAGGTGGCAGTGGTACAGTTTACAGAGGAATACTTGGGGATAAGAAGGTGGTTGCAGTAAAGAAACTTACAGATGTTAGACAGGGTGAAGAGGAATTTTGGGCTGAAGTGACGTTAATTGGGAGGATCAATCAAATAAATTTGGTCAGAATGTGGGGGTTCTGCTCAGAGGGTCGTCAGAGGTTATTAGTCTACGAGTATGTGGAAAATGAGTCATTGGATAGGTACCTTTTTTATGACAGTGGCACCAGAAAGTTGCTCTCATGGAGCCAACGGTTCAAGATTGCCTTAGGAACAGCTAGAGGCCTTGCCTACCTCCATCATGAATGCCTTGAATGGGTTGTTCATTGTGATGTTAAGCCAGAAAACATACTGCTGAACCGAGATTTTGAAGCCAAGATAGCAGACTTTGGGCTATCCAAACTTTCAAAGAGAGACAGTTCTACCTTTAACTTCACTCATATGAGAGGCACAATGGGCTACATGGCACCAGAATGGGCACTGAATTTGCCAATCAATGCAAAGGTCGATGTTTACAGCTATGGGGTTGTGCTTCTGGAGATTGTGACTGGGACTAGAGTTTCAAGTGGGATAACAATAGACGAAGAAGACATAGACTTGATGCAATTCGTGCAGGTGGTAAAACAGATGCTCACTAGTGGTGAGGTCCTGGACACTATAGTAGACAGTAGGCTGAAAGGCCATTTCAATTGTGATCAAGCAAAAGCGATGGTGAAAGCAGCTATTTCATGTCTTGAGGAAAGAAGCAAGAGGCCAACAATGGATCAAATCGTAAAAGATCTCATGGTATACGACGATGAAGATTATCACCCAGCATACTTTTGACCACTTGTAATCAGAAAATTTATATATATATATAAAGCGAGCAAAGGCTTAGTCCCCTGCCCATAGGTCCCACGCTATTCTTAGAAGAAAAAACAGTACCAAAATGCAAATATGTCATTCTGTATCATGTGTGCCTTACAACATGAAATAGAAATGTTAGATATATTCTTTTCATTTTCTGCCTTGCATATTTTGTGTGTACTTGGCATTTTCAGATGCAGCCTAGCTGGTATGGGAGATTAACTACATGGCTATAAAAATTCATTTCATGTTTGTGTGGTACAAAGTATGTCCTTTGCGCTATTTTGTCTAAATTCTCTGGGTTTTCTGAGGTTGTATAAGAATTTTCTGTTTATTGACTATTTGTAAAAGAAAAGGAAAAGGTTATGTAACTTAAGCTTCCAGACATGGATATACAGTATAGCAACATTATATTTGTCTTCTAGTTTGATAAACCATAAGCCACATAACAATCTCATGAAAATTTTAGTGAATTTTGACAAATAGGAGAACAATATCATCAAACTTTATTTAAGTCACCAAATTTGCTGTACATTAGTCAACAACTGGCATATGGAAGTCTGGTTTATGTTTTAAAAATTACTACACAAAAGTGTGTTGTAAATAGTGCTTTGTATTATGCATTTACTTGTGCATTCATTGAATAGTGCTTCCTAATATTCCACTGCAAGACACCAACAGGCACAATTGAGATATGTTGGAAGTTCCTCTACTCAAGGTCAAAATCAAAATTATTTTTGTCGCTTCCCTATTAGCTACTCCCTCCGTCCCAAAATATAAGGAGTTTTGGTTGGATGGGACACATACTAGTACTACAAATCTAGATATGTTGTCTGTCCAAATTCGTAGTAATAGGATGTGTCCCATTCAACCAAAACTTCCTATATTTTGGGACAAAGGGAGTAGATGCTAAGATTTGAATAAATATGTGCACCTGACATAATATTTGAGCAAAATAAACTTCGAGAAATCAAAGTAAAATTCAGTGTAATAAATTTATAAATCTAATTTAGCATATACTAATTGACATGGAATGGCACTGGTGAAACTTATTGTACTACTACACCAGCTATGTCATTTTAAGAATTTCCTACATATAAGCAACTGTGTATGTATTTGCAAAATAAGAATTGAATTATAAAGTCATTACGAATAACGTAATAAAAAACTGAACTGGAGAGGCAAAAATATTACTTGTGTTTAGTACTCTTCTTCATGGCATATTTTGTCTAGCTTGACAGCAAAGTGCAAAAGTATCCTTCCAACCTTCTGTGGCTTGAAAAATCAGCACGATCTTCCAAAGACTAAAAATTGACACATAAAACCATTAACCATATCTTTACAAACCTGCATCTTCCTAACATCTCATGTAGTGTTTTCACATTCCTTCTCTCAACTTCTCCTCTTCAAAAATAAACCAATGATTGTTCTAACCAGGACTACCATGCAAAGGTCACTTGACTTGAACTATCATGCTGCAGCATGAGCTTTCTTACTATAAGCATTCCATACTCACTGACCAGTGCAATACAACCACCAGTATAAACAGGTATGACACAATCTGATTGAGAATAGGCTGGAAGAAACAATATTTCATAACATGGGGCCATCAGAGACAATAGTTTGTTTCAGAATAAGTTTTGAGAGTACAATAAACCATCGCCACACCCTTTGATAACAGCATCACTGGCTGGTATGACAAGTTTCAAATTACATAGTTCATTCGACACAGCCTGCCAGTATAATGCTCTGCAAGGCATAAAGAAAGTTACAAAGCTCCTGCTGAAAGTGTTGAAATTTCTTAGCTAGTATGTTGCATTAGAGAACACCATAGACTTGGGCATCTCAATACATGTTAGGGTCAAAACTTTATTGTGGGAGAGCCACTCCCTGTGGCAGATCGAACCAATTAGAACAAACCTAACAAAGTAAACGATAGATGACACAAGAGGTTCATGGTAAGAAACAATAACAAAGTAAAGGGAATTGTCTGTGCATTTCTCCCTGATAGCCAGCAGCACAGGTAACAGTAACACAAATGGTGTGAACTTAGTTGGGATTTGCTGTTGTCTGGTCCAAACAGCTTCTCAGTCGGACCCAATCAAAACAGTCAGGTTGTACACAAACATCAGGGGGGAAAACGGTTGCCTATAGTTTATAACCAAGATTCAGAATCCCAAGAATAATATTTTAATTATTGATGGTTCTTGGTCACCTCGATGGCTCAATCACAGAAAAATTCTCATGTCGCCCAATCTTAATCTATGTTTCATCAGAATGTAAATTTTCAATTAATCTAAAAATACAGTGCAACCAGTTTCTGACAAACTGGAAAATGGTGGGCTTTTCCCTGTTTACAGACACAAAATATTAATAATCTTCACCAGTTTGTTCCAGTTCATGTCTTTGTAGTTTATACCAGTAACGGGAATCAGTTCATCATATACATATTGTTCAAATAATAATCTTCCCTGTTTACAATAATAAGTTTGTCCCAGTTCTGCTGACAAAATTATGAAATTGGCAAGCCACATACAAATGGAACATATGCCTGCCTTCAAACTAAACTTGTCCAACAAAGAATAGCCAGCACAACTGCTTTGCTAAAAGAGCAATAAACCACCACCATGGCAAAATGTATCAAACTGGACAAGCCAAGCCATGGCATGGCTACTTCAGGGAACTGGGCATAGTAAGGCCACTTGGTCTAATATACAATCAAACCCATCCATCAGCCCTCACTCAATTTATGATTCAGTGCAAAGACCAAAGAAACAAGAGTTCAAGATGCCTACTGAAGCAAATTTGTACATGAACTTAATAATCCACTAAAGCTTCAATGAAGTTCACATGAGCAGTTCACTGATTTATCCATATAATGAAGTTCCATGCCAATAACACCGAATCAGTAAATACTTTGTTGGACATTAATTTTATCGTCAAACAATTGCCTTCTTCAGAAATATGTACATGATTATATTCTAAGAAGTACCAAAGTCATAATTTCTTAAGCATTTCTAAGTAACAGTGTGCTCAAATGTACATAAGAACGCAGTTAAATGTTAGTAGCTCGTCGGAAAGCATATCAGTAGCCAGTCTGAAGGTACAACTTGGACACTGTAGGTACTTGTCAATCTTGTTTCAACTGATCAACTCAGTGATTTAATTGAGCTATAATACATAATACAATGAGATTTGAGAAAGCATCACGGATCAGCTAGTTTAAAGATTCCAATATCAGTAACAGTAGACTGCGTATACAACGGAACCACTTAACAGACACAAAATCAATAGCATTGTTTCTCTTCAGTCGATCCAGGTTTCCCAAAAACTATATAACCCAGCACTCCACTGCTGAACATAACCAATAAAGGCAATTTATTTGCAGAAGGCTAGCTTGGGAGTTGCATCAAGGGAGGAGGTGTAATTGCAATGAACTAGCTGCTACCACTGGGGAAACAAGCAAAATCCCATGAGTGCACAAGACCTGGTAAACACTGAAGATAGGCCAGCACAGGAAAAAGATCAGAACTGTGGTATCCTTAGCATTGAAGTACCTTGCATCACACAATCACATCAACTCGAGATCCGATTGAACATAGAAATTGAACCTGGTATCGAGCAAACACATAATCTCATATAACTGCAATGAAGTGTAGTTGGTGCAGTGATATCTGGTGGTATCAATACACCATCTTTAAAGAAAAAACTTAAAGGCTGTCCACTTAGATAATAGCTCTCATCCTTTATAGTTCCAGCATCTCCGTTGCTTTCCAAATGGCATGTGCACTCCCTTGGAACACAACCATTATCACTGCTGCAAACACAATGCCCTTCTCCAGAATTTTCTTCAGAGCCAACAATACCTTGAGAAGTATACCATTTTCTAACTGTTGCTAGAAGATTCACTGACCATGATGACAAAAGGTCATGCATATCATCGACTGCTAAGCAATGCAGACTAGGCCTTACTGAATTTGAAAGAATATCATGAACCATCTTATAAACAGCATTGAAACACACAGGGCAACATTTGTAGAGACATGGAGGTTTCAGAACTGAGAGACTTTTCATGGTATCCTGTGATTGAGGATTAACCAAATGACCTAATTTGACATCATCCACAGGGAAATCAGTATTCCGCTCATTGTCACTTCCATGAGCTTCAGAAGACACCATGTTCCTGGATGTTCCTGCACTGTCGGTACTAGTTGAGGATGAAACAGCATTTTTCCTTTGCAACTCATTGAAATCCGCAACAGATACTGTGTGGCTTTCAGGTCTTTCAATATTAGATATGCGGTTTTCTTCTCCATTGATTACTCTGGACATTTGCCCATCATTGTAAACCCCACAAGATTGCCCATCATTTATTACTGCATCTGCTGGGGTAAGTGAATCTGTGTGCACATCAAGTGAAGCTGAATGGATAAGATCAGGTTCCACTGCATTTATGCTGGATATAGATGTCACATTATCATTGTCAAGGTCGCAGACAATGTCATGGATTTCAAGATGGCCTGGAGCATGTTGGACTGAATTCTCTTGCATCTCACTAGGGCAGTGAGCAGGAATAACTTGAAGGTCATCTCTATGTTGGCCAGGAGTGCCTTGGGCCTCAGAGCAGCCAGCAGGAGCACCAAGTGTGTTTGCTTCTGCAGTGTTGCTGTCGCCTTGACATTCTCTTGAGGATGACTTTCCAACAGTTACCTTTGGACCTGTTTTTACTCTCCTGTTATCACTATGTAACCTGTAGACAAATATAAAAGTTAAATATCAGGACAATTTTGTCAGAAAACAGCAGTATGAAGTACCAATATTTTTTGCTGACAGCCAGAAGTATACTTTACTAGTTTACTAACTTCAAAAAGAATCAATAATGTGACAACCAATACAAACAAACACAAATATACAGCCCATTGCCTACCTTTGAAAGGTGTATGCCCAGCTGCTCATGATATCATCCAGATAAGCAACTTGGGACAGAATATGGAAGTACCGATATCGACTTCTCTTTTCCAAAATTTTAGTTCGGACCTGTCCAACTAACAGTTCCAAGACCTTTCTCACCTCAGAACAGACTTCCAAAACAGATGCATAAGCACCTCTATATGCTAATAGACCAACAGCAACAAGTCCTCTGACAGACGGAATCTTCTCTTTGCCCTTAAGAACATTGTTTCCTCCAGATAATGATTTATCAGCTGTAATGCTTTGCAATAAACAGGAATTAAATGGCCAGCCTTTCCATGGTCCATTTATATCAGTGCAGGGGCCCTCTCGTAGTTTCGATGTAACCCAACAAAGTTTAGAAAATTGCGGGTGCTGTAGTATCTGAATTCCAAAGGCTATAATAGCTAGTGATTCACTGTCCTTCACAATTCTATTAGAACAATTTGTTGTGACTTTCTCATTGAAATCAATTTTCTCAGTATTGTCCTCTTTATCTTCAACATTAGATGTTGGTGGCTCTTGCTGAGCACTACATGTGCCCAGCTGAGTAGGATGCTCTCTTGAAGAAACCCCACATGAGGGATGCTTGTCCATGTTCAATGGATACTTCATTAACATGCTGGCTTCCTTACTCCCACTGGATCTATGTTCACCTGGTGCACTAATTTCCATGGGAACAAAGACCTCTTTCTGTTCATCATGATTGTTATGAGCCCTGTCATGCAAAAGTTGAACATGCTGCTGAACTAAATCATGTGATATCCGCAAACAGCATGCGTCAATAACCTCATCCCAGGTAAAGTAGCTGTCAACATTCACAGAGAACCTTGGTATTGTGTGTTCTGAAGAAGCAAGACATTGATCTACAACATGTGTGCTGAAGAAATGTCTTACTCCACTAGGGAGATCTTGAAACTTCAGTTCACTGGTGGCCTGAAAAACAAATTATCAGCTAAATGTGCAATTTGGATGTAAATATCCAGAAGTGTTCCATAAATATATATGATTAGATCCTAAGTCCAAGTAAATCAGGGTTTATCATCAGAAAATCAGGGGTAATGGCCAATAGCAGTAATCCAACATTCACGGTGTTCCAGATGATCATAATATGAAAATTCACACAGCAACATATGGGGTCAAACTACTCGTCATTTGCACAGGGGTAATCCAGAATAAATGAACAGTTAAGCAGTTTGCAAGTGTAACGCTTGTTAAGCAATTGTCCTACACTTTTTATATGTTAACTGAAGCCTGGCCGCTTCTTAGCAATACATTTTCTACTAGAAACGCAAAGATTCTCTTAACTACATTCTGCAACAAGAAGTAGAACAGAGCATATCACTATTCAAGAAGTCAAATGAGGCCTTAGTTTTATATTATACTTGGTTTCCTTGCACTGCCTCTTAAATTATCCCCTGGTATATGGGCCATATATTTCAGCTTCCTTTTCTCCCTTTCTTTTATTTGAAAATGGAAACCCAGAAGTAACTTGTGTACTGATTAAGATAATAGCTGTCAACTGATTATCTCCTATGACTATGTATTAAATTATTATTATTATTAACACTTGAGCAGCATTTCAGTTCATTAAATTTGTTTTTCTAAGGACAGAACATTATTTCAAAAATTATTATTCGTTTAGATTATTATACATATTTGGAGGGATAGAGTACAAATTAGGTGATTATATGCCTGAATAAAAATTTCAATACCTATATTTTCAGCTAATGCTAGTCATTTATGCTCATGAACCTACTAAAATGTCAATATATTAGTCATAAATGCAATGCACAATTCAGCTGTAAACATTGCGAGTAAAAGGACAGTATGGATATGCATACAAACCCAAAATTTTCAAACAAAAAGGAATTGAAGCATATGAAAAGAAAAGAAATTTACCAGAACACTGATGGATACAGAAGCTAACAATGAATCCATCTGATCAACCAATGAATTCCATACTTCAGAACATTTTTTAATATTTTTTGTTGCTGTGGACCCTAACTTGCTTGTTCCCAAATTGAGCACATGATCTTCTGCTTCTTGTTCATGGAACTTGTCGATGGCCCACAAATCAATTCTAGGCATATAGATTATACATCTTCCAAGATTAAGGCATTTTACTGGTCAAGCGAAAGTAAAATACATGATTATTTGCCCATTTCACTGGAAAGAAATGAAGAATGCTAATAGGGTAATACATAAGTAACTACTATATCATTTCACTTCAGCTTAAAGTGGAATTGGGCCATAGCATAATTCTGTTATAATTAAAAGTACTCAGTTTAATTTCTTGCATGATCTTCAATCATTGTATCACCAACTCAGCATAATTTATTGCCTGATCTTCAAACAATGCATCTCCACTATATTGATTGCAATTGAATCATTATCGGGAAATGGCTTCCAAAAATATAAACAATTTAGCATGGTGCAGGAATCTTCAGATCATATGCAAATTTGTCTTTAACGATATAATTTGAAAATATACAGCTCAATGGAAACAAATTCAACCTCGAATGCCAAAACTCCAGTTTGACTCAACTAACTTAAAGTGTAGTGAAAACGGATAATTAGAAATAAATTTAAATCATTTTCTAAATCACAATGAACTCGTACTTAGGATGTATTGCGATGTTGAGGTATATACCTCACGAGGAACCAACCAAACACCCTCAAAGATCAACTTTGAGTCAACAGAAAGATCCAACTTGAAGATATAACTGACTTGAACTAATTACTGTTCTTGGTTAAATAGCATTCCCTTTTGAACTGAGTAGGTACTGCTAGTCCAAAATCAGTTCAGGTTGTGAATGGCTGGTTCCCCATATCGAATAAGAAGACACTCTCATCAGTATTGTGGTATATCTGAAGATGATAGCTATGACATATTACATAGTTTGTTTAAATAGACTCTTGAAAAATTTATCAAATGTTAGATCCAGAAAAGCTCCAAATGTTTAATTAACCATTTAAGACCATGTATGAAAGTGTTGAAAAGATAAAACAAAAGGAGAACAAAGAAATGATGATTCGATATGGAAGTTTTGTGCACAGTATTTTTTAGAAAAAAAAAACAACATGATGTATTTGAACCAATAAATAGGAACAGGACTTCCTGTCAAAAAAGATAATAAATATGAACAGGAATGGCAGCTACAGATATGGTGTTGAATGGGAGTATAAATAGAGAACGAAGTTTCGTTTTGTTCAAGCAGGATCGGAGGTATCTGCCTTATTAGGGAGAATGCCCTCTGCAGTGGGTTATCAACCTACTCTTAGTACAAAAATGGAGGCTTCAATCATCGACTCGTTATCCCCATCTCAGCCCAGGCTAACGGAGCCTGACTTATTCAGGGGAGAGAGTGGAGCCTATCGAAGCACTCTTGAGAGTAAGATCCTTGGCTCCTCTTCATTCTCTACAGGGGTCTCTGCCCACATGGAAGCGGGGCAGAGATGGATAAGAACTCCGGCAGCAAGTGCCTTCCTTACTAGTGAGGTCTTGCTTTTGCTTCTTTGGTTGGTACTCTTCAGTACTCGCTCTAGCGTTAGGTTCAATCCAGCGTTAGGTAGGATAGGCAGGTATTCTAGGGATATGCTCATCCGCTGCCCGCGTAAGGTTCGTATCTGTCCAAGAGGACCCTCTTAGCAGCTGGATCCTTCGGGAAGCCATAGTAGGGCATCAGGACCAGAATCACGGTCTAGTACCTCCGTACTCGAATACCTCCTACTTTATTAATTAGGAAGTGAAGTAGGGAACGGTTTCCTATTCAAAGTACAGTGCCTAAGTCAAAGCAAGAAATGTCAGATGTCTTGCATGCAATTGCAGATATTGGGAAATGGGGAATGTGGATAGGCAACAGTAGTGCCATGATATATCAATATGACAGGCATGCTCATGCAATAACAGGTTTAAGCTTGAAGAGAGTTATCATTGGTTCTTCTATGCAGACAACTTTTGGAGCAAGCATGCATTTATATAACCTCAGAGCCATGCATACAGACAATATTGTCACATATTTGTGGACAATGCCTTTAGATGAACAATTATGAGGTAAAGAAATAAAGAAACTTACGAAGAATTTGTGTGAGTCCACTAAGAATATCGCCGTTTCCCTCCTGTGCCATAGTTGCAAGATCAAGCTTGTGTATTACAGTATGACCCACAAAACCATGAAGAAGGCAACGGATCAGATGTTGTTGGCCTGATCTGGGCGCTCCAGCAGCTAAAGCTCTAAATCCTGATAATTTATGTGCTAAACCTCCTTTTGGGTGAGAACCGGTGGAATTCAATCTGTGGGCATCAAACTTCTCATGCTGTTCATTGTGATTTAACACAGAATCATGGTTTCCTAGTTGATAAGCTATTAGACCATAGCTTGACAAGATTGATGCAATTCTTTTTGCAATACCTTTCTGTTGTATCAAAGATGGGAGATAGGAAGACCAAAATGTGTGAGGTACATTATTCTTCTCCATAGATGAGAAGATAACTTGCTTAATAGAAGCAAATGCCTTCAGAAGAGATGAAGGTAACCAGATTCGCTCATCCAAATAGAGGGAGATAAAAAGGTGCAGCAATGGTTTAAGAAGGCACGGCACAAGATAGGAGACAAGAGGAGAGGAAACTAGATCATTTGCAGCAATCCCTGCTTCTCTCTGTGAACAGGGTGGTGGAGCAGCTGCAAGAGCAGCAAGCCAATCCCTTTCCTCCACAAGAATTGAAGGTAGAGGAAGTCGCCCATGCTCAAATCCTTTCTCTGCAGAGAGTAAGATTTCCTTCAATGGGCAAGTCCTTTTCAAAGCATTTATTGCAGCTTGGGTGCAAATTGACTGCAGATCAGCACCAGCATATCCAACAGTTTGGCTTGCAATAACTGAGAGGAATGCCCCAGAAATAGGACTTGGCCAATTTTTCGTGTGTAATGAAAGAATAGCGGATCTATCCTCAAAGGTGGGGAGCGGGAAGTATATCTCACGGTCAAATCTTCCTGGCCTCCTAAGAGCAGGATCAATAGCATCAGGACGATTTGTTGCGCCGATTACTATAACTGAACCCCGTGATTTCAAACCATCCAGCAAAGAAAGCAAAGTCGCCACAACTGAATTGTGTGTCTGGTCTTGTCGTCTGGATCTAGAAGGTGCTAAGCCATCTATCTCATCAAAAAATATGATCGAAGGTTGACATCTTTCAGCTACCTGAAAAAGAAGTCTTAGTTGTCTCTCAGCATCGCCAACATACTTTCCCAAACAATCAGCACCTTTTCGAGCAAAATAAGCAATCCTTCTGTTCCCCTGAGAGCATGCCCCTATTAGTGCACGCACTACGAGTGTTTTACCAGTACCAGGATGGCCATGCAGCAGAACACCTCTTGGAGGTGTAAGACCTAAAGAACTCAAAAACTCAGGATACAGAAGAGGCAGTATCACCACTTCCTTCATGCTCTGAATAACGTTACTGAGCCCAGCAACAGACTCCCAGCCACAGTACGCCTTTTCATTTTCAGAAGTGCCTCCTATGTAAACAGGTGCAATTCTCGAAAGATCTCTGTTTAGCCTCTTCCCCTCACGTTTCAAGAATTCCTCATCTTCTCCACAGTTCTCTAACCATTTTTCCTCGGCCTCTATATCCTTTCTCCATGCATCATGTGACACCTTTCTGATATCTGCCTTCATCTTTTTTATCTTCATTTTTCTGAGCAGTTCAACATATTTATCTCCTTGAGGTTGGAAGTAATGTCGATGATCATTGCAGGCTATAAGAAACATCCGGTGATCAAATATACAGGCTTCTGCTCGACTACAAGGCTACAAATCGAAAAGGTTAATGCATATTAAAGGCTAAAGGGCAAAACTAGAATGGTAAAATGTGGTTTAAGTAAAAACCAATTACCAAATGGTAGGTTTTCGGACATCGATCAACTCGACACCCAATAGTTGCACCAGGTCTGCCACATCGGCTGCACTTCAAAAGCCTTCCACGGCAAAGTGCTGCTCTTACATTTTTTAGGCAGCCCAGACCAGCAAAGTAAACCTGAAAATGTGACAAAAGCAAGTTTTTCATAACTCCATTCCATTACATCCAAACCACAAGGTCAAAGCATGCACTATGTTGAAGCATTTAGTTTGTTTTGCTTGCAACACATTTAGCTTGTTTTGCTTGCTTCCAAAGTCCGGAGTAACCAATGATAATCCCAAAACATGTATTGGGGGCATATTGTTTTGAGAGAATATGGTCATGAAAATCACAAGGAGACAATGACCCAGTGCCAGGGCACTGCAAGTATAAGGCAGAAGGTACAGGAATAGTATGAGGGTGAGAATTTTATAAAATAATGTGGGGCATACCTCAGGACTCCAAACAGCACAATTCTGATGAACCCAGACACGAGCAATGCCAAACTGATCGTGTATTGGACCCAATAACCTTCCAAGCCACCCAGGATCATCACCGAACCCGTCCCACATATCATAGTTTGGATCCTCTGAAGGCAAAGCCCCCTCATAGGCTTCATTATCACTGTCAACTGTATCATGTAATGCAACCTTAGGTGGTCTTCCATCAGTCCCTCCACCACAGAGCCCACAACGTCTCCCTTCTTTAATCTCCATGGTACCCTGTTTTTGTTCCGAAACTGGAAATTTGCGGACTCCTTCCTTTGGGGCCTCCTCGGGCAGTACTACATTTGGGGCACCACCTGTCTGTACATCCTGCTGAACCTCTTTCAATTGCTCACTAGGACTAGAGCCATCCAGTTCCATTTGCTGCTCAACACAAAGGTTGCTCTCTTCCACAGTCTGCTCATTTTGCACAACAAGATGCTCGTGTTCATGTGAACTGCCAGTGCCATCCTCAGCATTATTCTCATTGCAAGGTAGCTCATCACCATTTCGCCCTTCTAGTACTGCTGATCCCAGCTCTTCAGTTCTCTCCTTCTCATGTAAACCCTCCTCGTCCCTTTCCTCCTCATGCTTGCCTTCGTGTAGATCATTTCCAGGACCAATCGCATCTCCTTTCTCCTCATCCGCTTCGCCTCCTTTTTCCCCATCTTCCTCTTCCACCACATTGACACCCTCGACAGCCTCATGTTCTTCCACATTCAAATCGATGGTTAGATTGATTTCCCTATCCCTCACTTCCCTCCCTCGCATTGGCAAGCTCCCACTTCCCTCGCCCATTGTCTCTTCCTCAGCTCCCGCCCGAAGGTCCACCACCAATGTCCTAACCTGCTCCTCCTCCTCCTCCTCCTCCTCATCCCCCTCCTCATCGTCCTCCTCCACCTCCTCCTCCTCCTCCTCCTCCTCCTTCAGCTCCACCTCGTAGTCCTCGTCGAACCAGAGGCTCCTAACTCGCTTATCCAGCTTAGCCTTCCCCTTAACCCTATCCCGCAGCCGAGAGCGCCACACCACGTTCCCCGCCTCGTCGTCTTCCTCTTCCTCCTCTTCCTCGCCAATCTCGCGGGCAGCCCCTGCCTCGCCCCGCGCCCTACCTCTGCTTCTCCTCCGCGAGCTCCCGCCGCTCGACCCGGCCACCCCGCCGCCGCCGCCGCGCGCCCTCTTACGGCGCGGGGAAGGGAGCGGCGAGGTGTCGAGCAGGGCCGGGGCACGGCGCACCCGCGTGCTCCGTCGGGGGCCCTCCGCGTCGGAATCCTCGCTCTCGCCGCCGCGGCCGCCGACGACGGATGCTCCGGCGGGAGGGGCGGATACCGGCGCGACATCGTGGATGGCGTCGAGGCGCTTCTGCTTCTTCCGGCCGCGGGATCGCGCGGAGCCGCCGCGCCGCCGCTTGGGCCTCGAGGGGGGCATTAGGGTGGAGCGCGAGAGGGAGAGGGAGGGAGGGAAGGGAATGGGAGAGAGCTCGCGATCGCGCGGCGCCCCGCAGAGGTGGCGAGGGTTTTGGGGGTTCGCTCTCGCAGTCGCAGCGGGCGCGTCTCCTTCCAATTGAGAGGGGTGCGAACGAGAAGGGGAGGGTTTGAGGGAAATGACGTCAGACACCAATTGGTTGTGTCACTGACAAGTGGGCCTCGTGCAGTTTCTACCTCTAAACTTATCCTTTTTCTTGTCCAAGTTCTTACAGTACGTTTGGTCCGAGAATTGGAGTACAATAAGCTGGGTTATCAGTTATCACCGGGTGTTTGGAAGTTGAGCTGAGGATTACAGGGTCATCGTTTGGCATATTTTTTTAATAAGCTAAACGGCATATTTGTAAACGAAAAGTAATTTGTGAATAAAATTTTTATATATGTGTTCTTAGCGATCTAAAAGTAAAGGCTGAAAAATAAATTTCTATGAAAAACCCTAAAATCAGCTTCAAATTTAACGTTGAAAAATTAAATTTTAGCTGATAAGCATATGAATATGCCAAACGATTGGACTCTTAGTTTGTTCCTTAGTTCCATTCCAATTAAGAAATGAAAACTGAAATTATCACTGAAATCTTCTAAATAACGATGCGTTGCAAAATGGGGCATTAAAACGGTAGCGAATACAAAATCAGCAAGGAGAAAGATGGCCAGGAGTCAAGACAGGGGATGGGCAATTGGGCATTTCTGGTTGTGAGCGTCCATGAAGGTTCAAGTTTCCAACGGAAACAGATCCAAAACCGTAACATGTTTGTCAGGTACTCCTTCTATCCTATAATATTTTTTCTTGCATTGTTTGATCACTCGTCTTATTCAACAAAATTTAGAATTATTTTTTTTACTTACTTTATTATTTAAAGTACTTTAAACACAACTTTTCGTTTTTTTATATTTGCATAAATTTTTTAAATAAGACGAGTAGTCAAATAGTACAAGTAAAAACTTAAAATCCCTTATTTTATGGGACAGAGGGAGTAAATATAATTGAATCGTAGTGTGATTATATTTGTAGTAAGTAGTAACTGTCGTATAACTATAAGTCAACTTTAAAAAACCAATGGTAACACATTGTTCTCACGATGTAGACATCTCAGCACCGATTCCCTTCACATTGTTTGTGCAGTGTAATTTTTTTCTTTCCTTGTACGAATCTTGAAGCAAATCTAATAATCTAATGGTTCATGAAAGTTATATTATAATTATACTGTAGCTATGTTTATCAAATTTACTGTATATAAAAATCGAACTAAAATGCCGTAAATATTTTGTTTTCGGGATCAGATGTGATCGTGCCATGCACTAGAAGGAAAAAGTACACCGAAGGTCCCTCAATTTGTCATCGAATTACAAAATCATCCTCCAACCACAAAACCAGATATGGGACATCTCTCAACTTACAAAACTGTTTACTTTAGGTCCTTTGATGGTTTTGACCCCGGTTTTATTCGACGTGGCTACTGAGTCAGCGTGTGTCCCACGTGGGCCCCATATATCAGGATGTACAATCAGCACCCTATCTCTTTCCCCCCTCCCTTCCTCCTCTCTCTCTCTCGTTGTTTCTCGTCGCTTCGAGATCGGCGCCCACGCGAGAAGCGGCGGTGACCGCGCGTGCGCCCAGGCGACGGCGAGGTTGAGCGCGCGAGGTAGCAGCCGTCGCCGACATCCTCCCTCCTCCCTCCACGCTTCCCCTCCCTCATCGGCTTCCCATCTAAGAAGAAGCGACGACGGCGGCGACGCCGACGACGGCAGTGGCGGCAGGAAGCAGCGGCGAGGTCGAGCATGCAAGGTTGCAATCGGCGCAGTCTCCTCCTTCTCCCTCCACAATTCCCCTCCCTCGTCGGCTTGTCATCCGTGAAGAAGCGGCGACAACGGCGGTAGTGGCAGGAGGCAGCGGCGAGGTCGAGCGCACTCTCTCTTTCTCCTGTCTCTCCCTTCCTCCTCCTCCTCCTCCTCCTCTCTCTCTCTCTCTCTCTCCTCTCTGCAGGATGCCCGGCGGGTTGGGAGGTCGTCGGGGCGAGGTGGGAGAGGACATCCGGCGGCGGGGGCGACGGTGATGACGATGCGGGAGAAGGGAGACCGTCACCGCCGCATCCTCGTCGAGTCCCGCCGAGGGGGAGAGGAAAAAGCGAGGGCGTTGAGGGGGTGGGGAGGCCGGCAAGCTCTCCCCCTCCGCCCGGCGAGGAGGCCGGCAACGGAGCATGGAGGGGAAGGGGGAGAGGAAGAAGACGAGGCCGTTGATTGGGATGGGGAGGCTGGCGGCAAGCGACATAGAGGGATGAGGTGGGGCCGGCGAGGGGGGCAGGGAAGCCGGAGAGCTTCGTGGCGGGATTTTTCGTCGGGACGCCTTCTCCCGCGTCGCCGACGCCATCCTCATCCGCTCTCGTCGTCGCCGCCGTCCTCAACCGCCACCGCTGACGCATGCACGTGCTACCGCCGCTGCAGCCGACGCGCCGGCGCGCTACCGCCGCCACCGTCTACGGAGCCGACGACTCGTCTGGGTGTGCGTAGGAGAGAGGAAGAGAGGAGGAAGGGAGAGAAGGGGGAATAGAGAGGGTGCTGATGTGGCAGCCTGACACGTGGGGCCCACGTGGGTCCGACGCTGACTCAGCTGCCACATCGGACAAAACCGGGATCAAAACCGCACCTAAAGCAGACGGTTTTGCAAGTTAAGGGATGTCATATATATGGTTTTGTGGTTGGAGGATGAGTTTGTAACTCGATGACAAGTTGAGGGACCTTCGGTGTACTTTTTCCGCACTAACAACCCACTTTTGGCCCAGTCTGAGCAGTTTAAGCAAATGAGAGGCTTGTTCGGGCCTTCTGTGGCCTTTAGTAGCTGACGGGTTGGTGTGGCGGCCCATTTCAAGAACACAGCCCAATTAGTAGTTCTAACTGCATTTCGGTCCAGAGCCGATAAGGTCTCGTCTTGAGTCTTTGACCAATCATCACATTCAGAAACGAGAGATGTCTCGTCTTCCTGCAAGGCCAATTGCAATGGCACACAAACTCCACGACCAGATCAAATGATGACGACCACGTACTGTACGTCTGCACACATCGACATTTGACAACCGAAGAAAACCTACACATTCTGCTTCCTTTCTCGTTTCGATCTGAGCAGAGAAACGGCAGCTATAGCTACCGTTATCCACGATCTGAAGAGCTAGCTCCCGTTCGGTACAAGCAACGACAGGCCGGGCGCTGGCGATCGAAAGCGTGGCTCAACGTAGCAGGCATGCATGTGACGCCGCTGTCACTGTTCCTCGTTTGCCTGGCAATGGGGGGTGTCCATTCATGATGGCTTCCAACGCAGCAAAGGTTTTAGCCCCCCCCCCCCCCCCCCCCCCCTGCAACTTGTGGGCGAACGAACTAAACCCACCCTCACCTGCAAATCATGCACGTACGGCATTGCCGCCTGAGACTGCAAGTTTTGATTGATTACGATACCATTTCGTTCCCCTTTTCTTTGTTCTCTCAGGTGACTCGGATGCTACCAAACGGGAAGGAGACCTGCGCCGTAATCACACTGCGAGAGAAGGTTAAATCTCGCTTTCGTGGTTGGATAGAGAGGGTAGTAGCTGATAGCTCGGACAAAAGGCCAAAATTAGAGAGTGGTTTTCAGAGAAGAGAAAGCAGCAGAGAACAGCCTAGCTTGCAGATACAGCTTGCCACATTGCCATGTGATGGCAACAGCTTAATTCAGTTTGCAATGCGCAGAGCAGAGTGCGAGTCAATTAATTGGCAAAGTGGAGACAAATATCGCTATCTGATCAACTACCGCCTCAATTTGTTTTCTCACGACATGTAAGGCTATAACTCCCGCGTGCTGCAGCTAGCCTTAGTTCAGGATCAGAGAGCAATGAGTGTTGAGCATTGCCAGTTTGATCAAGAACGCTGTATTCTATTGGTGTGTGTTGGCGCGCGAGATATTCTTATTTTATTTTATTCAGGCATCTGCTGATCGATCGGCCTAGATAGTGGCAAGCAGCTCTCTCTACCTGCTCGATCATAACCAAAGTCGAGCTAGACGGCCGGTGCCCGGTATCATGGTTGATTGATCGCTACGTCGGAACTGAATTATCATTGGTCAATTATCGGTGTACGAGCAAGCTATCTATGTAGCCTTTGTTTTCACCTCCATTAGCTATTTAGCTGGCCAGTCATGATCCATGGACAGTGTGCAAACTGCTACTGGAGTAGTTCCCAGCATATGATCGATGATCGATCGACGACCAACGTGCGTGCAGGAGCGGTGACAACACGCACGAACCTGTCGGTGACGGTGAGCCCAAGTTCGATGAGTGGTGACGAATTGACTATGGATTTTATATATACTGCTGGTGGTGGAGAGGAAGTCAGCTAGGCGAAGGTGACAGTTTGCATCATATCATGCGCGTACATCTCTCCAATTCTCCATCCCCCCGTCGGCCGGAGTCGTACGTGAGATCGATCGATCATGCCGTGACGTACGCTTTGAAACTCGCAGCTGCCAGAGAAAAACCGTACGCGACTCGATCGATCGTGTGTCCTTCACGGGCAAACTTCACACCTCACCTGCTGCTGTTATTAATCACCTCGTCCGTCGATCGGAAGATGCAAATGTCAAACATGTCCCCCTGCAGCTATTAATCACCCGACAGATACGAGACTTGATGGCCGCGGATGCCTGTGCATCACTGCAGCTACGCACTCCTCGGGCCGTACGTATACCGGGTTTCCCGTGCGCCGCGCCGCCGCCGCACCAATTCGGAATCAAATCACTACTGCATGCGCCATCAATCGTGGCCACCGAACAGTATTACAGTACCAGCACCGTTAGTCCACTCCTCCCTCGCTCGCGCGCGTCGCATGAATGTTCCACACGCCGATCATGACCCTCCCTCCCGTCCCGCAACCACCGCCCCGGGCCGGTGGCACGTACCCGTCCCCACCCGAACCAGCTCACCTCCAGCGATGACCCCCTCCCCCCACCACCCCACCCCCGCTATATCAACCAACCCTACCACCACGTAGTACACACACTACACACACACTACGCTTCTACGCTACACACCACTACTCTCACAACAATGGCGAGGAGCGTAGCCGTGGTGGTGCTGCTGGCGATGGCGGCGGTGGCGGCGGCGCAGGCGCCGGGTCCCGCGGCGACGCCAGCGACGCCGGCGGCGGGCGCCACGGGGCCGCCGAACGTGACGGCGGTCCTGGAGAAGGGAGGGCAGTACACGACGTTCATCCGGCTGATGAAGGAGACGCAGCAGGACACGCAGCTGAACAGCCAGCTGAACAACTCCTTCAACGGCAACGGCTACACCGTGTTCGCGCCCACCGACAACGCCTTCAACAACCTCAAGCCCGGGACGCTCAACAGCCTGACGCAGCAGCAGCAGGTGGCGCTCGTCCAGGGCCACGTCCTCCCGCAGTTCTACTCCATGGACTCCTTCCAGACGGCCAGCAACCCCGTCCGCACCCAGGCGTCCGGCACCGACGGCCCCTACACCCTCAACATCACCTCCACCACCAACAGCAACGTCAACGTCTCCACCGGCGTCGTCGAGGTCACCGTCACCAACGCGCTCAGCGCGGTCAAGCCGCTCGCCGTCTACTCCGTCGACAAGGTGCTCCTCCCCTTCGAGCTCTTCGGCGTCAAGGCACCCGCCGCCGCGCCCACCGCGTCGACCACCAAGCCCAAGAAGGGTGGCTCCACGGAGGCCGCCTCCGGCCCCGCCGGCGCGGAGGACGCCGAGCCCACGGGCGCCGCCAGCGCCAGGGCCGTCGGCTGGGGCGTCGCCGGACTCGCCGCCGTTGTTGGCTGCCTCTTGTAAGACGGTGTACGGACACGATGATCGAGGAAGCTAGCCATGTGCATGCATTTCTTTTCTTTTCTTTTTTTCTTTTTTTTTCCTTTTGTTTCATTCTCCCTCTCTCCATGTTTAAATTTATTTGATTTTGACTAGTTTGTTCTTTACATTATTCTTGTTCTTGGTGGTTTGTAATATTGGGCTGTGTGATTGGAGTTTTCTGTCTGAGGCCAGGATGTTAATAATGCATTAGTACATTTTGAGTCATTTCACTTGTTTTCTTCTACTTGCTATTGGTACCACGGTTTAAGATCAGGCATGATCCAATCCAGTGCCGAAAAAACACAAATGGTCCATTGGCCGCTGGATGTGTTTGGTCCTTTTGCAAAGAAATGTGGTACCCGTCGTTGCTTTAATCATGTTAGGTGAAATAATGATCAAGGACTACTGGATCAGAATAAGATTACTTGGTCCATTGATTTGGGTTTTCCGGTCGATCAAAATGGGATAAATGATGGTACAGACGCGTAGTTTTAGCTCTTGGATTTATCAAGCCTTTGGGACAAATTGGAGGCTAGGCTAGGCTACTCACCAGTCATGATGGAGTTGGTGGAACAGAGTCAGGCCCATTCGTTGCACGACCACATGGTGGCAGGTTCGTTTGGTAAAGAGTCGATTATCTTGTATATCTACGTATATTCTCTCTCCTCGTAAACTAATAAGAGTAGATCCACATGTATTGTGCTAAATATGTCTCGAGTAGCGCTCACGATTAAAAATGCTTCAGCCTCACTTGCTTAATCCAATATAAGCTTCTCGATTAAAAAAAAAAGGTTTGAACAACATTCTATCACTTTACATCCAAATGTATTTTGATCAACAGGTCCTTCTTAATACGATACTACAAATCACCCAGGGAAGCCACTGTCACTCTGTCATGCCAGGTCCTGGGGAGAATGACAGTGTGGGTATTATCAGCTCTTGTAACTACCGCCATTGTCCGTCGGTATCAACTCGTAATTGTCGATGACCAATGATCATATCGTGCACACACGTAGGTAATAAGTAACTTAACTAATTCTGCACTACACCGAACCGCCGCGGCGTTGTCAAATCTGATGGAGATATACAAAGCGGAGGCGCATCGCTTTCCATCATCAACGGCCAGCTAGCGCTGTCGGTATGCGACCTGTTTATGCATACAGATGATGATTATCCAGTACGCTTAGTTGGTAGTACCACGAGAATACTTTACCAGACGACATATATACTTTACTTCTTTTCTTCTTTTTTTTTCCCCAGGGCATATATACTTTTAGTTCTTCGCTTACAGAGTAGTGGGTTGGACCAATTTGAATGACAAACGGAAAAAAAATGTGGCACACCAGCAGCTGGCAGAATTGCCCCAGAAGAAAAATGGCCTCAGCCTTCCAAGAAAAAGAATTTCTCAGCGTCCGGTAACTATACTTTGTATTTTTGTACTTCATATTGGGGGCCTCAGCCTTCCAAGAAAAAGAATTTCTCAGCGTTCGGTAACTATACTTTGGGGTTTTTTGTACTTCATATTGGTTGCACTTACACGACGACGTGCTGCCAGAAACGTCACCACAAGTAAAAGATGGAAAGCGTTTGTTGGGCTTGGACGCCTGCAGGATATGCGTGCATGCTTCAAGCGCTTGTTGCTTCATGATTTGTTGGCGTGTAGAAATATAGAGTAAAAGCGTTTTCATTGCGCTAAGGAAAGAGGAGAGAAAAAATTGCACCTCCATCGCATACATGAATTTTGAAATGACCCGGCATGGGTAGATGGTATATTTTCATTCGAACAGTTACAAGTACCTGGTGATCACAAACTTACATCATCAAGGATGCTAGATCAATAAGTGAATAAATAACTTCAGAATCCTACGTCTGGCTTGGCGATTGATATGCCAAACATTCACCATTATTTCTAAGGCACAAAGGCAGCCATAGGAAACCGGCAAATTTCACAATTTACAGATGCGAGATATGTACAGCCACCACATTTGATTATTTCACAAGCCACTTTGAGGTTAGCAACAACATTTAGCCAGATACATGACGTTGGGCCAAGCTTCAGTCAGAGCGAATTCCACCCATGAAGGTTCTTGGGTCAGGGCAGGTTCCGGTGAACTGAGCCTGGGAGAAGTCGAATCCTGGATTCTACACATCATAGAGAATTTTATCAGAAAAAGGACAAGCAAATAAGAACTCAAAACAACAAGGGACAGTGGATGGAGTGCATTTCCACCAGAACAGTACAATAGCGCTAGATCATATACAAGGACACAACCAGTTTCTGAAGGATCTTATAGAAGATATTTGCACAGCTTTGTGTAAACAAGGTAAGAAAATATGTCAGATGTTTGCTCTCATTTTTGGGCCAATACACTACCCCCAAATCAGCAGCATAATCATCTTGCAAGTGGCACGCTAATAGCTAATAAGGACTTGCATAGGATGCAATTGATGCAATTTTAATAACTAACTAGAACTTGTCAAAAAAGTCCATTCAATAAATTCTACTCCCTCTGTCCCATTTTAAGTGCAAACATGAGTTTCCGTGCCCAACTTTGAACACCCGTCTTATTTGAAATTATTTTTATAATTATTATTTTTGTTGTTATAAGATGATAAAACATGAACATTACTTTACCTCATGACTTGTGTTTTTCAATTTTTCAAAAAATTTTCAAATAAGACGGACGATCAAAGTTGGGTGCGGAAAATCATGGCTGCACTTAAAATGGGACGGAGGGAGTATAATTTGACTTGAGGCATTAGCATGACAACAATGTACTGCTTGCCTATCATAGGTAGGCATGCACAATGGAGAATAATTACTCAAACATACTAAAACCAAAGCAAGTGTGGTTTAGGAAAGAAAAAGGAACAAGTAATTCATTATGTAATTCATTATACCTCTTCTTGAAACCTTTGCAGCATAAGCCGTTTTTGTTCTTGGTCTGCAGCATATGGATCTAAGCTACCTTGGCCTTGTATTGGAGATGACCATGTTTTCCCCTTCTCTCTTTTTTGCAGTGTGATGTGCATTTCACCATCCTCTGTATTGTGATATAATTGTCCAGATACATAGAGCAGCAGAAGATGCTAATGACTTCAATGACGGATTAAAAATAACACCCTAGCACTAAACCTGTGTGACTGCTGACTCGCTATCATCATATCCTTACGCATCATTATTAGGTCAATTGATCTCATATTATCAGTTCATCATCAATATACCAATTATGGCCATCTATGGTCAGTTGGTCACCACAACATTGTGACTTAACAAAATCAAGCATGTCTTTCCATATTCAGATATTTTCTATGAACGAAGTCAACTAAAGCCACTAGAAAACTACAGAAGAGTTGCCAAATAAACTACTTCCACTCGCTGGGTCTGCATTAACTCAGACAAATTAAAACCAGCCGACAATAACAAATTCTGAATAGTTGTCTGCAAAGCAACCTCAGAGACAAAATATTTTTTTTATTACCAGAACTAGGAGTCCATTCATAAAACTGTTCACTAAACTGGATTGACAATTCTTAGGGGAAATAGCTTCTGCAGATAATAAAACTGCAAACAACAATTTTAAGAATGCACAAATAATACCACAAATCCTAACCTATTGTCCAGAACGATGAATCAGTCTTCACTGGGAGTGTCAGGTCATGCTGCAAAAAAGAGGGGGCACAAATCAGATCTTCCAAATTCATGACAGCATACAAGGAGAAACAATATCTTAGCAGAGAATTAGCTTTAATTGCAAAAGGTTAAGGGGAGAAGCACATACATTGAGGTAGGGTGGATTGCCACGGATGCCGACCTCAACATGAGTGGCCTGGATGGTGCAGTGAAAGAGCTTGGTGGGCACACCCTTGGGGAGCTCAATGTACATGTTCACTTCCTCCAGTGTTTGGTCCCACTCAAAGACCTTCTGCCCTGCACATCACACCCAACCCATGACAGAGGATGGGATGGTCAGGGGGTTCCTGAATGTTCTACAAGGTTGTAGAGGATTGGAGGTGTGTGGAGGCTCACCGTTGTGGACGAAGGCGTGCCGCTTCTCGGGTCCCAATTTCTCTGCCATGTCAAGGTTCTGGCATATACATGTGGGATCAAATATTATCTATTAAATAAGGAAGAAAAACAACTCAAGCATGAAATCAACTTTGAAAACAGACCACACGAAATAATTTATTGTTCTGGTAATATTATCAAGTAATAAGTTCTAAAATCGATACTAACAAGCTGCAGTTCATATCAAGAACCTAGAGAAAAGGATTACAATCAGAAGCTGAATTTGAATTTTATAATTTGATTTTAGGATTAATTTTAGGTGTTTTCCTTGTCAATTTTATTGCCTAGCTATCTCATGATTGCTAACAACACAAGTAAAAGATCTACCCAAAATTATTCTTAAAAATCAAACTATAAGTATTTAAAATCGTTTTGTACTAAAGCACATGAGCTACAAGGGTTAAGAAGGAGAAACAAGCAAATCCTCATATTAAAGCAGGAGCCTGTATATATATAGTAGTTACTGTCATGGACAAATAACAGGGGCGGATCCAACTTGGGACATGGGGGTTCAGTTGAACCCCAAACTTTTGGGGGAACAGACAAACTGTTACACATATTAAGGTTAAGGCTCCGAAATTAAGAGAAGAGCTTCTTCCAGATCGAGAAGAGAAGCTAGGGTTAACGAACGCAACCAAATTCCAGACAAAGGTAGTCCTAGGAGAGAGATGAATCAGACAGAGGATGTGGATGCTCACCAGGATCCCCTCCCCTCCCCCTCCCCTGCTCTGCTCGCCGGATGGAGATCGCAAGGAGCGGAGGAGACGAGACGGGAGATTTTTTTCTTTTACGCCAAGGGAAGGGGAAGATACTCTAGTTAACAGGGAATATTTGAGTATCTGCTTGGAGCCGATGCGCCCGCGCTGCCGGCGCGCCGCCTCGTCGCCGTTGGCCCCGGCCGCCGCGATGCTGAGCGCTGCGACTTGAGAGCGAGATTGGGAATCGGGGAGGACAGGAGAGAGAGAGAGAGAGAGAGGACGGCTGAATTGCTGATGGAGCTCGGTGGACGGCGGTGGTCCCGGTGGATCTGAGTAATTGTGTTGCTGAGCCTGGGTGTGGGCCAAATTTCGGTGACTCTCGATGTTTCGAGTTTCCTTGCCCACGGCCAAAATTCGTGGTTGTGCCATGTGGGCTGTTCCTGGTAGCCGGCCCAAATCGCGAAAATTCCCTTCTTCAACCTCCAGACACTGAACTAGAGCTCCAAGCCCCCCTTTCAATGAAGGTGTGGCAAGAACTTTTTTGTGGGGGCTATGTGGGGGCTTACATGGTTCCACCACTAGTAGTAGGGGGCTTAAGACCCCTTCGCCCCCATGTTGCATTCGCCATTGTATATTATAGACGTATAGTGTCCACATGTTATAGATTATAGGTAGCAAATAATTAAATGTCACATCTTTAAAGTGATAAATAGTTAAATATCACGAGTTATATGGATGAAAACGATTCATAAATGGAAAGTGTCCACTAGAATTTTTCCGGAAACTTTCCGAAACGGAAACGAATTCGAAATTTTTTTTTCTAAACAGAAATGAACATGATAATCGTACTATCCATCAGAAATGAATTCGGAATTTTTTTTTCGGAATAAAAAATGAAGTATTCCTCATGTACAGTTGTTTAGCTTTAGACTTTTCTACTCTAGATAATTAGATTTATACTATGTGCCATAGTATTTATAATTGCAGTTATAGATAAATATAATTCTTTTTATCTAAGAAAATAAACCGTACAACTAGCTATATTGTTACTAATTGATAAAAAATAGAATTATCGATTTATTGTATTAGAAAAGATGTTGAGCTGCATCTATTAATTGATTTGAGAAGTTCAGTTTAAGGTTATTTTTTTATTATATTCCTTCACTCCCGCGTAGCTCTGCTCGACTCCAATTAGTGTGCCGCTTCGCCACCGCTGGCAGCTTCGACAAGCGTCGGTCGAGCTCGGCACGACCACTCCTCCGCTTCCACCGCTCCTCCTCCGCCCAGCGGTGGTCGAGCTCCCACCGCGCCTAGCTCCGCGCGACCTCCTCCTCTCCTGCCTCCCTGCACTTGGCTACCTCCGCTCCTCCTTGCTATCGTAGCCAATAGAGGGAAAGAAGAGGGATAGAAAAGGGGTGCTCCGACGACGAGGAGGAAGAGAGAAGAGAGGAAAGAGAAGGGGTGATGATATTGTCTCATGGTTTTTTCTGACTTTAAGTGCCACGTCTATACTACGTAGGAGTCACGTCAGTCGAAATCATCTTCTAAAACGGTATTGGGATTTTATTTATGCTGGTTTTGGGAGTTGAGAGATGAATCATGTATGTACTGCGGTTCGTAGATGAATTTTAGACTCAGTGACAAGTTGAGGGACCTATTGTGAACTTAATCCATTAGCAGTTGCGGAGGAGTTGGGCCTAGTTGTGGGCTTGTAGCATTTTCATGGCCAGGAAGGTGATGAACGGTCCTGGTATAAACCAGATCAGGTACTCAATTCCGCGGGTTGGAATTAAAACTAGGCTTCACCCGGCAGCAAACAGTTCTTGTTTGGTTCGTTTCGGGAGCGTCGGTCTACACGGCCCAAGCGCGCGCGAGATTTTTTTTTTCTGCTAACCAATCTTTAGCGCCGGTTTTCTCGTTTTCTTTACCGCGTTTTTTCGCTTTTTTTACTCTTTTTTCATATTACTTTTTTTTAATCTTTAGCACATGTGTTTTGTCAAATATTTTGAGTTGAAAGATTTTAAATATTGACTTGAAAATTTTCAAATATGGACTTGAAATTTTCAAATCTCAAGATGAAAATTTACGAATATGAGTGAAAAGTTTTCAAAATTTTCGAATCTTGAGTTGAAAGTTTTCAAATCTCGAGTTGAAAATTTTTAAATCTCAAGTTAAAAATTTTCAAATTTGTCAAATCCGGAGTTGAAAGTTTTCGAATCTCGATTCTCGAGTTGAAAGTTTTCAAATCTGAGTTGAAAGTTTTCAAATTTTAACTTTAAAATTTGAAACTTAAATCAAAAGTTTTCAAATCTAGCTTAAAAAATTTTCAATCTGTTAATAAAAAAATCTCCCAAAAATCTTCAGAATCTTTTCTAATTACTATTATTAGTGTTAAGTGTTAACTAATAGATTAATAGTTGCAGTTAAAACCTTAAGGGGGAGGTGCTTGCTAACGGCACGCCCGCGCTAGTTAGGAGCCCCCGACTGTTTTTACAGGGTGAGCTTCATGCATGCAGGTAGCTTAACCATATAAAACTTCGCCGCGAAGCTGACCTGCACCATCACGAGTGACGATCAAGTGTATGATTGGTTCCCAACCGATCGATAAGTACAATGTCAACAACAAGGAAATTAGTGGAGAGGGTCGGCCAAACAAAGATAAGAGCTTACACGTGCTCCAAACCTATGACTCGAGGCTGATTATATTAGGTTAATCACACTTTGGAGCAAATTATTATGCTCCCTGCTTTCCGTTGTACACTGGTGGCTCACGGCCTCTGTGCATTCTGAGTGAGACGCTTGCCGTCTCCGTAGAGAGTCGATTTTAAACTCTCGAGAGACATTATCGTGTTGTTTACGTGTCATTTAAATAAGGAGAAGATTTACTAAGATTTGATGTATCACTCCACAAACATGCAAATTAAAAATTAACTTCTACATATCGCAGCGAAAAAAATAACTGTGAATATACGTAAACTAATTGTAGTTTAATTTTTTTTTCATGGTGAGATGTAGAAGTTGATTTTAAACTTACATTCTTATGGAGTAATATATCATATATTAATATATCTTTTTAAATTTTTCATAACCATTTAGTGACAACCAAACAATAAGGGAACATCCCTTCAAGAATTTAGAATATTTTTGTCAATATGTACGATTATACAAAAGGTCATCGGCGCAGAGCCAATAGTGATGTATAGTGATGTAGGACTGGTTTGCTTTGTGACTTAAATTAACCTTACCAATTTTTATCAATGTCAAATTTTGGTAAGTTTTGGCATGGCTAATCTTGGCAAGGTAAAGTCGTGTTCGGATTGAAGCCAAAACAGCCGAATTTCACTATTGAAATGGCCTATTTCTTTAGGCATGTCAAAATTTGGCTTTTAACCAAATAGACACTAAACACTATTGAAATTGACAAATATTGGCAAGGCCAATTAAGGCCACGAACCAAACCAGCCCGTAGAGGAGATTTTACCTGGTGGCCCAAAGGTTCAGAGGTCAACAAAGAGAATGGATCAGACCATTTGTGATATATCCTGTAAAAACATAATAAAGTTTATAAATTTATAGAAAAAAAATACTAGAGATATGTGTAGTACACTCTCACCGAATCTCAACTTCAAAATCAACTTTATTTGAGAGTAAAATAATAAATTTCAAGTAAATAGTTTTCTCTCAAATAAAATTGAGTCTAAATTTGAGATTTTGATAAATGTATTTCATGTATGTACCTGTCTCTAGTAAAAAAAAAACATGAATTCAGACATTTAAAATTTTAGGTATGGTTTTCACGAGTTTTAATTTATTTAGTGGTTTCATTGTATACTCCCTCCATCGAGAAAAAAAGACAACATTCCTAGAACTAGGTTGTCTTTTTTTTTTTTGATAGATGGAGTATTTCTCACAAAGAGGGAATAGTGACAATTGGATGGTCTCCCCGTGCTGAAGGAACCCACGACGTGACATCTTTTCCCACATGCAAGATTATCAAATGGCCAACATGTTGTTTCCGGATTTCTGCCATACTTATCAAGTTAGTATGATCATATTCTACAATTCTGAACTCTCTAATCTCTAGCTAACATATCTTCTAGTTTCATTAGTAAAAAAAAAAAGGCTAACACTTTTTTTTTCAATCACATACTCACTCTATCATAAAATAAGCAAACTTAGGACGAGATGTGATTGTTCAGAGTTATAGTATTATAATGTGTTATATATCTTATATTAGGTCTATTTATTTTGGTAGGAGAGAATAGTACGGTGCATAATCCGATAAACCGTGACCATGTGATTGATTAACTAGCGGTGCAAGACATTTTTCTTCTCTGCTAACAATAATCCCATGGACAACATGAAGGCATGATTACACATGAACAGGGTGCTGCCGCACCGTGCTAACACGTAGTCCACGACAACCCAAAGCTTTACGACACCAACTAAGCGAGTGGATAAGCGGCGACGTGGGTGGGGGCGTGCATATCCGATACACGTCAGCCCGGATCACCCCCCGGGATCAGCCACAGCCACGGCTGACGTCAGCGCGACGGAGACTGACGGCTCCCGCGCGCGCCCCCGCGTCCTCACGAACAAGGCGCGCGAGCCCAGGCGACCAGGAACACACGCGTGAGCATGGGCGTATGGCGGGGCCCAACACGAGAGCGCCATCCACGCCGCGCGCGGGGGCGGCCGGTGGGGTTGCCGCCGCTTGGTGTACGTTCTCCTGTCGCGCGATTGCCTCGCGCGCGCGCTCGCGGAGCCCGCCCCCTGCGTTGCGCAGTTGCGCGTCCGCGTCTCGCGCGCGTTTCGACGATGGATATGCGATTGCGCATGCGGATGCGGCTAAAAAAACGTGAACCGACGCGGGACTTGGTCGTGGGTACTGCGCCTGCGCGCAAGTGGCGCGTTGACCGCGCGCGCGCGCGGCAAGTTACGCGCGGCTCACATACGACCCGAACGAGAAGTGGACTTTCTGTATCGCGTAAACAAATGCCGAGTTCAACTCGATCCCGTGGATAGTATGTGGAGTTTGAGATCGCGACCTCGAGGTCAACGGGTACATACATGGACAAGCTAGGGGGTGTATGAACGCTAAGGACTTGCAGTTAGTACTGTTACCTATACCTAACTCTAACTGGTTTAGTGGTTATGGTTTGGCCTTCGATCGGTTGATCTCACCAGCCTAAAACACGTTGATATGATTTTTGTACAGCTTCATGTGTAAATATAAGTGTATAATTAGACGGCACTGCGCAGGAGGCGATAGTATTAGCTTGTTTTATTTCTCTATAGAAAAAGGACAAATGTGCTCATATCACACAGTCGCACAGTAAGTCAATATGGAGTAGTACTTAGTAGTCCCTCCGTTCCTAAATATTTGATGCCATTGGCTTTTTTAAATATATTTGACCGTTCATCTTATTGAAAAAATTTAAATAATTATTAATTATTTTCTTATCATTTGATTCATCGTTAAATATATTTTTATGTATACATATAGTTTTACATATTTCATAAAAGTTTTTGAATAAGACAAACAGTCAAATATATTTAAAAAAGTTAATGGCAGTACGGAGAAAGTTCTGTTCTGGTTGATCTGTCTTTGTCATGCGGATGTCGATCAGCCAACGTAAGGCGGACCAAGCTAAGGTGAAACATGCGAAACTAAGACTACAGGGTGACGTACGTGCATGCATGTTCTCGTATGCAGCTGCAGGCGCCACTGGCAGTGTGACGAAAGGGCATAGCTCTGCCTTTTAGTTTGGAGCCTATTAGGCCATTTACAGTGCATTTAGGGGTGGGCATTCAGTCTAACCGAGAAATTTGGTTCGGTTCTTTAGTCTTTTAGAAAATTCGGTCTTCAAAATCACAAGACTGATCGGTCTTCAAGAAAACTCAAGACCGACAGCTTCGGTCTTCGGTTCGGTCTCGGTTAGTAGGGGTGAAAACGGTACGGAAATGGACGGAAACCATCTTTATCGTTTTCGTTTTCATATTTTTTCCGAAAATCGGAATCGGAACCGGAAACCCCGGATACGAAAACGGAATCGAATATTATCGAAACCGAAAACGGAGCGAAAACGAACCGGCGCGAATACGGTAACGAAAATTTACCGGAATAAAAAACCCCTCAAACTGATAAATCCAATTGAATAAATTATCTATATTTAAAAGAGTAATGTTGCTGATAAATCCCAATGTAGGAAAGAAAATATTCTTATGTAATTTTAGATTTGCATAACAAATATTTTTTAAAAAAATAACAGCCAAACACCATGGTATTCACTATTTAGTGGTTAAAAAAAGAATCCAGGGTATTTCAGTCCCAAAATTTCTGGTAATTCGGAGAAAATTTCCAGAAATTCCGAGAAAATTTTCAGAAACTTTCCGACCGATTCCGAGTTCCGACGGAAACTGCCCTTATCATTTCCGATTCCGTTTCCGAGAAAATATTTCCGAATTCGTTTCCGTTTCCGAAAAATTCTGAAAAAATTCCGACCGACAGATTCCGTTTTCGAAAACAGGTCCGGAATCCGAAAACTTTCTGTACCATTTTCACCCCTATCGGTTAGACCGAACTAACCTTAACAGCCATTTGAAGTTTTGAACAACAAAATAAAACTGTACAAGATCGACGAATCAAAGGAACTGTACAAGATCGACGAATCAAAGGAACTCAACTCAAATGAAAGATACAATATGATGCCTCTAGTAAATAGAGCATGATTCAGGAAAGAAAAAAGAAAGCAAATCGAGCAAATCCATCCTACCACAACTTGTATCCCCGTCGATCTCCACTAGAAGGCTACAGATCCCATCCATCTCGTCTCCCACCATGGGCTCACGGCTGGCCTCCTCCGGCATCGAAATCCCCAGAGAACGGCATCTTCCGCCATCGGGGTGTGACTGGCTGGTAGGGCTCGCTACTCCCTAAACAGCGGAAGGGTGGTGCGGCGCTAGAGACGGCCTCTTCCGCCACGAAAGGAGGAAGGGCGGCGCGGAAAGGCGGAAGGCGGCGCGGCGCCGTGTAGGGCGCCACTAGCGTGGGGACGGGAGAGAATAAGGTTTCGGCGTTGCGCCACGAGAGGCGGAAGGATTGATTATTTTTTTTAGTCGCTAAATTTTATCGCGGGGAGTGGGGACGGGATGGCAGATTCACAGGAGAAGATGAGGAAGTATTGGGCCTAGTGGGATGTATCACATGTGTTATTGGGCCATTTATAAATTTCGGTTTTTTTGGTAATTCGGTTACCTGAGACCCAAGACGGAATTAACCGAACTGAATTCGGTTAGTTGAAAGTGCAGACCGGATTTCTCGGTCTCGGTTAGTTCGGTTTCGGTCTCGGTTATTTCGGTTCGGTCTTTTTCTGCCTACCCCTAAATGCACTGATGTGGCGAGTTACCTCGTTGGTCCAGCTAGGCTCAAAGTTGACGTGGAGAAAAAAAAAGAGGTGGGTCCCGTGTCTTTGCAAAGCTTTTGCGTCCTAGCGAGGGTCTAGTTCCCTCAAGCAAAAAAAGAAACTGCGTCTCCCTTTTCATGTGCGCCTGCAGCTTCTCTGTAATATAGTGGGGCCCATATGAAGAAACGCTACACTGGATGGCCTCTTGCTCTATACGTGTCTACATCTCCTATTTCTTAGGTGGCAGGTGGAAAGATGGACTAGGGGCACGCTGCACTGTGAAAGACCTTACTATCTTTGTATACGGTAGTTCCTCCATCCCATTTTAAACACCGTTACGGACCGGTTTTATTATTTAACATTTGATCATCTGTTTTATTTAAAAAAATAGAAAAAAATAAGTTAAGCATAAAGTGTTTATCACCTAATAATAATAAAAATACTAATAAAAAAATAAAATAAGATGGATGGTGACACGGGAATTCATAATTACATTTGAAATGGGACAAAGAGAGCATATTGCTCTGTCTTCATCACAACCGTGTAAGCTATGGGCAAAGAGATTAGAGGAACACACTTTGCTTTATATGCCAATTAACCGTGCCGTAATTAAAGTGCACCTTAACTAACAAGGTATAGTACTGCTTTAGGCCACTGCTTGTGACGCCAACATCAACATGCATGCTGCATCTATCTCGACCCATTTTTTTTCCCGATTGCTTTAGAAAATGCCTCAGTAGTCAGTAGTGCCAAAAAATCTACTGTCACCTCCTATACGCCACCGCACTGCACGAAAGAGTTCGCAGCTAAGCTAGGCCCAAATGGCGATCTAGCAGAATTTAGACCTTTCTATTAGTTCTTGACATTTTTAAAGCTTCTCCTGATGCGTGTTGTCTTCTCCAAACCAAAATGACGGGGCCAAGAAAAGCGACACATCGTCATTCGTGATCCACATGCTGCTTACCGCCACGCAAGAGCGGTAGAGCGGACAAACAGTAGTATTATATACCTACCGATGGGATTGGCGGCAATACATTATGCATACGCATATACACACATTATCTGACCATCTCTTCCTGGATCTACTCAGCCATCGATTAGACCCACAGCTCAACATTAGTTTATGAGACGGGAAGTATGAATGAAAGACCAATTAAACGTCTCTCGTACGTGGAGTCATGGAAGAACAAACAAGAGTACAAAAGGAGTACAAATACCATATATAAGAGAGAGTAGTAACAAAGCTAAGCTAGCTAGTACCCCTCTGTTTCCTGTTTCCGGTTATAAGACATTATGAAAATTTATTCAATTATAAATTTAATAAAACTACGTATGTGTTATAAATATTTCTTTTTTTCTACAAAATTAGTTAAATTTAGAGCAGTTTGATTTTAACTAAAGTTAGAACGTCTTACAACCTAAAATGGGGTGAGTAATAATTTAGAAAAGGGGAGCTTAGTACTCCGTAATATATTATGCAGGAGCGAGTAGTCCACCAACCAACCGTCCAAGTCCAGACGATCGAGTGACGTGTTGCATTACGTCACTGAGCGCATGTCTGCGTCGCCGATGGCGCGACGCCGTCTACGGCCGCCTGGCCGGAGCTATTATTTGGCGTGTTCTATTACGCCTCACAGTACTTGAAACGTTTTTTTTTCCCTGTATAAATCACTTCAATCAAATATTGTTATACTGCTCCCTGCAGGTCTTCCCTACCAATGTTGGATGATAACCCGAATGTACCTATCAGCCAAACCCCATCCCTAACTCCATGGCTTATCTATGCCGACACTTTGCTGGAGACGACACCACACCTGGCGGGTCCCCCTTGTCATCGTCATCCGATTGTGCCTTCCCTGATTTTCTTACAAGGGCACGAAAGTACATGATCACACCGTTGCAGTTTAAAACGTGTACTAGTATTAAGTTTGCAAGCAAGATCTATACGCTTCTTATTTCTCAACAAAAAGTCTTCGATTAAATTTCCGACGGAGCGAGTACAGATAGCACATCATACGTACAGCCGCCGACGACGACGAAAAAACTAAACACATGCACCGAGACATTCCAAGACGACCACAAACGATCTGATCAATAAATCCCGCTGCTGCGAGAGTCAGCGGTCGACCGTGTCCGCTGGTCGCGGCCCCGCAGCCCATCATCACCGGACCGATCCATTCCATCCATCCACCTCCCCCCAACGCAACGCTCTCGCGTCCGCGTCGCGGCAGCTGTCGTCACGGATCCGGTGTCCCCGGCCGCGGCTGACGCCCCTCCACGCCATCATCCCCCGCCCGCGACTCGTGCGCAGTCCAAGCGAAAGCTACCCCACCCCCCGCGTCGCGCGGGCCCCACCATACTACTCCGCGGCCCCCACGGTGACGTCACCCGCCCACCTCACCTCCGGGGCTCCGACCCCCCTGCTTCTTCCGTGTGCGTATATATCCACCCTCCACCTCTCGTCTCCCCGAGCCATCACGCCAAGACGTACTCCCTCCTTCTACTGTTACACGCGTTCACACGAAACGGCCAGCGAGACGACGTCGTCGATCGGCGAAGCTAGGGTGAGTGCGCTGCGCGCGTGGCGCCGCCGCGAGAGACGATCAGGCCGGGGGAGCAATGTACCAGGCGATCCCGTACAGCAGCACCCGGCCGTGGCTCAGGCCGGAACCGGCGGTGAAGGTGGAGACGACGGCGGCCGTGGCGGCTCGGGGCGGTGAGGCGGAGGTCGTGGGGGAGGAGGAGGCGGCGGAGGTGCGGAGGGCGGTGGCGGAGAGCCCGGTGCTGGTGGTCGGGAGGCGCGGGTGCTGCCTCATCCACGTGGTGAAGCGGCTGCTGCAGGGGCTCGGGGTCAACCCGGCCGTGCACGAGGTCGCCGGCGAGGCCGCGCTCAAGGGGGTCATGCCGGCCGGTGGGGAGGCCGCGGCGCTCCCCGCCGTGTTCGTCGGGGGGAAGCTCCTCGGCGGGCTCGACCGCCTCATGGCCGTCCACATCTCCGGCGAGCTCGTGCCCATCCTCAAGAAGGCCGGTGCCCTCTGGCTTTAAATCACCATCATCTTCCTTCTCTCCTTCCAATTTTTTTTCTTTCCTTTCTTCACAATATCATGCCATCGTGGTTCAATCCTGGCCGTTGGATTCGGTTTTACATCGCGGCGGATTTCCTCTAGGATTTTCTCTTCTTTTCTGTAGGGTGTGCTAAGCTTTGAGAAAAAGAATCAGAGAGAGCTAAAGCTAATGTTGCTAGTTAATAATTCATTTAGCAAAAATATATCTTCGTGCGTGCGTACGTGATGATGAGTATTTTACTCCCCACCATGTGAATACGGAGCGAGAGAGGAAGAGCGACAGGGACATTTGCCACATCTGTACAGTTTTGCATTTCTGAATTAATTAATGAGAATGAGACGTTCATTTTGCCCCCATTTCCTGTGGCTTTGAGCCTCTATCTTCTCTCCCCTCTTTACTCAAGTTAAAACGATTAATTACCCTCCGTACACGGCATTGTGGTTTGGTGAGAAGGTTTACCTCGATGCATGCTAGCTACAGCATGCATTCAGATGACATCATGCATATGGCAGATTTTCTATCCACCAAAAAAAAATCAGCCTTAACAGTGTAGTTTGGCTCGAGATCTATATTTTCACAGCTAATTCAATCGCATATAACAACAAGTTAATCAACTGTTAACGATCAGGAGTAGATTTGCTTTGGAAAAACTGTTGTGAGAGGGAAGGCTGTGTTGTTAATTTGTGCCCGTACGTGTTACATGGGACAAAGATGTACGTAAGCAGTGATGAGCTAGCGCTGGGAAAATTTCGGTCAACGGATCAGCGAGAAGAGAAATCCAACTTTTCCTCGTGAGATTGCGCGGCGTGTGGTCCAGGCGTGGCTGATTGGCGGAAGCCCTCCACGTATAAGGTATTTACGGACCAATTGACCCCAACTAATTGCTTCGGCAGCGACGGGATCTACACGAGACCGGAGCAAAAAGATAAAGGAAAAAAAAAGAAAAACTTCCTATCAAGGAGTACGAAGACAGGACACAGAGTCTGCAGCAACCGGTTCATTCCTCGGACAATCAATCATGGAGGGGAGAGTTCTCTCTCTAGTCAGACTTTTGGCGTTGTTCAGATATCCATGGCGGTTTAATTTTCGGTGTGTCGGATAGTATTTAGCTGTTTTCAGTGTATCGGGTTAATTCAGGTGAGCTGTTCACCCAAGATGAAAATGAAGGTAAGGAATTTGACTGATCTTCTAACTAGTTCACCTGAACATCGTTTGGAAATTCTGAAAACTATTTCAGTTTGACAGCCGCCGGCTCTCGTGAGCGTCGGACGTGGTCACGCATCCAAATGTTCAATGGAACGCGTTTCCCCTCTCCCACTTGTGAAGATATAGGTTGGGCAGAAACCTATTCGAGAGGGGTGACCAAGTGACCAGGTGACCAGGTGAAAGGATCGGAAGCGACAAAAGAGGGATCGGCTGTCGCGGTGGGCGCAGGCAACAGGCGCACGATGCGCCTCCGTCCGCGGATTGCCGCCAGATAACTTTTACACGCATGCAATGCAACTCTGCCCGAGAGGATAGTAGTACTACTACTAGATGGCAATTAGCCCATGTGCACCGGCCAGCCACATCAGTCGAGGCCGCGCGTATGCATGGGCCGACCGCAACTAACCGTGGCGGCAGCAGCACCCGTGGTACGTTACTCGCGCGTGGCCGGTCGGCGCCATTTTTGTTTACCTCGCGAGGCGCACGCGAACGCGACAAGCTAGTACTACTCCTAGCCGTAGGAAGCTTCCTGCCAGTTTGCCATCCAGCGAGCGTTACGCAGGTGATGCAATCATGCGATCCCTCCCCCATGACGCGCGGCGGACGATGCAACGTGTCCCGGAAGTAACATGCGCGTACGGCCAAAGCGACCCCGACCCAACCCAACCCAATCATGGGCGCACGTTCACGTTGGCGACGGAATCAATCAATCAATCAACCCATGCCCATGCATCAACGACGACGACGACGCCCGCGCGCGCGAGCGCACGCACGCGGGGCACACAGGGCCGTGACGAGGCTGTCGGTACGCCGCTGGGCAGAGCGGACGCAGCCCCGCAGCCGCCGCCGCTTAAAAAAATGCGAGACCTCGAACAAGTTTGGCGCGATCGGGGCAGGCAGCGCCCCGGTGAGGTCGCCGGCCGAGGAGGGTCGTTTTTTAGCTCTGGCCGACATGCATCGTGGGGTTGGTTCTTCGCATCGGCTCGATCGTGTGCTGTTTGTTTATAAATGGGATCAGGCGATTTGGGTGTAGTAGCATCTTCTGAACTTCTGATTACCTGTTGGCTTGCCCCCCTTTTTTCTGTCGTCCTCTCTGCTTCCCAAGGGGCGTGTGCCCCTTCTTCACCCAAGCACCCAATCCTGTGAGGATGTGACTGTACGTACCCTGCACATGTAACAAATCAGATCGTGGCGAACATGCTTCCACGGCGCATTTTGCAATTTCCGTCCTCGATCGCTTGATACGGCGGGACTGATCGTACTACTCCACCGTTTTGGACCAAGCAGAGCCATTGGTTCGTTGGTACCTGGAGATGTGGGGCTATAGCTAAAACCTCGTGAATGTGAGACACGCGTTCAGTGGGTATCGATAAAGGCCATTTTCTGATGGTGCCTGCCTGTCTGGACGTGTGCTAGAGGAGAGGGATGACAAGAACGTGTATGGTCAGCACTCACCACTGTCAGGCTGTCCTTTAGCTGACCCGGATGATACTGTACTTAGGCCTAGGTGAGGTAATTAAGTAATTAACCATGCATTTGAAGTGACAGAGCGTCCTGATCATGGACAAGATTTTCCTAACTGAGTACGTCTACTCGTGTAACAATACAATACAAGATTTTTCCTAACCGAGTACGTCTACTCGTGTAACAATACAATACAAGATTTTTCCTAACCGAGTACGTCTACTCGTGTAACAATACAATATCATGAATCTCCCTCACAAGTCATAAGTCGTCACTTGTATAGACCGAGATGATCTCGTGATAGGTTTAGACCCTACCTGGAATCCAACGTTACTAGTATAGTATTAATTAACAACAGAAAAGGGGAGAAATGACTGCAAGTTTTTGCCAGTTTCTACAAGGACTTTTCGTAACTGAACCAATAGCAGGGGGCGTCCAAGAAACGGAAGTTACAGATGTACAAGGCTCAAGAGGATTATCATTCTTCTCTACGCTCTCTAGAAGCTAAAACATGTGGATGACTGCTTTCAGTCTAGTACGTTATCGTTGTCTAAGCACTAGTTTAGGGCTTCTGAATTTTTGACTTGAGAGAGCAACGAAAAGGAGCTCTGAATTCAGATGAAATCCCGTCTGAACTGTCATAAATCTTAAAGATGCGTATATCTTTTCCTACTACAGAATCACCATCACAGCCTGCAAATTAAACATCATGACATATAATTTTAGGTGCATAGTGCATACTGTCCAAAACAATGGACTGGTTGATGTGGATTATGGATGATGAAAACATAAGTTACACACCCCGTTGATGAGCTCACCGGCACTCTGACGTTAAGCTGATACCTCAGAGATCACGCTGGGTGTCAGCATGTTTGACAAAACACAGCTTGCAGCTGTCAGGTCACAAATTCTAATGCTTTGCCAAGACTCTACTCTATGCTCAAAGTCTTATGCACCCATTTGCCACCAATTAGGACTTGGCCAGTTGTGGGTTTCAAAAACAAAAAGGACTTGGCCAGTTGTCCTTTGCCCGTTTTCAGCTTCAACGTTGTAAAAACTTTGATCAAAGCACTCGGGGCAAGTTGCTAATTTGTTTCTTCGACGTACTTACATACGAGTCCTCTTTTGGCATTGAACTAGAGCCTAGAGGAATCCATGTCATAGACATATGACGAACAAATATCTTAGAAATGTCATTGAACAAGGGAAATCAAATTGGATTTTAGCCTAATCACAACTTGCCACGAGAGAGAATATTATATTGCTGCTTTGAGCTCAGGAGGATCCACAGATCTACCCCCAGCGATATGGAGTATGTCTCAGTTTTTCATCCTCTCTAGTACGACCTATGAGTCTATGACGTTTCACCAACCACGCGATTGACTTGTTTTGCTAGGCGCGTGTAATCATTTAGACCAACTCGATCATCAGCTAATTCTTCTGCCATTAGTTGTGCAGATGGACTGTTTGCTGCATCTCCAAACCATCACCATGAAGTAAGCATCAATAGGCAAATGTAGGTAGGACAGTGAGATAGTATGGATTCAAGTATACCTAGCTGCCGTCACATAAAGTACAAGTGCTATTGTACTTGGAGGTTCACCAAGCTGGTTACATCATCGTCCTAATTAACCTAAATGGAAGAGTGGAGTTGAAGTCAAGAGAATGAGCAATGCTTTGGCTGGTCCTTTGAAAAGGAACAATGAGATATTGAGCAGGTCAGGACTCGATCAGGAGTGGCCGGAGCTAGCATCTGGCATGGTCACGATTCATGAGATTGACGCATCATTTAGAACTTTCTGATGTGGCTTGTTCTTCACACGAGCACATACATAGTGAAAAACAGAGATACCTTAACGCAGCTAATTGTACTATTGTTTAGATTTTTTTTTCATATCAAATGCAGCAATGCCGACAGTGCGCTTCCAGAAGGTACTCCTATGTTACTTTCACTCCTGAATTTGGTGGGGACAAGGAGGGGGATTCAAACAACAACACGGTTCGATAAGATCATGCTGTTTTACAGAGCTTTTGTGTGGGGAAAATATCTTAATTAGCCGACAATGGTGATAAGAACAAATATACTCTTATGTTTCTGTGGGGCCAGTGTTTTTCGGTTTAGAAGATTCGAATCCGTTCAAAGCTGTGGAACCCATGCATATATGAGCCGGTTTAGTTGGTGAAATGAAAATTTTTAGATGTCACATCAGACATTTGACTGGATGTCGTAAGGGGTTTTTGGACACGAATAAAGAAACTAATTTCATAACTCACCTGGAAACCGCGGGACGAATCTTTTGAACCTAATTAAACTGTCATTAGTACATGTGGGTTATTGTAGCACTTATAGCTAATCATGACCTAACTAGGCTAAAAGATTCGTCTCGCGATTTACATGCAAACTGTGTAATTTTTATCTATATTTAATGCTCCATATATATGTTCAAAGATTCGATGTGATGTTTTTGGGATATTTTTTTAGGAAACTAAACATGGGCTATGTTGATTGGACTTGCGTGCCTAGCTGGTGCAGTAGCGTTGTTATACTCCCTCCATTTTAAAATGTAAGGGATTTTAGATGGATGTGACACATCTTAATAATATAAATCTTATCTATATTCATATATTTTAGGATGGAGGGAGTATGTACACTTTGTACAGTTGTACTACGTGTTAGGTAACATATGGGAGAGAGACGACAGAGAAAGAGAGACAGAAAACACTACCCCTCCATCTCATGATAAACTTATTTGTAAGTTCATTTTTAGTACTTATGATATCGTAGTTTGTATGAAATATATGAAAAATGTATTTAGAGTAGATAAAAAGATAGATCATTATATCGAAGTTTAATAAAGCAAATAGTAGTTCTTTCTGGTTTTATACTGTATGTGTGGAATGAAAGAAATAAACTTGTTTTGGACATACGGTACAGGCGGCCGTAGCGTGTGCCTTCTGCCTCGGCGGGCCGCGCTACGTGCGCTTCTTGTGGGCAATCTGGGCCCAACCCGATGACGTCACACCTCTTTTTCGGCCCGACGGGTGAGACGCGAGGTGGGCCTCCTAAATGCGCGGCCCGCGATGAGGCCGCGAGTGCGCAGCCCGAGAAGTGGCGAAAAGGCAACACGGGTTTGATCGATACCCAACTGCCTCCTCCCCTCCGCTCGGTGCTCGCCACCGAACCTCCCTTGCCCTCCTCGCGCCGCCGTAGGTAGGAGGGCCCTGGCCGGCGCGCTTGCTGTAGCTTCGCGCTCTGCTCGCTAAGCGGAGAGTGCATCCACCCGACGGCCTCCGTCGCAAGGCGCGTGCCTCCCCCCGGCGGAAAACCCTAACCGCCTCTACAGAAGGTCTCGACCCTCTGTTTGGTTCGGCTCTCCTTTTGCAAATCTGCCGCTCGTTTTTTTAAGAGTTTGGACGTAGACACGTATGTAGCGGAGATGACGCGCTTGAGTAATCACATGAAGTCGATGGCGAACTCTCAGTTCGCGTTCCATCTCGTTGAACGGTTGAAGTCCTGGGGGGTTGCTATTAGGAACTTGAAGAAAAACTGAATCACATGTGATGGTCATAGCTGTAGCCTGCAGGGTTCACCTCCTGCCCGGCCTGTGTGAGAGGAAAAAAAACAGGAAGCGGAATGGGAGTCAAGAGCAGGGAATCATGGGAGTTACAATTTTATAGTGAGATTAGTCATGGGAGTTACAATTTTAGTCACATTCTCTTGTTTGTTAAGAGAGAACGAGAGATGATAATTTCAGGGAAATGTAGTAGATATTAGAGTTTTTTTAAGTTGTGTAGATTTCAGAATTTTACATCTCAATCTAAAGGGGAATTCCATCCCGATTCCAACCAGGCGTTGGAAAGGAGTTTGCCCCTTCGAATTCCCTGTCCGTATAGCTCTCACCCTCTTTGTAAACTCCCATTTCCTTCTGACAGCTCGAATGAGTGTCTAGTGGGTTCGGGATTTTTAATAAATTTGTTTGTTTAATGCACATATGAGTTTAGATGGGAATGGGATGGAGAGTGTAGGTGTAAACCCCCACTATTTTAATACCTAGGACCAGGGGTGGGAGTTGGGATGGAATGGAAAAATCTCAGCTCTTCATCAGTATGATTTCCACATTAGTTCCCCATAGATCCCCATATCTCTAACTGTACAAGGGATTAAGAATAAAAAGCAAAGTCCCATGGCTAATCCCCTCAGCCGTGGAACTTCTTCATTTGATCAGGGAGGTTTAGTTTGTAGGACTACAAATTTCAACTGGTTCAACTGGCTAATATTGAGATAGTCATGTGGTTGGCATGATATCTATGCTTGCATCTGCAAGTTTATGGTTCTGATACTGACAGATGTGATATTAGAGTATACAAATAAACAGGGCCATAAGTTATCTAATGTGTCTTATTTGCATCTTGTACAGAACAGTTCAATGTATTTATACATCTTGGAGTAGTGCTCCCTCTTACATTAAAGCATTCTATATAGTGGTATATTTATTCCTGGTTATTTTATTTGATTGGATTTTAATTATTTTAACTGGTGTGCAGATTAGGTTTTAAAATGGCTGAAATAAAATTCTTTGTTGGACGGATGTAACAAGGCCTACCTGAGAAGGAAGTGTTCTTGTGCAAGGCGAAAAGTTGCTTTGTTTGTTTTACAGTTGCAGGAACAGAGACACTAACACTTTAGTGGGGAACAATATCTTGTTTATGCAGTTCAGCCTTTCAGGGGTTATCCTTTGATGTTAACTCTCTGAATTCAGTGTGCAGATTTAGGTTAACCGAGGGAACAGGGATTAGATAAATGCTCTTCATAGGATAAAACTTCAAGTCATAACCCTCAATGCAATTTTCTTTTATGTTTTTCTATGTCCTAATATTAACATTTTGAGTCAGTGTGCAGACTAGACAAATAAGAAAGCAGTTCGGATTAGTGTTTTCTTGCAAGAACATGAAATGTTTTATATATTGCACTGCAGGCTTTAGTAGCTGCTCCTTTTTGGGGCGGATAACCTCAATGTTCAATTGAATGAGTAAAGTTAATGGATACCAATCTGCTGGTAGTGTTATGAGATAAATAACATGTATGAACATAGTTTGACTTAGTTGTCTGGTTTTTCATTTTGTAATTTGCCCTTGAACATGTGTTGTTACAATTTCAGTAAAATACATTGTCCAGGTTTCCCTAAAAAAGATGCAGAAAAGCGTACTTTGCATGACACAACAGGGACTATAACCATCCATGGATATTTTGTCTCTTCTGCTTGATCACTAGGCCCTGAAAAGCTTTGTTGCATCAGAATGCACCAAACAGCTCTGTCAATGTCTTGACAGATTTAGAACACTTACAAAGTTACTGGTTTAAGTTATATCACCTGTCAGTGTTCCATTTATTTTAAATCAGGGATGTGCAAACACAGCACTTATCTTGACTATCTTAGTCTGTATGGTTTTTCTGAAGCTGATGGGCCACATGCTACTGTAAAAGATTATGAGCTTCAAGTATATGGGAACATTCCTGTTCTTGTTTTTTATGATATTGACCTCTTAACATTTTCTCTGCAGGCTTTCAGTCAGGTTCGTTGATTTTGAATCATGGCAGAGCACTTAGCTTCAATATTTGGTACAGAGAAAGATAGGGTCAACTGCCCATTTTACTTCAAGATTGGGGCTTGCCGTCATGGGGATCGGTGCTCTCGTCTTCATAACAGGCCCACCATATCACCAACTCTTGTGTTTGCGAACATGTATCAGCGCCCTGATATGATCACGCCCGGGGTTGATGCTCAAGGCCAGCCGATAGATCCCCGCCAGATGCAGGAGCATTTTGAGGATTTCTATGAGGACATCTTTGAGGAACTAAGCAAGTTTGGTGAGATTGAGAACCTCAACGTCTGCGATAACCTTGCGGATCACATGATAGGCAATGTTTATGTCCAGTTCAGGGAGGAAGATCAGGCAGCTGCAGCTCATACGGCTCTTCAGGGCCGCTTCTACTCTGGGCGCCCGATAATTGTTGACTTTTCTCCTGTGACCGACTTCCGTGAAGCGACCTGCAGGCAGTATGAGGAGAATAGCTGCAACCGTGGTGGATACTGCAATTTCATGCATGTCAAGCAGATTGGGAGGGATCTGAGGAAAAAACTCTTTGGCCATTACAGAAAGCCACAGCGGGGCAGGAGCCGCAGCCCAAGCCCACGCCATAGGAGGGAGCATCATGATCGTGATGACTATCGAGGACGTGACGATTACCATGGTGGTGGTGGAAGGAGGGGCGGAAGCAGCAGACATGAAAGGCATGATGATGGAGGAAGGCGTAGGCACGGTGGTAGCCCTCCAAGGCGTGCGAGGAGCCCAGTCAGGGAGAGCAGCGAGGAGCGCAGGGCCAAGATCGAACAGTGGAATCGTGAAAGGGACGAAAAGCAGGGGTGACCGGGTGAGTACCTGGAGCCTGGAGGGCAGAGCAACGCAAGCATTTTGTCCGTTGAATTCGTACGTGGTAACTTGTTTTGTAGTCGATGCTATATTTAATTTGTGTTTGATTCGGTAACTTGCAGATCGAGGATCCTTTTGTGAGGCTATTATACATTTTGAAATACTAAGGGTGTGTTTAGTTCCACGCTAAAATTGAAAGTTTGACTAAAATTGAAAGTTTGAAGAAAAAAGTTGGATGTTTATATGTGTAGTAAAGTTTTGATGTGATGAAAAAGTTAAAAGTTTAAAGAAAAAGTTGGTAACTAAACTTGGCCTAAGCTATTCCCCTCCAAGTTTGCTTTAGCTCAGTTGCCTGTGTGAAGTTTTTTCTCCCACCGGCTGTTCCAACCGCGTGCTGTTTCTGATGTTTTTTTTTGTTTCATTTTCTAAGGTCAGCTCGAAGACAATGTTTACATTACCATCGGAAACCGCGCGGTTAGCGGCCTTACTGCGGGATACGGTAATAGAAAAATCGCGGTAACCTTCTTAAATTCAAATAAATTTTAAAAATAATTTAAATTTTTGATAAATTTTGCATGGTTCCGTATGGTTTTTCACGGTTACTGCGCGGTAACCGTGCTTAATTGTCGGGGCGCGGTAACCTTGGCCTTGGTGATTTGGAAACCCGCTCGAAGTTGCTTCTTCTGAGGTATTCTCGGCTGGTAATTTGACAAGCCCTAGATCGTGTTCTGCATGGTGCTCTACTGTCTTTGCCCGCGGCATACCGCACACCGCACACGAGAGGGGATGAACCGGACAATGTTTGCACAGAATGACACGCTTCTCCTCGAGGATTCCACGGTGAGACCGAGATGTCTCCGTGAGGTGAGCAAAAGCGGCCGCTGCTCTTGCAGCTTTCTCCCTCCCTCGCGCGCGCGCGTGCGATCGAACGGCCATGCGACGACTGACCATGCGTCTTTTGCCATCATTCCGTGGCGCTGGTCGAGCATGCCACCGGCGGATGGCGCGCTACCGTCAACCGGGACAGGGGGGACATGCAGATGCATTTTCTCTTATAATCTGCAGCACCGGGGTCAGTCCCGTCCCGTGTGATGGAGACTATTCACCACTCGCGCAGCAAGCCAGCAAGTGCACGCCAAGAATAGTATCTTTGTGTCTCAGAGACGAGCACAAAAAAGGACGGATGGAAAATCACCAGCGTTAGAGCGTGCATGCATGAGAGTGGCATCACCCACATCGCTGCATCTTTTACTGCGCCAACCAGAATTTCTAGCATGGATTCTGCTTTGAATGTAGTAGTAGAAGACGAATAAAATGGGAGCGGATATCAGTCTAGTTCGTGGGCTTGTTCATCAATGCTGAATATGGCTCATATATATGGCTAGGTAGTTGGAGGACCAGAAGTCCTAATGACAAGGCTAAAAGGTCTGAGGTAAGCTAGTGACAGGGAACTAATTACTAATTAGAAAGATGAAATGGAAGGAGCTCCTCTCTCTATCTCATTTTAAACGCAACCATAAGTTTCCGTGTCCAACTTTAATCATCTGTATTATTAAAAAAATTTTAGATTAGTATTTTTATTATTATATCAGATGATAAAACATGAATAGAATTTTATGCGTGACTTATATTTTTATTTTTTCGAAACAATTTCAAATAAGACGGACGATCAAATCTGGATATGGAAACTAATGACTACCTTAGAATGAGACGGAGGGAGTATTACCTATATAATTCTATGCATAGAATGGTGGTAATTATAGAAAGAAACTTGTGAAAATAACACAAGGGAGTTTCTGCCCCTCCTTTTCCGGTTCCACATGCTAAGAAAAGGCTACTGCCGCCCAATTCTAAAGTGTCGTTGGATGATGAAGAAACATAGTTTATGATAATTATTTAAGGGCACAAATAAATAAATTAGATATTGTATAAAATTGAAAAATTAATTTTAAAATGTTCCTTGAGAAATATATATGAAGAAAGGTTTTGCTTGTGTAGGAGCTTGAGAAGTGTACCTGCGGTGATACTTCATCCGTTAGCTTGGAAGAAAGGACTCTGCCGGCCTGGACTGGGTGCAAAACATTTATCGTCATTGTAGCCGACTAGAATACGTGCCAATCCTAATGGTCAACATAATGTAAATATTGCCAAATCATGCTAGGATCATTTTCAGAGTCCATTTCTAAAATAAGTTTTTCCATGGGCTTATTTCATTAGTTTTAAAAAACAAAAGTACTTAAAAAAATCCAGATTTTGGAAAAGGAAAACTACTACTGATGAGTAGTTTTAGCAAGAGATAGTGTAAGATATATTTTACTCCGAACTAGTTTATAGAGCATCCAACCTTCTAAACTATATTTTCCGCTTATTTTACACCCAGATTGTTGAAATTGATTTACTTTACTACTACTTAACGTTATTTCTCTCTCTCTTTTATCTATATAAAAGTCATATATTATACTGAAATTTGGTAGGATGATAGAATATTAAAGTTTGATAGAATGATAGATACATTACAACTTAAGTCTCAACATTTTTTAGATTTTTTGTCATTGTTTATATAGGCTGGAAACACCTAATACTAATTTAAACATTGGTATTTTAGAGTTCAAGCAAATAGCCATGAAAAATTTGATGATTTTTTTTTGAATTTTGATGATGGTGTTATCTATGACTTCAAAAGGTTGCAACTCAAAATACAACTTATATAAAGAGAAAAAAAGAGAGAGAAATGTTATTAAGAGTAAAGTGAATCATTTTCAAGTAATTTAGAGTAAAATGAGAAAAAAAATACTTTGAGGGTTAAACTATCCAATGAAATGGTACACTTAAAGTAGGGTATCTAAACCATGTTTTTTCTATTACCTAGCTTGCTCGTATGTTGGAATTGTTGAAATGCAATGCTTATTTATTTATTTTTTTTTTGGGGGGAGGGGACAGCTTAATAGGATTATGATTTTTGTTGTAAATACTGCATAGCACTAGTCGGTGCATTATCACGCCCAAACCATACTGCATTTTGAACGTTAACAAATTAAGCAAGTTCATGAGCTACTTTATTACACTTTCTTTTACAGCGCATCAGTCGAACTTCCTAGACAATGACATTGTTGTCTTTGTTTCGTGTAGTAGGAAAGTCTATCTCGACAGTCTTGCAATTATAGTGGCACAATCTATCTTAAGTTCAACTAGCATCGGTACCCATTTAGTTGTAAATTTTAAACCTTTACATCATGCCATCTGTTGCCCGGTGAAAAAAACAGTGGACCATCAGTTCTACCTCCTCCAGCGTGCACACCATCTGATGAATCTCCATGAGCAGGGACGGATCCATAATAAGATTAGAGAGAGGACTCATCTCCTTCTTTCTCCTTCAACCCCCTACTCTTCCTCCTATCCCCTCTTTTCTACTATCAATGGTGATCTAGTGTGGGTGCTGGGGTGACTCGCGATTCAGCGGAGGATCACGAGTCTCCCCAACACCAACGCTTGATCCGCCTTTGCCATGAGGTGAGAACATATCCTGTGGAATTTCTGACCACAATCTTGATTGTACCTTTTCTATCTTCCGAGGAAAAGGCTCCATCCACCACATTGAGTTTCGCCCAGTTGTCTCGGTGGAGATCGCCATGGAAAACATTGTACCTTCGTAATGCTATGTGCAGCCCTGTCAATACTTTCTCAGAGTGAAAAATAATTATTGGTGTTACCATTTAATTATATAAGTGGAAGACACATGACTGATACAATGAAAAATAATTTCAAGATTTACACTTCAATATCTTAGTGGTTCAAACCCCTAGACTGAGTAACAAATGACAGAATGCTTACACATTAATTTTTAAAATTAAATTGTAAAATTTAAAATTAGCCGCGGCATAAACAAGCGGCCCCCTCATTGGAAAAGCAGAGGAAGGGAAAGGAGGTGACAGCGTACTATGTCTATAATGATAGAATGTCACTTAGTCAGTAATCACGTGGGACTTGACAAGTTACAACCTGCAAGCACCAACTCTATAATTGGAAGAAGAAGAAGAAGAACAAAACGTGCAAGATAACCTTTGTTTTCTATGTCTAAATTTTCGTTGCCAAATCTAATTTTAACAGCTTATACCTACATGCAAAATTAAGGTTGGTTTGAACAAAACTCTCCTTAAAGCCGAGATCTAATGTCACCTAAATTTCTCCCAAGCTGAGTATGCATCTAATTTAAAGCATGATAAATTTGTGCGGATGGCCGAATACTTTTGGTTTGAAACACGGCTTGTGGCAAAAGTAGCCTCAGATTCGAACTTAAAAAAATGATGATTGAAAGCCCCGTTTAATTTTGTTTTTCCATTACACGAGGGATATATATATGCATACCACACAAAATAGATTAGTAGACCTCACCGAATTCGTATCAAATGCACAATTATGCGCAATAGGAACATACATTCTTTTTATACAGTCAGTTACAACGCGCGCGCTCACCCCTATTAATACAAATACATGCATTCGATCCCTATGAAAACTTCGAAAGACCGGCCAGTATAGCTTGGGATTGAGATTAAGATTGATGAAAGTCACCAACCACGTATTATGTTTTCTCCCTCCAACTGTAATATATACATAGACGGCTATGCATACATGCAGGACATGTGAAGTAACAGATTTTAGATACAGTGGGAATAATTATATTGTTGTATAAAAGCTGTATCTATTTGTTAGTACCGTATAAAAAGATGCTTAAAAGAACCATGCTGTAGAATGATTTTTACTGTATGAATTTTTAAAAAGAACAATCTACACCATGAAGAATGATCCCTAAAGTTGTATACACAATACAATTGCATTTATAGAAACAAAAGTAAGAGAGCTATAGGTATCAAACAACCTGTGCAAATCATGTGAGAAAATCCATTGGCTAGAAAACCGCGGTTGGAAAAAAAATGCATGCCACTAATTAAACATGCCTATCTTGCCATATATTCCTCACACAAAAATCCATTCTAACTTTTATAATGTGCAAGGTGCCAAACAAGGACGCGTATTATCATCTTTTCTATTTCCTATTTTAGGTTAGCTCCCCTCTCTTAAACCGTTCCGATAAAAAACACACAACTTCCACAATTCCCATGCCAAATCGTTACTAACGTAATAAGAAGGCAAATACAACTATATTAAGAGACATGTCTGCTGGTGTGCACCTCTGTACATTTCACGTAATCAGGAAAACATATATTTTTAGACAAATAACAAATTATAAGCGTCCCTCCCTCCTCATCCTCTCCATGTCCTTCACATAGGAGTCACGACACAAGGAGGAAAAAAAAAGAAAAAAAGAAAAGAAAAGAGAGTGATGCTTAGAAGGGAGAAGCGAGAGAAAAGATAAAAAGACCACAAAAGATATATCTTCAGGACAAACGATAGAAAAGCAAGCAGACAACACACAGGGAGCCTCTTGCTTCTCTCCTCTCCTCCTACCTCCGCTCCTTCTCATTCTCTATCTAAAAAAAGGCAAAGAAAAGCTTGCCGTGCTTATAAATAAGCTTCCCCTTCTCTCCCCGTGCCGGCTCCTCCCCTCTCCCCCGATCCCCTTCCTCCACCTCCACCCCCACCCGCCGATCGCCCCCCGCGAGCTCGTCCCGTCGCGGCGGGCGATCGCTCCACCCACCCATCCACCTCCACCTTCCCGCGCGATTCCCCGAGAGGCGAGGCGAGGCCGTGATAAGCTCCGCTCCGCTCCCCGACCACCACGACGCGGCTGGCGGCGGATCCTCACACTCCACCCACCCACCCCGCTTCCGCCGATCGGATCGCGTGCTCCCCCCGAGGTGACGATCTGTGGGAATTTCCCCGTACCTGCTTGGATGTTTTTTTTTTTTTGGGTTTCGATTGATTCGTTCGGGGCCCCGATTGCGTTGTGTCGGGGGTGAGTGGAGGGGAAGGAATTGGATTCGGGGGGCGGTGGCGTGCGATTTGAGTGCCCCCGTGACGAATTACGTTGGTAATTTTATGGAGGGGGGCAGGGTGCGACCGTGAGGACATAGGAGGGGGGTTCGCGAGCATGAACATTTGGGCTAATTTTGGCCCGGATTGTGGGCGATTTCTGCTTTTCTGGTTAGTGGCTTTGCTCTGGAGTGTATCGGTTGCGCTTAATATGTTATGCTTTATCTGCATGTGCGTTTGGTTGGCGTTGAGAACTTTGATTAGAGTGGTATTTTTTGAGGTTTCGGTAAGCATTGTGGGGCTAAAGGGCATCTCTTATGTTTAGGTGAAACTACTAGGCCTCTTCCTTTTCTTTTCTTGGCCTTTACAAATGAAGCTGCATGGGCATACGATTAGTGCAGATAATTACCCTGAGAAATGTGGGGCTCCTATTCGTTCAAGTTGGGTGAGCCTGTGAGGTAAAAAGATTATGATAGCTCGAGCCATTCTTGGAGTTTGGGATATCATACCTTTTGAACTTCTTGTGTGGTTGGTAGTTGTTTGGTAGGTAGTTTTGCATTCTGTTGCTTTTTGCAAAGTTGTGTTAGTTGTTTCATGACTGAAATTCACAATTAGTGGATTGGGGGAATGAGGTTGTATACTTTTGAGATAATAGGATTAGATTGTTTTTTGGACAAAATTTGAGTTTTTTTTAGTTAGCTGTTGGCATGGCAAGTGCTGTTTGAGGATTTTTGTTGAGGACGTTATTACTAATTAGTTTGTGATAATTTTGACTCTGCTGATTATTTTATGATATGGTTGATTGTAAAGGTTCTCTTAATTCAGGTTGCAGTATATTATTTTTGCGAATTTTGTCAAAGAAACAGTGGTTTTCTGTATGTTGCATGGCAGATATGAATTTAGTTTGCAGTTCTGTTCAGTAATTTGCATGTTTTATGTGTTCATAAAGGCAAAAGTAATTAATTTTAATTGTGCCTATTTCAGTTCTTCCAACAGCTGAATATTTATATTTTCCTTTTGGTTTATGGTCTCTATTACTTCTCCTGTTTTTATTTTCAACCCAAGTAAAGATCAGTGCTGTCATTTGTATGTGCGAGAACCGTTGTACATTAGCTAATGGCACTTAGGTGACATTGTTATTCCAAGGCTCAAAGTTGCTCCCTGCAGTTGTTTAAGCTGGTAGCTTGGCATGTATGTACATTTTTTAAAAATATGTATTACTTGCACATCTCTCTACTGCATATCACGATTAATTTAGCTTCATCTCTCGAATAGCGTGTGATTTTAACTCGAAAGTTTAAATTTCCATTTACTCATCAAACTTGTATGGAGAAACAACCATGTGTCTACCTGTTCTTTTTCTAGGATGCACTTTTGATGAGACCGAATTTACTTTTGGAAAAGTCGAAATCTTCAATACTATGCATAGTTGCTTTAAATTTAGTAATGATCTGGGAAACCAATTAAAAAACAATATTTTTTAAGAAAGAAAATAAAGGTGGGATGCAAGGAAAATCCAAAAGGTAGGTTGAGATAAGATACAAGGGATTGTATTTGTGACATGTGGAGGATGAAAGGAGAGGTTGATTGGTGACGTGTCTTGGTGGTATCTGCTCTGACCATAGGTCTGTCGTTGATAATACGAATGTTTGGTGTACTTTATTGAGTAAAAGCTAGCACTTAGTTGTCCCCTAGGCGGACTACATGTCCTAGAGCCTTCAGGAGTGTGGTCACAGCTATTGTTAGCAATCCACTGTTCATGCATAAAAAATGTCATTAACCTTATCTCAGATGGAAATCCTTGTATAGTAATTGAATGCAAGAGGCGTATGCATGGTTTTGTCATATTTCACTTTTGGTAATACTGCTTACACACTTCTTCTTCTTTGCTGAGGAATAAAAACTTACTAAGAGGTGCAATTGAGGATACAGATTGATTATTTTGTATAAGTAACTGCATCCTTAAACTTCACCCTGCTCTTGTTATGGTAACATGTTGACTATTTGATGTTTCTTGTTTCACCTATGTGTATTTCATCAATTTCTGTTTGGAAGTAATAGCATTATGTTGACAAAAGATGTTTCTATCCAATAGTGAAATCCTCTTTTTTATAAACCTCTTTTGCAATAACAGTTGGAGTATGGGAGAATAGTGCTAGATTGAAGACTTCTTGGCAAATTATAGTTGAACCTTGCAAGCCTTTGCAGAAGTTAGCCATACCAATTGCTTGGAGTAGGAAATGGGGCTTCTTTGTTATGCAACTCAATCTTCTTCAAGTGTGGACCATTAATTGATTTGTGCCCTAGCTCTGCCACTGCTTGTAGGGCAAAGGTTGAGCATTTAGTTCATACATTGCCATAACCAGATGCTCTCAAGTATGTAGTTGATGTGCAATACCTTCAGCTCATAAAATGCAGTTATAGAACCTTAACTAGTGGCATTCATTTTTAACAATACGCAACTTCAATAATACAAACCCTACTTTGAGCGTTTTAATGGATGATACTACTAGTTCTGGATCAAATTGGCTAGATGTTTGTTTCACTTTCAAGATATTGTTAATAACCTGCTTGCAGTATCACAGATAGACAAACTTAGGCTTAGTTCGGAGCTGCTTGGCTGAGCTACGGAAAACACAGCGGGTGATTATTAGTGCATAATGAACTAAGTATTAATTATTGCTCCCTCCATCCCAAATTATAAGGCTCAAACACTCCTATCGCAATTACCAAGAATGAATTTAATCACCTCCTTGATTGGATCACATCCATACATGCAAGCAATGTGATTGGGGGGCTTGATGGTAGCTGATTTAAAACAAACCAAATATAAAGGACCAAGAGGTGCTAGTTAACGCATTCATGCATGCCTTATATTTTGAGACATGAGAAAAAAAGTGGTTGCGCCTTATAGTTTGGGATGGAGGGAGTATAAATTAAAAAAAATGGATTTATTTGATTTGTTAAAGAAACTTCTATATAGACTTTTTTTTTTTAAAAGAAAACATGCACCATTTAGCAGTTTGGGAAGTATGATCACACTAAACGAGGGAGTAGCTCACTCCAACAGTCGGGAAGAACAGGGGCTTAGAGAAGCAGTGACATGTCTTATTTAATACATGTATTTATCTGTGGAAGTTTAGCAGCCTACTGTGAGCATACGCAATCTTTAGTATCTCCTGTAGACTGTAGTTAGTGTTAATCTCACAAAGCTTATTCTAACATTCTAAAATTATGCATTCTAATTATCTCTTCACCCTGTGGTTTCACGGGTGATAAGCAGAACTATACAAAGTTTATATGCACACATGCACACCCCTTTCAAAGTTTCATACTTATAAATTCATTGTGACAGAAAGGGTCTTCTTAAGTGAAACATCACACGAGGTGGGAACAGTGGTAGATGATGACTAGAAAGATAAGGGAGGGCCAGATAATGAACAAAATTAACAGTGTTTAGAGAGTATTCTCTTTTGGTACATATCTTCTAGTTGCAGTGTCATACACTTGATTCTTCGTACTGGTTCACTAACTTGTCCTAAATTAGCAGTATTTCGCAAAAGATAAGAGAAGGCATACCTGAACAGAAAGCTCTACAGAAGGTCATTAATGCATAAGTGGATGATTAAGCATTAAAACATAACAAATCGAGAAGTCAGTAGGAAACTCCCCAACTATCATCCTAAAAAAACATAAGTTAAGAAGTGCCACATATAGGTATTAATGTTCACAACCCTGGTGCTTGTTATGCTACCAACATGTTATATGGTTTTGTATTTTTCTCCTTCCTCAAAAGCATCCCATCTCTTTATGCAATTCTATGTTATGTTTTGCTTTGCCTTTTCTCTGATGGTGGTCCATTTCTTAAACTCCACCTTGCACCTGCTCTTTCTTTCCTTTTTTTTTTCTTCAAAGCTAACTACCTAATACCATTGCATCCAGGAATTCAGCTGGGATCTGGACGAAATCCTTTTAAAAGCTTGCTCTTTTTAACGTCTTTATTCAGTTTTGTTCTCTTGTGTAGATTGTGGTATAGTTCCCTCCCTAAACATGTCAATTTATCAGTTGATGGTTCCCGAACCGTGAACCACCACATGTGTAGGATTAAACTTGTGCTGTTGACCTAGCTAGAACCCTATAATTTAGGGACAATGGCTCATCTCTTGTTACCTATATATAGCTAGTTATTATGTTTCTCTGAATCAACTTTCATCAGAACCACTCCTCTTTGTCGTTGCAATATTGACCTTTTGTTTATCAATATGCAAGTCTACTACCATGTAAATTGCCAAGTTCTACATGTGTCACATTATGCATCACATAGCGATTACAATAACTTAACATTTGTTTTTCTTAATCTGATTTTCAGGTAGAGGTGATGATAAATCATAGTTAGTGACTTAGCTTGCAGCAGTTCTTTCTTGCAGCTAAGACAAATAATAATTGGCGTTATGGCATATAGAAATACGGTATGCACTCCCCAAGTAATTGATCTAGAAACTGAACAAGGGCACTCTCATATTCATTCTGAAAGTTTTAATCGCACTGGGAATGATTCATCCGACCAAGGTGCACAACATGCTGTCAGAGGGGTAGGAAATGCTACAAACATTGGTCTATCTGATATGCGAAGTTACTATGATGCGGGAATGAACCATCCACATCAACCTGTTCATAACTTGCCTCCAAATTTAGGAGTTGATTCAGGTTTTGTCTTCCCATCCAGTATGTACAACCCCTGCATGTCGACAACATCTATGAACCGATATGTTTCTCACACTCAGAGCTTCGGATTGCCATCAAACCAAGTTGTTCTAGGAAGCATGGATGAAGGTAGCAGAAATGAAAATGCTGGTGAAAGTGCTAGAGGATTCATTAAAAGGAAAAATGCTGCAGTTGCAGGAAATTACCACTGTGCTAATGGATTTGCAAGTTCAAGCTCTTCTCATGCATCTCTGAATCCTACACATAGGCCATGGGATCCTTCTTTTGAGTCAAATGTTTTGCCTAACACTGCATCATATAACCCATCAGAGTACCATAGCCAGACCAGTTGGCCATCTATGGAAGGATCTTCCATTCCCAGTAATGGCTTTAACTTGATGGGTGCTCACCCAGAATCAGCACAGCATGGTAATTATGCATTTCCAACTAGTCACATCAGCCAGTGCTTTCAACCTACTAGCAATACATGGATTTCCCAGTCTGCAAATGGTATTGCTGATGGAATACCACAGTGGGAATATGTCAATGGAATGAATAATGCTCCAGGTAACTTTTCGTTTGATCCTTAGATCGTCATCAATTTATTTCCTTCTTTCTAATGACTTGAATAGTTGTTCAATGTGCCTTGATGTCTGGACTAGTGGTTTAGCTTGCATGGTAAGAGTGGCGAAAATTTCAAAAAATGTCTCCACCTACAGAATGAACTTATGTGTTCACACTAGGAGTAATTGGAAACCTTTATGCTTTCAGCAGGCAGATTTTCCCGTTCAGGTATGACAGAAACAGTGAATGGAAGCTTCCGTGAATATCAGAATGGCCCTTCAACCTTATGTCGAGGGCCTTTACCCTATTTTCATCAGCATGCTGGCATGCATGCTCATAATCTGCTTGATCATACACAAGTGCAAGCTCCTTACCAACAATGCCACAATAATCCTGTCTTACATGGTGTAAATCATTCTGGCAACCGGTTCCATTTGGGTCCAAGGATTCCAGTTCTTTTCTCTAATTCTGAACGTACTTTTGGGCCTCCACATCATCCACTCTTGGCAAATCCAGTGAACCACAGAAATATACGAATCCTGCCACCTGAGGTTAGTTTGTACTTCATTTTGTGTCCCTATGATTTGCGATGTGCAATAATTTATTTGGGTTGCTGGCTGTTTGACTTATTTGACAATTTTATCTGTGTAGTGAGCTCTCTTCCTGTTAGGGGAAAGATTGAGACTCTTGTAGCAATTTGGCATATGAACCTGTACATTACTTCTTAAATGCCTTTGATGTGCTAACATCTATATTTTCACAAAATTACATACTTCAAATGAAGAAGATCAACCTTATACTTTCAAACTATTTCACTAAACTACTTCGTTAGTTCGCATTCTCTTTTAAAGTGTAGTTTTCTGAAATGCCATTCTTTGGTAGTTTTTGCATTAGTACTAGTAGTACAGTTTTATGATATCCACTTGACTCTAGCTCAATCCGCATTACACCCCTCAAATATCTGGTTTGTCGAAAAAATACCCCTGAACAATGAAACTGGACATTTTACACCGAAACCGGTGAAAATACCCCCCCCCCCCCCCCCCCCCCCGGCCGCGAAAGGCAATTCAACCCGGTTTTTATTGGTGGTTTTCATGATTTTAATATCCAAATAGTACCCTTTACTTGTATGCCACCTAGTTAGCAAGAGATGTAAAAAGTTGAATCTAAGTAAAAAAAAATGATGTGAATATCATGAAAACCACTATTAAAACCAGGTTATATTGTTCTTTTTTTTTTTGGGGGGGGGGGGGGGATGGTATTTTGATTGATTTCGAGTTACAGGGGTGTTAAAAATGTCCAGTTTCATAGTTGAGGGTATCTTTTAGCCAAACCCGATAATATTGAGGGGTGTAATATGTTCACTTCTTTGTTATTGATTATTACTCAATCTACAGATATTGTTCTTTTACTTTCCACGAGCACTGGTGCAGGACTTTGACTAATTTTTGTCTTAATATACTGTCAATAATAATAAAACCATATTGTTTGGATCCCGGTGCGGCCTATATTTATGTAGTGAATGTGATCTATTGAACCACTTAAGGAGTGTATGTTAGATAAGTTGAATTTTTTTTATACATGTATGTTTGTATGCTCAAGGGTTAGGTTTTTTTTTTTTTTTTTTTTTTTTTTGTTTTATTGAGACAGTGGTTTTCAGCATTTACAGACATCACATTATCTATGTTAATGCATTTCTAGTCAAAGGAAACAGTACTTGTATATTTTTCATTTTATCTGCATGTTGAATTACTTCCTGTTTCCTGCTGCCATTAGTCCATTTGTTGGGAATTAAGACATATTTGCCCTTGGTTCAGGCTGTTCATATTGCAGTAGAATGTAGGTCACGTTAAACACCTTGCTCTTCAATTCTATATCACACACTCAAAATTGATATATTTTTTCTTCGGTGCTGCAGCATGCTACAATAATGGATTTTTCAAGATTGTATGAAGTGTCAAATGTTGTAGATGAGCATAGAGATATGCGGCTAGATATAGACAGCATGACATATGAGGTATGGAATCCCAGCTTATTGAGGTCACCTTTTTTTAATTCTGTCCACAGCAGGCTTTATCTGATTTATTCTTTTTATTTGCATTACAGGAGCTTTTAGCATTAGAAGAGCAGATTGGAGATGTAAATACTGGTCTGGCAAAAAGCTACATTGTAGAGAAATTGAAGACTAGCTTATTTGTGCCAGGATCATCCTGCATGTCTAATAAGTCTTCTGAATCTTCCATGGAGAATGATGCATGCATAATATGCCAGGTCCTTCTCTTTCACTATTATTTTCAGATTAGTTTTGAAATATAATAGCTTATGCATTTCCTGGGACAACTAAACCTAGCTTTCGAACGGTCTGGACTTTACACTTTTGGATCCGAAGTTATGGTTAAAGCTTGCAGTGTGGAATTGGCTAGTGTTATATCATAGTAATATGCAACATTCCATTTTATCACCCACAAAGTATGGTTCCAACAGGTGGGAAAACTTACAAGAGAATTGGTTTATGTAAGATGTACTATGATTTCTAAGTATGTGCAGTGTAAATTAGTATTTGCAAAGGTGGACAGGTCCACGGTGCTCAAATTGTATAAAGTTACTTGAGAGTACGTCTTGGTAAATATCATTCATGATTTCTTGTCAGGCGCTTAAGGAATTTGAATGGGTGTTAAGAGGGACAAGTGTGGGTTGCTAAAACAAGCCATAAGTTCCAATTGGGCTTAGAAAAACAAATACTATTGCACTGGTTCCTTATCTGCATTATCAGATTATGTAGTTTTCTCATCCACCAACATTTAGTCTAGTCAAATCGACATATCCTTGTTCTAAAAATCTTTTCTTGGTATTGCAGGAAGAGTATCAGGTTAAAGAATGCATTGGAACCCTTGACTGTGGCCACAGGTACCACGAAGATTGCATAAAACAATGGTTGATGGTAAAGAATTTATGCCCCATCTGCAAGACGACAGCTTTGTCAACCGGAAGAATAAGTGGATAACGAACAGGAATAATCTTATTCGTTATTTACTTCCGACAAATATTCAGCTCAATTTTGTATATAAGAAACGGTAGACCATTCTGCTACCTGTATTTGTTGCTCACTATGTTGTGATCCGGGAGTAACTCAGCTTCCTAAACTGTACAGCCATAACATTGATCATTTTCTTCGGTGTAGAATATTTTAAAATACTCAGTTCGCCCCCATCTGTATCATAAGGCGGACCGACAAAAAACTCACAATGTCATTTCTAGGCAAACATTGTATCTACCATCAGATTAAAAATCAGAACATAACATGTGCTCTTCTGTACATTTTGTTTTCTCCTAATTCCCTAACTCGGGAGGACCGAAAAGATTCTTATGGTCGTCGGCGCGTGATTGCATCGATTCGCCTTTTGGTTGTTTATGCATTGTTCGCCCCAAATTATCTGTCGCACGTCCATTTGATTGCCTTGATTCGTCTTTTGATTGTTTATGCATCGTTCGTCACAAATTATCATCCGTCGCACGTCTATCTGGGTGGCATATCTCGAAACGCCACAGCTCATATCAAAATTTGGGCAAATTATCTGTCGAGCTTGAATTAGTCTCTCATTTCTCTCCGGTCCCAAAATGCATGTCGCTATCTCTGATCAACGAATACACGTCTTCAAAATGCAACCTTTTGATCTCAATTCTCAAGTTTGTAGTATCAATCAGCAGTGACGAAAACACACGCGGTATAAACAAAGCTGTGAACGATGGCAAGTTGCATAGCTCGACGACGAGGAGTTTGAGCGAGTCAAAGTCAAGACGAGCAGCACCCTGAGCTGTTCACGGGGGTGACGGCGTCATCCTTGGCGCTGACGTCGATGGTCCGCCCCCGGGGCGGCGCGGCGGGGTCGTCGCCGATGTCGAGCGCGTTCCGGCTTACGACGCGGTAGATCTGTGCGAGCACCTCGGTGAAGGCGCCCTCCACGTTGGTGGCCTCCAGCGCCGACGTCTCCATGGAGAAGGTCCCGTGCGCCTCGGCGAACGCCCTGGCGTCCTCCGCGGGGACGGCGCGGAGGTGGCGCAGGTCGGCCTTGTTGCCCACGAGCATGACGACGATGTTGGCGTCCGTGTGGTCGCGGAGCTCCTTGAGCCACCGCTCCGCGTTCTCGAACGTGATGCGGCGCGTCACGTCGTAGACCACCAGCGCGCCCACCGCGCCGCGGTAGTAGGCGCTCGTGATGGCGCGGTACCTGGGGGAAAAAGCCAACGAGGTCAATCCAAATACCAAAGGGATATCGAATCCAATCCAACCCAACCCATTGCGCAAAAGTGAAGCATAGCAAGTTGAACACGTAAAGGTTTTTGTGGAAATGCGTAAGAGAAGCCATGCGTGTGATTTTGCTCACCGGAGCATATGGATCGTTCTACCAATGGACTAAATGGAGTCGTTCATTGAAAATGGAGTTGTGCTACTAGAAATCACCAATCAATCTACAAGTAGCGAAAACGAGAGAACAGAAGCAGGGATGATGGTCACCAATCAATCTACAAGTAGCGAAAGCGAGAGAGCAGAAGCAGGGGATGATTGTGAATAGAGCTAAGCTACACACAAGATTGGAGACGATGGAAGCAGAGCAAAGTAATGGTACCTCTCTTGGCCGGCGGTGTCCCAGATCTGGGCCTTGACGAGCCTGTCGTCGACGCGGACGGTCTTGGTGGCGAACTCGACGCCGATGGTGGACCTGGTCTCCAGGCTGAACTCGTCCCGCGCGAACCGCGACAGCAGGTTCGACTTCCCCACGCCGCTGTCCCCGATCAGCACCACCTTGAACAGGTAGTCGTACTCCTCCTCCGCCCTGTACCCCGTCCCCGCCGCCGCCGCCGCCACCGCCGCCGCCATCCCCCCTCTTCTCGAGCCTCGACTACGTGCAAGCCCGCAACCCACCGATTCGCTCCGCCTCCCCCGCGCGTTGAGCTGGATGCAGCGAGCGAGCGCACCGCTTGCCTTCAATTATACCCACGCGGCTCGGCTCGGCTCGGCTCGGCGCGGCGCGTTCTCTCTACTTTTCGGGTGAGGTTGCTTTGGATTTTTGGGGGGAAAAAGGAAAAGAAAGGCGTGTGGAGTGTGGTCGCGTGGCGCGGTGCGGACGAGGTCGCCGCGGTTAGCTGCGGGTTGTTGCGCTTGCGCCCCGCGTCGCGCTGTTCTGTCTTTGGTTTGGTTGTATTATTATCGGACGCTGCCTCCCACCGCCCGCGGCTGCAACGATGTGTGTGTGTGGATTGGCACGACGGGTTGGGTGATAAGGTGGAGAACGAGAGCGGGCGAGCCGTGAGCCGGTGGCGATTTTGACGTGAGACGGTTTTGGTGGCGTTGTCCCAGTCTTGGTTTCGTCTTGCTGACCGGGGCAAAACGCATGTATCACCCGGACCGGTCGTTTGGTTTTCAGTTCGCAAGCGAATGACGAGCAAGGGTCCGGGGTGTCCATCGGTGCACACATTTTTGAATATTTCAGGGGGGGAGATGGCTGCGCTCGCTGCGGTCGTGACGACCGCGGGCGTACGTAACAGCGTGAACTCTGACGTCTGAGCCTCTGAGGAAAAGAGGATCACGTAAATCCTCCACAAGGTTGAGCAAACGCCGCATCACTCCCAAAGTCCATAAAACAACGGGTTCGAAATGTAGCTGCTTTACCAAGGAGTACCGATGTCGATGTACGAGTAATTGTGGAAAGCGAGCTGGGCCTCAGCGAGGTGCTTGCCGGGTTACTGCGTCCGTGTCTCTCAACCGAAGCCGCTACCAATGGGCTGAAACCATCACAAAAGCAATAAGTTCACTTTAGATCTCTTCATTTGTCACTGAGTCTGAAATTTGTCCCTGGATAGAAATACCGGGTATTGCCCATCCCCCAACTCACAATATAACTTTAGTTCGTCGGTAGTATAGTGGACTGTTTTCACTAACGTGGTAAGTGGAACCTACATGTCATCGGCCACATCTTCTCCCTCCTCTCCCACCTCGCTTCCTCACTCTTCCCATCTTTAGGGCGATGCACATTGGGCAGCATGGAGATCGCGGTGGGAGGCGCGGAGAGGAGTGGCGACAAGCAGGAGGCCGGACAGAGGAGCGGCGAGAGAGCGGATGAGGCTGAGAAGAATGAGGGAGGAGCGAAGGATACCGAGAGGGGAAAGGATGAGCGGTGGGGTCAGGTGGAGGAGCAGTTGGAGCAAGACAACCACACAGGTCGGCAGTGGTGGCGGCGACCGCTAGGGCAGGGCGCCATCCTCTTCAATCTCCTACCTTGATGGACCTCAAAGGCAGTGGCCATGGGGGAAGCGAGGATGGCGGCCACGAGTGGACGAGTGTAACACCCTGAAAAATTTCATAAATAAAAATATGCCGACCAAAAATCATTTCCGTTCTATGATTTTAATTTTTGCATCATGCCGAGAATTTCTTCATTTGTTTTATGCCGGTGCCAAACCTTTATTGAAATTTCCAACTTTTTCCCCCACCTGTTCTTTTGGTCTCGTCCCAAGGTTTTCTCTCTGCCTGAAATTGGTTTTGCTCCAAAAAGTCTGTTTCAACTCCCTCTACCTTGGCCTTCTTGCTGCGAGCCTTTGTCCTGGAAAAGTCTATATTACCTCCCAAAGCCCATTCTTTATTCCCTTCCCTGTTTGGGTTGGTAAGAAGGAAGTCTATTCGTACTCCCCAACACTGTAGCAGCGACGACGTCGCCGCGCGCCGCGTCGCTACGGCAAGGCCGCCGCGCCATCGCCAGCCGCCGCCCTCCGTTCCCATCTCGCCGGCGACCTTGCCGTCCATTTCCGCGCGCTTGCCTAACCTCACCGGCGATGCAAGCGTGCACGCCGCGGGCTAGCTGTGCGTGTGCATGCATGCAGCTAGCCGAGCAGGTGCTTGCATGCGGCTAGCTAATCGAGCGGGCGCAGGCATACATGCAACTCGCTCCAGCCGCCGGTTTACCGGCGCCGTCTTCCGTTCTGGTAGGTGGCGACGGCCGGTGACACAGGAGCTAATCCTTATCTTCCGAGCGGCGACAGCCGACGCAACGCCTGTGCCAACCCGCGGTTGCCACCCAACCCCGTGCCGCTCTTAACGCCGTTCTCCGCTGCCACTGTCCCGCCCGGTCGATGGCAGCCTGCGCAACGGCGTCGAACGGCGCCAGCCGTCGAGGCCCAGCGGCGGCCTATCCCTGGCCGCCATGCAATCTCTCCATCGACGGAAACCACACCCTAGCCGCGCCGCATTACGGTCGAGCACCGAGGGTCCCAGCCGATTTATCATCGCTACCGCCCGTTCCGCTAGGTGGCGATGGCCGGCAGAACAGGGACAACGCCCTCCCCCTCGTGCGGCGATAAACAACGAAACGCGTGACCAATCCACGGTCGCCACGATGTCCCTTTTCTCACAAATTTCCGTCCTCCGCCACCACTGTCCGCACAGCCGACACATGTCACACAACCACCCCGTGCGGCATTGAAACCACTCCAGTGGCCAAACCCCACGCCCGGAAGCTATAAAAGCCGGCGGCTTTCGAACACGCCACCCCGCCCCACCTCGTTCCCTCCCTCTACCCCCTCTCTATCCCTTCTCTAACCAGCCCCTTCACCCCCTCCCCACGATGCGCACCGCCGCCGCCTCGCCGTTTGCTCCGCCTCGGCCCGCCGCGAGCTGGGCTTAGGTTGAGCAAGGGGAAAGGCAGGCAGCCGCGCCGGGCGAGGTAGGGAAGCGTGCAGCTTGGTCGAACGAACGAACGTCTTGAACGCTTGAACGTTAGAACGGCTCAACCTAACCGAACGAAAACCTTCGACGTAATCACTAAAACTTGAGCTAAAACTTGAAAAACGAACCCGGCGGACCTCGGACGAACACTAGGAGCTCGAGGACGATCCGCGCGCCCAAGCCGTGCCTCGACGACCTGAGCTCGCTCGGCGTGCCGCTACCCGGCTGCCGCAAGGTGAGCGTCTATCTCTTCTGTAGTTCTGTTCTCTATTGCTCGTCTTCTTCCTTGCCATCCCTCCCTGTTTCTTTTGTCTTTCTGAGCGGCCGCCATGGCGAGGGGTCGCCGTCGTGCGCGCAGCCTCGCCGCGCCACCACGCCTGCCTCCGCATTGGCTGCCGCCCAGCCGGCCGCCACTGCTCGCCCTAACCGCGCCATCGCCGTGGTCGCCGGCCGGCGTCCATGGCGTCCCACACACAGCCACCGCCACACCCAAGCCTTTCCCTCGCCTCTACCCTCCCCAGCTGCCGAGCTGCCGCCCACGGGTGCACCGGGTCGCTAGGATCATCCCCTCGCCGGCCGCACCTACCTCCCGCCCGGCCAGCCGCCGCGCGGGCCAACCCTAGCACCGGCGCTCGCCTGAGCGAGAGAACGCGGCAGCGGGCGCACGCGTGAGGAAGAGAAAAACAACTGAGACTGACGTGTAGACCCGCCCCAGTTAAAACCGGGATTTGAAAGATTGTTAGAACATCACTCTATTAAACATGCGGGTCCCACCTTCTGCCATATTCCATTCCATCCTCAAAATACCTGAGACTGACGGGTAGGCCCTAGGCCGGTCGAAGGCCGCGATTGGCCGGTCCAGGATCTGACCCGTGCGTATGCAGTCAGAATTTTTCTTTACGTTGATTTTAAATCAATTTCAAAATTCCGAAGCCCATATCTCCCGCGTTTTAAATCGGATTTGAACGAAACTTTCGCCAAAATGTTTCTAAAATCAAAATCTCCGCAATGTCACTGGTTTGGCATTTTTCCTATTTTTCTGGAATTTTGGCTCCTTTATGGTTAGCGAGTAGTTTGTAACGTTACCGCTATTCAACCGAACAGTGTACATCTGCGAGGAGGAAACTGAGCTAGTCGAGGATGAACCCTGGATTGAGCAAGGCAAGTCACGATGCACCCTCCTTGAACATGTTGATCCTATTTTTATAAATGTGTTGATTACAAATAAAATTACATGCTAATTATAAAATACGTACCTACAATTGTTTAAGCTTACTTTTGATATTGTTATCCATATGTATTTACATACCTTTGTTACCTGAGTCTATTACATTACGCGTGATTATTTACTTACTGCTTAGCCCTGCTTACATAGACGTTTTACACTCCATATGTGGAATATGTGGATGTGGTTATACTGATCACTCATTGGGAGTGATTATTGGGAATTGGGTGGAGACATAAGCGCCACCCATAACATGAAAACCTTTGCGAAACCCGAAAACTTAATAAAACCAAAATAATTTCGACTAGGGCGGCATGGATAGAATATGGGTGGTTCTATAAACGGCTAGTCGCCGACCCTGGTCAGTTAAGGACCGAGTCAAGAAGCTAAGCAGGAAACGAACCGATTACGACCACACTTCTTGAGTGGGGTTAGACCCGGTGGACTAGGTTATTCTCGTGGGGTAGCACCCCAGAAATGGTAGGTTCTGGACATTGGTATGGAAATGTGGAAATATGTGGTTTAATGACGTCAAAACTATATATATGTATAATGTACTCTCTGATCTCGGGAGCGCCAGGACTCCCCTCACAACCGGCTCGAGGGAGGAATGTGGCGCCGGGGGTGCAATGGGGATTCATAGTCCTCGGAGCGGGTTCCGCCATGCAAGGGTAACTGAAAAACCGAGCCGTGACAAGTCTCATGTGTTGGGTGCGTCACGAAGTGTAGGATTAAAAGCGTACATCCACAGCAGTGTGAGTAAATTAAACTATTCGAATAGCCGTGCTCGCGGTTAATGAGCGCCGGGACTTGTATTACTCTTGACTAGACTCTCAGATTTTTAAAATGGCTTAGAATAGGTTGGGATGAGTGAAACATTTGTAACCTTGCCCAATGTGTGGGAAGGTTGTATTGAGATGGATGAACCCTTGATTAATGACAACATCAACTTAGCGACATTTTCATGGTTAAAACTGCTAGGTCATTGGATTATGAAATAACTTGCGAAAACTGGCTTTATGCAAATAAACTCAACCCCCCCTGACCCTTATACGCATTTTATGCATTCATATACTGGTGGCTTGTTGAGTACGGTTGGTATTCACCCTTGCATATTTTCACTCTTTTAGCCTTGGATTATGAGGGTATGCCAGTCGAACTGATCCCCGAAGAGAGGGATGACGTGGAGGAACCATAGGGACTAATCCCCAGTCGATGCATGTGGAGTATAGGTGGACCGCCGTAGCCTCGCTTCCGCTATCCTATCTTATTCTATGCATTCGGTACTGTATCCGGCCAGACTTGGTCTATTCAGGACCCACTCGGGTTTCCCGTGTAATATTTGATATTGTAAGACTATGCAATGCAGACTGTGTTGTACCAGATTTGTAATGTGTGTATACCAACCTACCGATCCAGGGAGTTGGTATTTGTGAAAACATGTGGTTTCCTGTGCTATAAAACCAGGGGCCGACAACGAGACCATCAAGCTCGAGTTTGACAACACTGGCGTGATTGGCGAAGGGAATGGTGGGGTGGGGCAAGGTTGGGAAGAGGAAGGGGCGTGGAACTCTGGTTGTTTCCAGGGAAATGTGGCAGTGATGTTGGTAAGCAGGAGCACGCGCGAGGTTCCGGCAAACGGAGAAGTGCGTGGGGATCCTGTTGCAAATCTTCATCAAGCACAAATGGTGGCTCATCGGCGAGGGAAACAACATTGAAGATTGGCCACCTCCACTCCTCCATCGGCATCCTTAGCTCCCCCTCGCTCCTCCTGGTCTCATCCGCTCTCTTGTTGCTCCTCTTTCGCCCGGCCTCCCGCCGGCAGCCGCCGCCTCACTCCTCATTGTCCGCGCCCCTCTACACACCGCCTGCTGCGCGCCGCCTTGCAAAAGAAGGTGGGAAGAGTGAGGAAGAAAGGTGGGGAGAGGAGGAAGAACAGTTGGCCGTTGACATGTGGGAACACATGCGTTCCCTTCGACACGTCAGTTAAAATCGGTCACTATACTGCCAAGAGACTAAAATTGTTGTGACATGTGAGTTAGGGAATGTGCTATACCTATTATTTTAGTTCAGGGATAAATGCTAGACTCAGCGATAAATTAAAAGGACCTGAACTATTTATGGACTCTGGGCCGAAGATGCCGAGAGGGAGAACACTTGCGAATTCTGAAACCCATTTATGGACTACGGGCCGAAGATTTCATCGAGCCATGAGCCCATCAGCACTTTTGCTCGCCACGGATGGGCACGCTTATGGCTGTATGGGTCGGGGACATCCATCCAGAACTGTGACCAATATCAAAGTGCCGATCGGTCAGAAGTTGAGGCTGCCTGCTGTGGTTTGTTTAATAAAATCGAACAAAAACTATTCATCAATCGGTCAGGATCACCAATTAAAGACCGGAAATCAACCTCAGTTTTAAGTACCGCTACGTGCCAAATCAAAGTTTTCCGTGCCGCGGATCGATCAAAGGGGACACAAACAAACACGTTCACACGATCATTCACGCGACGAACTTAAGTGTGGGAACGCCATTTTAAAACAATGCAGTGCGGTGCAGCTCACGGGGAAACACCATATACTATGTAACGGTGAAATCGTAGATAACTTCATCGGACATGATTCAGATTGCGTACCACTAAATTATGAGCACAACATGGAATAGTAATTTACTATCTCCGTTCCAAAATACTCGTCGTTTTGAGTTTTTATTTATAACATTTAATCATTCGTCTTATTTAAAGTATTAGGGAATTATTATTTATTTTGTAAGGATGACTTATCGTTTTCTATATTTGCACTAATTTTTTACAGAAAACGAATGGTCAAACGTTGCAAAAAAGTGGAATATAAGTGGTACGTAGGTTGAAAAAATTGTGCCACTTAGGGCATCCACAATGTGAAGCAAAAGTAGTCCATAATCAATATTATATTTTATTCAGCTACCTTTTACCATTGTGCAACTAGTCCATATAAAGAAAATAACAAAAGTTATCCATAATCATATGGACTACCCATATGGAATAAATAATACTATCTATCTCTATTTCTCTCTCATCTCCTAATACTATATTGTATCTATACACATTGTGTAGATTATTATAGTTAAAGTCTCTTAATGTAGGTCCTATCTATATGGATTACTTTTGCCATATACATTGGTGATGCCTTTAGTGGAGTAGTAGAGGGACGTGTGTGACTGGTTCGACACTCACCGCATTTAATTTGTTTTGATTTTTATCACATCGAGCGTGCATGGATTTTAAAGCCCATCCTATATGCCTCAAAATTTTTGCTCCCAAAATTTCTGTCGGATGTTAAATAGCAACTTATAATTAGGCTTACTCCCGTCAAGGAAAATAGTAAACGAATACATGAAAAGGGAATTTCATAGAAGGTTAGATCTCATGTTAGATTCCGTCCAAACTCTCATGGATTCATGTATTCCATAGACGCGCAATCTTTTATTCAAATGGTATATAGAACAAATTCTACATGTGATTCAAATTGTTTAACTATTGTGTTTGAAAGGACCGGTTTCTCGTATGTTAATTTATAAAATCCGGCTATTGGCTCGTTTATCTGTAAGGGTCTCTTGTAGGCGCACGCGGCTACTCATGAATCATGATCCTGTTTGTTCCTTCGACTGTCCCATGGTAGGAAAATAAGCTGAGGCCTGGTTTAGTTATCAACTTTTTCTTTAAACTTTCAACTTTTCTATAATATTAAAACTTTCCTACACATATAAACTTCTAACTTTTTTCTTTGAACTTTTAATTTTAGTCAAACTTCTAATTTTGACCTGGAACTAAACACACAACCTGAATGAGATCGACTCATTTAGTCCTCGTTCAGTTAATATCCCACGTGAAAATTAAGAGGGAATTGAAAATAATTTATTTCATACCAATTGCAGTATAAAATTAATCCTGCTCAATCCCTTCCTCTCGAGGATAACCGAACAAGGTCTGAAAAAAGGGAAGACTGTTGAGATTATAGGCATATAATGATTTAATATATTCCATAAATAAATCATGACATTGCAGATGTAAACTAGCATGAACTCATCATTAGATCTACACATGTAAACTAAACAGTAAAATATGAACAGATCAAATATGCGCAACATGTCGAACACGTACCGAGGTGGCGGAAAGACCGGTCGCTTGGCAGGAACTATTCGCGGTTGCGCGCGTTGATGAAGGTGCGCAGCACGCGAGCGGAGAGGAAGGCGAGCCGTCGCGGAGGAACAGGGAGAAGTCGCGCGAAGCGCTTCTTAAAAACCTTATTGCCGCCTTCTCCCGGTGCAGGACGTCGAAGGCAGAGGTTCCGGAGACCTGCTCTCCCGATCGCCAGTTCACGCCGGCGAGCGGGATGGAGTAGTCTACGAGCGATGGCGCAGTACAGAGTAGGATGCAAACCCTAGATTGATTTCGCGTGTGTTGCGTGAAGGCGGCGGCTCGGTTTATATAGAGATAGGTCGCTTGATCAGGGCGCCCGCACGATCTCCACTTCGCGTAACTGAACCGGATTAGTCGCGCGTAACTTATCCGGACTCCATGCCGTTTTCACGCATCGGATTTTCCGGAATGTTTCCAAAACAAACAAATCCGAGTTTCCCGCAGCAAAACAAAACTGCAAAAGGAGGCTCCATCTGCGCAAGGGTGAGGAGCCAATTTTGCGGACCATTCGACATGTACATCGTGCACGCGCGCCGCCTGCCCTGCCCTGCCCGGCCTGGCCAGGCGAGCGAGCGCGCGGTTGTGTTTCCCCTCTTCTCTCCACCACACATGTTTCAAGTGGCTAGGAGGGCATCCTCCATTTTAAAGAGGTCCTAGAATAAGCAATATGGTACTAAACTCTATATGCATGCCATCCCATGAGGTGGGCTTTTGTGATTTTTCAAAGAATTAATCTTCGAATGGGCCTTAGCCCATCTATTAATTTCAACAATCCCCCACCAAATCTTAAAATCCCATTGAGATTTGCCTTTTCCAATGTACTGTTTATATACCAGCGGTTCGATGGAGACCGATTAAGGTTGAACATACATCTAGAACTCCAAGCTACACTTACTCACAACTTGAACAATGGACTATGCCTTGAATTGCAAGTCTTGTGCAAGCAAGTTTCACTCAGAGTCTTATCTGGTACTAGACCGTCTGTAGACTATCCCTCGGGTGGAGCGTATAAGTCATACTCCTAAGTCTTTAGTAAGCTTCTTAGAAGATTCACCCAAAATCTTCATAGACTGCGACCAACAATCAAGCTCACAAAGGTGAGTTTTTTCAAGAATGCTCTGCAGGACAGCATCTTTGCTAATTAAAGCCAACAGAAGTCATTAAGGCATAGCCAACCTGCCTTGCAGCTCACGAGAGTACATGCATCTTCACTTAGAGAGGGTATATATTGGTACTCTCCTCTAGTTTACTGATGGTTTGTTCTTCCCGGGTTCTAATTCATGGGATCTCCGATCGCATAGAATGGGTTACCACCATAGTATAACTCACATGGATCTCAAACCCATCTCCTTCGATGCATTGTCTATCACATTTCGTGATAGTCCCTTCGTGAAGGGATCTGCCAGGTTTCTAGCTGTTTGGATGTAATCCAACGTTATAACTCCGGAGTTTCTCAATTTCCTGACAGACTTTAATCGTCTTTTCACATGTCTAGACGATTTCATATTATCCTTAGAACTATTCACTTTGACAATTACCGTTTGATTGTCACAGTTCATAAGAATAGCTGGCACCAGTTTTTCAACAATAGGCAGATACATTAATAGATCACGCAGCCATTCTGCCTCAACAGTAGTAGTATCCAGTGCCGTCAACTCTGTTTCCATGGTTGACCTCGTCAAAATGGTCTGTTTGCAAGACCTCCACGAAACAGCACCACCACTCAGTGTGAAGACATATCCACTAGTGGCTTTGATCTCATCCACATCAGAGATCCAGTTAGAATCACTATAACCCTCCAGTACCGTAGGATACCCAGTATAGTGAAGCCCCAATTCCATAGTACCTTTCAGATAGCGCATTACTCGCTCAAGCGCACGCCAGTGATCATCTCCTGGATTAGAGGTAAACCGGCTCAACTTGCTCACAGCAAAGGAGATATCAGGACTAGTTGCACTAGCCAGGTACATCAGCGAGCCAATGATTTGGGAATATTCTAGTTGATTCCTAGCAATTCTCTTGTTCTTGCGAAGCAACAAGCTAGGATCATAAGGTGTTGGAGAAGGCTTACTATCAATGTAGCCAAAGCGATTCAAGATTTTCTCCACATAATGGGATTGCAAGAGTGTAATCCCATTCTCACCTCTAATTAGCTTAATGTTTAAAATAACATCAGCTACTCTCAAATCTTTCATATCAAAATTTTGAGACAAGAATGATTTAACCTCATTTATAACCTCAAGGTTTGTCCCAAATATCAGTATGTCATGAACATACAAGCATATAATAACTCCCTCACCCCCACCATAGCGATAGTACACACATTTATCTGCCTCATTGACTGCAAAGCCTGCGGATGTCAATGTTTTGTCAAATTTCTCATGCCATTGCTTAGGAGCTTGTTTCAGACCATACAAAGACTTCAACAATTTGCACATTTTGCCTTCTTGACCTTCAACTACAAACCCATCAGGTTGATCCATATAGATCTCCTCATCCAGCTCTCCATTAAGAAAAGCTGTCTTAACGTCCATTTGATGAACGAGAAGACCATGTGAGGCTGCTAGGGAAAGTAGCACACGAATTATGGTCAATCTAGCAACAGGTGAGTAAGTGTCAAAGAAATCTCCGCCTTCTTTCTGAGTATAGCCCTTAGCAACAAGCCGAGCCTTGTACTTTTCAATAGTACCGTCAAGCCTAAGCTTTTTCTTGAACACCCACTTGCACCCCATAGGTTTACACCCATAGGGTCGCTCTGTCACCTCCCAAGTCCCGTTAGCGATAATGGAATCCATTTCACTACGGACATCCTCCTTCCAGTAGTCTGCATCAGGAGATGCATATGCTTCTGAAATTGACTTCGGAGTGTCATCCACGAGGTACACAGTGAAATCATCACCAAAGGACTTAGCCATCCTTTGTCTCTTACTCCTTCGAGGAGCTTCATTGTTATCCTCCTCGGTGACATGTTCATGTGTATGTTCAGTTTGTTCTGGTGGTGTGATTGAACTGGAAATTATTTCAGGAGGTTGGCTAGAACTATTATGTGTATCCTTCATTGGGAAAAAGCTCTCAGAGAAGGTAGCATCACGAGACTCCATAATTGTACCAACATGCATGTCAGGTACATCAGATTTAACTATTAAAAATCTATTGGCAATGCTGTGATGAGCATATCCCAGAAAGACACAGTCCACAGTCTTAGGTCCAAGTTTGCGCTTCGTAGTTATTGGTACATTGACTTTCGCCAAGCACCCCCATGTGCGCAAATAAGAAAGTGATGATTTTCTCTCAATCCATATCTCATATGGTGTTTTGTCCTTATTTCTTTTAGGAACTCTGTTTAACACATGATTCGAGGTCAACAATGCCTCCCCCCACCATGCCTTAGGTAGTCCCGCGGTGTCCAACATGGCATTCACCAAGTCAGTCAGTGTGCGGTTCTTCCTTTCAGCAATCCCATTAGACTCGGGAGAATAGGGAGGCGTCCTCTCATGTATGATGCCATGTTCCTCACAGAATAAGTCAAACTCGTTTGAGAAAAACTCTCCACCACGATCAGACCTGAGTCTTTTTATTTTTCTGTCAAGTTAATTTTCAACTTCTGCCTTATAAATTTTAAAATAGTCTAGAGCCTCGTCTTTCGTTTTCAACAAGTACACATAGCAAAATCTAGTAGCATCATCAATCAACGTCATGAAGTATCGTTTTCCACCCTTCGTCAACACTACATTCATTTCACAAAGATCTGAATGTAGGAGTTCTAGTGGTGCCAAGTTTCTCTCCTCAGCAGCCTTGTGAGGCTTGCGAGGTTGCTTCGATTGCACACAACTATGGCACTTAGAACATTTGACAATGGAAAACTTAGGAATTAAACACATGCTGGAAAGCCGATACATCAAGCCAAAATTAATATGACATAAACGTGAGTGCCAAACATTAGCCTCATCATCCACGCTCCTACAAATATGGTTCACAGACTTATTGCAGAAATCAGAAAGGGAAAAGCGGTACAAGCCTCCGCACTCATAACCTTTACCAATAAAATATCTATGTTTAGACACGACTACTTTATTAGACTCAAAAACCAACTTAAATCCGTCTCTAGTCAGACGGGAGCCACTAACAAGATTCCTGTCGATAGAAGGGACATGCTGCACGTTCTTCAGCTGCACGATCTTTCCCGAAGTAAACTTCAGATCTACCGTGCCAACACCATGAACAGAAGCATGTGACCCATTCCCCATTAGGACGGTGGAACCCCGTGCGACCTGATAAGAAGAAAACAATGAGATGTCAGCACATACATGTACATTGGCCCCAATATCAACCCACCAATTAGTAGACTGATTAACTAAAAAAACAGTAGGTAAATTACCCTACCCGCTTCCATCTCCAGTGTTTCCAATGGTCACATTAGCAGACTTAGAAGTCTGCCCTGCAGGTGCCTTCATCCCCTTACGCTGTGGACACTTCCTAGCCAGATGACCAGGTTGGCCACACAAAAAGCAAGTCCTCTCATCCTGATTAGAATTATTGTTGTTCTTCTTCTGCTTCTTGAAGTTGGCGGTCTGTTGAGCTTTGTATTTCCCCTTACTCTTGTTCTGGGCCTTGTGCACAACATTGGCACTGGACTGCCCACCATCGCCCTTAGACGCGGCGTCCTTTTCCCGAGCTTTCTCCTCAACATCAAGAGACGCTATCAACCCCTCAACGGAGTATTCCTGTCTCTTGTGTTTGAGTGCAGTACCGAAACTTTTCCAAGATGGAGGTAGTTTCGCAATAATGCACCTGGCCACAAATTTGTCGGGTAAGACACACTTAAGGAGTTCGAGTTCCTTAGCCATGGTTTGTATCTCATGAGCCTGTTCAAATACAGAACGGTTGTCAGCCATCCTGTAGTCATGAAACTGCTTCATGATGTATAGATCATTGCTAGCATCAGTAGCACCGAATTTAGTATTCAGTGCATCCCACAACTCCTTTGCGTCGGTCATGTGCATATACACCTCGACCAGACGATCGCCAAGAACGCTAAGAATGCATCCCACAAAAAGAGTAGTGGCTTCCTCGAATTGCTTCTACTGTTGAGCAGTAAGAATTCCTTCAGGTTTGCCAGTACTCACCCAGAAGCATTTCATAGCTGTCAGCCACAGAGTGACCCTGATCTGCCATCTCTTAAAGCGCACACCGGTGAATTTATCCGGCCTCAGTGCATCGGCAAAACCAACCATAGTAAAATCACAGCGCCTATAATAAGGTTTTTGGATTGTTGAGATTATAGGCATATAATGATTTAATATATTCCATAAATAAATCATGGCATTGCAGATGTAAACTAGCATGAACTCATCATTAGATCTACACATATAAACTAAGCAGTAAAACATGAACAGATCAAATATGCGCAACATGTCGAACACGTACCGAGGTGGCGGAAAGACCGGTCGCTTGGCAGGAACTATTCGCGGTTGCGCGCGTTGACGAAGGCGCGCAGCACGCGAGCGGAGAGGGAGGCGAGCCGTCGCGGAGGAACAGGGAGCAGTCGCGCGAAGCGCTTCCCAAAAACCTTATTGCCGCCTTTTCCCGGTGCAGGACGTCGAAGGTAGAGGTTCCGGAGACCTGCTCTCCCGATCGCCGGTGCACGCCGGCGAGCGGGATGGAGTAGTCTACGAGCGACGGCGCAGCACAGAGTAGGAGGCAAAGTCTAGATTGATTTCGCGTGTGTTGCATGAAGGTGGCGGCTCGGTTTATATAGAGATAGGTCGCTTGATCAGGGCACCCGCACGATCTCCACTCCGCGTAACCGAACCGAATAAGTCACGCGCAACTTATCCGGACTCCACGCCGTTTTCACGCACCGGATTTTCCGGAATGTTTCCAAAACAAACAAATCCGAATTTCCCTCAGCAAAACAAAACTGCAAAAGTAGGCTGCATCTGCGCAAGGGTGAGGAGCCAATTTGGGCACCCGCACGATCTCCACTCCGCGTAACCGAACCGAATAAGTCACGCGCAACTTATCCGGACTCCACGCCGTTTTCACGCACCGGATTTTCCGGAATGTTTCCAAAACAAACAAATCCGAATTTCCCTCAGCAAAACAAAACTGCACGATCTCCACTCCGCGTAACCGAACCGAATAAGTCACGCGCAACTTATCCGGACTCCACGCCGTTTTCACGCACCGGATTTTCCGGAATGTTTCCAAAACAAACAAATCCGAATTTCCCTCAGCAAAACAAAACTGCAAAAGTAGGCTGCATCTGCGCAAGGGTGAGGAGCCAATTTTGCTAACCATTCGACGTGTACGTCGTGCACGCGCGCCGCCTGCCCTGCCCGGCCCGGCCAGGCGAGCAAGCGCGCGCATGTGTTTCCCCTCTTCTCTCCACCACACATGCTGCAAGTGGCTAGGAGGGCATCCTCCCTTTTAAGGAGGTCCCCCTCTCCTAGAATAAGCAAGGTGGTACTAAACTCCACATGCATGCCATCCCATGAGGAGGGCTTTTGTGATTTTCCAAAAAATTAATCTTCGAATGGGCCTTAGCCCATCTATTAATTCCAACAAAGACGTGGTTAGAACATGTTTGGTTCATTTTCTAACTTTGGCACATGTTCTTGCTAGATCTAGCCAAATCCGGAAATGGTTACTAACTTTATGATAAAACTTTAGGCAAAGTTTCATGGGAAAAAAAGAGAGGAGAAAATCTTAGGGTAAAGAAGCTACTCCCACCATTTTATATTGTAAAGTCGTTTGACTATTTTTTAAGTCAAAATTTTTTAGGTTTGTTCAAGTTTATAGAAAAAATTAGTAACATCTACAATACTAAATTAATTTTATTAAATTAGCGATATATTTTGATTGACGCTAATGACACTAATACCGAGAACCTATTTATAAAAAAAGAATATAAAAAAACTAAAATATTTTTTCTTGCAAATAGGTCCTAAGCGCTAAGGACCTATTTCTAAATAGTTTGTTATAAAAAAATATCCATTTTCAACTTTTTTACAAATAGACCCTCGATGTTAGTGTAATTGGCACCGATCTATTTACACGAGTGATTTAGCTTTTACGAGGGGGCGAGAGAAATGATGCCAATATCATTGACGCCATCATATTGGAGCACGGTGCCAATAATGCTGACTGTTGCTTGCGCCACGAGAATCCATCCCTTTGATAAGTTTTTCGAGGGTATATTCATAAAATAAGTTTCTTAAAAAGAAAAAAAAAGATCCTGTCAAACCAAACGCCCTAGCCATTGCCGATTGGAGGGAGCTGGAGGCCAGGGCGAGAGCAGAGAACGGGTAAACAGGTAAACATCCCCGCCCTCTTTTTTCTCGGTCGTATTCACTCCAGTCCTGTGGTGGTCTGGTCTCCCAGTCCTGTGCTCTGCTCTGCTCTGTCTCGCCCGTCGAGAAAATAGGGTCTCTCTCTCAGATCTGCCACACACCCACACGGGCGACGACGACGACGACGGGATTTCCCTTCCGCACTTTCTGCTGCGCACGAGTACCACACCCACATGCACAGTACACACACTCTCCCCCCTGTATACTCCCACGCATCAATGCATGTTGGTGTTTGTGTAGGCAGGTGGGCTTGCAGAGCCAGCCGAACCCCCACGAGGAGACACACACGGGGCTGCCTGCGCAGGCCTGCACTCCATGCAGCATGCACACGCGCGCACGTACGAACAGCCCCCCGCGCTTCTGCAACCAACCAACGCAGGTGCACGATCCAACACGATCACAGGAGAAACTTGACGCGCTACTACGTGATGAAGCGTGGTGTGAACATTGCCTAGCCTAACGCCAACAACTCTGGTCAATCCAACAACAATAAGAGATCGCTGCACCGTGCGACGACCATGCATCCCTCCCTCGAGTCAATCCAACAACGGCCATATGGATCAGAAGGCGAAGCTAGGAGTAGAAGAAGAGATCACACACCACGGCAAGGGGGGAGGTTGCTATTATTATTACTGCCTCTCTTGGACCAGGAATTCCTTTCGATTTCCACCGGATTCCCCTCCATTTCCTCTCCTCGAAACAGCCTATTTCCCGGTCTCCTTGACCTGCTTCTCCGTAGCAGCAGCTACTACTCCTACCATGCATGCATGCACCCAATGCGTGCATGCGTGAACACACAGTGTGCACCTCTCTCTCCCTCCTACATGCACGGCTATGACATTTACTCCGTGCAACAACTTGCAATTCCATCTCCATTAGAATAATCCTCATCGATCATTCACTTCAATTCAATGCCTATTCACAAGCAGCCAAGCAGCGAGAGGAAGGGAACTAGGAAACCATCTCTCTCTCTTTCTCTCATGCATCCAGTAGCCAGTAGCCACAGATAGGCCAGTTCCACTGTCGTTTAACTCGGCCTCTTTTTGACTGGATGAAATGAAGTGTGCCCGTACATTAAACAGCTGTTGCGTTGTGGTATCCAAATCGTCACTCAAAAATTGCATAATACTTGTAACAGCTATACTAGTTTCGTCCCTAAATTAAAAAGTGTCTTTTAAACAATGAATCTAAACATTTGTAATACTAACAATTGGCTAATCGATCGAGTCGTGAGTAGGGTTTACCAAACCGTTTAGGGTGCCACCCCACGGTTTGACGCTTACTGCGGTTACCGCCGGGTATGCTGCAGTTTTAAAAACGGAGAAGGTTACTATACATGATAACCGCGTGACAACTGTATGGTTTTTGCAAACCTTGATCGTGACTTCGTGAGTGGCATATACACCGTAACTACAACTAGCTCAATTAGAACCAAGAGATATATCGAAACCGGCTTTAAAGATGTTGTCTTGACTAGAGTAGAAATGGATAGTAATAACTATGTTGTCTTGACTAGAGTAGAAATGGATAGTAATAACTAGTGCTCCCTTTGTGTTTAAAAATAGGAGTACGACATTATTAACTTTATTTGGTTAAAAATGTGAAACTATCACCATCAATAGCTAGCACAAAATATTTAGCTAAGAACATATATAAAAAACTTATGGGTAGATTTTCGTTTATATACTTTTGGAATATTAATGATTTTGTCATTCTATTCTAATTGAAAATTAGTAGTCAAAAGTTATCACTAAATACCTAATAAAATTAGCAATACCATATATTTAAATACGGCGGTACTTAGTGTATGTCTTTGGCTTTTCAATGTGAACAAGATATATTTTTTGCTATCCAACTGTAGACCATTTGTTGTTAGATAATGGATTAAACAACCCGGCCTCTACATAAAAAAAATGTACACAGCCAAAAAGTCCTAACACGAGTAGACTCCTCCCGAAACATGAGATGAAATTACACCACCCAAAAGCACAAAAAGCAAGGAAGAGGACAAACAAAGTTACGCTTCAATTCTACTTCTAAAGTTCCAACCATAAGAAAAATAGAACTCCGAACTCTCCTTAAGCAACATCGACCAAAGTCTTGTCTGATGTGTGCCCCTAAGAATTGCCTGCACAAAAGAAATGGCATGTAACCATTAAAGACCAAGCCATTTATGCTTAGGCAAACCGACCAACATAGCAGCAATGCAAACAAACAATATATTTTTTTTACTTTATGGTTAACCCCATTCAACCAACTTCCAAACATATGCGACATACTACAAAGTTGGCGGAATCCAAAGGTGAAGCTAATTGCACTCTATATAAATCGGACCATAGTACAGTAAAAAAAGAGGTGTTGTATTGTCTCACTAGAGTTACAAAATCCAATTGTAGACCATAAATATAAACCATGCATTTTTGTTACTAAAAAAATATCTCCAAATGGAAAATTATTTTTGTGACTTGGCCCTGTTTGGATCCAAGGGATATTTTTTAACCCTCCCTCAAATAGCCCAAATAGCCCAAAAAGATCCAAAAGGGTGAGCTATTTGAGGGCTATTTGGAAATAACCCACCCAAGAGGTGCTAAGGGCAGTCCCGACCCATAACACTAGACATGGTTTCCATAAACTCCACATCATCAAAAAACTAGTACTAGACACTACTTTTCCAATGCAAACACCACTATTCCATACTTCAATTTAATGCTACTTATCTCATATGATGTCTTGGATGTTGTGTAGAAACCATGTCTCATGCAAGACATGGTTTCCTTCTCTTTCCTCATTTATTCACTTGCCACGTCATTTTTTTTTGTCCTAGGTGGCAACTTATTTAATGCTATGGACACCATCCTACTCATTGGGTTGGGAATGCCCTAATTGGGGCTATTTTAGGTGGGACCCACTAAAAAGTGTCTTTTCTCTCTATCTCTCTCCATAGGAAGGTACATTAAAGACCAAATAGCTCTCAAAATAACCCTTGGATCCAAACAACTTAGGGCTATTTTCTTGTGCTAAAATATAGCTCTCACTATTGACTAGTTCTCCAAACCCTTTGTACCATGTTCTGAACGTGAAGAGGCACAAGCCCACAATGTTGGAAGAAACGAGCGCCCTCCACACGCCACCAACTAAGTTCATGTTTATTTGAGCCATCCATGCGCAAAGTGGGCAATGTTTTTAGGAGATGACTAGAGCCTGCTCATAATCTGAAGCGGTTTTTGAAATTTTGAATTTGAAGCAGATTTTAAGGTCTCTCCTTTATAGTTAATGCAGGGATTTCACAGAATATAAAAAAATTATTCACGCATGTGAATTTCATGTAAAATCCTGCGTTCCAAATTATAATCCAAAGCAGATTTAATGAGAATGCATCCAATGATCAATCCTGCGCTCCAAACCCCTAGGGCGTGTTTAGTTCACGTTAAAATTGGAATAATGTGATGAAAAAGTTGAAAGTTGGTGTGTGTAGGAAAGTTTTGATGTGATGTAAAAGTTGAAAGTTTAAACAAAAAGTTGGTAACTAAACCAGGCCTAGACCAACGGGGCCTTCTTTGTGCAATTTTTAAAAGAAGAGCCTCCTTTGAAACGGAAGAATTTCATAGGCCATGTTTAGTTGTTTTGGAAAAAAACAAATGGCGTATACGGACACACATTTGAAGTATTAAACGTAGACTAATAACAAATAAATTACAGATTTCGCATGTAAACTGCGTGACTAATCTATTAAGCTTAATTAATCCGTCATAGCAAATGTTTACTGTAGCATCAAATCATAGCGTAATTAGGCTCAAAAGATTCGTCTCGCAATTTACACACAAACTGTGCAACTGGTTTTTTTTTCGTCCACATTTAATACTCGATACATGTGTCCAAACATTTGATGTGACGGAAAAGTTGAAAGTTTGAAGGAACTAAACACAGCCATAGTGTATTTGGAGAGGAAACGAGCTGTTTCCTGTAAATTTGCCGTGCACGACTAGCACACTAAGGCTGTGTTTAGTTCAGCGCAAAGTTTGAATTTTGATTGAAATTGAAAATGATGTGACTGAAAAGTTGTGTGTGTATGATAGGTTAATGTGATGGAAAAGAATTGAAGTTTGAATCCAAACTTTAGATGTAAACACAGCCTAACTGCAATTTCCATTCTTTCGTTTCTGGAAATGACTCGATCGATCAGAAAGTACGCTGCTAACCGGCGACGACACACATGTCCCAACTCCCAAGCTCTAGCTAGGTCACCATCACCACCGTCCCCGGAGTCCTCTCATGCAAAAAGGCATTACCCACCATTACCAGCAGGAGGTAGTATGGCAGAAATGCTGGAAGGAAGGCCCAGACTTTTGTTCAGTCTTCCAATCAGGGTAGTAGCCGAAGCTGAAACTGAAGCTCAGCTCCAGTGTCCTTTGCACCCTTCCGGCATCAGCGACACGGCCAAGGCAAGCACCCCATCGCTTCCCTCCCGGTGCAACTGCATCATCCCCCCATCTCTCTCCCTTGCACGCATCTCCAAGCAGATAAAGTGATGGTCGCTAGTGGAAGTAGAAGTAGTCGGCATTTATTGGGCGGCGACAGTTTGCACCACCAAGGGTAGGTGCTCGCCATTATAAGAGGCAGCAATGCGCAAGAAACCATTCCATCCATCCATCCATCCATCCTAGCTAGGGAGAGAAGAGGAACACTCCTAGCTCGTCTACTCCTAGCTCTCTCGTCCAATCCGGCCGGTCCCTGTCGCCTCAAGGAGAATCATCTGTAGCTAGCTATAGATCTTTCTCTCATCGACGAGCGCGAGCTGCTAGTATAATTAGGCTTGTGTTGTTGCAGAGGGGGCTGAGAGTTCATCGGGTTGAATCGATCGATCGGCAGGTTTGCGGGCATGGCGTCGTCGAACAGGCACTGGCCGAGCATGTTCAGGTCGAAGCACGCCACGCAGCCGTGGCAGACGCAGCCTGACATGGCCGGGTCGCCGCCCTCCCTCCTCTCCGGCTCCTCCGCCGGCAGCGCCGGCGGCGGCGGCTACTCCCTCAAGTCGTCGCCCTTCTCGTCAGGTAGGTCGATCTCGCCGCGCGCATCCGTGCATGCTACTGTTCGCGCTTTGTACTATGGTAGGTAGGGTTTTCGTGTTGCGAGGTTACAGGGGATCGAGATCGATCGGGAGGGAATTGATATGGGATTTTGTGGTTGTACTTGCAGTGGGCGAGGAGAGGGTTCCGGACCCGAAGCCGCGGTGGAACCCGCGGCCGGAGCAGATCCGGATCCTGGAGGCCATCTTCAACTCCGGCATGGTCAACCCGCCGCGCGACGAGATCCCGCGTATCCGCATGCAGCTGCAGGAGTACGGCCAGGTCGGCGACGCCAACGTCTTCTACTGGTTCCAGAACCGCAAGTCCCGCTCCAAGAACAAGCTGCGCTCCGGCGGGACAGGCCGCGCCGGGCTCGGCCTCGGCGGCAACCGGGCCTCCGCGCCGGCGGCGGCGGCGGCGCACCGGGAGGCCGTGGCGCCGTCGTTCACGCCGCCGCCACCGATCCTCCCGCCCCAGCCGGTGCAGCCGCAGCTTGTCTCGCCAGTGGCGGCGCCCACCTCGTCGTCGTCTTCCTCCTCCGACCGTTCGTCCGGGTCCAACAAGCCTGCGGGGGCTACGTCGACGCAGGCGATGTCCGTGACGGCGGCCATGGACCTGCTCTCGCCGCTCGCCGCGGCGTGCCACCAGCAGATGCTCTATCAAGGCCAGCCACTGGAGTCGCCGCCGGCGCCTGCTCCTAAGGTGCACGGGGTCGTGCCACACGACGAGCCGATCTTCCTGCAGTGGCCTCAGAGCCCCTGCCTGTCGGCCGTCGACCTCGGCGCCGCCATTCTTGGCGGCCAGTACATGCACCTGCTGGTGCCCGCTCCGCAGCCACCGTCGTCGCCGGGCGCGGCGGGCATGTTCTGGGGGCTCTGCAACGACGAGCAAGCGCCAAACAACACCGGCCACAAGAGCTGCGCCTGGAGCGCCGGGATCGGCCAGAACTGGTGCGGCTCCGCCGATCAGCTCGGCCTCGGCAAGAGCAGCGCGGCGTCGATCGCCGCCGTGTCTAGGCCGCCGGAGGAGGCGCACGACGTCGACGCCACGAAGCTGGGTCTGCTACAGTACGGCTTTGGCATCACCACGCCGGGCGCCGTGCACGTGGACGTTACCTCCTCGGCTGCCGGCGTTCTGCCTCCTGTTCCGTCCTCGCCGTCGCCGCCGGACGCCGCCGTCACCGTTGCGAGCGTGGCCGCCACCGCTAGCCTGACTGATTTTGCTGCAAGTGCTATATCTGCTGGCGCCGTCGCTAACAATCAGTTTCAAGGTACTCTTTTTGTTCTTTTATATGAACAATTTAATTAACTGATCAAATCATGAATCACCACCATTTAGCTAGATTATCTGTTGGCATTTTTTTCTCCTTTGTTCAGTATCACATGCATGCATCATATTCATACGCTCATGTTTAAATGGATTAATTAGAAGTGTCACTTCAGGGGAGTCAATAACTTCTCTTGTAGTGTTGCCCTCCATTTCAGTTTCGTTTGGATTTAACTACAAATGACAAATTTTTAACTGAAAGGAGAATTGTATATGCATGAAATTGTACTGTACTAGTTTCCTTTAGAGCCCAATCCAAACCAGCCGTTCTCAAACAAGGGCCCTGTGCCCAGGCATGGCAATGGTAATAAGACAAGTTTAGGCCATGTAAAATCCTTTTCTTTTATGTGTCTGTACAATCTTATCACTTCAATGCAGATAGACTTTTCCATGCATGAGATGAAGAAATTTGTCATTTTGTAAGCATGTAGATTTAGACAAGACCAAAATTTGTGAGCTGTTCTCCATCAGGTCAAATTGAGTAGATTTCTTGATGGGATGCTACAAATATGCGAACTACTAGTACTACTATTTCATGGTGATGGGGAACATCATGTCATCGCATGTAGATGCATTCAGCTCCTACATAATGGAATCCATCTGGGCATGCATGGGGCTATTTCACATGTTCATGAAAAGACTCGAGTTGGAGGAATAGAAGCATAAGATTCTAAAACTGGACTTTGGAAGCTCGGATAGTGCTTAACTGCAGTAGTTTTGATCATCAGATTTGTCATTGCACGAACACATGCACTAGTCTATCAGTATCCAGTAATTAATCTGGGAGTACTAGTAGTAACCAAATTACACTGACAGATTTAGGCTTGAAAACTGATTTTGACCTGACAGATTAGAGGAGGTGAGGGATAAAAAAAAGCGAGACCCTTTTTAGATGAAGAGCAGTAACTGCCGCTACGAATTTAGGGCTTTTTGGCCACAGGTCACAACTCATAAATTGTGCCACTCTTGCTGTATGGTCTTGTCAAATGGTGGCTTCTTTCTCTCAAGAGAGTAGTTCTACACGCGTACAGTATGGTAGGAGTAGCTAGGAGAAGGGGACTGGGAGTAAAATCTACTACACGCGTACAGTATGGTAGCAGCACACACGTACGTTGGTGAAAAGACTGAGGTGATGGTGGTCAAATTTCTCCTGCTCGACGCATGAAAGAAGCTTTCTTTCACATTACAGGGGCGTTTTTACCTAGAGTCACCGTGCGCCATGCATGGCCAACGATCCAGGACGCTTTTCATTCAAGTTTTATCATCTCATCGATCGAGTGGTACTAGTAGGAGTAAACTCTGATCAATCTCAGTGACTGCCACAGTTCAACACCTTGGATTTCCTCGTGGTCTTTGATGATTTCTCTCTCAATCCCCGCGCCGCAGTAACTTCTTCCTCTGCATTGCATGCGTGTGCAGTTCATATCACTATCACTAGCTTTGCCGTTTGTTTGACTGTGCATGTGTGTGTCTGCCACGACCGATCCAATTGCAGGTCTCACGGATTTCGGGCTCGTCGCCGGCGCCTGCTCCGGCGCCGGAGCCGCCGCCCCGCCAGAGGCGGGCAGTACCGTGGCCGCAGTGGTGTGCGTCGGCGTCGGCGGCGCCGCGCCGCCGCTCTTCTACCCGGCCGCGCACTTCAACGTGAGGCACTACGGCGACGAGGCCGAGCTGCTCCGCTACAGAGGCGGCAGCCGCACCGAGCCGGTGCCCGTCGACGAGTCGGGCGTCACCGTCGAGCCGCTCCAGCAGGGCGCCGTCTACATTGTTGTCATGTAGCTATAGATTAATTAGTTATCTCTCCAATCCGTATCATTGCTGTACTAGTTAAGTGGCCCATATATATATATATATATATATATATATATATATATATATATATATATATATATATATATATATATATATATATATATATATATATATATATATATATATGTATTGCCAGTCTTGTCGATCAATTAATCAATCTAGCTAGGGTTCTAATATATCTTGCGTTCTACTGTACGTATGTGTATCGATCGATCGATCCCTTTTTATGTATGCATTAGCATTGGGAGAGCTCGCTCTCTGTTCATTGCAAGGTTGCAAGGGATCCACCTTGATTGTATGCTAGGTGATGCAGCTTAAACACTGCAGTAGATTTATGGCTACGTTCGCCACCGTGAGATTGGGAGATAGTTTGTTCCGTTTTCGGCGCGTACGCACGCTTTCCAAATTATTAAACGGTGCGTTTTTTGTAAAAAAAAATTTATACGAAAGTTGCTTTAAAAAATCATATTAGTCCATTTTTAAAATTTAAAATAGTTACTACTCAATTAATCATACGTTAATGACTCACCTCGTTTTGTGTATCTTCCCGATCTTCTCTATCTCCCCTTTCTCAAACTCTACCTGCAATCTACCGTGCATGTTGTATGAATATGAAGCTTTTGTTGGTGAATAGTATTAGCAATTAATATTTTCTGATCTTACTGCATGTAATTTAATCCCGATGGGTTGATCCAGTTGAAATCTCTAGTTTTCGGGTGTTGTTTGCTGTACATGTATATTGTTCACAAATTTTGACAATTTGACCCTTTGCAAAAACTATTTTTACAAATGAACCGCTACCAAAACTTATTACAAATCTGACCCTTTTGCTTAACGCCAAATCGTGTGGCGCTGAACTTAGACACCTCAGCACCAAATAGCATGGCGTTGAATGTACGTTGGCACGCTGACCCCCACAAGCCGCTTGTGCGCCAGCCATGACAGAGGTGAGTAGGGGAGGGAGAGGGAGAGAGAGAGGGGTGAGTTTGGAGTAGTTGAGTGTCATTTTTGTGTAAATATGTTAAAAAGTTAAAGCGTAGTGGATGTTTTGGGGATGGGGTGGAGTGGAGTGGAGCTGTGGAGCAGCAAAAACCCTGCTCCACCCTCGCAGTTCATTTTTTAGGAGTAGCTCTGCTAACTCTACTCCCAGAAATAGAGTTTGGACTGTTTGACACAGCTCCGGCTCTAGGTAAGTTAGAGTTGGGAGTTGGAGCTGTGTCAAACGAGGCCTTATACGTAGTGCATGCATAATTTCTAGTGCTATCTGGTGAAAAAAAAAGAGAGAGGTTAACTTCGTATTTTGAGGTCAAATATAAATTGAAACACAAATTTTAAACGAACCTATTTGTACCATCTATTGTTTATTCTCATCCTATGTGGTTGCATATAGACTTGTTATCTCAGTTGTATATAGCTTAGAGGGTGTTTAGATCCAGGGGTGTAAAGTTTTGGCGTGTCACATCGAATATTATATAGGGCGTTGCATGAGGTGTTCGGCCACTAATAAAAAAACTAATTACAGAATCCGTCAGTAAACCACAAGACAAATTTATTAAGCTGAATTCCTGGTCAAAAAAATTTATTAAGCTGAATTAATCAGTAATTAGCAAATGTTTACTGTAGCACCACATTGTTTAATCATGGAGCAATTAGACTCAAAAGATTCATATCGCAAATTAGTCGCAATCTGTACAATTAGTTATTTTTTTAGCCTATATTTAATATTTCATGCAGATGTTCAAACATTTAATGTGACAGGATATAAATTTTTTTGTGTGGGATCTAAACAGGGCCTTACATGTAAAGTTGCTGTGACTGCAGGCCTGTGCATCCTTAGCTAAGAAGAGGAATGGCACTTGATTTCTAGATAAAAACTAGACACTCAATTCGTATTCGTAGATGCATCGTAAATATTTATATGAGAGGCAGTGGGCGGGTCGTACAGGAGTACAGTGGCAGAGCCGCTGATGGTTGGTGGGACTTCTAGAAAGTAAAAAAAATAAATTTTAATAATAGTTATGTTTAATTTTTAGAATCCCAATAATAATAAAGAGTAGGCAGCGGACGGGTTGTATAGGAGTATAGTGACAGCGTTTGACAGGATTTTTAGAATTTATAAAAAAAATGAAACCAACGAGACAATAAAACTCTAAAAACTATAAGGTCCATTTTTTAAAGGCTCGGGCTTCTAAAAAGTAAAAAACCCAATAATAATCATGTTTGATTTTAAAATCTCGAGGACAATAAAGAAGGGAGGCAGCGGACGAGCCGTAGAGAAGTACAGTGACAAAGTCGCTGATGTTTTGGCGGAACTTCTAGAAAGTAAAAAATAAAATTAAACAATAATTATGTTCAATTTTTAAAATACCAATGACGATAAATAGAAGAGGTAGTGGACGGCCGTAGAGAAGTACAATGGCAGCGTTTGACGGGACTTAAAGAAATTATAAAAACGAAACCCAACGAGACAATAAGCTGTAAAAACTATAAGATCCATTTTTTAAATGTTCCAAGAAAAATGAATAGCAATAGTGGTAAATCGAGCAAGCAAATAAAGAAGAATATGACAGAAGTAAGGGATAGCAACTGGTGTGACTTTTAAAAACTATAAAATTAGAAACACGAGGATAATGATAAGGTTTGGTCTTTCAAATTCTTAAGACAACGAGATAAATATTTAATAAATCTTAATTAAAATCATATTAAAAAATATAATTTTATTTGGGTGCTAGCCACGCAATTGCGCGGGCCATCCAGCTAGTTTAGAAATAAAACTAGATATGTTCGGCAGATTGGGAGCTGCAGTTTGTAGAGGGGAGTGGATTTTGATCCCTCGAGAGGATGTCCCCTCGTTATTTGCATGTCACTCAAATGGTTATGAAAAAAATTGAGAAGATGTAGTAACATATGAAATACCACTACACAAATATGCAAGTTCAAATTCAACTTCTATATCTCGCAACGAAAAAAACAAATTAAACTACAACTAGTTATTGTATATTCACAGTCAAATTTGTTTTTTTCGTTACGAGATGTAGAAATTAAATTTGAACTTGCATGTTTGTGGAGTGATATATCATATGTTAATACATCTTCTTAATTTTTTTTAATTTTTTTTTCATAATCATTTGAATGACATGCAAATAACGAGTGGATGTCCTCTCGAGGGATTAAAATAGTTTCCCGTTTGCATAGTAGTACTACCACCGGTGGAGAAATGCTCTTTACTCCCGGTTTAGAACCTTTTGTAGTCCCGGTTACAAATCCGGAACTAAAGATCCCGGTTCAAATAACCGGGACTAAAGATCAATCTTTAGTCCCGGTTGGTAACACTAACCGGGAGTAAAGAGGGGAAATCTTTAGTCCCGGTTGGTGTTTCCAACCGGGACTAAAGAGGGGTAGCGGCAGTTCCTCGAGATCCTTTTTTTTTTTTTTTTGCTAATGGCTAGTGTTAATCCCTGTTTTTTCTCCTGGATCGAGTAGGATGCACATCCCCAAATCAACATCCTAAATATTAAGTTACTTATTATACACACAGATCAAATACATCACAACTCCTACACACAGATCAAATACATCACAAATCCTAAAAAACTACACACAAATTAAATACATCACAGATTATACAAGATTATACATCTCACATCCATGCGATGCAATGAATCACAAAATCTAAAAAATTATACATCCAGTGAAACACAAATTATAGAAAAAAAAGAAAAGCAAACGAGCCGGCCGCCTGCCCGCGCGCGGCCCCGCCGCCGCCCGCCTGCCCTCCGCTGCCTCCCCCCGTGCGGCCGCGCCACCGCCGGCCGGCTGATGGAAGAGGGAGTAGAGGGGAGGAAGAGGAGGAAGGGGATTGGATATCTGAAAAGAGGAAGAGAGGGGATGATCCAGTCTTATCTAAATATCTGTCTGGGACTTAACCGTGTGGGAGAGAAATATTTACTTCTGAACCGATCAGATGTGGGAGAGAAATATTTACTCCCGGTTGATAACTCCAACCGAGACTAAAGATCGATCTTTAATCCCGGTTGGTAGTAAAGATCAACTCCCGGTTCATATTACCATTCGGGACTAAAGTGGTAATCTTTAGTCCCGGTTGGTAGTATGAACCGGGACTAAAGATCCTTGGCCCCCTGACACACATCTGACAAGTGATGAACCGGGACTAAAAATCATCTTTAGTCCCGGTTGGTGCCGGGACTAAAGATCAAAATTTTTGTAACCGGGACTAAAAATCATTTTTAGTCCCGGTTTTTAATTGGAACCGGGACTATTGTAGAATTTGGTCGACCGACTAAAAATGGTTTCTCCACTAGTGTACATGTACCTTTTCTATATATATATATTTTTTCCTGATGTAAACGGATGGAAGTACTCAATTTCTGATTGTTGTTGTACTTATATTGTCTCGGGATAAAAAAAAAATCCTTTATATTTCTAGACAAGCTGAGAGAGCATAATCCCCTATATACAATGCAAGAGGGAGTATTATTTAGATGTAAAATGAAGGGTTCGTATCTTTAAATTTAGTTTCGTGCAGGGCCACCGAACTCTCAAAACCGGCTAGCAGACGATCGATCTCGCTCCCATGGTCGCATGGACGTAGAGAAGTCGCGCGCGATCTGAGGCCGCCCACGACATCCCCGGTCGCCTAGCTTGCCGCACTAGCTCGGTTCGTCCGCCCGCGGCCCGTCAAACCCTCTCTGCAGGTGGAATGTCGCGCCTTCCCTTCCCTTCTCTCCTCGCGTTCCATCTCCGTCGTCTCGCTCGATCGTCTTTCATCTCGTGGCTAGCGCCGGCGACGACGACATGCAAGCCTGGGCAGGGGGGAGCGCAGGGAATCTGCAGTGGCAGGGTCGACATAGTACGTTACGTGTAGGCAGCCCTCTCCCGTGCGGCAGGAAGAAACCCCCCGGGGCCCCCCAGGTCGATCGTCGTCGTCCCTCCCCCTCCCCCTCCCCTGACGCTGCCCCTGCCGGGCGCTGGCAGAAAAGCTGGTCGCGATCGACAGGACTGTCCTTCCTCCCTTCCGTCCGGACGTCGTCGTCGGCAGACCAACCACGTACGTACAACGCCTGTATTTGACTCCCTTCCCTTCCCTTTCTCCCCCCTTGCATTTGACTCTGCAGTCACCACTCACCACCACGCCCTCTCTCTCTCTCTCTCTCTCTCTGTAGTCGTACAACGTCAAGATGGAATTTGTCGTCAACGCAAGCAGATGCAAAGAGGTGGTCGTGTGGGGGTGCAAAACGTAGGATCTGGCAGATGGGACTCGACGTGATGTGTCTCTAGGGCCGCCTAGCTACTCTTCTTGTTGTACCCCGCGCGGGGGGGGGGGGGGGGGGGGGGGGGGGGTTGATCGAGTGATTGACGTGTGGGTTGTGCTACGAGCTCGATTGACGTGTGGGTTGTACTACGAGCATGGCTCTGCACTGCACCCTGGGCATGTGCAGCTTTTCCATTTACTCCACCTGGGCCTGCAGTCTTCCTCTCCTCCTCTCTCTGTTTGTCCATCGACCATTGGTCCAGCGAGGCCAGTTACTCCCTCGTTTCCTTTTGTTTCTTGGAGTACCACTGCTACTCCTAGCTTAGCCCCTTTTGCCTCTTGTCACCTTGTCAGTACGTACGACTCCCTACTCCACGTTGGTTTGGAGAACAACTTCTTCCCTAGCTCTTACTAGGGGTGTAAGTGGCTAACCCGCGAAACCTACTTATAAACTAAAATAAGCCGCAAACCCGCAATAAGCCGCAAACCCGCTTATTTTGATCTATAAATGGGTTCGCGGCTGACCCACTTACACCCCTAGCTCTTCCATAGCCTGGCCATATCAATGCTTCGATCATGTTTTTGAATTACTAAGGCAATAGCAATGCGTCCACCATATTCGTGGAGCCAAAGGCCTCCAGCTAAAAACGCACTCCACAGTGCATGTGGCCTATTTTATTTTTCACAGCACATGATAGTGGGTCCCACCCATTCTCTCTCTTCACTTTTCATCTCTCTTCTCTCTCCCGTTCGCCATTTTTCCCTACCAACCACCGGCCTCCTCTCCTCCTCCGACTATCCGCCGCTGGCGCCCCCTGTCTCCCTCCCACCCACCGCCGGCATCCCTCTCCCCGTACGTCGCCTCCGTCGCTCTCCCTACCACCCACGTCGGCAGATCGCAGAGACCAGGAGCTCGGGGCGAGTTGGCGCGTCCTTATCCACGACGGCGCTCGGGCGGAGAGGCGGTCGAAGCAGCGACGACGCCTGGTGGAGCGGCGGCAGCCTTGGGCGAAGCGGCGGCGGCCCTGGGCGGAGCGGAGCAGCGGTGGCCTTGGGCGGAGCAGCGGCGGCCCTAGACGGAGCGGCGGCGGGGTGGCCGGATCCACCCCAGGGAAGCTCCGGATTGAACTCGGCGGGGCGGATCGAATTCGCCGGAGCTTGGTCAACTTCGGCCGCCGCGAATCGAGCTCGCCGGAGCTTGGTCGACTTCGGCCGCCACGGATCGAGTTCGGCCATCTCCCTTCCTCCCTTCTGCTCATTTGCGCTATTACGCGTGAAGCCTCAGCAAGCAAAAGCCTGGCCCACTCTGACAACCACCGAGGAGGAACGCGGGGCTTAGTTTGGCTCCGCGTTCTTCGTTTTGCACCGGATGAAGCAGATGTGGCATGGAATCTATGATGTGGAATACCCAGGCTAAATGACACATAGGAGCATTGTGAATGGCCTAAGAGCATACCTAACAGCTCATCTAAATTTCATCCTCCATATTGCTATTTGGATTATCCTCCAAAAAAATTCTCACTCCATATTTCTCTTTACTCCAGCAGATCATCCATATTACATCCTTCATCCTATATTTTACAATTGTCTTTCAACCGCCATCTATTTTAAATTAATTTCTCTCTTCTACCTCTCTTTTCTCAACACTTCTTCTCTCTTCTACTCCTCTTCTCTCTTCTCTCTCTACTACCAGGCAGTCGGCGGAGGCACCGGCCAGCTTCCCCTCTCCCCGTGACCTGGCCGTCGCGCCGAGCCACCTCCCTCCGGCGTATGCCGTCCCGCCGCCTCCCAGACGCCAAGCGCCGCCGCGCCAACCCTCGTCCGCCATCCCCGCCGCCCTTGGCTGTCGATCCAGTCGCCGTCTGTCTCACTCGCTGCGCCGTCGTGCCCCACAGCCGCCGGCGAAGGTGGGATCGATCCGGATGGGGGCGGGAGAACCGGATGGCGTGAGGAGAGAGAAACGTCAAATCTAGCGTTTCTCTCTCCTGTTTTGACGGATGTCTATTTTTGGAGGATGTTTTGGAGTGTCTGATGGAGCCTCCTTTTTTTTTTTTTTTTGGCTTCCATAGGCCATTTCTCATATGGAGGGTAGGATAGAAGAGCTGCTGGGGATGCTCTAAGAACTAATTTAAATGGATGTTGTGTTGTTGATAAAGGTGTGGAGCTAATTTAAATGGATGTTGTGTTGTTGGCATGTTGACATGGCATTCAAGAATATGACATAGGAGTATCTTTTCTTTCACGAACACGTAAATGTTTTACACATTGATATATTAAAAGAAGTGCAGCATACATCCGTAACACGCCATGAATGTCATATTTGTCCCAAACAAATTAAAAAATTAAGTTGAGCTAGCTTCCGATAAAACCTGAAGTAAGTAATAACAGATACTGTAACACCTACTGTAGCAAATGGAAAAAGAAAAAAGACACTGACCACCCTCTCTTCTGCAAGCCAGTCCAATCCAATCCAATCAGACAAATAGGAAGCCTCACACACTGCGGATGCGAGTGACCATGCAAAATTAACAATCCCTGCACAACCTAGCACTAGTGCACCCAACAAAAGAAAAAAAAAAGAACGGAACTACTAATACTTTCCGAAATGTGGCATTTTACAGCAAAAGATAACTCCTGTAAGCTCTGAAATTATCGCAACCCCCTTTTCCTGCAACGCCAAGTGTGATCGACTGATCGGGACAGTGTGACCATCCGAGTTGAACCAGTACACGTTCAGGACAGGTGCTGGCTGCAGACTCGCCTGACCTCCCCCTTCCTGCCCTTCTTGATCCGGACGGAGCCCATCCTGTCCATGCTGGCCGCGAACGCCTGGAAGAACCGCTCCCTGTCGGCGGCGAGCCCCTCCACGAGCGGCCTGGTGCGCGCGTCGAGGAACAGCGCCTGGTCGGAGCCGAGGAGGCCCAGCCTCGCCTGCAGGTTGGCGTAGTAGGCGTGGTCGAACTGGAACGGGGTGCTCACGTCGAAGGGCACCACAACGCGGGCGCTGCCGCCGGTGTAGGGGCACGACATGCGCAGCGCCTTCACCAGCCGCGCGTCCATCACCGGGTCCGGCTGCCGCGTCCCGCGGAAGTCGTAGAGGCGGCCCAGGAAGTGGGCGCAGTGCGCGAACCCGACGGTGTGCGCGCCCGAGAGCGCCACGAGGTCGCCGGCGCCGAGGCCCTTGGCGGCGAACACGCGGAGGAGCTCGTCCACGGTGGAGTTGGCGCGCGGGAGGCTGCCACGCACCTTGCCCGCCAGGGACACCCTGCTGTCCTTCCGACCCTTCTTCACCGCGTAGTAGGGCCCACCTGCCTGCGTAGAAAAAAAAAACAAAGAAAGAACGTTTTTTTTTTATCAAGTTTTGTTCAGAGAAAATGGGTGAAATCTCAGGTTTGGGCTGTTGGGCCTTGTGGTAGGCTGAAATAGGAAAAAGTGCACCCAAGGTCTCTCAACTTATCATCGAATTATAAAATCATCCCTCAACCACAAAACCGGATATCCAGCATCTCCGAACTAACCAAAACCGGGGTCCATCGACGGTTTTAACCCCGGTTTTATCCTACGTGGTGGCTGACTCAGCGTGGGACCCACGTGGGCCCCACAGGTCAGACTGCCACATCAGCCTTCTCTCTCTTCCCCCTCCTCTCTCTCCCTTCCTCATCTCTCTCTCCCTTCTCTAACTCAGCCGGCGGGAGGAGGAGGGCGGCGGCAACCGGCGACGGGCGACGTGGGGGGAGGAGCGGCGCGCGGGCTCGTCCGCCGGCCGCCGCCCACGAGGCCCACGAGGCAGAGGAACGGCGACGGGCGACACGGCGACGACGGCACGGCATCGGCCTTGTCGGAGGCGAGCGCGGCGGCCCCACCCTCCTCGACCGCGCGAAGGGTGCCCCCGCCGCGGCGTCGAAGTCGGGCGTGGAGACGGCGAGGTGGGCGGCGGCAGCGGCGGGGGTGGGGAGGAGAGCAAATTGAGGGCAGCGCGGGAGACCCGGATGGGAAGGGGAGTGCCGCCGATGGCTGCCGTCACGCGGGGAGGACCGTGGTGGTCGTCTGCCTTCCCTCCTCCCCCACGTGCCGCGCGGCGCCATTGCCGTGACCGTGCGTCATCGTCGGGGTGAGGCGGCTGGCGGCTGGCGAGGGAGGAGCGCGGCGGAGAGGAGGGCAGATGCGGCGGCGGGGAAGGGGACGGCGCGGCCGACGGCGAAGGAGAGGCGGAGAGGAGAAGGAGCGGCGAAGAGGGTCGGCGCGGCCGATGGGGAATGAGCGGCGGGGAAGGGGAGGGCAGCGGCAGGGCAAGGCAGCGTCGGCGGGCGTTCGCGGTGGCGGAGAGGCAGCGGCCGCAGCAGCAGCAGGCGAGCGCGGCTGCGGATGGGGAGCGGCGGCGCCGACGACTCCGCGCCGCTCGGCCTCATCATCGTCGGCGGCTTCGGGTGGGGGCGCCACGCCGCTGGCTTCTTGTCGCTCGTCCGCGGCGGGGGCGCCGCGCCGCCGGCTTCTTGTCGCTTGTCCGCTGGGCCGCGGCCGGACCGGAGTGGCGAGCGTCGACGACGACGAGGCATGCGAACTGGTGAGCGGCGCAGACCTCTTCATCGGTGGTGACATCGACGGCGAGGGCGAGGGCGTCCGAGCATACCCCCTCCGCCTCCCCCGCCGGCCGCAGCCGCGCGCCGCCATCGCCGACGCCCGACGGCAGCGACTTGATGGCGGCGTCGTCGAGTCGATCTCCGCATGATGGCCGCAGCCGCACGCCGCCATCGCCGACCGCACTAGGGGCACGGGGAGGCCGGCGAGCCCACGCGCCGCCACTCGGGAGCCACCGTCGCCGGCCGCGCGCGTTGCCGCTCGTGCGAGAGCAGAGAGCGAGGGGGAGGAAGGAAGGAGAGAACACAGAGAGAGAAGAGGGGGAAATAGAGCATGTGCTGATGTGGCAGCGGGCTCACGTGGGTCCCACACTGAGTCAGCTATCACATAAGATAAAACCGGGGTTAAAATCGCTAAGGGATACCGGTTTTGGTTAGTTGGAGGACGTCGGATATCTGTTTTTGTGGTTGGAGGACGATTTTATAATTCGATGACAAGTTGAGGGACCTTGGGTGCACTTTTTCCGCTGAAATAAGTTCTTAGCATAGATGGGCTGTTCTAATTCAGCTCGGCCAGGATGAGTCTCACCGGCCCAGTTCTCCTGGGCTGTTATTAAAATTGTTGTTTTTGTATTGTATTTTTAAGGGCTTGTTTGTAATACTTGTTAGAGATTTCACGTAAATTAACTGGATCTGAATGGAGAAAATGAGCAGTAAAATACCCCTTCGCATGTAGTAAGTCCATGTTTCTCTCAAAAAAACAAAAGGTCCTAAGTATGCTGCTAGATCCATAGGAAAAGACATATGTTGGGATGAACTGCTTTCGTTCCACGCTTCTCATCACTCCAGTCCACACTCCACACCATATACCACTCCAGTACTCTGAACAAAAGCTACTACAGTACTACTTGCCAAAGACCTCGCTTTTCTGACTTGGCCTTTCGTGAGTTGTGGAACCCTCCCTACCTATGGAGTAAATGGTCCAGAAAGATGAGCAACCAACACTGCGAAGGAGAGACCGTGCTACCCAACAAAGCAGGCGCCAGCCAGGCAGAGGCAGGCTTGACTATTGCCCACAGGCATCATCACTGGGGAGATCAACGATAGAGGCAGAGAGATGGGAAGAACACGACACTTGACTTGCTCAGAGGTAGGCTTCACAGGCGAGCAAACGGACAACAAACCAAATACCAACTTGTTAGTTGGCTATCTAGCTAGCTAGCTTAACTACAGAAAGACGCAGAGGCAGAGTATCCACGGGCAGCGCCGTGACAGACGTCGGGCACACACACGCTGATCAAAACCATGTCCATGTGCCCAATACACCACCGAATCCGCTGCTGCTCTTGACACGATCCTGACTAACTTAATCCTGCTGGTGCCTTGTCTCTGCGTGGTGACCATTACTAAGATCCAAGCGAGTATCGAATCCCCAGCACCTAATTACCCGTTGAGGTATCGACTCTGTCACCATGGATCAGGCAACGAGTCACGGAAACAAACTACGTAGTCGATCGCTTTTGTCAGCTAGCAATGTCAGTGACCTGCATTAACAATCGCTCGTCTCAGAGGCAAGATGCTAACAAAACCAAGACCTGCTATTAACACATGCACGGCCACAAATTTAAGCTTGCTTTAGGCGCCCCAGTGCATCAACTAGCTAGCAATAGATCACCGACCGCACTGTTGCTACCGTTTTATGATCGATTCGGCGTAACAGAAAAGCTGATCACCTTTGATTAAATTTACCGGCTGCCCATACGTACGTGCTGCCGAGAAAAACCATGCATGATTATTAGCTGCATGCATGAGTTGGTTAAAGCTATAAGCTACTACTAGTAGTTAGTTAATTAGCCGAGCATGCGCAGGAGGCAGGAGTCCCTGTTCCTGACGACGACGTTGGCTTCGGCTTCACAGATCACATGCCGCCCATCGGCGGAATGGGGAATGCGCCTTTATCCACATGCGAAAGCAAAGCAGAGTTCTTTTCCCCGGACTCGCATACATGGTCCTAACTCCTAATTTGTACACTAACTTTGAGTCTTTGACAGTTGGGAGTTGTATTGCCACGCACATTTTTCTCTCTTTTGTCTCTCTCAAAATACTGTACAACTGTACTGTACATTTCAGGTACTGTACAAGTGTACATTCCAGCAGTAATTACCAAGAGTAACTTGCATTGCTAGTAAATTTTTTCCTCACTGAAATGTACCGTACGTTTCAGTTTGTTGGCGCTTTCGGTTGTATAGGACTGTACTTGCACAGTTAGTTGTTTTGGTTTTGAGTTCAGAGTCGCCACAAAATGCACGGATTTTCTCGTGAAGGAACGAGCCTTTTGGGTGTATTTTTTTTTCCAAGGACAGAATTGGAGAAGTGTGAAGCATCATGCGTGCGTGCGTGCGTACCAGGTGGACGAAGTCCCGGGCGGCGAGCGCGAGGACGTCGGCGCAGGTGACGACGCCGGGGCACGCCTTCTCGACGGCGGCCTTGGCCATCTCCACCGTGTCGAACGCCTCCTGCGGCAGGTTCCGGTTCTCCTCCATGTCCCTCTCCACCCTCGGCGCCCCGCCGGCGTTGTTGGCCGTCGGCGCAATCAGTATGGACGCGTCGCACCCCTGAGAAGATGACAACGCACAAGCATTGATCAGAATTGGACACCGATGCGTGGTGGCAAGAAAATGTACGTGGGCGGTAACAAAACAGTGTAATATTCAAGGTGTGCTAGCTAGGTGCTTTTGCACGAAAGAACTGCCCACAGTGTATGCGCGCATTGCAGCGTGCATGGGCTGTGCATTGTGCACGTACGTACTTCGACGAAGCAGTCGTGGTAGAAGAGGCGGAGCACGGCGGGGCCGGCGGCGGGGTTGTCGCGGAACCGCGGCGCGGTGACGTTGCCGACGATCTGGTCGACGGCCGGGCACGTCTTGGCGTAGAAGTCCAGCGACAGCTCGTGCCGCACCGGCGCGCGCCTGTTTCCTCCGCCGGCAGCAGCGCCCGCGCCCGCGCCACCCCGCCCTCCTGCCGCCGCCGCCACCACCTCCTCTTCCTCCAGTACCGGCAGCGGCTGCGCCTCCCGAGCGCGGCAAGTCGGCGCCACGGCGGCCGCGAGCAGGAAGCCGAGCAGCAGGAGGAGCAGCCGCCATCCGTCGCGGGAACCCATCGCAGGAGCAGATGCAGAACCGAGTGGAATCTAGGATGGGATCGAGAAAGAGCGATCGAGCAAAGCGACTACGCAAGCAGGCAAGGCAAGCTTGGCTTATCCCGTAGCGTGTAGCAGCGCAGTGGCGCGCGGGCGGCGAGAGCGCGAGACAATTAAGGGAGGGAAAGGAGGGCGTTGTTTGCAGGTGCATGGACAAACAGGGGAAGGCGAGCGCATGTGCTGCCTAACTTGGCGGAATCCGACCAAAACCACACTGCCCTCCCGTGAAGAGAGAGGGAGAGAGATAGAGGGAATGACCGAGCCGTGAGGCTACAAATGGGCAACGCCACAGTAATTTAATGGCTATAAGCCACAGTAAACCCGGCGTGGCTAATTGTTACTTGGTCTATGCTAACAGAGATTATAATGTACTCATCATGTCCGCGTTAGGCTTGCGGTACAATGGATAAACGGATTTGTTTTACTGTGGCAGTGGTAGCACTGTTGGTCTGTATGATCAGTACAAAGCAGAAACCATGAAAAGCTTGTCTTTTCCCATGGGTCCAATGGGAGTTGGAAACTGTGGGCGTAGCCAGCGGGTGAAACTACAGTGTATGTATGTGTGGCTGCCTTTGCATGTATAGTTGGAGAGTACGTGGTGGGCACACAGGCACTGCAGCGCGCAGACGACACAGACGTAATGTAGCAGGAGGCTGCGTGCAAATCCAGCTCGTACCATTGGCCAAAGAGTGTCGAATCCGGCATCCATGCGTGTCGATCTGTGGAAGTGTGGAGTATATTTGATGGCGTTGATCTGTTCTAGAGAAGGGATTCTTGGGTATTTCTCCTGTGTTCTGCCTGATTGTCTCGGTCACCAGGCCATTTGTCCCTTTCTTTGTTCATTAGGCCATTTGAGCATTTGCGTCTTGGATTCTTGTAGAGGCCTCCGTTGTGTCCACGGCCGAATGGAGTTAGCCGTAAGCTCGTAATCGAGGAGTTTTTGTTGTGGGCTACAAGCATACAGAGCTTTTACATGTCGGCCTAATGCTGCATCCAACCGGGCCGGTTTGAACATTTGCCACGAGCCCACGAGATGGTTCGGTGCTGTGTGATTGGGCATCATCGTGTCAGTTTAGAAGAAAACTATCGAACAATTGCCGTGCTAGTAATACTACCACAGTCTTATTAATATGTTATTATTTTCGATGCACATTCTTCATTCTTTGCAAATTTATTAATTCAGAACTCTAATGATGTTCTGGCCCGATTCCTACTTCTTCTTCCCTTCCCGACTCTCTTGTATGCTACCTACATCGATCGATATTGTGTCACAACCCCTACACGACATGTATGAGAAGGTCTCCTGTCCTCTTTCTCTCTGACCACGCTGTTAATAGTGAAATTTAGTAAGCTCCTAACCTCGCCAATAGTCGGATACCTGCTATATTCGGTTAAGAAAATTAATCTTAAATGAAGCTTATCCAGAAATGACCGAGTTCAAGGAGAATGCGGTATAGCAAGTTATCTATTAATTAGGAATAGTTTGTTAGTTTTCTTTTCTCTTTAGTAAAGTGTGTTTAGTGTCCTATAAGAACTTTATGTTGTCCTACAGGAACTAGTATCTCCCCATGGGTATAAATATGTACACCAGAGGTCACTGTAAGATATCTCCACGATCAATACAATTCGGCGCATCGCCACCTTTTTACCTTTCTACTTTTTATTTATCACGGCGAAACTTGGTGCCTGACGCGGGGCTGCATCGGTTCAGTTCGATCTCCGGCGAAGGGGTAAGTCCAATGTTCCGCCGACCCAGGCAATTGTATCGTTTACGTCGGCTTTGTTCAAGGCTGCATCAGTACATTCGACCTCTTGGATTGCTCCGGTTTGGATGATATATTTGTCTGCCTATTTATCATATGTCTTAGTTAATCTAGTCTTATTATCTCAATTTAGCTCTATCGGTTGTCTCTCGCTTTAGGGTTTCTGCCGGTATCAGCTAAATTATTTTACTAGATTAGATTAGCTAAGGCATCTACCACACTAAAAATCAGTCAACGGCTTGGTTGTCTAGATATTATGTTTCTTTTCATACTTAGTGCTGCATCAGTTAAGTTTGATTTACTAAGTCATGTTTAGAACCATAATCCCTAGCATGTTTTTTGACTGCCGATAAGGGTTTCATCGGGGTTTCAGCCGATGAGGTATCTAGATGTCACATCGGCTTACAAGGATTACATGTGAGTTGGATTTAACCGATGGCAACAAGGATTTCACTGTTTAATTTAATCTTGTAGATTTAATGACATCGGACCTCCAGCCGACGTATGCTTTAACCTTCGGATCAGTGCTTATCTATCATATTATTGTTAGCCGATTGGTTTCTACTTGATTATATATTGTTATTTTATTACATCATCATCAGCCGATTGTCTATATATCATTATTTACATCAAGCGTCAGACTCCACATCAAACACATAGCCGATAGCTCAAAACCCTATCGCTATCGTTTGATATCGGCTATCGGCTGGAATTACTCCATCGGCTTTGTCAGCCGATTGACTGTTTTGTCTGCTGTTTACATATCTTGTCAGTTGCAGGATCAAACTGACTGGCACACCCGCATATCATCAATCTTTGGACCTACACTATAACTAAGCAGATCTCTCAGGTCAGTGTGTGTTTTTCGCATCAACAGACGCTCTAACGCCATCCTATATACCAATATAAGGGGCAATCGGAGAGGCAAATTGAGGTAGTGATGATACCTACACACCAATGATGGTAACAATTAAAGGGGCAAGCTATGGTGGTGTTGATACCATCACAGAGGGATAAATTTAGGTATCATATCCAATGTATCAACTATCACAAGAACATCGTCATGTAGGTATCATGTAGATATCATCCATTGGATATATCGGTGTTATGGTATCTTATCTTACTTATCTCATGTACGTATCTTATCTTACTTATCTCAGGTACCATGTATCATCTTCAGCTATGATAGAGCTGCTTGGTGTTTTAAAGTTATATATATCAAGAACCGTGTAACGTGATATCTTAGGGTATTATATATTGGACGCATGATACCTTCAAGGTATTATATATAGAGGTATTAGATGACACATTTCAGCTATGTTCTTTCCCTTGCTTTCCAACTCATCTCTGTTGTTTTTCATGCGCATGTTTCCTAAACAGCTAAACGATATTTTTTTTTTCTAAAGCTTTCTATAGAAAAATTACTTTAAAAAATCATATTAATGTTTTTTTAGAAAAATAGCTAATGCTTAATTAATCATTCGCTTCTCTTCGCGTGCATGAGAGATTGACTACCAACACCATATAACAAACACAGCCTCAATGTATCATAGAGATTAGATTTTTTTTTTACTATGTTATAACAATGGTTAGTTGAAGGTGGCTATGAGCTGGTTCCACCCTGACGCGTGGGGTGTGCGACGCAAACGTGAGGATCTAGAGCACACGGTGGGATGGCGCAACACGCACAAGCAGAGTGAGCAGGGTGGAACACGCGAGACGAAACTACGCGGTATATGTGGGATGAGGAGCGGGACGAGGATGAAGAGATAAGGAGAATCATAAATGCTTAGGGTTTTCCGGCTAGCTCCATAAGGTGGTGGACTAGACGACGCGGGTTTGAAACCTCACCCCTTCTAATTATTTTATATTAGGTCTTTCCCTAATATCGGCATCTTGATTGTATACCGCGAGCCGTCATGTCCCCTTAATTTAGATACTACTATTTATATATTTTAAAGGAAAAAGGTAAGGGTTGTTTTAATTCTCTTTCCTACCCAAAATTTGTGTTGGGTTTAGCAAACCAAACATTACGCTATAAATTTGACATTATCAATATTTAGCACTGCACAACTGTATTGCTAACACAGATTATTGTTCATGTTAGCTGTACCACAGGTGCAGCCAATTCTATACCCATCAACTTTATCGAACCAATATTTTAGTAGTGCTATAACAAACCAAAACAGGATATTATATTGCCGCGGGATATTGTCGGACCAAACATCCCAATCCAAAGAGCCTTTTTACTGCCGGTGTCCACCTGAGCCCAGTGCTTGATTACGCGGCTAGCTTGTTGTTGGTTGCCCTATCAATTGGAACGTCCGCGTCAGACTAGTGCAGTGCCGCCCGCAACTGATAAGCGATCAACTTGTTCCCGACGCGCGTACTACGAACAAAACACGCGCACGCATCGCTGCATCAGTTTACGCCTTTAAATATTTGGAGTTCCAGAACTCCCACTTTTTATTCCCCCGTCCCTTTCGCATTATGTAATCCATGAGGTCATCCATCACTTGCTCGTTATCAGTAGTAAGGAGTAGTAGTTGTTAGCTGGAGTGGTACACGATTAGTTCAACCTATAATAACAGCTTGATCTGTGATTTGTCAGATGCTCACTGACGCTGCAGAATAAGCAGCATTTCAGCTGAATCCGTCCCCGGACTCAGAAATTCAGATAAACGATGGCTGTTTCGTGTGCAGAGATCTTCCAGAAATCTCCCGTGTAATATTGGTTCCTGAACAACTTCTGCAAAAAAATTAAATAAATAAAAGGGTATCTCTACAAATTCTGAAGATAATTTGGTATCTGAACGTACTATAAGCACGTACTGGTACACGCCTGCCTGATTAGCGTATCCGCTGATACATTAGCGGAAACCGGCGAACTGCCAACATCCCCTGCCCCCCACCCATCTGGTAGCTATCTCGTCCTCACCCGCCGCCGCCGCGAGCTAAACCACGGCGCCGCCGGCGACCTCGTGGACCTCGCCTATCGCCACATCATCGCTGCCGTCGCCTACTCGCCTCCCCTCCCCGACCCGATCCGCTCCGCTCCCCATTTGTTTATTCCGGCGCGTGAGCTAATCACCGCGAGGTCCACCGCCGATAACACCCGAACCCCCCGGGCGGTCGCTTCCGCGTCTTGATTTCCTCCTCCTCCCACTCGCGTGCGTACCTCCGCCTTATTATATAGCGGCTGGCCTGGGCGGGCGGAAGAGCCAAATGGTGGCGCTGCTTCGCTCGTGCCGCCGCCTGATCCCGCACCTGTCCGCCTGCGCCGCCGCAGTTGCCGCGCCGTCGTCGTCGTCGTCGTGCGCTCCTCGGGCTAGGCCGATCTCGCGGGGACTGCGGCTGCTGCCGGTGGTGCTCGCAATGGCGGGGTACAGCAGCGGCTCCGCCGCGGAGGGGAGGAGGCTGCTGTTCAGGCAGCTGTTCGAGAAGGAGAGCTCCACCTACACCTACCTCCTCGCCGACGTCGGGGACCCCGAGAAACCTGCCGTGGTGAGTAGTTGATGCTCTTGACCATCTGTTCGTTGTTCTGGATATCAATTGGGTAAATGGAAGCCTCTTTTATGGATACCGTAAGCAGGGATTACTCTTTCAGTGGCTACTGCAGAATGTAGATACCAACATAAATTAAATAGCAAACTAAATACTCCAAATAGGTATAAGACTGGAATAATTGATTATTATCTGTGAATTGTGGTATCCCTAACTAATTTAAAGATCATGTTGCGTTTTTTTAATGTCAGACAGTACGCAAGAATTTGGCAATGTTGCAATCAGTGACGGTGATTATAATTATCCAGTTCAGGAGGTGCATTTATAAACTATGAAAGATAATCAAATTACTTGATATCATTCTGATGGGTTACATATATTCATGTTATCTTGGACTTGGCACTACATTACATTAATGCGCAATCTTGCTAATTTGTTCAAGGATCCCAAAACTTAACCTTCTCCACGGTTTTGCTTAAGTATTTTCAAGTAATTTGTTTTCTTAATTATCGTATTGATTGAGCCAAAACGAAAAAAAAAATATAACCTTTTTCTCTATATATGTGACAGACTAGACTAGCGCAATAAGCACTCAACTAAATCAGAAGAATTTATTGATGCTGTTTTTGTAGATTTGATGTTTAGCTATAGTTGCTTCCATTTTGTTGATCACCTCCCTAATGTCCTTGGTTTTGTGTTATCAGTTGATTGACCCTGTGGACAGAACAGTTGATAGAGATCTCAATCTTATCAAGGAGTTGGGCTTGAAGCTAGTCTATGCTATGAATACCCATGTGCATGCTGATCATGTCACTGGAACAGGATTAATAAAGGTAAATAGTTCCAACCTCTGAACTTCTCTAGATCTTGTGATATATTTTCTTTTCATAGTCTTGATACTTTGTTCTCTTTGGTCATAACATGGTCATCTGATGGAATGTACTTGCAGACTAAGTTACCTGGAGTAAAGTCCCTGATTGCAAAAGTAAGCAAAGCAAAAGCAGACCATTTTATTGAGCACGGGGACAAAATATACTTCGGTAACCTCTTCCTTGAGGTATAATCCCATTTTAATTAGCTGTTTGGCTATGTGTTTCTTCTTTCATTTAGTAAGCACTGACATAAATTATGGGGAGTATTGAAACTAGTCCTTTTGAGCTATTTGGCTGAACTTAATAAACATTAATCCTGAACTCTCAACCACCCCCACCCCCATCCCTCTGAATTTTATGGAGTATGGCAATTGCAGCAGTTCCCCTCGAATCTCACTCTATGCAGGCTACAAATATGAACGGATTGTCTACTTCTAATTATAAAAGGGATTTTTCTGTATATGATCATCTGAGTGATCTGTTTGTGGTGGTGGCGGTCAGAGACATAATTTATGTGATCTAGTCATATATGTATATTTTGTTTCCTTAATCATGTTAACTGTGCAGTGTTTGTCAGTAAGACAATAAACAGTTGTCCACACAGCTAATATAGGACTTAAAAACTGTGCACTTTTGTAGGTTAGACTTGTATAACAAATTTAAAAGTATTTTCCATTGGTTCATACAAAATGAGGTAATGTGAATGTTTATGGAGATATGGTGTTTGGGTGATATTAAATATTTTCTCAGCTGTGCAACCATTGTTTGTGGATATGTTGATTCTTGAAATTTTCTGTGTTCTTATTGAAAGTTTAGCTTTAGGTATTTATGGCATATCCATGACAGATAAAATATGAATAAGAAAATGTATACTGTCAACCAAGCTGCTGAATAAAAAAGCATTGAAAATTATGCATCTTTGTTCTATCCGTCATGTAATATTTTGGATATGATGAAATTTCTGATATCAGAAATGGCAAAATTGCTTTTTAGGTACGATCTACTCCTGGCCATACTGCTGGCTGTGTGACTTATGTAACAGGTGATGGCGATGATCAACCTTCACCAAGAATGGCTTTTACTGGTGATGCCTTGCTTATACGTGCATGTGGAAGGACAGACTTTCAGGTAATTGTTACCACTGCCACTTCTTAATGGCTTAGCGATCAGGAACTGTTCTGTTTGAAATCTAAAGATACCATGGTTAATTAATAGGGACTGAATGTATTCTGTCTGTCAGTCAAACATAAGTTTGCTTGCATACGGAAGCTCAGAATTCATGTTCTAGAGAAATTCTGTTTAAACATAGGTTGTTTATTTTGTTTTCTGGTGTTACAGGGAGGAAGTTCTGATGAGCTGTATGAGTCGGTGCATTCGCAGGCAAGTATGCATTATCCTTTTTTTTAAGACCAAGTACACATCAGCTTATAGAATAGCATACCACTTTTTTAAGGCAATCATACATAATATTTTGAAACTTGGCACACATTATCTTCATACATAATATAAAGGGTAGGTAGCTTACTTTTTTATCCTTATCAGATTTTCACATTGCCAAAGGATACCCTGCTTTATCCTGGCCATGACTACAAAGGTTTCACAGTAAGTGCTCACTTTCTTAAAGCTCACTAATCAAGGTACCAGGCACTTGACTATTTTATTTTGCAGGTAAGTACTGTTGAAGAGGAGGTTGCCTATAATGCTCGACTAACAAAGGATAAGGTACATGCTACTTTGGCTCAAATTCTTCACACCCATCTAACTAATAAAAGCTATATTTTTTCTGACATTAATTTGCTTGTTATGTTTATAGGAAACATTCAAGACAATTATGGACAGTAAGTTTCTGAGTCTTTAACAATGGATATGTGCCTTTTCTCCTCGCATCAATTTATGAATATCCATTTTCATTATACTTCTGCTCACGTAGGCACTTACCAGATCAAATCTTACCTCCACTTTTTTATACACTAAACAAGATCTGGATCGTTGACTCTGTCCACTTGCAGACTTGAACTTGGCCTATCCAAAGATGATCGATGTAGCCGTGCCCGCGAATTTGCTCTGCGGTATTCAGGATCCTCCACCATCCAATGTCTGAGCTGTTCCGGCCGAAGCTTTCAAGCTGTTGTGAACTCACGGTCAACTCGAGAAGCTCGCAGCTATGTTGTACATTAAATAATCTGTTGTTAATTTGTAAGGCACTACTTGGGAACATTTCCGCTTCATGAGATCAATGGTAATAATAATAAACAGAGGCTAGCTTGCCTCTTGTCTTGTGCTATACAAAGCTCTCAGCGAAAGTCGGTTGAATTGTGCAATCATTCTCAAATTCTGATGTACCTTGTACACGCGAAAGATGACAGATTTTGCAGCTTGAACGAATCATGCGTTTTCCCTTTTTTGACTTCATTGGAAAATATAGTACACACCAGTTCAGATTTAGCGTTCCATTCATTTCTAGGTTTAGTGTTCCATTCATTTCTAGGTTGATTCTTCATGTGTCAGAAAGAGTAGTTTGTATAAAGATTATAGAAGCCTTGTTTAGTTCCCAACTTTTTCTTCAAACTTTCAACTTTTTCATCACATCAAAACTTTCTTACACACATAAACTTCTAACTTTTTTCTTTAAACTTTTAATTTTAGTCAAACTTTCAATTTTGGCGTGGACTAAATACACCCGAAGTCAATGATTTCTGAACACGCCAGCCTGATGTAACGCCCGAAACACGTTTTGTTCCTTGTCATTTTTCTGTGACCTTGATCAGCATCTTAGAAAAAAAATCATTTATTCCACATGCCATGGAATTTTATCTGAGAAGGTTGAAATAAGGGGAAAAAACCCAAATACTTTGTCGCTTAGCTATCGCCATTCGCCAGGCAGTAACCAGCACGGTTTATTTGTGAAACAGCTACAAAGAACCGTTCTAACCACCTGCTGTTACTGTTGATTTAGCGCGTTTTACCTGTATAAATTTTGGTTTAAATTTCGCAGATCTTACAGTTACAGGCTGGAGCCCCACGTTCCTTTCCCAATTTCAAACGCCGTTATTAATTTGAACTAAATATAAGTAGAGATCAGTGTCGTGAGAGTGCTGGCTAAATCATTTTTCCAAGCCTCTCTCGTCTCTCCCGCGTTGCGAGCAAACCTTCCCTCCCCCCACCACCGCGACATGGCCGGCGAGATGCCTGACGCCAACGGCAGGCCCCGCTCGGCCTCCTCCGGGTTCCAGCCGTCGGCGCCGCCGCAGCCGCAGGCGCAGCAGTACCAGTACGGCACGTTCGGGGCCCCGTCCTCCGCCCCCGGCGAGGTCCCGCAGCCGGCGGTCGGGTTCCCCCAGCCGGCCCCGCCGCCGGGGCTCCGGCACTACCCGCAGCCGCCCCCGCCGTCCTACGCGGTCTACCCTCCGCCTCCCCCGCAGACGTACCCGGCCGCCGCACCGTACTACGCCCAGGGCTACCAGGCCGTGCAAGGTACGGGAAACCCTAGCCCTGCAATTTCGATTATGTGTGATACGCTTGGATCGCCGTTTCGTACGATGGGTACACTGCCTGTGAGAACCTGGAAGCATTTTTAGTGAATTTGTGTTGTGCTGTCGATTTAGTGCAAGCTGCCTGTTTTTGAAGAAATCAGTACTAGTAGAGAAGCCATGTTGGGTTTAATCATTTGTATGAATTGAAGAGTAACTTGTTGAACTAAACAAATGATTGAACCAGATCGAGCCTTGAAATTTTATACTTTCGCTCACATAGACCGTACCTTATTCTCTTAGAATCTGTGATCTACGTGGTCACTTGGGGTAACAGAACATGTTGACATCTCCTGAACCATTTTGATTTCTGAAATGCATGTTATATCAGAAGGCGATATATGTGTTTCTAACTTGCATCTCCCATATCCGCCATCTCTGTTGTTGAACTTGTAGTTTCATTTGCTGTTTTGTTTCATTTGTGGATTGGCGACTTCCTAGTGCCAAGCCAAAAGGGAGGGCACCTCAAATTTAGTTGATTTTAGGCTCAACAGTTGCTCATGCCGAACATTCACTTATGAGCAGGTAGTTTTTCTGGTGTTTCCATGTGTGAAACACATGGCATTGCTGTTTTATGATCAAACTTTAATTGGTCCTTGGTATTTTCATTTGCATTCTTTGGCCATGCCATTATGAGGTTGGTAATTTTCTGTAGTTCACTAGAACAAACAAGTAAACAAATGCTCAAAGAGCAAACATACTTCAGAACTATTAATTAGAGATTAAATTCTAGTTTCTGAAGGAACTCTTTAGTACTATATGTGATCTCTGTGTGAAACATAATTCTTCTGAGTAATTCATCACAGGAATATATTATCTAAGAATGCAATGTACTGCTTGAGTGAATTCAGCATTTTTTGCTTTATGAAGGTTCGATACTTCCATTGATATGAATCAAATATTGTCCTAACCTGCCTTATGGATTTATATGTTTATTGTTTCTTAGGTTACATTCCCGTTGTTGAAGGAAGGCCTGTGAGAATGCGACGCCTTCCATTTTGCGGCCTTGGCATGGGCTGGTTCCTGTAAGTTTCTCTGAACATTATCATCATGCGTTACCTTTCTGAACTTGAGCGCTGAGAAACTGCTGTTTCTACTGTTTGGAAAAGGTTTATCATTGGCTTCTTCCTCGCTGCCATTCCATGGTATATTGGAGCTTTTGTTCTGATATGCGTCCGAGTACATGATTACAGGGAGAAACCAGGATATGTTGCTTGCACTATTGCGGTAAGTCCTTTACACCACTGCAATGCTCTGTAATTTCAAAATTGCTGTGGCCTACGGGCCATTTTAAGTCCTTTACATGTTAAATTGTTAATTGTTCTGAGACTTGGGCTGTAGCTACTGTGTCAGATTTATTTTGACAGTTTATGCAAGCACAAGCCACAAAGCTGATAAACGCCACAACTGCATAGGTGGAATTGAATGCAAATAGATGAATAGCTGAAAAGGAAATCTCCTTTACCGTTAAATTTTAGAAGCTACTTAGTGATACTAGTAAGGAAGCATATCCGTGTGTTGCCATATTGTTCGACTAATAATTATACATACTCTTGTGCATAAAATTCGATAAGCATGGCGTAGAAATGGTAAAATAAAATTTCACGGTGATATCTACTAATCATGAAATTGTAAGTTTCTTCCGTTCTTTATAATTGAAAGCAGAAAGCCTAACTTTGCTTTGAATTTTTTTTTTTTGTTACCATGAACAGGCTTCGCTTGCTGCCATTGCTATCCTCCTTGGTGTCACTAAAGGAGAAGAGATTTGGTGAACCGGCTTACTGTAATGTAAATGCCTATTCTTCCCCTACTTTGTGGGGTTCTGGGTTGTACATGTATACATAGAAATGATAGCATGGGACGTCGGAATTGTATTCTCATATTTGCTTTTTGATATATATTTCTAGTGTATTGATGTATTCTCGTAGATCATATTATATTCTCATAGGTATTGATCTATTCGTCATATTTATTACTACCTTTGTTTCAGGTTATAAGACTTTCTAGCATTGCCTACATTCATATAGATGTTAAATAATCTAGGTACATATATATATATATGTCTAGATTCATTAACATATATATGAATGTGTGCAATGCTAGAAAATCTTATAATATGAAACGGAGGAAGTATTTATCTAAAAAATCATTCTGATGATGGTATTCAGGTTCTTACTAATTTTTAACCTTAAGTTCTACTCCCTCTATCCAAAAGTTTAAGGCTGTGTTTAGATCCAGGGTAAAAATTTTTGTCGTGTCACATCGGATATACGGACACACATTTGAAGTATTAAACGTAGTCTAATAACAAAACAAATTACAAAATCCGTCTGTAAACTGCGAGATGAATTAATTAAGCCTAATTAATCCATCATTAGTAAATGTTTATTGTTGCACCACATTGTCAAATCATGGAGCAATTAGGCTTAAAAGATTCGTCTTGCAAATTAGTCGCAATCTGTGCAATTAGTTATTTTTTAGTCTATATTTAATACTTCATGCAAACGTTTGATGTGACGGGGTGAAAAATTTTGGGGTTGGATCTAAATAGAGCCTAAGACATATTCCATTCTTTGGTTTTTCTAAAAGTCTAAGTTCTATTTGTAGTTACTATGTGCTGAATTAAATTGTTGATCGAAACTCAAGAAATTATTTTAGTAATTATTGATTGTATGTCCATTGGTTTTATAACATGATAAATAAATTAATTGCTCCTTGATCTTGATGAAAAAGAAATAGGTTTTAGAGTTTTGGATGGAAGGAGTATCTATTAGTATAGTTTTGTGCTGGAAATCTGAAGTCAAGCCCAATAAAATCGAACATGGCTGGCCCATCATTCGGCCCAGGGTAGCCGTCAAAATATGGAACGCGAAATAAGAAGGAAAAAGTACACGCAAGGTCCCTCAACTTGTTAGCCAGATACAAAATCGTCGTCCAATCGCAAAACCGTATATCCGGCGTCCCCCAACTTATAAAACCGGTCACAATAGATCTCTCAGCGGTTTTGACCCCGGTTTTGTCCCACGTGGCGGCTGAGTCAGCGTGGAACCCACGTCGGCCCCACATGCCAGGGTTACCACGTCATCTTCTTCCTTTCCCCTCCTCTCCCTTCCCCCCCTCTCTCTCTCACTTTTCTCCTGTGGGCAAGCCGACCGCCGGGTGGGGAGGATGTCGCCGGGGCGAGGTAGCAGAGGAGGAAGTCCGGCGGCCGGTGAGAAGGCGGCGGCGGCTGCGACGCGGGAGCAGGCCGCCGCGTCGGGGTCGGATGTCCAGGGCGAAGACGGCAGCAGCGGTGGCGGCCTCCGGTCTTCCCTAGCCTCAGCCGCGCCGGGGTCGGATGTCCTCGCCACGCTCCACGGCGGCCTCGCCGGCAGCTTGCGTGCTCGTCGGTAGACGCGGCGGTGGCGGTGCGGGATACCCCGGGCGGACAGGATGTTGCGCGCCATCGCGAGCACGACGGTGAGTACTACGTGTACAACCACCTCAAGCTCACCGTGCTGGTCAACACGCCGTGGAACGGCACGACGCGGCGGCGATCAAGGGCAAGAAGATGTACGACGAGCTGCCGGCGAGGGTGGCCGCCTGGTGCGACCCTTCGGTGGTCGGCATGCGCGCGAACCGGCCGCGGCGTCTTCTCCTACGAGGTGGCGTTCGTGGAGAGCGGCATCGAGTGGCCATCACGGTGGGACGCGTACCTGGAGATGGGCGGCGCCAAGGTGCACGCGGCGCGCTCGTGATGGGCGTGCTCGGCATCTATCTCCTCCTCGGCTTCGCAGCGGGGTACACCGCCGTGCGCCTCTGGAAGACGGTGCGGCAGCAGCAGTGTCGGGAGCAGCAGCAACAACGGAGGACAGGAGGAAACGGATCCGGAGCCGACGCCAGCAAGTGTGGTGGTGGCGGCGGAGGAGTCCAGGACGGAGGAGAGGAGGACGACGCGGTTGAAGACGGGCAGGGGGTGGTGGCCGGTGGGGAGAGGCGCGCGGTGGCCGGCGGACGCCTCCCATCCTCCTTCTCGACGGCACGCACAAGGGAATCCGCGGCCATGGACGACGGTGGCGGCGCGTCCCCATCGTCCTCGCTCCCCCCCCCCCCAATGCTCTCACCGCCGACGCCCTCCCTTTATCCCGCCTCGCCGCCGTCCCCCGCGTTGCCGGGCGCCGTGCCGCGCTGCCATGGCACAGGGCCGATGCCGGGCAGCCCACGCCGAAACCGCCGCCCAGGACTTGCACGGCCGCGCTGACGCCGCCCTCCTCCGCCGGACAGCGCCGTTGCACAGCCGCTCCGCCCCCGCGCCAAGGCCGTCGCGCCTGATGGCCGCGCCGCTGGACGAGGCGCCGTCCTACGCCGTGCCGTCATGCGCCCACGGGCCGCAGAGAAGTGAGAGAGAGGAGGAAGGGAGAGAGTTGGGGAAAGAGAAAGGAGGCCGACGTGGCCACGCTGACATGTGGGGCCCACGTGGGTCCCACGCTGACTCAGCCGTCACGTGGGATAAAACCGGAGTCAAAACCACCGAAGGACTTGCTGTGACCGATTTGGTAAGTTGAGGGACACCGGATATCTGGTTTTGCGCATATCTGGTTTTGCGGTTGGGGGACGATTTTATAACTCGATGACAAGTTGAGGGACTTGGGTATACTTTTTCCAAATAAGAAATTTGGAAACCCAGAGGAACACAATCTCAAACTCACCTGGCGAAGCAAGAAATTTGGAAACCCGCCTCGCCATGATCTATTGATCTCTCCTACACCGACTCGGATGCGGAGTCCGAACACAACACGAGGAGAAAACGCGATCGGCTCGATATAAACCGGGAAGACTTCATCCCCCGTACGATCCCGTATTCGTATCCGCCTGCGACTCTGATAGCTTTCCCACCCATCATTCGATACCCTCGCGCCTATCCGCCGCCATGGGTGCCGCCTCCCGCCCCCGCCGCCAATGCAGGGCGCCGCGCCGTCTCGACGACGGCGGCGGCATGGACGTCCACCCTTCCGAGCTCCTCCCCCGCAGCCGCTGCACGGCGCCGCGCCGCCTGGACGACGACGAGATGGATGCCCACCCTTCCGAGCAGGAGCTCGTCGAGACGTACCTCCGCCCACGTGTCGTCTCCGGCGACAAGCCGCCGCCGCCGTCGTCGTCGTGCGGGTTCATCATCCACGAGGCCGACGTGTACTCCGCCGACCCCGCCGACCTCACGAGGGGGTTCGCGCCGGCGATGGCGAGGAGCAGCGGCGACGAGGCGTGGTACTTCTTCAGCGCCGTGAGGGGGCTCAAGGGCGGCCGCAAGGCGCGCACGGTGGACGACGGCGCCGGGTGCTGGCACTCGGAGGCCGGCGCGAAGCCCGTGCTCGCCGCCTCCTCCGGCCGCCGCCTGGGGCACCGGCAGAGCTTCTCCTTCATCACCAAGGACGACGACGGCCAGCGCGTCCGCTCCGGGTGGCTGATGGTGGAGCTCAGCCTCGACGTCGACGGCCAAAACAACGACGAAGAGGAGCAGCTGGTCCTGAACAAGGTCTACTTCAGCCCGCGCGCGCCCGGCGCCAATAAACCCACGGCGGCGGCGATCTCCCGCCACAAGAGGAAGCTGTCCACCACCGACATCGCCTCACCCCCGCCGCGGCAGAGACGCCACCGTGTACCATCGTCATCTCCACCGGAGGAGCCGAACACGTCCCCGTCGCCGGCGGCTGCGCCGGACCAGCAGGAAGGCGGCGACGACGACCCCGACCGCGGGAGCATTTCGTGGTGGCTGCGGAGAGTGTTCGGCCTGACCGCCACCTTTACCGAGGAGGAGTCCATTGAGCTCAACCTATGGCTGAAGGACATCCTGAGGCCGTTCCCGCCTCCCTCGCCGCCGACGCCGCCGCCTCCATGCCCGAGCCCTCGCCGGAAGCTGATCGACATGCCGGAGATCAGGGAGTTCATCATGCGCGGGCCGTACCTCGGCGGCGACCCTGCACCTCCGCGCTACGAGTGCGATCATCCGGCCATGGTGATGACCGGCGATGATCAACAGCAGCTCGATGAGCAGCACAGAGACGATGTTGGCGATGATCGAGCTCATTACGATCGGGTGGCCGGCCAGCTGCAGTTCGAACGGAACTACCTGCAGATGTAATTGACAGCCGGCCGGTTTCTTTCTTTGATGTGATGTAGCTTTGTATTCAGTTTGTACTGTGATTACCTGATGAAGGATGGTGTACAAAATTGTTGTTTTACACGGTTGCTGCAAGAGCCTGCAACGTTATCAGTGATTTTTCTGTACGAATTATAACGAGAATGATTGACCCTGGGCGACTGGCGCGGGGGAGCCGAATCGGGCGCTCCCCCCGCCCGCGCCCTCCCTCTACGTGACCCACCTGGTGGACCCACCCACTTCTCCCTCCCATTTTTCCACAAAAGATGTTTCACCTAGTATACTCACAATGTTTCACTATATATAGATTTAATGTTGTAGTGAATTAAAATATTTTTTTGCAACAAAAAAATCCACATATTTTAGAAACTCTCTATTAGGGAATTTAGTTTATTTTTTGTTCCATAAAAAATATTTTACCTAGTGTATTTAAAATGTTTCACTATGTATATATCTAATGTTGCAGTGAACGAAATATTCCATTGCAACAAAAAATCCACATATTTTGGAAACCCCATATTAAGAGAATTTGGTTTATTTTTTGTTTCACCGAAAAATGTTTCACATAGTGTACTAACAATGTTTCACTATGTATAGATCTAATGTTGCAGTGAACTGAAACATTCTTTCGCTATTTGTTGAAACATTGTTTTTATATAAGGTGAAACAATACCTGATTTAAACGAGTGAAACATTTTCGATCTACCTAGTGAAACAATTTCGATATACCCGGTGGAACATCGTGTAACATTTAAAAATAATTCAATAATAAGCTAAATTTTTTTCGTCGAAATATATCCATGTGTGGTCTTGTTTTGAAGATTTAATTGCAACGAATTTAATGGTGCAATCGGATCATGTTTTGGATAAGTAATTTAAGAGAAATAAATTTAAAATAGTTTTTGCACGTAAATCGGGCGCTGACGTCATGCTGATGTCAGCGTCCGATTTTTCTCAAATTCGATCGGGCGATCGATCCGAAGGAGCGTCCGAATTATAATGTTAGATGCTTAACACAATCTTAGGCCCCCGATCGAGAGTGAGGGATAGGGAATAATCCCTCCGGCACGGAAAACAGAGCAGGCCATTAGTATGTGATTAATTAAGTATTAGCTAATTTTTTTTCGAAAATCGGATCAATACGAATTTTTTAAGCAACATTTATATATAAAATTTTTACAAAAAAACACACCATTTAACAGCTTGAGAAGCGTGTGCGTGAAAAACGAGGTGGCGGGAGCGGTTGCCCGCGGGAAGGGGCGCGTAGTTCGTTCAATTCCCACCGTTGATGATCCATGTTTTATATTCTGCGTTACTCTTAATTTCGAACACAAGATATTTACATGATTTTCACAGTGTGGTGGGGTGTCTTGGGTGTAAATCTATCCACCAAAATTCGAATTTAGTGTGTGTTACAATGTTAGAAAGGCACTCACATCACATGTGTGAACATGTGTCTCTTCGGTGTAATAAAAAAAAGTTCAATCCCAAAAAAAAAAATCCCAAACTCTCTCCTCCAAAAAAGGCTAATTTATTTCTTCAATTAAACTCACACATGCTAAATGATTCCTTCAATTGAACTCACACATGCTGAGTTGCTGACAAGCACAATGTTTTTCCAGAAAAAAGAAAAAAAAGCCCAAGTACATGTAGCCCATTACAACCAACTAGGCCCACTAGGGTTCACCACCAAACTCGCCACCTATAAACACTCCTCGCCATCCCACTGACGCCGTCTTCGCCCGCCGCCTCCCCTGCGCTCTCCCCCCATCCTCCCGTAGGTTAGGCTAGGCTAGGGTTTCGAGGAGCTCGCGGAAATGGTGGCCTTCAGGGTAAGCAGCCGTTGCTTCGGTGGATGTGGCCGCCTCCGTACGTTCGATTGATCTGTCCTCTCCGTGTGCGTGCAGTTCCATCAGTACCAGGTGGTGGGGCGCGCGCTGCCGACCCCCGGCGATGAGCACCCCAAGATCTACCGGATGAAGCTCTGGGCCACCAATGAGGTCCGCGCCAAGAGCAAGTTCTGGTGAGTCGTCATCTCGTCATTTTATTGCGATTTTGTGGGGTTCTTTTTTTTTTTTTTTGTTCATCTTATCTCGTGCGGTTTGCTGATTGGGGCGCTTGCCGGGTGTGCAGGTACTTCCTGAGGAAGCTGAAGAAGGTGAAGAAGAGCAACGGCCAGATGCTCGCCATCAACGAGGTACTAGAAATTCAAACGTATTGTATTTCGCCCTGATTGCTCCCTGACATTTGTAACCTAGTTCTAGATATTAATCATACTGATTGACCGCTAATAAGTGACACCTGTTCCAAATGTGGGGCATTATAATTTTCTTTTTTTTAACTCCAGCTCGTATGTTGTTTCCTTGTTACTGCACTGTTAGTGATCACTCTTTACTGGTGTTATAATACGTGCGATTTGCATGTACTCACTTTGTGTCAATTATTCAAATTGCCACACACTAGTGTTCCCTCGTTTTGTTAGGAGCTTGCTGTTGGGGTAGGGGGACCATCTGCATTTACAAACGAGTTTTTTCATATTTCTGCATCATGGCTTTGTAGGGGTTAAACCATTTTATACTTGTTAGAATTGGCCTTAACATAATAATCCCTTCGTACTCGTAAAGGAAGTCGTTTTGGACAGCAACACGGTCTCCAAAATACAACTTTGATTTCTTGTTTCTATAACAAATTTTATTGAAAAGTGATATATGTATAATTTTATAAAAGTATTTTTCAAGACAAATCTATTCATATAATTTTTACATTTTCAAACTCAACAACTTGAGAGTTATTTATGATTTATATTCCCAAGGTTTGACTTAAACATTGTCCTAAACGACTTCCTTTACAAGTACGGAGGGAGTACATCTTTAGAACACACATCAGCTGTGGATAGATGCCAGTAAATGGTGAAAAGCAAAATCATTAAACAGACATGACCCTCATTATATATATAATTATATTTAAACTCATGTAGCAGTCTTGTATTAGTCAGTCCCTATAGCTGTGTTTTGATCTAATGTAGATTGTTGGGTTTTGGGATGTTTATGGTGAGTGATGTTTGAAACTCTAGCAGTGATTGATGACTTCTTTCTCCAGAAATTTTACCCAACATGGAGACATTAATTTTTGAACACTAGATCACACTTTACTTCTAGTATGATTTCACATTTTTGCATGGATATAATACTTTCTTCTCTACCCCTCACAATGTCTGCCATGTCAGATCTTCGAGCGTAACCCAACCACGATCAAGAACTATGGCATCTGGCTGCGTTACCAGAGCAGAACCGGTTACCACAACATGTACAAGGAGTACCGCGACACTACATTGAATGGTGCCGTGGAACAGATGTACACCGAGATGGCTTCTCGCCACCGTGTGAGATTCCCTTGCATCCAGATCATCAAGACCGCGACAGTCCACTTCAAGCTCTGCAAGAGGGACAACACCAAGCAGTTCCACAACGGGAGCATCAAGTTCCCCCTTGTGTACCGCAAGGTCAGGCCGCCAACCAGGAAGCTCAAGACCACGTTCAAGGCGTCGAGGCCAAACCTGTTCATGTGATTTGGTTCGTAGTGATGTGGGTCTTTGTTTGGTAGTACAAGAGTTGGAAAGTTTTTCGTTTGCTGAAAGTTTTGATGCGCAAAGACTTTGAGCATTTTGATACTTATTTATCGTTTGGAACATGCTTGGCAAACCTTATGCATATGGCGTTATTAGTAATTGGCATACTTAAATCTTACTTGGTATTTGATATATATAATCTGCTTGGTTTGGTTGTGTACTAGGCTGACGCAGATCGGTTCTTTGGCGCACGAAATTATTGAGTGCATAACGATTTAACTGTCTCATCAGGGTTTGTGTTAATTTGCAAAATACTTGTAAGTAATTATGGTTGCAAAATACCTGCAAATGAGCATGAAGGCTGAAAAAGTAATGGTTAAGCCAAAATCGGATGGACGTCCAGATTGATTTGTCACAGTGCATGCTCTCTCTTTCTTTTTAAACATGGCATATCAACAAAGAGGCCTCGACAAAAAAAAAAGCCTCTAATCCACATTCGCGCTTCAAAATCGTCATCTACACATTTTACAAAGCTGGAGTGTGGACGGGGGTATTCACACTGTGGAGTCGGTACACAAGGAAGAAAATGGTAGAAACATCAAGCTGAATTGATCCGAACTGATTGCGCTATTGCACGTACCAAGGGTGTACGAAACTCAAATCCCATGGCCAAACACGTATAGGTCAGTATGTCCCTTGGAAGGATAGTCGATCCCGCAATGTATCGAAAATAGAAGCCGCGGCTGTGTTCTGTGCCAGTGTAAGCTTTAGGCGACCAAATAGCTCATCACTATCTTTGACCTGTGAAGCTGCTTCTGCAGCTTCCTTTGCCATCTTGATCCGTGCATATGCCTGAACAACAACGCCAAGGTAGAATCATATGTATATGGAAACAAACAACGGAGAGAAACACATGTTCAGAGAAGACAGAATACTAGGATGAGTTCTTCGACCTTTTTCTTTTTCAATTTGTTTTGAGCAAATGTTACGTTATACTCTCTGTCCACAAATATTAACCTCATCTTTTCGCTTATGTTCAAAATTTGAATTTTCAACCTTACATTTGGAGTTGACTTTGGGGTTTTTTCATCGAAAAAGTTTATTTTTCAGCCTTTGTTTTTATATCGGTAAGAACACGTATATAAAAGTACTATCACAAATTATTTTTTGTTTGCAAATATTCCGTTGGGCAGTAAGCATTTCTAGAGTACTAGTGTACTACTTTCTCAATCCAACCACACCTCATGATTCCCTGCATTTCTCGTTGCATCACTGGGTGTGATCGTTCCTAATGAGTTAAATACTCAGGGGCATCAAACTAATTTCACTTCAATCTTAATCTCTGCTAGAACTCTTAGAAGGTATTCCCTCCGGCCCAAACTATAAGCGATTTTGGTTCGATGGAACATATCTTAGTACAACGAATTTGGATAATGAGCCTGTCCAGATTCGTCGTACTAGGATATGTCCCATCCAACCAAAATCCTTTATATTTTGTGACCGAGGGAGTAATATGTTAACTAAAATATACCTCAGATCGTTCACGAGGATCTGTCAACTTTGGAATGTACTTAAGAGCTTCAGTTTTTTGACCAGCATCAATACATGCTTCCACAAAAGGTTTATAGCCTGTAAGGAAACCGAATATCAGCATACTAAAACATATTAATGATATTTCTTTACATGAATTAATATTGTGAATTTATTATCCCTGCGGAAGAACCATGAATGTTGTCCTCCAATCAGATTCTCATGAATAGATGATACATAATAGGTAAATCTACCTCCTGGTGGCCTCCTCTCTTTCGAAAACTTTTCCAACGCATCCCAGTTCCCAACTGTAGCTAAAGCACATGATTTGAGCCAGTACCACCTCTTATCAGGAACCTATGCAGCATAGGACAATAGAAAGATTAGAATATTATTATTCATCAGCCACAATTTTCTTTTTGAAGGCGTTTTCAATACCTTGAACTCTGACTTCACTTTGAGTGCAGCTCGTTCATTTCCCATGGCAATACATGTTTTGATAGTATCGCTGACACTAGAACCCACAAATATTGCTTGTTTTGTGGAAACTTCTAGTTCATGTTGTGATCTAGAAGCAAGAAAAAGGAAAACCAGAAAACGGCAAATTCAGAGAAGAGTGAGGTAACTATATCGCCCAATTTGTGAGAACAAAGCTTGAATCCAGATGCTTCTGTACCTAATTGGCTAACTAAATGTATAATGCAATGCCATTGCACACAGATACTATGGGAAGTAGCTACAACATTATGAACCACTTAAAACAAATGCTCTAAAGTAAACTAGGAATTACTAGTGATTCAACGTAACTAACCTACAGCGTGAAGCAAATGGGGGTTTCATGATGGAGTTTGAGTAAATAGTGAACGAGCACAATGACATACCACCCGCAAAGTAATAAAGTGGCACATGAATTTTAATTATGCTTCACTTTTTCCCCTCAAAAAAAGTATGCATATGCCTCAGTTTCCTGATGTCCCAAAGCTTCAATCCATTTGATGTATCATTTTGTAAGAACCAGGGACAAGGCAAAGTTTAGGTTTTATCCTTATTGCATGGTATGATTAAGATTTCCTATTCCTTATGTTCACCAGTTTTTCTAAGATATCAACTACAAGAATTACATAAATTCATCCATCATCCCTGTACTAGGAATGTGGAAAAGGTCAGATATTGCAAATTATGGGTTCTAATGAATCATCACATACCTTAGCAATTTTGCATGCTCTTCAGAAGCTTTGGATTCAAAAACATGCTCCTTGGTCTCAGCAAAAAGTCTGTGGGCCTGCTCAATGAGCCGAACTTGTGGACCATGGAGAGGAGATCCCTTGCTTGCCATTGGATTCCTCTCCAATTCCCTTGACTCTTTCAATAAAAGAAAGGCAGCATCCTGCAATTTCTCTCGATAGTTTAGGAAGTAACTCATGCTAGGGGATATAACTAACTGTAGCATGTTAAGTTTGTAGAAAAAGGAGCTAATTGTTTATTTCATGGTAAGCAAAATGGAAGACTAAGATAACATATGATTTTCAACTGAAATAATGAAAGCAAACTAGATATGTAGCAAACATCACAAACAGTAATAGTTATGCACCTACCTGAAGTCTCCCTGTTGATAGAAAGAAGTCCTTTAGAGCTTCATGCTTGGAATGTCTGTGAGCAAAACAGAAACATATGCAACCATGTTGAACCAGAGCTATGCATATAAAAGATATAACGCAATAATCAGAAACAGGACAGAAGCATCACCTTGCATATGCCATAAACAAATCACGAGCCAAAGGCCTTGCATTGATTACGCCAAAAAAATCCAATGGAGCACTCTGTAAAATAATAATTTATTAAAGTGCATTAATAATGACACAACGAGAAGTACTTAGAGAAACAAATATTATTGTTCACTAGTAAGAAGAAAGGTGATATTAATAATCAACACATATTAATTCCAAGTTGCATCTTCTATGGAAATATCATCCACTCAAAGGATGGGATGGGATTTACATACCTTTTCTACAGCTACCTTCTGCCAGATATGGAAAAGCACAAGGTACACAAGATCAGTATCCCCACTCTCAATTGCCTTTGACAATGCCTTGTCTTGTTCATCAATGCTTAGCAGTAACGGAATCTGTGAACATGAAACAAATTTAAGATTTAAGGCAGGTAGCATTTTCTGCTAAACATGTATAACTGTTTAAGTGTTTATTCCTAGTTTACTCATGCATGTTAGTTTTACATGCACTTAATAAATCTCATTATCCTTTCAATGTTTAGCATATTAACCACTAAGAGACCACAAGCTGCAGCTGAACAGGTTCAACCCAGCTCACTGGATAAGGTACTGTCCACATAAAAGTGTATGATGGTAACAAAAATAAAACCCCCATTTTATGAAAAATGGTCTTTCTTTATTGATTACATCCTAACTGCCAACTCCATTTGCACCTATAACAAGGAAGGCGATGATACTCATATTAAACTAATCAATCGCACCATATTGAATAGCAGAAATTTACTCAGCGTCATTGTTCCCTATTTTCTTTCGAAATTACTTTTCTTCCCTGTACATTTGTGAAGATTATCATGTTCGTTCATTTTGGTCCATAAGAATCCATAAAGCATGATGTGCCACTTGGTTCCATATCACCTACACGGATACTTCACTTTACACTATTACTAATCAAGGAGCATGTTACATGTTAAAGCTATTCCATAAAACAGGAAAAATCCAGAACAGTGCTTGAAAGGCTCAAAAAGTTGTGATGCATATCCACCTAAGTCACTAGCCAAAAAGGAAACTTGCCTGCTTTGATGATTGGGACTCATGATCAACAAGCATGGCAGCCAACTTTCGCCTGCCACTGTTATCTGCATGAGCTGCTACTGCAGCATATGATATGCCCTTGCATAACCTGAGCTGCAACAGAAAGAACTTGTAAAGCAGGGAAGAGCAAATGCAACTGAATATGTATCTACCAGGCAATCCTATCAAGTATCTACTATTTTCTGAGTATGATTGTAAGTAACAAACCTTGTCAAGCAAGCCCTCAAGAAGGACTGTATCTGGGATAGCTGCTGATGCTGTTATCTTCTCACATGCCCAATGCATAATCACGACCTCCTATGAGGATTTAAGGTATACACGGAATGTTATCATTTCACTAAGAAAATCTAATATAAGCCTGTAACTAGTGAAACAAATCTACAAATTCTGCCTGTATATCAACCAAGTGGCAAGTACAGCAATATATACTGGTTTATGAAGACTTGATGTGACTACCAGTCACTTCACTAAACATAAATTAAGAGAGACTTATATCTTACTTTCAGAACATGTTATGCCACAATTAACCGATAAACAAAAACTCAAACAGAACTTGTGCAAAAAAAAAGTAAAGAAAGCTAATTGAAGTTTCATTATGTGTATTGGAAGTAAGTTTTGCATAGACTTATGACTTAAAGGTACACTGCTTGTCCATGGACAAGGAAAATTTCTGAGATAAAAAAAATAAAGAGAAAGAGGTTACCGGGTTGAGGTTGAGGTACTCAGAGATGCGAAGTGCCAAAAGGTGCTGGTTGGCATTGATCAGACGTCCAATGAGTACCGGTGCAGTAAGTAACTGAGAGAAAGACGTTCCATAAGATATAATCATATTGTAGCTAGATATGAACATTTACAGGAGAATCTGAGTGTAAAACAAACCTTGTACTGCTGAATGGTAAGTGGCATCCCAATCTGAGGATCACGTACAGCATTTAGAACCCGTAATGTTTTGCACATTTCTTGAAAACGTTCATGTGGAAATTGACTGCCAAAGCCAACTGGGTATCAATGCCAAGTTCAAAAATAAACTATCTTACACAAAAGAATACTAGCACCCAAAAGAATGCTCTGAAAAGGTAATGCTCAATGGCACAAGTTAACGAAATCTTCGTAAGATCCATGTAGTTAAGATAAACATGATTTTCTCTTATAATCTACCATGGTGTGTGAAATGCAATAACAGCAGTAAGGTATGAAACTATTTTACAATTTAATAAGACATGACATACACTACTAGATCATTAGTGCTGGCTACAAAGGGTATCACAGGTGGTTGACTAATTCAGAAAGTTAAGAATTTTATCATAAGGATGTGTCATGCTATCAATAACATGCTTCAATTTTGCTATATATTTGTCGACAAATTTTCTCCTAAAAATTTGACAGATGTAATTATAGTACAATTGTAGTGTAATTACACACTGTAACTTGCATGTAATTTCACTGCAACTTGCATGTAACTACAATGTAACTTGTATGTAACTTTCACATAATCTTGAACCGTTAGATTTGTTTTAAGATTTGTGCAAGTGAGGAAAGAAAAAAGTCACAGCACACACACATGTGAGAGGATTCATTCCCACGACCTCCGTTTCACCGAAATAGCATGTTACATAGAGATTTTTGAAAGACATTTTAGTTACATGCAAGTTACAGTGTAATTACATCACGATAGTACTATAATTACATTTTTCAAATTTTTAAAAGAAAATTTGTCGATAAATGTGTAGGTGATCCCAACATGCTTAGCCTGAATTTTCAGCTACCATATTATGGTGTGTTTGGTTTGAAGATTGGTTCCATCCGTCATGGTCTACTGGTCTTACATTACATACCAAGGACAGCTGCTGCCTGATATTTTTTGATGAATAAGTCAGTCCTGGTGATTGGTTTGTGGGGAATCTAGGCAGGAGTGGCTTTGGCGATGGATGACACGGACTTGTGACGCAGACCATACAATTTGTATTCGGTTATTTAGATTAAACACAAATCAAACACACTGTTGGTTAGAGAATCTGGACAATCTAAGCAAGGCTTCAGGTAAGCTCCTACAAGACTTAAAGCCTCAGTACAGAGGAGATCAGGAGAAGCTTTTATTGTACTTCCTCCGTTTCACAATGTAAGTCATTCTAGCATTTCCCACATTCATATTGATGTTAATGAATCTAGACATATAAACGGAGGAAGTAGTAAACACAGCAATAGCTTATCCCAAGTTCCCAACTAGACTGATTCTTTTTATCACTGCACGAGATTTCAGGAAATAAACTTTTGTTCTGTATGCACTATGCAGTTACTTCAGAAGTCTTGCGCATATTTGTATGCTGCTACTTCTGGAGTTTTAATATAATAGTAAGCCTTTGTACGCAGTTATTTCAGGTGTCCTGGCATTATATTATCTACCTAATGAGCATTAATAGTCAAAACTGTGTTCATTGCATCATAGCTTACAACAATAACTTTCTACAGAGCAGAATAACCAAGAATGTTCTACAGAAATGATCTCCTCACCAACTGATAGTTCGAGATGCATTTTAATGGTTCTGGTGCAAGCAATAACAAAGAGAACTTAGGGAATGATCCATGTAAGCACTCCATATTACAGATCTTCCAAAAAATACACAAGCTATTTATGGACAGACAGGTGATGGACCTCACTCGAACAAAATAAAACACACTTAGATTTAGAAAGTACCAGCCAAGGCTTTGCACATAATTTCAGTTTGGCCTAAGTGATATGTATGGATTCCAACAAAAGCAAGATTACAAACGAGAATTAAACATAAAGGTATCAAGCAAAAGGCGATGAGATATAGGCAGAAGAAGTTAACCTGCAGAAAGCCAGGCCATAAGTAGCAGCTCTCAGTAACGCATGTTGGCGTGAAATATCAAACTCATGGCCAGAAGCATCTATACATGCTTCAATTGCCTCAGGCAAGGAAGAAGATATCAACTGATAATTATCGTATGCCTGCAAGTGTGAATTATTGTTAATGCCACGTGTTTGATTTTCAGCAAAAAAAAAAGAGGTTATTTGTGACATGTCAAAAGAGCAAATTCCCAAATAAGTTTTTTTTTACAGCATATGAAATAGCAAACAACCCTGATATAATTCGCAAGTTGCATACTATGAATGCCATAAAGTGCACTAAGCTAAAACCAAGTCCATGACAAATGTAGAAGGCAAACATGCACTGCACCAGACATAGGTATCTACATAAGAAAAGGAATTAAACAGTACCTTGGCACTTTGTTTGTCATAATGATCTCTAGCATCATACAGCAATGCTGCTGGGGACATGCTTCCAATGCCAAAAATTGATGTAGTGGAATCAGGGACTCGGTGTAGGAATTCCATATTTGAGTTTGAGAGGATTCTTACACCATCACACTCTGGAATGAGCTTTATGGGTTCATCGTAATTATACAGCACCGGATCTCCATTTGGACCAACCATCAAAAGAGCTTCTGACCAGTAAAGAAGCACGCTGTCCAATCCACACCAAGCTATTTGATCTGGTGGCAATGCGGACTACAAGATTAAAAACAAATAATGAGTAGCTGTGCAAAAGTGTACTTATACTATCAGTAAACCATACTACCACAAAATAAACACAAAAAAAAGAGCATATATAACCTAGAATTGCTTTGTTTGCATGCTATGGCATCTGCCCATGATTGTTTAAAGACCTAGGATCAACAATAAATTTAAAAGAATTATCACAACTGCTGCACAGGTTGCAGTTCTTGTTGAAAATAAACAGTGATAACAATAAGATTACACCAAGAATGATAAAAAAATAATATGATTGTTAACTCGGTGAGCATTGCATGTTTGTTGAACATATACGCATCTTTGATTAACCAGAACAGGTAAGGGGGGAAAACTACTACTACCCTAATGTATTTGAGGTGCTATGTTATCAGACACAAAACAGCAATGTAAACTAGGAAACAAATTAGCATATTCACCGCCACTTCCTCAAAGTAGTATTAACCTCATTAGATCCATTCAATATTTCAGTTAGCTGTAGTTTGAATCAATCTACATCGACTGCTGCACGCCTAGAACGAACAGAGTAGACAACACAATGCATATAAACAACTTACATCACACTCATACTCGAAGATTATCTTGGAGAAATCCGTAGGGATGACGAGCAGGCGCCCATCATGCGCAAATGCGGCAAGCAGCTTCCCATTGGGGGAAACTGCCATCTTCTGCACAGGTCCAATCTCCAGCTCCAACCCGAGTGTCTGCACATCATCCTCATCAACCGCCAGCACTCGATCACCAACCGCAAGCAGTACCTCTGGGCTCCCGGACATGACAAACTGCGGCTCCACCACAGCCATGCATAGCACCTGTTCGTCCTGGCCAACGCACGGGTCGGCGAACTCACGCGGGTGAGGGTCCGCGGCGTCGATGTCCGTGGTCACCACGACGCGGTTGTCCTCCGTGAGGACAGCCACGCCGCCTCCCCAGAAGGCAGCGTCGGCAACGCCGCCGGAGGACGGCGGGAGCAGGGGCACGGGGGTGGAGCTAGGGTTGGGCTTCAGATCAGGGAGGCGGAAGCGGAGGAGGGAGCCATCGGAGAGCAGCGCGACGAGGTTGAGGGAGCTGGAGAACGCGAGCGAGTGGAGGCGGGGGAGCTGGGGCGGCCACGGGGAGGACGCGATGGGGTGGCCGGAGGAGGAGTAGAGGAGGAGGCGGCGCCGCGACGGCTCCGAGTGGAGCTGCACGATCTTCGAGTCGTCCCGGACGGCGGCGATCGGGCCCCCGAACGGCGCCGCGGCGACGATGTGCGTGGAGAGGTCGAGGCGGCCGAGCACGCCGCCGCTCCCCCCGCCGCCACCGGAGGTGGAGGACGAGGAAGCGGCGGCGGCGGAAGGGGGGGACCAGGGCAGCGGGGAGTAGACGGTGATGCGGCGGTAGAACCGGTCGGAGAGGAGGTCCCACTCCGCCGCGACGGAGACGGAGGAGGACATCGCCGGCGGCGAGGCGGCGGCGGCGGCGTCGCGCGCGATATGGGTTGCCGGGGAGGATGTGGTGGACTGTCTCGGGGATCGAGACGGGACGGTTAGTCCGCTGACATGTGGGTCCAATCGGATGGGAACGAGCTCCACACGGTAGCCCATTGAAAAGCCCAGATGAGACGACAATGAGCAGCCCACGGACGCGCGGGTGCAGGAGAAAGCGGCCCAAATAAATTAACCACACAAAGCAAAATTGTAGAAGTACTAATCCTCGATCTGCAAGTTGCACGGGTTGCTATTATAGAACTAGTGGGGGATTACCACGTGAAGTTTATAATTCACGGGAGCTAGATGTAATACACAACTCTGAAATTTTATATGTCTATAGGTAACATTATATGTAGAAGCATATTTGTATTTCATATACAACTCTTAAGTTCTATTTCTATAAGGTCTGGATTTCGTATATAACCCTTATATTCTAGTATAGAATAGTATTTCTATAGGTTTAGATTTTATATACAACTCTTGACTTCTGTTTCTCTAGACATAACTGTAATTTATATATAACTATATCAATTAATCTATACTTTAATTTGGACACACCATGATATAACGTTAATATTTTGTCTTTAATTAATGTTGGGTGGGACGCGTTGATGATGGCAAACATATCGCCGATGTCTAATGAGATGTGGTGGTTGCGATGGCGAGCATCCGTGAGCAGAGCAGCAGTGGCAACGAGAGTAGGCAAATAGTAGATCTTAATGCGGGGATAATGGTGGAGCTAGTCATGGTGGCGATAACCCCCATAGTTGAGGAAGAGAGGCAAGAGGAGAGGGAATGGACGAAGAAAGAAGATTGGGAGAAAAAAATAAGGACAGTTATAGTAAATCATGGACAATGTGGCAAGTGAGAGGATACCCACCTCAACTTTGTGGCAAATTTACTAAGCCACTTAACTATGTGAAAAACTAATTAAGTATGCTCCTCAACTTTTGAGGCAAACTACATAATTTTCCCTTCAATGTTAGGCCATGTTTTTTTGAAGCTCAAGATGTGACAAGCAACCGGTGAGAATATGGATAATTTGGGTCTAATATTTTTACTACTCTCTCGGTCCCTAAATATCTGACGTCGTTGATTTTTTTAAACATATTTGACCTTTCGTCTTATTCAAAAAATTTAAGTAATTATTAATTATTTTCCTATCATTTGATTCATTGTTAAATATACTTTTATGTATATATATAATTTTACATATTTTACAAAAGTTTTTGAATAAGATGAATGGTCAAACATGTTTAAAAAAGTCAACGGCGTCAAATATTTTGGGACGGATGGAGTAGCATTTTATTCACAGTTCAGGAAAAAAAAATTGGGTTGTTTGGAGGAGCCAGGGATACTTGAAGGAGAATCTCAATTTCTATTTCAAGCTATTTCTGTTTGTGCATGTTTTTTTAGATAGTTCTGTTTATGTATGTTGGCTGGATGACTCATGATGCATAATCTCTTTTGACGTGCCACCTTTCCTATCGTATCAAGCTTTTGACGCGGGTAGCAATCAATTTTTATCATGGGATAAAGCAATTGAAAGGGGAATGGAAACAGTATTCTGATTTTGTAGAGCATCTCTAGTTTTGGGACCATATGCAAGCAAAGGGGAGAACAACTTTCATGGATACTATACTCGCTTCATCCTTCACTTTTTCCCCCCTTCATGCCTAAACTATAATTGACTGATCAATCTTAAAGAAGTTTAATGAACGTACGGTATCATGATACGACCTTAATTACAGATGGCATCACATTGTTTTTTAACTGCAAAGTACTCCCTCCGTACTCGTAAAGGAAATCGTTTTAGACAGCGACATGGTCTCCAAAACATAACTTTGACTTCTTGTTTCTATAAAAATATTTATTGAAAAGTGATATATGTATACTTTTATAAAAGTATTTTTCAAGACAAATCTATTCATATAATTTTTACATTTTTAAACTCAACAACTTGAGAGTTATTCATAATTTATATTCTCAAGGTTTGACTTAAACATTGTACTAAACGACTTCCTTTACTAATACGGAGGGAGTATGTCTGAACTATCTCTTTTGATAAGTTAGAACTAGAAGCATGTTATGCGACATTGATATCAAAACTAGAGGTAGCTAACCGTGATAGTGTTATGATATACTCCTATATGTGTGAGTTTAGTTTTTTTGCGAAATGTACAAATAAAATCTTCTCCCGAGAAGACGTAGTATATGTGTATATAAACCATATACACGTAGTAGTTTAGTGGTTGCAGTGACCTGATTAGCACCTCAAGGTCCTGATTTTAAATCTCCATAGGAGCAAATTTCAGATTGGGTTATTTGAGGCTAAGTTCCTTATTTGATAGGCTAAATTCCTAATTTAAAAATGCCGCATATATCCTGTTAGATGTAGATGCTGGTTAAAAAAAATACCCTTCTCTAAAAAAATATAAACCCCCATATACTGCTCGCATCAACATAATTAAATCCTGAGCGGTTATTCAATCGTTTAGGTTTAGTCTGCAAGTAGTATTTTATTTACAGCCATCATTGGGCATAAGAATGCCTTTTTATTTTCCTGCACTCAAAGAAAATTAAGTTGCGGTTGTTTTTTAATAATAGATTTTCATTAATTTGGCCTTTATATCCACAAAGGATATACACAAATAAAAGGATATGAGAGCACTTAGATTCATACCTTAACAAAGAAAATACACAACCATAAAAAGAAAACCCTACGACCTCGGCACATCCCTCCTTTCCAACCTCCTCTCCTGAAACTGTTAGATTAGGCGAGTGGAAATTGTCTAGTCGCCACTGCCCATAGTGCGTCGTTACTACAAACTTCCGCTGGTGCCATTTTCATTCGCTTCAAATTAAGCAGCGGTTGTTATCATATCAAATTGTTTGAAGACATGCAGATCAAAAGGTCAACTGGTGCAATTACAAAAATAAAGAAGAAATACACCAGCAACTAAAATGTCTTTATCTCAACCTATTGGACTTGCAAAGCAAGCATCTTGGCTACCTGAAGAATTGATGTTTTTTTTTTTCGCTTCACTTCAATTCTGGCAGCATGTACAGTTACAACTTCCAAATTCAGTGAACTTCACTGACCATTTGGCTTAGAATGTAGATATATTCAGATTGGGCTCACAAACATGAAATTTCAGCAGCAAATCCGAAAGATAACAGAGGTTCTAGCGAGCATAGTTGGTATGATCGTTTTGCAAAGCAACTGCAATTTGCAAACAGATTTATAAAGAGCCCTCTAACAATTGTCTCTGGTGTTATTTGCCTCCCTTTTTCTTTGTGTACAGATAAAGCTAATTTGATCATTCTTCTTTTAAAACGGATCTGTTGTCACTTAGTGGAAAAGATACACTGAACATTGCATGTTGTGCTTATACTATTATCTAAAAAAAGAAACACTGAAATGACAGAGTTTGTGCAGGGGTCAGGAAAGCACTTTCTTGTAACAAACTTTTGTAATAATTCTCTTGAAACTTATTAGGTGCAACATACATGAAAATTCACCAGCTCATCCGATATTCTGATCACTGAAACAAGGATAAAAGAGGACAAGCATGTTGCATGTCTTCAGATTAACATAAATGCAGAATGCAGTGCCTATGGAAGCACATCAATTGGACAGAAACTGTGGGGGACCTGTATGGGCACTAGCATATACAATTATACATGTCATCGCAAAATCAGCATCACAGATTAACCAAAAAAAAAAAAACTTCGAAGCATCTTACAAATCTCTATTATTCATAAGATAAAAACTGCTAATCCACAATCCTGATCAGAGGGCACTAATGGGTCTCAGCAGTTTATTCTAATCCTGGACCCAACATGAACCGATTTCCAGTAGCGATCATTGGTGAATTGCGGTTGTTGGAAAGCGGATGGCGAGCATCATTACGCTTCAAATGAAATGCATTTTCATGATCTAGCTATATAGCTAGCTACCGACTCCCTTATATTCTAAGAAAGTAAGTTGGTGATCAAGCTGCAGCAACCGTCCGTGTATCAGACATTCAGACTATCAGTGCTTGCAACAGCTTGTTGGGCTGAACTGTATCAGTTTTCTGCAACAACATGTTGGTCTCAATTGTCCTAGTTTGTGTGTACCACAATGCAAGATTGGAAAATACGTTGCATATCGTATTCTTGGAGCGATATGTTGGTCTCAAATCCAACTGTATGTAAGTTGTAGTGTTCTCTGCTACTAACAAGATTCAGAGTTGTGGCGTTAGGGCTCTGTATGTAGTGCTAACTTTTAAAAAAATGTTCAAGCTTTTTGGGATTTAGTGTTGCTCACTGCTAAAGTGAAATAAATGTGTAGACCAAGATCAAATGCTCTGCCTACACACCTGCATAACTTGTGAAATGAGCTTTTAGTTTTGCCTGCCATTGACTTGTGAAAAAGCCAGTTTTATCACTGCATGCAGAGATGAAATGGAACATACAAACAATATAGGACTCATTATCTTAAAGCATCATGGGATTGACTGAACTTTACACCTTACAGAGGAGAAGAACCATATAATGGTGGCATGGAGACCAAAGGCTGCAATGCATTGAACTGCTCAACCTTTTTCACTGGTCTTTCACTGGTCTTTCACTGGCCATGCATGGATCCATGGACAAACTGAGCATTGGACCAGGATCTAATGAGTAAGACTGCTGCCTTCCCAACTCCCAAGTATACAACTCATACTCTCATAGCATGTATGCCATTTGGGAGGCCGGCGTTTCAGTATGCATGCTTGCGAGTATATAATTTTGCCAGCGTGTGACATTTGAGTTGGAGATTTAATTTGTACCACATTATCTTGTCAATTATCGGTAGTCTCCCATGTCTGATTCGGCCTTGGCTACTTAACGTTAGGCAAAGCTGGGAGAAATGATTGTATTTGGGAGTATAAAAATGGCCAGTCATTATAAGCCTTGTCGCCTAATTGCTGTTCTTAAGCACTTTATCTAGCTCTTTCTATAAACCCATCATAGCAAACTTTAACCTTTTTTAAGAGTAAAAGTGCGGCATAGACACAGTTTGATGTAAACATTAACTAACAACTTAACGTTATCTCTGATCTTCTGGATTCCTTCATTTTTCAGTAAGTAATGGTTCTGAAAAAAATAGTAAGTCCAAATCTTTCACTCGCGGAACTGCAGGCACCAGACATACACCAACTAATTTCACAGTCCATCTGCAATTGATCTGCCTACGATGAGTAACCGTTAAGGACAATCAGCTCATTCGGTCACGAAACGGTTAGTTCTGTTAAGGCATGATTACATTTACATGCATCACTTTTTTTGATGCATCACTATCACATATGCACACCATCTTGATATACATATATACCGTCACCACTTCACACAGTAAAACTCCACTCGTCATAATACTCACTCGACAATTGCAGCGTCAAGAAACGTAACCAATGATCATATGGTTTTACAAGTAAAAACATTGAGCTCCAAAAATGAACAACTGCGAGCGATAGTTAGATGCAAAAATCCTCCAGGAAGAGAAGAATGAAGTTCTCAAAAAAGAAAGAAAGAGAAGAATGAGACAGTCAGAGTAGGGCTCTTGACATGGACTCGTTAACTGAACTTCCATTAGCAACGACTTGCTAGTAGCTTTGCGGCTTCATACGCCATGCAAATCTCCCAGCCCTATCAATCTTTCATCTTTCCCTTTGCAGCCAAAAATCACACGGATCAAAATGAAAGCTACTCCGTAGCTAGCCAGGAGGTATCTTGGCAAAAGCCATACATGGATTTATTGAAGCATCAAACATGCAGATGCAGGCAGAGAGTTGGTGAGCAGGCGACACCAAATAAACTGGGATATGTGTTCTATTTCCCATTTTATACAGTTTGGGGAGTATAGTCTCTACGGGTACTACCAATAGATAATCTAATGGTCCATTCAATTTAAAAAAAGATGAGTTCTATCATTTCTACAACGAGATATTTTACAATGATAGTAGAAATCAATTTAAATTGTTTACTCCCTCCATCTCAAAATAGGTTAGCATAGTACGAGATATAATACATCTTAATAGAACAAACTCACGTATAAATTTATAATACTAGATGTATCACATTCTGTACTAGTTGGGTTAACTTATTTTGAGACGGAGAAAATATCTTTTTCAATCCAATAGATCGTATCTATTTATGATACCACTCCAATTACAGTAGTAGAAATGTAGAATAGGTAGTAAAATTCATAATCAGTGGTTGAGATCATTTTTACGAGTGATAATACTGGTAATAGAATACTACTACTCCATCCATCTCAAAATATAAACATTTTTAGCATAGTGATAAGTCAAACATTTTTAACTTTAACTATTAATAACAAAAAATTTAAAAAGATCAATCATGTAAAATTGACGTTACTAGATTTATCATTGAACAAACTATCATAATATGTAACTCTTTTTATTTAAAACATCTTACTTTTATAGATATTGTTAGTCAAAGTATCATCTTGAAGACTATGTGGTAGATACCACCATGAAAAATGTTAAAAGCGAATTTCTGCCACCCCAGACACCTGGCCGGCACTCCAGAACCAAACGTTTGATGACTCTCTGCTTTTGCGTTTCAGCTGGAAGCACAACTTCGCGCGTAGCTTAGAGCAGCAAACCGTTGCTCACCGCACCGCACCGCACCGAACCACCACAGCAAAAGCCTCTCTCTATCTCTCTCTCACCTTCCCGGCGCGCCGGCCTACCACAGCCATCATCACGCCATCCACGGAGCGGCAAAAGCTCGGCGAAATGCGCCCAAAAGCGCCTCTCATTTCATCAGTATGATCACCACCCCCGGTTCCCACACGCAGCAGCGCAAAGTCCACCCCCGTAGTATATTTGCAGGAGCTTTCGCTGCTGTGCTCATATCAAAATCTCCCACGGGCCACACGCGGCAACACCGGCGCACCAACTGAGCCCTCGTTGCTTGATATAGATCATTAGATCATTCCCATTGGTTGGCTACAAAGGTTGTTCGCCATCTTCGTCTCCCCTGCGACTGGTAGCCACCGCATTGTGAGGAGAGATCCAGAAGGTGATTTCTGGTTCTTTAGTTCAGAGTTCAGGCAGGTTTCTCTTTCATGTTCTTGGGATTCTGTGGCAGTGAGAATCTTGGCAGAGAGGAAGAAAGGATGCCTTTGAGGTAGCATGAGGTGAGGTGAGGTGAGGTGAGTGAGTGAAGGGGAGGGGATTCATACAGATTTGCAGCCTCTCTTCTCCTGCCATTGTTCAGTCCGAGGACTGCATTGTGTGTGGTTGCCCTTCTTCAGTTTAGCAGTTAATTCCAATTCCAAGGCTTGATTTGAGGGTTCGTTTTCGAGGAACTCTTGGTGGCTTTTATGTTCTAGGTGTGGCTGAATTGACTAGCAAAATGTTTGTATCTGCAAGAAAGAGACTGTTCTTTCTGTTCATAAGTTCTCTACTTCTGTTGCTTCTTGCGCCGTCTGATGGCTCATCAAACTCCACAGCGAATCTCAATCAAAGCCACAACAAGACCGGACGTACTTTGGAGGTATCAATATTTTTCTTGCATCCAAGATTTCTCAATCACATTCTAATTTGTACTAGTTCTCAATTATATTCAGGGAATAAGTCTTAGTAAGTGTTTCTTTTAATTGTTTTGGTTAAAATTGTTAGCTTGCTGATTGCAACAATTACGTTTCTTGCAGATGACACCCAAAGTATTATTTCAACTCAAGCTGCATGCATTGTTCCACTGGTCTTCTTTTGGTTTCTTGATGCCTGTAGGGATAATACTAGCCAGAATGTCAAGCAAATCTAAAAGCGGCAGAAGCATCAGAGTCCTTTTCTATTGCCATGTCATTTCTCAGGTCTGCACCTTCTACAGGACATAACAGCTTTGCTTTAAAGTTTAAAATGTTCCCTTTTCTTGTTATTTTATAGAACACCAGATAATATTGTATGCCCGATTGAGTTTGCAGATTGCAGCTATCCTTCTTGCTACCGGCGGTGCGGCTCTGTCACTAATGAACTTTGAGAATTCATTCAGTAACAGTCACCAGAGAGTAGGATTAGCATTGTATGGATTCATGTGGCTCCAGCCACTTATCGGTTTCTTCAGACCAGAAAGGTAGAAGAAAACTACTTTCATTTGGCACGGTTATTTTTCTCATGACTCTTACAAAGTTTTGTCTCTAGGCTTTATCCTTTTTGTGTTTGTGCAGAGGTGTTAAGGTAAGGAGCTTGTGGTACTTCCTCCACTGGCTTCTCGGCATCACAATTTGCGCAACTGGCATTACAAATGTCTACATTGGCCTGCACACATACCATGAGAGAACCACAAAGAGTGTGAAGCTTTGGACCGGCCTCCTTACTTTCGAGCTCTCCTTACTGCTTTTCTTCTACCTCTTGATAGACAGATGGAGCTACATGATGAAGCAAGGAAATGCCCCTATCGAGCAGCTAAGACCTACCGACAATCGCAAAACCTATCCGACAACTCTTCGGAAGGAATTGGGTATGGTGCAAGAGTGAGATGCCCAAATGATGGTAATGTTATATTTCTCAGGCAAGTGCTGTAAAGTTTGCTGAGAAAGATGGTAATGCTGCTCAATGGTTTGGTAACTTGTTGGTTTGAGAGGTGTGCCTTGAACACAGTACAGTTCTATACTTTATTGAGATTGAAGAGGATTATGGAGCCTCTGGTGCTGTATCTTGTGCTGTGCATTTAAGATTTTGTTTCAAACCACCGTTTGTACTGTTTGTGAAGAAGTACAGATATGCAACGTTATATTTCTCAGGCAAGAAATTATTGTCTACTACTCCCTCCGTATTTTAATGTATGACGCCGTTGACTTTTCGACCAATGTTTGACCATTCGTTTTATTTAAAATTTGTGTGCAAATATGAAAATATTTATGTCATGTTTAAAGAACATTTGATGACGAATCAAGTCATAATAAAATAAATGATAATTACATAAATTTTTTTTTGAATAAGACGAATGGTCAAACGCTGGATAAAAAGTTAACGGCGTCATACATTAAAATATAGAGGTAGTACTATTTATGTTCTTTTTGCATACGTTTTTTTTTTCCAAGTTTGCAGGATCAGTAGAAGCAACAGTGTAACACTTTCCCATGCCAATTCTAAAGTGATTACAAACATGAATTTGTAGCACATATATTATTTTGTAAATCTATGCAAGTATGCAACTTGAATCTCTGTATAACATCATACAATTGTTTCAGTTTCAGAACATCATTATCATCGTGTTTAGATCTATTCTATTGATGCTTCCTTGTGCTAGATTTATGGCATATCAAGTTCTTACAAGTTGCAGCATCACATATACCGCAGCAAGCATATCAAAATGGACCAAACCTACTTACCCATATACAATTGTGACTATATATATATACAGTTTCTCTTGCAGAGCAAAAGTATATTCCTATATATTAAAGGTCTGAAGATGACTACTGAAAAACACACACCTTCATATTCACGGCAAGAGCTGGACATAACCAGTTAGGACTGCAATAGCTAAGATGGCCAAAGGCGGCACTAGGACAAATGCGCCAACGGTCGCGAAGAACACCGAGTCGTTCCGTCCACTGACCTTGGTGAGCAGGGCCTGCCTCTTGATGTTCCTCCTCTGGGAGACGGTCAGGGAGTTGAGTCTCTTCAGACCTTCCTTGAGCTTCTTGCCCAATGGGAGGGTGTACTCGCCGTCCCTGTCACCGATAACCGCTGAAAGTTGCTCACGAATAGTAGTTTGCACACGGGGTTCTGTAGGAGCACCGTTCTCCACGCCTGATGAGCCATTGTGATTAGTTGCCACATATGCTAATTTTGGGACATGAATGAGAAAGAACAATGCAGAATTGCAGATTTTGTGTGGAACATACCAATGCCATCAGATGTAGGTGTTGTCAGCTGCTCCAGGAGATCCAACTGGGTGCGCGCCGAAGAAACTTCAGAACAAAATGTGTCAATGTTAAGCCATTTGGCAACAAAAGTAGCTTCATGGGAACAAGTAGGCTATATGTTCAATACTTCAATGCAACAAAATGAACTAATAATATATTGTAGTACCCATACTTCAAACCCCTGGACTATGTAGCTACATTTATGCTAATAGAAATGGGGGGCCTGGACATTGCTCTAAAAAAAATTAAAGACAAAAAATACTTCAAATCCCTGACAGACTTTTCTTCGAAAATAAAAACCTCTGACAGCTTAACACAACTCAATGATACTACAGAAGTTCTGAAAATTTATGCTTGGGTTGCAAAGGAATTTATGTGCACTCAAGATATTAGAATCGTTTCGCAATTGAATTCACACCATGTCAGTCAGAGGGAAAGAACCTTCGGTCCCTCGCGTCGCTCTCGCACGGGCAGCTCGGGGGGCGAAAAACCCTAGCCGCCCGCGCCTCCACTCCCTCCCCACCGCCCCGCCGCCGGAGCTCGCCGGCGGCGGCGAGGCCCTTCCTTCCTGGCAACTCCCCCCTGGCGCGACGTGGACGGGACGACGCCGGCGAAGTCCCTCCACCGCGGTCGGAGGTGGCGACGGCGGCGCGATGCGGGGAGGCAGCAGATCCGGCATCTCCAAGGCCGGATCCGGCCACCCCGCGCCTGGATCTGGCGCGACGGCGGCGTGAGGCGGCTGGGGGGCGGCGGCGGCGGCTCAGCGGCGGCGTGGCTGGCCCGGTGCAGCAGCTTGGGCGCGGTAGCGGCGGCTCGACAGCTGGGACGGCGGCAGCCTGGAGGCGGGGGTGGCTGGGAGCGACGGCGGCAGCACGGGCGGCCCGGTGCGGCTGCCCGGGCACGGCGGCTGGGAGGCGGCAGCTCGGCGTGCGGCTGGTCCGGGCTGCCCGGGCTCGCGCGGCTCGACAGTGCGGCCGTCCGAACGGCAGCCCATGGCGCGGCTCGGCGGTGCGGCCGCGAGCCCCCATGGCGCGGGTAGGCCTCGACAGCCGCGCAGCCAGGGTGCCGCCGCAGTGCCCTCCTCGGCCGGGTGGGCTGTGCGGCGCGACCAGATGGGGTGCGGCGGCCAGGTGACGGGGGCGCTGGTGGGTTGTGCCGGAGCCGGAGTAGCAGTAGCTTCACTGGCGTCGGCGCAAGCCCAGATGGCAATGTAAAGGGAGCTGGCGGCAGTGGGTCGTCTTCTCCGTTGCCGGTCGGCACCCTCGCCCTTCCTGGAGCTCCTCCCCTTCTCTGTGGGGAGTTTCTGAGTTGGATTGAGGCGGCAGCTCGTCAGCGGGGGAAGCCCAGGCTGCCAAAGCAATGCCATCCAGTCCCGGGTTCTCCTTTCGTCCAAAGTTGGCGAGGAGGACGGCGGGTGGTGGAACGGAGGGGTCCTGGGCCAGCTCTCAGGGGCGGTGGTTGATGTCGGCTGACGGAGGGGCGTCAGTGCGGTGTGGTTCGATGAAGTCGGCCGACAGAGAGGCGTTGGTGCGGTATGGCGGAAGCTACGTGCTGCCATTTGTCTGTGTGGTGGTTCTGAGTTGGTGGACGGTGATCTGCAGTCAAGGTTGTAGGGTCCCAGGCAAAAGCCTAGTCCGGTGGTGCACCGGGCCAGCAGCGGCTACGTCTTCGGGCGTCGTAACCTCCTTGGGGCGTTATCGAGGGGTACCCTCTTCCTTTCTTGATGAGCTTCTCTGGGTGAAAACCACATCATTTTTAGATGGGCGATGGCGGCATCCTGGATGTCGTGACCACCGTGGTGGCATCGTTTTCGGAGTCTTGTCTCTGTGGTGTTGCCGTAGGTCTAGCGGCGTTCGGCCACGCTTAGCGGGGGTCGTTTGGTGCTAGGCTTCACCCTCAGTGGTTTGTGCTTGGGTGGTAGCGCGTGGTGTGTGGTCATGCACCTTGGTGCATTGTGATGTTTTTTCTTGTAATTTTTACTCCTTCTTTAATACATTCGGATGGCCTCCTTTGGCCTTCCTGGCGAAAAAAAATTCACACCATGTCTGTCTATGTACCGAACTGCACGAGCTAGAGTGGTATGACTACACGAACACGAGCATGAGCACACAAGTGCAGACTGCAGAGACAGTGAAGCAGTTCGTGGACTACTAAATTTAGGCTAGCTTGCATGCCAGATCTTCACATCTTATCTGGACATCTTATCTACACAAATGAGATCCAGAGGTATCTACGAAATCTAGGAGGTGTACGGTGTACCTGAGATGGCGGGGTCCTGCGTCGCGCCTTCCTGCCGGGCGGCAGCCGCGGCCTTGCAGCCGGCGCCCAGCGATCTCTGCGCCGGGGAGACGGCCGCTGCCCTAGGCGGCACCCTGCTGCTCCTCATGGCCGCCGCGTCCACGGCCTGGAGCCTCGTGGCGGACGAAGGCGGGAAGCTGCACGCCATGGCTCACCCTTTCCTCCTCCTCCTCTTCCTCGACTTCGCTGGAAACTCGGTCGTGGCAAAAAAAAAAAGATCGATTTCAATTCCCTTTTCCCGTTTTTTTCGTGGCGAGCGAGCTTGCGTCACCGGCCTTCACGGTTCCAACCACAAGAGGAGGAGAGGAGGGAAGCCGCGCACCACATGTTTGAGCTCCGTGCCACTGCGCGGCCGGGCCCACTGAGCCAGCCGACTTGGGCCGCATCTCGTGGAAGAGGCCCACCAAAACGAGCACAAACTCCAGCCCAGCCCACTTCGCCGAGTCGCCGACCTCCCTCTCTCCTTTCCTCTTCTTCCCCACCGGCGAGTCGGCGGCGACCGATCCTTTCCCGAGCCACCGCCGCCGCCGCCGCCGCCGCGATGTCGTCGCCGGGAGAGAGCGGGCCTTCGGCTTCGGCCAAGGACACGGATGCCGCGCAGCAGGAGCCGGGGAAGCAGGGGGGCTCGACGAGGGAGCGGCGGATGGAGTCGCTGGGGTGGCTGACGGAGTCGGCGGTGATGCCGAAGAAGCACAAGGCCATCGAGGGGGTCGGCGCCGCGTCCATCCTCGACCTCAAGGCGCAGCTCTACCGCACCCAGGAGGAGGCCCGCAAGCCCACCGCCCACGACGCCGCCGCGGCGGCGGCTGCCTCGGGCGAGTTCCGACGCGCCAAGAAGCGCGCCGCGCCCGGTGACCCCCTCGGCGCGAAGAATTCCGGCGTCGATGCCCGCGCCCACAAGTACGTCTCCTTACTACTTCTCATCCTTATTGGACCTGATAAGTATCCGGGGAATTGACGAATCAGTCCCGATTGCTGCCCTTTGTTAGGTATTGGATGCCTTGAAATGGTTATAGTTCATATGATCTAGTAGTAGGAGGATGAACGGAATATTTTAGTTGCAATCTATAGTTAAGCCTCATCGTTCTTTGCTGAACAAAATGAATAATCCCCTTTGCAACATGACTAGATTTGGTTTGCGCTTGTAAATCTAGGTTATGTGACTTGTCTATCATACAAGGCAGCAAGCTGGAATTACTTCAGAACAATATCAGTAACTGGCTCATATTGGAGATCAATGTTTTTATGCTTCTTTGTATTGGATGCCTGGAATTTGATTAGGTAAAACAATTTTAGATAGTACCTTTTAGCAATTATACAGCTGGTAACAAATCTAGGGCCTGTTGCCTGTACTTCTGCTACTTTGGTCATTTCTCCATAAGAACACAGTTTGGCTTTTGTTCACTAGTGGAAATTAACAATGGATCTGATCAAAGAACAATTACGGCTAGATGTTACTATTTGATGTTCCTTCCATCTTGCTCAGACCAATCATCTGATATCCTGACCGCAATGGCTCTTAGGAAGAATTTCCTTTTCTCATTCAGCATTTCTACACATCATCAGCTAACTCTCCCCTTTGCACTTTTCTAGTGTAGCATTTCTAAGAATGTTGATTCCGTATTTTGCTTATTATGATGTCCATAACATGCTACCTGTGTTTTTTCCCCCTCTTGCTCATGCTCCTGACCAGCACTAATGCCTATTTCCTACTTTGATATTTGCTTTTGCAACAGAGATAAGTTGGAGCTGAAAGCTGTGAAGGATGGTTCAGTAAGTTATGCTGCCTTAGAAAAGAAGGCAGAATTGTATGAAAAATTATCAAGAGGCGAGATACCTGATGAAGAAGACAAGGAAAAATATTGTGTCGACTTTTTCCAAAAGAGTTTTGATCATGTATATGAGCCTCGGCAACCAGAGAGCCAGAGTGTTATTGACAGGGCAGAACCAGAAAATGACAATGATGATTCTATGTCAAGTGCCAAACCAGTGGGCCTTGGTCGAACTGGCACTACTATTGACAGAGATGAGCACAAGCGCTTTGTAAGGTACTGTTTTCTCTGGACTTGGCACTAGTGAATTTATTTGTGTTTTGAGTTGCTATTTATTGCCCGTTTATTTCCAAAGCATGTGTATTGCTCTAATGCTCTGACACTGAAGAGCAAAAACAGAATTGGTTGTCCTTGCATTTTACCATTCAACATGAATTTCCTTCCTAAAAATTTGGTATTTTGTGCATTTGTGTGTACCAACATTTCTTTTTAGCATGCCCATATAGCCATAGTCAATTGTAGTAATCCTTAACAACAGTGTTGTGCCGCCAAACAGTTCACATACTTAAGTCCAGATCTCTTCATGTGATCAGGACCGTTTGTAAATCTGTACAAGCTGTGTTCATACGCTCAATGTAAGGCCTTCCAGTTCCAGTAAAAAAGAATAACATATCGACAAGAGCCTAATGTGTAAAATATGAAGACGGATAATTCTTTCCTGAACATTTAGATGTGCAACTATGTCATCAGCTACCAAGTGATACTATCATTTAACTTCCAACATCTGACACTTATGTAGTTCTGTTAACATTACGACAATACTGTGTCTCAGGCCTTTTATTGACTTGTGCCATGATGTTCTGTAGGGAGGTTCATGAGGAAGTAAGTGAGGCAAGGCAGAAGGCTTCAACAATGAAATCCCGACGACAAGAGCAGGAGGCTGCTCGTAGAGAGAAACTCAAGCAGGCTTATTTGAAGAAACGCCTGGAGAAGTTACTTGCTGAGAAACGGGCCGCTTCAGCAACCAACGACCTACCAGCTAGCTAGTCCAGGTTCTGTATGTCCTCACATATGTCCTGCAGTAGCCTTAGTAGTTTCATGGCAACTCATCATGAGTTTTCCTTTGAAAGTGGTTCTTTGATTTAGCAGAACCAAATTCAGAAAACGTTGTCATGTAAAGTTGTTTCTACAGTTTGATTCAAACATTGTTGTTTCTACAGCATGTAATTGTACAAATCTACACAATTGAAAGGCATCTTCATCCTCATGTGATTTACCAGGTCTTACTGTGAGTCCCTGGGTGATTCCTCTCTTGTATGCAACCATAATCCCTTTAATTAGGGGGAAGTATGGTGCCATGGTGCCATGGTGGTGAAGTAGTGGGGGCATGACTTTAACTACCAAGGTTCAAATCCTGGAGCTCACGAATATTACATGCCCGTTTGGCACAACTTCAGCTTCAGCTCCACCTCTCCTGGAGCTGGAGCTTAGCCTAACAGTTTTAGCTCCATCTAAAATGGGAGCGGAGCTGGGTGGAGCACTCTCACAAAATGAACTAGAGATGTAAAGTTGGGTTTAGACTTTCACAACTCTATTCTAGATCTAACTCGTAGGGCTAAATTTAGGAGTTAGAACTCTTACCAAACAGACCTTACACACATGCAGGTTTGCTTTCATCAGAATTTTAGTGAGGTTAGGGATATGCCAATAGTTGGTTTATAGGTTTAGTCATTTAAACTGACTCACGGAAAAACTGTTTGTTTGTTTGGGCTTGGGTTTCTTAGGTAATTCTGCCATTGTAACCATTTGAGAAGCTTCTTGTGGAGCATATATCCCTTCTGCGCTGTACTGCAATTCGGTGCATGCATATGCATATAGCTAACTCAAAAGCTGGCCAACGTTAGCACGACCAAAATCTCGTTGGTTGTAGGTGCCAACTTTAAAATGGTACCAGTGCACAACCGAGAGGAGAAAGAAGCAGGTTCCATATTCTATATTCTGTTTGTTTGGATGAAAGAGAACCGCTGGTGTTAAAGAAAACCAAGGATAAAAAGTTCGCTGGCGCTTTCTGTGATTCTTTCCAAATCGGCATATAAATTTCTTGAGCCGAACTACTTTTCATCCCGCCTCCTCTTCTGCGAGTTGTGCGTATTGTTCTCTGCGTCACTGCGTGCTCTTGAAGCCGAAAGGAACGGGATGGCCAAGACGGCGCCAGAGCAGAAAGCAGTGACGCCGGCGGTGGCAGCGGCGAGCCCGTTCGAGTTCCATGTGTATGGGCCACGCAACCTGTCGTCGATGACCTGGAGAGACCTCCTTCGATCGAGCTGGTAAGCTACTCTTGCGCAAAAGAAAGATACGATTTCAATATCAAAGAAGGCTGCTTGGTTAAGTGCAACGATTTGTGTGTTTGTGTGTGTGTGTTATTGGGGGGTCTTCTTTTCAATGAGTTTTTATAGGTTTAGATGTGTGAGGTTTGTCTTCTATGGTGCTTGTGGAGTTAGCATTGTCTGAGTTATTTGTTTTATCTTCTTCAATTACTTTACTGGGATATAGTTCATGTCCTCAATGAAGAACTAGGATTATTTGTTAGGTTGTAAATAACCCGATCAACAATTTTGGCTTTTGTCGGTTTATGTGCCTAATACAGGACTGGTGGTGGAAGTTTTAAAATCATGGTCTAAACATGGAATATTTAAAATAAGTTGAGAGTAAATTTAAAAAACCACAACTCTCTTGTAAGAACTATAAATTTGCTACAACTTTAGAGATATTTCACAAAACTACAACAACAATAAATTGTTTTATTATCAAATAAACTACAACTTTAAGTATTACATGCGAGTGTCTGACGAGGGGGGCCTAATCGGTCAAACAAAAGTTTACAATTCTATGGTAAAATCATGAACTATTATTGTAGTTCTATGAAATGGTGCAACTAATAATAAATCGATAATTTGATAGTACAATACTTGCAAGCTACCCCATTTCAAATTATAAATCATTTTGACGTTGGTCAAAGTTAAACTACTAAGTTTATAGATAAATACAAAAATATTTATAATATGAAATTAGTTTCATTAAACTAATAATTCAATATATTTTTATAATATATTTGTCTTGGGTTAAAATGCTACTCTTTTTTTTTATAAACTTGATCAAATTTAAATCAGTTTGAAGTAAAAACTACTTCCAATCTGAAAAAGGAGTTACACCTGCACAGTTGCGCAAAAGCATTCCCTCTTGCAGCCAGCTACAGCGGCTTCTCACGTTGCTGCGTTGCGCGGCGCATGCAGGAAGAACGCCAACTACCGGCGAATGGTGATCGCGTGCTTCATCCAGGGCGTCTACCTGCTGGAGCTCGACCGGCAGGAGAGGCGCGACGAGCGCACCGGCGCCCTGGCGCCGCAGTGGTGGCGCCCCTTCAAGTACAGGCTCGCCCAGGCGCTCGTCGACGAGCGCGACGGCTCCGTCTACGGCGCCGTGCTGGAGTGGGACCGCCAGGCTGCGCTCTGCGACTACATCCCCTTCCGCCCCGCCGGCGCGCCCGCCGCCGTCGTGGCGCTGCGGGGCACGCTCCTCAGGGCGCCCACGTTCCGGCGCGACGTCACCGACGACCTCCGTTTCCTCGCGTGGGACAGCCTCAAGGGCTCCGTCCGCTTCGCCGGCGCGCTGGCCGCGCTGCGCGCCGCCGCGGGCAGGCTCGGCGCCGGGAGCGTGTGCGTCGGCGGCCACTCGCTGGGCGCCGGGTTCGCGCTGCAGGTGGGGAAGGCGCTCGCCAAGGAGGGGGTCTTCGTGGAGTGCCACGTCTTCAACCCGCCGTCCGTGTCGCTGGCCATGAGCTTCAGGGGCTTCGCCGAGACCGCCGGCGAGCTATGGGGGCGCGTGCGGTCGTGGATCCCCTACTACGGTGGCTCCTCCTCCTCCTCCCAGGCCGCGGACGCCGGCGGCGGCGGCGAGAGCGAGGAGGCGAAGGCGATGTGCAGGTGGCTGCCGCACCTGTACATCAACACCAACGACTACATCTGCTGCTACTACAACGACGCGGCGGCCGGGACGGCGACCGTGGCGGCCGGAGGCGGGAGCGGGAGCGCGAGCGGCAAGGCGGTGGCGGCGGTGCGAGGGAGCGGCGGCGGCGGCGCGTGCGTGGCGAGGATGCTGGTGGCGTCCAAGGGGCCGACCAAGTTCTTGGAGGCCCATGGACTGGAGCAGTGGTGGGCCGACGACGTCGAGCTGCAGGTGGCGCTCAACCACAGCAAGCTCATCGACCGGCAGCTCAGGTCGCTCTACGCCACGACGCCGGCCGCCGCAAGCTAGGCCGACGAAATTGCTCTCAACCAATGACGTTGAATGTACTGCCTGAGTAGTGAGTACCCAGATTACATTATACCTGGAAGATTTACTGACGAGTATGTCAAACGTTCATAGAGGATTTACTGACGAGTATATCAAAGGTTCGTAGAAGAGTGGTTAAAAAAAATTAAGATTATGATATCTCAAAAACAAATAAAGCGAGTTTGGTTATTCACATTTCGTGCAAACAAAAGAACCATTTGTAACTGAACTGGACTGCAAAAACTGTATTGGAAAAACTTGAAAAAGACAGAGACAACAAACGACTCCGCTGGGGATCGAACCCAGAATCTCTGGTTCCGTAGACCAGCGCCTTATCCATTGGGCCACGGAGTCGTTGGTGCTTAATGTGGCATACCGTCTTACTTTACTTTAAAATAAATGACAACTTTGGGTACCCAAATATTTGGTTATTTCAAGCACCGGTGGTATACCAGCGAATAGCCGAATACTCAATCCAAATTCCAAAGCTATCGGTTTATCACAAGACGATAGTTCACTCTAGAATGAGCAGAAAACTCACTATATATAGATTCCATTACAAAGCTCAGTTCTGTAATATACAATTGATTCGTCCATCCAATTACTTGGGTGAACCATTGGAACAACTACCCGACGTTCACCTCTAGTCGTAATCTGATTCCTCGGACAATTCACCGCTTTCCTGCATTGAAAATAAGGTAAGTATGATTTTATGCATGGAAAAATTGAATAGACACGAAAAAAACACGTGCAATATATATGCAGAAAATACACCTTTTTCTTGTCAAATTCAGCCACCGCCTTCTCATACTCTGCACGCTTCTCGGTTGCTATATCATAATACTTCACTCTTTCCTGGTGTAATGAACAAAAGTGAAATTGTTGACAAGTATGATACGAGTTTATGTCTAAAATACAATGCGCAAAAATGTGAAATGAAGTTGTACATATCTGATATGAGATATTGTGTTGCCTAGACCATTTATTTTGACAATGAGTCAGAATTCCTACATAGTCCACTGTGTACTAAACTGATAATTTGAAAGCATAGTATTATTTAAGAACCCAAAAGAAGAGCCTGAAAAAACAAAGGAAATATATATTTACCAATCAAAAGTTCAAAACAACACAAATAGTTCACCCAGCCTTTTCTGGCTTTGATTGCATGAATGGTCTTTGAATGAACCCAAACTGCTGGAGCCAACAATTTCTATCTTTTCCTGGTTCAACTGGCGGTTTGGTCCAAACTATGATTTCTAAAAAGGAAAATTCCAAACTACATATCTGGTATTTAAAGCTCTAAGGAATCCACAGGTGATCTTGATATGCTTCACAGCAGTAGCACCTTCTTTTGTTTTCCCTATGGGTTGGTAGCATGAAAAAAATAGCAAACATGGGTATTTGGCAGGTGGCATCAAATCCTTTGAAATGCGACTATACTAAACATACATGGAATGAACCTACTGAACAAAAGGGGGCAAAAGTAAATATGCAATCATGTACCATTATCCAACTGAACAGTAGATGTAACACCTACAAAGTACATTCTTGGGCTTCTACAGTTACAGTCCATGTCAATGTATTACTTTAGCTGTTTGAGCGTATCGGCTACAAAGCTTCTACAGTTGCAATATATGTCAATCCGATCCTTCAGCTATTTCGTTAGAATTACTCCCTAGAGGCCTAGACTCAATGATCACTTTTTTTGTAGGCTGTACCAGTTAATTCAAGGAAGTTTAGAATAAATAGATTAGTTATCTAGTTTTAACACTAGGCACATAAACGGTAGACAAAAAAGAGCAGATATGGCTCAAATATCCCTTTTTAAACTTCGAAATTAAACCTTACAAATACAATACACTGAAGCAGGAACTTCTGCTTGATGGTTTAAAAAAAAGTGATTTTGAAACAAAAGAATAAGTCAATATACATCTCAACTCCGCATGTACAGATTTGTGGTGCCATCATGTTTCTACCAATCATTTTATGTGTTTGTTGGGTTTGCTACCATGCCAAAATGTTGGCAATGCCAAAACATAGGCAAGTTTTGGCACTTCCAGATTTTTGGCAACTTTTGTGTGGTGTAGGTAAATTTTGGTAGCAAACCAAATGGTGCCAAATTACTATATAAGAAGCCAACATTTTGGTAGGGCAAGTTTTGGCTTCAAACCAAAACAGCCATGCGTTACAACTTACAGAGAAGCATGGTTTGGTACTTGAGTGATAGAAAATTTACAGCGACTAGAGACCTAATTGACCACAAACATCACTAAGGTGAAATTACAAACCTCAAATGTCATTGTATTCCATTTCTCGCCACATGCCTTCCCTACCTGCAGGGTAAGATATATTACTAGATGACTAAGTAGCTTAAAGCTTCAACATTAACTGATGGAAACTTACTTCTTGCATTGATTTTACACTTGGATTTTCTTCCTTGTAAGTTTTCCGAAAATCCTCCCTTCAGCAGAACATAACAGTTTTTCAGTAAAACTTGACTGAGTTGATTCAGTACAAGAGATGAAAATAAGAGGCAAAAACAACAGAGTAACTTTTGTGTTTTGGTTACACCTAAATGGCTAAATTTATGTGAAACACCTCAAGGAAGTAAGCACTATGTTTAATGGTGATGACTGGATGCGGTATAAAGCATCTAGACAATTCCGGTAGCATGTAAATGTTGCCATTACTCTCTATCAGTAGCTAAAACACTTCGTAACCATCAAAAGCATGACCAGACCAAGTCAAAAGCATATGCATTGATTTTATATCAGTAACCACACATCTTTCGATGCAATTGTGGACAAGGAACATCAGATATGCCTGTTCAATTAGGTAAAGGCTGTGCCCTTCGCATATGTTGCAGGGGAAACACACACTTTGGTACTCAAAAAAAAAAAAAAAGAAAAGAAAAGTGGTGCATAGTTTCAGTTGCCAACTACCAAGATAGGACCACAAAATAACCTGCCTCACTCCATCTTTAGGACAAACAATCAAATTCTAGTGAAGAACAGGGCAATCCTATATAATATCGCAGGAAAACTCAAATAGGATCCAAGCCTTCCAAAATGAGATGTAAACAATGCCAATCTACATAAACTTGGGATGAAACCTGATTGCACAAGCTACAACAATGAGTCCATCCATGACTTGGGAACAGATGGAAAAATGCACCTCAGATTGAGATGCCCTGTAAAACCTAGTAAATTCAGTCCCTAATATACCCAACCATTTTCCTAATTGCCACGGACCGGAGGCAGTATCGTAAATATTTCGCATGCGAACTTGCTGCACTGTATTACCACCAAGGCACCACTCAATTCGAAGTTGCTGAGTAAAAAAGCTCCTAAAACAAAGTTCTAATCTATGCAAGGAAACAATTCGATTAAAAAGAAAAAGAAAAAAAAGCCCCCGGTAACACCAGCACCAATCACCTCGTGGCAAGAGCCAGCCACGGCACGCACTGACAGACCAGGCAAATCCACACAAAGAGAAGGAAACCAGATAATACACGCACATGAAGTAGAAGAAGGCGGTGGGAGGCTTCTTGGGGCGGCGCCGGTCGACGAGGGGCTGCCCCTTCTTCCGGGACGGCGGCGGCTGCGGCTGCGGCGGCGGCGGCTTGGGGCGCGGCTTGACAGGCGGCAGCCGCACCGTCTTCAGCGGCTTCGGCGCCGTCTGCGACCTCGTCTTCATCCCTCCGCCGCCTGGGCCGCCGGGGTTTTTAGTATACGCGGCGAGGGTTTAGGCCCCGAGCAGCCGGAGCCGGAGGAGACGGGAGGTTTGCAGCGGCGAGAGGAAAAGAGACGGCGAAGCGAGGCGGAGAGGAGAGAGTAGACTAGATCTCTCGTTGGGCCGGCCGTGCGGCCCAGTGGAGCTGGGCTTTCGGCCCATGCAGCCTCGGCCGCTGCTGGTACGAGTGTTGTGTGTGCTGGTTTTGCGATCGATTAATACCACCTCGGTAGTTGGAGGAGAGGGAGGGGGACGCGATGGATATAAGTTGGGGTTGGGGGGCTAGCGAGAGAGTCATCTTTGCGCTTGGGGCAATGACGCAGCTAGTGAGGTAATACCGAGGCGCGTCAATTGCTGGTTGAAAACTATTTCCAAACCCCCTCTTTGGCCCGTCAGGGCCACCGAGAATTTCTGGAAGGGCTCCTTCTCTTCGGGGAGGGTAAAGCCCTACAAATCTTAACAAAAAATGTTCAAATCCATGTTTGAATCCCTTCCAAGGATTTTTACTAGTAACTACACAAGTATTGAATATTTCCTGATCTTTTCCATTTTTTGGTTTTAGAAAGTTCACACGTTTACGAATTGTCGTGGAAGACTGGAAGGGCTGTGCGTCTCTCCTTGTCAAGTTGACCTGCATTTTGAAGTCTCGGCTCGAGTGACGGATGGCATTTCAATGCCACAGCAGTTTCCTTCTCTCTTTTTTTCGTCAATATTTATCGGTTTCGATCAAGGTGATCAAGCTCTGGTGTTTCATCGCAAAAGGGAAGATCCAAAGTGTACTACTCCCTTCATTTTATATATCTATTTCATGCTTCATTTTATATATCTATTTCAAACTATAAGTTGTTTTTATATTCGTTTCATATTACAAATTGTTTTGATTTTTTTATAGTCAAAACTTTTAATGTTTGAAGAAAAATTTAGTAACACCTGCTACACGAAATTAGTTTCATTAAAATTAACATTTACTATATTTTAATATACCTTTATTTTGTATCGAAAATATAGTTATTTTATTTTTTTAATAAACTTGATTAAACTTAAAAAAAGTTTGATAAGGAAAAAAAAGTTAAAACAACCTACCATATAAAACGGAGGGAGCACCTTCTACCCTTAAATAATAATCTTTAAAGTAATCATAAGCATATTAAGAAAGAGATTAAAAAGACTACTAATCTATTATGCCTTTTAATAACGCGAGAAAAAATAAGATAGAGGAGAGAGTATTGTTACTTTGATGGTTAAAACGAGAAGAAAATGATAAAATAGTATTAATAAGAGGTCTAGTAGGCACACTCTAAACTAAAAAAGACACTCTCAGGAACGGCGGGGGTAGAATATTAGTAAAATAAATTTCATTACATATCTAGTGATACACTTATATATTTTTCATATCCATTGATATTGGTATCTCATCAGCTTATAAGTCGTCAAATTTAAACTTTGAACTTAAATTTAAATTAATCCATACGTTTTTACATAGTTTTCTATTTATGTTAGCCATAAACATTTAAACCATTAAAAGTATAAAAAGTCCTATTCTAACTTTATTTTCGTTGTGAGTTGAGCATAAATCAATTGGTTGGTTTCTGGTGGTGGAACCCGCCTATACGAGTACAAGTCTTAGACTTGTACTCGTATTTACGACTAGTTATTCTCTCAGTGATACACAACGTACCTATCGAGAATGAGATGCAGATGCTTATGTTGACTTTGTGAATCTCAGGATATGCATGTCTAATCTTCAAAGGTGCTCATAGGAAAAAAATAAATTATTTTTCATTGTTCACACCTATCACAGCTTTGCATTTAATGACTTCATAAATCTCAAAATATATTGGCTCAGTCGTCGAAGATGTTCGTAGGGGTAGAATGTGCATGTGTGTCTTTATGGGGTAAGCATACGCACGTTTTTATATAAACGGTGTTTTGAAAAAAAATATTTTTCGTTGTTTACGTCTGTCACCGTTTATATGCTGTAACTGGAGAAAATCTCTGCCAATCAGCCAAAGGCATATTGTCGATGATAGGCGACTGAAAGCAAAACCATGAACTTCGTGAACTAAGGTGCTCCCTCCGTTTGGATAATGTTTTGATCGGTGATACTTTGTTAGGATATATAATTCACGCGACACAAATTTAAATTTACTAAATCATATTAAATAAATTAAGATTTTTCTTCCTAGAAAATAAACTTATTTATAATTGTACCTTTGTATCATATAGATAAAATTTTAATAAGTTAGTTACTCTCTCTATTTCATATTATTTCATATTATTAGTCATTTGATTTTTTCCTTAATCAAATTTCTTTATATTTGACCAATTTTGTAGAAAAATATACTACTAATATTTTCGATACAAAATAAATATATTACCAAATTATATTAAATGTAAAATTTAATGAAACTAATTTAGTGTTATAGATGTTGCTGTTTTTTATATAAACTTGGACAAAACTAAAGAAATTTGATTAAGAAAAAAATTAACCGACTTATAATATAAAAATAGAGGGAGTATTTGTTAAGGTTTTTCTGGACGATACAAAATATATATTATATTTTGAAACGAAGAGAGCGCACTATATTTTTATGGAGAGTAAATACATCAAATAATTATGATTAGATAGGTAATCGTTTTAGCAAACTTTGCGACGACTTTTGCGAGCACGATACCTGGTAGTCAATGGCTTCAACTGCTCAGAAATATATATGAGCTAATGGTGTGGGGGTAATTCCGTCGATCCCTACGCGGTGCGCACACTGCCTGGACGCGGCGTGACTTCTGGTCAACTACTCAACTCACCAAACAGCTAGGCCCAACATGGCAAATTCTGTCATTTCTTAGCTTTTGGTGAATTGCTAGCTGGTCCCAAAAAATAATAACACTACTAATAGGCAGACTCCAACGAGAGAAACTACCGGGCAATTCTCAATTCCTAAAAATTAATGCCAATGTGTTCTTCTTCGAAATCCATACACATGTTTACCAGATCCGATGCCGTTGTGGCGTTGTGCGTTGTGTTAAACCCTTATATATGAGGCATTCATTTGCCTTAACAAAAAGATCCAGAACTTGGAAAGACCAAAAAAAAAAGAAGGAATAAGAAAGATTCTTCCGTTATCTAAACGAAAGAAAAAAAGAGAATCGAAGACGATCCAGAGGGAAGAAGAACGATAGGCCAAAAGCGCATTATTTTTGTTTTTCTAATCTGCATTGGAAAAGATCTCATCTCAAAAAGTGTAGATCTTGTCGAGCCGTCATGCATAGAGGAGAGGAGGCCTCGTCGTCGGCGCAGGGCACCACCACCAGCAGCGCGCGAGCTGGGCCGCCGCCGTCGTGCGCGTTCCCGACGATACGGTCGCACGGCGCCGCCGTGGCGAGGTCGCACGCCTACGACTGGCTCGCGCTGCTCCTCCTCGTCGCCGTCGACGGCCTCCTCAACGCCATCGAGCCGTTCCACCGGTTCGTCGGCGCCGGCATGATGACCGATCTCAGATACCCCATGAAGCGCAACACCGTCCCCATCTGGGCCGTCCCGGTGCGGCGTAATTATAATTATTTGCGATTTTTATGATCCCTCCCTCGATTAAGTTTCCTCTTTAATTACGCGATCTAATCAAGATTATCTCTCGTCCTAAATGGCGCAGATCGTCGCTGTCATTGGGCCCATGATTATCTTCACCGTCGTCTACTTCAGGAGGAGGAACGTTTACGATCTTCACCATGCTGTGCTAGGTACTTCAAACCTTCCAAGACAAATGTCCAACGTTGCCATCCATTCCATTGCAACATCTCCTTAATTTCTTTGTTGTGACGAACATTTTGATCGATCGACGAGCAGGCATTCTGTTTTCGGTGCTGATTACCGGCGTGCTCACCGACGCGATCAAGGACGCCGTCGGCCGCCCGAGGCCGAACTTCTTCTGGCGCTGCTTCCCCGACGGAATCGCGGTATAACAACAAATCTCAACTTAATTAGCCCCTCAAAACAGTCAAACCTCTCTGGAATTTACGCCCAAGAACGCCTCGCTTATCGAGCGATACACACCTGTGCTGTGCTGTGCCCAGGTGTTCGACAACGTCACCACGGGAGTCATCTGCCACGGCGACGCGAGCGTGATCAAGGAGGGACACAAGAGCTTCCCGAGCGGCCACACTTCATGTGAGTCAGTCTTCCTCATCACATAACAAATAGATCAAGATCAGCCAACTGTCTGATCATTCTTCTATCTAGATTAAGTGAGTGAATGATATAATAATAAAGAACTTAAGGTGATGTTCTTTTCTCTTGAAGATGAAGATTAAGTTTTTTACGCAAAATGAGGTGGTATTAACTTATGATTGATTGAGTTTTAATTATTACAAACTTGAAAAATAGATTAATATGACATTTTAGAGCAACTTTCGTATAGAAAGTTTTCGCATGAAATATACCGTTTAGCAGTTTAAAAAGTGTGCCATAAAAATCTTAATCTTTATCCAACTCTTGTTGGAGAAAATAACGGGACCTTACTAGAATGAAATTGCAATCACTGAATTCACGGTATAGTGAGTTTGTGACACTGACAGCAGAAAGCCAGAAATGATATGTTCTCGTGCTCGGTGGCTGCAGGGTCTTTCGCCGGCCTGGGGTTCGTGTCGTGGTACCTTGCTGGGAAGATCACGGTGTTCGACCGGCGCGGGCACGTCGCCAAGCTGTGCGTCGTCCTCGCGCCTCTGCTCGTTGCGGCGATGGTCGCCATCTCGAGGGTGGACGACTACTGGCACCATTGGCAAGACGTCTACACTGGAGGCGTCCTTGGTACGTACTCCACTATATATCACTGGCACTGCACATGCTTGATGAAGTTGCAGTTTTATCAGAATCGATATTGTGAGCTATATATCTCGTTCTCTCTGCTGCTAATGGTCAGTGCTCGTCTATAGGATTGGTGGTTGCCTCTGTCTGCTATCTTCAGTTCTTCCCGGCTCCTTCAGATGAGAAAGGTGGGTTCTGCTTTCCCCCTTCGTTTCTCTACTTTCCTGAGAGAGCAATTCTACGGTCCTTGAGTAGATATCATGAGGTACCAAAAATTTAGTGTAAAATTTGGTACCTCATGGTACCTCATAGTACCTAATTACCAAGAGGTACTAAATTTACAATAGAAAAAAGATACCTCATGGTACCTCCTCAAGGACCGTAAAATTGCAAATTGAGAAAAATGGTATAATCTTTAGCCACAATTATAATAAAGAAAAAAAGTGCAATTGAGAAGTAGGCACCTTCAATAGAAAAACCGAAAAGGACAGTCCGCTCGTCACCGTAATTCAACACAAGTCGAGTTATCGTGACTAGCTGCCACATGTGGTCGTCCGCACCATAGTTCGAGTGATTCAACACAAGTCGAGTTATCGTGACTAGCTGCCACATGTGGCCGTCCGCACCATAGTTCGAGAGAATATCAAGGCCAAATCTGACTTCTCAAGGCAACCGGATCTACATGAGTCTAAGTTGTTAGCCTGCTAAATTTGTCTCAGCCTAAAGGGCCACAATATTTGAGCTAATTCTAAATATTAAAAAAAAACTTCAAAGCTAGTAACTTCTTAAAGGATCAAAAACAGCTAGGTCCAAACGGGCCAAAGGTCACCAGATCCAACAGTATCGAGCTTGAGAGCCGTTGTGTCTGAGTTCATTAGATGAGAAGTGGAGGAAAGTAATGGCAGATGATATATGCTAGGAACGACATGGTCGTCCTAAATCTGGTGGCATTTAGTTCCGTCTAGCATGAGAGGAAGGGGAGAATGTGCCGCTTAGGAAAAGTGTCACAAGGAGGTGTCAGGGAGAGGATGGGGCAAGGGACAGGGGCTAGCAGCATTGGGGAAGCGAAGGTAGCATCGAAGACAAAAATAGAAATGGGAGCATCACCCAGGAGAGCGGTAGAGAAGAAGTGTGACAAGGAAGGAGGACTAGGAATCTGGCAACGGCCCGAATCAATTGGAAAAGGGATTAAGGACAATTCATTCATCGCCACAATTCAACTCAAGCCAAGTTATAGTAACCAGTTGCCCGCACTATAGTTCGAGGGAGCACCAAGGCTAGATCTGATTTCTCAAGGCAACCGGATCCACACAAGCCTAGACCACTAGATCCGACCATCTCAAACCAGAGGGCTGCTACATTTGAGCACATTTTAAGCATAAAAAATCAATTCCAAAGCTAGTAACTTCTTGAAGGACCAAAGCAGCCAGATCCAAACATGCCTGAAGTCACTAGATCTAGCTGCATTTAGCTCGAGAGCCATTACAGAAGAGTTCATTGGATGAGAAGAGGAGAGGAGGCCTAAACTGGCAGGTGATGCTAGGAGCATGGTCCTAAATTTGGTGGGTTTAGTTCCGTCTAGCCTGAGTGGAAGGGGAGGGGGTGCTGCTTAGGAAAGGTGGCATAGGAAGGTACCAGGGAGAGGCCTGGGCAAGGAAGAAGAGCAATAGTATTGGGGAAGTGAAGGCACCGGAAACAGACAGAGAAAAGGAAGCATCACCAGGAGAGAGGTGGAGAGAGAGTGTAACTCGGAGGATCAGGAAGCAGGTAACGGCCTTAATCAAATGAAAAAGGGGATTAAGGGGATTAAGGTTTCTCGGTTATATAGATTTTTGTAAAAATGAGTAGTCTGTTGACTTAGATACGACGCATATCACCGTGGATAATTGTATTTTGATCTACTTATGAGGTGGTAATACTTTTCATATGCTTAGGCATATGAAAATGTATGCATAAGCCATGGAAAAATATTTGAAGATTTTTAATTAAAAACCGACTACTATTGGAAAATAAACAACATGTTACCACTGATAACCGGTTTTTAAATTAAAATTTTGGATTCAAGCTTTTGCATGGCAACCAAATTGTTATTCGCTACGTGAGAGAACGATATTATTTTATTTTCTAGGGCCAATATATTCAAAACCTTGCGTTAACTAGTGGTTGCACCACGCCAATGGCAGGGTTCTGGCCTCACGCGCACTTTAGGTACATCACCGAGAGGGGAAGCGAGAACCCAACGCAGCAAGCCACTGAACCACTGGACGCCATGGAAACCGGTAGGGGAGGCCAATGAACAAGGTGCAAGCAAGACCAATCTTGTGTATATAAGGCCATAATGTACAGCTCCTCCTCAAGGCACGGGAGGTAATCGTCGTTAGTTTATAAATACTTTGGCGTCAGCCAATGGTACCGAGACTAACTTGACTACTAACCTGACGCAAATAGGCGTTGTTTGTACATACTGTATGTATTTTCAACGAAGTTTGTACATGTGTATTGATTTTGCTTACTATGTACTCCTATGTATTTTAAATAATCTTAGTGTACGTCTAAAATTCCGTTCTTCTCCCAAGAATAGCACGGGGTCAGATCAAGCTCTGTGCTAAGGCCTGAACTGGCCCATCCTATTTGGGCTTGAATTCAAGTAATCATTGTGAAAAGAAATAAGTCTATTTTGTATCCCGCATCTTTTGCTTCCAAATTCTGATTAAATCACCTCCCTCTTCCATCTTCTAAAACTGTTACAAATAGACTTCTTCTATGGTTCGGAAAGCGGTTTCTGTTAACGTAGTTGAGTCACTGAGTCAAGTAGTCATAGGGATGAAAACGGATCGGAAACGAGTGGAAACTAACTTTATCATATTCGTTTTCATATTATTTTTTTCGGAATCGAAAACCTGGATACGGAAATGAAATCAAATATTATCGAATACAGTTAAGGAGCGAAAACGAAATGGAACGAATATGGCAACGAATATTTGCCGGTATATAAATATCCCCTCAAATTGAGTTTCTTTAATCAAGGAATAGATATCGCTTGTTTTTTTTATCAACGTCTCCGACATTTATATTGTCAATTTTGTAGGTGGTCCCACAACCGTATGTGAAAATCGATTTTCATGGCCGTTCTCCTAAGAGACCCACATGTAAATATGATTATTTATTTTCTAATCTCAAGATCCTTTACTACATGTATAGCTTACTTACCATATCACTAATCAAGTTCTTATTGTATAAATTCAAGGTGTTATTTATTTTATTTCACATCTTCGAAACTTGTAGTGTTTGTTTTATAGTTTAAACATTTTCAAATATAAATTTTGTAAACTACAAAGTGGTAGATCCCATTGAGCTCTACAACTTTGATATAGTCCATATGGAACACATCTCCATCAGATGTTGTTTGAATTGTAGATCTGAGATTTTGTAAAAATAAATATGGTATTTTATAATGAATATTTAGACCCTTAAATAATCTCAAATTATAAAATTATCAACAAGAAAGTTGTATCGAGCTCTACAATTTTGATATAAAGTTTATCTTCATATAACTCCGTATGAAAAAGTTATGTGTATATATACGTGTTTTTTTTTGTAAAATTTGATCCATGTCTGCGGATATCCAAACAAAATTTCCAGATAGTTTCTGATCGTTATCCGATTCTGACAGATAATACCCTTACTGTATTTGTTTTCGTTTCCGAAAAAAAATCTGAGAATTTTCGGATAGTTCCGACCGAACCTATCTGAATCTGAAAAATGGTCTAACGGACGGAAACTATCTGTACCAGTTTCAACCCTGGGACTTGCAGTTGACTCGCTGAGAACATGCACACGCTTGAGGCAAATGCCTATAAACTACCGGCAAATTGGAAAAAAAAAAGAACAGAAGATAAATTGAACTTGCACACTCACTTGATGAAGATACACGAGTTATTTTCTGAGGCACTGCATATCTTTTGACTTAGGACTTAGGAGTAGTAATTAATTATACTTCACCAAATATGCATACTGAAATCAATTGGGCCATCCACCATCAAGGCATCAACATTATCTCTGCAGATGTATCAGACGGCAATAAGGCAATACTCCTATGTACTGCTACGTGCGTCCCCCAATGTCCCTAGTAGCGGTTTTCAGTCAGAGCGCTCTTTCCCGGCATATCGCACGCTTTGCTGCTCTCGCATTCTCCTCCCCACAGCCACTGCAGATAAGGTGGTATGTTCTGCTACAAACAGGTCTTGTATGGTCGAGCTAGCAGCAGATTAAATTCTCTCTCTTCTTGCAAGTCCGACTAAATTTTCAGGTGGTTCGATGTTGACTGTAGAATGGATAGTATCTTAAAACGTGCTTGCTTTGGAGGATATTTCGTGATGTCGTCACCGCACGTCACAAAGAAAGGGACGTCGCTTGCAGAGACCATAGTAAAACACATCACCTCTACAATGATCTTATTTGTCGATAATATTTTACTATCAGTATTCTCATCGGTGAAAACTATATCAACCATTGTTTTTATTATAAATATGGTACTAATAATTAATGTGGTAGTATAAATAGATACGATTCATTAAATTAAAAATACAATCAACCTAGATTAATTCTTTTATAAGTAAAGATCATCATAAAGCACCACCTTTCGCATCGATTTTTAACCTTTAGCATTGTAAAAGGTCAGTTCGGATAAGGTGCTAGTTCCTCAAGTTGAGTTGGGGTACGTAGAACCCAACAAGCCACAAATATCGTCGTTGAGAAATGTCATGCGCTTTTGTTGTTTACTGGTACTGGCGCTGCCGATCGCGCGATGAGCCAAACCACTACCGTCGCTTTAGAAACAGCGAAACTGATGGTAGAAGACAAGCGTGAGGACAGGGAAAGGAGGATAATTCATCCCACCAAACGTAGAAAAAGAGACGGGCAGAAATTAATGGTGTGGGTGTTGGTAGTTTTCTCGGAGGGAATCAGTAGAAAATCAGCACTAGGCCTGTTTTATATATTTACCCTCGGTTATAATGCCCATTCACATAGTTTTGAAATTTTGTACTAGTATATATGTATGTAAGATAAATTTCGATTCGTAGGTAACGAAACGAATATAACATATTCAATTGTGGAAGTGTCTATATATTTATCGTCTGATTTGGGTGTATATTATAAATTGGTCATCACATGTTTGTTGAGTAATTGATGTGTGAAACCATAATTTGTCTAGTTCAATTTCTCAAGTTTTTTTTTCATCATTATCTAAATTACATATGCTCCCTCCATTTATAAATATAATGAGTCTTAGATTGTTTATAGTAGAGTTAAGTTGAGGTCAAATTGCTCTATCCCTAAAAGTTCAATTACTTGATTGGAACAGATCACGTCTAACGATGTAAATAAAGTAATAGATGTAATAGTTGGACCGATTGTGAAATTAGTAGGTCAGCGATGTAATCAAATCTCTTATATCTGTGGATAAATAGAAAAGACCAAAATTTATGGATGGCGGGAGTATGTCACAAATACTAAGGGTGAGAATAACCGTCTCACCCTTGTAAGAAAATAATTGTGTCTTATCTTTTGAGGATAGTGCTAATAGTGAAGTGGGGACAACAATGCCTATAATAGTGGGAGTACAAGGTGCTATATGTGAGGCACCAATTATATTATACTTGTAAAGTGATGTTGTTCCCTAACTCAGCGACTTTGTTGTGTTGTAAAATGTAACTCTTTTCTTAATCTTAATGAAATTTGGCCAATAAATTTCTGCATACCCAATGACGAATGTATTACAACTACGGAGGGGTTGAATTTCGTAAATATTCGGCTAAACCAGGCTCCTCTAAAATATGGAGAAAAGAAGTCATATATATATATATATATATTTTAAAAAAAGAACCCAAATTTTGTTATAGAAATTTATCCCTTTCAATCTAATTTCACTATTGTATCTAGTACAAAATTTCTTTGATCCAACAAAAAAAGGAAACCCTAAGGGCTCCTGGGTGAAGAATGCACGGGGCGCCTCGATGTCTTGTGTCTACCGGTGCAGACGCCCATGGGCCATGGCCAATCGTGAACGTACAGGGACCATGGTGCACGCCACAGCCGAAGGTCTAGAGCAATCTAGAGGCATCAATCTGTTGAGCAGTCGCGTCCACCGAGAACACGTATGTACGCACGATCGACGAACACCAACCCAATTAATGTCAGCTGAAGCGGCGATCGATCGATCGATTTATGTAAGATGATCTCAGTTAATTCGTATGGGTTTAATTAAGGGCGCGGCGCAGATTTACAACACGATCGAACTAATTAACCAAGCAAAAAAAAATACATACATGCATGATGGTTACGAACGTCGAACGTGCGGCGAGCAGAATTGAGTTTAAAGCTCTAAATCTGGCAGCCGCAGCAGCAGAAGAAGCAGGAGAGCGCGAGGCCGAGCACGACGGCCTCCACCACGTACATCACGCGGAACGCCACGGCGTCGGCCACCGCCGTCGCCCAGCCGCCGCTCCCGGCCGTCTTCCACCGCGACAGCGACCGCGTCAGCCCCGCCGCCAGCCTCGACGACGACGACGACGACGACCCGCCGCCCGCCTGCAGCTTCCACCACCGCTGCTGCCGCCCGTGCACGCACTCCCGCGGCATCATCATCCGCCGCAGCCACCCTCCCCGCCGCCGCGGCGGCTTCTCCTCGTCGGCCCCCGCCGCCGAGCCGTGCAGCTCGACCTCGACGCCCACTGGCGCGTAGTGCCCCCGCCTCGTCGGCACCGTCGTCGTCGTCGTCGTCGTCGTCGTCATCATCCTCTTCACCCACCCTCCTCCTCCTCCCCGCCGCTGCTTCACTCCCCCCATCGCCGCCGCCTTTCCACCACACTCAGACGTCGCCGCCGGCGCCACCGCCGCCGCTATCTCCGCCTCGGCGCCCATGGCCGCCGCCGTGGGAGAGGAAGATTCTTGGAGGCGGAGACGTGCAGCGCAGGGACGGGACGAGACGAGGCGAGATGACCGGGGATTGGTTGGACACGGAGCAATATAAAGGAGACGAACCCGTCTCGTCTCGTCTCGGCTCGAGGAGATGTGATTTGGATTCGAGCCTGCTTGGCGCCGAAGGCTCGCGCCAGCCAACCGCGAGTTTATGCTTACTACTTACAACTCACCGTCAGCTGTCAGGGTCGTTGCCGGTTTGATCTGCAACTGCAAACCGCTATAAATCCGTGTAAACAAATAAAAAGAACACGGGTACTTTATTAGAGTTCGTGTTAATAATATAAATCCCCAAGATTAATCTAATCGCACGAGCTGTACAGGTTCTAGAAGCATATTGGTATTGGCTGCTGTACAGGTTCTAGAAGCATATTGGGCAGCAATCGATCGATCGGTTGCTGTACTCTGTTTCTGTTCGGCTGGAGCCCGGCTGGCCGTGACAGCAGAGCGTATATACGTGCAGGCCTGCATTACTACATACAACGCTACCCTGCAACTTTAGTTTCTGTCTCTCTAATCCTTCTCGCTGTATCATAATTCGGTGCAATTTTGAATATGTCACTGCCGGCTTGTTGGGTCCTTCTCTTCAGATGGAACGGTTTGGTCAAAAGAGACGAGTGGTTTGGTTTGGTAGCCTCGAGCCGCGCCGATGATAACCGCTAGTCAAGGGCTCAAAGACAAATTGGGAGCAGTTGCCCCTGAAATTGTCAGTTACTTCCAAATTCAAATGATTTAGTACTATGAGTTTTTTTTTTTCACATGATTTTCAAAAACTGGCGCCCCGGACAAGGCCAAACGGATTAAAAGGACAAAATAATACAGTCACGCAGTTTCAGCATAAAAGCCAGAGGCATGAGAAGCAGAATTAGAGGTGTATGACAGCCATCGACCCATTCGGCGCGCGTACCAAACTCTCATCTGGCCGCACTAGAAGCACACAACGGCTGCACGCACGTCTCGCTATCAGTCGCTGGACTGGCCATTTCCCCTCCGTTGATAAGGGATGCATTGCTCCCGCTAGCTGTCTCGGCCTCTACAATTCCTGCAGACACGACGATATGCTGCCATGCGATGCGATGCAACATGTACATCTGTTGCCACGGCCGGCACCGCCGATTGTTATTCGTTGTTAGCGACTACTAATGCTTGAGCAGCTGGAGCAAATGACTCGGTATGTAAGTGCAGATGATACAGCTGAACGTGACAGTGACTGGTGCGAGTGCGATCGGTCTCTTAGACAGTTGGGTTAGGCAGATTGGCGTAAGGGTTGTTCCATCTGGTGGTGGTACTATATATGTTATGGATGTCAAATCTTTCTGCGTCTAAGGTTGATGATCAGGCGACTCGTGTCTGTATCTATGGTGCGTCACAACGCACATCTACAGTAGAAACCGCTCAATGACAGCGATCGAGTTCATTCTAAATGGCACTGCAGTAGCCTGGTTTAAATTCTAAGCTCCCTTGGAACGTATTGAAATATTAATTACATAATATTTTTCACTATAATTAAGTTTAATTTGTAAAATTTCTATTAAAAAAAGGAGCCCCTACTGTATTGGATTTCGTACACAAGTTAATTTGAAGATATGATTAGTTAATTAATTACTAAGTACTAGAGGAGTAGAACGCATGTTTGTATTTTGGTGGTGATACCGAATAAACTACAGTGCACAAAATCAAGTCATGAAACAGAGCATGACAGCTGAAAGCATCCAACTGAAGCATATGTGAAGGTGGAGCCCTAAAATCCCTTCATATATAGTACTCCTTTCGTACTTCTAAGCTGGAGTCTCTTGATTGCATTTCCAACCGAACTCCTGTTAAATCCATTTCATGCTGGCGACTGGTGAGAGACGTCAAGTTTTCTGAAACATGTCCGGTGTATACATGTCAATGATCGGTAAAAAGACGCAACAAGCTAGCACCTCTTGTGTTTTTTCGTAATTTATTGAACCGTTTATTCTTGTTATTGCTTATTTCACATTTCGAAATTTCCATGCCGAGGAGAGGAGAAGAGGCGTGGAGCGTGAGGAGACCGTTAGCCGATAGCTGCAGCAGCCGGAAAGCAACAGCAAGGTCGGAACCAAAAGTTTTCAGACCAATTCGCGAGACCAATGAATGCAAGTTGCCATTTCTTTTTTTTTTCTCTGGAAACCAAATCTCAAGTTTCTGTCACAAAAGATAAAAACAGTTTGAACGCAAGACTCGAATCTTGGGCGAAAAAGTCGTGAAAATTCGGAATCTCCGACCAACCGGGTCAAAATCAGACGTGCCCTTAACGTTCGATTCGTCCCTCCTTTGCTGCTACTCCTGGCTAGAAACATGCCAGCTGCTGGTATTGGAAACCTTCAAACGCAGATGAGCATCGAATCAGTTGAGCTAGTAAGCACAACAGCTGCTGCTTCCTTCAGTGCAATCTCGACTGGCAGTACGTCTCTGAATGAATGTCGGTGGCCGGTGAAGGGAATTCTAACCGCTGGCTGAACGACGGAGTCGAGGAGATTCGTGGCCGTGTCGTCGATCTCACCGGCGAACGCATTGCAACCAAGCGAAACCAACGGGCAGAATGCAGTGGGCAGCTATGCTATGCACACGCATCAATCTGAACAGCAAAAGCATGCAATCCGGCCAATCTGTCGAATATATGCCCTGCCTGCCTTACAGATCGATAACACGTACGCAAGAGGAGATATTGTTATTCTCCCCGCAAAAATAAATAAAGAAAAGATTTTGTTATTCTCTCGCCTTTGATCAGCAGATGGATGCCATTTGGAGGACGATTTGGATGCTAATTCCTCCCAATTTTCCGTTCTCGTTTCCTTGATGGGCCAGCTGGTACGGGCTTGTTATGTTCAGTTGAATAGAATTAGTTGTCCAGCCCACTAGTACAGATAGGCAGTAGAATTTTAGCCCATCGCCCCATCCAGCAAGCATCTGCGGCCTGGTCCTATACCTTTTCGCTCACTTTTGTCCACAATCTAGGAACAAGAAGGTAGGATATGGAACCAAAGAAGAATATCTTTTTTTAAAATACATAATGGCTATATTTTTTCGTGAACACGAAAAAAAATTGCATGTCAATATATTAGAAAAAGAGAGCAGATTTTAGTTACATAACACAAACGGTAAGAAGGCCATTATGCATAATGGCTATATAGTATCGAAAGTTCACGTTTTTGGTTTTATAGCACCGAAAGATACTGGTTCACTTTAATAGCACCTAAAGTTTGTCCCGTTCCTATTTTTAACACTTCCGTCAATTCTCGATCGTTTTCCGTCCGCCTTGATCGCTATTGACTTAGCCACGCACACGATATGATGTTTCTACCCCTCATTGCCATGCATTTTACTTGTACTTGTGAGGGGTAGAAACGTCATATCACGTGCGTGGCTGGGTCAATAGCGATTAAGGCGGACAGAAAACGATCGAGAATTGATGGAAGTATTAAAAATAGAAACGTGATAGACTTTGGGTGCTATTAAAGTGAACCGGTATCTTTCGGTGCTATAAAACCAAAAAGTGAACTTTTTTTTAGAATTAAACAGTACAACGCAGACATTCACAACGCACGCACACTCACCCGTATGAACACACGCACACAAATTTTTGATGGTTATATAACCAATTTTTCATATTATTATCTTTGTGTATTGAATGAAAATTTATTTAGCGGTTTATTGGACCACTGTTTCCCCCTTTTTTTCAACTCATATTTTTGTGTTTAAGCAGTGGGAAATAGCCATTGCGCATTTCCATTTTGACATCTACCGTTCAACTTTCAAGAACACCACCTTTCTGCACATGAGCCACGAATTGAAGCATTAGTAGGTTCTGGGAAAAAAGATAAAAAGATACGAGTACTCCTAGAGTAGTAACACAAAACACAAAAGTGCGACACTGATTAAACAAAACGGAGAAAGTACGACGCAAACACCGATTAGTAAATACTCCCTTCATACTCGTAAAGAAAGTCATTTAAGACAGCGACATGTACGGTCTCCAAAACATAACTTTGACTTCTTATTTCTACAAAAATATTTATTGAAAAGTGATATATATATATTTTTATAAAAGTATTTTCAAGACAAATCTATACATATAATTTTTATATTTTTAAACTCAATAACTTGAAAGCTATTAATGATTTATATTTTTAAGGTTTGACTTAAACATTGTTTTAAACGATTTCCTTTATAAATATGGAGAGAGTATACAAGAGCGTTTGGCTTCGCTCTCGCTTCGATCACCATACCCAATCCCGTTGCCCATAACCACCATCACAAAAGTAGAGTAAACAACAGAAACTCCCGAAGCCTCACCCTCACCCTCACCCTCACCCAACGACGCACACCGTGAAATACGTGCCGATCTGACGCTTCGAGGAGATATTCTCCATGCATGCCAGACGCCGACGAATGCAGAACTCAGATGATGGAAGCGAACAAAATGATGGAGGCGAGACCACAAATCACGCGTAGGGCACCAACTCAGAGGCGGCACATGAAGACGCAGACACACATCTTTCCTCCAACTCGCTCTTTTTGTAATCTTCCCGGTGCAACTTGACCATCCAGTTACAGGCTTAAGGAGTACTCCCTCCCTAAAAAAAAAATCCAACATAATATTTAAATATGATATAACCAAGTACGTACAACAAATCTAGATAGGCTATCTGTTTAAATTCATTATACTAGATTATGTTCCATCTAAGTATTAAGTTGAGTTTTTCTGAAATGGATGGAGTTTCCAAAATATTATAATTTAGAACTTATTTAGACTATTTCTATTTACATTTGTTGTTTTAGAATGAGTCTATCGTAGATAGCGTTTGACCGGATTACTAAAAATTATAAAAAATAAAACCCAACGAGACAATAAACTCTACAAACTATAATGTCTAATTTTTAATTGTTCGGGCTTCTAAAAAGTAAAAAAAAACAATGATAATCATGTTTGATTTTAAAATCTCAATAACAATAAAGATGGTAAGCAGCGGGCGATACATAGAGGAGTATAGTGACAAAGCCGCTGACGTTTTGGCGGAACTTCTAGAAATAAAAAATGAACCAAAATGATAATTATGTTTGATTTTTAAAATACCAATCACAATAAAGAGAAGAGGCACTGGACGGGCCGTAGAGTAGTATAATGGCAACGTTTGACGAGACTTCTAGAAATTATAAAAACGATACCCAACGGGACAATAAACTTTAAAAACTATAAGATCCAATTTTTAAAGGTACCAAGAAAAATGTATAGAAACAGTGGTAGATCGAGCAAGCAAATAAAGAAAAAAATGATAAAAGTAAAGGGTAGCAACTGGTATGACTTTTAAAAGCTATAAAATTAGACAACGAGATAACTATTTAATAAATTTTAAGTAAAATTATATTAAAAATATATAATTTTGTATGGGAGCTAGCGCGCAGAGAAGAAGAGAATATATTTGGAGTAGTACTACCAAGAATACTGATCGTACCATCCATCCATCCCCTGGCCAAAGAATAGGGATGGCAACAGGGCGGGTCGGGGGTGGGTTGGGCTGGAACGCCCCCGCCCCCGCGCCCCAACTTCTCCCCCCGACCCCGACCCCACAGAGATGGTCGGGTGGAAAACGTCACCCACCCCCGTCCCCGCAGGGGACCCGGCGGGTGAGCGGGGCCCCGCACTACCCGGCTGGAAGACGACGAGACAAGCCGTGGCGGACGAGACGAGCCGAGGCCCACACTACCTGGCCGTCGATGGACAACGACGATGAGGGCGGCGAGCTGGAAGACGACGAGGCGAGCCGCCGCCGCCCGCACTTGGCCATCGACTCCGTTGCCCGCGCCCTGGTCGCCGCCGCCGCCTGCGCCTGGCCTTCGCCGCCGCCTCTCGCGCCATGGCCGACGCCGCCGCCCGCGCGGGCCGCGCCTGGCAATCGACGCTGCCGCCCGCGCCCTGGCCACCGCCGCCGTTCGCGTCGTGGTCACCGCCGCCGCCCGCGCTTGGCCGTCAACGCAGCCGCCCGCGCCCTGGCCGCCGCCACCGCCCGTGCCTGGCGGCCGACGCCACCGCCACCTGTGTGGTGCGAGGGTGACGGGGAGAGGAGATTGGGGAGAGGGAAGAGGATAAGGTTAGGGTTTTATTTTTATATTTTAGACTTTTGTTGGGTTGGGCTCTTTTGAGCTTGCTATGAACTACATTTTAAGATTTAATATACATCCTTCGGGGCCCCGCGGGTCACCCGCGGGTGAAATGCCTCCCCCGTCCCCTCCCCGCAAAAATGCGGGGCTCCGACCCCGCCTCACCCGCGGGTTAAAAATTGAACCCGCCCCCGCCCCCGTAGGGTGCGGGGACCCGGCCCCGTGGGGGAAATTGTCATCCCTACCAAAGAATCCAAGATCCCGAAAGATGGTGTCGTCGTCGTACCCCTCGCCCCTCCCCTCTGCATTATGCAACGTCGTGGTTGGCCCGCAGGCCGCAGAACATGCACGCACGGTCGCACGCACGCTGGCTGGCTGGCGCGCGGCGCGGAGACGCGTTTTCGCCTAGGTTTCTGGCCCACGAGCAAACCCCACGAATGGATGGACGAGCCCCACTGCCGCTTGGTGAGGCAGCCGCTGCGTTCTTCGTGCATGTGAAACGGAGGTTTCGGCATGACCGGCGGCGGCGGCGGCGGTTGCTGAGACCGACACTGTTTGGGTTGGGTTGGGTGGGTTGGTTTGTTGGTGCGGAACAGGTGGGATCGCAGAGGTTTTTCACGTAGCGCCGAGCGCGAACACCCCCCCCCCCCCCCCCCCCCCCCCACAAAAAATCGTGCCGGCAACGTAATACTACTACTATACGTGCAGCCCCAGCTTTTGACCCAAGTGACCCAACAACGGTTTAATTACCAGGAGACACCGATATAAAAAGATGCAGGTTATGTGCCCCCATAATCCCATATGCCATTTTTCCGAACACATGTGTTTCGCTAATTCTTGGCACCGTACTAGTATGAAACTATTGAGACCATATGGACCGAGATTACAGTGTTACAACGCACATGCAGAGACATTCCTAAATGGAAACAGTTTTGAGTGACACATAAATATTAGGATATCCCAGGATCTTGTAGTACCACAGAATCAACAGGGTTTGAGAAAGGGAAATAAACATTGCAAAAAAAGAAACGTTTCAGAGATCTCTCGTCCCCAACAGCGAAAAACATTGATCTCTCACTTTCACGCTCTCATTTTTTTTTCCTGAGCTAAGCACACAGGTAATCATTGGAGGAGGCCCCCGCAGTGGAGAAGTGTGAACAGGGTTGCGTGATAACTTTTGTGGGAAGATTCTCTCTGCGACCCCAGAAAAAGAGAAGGGAATAAAATACATGGTGCTTTTTTACGTGTAAAATATTTATCCTCCTCGATGCACCCAACAGATCAGGAAGACGAGTCAAAGGGGCCCCTCAACAAACCTTATTTTGGAATAAACACCACGCTCCTGCCACGCTTATACTAATACTCTTCACGGTCAGTGCTCAGTCCACTCCCCTTTACGATCTTTGACAAATGTTCCTACTTAATTTTCAGTTTTTCACATGTATTAGTTCTTGGGACATAGTGCAAAACGAAAATTATATTGAGTGGCAAGCATGCACAACTCAATATGACAGACACGTCATGAACAGTGAATTCAGTGTCTATACATGCCATAGTACACAGTTTGGCCGCTAGCTGGATGGTCTAGAGAAAGGCCAGAGTAATAAGGCTGTTATTAGTTCACGTCAAAATTGGAAATTTGATTGAAATTGGAACGATGTGACAGAAAAGTTGGAAGTTTGTGTGTATGGAAAAATTTTGATGTGATGAAAAAGTTGAAAGTTTGAAGAAAAACTTTGATCTAAACACGGCCTAATAAACTGTACTGAAATGCTTGTCGATCACTGCATATCGCTACTGAAGTGCCCTCTTTTTGCACCCATGAATGTTAGTATAACATCATCTCACATGACTTGACTTGGAGCGAAAACATTAAGCATGGCACTGGCAGATCGACCATGATATCAGTAATCAGTAACGCATTATCACCTCAAACTAGATGAGATCCAAACAAGATCTTGACTGAAAAGCCAGGGGCTTTGCAGTAGGACAGGGCAGTGGCCCAGCAGTTCTTCCAACACCCAACTCAGATCGATCACTTTCTGGACAAAAAGAGAGAGATAGCATGCAGGCCTCAGAGTAGAAAAGCTAGGTTTTGATGGACCTATGATCACTTTCAGATCGATAATCATGCATGTTTTCTCGGTGGGGGCAAAAGACTGTGGGGGCTTGAAAATGGGAGGTGTAACAGCCAATCAGACTCCACCACTTGCATACACACATGCATGGATGGTTGGATATATTTATACTCCTTTGGACAAGGGATAGGCAGTTTAGGGTCAGGTTTACGACCGAGTCAAGTTGGTGGATCGATCCAGTCGGAAAAGCGAAAGGCATGCACGGTGAAACCGAGACATTTTGACGGTTTGGCATTTGGGTCCTTTTGACGACGTACGGTATATCACAAGTGGTCGCTGGAAAAATGGCGATGTGCATGTGCCACAGCGTTGTTGTCGTTGAATACTGTAGTTTTTCTCGCAGGGCACATGTGGCATCCAACATTTAACTATTCATTTTATTCAAAAATTTTATGTAATTATTATTTATTTTGTTGTGACTTGATTTATCATTAATTATTCTTTAAGTATGACATAAATATTTTTTATATTTACAAAAAAAAATTAGAAAATACGAATGGTCAAATTAAAAAATCAACGATGTCATACATTAAAATTAAAATACGGAGGAAGTATATTGTATACCTCTCCTATAGCATGAAATGGACTCGAGGTGATAATATATAATTGAGCAACATATACTTATACATATTGGTCCTATTTAGATTCCAACTTTTTTATTCAAATTTTTAATTTTTTCGTCACATCGAACTTTCCTACACACACAAACTTCCAACTTTTCCGTCATATCGTTCCAATTTCTTTAAACTTTCAATTTTGGCGCGGAACCGAACACAACCATTGAGATGTTTTATTTGCATATGTAGGGAGAGGCTACAAGTTTAGCCTCTAGGCTCTAGCACAGAGATATACAATGTCTGGCTTGAAGCAATAACCCTGCACCGTTTCGCCTCTGGATATGTCCTTATCCTCTAAGAGTGTGTTTAGTTCACACTAAAATTGGATGTTTGGTTAAAATTAGAACGATGTGACGGAAAAGTTGAAAATTTGTGTGTAGGAAAGTTTTGATGGGGTGGAAAAATTGAAAGTTTGAAGAAAAATTTTGGAAATAAACTCGGCCTGAGCAGTAGTATAGTGAAGTAGTAGTGTAAAAGAGCAATGTATTTATACAGGCAGAGAGATAAGCATAAAAATACTGTTTACAGTTGAAACAACGTACGTATGCATGGCATCATGCTCATGGCAGGCAGGAGATCAGTGGTCCAAGAGTTGGCCAGTTTGACCCGGTTAGGTCTGTCTAACCACATCAAGTCAAGCCCATATGCAATAAACTATTCCCCTCTTGTTGATTGTTTCATGCCGTGCAAGCATCAAGTAATATAAAGTTTCTATCTACTAGACTAGTGCTACTTGGTTAAGCTAAGCTTCCAGAGAGCCCAATTGTATGCATGCCTCCCACAACCGAAACAATCGAGAAGAGAAGAAGAATCACCGTACCGGGTCAATTAACTAATCAACGGGGAACACACATTGGCGTAGGATTGAAGCTAGGTGATTATGCCGCGCGTGACGAACAGTAGCGAAATTTTATCCAAGTTGCTAGTTGATCTAAACATGATACACATACACCACTTTGACACTTTCTCGTCGTCGCATTTAATTAGCGCCGAATAAGTACAAAGGTTGGAGTTGATTGCGGAGGCTTAATCCGCTCCGCTCACCCCGAGTGATCGAATCGGCACGCACCGGCTGGCTATCTTAGCTACGTACTCCACTAGCTGGTGAATGGTGATACGTACTAGTACTACGTTGGCCAAACCTATATATAGCTATCTTAGCTAGCCGCTTGCGGTCGTCACTGCACCACCGTGGCTTGTCATTCGTTCGTGGCCCCGGTGGTAAACATGTCTTGCGTGCGCGGACATCTCTTCACATGTGATGGGGGAATGCAAAGAAAAGGCATGGAAATGGTAGGGGCAGTTTGAACCCAAATTGAACGGCCGGCCTCTGTGGCTGGCTACTCATTCCGATGGAGCCTAACGTGAGTAGGCACAAACTTAAGTACACCAACTGTCGCCTAGAATCCGTTTTTACACGCGTGCGTTTGGCTATCTGCTCCGTATCTACGATGATGCGGCCACTAGCCTAGTACTCGTACTAGTAGCTACTACTACTCGTGTGATTTCATCGGCTAGGCGTGGTAACTCTAGTACTACTCCTACTCTAGGGGTACGGTTCGGCAGATGTCACGTTCGATCGATGGATATCGGTGCGCCGCTAGCTGGCTAGCCGTGCAAGACTGTTTCGGTGTGGCAGATTCACCGGTGCGCGCGCCCGACGGGCCAGGACGACTCGATGAATCGATCGATCGATCGATCCCCCTTATCTATTGCTTGCATCACCGTGCCTTGCCACACACCGTGCGCACGCCGTACACATCACGGCCAGCGCCGAGCGCGCGCGCAAGACGGCGCCGATCGACAAATCGCTGGCATGAGGCGAGCGCTAGCTGCGCGCGCGCGGTCACGCGGTCGGCGTCCGTCCGAGCGGGGGGAGATAGGGAGACAGCCGGATCGCGACGTGGATCGGGCTCGCGCGAGAGGGGGGGACGTGCATGCGGTGTAGCGGGCGCCGGGCGGGCGGCTCGATCTGCTGTGTCGCGCGCGGGTGTGACGCCGATCGATCCGGCCGTCGGTGTCGCGGCCGTGGAACGCAGCCGCGCGCGCGATCGAGCTCTCGTACCGTAACGTACGCGCACCGGCCGCGTCACGGTCAACCTTATCATGCTGGAGCCTGACAAAGCGTACGTACGCTTAGATAACTGCGGGAAAGGGAGTGGTTGTATGTATCGATCGCGTGGGGTCGCGGGGTCGTGGCTCTGGCAAATACATACGTACTCCTACTCGTGTAGCTATAACAGCTGTGAACCTGTCTTCCCCGGTGGCGTACGTGCTACACGTCTCCGTGGCTACTTGGTTCTCTCCTGGATATTTTAGGGAGTAGCTATACAACACTCGACAGTTTTTTGGATGAAAAACTTTCAAATGTAACTATTGTGTAACTATAGTGTAATTATATTATAACTATTATGTAACTGCTATGTAACTACAATATAATTTATGTAACTCGGGTGTAACTCCCACAAAAGTGCAAAAGAGCAACTGGTTAATGGAGCAATTGTGTATGCTGCATGTTTTGGGTTCGATCCCCATGGCGCGCTTGCTAATTTTTTCCCATCTTCCTGCACCGCTAGCACGAACTGGGCTTGCAAATTTTTTCCATCTCTGCACGCACCGCCAGCACGAATCTTGGAGCCAGATGGAACGGGCAAAAAAGTTAATTAGCAAAACCGTATTTTAAGTCTACCACGCTCTGCCTAATAAATACATCCGTCATACATGTAGTACGTACGGTTTGTTATAAGTAGCTTGTGACTAAGACTTGGAAAAGTCCCTATAATCTAATTAAAGAACATACTGTGTCATCAAAAGATCGATCTTAGCTAAAGCCGCTAGCTAATACTCCTACTTGTAACTGGAGAAACCTCATGTATTGCTGCGAGATTTTAGTATGATATCAAAAAGTAAAAAAAAATGTCTAAGATAGCTACAAAACGTACATAAACTTACATAATTTGATATGGTTTATAATAATGTAAATAGTATATAGGATGATAGATGATCCAAATGTAAAAGTAAGATGATGATGTGGTTTTATGATAGAAGAAAATGAGAGAGGTATTTTGATCCATAGATTAATCATTCAAGGGCTAAAAAAATTTGAAGTGATATGGCTTAATGAGAGAAGATAAGTTGGATCACAAATTAATCACCTAAGGGCTAAAAACAATTGTGATATGGCTTAATGAGGTAAGAAAAAAACATTAGCTAAGTGAGGATGGACTATATAGGTATATAGGATATTATAAAAATGATGGAGATACATATTAAAATATTCTGTGAATTTTGTGTGATAATGACTTAATATGCTTATATTTTAAAGCTCTAAAATTGAAGAAATTATAGATAATATAGCATGTTTAAGATGTAAAATTTATTAGTGGACGATGATGTGGTAGTTTTGCATGTTAAACTTCAGAATTTAGTGGATTATAACTTTATAATAAGATAGGATTGATACTAATCTATCTATCTATCTACTATTATATTATTATTAAAATAGTATTCAAAGAATGCATCATATTCGCTCTGAAAGCTACAAATTCCCACATTAATAAAAAATAAAAAAAAAGTTTAAGTAGGTATACAATTTAGAAATAACTAAAATTCAAAATTTAAAATAAGAAGTATTTAAAAAGAGTTCGTATAAAACACAATACAATATTAACTATATTTTAAATGAAAAATAAAATAAATTATGAAATTACAAAAGGGAAAAAGTCAGTTAAAGTAGGAGTACTGAATTCGGAATTAAAAATAAGAAATATTATAATAACAGTCTATGTACAAGACAATGCAAGATTAACTAATTTTTTTAAAAAAATAAAATAAACGCAAAAAATAGAGAGAGAGAGAGAGAGATAGATAGAGTTAAGTGGGAACAAAAATTTAAAAATAACATAAATTCGGAATAAAACATAAGAAATACTGAACAAAGGTCAATCTAGAATACAATACAAGATTAATTAAAAGAGTAAATTTTACAAAACCTCAGGTATTGGGGTATCCGTTACATAAAACCCTAGTTATTGTGATTTGTTTCACAAAACCTCACATTTTGAGTCAAAATGTTTCGAGAACATATTCATGTAAAATACTCATATTTTATTATTACAAAAGATTATTTTTTACATCAATTCACATTAGTTGGCTAAAAGGACATATTCTTCTCGTCTACTTTATTTTTTTTCTCAAATTTGTGCTGAAAAAGCTTAACAAAATGCATGCTGATTATAATATGATAAGGAATATTGAAAGAGGAGCTCATTTAGAACACAAGACAAGATTGATTTAAATTCGGAATAGAAAAATATTGTTATGTCAGACTCAGCGAGGCCCATCGTATATCAAGTCTTATGCATAATTAAGCCTCATGCATAGAATGTGTTCTGGCTAAGAAAGAAGAAACATAATCCTACTTGGTCACTACAAGGACTACTTAAATCATATTCATATATGTCTCTCTAGTCCTACTTAGACAAGGGACACCCGAGAGTATAAATACAAGATCCTCTAAAAGGAGGGGGACGTGGGAAGACACGTCGATACATATATAGACAGTACAAGCCCAGACAAGGCCTATACGATCCATAGGCACCATAGAGGCCGGTAAAGTGGGATCTAGGGCAAATTCCAATCTCGCTGAGCTCCTGAGGAAGCTGACAACAGCTAGCCATTGACCACCTACTCGAGCTTCATGTCATCAGGCTGACAGAGGCTAGATTAGGTTACCCTCAATATTGTACTGGTGAGATATTGATATACAAAGGTAACACCGACTTTGGCCAACTGTATCAGTTGGCTATATCTGTCAGTTATGGGGACGAATCAGTATAAAAATCCATGTATCAAGTCTCTTTTACCGCAATCTTGTATATACCCTGGCACCAACATTTCTCATACTCTACAAATACCGTAGACGGGTATAGACCCTCGACACAAGTATTTTTGAGGGAGCAAACAATAATCAAGATAGTGACCTTTTTAATTAGTTTATAGAGTAAAAATTCGATCGATCCTTGAATTGGACCAAATGTCACTTAGATATGTAATCTTGTAAATTGCTCATCTAGTTTCCTAATCTAGGTTTAATATATTACAGTTGGTATAAATCACTTTTAACTAGGCACGACTACATATGCGGTTGTCCACGGTGGCTGAAACTTTACATTTATGCTCTCCTGTAGAAACCATCACAATGAATTTGCTTATAGTCCCTCCCCCATATAGTAGTTGTCATTGGGGATATAAGTGGGACGAGCAAGCAGGGTTTTTTCTTGCTTATCCCCATTCTAGTTAATTTTTCTTTCATACTTTGTCCGGAGTACTACCATATTAGAAATTAACTATTGAGCGGGCTTTTATGTGGGTAGCGGGATTGTCCACTTGCATCTTACTGATAATTTATACTTTGTGAGATACACTTAGTTTTGGGGATAGATAGTATATGGATGTAAACTAACAAAAACAAGTGGTCTTACTTCGATTGCTTAGTCTTTTTTTTGGCGCACTCATGCATTAAAGAAGGATGAAAGAGATGGCTATGTGACGTAGTTGCAACTCTAGAATGCTCCGATGTGAGTTCTAGGTGTGACCGTGTGACTAGCTTGCATGTTTCGCAATCTAACAGGGAGTTCGGATTTGTTGTAATACTTGTGACCAAAAAACCATGAGAAAACCTTTAAAATTTTAGCCATCAGATTTGCTTTGAGATTTATCCATGTATGGGATGGAGAAATAAAAATCGAATGCACTCGTGGGGGACTGGGGTTCGATAGCGAATTTTTGGTTGACGGATTAGCTTTGAGATTCATGCATACATTGGATGGGGGAATAAAAATCAAACACGCTCACGGGGTCTGCGGTTTTCAGAACCCAATGTGGGGTTATTATCATGTAGTTAGTCTTCACCATACTATGGGTTTTTAAAATTATAGTGTAACTACAAGATAGTGATGTTTAAAAGTTTTTTAAGTAGACCCCACAAAGTTACAACAATTAATTTGTTATCTCTAATTCAAGTGACCCTAGTATTATTCTGATCGGGCCCGACATGGCAGCAGCAGTCATGGTCATGGCCCCCTTTTTTTGCAATTGGCATGCCCTAGTTGTTACTCCTTGTTTGCTATATATACTTGCTATGACTATCCATGCAAATATATCTTGCATGAATGATGAGTTCCCGTCAGGTCATATGCTACAACTTCGGTTTACTCATCCACTCGTACGTAACCATGTGTTAGGAGAAAGATTCTTTGCATCTGCTACACAAGTTTCTTGCAACTAAAACACGTGAAACGTACAAAGGAGGAGAAAATAACATTTGGTTCCCCCACTGTACAAGATCTGTACGAATACTGTTATCGTCACTATACTTTGCGTTCATGTCTCCCATCCCACGCGACACATATACTTTGCCTAGGCCTGTTTATATCCCACACAAAAAAAAATACATCTATCACATCAAAAGTTTGAACACTTGTATAAAGTATTAAATATAAGTTAAAAAATAATTAATTACACAGATTGTGACTAATTTGCGAGAGGAATTTTGTGAGCCTAATTTCTATATGATTTGACAATGTGGTGCTACAATAAACCTTTGCTAATGATGAATTAATTTGGCTTAATAAATTCGTTAAATTTGTCTCGCAGTTTATATTTGTGGATTTTGTAATTTGTTTTATTATTAGACTACGTTTAATACTTTAAATATGTATCTGTATATCCGATGTGACATGGCAAAAAATTTTACCCCTTAAATCTAAAGACAGCCATATTCAAAGCCATCATCTAGTTGTTCTCTTGCCAGAGACTGACGGTACGTTCGTTGGTATACGTACTCGTTTCCTGCAACGACCGAGATGCGGATTGGAGTAGGTGAGATGACTCGCATATTCTAAAACCCTCCCGTTTAAGTTAATGAATGGATCGATCAGAGTAGTACTATTTAAATCGTTGATTAGATTCATAAATCTTTTAAAAAATTGAAGGACTTTTGCATCAAGTCAAACCAACAGCCACGCAGAGACAGACAGTAACATGAGTCTCTTACAGGTCACAGTGGCGTTGTGGACGGAGGATTATAAAAGGCTTGGACTACGTTTGCAAGTTGCTGCTGCTTTGATCGTTTGATGCGTGGCTTAGCTAGTTGGTTAATCGCCTCCCCCAGATTTGGCAGATTTCAGAATTGTTTAATGCTCCAATTCCTATCTGACCATCATGCATCTCGGCTGAAAATTTTAATTAGGGCCAAAGTGTCCTGTATCATGTGGCGTTTGTTCCTTTGTGCATCTTCAGCGTTGTGATTTTGACTTTCGTCTTGGCACTTTCCTGCAAGTTTAGCTTCAGTTGTCAAAGCATCTACCGAATATAGTGACATGCTTCCTACCGCCATAAATGCAGTACTCTCCCTTTCTATCTCGATCTTTACCTAGCTAGCTGAGATAAAAATGTTGCAATCGTCGCGGGCTAACTGTTAAAAATATCTCTCATGGAGTAGTATTATTTGAGCTTGATTGCTTGTTTGAACTCAACATCAAAATTATTGGCTGATAATAGTGTGGTCTGTATTAGTATATACTCTATCAAAGGATAGAGCACTGTATTCTTATGTGTTTCGCCCAGTTTTGGGTTTTTCTCGGTACATATCGTAATCGTTCATAGTAGTATGGACGTATGTGGCTCAATCAAAGTAATCATTATGACGTCTCTATGAAAGCGTAGCATCCTTTTGGAAGTTGTTTGCCTAAAATTAACTGAGTATGACATATATTATTATCCTCATAAACCTAATGATTTCAATTGTTAACGACAAGTCTAAGGTTACTGTTTTTTGGAGAGATAATGTTACTTTGTTAGCAGCTTTAATATTGCACATGCAGCTAGATATTGCGTAAACAAAACAAAAAAAAGGAGAGATTTCACACCAGGCAAAAAAATTCGCGAACGCACACCAGGGAAAATTTCAAATGTCATTCTAATAAATGTATCTCAAATGAGACAAATTAATGTCACTCTTTTGCAACAACAACTTTTCTTTCTTTTCTTTTTCCTTTCCTTTTTGCGAGTAATAAGAAAGGCAGTGATTGATGCTCATGGGGTGTGGCTTTTCATACGTGGAACGAGTCACATTTTTGCAGCTCGATCGGAGAGGAGATATATACCACACGTCATGTCATACTGTCATCTATTCTGTAGATGCCGTGGCGACTATAATTAAGCACCTCCATTTATTTAGACCAAAGTGTTGATACAGTAGTACAGTAGATCTCAACTCCCTTCCGTACCGAATCAGGACTTTTTTTTTTGGACTTAATATATTTCGCCCTTTAATTCCTAAGGTGGAGTAGATGCTACACGCATAGATATTTCTGATTCTAGTAATAGTAAACATTTGTTCAGTCAATAAAACATCCATTTATTTTCTACAGAAAAACTGGTACGTAGTGACTGATGTCTCTATACGTACGTGATGTAATTAAATTACCGGCGTTAGCGTGGCCCGATCGATCGATCGATCGATCAATAATGCGCGACGCGACACGATGAGTTTACGCGAGACCAGCGACCGATCGATCGATGGATGGAGCGAGCGCGTGCGGGGTGTTACACCGAAATTAAACATTGCAAGATCGAGCGAGAAGTACGAGTAGCGAGCGAGTTAGGAAGGGGTACGTCGCGGTTGGACCCCGACCAGGGACCGACCAGCGGCAGGACGTCGCCGTCCCCCGGCTGGACCGGCCTTTCCGAGACAAAAAGCAGGTGCGCACCCACCAAAACCTCCCACGCACATCTGCCGCGCACGCTACACCCCCCCCCCCCCCCCCCCCCCACCCTCTCTCGCCTTAAATGCTCCCCCCGCCCCCGCCCCGCGCCGGCCGCCGTCAGTCCGCCCGCGCGCGGGACACGTCCATCCCCAACCCAACCCAGATCCCCGATTCGGCACGCACGTAGTACACTCGTGAGTCGTAGTGACCCCAAGCCGCATGCTTCCCGATCGATCGATCTAACACGCGCTCGCGGCTGCGGATTCACGTACACATCGCGGGCGGCCCACCGTCCACCGACCCCCTCCCTCGTCACGTACTCTCGCGCGCCGCGCGCGCGCGCGCCACCGCGGTTTCAGACGCCCGCGCACACGCCGCGCGCGGTTACAGCGTTTCGTTCGTTGATACGAGTAGTTTATTGTGAGAGGTTGTGGTTAGCTAGCTCGAGGCGCGGACGCGGTGTTATGGGCGTTGCCGTGCACTGGCGGAGGGCGGGCGATTCGCTTCACATGGGGGGCGCGCCCCGCGCGCGCGCGGAGGAGGCTGGGCGGCTGCGTTGCCCGCCGCGTTGGTTGCGCCGGTGCGCGACACGGCTACACCGGTCACCGGTGGGGGAGAACCGCCACGGCCACTGTGCCCGCGGGTGCTTTTTCTTGAAGCTGGCAACGGTGCACGAGTTGTGTTCGATTGGATATACATACTGACGTGTTCGATTGGATATACATACATTATATTCACACACCTCAGCCCGGGCTGGCTTTGACCTGCTCAGAAATCCGTGACGAAAGCGGCATAACTATGCTTGTACCCACGCAGAGCTCACCTATTTTGACAAATAGCAGAGATCAGTTTCCTTGTACGGACCCGCTCATTGTTCGTGCTTCGTTTCGTTCTTTTTTTTAGGGGTGTTTGTGGAGCGGGAGCTGGACACACAGCGCTACTACGCTACGACTCCTCGCTGAACATTGAATAGAATTTCAGGGTTTTCTCCACGCGAAATCCCTGTCCCAAAACAGTAGTAGCACGTACTACCATGCACTTCAAACACAACAGCAAAAATAGCCTTTGGGCTTGGGGGTGGTATGCGTATGATGCACTTTTGCATGATTGCCCACCCGAGCTCTAAATTTTTTTCTGAGAGCGAGAAATAGTAGCAGACCAAACGGTGTTAGGTCTCCTGTCATTGTGATCCCTTTTCATGATTAGATTTCCTGTACTTTCTCCTCCTGTTGCAGGGAAAAGGAAAACGATGAAGAGATTGGAGAGGGGAAGAAGAAGAAGAGAACACCACCTCCCGTTTCCCGATGCCCCCCCCCCCCCCCCCCCTTGACGCGCAGAATGATGCACCGTCTCCGAATGGAAACGCCACGGGGGCCCCACCTGCCAGCTTGACCGGACCCCTGCTGCTGCTGCACTGCACATGTTATTCCCCCTCCCGCCTCCGGTGTCACGCACGCACGCGACGCGACGCGATGCCGAGGCGTCCGTACCACCACCGCCAGCATCAGCGGCCGTCAGCTCGAGATCGGACGGCACGGGACAGATGGCAGCGAGCGTCACGCTGGCGTGTGCCGGCCCCCACGCCGCTAGGGCCCCACGTGCCAGCGAGGGAGGCAGACTCCGTGGCGTGGTCAAAGGGGGCGCGGGGACGGACACGTGTCGGTCGGCCGCAACGTCTGAATGTTTGACCGGTGCGCGGCGGTCTGACCCACGTGACCGGCTACCGCCGGTGCACGCCGCTGACTCAGCGCGCCCGTGACCGTGGACCGTGTTCCCACACCCCCCCCACCGTTTACTGTAGCGGTTGCAATTATCAGTACGGCCACCTACAGGGGCTAATCACTGTTATGACAGTCTCGCCGAGATCTAAGCAAGGGATTATTTTGAGATTAGAAGAAGGAAGAAAAACCAAACAAGCTAAGCCAAGGAGTGGGCGTCTTATTTGGGGGCATAAATAATCAACTTGTTCCTCTCAAAAAAGCTGAAATCAATTTAATCGAAAAGCAAACCAAAAGTGTGAGAGAAAAAAAAAATCCTCTCACCCAACCATCCTCTCCTCCATCCCTCTATCTATCTATATCCATCTCTCTCCCTTGCCTCATCACCCTAGTTATAGCTAATAGCCTCTCACACCTCTCGCTCTCTCACTATCCCTCCACTAGTAGCATCCATAAATCCCTTGGCTCTTGCACGCTTGCTTCCTCCTCTGTCCATCTCCATCTCGATCCTGGAAGCGCGAGAGAGAGAGAGAGAGAGAGAGAGAGAGGGTGCGTGCGTGCGTGCGTGCTAGAGCCAAGAACCACGAGCACGGACAGCGTCGGCGAGAGGCGGCGGTGGATCCGGCTATGTCGGGCGAGTACCAGTTCCAGGACGAGCTGGCGCCGCTGTTCGCGCGGCCGGGTGGCGGCGCGGGGGAGATGCAGATGCTGCCGTCGTCGTGGTTCGCCGACTACCTGCAGGCGGGGACGCCGATGCAGATGGACTACGACCTGATGTGCCGCGCGCTGGAGCTGCCGGTCGGGGAGGACGTCAAGAGGGAGGTCGGGGTGGTGGACGTCGTCGCGGCCGGCTGCGGCGGGGCGCCGCCGCTGACACCGAACACGACGTCGTCGATGTCGACGTCGTCGAGCGAGGGGGTTGGTGGAGGAGGTGGAGGAGGCGGCGGCGTCGGCGCCGGGGAGGAGGACTCGCCGGCGAGGTGCAAGAAGGAGGAGGAGGATGAGAACAAAGAGGAAGGCAAGGGAGAAGAAGAAGGACACAAGAACAAGAAAGGGTGAGTTAGGACACTTCATCATTAATTTCTCTCAAATCTTTCTCCTTTTCCCCCTTGAAATCTTGGGTCATTTTGCCAAGTTCTTGATCTTAGTTGCTAATAGTTCATTAGGATGAGATCATCTAGAGCATCTTTTTTTCTGATCCGGTATCAAGATTTGGGGCCGGTTCTGTGGGCTAGATTTTGCTTCCTTGCTTTGCTTCGTGGTCATTCTTTCTTTCTTCCATTCATTCATTCATTCTTCTATTCCTCCTCTTTTTGTTCTTTTATTCCTTTTTAAGGTAGTTTGGCAAAGGTGTGAACATATCTAGGGTTTCACACTCAGCTTGCATGCCTCACACATTTTCTTCCAAAAAATTAAAAACCTTGCCATAATGTTTTATTAAAATAAGTCGTTTAATGTATCAGCTAGCGCCTCACCTCTGATCTTTGTTTTGCTTTTCTTGATTACCTGCCTGCCTCTGCTAGTACGCTCTTCATTCTTCACACACCTTCTTCCAAGTTCCAACATGACCAAAGATCTTTATAACTTTGTTTTTGTTTTGATCCCCCTTTTACCAAAGATCATGCCCAAAAAGGGTAGATAGGAACAAAAGAAAAGCAAAGTAGATTGATCCCCAGACAATAAGCATGCCAGTGTTATCTCCCCATTCTGCTACTTGGATCTTGCCAGCAGCTTCCTTTTCAGTGCAATCTGCAGCTACCAACAGTAGAATCCAGTGTGAGCCGAAAAAGGGGCGCCATCACGAGAAAGCTAGGCCAGTGCCACTGTGCCAGACACGGTGTGAACCCCTAACCTTGTGTACACACGCTCGATCTATCCCGGCCGTGGCCGTCGCTTGCCGGACGATATACGAAATTCCGCCGCTTTTGACGCGGAGAAACGTACCGATCGATCGATCGCGAGCTGATTGGTAATATGGTATGGATTGGATGGATGGGTGCAGGTCGGCGGCGAAGGGAGGGAAGGCGGGGAAGGGGGAGAAGCGGGCGAGGCAGCCGCGGTTCGCGTTCATGACCAAGAGCGAGGTCGACCACCTCGAGGACGGCTACCGGTGGCGCAAGTACGGCCAGAAAGCCGTCAAGAACAGCCCATACCCCAGGTACGTACGTACAGTTACACACACGTATAGTACGTGACTCGTAGCTGTGCGCGTGTACGTGTACCGGCCGCAGTAGTTGCACCGGACGCGCGCGCGGCAGAATGCGATGATATGCAATGATCTGATATATACGGGGCTGATTTTTGCAGGAGCTACTACAGGTGCACGACGCAGAAGTGCCCGGTGAAGAAGCGGGTGGAGCGGTCGTACCAGGACCCGGCGGTGGTGATCACCACGTACGAGGGCAAGCACACGCACCCCATTCCGGCCACGCTCCGCGGCAGCACGCACCTGCTCGCCGCGCACGCGCAGGCCGCGGCGGCGGCGGCCGCGCACCAGCTGCACCACCACCACGGCCACGGCCACCACGGCATGGCGCCGCCGTTGCCGCTGGGCTCCGGCGCCGCCGCGCAGTTCGGCCGGTCGTCTGGCATCGGCGGCGGCATCGACGTGCTGAGCAGCTTCCTGCCGCGCGCCGCCGCCGCCCACGCCCACCACGGCATGACCACCCAGACGACGACGAGCCATGGCCTTAACGGTGCAATCAGCGGCGGCGGCGTCTCGAGCGCGACGACGAGCGCGGTCACCGTCGCCGCCTCGGCTCAGCCGTCGTCGCCGGCGGCGCTCCAGATGCAGCACTTCATGGCGCAAGACTTGGGCCTCCTGCAGGACATGCTGCTGCCGTCCTTCATCCACGGCACCAACCAGCCTTGACGCGACGACCACCATCAATCTGAAGCTGAATTAATCATCATGCTGTTTAATTAATTAACATCTCGTTACACCTTTTTTCCCCCCAAATTCACCTCTTCTGTTTCGTTTCTTGATTTTGTTTTTTTCTTTCGTGCTGCGAGATGGTACAGGGTTTTCTACCGGGTCTCGTATCATTTCTATGCTCTTACAAGCTAGTTCTACCTAGCTCTAGTACTAAGCAGTTCTTGTACATGTAAGCGCCTAATTAATTCCCAGGCTCCAGCATTGCACCCTGCAGGTTGCAGGACTGACCATACGAGCCATGATAATTTTATGCAAACTTTACATTGATCTTCTCCTATATAGCTCCATTAATGGAAGAGTACGAGTACTTCATATATATGCACATATGTTTAATTGGCATGTTGTTAATTAACTCTAGCTAGAACCAATCGAGCTAAGGTTTTTTGCAGGGTGGTCAATCATGAATGAATTGAATTTTGAATGGCGTTGATTAGTTTCTCTGATACTGGCTTTCGCTTGTCATGACGGGATGATGATTAATTGGGGGTTCGTTGTTTCGTTTGGTTGGTAGGAAGAGTTGTTAAGGAAGAAAAGTAGCGAGGGTTGTTTTGCTGCTTGTTTCTTTGCGAGTACTGGTCAGGTCGTTCCAAGGCTAGTACTAGTACCACTACTACTAGCACTACGACTGATGCATAGTGATGTAAACCTGCCTAGCTAGCGACCGTGCATGGCTGTGTGCATGTCATTGTGCGTGTATGTGATTGATATCTGGAATTAAGAGCTTTGGGGCCTGATTAGCTAGCTTGTGCATGTTTGCTTACATTTATATATGGGTTCTAAGTATCAGAGATAATCATGCATTATATATATTCATGGGTGTCGCAGTCATGCATGTTTGTCAGAATTATGGCAAAGAGATGATCGATGCACCTAATCTCTAAGAGCATGTACAATAGCAGGCTATTAGCCAGCTATAAACATATTTTAATGAGATAAAATATGAGAGAGAAAAGCAGCGGGCTACAGATCTATAACCAGCTGTAACACGGACTCCAAGACACAATGTGTGTATGACAGGTGGGACCATATGTTAATAGTATTGTAAGTAACTATTATATGACTTGGCTATAGATAAATTAGAGCTAGTAGTGGGCTATAGTATTGAACTTGCTCTAACTCTAAAACGTGGCTGCTGAGGCGTTAGGGGTTTTGGACCTCTCTGACTCTTACAGTGCATTGATGATGTGACTCATGTACTAACAAAGGTAGTAGATCTAAAAGCAAGTCAATTAATGTGTCTAACTGGTTTGCTATTTCGTCGGCTATCTGATTGACAATTTCCAGAATTTGGTTCCATGCGAGATCGATCAAGGGGCCAGCGTGTGTATAGACTGGTCATACACATCCAGCTGCATGAAATATAAAAGATGTAGTACAGTATTTGTTTTATTTGGGTGTACATGCATGGAGTAGGTCAGTTAGATATGATGACACATGACATTTCAGTGGAAATGGACATCCTTTTTTAATTTTGTTTTTCCTTTCCAATGCTAAACTATCCCCAATATTATTAACTATATTGCCTTCAACAAGGAGAATCATATATATTTTTTTCATGCTTTCTATTTATAATTTTCTCAATTCATGTATGTGCTATGAACATGTGGTGCCAGGCTGCTAGCTAGTAGCTAGGAGTACATGCTGATAACCGGCACATATATTTGCGTGTGAGCCACGTGTAAATTAATGGAAGAGACTAGATATATAGTCTTGAATCCTTATATGTGCCAGCTGATTTAATCTACATATAAGGATATTGGCGCATATATATATTCACACGCAATTAATTTACACGTGTAAACCAACTTGAAATGTTTGATTATCAAGTTGGTTTGTACGAGTAAGAAGTCAAACATTTCAACTGGTTACAGAATTACGTACTGTGTCCAGCCAGATTAATTACACAAGTACATGATCTCAAACCCAAGGATTTTTTGAGTATCTAATTCCCTAGCTAGATAAGAACTGGCTAAAAACAATTGTAGCTTTTACTTTGATACACATGTGACAGAAATGTCCTTTCTTTAATCAAAGGCTCGGAACCGAGAGAAAAATATATGCTACACTTTGGGTGAGTGGTGACCATATCCCGTTAATTCTGGTAAGGCAAAATCTTCTTGTACTGTGCATGCGATTGTATTTTTTTTCCGCGAACGCGCAAAAGGATTGCACGTTAATATAATAGAAGAAAAGAATTTAAGATACACGACGCAATCAGCCAGACCGATTTATGTCAGGGGAGGGAGAAAAAGCAAAAATAGAAAACTGAGAGTTAGATTCATCATCTGCAGAGGGGCATGCATACATGCAAGCATTATCTCACTTGCTTGATGCCATATTGTTTAGTAATTTACTACTAATAGCAGTTTAGTCAACAAGGAGTAGCCAAGGACACCTCTGGACCATATGTAGGAGTATATACTAATTGATCCAAGATGACTAGATTCATGGTCATGGACGCAACTTTGAAAGGAGAAAAACAAAATCTTGTGCAGCTTTTAACCAAAAGCAGATTCTCACGGCCTCATTCAATTGGCAGGTACGTACCCTCAATCTTGTACTACCAGAGGGTGCCCAATTGCATCTCTTCAATTTGGAGCTATATTTATATGTGAGATCGTGCATGCGATATACTCACTATTCTCTTCATTATGATCAGCTGATGGTTGTTGCGTGAGTAAGAAAGATATCGATATATGCTTGGACTGTTACACATGTCTACCTAGCTTGTGGCTGGTAGATTTTGTTTTCTTTGTGCCTTTTCCAGCCTTGCTGAATTTTCCTATAGTACTATTTTACATGTGATGGGCACAAGTGGATGGATCAATCATGCAGTATATGTAATTTAATTTTGACTATAACCTTTTGTGTTGGGATATATTAGAATTATTACGCATATATGGCCAAATCCTGATAGGCATCAGAGAACCAGACAACATACTAGAAGGTCAAAAGCATTAAAGGCCACAGCGCAAGGTGTGCACCAGCTCACCGAACGTTTATTTTTCCCCGGCACAAAAGACAAATACGGCGTAGACTCGTGTTCAAAGTCCAACCCTGAAAATACATGTAAGTCAATAAAGATACAGCCGAAAATACTATGTAAAAGCGTATAATGCTAGTTCACTGGCCGGAGAAATTAAGTTACAATACTTTTCTTTGCGGGGAACACACCCTTTGTTGTTTAGTTCATCAAATACAAAAACCCGTATATAATTAATACAGTAACGTTCATTAATATGAAATATACTGTGGTTTTTACATACTACTTCTTAATAATGTTTAATGTGTTAACTAATCGTACTTACGCATGATGCATATGCGCATGCGCAGACCTCTTTGACTGACTGGTTAATTAGCTTATTGGAGCCTTGGGCTAGCTAGCAAGCTGCCGCTGCATACATCAGCTCAATATTGTGTTTCTAGATTAAGTCCAAGATATTTAATTTATTTCCAGGTTAGCTTAATAAGATCATCTGAACAAGGCTTAACAAGGATAGCAGCAACCGTCGCATCGATAATTAATTGGGCTGCTTAGCACCAACAAACTAGATAGCTATCGTTCCATGCCTTTGAACACAAGTGATATGATCCAGGTCAAGCCCACCGTTATAACTCCGCAACGGCCACTCCCATGCAAACGTCCAAATACTTTGGCCTGCTAGATGCCGATACATCAAAGGTTAGGGAGGACTAGCTTGCAGTTGACAAAGAAATTTGACCAGTCGGTCAGGCTGATGAAATGACCGGTCTCACAATTAAACAAAGATAGGGACAAAAAGACTGTGGCTCCTATCGGATGCCCTAATCAGCTAAAGAAAAAGATAAAATTTAAATTTTCAAATTTAATTTTAAGATATTTTTAACGTAGTTTCTTTTTCAGCATTGTTTTTTTAGTCACCAAGAATATATATATATATATATATATATATATATATATATATATATATATATATATATATATATATATATATATATATATATATATATATATATATATATATATATATATTATCTACAAATTTATTTTAAACGGTTTATTAGGGAAAAAAGCCAAACGATGGGGCCTTGTAATTAGTACCGGTAGTATATATAACGTGTGAAGACATACATGATGTGCGTATATCACTTGTAAGAACGTTTTTTTTTTTCGACGGTTCTATATCATCCCTGACGGCAGAGCTTTGCTCCGCTGAGAGAAAGTACTCCGGCTAAATGGGTAATTTCCTGGTGATTTTCATGCCCTGTCAGGAAAAAGTTGGGTCCACTCGGGTGCAGCAGCTGCACTTGCTGCATAGCCAATCCGTGCAGTACCAACTGTTTCCTCGTGCATCACTTGCGGCTAACGTTGGCTGTGCTGCAGTGCAGCCAGTGCAACCGAGCATTGCAGAGACCTCTGTGCTGTTGCCTTGTACTACTTGTAGTGATATACCCTATCCGTTCTAAAATAATATTTTTAGCATATTAACAAGTCAAATATTTTTAAATTTAACTATTAATAGCAAAAAAAAAAATAAAAAAGATTAACCATGTACAAGTGATATTACAAGATTTATCATTAAACAAACTATCATAGTATAAAACTCTTTTTATTTAAAACATCTAATTTTTATAGATATTGTTGGTCAAAGTAGCATCTCAAAGACCGTGTTAGAGTCTAAAAATGTTTATAGGAGTATTTTGGTAGTATTAAGGACAGTCCCAACCCATAACACTAGATATGGTTTCTATAAACTCCACATCATCAAAAAACTAGTAGTAGACACTACTCTTCTAATGCAAACACCACTATTCCATACTTCAATTTAATGCTACTTATCTCACATGATGTCTTGGATATTATGTAGAAACCATGTCTCAAACCTCAAGGACAAATGATTGATTTACCTATTCAAAGCAATTTACGCGAGGGACTTTCTTTGACAGAATATATAATTTCCTGCTACGGAGCCCGCAAAGGGGTTGTAGTAGATATTGCTGTACGAACGGCGGATGCTGGATATTTTACACGTAGACTTGTTGAAGTAGTTCAACATATTATTGTGCGTAGAAGAGATTGTGGTACTATCCAAGCTATTTCTGTGAGTCCTCAAAATGGGATGACGAAAAAACTTTTTGTACAAACATTAATTGGTCGTGTATTAGCAAACGATATATATATATTGTGTAGAAACCATGTCTCATGCAAGACAGGGTTTCCTTCTTTTTCCTCATTTATTCACTTGCCACATCATTTTTTGTCCTAGGTGGCACCTTATTTAATGCTATAGATACCATCCTAGTCATTGGGTTGGGAATGCCCTAAGGAAGTAGTATATATATGGATCTTGCCATCGTATTATGTATCACAAACTCGCATGAAACCTCTATTTCGTTTATGAATACTTATCGATTGTCGCATCTTGTGACTTCATATGTATACAAGCATACAAAAATTGCGAGCAAATACTATCAAACATATTTTTTGGGAGGAGTGCGATCACCTTGGATAATGGATAGGGCAAAGTAGTGGTAGTATCAACTAGGCAATCACGCGTCGTTCAAAAACTAAATTATCCCCAATAGAGCTACTACTAGTAGTAGTAGCAGCATATAAATCCTTCTTTTTCACCAAAAGAAACATTTTTGTATATAATTGTCACCGTCACGTTGCGAGCTAGCCATACGTATATATCGTCCGTGTCCCCTCCGGCCGGTTCCATAAATAGATGCAGGTACGACAAGACAGGGTGCATTAATCAAACGACGGTGTTCGAAGGAAGCTGGATCCCCAAGCCATCTGCGAAAGCGACGCCGATCGATCGATCGTTCATCGATGAGGCGATGATGCATCCATGATGGAGTATATGCTACTGCTCTCTCTCTCTCTCTCTCTCTTCTTGGCCAGGGCCTGGACGGACGGACGGACGGAAAGGATGACGGTGAATGGAATGGAAGCCTTTGGCTTCAGCTATAGTTCTAGCCTTCAGAACTACTTAAAGTGGACAAACCTTATTGCAATATATCGCTATGCCACTTGCTAGCTATAGCTAGTAGCAACGATTGAAGAAAGGTTGGCTTGGCTGGCGTCTCTCTCTGTAGCCGCCGTACCATCGTCCCGGGGCTTAATTGCGGGAGGCCGTGCGATTGCTCCGTCACAACAGTAGCCAAAAAAGAGAAGGGGGAAAAAAAGAAGATAAAGAACCTCGAAAGCGAAAAGGGAAAAAGAGAGAGAGAAAGAGAAGGTGAGACACCGAACTAAAGGCAATGCAGTTGTCGGCGTCGTACGGCGACGGCGAGAAGGAAGAAGCAACCGGTGATATTCAGAGCCAGAATTGACCTGCGTAACCCGGTGTTCTGCAGCTGGCCACGATTGACAGATTTACTGGTGTGGTGCCGGCTGAGATGACAAAAGATGGGTTAATCTTAGCAGCAGCAGGAGAAGAAGATTACAGTAACAGCACGGTGTCACCGTCTGATAGCTCCAGGGCAGTGTGAAAACTGTTCATTGCATTCACAGTGGCCTACAGTAACAGGATGGATGCGTGAAATGTCCATTCTTTATTTGGGGGTTGGGTGCGTTTACTATGGATGGCAGTGGCACCCGGGAAATGCGTTTTTCCACTCCAAGGTTGTCACATTATTGGAGGATGAGCAGCGCAGATGAGGCCATGAGGGTCTATGGGAGCTTCATTGGATCCGTCGAATTTGGCCGTGCGACCCCTGCAAAAAAGATAACGAATGATGGTTAGATTTGAGGTGGATAATGACAACTGACTAACCCTCCTGTCCTGAGTGACAGCATGAGCTAACACTGTCTCCCAACAAAAGGGTACTGAGATTGACAGGGCTCCAGAATTCACGTTTTTGAGGGTGTCGCATCAGTTGCATGTGTGAAATTAAATGAGATCTACCAACAGTGAGGATTTAGGTCGAGAAGGACAGGCAGTGTGTAACGTAAGTAAAGCTATGGCGGTATGGCACAAACAGGAAATTTATAGAAACCAGCAAGAATTAAAATCCCCTCCGAATCACTGTTTCTATATGTGAGGAGGAATGGAGAGCGATGCTATTTTCTCTTCTTTTCCACTACCTCAATATTAAGCAGCAAAAATCCAAATATACATCATAGAATGAAGTGATAAGGAGCATGGAGGACAACTTACATTATTGAGGATGAATGGAGGCTGAAGAGAAACAATCATGAGATCTACAGTTATTCAACCTGAACAGATTCCAGAAGGTCCATTACTGATTTTCGGTCAGGCATGCTGGGTATGGCTCCCTTTACTTGAACACATAGAGATGCAGCAGCAGCTGAAATTAAAAATTGGAAATTGAAGCCTCAAGCAAAGTATGCTAATGTTGAAGAACAAGAGATCAATTGCAATCAAATGACGAGGAGAGGGTGCTTTCAGTACCAGCAAATCTCATGCACTCTTTCTTAGGTTTACCCTCAACTAGAGCTACAGCAAAAGCTGAGGTGAAAGTGTCACCGGCACCAGTCGTATCAACAACTTCTGTGGCAGGAATTATAGGCTGCCTGATCGGCTCCTCCCCTTCAATAAATAAAGCAGATCCTTGTGATCCAAGTTTAACCAGCACTTCTTTCACACCCTGTACACAGAAAAACACAGATGTCTTATTGGGATCACAACTTCTAATCATATTCTCATAAACAATTATGCACCGTCAATATGCATGATATATATATTACCCGACACTGGAGCCAATGAGAACAACAACTTGAACATGCCCTATTAAAGAGAGAGTGATTGGAGTAAATAACATGAAAAACGTTCAGTTGAAGAACCAAACCCCTGTACTGGCAGCTATAACACACCTGTAGTTTCTTTGCATTTCTTTTCTTACACCACAATATACATTAGGCACGGGTTACATACTATCACGTAATTGCAGCTACAAAAATCTCATCCTGTTTATACAGCAGACAAGCATGAAGGTATCCAGATTCTCCATGAAGAAAGCACACAGATTCTGTGTACTGAGGTTAATTAAGAGCTTCCAGCTAGTGGCCACTTTCTGATCAGATGCTGACATGCTGAAGTGTTATTTCTCCAATTGTGCTACCAGGGTTATCCAACCTACTAGTTCAGTATCATTCCTGGGATTGACTTTCTAAACAACTAACTAATGTATGTCCTGTCCGTTTTATTAAAAGAACAAAGCCTGCTTTTACCAAACTCACTTGTTCAATAAAAGTAAGCCAAAAGTCAGCATAACAGAAGTGCTACTCAAATCTAGGATTTAGCACTACATGTAATTGTTGGGCCATTGGTGTATAACATAGCCACATGCCAGCCTAGCCACTTAGGTAAACCAAAATGTACAAATTGTTACAGCATCTTGCTTAATCATGTTTTCTGTACCCAGTCATCTAGCCACCTAGCAATATGATTCATAGGTAGTGATTTAAGGTCATGGCAAATATCCCTTTTGCGAGTATATGCCCGATCCACTTGCATGTAGACAACATATGTGTTCGCATACCAGAGAACTAAAACACAAGATGTATATCCTACTAACGGTATGAAAACACATGCACACAGAGACCTACACAAATGGGATAACGAAAGAAGGGCAGGAGGCTTTTGCATTTTCTTAAATTAACCTTGATGCAAGATCATGTTACAATTATCCTAAACATAATATTAAACATACAGTTGTGGTTAACCAAAACTAACCAATGGGTATTGATACAAGTTAGCAATACAAGCCATCTATTCGCTCCCTCTATTTTACAAGACACGAATTGGTTTGACGCAGTCTTCAAACTGAACTTTGACCACAAATATCTTGCAACATAATGCTCAATGTAGAAAATCATGACTATATGAAAGTACATAGAAATACAAATCTAGAGGTACCACCTTTGTACCGCTAAACCTAATGTAAATAGCCTAAAGGTTGGTGAAAACTTATGAAGTTTGAAATCTAGAAATATGTGCACATGTTATAAATCTGAACGGAGAAGTAACCTAAGAGCTATAGTTAGGTTATGAATATGAGGGGGGGGGGGGGGGGAGTGCATAAAAATAAACCACAAAAAATAAGTCTAATTTGGACATCTCACCATTTTATGGCATGCTCCTGCAGCTCGACTGATCTGTTCAAATGTTTCTGTAGGCATCCCAGTCAAACGTGCAAGCTCTGTTTCATTTGGACTAAAAATATCCACCAGGCTCAGTAGTTCTCCAGGGACAGGAGCATCCATTCCACCGGCGTCCAAGATAACAGGCACACCTGCACCTTTTGCTGCCTGATAACGAAAATTCAGCTTATTACAAAACAGCTTTACTACGCTTGGATATGTAAATACACAAGATGGTTACAGCATTCCCAATTATCTGCTATGAATGCTCAGATTTCTTAAGTATATGATAGTGCAATCTATGAAAGATGAAAATTATAAATAAGATTGGATTTATCATTCTGATAATAGATTGAAATCGATTGCGGAGTAACATAAACACGAAAGTAGCACCCTGCAGCCAACAAGATCATTTGGTCCACGTGGAGTCCCTAAGATTAGTACTAATCTTCACAAGTTCTTCAGAAAGGACTGAAACACATGATGCTGTGCTTAACTAGATCAGTCTAACAATTGCCCACATAACTGCATGGAGGCATGCTTGAGATACCATAAGAATTTAAAAATAAAATGAATCACCCTTCTTTCCGCATCATTAGATCTTAAGGAATCATTAACTCTTTACTCCCACAAATCAGTCACACAGACAAATATATATGATTCCTTTCAGAGTTAAGACATATGTTGAAGCAACTCAGCAATGATGATATCGCTGCTTTATTTTTCTTAAATGCATTGAAGTAGATTTCATCATATAAATTCTCAAGTCACAACATATGACTCTACTTTCATTTGCACTCAAACAATACTAGACATCACTGAATCACCAATAGGGGAAACAAAGGTATCTGCAAACCTAATCTTTGTGAGCCCATTACAGAAGACAAGCAGAAACTGGATGTTGTAAAAGTATGATGTCCTCACATGAGAACAAGCTCTCCCTGTACAAGATCCACATGTTTTGTCCTAACCCTCACTGGCTGGTTTGTTATGCTTCTATGGAGCTTAGTGAAACAGATAGGATAATTGCAAAGCACCTTACCACAAGCTAACAGCATTTTATATATCAAAATCAGAGTGTTGAATGACCTAGCTTTCAAGTGCAAGTCTATTAAACACACACATGCAACAGACTGTAAATTCCAGCCAAATGAAGATGCCATTAGTCTAGACATGTTCCCTGTTTTGTTCAAACTGATGTTGATGATAGAGGAGACTGTGCGAATGATGTTGGGATAATACCATGCATCACGGTTAGAAAAAAAAAAAAGCTTCTCTAACATGCCTTGTGGCCAGATCTATCCTATCTTACACAGTGTACAAAATAGTGTGCATAAAATTATTTTGCTCAGATCATTTGATATCATGAGGAAAGAATGCTACCAAATCCAAAGTTGGTTCTTCCCACCAAAACTTATAGCATCTAGACTCAAGCTTTAGTAGTACATTAAGCAATAATAAGCATAAAACACAAATTCACTAAGAACAAGATAAGCAATGAACAGACAGCACATCAAAATTTGGAATAATTTTCTCAACAAAAAAAAAACATGCATCTTCCGCTTAGAAAATTCTAATCTATGTTCAATATGTCTTATCAACTATCCAGTTTCCTACCAACGACCAGATCAAAATCATTATCTGGAGTAGCAATCACACAGATATATGTAGATCAAACTAAATTAACAAAGGTAAGTTCAGCTAACAGATAAAAGCCAATCCACACTGTGTTCTGCGCTGCAATATGACCTACTAGAAGGCTTGAACTAATCTGCACTAATGCAATAAGCTCGCAATACACACAATTTCGGTTACTATAGGCCACATTTCCTCACTTCGTTTTGGTCAAAGGCACAGCCAAGCTAGAAGCCATTAGCAAATTTATTAAGGAACATATCTAGCTACGAAACACTATCAAATTCAATCCAATTTGACGACCACTTTAAAAAGTGTGTAAATGATAAAAACTTGTTCAAATCTAAAGAGAGAATTAGAGCAACTACCTGCGCAACCTGCACGTTGACCCAATCGGGTATCTCCCGCTGCAGCAGCAGCACGCCAGCCCGGCGGATCAGGTACAGGTCGTCCGAGCCGACCCCGGCGGCCCATCCCTCCATGTTGGCGCCGCCGACGATGATGATGGAGTTCTGCCCGCCGGGCATCAGCATCACCACGGCGTGGCCCGAGGGCGCGCCGGGCGCGCGCGCGACGCGGTCGAGGCGGACGCCGCCGGCGTCCGCGAGGGCGCCCTCGAGGAGCCGCCCGTTGGCGTCGTCCCCGACGCGCGCCACGAGGTAGGTGGGCCCCGCCGCGAGGCGGCCCCCGCAGGCGGCCTGGTTGGCGCCCTTCCCGCCCGCGAGGCTGCGGCCGGCGCGCGCCGCCACCGTCTCCCCGACGAGCGGGAGGCGGTCGACCTCGACGTAGATGTCGGCGTTGGCGGAGCCCACGACGACGATGGGCAGCGCCGCCGCCGCCGGGGCACTGGAGGAGGATGACAGGGAGGCGGAGGGCGGCCTGAGGGCGAACGAGAGGCTGCCCGGCTTGGGGGTGGATCCCGAGAAGGAGGTCGTCGCCGGCGATAGTCCGGCGAGAGGGAGGCGGAGGCGAGCTTCGAGAGTAGGCATGGCTGATCGATGAGAGAGAAAGCGACGGTCTCAGCGAAGGTCACGGGGTGGACTAAAGCTCAAGTCTCGGATGACGATGATGATTTGGCTAATTTGGTTTTGGATCAGAGCTCAAATCCCCTTCCTGATCTGCTGGTAATTCCGATTTTCCAACAGATTTGGTTCGAGACTTTGGCTCTATCGGCCTAATTAACAAATCCTATACACAACTACTCCCTCCTTCCAATATAAGCATTTTTAGAGTTGGACAAAGTTATTAAAAAAACAGGTAGAAGTAAATGGTGAAGAATTGTGATTGGCTGAGTAGTGGAGGTAGATGAGAAAAATAAATGGTGGATGATTGTTATTGGTTGGAAAGAGAATATTGGGGGATAATTTATTATATTTTGGGACAAATATTGAGGGCTAAAAGTTGTTATATTTTGAGACGGAGGGAGTAGTAAGTATCCTAAAAGAATTCTAGAAAAAAAAGTTGAACACATAGTTCTAATAATATTACACATATATATAAGATTTTATGTTCAAAATTATAATATTTTAGCTCACAAGACTAAATTCGAATAAAATTTTACTCTTAAAATTGTCAATTTTTTATTTTATTATAGCTAAAGTATAATAAATTTGAATATGAAAATTTTATAGATATGTGTAATAGTTAAGAGTACGAGTAAATATTTTCAATTATCACATCTCTAGATTGCACAACTGTTAAAACCAGGAACTCTTAATTTTCCTCGTAACAAAGGCCTGACGAAGTTGAGCTGGGAGCCTGGCCCACACACGCAACGTTTCGGCCCGTAGCAACTATAGGCTGGAACTGGATCGCAACTAAGGAAAAAGTACACCGAAAGTCCCTAAACTTGTCATCGAGATACAAATCATCCCCCAACCACAAAACAGATACCAGACGTCCCTCAACTAAAACCAGATACCGAACGTTCCCGGTATCTGGTTTTTTTTGGCCCTGTTTAGTTTACGAAAAGAAAATTTTTAGGTGTCACATCGGACGTTTGACCGGATGTCGGAACGGGTTTTTAGACACGAATGAAAAAACTAATTTCATAACTCGCCTGGAAACCACGAGACGAATCTTTTGAGCCTAATTAATCCGTCATTAGTACATGTGGGTTACTATAGCACTTATGGCTAATCATGGACTAATTAGGCTCAAAAGATTCGTCTCGAGATTTCCTTCCTAACTGTGCAATTAGTTTTTATTTTTATCTATATTTAACGCTTCATCCAAAGATTCGATGTGATGTTTTTGGGAAAAATTTTTGGAGAACTAAACGTTTAGTTCCCAAATTTTTTCTCAAAAACTTCACATCGAATCTTTGAACACATGTATGAAACATTAAATATAGATAAATGAAAAACTAATTGCACAATTAGAGAGGAAATCGCGAGACGAATCTTTTGAGTCTAATTAGTCCATGATTAACCATAAGTGCTACAGTAACCCACATGTACTAATGACGGATTAATTAGGCTCAAAAGATTCGTCTCACGGTTTCTATGCAAGTTATGAAATTATTTTTTTCATTCGTATCCGAAAAGCCCTTCCGACATTCCGTCAAACATCCGATGTGACATCCAAAAATTTTCTTTTCGCGAACTAAACGGGCGCTTAGTTGGAGCATGATTTTGTAACTCGATGACAAGTTGAGGGGCCTTTGGTGTACTTTTTCCTCGCAACTAAATAGGCCTGAACGGGATCACGGCACCCGTGCGGCCTACGGTAACTGGGCCGGAGCGGTATTTGCGACCAACATGAGGCCCACTATATAATTGGGCGTGATTGCGTCGAGTCGCGCGGGCCGTGTTATATTTGGGCCGGATCGTGCATGCGTGTCAGGGTGAACTATCAAACACGAATACACACGATCTAGTGAAGTGGAGCCGTAGCTGCAGTACACAGTAATTACACACATATTAAGGTGAAGTTCACACAGATTACAGTATAAATAATACTCCTTTAAACATGCACGAAATTACTTTTACTTTTCTTATTCGAAAAAAGAAATTACTTCTACTATTTCGCTACAGAAGAAGCGTAACCACGTTTCCCTTTCTCCGTCCCTCTCCGGTGACGTGATGGGCTAGTGGACCGATGACTCAGACCTCGGTCGCCCCTGCATCAACGGCCGAGATGCCACCCCCATCACCACGAACCTCTCATCCGGACCGTCCATCCACACACCCCGCTTGCTCACCAACCGTGACACGCAACCTCCCCGGCAAAATGACACCCCTGCCCCTCACAACCCTTCGCACACCACCCGCGTCGAAGGCGGTTTTTCCCGTGGAGTGACGGAAATACCCCTATCCCCCTCCCTCTAATGCTTCTCTCTCTCTCTTCTCCTCTCCCCTCTACTCTCTCTCTCTCTCTCCCCCTTCCTCCGTCTCTGTTGTGCAGCGCGAGCCCCCGGAGGCGAGGCGACTCCGCGTCGCCTTCCCCCCCGAGCGCGCGGCCGGCGAGAAGGGCGGGAGGCGCGGGCGGCGAGGTGCTCCTCTTGTCTCTCTGTATCTCTCGTCGGCGACCTCGCGCGGTAGCCTCCTCCCCGGTGGTGGTCGCGCGCGCGCGCGCGGTCGACGAGGGAGGTTTGGAGGGTGGGGGCGCGACTCGGGGTTGAATTCGCTCGAGCTGACTCACTCCAGGTAAGAATTGAACAACGATTCGTGTTTCCGAGCAGAATTGAGTGAATTGGTTGGGGGGTTCAGCTGAACCCCCACGGTAGGTTTTAATTTACGGCGGTGATCTGGGTGCTCTCTGTTCGTGATTTCGGGGTTTGTTTGATGAGATTTCAGCGTTTTTTTTTCTAATTAGGAGATGTTAGTTTGGTAGGGAGGTTGCGGTAATTCGTTGAGATGGCTGACACGGGGTGAATTTTCCTTTCTAGGGTTTGGGTCTTCGCGTTGGTCTTACCGTGATCCCACCTGGTTGTTCCTCAATTTCGTTGCTTCCTTGGTTCTACTGACGCTTTATTACTGCCAATCTAGCCGTAGAAAATTATCTTTCTGCAATAGTACCGTAGCTGTACAAATGATCTCGTCGAAAGCTTCTGCTCTACTTCGTTTTCTATATGCAGCATGTTTGCTAATCTTTTTATGTTGCAAGTACAAATCTGTTGATTAAGGCATGATTAGTAGGTTAATACGTCTACTGCTATGCGATTACTTGCGAACTGAAGAAAGGAATTAATTTAACCATTTTAACGGTTGCACCTCCTTTGCTGTTAAAAGAACTAAAGGAGTCTGCTTTTGAGGAAGCAACTGAGTGCTTGTAGAAGGCGTGATTGAATAGTAAAAACTGTCTTGAGAAAGCTAGATCTTTTCTCAAAGGCAGGCTTTTCTTATTATAGGTTATACTAAATGTTTACATTCCTTCATGAGTTCATTTTAAGGTTGCGTCTATCGACCATATATATTTCTAAGGTGTATTCTCCAACTTTTGTATTTGTTCTGCAGAGGGTTTTATAGTTTCAAGCACAACGCTGCTCAAGATGCCAGCACTGAGGATGAAGAGGAACTTTGACGATGATGTTTTTAGGGATGAGTTTGATTCCAAACCCACAAAATCTATGAAGATCTCACATTTTCAAGTCAGCGAACTAGAGCAGTCAGCTGTGTTGAACTTGCCTTATAAAGATCCCCACAATGGTAAGTGACTGCAGGCAGCTCTGTGGGAGTTAAAGCTGATTTTTTTACTGAATGTGGAGTTTCTTGCAACTTTCCCTTAAAACATATGTAATTTAGCTGTACTGTTTATTACAGTTCTCTTGAACAGGAACTCTGTGTGCCTAATGTTGCATTCGGAATCCATTTTTTATAGGTAGATAATTTAACAACTCATGTTTGTTAAGTTGGTTTTACTTAGCTATTTGGAAAATGTGTTTAAATTGTGCATTGTTAGTGATCAAAGGTTAGTGAGGGTGTGCATATTTCATTGATTCTATTTCCTTTTTCAGAGCTGGATTTGACAACTCAGTTAGCTGGCCAGGACATTATGATCATGGAAGCTGCTAGCTTGGATGATGCTCTTGGAGGAGCATCTTTGCTCAAGGTACGGCATCATCATCTGATCATATATTATTATAATTATTATTGTCGCACTTTACTTTTGTGTTCAACCATTTGGCTTCAATACTTCCATTTCATTATCATAAGTTTCCTCTTGTACTTCAGTTTGTCTCTCCAAACTAATTAGCCCAATGAACTTCTGATTATTGAGATATAACTATTACAATTTCTTTCCAAAGTTCATTGCACTAATCAGTTTGGGGAGACAAACTGAAATGCAAGAGGAAACTTATTATAATTAAATGGAAGTATTGAAGCCAAGAGGAAACTGATTTGCCATTTGACCTTGCACTTCCAACTAGTTTCAGTTAATGATTTGTTATAAAGGGCAGAAGGCATTGTGTTTGTTTCTTATTTGTGTTATGAACTAAAATTTGAGGCTAGGTATATAGCTTCATTATTTTGGTGTGTTCTCTCCTATTTTATGTCTCAGCACTCTATATCAGAATCATTGTTAGTCTGTTATTTTATAGAATCTTCTGCAATGTAATGTTTCCAAGTTGATTTACAGGATTTAATATCTGAGGTGGCAGTTTCACCAAATATGGAGAATGATTTGTTAGTTAATTATGAAGACATCAGATCTCAGTTAAATGTAGTAAATTATTTTGACAAAGGTAAGCAGCAACCCTTTCACCTTAAGTGACTTAGGATATATATCCATTAAGCGGAGTAGCAAGATTAATTTTGCTATGCGCTAGGCATTTACACTTCCATGCGCGCTTTGCATTTTCACATTGCAATTAGCAAAGCATTTACAACGTGATGCCATAGATTCTAAGTTATCTGAAAACCAATCTTACCAAGAATAGAATTAAAAACAAGATTTCTTTGCTAGTAATGACTGGAATATTCCTTTGTTACTTTTAAATTATATTGGACTTTTTGGTCATCAGTCTTTATTTAATGCATGATTCTGATCATTCTTTGTGTATACGCTTTTGAAAATGTGCAAAAATATGTAGGTTACATTAGCATCTGGTGTTGCAAACTTAATATGATTATTTCTGTGCGGTCAAGCTATACAGTATACACTGAATTGCTGATAGGGAATTGTATATAAATGATCCAAATTTCAGAAGTTCTACTGCAAGAATGTCACATTAATCTATTTATGTCCACAAACCGGACACTGTTTTTGTCTTTGTGCCAACTTATCACAAATTCTGATTTTGCTTGGCTGGCAGATTTCTGATCTTTTAATTTCATTGCATCTCTTGCTCCAAAAACAATGTGCACATATGTAGTTTTTAGCTGAGATAACAATGTAATTATTTCAATTCCCCCTAGTTCGAAAACCTTTTTGTCATAATGCCATGTCAGTCTCTCTCAACATTATATCGTTGAACAAACCTAGGATGTTTGCTTAAATTGAAAACTTGAGATGAGCTTTTGCTATACATGCTATCTTTGGCCTCTGTATAAAATCAAGATATGCAATATATACTTGTCCATTCTATTGTGGAAAGAGAAAGGTGTGCACTGGTGCTATATGCAAATGATCATACCAGAAATTCATGGTGACTGATTATCTAGGCATTTTGATTGGTATTGAATCTGAATAATATGTGATAGTGGCAAATCCATTAAATATATCACCATATTAAACCCACAAGATTATCATTTTTTTTTTGTGATAGTGGCAAATCTATTAAATATATCATGAGCTGCTTCTCTTGAAAGTTGTCTATTCATCTACCTATTGCCAACGGACGAATTGCTAATTCTTGCAGTTGTGGGGCAGTAACTGATAAGCATGATTTGAATTGTGTTCCTTATTTTGTGATAGCTCCTTGAGGAGAAAATGTAGAAATATTTATTTGGGGGCATGCTTATGTTGAACATTTAGTTATTACTACTCAAAAGCAAGTTTCAGTTTGTAAATGTGCGTACTTATTTATAATTATGCATGGTATTGTTTGCAGATGAAGATGCAAATTCTGCATCATATAATAGCTGTACCTTTAATTGTCATGAAGAAAGCTGGGGCTCAAATGAGGGTTGCAGTCTGTTGGACATTTATAATCCTGATGATGCCTTCTCTTTCCTATTGGATACGCCCTCTGAGTTTCCGGGTAGTTTTACTGCATTATATGATGAAGTTGTACCAATTGATTCATTGGTGAATATAAGTGGCCGATGTGGAGTATTCCCACTTATTGAGAGCACTACAGAAGCCAGTATTTGTAATGAGCCATGCAAATCTGAGGGGGATATGCTATTTAGTAACTCAGAAGTGTTAGAGTGGCTCAATCCACATCTGGCTGAGGAGGATTTGCCTAATCTCGTTGATTTTACTGAGCTGAACTCACATGCTGTATCAAAGGAGCAAGGGGCCAGGAAGGTCACTCTTGTACTTGATTTGGATGGTATGTTGCTGGTTTTAAAAGATTTATTATTTTTTAGGACTCTATTGATGTTTCCCAGAGAATAATATATTGCTATTTTTCCTTCCTGTGCAGAAACCCTTGTTCATTCGACCACAGAGCAGTGTGATGACTATGATTTTACCTTTCCAGTGTTCTTTGATATGAAGGAGCATATGGTTTATGTGAGGAAGAGACCACATCTCCACATGTTCCTCCAAAAAATGGCTGAGATGTTTGAGGTTGTTATATTCACAGCCAGCCAAAGTGTTTATGCAGATCAGCTGCTTGACATCTTGGATCCAGAGAAAAAACTGTTCTCTAGGCGTTATTTCCGGGAGTCATGTGTATTTACGAACACTAGCTACACGAAGGATCTGACAGTTGTTGGAGTTGACCTTGCTAAAGTTGTCATAATTGACAACACTCCGCAGGTAAACTGCTGATAACTTGTTCTGCGCTAATGCACTTTGTGTTCTAAATGTTGTCACTTATGTTTTTAAGAAGGTTCAGTGTTAAAGTGTCCTGGACCTACATCTCTGAATTTTTGAAATCTCCCATTCATCAACTGTCGCATGAAGTATCCCATGAGCACCTGAATATTAATTTCCATGTTTCATTCAGGTTTTCCAGTTGCAAGTGAATAATGGTATACCCATAGAGAGTTGGTTTAGCGACTCCTCTGATGAGGCATTACCTCAGCTGATTCCGTTCCTGGAGACCCTTGCTTCTGCGGATGATGTCCGACCCATAATTGCCAAGAAGTTTGGCGACAAAAAGGATATTGCTGAGATTTTCCAATAAATGTTAGGAATAGCTTTTTGTTTACTCAGATAGAGGAACAGAAACTTAATTAACATGTTAACCGGGCTTGTTGACATTTTTCTTTTCCTTTTTTACAGTGGGTGGTTTTCATAGGATTTAGAATTTTGGTGTTAGAGCTAGTTGTGAATTGTACATATCCTCGTATTTCTTAAACAGTTCTGTACATAGTATGCTGCCGGAAATGAAAGTGAACTTTACAAATTTTGTTCTGTGTTTCCTTCCTGTTAAGTGTCCCGTACATTTGATGTTGCCGTTCGATCAGACTGTTGGGACTATCCAGGACGGATTCTTGCATCTCTTTTTCCCACTGTCAGATTCTCAATTGGCAACTAATTAATTTAGTCGCAATTGCGTTTTGGAAACTTATGTTTACATGTTTTTTTTCTCTCGAGATTGTTGAAACATCGCTGCATTTGAAGTAATCCTCACCACGTCCAAATATATTTTGCTCGTCGATGTATTAAATTTCGTAGCATTTGAAGCACGATACCACCTAATTCATGTTTGAACTCTGGTCTACAGATGCTGCTCATGCTGTAAGCCTGTGACCGTTAACCAGTTCATCTCGGTAGTTAGTGGTGTGCTCAGTTCTAACAATCCTAAAACACAAGTAACATCAATTCACTATCATTTCCCATCACTCTAAAAGAGAAGCAAACAGTTCACTAACATTTAATATAGTCCTCAGATTTTTTTTTCTTTTTATGTTACACCAAAATGTACTCCTGTTCTACAAGGGAATTGTCTCGCAAGCATTTGTGCTCAGACGCCCAGTGATACAAAAAGAAAACACACGCCACCACATGTCCACATGTGGAACAAAAGAAATGGCTGTCTCTGGCAGTAATATATAGAATCAAGTTATTGTATATACATAAGCTCGCTATTTTTATTCCCATAAGTTCTCTTTCATTCAAAGTAGATCACTCGCTCATCTTTTTCCCTTTTCTCCCATTTCCTTTTCTTCTTAGCAGCAAATAACTGACGGCACAGCAATATGGCATGCCTTTCTTGGCAGGCTAGATCAATGGCTAGCAAGATGTTTGTCTTTTCCACATTCTGTAATTTCATTTTCACCGCCTCGACGCTTCCTCGATCAGATTGTTGGTCCTGTATTCTTTGTCTGAATCTTTGGCTGATAAGGCAATTGGGTACTTGGATTCTTTCATGTTATTAATCAGCTCAGCGGAGCATTTTTTGAAGTGGCTATTGCACCCTAATACATCCTTGAGACCCCATACTGAACAGCACTGACTTTATTGTAGTTGCCTCCAACTGCAGCAATGCCATTAAAAGGGCCAATTCCCTGCATCATGTTGGATTGTAAGGCAGCTCTGTCTGCTACATCAGATTTCGCCTTTGAAACGTAGTAAGAGGAAGCTCTCAAATCATGGGACATATGTGACACCACCTTAGCATCCATGAAATGCTCCGATGGCTGGTACCGCATGCGATCTTTCTCGAGCTCCTGCTGGAGCTCTCTTTCTGAGCTATCCGATTTACGGTGGTAGGCGTATGCTGATAGGTTGGTGGTGGCTGGAGGAAGCACTGGATTCCTTACCACCCTTCGTTGATTGTATGGGCCCATTGCACTTAAATTCTCAAATGGTATTACAGGGCAAGCCCCTCGTCCTGTTCTACCTGAGAAATTATCAGAAGAAAATACATCAGATGGAATCCTCTGAAGAAATGAGCTTGATAAATTTATTTAGGAGAAACTATTACCTGGAATCCTTTGGGGTACTTGGGAAGTTATATTTTGATGATCTTTGGGAGGAATTGGAGCAGAATGAACTGTAGTAGTCCTGCAAATTAGAAATTAAAGGTCAGCACCAATATTCCAAGGGTGGTCTCTGTTATTGATATCACCTCAAATCACCCACTTTCTGATGTGTACAGAGGTTTCATAGTACCATAAAATCATGAAACAAAGTTTTATAATGATGCAAGTACGATCTATCTGTTTGATTTGATGCAATTTTCTTAACAGAAGCACTTGGCATCATAATCAACAAAAATATACTTTCAATGGGAAGAAAACCATTGATGGTTAAAACGGTTTTAGCCACCTTGGGAGCGAAACATGTTTCCTGTCTGATGGAACAGCATCTCCATTCTTCCCTCCATTTTCTTCCAGGTTAGCAAATTGTCTCCGAAAGTTGTCAAGGGCACTGTGTAATAACAATTAGGCGCAACCGAAAATGTATTAGTTAGAACCAATGGGGTGCAGAAGATGGGAATAAACAAAAAGAAAGGAGGTGGGGAGCATGACTGATGGAAGAGAATCCATGGGACGAACCTAGGATATAGGAAGTTTGTTTTTTCGGTTCCATTCATGTAATCCTTAAGAAGTTGAGGATGATACTCCAGTATTTCACGGAATATAAGTTCCTTCACATCCTCTTTAGTCACCTTTCTCCGCTCAAACTCAAACTCCATTTTTGTTATTGGCTGGCATGATGGTTCTCTCTCTGCTTTCGCAAGGCCTTTAAAATATGGATCAGCCAACGCCTGATAAGTAAATCAATGAAAATGAATATCATTAGAATGATTTCAGCACCAAATGACACCAGGCGCAGCCAGCACATGGAAGTACAAACTACAGAAGTTTTAATTCGACATTCATTAAGAAAAACTAACCTCTTCGGCAGTTGGTCTATCCTTCGGGTCGAATGCTAAAAGCCTCAGCAGAAGTTTGAGTGCAGCAGGATCTGCTTTTGGGAATCTCTCAGAAAAAGGTACTGGCTGCTTTTTCCTCATACTGCTCAAGTACCTCCTTGCTTTCTCATTCCGAATCTGCAGTTACAACATGATACCTGGCATTTATTATGGATAGTTCACTTTGGAGCATTAGTCATTGATGAAGGCAAAGCATACCCTTGTAACAGTATCCATTGATGGAGTACCCAAGAGATCAGTCATCAGATCCAACTGGTGAACCACATTTTTACCAGGAAACAAAGGCTTCCCAGTTAAAATCTCAGCAAAAATGCAGCCAATACTCCATATGTCAATAGCTGGTGAATACTGCACAGTACAATCGATTTAGCATCCATTGAAATTTACAGAGGAGCAGATATTAGTTGATAGTTGGCATAAAAGTGATGAAAATATCAGCGAACTACATTAATCCTATCACTTCGCCTAGATGTCAAACAGACGAATAAACTCTCAGGTTACTGTAAATGCTGTACTTTTCAAACCTAACCAAATAATACTAATAGTTTATCTATGATGATCAATGAAGGCAATACCTACTAAAAAGGTAGCAAATGCCGCCTATGAATGCAGCTTCTAAACAAGACAATTTGGAAGGAATGATCCCTGTTATACCAGCTGGTAAAAAGCCAAATCGGAATCAAAGGGGATGAATGGCCTGATGTAAAATCACATATAGCTATGGGGGTACTTGTGCATAAAAAGGGTTATGTACGACAGGATAAATTTAACACATAGACATTATTCTTTCAGGAAAATAAAAAATGACCGCATATGAAGTTTCTAAACAGTAACATGTGCATATCTGTAGGGAGCTTGGAATCAAGTCACCCGATTAATCAAGTTAAAGTAAAATTGAGCCAGACATCATAAAACAGAATATAGACACGATTGTTGTCAAAGATCCAAATGAAGGCTTGGAGTTTGATTTATGACGATATGTAACACTAGTTAATTTGAATTGTGATTGCTAAATACTAGGAAGTCCACTCAGCATCTACGGTAGTTGCTATGACTGACATAAATGGCTGCATATCAAGGAAGGGCCACAGATTGACAAGTGACAACTATTGTATACCAGCATGTTGGCGTACCACCAGTATAGTGTGTGTGGCCATGAATACTAGGCTCTAGAATAGCTGCCATTATCATTCTATTGGCATAACACTCAATGTATTACACTAGTTAAATTGAAATATTACATTTCTTTATGATATAAAAATATTACATTTCTCTATGATAAAATGTGTACAGTCAGAAGAGCATGCAGAAAACCATAGCAAAATCATGTATAGAGATGTGACAATGAATTTTAACAGAAAATATAATTCAGCAATATACCATCAAGTAGACCAAGCAAATCATGTTATAGGGCTTCTGGGGAAGTAGCCCAAGCAAATATTTTTCAAAAAACAACACATGAGAACTGCAGATTAATTACCTTAGAAAAGAAAGAACCACACAACTCAGGAGCCCTATACCATCTAGTAGCAACATAATCCTGCAAAAAACAAAGAAAGAAAATTATGAAATAGAAAATGAGACTTAAGTAGCAAAACTATGCATGTACTATTGCAGATAATGCAACATATGAATGCACTATCAAATTTCACATACCGTCCAGAATACCGTTGTAGGAGTGTCATTAAATGCCACTCGTGCTAGACCAAAATCGCATATTTTGAGTTTACAGTTAGCGTTTGCCAATATGTTCTTTGGCTTCAAATCACGATGATAGACATTAGCTGCAGTACATAAACTGATGGTTAGGATAAGCAATACATGTAAACCAAGTGCATCTCCTCATTCTGAAAGATCTAAATGAGCATGCAGTTTAAAACTCGACGAGAAGGATTTTCAGTGGTGATAATGTTAATGGCTCAACAGTGCATAGCAGAAAACAGTAATGATGACATGTTGTACAATTAGTCAATTTCTAGATAGACAAAGAAAGTGCAAGTATAGTATCTAGTAATCAATAAAAGATGCAAAATAGTGGGAAATACTTTAAAGAAATAAGAGGATGGCAATAAACAGAATCTCCACAGGGCAAAAATAATGTAATGAACAGAATAAGCAACTAAAGACAAATGATGTGGGAAGGACAATTTCCTTTATTTATAGTGGACTTCTTTATTGGGTTAGCACAGTGTCAAATTCATGTGCGAGCACACTACAAGATCGTTTATGCTCTTCATGAAGCATAACGAAGAACCCAAAAAAAAAATGTGAATAAACTTTACCCAACATTTCAGAGAATAACTTATCCCTCAACACTAAACAAATATTACAGTCATCAATAAACACTGTGCTAGCTCAGACCTCAGTTTCTAAAAGGAAGCATACCAGTATGAATATATTTCAAAGCACGAAGCATCTGATAAAGAAAGAACTGATGATGTTCTTTGGTTAAGTCATCATTTGCCTTGATGACTTGGTGGAGATCGGTATCCATCAGCTCAAAGACAACATAGATGTCCTTGAAGTCCCTCCTTGATGGAGGTAACATTATATGCTTGATCTCAACTATATCAGGATGCCGTAATAGCCGGAGTAATTTGATCTCACGGAGGATTCGGGCAGCATCAGATAAGTGCTCAAAGATATTGTGTATTTTCTTGATTGCAACCTTGTCGCCAGTATGTTGGTCAATAGCTGAACAAACTACACCATAGCTTCCTTTGCCAATGACTTCCTGTATTTTGTATCTGTTAGCATCACCATATTCGCTGAAGAAATCCATCTCTGGCGAACCCTGAACATAAGTCAATAAATTGAGCTAACACTATGCTGGAGATAGCTTGTTTAAAAAAGAAGGAGTATATAATTCAAAGCTAATGTCTTTGAATGCATAGAAGAGTACTTGCTAACAGACCACTGAAACAGCAGATGGTTAATCTGCGTACAACAAATTCAGACAGATCCTAGTTCAACAAACTCAGATAGATCCTAGAACGAGCAACTGGACTCTAGTAGCTGATGTATCAGAGAAGACAGTAGCTACACCTGCCCTTCTGATGCAAAGACTCCTTAGTCTCCACTCTCCAGCAATGAGCAAAACGAAACAATCAAAGCCTAAGACCGAACAAGACTAAAAAAGGCCAAATAATGACTCTTAAGAAGTGCTCTTGGCCTCTGGGGCATAAAACCATCTCGATCAATATGCCTCCAAAGTGGGCATGGAATATAATGATTAGATAATCCACTGGGACAATTAAAATGATTGGCTATTCTTTTCTTGCAAGTAAAAAAAACCAAGAAGGTAAGAAAGGCCGCAGAGCTGGCTTAGGATAAACATATCTACTCAGCGAATCTTATACCGCATTTGTGATGCTTCTAAGTAGCATCTGAATTAATCTTCTCTCCTTGGAGTGTTATCTCGGATTAGAAGTGGGGTGGGAAAATTCTCTGAATTACTAGTTATTCATCAAGGCGCAATGAGTATTCGACTGACTCGGGAAAAGTTGTCAAAGGATGCCATTTCCTTTCGAGGGCACAAAAAGCAGACGTCGCCCCAGCACCAGAAGGTTTCAGATATTATCAAGAAGGCATCCACGGTTAAATCGAACAGAGAACCTTCTGACAATTCGGATAATTTCTGATCCAGAGAAAGGCGACGGGGAGGGGGAAAAAATCTCTTTTGCGAACAAATGGAACATGAGAATCGAGAACTACAGCGACTGCAGAGCTCAAAATCCACTGAAATTCACCACAATCCAACATACGGAGTCATCCGCAGAAAAAAGTCGAGCAAAAAAGCGGAGGAAAACAATGGCAAGAACAAACCCTTACTAAGCTCGTACGCATCCGAATCCAAAGCTCCACGAGAAAGAAAGAAAGGGAAACAAATCGTTCTTTTGCACAAAATCCCACGACTCAAGATCGTCTCGACCCGCGGGACGACCAAACCGATCTCCAAACGCCAACCACCCATGACCATGAGACCACCACCCTCCACCAAAAACCCAACCACCCCCAGCGAGAAACACCGCGCAACAAAAAAAAGAATTGCCACCTCCTCTCACCTTCCTCCGCTGCTGCTGCTGCTGCTGCTCCGTCTGCATCGCCATCGCCGCCGCCGCCCCCTCACTTCTCCTCCACCGCCAGCGACGAATCCACCCGCATTTGCCTCGCCTCGCGGCGCCGCCGCATGCGACGCCCCGCCCGCGAGGTGCTAGGGCGAGCGAGCGAGCGAGCGAGAGGGAGAGATCGACGAGGAGGAGAGATCGATCCCACGCACCCCACACCCCCACACGCGCGGGGGATCGAACCAGCGCAATCCCCGACCGGGACGCCCGCCCCGCCCCGCCCCGCCCCGCTCCCCCCTGCGACTGAGCAACTCGCGCCGAGGAGGTAGGCCGCGCGTGCGTGCGTGCGTGCAAAGCCGCCTCGCCTTCGCGAGTTCGTGTTGGCGTCGCGAGCGAACCACTGCAAAAATCGGTCGGGGTAGGTCGCGGACGCGGTGGGGGTTAAAAAAACCAACGAGCTCTTGCAGTTGTAGTTGTAGCGAGAGCCGAGTGCTCCTCGTCCCTGTCTGTCCTGTCGCTTCCGTCCTCCGGGAGGATCACGCTAAAAACACGCACGAAACGGTGAAACCAACCGTGAAACTGCGGTGCGGTGCCGTGCCGTGCCGCCGGGTTGGTTGGTGGGTTTCGGGCGCACTCGGTGCAAAGCGCAAACGCGGCGTGGCGTGGCGGGCACTGGGGTTGGGGTTGGGGTTGGAGATTGGTTTTTTTGGGTGGGATTTTTGGGGTGCCTTTTGACGCTGTGGTGGTGGTGGAAGTTTTCGGCTCTGGTCGGTCGGTGCGCCGGCGAGCAGGGTTGACGCTGTTTTCGCGGCCTTTTTCTCCCTATTTTATCCTCTCGCCGTTGCTTTAGGTGTGCGAATCACATGGGCATATATATGACCAAGCTGATCGGATAGCTCGTGCAGCAGCTTGGTACGAAGCTTCGTGCGCCGTGCGATGTAACATGATAAGATATCGCAATTATCGGTGGTTAGATCTGGGGTGTTGGTTCACTTGCCCGGGGTGGCGAGATATATAAGACGATAAGGTTTTGATCCGGGAATTCTAAAATAGTCGTGTATGGCATGTGATGCTAATCATGCTCTTTGGCATGCATCGTGTGTATATCTGTTTCCCCTCCCCCTTTTTTATTTTCTTTCTTTTCCCCTACGCTATCTTTTTTGCAATTATTATTCCAATTAAACCGTCCATATGCATCACGTGTGATCTCCCCGCCCTAACATGCTCTGTCAACTTTTCGTTTACAACCCTAACATGTCGTCAGTTTTCGATAAATTTCGATGGGAAACCAGAGAGTCAGCTTACTTATATTAGTACTATTTTTGGTGACAAATCTACTTAACTGTAAATCTATTTAGATGATATAATATTAATAGTTTGGGATTTGATAGATTTCAGTTGTCTAAAACTACACACCACTAATCTAAAATTGCATCATTATGCAAAAGTGCAATACTCTCTCCATCCCAGTTTGGTAATCCCCTAAACAAAAGGCACCAAGACCAAGGAAGCTAAAATATTCATCATTCTCAAATTAATCGTCATCGGTTAAGTTGCTCCATCGCTTCGTGTCTCGTGGATTGCGTATGTTTTAAATATTGCATGTCATTACACCAATAGAAATTAATCTTGGTTAGTTGTATGCAACATATTCAATGATGCACATTTACTCTCTGCATAAATAAACAAAGAGACATTTGTTATATGATGATTATTTTGGGAAGATCAATATGAGATGGAGGGAGTATTAGTTTATTGTAAACTATAATTTTGTATTAGTGCGGTTCTATGTTACTTTTATGTTGAGTTTGAATACTTAATATGCAACCTTTTATGTTCTTTATGAGTTGAAAATTTATTTGATGTTTGGGTTAATGTAGTTTATTGTTTTAACATATTTATCTATGATACAAGGGATTTTCTTTTTGAATATTTATTAACAGTGAGAGTAATCAAAACCATTAGGTTCCCATTTTAGGGTTATGATGATAAGTTGAGAACATTTTTGGTCAGCTGAAATCTAAACACTTCCTAATTGTTTCGGATAATGGTAGAGAAAGTTTTTGGGTTGATTACACACAATTTTTAAATGCATTTATGTGAGATCGGGTGCAGTACAGATGAAAGCTAGCGGTTTATTGTTAGAAAATTTTCCTGCATTATATGGATAATAAAGAATTTAATGCTGTTAAATTATGAGAAACAATCATTGTGTAAATTATTGCCCCCTTTTTGATTGCTGCGTCCAAACTATGACTTTTGTTCCTAGGTTGCCCTGTCGTCGCTAAAATTATGTGTACGAGTTGCTATGCTATTTTAAATAAGGGGAAAATGACATTTTAGCTAGTTGTCTTCACATTTTCTCCCATGCACCCTGTAAGGTGTAGTTTGGCTGCTGAACTAATATCCTTTGAACTAGATTGATCGTTAAGTCTATTTAATTATCTCCTTCAATTATAGCCAAGCCTAAAAGATAATTTTAAAAAATACATTTCTTTGTGACTAACAATAATATAATAGTCCACGATGCAAGTAGATGAACAATCAATTAATAATTTCAACCTTAAAATATGTGGAAAGACAATAAATGAGTCAGACCATAGAGTTATCACATACTAAACTTTTTGATTACGTGGAAGAAAGAGAAGAGTCCATTTCTTTCTTTATATCAACTCTAGACGCAACTTCTGATGTAGCAATTGCTAATTCAAGTAAATTGGAAGGAATAACGGGAATAGAAAATTTGATACGGAGAAATGGCTAGAGCCAACTAGGAGTTCAACCGTATATTTGCAAATTATATCTCTGTTTGTGGATAACGAAGACTTCTAATATCCACGGTTTGAACTTGACATTAACTATTCATAGTCCTATGGATTATTAGAAGCCGTCTTATTTCATATTGAAAATCTCGTCTTTTCGTCTTGTCGGTGTCACGTGGATCTTGTATGTTTGCTCAAGCAAACACAACAAAATTATAATTAGCGTGTGATGCGTGCGTGGTTATGTTGATTTACTTTCACACGCGTCTTCGTCCCGACTTTTTATTCGTTAAAGTATGATCAATCGATTACCAGCGATCCCTTTACCGTTTCTAGCTAGAATGCGTCACAATAAACACGCAGAGATGACATCCACGTCGTTCCGTTGGTGTCCATGCATCAATGAAAATGCCAGCTTCGCCAAGACTAGGTATTCTGTCAAATATGTTTGGCACTAGCTACCTACGTACTCCCTCTATACTGGAATATAAGGATTTTTAGAGTTTGATATAGATATTAAGAAAGTAAATAAAATTAAATAAGAGAAGGTTGTGATTGGTTAAGAAGTGGAGGTAGATAAGAAAATTGAATGATGTAGGGTTGTTATTGGGTGAGAAGAGAATTTTGGTGAAGAAGTTGTTATATTTTAAGACAAACTTTATGAGCTATAAGTTGTTAGTATATTTTAGAATAGAGGAAGCATATGGACAGATCACATCTCGTACCCAAAGACAGGACAAAAGCTAGCGGCCTAGCGCCATTTTTTCTTTCCCCGTATCGTTTAGAGTACAGAAATTTCTGGCTTGAAAGCTTGAAATGAGCATGCTTTTGTAAGAAAAAAAAACTACAATAGGCCCAACAAATATTAATTGCATCCGTATCGTTGGACATTTTCAGCTGGCCGGTGCAAGCGGTCGGCCGGCTGCCCGTTAACATGTGTACCGCTCGTCTCTCTGAACCATGGCTCCCACGGCGCCTTTTAAGCAGTAGAGGTAAACATCATTGGATATAAGTCTCTAAATTGCACACCTGCACGGTTCATAGCACCACAGCAAAAATATTGTAGCGTGAAGTATTGTCCATATAGTTGCTATAGTAAGTATTCAATCTGAACCGTTGATTATTAAAACGGATGACCAGAATTATGTGTTGTAGTTAACTTTTCAGTTACAAAAATCCATGATGAGACCCTGATGCATCCACAGGGCCGTAGTACGTACGGGGACCGTTGCTTTTGCTCGGAAAGCGACGTCCCCAGCTCTCGCGTTAACCGACCGTTGCTCCTTAATAATGTAAAGCCAACGTGCGGCGCTGGTGCGCTGGTGGGCCGATCGATCGGTCCGGGGCCAAAGCCGCATGCGGCTGATTCGCCAATTTTTTTGGGGGCGCTGGTGCTTGGCGCCTCCCTGCCGTTGATACATCCGCGCGCAGGTGACGCGCGTGACGGTGGCCGGTCCCGTGAATCCGATCGAAATTGGTGAGAGATATCCCGCGGTTTGGTGTTGTTGTTTGGAGTATACGATTGATGAGGACGGCGGCGGCGGCGGGAGCTATAGCTAGCTGAGCGAGGGGGTCGTCGCATGTACGACGGCCACTTGCGCGCGTCTCGTGCAAGTTGGCTGCAGGCGAGCGACGGACGAGAGAGCCCGAGCCCCGGCGCCGCGCGACGTCGCGTCGTGTCGTGTCGTGCGGTGCAGATTAGCGGATTTGCAGGGCAGCAGGGGGGGTCGGTGATTGTGAATGTGTGTATACATGGGCCGGATCTCCACCGTCGCGTCGTTTTTTGTTTTAATTTCTTTTTTTTGGCAGGATTGGTATATACGGCAACGGTGATACATATGGATGTGTGTTATTACTAGGGTGGACGAATTTGGTCCTGATATCTCAGATGTGACGTAACTTGTTTCCTTGCAAACCGGTTACGAATTGAGAGAGTACTTGTTTTATAACGCAGAGTACGTATCAACACAACTGTTCATACTGTATGTCTGTATTGCGAATCATATAGTTACTCCTATGTAGTATAGATTATGTACCCCTCCGTAAAAAAAAATCCAATTCTAACAATGAACCTCATCGTTAGGATTAGTCTTTCTTTTTTGACAGAGTAATAGTCCCTTAGTGCTATTGCAGTTGCGGTTTCTGCAAAATGCATCGATCCTTCTATGTAGAAATGAGTGACTCTGTTCCTATGTCGTCAGGGCCTAGGAGTCCGTCTACCGGTCGAATCATACTACCTACGTTCAACCAGTCTTTAAAAAAATACTACCTACTTTTGAAAATATACTAACAACATATCTACTTAGGGATCAAATTCATAGTAATCGAATATATCTTATTATATATTATTTTATTATAGTTTAAAACGATAGTAGCATATCATTGATCAAAAATGTAATCGAACAAACCAACATATCCAGCATACTGTACTAAATGCAGTACTACTATACTTACTTTGTCCTAGAACAAATCTAATTCTAGAGATAAATATGAATAAGCACTTATCCATATTCATATAATAGATTTTTTTTTACGGAGAGCTAATCAAAGAGTACCTCAGGAGAGCAAGAGTCGGTGGACCTACCTAGAATGCTGTACTAGATCGATCTATCCATTTCTAAGCAGCAATGCAGAACCACAGAAACATGAGCAAGCAGCCACCGTCGACCGATCGATTCATCGATCGATCACAAGCTAGCACGACGACTCGCAATAATGGACGCTCCTCTTAACTTCCCCTTTAATAATTGGCGATGTAATTAATCCAAATGGACCCACATGCCTCTGTCGGCATAATATGATTGCAGATGTTAATAATGGATAGTCAACAGTAGTGATTGTTAATAATTGGATCATGTTTAATGCTATTGATATAATCGCTTCGGCCATTTAAACAAGTCGTTTTGAACATTGATATTTTGATGTCATGTCATTTTTTACTTGTGGATACAGTCTATAATGCCTACATGTCTTATCATTACTTTATCTAATTGTATATTTATAGAACTTAAAATATAACCATGTAAAAGTATTTTTTTTCATGACAAATCTATTTAATCATTTTCATAATTATGCTTTACTTTTTTTACTATTGTCGGAGGATGATCCCCTCTAGCGGGAGACTGCAAGGCCCCCCTTCGTGAGTTCGACCGAGGGAGCAAGTGCAATACAGAGAAGCGTGCTTTCTCATGAGCGAGATGGATCCGCGGGCAACACGCTCACGAAGTGGAAGGCGAGAGAATGAGAGAGGGATTATACAGGTTTGGGCCGCTGTCAAGCGTAATACCCTACTCCTGTGTGTGATGATCTTTCAACTCTTACAGAGAACTCCAGATTCTGAGCGTACAAGCTAGGGCTAGAGCAGCCTTCCACCCAGAATCCGGTTTTTCAAAAGAACGTCCCCTTTACTCGTAGGGCAGGGTCCTCCTTTTATAGATGAAGGGGATACCACATGCATCGCCCCTGCCCTCTCCACGCGGGAGAGGGTCCACATCGCCTATATTAAAATACGTCTTGTGCCTTAGGCCGGAAGCGATCCACGCGGCTATTCTTGGGTGGCCCCCACCGAAACCTTCTGGCTGACACGGGGGACATCCCCCATCATTCCCTATTAAATGTTTGGCAACTTCGTGGGCACACGCGCATTGGGTGGAACGACTTGCAGGACCTCCCACTGCGCACAAGGCATACATGCCCCCACGCCACCTGACACGAATCGGGACGTGGGTGCATGGCCGCCCGTCCCATGCATCCATCGCCGGGTCACAGACTGGTCAAAAGGCGGTCGCAAGCGCGCGTCAATCGGCCTGCGGCGCACGCCGTGCCACGTCGCATTAAATGCGACAGGGGCGGTTGCCACGCCGCTCATAAATGCGCCTAGCGGACGGCGCTCACGCCCGCTCAAGGATCCCGCGTGGCGGCCGAGCGAGGGCCTCGGGGGCGGTCCAACCCCTCGGGCCCGAGGGGTATGACGAGGCACCCCGAGCCCCAGGGGGGAAGGCAGCCGCTGTCCACGCGAGGGCGCGATCCCTGAGGGGGACTGGGCCCGCCGTACGCGTCACACGGGAAGGGCTTTGTTTCCCCCTAGACCAGGGACCCCGGGTCCATATCACCGATAACTATATTTATTGCAAAATATAACAATTAAATATGAACATGAATATGTCAAGATTTATAGTCAAAAGTTATTATATTTTAGCATCGCGTAGTAACTACCAAGATATTATAGTTTGACCGCACGTATTTTAGGACATCACTTTTTAAGAAGGGATGTAGTACAATACAAAAGTATGATATTTGCCATTATTACTATATATTTATATATTTATAGAACCCCAAAATAAACAATAATATTGTGTAAAGTTCACATAACAGGTTCTATTATTTCCATACATCAAATTCATCTATAAAAAAAATCAAATTCAAATATTTAAACACACACACACACATGTTTATGGCTTCTTCTAAACACATGATTAGAAAATATAGAGAAATAGGAAAACAAACACGGGAATTTAAACAGAAACGTAAATGTAAAACGGATAATTGCAAATCACAAGAAAAATATAAGAATGATCATTTGAATAGACTGTAGGAAAAACACAAGAATCCGTGAGTATGATAGACTCAAAGTATTTTTTTTAAGAAATTGGAGCTCTTACCAACTTTTCTCTAAAATATATGTAAGATTATTCATTCAACATAAACTTCAAAGTAAATGGTAAGATTCAATCCTTGTATCAACGACCTTTCTAGGAATTTTTTTTATAGGTTTGAAATCCAATCCTCTAATTTTTCTATGTTTCTCCTACTAATTAAAGAGGGCCTTAGAATTTTGAAAGTATGACTTAAGAAATAATGTCCACAGCAATACTTTTCTTTACCATGCCAGTCTTGGATTTGATGGCTCGGATATTATTCAAACATGCGTGTATATGAAGGGTTGAACTTGGAGTGTTTCGGATAACCATAGTTAATCCAAACATACTCTTACAAAAACACACAAAAAAATGAAATCATAAAAATATGGTGCGTGCTAGCTAGCTCCCCACAACTGGTAACAGTACCCGATAAGCAAGTACATTAAACGCCAAGAAAATCACCCTATCACTCTCCGGCCCTGTTTGGCGGAGCTTGTTCCAGCTGTAGCTTTTTCTAAAAACTGCTTCTGTTAGAAGTTGCCCCAAACAGCCCACAGCTTTTGAGAATTTGTAGTTACAGATTCTGAAAAATGGACTAAGAAGCCAGAAGCTGGAGAAACTGGGTTTTAGAGCTTTTCCAGATTTTTAGAAGCTGGCTAACAAACAGCTGATTCTCAGAATTTAAATCTCCCAATCAGACCCTCCTTCTCCCACGAGCCATCGCACTCGTATTTGACCGCAGAATCGCACGTGATCTGCGCCCTTGGAAGTATGCTCAACATGGTTACTGTGCGGCTACAATCCCCCATGGCATTATCCAGTCGACGATCGAGCACAGCGAGTATGCCTGGGTGACACGGAGAGCAAGAGAGAGTGAAACGTACGTGCTCGCCAGCAAGGAGAACCGTGCAAATATACTCTCTCTGTCTTTTCACCAAAGAAAATGTTGGAATTTCTCGCTGCAGAAATCCAAAACAGTCACTAGCAACCAGAGCATTTCTTTACATGTAAATTGGACCGACGTATCGGCTACTGCAGGTCAGCAATTATGTATTTTTAAAGAAAATTTGCGTGGGCGCCGTGATGACTAATTTTGCTGGGTTTAACACTGACTAGGACACCAAGTAGGTCTAGTCTTAAATTTTTAATGTCTCATGTACGATGAACTTAGTAATAGGTGGTGATCGAAGAACGTAACATTGCTGAAGTATATATAGATCTCCAATACGAATATATTCTCTAGAAAAGATCGCAAAACAACGAACACAATTTTGAATGTTTGGACTAAAATACTCGATCCATATGCATGCCTATGTGGCGTCTTAATCCACGTCGGCCTCAACAATACTAGCTACTATATATTATGCATGTGTTAATTTGGTTTTGGTTCGCACGCGCTAGTTGTACAGATTCATGTATAGAACACGTATTTTGTAAGCTTATCTACCAATGCACTCAGCTCATAAAATTGTACTCCCTTCGTTTCAAAATGTTTGACACCGTTGACTTTTTAGGACGTGTTTGGCCATTCATTTTATTCAAAAAAATTTAAGTAATTATTTATGCTTTTCATATCATTTGATTCATTGTTAAATATACTTTCATGTACACATATAGTTTTACATATTTCACAAATTTTTTTAATAAGATGAACGGTCAAACATGTGCTAAAAAGTCAATGGTGTCAAATATTTTAAAACGGAGGGAGTATATTGCTAGTGTAATTTACTTTTCTTTTAATTATGCTAAAGATTGTAGTTCAGTTCACTCGAACAGTCAGTTAGACAGTGATGTTCTAATTTAATTTGCAAATTGCTTGATTTGGGTTGCTTACCAGAAGTGCCATGCAGCTATGCAGCTTTCCTTTTGGCACGATGTGTATGCACCTGTAGCACCTTGACGACGGGGTGCAGATCAAACGGCCAAAAAGATGGACGCCACATGTACAAGATCCAAGGGGGAGAAGGCAGTGTCACTTTCAATTTTTATTTTTAAGACTCGCTTTCAAATTAGTGATTATTTCTTGTAGTCTCCATCAACACCACACTACCTGATCTAAAAGGAACAAAAGGAGTTTGCTAGTTGTGATTACAGGTGTGCCTACGCTCACTACACAAGGGTTAAGGAAACTAGGAAAGCGTTTTTCTCCAGTCCTTTTTCATTGAAAGATGCAGGTACAGGTTAAAAAAAAAAGGTATACAAGGTCATGGAGTATTATTAATATGTGATTATTGATTCACTGGGATATGACACAGAGTCAGCATGCTATAACTTGCTAGTGTACTAAATTATGATTCTATATAACTTGGACAATTTCTTTAGAGAGAGAGAGAAGTTGGACATTCTCTGATACTACTACACTCTGCAAATGCAAGACAGTTTGAAGTACAGTGACAGCCTGACTGGTTAACAGCACGCAATGCATGCTCATTAAGATCAATGAAAGATGGGCAATTAAGCAAGGTAATCATTTTTTGAAAAAAAACACAACAAGGTAATCAGATCAACCTCACCAATTTATTTGGATCAGAGACCTAGCTCAAACCTCTAATTATTCAACCACACAAGCAGGTACGGCAATGCCAGACAGTGATATAAATTCAGCAGCTTAAATATTTCTTCCGTCCAAAAATAAAACCAATCTCCAATGTTCAGGTTTATATTTAAGATTTAGTTTTTTTTATAGAGGAAGTATGTCTGAGAATACGGCACGAGGATCCACGTCGGCAACTCGGCTAATCCTATCCATAGTTGCCTACCTGTATGGACAGCATTCGAAGCTTGGCAAGTGAAGGGAACAAACTGAACAAGTGTGCAAGTGCCAATAGCTTCTAGCCCCTCTCCGTTTATCTCATGGACCACCTGCAAATAAAAAAAAATAATGCTCTCAAAAGGGGACATTATTATGAGCCAGTGCTTTGGGGCACTTTGCTGCATGGCACTTTTGGTGCTCTCCCTATCAATGTCTAGAAATGATACGCGTACGAAGAAACATAGATGTATACTAAAACATTTAAAGCTAGACACGAACCCTACGTAGTAGTGTATTTACAGTAGCAGTGGTTGACAAGTGGATCCGATTACACATGTCAGTGGCAGCTACTGCAAGTACAATACTGTAGATAATCCCAATGGTTCAAGGCTTGTTAGGATGAAAAAGGATTTACATATTTACATTCCACCCCCAATCCGTCATGTTTTGATTTTTGTTAGTTGGATATGTTCAGCAGACATTAAAGTTCATCTAGATTTTTTTTAAGAAAAAAGGGGAATCGAATTAAAATCCTTGTTATTGCAAATAATCCGAAGAGATCGACTATGATATTATTTTGGTTCACCTTCGCCAAACAAGTCCGAAGAGACACTCTTTGTAGCCATCAGATGTATATACTCCCTCCGTCCTATAATATAAGGGATATTGGGTGGATGTGACAAAACCTAATATAATGAATCTGGACAAATATATAATGAATCTGGACAGATGATTTGTCCAGATTCATTGTACTAGGATGTGTCACACACTACTAGAAAAAACGTTTTTCCAGACAGTCAAAACATATTTTCGCAGGCGAACAAAACTTTCGCATGCATCTAAACAATTGTAAAAATCCCCAATTTTTGTAGGCGGACCAAAGCATCGCAGGCAGCAGTTCGAATCTTCCCAGGCGCTGTCAGTAGCCCCGCCTGCGAAAATACTCACGGCGCCAAAAAAAATTCCCTGCCAGCCCCATCCCCACCCCTCCCTAGGTTTCAAATCACAAATCACAAATTCTCACAAATCTCATCGAGGAAGCAAAATCCAATCACAAACATCCATACATCAACATAAATCATTGGATTCAAATCCACATCATCAACTTGCAAGTTAACATCATTTTTTTTAAAAAAACAACATCGTCGTCGCCGGCGAACTCCTTTGCATGCGGTGGCCGTCGCCGCCCCCTCCCCCTGGGCCGGATCTGGGAGGGAGGGAGGTGTCCGCCGCCGACACCGCCCTCCCCTCTCCTTGTAGGGGCCGGATCTGGGAGAGGGAGGGGAGGGGAGCCGCGTCCGTGCCGCCGTTGCCCGTGTCCGCGCCGCTACCCCTCCTCCGGCCAGATCTAGGAGTGGGGAGGGAGAGAGGAGTCGTAGACCGAATGATTAGGGTATTGAGGTACGTTGGAACGAGGATCGACGTAATACGACATCAAGCAAACATAAGACAAGGATTATACTGGTTCAGATCCCTTATCAGGTAATAGCCATACTCCTGTTTATATCGGATTAATGATGGAAAACCACATAATACAATAGAAGTGGACGGAATCGATGATACCGACAAGATCATAGTCGATGTACTCGACGAGATCTCCCGGTGACTTGACTCCGCGTACTCCGGCTTCGTAAGCTGTGGTGGTTGTGTTGGCGATGAGATTCGATGTCTTGCACCCCCTCCCTGGGGGTCCTTTTTATACCGTAGATCATCTTGATCTCCAAGTAAGACTTGGAGACATCGGACCTTGCACGATATAACAAAAACTTTATCCCCTCCGAGCAGGACTTTGAAAATCGCTTAACTCGTAAAGATATTTTCCATAATTTGTAACAAATTCCTACAATGTATTCGGGAACAACCCGTGTACATTAAGGTATACCATATCCGTATATTCCATAAGTCGTAGGATATAAGGTATGGCTTATCCGTAACCATGACAGCTGTTGTCGCCCCGTCCGTGCTGCCGTCGTCGCTCCCCCTCCTTCGGCCAGATCTAGGAGCGGGGATGGAGAGGGGGGAGCCACCACCACCGCCGGCCCGTCTGTGCCGACATCGCCGTCCACGCCGCCGTCGCTCCCCTTCTATGGTCGGATTGGGAGGGAGGGAGGGGAGGAGAGGAGAGGAGAGTGACACGAGCCGGTAGGGAGGAGTGGAGGAGAAGATAAGTGTTCAGAGAGAGAGAGAGAGAGTGTGTGTGTGTTGAGAGGGAAATTAGTGGTGGCTGGGGGAGAGGGGTGGAGGAGAAGATAAGGAAGACTTAAGATATTTTTTTTGGTAGGTATAATTTTTGCAGGCGGTCCACATAAGGTTCCTCCTGCAAAAATCATATTTTTTCAGGCGGACCTCTTAAGTTGTCCGTTTGGAAAAATTGATTTTCGCAGGCGGTTGATGAAAATCCACACCCGTTTATATTTTCGTAGGCGGATATTTGGCTCCGAGGGTCATACCCACCTAAAAAAATAAAAGACCAACTTCGCTAAAAATTATTTTTCTAGTATTGACATGCACCATAATCAGAGTGCAAAGGTATTTCATGGGCTTAGTTGATATTGAGAACTTCGTCGATGTATACATGCAAAGTCCTATCTGCTCATCCATAATACTCCGTATTCATCAAGCTCGACAATATCATAATCAGATAATAATGACTACATCCGACTATAATGAGATAGTATGATCCGTTCAAGATTTTTTTCCCCAAACCTCAATACAACCGTTTGGACATGTTCAATAATAGATATGAATATGGTCTCTTAAATAATACAAGATTATTAAGAGACCATATGAGACGATAAAGGCACTAATCTTTAACTCAAAAAATATTCATCTTATTAATATTTTTTCTATTTTTTTACTCTTATGAAACCATATTTTTCATATTATAGTGATTAAGAGTCGTTGTTAAACCGTTGTCATGCATAACAACGATGTTTTGTCTCTCCCCTTTCTCTTTTTTCATGTCAACAAATATTCCTAATTAGCAACGCTAAGAGACCACTGTTGACAACCATTGTACATGCCCTAAAAGCCTCACCATGGTACCCTTTATATATATATATACATACATACATACATACATGACATATATATAGAGAGATTAGATGTATATAGATAGAGGAGATAGAGAGAGAGTATAGATAGAGATATAGGAGATATATAGAGTATATAGATATATATAGTGATAGATATAGAGATATATATATATGATGACAGATAGAATAGATTAGTATATATATATATATAGTAGAATATATATATATATATATATATATAGATATAGATATATATATATATATATATATATATATATAATATATATATATATATATATATATATATATATATATATATATAAAGGGGGTACACAAGTGACACGACTCAACAGCTACGGGCACAACCCTTTTTCATTTCGCGGCAATTGCTTTCTCCTTTCTACTAGATTAGTGGCGCAAATGTTCGGTACATGCTTTTGCCTTGCATCGTCATTAGTCATTGATTTCTCCATTATCGCTAGCCCCTGTGGGCTCCCTGTTCCTTTTTGCCCTAGCTACATACAAGCGTGGTTTATGTTGTCCTGCTTCTGCTTGTGATGTTCAAACCACACGAATTTTTCAATGATGAACGTACGGAAAATCCCCCAAATCCCCAAGCAAAATTCATCGCCAAACAAATGTGCTGTGAGTACGTGTTGATGATTAATTGCTTGGAAGTCGCTAGAAACAGTGTATGATGCGAATAGAAACGAACGGAAATGGGGCTCCTGCTAATAATTCGAAACGAGCCGCTGGGATTACTCCCTGTCGCTGTGGATTTGTCTGACAATTATTACGGTAAAGTAATAAGACCATTTTATTACTACAACTAGTGACTGAGTGAAGCCAACGTCGATGAGTACAAGCCGTGTCATACATGTCACTCACTGCGCCCTTCAATGATGGTGTTACCAACAAATAATGCAACCGAGTTAATTGAAAGCCAGGAAATGGATGGGTTATGATATCGATATATACTTAAAAAATGTATTTAAGATAGATGCAAGTTCTTAAAATTTGATTCTTTTGAAGATATATAGGTGTACATGCAATGGTTGCCACGTCGCGCGCGTTTTTTTACGGCACGCGCGAACGGGTGCGACGACGTGTCGTCGTGTCCGCCAAGACAAAAAAAAAGGGCGCGAGCACTCGCGTCGCCGCTCCGCTCGAGAGCGTGCGCGAATTTCCTCATCTTGTGAGACCTCCCGGGGCGATTGGTGAGTACGCCGTGTGAGGCGAAATGTGATGGAACCAGACGGCTTTTGGCATCTGCAGTGCAGTGCCAGTGCAGAGGAATATGAATGGTCCAGAGACAAGACAAGTAGTGATTCCTTGTTTGGTTTGCGAAGTACTGTAGTGATTAGGAGGCCTGTTTATATGCTAGTTTTACCCTAACCTACTTATCCAAGGTGTGACGAGTCACTAAAAAGTTTGGCCAACAAATTATTATCCACAACGAAATAAGTGTCATCTGATTAATTTTCTTGTAGTCAAATATGTGCACTCAGATTCCAGTACTATATATCTACGATCACTTACAATTTCGGTGAACGATACATTAGTGATGGTTTCCTTAGTCTTAAGATATAATACCTCCGTTTTTAAGGTTAATCAGATTTATGCCATTATAAATTTTATGGTTTTAAAATACACCATTACTATTCACCTATTTTAAACGTTGCCATTACAATTTCACAGATATTTGAAATATACCACTACTTACTCATTCAAAGTGCCTTCTAAAAATGTTGGATCAAATTGTCCCTATCTTCTTCTCCCCCCCTCCTCTCTCCCCTGTTCATCTTCTCCACTAATGGAGCTAGATCTGGCCGACTCCTGCGACGGTGCGTTCTCTGATGCTATATCTATCCTCCTCACTCTGATGCGACCTTGGTGCCCACGGCCTCTGTCCTCCAGGTTACAAGGCTTATGAAGAATTATTCAGAGTTTGTTTTTCCCCACCATGGTTTCAATGATGAAAGGGCTTTGTGAAGCGCAGGTGGGAAGCGCGTGCCATGGGAATGGAGCACGAGGAGACGTGGCGCTCGCCGGCGGCGGCGGCGGCGGACGTGACAAGTGACAACGGTGGCCACGGTCGAGGCTGCGGCTGTGAACTTCATCGGCTGCTGCTGCTGGACTGCTTCCCTTTCGTGTTCAGTCTCTGCATCTTGCATCTTCAGTTAACAGTACAAAAATTGACAATCATCGACATCAACTTGCTGAATTTGACAGTGTCCAAGCTTTGAATCATTCAATCGCTTCCAGTGGATGGATACATATTTACATTTCTTCCAGTGGACTGTCACCTGCTGTAGTGCTGTAGCTCCGAGACATCGGATGCAGGCCGGATCCATCTCCATTGGTACAATTTGGTCCAAAAATTTTAAAAAGAGTAAATTACACGGCCGGTTCTTAGAGTTGGAACGAGGTGTCACTTAGGTCCATGATATAGGAAAATCGTCATTCGGGTCCGCGATTTTGTTTAAGTGAATCATTTAGGTCCAAAGCGCTTCCGACTGGGTTGACTTGCTTATGTGGCCGTCCACGGTGGCAGCATATTTGCATTTTAGCCCCCCCCCCCCCACATCTTGGCTCCCCTATTTTCGATCCAACCATTCTCCCCCAAATCCTCCACCTGTGTAATTTCTAGGGTTAGCGATTGCAGCGGCGATTGGGGTGGCGGTGGAGACGTGGCGGCGGCCACGAGGACGACAGCGACGATGAGGAGGGAGGCGCGTACGACGGCAACGGCACGGGAGAACAAGCGCTCGTCGTCCTCGTGGTGTCATCGGTGGCCGCATCGGCCTCCACCTCCGCGGCGGTGTCTGGCTCGGTCCCCGTGGGGCTGGCGGCTAAGAACCTGAAGCTGATGCACGAGGGCGCGCAGGACCTCAACCTCGCTGGAGTTCACGGCATTCCCGAGCTTGGAGAGCAGCAGCATGTGCAACCCCGGAGGCAACCTGGCGGCGGTGAACAGCGCTGGTGGCAGGGGCAGTGTGGGCGCGTGTTCTCGGCGATGGAGTTGCTGAGGAGCATCAGCTGCTACGTTCCTCTGCCTCAGATGGGGTCGCTAGGGATGCCGGCGGAGTATGCAGCCGTGAGGTTACATCTCGGCGAGTTCCACATGCCGCCACCGCGACAGCAGCAGCAGCAAGGTCAGACCGTGCTCGATTTCTCCCGAGACACGCACGGCACGGGTGCAGGCGGCGGCTCCGGGGTGTTCGGCGCGCGCAGTGTTGGGTTGCAAGAGAGCGCGGTGGGCAGGTTGTTGTTCCCCTTCGAGGACTTGAAGCCGGTGGTGAGCGCTGTGGCTGGCGATGCGAACAGTGGCAGCGATCATCAGCACGACCACGGCAAGAACCAAGGTGGCGGTGGCGGTGTCATCGGTGGCCATAAGACCCAGGGTTCTAGAATAGCAGCATGCTTGGCAACGGCAACAGCAATGGCGGCGGCGGTTCTTGGTAAGGTGGTGCGAGCTGCTTGCCCGCCGCCCCCATGCATGGCTCATGCATGCACGCGTGGTGGTCAGCAGCTAGCAGCATGTGGAGATAGAGAAATGAGATAGAGACAAGGGGAGCCAAAATGGGGGGCTAAAATGTAAATATGCTGCCATCGTGGACGGTCACGTAAGGCAGTCAACCCGGTCAGAGGCGCTTTGGACCTAAATGATTCACTGAAACAAGATCGTGGACCCGAATGATGATTTTCCTAGATCATGGACCTAAGTGACACCTCGCTCCAACTTTAAGGACCGGCCGTGTACTTTACTCTTTTAAAAAATACACAAAAGGAGTAAGTAGTGGCATATCTTGAATACCTGCGAATAATAGTGGCATGATCTTAAATAAATGAATAGTAATGGTATATTTTAAAACCGTAAAATTTATAATGGTATGTATCCAATTAGCCTTTTTTTTAAGAGTAAATTGCACCCACGATACAACAACTTAGCAGGTGGATGCGATATAGTGCAAAAACTTAAGAATTGAACGTCTAAGTACAACAACTTGATAAGTGGGTGCGTTTTAGTACAAGAACTTGACAATTTAGTATTTTGATGCATCAACTTAGCTAAGCATATGCTAGGTGAGTTTTTTTTTCACGATGTTAATATGCCATTACATAGTAATCCTATAGATATACCTTAAACATTGAATTTAATCTTTAAGAATTATATTGCACATACAGTTTACATCCAATTACCTTTAAGATTTTTTGTTTTCTTCATCTTCTTAAATATCAACCGAAATATAATAATTTTTACATCCAATTTAATTGACTTTTAGTTATTAGTTATTAGGATAAGAATATAAATATGCTTATACAAATCCACGCTAGTATATTATCAAAATAATTACTTAAAAAATAGTCAATATAAAAAAATGCTCCAAATAATTAAGTTGTCACATAACTTCTTAGTTTATTGTATCAAAATCGTACTTACCTTACAAGTTGTTGTATTTATACAATCACTTCTAAAGTTCTTATACTAAATCACACATACCTACCAAGTTGTTGCACTAGAACGCTCCTTTCTTAAGTTCTTGTACCAAATTGCACCCACCTGTCAAGTTGATGCACCGTGGTTGCAATTTACTCTTTTTTTAATATATGACACCATTCACTTTTTAGCTAACATTTGAACATTCGTCTTATTCATTTTTTTTGCAAATATAAAAAAATTTAAGTCATGCTTAAAGACCATTTGACAATAAATCAAATCAGAATAAAATAAATAATAATTACATAAATTTTTTGAATAAGACAAATGATTAAACATATCTTAAAAAGTCATCTGCGTCATATATTAAAAAAGTGGAGGGAGTATATAGAAAAATTATTATCTGTAAGTATGGCAAGATTTGACTCAAAAATGTGCATTAACAAATTAGTGAAATATGGTTTGCAACAGTTAAAAGAACCAACAAAAAATATGGCCACTTAACATTGAGGGCAAACTTTGGCAGCGAATCAAAAGGATACGGAGAAGGGAGCGAATAACACCTCGGAGAATTCTAGCCATATGGGCCTGAGATTATGGACAGAAACTCTATGGCTAGTCTCAGCCCAAAGAATAGTTTGCTTATATGTTGGGCCCATAAGGACCGGTTAACATGTCCGTTTCGCGATCTCAGTTTCGACTGCAAACCTCAGTAATTTGGTAGTTGCAGTATTGGCTTCAATTCAAAAATTCAAACAAGCCCATAGTACCTAGATAACAGCAACACTGATGGCACTAAAGGAACATGTTAATATCGTAGTACATCACCAGTAATTTGACTAATTTCCATTCATGGGGAGCTGAATTTGAAGCATTATTTGTTTCTTTGCACATCAGGTACTACAGCATCGGCATCACAGCATCATATGTAAGTTTTCATTCCTAGCTGTTACAGATGCCAGAAAGACACTGAACAGCTGAATGTGGTAGACGCCAGACATACCATGTCTTACGTTTAAGTTAAACACTGCAGAGCTCAACCCCACAAGTCACAAGTGTAGGCATTGGCTCTAGTTATTTACCAAGACAACAGTTTGGCTCGAGGACAGGATTGGCAACGCTCCAAATAGACAGGGTGCAGCTACTCGTTACTGTTCTTCCTTGTTCTTGTCTTCGATGGGATCACCATTCTGGATCAAATCCTCAGGAGGCAAATTCATACACTCTACAGGACAATAAACAATGCCATCATACAACATAAGAAAATGAAATACACGTACACGGAGTTGAGATGCATTCATGTACAGACAAGAAGTACCATCATTGTCAGCAGATGCATAGGGAGTTCGCCGAGCACGTGCATGTTGTTGAGTAGGCTGAAAGTGGATTGGGACACAGTAAAACACCGAAGGAAAGAAATGAATATAGTAGCATGACATAGAATGCAATATGACTTCTCATATACTTGTTCAGAGTGATAAAAGAAATGTTGTCAGTCTTGATAGCAAAACATGTAGGGGAGAGCATATCAGAAGCAACATGCTAAAAGCAAATGATCTGGGTATTCACTTTCAGCCAGGAGCGGGAACCAAACTTTTTTCAAGACTAGGGCTGAATTAGTGTAATTTGCCTTTTTTTTCTTCTAATTTTTAAATTTTGAAGTGTTATCTCAATGGGTGTTTAGGTTCAGGACTCAGGAGTAGGGCTCTAGCCCCACCTGCCCTACTCCTAATTCCGCCCCTGAATTCAGCCATAATCTTCCAGTGAAACAAAAACATGGCAAAAAAAAAAAAAGAATTGTGCATCCTGTGTGCTGAAATGTCAGTACCTGAAGTTTTGGTCGAAGTGCTTCAAGAGGCCCTTTAGGTTTGTGGCTTCCACCTTGCTGCGGCAAGCAAAAGGAAAAACATGGTAAGAATTGAATTCTTCTTCGAAAATTATTGAATACTAATGCAGCACTCAATTCAACTTCATAATGACTTTAGTATTACCTTGCCTAGAGCCCAATCAGCAGAATCAAAGTAAGCCCGATCATGATCCTGATAGATTATTCCAGTTTAAGTATTACATAAGCTCAGTAAGAGATGCAACTTAACCATACATCTGTTTCACCTTTATACAATAATCATCATTTTAACAGAGAAAAACAAATATACTAAAATAAAGAAGGCATTGACCTTTGTTATATGTGGCGTCCTCTTGGGCAGTATTCCACCATATTTTTTCTTGATGGCTGCTTCCTGAACATATTCGCATATAAATATTAGTAATCTAATTAATAGATATTCATACTATTTAAGGAATAAATGCCACATGAATAAGTACACACAGTAACATGAAAAATGGTGTAGCAAAAGATCCTTCACTTTGCCTGACTCCATTTTTCACCCTGAACTCGTAATCGGGTATTTTCCACCCTAAATTTCTCAAACTGTTCACTCTATTCCCTTGAATCATTTCCACCCAGTTTTGGTACACAGTGGACAGCCCATGTTGGATTTAACCTTGCTGATGTGTCTGTTGATTGTGGACAACACCAGAAGGCTTGCACCTCTATATAAGGTGTTGCATCATTTCCACCCGATTTTCGGTCTCACAACATGGCTTATAATGGTTAGAGGCCTTCCAGCGTCATCCAAAAGCCAACAGCCACATCAGCAAAGGTCAAAGCCAACGTGGCCTTGACTACTATCTACTGAAGCAAGGAGGAAACGTCACAAGGGGGTAAAGTGAACAATTTGAGAAGTTCAGGATGAAAATAAACGGTTTACGAATTTACGGTGAAAAATAGAATCTGGATAAAGTTCAAGGGTCAAGAATGGACTTATATGTAAAGATAGTACCTCTTCTTGTGGTGAGGGCATTCCACTTGCTTCCTTCTGCTCTAGAGTTTTTTCTTCCTTTTTGTCAGAAACATCTCCTTCGAGCCTCACTTGACCAGTTGCCTCATCAGATGGCATTCCAGACATAGTGAACTTAAGCTGCAGAGAAGACTTCAATTTCAGTGTCCACGCTCATGGTGCAAAGAATCATTTAATAGCACACAGTATGCGCTAACCATCTAACATACACAAAAAAGGAAGATAATGTATTTGATGGCCCATGAGGGTGGTAAAAGTTTCTCAGAAAAAGAAACAGAATAAAAGGCAGATGTTTATTGTTCCCTTCCTTTATGCAATAGCAGAAAGCAGAAGTACATAAAATAAATAAGGAGACTAATACCAGCTTCTTATTTCTAGGGGAGGAGGGATATGTCCAACACAAGAACTTCTCAACTGTACCAAAATTTATGCCGACTCATTGTTTGTCACTGTAAGCTTGTTAAGCATTCAATCAGAGGAAAAGAGGAAACAGGGGATGAGCTCAAGAAGAGTTCATATTATTCTGATTAGTCTATGATAAAAACAATACCGTTCCCATTATTAATACCGAATTTCCAAACAAGTACATGCCTTTATAAAGAACAATGATCTTGCAAAATACCATGTATGAGCACAATCAAATGAGTACGGAGGACAGACATGCTTGGCACAGATTGCAGTTCAACCTTCAAATATTTCCAACAACTAGATTCGATACTAGTCTATTTGGGCCTTTTTCTTGACAAAAGGCACAAGCATTTAAAAATATATATATAATCTAGGCTGTACAAATCTAAATAACAGTCTAGAGAATATATATGTTTTCATACAGCCGCTATCCTGTGTCTGCAGGAATTTCAACTGCACATGACAAATGATGCAAGCGATGCATATTTAGTCAAAAGTGGCTTGAAAAGATGCACTCACCTAGACCACAATTCAGAACATGACATGAGCAAAGTACCATTAACCACATCAGTATTCAGTCAATTTCTCTACCAAAAAGGCATCAACCTTTGTTTTAAATTTGTTTGTTGTCAAGTGCAATACAACAAGAAATGGTCAGCAAACGGACTCATATATAGGTCATCAGCCCTGTTTTGTTCTAGAATTACCGACAGCGTGCAAAACTGATGGTGTCATGACTGCAATCATGGAAATCTCAGCTATAGTCAGGTAAGGAAAAAAACAGCTGACCTTCCTAACTTAATTTCTGACTTACATTACGTCAGAGTGTAAGCAGTCCAAGATCCATCTAATAGTTAATCATTTCATGCCTTGCTTGACCATTATCACTGCATTAATAGTGAACAATTGATATGGTTCCACTTTTTTTTCTTAAAAAAAGAAGAAAAGAAATGTTGTCCCACTTCAGACATGCCATTGGTTGTAAAGGGAATTGTAATCCGAAGTGTTCTCCCAGATCAGATCAGGAGAGGACCTAACAAGGGGCATGGGATTCAGTTGAACACCCGCAAAATTCTAGAATTTTTTTTTTGATGAAATATAAGCACACTACCAAAACAGCAAATGAATCAGCAGGAAACTGCACAGATTGGGGAAGTCCATTGGTTGATTACATTCCCAGACAAAGGATTTGTGCAAGAAAACAAAAGTTTAGCAGAATGATAAAATCTCGGAACAAGCAAAGCAGTGTAGGCTAAGGCTAAGGGTACGTCACCGGCGAGGTAGATCAACCCTGAGCCCCGGATGGATCCGCGGGAACGGGGAGCAGCACGACGATGGCGGCGGAGCTTTCCCCCTTGGGTGGGAAGGAGGGAGGGGTTTGCCGCGGAGAGAGCTCGATGAGGGTGGCGTGAGATCGACGTGGGGAAGGAGAGGAGGAGGAGGAGGAATCGAGGGGAAGGCGATGGGGATGGGCGAAAACTTTGCTTTGGATCGGGAGGGACACGTGTCTGATGTTAGGCGGCGTACGCGGAATTTCTTCGTTGGGAATGGGGCAGAGTGAAGAGACCTGTTGCCGTCTCTAGCACGGATTAAGACACCGTGTGTTTGTCACTGACACCATGTACTGATAGATTGGTTCATGATTAGTAGACTTTTTGATGCGTTTGGTTCACTCGCCCATCTAGCCTAGCTCGACAGTGCTAAACCATCTCTTTGCCAGCTTGCTAGTCTTGTCGTGGCTTCTCTGTTTGGATGGTTTTACTTCATGTGGCAAGGATTAATGGTTACCTACTACATATAAGTTTTTCTGTGAATCGATTTTTTTCTTTTAGATCCAAACTGATTGTTCACTGTGTTTATGGGTTTGGTAGAGAGGGCAATTTTTGATAAAGCTTGAGCGAGAGTTCGCAACAAGAACTGCAAGAAAAGGCCGGCAAGATTGGGTGAGCCGTTGAAAAATATCGCTGATTTTACGTCGTTGATTTCGGAGAAGTGTGTGTTGCCCTCGTTCCAATATTTTTGCGCGAGCGAAGTTTGTCGTCGAAGGAGATCGCTAAATCGGCTCTCCCTGCTAGCTAGATTTTTCTTGCCCTGCAAAGCCAGCTCGCCCCAAAAAGCTAGATTATTTTACCGGCACGTAGCTTTGCTTGGGCTAGAGTTGTTTTGTGGCCTATCTAGTCTTGAACTAAGTTGGCGCTATGGAACAAACCGTTTTAGGCAGTTTTGATATGCCAAATATACATGCAGATTTGGACTGAAATTACATCTACCAATGGGTCTGGGAATTTGGCCAATACATTCGGGCTAATGGGAAATATATGAAGGAGGTTTTTTTAACAATCAAGCCTGATAATCGTCGGGGTTCTTTTTTTAAGTTTCTAGAAATCATGTCAACTGATGTGACCCTTCTGCTTCACAGCTTACCCATCGTATTTCCTCTAATCAACGTATTTCCTCTAATCGTCATTAAGATACTAAAAATCAAACCTAATTTTTATTGAGAGGTTTTGTTTATAGTTTTTAAATGTTACATTAACCGCCATCACGCTACTCTTTTATAGGATTTGCCACCACTGTGTCCTAGATGAACTGCTTTTAGTACTCCTTATTTTTATTTTATTTTTTCATTTCTAGATTGTATTTGTACTCGAACTCTCATTTTTGGAATTATTATTATTATTATTATTATTATTATTATTATTATTATTATTATTATTATTATTATTATTATTATTAATCTCGTGTTGTTATGTATGGACTGTTTTTTCCAATATTTATTTTTTATTCTGAATTTTAGTTATTTTTAAATTGTATTACTACTTGAACTCTTAATTTTATTTTTCTAATTTCTGAATTGATGTTTGATAAATCGTGAGGTTATCTAGTGTTACATATTCAATATTTCAGAATTTTATCCTTGCACGTTCAAGGCCTCATTCCAATTCCTTCTACAATCATTCATATTATCAAAATATATTCAATGATCGATTTTTAATTAAACTAATTTGATATTTTAGATATTGCTAAATTTCTCTAAAATTTGGTTAAAGTCTGACTAAAAAAATCAAACAAATTATAATATGAAACGGAGAAAGTACTATTTTAGGTCAATAACTGGGCTCATTAACGACCAATTAACCTTCACAAGCAAACTGGTGACACCACACACAATTTGATCTTCCTCTCCACCATTGACAGCTGGTGTAACATCAATGGTTCGTCTGTAGTAGTTAACACCATCACCAGCTTGTGCAACAATTGTCACTATACCAGCATCTCATCCAAAGAGACAGCCATCACACGGCGCAATAGTGGGATAGAATGTCCATTGCCATCGGCAGCCACCACACCAGCTGCTGGAAAATTGCTATCATGAAGCACAATGCTGTCTTGGATGGTGCTGGTGCAAGCTGTTATACCTCTCCACAGAAATGTCCTCCCTGATTCAGGTGCTCAACAGAGATGGTGGCCTCCGCTGCATGACTGACAAACGCATAATAAGCGACGTGCACGGTGCAGAGCCTGATGCTGCATTGCTGCTGCTAGGAAGAGCGAGACTTTGAAGTTTGAACCGCAGCCTGCATATTGCTCAATTTTTGGTGCAGGCTGTACGCCATCCAACGCTAGCAGTCCTTTACTAAGTTGTTTGTCCGTGTGGCCTCGACGATCATCCTTCATCTCTGAGATCAACCTCAAACTACACGATCGAAATAAACTGTACTGATCGATCGATGATCCGTTGTACATGACGCGATTCATGGAATGAGCTGCTTGCTAGTGTAGGGAGGGTACCTGTCTCTGAGGCGATGAGTTGAGCATCTTGTCTGGAGCGGCGGAAGAGGGAAACACATTTCAGATCAAGGTGGTCCCTGGCGATCACGGAGCCGTACACGCTCATGGGGAAACACACATCATTATCATCACAACCAAAATCAAAAATCGGGGTATTAGGGAATGATTACGCGGATGACGAGCACGTTGATCATATCGCACAGGAAGCGGAGGGCTCGGGCCGGTGGGGTGTAGGCGGTGTCGTCGGTGAAGCGCATCGGAGCAAGGCCGGACTCCTCGTCGAGGTCGAAGTCGGACATGTCGCCCTCTCCTGCTTCTCGTGCTCCAGCCTCTCCGCCGCCACCACCGCCTCAGCCACGGTCGCTGTCTCGTCGTAGAAGGAAAAGGAAGGCTCCAGGTTCACGCGGTCGCAGTCGCCGTCGTCCGCCATGGCGCCATGCCACCGCCGCTGAGAGGAAAGGGAAGAAACAACCCCTTGCTGGGCCTTGGGCCTTGGCCCACATTATACGGCCCATTCTAAATCTGCATACTTCTTGCTGGGCCTTTTCTCTCTCTGTGACTCGCCACTATAGGCCGAAATACACGCCATTTTACGCCGGAATTGGGAGCAGTTTTTTACCAAAAATTGTACCTGTTCTCGGGCCGTAATTACGCGCTACAAGGGGCCGGAATTTTCGCTTAACTTTGGGCTGAAAGCCTGAAACAACACGGAAGAAATAGGCATAAGTTCACTTTGACTCCCTCAATTATAGCCTAATTTGTTCACTTTGACTCTCGACTATTAAAACCGGTGAAAATTGACTTCCTCAGCGGTTTTGGAGGACAGTTTCACTGACGTGGTGCTTTGACCTAGTCCAACCAGCTCACTTAGCATGTGGGACCCACATGTCCGAGACACATTTTCTCTCCCTTCTTTCTTTTCTCATTTTCTATCCTTTCTAGCCCGGCAGCGCGAGGCGGTCAGCGAGTTGGCAACAGTGTGGAGAGGACGATGGGAGGAGGGATGGATGGAGGTGGGGGAGCCGCTGACACCGTCGTGATGGAGCCCACTCCCGTGGAAGTCGTATCTTGGCGGCCGGCGCCGGTGCCGCCCCGCTAGGCAAGCTCGAGGTTGCGCTCCTAGGGAAGCCGCTCAACGACGCCGCCCCGCTGCCCGCTCTCGATCGACTTCAACGAGGTGCTTGACAAGCTCGAGGCGAAGCTCGCCCCCCCTAACTCCGTCGCCGCCTGGGACGGGCTCGACCCTGGAGATAAATGGACGGATCCATTGGGGAGGGAGCCACCACGGATATAGAGTACGAGGTTGCACCTCCTCGCAGCACCTATGCTAGTTCCATGCCTTCCCGATTGATGGGCACCGATGAAGTGGGCGGCTTGGGTGTAGGAGGTTGGCCGTCGGGCGGAGAAGGAAGACAAAAGCACGCTGCTAGCTGCCCGCACCCTACGTGCCGCGTTTCGATGGTGACCTCCATCATCGTTGACGACGTCGCAGCTGCCTTTGGACGACAGAAGCAGCAACAGCGTTCGGGGTCTCCTATCGGCCGAACGAGGCCACGTCGCTGCTCCGCCTCGAGCCTCAAGGCCCTACCGCTGCTACATGTCAGGCTCGTCCCGTTGCTGCTCCGCCTCCGTCTTGGGCCATGCTGGGTGCCAGCTTCTGTGCCGTTTGCGCCTCTGCCCGGGCTGACCGGCCTCTCGACATCGTCGCTGTTGTGGTAGCAGAAAAGGAGAGAGGGAAAATGAGAGAAGAAAAGGGAAGGAAAACGAAAATATGACACTGACATGTGGGTCCCGCACGCTGAGTCAGCCAGTTGTAGTTCAGGGATACGAATTAGATTAGCCAAAGTAGACTTATTCTGAAGAAATATCGTGCAGTTATGGACCAAATCTGCAACTTTAGGCCTAAATTTAGCGAATGGAAACTGAGCGTGACTCCTGGTAAAAAAAAGAGAGAGAATGTGTGTTCATATGGGCTGAAATTGAGCGCGTTCCACGTGCAGTTTTGGGCCTAAAAAAAGAGATTGTGTGCTCACATGGACTTTGGGATTTCTTCTCGTGTTTTTGCTTGGACTCTCACTAGTGTCGAGAGGGACTCGGTTTACACCGGTTTTAAAAAGATGGAAAGATATGTATGTTATATACTTACTAAAAAAAATGTCCGTGTGTTGCAACGGAAAAAAGAGATGAGAAAATTGAGGAGAAATTGAGAAAGATTTAAATTATGTAATTAATTAAATACAAATTCCCCGGAATACTTGATATATTTTTAAGTAGGTAGGTGTTTAAATTAATTTGAAAGTAAAGTAAGTGTGGAAATAAAATGATATGGCTGGATTTAAGTTTTATGAAGTTCTCCATAACTAATTACACTTTTTGGATTTTTCTTGAAATTTTTAGAACTTAATTGCTAATTTTAATAATACAAATATCATTTCAGCATTTATTTAAATAAAAAACTAAATAAGAATCATTCTTACATTCTGGGCCATTTTCAGCCCATGGCCTCCCTCAGCCCGCATCCGAGCAACCTTGCTTTCATCCCTTTGTCTCCCCTCCACCTTGGCCCGCAAGCACGTGTCCGGCCCAGTAAGCAAACGTAAGTCTATTTATCTCCCTTTACTCCTCTCTCACTACCGTGTGGGCCCATCGTCACAGGGTCGTCGTCTACCTCCGTCCAAGGCTCCTCACCTTCCCGACGACTTCTGAAGCCGCCTCCACCATGAAATCTGGCTGCATTCTTATAGATAATCTAAAATTGATTGAGGGGTTCAATCTTTATATTCTTCTCTTTCCGTTTTCCTAAAAATCGGAGCAAATTCGTTTCGTATCTAGAATCAAACCTTATCCGAATTAGATAAGATGCGACGTGATTTTTTTTACCGAGCAGTCAAGCGTGAGAGGGGAGGGAATCGGACCATACTACGGACAAAAAAAAAATAGTGTGACTAAAGGAAAAATAAGAATCTTTTAATTAGTTAAGATATCAGGCTTCGTGGTTAAGGGAGGGATATGATTGTAACTCAACTCTTAGAACAGGGATCATGCCTAGTTAAGTGATCTTTTGCCTTCTGCTTGGACCTTTTCTTCCTTTTTTTTCCCCTTCTGCATGAACCTCTTCCTTTTTCCGTGTTATATAAATCACGTAAGATCAATTTTGTTCTCCCAATGGACAGAAAAGAAACATGTGGCCAACAGGCCAAGTAAACCCGAGGGGAGCTAGGAATGTCCAAGCAAAACGAAAGGGCACGTGAAGTGAAGAGATTGGTTGGCATTGTGACAACAGCTCACCTCGACGAGCGTTTAAGCTAGTATTCTGCAAGCCCCCCCTACCAAACCCTGAAAGTCCTCAAGACCACAACTAAACAACATCAAGCAAATCAAACCGGACAACCCACAGGATAACTAGTCAGTTTTTCCAATGAATCCATCCTCCTCTGCAAAAGCTGTTTTTTTAGAAGTTGCAAAAGCTGTTAGGACGCACATTTTTCTTCCTTGAGACGAGTAAACTATAGTGTAGTACAGTACATTATTGCTGCCCCGTCGATCTCAAATCATCAGCAAGCATGAAGGCACATACACCCTCCTAGCTACTAGTCTTTCTTTTTTGTGCTAGTAAAGAAAAAAAAGTAACAAATATACAGCTGGGCATCGTCTCACAAGACGACTTTCAGGTTTCAGCTTGCGAGAACATATATTAAAAAAACGCCCAAAATTCCCAAACTACAAAGAATCGACGCCAAACAACCAGGCCGACACAGCAACAACCTACAAGGGGCATGATTAGCCTGCTCCCCCCGTACATCAATCCCGACCGTACAGTGAACGCATTGTCCAATACAGATCGAGGCTGAGGCCGAATCAAGGCCGTTGATTTTATAGTCAGTATAGCTGGACGTCGGTCAGGTGAAGAAAAGAAACAGCTGCTGCTGGATTTCTGGGATTCATAGGTGCGCGCCATGTCGCGCTCTGTCGGTCAGACGGTCACTCGGTGTCTCGCGGTCGCCGCGACGAAAATTTGCAGGCCAAACGCGGGCCGCGGCCGGCAGGTGGCCTACTCCCGCAATCCGCGGCCGCGCGCGCGCCCACACGCATATCAGACGGCCAGTTGGTTACTGGTCGATCAGCTTGTCGTGCATGATGATAGTTTTCATATTTTAGACTTTTATTAATCTCCAATTAACAAGACTTTTTTTACAGGGAACAAGACTTGTCGGTACACGGTTATTTGTTGTTGATATTATAAAATATCAAAAAAAATCTATTGGAGTATTCAGTTTGGAGTAGAATATATAATAGACGGGTTCTTACGTGGTCCACAATGTTAAATTAGAATTTATTATCATGATAATATGTTCTATGACTTGGAGGCGCAATTTTTATAAGCTTACTTATTATAATCACATTATGTGGTTCTTTAAATTTATCAATTGATTTTTTTTGTTAGGGTAGTTTGGGTTTGTCCCTTCACCTACTATTTTTTCAGCTAAATAATTATTATCTATGTTGTGTCATATGACAGAGGCCGGAGACGTAATACATTTCCATTATCTAAAAAGGTATGTTCTTTCTAATCAATGGTCAGATTTTTCTTTCTAATTAACGTGTGAGATTATATGAGGTGCCTAATAAGTATATGTCAGCATAGATAGTTTTTCAAGGGCTATTAATTAGACCCATACCATTACAAATGTACCATTTCAGAAAAATACAACTACTATTCGTCTATTCGTATCCATGTCATCCAAATGCGTACAAAATTGAACACCGCCACACTTTTCATTTTCTTCCCCAATTTCTTTTTATATTCTCTCTCCCTTCCCCTCCTGCTGGCCAGCCACAACAACAACGCTGATGTCATCGTCGCCCCCACATCTCTAGCCCCCCCCCCTCTCTCCCCTGTGGAGCAAATGACAACAGTGCCCGACAACGACGGTGGTGGCGGGTCACGTGTCTTGCAATGCCAAATCTCCAACATCGGGCTTGGGGCTCCTCATCCTCCCGCTGGCAGCCACAAAGACGATGATGTGATGAGGACGGGCGGAGCTTGTGGCGACAGGGAGGGCATCAACCTAGATTTGGCGAGAACCATAATACCAGGAGTAGGTGGGGCCATAGGGAGGAGCTTGGGGCAGGTGGCGGCATAGCAATGAGCTCGAGCGGGGGTGGCCCTGGCTTCCCTCCTTCCTTCTCAGGCCAGTGGGTGAACAGGAGCCAGCGCTTCACCACTGCGCTGGCTGTTGCCTTTCCATTCGCCTCTCTCGTCAACCTATGCTTTTGGCTCAACGAGGTGGAGAGAGATGAGGAAAAAGAAGAGTGAAGGATGGAGTTAGAAGATGCATGGAACTAACATGTGGGTCTCATGTCTAGAGGTATTTTGGTCTATATGATAAAAAAAATGTGATGGCGATCAGGTGATGGTATGGTTCTAATTTTATGCGTATTTGGATGGGATGAATATGAATAAATGAGTGGTAGTGGTTTTTTTTTTCTAAAATAGCATAACTTTTTTAAATAGTACTCTCATCATTTCATATTATAAGTCGTTTTAGTAAATATTTTTTCTAGTCACATTTTCTTTTTATGATTGATAGACTTTATAGACATATTTAAAAACGTCTACAATATCAAATTAATTTTTATCAAACCTAACATTGAATAATTTATAATAAAATATATGTTTTGTGTTAGAAATGTTACTATGATTTTTTTATAAACTTAATCAAACTTAAACTGATATTTATCCTGATATTTTGTTTCAAAGAAGTTAGTATTATCACATATATCTAGTGTTAGCTAACAAGGCGACAGATAATCAGATATGGCCATTGCATGGGGCCTCTGCCTGAACTGTGATTATCCCTTCGCCATAATGGCATTTAGGGGCGCCTAATGAAGTGTGTCCCCTGCTTCGTATGATTAAAGACGATCATGATGGGAGCAGCAAGCCAGCAACTAACCAAGTAACCAACTATCTAGGCGTGCGCATGTAGCTAGCCTGGAATAAAGTTAGCGCAATTATGCAATGCTGTGTTGCCAACACCTAACATTTGTTGAGTGCAAATAAAATAGTGATACTAACTTATCAGGGCATTCACAGATCGAAGTAGTACACAAAGTTGTCGTTTTTATATATTTTTCATAGGTGTTCAATCCTCTCCAAAGACTTGACTGTGACTAACTGATCGAATGGCCTAATTACCCGTAGTTGCAGGCAACAGACGAGAGATTAATTAAGGTTGGAGTAGCCGGATTAGATGGGGGCTTGATATCGCCTCTTGGTGATGAAAGGAGTATTTAACTGCACCGAAGAACTTATGTCCTCCTTATTCCTTAACCATGCACTGTCATGAGAGCATACTAGCTAAGCTAGCTAGCTAGGAAATAAAGTGCATTTTTGCATATATGCATGCCCTACTCAACAGCTCGATTGTTATTGATGTAAAGCTTACCTATGTATATCGGTACGAGTACGCGTCACATGAATTAGGCTAAAGCATCAGCTTTTATAATTTGCTTTTCTGTCTCAATAATGTTTGTCGTGCTAAACATGTTCAATACCGGACTGAAAAAAAAAACATTTTCGTTTTCTGCAGACTGGTCAAAATAGTATAGGATTTCATTTTTTATATTCAAGCGCGTCTCTGTCAAGACTCAGGATGTTGACCAGAAAAGAATTGTTTTTTTGTTTGTATTTTAAGATGTTGCTAAAGCGGCGAGACAATCAAATTGTTCTCTCCAACGCCAAGTACACCCAAGAAAATGGTGTCATTTTTTCTATATGGGAAAATGGCGTCCTTTTGGCAATTAATAGGATCCAGGGAAAGACAGCAAATTGATTTTTGATGGACTCTCAAGCACATCGGATAGCTACAGTGACAACACAGTGGCACCAGCTCAATCTCATCCGTCGGATCAAACAGGAAAACAGCCATTCAAAGTAGTCAGCTATCAGCCATGGTACCAATGATGCTAAGCAGTGAATAGACTTTAATTATTATGATTTATGAATCCCTTTTTCCCCACTGATCATATATATTTGAGATTGCACTGTACGCTGCCATTATAACATGAAGAGTTTTAGAAGATGAATTTGCATACAACCGAAATAGGAACGATAACAGATCCGCCACTATACTACCCTCTCACTTTAACGGACCCATCGTTTGGCATGGTTTATTAGGAAATAAAATTATATATATGTTTTTTTACTTAAAAGCCAATACTGAAAAAGAAAAAACGTTGAAAAAAAATCTCAAAATTAAGTTTGAAAATTTGAATTTTGGTTTTTTCTTTAGCTGATTAGGCCATCCGATGGAAGCCTAAGTTGATGATATATGGGTCCCACAACTAACAGGTTCACATGTCAGTAACTCACGTTGGATAACAATATGTTAGAGAAGACTTATCTAGCCGAAATAGTATGGCGTCAACCGTCAGGTACTGTAATGTGTCTCTAAAGAAAATTTAGATGATTCAACCCTTAGAAGATATTTACAAATTACAATGTAATTATAGTTTTCCAAGCGTTTCATCTGCTGGCTATCTGGTTTTGCAATGGGGAAAATTGGTTCCATGCATAGCATGAAGCTTCACCGTCATGAGCATGACGCATTACTTAAGCATCTGGTCAAATTCAGGGGTTTTATCAACGAGAAGGACTGCATGGAACCCGTGCGTCACGATAGTATGATTGGCACCTGCAAACCAAAGAGGCAAGTCAATGTTTTTCTAAAAAAAACTGATAAAAAAAACGTGTTTCCGTTCTTATTTCATTATGTACTCACGTTACACAACCGTAAATCACCCCTATAATGTCACATAGTATTCATGTGGTCATAATCTACCTTATTACACACTAAATCGATTGTATTTCTCACACATTTTGGTAATTCATAGCGGCTATTCCACGTCCGCGCTAACGTCCATTATAGATGGAATGACGTACTAGCAAAAAATTAGAGAAGACGTCCCAGTGCTTCGCTAAAAGGGCAAAATATTGTCGTATTGCCAAATTAATAAAATATCACGTCAATGCTTTTAATAAAAAAATAAATACATGCGTTAAAACCCCTTACTTCATCACCACTCATGTCAACACATAGCGACAAGCTATATCAAGTTGTTATGTGATCATCATAAGAGCAACATACGTAAACCATCTTCGCAACTACACACATAACATCATGCATACGACCAAATCTACTCGCCCGATGTACGAGGCGCAGGCTGCATGGACCAACGTCATAGTAATTATAGCGGCTACTCCACGTCAATACTAACATCCATTACAGACGTAATAATACGCTAGCAACAAACCGACAAAGGCGCACCCCGATGCTCCGCTAAGAAAAAAAAAGCAAGATATTGTCATAATGCCAATAGATTAAAGCATTTGCATTTCCAGCTAAGCAAAAGATAATTCCCCCAGCACGTTTGACTTCCCTCCCCCACACCCTCCACATGCTGGTCTCAACCATCAGGCCATTCTCCCCAAGCATTAATTAATTGATTAATTAATTAATTAAATCTCCTCCTCCTTCCTAATTTCTTTATTAGAGTATTTCCAAATAACAACCTCCTTGCAATTTTCTTTTTAATTAATGGCTCCTCTCTCTCCTTTTCCACACCCCCACCTCCCCCTTTAATTCCAAATGCTGCAACCTCTTCTCCTCTAGTCCTCCTCTCCCCTCTCCCCTTTGCTTCTCCTTTACTCTCTCTCTCTCTCTCTAGCTTCATCTTCTCTCTCTTCATGTGTGCATGTGTGTAGTGGTCGTCTTTCCGGCTCCTCCATCTCTCTCTTTTGCAAAGAAGCAAAGGCTGCTCGCCCTTCTTGCGCATTCCGGTGCGCGCCACTCCACTCCACACACACACACACACGGGCAAGAACTGCCCTTTCTTTTGCAGCTCTGACGACGGGTTTGGGGGTGTTCTTGATGGGATTCTTGGCCAATGGGGATGAGCTGAAGGCGCTGCAGAGGTAATCTCCCGGTCTCTTCCTCTTCGTGTTTTCTTGTGGGGGGACGTCGGCATCTGTGATCTTGGAGGTGTTTGACTCTGTGCCTCTTGGAATTGTGATGGGCTTTGGGATTTCCGGTGTGGGTTGGGGTGGTATCGGTAGAATTTTGGTTTTTTTTTGCAATTTGCATTGTGCGGATTTTTCTTTCTTGGACACCCTGTATCTTGCATTTGAATAATTTTGTATAGGCGTGGTTGTTGAATAAACAGTTCAGAGTTCTGAGTCCCATCAGGAGTCCATGCCTCGCTGGTGGTTTGACCCAGAAACGGACCTTTTTTTTTTCTGTTTGATTAGTTTGCTTGTGCGAATTGTTCTGTACAGTGATATGAAAGATAATATTTTCCCCCCTGAACATGGAAGAATTGGGCCATCATATGCGCGCAGCTTTATTACTTTTGTAGTTCTGTTCATGTGCTGGTTCAGGTTTCAGAGTTAAGTAATGGAGTACCTTTTGTTTTTTAACAGATAAAAGCAAACCAGGATAAGTTTGTAAATTCAGCTGGCAAATCCGTGCAAGATTCTGAATTTGTGAGAGCATCTCTGATACAATTCTTGATCTTAGATAGACTGAAGGATAGATATGTCGTCCGACAGCAACTCCATCAGTTCAGCACTGTCACAGACAACACCCGTGCTTCGCTTGAGAGTATGGGTCCTGATTGCCATCGGCATTGGGATACTGATGGCAATTTTGTTCATCATAGCATTGTGGCTCTCTATGCGGAGGAAAAAGAAGACGGCGGTTGGATTCGACGGGAGATCGCATATGGAGATCCCTATTGTGTCGAAAGATATCAATGTTGACAGAGTTGATGCACAGAGCCTGCATGACAGTGGAACACCTATCATGCCAGTGCAGGATAAATATGAAGAGATGAAGGGTGTTTCGCACTTGGCAGAGAGTAGATCTGTCGATGTCGACGCATTCAGCCAATGCAGCTCAGTGTATAACATAGAGAAGGCTGGGAGCTCATACTCTGAAGATTACAGCAGCTCTGGGCCTGGTAGGAAAGGCAGTTCATCGTATGGGTATGCGTCCGCTTCACCGCTGGTTGGGTTGCCTGAGCTATCACATTTGGGATGGGGTCACTGGTTTACCTTGCGGGACCTCGAGTACGCAACGAACCGGTTTGCAAAGAGTAATGTCCTTGGAGAGGGTGGCTATGGAATTGTCTACAAGGGTCGACTGATGAATGGGACTGAAGTTGCCGTGAAGAAGATCCTTAACAATGTGTAAGTTTATATTGCCTTACTGAGTTTACTGTATGTTAACCTGGAGCTAAGATTTCTTTGCTGGGTTTGCAGGGGGCAAGCAGAGAAGGAATTTAGAGTTGAAGTTGAAGCCATCGGTCACGTTCGGCATAAGAATCTGGTGCGACTTCTGGGGTACTGTGTGGAAGGGATACACAGGTGATCATTTCTTCCTCTCTGTTCCCTTTGTTCTGCATAATTAACTTTGCTGCTCAGCCCAGTTTATACGAATCCACCATGTGCAAGTTCATTGTGATACTAAGCATTATGTTCTTAAGGTTCAAAAGGGAAAATGAATTATCCATTTCATAAGATGGAAATTCTGTTCCTTCCCTTGTGCATAATCAATATGTGTTTTCCTTGTTCCCTTGTTTCTCACTGTACATTGACCTTTTCTGAATATTCACCTGCAGGATGCTTGTCTATGAATATGTCAACAATGGAAACCTAGAACAATGGCTTCATGGGGCCATGAGTGGGGGCATCCTTACTTGGGAAAACCGTATGAAGATTCTCCTTGGCACTGCAAAAGCGTAAGATCACAGTCTGGACCTTACTTGCAGTTATTTCCCATGAAATTTACCCTTCTCACATAAAGACAGGTTTTAAAGATCAATACTACTACATGCTAATGTAGATGAGTTTCATGATTTTCAGGCTTGCATATCTTCATGAAGCCATAGACCCCAAAGTTGTACACCGAGATATTAAGTCAAGTAATATACTAATTGATGATGAATTCAACAGCAAGGTTTCTGATTTTGGGTTGGCCAAACTACTGAATTCTGATAGTAGCTACATCAATACAAGAGTGATGGGAACATATGGGTATAGCTTTTTTTTGCACCATGTTTGTTCTATTTTATTTGTCTTCTGTAAATTTGGAAAGAAGCACATCTTAATTTTCTTCTTAATCTGTTGTTAGGTACGTTGCACCTGAATATGCGAATAGCGGGATGCTAAATGAAAAGAGCGATATTTACAGTTTTGGCGTTGTGCTCTTGGAATCTGTGACTGCTAGAGACCCAGTTGATTACAGTAAACCTGCAGATGAGGTAGAAGCTTTTCCTATTTTTCGACAATTTGAGTGACCAGTCTATCATCTAGTACTCAAGTCATTTTTTTATGTCATTTCAGACAAATCTGGTAGAATGGCTTAAAATGATGATCAGCAGCAAGAGGGCGGAGGAAGTAGTGGATCCAAACCTTGAGATTAAGCCCCCGAAACGTGCCCTTAAGCGGGCAATCTTGGTTGGCCTGAAGTGTGTTGATCCAGATGCTGACAAAAGGCCAAAAATGAGTCATGTTGTCCAAATGCTTGAAGCAGTTCAGAATGCATATCGACAAGTACGTTTAGTACATTTTTTGTCACCGTTTTTCAAACATTTATTTTACACAAATGAGCATCTTTCTTGGAGATTTTGTTTCTACATCATCAATATAACAAGTAAATGCTTTCTCTCTTTTGTTATTGGCAGGATCAGAAAAGGCCCAGCAGCCAGATGGGAAGCGTCGATGTCGAGTCACAGCAGTCTGCGGAGGAGATCTCAAACAGTGCTGATTCCTGAGGCTCCAATGCTGAACAGATACAGAAAATAGGACATGAAAACATTTCATTATCCTGTCTGGTTTGGTCAAATATTCAATATAGTTCAATACCGTGATTGCAACAGGTTTACATTTAGCAAAGACTGGAAGACATAAAGGCATAGGAATCGTTCGTTTCCCTTTCTTTTTTTCTTCTTCTTTTCGAGAAGTGCTTCTATGCTCCCCTAAAATATCCGCCGTACTATGTTTTCTGTAGACGAGTCCTCCAACTCGTTTACTCTAGGATATGTGTAGTTTTGTTTTAGGGGAGCACAGAAGCACCTTCTTCATCTATACCGTTTAAGTTATCAGGAGGAGCTGACCTCGAAGGCATGAATGACTAGTAACCAGATTTTGTTACCCTTGTAAAGAACCCTTGTCGATCCTCAGTTTTACCATGAAGTACAAAGTTTTGTTGGTGTACCATGTGCGCAAATTATCTTCTCCATTACTAGTTTGGATCAAAGGAATGTACAGTTGCTAATGCAGGGTGATCTTCTTGCACAAATCCTTTGTGAAAAGAGTCTTGGGACAGATGAGCACATCACTTCTTTTTATCTGAGAAGATAGTTCATGTCACCTGTAAGTGATTAACTGACTACTGGAACTAATCATTCCCAATGTTTCCTTTCCATAGCTAAAATTCAGAGGCAGTTGTTTGGTCCTTGGCTCCTTGCACCTCGGTGATTTGTTTTTTCATGCATGCACATGATTACAGTGTGCCAATGATTAGTGCCTGCTTGTTTTTCAAGTGTTGCCACCTGCCTCCTTTTTCTTTTGAAGGACTGAGTTGAGTGTCTATGTTATTCATTGGCGCCTTTTGTCCTTCACCTACTTGCACTCCTTCCATTTCATAGCTTTCCAGACACACCATTCGACGAGGATTCGACTCTGAAAGTGCAATGGCTAATGGTTGCTTTAGGCTAGAAAAGTGTACTCATGGCTTTGGAAAGAGTTTGGTAACCTACTTAATTAGCGGCAATTTTAATTTTACCGGGTAGTCGTAGCAATCGATTTTTTATCCACGGTTCGTGTACATGCAGACGTGCAGTGAGTGCAGGGCTACTGGTAGTGCCGATGCAGATCATGCAATGACAAGATTGCATCAACCTAACGATGTCAAGATTGCGTCAACGCAAATCATGTAAACCAGTGGCACGAGCATGATATATTTAACCATTTACCACTTTTAAATGTAGCAATTAACTATTTATAAGACTCACGTGTCATTGACACATAAGGAATCTACATATCATTAACATATGAGTGAAAAATAGTTAAACGCCAAATCTACTTCTGCCATGTGCCCCGTGGTTCATCTAGTTTCCAGACATTTTGACTCATCCTTTCTCAATTCGGACTTCCGAGTACAATGGCAGAATACCTCAGGCTGGTATACAGAAAAGGAGGCCAACTCGTTACTCATATTTATTAGCATTTCGATCACATTTTCCTCAGTGATAATCCTTCCCAGACACAAGTATATCCGTAGCATATCAAGTTAACCATTATACTCTAATCTAAACCTCTATACAGATCACCAAACATGGTTATATACTTATATGGCTTATACTTTAGTCCTTACCAAGAACTCTTCTATCCGGAAATCCTTTTTTTTTTCTGTCAAATCTCTTTGTACTTTATTCTTTTTCCAATCCCTTTTAGGCCTTGTTCAGTGAATCCCTCCCACAAGGGGATTAATTTCACAGCCTTAAGAAATTAGAACGTAGTCTACATTAGAGGCCGATGATGACTTAGGAGACGAGCTGTGCCGGCTGAGACCTTCCCTCACCTTGCCGTGCTGTTCTGCTTCATGCTGGAACGCTGAAACAAGATCCTGGAGCTCGAGCTTCCTCACCTTGACCTTCTCATTGGTCACTGGATTTTGTAACCCAAGATAGAGTATTCCTACCCCAATAAGGACGAAGCCTACAAAGAAGAGAAGTCCTGCAAACAAGCCAAAAGCGTATGGAGTATTCTGCGCTCCCGGTATGCCATCAACATTGATTCCAAAAAGGCCAGTGATTATGGATAAAACCATGCCGCCACCCCCAAAAATAGCCAAATTGTGGGTGATACGAAGGCTTCTATCCTGGAGAAGAGCAAAACTTGGCTATCAATAACAGGTCAAGTCAACAGTAAGAATGAAAAATAGCTCTAGGTTTGTGTTGAAATTTAACAAAACTGTGCATACTTGTAACCATGCTCGAACAGTGCTTTGCATAACATCCTGAATAGTGAACAAGCGGCCACGGACAGCTTCCTGCTCCTCCAACATTTCTCTTGTGTCCTTTCTAATTCTATCTAAGATAACTCTTGTGGTATTTCCCCTCAAATGTCTAAGAAGCTCAATTATGATCTCTTCCCTTGCATGCAGAGACCATTTAACTCTGATTACCTGTAGCATGGGCTCTTGATCATTATGTATCAAAAGAATGGCATGCACAAATGCCGCGTGGAACTTGAACGTGCTAACACTATTCTGTTCACAATTGCACACTTATCTAAATAGAAGTTCCTACATGTAATTCAATCGGGCCAATTTGCCTAGTACCATCACAAAAATCACGGAGTTGGAAAATACCATCGTATGTGTCATTGACATGTGGGTCTAGGCCCCACATGTCATTCTCACGTATTGCGATGGTATTTCCCAATTTTTCCCAATTCAATTCCTATTTTGGATCTACCCTATCCAAATTTTTGTGAAGTATACTTCAACAAATATAAATGGCACATTGGCCAATCTAATAAATTGGCGTTTTATTTTTCAATGAGGTAATTAAATCTTGAAGGCAAATTAGGGTGGCAAACTTACCTGTGTTGCTAACCTTCTGATTTCTTGATTCAATATGATGCTGACTAGATTTAGATCTTCATGATTTCTCCTGCGAAATGATTATTTGGATATGTAAGGTAATTTAAAATGTTATGAAATCATCTCATTTTAGGGCACTGGCCCATCAATTCAAATAATATGCTCTGCTAGTTGAGATATGCCCGTTCAGTTTCCTCACCTATTCACAAACTTCAGTTCAATTTCATCTGCTTCACCAAAGACATATTTCCGGAATAACCTGAAATAAAATAACACAACTATTAGTATCTTTGCCATGAGTAGACACGACTATTTGCTACAGCAAGTACAGTTGCAGGCATAAAAGAAAGAATTGACTAAAATGGATTAAAATGTTAGGTTTTCTGATAAAAATAAATTATGGTAGAGCATGTTATGAGTGTCTACATGGTGGATTTGATTTTACCAAAGATGATGAAAACGTAAACTCAACCATTTATGCGTTGGAGGGACCGTTTTGTCTTTTGTGCCGAAGCTATTTATAAAGCACAGGCCGAAACCGATGAAATTAAGGGGCATTACTTGAATGCGACTGCAGGTACATGCGAAGAAATGATTAAGAGAGCTGTATTTGCGAGGGAATTAGGGGTTCCTATTGTAATGCATGACTACTTAACCGGGGGATTCACTGCAAATACTAGTTTGGCTCATTATTGCCGCGACAACGACCTACTTCTTCACATTCACCGAGCAATGCACGCAGTTATTGATAGACAGAAAAATCATGGTATGCATTTCCGTGTATTAGCTAAAGCATTGCGTATGTCTGGGGGAGATCATATCCACGCTGGTACAGTAGTAGGTAAGTTAGAAGGGGAACGCATTGAGTGCTCTACCTCGGGCCATCGACATCATACGCTCTACTGAAATAGATTTCGTGGAAAACCAGCTATATCTGATCTTGGTTGGTCTTTCACCCCTAGCCACAAGTCATCCCCGTATTTTGCCGCATACGTGGGTTCGTTCCTCCAAGGCCTGTTAGAGCTCTCTTCAACCTGCTCATGGCTAGATCGATCGGTTTCCGGTCAAATAGGAAGAACGCAAATCTTCCACCTCTGGAAAGCGCCTACACCTAATGGCTTAAGCCGCTGTTGAACCGAGGCCCACCCGGGCACCGCCAGGGGGACAACCAGTAGGCTTTCTTTCCGAAGTTTCCTCCTGGGGCCCTTAAATCATTGAATTCATAGGCATAGGGGCGTCCCAGGCAGTGGTTCATTCAATGAGAAAGAAAGATAGGAGGGCAGGATTCGTCGCGTCGGGCGAATTCATTCTTGGAAAAAAGGGGGAAGGGAGTCACCAGAGCTATGCAAAGGGAAGAAAATGCTGTGTGGGCAAGTTAATATGGCTAGATAAAAATCTATAATAACATCTTAATCAAGAAAAAAAATTGAGTATAAATTGTGCCCCCATTGTGCAAGTTCAAGTCCTCTTCAACTTGAATTTTGGTACCTTTGTTATTATTTGTTGGAAAAAGGATACCAGTTTCCACTAGTTATGCTCAATCTTATGATTATCAAGAACAAAAATTATCTTCCTAAAGCAAATAATATGCATCTTCTTTTACAAACTAGACAGTAGACGTTCAGTAATGTTAACGAGGTAATAGAATATAGAGAATGCATAGTTAGAACAAATTGCTCTTGAAAGTTGAAAGTCCTCATATCAAATCATTTTTTTATTATACAAATAAACAAAACACCAAGGGTCCTTTTGGCATGCCTGAGCATATCAACAGTATAATATAGTATTAAGATAAAATCCAATGAGATTCTTATTTGGGGGCGCTAAAATTTTGCTGTGGCTCTTTTGGCAATACAAGGTATAAGCTTATAGCCAACATAGTATTAAGATATAGGCCAATGGTATTCTTATTTTGGGGGTTGAATTTCATTGTGTTTGGTTTCATTTTCAAAGTCCAAGAAAGCAAGTAGCAGTATGATGGGTCAAACCTGTATAAGTGCAATCTATTGATGTATATAGAAACTTTTTTTTTATGATAAGCTTGAGCGAGGTTTTAAAAAAAAGAAGTGTCATGATTACACAGAACAAACGAAGATTTTTTTTTTCTTATTAATATATATTTATCTCTATGACCAAACATGCTAAGAAAATAAACCGAAAATGATGGTAGTGGTAGAAGTTGGAACATAGAATGAACCTGTCATCCCATCGTGAAAGACGGCTGATCAAATGTGCAATTACTTCATGAGCTGATCTAGGTGTTTGACTTCCACCAGCACTAAGCAACTCCTGCACAGAGTTCCACAAGCATTTAAGATGAAAAATTCACAAGCTAAATACTATTCAGTTCATACCAGCAAATAAGCCTTTGTTTCAAAAAGAGTACCTGCACTTCAGTCACTCCTAAAACATTTATATTGGATGAAGGGCCTTTGACATGCATTGCAGTCACAAGAAAGTTCTGTGCTTGCCAAGACCGAAGCACAATGGGTATGTCTTCCTCTTCACGGTTTGGATCTCCGACTGATTGGCCAAGAAGTTCAAATAGCAGTCCCCCAGCAACTCTAACTGGGACCTGAATAGCTAACAGAAGTTTATAGAATAAATCTGATGTGCACATCTGACAGAGCATCATCACACTTTCTGATAGACATTAAACTATTTTATGCATCTAAAATGCACATGAGTAGTTCTATGAGGTAGTCAGGCTGTTTAGCTGTTCTGGAAGCAGTCCAAATCAGCATAGTTTTGAGAAATTACTGATTTGCACATAAGACCCTAGAACTCTTAGAGAGAGAAAAAAAAGTGCTGAATGATTTGACCAAACAGTAAATATTGTTGCCTACTATTCAGGTTGACAGGGCACAGTTATCATAACCATATATATGCATCAACTCCATGATAGACTACTTTGGTACGAATATAGAAAGAAACAGTTCAATAGAAGTATAGAACCAATTAAGTAAAGAAAATCCATGAAAATCCCTGTACATAATGCAGGTGACTTTGACAGATCTAAGATAAGTCCAAAAGTTTTATGACAAATCAATGGGTCAAGCCAGTCTCGATGTTATGGACATGGGCCAACATTGTAGGAACCAATCCAATCTCTATCTCTAGTTTACTAACAAATCTCATCTCTTTCCTAATTAGATAATCCCCTATCTTTATTTGACTTGTTCCTAATTTATCATGCCTAAACTAAAGCATGAGCCTGGCCCACACCCATAATACTTGACCCACCCAGTTAGGCCATAATGTTATTGTTATGTTAATACTTTCAAGGAAAAGAGGGTGGGTTAGAGGGAATGATGATAAATTGATACTAGTATTTCATACAATAGTCTGAAGCAATGAAATGATTCCACATAGAAAGAGGTCTTCAGAATATTGTGAAAGGTTGGGGTGTGCTCTTGAACAAAATCACAAATACTCATTCTAAAACTAAAGGTCTTCACAGTTAACCATGATCAAAGAAAAAAAAACTACAACAGCTCAGGAGTTAGTTCTTTTTTTTTTCGCGAAACATGAAAAGGTATAGAATAAAAGAAACAGTACAGGCTACAGCAAGTATAAAAGTTCAGGCAGATAATGTTTACACAGCACAGATTGCAGAGCATTCAATTGTAGAATAATTAAAAAGGTCTTGAATCACGGACAGATTGAAGGAAGAAAAATAAGTATATAAAATTATGAAGTGTCTCGGACAAATGAGAATAAGAAAGACAACCTCATAGAGAAGGTACTTCATCCGATCACTTATCAGCCGGCTTTCATCTCTCAGTGCAGTTCTTATAGCCGGATGCATCCAGTGAGCGCTATTCAGCCATGCATCAACCGAGGGATGGCCTGCAGTGACATGGCACCACCATGTAGGTCCTACCGGACGCTGCCAGTATGGAGCTGCAACATCAGCTACAGTGTAATCATCCTCACTGTCGGTCATCTCGGCCGGCTCACTCTCCCAGCTGGCATCTGACTGAACCCTCTGGACCAGCTCAGCAATCCTAGACCATCCGATAGGCACCCATTTGTGATCCAGGATAGCCCTGACATGCACCGGCCTATCTTTGAACAGAGAAGGATCATTAGCAAACTCTGTCTGGCGGGGATTCTCCACCACATCGCACTCTTCTGGTTTCATGGTTGCGACATGATGCCTGTTCCTACTTACGTGCCGCTTCATATGCACAGGGATCCCTTTCTCCTGCATGCTATCAATCGTCGGCCATGATTTGTGCTGAACCAGCTTCTTGTGACCCTTTATGAGCTCAAAAGCACAGATGAGCCCGTCGGTCCAGAGCTCGCTTCCTGGCACATGCTCTTTCCCCAAACTCGCCTTGGCAACCCCGTCTTGTGCCCTGGACACACCACTGACCTGATGAGGCTGTTGGCCCTCCACATCAGCCATGTTCACTCCAATTCTGTATGTTGGAGAGAGATGCACATTCATCAGGAAATTATGTCAATACTGATTTCTAGTACAATTAAAGTATATAGAGCAATCAGTTGAGAAATTGGGCCAAAAGTTCAAACAACTCCCATTGGGATGGTTTAACAAATATACTTGACTGCATGAGAAAATGATGTGGTATAATAATACTACTTCCCCGTCCCAAAATATAGCAACCCAATACTGAATTAGACACACCTTAGTACTATAAATATGAACAGGCAAACCGCGGATGTGTGTAATTCAGTACTAGACTCCTATATTTTGGGACGGAGGGATTACTAATTACTGGAGCATTACACCACAGTTGTACCATAGGGGAACACGAGAATCATAGCGACGAGGCAGAGGATGTGGATTTTCATCCCTCGAGGGAACATCCCCTTGTTGTTTGCATGTCATCTAAATAGTTATCAAAAAAATTTGAAAAAAAATGACAACATAGATTAATATGAAATATCACTCCACAAACATGCAAGACCAAATTCAACTTCTACAAGTTGCAACAAAAAAAACAAATTAAACTGAAAATAGTTATAGTACATTCGCAGCTATATTTGTTGTTTTTGTTACAACTTGTAGAATTTGAATTTAAACTTGCATGCTTGTGGAGTGATATATTTCATATTAATCTATGTTGCCAAATCTTTTCAAATTTTTTTATGACTATTTAGGTGGCATGCACAAAACAAGGGGATATCCCTCTCGAGGGATGAAATCACTTTCCCAGTATACAAGTACAAACTAGAAACTACTACTGCTACAAGTCCGGATGCAAGTATACAAGTACAACACAAGCATTTGGGAATTGGAAAAGGTAGGGCAAAAGCCACACCGTGTCCGGAGCCCAGATCGTGGCACCCGCAGGCAGCGCCGTCACCGGCCACCGAGTCCCGCTCCCGCCAAAAACCCGCCGCGCGCCGCTGAGCTTTCCCCGCGGCCCACGCGCAAAGCCGACCTAGCACAGCCCAACTTGCGCCCGCGGGGAAGACGTTTTAGCCTGGAGGTGGAGGAGGAAGAGAGGGAGAGAGAGAAGAAGAGTGGGCGAGGGGAGCGCGCCGGACTGTGGGGGAAGGAGGAATCGTGTGGGAGCGGAGCGGGCGTTTCAAGAAGGGAAGGGAAGGGGATGCAAAGGCAAATGCTCGCTTTGCTTCTCGCGGTCACCTCGCTTTGCAAATGTCTCAGGCTCTCAGCCCCATGCGCCGGCAAAAGTAGGCTGTGTTATTAACACCAAAATTAAAAGTTTGGTTGAAATTGAAACGATGTGACGAAAAAAGTTGAAAGTTTATGTGTAAAAAATTTTTGATGTGATAGAAAAGTTGAAAGTTTAAAGAAAAAGTTTGAAACTAAATATCCCTATTGGGCCTGTCTAGATCTATGATTAGTGAATGATTACTGTAGCATCACTGTAGCAAACCATGGATTAATATATCTCGTTAAATTCGTCTCGCAAAATAGCCTAAGTATTATGCAATGGATTTTGTCAATAATCTATGTTTCCAAAAGAGTCTTCCGGATCCAAACACTCTTTGGATATAGGGTACCATGCAACGCTGTGCGGTGTACATGAAACGTGTACCACGTCCTCGTAAACCGCCAGGAGTGGACATACGGATATGTGGTTCTTTTTTATTTTTGAATTAGCCCTTTTTGACACAGTTTCCCCTAAAAAGTTTTAAAGCTGGATAATATTTTTAGCTTCATAAATTTATGAATCTAGATATACGATCACATTGATAATATTTTGATAAATTATTTATATTTCTATTTTAGAACAAATATTAAATTTTAAATAACTAACATACAAAATTCAAATCTACTGATATAAAGTTGTGCCAAACAGAGTTGGTAGGACGAGAATCAAACAAAACCGAATTGAGTTTATACCTTGTGTGGGGAAAAATGCACTTGCAAGTTTTGTTGTTGTTACAAACATTTTACAATAAGAAGTTTGTAAGAAAAGAAAATTTAAGCATGCATAGCACTGCTGTATTTTATTTTTGCTACGTGTACCATTTTCCGGTGGGATAATGGCATGCGTATACGTGTATTTCATGTCTAATGAAGAAAACAAGTTTGGATGAATAAACAGTAACTCTGCGTCTCTGCCCCTCTTGCAATTCTGTGCGGAGGCAGATCTACACCTCCTTTAAGTAAAGTTGCAGTCTGACCTTGCTGCATACTACTACAGAACAAAAGCTATTTACATATTGGTGTTGATGTATTCAGAGCATTGTCAAGGCAAATCATGATTAGAGACGCCTAAATCAGCGAATATAGGGGGGCGACTTCGATAAATCCTCCACTGAAGGCAGCACTGCAGCAGAAGCCATTCTACATGCTTACGGCTGCTCTCCAGAGTGGTTCAAACTTGAACTGACGCTCGAGGTAGAGCTTATCATTTCAGCACTCAGCTCTCAGCTCAACCGAGAGATCATTGTACAAAACCCCAAGCATCCATTATGGTCCAAGTCTGTGACTAGTTGTTCATCTGTTCATCTCACGCTGCAAAGATAAGAGCTGGAAAAGTTAACGCGGACAGTAATGCTCATCAGTAGGTCCAAACCCATTAACAAGCAGGCAAAAAGAGGCGCCTTATGGGATGGGGACATACAATCTAGAATCTACACCTGGTGGAGAATCATATACCGGGGCCACCATTTCATCGTAAGTGGAGGGCCTACTCAGTTGTGTAGACAGTAGCCCCCAGTATTGTGAAGTTAAAGTGTGCGTGCCCAATGCCCATGTCTTACCCCCACTAGAGAAGACCTCTATGATTTATTGATTAACATTGTCAATTTTGTGAAACTAATAACTGGTATTAACCAGTCAAAGTGGCAAAGGAAGGTACTTCTCTTTGGACCATGTTCATCAATCCTTCAGTAAAATCAACTAGCTAGATTCTTATCTATTGCTGCAAGCACCAAGAAGCTAAGTACAGTCAGCCAACCAAGATTTGTTCATCGTTGCAACAAGTACCCAAGCATTATAAGTTTTCCATCCATCTTTTTTATTTATTATCACAAGGAAAATGACTCATTGCACTATGATCAAGAATTTTCAACAGTAAGAACAGAACATGCAAATGCAAAGATTTCTTACAACTGACTGAGGAGCTTCAGAATAAACCACATCATTCAGCTTAATTCTTTGCTTTGGCAACGTGAAAGGTACTCGGTGGCTTCATTGAAATCTGTCACAAAAGGAAATTCGGTCAGTGTTAACTGCATTATATACATGAGTGGAACAAAAGAAAATTGGGTGAATGTGAGTTGCACCAGGAATGCGGCGGTAGTCTGGTTCTATGCCATTTCCATTTATGTCTTTGTGATTTGGTGTCACATATTTGCCCACTGTGACGACAATGCCAGAACCGTCATGAAGTTCAAATACGGACTGGATTAAGCCCTGCAGCATCCAAGACATAGTATAAGCCAGTTGGTCACAGAGAGTGCTTTTCCATGGATCTGCTGTTTCTTTTTTTTAACATACCTTTCCAAAAGTCTTTTCACCGACCAGAACAGCTTTGCAGTTGTCATGAAGTGCTGAAGCAACCTAGAAAAGCGTTAGTGCATTGGTGAGCTCGTGCTAATACTATTCTAATACTACCAGTGAAGTTAAATTGGTACTTACTATTTCACTGGCACTTGCTGTCCTGTTATTCACAAGTACCTATGCAGATGTTGTGAATGGATATGTGAGATACAAATGAGTGTGTGGAGATCTAATTATAGCAGACAAAAGAGAACATCATGGTTCAGCTAAAATTTCAGTAAAGCGTACGTATATGATTAACTGGATCTGTATCATTCCACTTCTAAATCAGCCGATCAAAAAAGTGCAGATAAAAATCTATGGGCATGAATAAATAATAAAACACCCTACAGCTTGATGATTCTCACTGTCAAAGTTAGAATAGAAAAGCCAGAATCCCGTATGCGCAACTTAATAGATCTGTTTTGGTGTCTGTATATGTGTAATTTGTCAGTCCTCGCTTTCTGTTGCATGTAACAGTGTAAAACTAGTAGAAGTGGCCAGATAGGTTACATCACAATAGCGTACATACCATCAGAGGAGTAGAAACCAAAGGTTCCCTTTCAGCAACAATTGTATTTTGTACTTGACGATCACGACCAGCAGTATAAATCACCTGAAGAAGTTCCATAGGGGCATAAATACTACATTTCAGTTCTTCTTTAAGAAAAGTACACCTCCAAAGTTCAGTTCACGATATGAAGGATAATTAACAACAGTTTAGGCAATCATATGCCTGGCTGAAAGCCCTCAAACTTTATAATATGCACAGGGCGTGTATATGAATTTCAACGACGATTCTATCCAAATGCATATCAAGAATTGTAACTATAAGCTCTTAATTTATAATTCCAAACCAATGTCAACATAAAAAATAACTGTTTTCGAGAAAACATAAAAAATAACAAGCATGGCTTGATTTTTCCTAGTTCAAACCTAAACTAGAACCATTTTAGCCAGGAATTATACCTTCATTTCGATGTAGTATCCATGACCAGTAACTTTTAGCTGAGGTGGGCACAAAAAGGTTGATGGATTTTAATAGAAGTTATGTAGCAAAAAAAGTCTGGTTGACTTCTATGAACAGATTTTTCAGGTAACAGATAGTGTGATAGCAGCATTTAGCTCAAAAGGTCAAAAAAAAAGGGAATACACAAAGGCAAACATAAGTTGACAAAATATGGAAGCAAGTAAAAAATTACCGTGTCTCCTTTATTCAGGAAGAGCTTTGCAATCTCTATCCCAGCCTTCAAAGTAAACAAAAGTACCATGAGTAAGAATAACCCCATCCAAATAAATTATATCAGTGTCTTTCATTATCCAAATGCATAAGCCTCAACTGTTTCAAGAAGCTTACAACTCAAGAACTTCAAAGGAAAGGAATGGCACCCACAAAACACAATTTTGTTTAGCAGACCAAAGACTGACAGGCTTATACTGAAATGAAAAAAAAAAAAAACATACTTGGACTAGTCCACCAAGATTGTCCCTCAAATCCAAAACAAAATAGGAGGCACCTGAGTTCTGTAGACGCTTTAGTGCTGCATGAGAGAACATGTGTTAAATGGATACAACATGCCACCATCCAATGTAATTACATTAAGTCATATCTACCAATAATAATTTTAATGGAATATCAACAAATATATCGAAAATTTTGTAACATCAAAATAGTTTCATACAGAATAAGCAGAAATAACATCCTTAGATGGCCAATTTGCAGAAGGGAAAACAATATTTTAAGTTCTGAAATAGCATTGTTAGATGGTCAATTTGCAGAAGGGGAAACAATATTTTAAGTTGTTCTCCTGATGCTCACAGTTTGAGCCAGGAAAATAATTATATGTACATGCATAGCAGTTTTGGCTTAAGAATTAGACACTACATAGCCATTTGCAGTAAGTTCTATTAGAACGGTTCAGCTACGAAAGCAATTCAGCTATAAGATGAAAGTTGATAAGGTTAACAAACCAGCAACACACCACTAACCAAATCTTTTTTGGCCACTGCATTGAATTCTTTAATGTGAATATATCCTATAGCTGAATCCTCATTCTCTCTTTTCTCCAATCGATAGAAAACTGGTGTGCGAGCAACCAGTTGTCTCTGTACCTTCAATGGCTCAACAGGACCACAGTTCCCATGCTTAACCTATATAATATACAAGCAAGATTAAGATAGTTATAATAAGGAGCGCAAAGAAGTTCTGGGCAGAATACAAATATGATGTTTATAAGATTATTCATAACCTTAATTGTAACAAAAGTATCTTTTGGACCTTGCAGCATGGATGACACATCAAATGCAGATTTACCCATAACATCAATGTCATTGACTGACAAAAGTTCGTCACCCTAATAAGAGATAAAAAGACAGGACAGGAAAGATAAGTATGTGCATATTATTCAAAAACCAGCTGAATAAGACTGCAATATTTCATACCCAAAAAAACGACAAACACCAGTTCTCAGTGATAAGAATACTATCAACAGGAATTACATAAAACATAAAAACAAATAATTAAATAGTCAATCAAACCAATGTTATGATTGAAAAGCATGCCTACTAATTGAAGGGTATATATGTTGAGTTGTTAATACCTGTCTAACACCAGCAGAGTGGGCAGGCCCATCTAATATGAGCCCTAATACCATCAACTTGGAAGAGCCATTGTCGTCAGGAATTTCTCTCAAGTTTAATCCAATTCCTGTCATGTCATATTTTGACATCTTGGAGAACTTCACCGGATTGATTTAACACATGCAAAATATCATCAGAACTGAAGTACAGTTAGAAGATATAGCATGTCTTCATGCAAAAATCAGCAATAAGTAAAATCAGTGAAACAAAGGAAATGCGTCAAAAATGGTTTTGTAATATCATCATTTCATCACTGTAGAGCGTTGAGTTTTGTGGTGTCTAAACTCTAACAGAGATTCACTATTCCCAAAGTGTAAAAGTCACTCGAAACAATAGTTGGCAGTAAAGGTCCAAGTCACACAGATCCAAAAAACTAGTCTAATCCTCAAGGTGATGTACAAAACTTTTTGATGGTCAATATATAGTCATGTGCACACGATTCTGACTTGCCAATTAAAAAATAATGGTGTCATGGACATTGGGCCGGGAGGCCGAGGCCCATGGTCAACCCTGATTCTAAAAACAGGTTCATACCAACTTTCGCACTAAATTCAGAAACAGCAATAACAGCTAATTGCTACAAAAACCATGGATCACTAGGAGAAACAAGGAAACGGCATTTAGTGGACATTCCAACTATACTCTCTCCTCTCATTTTCTCTTAAAATAAAACTAATTGTACAGTTCTACTCGTGTAATAGGATGATGTTTTCTCCAATATGCTCAGCTTCCATTTGCCATTCCCCCAAAAAAAGAACACTGCCATTTGTAAGGTACTTACTTCGGAGGGAGTCAGGAACCTTGTGTATGGGTCACCCAGGTTAGCCAGCATTTTCTGAATGATATCATGGGCTCTGGAACGGGATCTGATTGAGGTTTGGAGAATGTCTTGCTTCTTTTTCTGCATTGCATTAAAGCGAAGCAATTACCCAATTAACATATTCAAGATATAACGTTTCCCTGAGATAAATCTATAGAGGATAAAATATGTTCAGAAGCAAGCAGACTGGCCATTCCGACTAGAAGAAATCCATTAAATAACTTCACAGTTCATATTCAATCATTTGTTAAATGCTCACCATCCACATCTCCGGCGACCAGGGACGGCTTCCGGCGTCCGGGAGGAACCCCTCGTTGACCACCTCCCACGCCTCCTCCACGAGCTGCTCGTTCGTCACCACTTCGCTCCTCCTCACCTCCTCCTTGGTCTCGGCGGCGGCCCCGTCGCGGCAGAGCTCGGGGGCCCGCGGCCGCTCCGCTCCCACGGCGTCGCCGGTGAGGATGGAGAGGGAGATGGAGACGGCGGCCGCCGTGGCAGCGGCAGCGGCGCGGAGGGCATCGGGGAAGGGGAGCGCGCACGGCGGCCCTGGCTTGGTCCTGCGGCTGGGGAGAGGGTGGCTCGCGAGCGAGCGCTGCGGCGGCCGCGGCGACGGCGCGTAGGGGAGTAGCCGCATGGCGGCGCGGCGAGCGTCGGGGCGGCGGGCGTGGGAGCGCTTCGGATTAGTGGTGGGAGTTCGGAGTGGATGGGGTAGGGGGGATGGCCCGGCGCGCTGTGGCCGGACGGTGGTCCATCAGCGGAGGAGAGGATTTTCGTTTTATTTTTTAAATATTTATTACAGCTAGCAAAATACCCTGGTGTTGCACTGGTAATATCACGTTGGATAAAGTTTAATTGAACGATTTTTTAATCAGTCTAGTATAATAACAATACTCACAAAAGTTTTCTCTTTGTTTGGACAATTATTCTATATGTACCTATATGATATGAACTTGTGTGATTTAAAAATAATCTGTATTTAAAATAGGTAAGTTTATATAAAATTAATTAATGATAATTATGACGGATAAAAATACTTCGCATATTTACTCGTATTCTCGTAGCGGTGACATGTGTGCGTGTTAAGATAATCCGAACAAGAATCAGAGCAGCGAGAAATGATGTCCGTGTTCCATCTATGAAAACTTGCAATTAATCATGTAATTCCAAGCTCACAATCAATAATTTTGCACCACGCCAGGTAAATGCCCGGTACTCAGCCATGAGTAGCGAACGCCAGAAAGCATGCATCGGATCGAACCATGCAGTGGTCGCGGTGCAGCTTCACCTCATGCCTAGCGGCTAGGTTGCTGCTGCTGCTCCTCACGCCATTAACGGAGGCACGCAGCTTCGCTGATGCGGCTGCCGGCTGCCGCTGCCGACGCCGGCGCACGCGCTCCACGCCTAACCACGGTGTCAACTAACAGGATTTGGGGACCTGAGAGAAAGGAGAAATGTTTGCTTTGAGATTCTAACTTAGCACGTGTTGCGCAAGAGGCTAATGCTGTCGTCGAGAGGTGAGGATGGGAACTCACCCGCGTACTCAATCAAAATGGAGCGACACATTTATTTATTATTTTTTAAAAAATAGATAAATATGATTTTTTTAAAAGCAACTTTCATATAGAAAACTTTTTTTTTACAAAAAACACACCGTTTAGCAATTTGTAAAGCGTGTGAGCGGAACACGAGATAGGTGAGTTGGGAAATGTGGGGGAAGAACACAACCTAAGGATGTGTTCGGGATGTGCCGCGTACGTAAAACAGAGCGACACATTTTCTTTATGATTAATTAGGTATTTATTATTTTTTAAAAAAAGGACTGATATGATTTTTTAAAGCAACTTTCATATAGAAACCTTTTACAAAACACACACCGTTTAGCAGTCTAAAAAACGTGCGCGTGAAACACGAGAGAGGTGAGTTGGGAAAGATGGGGAAGAACAAAGCCTAAGAGTCCTTTGCATGAGCGAAGGATTGTGGTCCTATGGAATTTTATTTTGTCGAACCGAGAGCGTGGCGCACAGGTAAAAAAAAAAAGACAGCGGCATACCCCACGCGCCTCGATCCTTCCGCCACCCTTTATCTCCTCGTTTTTCTCGGCCTTCTCTCCTCTGCCGCCTATCTCTCCTCCGCTGCGCACCTGCTCTCCTTCTTCACCGCCACTCCTTCCCCCTTCCCCATCAGCGGCTTTCCCTCCAGCCCCAACCCCATCAGCAGCACTGCTGCTCTCGCTCCCCCTCCCTCTCTGTCACAGTCCACGACGCCTTCCGTGGCGAGCGGCGCCCTACCCTTGGTGGGGTCGGCGATGTTTGATTGGTGTGTATATAGAATAGTTGGGTGTGTATTGGATTGGGATAATTGATGATTGTACTCCGAAATTTATAATTCCTTATTATATACGGTGCATGTATATACGATGGCATTGGCGGGTTAAATTATACAAGAACACTAATGAGGGACACCCCTATATGTGCCGATTTATTTGAAACCGACATTTACAGAGTATTTTTCTATCCATGTGACTCTTAGAAAAGATAAAAATTGAAAGTAGTTCATTTTAAGGTTTTTAATTAATATTTAATTAATTATGTGTTAAAGAGTGTTCCGTTTTACGTCATTGTTCTCCACACAATACGTTTGATGACTTACCAATCAGATAGCCAGATATATTACAGTAACAACTCGTGGTTGTGGAGAATTGCGGCAGGAGGTAGTAGTAGCAGCAATTAGCAGAAGCGCAACGTAGTGCTTCGTTTCGTTTCGGTTGGGTGGCGTCATTTTCCTGCCCGCCAAGGAAGGAGGAGGGGTGCAAAGTGGCGCCACGAATTTCGCCTTTTCTCTTCGCGCTCGCTTTGCTGCTCCGTTCCGCCTCCGCCCTGTCACGATGGAAAACGGTGGTCTCCTCCTCGCCGCCACGTAACAAACGTCCATGAGTCCGTGACATGCCACGCCCACCACCGATCGGGTCGGTGTCTCAACCTCTCGATCGGTCGGGTCGAGTGGTTTGTTTGAGTTTCACTGTGTGCCTATCTATATACGTACACAACGACGAGCAGTGCGCACGCACGCCTCGATTCCTCCGTCCGCTCTTATCCTTTCCCTCTTTCCTCTCGTCTTCTCTCCGTCCACCCGCATCATCTCTTCTCTCCTTCTCTGCTATGCCGACGACGCCCTCCCTCTTCGCCGCTCCCCTCCTCCTCCCCCCACCGGCGACGCCGCTTCCCCCGTCAGCCAGGGCGTCCTCTCCATGGAGGCGCACCTCTCCATGCTCCTTCCTAACCGGTGCCCAACGGACAGCGACGGTAGCGGCCTTCCCCACCGAGCAGCGGCAGCGGTGACGGCGGCCTTCCTCCTGCGAGCAGCGGCGGTGACGGCGGCAGCGGCGCCTTGCCCTCCCGCAAGCGACGGCGGCGGCGGCGCCCTACCCTCGCGGTGAGCGGCGGCGGCGGCGCGGCGATGGTGGCGCCGCTTACTCCCCCACCGCCGGCTCCTTCTCTCCTCGTCGGGCGGTGGCTGCCGCACCGCTTTCTCGTCAGATCCGGTGGGCCGATAGCGAGGTGGTGAGGAGCAGCGTGCTGCGGCCTCCGGTCCGGCTCGTCCCTCCCTCTCCTCTCATCATCTCGTGTTAATATTTTGGATGTTTTCTGATGATTCTGATTTAGATTTGGAGTGAGAATTTGTGTTTGATTTGGATTGTGATGATTTGAGATTTGGAGAGAAGGTGTACTCAATGTGGGATTCTATTTGTGTGATGATGGAATTTCGACTAGGATTTAGAGGGTGGGGGGTGACGGACGAAAATCACCGCACGGACGAGGTGACGATTGGAAAAATACTAATCTTTTAATTAGTTAAGATTTCATTTAGAGCCATATCGGTTATTCTAATAAATCAAAGCAAAGATTAAATTTAATTTTAAGGTACTTTTAACGTAATTTCCTTTTACATTTGTTTTTAAGTTGCTATAAACAAATATATAAAAATTTTATCAATAAATTATAATTTTTATTTTCTACTAAGCCATAGACAGCCGATGATCCATTTGCAGTCACACTGTCTTGGCCTTTTAGCTCGTGGAGCACTTTGGAACTTAGAGATTGTATAGGATTTTTCTTACAGGAAACAGTCATTTTCTCCATAAAAAAAAATGAAATTTCTATATTTCGAAGGAGGCCTTAAGGACTTCTCTATAGAGACAATGAAATATATTAATACAAAAATATTTTGATGAGAATGAAGGTATAAAACAATGAAATGTAAATATTAAACAATAATATTTTTCAATCGATCAAAGAAAACACACACACTTTGATGAGAAACAAAAACGCAAATAGAACTAAGGTTTGATAGGATTTAAAGATGATCGATCTTTTTCCATAAGGAACCACTAAAAAAAACTTACTCCCTTCGTCCCATAATATAACGGATTTTAAGTTTTTCTTGCAACGTTTGACCACTCATTTTATTCAAATTTTTTTAAAATTATTAATTATTTTATTTATGACTTACTTTATTATCTACAGTATTTTAAGCACAACTTTTCGTTTTTTATATTTGTAAAAAAAATTTGAATAAGACGAGTGGTCAAACGTTGCAAGCAAAAACTGAAAATCCCTTATATTGTGGGACGGAGGGAGTAGTATGCATTCGAATTCTAAAAAAAAAATCACAATCCCTCTTTCCATGAGAGCCATAAACTTTTATATTTCAACTTTAAACTATAACTTTCTCGTTTTTTCGTTAGCACATTTCCTGAACGGTTAAACAATGTTTTAAAAAACAATATGTGTACATACATTTTTTGGAAACATTTTTAAAAAGTATAATAGTTAATATTTAATTAAGCATGCGCTGTTTTTACGTAGTGTTATTATGCTACTCTAATATGGAGGGCCTGTTCAGATACATACTATATATGTCTAGATTCGTTGTATTAGGATGTGTCATTAAATTGTTTTTTTAACGGATGGAGTACCATTGATAGATGTATGGTAGTATTTAGTTTGTTACTAAATATTTGCCGTGTTTAGAGAATTGATAGCATCATAGTTAAACCTATCATGCTAGTAACGTTGCCAACTTACCAAAATTTTGGTAATGCCAAATTTTTGAAAGGTTTAAAATGGCCATGAAGTGAACAAGGCTGGAGTTTCATACGAGCACTAAGCCACGTTTTTGGGCGACCTTGTGCAAACACAAACTTACAAATGCATAACTCCATTCAACATATTTTAAACCATATCGCACATATTTTACAAGACACTAAAATACGTTTCTACCTAAATCTATGCGTATTAATTCTGATATAGAATAAACATTTGGGATGTTGTTGATGGTTAAACGTCAAATGCTACCTAAGACATGTTGTCAAATAATTATTGTTGTGGAGTTATTTATATAGGTAACTCGTTTGGCACGATATATATAGACCATCACCCAAAATGTTCATTTTATAATTCCAACTAGACGTGTAATTCCAAAAAGAAAATGAAAAACAATCACAGTGTTTACCCTCATGTTTCCCTCTCTGTGGTATCAATTCGTGTTATTTTACATGGCATCAAGCACATCTTTTGAAACTTTCTCATTTTTTTATCCCAAAGGAATCTAAGGAACTGACTGCTAAAGTCATATGAGATTCCATATGTGATAAGCATACTCGCTTTAGTGTTATATGGAGCTTTTTACGTTTTTTTTGCACATACTATCACTTTAGCTATTCACATGTTAAAGCAAATACATTTTAATTAGTACATGTAAAAACGAGTACTTATTCAGTTTTATGATATATGATGCTGGTAACTTTTAGGCACGAATTGAGCATTCGTATTCATTCAAATTTTTTGTGTATGTTTGCAAAATATAAGCCAAAACAATAAAACAAATAAAAAAATAAATAATAATTATATCTTTTAAAAAATAAGATGAATGGTCAACATATAATCCAATCGCGTCATGTATTTTCTTTAAAAGGAGGAACCACTTTCTTAAAAAAAAGAAGGAGGCACTACATTTTATGTCCCCGGCTGCAAAAAAGAAAGCAAGTACTGTAATTGTTGGCGGGAGAAACATATAAATGTAAATATTTAATTAAGCCCACAAAACAGCATGTTGCAAGCGGCAAATTCAAAATGGAAAATATTCCTGTCTATACAAAGGAAAGAAAGAAAAGAATTGTACGACAAAAAGAAAAGAACAACCGTTAAAAAAAAAATCCCCCTGGACATTAACGAATTTCCGGTGTTTTTTTTTTCGCATCAAAGGAAGAAGAGGAGAGGAATCTAACCAAATCAGGAAAAACCCAACTAACTTACCACTACTGGGGCGTACAGATCTCCTTTTACTGCCCGCCTAAATTCTTCTCGCAAAAGAGGAGGAATCCCACTGACCCACACACACAAAAAAAAAAAAAAAAACCAAAAACGCATCGTCACTTTCATCACCACCGTCCCCGTGGCCCCACGCGTCAGGTCCGCTCAGGATAACTCCGAGGCCACGCCAGTCACAGGGTTCGCTGACACGTGGGGCCCAGCGAATAATTGCCCCCACATGCTAGCCTCGGGGCGGAAGTCTTCCGTCTCTGTCCGCGCGAGCCCTCGCCTCCCCGAGCAGAGAATCCCGTGCACGCCTATAGTTACACCGGAAAATCATACCCACGAGCGAGCTAGATACTGCAGGTGGGCCCAGATGGTGACGTCCCCACCATGTCAGCGAGAGATGTTTCTGTGCGCGTTTGAGATCCCACACCGCCGCGACAAGTGTACACGGGGATGGATAGAGAGGAGAGAAGAAGAAGCTTAAGCGCGGACATAAAAAAAATGGGAAAAATGATTTTTTAATAATAATAATAGTACTAATAATAATCGCATCGCAGCCGCATCGAGCTATATAAAGGTAGGCGAGGGGGAGGCAGGGAGGGTTTTGGAATTTTCGGCCGCCGTTGCGTGGTTGGGGGAAGAGCAGCAGCAGCAGCAGCCAGCAGCCGGAGGACGAGCCGAAGCGCGGGGGACGCGGCGGCTGCTCGGCGTCGCTCGCTCGCGCCTCGCCGCGTGGCTGGTTTTGAGGACGGGGGCGGGCGGTTGCCGGCGGTGACGGTGGGCGAGGGGGGGCTCCGGCGAGGATGAGCGGCGGCGGCGGAGGAGGAGCAGGAGGGGGAGGGGGAGGGAGGGGGGCGGCGGCGGGGTCAGTGCCGGGGTCCGCGAGGAAGCTGGTGCAGGGGCTGAAGGAGATCGTGAACCGGCCCGACGCGGAGATCTACGCGGCGCTGCGGGACTGCGGCATGGACCCCAACGAGGCGGTCAGCCGCCTCCTCTCCCAAGGTCTCTCACCTCGCCGCCGTTCTCTAAGTTTTTCTAGCTGCTTTGGTTGCGCTTGGATTGTTTCGTGGCGACTGGATTGGATTGGATTGGATTGAAGTGTTGGGGAGTTCTGTTCCGGTTTTGGATATTAGGAGACGTGCTTTTGTGGGTTTGCTTTGGGGATTTATTTTGATTTATTACCGTGATGGCTGTGTACAGCAAGATAGTGGCAGGAATAGCTGGTGTTTTTTTTTTTTTGGGTTTGGTTTGATCTTACCTAGATTTGTTTGTCTGATGTGTTATTTTGCATTTGGCTTAGACTGGGGCTGTAAGACTGTAACTCTCCGGTTTAAACTTTTACTATTCTTAGTCTTTATTTCGAGTATTCTCAATTCAACCGATGCTAACATTTGGGGGCATAATATAGATTAGCTTTGTGAACATTGATTTTCTTCTCTTGGAATGAGGTCTTTTCGATCTGCTCGGACAGTGTTTCGATTTATTCAGCTTGGATAGGTCATCTGATTTTTCCCTGTTGGGCTGCCGCTTTCTTTACATTAACCTCTGTCTGAACATTTATCTACTGCACGCCTTTCCTATAGTTCATTCAAAGTAAGAGTCAACTGATCATAGGCAATCAAGTTGTGCATCTCTCGTAGTCTTTGTTGTAGGAAACTAACAGATTCTATAATTTCTTTCTGTAATTTGAGTAAATAACCTTCATTGCTTGATAATAGAAATATTCTAAAGGAAGTTGGAAATGAATTGAGATTGACTTGGGTATCATCTGAAAAACATTTGAATTACATTGATATATTTCTACAATTTATTCGGCATGCTTTGGATGGTATAATCTTGGGATGCTGGTCTTCATTTCAAAAAAACATGTCCAATTGTTCATTTTAGTGCATTTTTTTTCTTGTGAATAGCACGCTAAGCTTGATGTTCTGCATGGTTCCAGTAGTGCCCTGATAACGATATCTGACATTTTGTCAATCTTTCTCTAGATACGTTTCAAGAGGTAAAGAGCAAGCGCGACAAGAAAAAGGAGGTCAGGACTAGTTTTTACTTCCAGTTTGACAAGTTTAATGTAGTTTCAGTTGGCCTGGTATTGAACTTGTGTAGCTAACCAGTGATAATTGGTCGATATATCATTTTTTTTAATTTGTTGACTGGTTACGTTTTAGTGTTAAAAGTTTACATGTCCATATTATCTCTTGATTATTTATTTTGTGCGCTTTTAGAGCTCACGTCAGTATGTGCTGAAATATCACACAGGTTAATAAGGAGGCGCTTGAGCCAAAATCTAGAGGAGCAGTTAACTCCAATAGTCGAGCCACTAGAGCTGGTGCAGACCGTAGTGGTCGAAGCAGTTCAGTTCAGTCTGGATCAAGTGGTGCTGGTAAGTTTAAAACCTGTCCCTATCCATTAGTTTCTATGTTTGGCTATAATCCATTTCTAATTTTCAATCCAACCAGATAACATGTCCTCAAGGTCATCAATATTGGGACCTGGCGTGCTAGCAACTAATTCTACACAGAAGCAAACTGTTCCAAGGTAATGGAACTTTGAACATATAGAAATTTATGTTAGAGGCATTCGTTTCTATTTACAGTATGGTTAACTAATTTGCTTTCTTTTCTGTTTTAGTTCTTCTGTAAACAAGGATGTTCTTCACGATGGATCTTTTGGAGCAATGCAACCATCGTCGGGATTTCAGAACAGTTGGTGTGGGGTGCCAGGTCAGATGTCAATGGCTGATATTGTGAAAATGGGCAGACCTCAAGTGAGGTCTTCTAGCAAGCCTGTGGCTTCAACAGACAAAGCCTATTCTGGCCAAACCTCATCTTTCTCAAGTGTGGTAAACCAGAACCCAAACAAATCTGCAAGCACTGCCCCACCAACAACATTTGAACAAAGATTTCCTGTTCTTCAAGATCCTATTCCTCAAGCTAAGAATTCCAGTCATGCTTCTGCTGATAACCATGAGACACAAGAGAGTGATTGGTTTCAACAGGATGGGACACTACCAGGGAGTCAATTAACAGTCCCTGAGACATCTCGTGACATATCTTTACCTGTGGCATCTTTGGAATCATCAACGTTGGTTGCTGACGATGCGAACTCGTATAATAATTCTCATGTAGGAGAGAGCAGCTCAGCTATACCTTCTGATAGACACCTGGAAATTATTGAGGGCAACAACCATTTTAATAATGGTTTATTGCACAACTCAAGTGCATACCAGTCTCGAGGGAATCACTATGATGATAACGATGATGATGATGATGAAGGTTAGCATACAGTTGAAATTCCAAAAACATCTTCAGAAGTTCCTTTTTTTGGTTATGTGTCTCTAAAGTCAAATAATGTGCTCTTCTATTGTCTGAACCACTGTCCATTGAAATGATAGAAAATTCCTCCCAACTGGCTAACATGATATTTTGTTTCCCCCCTTAACCATGCTATGCTTTTCAGAAACCAAGTGCAAATTTCTCTTATAGACTTATAGTATGACACTCTGACATGGATTAGGTGTACTGTCTAGTGTTTATCAAGGCCATTGGTCATTTTTTTTAATGGCTTCGCCTTTACATAACAAAAACAAAACCATTCATTGTCAGTGTTCATCTTTTAATCTTTCTCCCTGTAATATGTTGAAGTGGTAGACTGCTAGCATCACTAAAAAACTATGATATGAAAAAAAAAGTATGTTTGTTAGATTCTTTTAGCAATTTCTCTCATATTGACAAGGGTTGTTGATCTGAATGTTGGAAGACTGTAAGCTAATAGCTAGAGTTGCAAAGAAGGGTCCTTGTTTTTTTGTAGTTTTAAATAGAATATATGTACTCTGATAATCAACATTGTCAACTTTATACAAAACCACAATCTTGTTATTTAAGTGTGTATCATCTATTCATTTCATTTACCAAGTCAACAACAAAAATGTAGCTCTGGCCCAGCTTGTATGAAGTATTGTTTTAATTCTGAACTAACGATTGTGTAATTTGTTCAATGCCTTCTAACTTTCAATTGGATCAAGAAATACGATCTTTCAAAACTTAAGTTTTCAGTATATTTTAATTTAAGATGCCCATGCTACACTCCAACATACAAGCATAGATACAATTTAAACATATACTTGTTTAAGATCTTATTATATAGATAAATTTTCTTTATGCCGTGCCAATCTGAATCAGCAATGAACTAATGGTACTTATTAATGGAAACGGACGGTTTTGGTTTTCAAATTTATTCAAGGTTCAAGCATATAGCCTTGTTGGCTTATGGTTTGCTGCTATACATAGCTGAGTGCGCTACCAATCCCAAATTTCCAAGGAAGTGAAATATGCAAAATTGCACAGTAGCATGGTTGCTTGGTTCCTTTTTTATACATTTTAATTCACGCTGTACTGGTGTACTAAGTTATATATGCTGTGGCCCTAAATGCTGATACTTTCTTCTCTTAATCATGCAATTATTAGTGTGAAATTGACAGTGTAACATTTTGCAGTTGAAGTTTCTAATGTTGATGTGGAATCTGCTTCGGCAAACATTCAGCACCTAAGCCTACAGACTGAAGATCTAGTTGCAAGTAAATCTACCGAAGATAATCCAGCGGTTATAATCCCTGATCATCTACAACTTGCAAATGCAGACTGTGGGCATCTGAGCTTTGGTAGTTTTGGATCTGGTGCCTTCTCTGGGTTGCTTCCATCAAAGGTCCACAAAAATGGAGTGGAGGAAGTGTCTGTTCCAGATGAATCTCCATCAGTTGATCAAGAAGATGTCAGGTGAAAATATTTCCTTGCTATGTTCTGTATTCATGACAAGAAATTAGCCTTTTCTGATAAGGCCGGCCTTGCAGGAATCAAGACAACAATGTTGCTCTAAATTCTTCAACAAATGGGGACGTTGAAGCCAGAATTGGCACTAACATGGAGAATACTGATGAACCTTCAGTTTCACAGCCTGATATTCTGACGCAGGGTGCTGTAGATGTGTCAAGTCTACAATACAATCTGCCATCAGTTTCAGATCATGTATATTCAAACACAACACAACCAAGTACGATGGAGAGCTCACAGGGAGACATACAAGTGCAACATCTTCCTCAGTTTTCAAGTTTACTGGTATGGTTCTCTTATACCCTGAAATTGGAGCACAGAATATCATCATTTCACATAGTTAACATCTCAGTTATTCCTATTATTTGTCAGTTTGTCACCATCTCAATGTTAGCATATGTACCAACTTGGACTGGTCACTTATATGAATCTTTCACGAATTTGTAATTTGATTAAGTTATAAAATTGTTAATTTAGCTTTGCTATTGAGGAGCTAGGTTAGAGTACGTATAATCTGCAGACATTATGACTGTCGTTCGGAGGATGTTTTATTCAGTTGTGTCTGTTTGGCTAAAGATGTTTTATACTGTGTCTGCTTTGATGATGAAATTTTACCTGTTTACCTCTTTAGTGTTGAATGTCCTTGGTAATGTGACAGGTTGATAGTCAATATATGAAGATTAACTAAAATAAAATCAATCCTCTCAAGCTCAATATCATTTATTCTTGTTATGTATTTTTGGCAAATTTGAGTTTTTTATTTTTTTTTCTCATCCTTATGGCACTCTAATTTATTATTGTAGCAAGCAAATACTCTACACAACAACTTGCTGGGATCAAATCTTCCCAACCTTCGGGACTTTGACTTTTCACCATTGCTATCAACACAATTAGCTACAAAATATAACCCACCAGTACCGACTACCAGCTTACCAGCAATCTCCATGCAGGAGGTAACTCCAAAATCTTTTTTTTACTTTTTATTATCGTGCTTGTTCTGAAGTTTGTTGAATTTGTAGAAGTTGTAGTTAACAAGTTTAGAAAGAGGTCATACTCTCTATTTCAAGGATGGACACTTTATGTTCAGCATAGTTGAATGGATAAGTAGCATCAAGTCATCAAGAAGCTTATAGCTTTAAGCGTTTAACTATTTCTTGCATTAATAAAAGAATTGTAGGTACATTTTCCTGGCTGTTAAATGCCTATTTGATTTGGCATAGATATGTTAGCATTTCAGTTCGTATTCTATTTTTGAGTTCCACTTTGCATTTTATATTTCCCAGACATTGAAGCCAGGGGGATTCTCGAATGCACAACCTACACAAAATCTTCCCAGCGCGAGCATTCCGTCTGGGCCTCCTCTCCCACAACAATTATCTGTACATCCGTACCCTCAGCCAACTCTGCCCCTTGGGCCTTTTTCCAATCTGGTTGGCTATCCATATTTGCCTCAAAACTACTATCTACCATCAGCAGCCTTTCAGCAATCTTTCTCAAGTAATGGACCTTTCCATCAATCTGCTGCTACCACTGGGGTGCCTGGAGTCAGTATGAAATATTCGATGCCACAATACAAGAGCAGCCTTCCTGCTACAAGCCCACCACAGCCTTCATCAGTGGTCTCCGGATTTGGAGGTTTTGGTAGCTCAAATAATATTCCTGGAAATTTCGGCTTAAATCAGAATGTCCCCTCTGCACCCACAACTATGGGGTTTGAAGAAGCTTTAAGCACACAGTTCAAAGATAACAGTCAATACATTGCCTTACAGCAGGTAAGTTTCACATGCTTTGCCTATGTTCTGGCGCCATTTGTGTTTTTGTCCTGTCTGAGGATATTATACTACAAAAACACTTGCACTTGCACTTCAACTGCCCATTTGGATTTCCATTTCATTTTTTTGGTGACTTCATTCGTGATGCCTTTCAGAACGACAACTCTGCAATGTGGCTTCATGGAGCTGCTGGTTCAAGGGCCGTTTCAGCGGTACCACCTGGCAACTTCTATGGTTTCCAGGGCCAGAATCAGCCAGGTGGCTTCCGCCAGGGGCAGCAGCCCTCTCAATACGGTGGCCTCGGGTACCCAAGCTTCTACCAGTCACAGGCTGGTTTACCGCAGGAGCACCCGCAGAACCTTACTGAGGGAACCTTGAACAGCTCTCAGACCACTCCATCTCAGCCATCGCACCAGATCTGGCAACACATCTACTGAGTCCTGCCCTCTCGTGGGAGAAGCCCCTCTACACTGCCAGGTGATCTGGTGACCTGGCATGCGCCATGAAATGAGCAGACTAGCTGAGCTGCCGTCTTGCGCGCGGAGAAGAGTGGACAATGCTTTCTACAGTTTCGAAGTATGTTGCTGTTTTTTCTTCTTTTCTTCTTCACTTGTTGCGTGTGTCCGGGGACTAATTTCAGCTGTTACGAGTTTACTCGATAGTGAGTTGCTATGTTGTAACGGTAAGTCCTAATTTCATCTAACAAGAGCTGCTTCTTATACCCTGTGTGATTCAACCTTTATGTTCTTGATGCCCCACTAATTTTACATGCTGGTCGATGCACATCTCAAAGTATATTCCAATAAAGTTGCTGATAAGCAGAGCCAGATGAGGACAAGCTGCAGCATGCAGGTGTTGCTACAAATTTTGCAGGTTGCAGGTTGCGTTGATCCACCTTGAGGGCTTTCAGATTTCAGTCCCCATCCAGGAGCATTCGACATCAACACGAGCCAAAGCACACTAATTACTCATCGACTGGTGACTTCACTGGCATTCGGATATGTGCATGTGTAAATAATTACTGGTTAGAAGCTGAAGTGGCCTTGTTAGCTTGGGGCATGGCACTTCATTCCTCTGGAGATAGCTTGTTTTTGGCAGCCAATGCTGCAAGTTTTTACCGCAGAGCAGAGCACTCCGTGCAAGCTTTATCGATGCTTGGTGCCAATAAAAGTTAGAACGGGCTTTAACAAGAAGATAGTAATATTTTGTGAGTATTTTTTTCCTTTTTTTTTCTTTTTTTATTGCAAGGAAGTTTCTTTTCGGAAGAGATGAGTGGTTAATCAATGATGATCCATTGTTCTGCAGTTGTCTATACAGGATTCTGGAAGCGGATTTTAGAACATGGAGAAGGCATTGGCATGTGCCCGCAGTTCCTATCCGTCAAAAGCTATACGGATTATGAAGGATATTTTCTAAAAATGACAACATTGGTACCAGGTGTATTTTACTCCATAAATTTCAAGTTAAAAATCTACAGTCAAGAAAAAAATTGTATGTGCAGGCTAAGGGCTTGTTTAGAGTGTTCTCATAAAATAAATGCTTTCAGTCTCACCTAAAATGGGAGTGGAGTAGACTCGAGTATTCTCACAAAATAAACTAGAAAGATTCCGCTCCATAACTTCACTGAAAACCCAAATTTTTAAATTAAGGCCATGTTTAGTTTTGGCGTGTGATATACGGACATACATTTGAAGTATTAAACGTAGTCTAATAAAAAAACAAATTACATATTCCGCCTGTAAACTGTGAGACGAATTTATCAAGCCTAATTAATATGTCATTAGTAAATGTTTACTATAGCACCACATTGTTAAATCATGACGCAATTAGGCTTAAAGATTCGTCTTGCAATTTACACGCAATCTGTGTAATTAATTTTTTTTCTATATTTAGTGCTCTATTCATGTGTTCAAACATTCGATGTGACAAGGTGAAAAGTTTTTGTGTGGAAACTAAATATGGCCTAAATTTAGGAGCCGGAGTAATACCAAACATACTCCAAGTTTGGATATCAATCTTTGTGAAGCGACTTTCGTGTTACTAATTTTATACAGCGATATACGCCATAGCATATGCATTCGTGTTACTTCTTGTTACACGTGTGAGTAGTTACTTAAGAGCATGCTTTAAATAAATAAAAAATAAAAATTAAGAGCATGTATTGTAGGGATGATCGATACTTTGATTTTGTTCGTGTCATCTATTTATTAACTAAAATCACAACATGGCCATCAGAGGTTAAAACTAACTTGTCTTATGACGGACTAGACCGCTCACGTTCACTATTGGTGCGTGAATAATTCAAAACATAATGAATTTTGCTTTAAAATGATAGGAGGAGCCAACATCAAAGGATAAAAAAGTAACATAACTACAAACGTTGTGGTAACTTTTCTAACACCTTAGCTTCAAACTCTTCACTATGAATGTTGTGGTAACACTTCTAACACCTTAGCTTGAAACTCTAAAGGTAAAGGATTGATTATGCCACATTTTCATGGTTTGTATTCGTACCAGAAATCAAAATCAAACAAGCTTTTACCTTTTTTTTTCACACGACATTTTTGTTCTCGTTGAGAACATATTAGGACACTTGCGTTATCTCTCAGGGTGCAAATAAGTGAATAACATAGCATTATACGGAAGGAGGAGGAAACCTAACGTAACGGAATAAGTGTGAAGGACTCAAATGTTCCTGGACCCTACATCTCTTGGCCCACATGTAAGAGAAACAGGTTCTCCTTGATCAAATCTAGATTATGGTGGTTCTCGACATTCTGTAACAGAGCCATGTCGATTATGGTGTATCCCAACGTTCTGTAACAGAAGCAGGTAAGCATATGGTACCACGGTCCAACAGCATTGGTAAAATTTAGAAAGAAGAGAGAAACTCACGGTGCAAATTCAACAAAAGCTTATCAAGTTAAAGATACCTCAACTCACGCATTCTAACCGAAGCCAAGTACAAAAATCTCGTCAGAAATCAATGCGGAGCATGTAAACTTCGTATCGCTTCATCTGCGCGAACTACTTTTGGACTGTAGCTTTCTTGCTTAAGAGGCCTTCTAAGTTGAGGTTATTGATCTTCGCAGCAAGGATGAAATCATTGTCAGTTAAGCCTCCTGCAACCATAGCAGTGAAATCACATCATTATAAACCAGAGTGATGGACTGATGGTGATTTCTGTTCTGTTACTGTGCTTATGTTGCTTCAGTACCGCTTCCTAAATCCTAACCCAGTTCTCAACAACCAAATACTGTGCTTATGTGCCTTCAGCTACAGTTGCTATGTCTAGTGACTCTGGTCCCTATTTCTTTTAACTTGACTTATCTCCTTTTAAGCATACAGATATTTTACATGGAAAAGGCAAATCACCAACAGACTAAACATCCAATCATGTAACTCTTTTCCATAATCCATAGAAATTCGGTTAGATTTCAACTAATAGAGGGCAAGAATTTCTCAAATAAACATCTGAATTTTGACATTGTCCAAATACAAATCATAAATTATGCCATTATGGTATCTTGTTTCCCTTGTAAAGTGAAAACTTAGTCAAGTCAATCAGGGTTCCTAAAATAGTGTATTGACTAATAGCCATCATTCGTCAAGATTTAGGAAAGAGCCATTTTGACTTATCAGTCCTAGAGAGTTGAAAAGGTTAAACAAAGTTAACAGGAAAAACAGTGATCCTTTTATTTCATTCAACAGCATTGGCTTCAACATTCAGTGCTAAATGTAATGAGTTAAAGTGTTTTCAGGTTTGGAAGGAAATTTGACTAAAGAACAATCCAAAATACTGCGAGATATGAGGTTTGATTCTTCTAAATGATCACATCAAAACAAATTGGCAAAAAGAATGATATGCAAATCACTTACTGACAGAGTGAGTCCAAACATCAATTTTCACATTGTTCCAACCGACAAGATGAAGATCAGGGTGGTGGCCTGCGAAAGGACATCAAACACACTTCACTGGCACTGTTATTAAAACAAAAATGAGATCTAAGAAATGCGAACAGTTTAGAAGTGTTTTCCATGCAACATGTAAATAAACTCTCAGCATGCTAAATATAATTGTAGCATGATATGACAACAAATGTAATGCATAGGTAGAGAAAATGTGAGAAACTAATAATTTGATTCTGATCACCATGATTACAGTATATCAAATGTAATGCAATCTTTCTATTCTGCATCAATAGCCATAACAATTATAAGATACTTTCCTAAGTTCAATAGGAGCTAGCTTACTAGCTCTCCTCTCTATCTTATCTCATCCAGACAATAAGCATAGAATTACATGTAGTCGCAAAGTACTGCATATGAAATAGCTTGCAGTAGCTCCAACTGGAACACTTGCTCTGCGTCATATCGTTTAACCATTTTCTGGTATGTTTGGTGTCTCAAAAAAGGTATGTAAAACTGTGAACTAGTATAAGAGAAAAAGGGTTGATAATTCCAAATCAACTAGTACTGCAAGAGAGATTAGCTAATCATTGCTGACTTAATTTCAAAAGTAACTAAGGAAACATATGGTGGAAATAGACCATATAGATTATGCCAGTATGTACAAAAAGAAACAAAAGAATAGAAAACCTTCTTCCTCAGCAACAGAAGCAACAAGCTGAAGGAATTCAAGCCCTTTTACAAAATTCTTCACCTTCCATGCTCTGTGCAATTTCAGAATGTCACCTTCGGCTGCTAATTCCCAACCAGCCACCTGTTTTCAAGAGTTAGTTGATGAAGTGCCAATAACCTTAATCAGACTCTTGACTAAAAAATCATACAAGAATAAAACCTGTTCTAGCATCTTCTTAGCAGAATCTTCTGGCATGGCATGTATATCCTTAGAATTGCATGGAACGCAGCTCTTCTTTGCCAGCTCTGAAATAATATGAGAAGCAGATCTGTGAGATTATACAGTAAATGACACTATGGATTAACAAGGCAAGAGAAGGTCAAGAACAGAAGAATGGGATCGATATTGCTACGGGAGAACCACAACATGATGATGGGAGTATCACAGCTCCTGTACTGCATGTTATCAAGACATCACTATTCCTTCACATAAGAATAATATTCTGAATATCATTCAAAAAGCTAGAGGAGCAAACCAGGGGTTCCTGAATCCTGACTAGTGACTACTACCTCCGTCTCAGAAAGACTGCAGTTTTGTACCGTTTATATCCAACATTTGATTGTTTGTCTTACTTGAAAAAAAATATGATTAGTATTTTTATTGTTATTAGATGATAAAATATGAATAGTCCTTTATGTGTGACTTTTTTTTTAATTTTTTCTTAAAATTTTCAAATAAGATGAACGGTCAAACGTTGGACATGAAAACCCACAACTGCACTTAGAATGGGACGGAGGTAGTACATGGTTAAGATATCCTTTATTCGGTTATTCCAGTTCTTTTTATCCTTCTTACTTAGGTGGATTGCTTTCTTTCTACCTGTTGCTGTCCATTTCTTTTACATTATAAAAAAAATTCAAATGAGAACAACATGTTCATCTATTTGAATACCCAGCTAATATTTGTAGATTGGCTCATGCCATTGCACCCATATCAGAGTTTTGCAAAATATCAACAGAAATGTCGAATGTAAAGTATTACTGCAAACACATAAATTCTGGAGAATAGAATCGACATCACGTTTTCCATTCACCAAATTTGCCGGTGTCCGTTTAAATGAGAGAAGTTCATAAACAACAGAGTTTTTTCCTCCTGGCCTTCTTTCACCCCAACTACGGGTATGGACGGACGATTCATACGATCGCAGCAAGATGGTGTTGACAGAGAACCCACGGCCACGGCATCAAGCAAGCCATTAGAGCGCCGCCGATGACAACTCAAGCAGGAGGGGAGGAGAAGGACACTATGGACACATGACCGCGGTCTGGTGCGCGACAGGAAGAGATTAGCGGGCGGGGGGACAAACCAAAGCGATCGGAAGATCACCTGGATCGGCAACCGCAGCCGTAGACGACGACATCCCGACGACGGCGCCGCCCAGACGATCCTACTCTGCCTGAACCGGTGCCACGCTCGAGGGCTCGACTCCTCCGCCGTGGTGCCGGCGCCGCCTACCTCGTCAAGTTCCTCGGCTGCGTGATGCCAGACACAGGAACGACCAGTGTAGAAGGGTTTGTGCTTTGTAGATGGAATGAGTGAATGACAGGTAGTACAGAGTTTAACAAGAAAAGGCAAAGAAAATAAGAACAGAGTGAGAGTGAAATGTAACGGAGACGCAATCTTCCAAAAATGTCCTGCTTTTGTGATAATAGTATGTTTCCAGTTGTGCACGTTAGCTGCATTACTACTCCATGCCTCAAACCTGTAATTGTTTCCATTTAAAAAACAACCAAGTGATAATTCAAAGTTGAGATGAAACTCTACGTGTGAACTGTACATGGGTGCATTGATACATGAACATATGAACCAGATGAGTTCAAATGAATATCCTCAAATGATGTGTTTAGTTCGTGTGCCAAATTTTTTTTGAAGTATACGGACACACATTGAAGTATTAAACGTAGACTAATAACAAAACAAATTACAGATTCCGCCTGTAAACCGCGAGACGAATTTATTAATCCTAATTAATCCGTCATTAGCAAATGTTTACTGTGGCATCACATTATCAAATCATGGCGTAATTAGGCTCAAAAGATTCATCTCGCGATTTACATGCAAACTGTGTAATTGGTTTTTTTTTGTCCACATTTAATGCTCCATGCATGTGTCCAAACATTTGATGTGACGGAAAAGTTGGAAGTTTGAAGAAAAAAAATTTGAATCTAAACACGGCCAAACATTTCTAAGAAACTTTCAGGAGGCTGGTGCCTTACAAGATTACCTTGATTGTCAGGAGAACCATGGCACCATCTTCTACTTGACATTTTAATCTCGTCTTGCCTTGCATACATCGGATGATGAGAACTGCATCATAGACAATGGTTTTTCTCCACTCAGTTATGCATGAGCTAAAGCTCACTATAGCATAAAGGCCATATGCCCCCACCCAAGACGTCATACGATCTCATTTATCAATGGAACTTGGATTGAACCCAGAATTTGAGTGCTTTTTGGTCATTATCCATGATTTAAATGGAGTTCTACATTGTGTCCTCTATGACTGTTCCCAACAGGAAACTTGCCCAGACAAAAGGTTTGCAAGTTCCAGCTATTAAAACGAACAAAGGAATCGTCTTCCTATTAAATGCATATGCCTGCATATACTTGTACCAAAATGCCACGAAAATTTATCAGAAGCTTCCTTTCAGAATTTTTTTTTGCAAAAGCATATCAACCATGCTGTAATACTTCCAAACCAAAAAAAGAAGCGCATGACCGCCACAGCAACAATAGAATTCGCCGTACACCTAACAGGCTAGAAAACTCTTATTTTCCATGTTAAACAACAGTATTTGATCCTTAATTCCGTGCATCTTTCAAGTTTTTGATGGTGTTATCATATACATCCATATTGGTAGTATATATTAGGGCCTATTAGGCCTTATGTGCAGAAATACTCTGTTTCTGAAACTACAACACTGAGTGATCTAAAACATATGCTACAATCGAAGCACATAGCATATTAATCTGTCATGCAACCAATAATTAGTAGTAATCATCTGTGCCCAAAGGATCTGAAATTAACGATATAATTACAGATTAACATGCATAACCACGTCTCCACCCCTTTCAAAGAAAAACAGCACGTACAACAATCCAGACCCCGACAAACCCACCCACGGTATAAAATTTCGAGCACGATTCAAGAAAGAGGTTACTCGTACCGTCCATGGCCCAGCAGCGGAAGGTTCTTGGAGACGGTAGGCCAACTGGGGGCCGCCATCGCCTGCACAGGCAACAGAGAAGAGGCGGGTTAGTGGCGCACGGGAGGTGTTCGACGGTATGCTTACACGGCATTGGTGGGGGGCTGGGCGGTGAGTTCTTTGTCCCCGCGTTTGGCATACGTAGGAACGCGCCAGGAGGAGCCTCGCGTGCGCCATATCGACGCCGCGGGTCATCGGCGATGGTGGGACGGCGGCGGCGCTCGCCGTGGGCTTTGCGACGCGGTTGGGGGGAAGAAGAGCGGAGGCGGCGGGAAGGCGGCGTGTGGGTTTGCCTGGCGTGTGGTAGCGCGTGTACCCGCTGTTTACAAATAGTAATACTACTAGTAGCCTTCGACGGGTCACTGACATTTGGTCCCAAAATTATCCCGAAGTTATTTTCTCAACATATTATTTTTGACAACTTCTACATATAGGATTTAATAAAATTAATTTAGTTTTATAAGTATTATTGTATCCTTTTTATAAATTTAATCAAATATAAAAAAGTTTGACTTATAAAAAAAATTAAAGCGTCCTATAATATAAAATGAAAGGACTAGCTTATATAACAAAATCAATACGCTTGGTCATCTCCCATTATTACCTTTGGTGATACACAGGCTAAAATAGGAGTGACACTTTAATCGTCTCATGTTGACATGATATTTTTTAGAACTATTTATGTATTTATTTATTCAAACAGATTGGCTTTTAATCTGTATCTATTAAAATATTGTGCTAGTAATGTGAATATAGCCAATGAACTTCCAACTTGGCATAGTAAAAATAGCATTATTCACTTTGGCTTTTATATGTAAGGAAGTTTAGCGCCCATCAAATCTACTCTTTGACTCCTTGTTTTTTTTTCTGTTTAGGTCCCTTGTTGGCTCAAACTTTGTGGGGGTTAGACACTTTTAAGTTGAATAGAAGTACATCAATCAATTCAACCCAGAAATTTAAACCAATAAAAAAAAGCCGAGCAATTCGCTTATACTTACATTAAGTTTCTAATGAATATTATCCGCATACTCATTTTTCCATTTAATATCCACATCAAATTAATGGTTTGTCTACGCTGTAAGTTAATGGAGTAGTGATTATAACACAAGGCTATTGAAATACTTGATAGGAGAATTGTCTACCAGAGCTGAAGGTAGCACATGAACAAGTCTAACCAACTAGCCTTGCAAGTTGTAGTTGTTAGCTTGCCTAGAACTTTGTGTGATCATAGCAACACGCCAAGAACCATTCATGACTACAAGAACTTTGTGTAATGTCACACTTTTTTTTTTCCAGTGGAAACACCAAGCAACAAAGATGACCACAAGGCGTGACCATTTTTTTCTAAAAAGAAGCCTGAAAATGTGGATGGAGCTCACTGCATTTTTTTCATCGTTTCGTCTTGATATCTCGATTAGATCAGGATTCCACGTTATCATTGTAATTTTCTTCGCAACTATAAGAATAATGATGACATGACGAAAATGCTAGCGGAGTTTTGTACCTTTTCTACCATGAACTGAACATCTCTCTACCCTATTTTTGTGTCATGCTTTGCAATCTTTAGGAGCCGTATGGTACACACTAAATAAAGACTTTTAAAAAAATCCATCTATACCTTTTGTCATTATTATCCTCTAATTTTGTTTTGCACTCGCTTTCCTACCGCAAAAGTAAACCAAGCCAAACTGATCAAGCCCAGGCATGCAATTTGGCGTGACATTTTTCTAGGTGCGTTCTCGCGTGAGCTTAGCAAAGAAATATCTCGTGGGACTGTCACCCCGCCGCTGCCGATCCGACGGCTCGTACGACGCCGGTTGTAGGATTGGACGGCGAGGGGTGGCTCCAGAGTCCGCTGCTTCCGCTATAAATTGGCCCCAAGTGGGGGCTCCACGCTACAGAGCAGCAGTCTCGTCTGGAGAAGTGGACTAGTGGAGTGTGGTGAGTTCTTCGCTTTTGCTTGGCTAAATCGCCGTCAGAAACCTATAGAATCGAGCAGGTTTAAGAATTTTTCTAGTATCCACTCTAGATTTGCTTTGTTGTGTGCTTGAATCAATTTTTTTTCGCTTGATGATCAATTTGAGCCAAAAACATGCCGTTTTTCTGGTGATTTTTTTTTCTAGCAACTGCTTTGAAATTTGTTTCCTGTTTTTTTATCTCACTGGAGCAATTTTGTACCAAATCTCACCGAAATTGGCGATTTAGTTGAGCAGTTGATGCCATTGTTTGTCGTCGAACTATGCAATCCCGATCGATTTCGTCTTCGTCGTCTCGCCTCCTCGTGATCCTTCTCTCCAATGTGCAGCTCGCCGCGCAGAGCCATGGGAACGGGACGCGTAGGGCTCCTCCTCCTCCTCCTCGCCGCCGTACTGCTCCAGCCCCTCCTCGCGGCGGCGGCGGAGGGCGTGGTCCGCATCGCGCTGAAGAAGCGGCAGGTCGACGAGACCGGCCGCGTCGGGGGCCACCTCGCCGGGGAGGATGCCCAGCGGCTCCTCGCGCGGCGCCACGGCTTCCTCACCAACGACGCCGCCAGGGCCGCGTCGAGGAAGGCGAGGGCTGAGGCCGAGGGCGACATCGTGGCGCTGAAGAACTACCTCAACGCGCAGTACTACGGCGAGATCGCCATCGGCACGCCGCCGCAGATGTTCACCGTCATCTTCGACACCGGGAGCTCCAACCTCTGGGTGCCCTCCTCCAAGTGCCACCTCTCGGTGCGCGCCGTTCTCTTTGGTTGCTGCGGTTCAGGGGTTTTGTTAGTGGTTTGGTAGTGTGTGCGGTGCTAATTGGAGTGTCCCTTTTCTGATGTTTGCTGCAGATTGCTTGCTACTTCCACTCGAGGTACAAGGCTGGCCAATCGAGCACGTATAAGAAGAATGGTTTGTGCTTTCTACCAATATCTTCTCAGTCTTATATCAATGTTTGTGTTGCCTTGTGTTTTACTAGTAATCAGTGTTATCTCTCCAGTTATATTGAAAATATGATCGATCAATACTCTGTTGGTGGCATGGTGCCTTTCGCCTGTTCTTATATAGTTCTGTTGGCTCCAAGTGAGAAACTGAATCGTCATGACTGCATGACTATTTTAAAATTTTAGGTTGATAATGTGCATTAACATGAAAACTGATTTGAAGCGTATACCAAACTAGATGTTTTCTGCAATTTATTAAATTACGCTGTTTCTTGTGCAATTAATACTCTCTCCAACCACAAATAGGTAGCAATTTTTGCATCAACATGTTGATCTTACTGCTCATATACAGTACTCCCTCCGTCCCAAAATATAAGTATTTTTAGAATAGTGACAAGTCAAACATTTTCAACTTTGACTATTAATAATAAGAAAATAAAAAGATCAATCATGTAAATTTGATGTTACTAGATTTATCATTAAACAAACTATCATAATATGTAACTCCTTTTATTTAAAACATCTCATTTTTCATAGATATTGTTGGTCAAAGTAGCATCTCGGAGACCGTGCCAGAGTCTAAAAATGCTTATATTTTGGGACAGAGGGAGTAGAAAATATCAAATCAGTAGTAAGATTTATGTGTTTATGCCCAAATATGCCCAAATGATACTTAGTGTTGGTTGGATGTTTATTAAATATGATAAAAGTATGATACTGTGAAATTATTTTTCAAGATAAGTTTATGCAAACCATTGTTGTATGTTGGTATGTCCAATATAATGAATAGAGATATTGATAGCTGAAGTTATAGTGGTTGATTACATATATCCCAAAAACATCATATATTTTTATTTAACTTTTTTTGGAGAACATGCAAAAGGGTTGCATATCCTTCCATTAGATAGAGAGAGTTCCCCAAAGCGTGTTTGATTACAGACCAGGCTATATAAACCCTGGGTTACAGATCATAGGTTTATATCTAGCAAAAAGGTTCTAAACTTCGATGGCCCTTCATCTCACCACGCTTTCAGCTCTTGTATTTTTAACAAGAGGGAGTAATACTGTAATAAGTTTCTGCAGCTATTTAATTGTGATTAGTTGATAATTTTTGGTTTGATGGATTTATAGTCATCTTAGATTGTGACGTTGACACCATCCTTCTATTATTCTGGACTCTACAGTTACCCGATCTATTCTCAGATAGGCCATTATTTGTACCATGATGTCAATTCTGTGAATCCAAAAACCAAAAATGGAGAAATTATGTAGTGTGAAATTGCCACTATGATACTTCCAGCTTTTTTCCCACTATGTTCTAGCAAAAACAATAACTCATAACCTGTATTTACATCTTTGGCAAGCAATCAACTGAGTAGCAACATAGACGTCATGATATAAGATGTTATTCATTATGTGCGTTAAATCTGTATCTGTTCTGATGTGTCCTTGGATTTAAACTGCAACAGGGTGTTAAGTTCATGAATATAATTTATCAGTTCTCCTTGGCAGGAAAACCTGCTTCAATTCATTATGGAACGGGTGCGATTTCTGGCTATTTTAGTCAGGACAGTGTGAAAGTTGGTGATGTAGCTGTGAAAAATCAGGTTTATCATCAGCTGTAACTTGCTTTCATCTTATATTCTCACGTGCATCCAATTTGAGAATATCCTGATTTTATTGGGTAACACTGCTAGGATTTTATTGAAGCTACGCGGGAGCCAAGTATTACATTCATGGTTGCAAAATTCGATGGCATTCTTGGGCTTGGATTTAAGGAAATATCGGTAGGAAACACAGTGCCTATCTGGTGAGCAAGTCTTGCTAGCATCTTGGAAAAAAATAAATCCATTGCACTCGTATGGTAATAGTAGCATCAACAATAAAAAATGAACATTTTACTCTGTGTGCGACATGTATACCTTCATTCTGAACAATTTTTTGGACCAAAGGAAAGAGAAAACTGAGAGTTTTAACTGGGAACCGGCAAACCAACACCTATACAGATCAATTATGTTAGACTGACAGACTATCTTAATGTATTATATTGCAAAATGAAAACCATTATGTACCGGGCTACCTGCATATTTCTCTCATCCTTCGAATGTGAAGCAGATTTCCTATCACTGACATTGCAAAGCAAACTCATAGGTACAACATGGTGAGACAAGGTCTTGTTGTTGATCCTGTTTTCTCATTCTGGTTCAATCGGCATGCTGATGAAGGGCAGGGAGGCGAAATTGTGTTTGGAGGGATTGATCCTAATCACTACAAGGGAAATCATACATATGTCCCTGTCACTAGGAAGGGATACTGGCAGGTCGATCTCATTTTGAAGTTGGTTGGGTACGTTTTAAATTTCAATATTGAGAGCAATGGTCTGTGCTGATAAAATTATCATTTACTTTCTGAAGTTCAATATGGGTGATGTCCTAATTGGAGGGAATTCCACAGGTGCTCAATTATCATTTTTTTTTCATGCTCACTATACCTTTATTTAAATGCAAAATGGTCTAATCTTTTTCTTTTTGAAAGGAACATAGTCTAAATCATTTTGGTTGTTCACTATGTGTCATTAGGATTCTGTGCAGCTGGGTGTGCAGCAATAGCAGATTCTGGAACTTCACTGCTTACTGGTCCCACGGTATGGTGTGAATTCTTCTTCTTTTTTTTTAAAAAAAAAGTGTCCATAAGCACAGGAAAAGTGGTCTAGACTGCATCTGATACTGGGGTTCCTAACATTGCTTTATTGCCTGAATCTGGATTTCAATCGTGTGTGAAATTCACGTTTGTAAATATTTCTTAACAATCATTTAGACCACTGTGCTTTTAACTTAAGTTCTACCATTAGCACAAAATGTTGCATTTTTTTAGTACACAGAGGCATTGAACATTTTTATGGTTTTGTCAGAAAAGTTGCGTTTAGATTAAACATAGAGCATAGATGAATGATTTTATAATTTTGCAGGTTTCCTTTTGATCAATTAAGGTAATCCTACAATTAAATGACAAGCACCAAACCAACTGAATGGTATTCTACCCTTAAATGGCACAAACAATATTCCTTGGGCCTTGCTTGGCAGGGCCCAAATCCCAGCTCATTCCCAGGGATGATCAGGAAAGTCTTAAGGAATCACTAACTTCCCAAAAGGCTGTACTTAATTTGTTCCCAATGTGTACATTGCCTATTGAATCAGATAGATGACCATTTAAAGAACATTGCGTGTATTATCTAGTGTCAGAACTTTCTTCTCTGGTGGGTACATTCCTTCTTTTAGAATTATACTTTGAGGGTCTTGATGAATCAATTTGGAACTATGCAGGCCATAATTACTCAGATAAATGAAAAAATTGGTGCTACTGGGGTAGTCAGTCAAGAGTGCAAGGCAGTTGTTTCTCAATATGGTCAACAGATCCTAGATCAGCTGCGAGCAGAGGTTTGCAGTTTTCTACTTTCCAAAAGCATGACGGCATGAATTTCTCAAATTCGTCACTAGTAACTGAACTTTCTCTGGGTTTGTGATGCAGACAAAACCAGCGAAAGTATGCTCTTCAGTCGGTTTATGTACTTTTGATGGTACTCATGGTGTTAGGTAAGATTTTTGGATTTGCTGTTTTTTAGATATTGGGAACTGTCCAGCCTCTACAGTTGTGGGTTTACTGTGGATGGATAATTGCATGCGCAGCATTTTACTTTGCAAATTCCTAGTGGTGTTCACTTGAATGCGAGTGCTGCTATTGCTTGTGCTTACTAAATGTACTAGATTATTATAAGGGATGAATTGCATTAAAGTACTATTGATTTCATTATTCTTGATAACTGGAGTTGTTACTTATGATGACTAGTTGTGCTATGTAATTGCAGTGCTGGTATTCGGAGTGTGGTGGATGATGAAGTTGGAAAATCAAGCGGTCCCTTTAGCAGCGGGATGTGCAATGCTTGTGAGACAGCTGTTGTGTGGATGCATACCCAACTTGCACAAAATCAAACTCAGGATCTCGTATTGCAGTACATTAATCAGGTTTGTTTCCTGGCTTGTAAGAGCAATGCTGCAGTGCATTATTATACAAACTGTGTGAAACTTTTCCAACCTTCACAGCTATGTGACCGTCTTCCTAGTCCTATGGGAGAATCATCTGTTGACTGCAGCAGCCTTGCATCCATGCCTGACATTGCCTTCACCATCGGTGGCAAGAAGTTTGTGCTGAAACCAGAACAAGTACGTTTCTTCCCTATGACTCTTTTTCTTGGGAATTGCATCCATATTAGCTCTTAAGCTCAGGTATTGTTGTTTGCATATTTTGAGATTGAGATGTTTTTCTTAGGAACTTTAACTCAAGATGTGATTTCTCGAGTATCATCTTGAGTTAAAGTGATGCAACCATATAGTATTATGGAAGAGCTCCGTAAGATGTTTATGTTTCTATTTTAGAAATCCAAAAGTTTCCTATATATTGCTTTTGTCATCGAGACCATGGAGAAATTAACTCCTCCAATCTATACTCTGCATGCACGTATGGGGTTGGAGGATGGTTGCTTGGGCTCCGAGATACATTTAATCCAGTTCTGCTAAACAAAAATTCACTCTCTTCATTCAAGCCTTGGATGCATGGAGACTACAAATACAAGCATCTCATTTGGAAAAAAACAAAAAAATGAAATACATAAGAGACATTTGGATGGGGGGAGTAGTCCGATACTCCAATACAATGCTTCTCGCAACTTTTTTTTTTCAATTTGTTGCGTGACAATCAAAATTTAAAATATCAACGTTGAAAAAATATTTCAGCTAGATATAAGAAATGAGAAAATAAGCACGCCAGAAATGGTGGCAAAATAATGCTTGTGGAACTTCCTATAGCTTGAGCCTTGAGGAAGAGGTAGATAATATTGTGTGTAAATGGTTCTCATGCATTCGAAATTCATATATTCTGTTTTATCTTCCCTATTCAGTACATCCTGAAGGTTGGAGAGGGAACTGCTACCCAGTGCATCAGTGGATTCACAGCTATGGACATTCCTCCTCCTCGTGGTCCTCTCTGGTAAACTATCCACCTCTTAGAGCGTTTTTTTTTTGCATTTTTCATCATCAATGACCCTTTTTGTGTATCATGTACTGCTCAAACAGAACAATTGCATAAGTAATCGTCTGTCCTGCTTGCGTCTTAGATACTTGTCATCCAACAAAAGAAGTGTGTTCAACATTTTTAGAGTTCAGACTGTATGTTGAAATGCTCGAGTTTTATTCTTTTATGATACTACTACTTAACAATCTTCGTTGTGCTTCACATTACTTAAAGCAAATCCCCATAGACTGATAGACATGTTGCCCTTCACTGACCATGGGAGCTTGCTGTTGCAGGATCTTGGGAGATGTCTTTATGGGAGCCTACCATACCGTGTTTGACTATGGCAACCTGAAGGTTGGCTTCGCAGAGGCGGCATAATGCCCCCCATAGTGATCGGACGAGTCAGAGAGCCCTTAGCTTTTCAGCTCGGGTTTATCTCCTGCAAGCATGTAGGTATATATTTTAGTGCATGCTCAATAAATATTGCTCCTGTGATCTCAAAACCTGTCTGTTTAAATTTGGCTAAGCTAAATATGAGGAGGCAGAATTCAGACGACACTTTATCACAGGAAATATGAGTTAGCAATAACAAACAAACTGATAACGAGGAAAACCTATCAGTAATCGGTTTAAAAAAAAACTAACAGTAAGAAACAATTGATTATGAGATAACTGCTACAAGTACTAGATAAAAAATCATTCATGGCTGACAGCAAAACATCATTCATATAGGAGTATTATACTAGTGTGAAGTACGTAAGTAGTTTGTAATCACTGGTTGGCTTCTTCCATAGCCAGGTACCATAAAACTTCACCACAGAGTGGCTACTTCGTGGTCCACATAATTAAGAACACCTAAAAACACACGTCCTCCCAAGGCACCAAGAAGGATGACAAATACTAATCCTTCTCTCCCGGATGAATCTTAAATCATCTCGAGGAGCCATCAACTTACACTCACGTACCCACCCACACATGAAGTGAAACACACAAATCAAACCAAGCCTTTCTTTCTTACTACCACTTTCTTGGCCTAATCAGCGGCCAACCTCTATTTCCCGCCGTTGTGTCGGCCCTTCCCCCTCGCCGGCTGCGCCTGCCTGGCCCGCGCGAACGCCTTGCTGAGGAAGCGCAGCCTCCGGCTGTTCGTGGTGATGACGCCCGTGGTGGACGGCGTCTCGCCGAAGACGACCTCGTAGCCGTCGCGGTACGAGTCCATGCCGGACACCAAGAGCTGCCAGAAGAGGCCCCCCACCGTGGCGCCCCCCCTCCGCGCCGACTCGTAGATCTTGGCGTACACCGTGCCGTAGAGCGCGTCGCGCTGCCCGCTGCTGTAGCCCGGGTCCTTCCACGACTTGCCGAACTCCGCGATCAGCAGCGGCTTCCTCAGCACCGCCTGCGCGTCCGCGATGTGCGCGTCCAGCCACCTCCCCATGAACCCCAGCTGCGCCTGGTCGTCCTTGCCCGACAACCTGCACGCGCCACACATTTGACGGTTTCATCACTTAGCATTTAGACATCGATCGATCGACCGGTGACGATGAGACGACGATGACGACGAAGAGGTCAGTCATATACCATTGGTCGGGGTAGGAGTGGACGGTGGCGAAGTCGATGCCGGGGACCTGGTTGTTGGCGATGAAGTCGGTGCCGAGCTGGTAGCCGGAGGGGTTGACGGCGGCGATGCGGGACGGCGAGGAGGCGCCGTAGAAGCCCTCGAGGCCGACCTCCAGCATGTGGTTGCGGTCGATGGACTTGACGTGCCCCGCCATCTCGGTGATCCACGACTGGACGGTGCGGCCGGACAGGTCGGACTGGCACCTCGGCTCGTTCATCAGCTCCCACGCCAGGATGGTCGGGTCGTCCCTGTACGCCACACCCGTGATCGTGTTCTTCCTCGTCAACACCGTCTTCACCCATCATCATCAGACAAAAAGCAAAGTTGATCGTCAGAAGCGTGCCGTGAGCATCAACAGAATTTCTAGAGATTTGTGGCATCTATTGATCTATATTTCCTGACTGATAAAGTAACATGATCATGGAGTGGGCGCGACACTATTGAGCACTAAATAAAGCACTTATCCGATGGGGCCCTATGGTGTTTGACTGTCTGATGCAGCAGAGCAACGAGATTGCAGAGGCATCCGACAGTGCAAACAGAAGAAAAAGGTAGTGCTGCCATGTGCAACGTTCTGAGGACAGAGTCCTGCCTGTTCTCGAAGAATTTACCACTTAGTGCGCTTTTTGGAAAGTTCGGACTCTCCACCGACAGTCACAGTATTAAATCAATACTCCTACAATATAGTACTAACTCCGTAATGAAATAGAGTAAGCTGATGTGGGTGTCTAAATTTATATTGAGGGTGGTGCATACATGATAAAAATAGATGAGTTATAGCTACAAAATTTTCTTAACCGTGTTCCTGTCCTATATCAGAGATTTAAATTTATTCAAAATAGTTACTCCATGTTCTACTTTTGATTTATTCAAGATTTATCATAGTAAAGTATTAACTGTCTCATTAATTACTTTTGATTTAAATTTCTCCATGTTCTACTCTGAACTACCATCTCGTTCTTACATACACATCATTTAATGAGGAACACCTTTTTTATTTCTTAAATCTTAATATATGCTCAATAATTTAGAATTATAATTATTTTTGAAGGGATGGAGTACTTTATATGGACACATACACAAAAGAAAATTAATTACTACTAGCCACAGTAATACACAAAAGAAAAGACGGAGGAAGTACCACTACAACTACAAGCCACAATTGCCGCTTTGGAGTGTGCATAGGAATGCGCCTTCCCAATAAATTTGCGGCAAGATACTGTACTAGTAGCGGCGCATCACGCTGCATTTCAACGAACCGCTCTATCCGTGTTTGCCTTAAATTGGTCATTCTACCTTTGCTATTCTCAGGGACGAATATTTCACCGCAGCATTTGCGGGTATATCAAAACAATGAGGTAAACGTTCTTGGTGAAACTAACCTCGAGAGTTTTTTCTTCTTAACGGAGTACAGTTTATAGATCATAAAAAAGAAACATCACAAAAATGAAACAAATGAACCATCTTTGGAAATACGAAGGAAACAAAGAACCCCATATCTCCTAGAAAGTAGAAATAGCTAGTGTTACTTCACGTACTAAACGGTAGACATTTTCTCGGAATTTATTGCCGCGCGCTGTTACCTTCACGTGGTTCTTGTAGAAGCCCTTAACAACAGGGTTGGTGAAGAACTCATCGTCGGACCCAATGCCCTGCCCCTGCGCTCTTGCCCAGTTCACATACTGCTTCCTCCCGCCAAAAGAGTCGTAGTTGTCCACAAGGCTCAGTATCACCTTGATCCCATACTTCCTAGCCTCAGACAGCACAAAATCCAAACCCTGCACAGAGAAGTACACCAAGGGAACGGAAAATTAACACGCAAAAACCGCACGACTCAAACCAAAAACCATCACCCCCAAGAAACAGAGCCATCACCATCACATGAACACATGCTCTGTTTTCACAGAGAGAGAGGGTGGGAGGTAGAGATGCAATCGAGGCGGGCAAGCAGACTTTTTTTCTCATTTATCTCACTTTTAGCTTATTTTTTCTTCTAAATTTTGTACTAACATACGAGAAATAATCTAGCAAGTGGTTTTTGCGCGGGTAGCGGGAGTACCCACTTGAGAGGGAAAATGTGGCTAAGGGACGACCTTGAAGGTGTTCTCGTTGTAGTTGCCGGGGAACAACTGCAGCGCGTTGCCGCCGCCGCCGTCGCTGAACGCCCACGTCCTGGCGACGGTGAGGCCGTGTCCCGCGGCCTCGCTGAGCGCGGCGATGACCTTGCCCCTCTGCGACGGGTCGGCGGCCAGCGACATGAGCCAGTAGGCGTTGAACCCGTTGGCGTAGTACGGGTTGCCGTCGAGCACGAACCGTGTCCCCTGCGCCCTCACGAAGCCGCCCCCTCCTCCCAAGGCCTCCGCCTCTCCTAGGCCATGGATGACAACGACGCACGCGAGCACAAGCAGAGCAGCACGATGAGCTCCGAGAAGCCTCATCCCTTGCTCTCTCTCTCTCTCTCTCCCTGCGTGTGCGTGCTGTGTCTGCAGGGTGGTTCTCTTCTTTGCTTTGGATGGCAATGGCGATGAGGTGAAGTGAGATGAAAGAATGGAACTTGCAAGGAGGTGAAGGCTGCGATAAATAGATGCAGCTCATGGGGCGCCATATCGTTCTCCTATAGCTTCAATTCTGCGCGGCAATGCAAAGAGAAGCTGAGTATCACTGTGGGGTCAGCTAGGCTCACTCGTCAGTGGGTCACTGGTGCCAGCTTCGTGCACATAGCAACCACCGGATGTGAAGGGCATGTCCTCCAGGCTATAGTTTCATAAAAAAAAAAGAACAGTTTAAAGTACTTTCGTAAACTGAATTAGAGAGATATAGCGAGTTTCAAGACTTCAGGCTACTCCATAATTTTATTCCATAGTAAACTTTTAAAGCTAAATTTAAATGTTAAAGCGTTGTTAAACAAACCCACGCAATACTGTACTGCTCCATGGCTAGAACTTAGCTTTAGCTCAGCGGGTTGTGGAGGAGAGTGGTGGCATTAAACTTTGTCGGTACCGGCGCGCCATGGAAGGAAGCAAAAAGTTCCTTTAATATTTGAGCATCCCACATGGGGTGGAAGTTGCATTGGGACCGATGGTGATCAGTGTACGGTTTCTTTGGTAGGGTTTACCAAATCTATCTCGAGCCCAATCAGCTAGTAAATGGAGGGCACGTTTGTGGTTTCGGTTAGAACTGTGAGTACTGTCCTAGCGAGTCCAATGCAATGCAGTATCCTCTGGGTCCTTGTTGTACGTAGATTATTAATTGATTGGTCCACGGTGTACTGTTTGTTGCCATCTGTTTTCGTTGCATGTAATAATTAACCGATTTTTGCTATATATTTACAGTTAAATTTTGTACTAAAAAATTATCAAATATAAATACAATATGATTGTGATGCAATTATATTGTATGACTATAATAAATTTGCATATAACTTTCATATAAATTTAAACCGTTAGATTTGTTTTAAGATTCACGTATGTGGGGAAGAAAAAAAACCACAACGCGCATGTGGGTGAGATGATTTGGTCCACTACGACTTTCACTTTACCGAAATAGCATATTATCCAATGATTTTTAAAAGTTTTATATAAATTATACTATAGTTATATGCAAATTACAATGTGATTATGCTGTAATTATACTATATTTATATCTAATATTTTTTTAAAAGAAAACTCATTTTTTAGAAGGAAATTTATAATAATATTTTAAAAGAAAATTCATCGATAAATATATAGGTTGTCCTTAATTGACTTTCATTTGGTTTGAGAATGGCTGATTACAGATGTACAGGTTTTACATCGGTACAAGTTCAGCTAAGGATTGCATTGGGGCAGGCTTATGACCTACGTACAGCTGATCCATGCCAGTACTGGTAGGTATACCAACTATGTCGAGCGGCCGGTTAATTTGTCTACCCAATCGCATGGTTCAGTTTAACTATGTCGAGAGTCAATGCCTACCCAATCGCATGGTTCAGTTTGCCAATAAACTGATTTGTCAAACTCTTCCAAGACTTGCACTGGTTATAACTTACTCCAGTAAGTACATAAAACAAAGGAGACGGAATTTTCGCCTGTGATGATGCGATGATATGCGCCCCCTCTAATGATCTACTCCTTCCCCATGTAGTAAACGCATTATTGGCTTTCCTTCTCCGTAAGCTTCCATTCATGTGAAGGGGGTAGTTTGTTGTTCCTTGCCTCTCAGGGAAGCATGTGGATTCCCTTGTCTAAGACCCGTTGCTGCCAATGCTCTTAACTGTAGCGCTAGCACTGGTAGCTAGAGGTGGACAGGTGGCGTGTACCTGCAGACAAAGCAGAGCGAGTGAATCCGAGTATCCCACCGGGGCGGCCGGCCACCGTGCGCGCGCGCATGTGGAGGCACATGGGGAGGGGACTGGGACTATACACGGGAATCCGCAAGGGGGACGGGCAAATGCACCGGTGGATCGGATCGACGTCCCGGCCTACCTCGCCACGGTACACTAACCGTACGTGCGGGTCGCGGTCGGCGAGGCGACCGATCGCTCTCACCGGCGTACGTATTATTCATTCCCCCGTGGGCCGTGGCCCCCCGCGCGAGGTGCGCCGCTCTATGCATGCGACGTAATAATGCGCGCTCACGCTTCACGTAGGCGCGCGAGCAGTAGGCTCACGACTCACGAGTTGGGTACTACTTCTACATGGTGATACGGTGATACCACGGCATTGCCAGATTACTATCTTTCTTTTTTCCAATCAAACGCCTGCTGACCGATCGAGTGCGGAATTGCAGATAAACGGAAATCTCCATTGTTAATATCCGCTGTCTTCGACACCGACAACGTCCGGCCGTTTCCGGTCACCCTCATCACAGCCTAATCCATTTGTTTCTTTTCGCTAATCTAGCGGACGAAAACGACAGACGAGACGTTTCCGAGGTAAGTTACGCCCGTTTGGGGCCGGACAAGGAGGCACCTACCCACATGGCGCGCCCCTGTACGCACCCCCAAATTAGTCCTAGTGGAGTACGTGCTTGCGCGCCGCGTCTGAGCGGTGGGCGGCCGTGCAGTGTGATCGATTGATCGATCCGCGCCCCTCCCCTCCACCGACACGCCCTCATCTCTCGCACCTCCGCGGTCAGAGTCCCGTCTTGTCGCGGGCGCGTGGGCAGCAAGCAAGCAAGCGCGCCATTTGCCGCCGCTACCTCGCTTTCTTCTTTTTCACGTCGTTCCCTTCCCTTTTGCGCGGCGCACGCTGTCGCGCGCCTGTTTGCATCTCGTCGGCACCGGCTGATCACTATCAGAGTCCCCTGTGCTGGCATTAATTGATCACACACTGATCAGACGACGCCCATAACAAAGGATGGGGAAAATTAAGAATCCAGTGATCTGCTCTGCAGTGATCGGACCATGGGCAGAATGTAAAACTTTATTAGGCCCCAGCCAGATCATGGTCTCAAACCTGATCATTTGAGTAGAGTAGCAGTGCACCTGATTACACGGAACAAGTTGAGGTTGGGGTAGACCGGTACCCCCTAACAGATGTTATTTGGATGCTGCTTGGGAAGAAGGAATCACAGGAATAGGCATATTTTTTCATTTGCCTCTAACCCACAATGCTCTTTTTCTGAAAGCCACTAGTGCAATGGCTCAAAATCCTTTGTAGGCAGAAGCAATTGCTCTTCAGCTAGCCTTGGAGGTGGCAAAGTGTTTAAATTTTGCAGGTACAACGCTCCTCACGGACAATGCAACCACCGTCCCGTAGACGGAATAATTAACTTTTTACCACTCTTACGAGTGGTTCTAAAGAATTTGTCACTGGACCTATATGTCATAGACACATAATGGCCTATATGTCATAGACAGCGATTGGCAAATAATTAATTGACGCATCTTAAAAGTGGCAGATAATTAAATGTTCTGTAGTAGACACCATCAAGAAAGGCGATTTTCAAATGCATCCAGACACTGGAGTCTTAGAGGCCATTTTGGAGTCAGATTCAAACAAACTTCGCCCCCACCCCACATCCCCACCCAAAAAAAAAAACAATTTGCGCAGGTCATGTGGATCCCTCGAGAGCTAAACAAGATGGCGGATAGGCTGGCCAAAGAAGCAAAATCTCATCAATCTCCTGCGCTGCAAATAAATTGTCAAAATATTTCTCATGTGGCCTATCCTTCAGCTTACTGTTATGCTCCTGCAAATTGTAATATTCAGCATGTTTTGTGCTTTTAATGAATGAAGTTCCTTGTTTTTTTTTTTTTTTAAAAAGACCGGTACCCCGGCACCATCTACGGGGATTGACTGCTTTTCGGAGCAAATCACGCCTATCATCATTCTGTGCCTACTCTAGGATTTAAAATGCGCACAAAGTAGTAGGCCGTGTTTAGTTGTTTTGGAAAAAAAAAACAATACACGTTTGAAGTATTAAATATAGACTAATAACAAAATAAATTATAGATTTCGCCTGTAAACTGCGAGACAAATCTATTAAGTCTAATTAATCTGTCATTAGTAAATGTTTACTGCATCATCACATTGTCAAATCATGGTGTAATTAGGCACAAAAGATTCGTCTCGCAATTTACATGTAAACTGTGCAATTGATTTTTTTTCCACATTTAATACTCCATACATATGTTCAAATATTTGATGTGATGGAAAAGTTGGAAGTTTAAAGGGAAAACACAGCCATAGTACAGATCTTTCTATAAAAGACACATATCTCTATGAAAAATCAAATGCCAATATTCACCCTAACGCCACGAAAAAACTTTTACCCGTCACATCGAATATTTGGCCACATGCATGAAGTATTAAATATAGAAAAAAAAATTCACATATATTGCGTGTAAATCGTGAGATGAATCTTTTAAGTCTAATTGCTCTATGATTTAATAATGTGGTGCTACAGTAAACATTTACTAATGACGGATTAATTAGACTTAATAAATTCGTCTCGCAGTTTACAGGCAGAATCTGTAATTTGTGTTGTTATTTATCTACGTTTACTACTTGAAATGTGTCCGATGTGACACACAACACCCCTAAAACTAAACAGGGAATCACCACCGGAAGAAAACACAGGAAAAATAACAGACGACTATTTCCGAACGCCAAGCTGAAGAATCAAGCGCCTGAAAATAACAGACGGTAGTAATTGCCATCGCCCAACTGGAGTGCCCAAGCGCCTGAAGGAAAAATACGAGCCGACGTTGCACGGCCGAAAGCCCGAACCAGAATTCCATCCAGCCCAGAAACAGGCCGCCTCGCAGGCCGCAATCGCTGATCTGGCTGGGAGGACAAGTTTCTCTCTTTTTTTTTTTAATTGGATCGTGCCATTGCAAATTTGTTTGTTTAAAAAAATACCACTACTATACATGATATTAGGTATATGCCACTGAAACTTTACAAAATTTGAACCGTACCACTCCGTCACCATTTTTGTTAGTACCTCTGTCATCTTTAATAGGAAACGAACACCGGCCGATGCTACCGCCAAGCACAAGACTGCGACAACGAGGAGGTCGTTGGCGAGGGCCAGTTGGTCTAAGGGTCCGGCAACGGTGAGGCGTAGCTCGGTGGTGGCGGTGATGAGCTCATATTGGGGCGCCACGAGCAGGCATCGGCGAGGTCGAGGACGGTGACACGGTGAGCTCGGAGATGGCCCTTCCCGGCTGCCGCGGGCGTCAAGATCAAGCGCCTGTCGTCGGGGCCGGTGGAGAAGCTGATGCCGCCGCCGAGCATGACTCCCTCCCACAGCTCCATCCTCCGTGTCACCTCCTTCTCCCTCCCTTCCCTTTCCTTTTCCCGGCTGCGCGGGCGTCAAGATCCAGTGCCGATTGTCGGTGCCAACGGAGAAGCTGATGCCGACGTTGAGCACGACTCCTTCCCACAGCTCCACCCTCCACATCACCTCCTCCTTCTCAGCCCGTGGCGGCGGTGGCGACACTTGCGCTCCCCTCCAACTCCACCGGTGACGTGATGTCAGAGTTGTCGGATTTGGTGGCTGCGGCCGCCGCTCCCTTCCAGCTCCACCTCTCATCACCGGGTGCTAAGCTTGCCACCATCGCCGGATTTACATCGCCGCTGCGTGCCTTCTCTACCTCGCTCGCCGGAGTTGGGCACGGGGACCGACGTTGGTGTGGATAGGAGGAGAAGCCCACTAATTGTTGCCCCTGTTCCTCAAACCCACAAGCCGCCATCGACAAGCCCCCTCCTCGCCACTGTCCACGAGCCCGAGCGCCGCCGGAGATTTGTCACTTACTACTGTACGCGCTGGAGTTGGAGAAGAAACGGAGGTACCAACGGAAATGTACCATCAAATGTATGCTCGGGCAAAAATCTTGACGGGAGTGGCACGGTTCAAATTTTGTAAAGTTTAAGTGGCATGCACCCAATATCATGAATAGTAATAGTATTTTTTTCAAACTAGTAAATTTGTAATGGCATGGATCCAATTAAAAAAAAATCTGTAAGCTGATTATTCAAGGAAAAAAAGATCTGGAGCTCTCCTAGTAAGCAAAGATAACCCGGAGCTATGATGTCTTGCTATTGTTCGTGCATGCCAAATAGAGCAGCTAGTGGCGCATTTCTTCAATTTGATTCGTCACCATGCGCGCGGCTAACTTTTCACCCCGAAAACGATTCTGACCTGCAGGCAGTATCGATCATCCGACCTTCAGGCAGGCATCAACTAGCATATATAGCCGGGGGTCCAGCTTCAAAAGCAGCAGTAGGAGTAGCAATCTAGCATTTCCGCCCACACTACGCCAATCGGCCGCCGGTAACCACTAGGCCGCAAAGCTCTCGCTCCTCACCTTCGTCCCCGACGTGGCTTCTTCCAGGTCTCTCAGCAAATGTGTCGCTGAGCTGGTGACCACGGCGGCCACACTGCCTCTTGCTGATGCAGTGGCGACTGCTGCAGCTAAGACGTTTTTCTAAACGAAGATGATCAAAGTATCCCCGGCTAGCTTCTGCATATCTAAGCTGACGAGCCAGCAACAGGATATCCACGAACTTTTAATTTGGTGCCATTCACGGTCGACAGGTACGTCCGTCGTCTGCTAGAAAGAAAGGGGAAAAGAAAAGAGAGAGGCTGGAATCTGGTGCCCTGTGGCCTTGGAACAATGTTCCCGGCCGGTCCAGTCCACGCTGCGCTCAATCAGGCGATCACACGACACGCCACACGATTGCTCCACCAATCGATCTCCTTTCAGTATCAATCAGCTGGCTGGTTGGCTGCGTCGATCCATGATACATCGGTCATCGGAGAGACAAGATATACCGCCTCCAGATCAATAATACTGAATAACGTTAATTTTTAAAATCTTTTATTATAAATAATTTCTAAAATATTTATCTTAGAAATATAGAGACTATATGTATATATTAGTCTTAAAAGTACTCCAATCAAATTATATATTTATTGATAATAATAAAAAATGGTGATCAAAATTATTTTTTGAGATTGTGTTCTTGTCTAAGATGACAAGTAGTATCAATCTGGAAGGAGTACTCGGTAATGTCACGGCTTAGCTCTGATGAGATAGATACGTAGCAGATAGTAAGATAGATAGGTTAGAGTGGGTATATATGAGCCGAAGAGAATCCAAACATGAGGATGGTGGCGCCTTTTCGGCGAGGGCTGGAGGTAAATATTCTGAATCCGGCTAAGAGCTGATGGAGAGAGCAGGAGACCACCTTGATTCCAATCCCTGCGATGCAAGTTGGTGCCTGGAATCTGAGCTTCTCCTTTTGCGGATTTGGGATCCCGGTGGATGTGGACTGCATGTATAGGTGCATATGCAGTGGTTGTGTGCGTGCTAGTCAAGACACCGACCACCAGTGATGCTTCAGCAGGATTTAGAAGTTCAGAGTCCAAGCTCTACCGAAAAGCTTCTCGCCTCAAAAATACAATCTTCCAAGCGGAATTTGGAGATTCTAATTTCGCCGAACCCAGCAAGGCAGGGGAGAATTAGATGTAACTTTTTCTGTACATGTCCATAAATATATAATTTGACTGATTCCGAGTCCGCATGAGAAAGTTATATCTGTTCTAAGGAAGAACACTCCAATATAAAAAAAATGAACTCAACAAACCCTAATTTTTTAATAGGATGTAAAAGAAATGCACTAATTTTTTGGTTTTCTGGACTATAGGAAAAAAACAACGAAGAACAGAAAGTCTCTTACTGTTAACGACCAAATTTGGTAATATCAGCATAGGAAAGGAAGATTAGATCGAAGCGGAACCGAAGACGAAGATCGTTGTAGAAACAGAGCAAGAATCGACTGTAATCTGAATCGGCTACGGTCAGGATCGGCAGAGTTCGAGTCAGACAGGGCTAGCCGATACAGCCGATTCCAAGAATACGACTCGGTGTACATCATCGAGTTGAGTTGAAATGCTTCAAGATGATTGCCACGCATGGATAGAGTCCTGAGAAGGCCATTGTATTTATTAATTAGGATATTTTATGTAATTTCCTTAGAGATATGTTTGGGCAAAAGTCTGCCGCAAAGACTTATAGTATCTTAGAGTTTGTTAGAGATAATAGTCATGTCCGGTATGGACATATCTTGTAATTCTCGGGTATAAATAAGACCCTGAGCCCTATGTAATTTTAAAACAGACACGTTCAATACAATTTCGGCGCATCGCCACCCGTTTTGCTTTAGTTTTATTTCGACGAGTTCTTGCTTTCGGGTTGAGCTGCATCGGTTTCGATCTTCAACAAGAGGTAAAACTTGTTATGGCGGCTTGCGTTCTCGGGATTAGTGCTTCCATCTTCATGACACTCTAATCTTGTTTATGTAATTCTTCAAGTTATCATATATCTTGTATAATCTTCGGTAATATCGTCATTTAATCTACCATCGGCTAACATCTGTTAGTAGAAGGCGGCCGATTAGGTTAAAAAGCGATGTTAGCTTGGATTGTATAAGATATCTACCATTCTATGAAACATCTAGCGGTTTGATTGTCTAGATATTGTTCTTCTTTTCATACATAATGCTGCATCAGTTCAGTTTGATCTATTAAGTCGTGCTTAGAATATCAATCTCTAGCCTGCTTCCTGGTTGTCGATTAGGGTAGCATCGGGGTTTCAGCCGATCTTACCTGATTTAACTTCTTTTACCTTATATGCATGATTGATATGTTAAATCCGCCCTTTATGTTAAGATCTTGTTGCATTTAAGTATATTATGCTTCTGTTTGATATATTTTACTTGCTTTAATATCTTAATATAGAGTAGTATCGGAGTATTAGCCGATACATGCTAGATCCATCTGATCGGCTATGCTATGAACGTATATAGTTCTATTGTTAATTTATATTTCGATCTAAGTGATTTATACTGTCTCGGCATGGCGACCGATCTATCCCAATCACTTGATTTAAGTATATATATCGACATAAGAGTTATATATTGTTAATATCCACAGCCGATCAAGTAGATTTAGTTCTTCTTTAATCATTCATGACTGCCGATCGATGTACACATGACATCGGCCTAAAATAAATGATATGTCATCGGCACCTAGCCGATCGGCTATCATTTATAGGATTAATTGCGGTTTCTTTGTCTTTATTTCTTGTTGAGAGCAGGATCAAATCAACTGGCACGCTCATACATCCAAAGGCGAGTTTTGGACCCGCACTGGAGTTAAGCAGATCTCCCAGACCTCGTGTTTTCTGTCAACACGCTTTTGGCACGCCCAGTGGGACATAAGATATTAAGTTTTATGGATGGAAACGCGGGGTATAATCAAATCTTTATGACCGAAGAAGACATCCATAAGACAGCTTTTAGGTGTCTTGGTGCAATCGGCTTGTTTGAATAGGTTGTGATGACTTTCGGCTTAAAGAGTGCTGGAGCTACATATCAACGAGCTATGAATTACATTTACCATGATCTAATTGGCTGGTTGGTTGAAGTCTATATTGATGATGTGGTTGTTAAGTCTAAAGAAATAGAGGACCACATAGCCGATTTGAGAAAGGTTTTCGAGAGGACTAGGAAATATGGCTTGAAGATGAATCCGACAAAATGTGCTTTTGGTGTATCGGCTGGCCAGTTCTTGGGATTTCTTGTTCATGAGAGGGGGATTGAAATAACTCAGAGAAGTATCAATGCGATCAAGAAGATTAAACCTCCGGAGGACAAGACAAAATTGCAGGAGATGATCGGCAAAATTAATTTTGTTCGAAGGTTTATAGGATTGGCTATCATTTATAGGATTAATTGCGGTTCCTTTGTCTTTATTTCTTGTTGATTGCAGGATCAAATCAACTGGCACGCTCATACATCCGAAGGCGAGTTTTGGACTTGCACTGGAGTTAAGCAGATCTCCCAGGCCTCGTGTTTTCTGTCAACACTTACCGATATAATCTTAAGTGAATTTGAGGAGGGGAGAGAGAGAGAGAGAGAGAGAGAGAGAGAGAGAGAGAGCGCAAGAGCAAGCAAGAGTTGCATTCGGACTCGAGGGGGGGTGGCGCCAGAGAGGTTGGCGCGCTCCCCCTGCCACGTCAGTTTCTAGCCATCACGGCGGCAGGAGGGCGGCGTCGGAGAGGCTGGCGCTGTCGTCCAAGCCCGTGACTCCGGCACCCCAAAAAGGACCATTTTTTCCAGGGGTCTATTTGTAAAATAAGTTTTTCCAGGCAAAATTGCGGCACGGGATGGCTAATAATTCTTTTTTTTAAAAGAGTGGGTACAACTAAGGATGCACATAAATTCACTCCACACTCAACACAACACCCCACACACACCCGTGTGCATCCAACACACGTATCTATAGACTTTGAGGACCTAAAGCCTCCTATCCACGGATAACACATAGTCCCATTGAACGTACACATGTGTGTACCCTATACCTAATTGATCCCATCGAACTCACACACGTGTGTGTACCCTATACCTAGCTGAGATCATACTAGGCTAATCCCAAGGAAAAGGGGTTAAAACCCTATGCGACACCCGGTCGATCCCAGGATCGAACGCGGCTGGGTAGGCTAGCCACTGCTAGGATTTACCACTAAGCCATGAGCTCATTCGTGGGACGGCTAATAATTCGTTAACACTGGAAGATGATATTTTCGCAAGATTTGCAACATGATAGAAAACTACTTATCCTTATCCTTGTTCGGTTAATCTCTCCCCCAAAAAAATTGAGGTGTTCAATTCACTACTACAGAAAATGATCTTTACAAAAAGTCAAAAGATGTTTTTGCAAATAGCTGTGCGACCCGCCTACCTCGAGGTGTTTGCGAAAATCAGTATTTCCCTAAACAAGTGGTTGTAAAACCCTAGCTCCCATTCATCCTAGCCACCGTCGTCATTGCTGCAGTCTGCCATTGTTGCCGAGGCCCCGCCACAGTCCGTTGTTGTCGCCAAGGCCCCAATGCACCCGAGGCCGGCGTTGCTGTCACGGAGCCACGTCATCATTGCCCGTCCCCGCCGCGCCTGATCAAGCTCCTCCACCATAGGTCCTCCCCACCCCTTCACCGCTAGCGCTGGATCCGGTCATCGGGGACTGGATCTGCCCACCGCGGGGCTACGGACGCTAGCTCAAGCCCGTGCCACCCCTCTAGTGTCGTCGTGGCCTCTCCCATCGCTGCCCCTTCGGTGTCGTTGTGGTCGCTTTCGTCTCCGCCATCATCATGGCTGCTATCGTCGCTCCTAACGACAGACGGTAGAGGGTGAGGATGGGGCGAGAAAGAGGGAGGAGAGGGGAGTAGTGTGGACTGTGGAGTGACGGGGCAGCTGGCCAAACGGGTCTCTTAACAAACGCCTGTGAAAATTAGTTTATTTTTGTAAGCGGGCCTGTTAAGAGGCTTGTCTGTAAAAGTTGATTTTTGCATATGAGCCTTGTCCTTCCCCCGGACCAACATTATTGCAGGCAAACACCGGCATGGCGCACCTGAAGGCTGAAGGGCGGCTCATCTGCGAAAACCGTTTCTGTAGTTATGATTATTCCTATGTAAATCCTCTCAGGTCACTTTACTTGGAATTAACTGAACAAACCCTTAGTAAGCAGCAAACATAATGTCAACCGCTAATTCTGCTTGTTGTCTTACTGCAACCAATATTTGAATTTTAAAACTTAATTTTAGAGTTTTTTTAATGTAGTTTATTTTTCTAACCTTGGCTAGCTTTCAAACCGCTAATATATAAATATTTTACCCACAAATCTTGTTTAGGAAAAAAACTTTTACCTATAAACTATGTTTTCCTCAATTCAGTTTTTATTACAGTTTAGCAGCCGTATCTGATCAACAGATCGAAACTAAGAAACCTGCTGTTTGCTAGCTGAAAAGTATTGTTGGAAAAAATGAATTTCACTAACATGGATTCGACCAGGAAAAGGCATTGCAAATATCGCAGGGAATCCTGTATCTTTGAGAGAAGGCGAGGCGCTTTATGCAGATTATATTCCACCATAGATCTCCCGCACCGGAGGCTCGAGGTCCCCGGCCCTCCAATCCCACATACAAGCGAAGGCACAACTGCATGCGCCACGCCATCACGAGAACACCAAGTTGCACCAGTTTCGCCCGTGGTGCAAAGCGGCTGAGACAATCAGCTGGACACGAAGGCCTCCACGTCGTCATCTCATTCTCATCTCCCTGTAGAGTAGAGACCATGCTGCTTTTGGAGCTTTGGAGACGGATCAAAATCTTCCATGGGCGCTGGAAAATCTCTCGTAATTCCATGGGCCTCGCGTACTGAACCTAGGAGCGAGATCATGCACAGGATGGACAGGACACAGGACCATGGATAAAGAAAAAGCATCACTTCATGGCAAAAGCTAAATTCCCTCTTCCAAGGACATGGGAGTTGGAGATGGTGAGATCCATTTGTTTTTTTGTTGGATGGTCCCACGGGTTTTAACTAGGCTGAATTTGTCTTTGTCAAAGTGTAGGTTGCATTTGGGGACGGGAAATCACCAACACATAGTACATATTAGGTACACGTGTCTTCTACTTGGTCATAAATATATGATGTTTAGGATAATATTTTATTGAAGTTTTGAAATTTTGATCATCAATAACTTCTCAATATCGTTACAAAATTTATGTGTTTTCTATTTGGTATTTCAGTTAGATATTATCAGGAAGGATATGAGGATTTGTTCCATAAGAGTCCTTTTATTTATTCTTGTAGACTCATTGCCCCTGTGTCTGTTGACAGAGGCCATAGATATGAACAATTTCTATTATTAAAAAAATAAATTCTTAAATATTTAGTTATAGAAATGGTATGTGTATTTTTGAATACTCATAATTCTTAAATATAAAATTGATGACTAGAGTTTTAAACATTTTAGTCATACCCTTGAATGTCAAATATTTATATCCAGTGGGAGTATATACACTTACCTATTAAAATGTACATCTGCATTTCTTTCGAAATTGGTGAAAGTTAGAGCCAAAATCTATGGCTTGAATCTGGTAGGCATGAATCTGGTAGGCAGAGTGCACACTCACACTCCACAGTCCTACGCTGTGTTTAGTTCGTCTCAAAATTAGAAGTTTGATTGAAATTGGAACGATGTGACGGAAAAGTTAGAAGTTTGTGTGTGTAGGAAAGTTTTGATGTGATGAAAAAGTTGAAAGTTTGAAGAAAAAGTTTGGAATTAAACTCGGCCCTAATCATCTGAATCCGGTTTCTTCCACAAATAACCGATGCAGATACACGGCAGTTATCCTCCACATGCTTTTGTAGAATTTGAAGTAGACAACTTGTATTATACCCTTCGCAGGAGTACATGCAACTCCCATTTGGCTTCCCTTATACGAAGGACCTCTGTTGTCCCCTCCCCACAATGTAAGTTCTCTTTCTCACGTGAGTCAGCAAGATTTCCTTTAGTGTTCATTGCTGGACAATAATAATGCACAGGGTGCCAATGCTGGCATCAACTTCTGTGGTAACTTACATAGTTACATGCAATTGCACAATGTTGCTAATTACGGTAACTCACTTTTAAGTTATCTGTTAGACCTTGAACAAAGTGTGTCCATCAAAGCAATGGTCCTATTGTCATAAGGCAGCACCGAGGGGCAAAACATATTTTCAGTTTTCAGGACCAGTACATAGATAGAACCTCTCACTGCAAGGCAGGCTACAAATGCAGAGTAACAGCTAACAAGAGGACAAACCGCACAGCCTTGTAGAACAAGCATTATGTGATCTACAATTTTTATCCTGAGATTCAAAGGCCCAAACGTACAATGAGCAGTAAGGACCAAAGAACAAAATCCAATTCCATCTTCCGGGGTCCTGCCAGCCAACCGGAGATACTTATTCTTTGGTCCAGAGAGGGCTCCAAACCTTGTTCAACCCATGCTTTGGCACATATTCTACCAATCTCGTTGGTGCAGCCCAGATAGATTGAACTCGAGGAGGCCATAGCAAAATTTCCTGTAGATTGCTTCCCTGCTACTCCCTCCGTTTCACAATGTAAGTCATTCTAACATTTTTCACATATGTCTAGATTTATTAACATCAATATGAATGTGGGAAATGCTAAAATGACTTACATTGTGAAACGGAGGAAGAACTACCTATTTCAAGACTAACTAAGTTGTTTTAAGCCTTCATTTACATCAGTTTTTACTTTTGTAAGTACTCAATTCATGCCATCTGCTCACTGTTCTAAAAAAAAATCATGTCATCTTCTCCAGCATATTAGCTGCTATCCACCTGCATCTGTGAAAAAAAGGTAGCCAGCGTTAAATAATAACCTTAAAAATAGAGTTGCAAACTGCATTTTCTCAGATATCCGGCAGTACGCAGCAGCACAGCAGCCGCGACTGTGATGCCTACACTACAACAATTAAATGCCCACGCTGATATTCCGCGTGAAAGGTCAATTACAGATTTCTTCACAAATATATAACAGTAAATACCAGAAATCATATGCTCCCTCCGTTTCACAATGTAAGTCATTTTAGCATTTTCCACATTCATATTGATATTAATGAATCTAGATAGATACATATGTCTAGATTTATTAACATCAATATGAATGTGGGAAACGGAGGGAGTACTAGTAACTAGTAAGAACTTATACATATTAAACCACTCATTTAGTAAGAAGGCTGCTTGTTTAAGCCTTTTAGGACATACAGGTCAGTAACTAGAAATCTAAAATGAGGCTGTGTTTAGTTTAGCGTAAAGTTTAGATTTTGGTTGAAATTAGAGATGATGTGACTGAAAAGTTGTGTGTGTATAACATGTTGATGTGATGGAAAAGGACTGAAGACTTTGGATCTAAACACAGCCAGAGTAACTTAATTAGCAGTGCATCTATCAGATAAAAACTAGTACAATGACTGACAAAGAGAAGTATTTATGCAACTGTCTCACCACCTGGCATCAATACTAGCACACTGTCCTGTCCTGATATAGGTGCATGAACCTCCGTCCTTGGGAAGCATATCCCCAGAAACCCAGAATGAGAAACATCATGCATGCTGAACCCAGATGATAATTGCATGGCATTTCTAGCACCACACAAAATATGATTCACGATGCCTAGGGGCGCACATGCATGCAGGTCCAACAATTGTCTCCCTCCTATGCAGGAAGGGGGTGCAGGCGTGAAGCATCTCTATTGACACCACTAGCTTTACATATATCCATGAGTTAACCAGCTGATTTTACCACTCTATCGCATAGACATCTTCTGCAGTTATTTGTTGGATGTCCATCAGTACTATAATGTTAGCTAGCTACATGAACATCCAAGCATCCAGCTAGTTATCACCCACTAGGCCACTACTGCCTGCTGGGAACCCTGTAGCAGTGTAGCTAATGGGCACCACCATATATACCTTGTGATTTCAAAAGATAAAAGAATTGCTGGATTTGTCATGGTAGATCTGATACCTTAATATCATGACACTCCCAATCTTATCATCATGTTCTGTGTGGTTACAATGTAATGACATTATATATCAACAATAAACAAATTTTAACAAAACAAAAAGGGGCGGTGGAACTTAGTTAAATGAAACTAAACCTCAGGAGAACTACTTCTTTTAGAAGGATATAATTTTCAGTCTTTTCCAATAACTAATTATGTATTACGCTACCACTCTTTTATTTATCACCTATTCTAGGTTCCGTACCCTACAGAATGGTTAACGTACGCTGTGATGACTCAACAATTAATGGAAGGATCTCAATAATGGTACATACAGCATGATGCATTTGACATTTTAATTCGCTAGGCATGTATTTGAGATATTGACACTGTGCACCATCAGAATCTACATTTGAAAGAAAGCACTTATATCTCGGAATCGGCAGAGATACGATATATACCCTTCCCTTCTTGTGGGTCCTCAACAGAGAGCATCAGAATCTCACTCACCTCCCAATCTGCAAGCCAACAAGTGTGTACACTGTTATATTTGCCATATGAGCTACAGCTCACTGCTCACACAACCGCACCCTCATGAACACGAGTACGGCCGGCGCCCCAATGGCCTATAAATAGCTGCCACCCGAGCAGAACAGATATCATATCAAAACAGCAGAAATCTCTTCTGAAGTGAAAAAAACTTCAGTCTAGCACACTAGCTAGCTAGCCAGTTCACTTCCAAAAGAAAGACAGTAGTCCAATCCAAGGATGTCTTCTAGGTCAAGCAGCTCCTCACGCAACAGCAACAGTGTCAACATGGACTCAGAGTGGAGCAAAAAGGAGAACAAGCTGTTCGAGGAGGCTCTTGCCTACTACGGCGAGGGTGCGCCTGACCTCTTTCACAAGGTGTCCCGCGCCATGGGAGGCACCAAGACAGCCGATGAGGTGCGCCGCCACTATGAGATCCTCGAGGACGACCTCAAGCTGATAGAGGCAAGAAGAGTCCCGTTCCCCAAGTACAATACACAGGGAGCATGGAACTGATAGGTAACCAGCTGGGAAATATTCAACCTAATTCAATCCTCTCGCGTCTAGTAATAAACACGTGCTGCTACCTTGCTATAACTCTTCAAAGCTAGTCATCTCACGTGTTCTGATAAGTTCAGAATCGGCTGCTTAGCAAAACAATCTTCAGTTGCAGGCTAGCTTGTAAGCTGATAGCTACTGTCACATCTCACACGAACACATATGCAGGGATCATTAGATGTCAGCCATGATAATCATGCCCTAGATGATTGAACTTGAACACTGCTAGGGTAGTCAGTTGTCGTTTTCTTTGCAGTTATACTTTTCAGATGCAGTGCAACATCAGAGTATCTGCACTGTACTGTAACAGATAAATCTGGCAAAACCAAGAGCTCATAATTTGAGCCTGTGACAAGCCATCATGCACACATAATTTGCATGCAGTGGTATGCACGATGCACCATTTTGTGATTATTGGTTTGCACATAGGCTGGTAGGCACAGGAGTTAGCCCTAATTTATGTACTGGTGGTTTGTCCCCTAGTTACAATTATTCACGTGGGATCTAGCACCAGAAAAATAATCTCTCTGCTACCAAACAAAAGAAAGTTTGAATCTTGCAGTCTTACCCCTTGAGCCGTTGTGCTTAATTCAGTTACAGACTAGCAGCCGACAGGTGCTTTAAACATCTCTTTTTCATGTCAGTTCGTCTGGCAAATTAAAAGGTGATTGCCTTCTTTTTAAGAGGCACAAGTGTGATGTGTCTATAGGAAAAGGCAATTTATTCAAAGTTATTCTATGCTCTCTCGGAAGGGAGCACAACCATTGTAACCCTAGAAGAGGGAGCTATGCATACACCATTCTTCTCAAAATATATTTTATAGATAGATAATTAATCTCTGAGACCCAATAAACCACACCTAGAACGCCTACATAGAAAGCAAATTAAGATAAAACGGCGTCTGAGTATCTCCTATTCAAATGCAACATTATGGCGCCCTGAAATATATATATTTTTTTATCACTGCTAAGATAAACTCACAGTTCATCTTTCCAATTTATTTTCCAGGGGTGGAAGCATCTGAGGTTCCAGACAACAGGAAAAAAACTCCAATATAAATTATATTCCTTGCTAGCGGTGGCTAAGTTACTGAAGGAATCAAGGAAGTATATTGATATTGTTATTGCGTTAAGAAGATTGTGGTCGCTTGGTTATAAATAAAAGAAGAAAAGACTTGTTTGTACATACTCTAGGTTGTAAAGCAAATCAGTGTCGATCTTGCAGAAACTAGCCTGCATTTGGCATTGTGTGTGGTTGTTAAACATTCCAGCTAAATTATGTAGTAAACATCAGTGATGTAAGACTTCTGTACTTGTGTGCTAGTGATTATAAAGTTGTGCTTGCTAGAATCTCACTTCCTCATTGGACCAACTGGTTTCAGAATTTTGAATTTGTGATGTCTACATTTGAACTATGAATGCTTCAATGTCCCTTCCAAGTTCCAACCAAGATGTAAATGCAATGTAGATATGACGTTAATTTGCTCAGTGCTCACAGAGTTCTCACCTCTTGAAGTAGCTAGTTATCAACCGGAGTGTAATGAAACATTATGTATTACACTGCCAGCTACTCTGAAAGTGGATCAAGCATTTGAGCTATTATCAGGAAGAAAGTAGCATCTTGCTAGCTTCACACAGGTTGAAATGAAGAAATACACAAGTCATTTTCAAGAATATGAAAAAAAAAAGCAAATAAACTAAAAGGCCAGAAGTATATACCATTTAGACAGTTCTACACCCCAAAAGATACCATCCGACCTGTTTAACTGATTTTAAGCCTAGGAATAGCCACAGACCACTGTACCAAACCTTCTGAGCCTGGTACGACAGTAACCAGGAACAGCTAGCGCCTAGGAATAAAATAAACTAGCATGCTTAACTGATTTAAAGGGTTTTTTTCTATGAAGCAAACATTGATAGTACCGATCCATCTACATTCTTGAGATTTGAGACCCAGCAACACCCAATAGGAATCGACTCATATCCGAATTATTTCCTCAGAGGTGTTTGGTAAACCATTCCGATCGTAAATCCTAATACATAGGATCAGAATTGCATCAAATCTGGCCCTAATTATGATTTCAGTGTTCAACTTCAGCTGCTGAACTGTATGGAAGAAGTAACACACAAAGCATGTAGCAATCGCCAATTAATTTACCACACCCTCATCTCTCTACACGCAGTAACATGAATCAAAATTAACATGTAGTAAATGCGAGATGTAGAATGCGAACCCAGTAGCCATAGCACTGACCTAGTTTTGCCGGTTCGCGGCATTGCCCTCCGATCACCTCTCCGTGAGGCGGCGCGAAGCTTGTCCACGCGACCCCCGAGTGGCCAGCCGCCGCCTCCGCCGCCGCAGCTCACGCGGCTACTCACCATCGCCTCCCCCGGCTCGAGCGCGACGAGGTGACAGGAACTCTGAAATCTGAAAGTTCAGTTAAGTTCAGGCTTATATAACTGAAGAAATGGAGGGATGATAGATGAAAGAAGGTGGATGGCTCATATTACTCGATACCGGTTTGCTGGGGGGGTTATGAAGATCCAAAGGATATCCTTGCTCCGAGAGAGTGGTGTAGTTGTCTGTTGCCGTACTGTGCAACGTCAGCCTTGTTGTTTTGTATCGGCGTAGAATATAAGCCGAATCAGGATCTGAAGCTTGTATGAAAAAACATAAACCCTAAGTTATCTATTTCAGTCTTGCGGCATCCATTTCTTTCGTTTTCCCATTTTCCTTTCCATTTTCCTGTTAATTATCTGTTTGCTCCTAATAGGTAGACACTTAGCCAAATTTTCTCTGAAACTCTGAATTCAGGGCTCAAATCTGATCGGGTCCTGACAATATTGGTATCAGAGCAGCTCGATTCTTGGCCAGCCTTCAGTTCTGAGTGGTTCCAAGCTGGTAAGGGTTGGAGAGACAAGTACTCTCTGTGAAATTCCGTAGCCAGGCTTGGGAGCTCGATTTGGGGGCAGATCTAAGAGCAGAGCAAAGAAAGTTTGAGGAGGCTTCGGTCTTCCTCTGTAAAATCCCCAATTTGCTGCTGTTCCAACTATGGGGAGGGGTAAACAATTGGATCCCGTACTGGAGGAGGCTGAACCAGCTTGGGCAGGCGAGGTTGGAGAGTTGAGGCAAGCTGTTGCAGAGTTGCAAGAGAAGGTGGAAGAGGACAACAAGGCTATCCACGAGGAGATCCAGAATCAGGCAGTGCAAGCTCAGATTCATAGAGATGAAAAGATGCAGTCCCTAAAGGTAATCTAAGAGATGCTGAGTTCAACTGCAAGTTCTTCGGAGAAGAAGAAAGAGGTGATTAAGACTCCTGGAACAGGCCATTCTGCAGCTCCTACTCATCAGAAAAGTGAAGGTATCAATATCCCTCCTACCATTTCTGGTGGCCCTGATTTGAGAGGGGTATCTTGTCCCTTGACCCAGCCGGGGTTGTTTACTACTGCTCACACAGTCAGTCTTGGTAGTCAATTTCCCTATGTGAGCTCACCCACATTCACTGCACCCGAGATCAATGCTTCAGTGTTTTTTCCAACTCATAATATTCCTCCACAGAGCAGTTTTGGAACACAGTACTATCACCCAAATGCACAAATGATGAACTATCAGCAACCACCATATTTTTATCCCCAGTATACACCAATTCAGTAGCCTTGGACTTATTCCACTCTCACCTAACAGGATGGAAGGAGTTGATTCTGATCAACAAGGCCGTAGGGGGAGGAACCAATATGCAGAAGAAGTAAAGAAGGGACCAAAGAAATTCAATTTTCCTGAATTCAATGGAGAACACCCGGAAGCATGGATAAGAAAGGCAAACAAATACTTTGCTTTGACTAAAACCCCAGAGGAGGAAAAGGTGCTGGTGACTGAAGTGTATATCACAGGGAAGGCAGATCAGTGGATCAACAATTATGATATTCCCACTGAAAGCTTGTCTTGGCCAGAGTTTTGCACTATGGTCTGCAAAAGGTTCGCTGCCAAATCTAAGGTGGAGATCACTGATACTTTCAGGAACTTGAAGCAGTATGGGTCGGTAGATGCTTACATAGACAAGTTTGAGGAGATTATGCCCTTGGTCAAAAGAAACAATTCTAGCTTGAAAGAAGAATATTTCTTGGACTACTTCATATCTGGACTTAAGGAGCACATTAAAAGGCCCCTTAAGTCAATGGGAATTCACACTTTGGTTGAGGCTTATGAGCATGCAAGGAATTATGACAGTGGGCCTCAGTCCAGTAAAAGCAGCAGCGGGTTTCACAAATATGAAAAGAAGAGTGAATGGCAGGCTGGGAATAAAAAGGATGAAAAGGGGAAAGATGACAAGAATGAAACAAAGGAGAAGGTAAAATGGAGTGGGAAATGTTTTCGATGTCAAGAACCATGGGTTCCTGGGCATGGTAAGGTTTGCAAGGCCAACAAGCAAGTGTATCTCGTCGCTATGGAAGAGGAGGAGGTAGACGAAGAAGGGGAAGAATTACAAGAAGAGGAAGCAGAGTATTCCACACCCCCTGGGAGCCCTAAAGGTAAAGACAGGAGGAACAGAAAACATGAATTGGCTATGCATGCCATTGGAGAAAAAGAGATGACTTCCACAACATTAACTGTAAAGGTTAAGTTTGGACAGCTGACAGTCATAGCTCTGGTGGACAGCGGTGGTACCACTACCTTCATATCACCCTCGGTGGTCAGAAGAGCTAAATTAGAGGTTGAAAATTATGATCCAGTACCAGTGAGAGTGGCAAATGGGGAACTTTTGTATACTGGGGCACAATGCCCAAATCAAGTTTATGAAATTCAGGGGGAAGAATTTGTGTCCACCTTTAAGGTGCTGGAGATAAGGGGATATGATATTATATATGGGTGTGATTGGTTTCAACAACTGAGTCCAGTCTCACTCAATCTTAAAACAAAGGAGATGATTGTCAGCAAAGGCGGGAGCACTGTCACTCTATCAGATGTTACAATTCCTGCTAGGAATTTCTTAATAAGCATGCATAAATTGGAGAAGTGGGTGGATCAGGGAATGGCTGGAGCAGTCTTATATATGAAACCTGTTCAGACTACAGTGAAGTCAGCAACTGAGGTACCTAGTTTGATCACTGAAGTGCTAGAAGAATTTGGGGATGTATTTGAGGAGCCACGAGAATTACCTGTGAGGGATTGTGACCATACAATACCCTTGATTCCTGGATCTAAACCCATTAATGTGAGACCATATAGATTACCTCATCATCAAAAAAATGCCATGGAGGAATTGGTGACACAATTGATAAATTCCAAGACCATACAGCCCAGTATGAGTCCATATTCATCACCAGCTATCCTGGTAAAGAAAAAGGATGGGTCCTGGCGAATGTGCATTGATTATCGGCAATTGAATTCTAATACCATTAAGAACAAGTATCCCATACCAGTTATTGAAGATCTGCTGGATGAATTGCATGGGGCAGAATATTTCTCAAAGATTGATTTGAGGTCTGGATACCATCAAATTAGAATGAAGGGAGAAGATGTTCCTAAAACAGCTTTCAGCACCCATTTGGGCCACTTTGAGTTTATAGTGATGCCATTTGGGCTAACTAATGCCCCTGCCACTTTTCAAGCCTTAATGAATAGAATCCTGGCTCCCCACTTGAGGAAGTTTGTGTTGGTCTTTTTCGATGATATCTTGATATACAGCAGGACCCTAGAAGAGCATGCTGAACATGTTAAGGAGGTACTGAACATATTGAGGACCAATCAGTTGTTTGCTAAGCACAACAAGTGCGTGTTTGGGCAAAGGCAAGTTGAGTATCTGGGGTATATCATCAATAAAGAACGGGTAGCTACTGATCCTGAGAAAATTAAGGCTGTAAGAGATTGGCCACAACCCAAAAACATCACTGAATTGAGGGGATTCTTGGGGTTGGCAGGGTACTATAGGAGGTTCATCAAAAATTTTGGACTCATTTATAGGCCCATGTTTGATGCTTTAAAGAAAAGTGGGTTCAAGTGGGAGGAAAGGCAGCAGATTTCTTTCGAAGACATCAAGAGGGAACTAGCTCAGGCCCCTGTCCTGGCTTTACCTAATTTCTCTCTGCCTTTCATCCTAGAAGCAAATGCTAGTGGCACTGGAATAGAGGCAGCATTAATGCAAGAAAGGAGACTAGTGGCTTATCTCAGTAAGGCTATTGGACCAAGGGCGGCTGGACTATCAACTTATGATAAAGAAGCTTTAGCTATCTTGGAAGCTCTAAAAAAATGGAAGCACTACTTTATGGGCACATCGCTTGTCATAAGAACTGATCAGGCAAGCTTAAGGTACATCAATGAGCAAAGAATAACTGAAGGGATACAACACAAACCCTTAGTTAAGTTGTTGGGGTATGATTACAAAATAGAGTATAAAAAGGGGAAGGAGAACCGAGCAGCTGATGCTCTATCCCGAGTACTGCATGAAGAGCAAGTGCAGGCAGTCACAGTGGTGGTCCCAAAATGGGTGGAAGAGGTGGTGGAAAGTTACAAAGGTGATGAGAAATATTTGGGAATTGAAGCCAAGCTGAGAATTGATGGCCAAGCTTGTCCTCCATTCACCTTGAGTGGGGGTGTCATCAGATACAAAGACAGAATATGTGTTGGGAGTGGGGGAACTTTGAGGAATCAGCTCAAGAATTCGTTCCATAACTCAGTCCTTGGGGGACACTCTGGAGAGAGGGGTACCTACCAAAGGATCAAGCTTCTCTTCTATTGGCCTAGGATGAAGGAAAAATCTGACAGTATGTGAAACAATGTGCGGTCTGCCAGAAGAACAAAGGGGAAAATCTGTCTCTACCAGGGTTATTACAGCCATTGCCTATACCTGACATGGCTTGGACTCACATCACGATGGATTTTGTTGAAGGACTACCTAAATCTGAGGGTAAGGATGTAATTTGGGTGATAGTGGACAGATTCACTAAATATGCTCATTTCATCGCTCTAAGCCATCCTTTTACTGCTGAGCAAGTTCTGGAGAAGTTCAAGGATAATTTCTACAAGCATCATGGCCTACCTTATGTTATTGTGAGTGATAGGGACAGAATATTCACTAGCCAAGTATGGAAGGAAGTGTTTGAGCAGGCTGGGGTAAGGTTACATTTCAGCAGTGCATATCATCCCCAAACAGATGGGCAGACTGAAAGAGTTAACCAATGTTTGGAGAACTATCTTAGATGCATGACATTTGCTAAGCCAAAGAAATGGAATTCTCTATTGTCGCATGCTGAGTGGTGGTACAATACAAATTTTCATACCTCGTTAGGGATGTCTCCCTATCAAGCCCTACATGGAGTAAAACCCCCCTTGTTAGCAGAAGCTCTACTTCCAGCTACTCTGACCGATGGGAACCGAAATAGGGAACAAGCCAAGGCACCCATAGTGGAAGCTGTGAAATACAATCTGGAAAGAGCACAAGCAAGGATGAAATACTTTGCTGACAAGAAAAGGAGTGAGAGAACTCTGGAAGTAGGTGATATGGCATACCTGAAGATGCAGCCATATAGACATAATTTTTTGGGCCTCCACAACTCATTGAAACTGCACTCCAAGTATTATGGACCATTTAGGGTGATGGAGAAGGTAGGGTCGGTAGCCTACAAATTGCTGTTGCCAGAAGGGAGTCTAATCCATCCGGTGTTTCATGTGAGTCAGTTGAAGAAGCATCTTGGGGCTAAGGCAATACCAGAGGCTGGGTTACCATTAGTTGATTCAGAAGGAAATATACTGATGGAACCAGTGGCAGTACTTGAAAGGAGAATGATTCCTAGGCACAATGAGCCGGTTGTTCAATGGAAGATTCAGTGGGCCAATTTACCAGTGGAGGCAGCAACTTGGGAGGATGCAACATTCATCTCGAAAGATTTTCCAACATTTAAACCATGAGGACATGGTGCTTAAAGGGGGGAGAATTGACAGGAACTCTGAAGTCTGAAAGTTCAGTTAAGTTCAGGCTTATATAACTGAAGAAATGGAGGGATGATAGATGAAAGAAGGTGGATGGCTCAGATTACTCGATACCGATTCGCTGGGGGGGTTATGAAGATCCAAAGGATATCCTTGCTCCGAGAGAGTGGTGTAGCTGTCTGTTGCCGTACTGTGCAACGTCAGCCTTGTCGTTTTGTATCGGCATAGAATATAAGCCGAATCAGGATCTGAAGCTTGTATCAAAAAACATAAACCCTAAGTTATCTATTTCAGTTTTCCCATTTTCCTGTTAATTATCTGTTTGCTCCTAATAGGTAGACACTTAGCCAAATTTTATCTGAAACTCTGAATTCAGGGCTCAAATCTGGCCGGGTCCTGACACGAGGCTGCGGGCGATCGACGGTGGCGGTGCGCCCCTTTACCTGCGGCGGATTCCGCCCGCGTGCGCCCTTGCCGGGACGACTTCTGAGCCGCCCAACCACCGAGCGCCCGAGCTGGGCCTGATGGGCTTATTTCTCCAAATGGCCCATATACCTTCACGGGCCGTCTTGCTTCGGTAGGCCCAACCGATAGCCTTCCGAGCTTGGCCCATTGACGCAGTGGCAACAGTGTGTTTTGTGGGGCATTTAACTATTTACCACTTTTAAACGTGGTAATAAAAAATTTATCACTCGCAATATATAATACATGGAGTCCTTATATGTTCATGACATATGAGTTCAGTGGTAAATACAGTAAAAGTGGTAAAAAATTAAATATCTCTTTGGTGGTTGTTCATTGCAAGCGTGCACAATGTACTTTATCCAAAAAAAAGTAACATAGTATGAATGGTTATAGTATGAATGTCACGTAGTAGTATGAATGGTTTTTTTTTTTTTTGGAGGGAGAGAGTAAAAAGCACGCGAGCCGCGGGAGAGCCGAGGACGGCGGCGGTCAATGTCGACGCAGCGGCGGTCACACAGGAAGCAGCTGGGGGCAGGGTCCCCCGCCGGGAGAGACGGGCTCAAAACTGAGATGATATGGTGTGCGGCGGGGGTGCAGCTGGACCACCGGATGGGTCACGTCGCCGGCCCCGCTAAACTCGGTGACGGCGACAAAAGCCCCTCAAAGGATGCCATGGGCCGGGGTGCTAGCTTGCCGACAACGTACGTAACTCTACCCCTGCTCGGCTGCAACTGCAAACTTTTTCATGTGCCTCTTGTTGTGAAGCAAAGTGTAGTGAACTGATAAAATGCTAAACCAATACGCTCATTTTTCACCTCAAAAGAAAAAAAAATATACACACAACTTGCATGGAACAAACAGCAATCTGTGAGTACATTCGCCAGCTAGGGGCTTGCACTAGACATCCTAGCTACTGCCGTGTAAGGCCACTGAATCGTATTTTTCCTGCTAGATACATGCCATAACGACCGTCTCGTTGTTGTGTCTTTTGTGTGATGAGCCTCCCCGGCTTTCGAGTTAAGAGATCCAGCAACGAATGGTTCAAACCTAGAGAAACGGGACGAACTCAGGGGTGCCTATCGCTTTCCAAAAGATGGCGATATAGCCTCACCATCCTCTCCTCTCTCTAAGAGCAGGTACAATAGCAGACTATAAATCAGCTATAAACATATTTTAAAGAGATAAAAAAAAGAGAAAAAAGTAGCGGGCTACAGATCTGTAGCCAGCTACAGCACGGATTTTAAGACGTGTTGTGTGTATGATAGGTGGGGCCAGATATTAATAATATAATAAACAACTATTGTATAAATTGGCTATTACATTAGTTATAAATGATTTGGAGTTACTATACTATTAAACTTGCTCTAATCAAAGGGCAAAGAGAGCTACTATATGAGTGAGAGCTAGCTTAGGCTCAGCCTTCATGCATCCCAGATACAGTAGTGCATATCCCAAACCCAACCAAAGGACACCAATCTCTAGGCTTAACTCTGGCCGTGTCGGGAGCAACTTTTTGAACGACGATCTCCTCGGCCGGATTGCCTGCCCCAGCCATCGCACCAAACACACAACACAACGCTAGCAGCATCACCTCTCTCGGCTCTCGCAGCCGTATACTGTTTGGTGCTCGTGCTCCTTCCCTTGTTTTTTCTCCCGTCTTATTTTAACTCTTCCGTCATGCGGCGACAGATCACACGGAGCACAAGGCGTACAAACCCCTGCCAAGCTGAGCATTAAGCTGCTAATTAAACAAACGTTTATTCAGCTGCTAATCCACTGCACACACACCAGATCAAGGGAATGGTTTAGATACTCTGTGCAGTGAGCACGCAGGCGAGTATTCGTCTGCTGCATATGTGGAGATTTCGTGGATATAATTACAGTAATACAGGGAATGGTTGGGCTCGCAATAGATAGAGACGAGAAGGAAACAGGAGCCATGCTTTAGCTAAGGTCGTGTCGGCGCTTTGGCCGTTGGGCAGCAGCATACGGAATGATGGGCTCCACAGCCTTTCGCTTTCTCTGGCATCGCTGCCTCCTTTGACTTGGCAGGGGGAATTACGCAGCTTATAAACATCAACAAAGGAAAAGGAATACAGAGAAGAAAAGAAAAGAAAAGAAAAGCCTCTCTCTGATGATCTGGCTCTCTCTCCCTCTCAGACTCCTCGTCCAATGGGCAGTGACATGTACCACCACCACCACTCGCAGGAGAAATGATCAGGCATACAGTCGCGGCTCGCCGTATCGGATCCCCGTGGCGTTGGCCATTGCCATTGCCATCCTGGGTTAAGCGCGCGTGGAGGTTGGTGCCAAAAGGCGGGATCTTCTATGCCTGACCGCGACTGTTCCTTGGACCGATGATCGGATTCGATTCGACGGGGGACTTTATGGAACTTGGGGGAGCCATCATGGCGAGCCCGATTATCATCACGACGTTGCGCCCCCCTCCCCTCCCCTCCCCGTCTTTTCCTGTGTTCCTCCTCTCCTACCACTACTAGTCTCCTCTTCTCCTGGCCTCCCTTTCCCTTTTGATTCTTTTGATTTGGTTTCCCCCCCTTCTCTTTTGTTTTATTTTTTTCCTCCCTTCTTCTTCGATTCGTCGACCCCGGCCCTGCTTCTTTCGCTACGGCTCCTTTGCCCTTTTCTTCGTCTTCGGCTCCCCTTTGCGTTTGGAAGCTCGTAGCGCTTCGATCGGCTTGGCCTACTGCTAATCATGTGCCCAAACGTGCTGCTTGTGGAGATAGCGGTAGCCCAGTTGTAGGCTGCTTTTGGACCGAGGAATGAGCTCGCTTTAGGCCCGATCTGATGAGAGTGAGTACGTAACGTAGCAGCAGTAGCATCGTGCTGTAACATCTCGTGGTGTGATCCATCCATATCAATCGATCGGTGGATCGATCGGTCCGGATATACTGCAGTCAAAGCTGGTGTGGTCTAAGGGTGCAGCGACGGCAGCGTACGTACGTTGCGTGGTCGTTGATCGATCGATCGATCCGGATCACACAGAGTCACAGCTAGCTATAGCTCGATCGATCAGACGATCACATGGTACGTGTAGTAAATGGCCTTCGATCCATCGCGTCGTCGCGAGAGAGATAAAAGGGGCACGATGCAGTGGATGCATGCAGTGCAGATGCAGATGCAGCGCCAGGCTTTCGGGATTCATCAGAGAGCTGCCCACCGAACAACTGACGCTTGCGCATGCATGCAATGCATGCCACGCCATGCATCATATCCTCGTCGTCGTGGCTGCTTTGCCAGCTTGTTTGCCCCCGGTGGTGGTGGTGGTGGCCTGGGGATCCCACAAAGCCCAGCAGAGAGGGTAGGAGGATTCAGGGACAGATCGAACTGTGCCCCTCGTGATCGGCGAAACCCAATGGAGACTGGACGAGTACCCAGCAGATGAGCCGCACAAGCTATAGTTTGGCGCTATGCACCAGCCAGCCCGGCCTCCACGTCCCCATATGCTGCGTCGGGGACTGTTCCCGGTTTCACGTGGCCTCTCTTTTGACCCGTCTTTGACCACGCCCCAGGCAAGCCAGCAGCCAGCCAAGCCGATCGATCGACCAACAGGAAGGCAAGGCAGACATGAGACATCCTCCTCGCCCCCGCGCGCGCGTCGACGCGCATCTGCCTATCTATCCCCTGCGGCGGACGGGCGCTGCATCGCGTCTCGCGCCCGGCCGGAATCCGAAATCTAGCCGCGCGGGCCAGGGCGGCCACAGGCCACGTAAAAAGCCGCCACGGCGCCACCCCACCGTACTCCCACGTCGTCGCTATAAAAACCCCAGCACCCGTACCCCTCCACCACCAACCGATCCATCCATCCATCCATCCATCTCCCACAAATCTCCTCGTCGTTTCGCCGACCAGCTCGCGCGGCCGCCCGCGTTTGATATATCGAGCAAGTCGATCGTTGGTTAGCGCGTACGTACGTACGTCTTGGTCATTTGCAGCTGCCACACCTCCGCGCCATCACTACAAACTCGATCGATCGATCAGAGTAGTGTGGAAGTTAGCCGTCATGCTGCACGAGGCGGCGCCCTGCACGTGCGGGCTGCTCTACGGCAGCTGCGGCGGCGGCTGCTCGCTGCTGTTCCCGGCGGGGGCGCCGGGGGACCACCACCACCACTACTACAAGCAGTACTGCGGCGCCGGCGACGGGGAGTACCCCGACGTGCCGTACGGCGGCGGCGGCTCGGTGGACTGCACGCTGTCGCTCGGCACGCCGTCGACCAGGCGCGCCGAGGCCGCGGTAGCGGGGTTGCCGTGGGATCAGTCGTCTTTGCAGCCCAGCTGCAACGGGCGGCAGGAGATGAGCGGCGCCGCGGCGCCGCGCACGGAGCCCAGCGGTGGCGCGGGCGCCGCCGCCGCGTCGGCTCCTCGCCGGTGCGCCAACTGCGACACGACCTCCACGCCGCTCTGGCGGAACGGCCCACGCGGACCAAAGGTATTGTCCATTGCCTACAAAAGCACACTGATCATAACATACATAATTACACAACCACGGAGTATAAGCTAATGCAATGTGCTCGCGTACACAAGCATATACGCATTCTCCTGCATGTGTGATCGATTCGATGCTAAACGTATGTGTGATCTGCTTTCCAGTCGCTGTGCAACGCGTGTGGAATCCGGTACAAGAAAGAGGAGAGGCGCGCCGCCGCGGCGGCCGTGGCGCCGGCGGCGCTGGCGTCGGACGGCGGGGTGGAGTACGCGTACGGGTACCCGCGGCAGCAGCAGCAGTGGGGATGCTACGGGCCGGCCGTGGCAAAGGCGGCGTCCTTCGGCATGTTCGGCGACGCGGCGGGCGAGGACGGGCCGTGCCTGCCGTGGGGGCTCGGCGTCATGCCCTCGTCGCCGGCGTTCGGCGCCGTCCGGGAGATGCCAAGCCTGTTCCAGTACTACTAGCTAGGCTGCCAGCCTCGTCTTACTCTCTCTTCACTCACTAGATATCTTTTCTCCCCTTTTTAGCAACAACAAGATGCTGTACTTCTTTTTGAGGGCATGAGATGCTGTACTTGACCAACGACCCCAGCTGCATGAAAGTTGAAGCTGATATATATGGTCATCAAGTTTTCTATACTAGGCTGCATTTTGTCATCAGCGTCCATTGCCATTTGTAATGTCTATTATTTGAGTAACATAGATTTTTAAGGCAAATTAGCCAAACATTAATTATATATGCGGGTGAAGCCAACCTGCTAATCTATCATCTCTTTGTTGCACGACGATTGCAAATAGTAGTAGTATACTACTGCTACTAAAGTACAGTGGAGCCCTGCTCTTTTTGTGCAAGAGCATATGGTATGATGCTGCATTACCAGGAGTAACAGTGCCTGTTCCTGTTGGTAACCATGATTGGTTTCCATCGGAAACACCGTGCACAGGGTAGTACAGCTAGAGCCTATAGAGAGATTTGCACCTTTTTGCTGGGCCCTGGGAGTGGGAGGATGCCCCAACGGTCAATCATCGGTAGCTGCATTTGTCCTGGGACCCGCCAACGTAAGGGCCCGCGTTTTCATAGTTTCTACAGTTGTAATGTAACAGTAGTCTCGACTTTCTACGTGATTCTGTCTAACAGCTGCCCGATGGAGGAGCGCCCAAACTGCAGTCGATCCGCCCCACCGCTGTGTGTGTCTCAGTCCTCGTTTCTCTTCTCCGGCCGCCGTGTTCGTCGCCGCCATCCCACTGACTACCTCAACAGAGTTGATAGTAGTATCATTTTCTCAAAAAAAAAAAAACACACAGTGCAGTTTCATCTTGAAAACCAGATTACTTAGCCCAAGCTGCATAATCTTGATTGTTGGGCAGTTGGGCTTAGTTGATGTAGGCCGTGTACCTGGGCGTCTGGGCCCATTAGAAACCCCAGAACGTTTGGTGTAGGCCCAGGCCGTGTACTTGGGCCCATTAAAAACTCCAACACGATAACGTGGCAGGCTGGCCGCGGGCCCCTTCCCCCATGACCCCCAAAATCTGATCCAAACCACCATCCAACCCAACCACACCCCGCGCGCCACGCTCCGTCGCCCCACACACAAGGGCGATACTCCGGCACGCCCGCCTCTCTCTCCCTCGCCATGGACGCGGCGGAGAGGAGGCTCGCCCGCGTCACGGCCCACCTCCTGCCCAGTTCCCTCCCGCTCCCGCTCCCGCTCGCCTCCGCCCCTCCCCTCGCGCCTTCCCCCGCCGCGTCGTCGTCGTCGTCGCCAGCGTCGGACAGCTACCGACGGGTCCACGGCGACGTGCCGTCGGAGCCCCCGGAGTGGCGCGCGGCGACGGACGAGTCCGGGAAGGGCTTCGTCGACATCCTCTACGAGAAGGCCGTCGGCGAGGGCATCGCCAAGGTGAAGAGCTGTAACGAATTTAATCTGTGTTATGCCAAATTGCCAATCTCATCGCTGGAGTGTACAGCACAGTTTAGCTCCCTTTGTTGAATTGCTAAGACCGATCTCTTTTGTTGGCTGATTCGCGATCGCGATTCCTGTTGCAGATCACAATAAACCGCCCTGATAGAAGGAATGCATTCCGACCCCTGACTGTGAAAGAGCTTATGCGTGCTTTCGAGGATGCTAGAGATGATAGTTCAATCGGAGTCATCATACTAACAGGGAAGGTAATTATGCTAGAGAAATCATTAGGTATTCAGGTTCCAGCTGGTAGGCAATGTGAATGAAATACTTACTTTGATGTTTTCTGATGGACAGGGGACCCAGGCCTTCTGTAGCGGCGGTGACCAGGCGTTAAGGGATTCTGATGGATATGTTGATTTTGATAGCTTTGGTCGGCTCAACGTCCTAGACCTCCAGGTCATACGCATTACTCTGACATTTGCACTCACTGATTGACTATCTCATAAAAATTTAAGTTTCTCACACTTCATAACAAGCTTCTCGTGCTCCATGTGCTGTTTTTTCAAAAGCAATGCGTGCAAGTATTCGAGGGCTCAGTTTTGTAGCTGAGGTTGGATGTACTACTCTCCTCTGTATGTTTATCTAATCTTTAGGCCAAAGCCTCTTTTCGGGATAAAATTCATTTTTAGATTACTGGGCTTCAATTTTGAGTGTGTTCAATGTTCATGATATTCTTATATGAGCTTCCATAAACTACTCTATTTTGGTGGTACTTTAAGTCCTACATGAAAACTACTTGTTCACATTGTTGATGTCTTATGTTCTACTGTTCACTCATCAAACCCCGTACAGAATGATGTTTTTAGCTCTGAGCAGAATGTACATTTTGTTTCTTCAGGTGCAAATACGGCGCCTTCCAAAGCCTGTTATAGCAATGGTATTATCATCACTATTGTGTTTTTTCCCCCTCATTTCACCATTCTACATTAGTACTACATTTCTAAATGTTAAATTTGGTGCTCATACTATATCAGGTTGCTGGTTATGCTGTTGGAGGAGGCCATGTCTTGCACATGGTGTGTGATCTAACGATTGCAGCTGACAACGCAATTTTTGGGCAGACAGGTCCTAAGGTGTTTTTCTGGCCTGTTGTTATTACTTCCTGTATATAAGCATTACACGTTGCTATTATAAAATTAGTCGATATAGCGGAATGACGTTAGTTGCTATCACTGTATCACTCAAAGTTCTGATGCAACTTCTGTTACAACAATCTAATTTGCCTTGACATTTCTTTTTTCCTTTTTCCCACCGGGCCAGCGACAGAACCGGCCAAATGCAGTAAGATTTAGAGATGGAATTACATAAAGCTAGAGTCCAACGACATGATTGTTGGGAGGTGTATTGACCTTTCTCTAGCATGTAGAGGTCCTTGTGCTTGCTTTAGTAGCACTGATGAATTTCAACTATGCCACCCAAAGAATATGATAACTTTGGTTTCACCGTAGCACATCTGAAAATTCAGTTATCTAAGCTTCTATAAGCTTATTCAGAATTTGATTAAATGGGAAAAATTTATCACTGAACTATTAGTGCAATCAAATGTAAATGAAAGTAGGCTGAATAGCTTGGTGTTTGGGCTATGCATCAAGAACACATGGTGCATTTAGGCTCTGTTTGAAAGCCTGTTTAGCTTTTGCTTTACTGCCACACACGAAACAAAAAATATCATTAGCATATGATTATTTAAGTATTAACTATTACAAACTTGAACAACGGGTTTATTTGATTTTTCAAAGAAACTTTTGTATAAAAAGTTTTTACAAAAACCGTAGCGTTTAGCAATTTGAAAAATGTATTCATGGTAAACGAGGGAGTTGTAGAAGCTAAACGAAGATTCAAACACAGTTTCCTTGTAGTTCGACAGTTTGACACTTAGTGGGATTCGTGATTACCTGTGTGTTATAGTACTTTTAGGAGTAGGTTATCTGAATGATCTAATCTGAGTTGCTTTGTTTTTCTTTTGCACTTATCCCTTTTTTTTTCTGAAAGATTTTTTTTGCTTTTCTTGTTCAGAGTAAATTTTATCAGTGAAACGCAAATTACTTTACCTTGTCTCTGTGATTTATACAGGTTGGAAGCTTCGATGCTGGCTATGGCTCTTCAATTATGTCTCGGTTGGTAAGTCAATGAGGTGCATGCCCTCAATAGAGCTTTTGTGTCATTGCGTAACTTTCCATTTCAGGCATTGAAATCCCCTACCCAAAACATCTTCATTTTTTTTTCAGAAAATAGTAAGGTCTCTCTTTTTTTTCCCTGTCTCGGACAGGTAGGACCAAAGAAAGCTCGTGAGATGTGGTTCCTGTCACGGTTCTACACAGCTGATGAGGCAGACAGAATGGGTCTCGTCAATGTAGTAGTACCAGTGAGTGCCTGAGGAGTTTACAACTAATGCACACTCTCTAACTCTATGACTCATGCCAGGTGTTTATGCACTAACCGTATACATTCTTTGTGCATATAGCTCGCTCATTTGGAGCGAGAAACTGTGAAATGGTGCCGACAAATATTGAGGAACAGCCCAACAGCCATCCGGGTGCTGAAATCTGCACTCAATGCAGCTGATGATGGTCATGCTGGTCTTCAGGTACTAGTACCATTCATCGAAAGCCAGAGATAAAACGGCAGCTCTTTTCTTCCTCCTTTGTAATTGCTGTAGTAAAAAACAATCTTCCTTTTGCTTCTTTCCTGAACATACTTACCCCAGGATGCTTGAGTTTATTGGAACCACTGATGCAATCGGCGCTTCTGCTGCAGGAGCTTGGTGGCAACGCGACACTGATCTTCTATGGAACTGAAGAGGCAAAAGAAGGCAAAAATGCATACATGGAGCGACGGCGCCCTGATTTCTCAAAGTTCCCTCGGAAGCCTTAAAAGTTGAACTTGTGCACTACCAGTACAGATTTCTCTACAATTCTGTTATCTGTCATGACGCAGACAGAAATGCTACTCAAATCTCCGTTTCCTCGTCAACTCTGCCGGAAGCATAGGTGGGCGTCCCAATGATTGCCAGCCCCGGTGGACGGGTGTAGAAGCGAGATCGTTATCCTTTACATGTCATTTGTTAGTTGGCATTTTTATAGGTGTATAAATTGCAGTGCTTACGTATATGTGAATATTCATCCCGACATATCATAGCCGCTGGAAATAAATGGCCTTGTGGTGCATTAGTTATTTGATCCTATAACAATTTGCCTATATTTTATTTTTTTTGCTGGTTGTTTTGTTTGCTTTTCAATTTATTTTAATAACTTTTTCAAGGATATTTATGTGTAAGAACTTGGATGTGGCTTTGTTGATAATAGTATTCTGTGTGTTCGAGATTCTTTCGTGACCCCGTGAGAGATGGAGATGAGATGAGCCCATGGAAAACGATAGCACACACGGTGACGTAAACCTGCGGCTGAGGCCCAGTAGAGAAAACCAAAAAGGCCCAGTCCTCCTTAATATTATCCTTTGTTGCGTCGCGTCTCTCCACGGCCCCGGATCGCCTGCGGCAGCCAACGCAGCATCCACCGTGTCCCCATCGCAAGCGAACGCCACACCAAGTCGCCACGTACCCAACATACGACACGCATCCACCGAGTCGGGGCGCACCGGATCCCCGTCTCCCCCGCGCCGCACAAAAATAACGAAATTAAAAAATCGATAATAATAATATTATTAAAATAACAAGAAAGCACAGCCACAATTCACCTCCTCCTCCTCCCCTCTCGCCGGGTTAAACAACGAGGAAAACCTAACCTAATCGGGAAAAAGTATCGGAGGAATCCAGAAGGGGGGGGCTCCCACCTTGTTGGCGACGATGCTGCGCGCGGGAGGGAGGCGGCTCTTGGCCCCCGGGCTCCGGCAGGTCCTCGGCGGCGGTGCGGCCGCTCCGGCGGCCGTGGGCGGGGCGAGGGCGTACCACGAGCGGGTGGTCGACCACTACGAGAACCCGCGGAACGTGGGGTCGTTCGAGAACGACGACCCCAGCGTCGGGACGGGGCTGGTGGGGGCGCCGGCCTGCGGCGACGTGATGAAGCTGCAGATCCGCGTCGACGAGAGCTCCGGCAAGATCGTCGACGCCTGCTTCAAGACCTTTGGGTGCGGATCCGCCATCGCGTCCTCCTCCGTCGGTGAGCACCCCCAACCCCCAACTATTCCCCTTCCGGTTCCCCCACCTTCCCTTGGATGGTCTGGTTTGGGCTTCGTTCTCGTCTTCGTGAGATTTTTTGGGGGTATTTTTCAATTGTTGGGGCATTTGCCAATGATGAGAAGTTGTCGGAACGTACAAGGAAGGATTGTGATTTGCTTTGTAGTATGATAGGGAAATTCCGGGGGCCAATTCTGAGCGTGAGATATAGCTACATGAGATGCTTGTTGAAACAGGAAGGCTGTTTGGATCAGTGTAGGAATTATAGTACTAACAGCAATATTTTTTGTGTCTGTGTCCAATAGCTGCCTGTGTTTTTTCACCTTAGAAATCATGTTCAATTCAAATATATTCAATGTAATGTTATCTTGATTTGGTGCAGAGAGTATTAATACTATGTGTATGTTGTAAACCTGTGGAGTCAGATGTGGTTGATTAATCCTGGGTTTAATTTGATTGAGTTATGTTAATTTGGTGGTCTAGGGTAGATGTGGTTGATTAGTCCTGGGTTTAATTTGATAAGTATGTTGTTTTGGTGGTCTAGGGCTAAGGTGCTCGTTCTGCTTGTCTGGTACAAGCGGTTACTGTTTTCAGATGCTCCCTTCCCCCTAATGATTTTCTGTTTTGGTGAGCTTATACTTATGGGATTATTTTTTCTAATTAGTAGCATTGAAAGTTTTTACATTTCCCAAGTTGTATGTCCTAAACGAAATTTGACATGATTGGGCCCCACCACTGAACAAACAACTTGAGAAAGGTGTATTATCGGTGAAATACTTTTGATAGTCAGCAGCTCAAACTGTTCTCAAGATGATCGCAATTTTGTGGAAGAAAACAGAAGAGTATTTACAGAATTGCTATTTATGTTATGTGCATTATTCTGTTGTGAGGCGAATTCCTGTATGTAACTTTATTCATGTTATGTTACGGCAAATGTCGCCATGATATGATGCATACTGTATGTATTGTTTGCTAGTTATAAGCCAAAAACTAGAACCAATTGCAGCTTGAGGTTAATATTAACTTACTTTAATGCATTTGCATATTTTCCACATGAAAATCATCATGTTCAGATGCCTGGAGTTCACCCCTGTTCTCAACTAATAGAGTTAACAACATCAGTTGCCCAGCTGATGGATTAACTCTTATGATTGTTCTCTAGAATCTCTTTACTATGGAAGATTGTTTGTGCTGAGAAAATTTGGGTCCCAACAACAAATTCATTTCCTGATCCGGCTTTTGTCCTTGCAGCTACTGAATGGGTAAAGGGCAAACAAATGGAGGAAGTAGTGACTATAAAAAACACGTAAGCTATTCCCCTTCCTGGTTGTTTGCACTGCAATACTCTCAGTGGTTACATTAACATGCTATGCTTATATGGCCTTTTGGATGTCATTGAACTACTGTGGTTCGTTAACACGGACCAATCACCTTGTGGTAATTAAGTTTCTGGCTGGTATGTGCAATTTCCTTTTCAGACCATATTTTTTCATCAAAATTTTCAATACTAAATGTCGGTAAAGGGGTTCCATCTGTGAGATTTTCTTTGTCATTTGTTGTCGTAATGATGATCGTCTTTCAGTTAATGCTTCAGCATTTGGACATGTCAGAAGCACTTTGGTAAAATTATTTGATATGCACTTGACTAACATGATGTTTCCAGAACTGTTTTGTATAGATCATATTGGTTTTTCTGTAGTTCCTTGGCAGTGGAGTGTGTCATGTGTTTGCATTGATTCATGAACTTATTTGTGTTTAATGGATGCATTTTCATTCAGAGACTTGATTTGCCTGTTTGCTAAGAGTTGTTTGGCTGCTCATATTTTCTTATGAATGTAGATGGTAATCCCATCAGGATAACCATGTAGCATACAGTTTAGCTTATGCCCTTTGCTTGCATGGAAGACTAATATACTTTCCCTTTATTTTTACTAATTTTGTATTTTGTCTATCAATAAGTTTGTGAGAGGATGCTGTCAAATGCTTTCAATCAAGTTCTGTAAGGCTGTAACAGGGTTTTGTGCTCTGCTTTGCAGTGAGATTGCCAAGCACTTGTCACTTCCACCAGTAAAGCTCCATTGTAGCATGCTTGCTGAGGATGCAATTAAAGCTGCCGTGAAAGACTATGAAGCAAAGAAGGCGAAGCTAGCACAAAAGGGTGAAGGGAAGGCTGCCGAAGCATGAGTGCTAGAGGTTATGTCATGAAGAATGTTGCGGTGCCCTGCGTACTCGTAGTAAAGAACCTGTCATGAAGAAGTCTGTGCTCTGTTTCTTGCTGGCAGGAAATAGTGTGTAACGCTCACAAACTCTATGCAGCATGTATCATAAGGATGAAGGCAAACATTTTTGAATAAATGTGCTGTCATCTTGAAGGAAAAAAAGAGGTCTCTGCGTGTGTATGGCCTAGTAATGAACATATGGTACGGAATTACGGTCGCGAGATAAGTTACATTGTTTCTCTTTGGTTGTTTCAATTACTCTTAGGTTGAGTTGGTAGATGCTCATGAACTTGAGTTACCTGGTCACTTGCATCATTTTTTTTTAAAAAAATAACTGTTTAGTAGTTCTCTGTGTATCTCCATCCAACAGGAATGTAGAATAGTTATTGTTTTGAGAGTTCTAGTATCTCCATCCACTAGGAATACACTGAACTTCTGTAGATATATCCGTGGTGCCTGTAAGAGGGCAAGTTCTGTTTGAGAGACACCCGGAAGTTCGCAGGGCTAGTCCGGTTAAAGGCCCGTCATAGAGAAGAGCAGCTGTTAGTGCAAAGCGACGGGCGGTGCGCACCATGCCACGCCAGGATTTGATTGATTGATGCAGAAAGACGCATGTTCGGTACGGTAGCTCGCGGCGATGCGTTACCGGACTGCTAAGCACGGGGCACTGAGCTGTTGGTCTACAGATACGATTTCGCACGATGTTTGTCGAGGGGAAAAAGATACGAGTCGCCCAAAACAAACGGCGAAATCTGAAGCACGATGTTTGTCGAGGGGAAAAAGATACGAGTCGCCCAAAACAAACGGCGAAATCTGAAGCACGATGTTTGTCGAGGGGAAAAAGTATAGTTCGACTCCCTCGACTATCGTCCGAGGATGATTCATATCACTACAAAATCAGGGTATATCAACCTCTCCAACTATCAAAACCGGTACAAATAATGTTCCTGAGTAGTTTTAAAGGTGGTTTTGGATGACGTGGCGTCTAGTTGGTGATCTTGACCGAGTCTGTATCCTACGTATTGTTTACGTGGCATTAGAATAAAAAAAATAAAAAGAAACATGTCGCGGACGTGGCGCACACACGCCAACAAGCAGCTCGCTCTCCAGCCATTCCTTCCACGTTTCCCCCTCGCCCAATCACGCGCGCAAACTCCCGCGGTGCGCCGCCAGCCACTGTGCTCGCCGCGGCCACGCTCCCTCCCTATATAAGCAGGTCGCCTTGCGTTCTGTTGTTTGGCGTGTGCAGGTGTAGCTAGCAGTAGTAGTAGGCTAGTAGCTTGTATGGCAATGCCTATGGCGGCGGCGGCGGCACGGGCTTACGGCGTTGCCAGTTGCCACTCCTCTCGGCGGCCACGCCTTCCTGTCGTCTGCGTGTGCTGCCGTGGCGACGACGCGCACTGGCGCGAGGAGAGCTGCCGCTGTCATCGTCCTCAGCCAGTCAGCCACGCGTCGGGGGGTGGCCGTGGTCCGCGGGACGGCGAGCGGGAGGAGCCCACCGACTCGTCGTCGTAGTTGGTTGACGAGGACATGGCCACGCTGCGGCGGCGCATCCGCGAGGCGAGGGAAGCGGAGGAGGAGGAGGGCTATGGCGGCGGCGGGCTCCCGGCGGAGTGGATGGAGCTGGAGCGACGGCACCACGGGAGCTACGTCGCCGGTGTCCGCGGCGCGGTCGGCCTCCTCCAGGCGGTCCTGGTGAGCACGCGGCCGGGCCTCGCACTGCTGCTGCTGCTCGGCGTGCCAGCCTCCGACCTCCGTGCTCCTCGTGTCCGCGCAGCTGCTCGCTGTCGCGTCCGCGGTGCTTTCCAGTACATGATCGCGTCGCGTGTGCGCTTTGCGTTTGCTTGCTTGCTGGAGAAGTTCCAGAGCGGGCACCTGCCTCGCGCAGTTGCGCGGCGCCGCCGTGGAGCATCGATGACGGCTGCGAAGAAGGGAAAGGCTGGTGGAGAGAGAAATAAGGAATTTTTTTGAGAATTAATATTATTTTTATGGAAAATCGCAAAAGTAGTGGCCAACCGGGGAAAATCGCGAAAGTAGGTCCCTGTCGAACGGGTGCAATTCGATAGGGCACCTATCGAACGACGGGCAGTCGACAAAGACCTGTCGAACGGCTGGCGTTCGACACGCTCACCTGTCGAACGGAGGGAGTTCGACAGGGCCCACCACCCGACGCCGCGAGGCCTGTCGAACCGGGGGCGTTCGATAGGGCCCTCCACCGACCCTGTCGAACAATGGGCGTTCGACAGGCCCGTTTAAAGCCCCGTCCACCCAGGCCGCGAGTTCGATTTGTTTTGAGGACCACATCGCCAGCCGCCGCCGAGAGTCGCCAGATCGTCGCCGTGAGCGCCGGAGGGAGCGAGGGGAGGGGATAGCAGGCCGGAGAGGAGGCCGAGGAGGCGCCGGCCGGGAGGAAAGAGTTGGCGACGCCCTCCAGCAGTGAAGTTAAGGTATTAGTAATCCCTAAGTACAATGCATATGAAAGTTTAATAAAAAAATAGTTTAAGAGTTGTTAATTGTTTCGCATTGTTCGATGTTAGTATGTATGGTTAGCACATATTTGTTATTGCTAAATGTTGGTAGAGGTATTTAAGTAATTGTACGCATCACGGAATACCTGCTTACTCCCCTCGCACAGCATTCATTGAGGACTTCTTTTCCACTGATCCTCCTCAGGGGGAGGTAGGGATGGATTACTGGCACGCAGCACCTCAGGTCACACAGCCGACGCAGGAGACGGAGGCCGGTCAGGGGCCAGACGGGACACCACAGCAGGCAGCTAGAGATAGGCACCCCCCTGATAATTTGACATATCCCACTGAGCAAATTAGGCGTAGGAAGAAGGGAGGACCTAGCAAGCGTGCGAAGGGCACTGATCGTCCTTGACTTATCTATTTGTATTAAACTTTTAGTCATTTCTGTTCTGTCCGTACTATTTGAGAAACACTTTACAATTAACTTAGTACTATCAGTACTATTTCGTAAACTTCTTCGGATAATTACTCAGTAGCATACCCTTCGAATGAATCATGACAAATTATCATTCAAATATACAAATAATGAAACTAAATAATTCAAATATTTTAACCAACAAATAAATACTACAATTTCTGACCAAACATTATCAAAACCCTAAATCATATACATATAACATTACAAAAATATTTTCCTTTCTTACACACTAAAATAAATTACATATTATTAAAAAAAATAACTTATTACAAATAAATGGAGAACGCGACCCTGTCGAACTGCGCCAGTTCGACGGATATCCTGTCGAACAGGGGCAGTTCGACAGCCCCCTGTCGAACAGGGGCAGTTCGACAGCCCCGCCTGTCGAACGGGGGCTGTTCGACAGGTCCTGTCGAACGGCAGCCTTCCGATCTCCTCGCCAGTCGCGCTCTGGCCGTTCGATAGGCGCCCTATCGAACTGCACCCGTTTGACAGGGACCTACTTTCGCGATTTTCCCCGGTTGACCACTACTTTTGCGATTTTCTATAAAAATAATATTAATTCTCAAAAAAATTCGAGAGATAAGGGAGAAATAGGGAGGGAGGAGGAAGAAGGAAGGAGAGGGAGGATGACATGTGGGTCCCACAATATTTTATTTGTGTGAATGACATATGGGACCCACATATTTATTTTTGTTTTTATTCTAAGCCCCGTAAGCGCCACGTAGGACAAAGACTCGGTCAAGACCGTCACGTCATCCAAAACCACCTTCAAAACCAGCAAAGGATATTATTTGCACCGGTTTTGATACTTGGATGAGTCGATATACCCGGTTTTATTATTGGAGGATATTAATCATACTCGGACAATAGTTGAGGATGTCAAAGTATACCTTTTCCTTTGTCCATGATCAGAATCTTCCCCCCTCACCTAGGCTGTCGCATGGTCAGTTGTTCACACGCTGATGCGCCAAATCCATGCACCGTTTTTGCAGCAAATGGGCTGTGAACCCTACATAAGTATTGCCAACTGGGATTGGACGGGTTACTGAGCTGTTTGGGCCATCTACCGAGAGAGAGAGAGAGAGAGAGAGTGAGAGAGCAGTTCTATGAGCTTCTTCCCATGCGTGCGCGTCTGAAGTCGATGAGCTCAAATTATTTGCTGCGAGAAAAGAACTCAGTGCTGTGTTACAATTCGAGTCATTTTGACCGCATGACTCTTTCTCCCAGTGCACGACACCATTGGCATGTCGAGGGGGCATATAAGGGAGGTTTTTTACCTTTTAAAAAGATGACCCATGTCTTTGTGCCACTAAAAATTCAAGCCTCCCTCTATACCATCGTCAAACTTTATCGCGTCCTCTACACCATTTTGTCAGGAGGAATGCTCCGGTGCAATCTACTTACAGTATTTTACTCTAAGTAAAATTAATCTCAACCGTTTCCTAATATCGTTTAGGGATAATTTTGGCATGGGTTGTTTTCTTCGGTTCGATCGCATCAGGTCGGACTCCACATCGCATCGCATTGCATCAGGTCCGACTCCGTCGCACGCAGTCTCGTCGCTATTCCTCCCCCGGCGTCGCCGCCTTGTCCGCCCCCTCCGTCGCGTCCGTATCCCCCGCCCTCTCCGTCGCCGCCTTGTCCGCCTCCTCAGTCGCCGTTCGCCTCCCCCGCCCTTGTCGCCTTCTCCGCTCCCTCCGTCCCCGTACATCTCCCTTGCCCTCTCCGTCGCCGTTCGTCAGCCCCGTCCTCTCCACCTCCGGCGCCGTTGGCGTCTCCTCCCCCTTCGGCGCCCTTGCCTCCTCCGCCGTCTTCCAACAGCGCGTGGCATCAGGTCGGAGGCAGGCACCGGCAGGCGGCGGCGCGGCCGGTAGCTATTCCTCCCTGCAGGCGGTGTCGCGGCGTGTCGCATCTGTCCGACGCAAGCACCGGCAAGCGGCGGCGCGGCCGGCGGCGCTGCCAGCGGCTCGGCGCGGTGTAATCCTCAGGTGTCCACTCCCCCTACCCCCCCCCCCCCCCCCCCCCCCACCTGACTTTCTGTTCCCCTTCCTCTCCTCAGTGTTGAACTTGTCTGAATTTTTCCTCTATAAATGCATATACTTGCTTGTAAATGGCTGTGTATACTAGCTTGTAACTATACTAGAGAATCTACATTTGCGGATGTTAAATTGAATAGGAGATTTATTAAATCGATTTTGTATGTTGAGTTATAAGCATGAACGATAAAACTGAACAATAATTTTGGTCTTGAGCTGCAAATGAAATACACCTGTCACTTGAAATTCCACTCAAAACAGTTTAGAGAAATCGATGTGTTACTAATATAAGTCCAGCATTAAACTTCAGCAAAGGTGGCAAGTTAAATCATATCTTGTGCAATTGATCTTTGATCTTTTCTACCAAATGCTTGCCTTGTCAACTGGTTAAAGCATCCAGTATTTCCAGCTAGTTCATCAGTAGTACTAGTAGTACATTGAATTAATTTATTAGTGCATGCCTTAGTTCTTTTATCGTACATATAAGATTTGCAGCCATTGTGGGGGAACTGTAGTAATTGTTCAATAGTTTAGAGTGGCGATGAATTTATGCAGTTGATGGATCTGTGAGATGGATACTCTTTTATAGCAGATCAAACCTGTCTTCCTGAATATGGCCATCTCTGCATCTGCATTACACTCTGAAACTGAAAGGCTGAAGAATTCAGGGCATAATTTGGCCATCTCTGCATCTGCATTACACTCTGAAACTGAGGCACTTAATTTATTTTAGATGTGTACAGAGGCAAATTAATAAGCTGAAATGCTTTAGAACTATAAAAGAATTCTTTGTCAGAAACATTACAGAAATACAGAATTGAGCTTGATTTAATCCATTTTCAGAAAATTACAGAATTGAGCTGCCTCCTGTGTCCTAACTTGACTGGTTGCTGCTTGGTTTCTGAAATTAGGTCTTGGATGATGATCATGGAGCTGTAGTTTACCCTGTCAGGAGGTCAGTAGCTCCTCCTGCAATTCAGCGTTGGGGCGACGTCCCTGGGCAGCATATCTGCGGCGCACCTGGTTGCCCTGAGATGATTCCGGCGCAAGCACAGTTCTGTTGTTTGCGTTGCAAGGCTGCAGTTCATTGCTGCTTATTTATTTTTAAAGGAGTGTAATGAACAAATAAATAAATTTAGTTGCCTTTTTAAATATTAGGATTAAATGATCTGCAACTGGAATGGTGACTTCATTTTGTGATGCTTGTGTGATGCTTTTATGGTGCTGTTTGCTAGAATGATGCTGTTGTTGATGCTGGAACTGCACTGTTGTTGCTGGAATGAAACTGAACTGCTGCTGGTGGTGAACTTTCAACTTTTCTATCACATCAAAACTTTCCTACACACACAAACTTTCAACTTTTCCGTCACATCATTTCATTTCAACCAAACTTCCAATTTCATTGTTTCATTTCAACCAAACTTCCAATTTCATTGTGCTGTTGCTGGAATGAAACTGAACTGCTGCTGCTGGTGGTGCTGCTGAAACCGTAATGCTGCTGCTGTTGCTGCTGAAACTGTACTGCTGTTGCTGCTGAAATTGGCTCACCAGAGTCCTACTTTTGCTCACAAGAATCCTATTCCAGTTGTTTTACTTGAACACGTTTCTCTATTTTCTAGAAGGGCTATTTTATCTGGTTGTTTTTTCATGCAGAGCCTACCAGATCAATGAGAATGCACATGCTGCTGGAGGACTCATTCTGTCCATATTTTTCTAGTTCCAACTTCGAATTGCGATAGCTCTATTCGGAGTCTCGAAACCACCAAAAAAGATTGGTGGTGGGAGATTTGGCATCCTCAGCCATCAGGTCTCCAGAAGATGCTGATTCAGGAGCGAAGCAAACCACAGAAACAGTTCAGGGGGAACATGTCGTCCCCAAGAAAGAATGATACTGACACATCATTTTGTTCTCCGTGGCATCCGATTTTGATACAACATTAGCTTACACAATTGACAGTTTGACAGGATGTAAGATGTTGCATTGAGCAGCTTCTTTACGTAAGATTTTGCAGTGCAGAAGCACAAAGGTGCTTCGTCCTGGTACGGGATGTTTCTTTAAACACGCAGAAAGTACTTTTCATAAAAAAAAATCATGGTTTTTCGATCGACCGAGCGCATATATTATAGCAGAACATTATTTTTTTTTAAAAAAGAATAAGTCCCCGCATCTGACATTGTTGAATATCCAGAGAGAGTATCATTTCATAGGAAGCAGATCCTCTGACTTAACTGCACATGCAGTTGAGTCACTGACATGTGGGTCCCACTTTGCTATGGCCCACATATCAGTGACTCAACTGCACAGCAGTTAAGTCAGAGGATCCCTTTCCCATTTAATAAATAACAGATAGAGTTTAATATTACAAAAAATTTAACACCTAGCTTATTCGAAATGAACATCCGACAAGACAAACTAAGAATCTCCAAAATAAAACATCTCAATGATAAATGAACATCTCAGAATTTAATGAAAGAATATCCTCCCAATGCAAAGCTGAACATCTTAGATTTCTTCGGAGAAGGCCTGTGCATGATTCCGAGTTTTGTTGGATGGAGAGTTGTAAAGAATCGCTGCTAGCTTTCTTCTGTATTCATCGATGTCTTCCTGCATAGATCACAACTATATGTTATCTTTCTTATTTTCTACAAATGTCCTTCTGTCATAATTAAACTTTTTTGTTTGCTATGATGGACCTACCATCCAGCCCGCGTACTCATAGTTCATATTTGTATCCATTTGAGAAGGAGCGGTATATGAAACCTTACGCTTCGGGGTGACTCAGGGCAGTAAGCAGTCGACGTCACCGACGTGCATCTGCTTCAACGCCACACCTGAACACCGAGAACCCCTTCGCCGGCATGTGGTTCAGAGTGAGTAAAAATGCTGTTACCATTAACCGTTCTGTTCTGAAATAAACAGTGTATTTACTGAACCAAAACGAGCAATATAATTGGTGAAAAGGCAACCAAAGTTCAAAGGAAAGAGGCACCACGCATCATCTACTCGTCATTAATTGATGGTGGCATAACAATGCCAATGCAAATATAGCCACTAGTAACAGCCACCCATTCCAAAGCCCCCACAACAGGTGAACATTAGTTTCATTCAGAAAGATGACAACTTTAGACATCATAATTCAATAGCACAACATTGCGCGCCAAATCCAATTGGTACGACGAAGCAGCCACACGTACCTTCCAAGATGGCTTCGCGCACTTGCTCTTGCTCCTTGCAAATACAGAATGCTCCCACCAGCATCCCAATGCCATGGCACCTCGGAGCACCCAGTAAGCATGCCTCTCTCGGGATCGCCAACGCCATGGTGGAGTTGTTCAGATATAGATGGATCATCTCATCCTTCATCCTGCAGATTAAGAGGAAACAGGTAGCCTCAGAAATCAAATCGAAATTTAAGAAAAACAAACAACTTGAGATTGAAAGTTGAGGGGCGGCATTAGGGGAGCGCATCTTACTGCAAAGTTCTGGGCATTACCTTCCGCTATTCTCCAATGGCGAGTCTTCCTCCTGCTCCGAAGGAGGTGCTTGAGGCGGCATGGGGACGAAGGGGAACCAAACGTGCATTGCCATTGGATCCAGAGGCTGCGTCCTCCGCTTGTGGGCGATGGATTGGGGGCTCTCCCACGCGGCTGCGGGAGCGACGGCGGGCGGAGATGGACGGGGCTGGAGCCGAGCGTGGGGGAGGAGGCCGACGGCGAGTAAGGGGATAGCGAGGACGACGAAGGCTCGGCGGCGGTGAGTGGCGCGGTGCTGGGGTCTGATGTGGAACTCGCCAGAATGTGGGCTGACGCGGGTAGCGGCGGGATAGGGCAGAGCTCTGGAGATCCCGGATGGATATGCGAGATCGCCGAGGGGAGGGGAGAAGGGGGCGGCGGTTGATGGGAAGGAGGACGTTGCGGCGGTGGCGGGTGGAGGTGACGCGACGGAGAGGGCTGATGGCGAGGAGAACGTGGCGGCGGTGGCGGGTGGAGGCGCGGCGACGTGAGGCGACTCGTTGGAGAAGGGAGCGGGGGAGGAGGACGGCGACGGAGGGGGCTCACAAGGTGGCGTGGAGACGCAGGCGGGGGAGAAAGCGGCGATGGCGGGGAGACGGGCTTCGACGGAGGGAGCGGAGAAGGCAACAACGCTGGAGGGGGAGGAGACGCCAGGACGGGCGACGGAGGCGGCGAGGGAGATGGACGGCGACGGAGGCGGGGATGGAGGGGAATGGCGTCGAGATAGAGTGAAATGGCGACGATGCGATACGAATCCATAGGATAGGGATAGGGTGAGTAAGAGACTGATAAAATATGATAATATCCTAGGTGAATTATTTTTTTTCTGGACGAAAACACTCCTCCACATTTCTACTCCCACTAATTCTGGTGGGAGTAGAACTAGAACTCCCCCCCTCGCCGTGCTTGAGCTCGTCAGCACCACGCCACGGCTCTCCGACGAGGTTGCCAACCTCTCCAACGCTCTTCAGGCAATCTCTCTCTCTCGATCTACTGCAACAAAGATCAAGAAATAATTAGCTACAGCAATTAGCAGGAGTGATTAGATTAGTGAAGTGATTAACATTTCTTGTGTTCACTGAGAGGTGCAGGGATTACTCACTTGCCGTGAACCAGATAATGAATTGAGATGAGACCCGGGCGGCCATGGCCGAGGTATCGGAGCTCCTAACCACGGTGTGTGAAGCTCACAAGCTGCCATTGGCACGCAGACATGGGTGAGATGCAGGAGTGTCGAAAGATGAATTCGGCAATAATAAAAGGGGTAGCGCACGAGACCTAAAAGTGGATGGATGCGGAGACAAGGATTTAGACAGGTTCAGGCCCTCTCGATGAGAGGTAATACCCTACTCCTGTTTGGGGATTTTAATCCGCCGAGTGTAGTATAGATTTGACGATCTAGTTGTCTCATGCTCCCTAGAAGGCCTCCTGCACACCTTATATAGGATGGGGGGCAGGATTACAAGATAGAAATCTTAACCAATACGGTATCGGTTTTCTAAATCTATTTTACAATCTTATCAAACCAGGACTTTAGGCCGTTCCATAATATACAAGGAAATGTAATACCCAAGTCATGATCCGTTACATATTTCATAGATATAAGTTATTCCCTATATCAGTCGGATAACCACGCCGTGTGGGTATGGGGTACCCATAATCTCCACAGTAGCCCCTGAGACCTTCACAGTCGAAAAGATAATCTTCTTTCGAACCAGATTACTCCAAAGCCGAGTGCTTCAATCATCTTTGCCATGGTCTCCCGAGTACTTTTACCAAATCTGAAGACTGTGGAGGACTGAAAAACAACTGAATGTAAACTTAGGTGCATCAACTAGATGCACCTAATAGGTGTAGCTCCCGACTATGGGGTTAATTAAATAAACTAAGCATATAGTCAGGGAATAAATAATCTAACCAACTGAGTGGTTTTTGATAATTATAGTCAACCAAGGGACTTGATATCAATATATAGCATATGCGGTGTGAATCCCCGAATAATATGATCCGAGTGATATACCGACTGCTTTGTAAAATATGATGAGTGTAACCTAAAGTTGGCTACATCATTGAAAATTCACATAGCAAAACAGCTATAAAGAAGCTTGTATGTTGTGAATAAAGAATTTCCAAAGTATTGGGCACACACCATGCGCACACTGCTTTAACAGATGCGCTTAAGTCCCTAAAAGACACATGGTTTCACTACACCTGGAAATATATGGCATATGTGGTATGAAATCCGAGTAAATAAACTCATAAAGGATTTACCAACCGCCTGGAAAATGACCACAATATATAATCAGCCTAAGCCATAATATTGGTCAATAAAAATGCACACTTACGTGGCAAAAAGCAACGATATTGTATCCAATCAATTGCTTTATAAATCCAAACAGCGCCTTGACTATATAAAAAAGTCAGTAGGACAGCTATGAAAAACTTCACTGCTAGGTACCTTTTAAAATGCATTGTACCAACTCCTAAAAATTTGAGTAACTGCGGTATAAAAGGATTTTAAGGTATTGGGTACTTGATCACGCGCACTTTGGCCTACGCAAAAAGTGCCTAAGTCCCTAAAAGAACGTGACAGGCCACACCTGAAAATATGGGTTGCAGACATATTAGGCCTAGGCCAAAAAACTATGCCTTCGACACCCTTTAAAGGATGACGCATGTAACATACTCCCGAGTAATAAATCTTCCGGGTGATATAGACCAAGTGTAGCTCATATGAATAGCTTCTGATCTGAGTGATTATCCCTCATGGGATACTCCAAAATAGATATAAAAATTGAATCCCGACTGGCGCAAGTATTCGGTTGATAACCCTTACGGGGAATAATAAATAGTCCAGTCTTTGAGCATAGAAAATAGACCCATGATCATGAATTCATGTTGCATGTATCCGGAACAAGTCCAAATTGAAGGTATGATACTTGTGTTTGAGCTAGTAAGCCCCTGATCATATAGCTTGTCCTTCTGTCGTAGTCACAATGGTCCATTGATGGTAGCTGACGCAGTTGGCATAAAGACAAGACGACCAATATAGAGATAATATTGCCCACCAGAGGTGGCAAAAATATTGGTGGTAGTGAAGATAGTGATACCAATCAAAAGTGATGAAGTTGCACAACCGTGGAGGCGAAGAAACCAATCGGAAGCAGTCAGGTCAGCCAACAATGAAGATGAAGGCGCCCAGCGACAAAGTCGTGTAGCCATGGCAACGAAATAATCAGTCGGTGACAGACGAGGCAGCTGGTGAAGAAGATGAAGATGCCCATTAGTGGCGACATAATAAGCCATCCGTGAAGGCGAGGATACCGGTCGGTGGTGACGAAAGCAAGCCGACGGTGAAGATGTAGACATGCATCAAAGGTGATGACGAAATCCACCAATCATGAAGATGAAGAAAATAGTCGGCAACGGCAACTGCAACCGACAGTAATGATGATAAGCAGCAATCATAGATGATCGACTATGATGACGAAGATGCCCATCAAACAGCAGTAGAATAGGCTATGTTGAAGAGGCTTGACAGAATATTGATGAAGATGACGATGTCGGTGATCCAGTCAATAGCAGTGTAGTAACCGATGATAATGACGAAGACGCTCATCAACGTTTGCATAGTAGGTCAACCGTGAAGGCGAAATATCTAGTCGGCAATGACATAAGCAACCGGAGGTGAAAACGTAGCCATCCATTAGCAACGGCGGAGACATCAGGGCCGATGAAGTAGAGGTGCTGGTGATGATGTCAGTGACAATAATCCATCAAATTGTTGAGAAGATATCAAAACTCGAGTAGTTTCCTTGATGCGAGCGTGTGCATAACGAAGACTGATGCAACGCTCCTTGATTTATAAAGATGACAGTAGAACTTGGTGTTATAGTTGTTGTGGATGCTCTACTTGGAGGAAAGTAGATACTGTTGTCCAACTCGTCGAAACTGAGCTGATTGGTTAATAACTCTGAACTCCCGGACATGTAAATTATATCTCAAACTTAATATTTGAGAAATTTGAAGTAGATCGTGGCGACGACGGAGAAGCCAAAATTGCCGGTGAAATAATTGGAGTTGATGAAGTAAAAAGCTTGCTCGGAAGCGAAGACGAAGATAATGACCCATTGGCTGGTTAATTGATTGCTTCATGTTGACATAACATCCGTCGAATTTTGAGTCTTGTATTTGTGTAGCCCCCGACTCTTTGGTTAGTTGGGAAACAACTGAACATAGAGTCGAGAACAATAGCTTGTCGTCGAGTAGACTTTACTTGAGTGAAGATATGTGTTGAAGATGTCCGACTAGAATTCTTGAAAATTGGAGAACCACTTGTTGTAGTAGAATAGCACGGCATCTAATCTGGAAGTGCATGCCGAGATGTCGAAGATCTTGTAAACGTCGTGGTTGGTGAAGTAGCAAAACGGTAGTGAAGACGCGCAGTTGTGAAGATAATAACAAGTCGGCGGTGGAAGAAGTAGAATAATAATGAAAAGGAAGACGTCCTTGAGTGGCGGCAAAATAGGCCAGCTGTGAAAGTGAAGACACCATGAGCTGCGGCGAAGGCAAACCAGCGATGAAGATGACGCTAGTCAATGATGACAAACAAGCTAGTCGGCGTCGACAAGGCGGCCAGCAATGAAGATGATGACGTCCATCAGTAGTGGTAGCAGTATAAACCAGCCGTAGAGGCGAGGGCTCTGGTCAGCAGCAGACGAGACGACCGGCGGTGAAGACGATAAGGCCAATCAACACTGGCATAATCATGCAGCCATGGAAGTGAAGAAACCAGTCGGCAGCAGACGTAGACAGCTTGTGTTAAAGATGCTGACGCCTATTAGTGGTGGCGGCGACGTGGCCAACCATGAAGACGATAGCACCAGTTGGTGTCATATGAGGTGGCCGGTCGGTGAAGACGTAGAAGCCCAACAACGGCGGCATAATAGACCAGTCGTGTAGGCGAAGACACTAGTTGGCGGCGGTGAAGGCAAGCCGGCGGTGAAGACGTAGACGCCCAACAACGGCGGCATAATAGGCCAGCCGTGTAGGCGAAGACACCAGTCGGCGGCGGCGAAGGCAAGCCGGTCGGTGAAGACGTAGACGCCCAACAACGGCGGCATAATAGGCCAACCGTGTAGGCGGAGACACCAGTCGGCGGCGGCACCCAACAACGGTGGCATAACAGGCCAGCCGTTTAGGCGAAGACACCAGTCGGCGGCGGCGAAGGCAAGCCGGTCGGCGAAGACATAGACGCCCAACAACAGTGGCATAATAGACCAGCCGTGTAGGCGGAGACACCAGTCGGCAGCGGCGAATGCAAGCTGGTCGGTGAAGACGTAGACGCTCAGCAACGGCGGCATAATAGGCCAGCCATGTAGGCGGAGACACCAGTCGGCGGCGGTGAAGGCAAGCCGGTCGGTGAAGACGTAGACGCCCAACAACGGCGGCATAATAGACCAGCCGTGTAGGCGAAGACACCAGTCGGCGGCGGAGAAGGCAAGCCGGTCGGTGAAGAGGTAGATGCCTAACAACGGCGGCATAATAGGCCAGCCGTGTAGGCGCAGACACCAGTCGGCGGCGGCGCCCAACAACGGTGGCATAATAGGCCAGCCGTGGAGGCGAAGATACCAGTCGGCGGCGGCGAAGGCAAGCCGGTCGGTGAAGACTTAGATGCCCAACAACGGTGGCATAATAGGCCAGCCGTCTAGGCGGAGACACCAGTCGGCGGCAGCGCCCAACAACGGTGGCATAATAGGCCAGCCGTGTAGGCGGAGACACCAGTCGGCGAAGACGTAGACGCCCAACAAAGGCGGCATAATAGGTCAGCCGTGTAGGCGGAGACACCAGTCGGCGGCGGCGAAGGCAAGCCGGTCGGCGAAGACGTAGACGCCCAACAACGGCGGCATAATAGGCCAGCCGTGTAGGCGTAGACACCAGCCGGCGGCGGCGAAGGCAAGCCGGTCGGTGAAGACGAAGATGCGCAACAACGGCGGCATAATAGACTAGTCATGTAGGCGAAGACACCAGTCGGCGGCGGCGAAGGCAAGCCGGTCGGTGAAGACGTAGGCGCCCAACAACGGCGGAATAATATGCCAGCCGTGTAGGCGGAGACACCAGTCGGCGGCGACGAAGGCAAGCCGGTCAGTGAAGACGTAGAAGCCCAACAACGGCGGCATAATAGGCCAGCCGTGTAGGCGCAGACAACAGTCGGCGGCGGCGAGGGCAAGCCGGTCGGTGAAGACATAGGCGCCCAACAACGGCGGAATAATAAGCCAGCCGTATAGGCGGAGACACCAGCCGTGTAGGCGGAGACACCAGTCGGCGGCGGCAAAGGCAAGCCGGTCGGTGAAGACGTAGACGCGCAACAATGGTGGCATAATAGACCAGTCGTGTAGGCGGAGACACCTGTCGGCGGCGCCGAAGGCAAGCCGGTCGGTGAAGACGTAGGCGCCCAACAAAGGCGGCATAATAAGCTAGCCGTGTAGGCGGAGACACCAGTCGGCGGCGGCGAAGGCAAACCGGTCAGTGAAAACGTAGATGCCCAACAACGGGGGCATAATAGGCCAGCCGTGTAGGCGTAGACACCTGTCGGCGGCGGCGAAGGCAAGCCTGTCGGTGAAGACGTAGACGCCCAACAACGGCGGCATAATAGGCCAGCCGTGTAGGCGAAGACACCAGTCGGCGGCGGCGAAGGCAAGCCGGTCGGTGAAGACATAGACGCCCAACAACGGCGGCATAATAGACCAGCCGTGTAGGCGGAGACACCAGTCGGCGGTGGCGAAGGCAAGCCGGTCGGTGAAGACGTAGATGCCGAACAACGGCGGAATAATAGACCAGCCGTGTAGGCGGAGACACCAGTCGGCGGCGGCGAAGGCAAGCCGGTCGGTGAAGACGTAGACGCCCAACAACGGCGGCATAATAGGCCAGCCGTGTAGGCGGAGACACCAGTCGGCGGCGGCGAAGGCAAGCCGGTCGGTGAAGACGTAGACGCCCAACAACGGCGGCATAATAGGCCAGCCGTGTAGGCGGAGACACCAGTCGGCGGCGGCGAAGGCAGGCCGGTCGGTGAAGACGTAGACGCCCAACAACGGCGGCATAATAGGCCAGCCGTGTAGGTGAAGGCACCAGTCGGCGGCGGCAAAGGCAGGCCGGTCGGTGAAGACGTAGACGCCCAACAACGGCGGCATAATAGGCCAGCCGTGTAGGCGCAGACAACAGTCGGCGGCGGCGAAGGCAAGCCGATCGGTGAAGACGTAGACGCCTGACAACGGCGGCATAATAGGCCAGCTATGTAGGCGAAGACACCAGTCGGCGGCGGCGAAGGCAAGCCGGTGGTGATGTTCTGACTGATCCATTCCTGGAGCGTAGGAGATAAGCTTAAAGCCATAAATCCCTTTTATGCATATCTGGATCTGGATCCTGCAGAACAAATATATAGGATGAGTAGTATCTGATGTAAGTATAATACTTCATGAAAATTCAAGTATTTTAAAATGTTTATAAATATGTATTTCTCCTCTCGTCAATTTTGATTTCCTCGAGCAGATGTCTCATTACGTTTAAACACTCTGCCCGACTAGTCATAGCCACCAAGCACCGGGAGTCGGCCTAGGCACTTCCCAAACATGCATATGAGTGACATGAGTTCGTCATTAATGGAGCAAAGTTTCACGGATCAGAATTTACTACTCGGGTACTTTTGCAATTATTAAGAGCAGAAAATAAATTTATCTAATCTCTATGCTTCTGATTTATTCCGAGTAATACTTAGCACCTTGCGTTACTCGGTCCATACAACGAGCCCTCGGTGCTAGGAATCAGCCCAAAGGCAACTATCCATCGACAAACCAAACGGAAAGCACAGGAAGATAGAACTCCATAACTCGATAGGAACTTCATTGTTACTCAGATTATTTTGCAAGCAATCAAGATAAATATTATAAAAAAATGTTAAAAAATATGATATAACATATGTAGCCCCCAACTCACTAGTCAACGGCGAACCAGTTGATGTAGTGAGGCAGAGGAAAAGGAAAATATCATATAAAGAAAATTAATGATGACTTAGCTTTGTAATATTCCCCTTGGTGATGGCAGAGGTGGCCAATGTGGGAAGAAAGTCGTTCATCAATAGCAATGAAGACACCAGTCGGCGGCGACGAAGGCGGTCGTAGGTGAAAGCGAAAATGCCCACCAACGGCGGCATAATAGGCTAGCCGTGTAGGTAGAGACACCAGTCGGCGGCGGCAAAGGCAAGCCGGTCGTGGACGTCCATGAACGGTGGTGTGACCAACCAACCGTATAGGTGAGGACACCAGTCGGCGGCGACGGAGGCAGGCCGGCGGTGAAGTCATAGACGCCCAACAACGGCGACATAATAGGCCAGCCGTATAAGCGGAGACACCAGTCGGCGGCGACGAAGTCAAGCCGGTCGGCGAAGACGTAGACGCCCAACAACGGCGGCATAATAGACCAGCTGTGTAGGCGGAGACACCAGTCGGCGGTGGCGAAGGCAAGCCGGTCGGTGAAGACGTAGACGCCCAACAACGGCGGCATAATAGGCCAGCCGTGTAGACGGAGACACCAGTCAGCGGCGGCGAAGGCAAGCCGGTCGGTGAAGACGTAGACGCCCAACAACGGTGGCATAATAGGCCAGCCGTGTAGGTGCAGACACCAGTCGGCGGCGGCGAAGGCAAGCCGGTCGGTGAAGATGTAGACGCCCAACAACGGCGGCATAAGAGGCCAGCCGTGTAGGCGGAGACAGCAGTCGGCGGCGGCGAAGGCAACCGCGGCCATCGGCGAAGTCTGATCCCGGTGAGATGTCCTAGCTGACTGCCAACATGAATAGGCAACCATGCCGAATATATAGATAAACATACTGTAGATAGCTTGATGTACTGCATTGTTCCTGAAAAAAATTGCATGGCGTCGGGTTTGGCCCAATTGATCTGAACAGAGATGAAACCACCAAAGAGGGCAAAAACTGTCTTTGTGTGCACGTCATCAAGGCCGTGGTAAGTGCAGATCATCGTGGCAAACAAAAACTGCAAAATGTCCGGCGGCCGTGACCGGCGCTTGGAAAGCTACGATGGAGGCGACTGGTGGCGACTTCTGTGGTGCTGATACGGTGGAGGCCCCCTGGTCAACTGAATGCATATATATATATATGCATCTTAGATAGATAAATCACTTGACTAATCAAATTCCTTCCTGATTGCTTGATGTGTTACGTGCAATTGCTGATGACGTGGCAGCTCGATAGACAATGTCTTCGAGTATTGCTGATCAGGGAAATAGCACGGCGACGACTGCTCTGATCGGTTGCCTCCCTGTGCAGGCTGACTCCGATTTGGTGATCATGCCGATCGAGGGAAGAAGTCTGCGGCAGCTGAGATTGGATCCATCGAGGTCACCGAGATTAATCCTTCCGACTAGATTGGATCCGAGTTGGAGAAGAAAAGCTCGGTGAAGTCGTCGGCAGGCAAGTCCGGGGCTCCCAAAGCGGAAAGCCTATCCTGGAGCGAAGACGATACCGGCGGCATCGAAGATTGGTTCCATCGCACTCGTCGACAGGAAACTCGGCGCCACCCCTACCTGGCGTGCCAACTGTCGAAACACGAATTCGGCAATAATAAAAGGGGTAGCGTACGAGACCTTAAAAGTGGATGGATGTGGAGACAAGGATTTAGACAGATTCAGACCCTCTCGATGAGAGGTAATACCCTACTCCTGTTTGGGGATTTTAATCCGCCGAGTGTAGTATAGATCTGACGATCTAGTTGTCTCATGCCCCCTAGAGGGCCTCCTGCCCACCTTATATAGGATGGGGGGTAGGATTACAAGATAGAAACCTTAACCAATACGGTATCGGTTTCCTAAATCTACTTTACAATCTTATCAAACCAGGACTTTAGGCCGTTCCATAATATACAAGGAAACGTAATACCTAAGTCATGATCCGTTACATATTTCATAGATATAAGTTATTCCCTATATCAGTCGGATAACCACGCCGTGTGGGTATGGGGTACCTATAATCTCCACAAGGAGCGGCGGCGACGCCACGGAGAAGGCCGCGCTGACGACCGCCGGCGCGCCGTTCCACCTCGCCGCTGCCGACGCTGGGCAAAGGAGGTGGTCGGGCGCCAGTTGCAGGGGTGGCTGGCGGCGCTGTCCGCTCGGCTCGGCGGAGACGAGGGAAGGAGAGGCCAGCATGGCGGCGTGGGCGTCCAGCAGCTCGGCTACGCTCGGCTGGGTGCCGGCTGGGAGTGAGGCGGACGCGGATGCCGCGGAAAGAGGGGTATCGAGCGAGAAGATAGTTAAAGGGTAAGAGCGATATTTTTCCTATCCGGGTCCACATGTCAGAGCTGCCAAACGGCTAAAACCAAACAGAATAGCGACGGAATGGTGTGGAGGACACGATAAAGTTTGACGATGGCATAAAGGGAGGCCTGAACTTTTTAGTGGCACAGAGGCATGGATCATCTTTTTTAATGGCACACATGTAAAAACCTCCAGATAAGGAACACACTCCTCCAGTTAACTTTTCTTCAAAAAATTGTGCAGGTTAGCTGAATTTTCTTCTTCAAAGATCCAAAACATTTTTCTTAGTCCTTGTATTGGCATGAGATTTGAGGAGTGTGGGTCCAATTCAGCTTTTCCTTCGAAAGTAAAGGGTAGACAACCTCCCGTTGCGAATTATTTTTAATTTTTTTTATTAAAAGTTTTAAAAAATAATTTTCTATTTCAAAAATTGACAAAAGTAGTCGCCCGCCGCCCTCTGGGAGCCCTCCCAGAGGGCGGCAAATGTGACGTGGCAGACGGCCGTTCGCTCTCGGGCGACGACTGTCAAGGAAATTTGCAGGCGGCCCCCTTGCTGCCCTCCGCCAGGGCGATTTTACACTGTGCGGGGGGCCGCCTGCAAATGGGCGGCGAGGGGGCCTGGAATTTTACAGGCGGCCCCCTTGCCACCCTAGGGGAGGGCGATTTTTCCCCTCCCCTATATAACCCACTCCCCCCTCTCTGAAATTTCATTATAGTCTCTAAAAATCCAAAAAAACAAAAGAGAGTGAGAGGGGAGGGCAGCAAAAGGGGAGCGGCGAAGCCCTGCTGGTTTGCTCACTTCATCACAGGTTTGTTCCCATACCTCTTTTGCATTTGTACTAATATATTATGTTTGAGTAATATATGTTGCGTTTTAGTTTTAGTTCCATATATTTTAGCAGATCAGTAGCACACAGCACATATGTTTAGATCTAGAGCACAAAATATAATAATATGAATTGAGACATAGACAGTAGTGTTAATTGTAAGATGTAGTTTAGTTTGATCTGGAGAACGTCACTTACTTTTAGAATTTTGGAGAACAATATTGTAGAGAATGTAACTTAGTGCGTAGTACAGAAATGTGAGGTTAACATAGTTACTGTTTTCATCATGCACAATGTCAAATAAGGTCACATTTCAGATAGTTCACGGTGAAGGAAATCTTAGATTTGGTCCATATGGTGTTGATCTGTCAGATTTTGTAATGACATCTAAGGGCATCGATAGGCCTGCGGAGAGAACATTTCAGTCAATTTATAGTTGGTTGTTGAGAGGATTTAGAATAGACCAAGAAGTCTACACAATGTCAGTATCTGTTGTAGTGAGTCGTGCAATAGAAGGTTATTTTTGGGAACTAATGCCGATGGACAGCACTGCTGCTTGGAGACGGTATGTGGAGACGGCTTTTGAACGGTCATGGCTCCTCGTTATATTTGTGTCGGTACAAGAGAAAGATACAAATATTTCAATGCAAACCGAAGATGTGGAGGGTCCTAGCAATGCAGGGGATGTTGTTGGACCATCGATGCAAAATGAAGAAAATCAAACAAGGGAGGAGCAGGCCATGGGCATGGCGGATGAGGGGGAGATGTCACGCCCGGAATTTCTATCCAAAATTCCAAACGCTTACATGTGTGTAAACCCTCGTCCAGGAATCAGCCGAGGCACACAATAACAAATTGATAATAGAGTACAATTATTACTCTAATTAATAAGCGAATAAATTGTCATTACAGAGGTGGATAGTTCCTCTCAAACAATAAAGATCTAAGCAGCGGAAAATAAAGAAATAAATAGCGCAGACGGCTCCACTGCACAGGCAGCTTGACAAGGACTAAGCCAAACCTTCACCACCATCAGCTTCACTGTAGAACTCCTCCTCTGATGAATGATTGCAAGGTGAGTATATGACATACTCAGCAAGCCACGCAGCAAATATGCAAGTGCGCAGGATAACCAAGGATAGCATAATATAGGCTTCTTTGCATAAACAGCATTTGATAAATATTTCAGAATTTAATAAAACAGTAGAGTACTAATTAAACAGTATCAATCCAACACTATACAACATACCCTGTTGTATAGGCCCAACCATTTAGTACAACCGATCCCGGTCGCACAATTCTAATCTCCAAACCAGGAATATACCATTCCAAACCAGGAGCTAATCAAATATAACCAGTTATAGCATCTTTTATTATAGTGTGAAGGGTGAGACTAATCACGAAAGACATTATTAGACCCGCCCATAACCGCGGGCACGGCTATTCGAATAGTTTTACTCTGATCAGAGGTGTACCACTGTACCCACAAGACACAGCCTCACATCATGTCACCATGTGCCTCAGTACCACCACGGTACCTCGGAAAGGAGCTGTGACATTACCCCTCACACAACACAATTCACTACAGTGCACCATTCCCGGATCATAGTCACCCCCTTATAAACAAGGCATGGACTCCCCAGCGACCCCCGTGGGCTTATCTCCGCCACTTCTCAGTCTGGTGCTCCGTAATGAACTATGCTATGTAAAAGATAAAGCCGTTGCCCACGCTGGCTTGTGGTTGGCACGGTTAATGTTTCACAACCGAAGTTCGTGAACCGGTCCTTAATTGTCATGAGCACGACCAACAAAACCATGTACTCACAACCCACCATTATCAGGTTTTAGTTGTCAAATTAATTAATTAACCAATCACGATTGACCATCGTGAACTAGCATTAAGTCATCATTAAGTGATAGTGATTCATAAATTATCCCATTAGTGTGCTAAAGTTTCTAAGCATGGCTAAGCAATTATATCTAATCATCTAGTCGAACCAATATAAAGCTCAACTAGTCAAGTTATAATAACCCAAGATATCAAGGAATAAGATAATCAAGAACAAAAGGGCTATAACAAACAATAGGCTATTTCCACCCCATGACATTTAAAAATAAATGCAATAGTTGAATAGAAACAATAGCTTTAAACGGGATCAACATGCTCAAAGGATCGATTAGGATCTGTGTGACTTGCCTTGCTGGCCTTGGAACTCTTCTAAATCTTCTCCTGCAAAAGCGGACTCTCCGGAAACGTCGGATTCTAAACGGAAAAGAACAAAAACACCAAAACAGCACATAAGCAAGCATGAACAGTACATGTGGATATTTTTAACATGTAGATCTCAATTTTAGAAAAATTTAGAGACTTGAACCAACTAAATCCGAGCTAAGATGAATTAGTTATGAATTTTTAAAGATTTAATCGGTTTAAATCATTTATATAAATTTTAATTGAATTATGACGCAATAATGAATTATTTTTGAAAAGAAAAAGGGGCTTTATTGCCTCAGCGGGCTCGGGTCTACGGTGGACCGGGTCCACGGCTGCGGTCTACGGGAACGGACGGGTGAGATTGATCCGATCCGATCGGACGGACGAGATCCATCCCGACCACGACGGCTCACGCGGCACGGCAAAAGTGACGTCAGCGATGACGTCACCGGCGGGGACGGCACACCGACGGCGGCTCGGCACGCATGCCCGCCGGCGAACTACGGCGCGACGGCGAGAACGGAAGGCGGCAACGGATAGCGGAGGGCACGGCGAACTCACCGGCGACCAATCTAGCGGCGGAGGAGCAACGGATGACGCCGGCGATGAGGATGAAGCGGCGGAGAGGTTCGGGTCGACGACGGCGACGGTGTTCCGGCGGGAAACAGCGGCGGCGAAGGGTCGGACGAGGACGGCGACGCGACGGCGACCACGTTGGCGAGCTCCCCGAGCGATGGCGATGACCGGAGCGACGGCGGCGCACGACTGGAGCGGCGGCGGCGACGGCGGCGCACGGGTGCACGGCGCTAGGACGATTCGCGCGACGAGAGGCGAAGGCGAGGGCGGCGGAGGGTAGAGGGGACACCGGGGAACCTTTTATAGGGGTCGGGAGGCGGCGGCTAAGCCCACAACGGCCCGACGACGGCGATGGAAACCTCGGGTTCGGCCGAATCCGATCCGAGCTCGAATCCTCTCTTTCCAAAGCGAGATAGCCGAAGCTTCCAAAGAGAAAAAGGTAGAGATCACGGGATGCATTTCCCCTCAAACAATTTCGCCGGAGATGGAAAGGCGCGGCCGAATTGGAAAGGGCGGCTGCGGCTAGGGTTTCGGGCGCGACCGGCTGGAGGTAGACGACGACTGACGGGTGGGCCCCACCTGTCAGCGAGCGGGAGAGAGGGGAGAGGCTGCGCGCGCGGCGGCTCGGCTGGGCTGGGCCGGACTGGGCCGAAGAGAGAGAAGAGAGGGGTTTTGGGCCGACTTTCGGCCCAAAGCCAGAAGAAGACTTTTTAAAACCTTTTTCTATTTAAATAATTCATGAAATGCACTTTCATTTATTAAAAATACTTCCTTAGCTCAAATAATTCCCAGAAAAATCTAGAAATTATAGAATTAAGCAAAGTATTTAATGAAATTTTATCTGGCCCAATTTTATATTGGAATTTATTATTTAGAATTAAATCTTTTCTTCTAGACTTTTAAAAATTATTTCTAAAATTCCATTTACACAATAATTTATATTTTTGGGATTTTTAGGGTGTGACAAACCTACCCCCCTTAAACAGAATCTCGTCCTCGAGATTCGGAAGAACTGGCGAAAAGATGCGGATGAGTGGACTTTAATTCATTTTCTCGTTCCCATGTTGCTTCTTCCTCTGAGTGATTACTCCACTGAACCTTACAGAAACGGGTAACTCGATTCCTGGTCCTTCTCTCATTTGTCTCCAAAATACGGATTGGTCTCTCGACATATGTCAGATCCTCTTGGATTTCTATCTGTTCAAGATTAGCTTCCTCAGTAGGTACCCTTAAACACTTCTTCAACTGTGACACATGGAACACATCATGGACTCCTGTCAACGATTGAGGTAATTCCAACTGATAAGCAACCTCACCTCTTCGACTGATAATCTTATAAGGTCCCACAAAACGCGGAGCCAACTTTCCTTTGGTCTGAAAACGATGAACCCCTCGGAGAGGAGTGACATGAAGGTACACATGATCTCCTTCTTCAAAACTCAAGTCTCTGCGGCGATTGTCTGCATAACTCTTATGACGGGACTGAGCTACACGCAATCTTTCTTGAATAACCTTTACCTTTTCTTCTGCTTCCCTTAGGATATCAGTTCCGAACACCTGACGTTCTCCCGTCTGATCCCACAAAAGCGGAGTACGACACTTACGACCATACAGTGCTTCGTAAGGAGCCATCTGAAGACTAGCTTGATAACTGTTGTTGTACGAAAATTCTGCGTAAGGCAAATTCTTATCCCAACTTCCACCGAAATCTAGAGCACAGGCTCTCAACATGTCTTCCAAAATCTGATTCACCCTTTCAGTTTGTCCGTCTGTTTGCGGATGATAAGCAGTACTGAAGTTCAGCTTAGAACCCATCTCTTCCTGAAGTTTCTTCCAAAACTTTGAAGTAAACTGACTACCTCGGTCAGATACTATTTTCTTAGGGACGCCATGCAAACACACAATCCTGGCCATATACAATTCCGCCAAACGACTTCCGAAATATGTTGTCTTCACGGGAATGAAATGAGCCACTTTGGTAAGTCTATCGACTATCACCCAAATAGAGTCGTGGCCTGATGACGTTCTGGGTAAACCCGTGATAAAATCCATACCGATTTCTTCCCACTTCCATTCTGGTATTTTCAAAGGTTGCAACAAACCTGCTGGCTTCTGATGTTCTGCCTTAACCCGCTGACAAACATCACACATAGCTACAAACTCTGCTATCTCACGCTTCATACTTGTCCACCAAAATCTTTCTTTGAGATCTTGATACATCTTGGTACTAACAGGGTGAATGGAGTACAGAGTATCATGAGCTTCCTTCAGAATTGTATCTTTCAACTCTTTATTCTCTGGAACACAAATTCTTTCGCCCAACCATACGGTCCCTTGCTCATCTTCCAAGAAACCGATAGCTTTTCCTCTTCTCATATTCTTCTTGATCTCATGAATATCAGGATCATTAATCTGAGCTTCTCTAACCTGATCAATGAGAGTAGGCTTGGCTTCTAAGGTTGCAACAAAACCTCTAGTGACAATTCCCAAATTTAATCTCTCAAATTCCTTGCATAACTCCAATGGCAACTGTCGTCCTTCCGTAGCATTGCAATAGCCTTTCCTGCTAAGAGCATCTGCTACAACATTAGCCTTTCCCGGGTGATAATGAATTCCCAAGTCATAATCCTTGATTAATTCCAACCATCTCCGTTGTCTCATGTTCAGATCTGGTTGAGTTTTAAACTCTTGTGATCGGTGTACACCTCTGTATGAGTACCAAAAAGATAGTGACGCCAAATCTTCAATGCATGAACTACTGAAGCTAACTCGAGATCATGAGTAGGGTAATTCTTCTCATGTGGACGTAACTGACGAGATGCATAGGCAACCACCTTCCCATCTTGCATCAGAACACATCCTAACCCAAGCTTAGATGCATCGCAATACACTTGAAAACCCTTCTTTGGATCAGGCAAAATCAAAATTGGTGCTGATATTAAGCGACTTTTCAACTCCTGAAAACTCCGCTCACATTCTTCCGACCACTTGTACTTCACATCTTTCTGAAACAGTCGTGTCATGGGCTTAGCAATCTTGGAGAAATTCTCTATAAATCTCCGGTAATATCCTGCAAGACCCAGGAAACTACGAATCTCTGAAACTGTCTTTGGTTGTTTCCAACTGGTTACTGATTCCACATTACTAGGATCAACGGCAACTCCTCCGGCTGAGATGACGTGACCAAGGAACTTCACTTCAGACAACCAGAATTCACACTTGCTAAACTTGGCATACAACTGATGTTCTCGTAGTTTCTCTAATGCAAGGCGAAGATGTTCTTCATGCTCTTCTTTAGTTCGAGAGTAGATAAGAATATCATCAATAAAGACAACCACGAACTTGTCTAAGTATTCCATAAACACCTTATTCATCAAGTTCATGAAGAAAGCGGGGGCATTGGTAAGTCCGAAAGACATAACCGTACACTCAAACAGCCCATACCGAGTAGTGAAAGCTGTCTTAGGTATGTCTTCCTCTTTAATCATTAACTGGTGATATCCTGATCGAAGATCGATCTTGGAGAAAACAGTGGCACCCTTAAGCTGATCAAACAAATCATCAATTCTGGGTAGCGGATACTTATTCTTGATAGTCACATCATTTAGGGCACGATAATCCACACACATCCTCTGGGTATGATCTTTCTTTTCAACAAAAATAACTGGAGCACCCCATAGAGACGAACTTGGTCTAATGTATCCTTTCTGAAGCAAATCATCTACTTGCCTCTTAACTTCTGCTAACTCATTGGCTGCCATTCTATAAGGTCTCTTATGGATTGGAGCTGTACCAGGTACCAAGTCTATTCTGAACTCTATACCTTTTTTAGGCGGCATACCAGGTAAATCATCCAGGAACGCATCTGGGTATTCTCGTACTATAGGAATCTCTTCCAAGGTTATTTGGTTCAGACTTGACCTTATGGGCTCTGAAGGCAATGCGTGAACAGTCAGAACTTGGCCATCAGCACTGGTGAGAGTGACTTACCTATTAGCATAGTCTATCACACCTTTATATCTGGCTAACCAGTCCATCCCTAGGATGACATCAAGGTCTTTGGATTCTAACAGAATAAGATTGGCCAGAAATGGCACTCCTTGAATCTCTATTCTGACAGAGTGACTACGTTGCACTGAGAGTGCTTGATTACTCGGGGTACTAACCATCAAAGGACGTCTAAGGTCTTCTACTTCCATCCAATGATTTCCCGCAAAACTCATAGACAAAAATGAATGCGTAGCACCAGAGTCGAAAAGTACTGTTGCAGGTACTGAGTTAACAGGGAATGTACCCAAAATCACATCTGGAGCATCTTAAGCTTCTGCAGCAGCAACGTGGTTGACACGAGCCTTTGTCGCTGGTGCGGTGGAGTTGTTCTGTGCAGGGACAACCTTCACGCGTCGGGGCTTCGGACACTTGTCGGAGTAATGGCCTGGGTCACCACAGTTGAAACATACTCCGGGCTTGTTTCCTTGTTCCCTCCTGACAGGCTGATGCGGTGTCGGAGCTGTCACCGGACGTGGAGCTGGGTTGCGGTTGTTGTTGCCAACATTGTTGTTGAAGAACTGACGCTGCGGACGAACAACAGACGAAGAACCTCCCTGAGGCATTGACTGAGATCCCAAAACAAGACGTGGCCTCTGATTATTCCCTTGTTGAGCCTTGAAGTGAGCAATCCTGCGCTTCTTCTGCTCCATGCGGTTGTACTTATCCTCCTGGCGAATAGCCTTATCCACCAACTTCTGAAAATCAGGATAATCTCCAGTCATCAATGGGTAAGAAAGCTCATCATTCAGTTCTTCCAGGAACTTCTCTTGACGCTCTTCATCAGTGCGTACTTCCTCCGGAGCATAACGAGCTAAGCGATTAAACTCATGCAAGTATTCCGTAACAGAGCGAGATCCCTGAGTGAGCGCTCTGAACTCTCTCTTCTTAAGGGACACCACTCCTGATGGTATGTGCGTCTTGCGAAAAGCAGCAGTGAATTCTAGCCAAGTGATAGGTTCCGCCGTAGTCCTGTTGAGACGGAAGTGATCCCACCACTCAGAAGCAGGGCCATGCAACTGGTGCGAGGCAAAAGAGACCTTCTCCTGATCAGTGCACTGAAGCAAGTCCAACTTCTTTTCTATGGCGTGCAGCCAATCACCAGCCTCTACTGGATTAGTAGTGCTAGAAAACGTGGGTGGCCTCACACGAAGAAATTCGGATAACTTGTTCTGGGGAGGTGCTTGGCTATTCCCTTGGTTCTGCTGGTTCTGGAGTTGCTGCATCATCATATGCATAAGCTGTGTCTGCTGAGCCAAAACTTGGGCAAGGGTGGGATTCTCTCCATTGTTGCTATTGCTGTTATTGCTGTTGCTGTTGTTGGGGCCATTTCCAACACTGCGGGTGAGCACCATCTGGCATGGACAGGAGCACAAGAAGAGAAGCCGGGGGAAACTACTTAGGACAGAGAATTAACTTTTCCACTAACTTGACTTTTATTGATCTTAACTGAGTTTCATTATTACAAAGACTTGAAGACTCTCACACCACTAAACTTACCAACTACTAAACACTCGAAAGCAAACAAACGCATGCACTTACATCTCACCACTGATGTAAATCACATGCGAGACCCACACACACAACCAAACTTAAACAAGCAAACTAACACAACGATCTAAGGCAACGGCTTAACAAGGCGTTCTAGGTCTTCCTAGCATTGGAGTTGATTGAAGGCTCGTCCGGCTCGTCTTTAACATCATCTTGAGTTGCTCCCCACTCGACCTTGGAATGGGTGCTCTTCGATTCTTCTTCTTCATCATCACTTATGTTGACGACCGGGGGCTTTGCTGGGGTGACTTCCTTTTCCACCACATGAACCTTTGGCGCCAACTGATACCGAGGAACAAAAATAGCTCTCTTTTTTGCAGTAAGACGAACTATGGCTTTCTGGGGTGGTGCTTCTCCCTTTAGTGCTGCCAACTCCTTCTCCAACCTCTCCACCTTGTACTCCAGCTTGCAAATCTTCATACGGTTCCAGTTCTCACGATCATGGGCTGCTATCACAATCTCAGCACGGGTCTCATCCATAGCCCATAGCATCTCAACCAAATGTCTTGTGGTGGCATCATTCTCGATTCCTGCAGGTTCAAGGTAGATGCCACGGTCACTCCCCTGAGGTTGCCGAGGATGGTAGCGATACTCCGTATTGGCCAACTGCTTGCTGTAGCGGTCACGGAGCTCTCCGATAGCGATTCTTGCCCCCTCCTGGCATGCATGCATATAGCTTCTCCCTCCAGCTTCGAACATCACTGATGGGATATCTTCACGATTACTGATCAAGGTGACTTTGACACAGCACTCCTCTTCATCGCGATCATGAGAAATCTGGGCGTACAAAGGAGCAGTCCCAAATCCTATGGCAAAGGACATCGTACGCAACTCCAGGACTAACCCCTCAGTACCAAACAAGTACTCAGGCTTGACATGCGTCATCTAAAGACAAGTGAAAGGAGGGAGTTAAGACATTTATCCAATTAATAGCACAAGTTTTCCGGTTACTTTGAATAAAATTTAAAAATTCAAAATAAAAGGTAAATGAATAAAATAAACCATTCTTGCAAGATAAGTTGAAACGGTTAAAAACAGGATCACTGGTTTTGCACTTTTGAATAACAGGTTTCAAAAGAAATAAATTAAAAGAGAGTTATAAAATCACCATGTTGAGTTTATTGTAGCAAGATTAAATAAAACAATGTCATAAAACTTTTGCTAATAAATGGGTCATTAGTACAGTAATGGATGTACAGTACTAACAACACAGAAAGGCAAAAAGTAAATTTTCAGAAGGAACAATTTAAAAGGCTATAAACTGCATGTGCCATTAGCTTGGTTTAATTAAAGAGAACGGGAGGAGAACAGTTCTAGTTTTCCAATATTTTTAGAGGGCTTCTATAGGTACTGTTTGGCATAACCTATGGTCAAGGTCGCTCTGATACCAACTTGTCACGCCCGGAATTTCTATCCAAAATTCCAAACGCTTACATGTGTGTAAACCCTCGTCCAGGAATCAGCCGAGGCACACAATAACAAATTGATAATAGAGTACAATTATTACTCTAATTAATAAGCGAATGAATTGTCATTACAGAGGTGGATAGTTCCTTTCAAACAATAAAGATCTAAGCAGCGGAAAATAAAGAAATAAATAGCGCAGACGGCTCCACTCCACAGGCAGCTTGACAAGGACTAAGCCAAACCTTCACCACCATCAGCTTCACTGTAGAACTCCTCCTCTGATGAATGATTGCAAGGTGAGTATATGACATACTCAGCAAGCCACGCAGCAAATATGCAAGTGCACAGGATAACCAAGGATGGCATAATATAGGTTTCTTTGCATAAACAGCATTTGATAAATATTTCAGAATTTAATAAAACAGTAGAGTACTAATTAAACAGTATCAATCCAACACTATACAACATACCCTGTTGTATAGGCCCAACCATTTAGTACAACCGATCCCGGTCGCACAATTCTAATCTCCAAACCAGGAATATACCATTCCAAACCAGGAGCTAATCAAATATAACCAGTTATAGCATCTTTTATTATAGTGTGAAGGGTGAGACTAATCACGAAAGACATTATTAGACCCGCCCATAACCGCGGGCACGGCTATTCGAATAGTTTTACTCTGATCAGAGGTGTACCACTGTACCCACAAGACACAGCCCCACATCATGTCACCATGTGCCTCAGTACCACCACGGTACCTCGGAAAGGAGCTGTGACATTACCCCTCACACAACACAATTCACTACAGTGCACCATTCCCGGATCATAGTCACCCCCTTATAAACAAGGCATGGACTCCCCAGCGACCCCCGTGGGCTTATCTCTGCCACTTCTCAGTCTGGTGCTCCGTAATGAACTATGCTATGTAAAAGATAAAGCCGTTGCCCACGCTGGCTTGTGGTTGGCACGGTTAATGTTTCACAACCGAAGTTCGTGAACCGGTCCTTAATTGTCATGAGCACGACCAACAAAACCATGTACTCACAACCCACCATTATCAGGTTTTAGTTGTCAAATTAATTAATTAACCAATCACGATTGACCATCGTGAACTAGCATTAAGTCATCATTAAGTGATAGTGATTCATAAATTATCCCATTAGTGTGCTAAAGTTTCTAAGCATGGCTAAGCAATTATATCTAATCATCTAGTCGAACCAATATAAAGCTCAACTAGTCAAGTTATAATAACCCAAGGTATCAAGGAATAAGATAATCAAGAACAAAAGGGCTATAACAAACAATAGGCTATTTCCACCCCATGACATTCAAAAATAATTGCAATAGTTGAATAGAAACAATAGCTTTAAACGGGATCAACATGCTCAAAGGATCGATTAGAATCTGTGTGACTTGCCTTGCTGGCCTTGGAACTCTTCTAAATCTTCTCCTGCAAAAGCGGACTCTCCGGAAACGTCGGATTCTAAACGGAAAAGAACAAAAACACCAAAACAGCACATAAGCAAGCATGAACAGTACATGTGGATATTTTTAACATGTAGATCTCAATTTTAGAAAAATTTAGAGACTTGAACCAACTAAATCCGAGCTAAGATGAATTAGTTATGAATTTTTAAAGATTTAATCGGTTTAAATCATTTATATAAATTTTAATTGAATTATGACGCAATAATGAATTATTTTTGAAAAGAAAAAGGGGCTTTATTGCGTCAGCGGGCTCAGGTCTACGGTGGACCGGGTCCACGGCTGCGGTCTACGGGAACGGACGGGTGAGATTGATCCGATCCGATCGGACAGACGAGATCCATCCCGACCACGACGGCTCACGCGGCACGGCAAAAGTGACGTCAGCGATGACGTCACCGGCGGGGACGGCACACCGGCGGCGGCTCGGCACGCATGCCCGCCGGCGAACTACGGCGCGACGGCGAGAACGGAAGGCGGCAACGGATAGCGGAGGGCACGGCGAACTCACCGGCGACCAATCTAGCGGCGGAGGAGCAACGGATGACGCCGGCGACGAGGATGAAGCGGCGGAGAGGTTCGGGTCGACGACGGCGACGGTGTTCCGGCGGGAAACAGCGGCGGCGAAGGGTCGGACGAGGACGGCGACGCGACGGCGACCACGTTGGCGAGCTCCCCGAGCGACGGCGATGACCGGAGCGACGGCGGCGCACGACTGGAGCGGCGGCGGCGACGGCGGCGCACGGGTGCACGGCGCTAGGACGATTCGCGCGACGAGAGGCGAAGGCGAGGGCGGCGGAGGGTAGAGGGGACACCGGGGAACCTTTTATAGGGGTCGGGAGGCGGCGACGAAGCCCACAACGGCCCGGCGACGGCGATGGAAACCTCGGGTTCGGCCGAATCCGATCCGAGCTCGAATCCTCTCTTTCCAAAGCGAGATAGCCGAAGCTTCCAAAGAGAAAAAGGTAGAGGAGATCACGGGATGCATTTCCCCTCAAACAATTTCGCCGGAGATGGAAAGGCGCGGCCGAATTGGAAAGGGCGGCGGCGGCTAGGGTTTCGGGCGCGACCGGCTGGAGGTAGACGACGACTGACGGGTGGGCCCCACCTGTCAGCGAGCAGGAGAGAGGGGAGAGGCTGCGCGCGCGGCGGCTCGGCTGGGCTGGGCCGGACTGGGCCGAAGAGAGAGAAGAGAGGGGTTTTGGGCCGACTTTCGGCCTAAAGCCAGAAGAAGACTTTTTAAAACCTTTTTCTATTTAAATAATTCATGAAATGCACTTTCATTTATTAAAAATACTTCCTTAGCTCAAATAATTCCCAGAAAAATCTAGAAATTATAGAATTAAGCAAAGTATTTAATGAAATTTTGTCTGGCCCAATTTTATATTGGAATTTATTATTTAGAATTAAATCTTTTCTTCTAGACTTTTAAAAATTATTTCTAAAATTCCATTTACACAATAATTTATATTTTTGGGATTTTTAGGGTGTGACAGGAGAGAGTCAGTATAATCGTTGATGAAATGGAGAGGGAAGATTCAGATAATGAGCAAGCGGAGGACGACGCATCATCCGATGAGGAAGGTGATGTAATGGCCACTGATTGGGCAAATGAGGACTTGTCTAGACTTGTTATATCAGAGGGTGATCATGTACCTTGGGAATATAAGGAGAACAAGGTAATTGAGGGTGCTAGGTATGCTCATAAGGAGGAGATGAAGGAGGTGGTGAAGCATTGGGCAATTTCCTTGCAGAGAGAGTTTAAGGTGGTCAAGTCAACAAATTATGTGTATAAAGTGAGGTGCATGAAGGAAGATTGTCCGTGGCATATCCATGCATATAAGGGTAAATGGAATGATTATTGGAAAGTTAGCATTGTGAACGAGCACCAGTGCTACTTACAAGGTGTGGAGAAGTATCACCGAAACATCACTTCAACTTTTGTGGCAAGTGAGATATACAGCAGTGTTATTGGTAACATTGGCTTTGAGCCAAAATCAATTATTAGCCACATCGAGAACAAATTCAAGTACACCATAAGCTATGCAAAAGCCTAGAAAGCCAAACAAAAGATTATTGAGATGATGTATGGCACATTTGAAGCTTCTTATGATAATTTGCCTCATCTGTTAGCAACCATTGTCCAGAGGAATAATAATACTTACTATGACCTACATACATTTACATCGGCTAATGATCGAACAAAGATTGTGCTGCAAAGAGCCTTTTTCTCATTGGGTGCTTGCATCAATGCTTTTGTGCATTGTCGACCTGTTCTATGCATAGATGGAACTTTTTTGATAGGTAAATACCGAGGTCAGATATTGACAGTAATTGGGTGTGATGGGAACAATCAGGTTCTACCTATGGCTTTTGCATTTGTAGAGAGTGAAAACACTGAAAGCTGGTACTGGTTCCTAGAGAGTGCACATTGCAGTGGTGCGTATGAGGCCCAACGTTTGCCTTATACATGATCATCATGTGGGTATGCTGCGGGCTATTGACTACTTGCAGAACGGTTGGGATGAGAACGGACTTCCAGCTAAGTGGCCTGATGTTCGGAGTCGGTGGTGCATGCGTCACATGGGTGCAAATTTCTACAAGCAATTTAAAAACAAGCATCTTATGGAGCTCTTTAAGAGGCTCTGTGCACAGAACCAAGAGAAGAAATTTAATGAGTTGTGAGACAAGTTGGATGAGTTGACAACGAAGCAAACAGACGAGCAATCTCGCCGACCACAAGTTAAAGGTGATGAGCAATCTCGCCGACCACAAGTTGAAGGTGACGAGCCTCCCATACCTCTTGGTGCATTACATGACGACCCACCTACAATGAGAAGGAGGTCGGGGTCGTCCATCAGAAATTTCACTCAGTGGATTGAGAATGAGCCTAAGAAGAAGTGGTCTCTATTGTTAGATACCGATGGATCTCGGTATGGCATAATGACAACCAATTTGGCGGAGGTGTACAACTGGGTAATGTAAGGAGTTCGGGTACTTCCATTGGTTGCTATTGTTGAATTCATCCTTCACGGCACGCAGGCCTACTTTAGGGATCGATACAAGAAAATTGGTCCGTCCATGGCCGATAACAACACATTGTTTGGCAACGTAGTGACAAAGTACATGGAAGATAAAATCACAAAGGCACGGAGATATAGAGTTGTTGCTCAAGGCACACAAGTGCATCGGTATGAAATAATGTGTGTTGATAGGAGCAGGCGTGGTATCTATCGCAAGCAAGCTGTGTAGGAATGTGTATTGAAGGCGGATGGTGGATGTACCTGCAGTTGTATGAAGCCGAAGCTTCGTCACCTTCCTTGCTCACACGTTCTTGCTACTGCCGGTGATTGTGGCATGTCCCAATGTGTACGTCTCACATTATTTCAGGAAAGAAGAAATCTTTCATACATGGAGTGAGGAGATATATGGGTTCGGGATCTCAGGATCTTACACAACGCTGAGTGCCAAAGTTTTTTATATTCCAGATCCATCTAAGTTAAGGGTGAAAAAGGGTCGACGCCAAACTAGACGCATCAGAAATGATATGGATGAGTCAGAATCAGGTGGGAGGACTTTACGCTGCAGCAAGTGTGATCTGCGCGGCCATACTTACAAGAAATGCCCGAAGAATGTAGAAGTTCCAAGCGGCGCGGATGCTGGTCCATCTAGACAGGCAAGTGATGGAAAGCGACCACCTGGTGAAGGAACAACAAGCAGGCGCGCAAGGCCAAGGCGTCGTCGTGCAGCAGGCGATTCCATGGTGTAACATTGCTATAGACTTAGGAAATAAACTGCTATTGTGTTGTGATGAGTGTTCGGACTAAGTACTTCTATCGTGTAATTTCAATGAATGTTGTTGTAATGAGTACCTCCGACTATTGTTGTACTAGTAGTATTGTGAACTCTTCGGTGTTGTATCGTAATGTTATCGTGATGAGTGTTCGAACTAAGTACTCATATCGTGTAACTGCAGTCATTGTTGTAATCAGAAATATTCTGTATTGTGACACTTTTGTTTGTTTTTACTCTTGTTTAATATGTGTTAGTAATTCACTTATGAACATTTGTTAGTTATGTTGAGCTAATTATTTTTATGTTTCTGATCAATCTATTGGATACAGGTATGGCGTACGACACACCGGCGCTGTTGAACCGTGGGATTGACAGGAACCACCGCATGTTCCTGTCAGCAGTCGAGGGTGCACAGCTCGGCACCTTCCGTCCACGCACGTCATGCGAGTGGTTGCGTGTCAACCCCCGTCACGTTCCTTGGTACGCGTATGTTCAATTTTATGTAATCACATTTCAACTCAACTTTGCTTTGTCTTGTACTTATGTTTAAAGTTTGCTCTATGCAGGTTGCGTGCGGCAGGCCTTTTACCACTTTGTAGGCTTGTTGAGGCGGGGGCGGACGACCGTGACCCAGCGAAGCGGTGGGATGCAGACTGGTCACTCCTTGCCACTTTGGTAGACCGCTGGAGACCTAAGACGCACACGTTCCACCTTCCCTGTGGGGAGATGTCTCCAACACTGCAGGACGTGTCGTACCTGCTCGGGCTACCACTGGCAGGAGCCCCAGTTGGTCTCGTGGACGGTGTTTTTGGCTGGAAGGAGAATATCACCGCGCGCTTTGAGCACGTGATGCGCCTTCCACACCTAGGAGCGCCCAACACCCTTCCCCCGTACTCTACCGTCGGGCCTAGCAAGGCTTGGTTGCTTCAGTTCACTGTAAGTAAATAACTTGTTATTATCATACATGCTTATTTTGCGATCAACACATTGTTTTGTACTAACATTTCATTATTAATTGTAGGCGGACCATCTCCACCCTGACGCTGATGATTACTTGGTCCGACGCGCCCTTGAGGCGTACCTGATGTGGTTGTTCAAGTGGGTGATGTTCACTAGCACCCACGGGCACGCTGTGGACTGCCGGCTGGTCCACTATGCACGGTCCATCGCGGATGCTCAGCCACAGGACGTGCCGCAGTGGAGCTGGGGTTCTGCCGTGCAAGCAGCCACGTACCGTGGCCTCTGTGAGGCGTGCACGAAGACCGACGCGGGAGCGATCTTCGCTAGTTGCCCTATGTTGCTTTAGCTTTGGGCAGACGAGAGGTTTGCCATAGGTCGACCAGTGGTGGACAGCGCACCCTACGGGGTTGGTCGCAGCGCGCAGTGGCCAGAGGACGGTCCCACGATGGGGACTTACTGGTGTCAACGTGGGGTTAGTGGAACTTTGCTGCGTAAAAGTTTATCAGTCGTCTTCCTTTTTTATCATCACATAACATGTCTAATTCCGATCATGTTTATTCCAGCGTCGTTACGCTCACGTCCAGGTTAGACGAGGTTACCCGGACTTCGTGTTTGAGTTTGACCATCTCCAGCCGAGCGACGTCATCTGGGAGCCGTACACAGAAGAGGCCGTTGCTGCGAGAGCACCGCTAGGACTTTCGTCCTTGTGCACACGCAACCAGGTTTACTGGCTCACCATCCTGCCGATGGTGTTCGACATTTTCGTCGAGCCTCGCTGCCCGCAGCGTGTGATGAGACAGTTCGGACTAAGGCAGGTGTTCCCGGGCAACGTGGAGCCGACCGTCCTCCCTACCGACCACTCGTGAGTTCGGATTGTTCAATTCAAAATTTTTATGCTACTTATTTCATCGAGCCATATAATTTACCTCTCTTCACAGGTTGACTCGATGGGGATAGCAAGCAGGCGCACTTTGGGCTCCACGTGTACAGCAGTACGTTGACGACTGGGTGTTAGCTACAGAGGAGGTGATCAACGAGCTCTTCCCACACACGGAGGAGAACTACCGTGACTACCTCCGTCAGTACCTTCCTCGCACTCGTGCGCGTGTGACCTTCACTCCAGACGCCCAGAGCCGCACGTTGTCGCTGTCACGGACGCGTATCCCACGCACCGTGACCGAGACTACTTCGTGGGGGTACGTCGAATTTGTATTAGTTCTTACAATTATTTCATTTATCTTGCATAATATAGGACTGTTACTGAATTTTTTATTTTCATCTTGCATAGGCCGATGCCGCACGGGATATCAGTGCCGATATCACCGCAGTCCAAGTGAGGTTGAACAGAGGTTTGCACTTGACTGACATTGAGCAGAGGGTGACCTTTAACCGGATGCAGGAGAAGATGCGTGCGGTCATGCGCGTCTTCTGTCGCAGCGCCGTGGATGTCGTACCTCCTGCTGGTCCAGTACAACCACGGCCTCGCGCGCCTACCGTCAGAGCAGGACCTCGACCTATAGCACCGGTTTCGCACGGTACTGCTTAGCCCAGAGGTTTCTTCAGTTTTGTTTGTGTTTTTGTACGAAAACCTCACCCCGTCGTAACTCAACGTTCCATCATCGCAGGACCTCGTTTGCCTTCGAGCGCCCCTAGGGTCGGAGCAGTGCGACCTACAGCACCGGTTTCGCACGGTACTGCTCAGCCCAGAGGTTAGTTCATTTTTGTTTCAGATTTTGCACGAAAATGTCACCACGTTTTAACTGCACGTTCCATCATCGCAGGACTTCGTCTGCCTTCGAGCGCGTTCGCAGGCACGACCGGCGCTTTCTCGAGCTCTTTAGGGGCGTTCGCCAGCACTTCCGGCGTGTTCGCCACCTCTTCGGGCGCGTTCGCCAGCTCTTCCTCTCACGGAGTGTCGATCCCTCGCCCACACGGTACTTTAATTTTTGTTACTACTATTAAATACATATGAAACTGATGGTCCTTGTCCAGCAGGATTTCCAGCCGGGATCTTCGGTACAGGTGCCTCTTTCTCTCACGCCGGTAGGTCTGGTCCTACTAGCCAGTTCTACGACGACGACTTGCACGGTGCGCACGACCACAACATACTAGGCTCCTCTCAGCTTGGAGGAGCTCTAGAGGCGCACATTCAGGAGCAGCCGTGCCATACCACCGGACCGACTCACGTACTCCTAGGGGCACGTTAGGGCGCAGGGTAGGAGGGACAGGGGTAAGAGGCCTTGTCAGTAGTGTTCTACCTCTTTAGTGCTTACGTGACCCTTTCTTTTGGCTTACAAACTTGTAAAGCAGTACTACTTTTGCTTTTACTACTGCAGTACTACTTGTGTTTCGCCTATATAGTTGTTTTCATTCATATGGTGCTAGAACAACTTATGCTCACGACAACACACTTTCGGCGCTTCACGGTAGTGTCAGATCCACTAGCGCGCACAGTCCACCACAGCACACATGAAAAGCGCCAGCTCGAGTAGTCACTATCAACTTTCGGCGCTGTCTGCTGACATAAAGTGAATCACGCCCGTGCGTGCTCGTCTTGTCACATCTAATGAATAATGTAGCTCTCATTGAGTGCACATATATTGCACTGAAAACGACGCTATATAATTGACAAGCTGAAGGCAACCTCTTCATATCTTCTTTCCAACTAGCACACAACTAACGAGAATGGAAGCGCCATTCCTTGAGTGTCTCAACTGGCGAAGCGATCCTTTCGCTGGTTGGTTTCCACTATGGTGTGACCGTCCTTTGTGCGATTGTAGGGATGGATGCATACTCAAGTCTTCCCTCATGATACAAACTCGGGGCAGGAGATTCTTCCAATGCGCGAACTTTGATCAGGTATGATTCATCTATTCGAAGTTCAAATGGATAAAAAACTAACTTCTTCGTACACAGTCGTAACATCTTACGCAGACATATCGTCCAATGTGCAACTTCATCAAGTCGGTAGACATGGAGAACCCACAAAACGACGGAACACGTGCATACCCACGTAGTGAAACTAGATCAGACTACCTAAGGCGGAAGGATGAGCATGAACGCCGAATTGCTGCTGAGGTTTTAGAATGGCAGGTAAATCCCCTAGGACTCCCCACGTGGCGTGATCGTTCGGAGTGTCGTTGTGGTGACCGTTGTCAGGTCATAAGGTCCGTAAGGCACCGAACTCGAGGACAAAGGTGTTTCGTGTGTCCAAACATTGTCGACGATGATTTCGTGGTAAGTACAACTATTCTTTTCATCACTCCTCAGCACTATCATTAACTTAACTATCCCCACAATGGATGTATATAGGAGGATGTAAGGAAATGTCAATTCGTACAATGGATTGACACAGTCAGAGTTACTTCCAATGGCGGGCCGATAATGCAACCTGAACCGACCACACAGTTCATTCATGCTTGGATGGAGTACGAACGTCGGGTGGAAATTGCAAGCTTAGACTGGAGGAATAATCCATTAGGGTTACCTAAATGGTCCGAGCGTCCAAAGTGTGGGTGCAGAGATCGCTGCCAGGTGGCTACCTCCTTTGCAGAACAAACATTTGGCAGGAGATATTTTGTCTGCCCCAATATAGACAACGATTTCGTTGTATGTCTAACTGTTTCCAAATTCCGCTATGATTTGCACAAAATTTCTACCCAAACTGAATAATATTACTATTTTTTCAGGGCAATCCAAGGATGTGTGGATTTACTCGGTGGATCGACAATGTCACTCCATCATATCATGACCAAAAGATAATAGTCAGAAACAAGTAGAGTATCAACGATTGAAGGATCACGAGAATGCAATGCATATTGACCGACCTAGAAGGGGCCGATGGTTTACCGCAGGCTAGATTCGTCGTGACCGAAAAATTTGTATCGTGTATCGATGGCACTTCTTATCTATCTTATCGTTACAATGTTTAATTATGATGGTGTATTTTTGTATGCGTAAGAATAAAAAATTGATAAAATTGGATTTTACCAAACTTGGAGACTAAAATCTTGTATTGAGTTTTCAATATAAAAGATTGGATAACTATTGATAATTATAAAAATATCTATTTCTCAAATCCAGGATTGCACAGTTTAAAATCGCCCTCCCCCAGGGCGGCAAGGGGGCCGCCTGCAAAATTCCAGGCCCCCCTCGCCGCCCATTTGCAGGCGGCCCCCCGCACAGTGTAAAATCGACCTAGCGAAGGGTGGTAAGGGGGGCCACCTACAAATTTCCTTGATGGCCGTCGCCCGAGAGCGAACGGCTGTATGCCACGTCACATTTGCCGCCCTCTGGGAGGCGGCGGGCGACGACTTTTGTCAATTTTTGAAATGGAAAATTATTTTTTAAAACTTTTAATAAAAAAATTTAAAAATAAAAAAAATTCTCCCGTTGCTTCATGGTTCGGTAGATGCGTATCATCAAGGGGCCAAATGGCCAATAGGCAATAGCATCATCGACAATTCACATCTTACATGTTACACTAGAGATTAAAAAAATAGAATTTCCTCCACGAAAAAAAAAAGATAGAACCAACATCCATTTGGGTATCTCCGCGCATAGATATCTGGAACCTCACTACCTCAGGAGTGTTCTTCGTCTGACCCCCTCTACATGTCAATGGTGTCATGCACTGGGAGAAAGAGTCATGCGGTCAAAATGATAACCAGAAATGGTTGTTTCTGTAAATTCAATACGATCAAGGGAACTCTGTATAAATGCTTAAAATCTTCTGGTAAACTATTGCACAGTGGCTCATTGTTCATTCAATTTATTGTTTTCATATGATGCACTATCAATTTGTTTGACATGTCTAATGTCTTCAAGAAAAATAGTTTGACATGTCAGCAGAGTGATGTACACAGGCATGCAAAGGAAGCAAATCACATAAATCACACTAACTATTTTCAACGCAACGAAAAATGATAAGCGGAGAAGACTACTGTTAGTGTGATTGTTACTTTAAATATGGTATAGCAACTGTTCCTGATGAAGGGAATCACAAACATGCAAAAATCATCATGAACAACAAAGAAATGTGAGAGATGAAAAGGCATCACAGTGATAACTGGAGAAATGAGCTGAGCTAATTCAAGAATAAAGGCGATAACAACAGCAATGATAAAAAGGCCAACAAATAAAAATGGGATGGCACATTATGGTAGAACGAGCGCACAAACTGGAAATCAGTGGGCAGTGATCCTCCCAATGCTTGAAGCTCCCCCACAAAAAAGTGACAGCAGCATTTGAGCATCTATAACAAGAACAGATTTATATTGACAAGAACTAGAACAACTGAACAAGCTAACTAATAAGCAGCCAATCTGCAGGAAGTTTTAATTTTAGACACAATTATTGAACAGCTCCAAGATGTGGTGATGTCACACAGTTGCAGGAACCAATCATCTACAATATGTTATGTTAGCTAACGACATTTGCTCATATTCACTTATCTCGGGGCAAAAGATGATACTTTGAAACAACTGTCTGTCACTTGTACACAGGCAGGATTTGCAGGATGGACTTCAATCTTCAGAAGCTCAAGAGATATTGATTCCAACGAGGAAATGATAAATAGCAGAATCTACTCCAAAAATATGATGGGAAGGAATATGGAGAGGTTTAATCCAGAGCTGAAGCTTGAGCGTGTTCAGATTTTTCACTTCGAATTAAGGGTAATTGACCTGACAGTAGCTTTTCTCTACTGCCATGATTAACAAACAGCACAATTTCACTTCAACACCACCGCCATTGCACAATTTTCACCACTATGATTGCGCCAATATACAAAATCTACATTGGCAATTTAGCGCGTAGGACATCGATATCAATACAAGATGGAATGTGAACTAACAGATCCACATACAGAAATCTCATAGTATGAAACAACAAACCATTGTAAATATCAAAGGTGGTACAAAAGATTAGGATGGGAAAAAAAGGGGGGGAGTCCTAAAATTACCTAGTGTCACGCAATGGACACCTTGGCGCCGACTTCCTCGAGCTGCTTCTTGGCGTCCTCGGCCTCGTCCTTGCTGACGCCCTCCTTGACCTTCTTGGGGAGGCCCTCGATGAGGTCCTTGGCCTCCTTGAGGGCCAGGTTGGTGAGCGCGCGCACCACCTTGATGGAGGCGATGCGCGCGCTGCTGGGCACCTCCTCGATGACCACGTCGAACTCCGTCTTCTCGGCGGGGGCCTCGTCGGCGGCGGCGCCCGCGCCGCCCGCGCCGGGCGCGGCGACGACGGCGGCCGGCGCGAAGGCGGCGGCGGAGACGCCGAGGCGCTCCTGGAGGTGGTCCACGAGGCCCCGCGCCTCCTCGAGGGTGAGCCCGGCGATGGCGTCCCCGAGCTCCAGGACCTTGGGGGACTCGGTGGCGGCGGACGCCACCACGGCGACGGCGCGGCGTGGGCGGGCGCGGCTGGGGACGGCGAAGGACCTTGGGGCGGCGGCGGGGGAGGAGGAGGAGGGGAGGGAGAGGAGGGAGAAGGCGGAGGAGAGCGCGGTGGAAGCCATGAGGGGAGGGGGAAGGGGAGTGAGCTCTCGCTTCCGGAGTTGAGGTGAGCTGCGGGAGGAGGAAGCGAGGAGGCGGGGGATAAGATGAGGCGGCGTTGGGATAAGATGCCACGCGCTATATAGCGCGCCGCGAGTGGCTAAGGGAATTTCCAACCTAACGCTAGGATGGTGTCCATAGCATTATATAATTTGCTATCTAAGATAAAAAATAATGTGGCAAGTGAATAAATGAGGAAAGAGAAGGAAACCATATTTTGTATGAGACATGATTTCTACACAACATCCAAGACATCACGTGAGATAAGTAGCATTAAATTGAAGTATCGAATAGTGGTGTTTGCATTGGAAGAATAATGTCTAATACTAGTTTGTTGATAATGTAGAGTTTTATAGAAACCATGTCTAATGTTATGGGTTAGGACTGCCCTAATACGCATTTTTTTAGTTGCGATGCCTAATCAAATTGTGCGAACTATGAGTGCTGACTACTTGTTGGAAGTTAAAAGAGGGATAATACATGATAATACATATCCCTTGATAATCATATAAGTTTATGCACCAAGACCAAAGACAATTTAAATCATATCAATTAAGACATCATAGACACATTCTCCCATGATGCATACATCGATTAAAACCTTTCGTTATAAAATATACTCCCTCCATTCCAAAATATAAGCCATATCCCTCTATTCCAAAATATAAGGGCAGTCCCAACCCATAGTGTCCATAAGTAGTGTCTATGGTGCCATGTCAATAAAATATCATAATAGAAACTACACTTCACAACCCATGATTTCTTAGAGTGGGCCATTAATAAATATATCATCTCTCTTCTCTACTAATCATATTTATTCTTCGTTTATTATAAAGACACTATTCTCTCCCAATGCAAAACTTGATAGTGTCTAGTGCATAGGTTCTTGTGTTCAAGTTGTGTCTTGTATGAGACCCAGTTTCTTCCTCTCTCCACTCTCTCTTAATTAATATAGTGCCACGTAAACTAAAAGTTCTACATGGCAATGTAGTTAATGCCATAGACACCATCCTACGTGGAGGGTTGGGACTGTCCTAAGGCATAACCACCCTTGACCCAAAGACCAAGAAACAATTATTATCACATCTTTGTTTGAATCAATCTAACTAATACTTCCTCTATGTACTTTTGATAGTCATATTTCATCTTGACACGCAGACCAAGAATAAGTAATTATACTTATCATTCATTTAAGCATGCTACTAATCATTCCTCGTAAACAAGCGATTCATTATTATTTACATTTCTCAAAGCCCATGTAGCCAATCATGTGTGGAAGAATGGAGAGTCACGTATTAAATTCAAGAAAATCATTAAGATGATAGGTTGTTAGATTGAAATATGCCTATTAAAAATAAAATTTTCAGATTTAGAAATATGACTATCAAAAGTAGATGGAGGGAGTACAATATATGCACCCAATAAAATTAAACATCTTGTGAGTATATGATTTAAATAATAATAATGTAGAAGAGAAGATATGCTAATTAATTACCATGCATGCATGCATGTATGTCTTATATTATAAAACACCTTTAAAAATAGTTGATCTATATTTTGGAACGAAGGGAGTACTACCTTTCGTTACAAAATATATATGAACAAGAATACGTAGTGATATTTGTATTCTAGAACAGATGAAGTGCATCCAACAATCTCCGATCAACGAAATAAGGCACCAGCAAAACAGATTTTGGTACTAACTGGAGTGCAGGGGAAGAAGATTACCACCGAGAGAATGTTATATTGTAGGCAATAATATTAAACCGCTTGATTCCATCTGATGGAGCTGGGTGTTAGGAAACGATACGCAAATAAATAATAAAAAACAATATATAATTAAGACATGAGATTTAACGTAGAAAACCTTTCTAAAATAGAAGAGAAAAAACCACGGACATCAGCCAATAAAATATCTTCAATATCGGAGTAAGGTTACAACGCCGAACGGCGGTTTACAATAAGTATATTTGAAGGTGTAACCCTAAAAGGATAACAATTCTTACTTAGATCTTGTTTGGTTTGAAACCAATTTTTGCCCTACTAAAATCTTGATAGTACCAAAACCTTGGCAAGTCTTGGCACTACCAAATTAAGTAATATTAAATTTGAACTTTATGGCAAAAAAAATTGGTAGCAAACCAAATATGCATTGCTACTATTGAAGTTACCAAGAATTTGGTAGGGCAATAAATTGGTATCAAACCAAATAAGCCCTTAGTGTATGTGCACTACCATAAATCTTTTAAGTAGAAACTTTCAAACGTAACTATAATAATTGTTATATGATTTTATTATAACTCTACTATAGATACAATATAACTTGTATATAAGTATAGAAAATATATGCAACTTTCTATACCTAAATTATAATTATATAGATGTTATAACGTAGTTATAATTATTGTTACTCATTGTAACTATAATTGCAATGTAACTTGTATATAAATAGAGTAGCACGAATCCTGGCGGCCAACATTGTATGGCCGAAAATTCAGAAGCCAGGAAAGAAAAAAAACTATAGATATCAGCTGTTGTTAAATATCAGCTGAGTGGCCGTATGCAACAAGTCCACTTTCAGTCCCTCTATATGTGTCCAATCTTATTGCATCCCTCAACCGCAATACTAATATCTTGACCCCCTAACTATGAAAGCTAAGTGCAAAATAACTATCTTTGTCGGGTCCCAAAACTAACGATTCAGAAATCGACATATTTAACTGTATCAAGCCCTGAATCAGTAGATTGATACAGGTTCAACAATCTGGATCTTCATTGCATACATTTGGTCAAGACTCCAAAGGAGATATATTTATATAAAATAATGGGACATTTAAAAATTTGTGGCTAACTATTACAGCAGAAGCTATACGATGACCCAATTCTGCCGTTTTACTATAGAATTAAACCGTCTAACTATACTAGACTTGAAGACTAGGTTTAAAGGAAACTAACTTATGTGATTGAACTCCCAGCTTTGGCAAAAACTCCAAATAGACTCTGAAAAAGAGGGGTTGAAGCAAGGGTGAGTACAACGTACTCAGCAAGCTATTATATTTAATCAACAATGAATGTATGAAATGATAATATCTGTGTAGAGCTAGATTTACTTGCAGAAAACAGAGAATGTAGAAGTAGAAAACCTGTAATGTTTTAAATGCAGCAGTATTTAATAAAATTTCAAATTAGGTTTCTATCCAAGATGCTATAGTGAGTCCCAATGCCCGATAACCGCAAGCACGGCTATTCGAATCGTTTTGAGGATATTCATACTGCAGTAGATGTACGTTTTACCCGCAATCCATGACGTGCCAAACACATTAGCCTTGTCATGGCAAAGCTTTTCGATTACTAACATCAGTGGTACCTGCCATGAACTCTAGTCCCCATGCGCTCTGAACGTAACGTTATCAGCAGCAAGAGGAGTTCTGGCGTTCCCGGTGTCTTTAGAGAGATCTGATTGTATGACACCATATCATCGCAATCAGGGTTCACAAACAAGTCATATGACATCATAATTTATCTCAAACAAATATTTACCTGTGCCTCGGTAAATATCACAATATTGCCCTTCGTGGCATAAATTTACCTCCTGCGCGAGGACTTAAGAAGAACCACTATACAGAGGTACCACCTTTGCTAGATAACTTAATCAGCTAGGTCTATGCCCATACGAGAATTGCGGTCGTACTCGTATGTTCTTCACATGTACTTGGCAGTCTTATGTCGGTTGGAACAGTACTAGCCACCCGGAAATCAACCATTTCTACCGTACTGTCCCAATCTAAGTTCATTATATTTTATGCAGTCTAACTAGGCAGGGCTAAGCAAAATCTAGCATATCTGGTTTGCTATGTTCAGGTTATGCATTTGAAATCATGTATGACTAATGCATAGAATAGAGATATAAGAATATAGGATCATTATGCTCAAAGGAGAGGAATAATAACTTGCCTTGCTCCAACGCAAATAAATCCAAGATTGGCAACCTGATTATCCGATTCTCGAAATACCAAAGGTTGCCATCCAAAAGACAATAAACTCTACTGAGAAAGAGGAAGAACCAAATTCAATAAAAGCCATAAAATAATAAGAAAACGATAAACAGCTTAAGAGGGCTAGGGTTTAAGGTATAACCTATCTCTTTTGTAGGGCATAGAGATTACTGGGCTAATATTTTATGTGGAGGTTCTAGAGGGTTGGAGGCTAAGGTAAAAAGGGAATCAAGCAACTAATGTTGCTTATATTTTATGTGAAGGCTCTCGTGATTTGGATGATAGGAAATATACTGGATAGTTGATATGGTTAAATAGGTATGTGGCTAATATGGGTCAAGGTTGGGCTTTTGTAGAATAGTGGCTAGGGTTTAGTTGTTTAGGCCGATATCGAGGTAGGATAAATATCGGCTAGGGTTTTAGGTGTTTGCTAGTCGTCGCTAGAGTTGGACAGCATAACGACTAGATTTGGTAACATTTCTAGCCGGTGTCGATAGACAGCATATCGGCTAGAAGAATAGGAGGTGGGTGCAGGTTTAGTGGGGTGGAAGTGTTACTCCGACAACCGTGAGTGGCGGCGGAGCGGCTAGGATCACACAGAGCTCGAGAGCTAACTGTGCGGCGTGCAATGGAGGTCAAGAGGATAGTGAAGCTCCAACCGCTATACGCATCAAGGCGTGGGGTGCCAGGAGCAGCATTTCGACTTTGGGTTTGGTTTTTGCCGGGCTTTACAACCAACGGTCCGACGTTGAGGTCCGTAGACCGTGCGAACGTCCCCATGGAAGGCGTAAAGTTCCAACCGGCGGCTTTTTAGTGGCTAAAGGGTATTTTGGAGATAAAAGAAAATATTTGAAAAGCAAATATAAGTTTAAGTTGTAAATTCAATTATAATATTAAATCAAATATTTATTTAAATGGTATTTGAATAAATTAAGGAAATTCAAATAAAATCTTAAAATAGCAAATTTGGTATGAAAATGAAGAGTTTGAATTTAGATGAATTTAGATCCAAATTTCACTGGAATCGGATCTACGGTTTAGGAGATATGGGCTTCTAAAGATTGGATTTTGAGTTAAATAAAGAAAATGCGTAATAGTACTGTGCAAGGGCCCACCTGTCAGTATCTTTTCTTTTTCTTTTTCTCCTTCTTCCTCCCGTCTCTTCCTTCTTTTCTCCTCTTTCCAGCACGAGCAGCAGAGGAGGAGAGGAGGGTCGCCGGTTTTCCGGCGGCTGGAAGATGGCGACGACGGCGGCGGGTGGTGTTCCCGAGCACCGCGCATCTGGGGATGGTGGTAGCTAGCCAAGGGAGAGAGGGAGATGGCCGGAACGGCGGCGACAAGAGCTCAGCTCCGGCGATAAGAGAAGGTGGTGGCGGCGGTTTATCTCAAGGTGGAGGGAGAGGGGAAAGGGGAAAAATGGAATCACCTCGGAGAGGCGGAGTTGGTGGCGCAAGGGTTTGGCTTGCGAAGCTCCGGTGAGGGAGATCGGCCGATGACGGCGACGGCCGGACATGGCCAGGAGAGAGAAGGAAAAGAGCTTTAGGCTCGATGTGTGGGGGAGAAAGGACGGGCTCGCCGGTATTTATAGGCTTCGAAGGTCGGTTCGCAGAGGAGCATAAGGAAGGCACGGCGATGGCAGTAGCGTGGGGAGGAGGATGACAGCGCCGATTTCTTAGCAGCGACGTTTGCAGCGGCGTGCGCCGTGCGCGTGTACGACACGCACACTGGGAGAGGGCGGTTCGGCTGTGGGCTGATTTGGGCCGGCTCGGTTTAGCTGGGCCGGCAGCCCAAGAGGGAGGAGGAAAATAGAAGGTAAAAGAAAAGGGGTTGGGCCAAAAAGAAGAAAGAATGGAGTTTCGGCCCGATGACAAAAAGAAAGAAGTCTAAACCGACATATGTGGAGAAGCCGCCCGCAACTGTCGTTGATTTGTTGTGGGCTGATTTGTTGCTTGGTCATTGCCGCCCGCAACTGTCGTTGTTGCTTGCTGCTCACTGTCCCCACTTCCTGATGGACCCAAAGCAAGCCGCCCGCAACCTCTTCGACTGCTACCATGGCGGGGGTAGAGGGGAGAGGAGGAAACATCAATGACAAAAGATTGCTGGCCATGCCGCCCGGATCCGCTTGCCAGCCTCAAAGCTCGTCGCCTATAGCCTTCTCGGCTACCACCATGGACTAGGAAGAGGGAAGAGGAAGCAATGTTGAAGCATTAGAGACATAAGCTCGCTGGCCACACTACCTAGATTCACTCACTGATCTCAGATCTCGCCACTCGTAGCCTCCTTGGCAGCCGCCATGGCTCAGGAAAAGAGGAGACGACCACTAAGCGGTAGCCATAGAAGCTTGGTGGCATGCCACCTAGATCCGCTTGCGGCCCCAAGCTCGCGCCTGTGGCCTTCTCGACCACTGCCACGGGCGCGAAGGGGAGATGAGGTGATGATGAAGCATTAATGATAGAAGCTCGCCAGCCACACCACCTGTATGTTAGGGTTATGGATACCACATACCTAATAGTAGTCAACTACATCTCGGCAGAACCCACCACATATCATGTCTTATACGGGAACTGACTTCGGATATGGAGAGAGTTCTGGATAAGGAAAGACAACCAGAGTTCTACATGGAAACGATAAGGACTACTCGGATTATATCCATATTGGTTTCCCTAGTTTTACTTGGACAAGGAGACACCTATGGGTATAAATACAAGGCCCCCTAGGAGGAGAGGGGAGACACCCACCATACAGGACACGGAACAATAGATCAAGACACAAGATCAACATACAAGCCTACATACACCAAGACAAGACGTCGGATATCGACATCAGAGATATGCCTGGATCGACCCTATCCGGTACCTACAGAGGCCGGCCGTAGGGATCTAGCGCTGTCTTTGATCTCGCCGGGCACGAACTCAAGGAGGAAGACTACCTGTTGTCGACTACGAGTCAGACCTTCAGACCACCATGTCGATAACAGTTAGATAGGCTACCCCAAATATTGTACTGGTGTGATTATGGTGAATAAGAGCAATACCGGCTTCGGCCAACAGGATGTAAGGTTATTACCTGACAATTCAGGGGCCCGAACCTGTATAAAAATCCCTGTCTCCGTCTCTTTTACCTCAGTCTCGCATATACCCTAGTACCAATGATCCCCATACTATGCAAATACCGGAATCGCGACATCAAACGTCGACACTGTATCTTCTCACCGGCCTTCTTGGGCACCACCATGGAGTGAGAAGCAGGGTTCCCCTTACTGTTTTTGGCGCGGTTACCGCACGTGATTTCAAAAACTGAAAAGGTTACCATGTATGGTAACCGTGATAACCTCGTGGTAACCGCGCAATTTTGTAAATCCTGCGAGACGTACCCGTTGTCATTGATGAAGATCCAGAGAGGGAGGATAGAGAAAAAAGAGAGAATGATAAAGAAGAGGGGAGTCATTGATAAGTGCTCCAACTCATCCTCTTAAATAGGTCAACGAGTGTCGCGCCCTGAAGTTCCCCTTTTTAGCTTTAAAATTTGTTAAATAAATCGCATGAAGAAATTGTTGAATTAACCTAGAGTTGAATCCTTAATTAATAAATGCAAATAATAATCGGAACCAGCATGTGGAATTTTTCTTAGATTCTACATGTCAAAATACGCTAACAGGATTTTTAGTGGAATTTTCAGAGCCTCGGAAATAATTTTAATCAATTAAAATAAGCAAAGTGCAATATTATATCCCTGGGAAAATCCTTTTTCCCTTTTCTCTTTTCTTTTTCCTCCATTTTCCTTCTCTTGGGCCGTCCGCCCACTCCTTCCCGCGTCGGCCCGCTTCTTCTCCCCTCCCCCGAAGTCCTCCCTCCCTCCTCTCTCCGGATCACCGACAGGTGGGGCCCACCTGTCGGCCCCGTCTCCCTCCTCTAGCCGGCGGCAACCGCCGCCGAAACCGCCCACGCCGCCGCCGTTTCCCGCCCTTCCCGCGCCCACTCCTCCCCACTCCATGCCGCGCCACCGTCGCCGCCCGCTTCCCCCTCCTCTCCCGCACGCGCGCGCCCCGCAAGGACGGGATTCGATTCGAATCCTCTCCCCACCTCCCCCACGTCGACGAGAAATCCGGCCACCTCCCAGCCTCGTCCGCCCCTCCCGAGCCCATATAAACCATCCCCGCACTCCCCTCCTCCTTTTTCCTCTTTCCACCGCTCCCTCCCGTGCCCTCTATCGCTCCCGCGCCGCTACACCCGCCGCCGCCGCCTTTTCCACTCCTCCGGCCGCCGCTCGCCAACGCTAGCGCCGCCGCCGAGCCACGCCGTCGTCGTCTTCGGGTTCGCACGGCCGAGGGCTACCTCGTCCACCCCACCTCCGTCGAATTCCGCCATCGGAGGCCGCCGTTCGCCGCGCGCCGGTGAGCCCTTTCATAGCCGCCGCCATCGGCCATGGCTCTCGTTCACCGTCGACACCCTCTCTCCCTCTAACCTATCCCATTTCCTCTCTTAGGGTGTCCTGGAGCTCGGCCGCCGTTCGCCATCGCCCTCCGATCGCTCACTGTCGCCGTTTGTCGTCGTCTCCTCCCGCGCCGGCCGAACCCCGATGAGAACTCCCTCCCCTTCTCTTCCTCTCGCGCGCGCCGCCGCTCCCCGCATGCGCGTCGCCGGCCGCCGCCGTCTTCTCGCCGGCCGCCGCCGCCGGTGGCCACTTGCCGCTGTCCGCCGCTCGCCTCCGGCCTCACGCCGCCGCCGCAAGCCATGGTCGGCCGGCCGGCTTTGAAGCCGAGCCGAGCCCGGCGGCTGCTCCCCGGCGCCGTCCGATCGGCCTCCCGACCGATCCGGACCGTTGGTCCCGTGGACCGCCCGTGTGGTCCCGGTCCACGGTGGACCGGCCCCCTTGAGCCGCTGCTGGGTGGGGCCGTATGCCAGCGCCACCTCCCCCTCCTGTGTGCCGCTGACCCGTGGGTCCCGCATGTCGGCGCCGCCCCCCTTGGGTGACATCAGCCCTGGGATTTATTGCGCAATAAATAATTAAGGGGTTTTCTTTTTTAGTAAAAGCACAGATTATCTTCTAAAATTCATAACTAATTCATCCGAGCTCCGTTTAAGTCCATTCAAGTCTCAGTAAATTCATAAAAAATGCATAGAATCCATTAAAAATGGTTTTGTTTCTTGTTTCAGTAGACTTATAGCATGTTTTTCTTGTGTGCATTGTTTGTCGCGTAGATTTCGGCCGTTTCGTCGCTCCGCGGTTTCTTGAAGACGTTGCTGTGGTCTCATCAGTGCGAGAACAAGGCAAGTCATGCATTACAATTGATCATATTGTACCCAATTTACAAACGTCCCACATTTTCTATTAAATGTTGCATTGTTTTACAATATCATGTGGGATGGGTCCTACTACTCAGCCATATATTGTTTACCTTATGCCATTGATAACTTGGGTATTAAAATGATTAGATGTCGGGTTTAGGGAATGCTTAGCCATGCTTAGTTCAACTAGTACACAAATGGGAAATCACATTAATGCATAGACTTTGATTATTGGTATAGCTTTGGAATAGAGCCACCGCAATGGTGTTAGTTAATTAAAATACACTACATGGTGGGCTGTGGGTGCATGGTTTTGCTAGTTGTGCCCATGGCGATTAAGGACCGGTTCGCGGGATGCCCTGGAAGAACTTAACGTACTTACCACAAGCCAGCGTGGGCAACGGCTGGGCTTGTAGTGTAGCTTTTCTCTAGCCGACATACCCAGGTTAGGGTGGGCGTGATGGAGTTGGGTCGGCCGGGGTGTTCGGTTGATCGGCTTCCGGATTCACCGTGGCACGAGAGGGGGGCTGCCCGTTGCCTGCTGGGGACGAGGGCGAACCCTGAGGTGTGATGTGATCGGTTAGAGGGGGTTATGTGAAGGGTCCTGTCACGGCCTCTTTCCGGCATGCCGTGGTGGCATGTCGGCGCACGGGAACGTGTCGTGGGGCTGTGTCTTGTGGGTACAGTTGTACACCTCTGATCAGAGTAAAACTATTCGAATAGTCGTGCCCGCGGTTATAGGCAGTCGACCAGATTCACTGTGATTAGTCTCACCCTAGTTAGCTAATGAACTGGTGTAGTTCCGGTGGTTGGTTAGGCCTGTTGCAACGTGGTGTAGCGTTGAACAGTGATTGGTTAATATTGATTAATTACGGCAACTGTTTTCTTGCTTTCAACTACTGCTTTTAAATGCTAGCTTTATGCAAATGAGCCTTTAGCCTCCCTTAGATATATCCTGCATCATACCTCCTCTTCCGGTATGACTTACTGAGTACAGTGGGTAGTACTCAGTCTTGCTCTCTTTTCCCCCACACCAGAGTTGAAGTCCTTCTCGGTTGAAGATGTCTCGAAGAAGTTGGTTTCGTCGCTGCCGTCAAGGATGCCTGTGGAATGGAGTCGCCCGCTGCAGGAGTCAAGTCTTCAAGCTTAGCTCTCTTTTATCTTTTTCCGCTGCATTTGTAATCTTTTATGTTTTTGTAAGACGTGGATCTGTATGTCAACAATTGTCGTTTGTGTACCCTGGCTGGTCCTGGAAAGGGGTTTAATACACATTCAGCTTAGAAATTCTGGTTCGAGAATTTCTGGGCGTGACAAGTTGGTATCAGAGCCGACCATGACCGTAAGACAAGCCAAATGGAAACCTAAGAGCCCTCTATATCCCTTTTCATTGCATATGCCCTTTTGCACTTGGATTTATTTCGGGAAAATTTGGGGTATGTTCTTTTGATTTTTGGAGAAAATCTTGGTCGCTTATTTAATTGGATTTCTTGACTAGGGATAGTCCAGGGTTCTAGCAAAACTTTATTTGGAATTTATTTGCCAGTCAGTCGGGAATTGTTGGGTGATATGCACTAAGTCGTGTTTAGGTTCGATGGGGAGATTTTATGCGTATCATTAATTCATTGTTCGGTTTGTTGCATGGGTTTCTTTGTTTGGGTTCATGAAAAATGTTCCATGCATAAAAATCATCATGCTTGGCTAGTTGCTTGAGTCATTTGTTGCTTTGTTTAATTTGGATTTGAGCATGTATTGGTTCCTATCCCTCTGTCCTCTTTAGATGTCAGACATGTTCCCCGATCACAAGCGCCGCTCCGAGCTTCAGAGTCGTCGCCTTTAACCTTATCGTCTTCTTAGTTTTGATTGCTTGCTAGTTTTTGTGTTTAGGTTTGTTGCTTGTGGGTTAGTCGGCGCTCGATATCAAGTGCCAGTGGTATGGCTGCCTTAATTAAGAGTTGTTTGCTTCCTTTTCAGTGTTTTTAATCAAGATTAAGATAATTGCACATAAATTTATAAGAAAGATTAGTTTTCGAGCCATCTGTTTTCTTCCTTTCTCTTATTTCTACCTATCCTCATCCAGATGGTGAAGACAAGGAATGATCCCCGTGATTCCAGCGACACCAGTGGCAGCGAAGAGCAGATCAATGGAGCTCAAACCTGTGGTGCATCTAGTAGCAGTCCACCTCCACCGCCCGAGAACCCAACGGTCACTCAGATGATGACAATGATGATGCAACAGATGCAGCAACATTACCATCAGATGTTGCAGCAGGCACAACAGAACCAATAGTCTGGTCCCCCACCATCCCACTTGTCCAAACTGTTAGACTTTCTCCGCATCAAGCTACCTACTTTCTCAAGCACCACCAACCCAATGGAGGCCAACGACTGGCTCCATGCTATTGAGAAGAAGCTGAACCTACTGCAATGCAACGACCAAGAGAAAGTTGCTTTTGCTACACACCAGTTGCAAGGTCCCGCTTCTGCCTAGTGGGACAACTATGTGGTAACCCGTCCAGATGCAACGGAAGTTACTTGGGCAGGGTTTTGTCAAAGCTTCAGGAAGGCACAGATTCCTAAAGGGATTATGGCACAACAGAAGAGAGAGTTCCGTGCATTGCAACAAGGAACCAGAACGGTTACAGAATACCTGCATGAGTTCAACCGCCTTGCGTGCTACGCTCCTGAGGACGTGCGCACCGATGCTGAGAAGCAAGAGAAGTTTTTGTTTGGTCTTGATGATGAGTTGACCGACCAGCTAATCTCTGGAGTCTATGATGATTTTGAGAAGCTTGTGGACAAGGCTATCCGTCGGGAAGAGCAACGCAACAAAATGGACCGTAAAAGAAAGGCAGCTCAGATCAGGACTTCTCAGGGGAACAATCAGAAGCCTCGCTTCATGATGGAACAGCAAGGTGAGCCTTCCACCCTGATCGTCCGTCAGCGTCGTCCCTATAATCCAGGCAACTTCAACAACGACTACAACGGTGGCAGCCACAACAACAGTAAGCAGCACAACCACAACTCGACTCCACCCCCACTAATGGCACCAGCTCAGTCAGAACTACCAGCTATGCCGGCTCAGTCAGAACAGCTCAAGAAGGAGTCCAGAGGAAAGCCAGGACCCTGCTTCAACTGTGGCAAGCACGGCCACTTTGCTGGCAAGTGTCCGAAGCTGAAGCGCGCTGGACCTAGGTTCGTCCAGGCCCGCGTCAATCATGTGTCTGCAGAGGAGGCACAAGCAGCACCAGAGGTCGTGCTGGGCACGTTTCCGGTGAACTCATATCCAGCAACAGTTCTTTTTGATTCAGGAGCAACGCATTCTTTCATTTCCAAGAAGTTTGCTGGGACACATGGATTATCAGTAGTGGAACTTAAAATACCGATGCGGGTTCATACCCCTGGAAATGACAAGAACACCGCACACTACTGCCCCTCTGTGACTATAGAGATCAAAAGATCATCGTTTCTATCCAACCTCATCCTTCTCGAATCCAAAGACCTAGATGTAATTCTCGGAATGGATTGGTTGACCAGACACAAGGGGGTGATTGACTGCGCAAGCTGCACCATAACCCTAACCAATGACAAAGGAGAGAAGATCACCTTTCGTTCTCCAGTACCACAGAAGTCCATAGCAAGTCTGAATCAGGCTACTATCGAGGATCAGACAGAAATAGCGGAGAAAAATCCCAAGAAAGTGGAGGATATTCCTATAGTACAAGAGTATCCTGAGGTGTTCCCAGAAGACCTCACTACAATGCCACCAAAGAGAGAAACCGAGTTCCGGATTGATTTGGCACCGGGAACCGCTCCAATCTACAAGAGGCTGTACGGAATGGCAGCTAATGAGCTAGCAGAGGTCAAGAAGCAGGTTGATGAACAGCTGCAGAAAGGGTACATCCGACCGAGTACTTCACCTTAGGGTGCTCCGGTTATCTTTGTGGAGAAGAAAGACAAGACCAAGAGGATGTGTGTTGATTATCGCGCCCTTAATGAGGTTACAATCAAGAACAAATATCCCTTGCCAAGGATTGATGACCTGTTTGATCAGTTAAAGGGAGCTAAAGTGTTTTCCAAGATAGACCTGCGATCAGGCTATCACCAGTTGAGAATTCGGGAAGAGGATATTCCCAAGACAGCCTTCACCACTCGGTATGGGTTGTTTGAGTGCACGGTTATGTCGTTTGGACTCACCAATGCACCGGCCTTCTTCATGAACTTGATGAACAAAGTGTTTATGGAGTTTCTTGACAAGTTTGTCATGGTGTTCATTGATGACATACTTATCTATTCAAAGTCTGAAGAAGAACATGAGCAACATATCCGTCTGGTACTCGAGAAGTTGAAAGAGCACTAGTTATATGCCAAGTTTAGCAAGTGTGACTTCTGGTTGTCGGAGGTCAAATTTCTGGGTCACGTCATTACTGCTCAAGGTGTGGCAGTGGATCCATCGAATGTGGAGTCGGTTACAAAGTGGACCCCACCAAACACAGTTTCTCAGATCCGGAGTTTTCTTGGACTTGTGAGTTATTACCGTCGGTTCATCGAAAATTTCTCTAAGATTGCCAGACCCATGACACAATTGCTAAAGAAAGATGAAAAATTCAAGTGGTCAGCTGAGTGCAATCAAAGTTTTGAAGAACTCAAGATGAAGTTAGTATCTGCACCAGTTCTGATTCTGCCGGATCAGACGAAAGACTTCCAGGTCTACTGTGATGCATCTCGCCAAGGGCTGGGATGTGTGCTGATGCAGGAAGGCAGAGTGGTCGCATATGCTTCGCGACAGTTGCGTCCACATGAGAGCAATTATCCTACTCATGATCTTGAGTTGGCAGCAGTGGTTCATGCTCTGAAAATCTGGCGGCACTATCTTATTGGCAACCGCTGTGAAGTCTACACTGATCACAAGAGCTTGAAGTACATCTTCACCCAGCCCGACTTAAATCTCCGACAGCGAAGATGGCTGGAGTTGATTAAAGATTATGACATGGGGATACATTATCATCCAGGCAAAGCAAATGTGGTAGCAGATGCTTTGAGCAAGAAAAGCTATTGCAATGCCCTATGTACCGAAGGCATGTGTGACAAATTGCAGCAAGATCTTGAGCACCTAAATTTGGGCATTGTGGAACACAGGTATGTAGCTGCCCTAGAGGCACGGCCTACACTCGTGGATCAAGTCAGAGCAGCTCAAGTAAATGATCCTGAAATAGCTGAGCTCAAGAAGAATATGAGGGTTGGAAAAGCCCGAGATTTTCACGAACATGAACATGACACAATCTGGTTGGGAGAGAGATTGTGCGTACCTGACGACAAAGAACTGAAGGATCTAATACTCACTGAGGCTCATCAGACCCAATACTCCATTCATCCCGGGAGTACCAAAATGTACCAGGACCTCAAAGAGAAATTTTGGTGGGCTAGCATGAGAAGAGAAATAGCCGAATTCGTCGCGCTCTGCGATGTCTGTCAGCGAGTCAAAGCAGAACACCAAAGGCCCGCAGGATTGCTTCAACCTCTTCAGATCCCGAAATGGAAATGGGAAGAGATTGGAATGGATTTCATAACAGGTTTGCCCAGGACATCATCAGGACACGATTCAATCTGGGTAGTCGTGGATCGACTCACCAAAGTTGCTCATTTCATTCCAGTGCATACCACTTATACGGGCAAAAGATTGGCAGAGCTCTATCTCTCAAGGATCATGTGTTTGCATGGGGTGCCTAAGAAGATTGTATCTGATCGAGGGAGTCAGTTTACTTCAAAGTTCTGGCAGAAACTGCAACAAGAATTGGGGACTCGTTTGAATTTCAGCACGGCTTATCATCCGCAAACTGATGGTCAGACCGAGCGAGTCAATCAAATATTGGAAGATATGTTGCGAGCCTGTGCGCTTGACTTTGGCGGAGCTTGGGATAAAAGTCTGCCTTATGCGGAATTCTCTTACAACAACAGCTATCAGGCCAGTTTGCAAATGGCACCATTTGAAGCGTTGTATGGCCGGAAATGCCGTACACCGCTCTTCTGGGATCAAACTAGAGAACGCCAACTATTCGGATCAGAAGTGCTAACTGAGGCAGAGGAGAAAGTCAGAACCGTCAGAGAGAGGCTGAGAATTGCACAATCTCGACAGAAAAGCTACGCAGACAACCGCCGAAGAGAGCTCACTTTCGAAGCAGGAGATTATGTGTACCTTCGTGTCACTCCGCTTCGGGGAGTACACCGTTTCCGGACTAAAGGCAAGTTGGCACCACGCTTTGTGGGACCATACAGGATCTTGGAACGCAGAGGTGAAGTTGCTTACCAGCTTGAGCTTCCATCGAACATGGCTGGTATCCACGATGTGTTTCATGTATCTCAATTGAAGAAGTGTTTGAGGGTACCTGAGGAACAAGCTAGCTCAGAGCACATCGACATTCAGGAAGATCTGACATATCTGGAGAAGCCGACCCGTATCCTCGAAACCAGCGAGAGAAGGACCAGAAACAAGGTGATCAGGTTTTGCAAAGTTCAGTGGAGCCACCACTCAAAGGAAGAGGCCACCTGGGAAAGAGAAGATGAATTGAAGGCCGCCCATCCGCACCTCTTCGCTAGCTCTTCCGAATCTCGGGGTCGAGATTCCATTTAAGGGGGGTAGGTTTGTCGCGCCCTGAAGTTCCCCTTTTTAGCTTTAAAATTTGTTAAATAAATCGCATGAAGAAATTGTTGAACTAACCTAGAGTTGAATCCTTAATTAATAAATGCAAATAATAATCGGAACCAGCATGTGGAATTTTTCTTGGATTCTACATGTCAAAATACGCTAACAGGATTTTTAGTGGAATTTTCAGAGCCTCGGAAATAATTTTAACCAATTAAAATAAGCAAAGTGCAATATTATATCCCTGGGAAAATCCTTTTTCCCTTTTCTCTTTTCTTTTTCCTCCATTTTCCTTCTCTTGGGCCGTCGGCCCACTCCTTCCCGCGTCGGCCCGCTTCTTCTCCCCTCCCCCGAAGTCCTCCCTCCCTCCTCAATCCGGGTCACCGACAGGTGGGGCCCACCTGTCGGCCCCATCTCCCTCCTCCAGCCGGCGGCAACCGCCGCCGAAACCGCCCACGCCGCCGCCGTTTCCCGCCCTTCCCGCGCCCACTCCTCCCCACTCCATGCTGCGCCGCCGTCGCCGCCCGCTTCCCCCTCCTCTCCCGCACGCGCGCGCCCCGCAAGGGCGGGATTCGATTCGAATCCTCTCCCCACTCTCTCTCCCCACCTCCCACACGTCGACGAGAAATCCGGCCACCTCCCGGCCTCGTCCGCCCCTCCCGAGCCCATATAAACCATCCCCGCACTCCCCTCCACCTTTTTCCTCTTTCCACCGCTCCCTCCCGTGCCCTCTATCGCTCCCGCACCGCTACACCCGCCGCCACCGCCTTTTCCACTCCTCCGGCCGCCGCTCGCCGACGCTAGCGCCGCCGCCGAGCCGCGCCGTCGTCGTCTTCGGGTTCGCACGGCCGAGGGCTACCTCGTCCACCCCTCCTCCGTCGAATTCTGCCATCGGAGGCCGCCGTTCACCGCGCGTCGGTGAGCCCTTCCATAGCCGCCGCCAACGGCCATGGCTCCCGCTCGCCGTGGACACCCTCTCTCCCTCTAACCTCTCCCATTTCCTCTCTTAGGATGTCCTGGAGCTCGGCCGCCATTCGCCGTCGCCCTCCGATCGCTCACCGTCGCCGTTTGTCATCGTCTCCTCCCGCGCCGGCCGAACCCCGGTGAGAACTCCCTCCCCTTCTCTTCCTCTCGCGCGCGCCGCCGCTCCCCGCATGCGCGTCACCGGCATTTTCTATTAAATGTTGCATTGTTTTACAATATCACGTGGGATGGGTCCTACTACTCAGCCATATATTGTTTACCTTATGCCATTGATAACTTGGGTATTAAAATGATTAGATGTCGGGTTTAGAGAATGCTTAGCCATGATTAGTTCAACTAGTATACAAATGGGGAATCACATTAATGCATAGACTTTGATTATTGGTATAGCTTTGGAATAGAGCCACCGCAATGGTGTTAGTTAATTAAAATACACTATATGGTGGGCTGTGGGTGCATGGTTTTGCTAGTTGTGCCCATGGCGATTAAGGACCGGTTCGCGGGATGCCCTAGAAGAACGTAACGTACTTACCACAAGCCAGCGTGGGCAACGGCTGGGCTTGTAGTGTAGCTTTTCTCTAGCCGACGTACCCAGGTTAGGGTGGGCATGATGGAGTTGGGTCGGCCGGGGTGTTCGGTTGATCGGCTTCCGGATTCACCGTGGCACGAGAGGGGGGCTGCCCGTTGCCTGCTGGGGACGAGGGCGAACCCTGAGGTGTGATGTGATCGGTTAGAGGGGGTTATGTGAAGGGTCCTGTCACGGCCTCTTTCCGGCATGCCGTGGTGGCATGTCGGCGCACGGGAACGTGTCGTGGGGCTGTGTTTTGTGGGTACAGTTGTACACCTCTGATCAGAGTAAAACTATTTGAATAGCCGTGCCCGCGGTTATGGGCGGTTGACCAGATTCACCGTGATTAGTCTCACCCTAGTTAGCTAATGAACTGGTGTAGTTCAGGTGGTTGGTTAGGCCTGTTGCAACGTGGTGTAGCGTTGAACAGTGATTGGTTAATATTGATGAATTACGGCAACTGTTTTACTGCTTTCAACTACTGCTTTTAAATGCTAGTTTTATGCAAATGAGCCTTTAGCCTCCCTTGGATATATCATGTATCATACCTCCTCTTTCGGTATGACTTACTGAGTACAGTAGGTAGTACTCAGTCTTGCTCTCTTTTCCCCCACACCAGAGTTGAAGTCCTTCTCGGTTGAAGATGTCTCGAAGAAGTTGGTTTCATCGCTGCCGTCAAGGATGCCTGTGGAATGGAGTCGCCCGCTACAGGAGTCAAGTCTTCAGGCTTAGCTCTCTTTTATCTTTTTCCGCTACATTTGTAATCTTTTATGTTTTTGTAAGACGTGGATCTGTATGTCAACAATTGTCGTTTGTGTACCCTGGCTGGTCCTGGATAGGGGTTTAATACATATTCAGCTTAGAAATTCTGGTTCGGGAATTTCTGGGCGTGACAACGAGCCACATCACCGAAAACTACCCTCAAAACATTATCCATATAGTTATTTTTTACCGGTTTTAATAGTTAGAAAACTCGGTGATATTTGTGAACGGGAGATGCGAATTAGTTTGGGAAGCTATAATTTGAGAAAGTCAATGCGTACGTATTTCGCGGAAGGGATATGGGCCAGGGGCCACAGCACCGTGGGGCGGGTGCGCTATCAGCAAGTGGGCGACGTGATCCAGCCCAGTATTCGAGCCGCACACGGAGCGCGAGAGAAAACAAGACGGACGAGGCCGTCTGCCTGCCGCCCGCCGCGCGCCGAGCGTAGGGATGGCAATGGGTAGGGTCGGGCACGGGTAGAGCAAAACCATGCTCGACCCGATGCCCGACATTGCCCGTCCAAACCCTACCCACTAGAGTTAGCGAGCAAAACTCCGTGCCCGTACCCATGCCCGGCGGGCGCGGGTATATCCGGCGGGTACTCAATGGATCTTACATGAATAATAACTTGAAAGATATGTAATTCAATAAAGAGAAATTTGAATTACCAAATTTACCAAATTATCGGTTATCAACAATAATTTGAATTACATCACAACTTAGTATCAATTAGCATCACAAATGAACCGAGAGAAATAGTATAAGAATTAAGAAATGAGTTAAAATTAGCTAATACATATGTATCGGGTTGGGCATGGGTTACCCACGGGTAAAAAAATAAAACCCACATATTACCCATAACGTCTTCGGATCTCGGATGGGCGTACCCATAGATAAAAAGTCACACTCACATCCGTACCCATCAGATCGGGTATCCACAGATATCCGGACCCATGGGTAAAATTGCCATCCATAGCCGAGCGCCACGCTGGGGGCATATCTGGGCTCCACTGTGGTGTTCGGCCCGTGCGTCGGCGCTGGATCGTGCATCTCTCGGCCTTTACGCGGTTGTACGTGTACGTCCTTTACCCCGGCTCGGTTAGCTTTGGTGTTTGAGGCCTACCAGCAACAGGTACGATCCCCCAGTAGCCGCCCGATCGACCGCTATCCGGCCGCGGACGGTGATCCCCACGGCGCTTCCGTGCGGGCGTACGGTACGTCGGCGGCATCTCGCGCGCGGCAGCTGCATGCATTCTCGGAACGACCAAGGCCAATGGCGCTCTTTTACTGCCAATTGCCAAACGGGTTGTCTTTTTCCCGTCGAATTCTCGAGCCAGTGTCCGTGGCTTCATGGGGTGTACTTACGAGCCCTACACAGCGATGCGATGCGATATTGCGATGCTGCATTCATTGATTACTACTGCCTCCGTTTCAGGATAGAAGACGTTTTGACTTTGGTTAAAGTTAAACTACTCTAAATTTGATAAATTTTAATATTTATCAAATTTACAATAGTTTGACTTTAACAAGAGTCAAAACGTCTTATAACCTAAAACCGAGGGAGTAATTACTGCTAACTGTTGCAGCCTCGCTCTCAAAGAGAAAAACGAAAAATTGCATTTTCATTCAAGGGGGAGTAGCTCGCTGTGATGTCGCTTTCATGCCAAAATCTATCAATTATATTATTAAAACAGTCTTGAAAGGAGGCACCACATTAGCTGTGGAGGCTAGAAATTCCCACATTAATCAAAAAAAAAAAAGAAAAGAAGAGTCCAAGTAGAAATACAATCAAAAAATAGCTGAAATTCGGAATTCAAAGTAAGCAATATTGAAAGAGGAGTCCGTATAGAACCCTAATACGAGATTAATTAAAATTCGGAATAAAAATAAAATAAAATCTGAAATTAGCAAAAAAAAAGAGTTCAAGTAGGAATACAATTTAAAAATAATTGAAATTCGGAATTAAAAATAAGGAATATTGAAAGAAAAGTCCATACAAGAATCCAATACGAGATTAATCAAAAATTCGGAATAAAAATAACATAAAATCTAAAATTAGCAAAAAAAAAGAAGAGTTCAAGTAGGAATACAATTTAAAAATAAGGAATATTGAAAGAAAAGTCGAATCCAATACGAGATTAATCAAAATTTGGAATAAAAAAATAAAAAATGAAGTTAGAAAAATAAAAGAAAAGAAGAGTTAAAGTAGAAATACAATTTAAAATTAACTTAAATTCGTAATTAAATATAAGCAATATTAAAATAATATTACATATAAGAAGCCAATAGTACATTAATTAAAATTCGGAATAAAAATTAAAATAAAATCTGAAATTAGGTAAATTAAAAAGAGAGTTAAAGTAGGAATACAATTTTGAAACAACTGAAATTGAAAATAAAAAATAAAAAAATACGAAAAATAAAATAAATTCTGAAATTAGAAAAAGATAAAAAATTTCAACTAGGAATACAATTTATAATTAACTAAAATTGGTGAGAAAAAAATAAAAACTATTGAAAGAAAAGACCATCTAAAACACATGACGAGATTAATTAAGCAGCATGCCTATACAGGAGCAGAGCAGTGGCGGTTGATGGGACATCTAAAAACTATTAATAAAACACCAAATAGAAAATCCTAATGACGATTAAAAGAAATGACGACGGGCAGGTCGTGAAGCAATGGGTCAATGCGGTTGGCGGGAATTCTAGAAAGTAAAAAAATAAACCCTAATGATAATTATATTTTATTTTTAAAATTTTAATTATAATGAAAATGAAAGGCAGCGGGTGGATCGTATAGGATTATAATGGCAGAGCCGCCGATAGTTGGTGGGTCTTCTAGAAATGAATTCTAACGTTAGTTATGTTCAACTTTTACAATCCCAATGACAATAAAGAGTATGTGGTGGATGGGTTGTAGAGGAGTATAGTGGCAGTGTTTGACGAGATTTCTAAAAATTATAAAAAAATGAAAACCAACGAGACAATAAAACTCTAAAAACTATAAATCCAATTTTTAAAGGTTCGGGCTTCTAAAAAGTAAAAAAAAAACCAATGATAATTATGTTTAATTTTAAAATCTCAATGACAATAAAGAAGGGCGGCAGCGGGCGAGCCGTAGAGGAGTACAGGGATAAAGTCACTGACGTTTTGGCGGAACTTCTCGAAAGTAAAAAAAATGAATCTAAACGATAATTATGTTCGACTTTTATAATAGCAATGAGAACAAAGAGAAGATGCAGTGGACGGTCGTAGAGAAGTATAATGGCAGCATTGGACGGGACTTCTATAAATTATAAAAAAGAAGCCTAACATGACAATAAATTTTAAAAAATATAAGTTTTTAGATCCAATTTTTAAAGATTCCAAGGAGAATGAATAGAAACAGTGGTAGATCGAACAATCAAATAAAGAATAATATGACAGAAGTAAAGGGTAGTAACTGGTGTGACTTTTAAAAACTATTAATATAAAAACACGAGGATGATAAGGTTTGGTTTTTTAAAATCTTAAGACAACGAGATAACTATTTAATAAATTTTAAGTAAAATTATATTAAAAAATATATAATTTTATATGGATGCTAGCCGCGCAATTCCACCCAGCTAGTTAATCAAGTAAGGCAACAGAGATTAAACAACGGATCCATCATCCACCCCCTGCCGCCATTACACAGTTTGGTTCAGCTGGTACACTCTTAAAAATCTAAACGGACAACACCCTCCAGGTGGAGTCGGTGCACGTACGTACGTGCCTGTTGTCTCCTGTTGTGTCTCCTCATCATTTAGTTCTAACATCGTTCATCATGCATCATGGCCACTGATACGGATTAGTCACAGTTTATTCTTTCGAGCCAGTTGGATTAGCTGGTCGCTACCTTAAGGTCTGAAGGAGGAGGGGACGCCTAGTTTATTATTCACCTGCCTTTGGTCCTTTCCATTTAGATAAGGTATATCCCACTTGTAATCTAATCTAGTCCTGATGCTATTATTGAAAAGTCATCCTTTGATTCCCTTTGTCCAGTCATTTTTCTTTTCTTTTTTGTCGTCCACGTATGCCTATCGTGTAATGCTGTGTATATATGTCGTCGAATAATAATCTCGACGCTGATTGCTGATCTAACTGACCAATGAACTAATAAATAATAACTTGTGAGAGAGAGCAATGAATTAACTAATTCTTGCAATAGATATTCTAATCTGTTTTTTTGAAACCACGCAAGCAAAAATAATTTATTTGCATCCCCTGTTTTACAATTGAACACAATGCGCTACACGGAACTGCAAAAAGTATGCTGTTGAAAAATTATTAGTACATATTATTGCCTCTAATAAAATATCTGGCAAACAGGCACACAAATCGCAACTCTTTGTTTTTTCAAGTGAAAGAGACAAATGGGCATATCAATATATTTCTTATAATTGTTTTCTTCAGTATTTTAGTGGAAGAATAATATATATATCTCTATATGTCAGCTTGCCGTCTGCTTAATTTACAAATATATATATTTTTTTTTAAAAAAAAAGAGGCTACTCCCGGAATATAAGGGATAAGATGGTTACCTGAAAGGCCATATGACTTCTGCAAACATTAAAAAAATATATATATATATATATATGAACAGGATAGTTATACTCTGAATCAGTTTGTGCGAAATGGCAAAGCTGACTTTATAAATTTTGTTCACGAAAGTGTTCGGTGACAAATTCTTTAAGAGAACTGCCTAAAGTTTGTAGTTTATGTGGTGATTTGAACTATCGCAATAGTTAAATATGGGTAGTCCAAACTTTTTACTCGTAAAGTAGAAGCATGATCAAACTCTCAACTCTGGATAACTGACATAAATATATACCGGGGTCCATTCTAACTTTAGTCTTCAAGGACGAGGTACTAAACTGTAAACTTTGGTTGGTAATCCTTCATTGCCAGTTTGGCACAGCTCAAATCAAAGAAATTACAAGTTACAAATGCAACTGACGGAAATACTGCAGTAGAGACTGTAGAGTCGTAGTGATGCAGAATATAACAAGACAGAGTAAGTGAGTAACAAGTAACAACGCAGTAATGCACGGCATATGCACATCGATCACGCAGTATTCACATTTCACAAGCAACCCTCATATAGCTAGCCAAGGTCAAATGGCGATGCAGGAGAACCGCGCGCGAGTGAGTAGCGCGGTTCACATCACCTGCACTGTAGTTCACAGTGCGGCTATAGCAGCCAGCCGCCCAGCCCAGCAGCGTTTGACCGAAGCTTAAACATGCATGACACTGTGCACATGAACATGCATGGAGTGCAGTGTCTGCAGATGCCGCATCGACCTGGCACTACGTAAACCACACCTGGATCTGGACCTGGCACATGAATTGCCTCCCCTAGCTAATTTCACTGCAAAAAAGAAAAACCGCAAACTAAACACCCTATCCTGTACTGTTCCAGCTAGTAGAATACAGTAGTATAGTATACTAGTAGATCAACTGCTTTGGTGGGCTTTTAATAATTAAGCAGATTCCATTTGAAAGTTTAATTTACTGGAGCTGTGAGTGTGCGAGGTCGGTCAGGTTAGTTGGGAAGGTTGACACGGAGAAAACCGGTCAGTCTTGTCATCGCGGACAGCACGGACACGTACGCGCACGGCTACACGTGTGCAGGCGCGGCCACATGCAGATTTCGCGCCGGAAGTCGAGAACACGAAAAATGCTTCCGATCGCACGTCCGTCCGGTGGGAAGCAAAATATCGGAAGCATCGCTGCTGCCGCTGGGACCCACCCACGCCGCTTGCTGTATCGCTCACGTCCCTCTCACGCGCGCCCTCGTGCTGTCACGGGTTCCCACTATATTCCGTTACAACAAATCATTCACATATTTTAGAAACACTTTATTAAGCGAATCCGCTTCATTTTTTGTTCCACTAAAAATGTTTCACCTAGTGTACCCATAATGTTTCACTATGTATAGATTTAATGTTGCAGTGAATTGAAACATTGTTTTGCAACGAATCGCCCACATATTATGGAAACTTCTCTATTAAGAGAATCCGTTTTATTTTTGTCCCACCAAAAATGTTTTATCTAGTGTACTCACAATGCTTCACTATGTATAGATCTAATGTTGCAGTGAATTGGAAGATCCTTTCGGTATTTGCTGAAATATTGTTTTTGTCAGGGTTATAGATACCACATACCTAATAGTAGTTGATTAAATCTCGGCAGGACCCACCACATACCATGTCCTATACGAAAACAACCTGCGGATATAGGAGGAGTTCCGGATAAGGAAAGACAACCAGAGTTCTACATGGAAACGACAAAGACTACTCGGATTGTATCTATATTGGTTTCCCTAGTTATACTTGGACAAGGGGACACCTATGGGTATAAATACAAGGCCCCCCAGGAGGAGAGGGGGGACAATCAACAGACATGGAACAATAGATCAACATACAAGCCAACATACGCCAAGACAAGCCGTCGGATATCGACATTAGAGATATGCCTGGATCGACCCTATCCGGTACCTACAGAGGCCGGCCGTAGGGATCTAGCGCTGTCTCTGATCTCGTCGGGCACGGATCCGAGGAGGAAGACTACCCTGTTGTCGACTACGAGTCAAACCTTCAAACCGACATGTCGGCAACAGTTAGATAGGCTATCCCAAATATTGTACTGGTGTGATTATGGTGAATAAGAGCAATACCGGATTCGGCCAACAGGATGTAGGGTTATTAACTGACAATTCAGGGGCCCGAACCTGTATAAAAATCCTCATCTGTCTCTTTTATCTCAGTCTCGCATATACCCTAGTACCAACGATCCCCATACCATGCAAATACCGGAATCGCGACATCAAACATCAACAGTTTTCATATAAGGTAAAACAACACCCGATTTAAACGACTGAAACATTTTCGATCTACCTAGTGAAACAATTCCGATATACTTAGTGGAACAGCGTGCAACATTTAAAAATAATTCAATAATAAGCTAAAAAAATTATCGGAATATATCCATGTGTGGTCTTGTTTTAAAGATTTAATTGCAACGAATTTAATAGTGCAATCGGATCATGATTTGGATAAATAATTTAAGAGAAAAAATAGTTTAAAATATTTTCACATGCATGTATGCTTGATGACATCTTGCTATCGTGGGTGTCCGATCAATTGCAATAGATCAGACGTCCGATTTGTAGCAGCCTCCTATAACACGCATGCGACAAGAGACTGCTAGAATATGAGAATTACTACCAACGGTGTGTTTGGATGATGGGTTTTGGGTGGATAGGACATGGCGGTCCCTTTTTTGTTGGTGGACAGAGGTGGGATAGGGTGGTCTGGAGGGGAATATTCCTCCCAAATGCTGGATGGAGGGATCCGGCCGATTTGCCCGGACGCAGCCGCCTGAGCGCCCGGGCGAGCGGCCGAGGTGGGTCGCGTCACCCCTCACCATGCAAGCGAGCAAGACGACAACGCGAGTGAGGCAGCGGCCGATGCGGATGGTGAGCACAACGACGACGCGAGTAAGACGGCGGCCGGTGTGGACAGCGAGCACGATGGCAAGCGCAAGAGGCCCCGAGGAGATAAGGTGGCGGCCGATCTGGACCACCGCCGCTTCCCATGCTCCTCCCCACCGGGATCTGGAGGTGGCGGTTCCGGTGAGGCGGTGGCACTGGAGGCGAGCGAGGAGACGGGCTGACGACCGGCGAGCGAGGAGACGCGCAGGCGGAGGGAGGAGACGGGCCGGCGGCGGCACTGGAGACCAGCGAGGAGGCACACCGGCGAAGGTAGGAGACGGGCCGGCGGTGGCACTGGAGGCGAGCAAGGAGACGGGACGACAAGAGGAGCAAGCCGGCTACCGATGAGAAGAGGGAGGAGGATTTTTTTTCCTTTTTCTCTTTTTCTCCATTTCCTCTTTTTATTTCTCTTTTTATTTTTTTGTTTGTATTAGATTTATAATAATTGTGGCTTTTATGAATTTGAAGGGGTATACTCACCACCTCTAATGAAGAGGTGATTACAACCATTCATCCCTTTTAGCCCTCTAACCAAACATAAAAATGGATCATCAAATCCACCTTCATCCTTACAACCAAAGAAAAAATTGAATCGCCATATCCATTCAACCAAACAAAAAACTAGATCGCCATATCCAGCAAAATCTGGGCCGCCATATCCCATCCAACCTTGACCGTCAACCAAACGCACCCTAAAATAGCTGACTATAAGTCGGCTATAAGCATATACAGATAAGATAAAAGAAGCTTGCTACAGATTTGTAACTAGCTGCAACATAAAATAAATTTAAGACGCTGTGTGTGAGAGATGTGACCAGTATTAATGTAGTATATATATTTACATATAACTATTGTATAAATTGACTATTACATTGGTTATAGGTGATTTGGAGCTGGTACTTGGCTAAACTATTAAACTTGATCTAACAACCTGCATACAGTAGTGTTTGTGTTGAAAGCCTGGGAGGGCCAAGCTAGCCAACGTGCCGTGATCTTTGATAAGATGTGCAGTTGTGCACTGCACAGACTCGAAGGGAAGAGAGAGAGAGAGAGAGAGAGAGAGTAGGAGTACAGTACTGTATACGCTGCCTGTCCATTCTGACTGACAATTTTGTTTGTACCGACGAGCCTCGGCTACGCGACTACTCCTACACGCGATAGTTCACGACGAGAAAAGTTATGCATGGGATGAATTTTACTGCCCAGCCATCCGTCTTAAAATAAAATATAAAATCTAATACTAAATAAGATACGTTTTAATATATATTATTGGGATATATCTTATTTAATGCTAGGTTATTATATTTTGAGACAGAGAGATAATATAATTTAATTTTAAAAGTAATAGGAATCATTTCATCGATTTCGTGGCTCATATTTGATCTTTTTTTCTAGGAGCAGAAGTTGGCTAAGGACCTGTGGTTCGAACTAGTGTTTTTGTTAACTAAAATGATAGTTCATGAAACAAGCCAAGTCATTAATGCAGAATTGATTAAGTATTAATTATTATAAACTTAAAAAACAAATTTATCTAATTTTTTGAAGAAACTTTATATAAAATGATTCTAAAAGTGTATCGTTTAACAATTTAGAAAATATGTCAAATAAGTTATAAAAGCCAAATGCCCTGTACAACTCAGCCTAAGGCTTATATATAATACATCGATCGAAAAATCCCCCTCCCCACTTATAATATATTAGTTGCTTGCAAATTTTGATGTGAAAAGTTAATACAAACTGCTGATGTCTAAACCAATTATTCAGGCCCTGCTGTGTATTGGAGTACTGCATATTTCTACTAGAACAATACCGGGGTTGGACCGTTTGAGTACTTTTTAGACTGATGCGTGCATTACATCATTTTAAGAATTGGATTTCAAAGAAAGTTGCTTTTATGTTGGAATCCAAATCGCATACGTTTCACGATAAGTACAGAGTATCATTATGGTCCTATCATTATACAATATTTAGTGATTTTAAAATGGTATGGTTTTATATCTCCATTCTTTATTAAAGTTCTATGATCGGGTCATACTTTGTTCATATTTATAGAAGATGTATGATCATCCCATTAATACTATGGCGGACTAAACATGGTACGTTTTCACAATTTATGCGCAATGAGACGCAAACTATTTATTTATTTAAAAATGATAGGATACATTTATTGTATTTTTTATATCTTCGTCCTTTATTAAATGTTCTATGAGGCATAGTTTTTCATTTGTAGAAGATATACGATCCTCTCATTAATATTATGTTAGATACACATGGTTTGTCGCAATTTATGCACATTGAGCCATGCATTACTTTATATTTTGAGATGCTAGGACGCAATTATTGTATTTTTCGGATCTCCGGCCATTCTTCATTAAATGTTCTATAAGACGAAAGTTTACATTTAATAGAGAAGATGTATGATCCTCCCATTAATGCTGTGATAGATTACACATGGATTATCATGATTTATGCACAATGAGCCTTGTATTTGTTTTTTATTTTAAAGTACCAGGATATATTTATTTGTTTGTCTAGATCTCTTTCTTTACTAAATGATCTACGATTGATATTTTTACATAATATGCATATTACATTTTATAGAATATGTATGGCACTCACATTAATTCCATGATAGAATACACATGGTTTGTCGCAATTTATGTGCAATGAAACATGCATTATTTATTTGTTTTAAATGCCAAGACATATTTATTTTATTTTTCGATCTCTTTTAATTTATTTATTTTACATTTATAGAAGATGTATTATCCTCACAATAGTGCTATGGCATATTACAATTGATTTATCGTGATTTATGCACGTTAATGCTCTTCTATGGAGTACTTACCATCGCTCATCACTAATCAGTAGTACTAAGTACATTCGGACTTTTTAATTAAAATAAAAAAATAGACCTCTGTGGCTGGAGTATTTGTTTTTCTTGTTTAGAAGTAACAATTTAGAGGTTTTATCATTGCATATGCCTCCAAAATTTTATTTTCAGCCTTCGGAGAACCAAATGTAATGGTATGAAACTTTACCATTTTTCCCCCTAAGAAAATGACAACTTAGCATTACCAAATAGGAAAAAACAATCAAAGCGAGAGAACTACCTGAAAATTTTGGCATTTGGTAGGAAAAAATGTTTTTTTATTTCTTCCTTTGTTTTTATAAAGAAAGAAATGAAGTCCATCATCTTCGTCACCCCCCAGAATGCTCACGCACGCATTTCCGATGCACAATAGCAGCAGTCGCCATTCCCTATATAAACCAGTCCCGAGAAACAGAATCTCTACTTCTCTCCCCCCTCCCGTCTTCTTTGCTCAAATAGCCATCGCGGGTCTCGCGAACTTCCCCAGCTGCCTCAAAGCCGGAGGAGCTCGCCGCCCACTCCATGCCTCGCGTGCTCCCCGCGGAGCCGGCGGTGACCAAGGCGGCGTTGGCTCGCGGCTTCTGACGAGCTCGCGGGCGCGGAGGCGGGCGGTCGGCGACTCGGCGGCATCCCCTCCTTCCCTACGCTGCAACCGCAACAAGTAAGCTCGATCGCGCTAGCTGCTCCTGCCTGTTTCAGTGTTTCTGCTCCGGTTAAAATTCAGAAAGTTCACGGGAAATGCATTGCGAATTTTAACTGTACTGCCGTTTCCTTTAGTCCTAACTAGAAACGTTTTTTTTTAACGGTTCGACCGCGACGACGTTTTTGTCTCAAATGAAAACGAAACGAGTTCAGAACAAAATTTCCAATGTTCAGAACTAGGACCAGGGTCCAGGAGGATACTCTATAGCTATAGCTGCCATAAACGCAGATGATTTTGAGAAACGTGGCCCATGCACCACCACCACCGCGCCATAGCTAAACAACAAGACAACGTAACTCAGCTAGCTGCAGTTTCACTTTCACAGTAGGAGGAGGAAGGAAGGCGAGAGAGGCCACAGCACATGCAGCTTCTTAAATACACAGTACCAACTAAAGTGTCGCAGCAGTGCTCGTAGTATTATTGCAACGCAGCTAGTATAGCCGAGAGCAGCGGTGTGTACGTACCTCGACGTGTGTGACATGACATCCTAGGAAGAGATCTCTAGCCGTGAGCTGCCCTGAACAATGGCAGGATCATCGGCAGTGCAGCGGCGCCGCGCGCTGCAACGCTACTAGCTACTCCTTTCTCGCTGACACGAAGCATCAGCTTCGTTTACTACTTGTCATTAATAAAAATCTCGATAGCAGCAAGGGTTGGTTGAGTTGAGCTCATCCGGGGTCTTCTGACTTCCATGGTCAGCTTGCTAGCGTAATCTCGTCCGTTTTCTAATGCCTCTAGAGTCCAATGGAAATATGGAATCTTGCCCTTTGTTTAACGTCAGTAGTTGCTGTAGCTCTATCTGGCCCCTTCGTCAGAACAAAAGGCCACTATCTCTAACATATTAAAATTCAAACGGCTTCGAAATGTTTACAAGTAGGTATACTTGCATTGGTTTCAATTTAAAAGGAATCAAAAATATAGTTGGCGTATGAATGCTTCACCACTCATTTTTTTTCTGTTACTATAAGGAGTGGCATTCCTGTCCGTGCACGGTTCATGCAGTTCCAAATACTAGTATTAATTAGCTCATTAACGTGTGTAAACTTACATTCAGTCCATTGATTAGAACGCAAGAAGCCGAGATCGGCGGCTTTTGCTGTTCTTGTTATAACGGTTGCAGTAAAATTATTGGAGCTTTTGATGATGAACACGGCTTCTTTCCACATAGAAAGCTACTGAATTTCCCACCAAAACGAAGCGTTCATCAAACAATCACCTGTGTGGACCAAAGCAATAATAGCATCGTCTCTTAACTAATGCCATTAAAATTTAGGCCCAATTCGCTTTTGCTTAACCACCGAATGTACATTAAACATCAAATGAAGCGTGCAACTTGGTCGCCGCAACAAATACAATCATCGCCATGTCGTCCAAGCTATGGGTATCTATAGATACAATTATTTAGGGGACAAGGGCTCGGCAGGTTTTTGCGCTGCTGCGTATTTAATTCTTGTTCGATGTGCAACAGAGTGGGATTGATGGCGACCCAAGATCAGTTTGTTTACAGCCAATCTTGTTCAACCTTAGGTGTACTTTGGTCACGGATAGCTCGTCCCCTGTTCTAAAGGACACATGTAATGGTATCGATCACTACCCTGGTTTGAATTATGCCTTCTTTGTAAGCAGTGATCCTTTGGGAAAATTTGTAGGAACTAGTTCGTATATTGGTAAATAATACCCGTAAGTACAACAATTTTGCAATTCAAATAGGACCTAAGAGTAAGACTCGTAAGTTTTTTTTTTTTTTGGTCTGGTCCCCTTGTTGCTATGAATCTTCTACGGAGTACTCCACATTTTTTGTGTGGAGCCTACAGACAACTCCCAACACGATCAGATATTCAGGTTCCTTCTTCTCTGACATGTTCTATCCATACCACTCAGGCACCTTCCTCTCCACTCTCCAGCTATCTTCCCCTCAACAATTAATATTCAGTCCATTGATTAGAGAACACACACACACACACACAAAAAAAAAAAATCAGATATCTTCCCCCACGTAGCTAACTCGATTCATTGTCCAATAATGAATCAGCCGGCGAAAACCCTCCCCAAAAAAGAGAGAATAAAATGAAAGGAACGCAAAAGAAACCTATAGGTAATCATCTGAAGTAGCTGTCGCTAGAATCTGTATCAACCACACCATGGGGGGAGCAGGGCCCTCTTGCCTTTCGATCGACACGCATCGGTCTCTGCCAAGTAAAAACGTCGCCAAAGGCCAGCAGCGACGGCAGGGTCGCGGGACCGACGCGTCAGATGCCTCGTCCGGCCGTGATGGCTGCTACAGTTTCCGCTCGTACCCGTCCTACGTGTCCGCACAGTAGCTCAACCCACAAACGCAATGAAATGAAGCAGCATTGTAGTGGTAGTAGTAATATTTTTTACTGTTTGGTGGATTATATGTTGCTGCGACTGTGAGCAATTTACTTCGGTAGTAACTGTGATGGTTGCTTGCTTGTTGTTTGGTCATGGTGATGGTGGTGTGCTTGGTCTACTTGGAGGTTTAGGCCACTGTTTGATGGCTTGAAATCTGCCAAACCTTCTATTTAAGGTGTCCGTGTGCATTTACTTGCATGTGTCCATGTCCAGTCCTTTGGTTTTGCAACATGTGGTGGCCGCCTGCGTTGCCAGTTCGCCAATTGGGCCCAAAAAAAAGAGAGAAAAAAAACGTCACCTTTTTTTTCACGTTTCGCCTCACCGGGAAGCGGTAGTGATGGCGGTGGCGCCGCGCAGGCCATGACCATTTCCCTGACCGGATTGTCGTTAAGGGCTCGTCTCTTATTGTTGTTATTATTATCGTTCAAAAATGGACAGGTTGCTGCAGCAGCGGCGGCGGCATGAGGCGCTGACCGGGCGGCGCCGTGGTGGTGGCGGAGGGATGTCGCGGCGGCACGGCCGGTTCCGGTTCGCCGGCGGCGGCGGCGGCGGCGACGAGGAATGCGCTGGCGTGGCGGTGGTGGACCAGGCGGACTGCACGGCGCAGTCGTGCCGGTCGTGCGTGGCGGTGTCGCTGGCGGACTGCATCGCGCTCGGGTGCTGCCCGTGCGCGGTGGTGAGCCTGCTCGGGCTGGCGTTCGTCAAGCTCCCGCTGGCGGTGGCGCGCCGGTGCGCGCGCCGGCTGCGGCGGCGGCAGGGGAGGCTGCGGCAGAAGAAGCGGGTGCGCGACCTGGACGCCGCGAAGAACGCGGCGGGCGGGGGGCACCAGGAGCCGCTCCCCGGCGGCGCGGCGGCCGCGTCGAAAGGCGAGGACGGCGACGTTGTGGTGGTCGCCGCCGCCGCCACCGCGTCCCCCGGCAGCGACGACGCGGAGAACGTGTGGCTGGAGTTGTACCAGGTGGGCCGCTGGGGCTTCGGCCGCCTGTCCGTCTCGGCGGCGAACCCGCCCGTCAGGCCGGCCTACGTGGTGGCCACCGCCCGCAACGCCGACCTCGCCGCCGACGGCGACGTCTCTTGACCGTCGAGACAACCATTGCCAGCCCCGTGCCGTCGAATCGACGCCATTTGCTGCTCCCCCAGCTCGATCAATTCTCCCGTGCGATTTGTCGCCGCGCTGGGCGAACGCAAGTACAACCTGTGAGCTGTATGCCATGGTCCAAGTAGAAATTGGTCGGCGACGTTTGGGAGAGCGGCATGAATGATTGACTCGAACTTCGAAGGACTTTAGTTCATGATTTCTCTCTCTCTCTCTCTCTCTTCTTTTTTGAAGGAAATCTTCTTCCTTTTTGTTGTTCAGGGAGCTCGAAGTGTACTCACAAGTGTAGATAATTTGTGCCGTCGAACTCCTTCCTCCATCCAAGCATAATGCCGTCTTCGGTGATCGCTCTGTACATACCACCATTTCTCAGATAAATTTTATCTGCGTGATAAGAGTGGCATTGTGCTCCAACTTTGGCTCAGTACTATGTTAATGGATGTCAGTTCTGTATCTGCATTGCCAGCGCCTGCGCTCGCCACCGACGCGGCCTTCCTGCGCCTGCGACTGCGAGGCTGCAACTGCGTACTGCAAGCATTTGCAAATGGCAAAAACTAAAGAGGAGCTCTATTTTTTTTAATCAAAAGGGTGGGTACCCCTCCATTTCTAGTATCAGAAATGTGCAAGTGTCTACAAAGATCGTTCATATCTGAAAACAATCCCAGATAACGAATAGGCAAAAGTGGAGCCCTACTGACGGAATGTATACGCGGTGTTCAAAATGCAAGTTAACAAGTTAATAAACGGATGAGGTTTAAAGTTATTTTGAATTTTAACGAATCTTATCTGAATTTCACCGTGTAGGTAATTGGCAAAACCGCTAGAGAGCGATTTTCTGTGGGGAAATGTTTTTTTTTTATAAAAAAATCCGGATTCCATGTAGGAGAATATAAAAGATCTGTTGCTTCCGGTTTCATCAAACTTTCAATAGAAGAAAGTACTCCCTCCGTTTCAGGGTCAAATTCAAACTGCTTTAAGTTTAACCTAGTTTATAGAAAAACATAGTAACATTTTCAACCTAAGACGAATTTATTATGAAAACATATTCAATTATTGATTTGATGAAACTAATTTAGTATTATAAATATTACTATATTTTTCTATAAACTTAGTCAAACTTAAAACCGTTTGAAATTGATAAAAGTCAAAACGTCTCGTAACCTGAAACGGAGAGAGTACTAAGTTAACAACTCGTTCATCGTCCCTGAATCTGACTCTAAATGAAAGCCCACATGGGCCCATAGTCTATACGGGAAACAAAGAGTAATTTTTTTTCATTTTTAATTTTTTTTAATATTTACAGAAATAATCTGTCGGCGAAAAATATTACAAGAATAGACCCTGCCGCCCCTACAGAGAGCGGCAAGCTGACGTGGCAGACGGGGGAGGGACGGGCGGTGACGGAGGGAGGGTTTTTTGCAGGAAAACCCTTGCCGCCCTCTGTTGGGGCGGCAAGGGGTCCCAATGCAAAAAAGCCAGCCGGGGCTGGCCATTTTGCAGGCGGCCCCTTGCCACCCTCTGTTGGGGCGGCAGGCCTCGCCGCCTATAAAAGGCCTGCCGCCCCTGCCCCCAGCCCTCATTCCTCCCCTCACAACTCCAGTTAAAAAAAAAGAGAGAAGGGGGAGGAGAAGAAAAGAAGGGGTGAAGCCCTGCCGGATTCAGACACCGATTTCAGATAATATTCATAGATCCTATATATGACTATTAAGTTAACTACTGTGTATTTTTTGAAACTTTGTTTGAATAAATGCATTATATTTTTAGGGTTTTAGTTGTACTAATCTAAAACTGCGTATTGTAGATATCGGTAAATACGTAGATCTGCTAGTTCGAAATCAATACTTTACCATTACATTGGCGTACACGAGAAGATATTACGTTGTAGGTGTTTATTGCATGAAAAAATAATATGATCTAGTTATTTCGTTGACAAATATGTAATATTTCAAGTTTACCATGGCTCAGGAAACGTCCGTTACGGGCCAACTGGGGTAGATCTGTCAGAATTTATTGTATCAGAAAGGGGAATTGATAGACCGGCAGAGAGGAGTGTACCTTCTATAAAAGGATGGTTGATGAGGGGCTTGAGAGTTGATCCATAGACTAGTGACATAACAATCAATGTTATAGTAAGTCGGGCAACTGAGGGTTTTTATTGGGAACTAATGCCAGTTCAAAACTCTCGAATGTGGAGATGGTATGTGGAGAATGCATTGCAACGCGGGTGGCCTCTAGCTATGGTTCCGTTTGTTCACCCGAAGGATCCAGGTGTACAGATGAACATGGATGATGGCGAGGGACCAAGTGCTGAAGTAAATGAGAGTTATGTGGAAGAGGTCAACGCACGAGAGGAAGGGGGCGTAGTAGCTCCAGTGGGCATTCAACCCGGTGATGGAGTGGCCGATGAGGGGGAGACTGTCGGTGCCATTGTGGATGAAAGAAGCATGTAGCTCCAGTTTATTTTTTCCACGGTTAATTTAGATTTAAATAAATAATTCTTTAATTATTATCAACATATCTGGAAAGAAGTATGTGGTTGTTTTGCATCTGGGACGGCAAGAGACCCAGATGCAAAATGCACCAGCCAAATGCTCTAGAGGGATGGGAAAATTGCATTTAGCCCCTTGCCAAGGGGCTAAATGTAATTTTCCCAGACGGCGGCAGACGGCGTGGTCGAGCCACCGTCTGCCACGTCAGCTTGCCGCCCTAGGTCTATTTCTGTAAATTTTTCCGGCGATAGATTATTTCTGTAAATATTAAAAGAAATAAATTTAAAAATGAAAAAAATTCAAACAAAGAGAAACTGGAACCGAAGACCATGATGGGCCGGTCCGTACGAGGAGCGCCGAAATACCTCGGGCCGCCGCAAACACGCATTGCTGCCACAAACTGCTATCATGTCCCGAACAGAGGATTTTTACACTTTCGTTTTTCAGATTTGGTTTTCACCTCAAAACGAAATTATACTAATAGTATAGTTTTGCCCAGCCCTGCGTTCTGAAAAGTGAAACACGTTGGCCCAGCAACAAAGAAGAGTTTGAGGAGCCTTTGCACCAAAGAGAGATTGGGATGATGCTCGTGCTGCGTCATGTACGATGCCTGGTTGGTCCAGACAGGGAAGCCTAGAAAAAATCATAAAAAGGAAGGATGACGACGGCCCGGGCCGGGGCTGCAGCTAGCTAGCCAGCCAAGCGTAGCTCGGTCCCATTCCAATCTCCCTCCCTCTCGATCGGCACGGTTCACCTAACCGTCCTGATTCTTCAAGGGAATTTCTCCCGGCCATCGATTATTGCGCTCGAGATTCTCTAGGTGCTACTACCTCCGTCCCATGTATTATGGGTATCCGTCTCCGATGTTTGACCGTCCGTTTTATTTGAAAAGTTTATAAAAAAATTTAAAAAATTAGTCATATATAAGTACTATTTATAAAAAAAATACTAATTATAAAAAAATTCAAATAAAACGGATTATCCCAATCTCCCACCCACCCCACGCGTAGGCAGCTGTTCTTCTCCCCTTCCCACCATGCGAGATTGCGAGTCCGCTGCCGACGCCTTTCAACGAGTCCGCCCGCCTCCTTCAAGTCGCGCAGCGACTGCATGAGGAATTGAGGAGTGAGGACGTCGAGGCACTGCGCTGTGCCGTCTCCTTCCTCCCCTGCGGCGCCTCTTCCCTCCACTACACCACCGGTCTGCTACCTCGCTCCCCTATAGCGCCGCCTACATCCCAGCGCCGCCAGCCCACCGTCTCCCTCCCCTGCGTGGCTGCGCCGCGGCCTTGCTCCCCAACGGCGTCGCCTACATCCCCAGCGGCCAACACCGCCGGTCCGCCGCCTCCCTCATCTACAGCGCCGCCGGTCTGTCGCCTCCATCCCCAGCGCCGCCGGTCCACCACTTTCCTCCCCTACGGTGTCGATGCCGTCCATCGCCTCGCTGCCTGTATCTGAACCAAGCTAGCTCGAGCTTTGAAATGAGCCGAGCCGAGCCACTATTTTAGCTTGTTTCATTAATCAAAGACAAGCCAAGCCGAGTCTATTTTTTATCAAGCTTTCACGTGGCTCGACTCGGCTCGATTCCACCCCTATTCCCAACGGCTTCGACGCCACCACCAGCCAACATGGAAACCACGTCCCGTTCGTGGTCGCGGCGGATGAGACATCGGCTCGGTTTTGGTTTATTTTTCATCGACCCACACGGCCGCACCGCTAGCTAATAATTCGATTCTCCCCGTTGCTGTTCTGCATCTGCAGTGACACACATATTAGGTGAACTAACAACGTCGCACCTGAAAAAAAAAAAGGTAGGAAACAAAACCACTTGGCAAAATCTAGCGAAAAAGAGGAGAGGAAGAAGTACGGGCACATGTCATAAACCGTACACGATTCGTTCAAAAAAAAAAAGAAAAAACCGTACACATAATCCGAAATCGCATTTCTAGTTGGGTTTCTAGAAGCGCCACCTCCCACACCCCCCAGCTCTCCGGGCCCGACACGTGTCCCGCACAACCCACGAAATCTGGCGTACTCGCCACTGACAGGTGGTCACGGGGCTGTGATAGGGCCCACCCGTCAGTGAAACGGGAGGCGGCCCTTATCTACTTCGCGCGCGCGCGCGACCCGGCCGTAATACCGCCTTCTGTTGTTAGTCGGTTAGCTTCGCGCGCCGCCGCCATCGGCTCACGCCGAAACAACCCGAGCCACGCGAAAAATCGAAGGAATCCGCGAATAAATCCGAGGAGGAGACCCCAACCCGAGTAGGCGAGGCGAGGCGAGGAGCGGGAGACGTCGTCGGCCATGGAGGACAGAGACCGCGACCACCGCGGCGGCGCCGACGAGGACGTCCCGGGACCAGCCGCCGCCGCCGCGGTGGACGGGGAGGACGAGGTGGAGGATGATGGTGGGGGTTTCTCCTTCCCCGTCCCGCCGTTCGCCGCGGACGCGTTCATCGTGCCCGTGTACCCGGTGTTTGGTCGGCCGATGTCCCCGCCGCCGCGGGAGCCGGCGGTGGTGGAGGAGGATGAGCCGGAGACGGCAACCCTGCGGGTGCCGTTGGGGCGGCTGCTGCTGGAAGAGCGGGAGTTCCGGGCGAGGCAGCGGGAGGGCTCGGGAGCGTCGCCGGTGCAGCCGCAGCAGCGGCGGCCGGACGACGAGGGCGAGCTGGAGGGGGTGCCGCCGGAGAGCTACTGCCTCTGGGCTCCGGGCGGGCAGCCGTCGACGACGCCGGCGTCCCCGCGGCGGTGCCGGAAGAGCGGCTCCACGGGGTCGGTGCTCCGGTGGCGCCGCATCAGCGAGCGCCTCGTCCGCCGGAGCCAGAGCGACGGCAAGGAGAAGTTCGTGTTCCTCAACGCCCCCGGCGGCGGCGCCCCGTCGCCTCACCCGCCCAAGGACAACGACGATGCAAACGGCGGCGGCGGCGGCGGCGGCAAGGGCGACGCCAGCCACCACGGCTGGAGCTATTACAGCAAGGGCGGCGGCGGCGGCAGCGGCGGCCGTCGGAGATCGTATCTTCCCTACAAGCAAGAGCTCGTCGGGTTGTTCGCCAACGTCAGTGGGTTGCGGCGGAGCTATCACCCGTTTTAAATTCGATCCTTTCCTCCTTCCTGTCCTCTTCGTGTTCGTCCTAGCTAGATACTGTCAGTATAATTCGTAGTGATAGAATAAAATCGGCGTGTTGACAAATTGTAAATTGTAATTAGCTCGTGTAAACTAAACACACGAATGGCCCTACGAGAGTAAGCATCTCCCAAACATGGAGATTGAAATCTTATCTTATCTATAAAAAGAAAAAAAAAGTATTGATGAATCATGGTTAGCATTTGTTTGTTCTTTGTTTACATGTTTAGTAGTAGTTGCTTCAGAATTGATGCAAACAGAGAGGAAGAGTTCAGGATTGGTTTTCTGTTCTGTCGGCTGTGGCTGCTTAATCTTTTTGGTTCATCTCTATCTCAGATAGACCGGATTTCTGTACGCTTAGTATTAAACCGACCAACCCCATTAATTATTGATTAGAGGATTTTGTTTCGTGGCGGCTTGAATTAGTACTAGATTTTTAGTTGTTTGTCAACGTGTCATCATTTGTTCTTTGATTAAGAGGTTGTGGGCGAGGCAGGATCGGCAGAGACAGTTGATTTTTAATACAGTACAACGATTTCGCGTACGTAGGGCAGTAACCCGGCATGGGGCAATTTAGTTTGTCATCAATGCTTCATGTGAATTTAGCGAAAGCTATCTGCCTATCTGTCACGACGTGAACGTACGCTATTGATCATTTCAAAGCTCTCACCTAAATTCTCTATCCGTGCTGTGAGCTTTGTTACTAAGGCCTTATTCGTATGATTCCTGAAGGAAATCTCAATTCCTTTGAAATAAGTACTATTTATACATTCGATTTATAGGATTTAAAGGAAAATTTTTCATAAGAACACTATGCCAATCCTTCAAAAATCCTCCAAAATATACTAATTCCATAGGAATGAAAACATCCACTCCATCCTCTTTTGTTTAGCTCAGTGTAGAAAAAATTGCTGTGTTCCAATTCTTTGTTTTGCATGTGCATTCCTACATTATTCATACGATTTTCCTATTCCTGTGATTTGAAAATCCTATAAACCGAATAGGCCCTAAAAGTCTTAAAACTATATTTATTCGTGGGGATATTTCACAATTAGCACTGGGTGAATGGTTTGTCGTGTTGGTGATAGTTACCCTTACGGTTGCGTTCTATACCCATGGTTCCAAAATTCGCTTCCTCGTTTTTCGCGTACACGCTTTTCAAACTGCTAAACGGTGCGTTTTTTTTAAAAAAAATTATATACGAAAGTTGCTAAAAAAATCATATTAATAATTTTTTTTTAAAAAAATAGCAAATACTAAATTAATCACATGCTAATCGCTGCTCCATTTTTCGTGCCAGGGAGTGAGGTTCCCGAAACAGAGTACCAATTTCTTTTCATGGTAAAGAGACTGTACCATTTCGATAAGCAAGAATCTGCTTACCAATACGAAGCATCTCCCTGACGCACACCTCCTTCCTTTTCTCCCATTTTTTTTTTGCCACTTACTATTTCTATTTGCTTCTCGAGTGGCAACTTTTTACCCGAGCAGATTATACACAGCAAAACTAGCAAAAGCCTTGTTACGTGTTACGCCCCAATCTCGATCGATCTCCAAACTTTCCCCGGGTTTTTGTGTGGAACCGGTGGTTTGGTGTCCATCTCCCGTTTCGTTGTCGCACCCACAGCGCCCATCCACCGTGGTGCGTGGCACCATCCGTCAAGTTGGCTGCGAGGGACGAAGATTGCGAGTTGCGACGATGGGGAAAAGGGCTCCCCGAGCGCGACATCTGCTCCTCCGCTAACCAAACCCAACCATGCACACACTGGCACACTACTAGCTCCAGCTTTAGAAACAACTATAGAAGTACGACGAGAACCAAAAAAAAAAAACTACTCCCTCCATTTCAGATTACAAGATGTTTTAATTTTGATTAAAGTCAAACTACTTTAAATTTAACTAAGTTTATACACAAATATAATAATATTTATAATACCAAATTAGTTTCATCAAATCAATAATTGAATGTATTTTCATAATAAATTTGTGTTTAGTTGAAAATATTATTATTTTTTCTACAAACTTGGTCAAAATTAAAGCAGATTGACTTTGATCAAAGTTAAAACGTCTTATAACTTGAAACGGATGGAGTAATATATACTACCTATCGAAACATAGAGTCTATAGTTATGTAAACTTTTATCAATTTTGAATGAAGATTACAAATGACTTGAATAAATGTATCTTCTTTAGTGTTGGAGTTTTTGCATCGTGAGTTACTGGATTATATGTAATCTCTGCTAAAGGAATTGTGTAATAAGTTGATGTAGTATCGCTAAAGTAGACCAGGATTTATTTTAGATTAAATTACACCCGCTGTGCATGAACTTGCGAGGTGGATGCAAATAAGTGTAACAAACTTGCAAAATGCTCATTCCGGCACAATAACTTGTCAGAACTGCGCAGAACTGCGCACACTAGCTCAATTTCAGTTTTGCAAAGGATAGCAGTCAACAAGAATAATTATGTTGCAATCTCTTGTAGGTTGCTCGCACTACTAAAGTTTTTATTTTTCAAAACAAACATTTTATTTTTTGAAACAAAACAATCACTATCGCGCAAAGGTGACATCAAGGTGCACCGCGTTAGACCAATTTTGCTTGCGTGGATTATTTTGGTCCTGGTTCACACGGACTAGCCAAATTATTGTACCGGAACGAGCAATTTACAAATTGTATATGTTTGCACTCACCATACCGTGAACGTGGTGTGCTCTTTATTTTATTATAAAAAAAATCACCGAATAAGCCTAGATTTAGTCTTTTTGTTTGTTCGTTTTTGAGAATCATCAACTGCGATCAGTAGCCACGTTCATGAGATCGTGTGAGTTGCGTTTCGGGGTAAATTGATCAGGTCGGCCAATGCAGTGTCGTCCACTTATTATTATCCTCTCCCCCGTAGAGCCGGTGAGTGATGAGTGAGCCATTAGCGTCTTGTTTGCTGCCTAGCTTAGCTAGAACGCACGAAACGAAAGAGCCACGGCACGCGTGGGCAGGGGGCCTCGCTAGTGCGGTGGGCTCACGCCGTCACGCGCGCGCGGCGCAGCCAGCTTTTAGCCTAGACCTGACCCGTCCTTCCGTCGTCGGCCGATCAAAAAAGCGAGGGGGAACAAGGCGGCGACAAGGGGAACGCGCCGACGTCGCGTCCGACGCCGACGCGCTCTAAGAGTGCTGCTCTTCAATTCTTTCAGAGAAGTGTCGGTACAAAGGCCAGAGTTGTAAGACAATTCATCACTGTTTTTTCTTTCTCCCAGTTACACTGCATTCTTACAAATACCATATTACTGTACCATCATCGAAGCTCAGTTGATATCATGGATTAGTAATACCCACCCAGCCCATCCAGACAATGAGCAGGTATTGCCGTATTGCCTGGACGATCATGGCATATAGGCATTTTTTTACTTGCATATTTTGGCAGCACGCAGGGAGTACATGGAGAGTTTCAGGCTGAATTGCATTGTTCAGGGAGCGGAACGCAGGTCAACAATCTCGAACCTCAAATTTGGGTTGAATATAACCTTGGAGCAGGTTTCATAGATTGGGCCGCCGTCCGTTGTCTCCCGGTGGGCGTGGAACCCACTTTCACTGCACTCCCTAAGCACACCCATCCCTCCTGGATCTGTCAGCCTGAATATTCCACAGTTCCTAAAGGATTTGAGAGCATATGCATTTCACTGTAAGTGATAATAAATTGGCAGGGGACACCACCAAAAGCAACTAGAATAATAAATTAAAACTGTACAACCGTCCATAGAATACTTGCCTAGTAGGATCAGTGGGAGCAATCACGATCGCAACGGCCTCTGGTAACATAACCTGAAGAAATCCAGCACTTTATGTCTACCAAAATTAGAGGAATGGCAAAGCAAGCAAAATTTCTTTCTGATAAAGTCGTCCTGAGCTAGTAGATTAAGAATTGCAGTAGTGGCTAGTAATTCCTAGCTAGATTAGAATACAGCCAAAAGCACAGAAGATTTGGTTGTGCTTTCACCAACTGAATTAACTTCGTTTACATGTCTTACTGCAGGCAAAGTTTTTTATTTTAGGGGGGAAATGCAAATAAGGAACCTAAGGCCTTTTTAAATGATAATAATGCATACCTTTGATTATTTTGTTCTATAAGCCTAACTACAACTGCTCAGGTTTCAAAAAAAAACTACAACTGCTCAACTAATGATAGCACCATAGATAGTGTATGCAGATGTCAGGGTGGTGTGTTAAGTCTTGTTATGTTTTCTCTTGAGCTTTGGTGCCATTTTATTCATGTGATTCCATGACTCCATAGCCCCCTACGATAGCTTGCTAAACAAACTTCACACCAATAGAGACCCTTTTCGTCAGATGAGGCGCACAACACTGATATGAGAGCACTTAAAGATCATGAACAGTAATATATTCAGAGTTTGCAGCTTTCGTTCTAGAATCGGACTATGTACAGCAAAATCACAAGATCTATAATAGGCAAAAATTGACGCATATCAGTGCATCAAAGTATCATACCATCCTTTATAAATTGATAAGAGCTGAACTTTCTATTGATACACCATTTATTTTCAGACAAAACATTATTATCTGTCATATAATTACCTGGTAGGAGTATTGAGTGTGCAGATCGATTGATGATAAGAAACACGTTTGTGAAGGGTGTGTCTGGAAAAGATAATGAAAAAATCAATCTGTGAGCTGCTAACTAAAATAACCATTATATATGAACATATCAAGAAGGTCATGCATGGATTCCATTTTTAGTTGGATTTGATAATATGAAAGTTCCAAGGATATCAAGACAAAAGGGTAAATAATGGTTGCGAGTGTTACATGTATCCACCCTGCAGGGTAAAGTGATTGCTCCGATAAAATAGCATGTATCTCCTCCTCACTGACAGCCTGGCACTGCATTTGGGAAGATAAACCACCGCTTCAGAGCGTGACAACCAGATATGCGTGCACAAAATATGTAAAAATGGCTATAATGTATTAATATTTAATAATGTATCTATGTTTCAAAACAGTTCAATTTCTGACATACAGAATGAGCAGTTGCTTCTTGCTTTGGTATGATCAACATAGTCACATAGTAAGTCCCATCTCTCTGCAAATAAGCATTGAAGATCACAATGCAAATCCAAAAATAGGTATGATTATCATATTGGCAAACCATTTTGTGAAGCGAACCTACAAATTCATCTAAAAGGGACTTACAAATGAAGCACCTAGGATTCCACAAGTCTCTACATTGTTGCCTGTATTCTCCTTTGCAAGTTCGATGAATTCATCTGTCAATCTAACTGACTGAAGAACATACATAAAACAGTTATTTCATCTTAAACTCCAGTTTCTTCGTAGTGACATCACAAATCGAGACAAAGGGATGATAATGGAAGTAGAACGTACTATCTGCATGTCATGCAAATTGACAGATGCTGAAGACTGACCCACTGAAGATCTTGATTGCTCATCAGCATATTCAGGATCTTGGCTAAAAGAAACATTGCCGAAGCTCGAAAGGTCTTCTATCCAAGAAACAATAGGAGATGGGTAATGGTGCTTCACAGAGTAGGAACCGGTATTGCGATCTCTTGCTGGTCTACAATTAACTTGATAGTGGACAATCTTTTGTTCATTGGTATCGATTTTATCCACATAATATGGTTTACTTGGCGTTGGATGCGTCCCACATTTATTTGCATTGATTTCAAATCTGCCATTTAGCACTGAATATATCATGATGGCATAATATTAAATACAACCACACAAGGAAGATGCACATGAGACCAGTATTGTATACCTCCTGCCACCCATGGCTAGGTCTGGGCACCAGACTTCGACCTGCAGATCAGAATATCTCAAACAAATATAAACACAAAATCAAATAAAAGAGGGATTTGATTGGAAAGGAAGTTGAATCAGCCGATTTATTTCCAAAAGGCAGATATAAACTGAAAGCTGATGAAGAACATCAGTGGCGGGAGTTTCATGAGCTGCTCAACAACTCAAGAATGGTTCGTTTTCAACCACAACTTATGCAAACCAACAAAAACGTGGCATCCTATTATTAATCCTATAAACGCATGACACATAATACCATTACAAACTGATATCACTGCATCACCAGCCTTGCAAGGAGACCTTATTGCTTCAGAAAGCTAAAACTAAGTACCCCAACCATCCCGGACTAGATTAATCCACGTGACTGCTCCTTGCCACCTACTAACTACCAAGACAGCACGAAACCACCCAGCGGCAGCAGCAACACAGAGCGAGCTATACCGACGATTCCTCTCTCGACCCGACATGAACCTGCCAGCGGAATACCACCGGAAAAAACGATTCCCCAACGATCGATACTTTTTGAGAGGGAGAGAGGGGCTCACCTTGAGAAATCCGAAGCAGGAGCTGGACAACCTCGCTGGAGTTCGCTCGGGCCAAGGATTGGAGAAGGGACGCGGGAGAGAGAGGGAGGGGAAAGGCGAGCGCTCGCGCGCGCTGTTCTTACTGCAAGCGCAAAGGACGCGAACCCGAATCCGCGGCCGCCTTCAGAATTTTACGCCCCCCACACACGCACACGCGTCGTCACGCTGGTCGGGCTCGTGCGTGCCGGACAGCGAGACACATCGTAGACAAAACGACGGAGAGAGAGAATTCAAGATAGGGACGAAAAGCAAGTCGAGGTGTCGAAGGGGGAAGCACAAGAAAGAGGGAAGCGGGCGTCAGCGTCACGCTCGCGGCGGGGCGCGGCGCGGCCGGCGTGGGGTTGCGTGCCGGTGCGTGGGAGCGACGCGCGCGGAGGTGTGGTGGCGCCGGCCTGCCGGGTGCGGTGCGGGGCGTGGGGCGCCGGAAAAAGGCGGTGGATTCGTCTCGTCTCGTCTCGGGGAATCAATCGAGAGGCCTGACGGTTGCGCGCGCCCACGGGCGGATGCCTGATGACGTGAGAGCACGGGACGGACGGCTGAGAGGGGAAGTGAAAGAAAGAAGCCGTACAAGAAATTCTTTGTACTACTAGATAAGCTACGGTGACGAGGCAGTTTCCTGTTCTATGAAGCCGGATACGGAAGTTTAAGCTCGAACCTCTTCTACACCTGTTGCAGTTGTCATCCCGGATTGAGAAGGCGAGTCTGCGACTTGCGAGGCATATGTGGCTAAATTCTCCCAACGTCACGCATAGGTCACTTAAAGATGGAGCGAAATTATCATTTGAGAAGTACTAGTTCAGCTGATATGTTAATTTATACAGATGGGGAATTTCACACGCCATATATCTGAGAAATTCAATATCACCCACCAATCATCTTCCAGCAGATCAGCAAGTAACCTTGTGCAAATCCCAGGACATCTTACAAACCAGCGTATCACGTATGATTGGAACAAAACTCGCTATGAAGTTTCATAAACGGAATCATCCAGTTAAGTACATAAGACATCAAAACGCATCAACTTCTTTCATTTACCTGCTTATGTGTACATTCTTCTAACGCTCCCTGTTGAGATAACACGATTATAGTGCCGTTTCTCCGGTTTGCAGAATCATAACTGACGTCTAACCAGTAATTCCTTTAAGATTCATTAGTACTGCCAGAGCATCATACCCTGTTGCCGTACAGGGGGAAAAAATCAGTCGGTTCTCCCTACACTGACTAGAGAACAGTTTACCCACAAAATAACAATGATGAGAAGGAAAAATGAGCATAAAGGTGTAGATTAGAGGTAGTCCTACGCTATACATGAGAACATATTTTTGTATAACATGATGTGAAGGCAGAAACATGTAATTTGTGGGCTATGCCTAATAATCAAGTGAGACAATAACAGATAAGGAAGAATGCTCATAAGGGACCTAGGAATCCAGATCTAGCTAACATGACAAAGGAAGCTGTCATATCAACCTCATAGTTGGTGGTTGCATGATATAACAAATAAATGGGAAATCAAACAACAGAACAAAGTATGCTTTCATCTTAGTAGGGACCTGAGGGCAGAGCCCAAGGTAAAACTGACCGCAGCTTAAGTTTTTGTTTAAGGTAAATATATACCCTCATAGAAACATAAATGGGAATGAATATTTAAAATTAAGTAACAAAAAATGATAAGACCCCATTTATACTTGTTAATATTTAAAGCAAAATAGGAACCACAAATTCAAACTTTTACTAAGACAAAAAAAAATGTTTGCTTACCATCAAGATAATCTCTCCATGAGACTTTCCACCATACTTCGTTGCCCTATGCCACTCAAAGATTCTGATTTTATAATCGCATTTGATACAACAATGACATTACTTGGAGAAGGTGCATTAACCTACAAGGACATTAGCGATTTATATTTTTTCCAAAGAAACAAAGATAAGAGGATACATAAAAGAGTGATATAATCAAGACATATACCCACACTCGGCCATTCAGGCCAACAGCAATCTCAAATGAAAGTTTTTTTCCAAGGGCCTCTAGAACTGGACATGTTGGAGAACTTAACAACCTACAAGCAACAGTTTACAAAATATAAGAAAATAATGCAACTGCATTGAAGAATGCTAGCATGTAATGACCTCACATCCGCGACAGGCCAGTAGACGTGTCAAACATATAGCCATCTTTTAGTTGACCAAATTCGGCTGCTTTCCCAGTAGCTGTAAAATACAAGCCACATCAATATATTCATATTGAAGTAACAGAACTAATACAATAATTAGACAAATTCAAACATAACAGTATAGCCTGAAATGGTGTCATTACGTAAGGTCAAATATTATCATATAGAAAGGAGTGACAGAATAACAAAAGACGTACTTGAGTACTTCTAATGGATTAGTATAAAATAGAAAATCCCAATGCTGAGTTGTAAGATAATAGTTTTACCATCCATGCACGAGAGCTCTGGGTTCATGATGCTATTTGCTTTCACCACTCGTGCATATATTAATGTACCAATCTGCAGGAGAATATCATGGGGTAAGGCACAGATTGGGCCTGCTGTATATGCCTCTTTAGTACAAAGACAAAGGAGGATGAAAAGCAACAAATCAGTGAGTTGCTGATCAAAATGAAAGATAGGTGTTTTACAAACAACATATCACTTTGTTGAAGTTACAGATCTAAGCCCATATTGCTGCATAGAAAATCAGAAACTATTGGCTATATAACTCTAGGCAGTAGCAGTTTAAAACAAGGAGAAACCTGACATTTGCATTGTGCAAGAACACAATTATTCAATGAAATAAACAATATTCTCCTATACATCATAACAGACTGAGTTCACCATTATTTTCTGAAACTAAGATGATAGCTATTTAAACTAAGATAACTAGCATGGTGGCCCGCACAGATTGCGCGGCTAGCATCATTATATTTTCTCTCATATAATAGCGTATATGTTTTCTCATTATATTATTAAAATATATTACATGGGCAACACAATTTTAAATTTTGCAATAACTTTACGAAACTACTAATGTGTAATATTCATATTGTATTTTATATACGTGTTAGTTATTAGTTATTTTTAATATCAAATTTTAGTTATTTGTAAATTATATATATTCTATATGGACTCTAGACTTGTCTTTTAATATTTTTTTTTAATTCTGAATTTTTATTATTTCTAATTGTATTTCTATGTGGACTCTAAACTCATCTTACAATATTCTTTAATTTTTAATTTCAAATTTCAGTTACTTCTAAATTGTATTCCTATATTGGCTTTAAACTCTTCTTCCCATGTTTTTCTTAATTTCGAATTTTAGTTATTTGTAAACACTACTTTTCATTTTTATTATGTTTATTCTGAATTTTAGTTAGTTTTAAATTCCTATCTGGACTCTATACTCTACTTCTAATATTCCTTATTTTTAAATTTCGAATTTCTATTTTTTATCTTAATTGTATTTCTATACGGACTCTATACTCTACTTCTAATATTTCTTATTTTTAATTCCGAATTTCAGTTATTTCCTAATTGTATTTCTATATGGACTCTATACTCTACTTCTAATATTCCTTATTTTTAATTCCAAATTTCAGTTATTTCCTAATTGTATTTCTATATGGACTATAGTCTCCTCTTCTAATATTTCTTATTTTTTAATTCCGAATTTCAGCTATTTCTAAATTGTATTTCTATATAAACTCATCTTTCAATATTCTTTAATTTTTAATTTCCAATTTCAGTTACTTCTAAATTGCATTCCTATATTGACTTTAAACTCTTCTTCCCATGTTTTTCTTAATTTCGAATTTTAGTTATTTGTAAATTGTATTTTTATACGGACTCTAAATTCTACTTTTAATTTTATTATGTTTATTCCGAATTTTAGTTAGTTTTAAATTCCTATTTGGACTCTATACTCTACTTCTAATATTTCTTTTTTTTTAATTCCGAATTTCTATTTTTTTCTTAATTGTATTTCTATATGGACTCTATACTCTAATTCTAATATTCCTTATTTTTAATTCCGAATTTCAGTTATTTCCTAATTGTATTTCTATATGAACTCTATACTCTACTTCTAATATTCCTTATTTTTAATTCCGAATTTCAGTTATTTCCTAATTGTATTTCTATATGGACTCTAGTCTCCTCTTCTAATATTCCTTATTTTTTAATTCCGAATTTCAACTATTTCTAAATTGTATTTCTATATGGACTCTAGTTTCCTCTTCTAATATTTCTTATTTTTTAATTCCGAATTTCAGCTATTTCTAAATTGTATTTCTATATGGATTCTGTTTTTTCTTTTTCTCCGATTAATGTGAGAATTTCTAGGTCTTGAGAGCGAACGTGGAGGCTCCTTTTTATTCTGAATTTTAGTTAGTTTTAAATTCCTATATGGACTCTATACTCTACTTCTAATATTCCTTATTTTTTAATTCCGAATTTCTATTTTTTTCTTAATTGTATTTCTATATGGACTCTATACTCTACTTCTAATATTCCTTATTTTTAATTCCGAATTTCTATTATTTCCTAATTGTATTTCTATATGCACTCTATACTCTACTTCTAATATTCCTTATTTTTAATTCCGAATTTCTATTATTTCCTAATTGTATTTCTATATGCACTCTATACTCTACTTCTAATATTCCTTATTTTTAATTCCGAATTTCAGTTATTTCCTAATTGTATTTCTATATGGACTCTAGTCTCCTCTTCTAATATTCCTTATTTTTTAATTCCGAATTTCAACTATTTCTAAATTGTATTTCTATATGGACTCTAGTCTCCTCTTCTAATATTCCTTATTTTTTAATTCCCAATTTCAGCTATTTCTATAGTGTATTTCTATATGGACTCTGCCTTTTCTTTTTCTCCGATTAATGTGAGAATTTCTAGGCCATGAGAGCGAACGTGGAGGCTTCTTTTTCTATTCCTTTAATAATATAATAGATTTCAAGTATATCTACTAACACAAAATCATGGTTTATAGACCACCTAAAATAAGAAAAATGTTCTCAAAGCTGGCAGTCAATAAAAGCAGGATACTACAGTGAACTTCATGACAAAAACCTATGAAAGAATTGAGTTGGGAAAAAAAAACAACAACCATTGATGAATGATGATAACCCATTATTAGTCACTGCCATACCTCGAACTTTGGAATATTTCTCCTGGTACCACCTTCAAATGCAAGAACTGGTAAAAAGGCCAAATTAGGACCTTTTATATCCACCAAGAAGTTCTGTAATGACAGAATCCAGCTCAGCAAAAAGGTAAGAATATATCATATGAGGTGCATCGTGATGCCCTCATTTAATGACAAAACTAAAAGCAAGATTTAGACAGTGGAAGTCCATATCAGTTCATGTAGTATATTTGAAATGTACAGAACAGTGATTGTATCAAAACAATTAGGTCCACATACTAAAAAATGCACCATATAGAAGAATTAATTTACATAAATACACATAAATGTACTTACATCTGGTTTGGTGTCAACCACAACACCAAGAACTGTATCTTCTACAGAAGGTATATACTGCAAAAGAAATATGAATAAAAGCCAGTGAACAGGCTAGCACTGAAGGACAAAGGGAGTAAAGAACTATGTGAAATCCCCATTCTACCGTTGAGGAGATATAAAGGCTAAAAACATGGCAAGCATAACCCATTCCACATGGGAAACAAATCATAACATTAAACTGGTAATAAACTCAGGATGGCACACGCATATGCTGTCTACCTAACCAATTTGCATACTGTGTCAATGGTAATATAGTGGGAATAGCAACATAATTATCTTTCTGTTCAATCATGAAACATTAAGGAAGGGGCAAACAACCTTCTGCTGCACTAAGAAAAGCAATACATGGGCATAACGCAGCACGCCATACACACTTTATACAGACACAGTGAGCGCATTTGATCAATTCCCATTCTCATTAGTCCTTATAACGATCCATGGACCCCTACCCTATATACCTCTCAAACAGACAAAGTTGACACACATGAGGCAAACATTTTTTTTTTCCATTGTGTTATATATGAGAGCAAACAGGAGTGCTCACCCTCTTCTGCGAGCTCTCGACCCAGTATTTGTTGGGCTTCGAAAGCCGTAGCCTCCCAGCACTGGTAGCCTGTATGGTGTCGCAATCCTGCAAGCCCCGGGGAGCACTCATAAGCATAACAATAAACCCTTGATTAAACCCTAATCCCTAACAATCTCTCACAAGGCCCCCACTTGCCACCACGAAACGAGTTACCTGTCGCAGGCCGGCACCGAGCTTGATGGTCTGGTTGGTCATCTCGGCGAGGTCGAGGACGACGTCCCCGGGGACCTGGGAGGCGACGGTGATGCGAGTGAGCGAAAAAAAAAATCGAAATCCGCAGGGATAGCGAGTCGGAGGTCGGGGTAAGGTAAGAGGGCTTGGGGCGCGTACCACGTGGTTGTCGACGAGGGCGGAGGGCGGCGGCTTCCTCGATTCCATTGCTCGGCGGCGGCGGCGGCGGCGCGCGGGTGGGCGGGTGCGGTGGAGACTGGAGCGGAAGAGCGGAGCGGACGAACGGTGAACGCGGCGGCGGCGCTTCGGTGCGGGCGTCTGCTTGCCTGAGCTGAGAGTGCTTGCTGTGGAGGAGATGGGCCTAGGCTAAGTTGGAACACATGCTGTGGGCTTGGCAGGTGGACTAGTGATGAGTTTGGGCTGGGCTAATGTTGTTCGCTTGCAGCCCACTATTTGGACCACGGACAGAATAATTAGTACTAGTAAATACGGACACCCATAACAAGTTTAGAACTTATACCACTACAAGGAATCTAACTAGTTGAACTTTATGTTCACTTTGGCAAAGATTATCAAGTTTGCAAATGGCTTTGTAGTGTTAGTACTACCTTGCGTCCTTGCGACTTTGTATCGCGAGTCATGGCTGACTAACAAGAGGATGACTCTTTGTTATGTTCATCAGTCTATTCAGAAGTTCATAGCTGAGCCTCAATATAATGGAATTTGCTGCCTATACCTGACAAAATCTATTCAGCTGATAGACTCCTGACCCTCTAATAGAACAGATAATGCATCCGTAGAGTAGAACAACAAAATGCACATGACCATAAAAACAGTCAATCAATACCAGTAAAAGTCGCATCCATGAATGATTTAATCTACAGAATTTTTATTACAGAACGATTGGTCCCCAAGGCCCAACTGCCATTACACGTTCTAAACAAGATAAGCGTGAATTCCCATTTCGGAGTCCAATATCGTTGCCAAAATTCTACAAACAAGAAGCAACAATCAAGGTTGGCTTGACCAAGATACATCTAGCAGACTAGCACATAGTACTTACATTAAGTAATGTACAATGGGTTTAAAAAACCGAGCTGAAGACATGATACGCTGAGATTATGGAGCTAAAACCAAGAGCAACGAAAGCTAAGAATGCCATGGAGGCTGAAGCATTGATAAGTTTGGCAAATTGATCCACTCCAAACCGAGACACCCAAACATCATTGCGAGAAAGTGCTGCTGAAGATGCTGACAACAGGAGGTAAGCCAATATCTGCAATGAACATATATAAATAGTCATGCAATGGAATCATATCCCATGCATACAGTTCTCAGCCAAGATGCCATACTCAAATATGGGCAGAAACTCAGAAATAAATGTTAGGACAATAAAAAACAGGAAGTTAGAGAACAAGTGCAGCATAACTCCAGCTGATGAGATATAGCTTATATCAAAGGAAGGACCGAAGAACGGAGTGTACAACTTGATCTACAAACTCTAAGCGCCTGGCATGATAAAACCAGCAACATATGAACTAAGGATAAAGTGCACAACATAATCTACAAATTTTACACGCCTGGCACCAGAAGCATCTGAATTCCACGTTTTTTTAGGCAAATTATATGATTGACAGGCACATGAAAATTTTCTTATATTGCAAACAGCACTGTGATAATGAACTGTAAAATTGAGTCATCGATTCAAGATTGAATGTGTGTAGAGAAAATGATCAACTATAACATAAAGTTCATGAACACCCAAAGTCCATCCCCTACATGCAGCTTACAGCTTACTTTACCCCAATTCATATAACTTAAGAATTAAGATAAACTAATCTTGCAAAAAATTCACCACTGTCTCAGAATCCAAGCTTACAACAATTTGTAACCATAGACCAATCAGCAACAGATTAAAGCTCACACATAATATGAAACCGAAAGGACAGAAAATACATTCAGAGCTGAAGTTCTTGCCTGATCCATTGCGAGATTGAAGTACTTCCCTGATGGGTCTCGAATTATGCGTCTTCCCGTCACAAAGTAGTGCACTTCCACGACCAACTGGAACCCCGAGTAAGTAAAAGCCAACACACTCGCAGAAAGTGTATACCTGCATTGCAGAAGCACACAACTTCCATCAAGAACAGAAGCTGGCTGGAATGGGGGATTTGGCAAGCATCATGATACGGCGTTGAGAGCGCAACCTGTACTCGTTGTAGCGGCGGAAGGAGTCACCGGACCAGCCCGGCGTGGTATCAGCGGCCATGACGGAGAGCGAGACCAAGCAGAAGACGGCGGCCAAAACCCTGAACCCTAGCTCGGCCCTCCTGAGCTCCGACCGCCGCACCTTCTCTGGGACGCCGCCAAGAAGCCATCTCTTAGACCCCACGCCTCCTCCTCCTCCACCGCCGCCGCCGCCGACTGATGCGGCGGCGGCGGTGGTGGTGGTTGCTGCTGGTGCGGCCTTCTCGGGCACCGGCTTCGTCTCCGTCCCCGCGGGGTCCTCGCCGGAGAGGAGCTTGGCAATGGTCAGGGCAGACTCCTTCTGCGGCGATCCAATTGGGGACTCCGCCGCTTCCGCGGCCTTCGGCGGCGTCGGCGGCGTCGCCTTCTCCGTCTCCGCCAGCGCAAGGGCAAGCGTCATGTTCTCCGGTTCTCCATCCGCTTCCGACGCCTCCCGCTCCAGCATGGATTTCGGGGACCCCGGTGCTGGTGGTGGAGAAGGCGGCAGTGATGGTGGTGGAGAAGGCGGTGCTGGTGGAGCGGGAGCGGGAGGGGGCGCCGCCCGCGGCTGCGGAGTTCGGCTGTCGTGGGGGAGGGGAGGAGACGGATCGGCGGTGGGAGGAGGGGGCGGTGCCGGGGCCTGAGAAGGAATTGGGCGAGAGGGATCGCCGGAGTGATTTGGTGACGGCGTAGTAGGGGCGGCGGCGGCGGCAGGAAGGGGAGGAGGAGGAGGAGAGGTTGGATTTTGGGGTGAGATGGGAGGGGGATCGGTTGCCGGGTGCGGGGTGGGAGGGGGAGGACGACGAGGGGGAGGTTGGGGTTGGGCATCATCGCCATCGGTGGCCGGCTCCGGCGGCGGCGAGGGGATTGGGGAGGCCATTGAGGAGTTGCTCGCTAGTTTGCTCGATGGTTGTTGAGGTCGCTGCTTCGGCTGCCGGCTGGTGTTCAGTTCAGTGTAGTAGCCCACACTGGTCGGCACTCGGCAGTAGTGAGGAGTAGGATCGGGGAAAGGGAACTGTCATGTGTGTGGGCATGTGAGGAGTAGGACCTGGGAGGCTGAAGCTGCCCCTACCGTCCCATTTTAAATGCGGTGGTGAATTTATGTATAATTTGATCTTCGTTTTATTTAAATTTATTTATATTAGTATTTTATTATTATTAGATGATAAAATATGAATAATGTTTTATGAGTGACTTATTTTTTATTTTTTTATAAAATTTTTAAATAAGATATACGATGAAACGTTGGACACGATGAACTTAAAATGGGACCAAAAGAGTATATATTCTGAACTTAAAATAGAACTGAGGGAGTATATATTGGTGGCAAAGACATCCTGTTACCGAAATCGGTGGAGATTGGAGAGCTATGAGTTTGTTTGATTTGAGACTATTTTTTGTCGAACCAGTATTTTGGTGATGTGAAAACTTGGCAAGAATTTGATAGTACAGAATTTATTCTAAGTGGAAAAAAATTGGTAGCAAACCAAATACCCAATTAATACTATTGAAGTTACCGAAAAATTTGTTAGGCAAAAATTAGATTCAATCCAAACAAACCTTACGGACTCCATCGTCTCGTTTATTGACGGAATAAGCGAAACAACATATTTGCAAACGGAAAATAATTTGCAAATAAAACTTTCATATACGTGTTCTTAGCGATCTAAAAACAAAAGCTGAAAAAACCCCAAAATCAACTCCAAATTTAAGATTGAATATTCAAATTTTGGCCAAAAGATGAGACTATACGTTTCTCTAAGAGAAGTGGACGTGAGTATGAATTACCTTTTGGTGTAAATTGTAGTACTGGTAGTAATCTAGGATAACAAAAGTGCAAGTTAGTACTAAAAGTGCAGATAGTAATCCGGTAGAAACTTGACCAGTGTTTGGAATTTTAGGTTTGTATTGGGCATGTAAGGTTTGTCATCTCAAAATTTCAGCCATTACATTAGTCTTGCATGAAGCATGGTCCAAGTTTACTAAATGACACCCAATATTCATGTTACATTGGATTGCATATTTTGCACCTCTACTTTTTAATCACGCACGTTAGTCAAGTTGTAATAGTATCAGATTGTTCAGAGTGCAAAAGCTCTTGAAACCAGCCAACCAGGTGAGCACACTTTTTTTTTTTTTTGCTTCAAAAAAAAAGTGTGCTCACCTGGTTGGCTGGTTGTTGTACCTTAGCGCAAAATACTCTTTTCTTCTTCTTTTTTTTTCTAAGAGGGATTCTAACTCACCTGAGTCACCAAGTGTGTAGGATTACCACAATGTACACCTTTTCCCATTGGTCTATAAGATGAACTGTACAGATTTTAGAAGGGTTTATGCAACATGTGAACTGCAACAGTGAAATATTCCATTATAAAAACTAGAGATGTCTATGAGACTCTGGCTCATGTTAAGGATGGGTTAGTCAAAGGTGTTGAAGAAGCCTGGCCATGCAACATATACTTCCTTTCAACTATGCACTGATATAGGGATATACTCATATTCTTCATGTACAGCAGATATGAAACCTGTATGGTTGTATGACAAGTAGTAAATTATTTGCAACTTGGTGGATTTGTACACTTGAAAACAGTAGAAGCAGGTTGCTTGTATTCAGGTATGCTGGCTGGATCAACCGGTCGAACCTCACCGGGCTGAAAGAATAGGCTGCTATGCCTGCAGAAATGGTAAATAATAGAGATATAAGGATATGTTTCCCTCCAATCACTAAGAATGCAGAGTATACATGAGCAGCGATGGGAGATGCAGAACATGCAAATTTGGCTTGAGTGCGAAAGGTCCCACCAACAAACTCCCTAACATTGTTGCACTGTGTTTACCAGAAGTCCTGCAGATAAAAACTTGCAAAATGGAGTGGAATAAAATGACTTGCTGATTTTTACCTCTGGAGGTCTAGCCCTATCAACCCAGCTTGTAGAATTGACAAGTTGTCAGAATCTGGTGAAACAATGACAACGGTATCCCCCGAGTACTGAGTCTCTAGTATTGACATGAGCTGTGTTACCCGAACAAATACATCTGCAACACTCTCATTTGGTGTACCATCACTAATAGGAGGTGGCTTGATATCTGGCGAAATACTGTCTGATGCATACACCTAAATCCATAGCAAGAAAGTGAAATTCAATGAGAACAGGATGGAATTTACCCAGCAAAAGAACGACTGATCCATAAACCGAAGAAGCTTCAGATTAAGAAACATAGCTCAGTCAATATAGTGCAAAATCTGCAATATCAGTACTAGCGTGGAAGTGTATATTAGTTCATTCCCCGACTTCTAACCAAGAAATGTATACTTATCAAAGGAATCAATCTCACTGCCTATTTCCCAGTAACCTAAAACCAAACAGAATAGACTCGTATGTTTGATTCATGAATCATGATAAAGTGAGTACATGAGGATATACATTCCTCAAATTAGTGGAACTCATATCCTATTATATTGTCTATTGTTTGTTGAGATATTTAACTAGGAGGTCGAGAATACTCTTGTCTGCCAAAACACCTAAACACTAGTCAAATTAACATATTCTATTAATGTAATACTAGTAGCAGTGCTTCATTGACTTATTGGCTATCAGGAGCCAAAGATTTTTAAGTCCTTCATGGCAATTGGCAACCAGAATTTCACCAATTGCATCAATTCTCAATCTAGTACCAATGTCACCTAAAACCAACATCTTCACACAACAGTCTTGTATCACTCTGCTGTGCGATTACATTGTTAAAATGACCATCGGTTCTTCTACTAGTTCCGGTTAGTGCGATCTCGCATTCCACAAGAAAGTGGCAAAGAAGCATCATTCGGGTGAACAATACCTCAGGCAATGTTTCTAGGCTCTTCCCTTCAAACGCGCCCAGGCCACGCGCATCCAAGAAGCTGTACTCTGGTACAATGTGGCTACAAATCAAGCAACCAACACATTAATACATGATCACGAATTCACAATTCACCGGTAATACTATACTAGTACTAGTGTACTCGTGTGAAGTCGTGAGCTAAGAGAGTGCGATTGAAGAAATAGAGATAGGCGGGGGCAGGCACCTGCGGTTGATTTCGTTGGCGGCGGCGATGATCTCGGCGGCCTGGTAGGCGCGCTGGGTGATGGAGGGCCATATCCAGCAGTCGTCCTCGCAGGCGCCGAGGCGCTGCAGCTCGAGCGCGGCGCGGGCGGCCTGCCGCAGGCCGGCGGGGGAGAGGCCGCTGTCCACGGAGGTCTTGGAGACCGGGTTGGTGCGGACGACGCCCTGCCCCTCGTACACCGACTCCCCCGCGCGCACCAGGAAGTAGCGGTTCGCCAGCCGCGGCGGCGGCATGCGGAACAGCCCGCGCGCCGAGGCAGCCGCCGGGGCGAGCAACGGGAGCGGGAGCGGGAGCGACGCGGATAGAAGCAGGAGCTCGCGTCTGCGGGGACAGGGCGAGATGGCGGCGCGCGGCGGTGGCGGTGGCGCCACCGGCGAGGACGCCGCGGTAGCGGGAGAGGCGGCTTGCACTTGCATTCCCCTTCTCATGTACGGGTCCGGAGGAGGAGCAGCTCTAGCCACCTGGACGGTAGTCTGTAAATATCTAGCTAGTCGGGCCGGGCCTGTTACCGCAGCCCGGCCCAATAGCTTCTGCTTGAGTTCTCCACTGCGTAACTTTTGACTTTCGAAGGACCAGGTTCAAGCAAATAAATCCATTACTCCCTCGGTCCCTCCGTTTTTATTTATTTACCACTTTTAACCATGCATATAAACCTATATAATCAAATTTTTTTTAAAAAAATAACCAAAATACCAACAGTTTAGTGCGACATCTAGAATTTAGAAGTTCCATCCAAAGCCCACCAAGAACAAAATAGCAATCACCACCCTGATCAGCGCGTCGAGATAAAAATTTATAAACTTTATTAAAATGGATCGAAACTCGAAAGTAATGAAAATGAAAAACGGAAGTAGTGTAATTTGAAATTTTAAATTAAACCGAATTTTAATTTACTCCGGTAGAGTAACATCATATGTAACTATGGATTTGTCTATGCCCATCCTTATCCATTGTTAGGTTGGCGAATCAAATTTGCTACCACCATACAAGGGGGGAGGCTAATGCGCGCGTACGCGCCAGTAATTTAGCTAGCGCGCGGGCCCCCTCCCCGTTCCGCGTGTTTTTCTTTTTCTTTTTCTTTTTTTTACGTTTTTGGCGGTCAGATCCATGTGCTTTTTTTTTAATTTTTTCGTTGTTTCTTTCTATTTTTTTTAATCTTTCACACACCTCATTACAAATGTACAGTTGAAAGTTTTTATTTTTAAAAAAATTTGAGTTGAATGTTTTCAAATTTGACTTGAAAGTATTCAAATCGAAGTTGAAAGTTTTTAAATCGGGGATGAAAGTTTTCAAATCTGGGTTGAAAGTTCTCAAATATGAGTTTGAAAGTTTTTCAAATTTGAGATGAAAAGTTAAAAGTTTTCAAAATCTGACTTAAAAAGATTCAAATTTCAAGTTGAAAGTTTTCAAATATGAGTTGAAAATTTTCAAATTTGGGTTAAAAGTTTTTAAATATGTGTTTAAAGTTTTCAAATTTTGACTTCGCGTACAATTTTTTTCAATCTATTACTTAAAAAAATCTTCGGAAAAAAAACAAATCTTATCTTGATTATCTTCATTATTTAAAACTAATGATTCTTTTACACGCTAAGATCTAACGGATTAGTTACGCGCGCCGTGAAAAAAAATCGCTCCGACGCGCTGTACCGCGTATACACGTGGGCCGTGGGCCTAATGGAATTTCGCCATACAAGTATACATCACCCGATACATCTTGAGATGAATTTCAAACAATTAGCGTATTATTTTTTTAATAAATATAGTATATAACTTTTGGCATTTGCACCAACTAAAAGTGCACAAAACTCATATTTAGAGACACCAATACATGTTTTGTGAAAATTAACATTGACTCGTATGGTTATACTGTGGAAACATAACTAATAAACTCTGTATTCATTCAAAAATGCATATCAAATCCAGTTATTATTGAAGGGAGAAGTGTGAGAGGGGTCAAGATAGATGAAGATTAAGATTATGTAAAGCATATAAAACAAGAAAGACATTAGCGTATAGCTAACTAAGTTTTAATCATTATAAACTTATTTTAGAGCAACTTTCAAATAGATTTTTTTTATAAATGTACCATTTAGCAGTTTGAAAAACATGCTAATGGAAATCGAGATAGAATCTACTCCCTCTGTCCCAATATGCTAGATGTTCTAGCATAGTTGAGCCAAATTAAACTTAGGTGAAAATTACCATATAGCCTTAGCTGGAGTACTAGTTACTCTGAATAACCACAATGAGTAGTCATTTCAAACCAAGAATACACTTGTCATTCCTGTCACGGTGAAATCATGAATGAGCTGCTGTTCCCGATAACCCGGTTAATAAAATTTGAATCGTACGCTGTTGTGCCGACATCACGTTTATGCTACTTGCTAAAACGTCAAGAATTGTGGGACAATGAATAGAAAGTAAAACGCTAAATATACTGGGACGAAGGAAGTACATCTTATGTATAGGGTGTAACCGCGTCCTCTCTCCGTCCAAAAGGACAATTTCTAAGGATGAATGCACTCATTTAAATTTGAAGCTGGTTTTTAACTTTGTATGGTACGGATGATGCAAGTGGTTAAATATAAACAGGTGCTAATTAAAATTAAGAATTTTCAAAGCAATTAGAGTAATACTAGTACTACTCCTGCCAAAAGGCGCCCCAACATTTTGGCTTTGCAATCAGGCGTGACACGGCACGTGCCAATGGTCAAACAGGACGTGAACACATCATTTTGTTGAGCCCAGGGCCCAGCAAGCCAAAGAGCGTACTGTACGTTAGATAAGATGGGTCAAACTCTCGTCTGACAACGTGATTCGCTCGCTCTGTTCTCTGATCTCCCGCAAGCTACAGTGCCAATCCAAAAAGCAAAACTACCCCCTTACCAAAGTCTAGCACATGATATCTTTCATTATTTTTGAAATTTGAATTAACTAGGAGTAGTTCTCCTACAGCTTAAAAAAAAAAAATCTCACACTGGAGTAGTATTACAGTATTTGGTCTAGGTACTTTTTGTTTCGTAAATTGCTCTGCATTGGAAAATATTTGGATGGGCGCCCAGCGCCCTCCGGTTTGAATTGCGAAGGAATTTGTGAGCTTCATGTCCAGGCGTCCAGCTGTCCAAGCCTTTATATACGGGGGTCACCTGCCCGTTGCGCCTCATCCTCCTCAATCACCGCTCGATTCGCTGCTTCCCCTCTCCTCTTCTCCCCCAAACCAATTCCTCTTGACCCTTGTCGTCTCCGCAGCCGCCGCAGGCGAGGCGATCCACATGGCGGCGGCCGACACCGACACGTACGTCACCGAGGTGGCCTTCGGCGACGCCGTGATCACCACCACCGTCACGTCCTCCGGCGCTGCCGTGGAGGGGTGGCTCCGGGAGGTCCGCGCCGCGTACGGCCCCGGGCTCATCGTGGGCCTCGACGTCGAGTGGCGCCCCAGCTACGGCCCCGCGCAGAACCCCGTCGCGCTGCTGCAGCTCTGCGTCGACAGCAGGTGCCTCATCTTCCAGCTCCTCTACGCCGACTACGTCCCGGGCTCCCTCCGCCGCTTCCTCGCCGGCGCCGCGGACTGCTTCGTCGGCGTCGGCGTGGACAAGGACGCCGAGCGGCTGAGCGACGACCACGGCCTCACCGTGGCGAACACCGCCGACCTCCGCCCCCTCGCGGCGCAGAGGCTGGGGCGCCCGGAGCTCAGCCAGGCCGGCCTGCAGGCCGTGGTGCGCGCCGTCATGGGCGCCGACCTCGTCAAGCCGCAGAGGGTGACCATGAGCCGCTGGGACGCCTCCTACCTCTCCAACGAGCAGATCCGGTACGCCTGCATCGACGCCTACGTCTCCTTCGAGGTCGGCAGGAGGCTGCTCCGCGCCTGATACTGATAGATCGTCGATCGAGGCGGTCGCCGTGGCACGTACCGCAATCGCTCGCATCCTCTCTGCCTAATTCTACCTAGATTAGATTCAGTTGCTGCTTCATTTCGCTCCTGCTCTCTCGTAATGTGTTAGGCTACCTAGATTCGGTTGTTGCTACATTTTTCTCTTGCTCTCTCGTGATGTTAGGCAAGGGTTTATCAGATTTGAGGTGTTATGGGTTTTATGTTTAGTACTGAAGGAATTGAAGAATCGGATGAAAAAACGTTGTGCCGATCTTCTGATCTAGACTATGGTTAATGAAAATTTCCAGTGCCGATCCTTTATGCGTTTTTAGTGCTGTTTTTTTTATATCTGTGCTAGATGATACTGCTTGCAGATCGTGTCATCAACTGGAAATGGCTCCTTTGCTCAAATTGTTCTACAATGGTGTGCTAGATTATCCATTCATTGAATTGCCTAGCAATTTGGAACATCGGTTAACATTAGGCATAATATCTTTGTTTTGCTTGGGTTGGGTCTCTTACTGTGATAGCCACTTGCATCACATTGTGTGCAATGCAGTTGGTGAACATAGGGTGTGTTTAGTTCATGCCAAAATTGGAAGTTTGATTGAAATTGGAACGATGTGATGGAAAAGTTGGAAGTTTGAAGAAAAAGATAGGAACTAAACCAGGCTATACTACCTGCATCCTAGCTAGTGGTTTGTTCTTCTATCAGCATTTTTTCCTTATGAATAAAATGGTATGCCAAGCCACTGACCATTAAGCATTGCATATGAAGCCCCAGGCATACTTGTAGCGCAAATATCCAGTTATCCACTACATAAGGCAAATGATGATTTTATACCAAAGCATTATGCAGGGCTGCTAAGCTGCAAGCTATTCCTATTTCAGACAGATCTGGCAATTGAGGTTTCTGTTTGTTGTTCACTTTGCTGTTGAATGAGTCTCTCCTAGTAGTTAAGTTACCTAGATTGCTGTTTTAAGCTTCATGCTCAGGGGATACACTTAGGACATTTGGAAAGCAAATCTCCTGTGTATTATTATCTAAAGAGAAGATCAGTAATCATGTTGTATTCTCTTCATGCTACTTTCCCGTATGAAACAAGCAAATGACTGGTTTGTATGTGAAAGCGGAATGATTCACGTAGCACATTGGTTGCTTAGAGATGCAAATACATGTAGCAAGGCTTTAGCAAATTCAACTGCATGGCTTATGGAAAACAAATACCGATGGGATCAGAAGACAGGCCAGGATATTGCTTTAATTGCAGGAAACAGTAACCTTTTCTTGTGCGATTAATTAAACCCTGATAGAGAGGACAATAAGATGATTCCACGGCTCATTGTTGCATAGAGCCTTACCTGGCTTATCTCGTTATCGTTGGATTAGTTGTATTTTATTCCCTTCGTGACACTTAAGTTAAACTTTTTATAAATTTGACCAAATTTATAGAAAAATATAATAACACTTACAAAAACAAATTAGCTTCATTAAATGAAATATGGAACAAATTTTGACAGTATATTTGTTTGCTGTCGAAAGCATTACTATGTTTTTCTATAAACTTAATTAAACTTATAAAAGTTTGCTTAGGAAATAGTCAAATTGTCTAATAATATGAAATGGAGAGAGTAGAACCTATTTTGAAGAAGTTTAACTATATAATGTATTTCTACATTTAGCCTCTTCTTGATATTACATTGGTACTTGATTGTGTTGTTTCAACGGCTTTGTGTACCCAAGAGCCATTGATTAGATTATGCAACGTACTAGCATAATTAGCAACCTAAATTTTGATCTTGGTCTGTTTTCTTATAGCATCTCCAACAACATGCCCCATATTTGACCTCTCAAGGATTAAAAGGGGATTGCTTCTATTTCTTGAGGACCCAAAATACACCACCTACTCCAGCAATAGTGCCTATTTATTTAGCTCATATTTCATTTTCTCTTCTATTTTAGCACATACTCTATGTTAACGTATAGTTTACACCACGATAATTCAAATATAAATATTTCTAATGTGTAGATTTCAACCATATATAAAGTCAAATTTTCAAATTCAAAATTTTCAAGCAAGCAAATGACAAATCCTCAGACATCATATGTACTACATAGGAATCACCTCCACTAGCAATTGAAGTAGTTAAGCATTATGATAAGAATAAGAATTAAGGACGAATAAGAAGTAGGCATTCTAGACGCTGTGGCACTCAACCAATAAATCCTGAATTAACAGTTTATTTAATCCCAAACAAAATAGGTTGAATATCCAAAACCTGCAGATTGTTCAGACGATCATTTAGAGATATTATCATACTATTATAATTCAAAGCTAATCAAAGCCAGCAAAGATAATATCATTCTTCTGTGATATGCTTATGATCTTCTTGACCAACACAAATAGGAAAATGTTTTTCTAGGAGTGCAAATAACTTCTACTGAACTTCGAAACATTTTTATGAGCGCAATCAGAATTTGCAACGGTCCTTCTCGCTTATCCGTAGTAGTACAAGATGAGTGGAACTAACAAAGCTCCAGATCCAATCTTCCTAGCAACATCTTACATAGAGACACGAACTAGGGTGAAAGGGGATGGAATCTAGAGCCCCAAGATTATGGGGTAGGATTTGGGAGCCTTCCTATTCTAGGGGCTCGGGGTCCTATTGGACCTTTGGTTTTCACCTTAGGCATTAAAAACTATTTTGAGGACTTATTTAGGGACCTTGACGGAGTTGAACCATGGGAAGATAATGCATGACACGCAAAAATGATAAATTTACAAAAGACATACTTCATACTACATTGTTCATAAGAAAAAATAAAAATTGCGAAATACATCTAGCAAGGATCGACAACCCATGTTATCAAATAAAAAAAAAGGCAAAATGAACAGGCAACAATCCTTGCGATTAATGTTGCTTGATGTCATATTATAAATAGTGAATTTTCTTAGAAGAATATCTTTGCTAAAATGGTATCCGCACATTATTCCATAAATGAAAAACAAATGTGTGTTACCCCATTCTCTTTTCTTTTGCATACTGTAGGCATTTAGCCCAGCGCATAGAAAAACAAAGGTGCTCTCGTTACTTCTCCTCTTGCGAGTTGTGACACCTTTGGCAACTCCTCCCTCCAAAACACTCTAATGGTTGTCCTCGAGCTAATTATTAATCATTATCTTCGATAATGTGCAGTCTCTTGATGACTAAATCATGCAGTTAGAGTAATAGACATGAAAAAAAATATATGTAGGGTTTTAATTGGGTAATCTAAGAAAAAACCAACTAAAAATCCTTACACAATATTCATTTGAGAAAAAAAAAACTGTGTGTGTGTGTGTGTGTGTGTGTGTGTGTTGGATTGTGCTTCTAAGTCCATCATTAGAATGATTTATTAGATACTCATACATCTATTGTATATAACTCATATTCACACGATAATGATTCCCCTAAAACAAAACGTGCATCAAACAAGGCATGATCTTCTATTAATTTGTCATATGTATAGCCCATCTTGACATGTTAATACATATCCATGTATATAGCCCACCACCTTGACCTTGAATACTATCTTATGCATGCAACAGACCATGATGTGTGATGACACCTGCTATTGTCCATGTAACTCCAGTTCTTCTTCGGTCGTTACTTTGGAAGACCGCACACGCTATCTCTACTACGTAAGCAATATTTGGATTTTTTGCATTGATCTATCTTTCTATGTCAAGTGGTATGCGATGCAAAATATATCCTGATGTAAAGTGGGATATGATGCGAAACATATCTCGATGTATTGCTAGGAGTGCCTCGTGTTACTCACTCTTTAGGAGATGTCTATGATGTAAAGCGGTAAATGATGCGACACATCTTGATGTGTTGCTAGGAGTGCCTCTAGTTGCCACTCATTCTATAGGAGATGTACCTATGTACTCACTCAGCATCCTATTACACTATTTGGACGATTTTGCATGCCGTTCCACCCCATGCAGTGTAGATGCATCTAATGTACTTTGTATCATGTATGTTGCTCCATTGTATGCAGTGTGAACGCATCCTGATGTTTTGCTAACAAAGACTCCGATTCTCACTCTGTAAACCATATCATCTACTACTCCATACATCTTGACATGTTGCAATCACTAGTGAAATCTTTTTTTTTTTGCCATGGATGCTCCTTCTATGCCATAATACTTCACAAAGTTTGTCAAATAGTGATTACATTATATTATGTTCCCCATGCTTTATTTATAAAATAAAGAGTAACTAGAATGGTGGCCTATGCAAATTACTTGCCACCTTGAACCTATGAATACTTTTTTCTGTATGTCGCAGACCATGATGTGTGATGATGCTCACTAGTGTCCATGTGAACTCCAGTTCTCCGGTCATCACTTTGCAAGGCTACAACTGCTATCTCTACTACGTAAGATATTTGTATTTTTTTTTCATATTAGTTTGCTCTTTCTATGTATGTCAAGTGGTATACGATGCGAAACGTATCTTGATGTGTTGCTAGGACTAACTCTAGGTGTCACTCACACTGTAGGAGATGTATCTATATGCACGCTCAACATCCTACTACATAACTTGGTCGGTTTTGCATGCAGCTCCGCCCTATGTGCTGCAGACGCATTCTAGCGTGTTCTATATCCTATATGTCGCTCCACCGTATGTGGTGTGAATGGCTCCTAAAGTTTTGTTAGCAAAGACTGCAGTTGTCACTCTGTAACCCCTTTGTCTACTACTCCATGTAGGAGATACATTTTTGTACTCGTTATGCAAAATCTTATAATTTGGACGATTTCACATGTTACTTCTTTTTCTCTACGTATGTTAAGGCATCTTTTGAAACGGAGAAATCACAAGAGAACTTCATGGGATCTAAACTAGTTTATAAAAAAAATGAAAATGCATGTGTTCTAAAGAGCTCTAAATAGTGGAGCAATATTTGGTAAAAACATGTCACATTATTTTACTAGCATTGACTCCTCTTGTGATTGTACAGACCCTATCAATCCTGGTATGTAGGAGATGCATGAATGTATTTCCTTCTTTTCCATTGTAAAACTTGGAAAGTTCTGCACATTGTCTTACCTTTTCTCTTTCCTTTTTTGTTTTGTAGAACTTGAGCATATTCCGACGTATTACTATGACTGTCTTTGTGCCTTGTAACACTATATCTCTTGTCTCTTTCTCTGGCATACGTGGGACACACCGTTAGTGAGCCAACTGACCCAAGATATGTGTCTAAAACTTGGAAACCCCTGCACATCGTCTTACCTTCTCTCTTTCTTTTTTCCTATTTTGTAGAACCTGAACGTATTCCGACGTAATACAATGAGTGTCTTTGTGCCTCGTAAAGCTCTATCTCTTGTCTCTTACTCTGGCATGCGTGGGAAACACCGTCACTGAGCCAACCGACCAAAGACATGTGACTAAAAAAATTGAAAAGATATGCACATTGTCTTATCTTTTCTCTTCATTTTTTCCTATTGTAAAATGTGAACGTATTCCTATGTAGTACAAAGGGTGTCTTTGTGCCTTGTAACACTCTATCTCGCGTGGGACACACCGTCAATGAGCCAACCGACCCAATGTGTGACTAAAACTTGGAAAGTTCTACACATCGTCCTACCTTTTCTCTTCCCTTTTTTCCTTTTGTAAAACGTGAACGTATTCCGACATAATACTATGATTGTCTTTGTCCTTGTAACACCCTATCTCTTGGCTCTTGCTCTGGCATGCGCGGGATGCATCATCAATGCGATCTCTTGCCTCTTGCTCTGGCATGCGTGAGGCGCACCGTCAATGAGCTATCTGGCCCAAGATATGTGATTAAAACTTAAAAGTCCTACATAACGTATTACCTTTTCTCTTCCCTTTTCCTATTTAGAACGTGAAAATATTCCGACGTGATACTACGAGCGTCTTTGCATCATAACGCTCTATCTCTTGTCCCTTTGCTCTGGTATGTGTGGGGCATGCCGTCAGTTGCTTTGGTATGCGTGAGACATACCATGAGCTGCTCCGTTGTGTGTGGGACACACCGTTAGTTGCTCCGTTATGCGTAGGACACACCCTTAGTTGCTCCGTTATATGCAGAAACACTATGAGTTGCTCTATTATATGTAAGACACCGTCGATTACTCCGTTATGTGTGGCACACACCATCGGCTGTTCCGTTATGTGTGGGACACAACATCAATAAGCTAACCAGCACACCGGCCCAAGAAACGTGACTAACATCACTATCTGCCAGCTAGGTTCCACCGGTCAGTTGAGGCTTAAATACGAAGCTACATCTCGCGGTTTCCAATGTAGTACAACGAGTGCATTTATGCCTTGTAACGCTCTGTCTTGCGTGGGACACACCGTCAATGAGCCAACTGACCCAGTATGAGACTAAAACTTAGAAAGTTCTACACATTGTTCTACCTTTTCTCTTCCCCTTTTTCCTTTTGTAAAATATGAACGTACTTCGATGTAGTACTGTGACTACCTTTGTGCCTTGTAACACCGTTTCTCTTGTCTCTTGCTCTGGTATGCGTAGGGCGCACCGTCAATGAGCTATCTATTGTCTCTTACTCTAGCATGCGTGGGGCGCACCGTCAATGAGCTAACTGGCCTAAGATATCTCACTAAAACTTAAAAATTCATGCATAACATATTACCTTTTCTCTTCCTTTTTCCTATTTAGAACGTGAAAATATTTCGGCGTGATACTACGAGCGTCTTTGCGTCATAACGCTCTATCTCTTGTCTTTTTGCTCCAGTATGTGTGGGAGACGTACCGTGAGTTGCTCCGTTGTGTGTGGGACACACCGTCAGTTGCTCCGTTATACACGGACACATTGTCAGTTGCTCCGTTATGTGTAAGACACACCATCGATTACTCCGTTAAATGTGGCACACACCGTCGGTTGTTCCATTATGTGTGGGACACAACATAAGACACATTGCTAGTTGCTCCGTTATGTGTAAGACACACCATCGATTACTTCGTTAAATGTGGCACCATAGTAGAAAAAACCGGACCAGTCACCGAACCGTCCGGACGTCTGGGTCACGGGTCGAGCGGTTGGACCGCCGGGTTAACCGGTTCAAGTGCAGGTGAAAAACCGTTATTTACTCATGTATTCCTTTCAAACACAATATATGCGTTGCTCTTTTGGCTAGAAAAGTTTGCGATCTCCCCAGAGACCCACGTTCTAATCCCATGCGCACTAGATTAAGTGCTATTTTTGGCTGTTGGGTCGCAAATTACTGGATTGGGCCTTGATTTGGCCCATCCTTTTGTGTTAGCAGGCTGGGCATGCCGGTTATTTTCCCCTCCGGTCTTTTTGCACGAATAGACCGGCCACATCGCTGGTTTCGGTTTTTCGCGGTCGAACCGCCGGCCCGGTCTGGTTTTTTGCACTAGGTGTGGCACACACCGTCGGTTGTTCCGTTACGTGTAGAACACAATGTCAATAAGCTAACCAGCCCACTAGCCCAAGAAACGTGACTACCATCACTATCTGCTAGCTAGGTTCCACCAGTCAGTCGAGGCTTAAATAGGAAGCTACACCTCAGGGTTTCCAATGAAGTACATTGAGTGTCTTTATGCTTTACAACGCTTTATCTCGCGTGGGACACACCGTCAATGAGCCAACTGACTCAGTATGTGACTAAACTTGGAAAGTTTTGCACATCGTCCTACCTTTTCTCTTCCCCTTTTTCCTTTTGTAAAACATGAACGTACTTCGATGTAGTACAATGATTGCCTTCATGCCTTGTAACACCGTTTCTCTTGTCTCTTACTCTGGTATGCGTAGGGCACACTATCAATGAGCTAACTGGCCTAAGATATCTCACTAAATCTTAAAAAGTCATGCATAACGTATTACCTTTTCTCTTCCTTTTTCCTATTTAGAACGTGAAAATATTTCGGCATGATACTACGAGCGTCTTTGCGTCATAACGCTCTATCTCTTGTCTTTTTGCTCCGGTATGTGTGGGAGATGTACCGAGAGTTGCTCCGTTGTGTGTGGGACACACCGTCAGTTGCTCTGTTATACGCGGACACACTGTTAGTTGCTCCATTTTGTGTAAGACACACCGTCGATTACTCCGTTAATGTGGCACACACCGTCGCTTGTTACATTATGTGTGGGACACAACGTCAATAAGCTAAGACACACTTTCAGTTGCTCCGTTATGTGTAAGACACATCGTCGATTACTCCATTAAATGTGGCACACACCATCGGTTGTTCCGTTACGTGTGGGACACAACGTCAATAAGCTAACCAGCCCACCGGCCCAAGAAACGTGACTACCATCACTGTCTGCCAGCTAGGTTCCACCAGTCAGTCGAGGCTTAAATAGGAAGCTACACCTCGGGGTTTTCGTTGTAGTACAATGAGTGTCTTTATGCCTTGTAACGCTCTATCTCGCGTGGGACACACCGACAATGAGCCAATTGACCCAGTATGTGACTAAACTTGGAAAGTTTTGCACATCATTATACCTTTTCATAACTCTTCATACGGACGTCTTTGTGTCATAACTCTCCATCTCTTATCTTTTTGCCCCGGTATGTGTACGTACCGTGAGTTGCTCCGTTGTGTGTGGGACACACCGTCAGTTGCTCCTTTATACGTGGACACACTGTCAGTTGCTCCGTTATGTGTAAGACACACCGTCGATTACTCCGTTAAATGTGACACACACCGTCGGTTGTTTCGTTATGTGTGGCACACAATGTCAATAAGCTAATTGGCACCACCAGCCCAAGAAACGTGACTAACAACACTGTCTGCCAGCTGGGTTCCACCGGTCAGTCAGGGTGGCAGCGTGCCTGGACGGCGCGGCCCGTAAGCTGCGGCCGTTGCAGATCAGAGGACAGTGCGGCTGGCGAGCTCCGCCCGGCGCGCGACCAGCGAGCTTTGGCTGGCGCGGCCCGCGAGCTGCACCCAACGAGCTCCGCAGGGCATGCATCGAGGGGCGCGCGGCCGGCAAGCTTCGGCCACTCAAAGAACACGTGACTTTCTTTGGCCACTCAGGCTTCAGATTTGTGGGCCCAGACGCACACGTGGTAAGTGGTAACAGCTCTCTCGGATTCTCCGGCGTGGAGCGTTTGGGCAGAACGCCAGCGCATCGCACTTGTGACCAACAACACTGTCTACCAGCTGGGTTCCACCGGTCTGTCGAGGCTTAAATAGGAAGCTACACCTCGGGGTTTGTCACCTCCACCAGTTCCATCTCATCTCAATTTGTTACCAACCTATCTTAGATTGTTTCTAGTGATGTTTATCAATAGATCAATTTCCTTTTTAGTCAACCGTCGACTCTTCTCTATTCGGAGATGTATCCGTGTTGCTTCCTTCTTCATCAACGCAGTTTTGAGCACACGAGTATAACATCTTGATTTCGCATAAATCTCAAATTCTCAATCCAGGTATATACCAATATCGTGTGAGAAATCCCGTCGGGTGCAGTGGTGATTGGTGAGCACACTACGTGGTTGAAACTCACTCACCTGACCTAGGTTCAAGTGTCTTTCCTTCTTTTAGCTTGTGGGCATATACCAATTTATCATCTCGTACAAAGATATTATATAGGCTGTGCACTGTCTATTTACCACAAAGAAAATTCGCAATGTCCCCCTCTTCTTCACTTTTATAATCTGGTTGCATTGAATTGCAGAGTCTATGTTTCTTTGACGCTCGGTACTCATCAATTCACCTTCTGCTGTCCCTCGTCTCAAATTTAACTAATCGAGTTGAGTTTGAGAGGGACTGCGAGTTGAGAGACATTGGTGCTAGTGTGCTACTACTAAAGTGAGCTAGCTAGTTAGTACTGTAGTACATTCCACAAAGGGCCGTGTGATCTTTCAACTTTTGATGTTTGGACCACTTAAGGCCGTGAATGCTCTAGTCTAAGGTGTGGTCAAAGAATCCACGTCAGATTCGAGCAAATGTGGAGGAGAGATATAAATGATCTACTCTAACGTGTGGTAAAAAAATCAACGTCATATTCGAGCCAAGGTGGAGGAGAGATATGAATGATCCACTCTGACGTATGGTCAAAGAATCCACGTCAGATTCAAGGCAGGGTGGAGGAGGGATGAAAGAAAAGGGGTGGTCTTTACAAGCTTGCAAATTGCGTGTCTTATGCAAGACAAGGTTTCCTCATGCTAGAAAAAAGTATCTGCACGAGGTCCACCCCCCCCCCCTCCAACTTGCTGCATATCGTCCTACCTTTTCTCTTTTCTTTTCCCTATTTTGTAGAACCTGAACGTATTCCGACGTGATACAACGAGTGTCTTTGTGCCTTGTAAAGCTCTATCTCTTGTCTCTTGCTCTGGCATGCGTGGGACACACCGTCAATGAGCTGACCGACCAAAGACATGTGACTAAATAAATTGAAAAGAGCTGCACATTGTCTTACCTTTTCTCTTCATTTTTTCCTATTGTAAAATGTGAATGTATTCCTATGTAGTACAACGGGTGTCTTTGTGCCTTGTAACGCTCTATCTCGCGTGGGACACACCGTCAATGAGCCAAGCAACCCAATATATGACTAAAACTTGGAAATTTCTACACATCGTCCTACCTTTTCTCTTCCCTTTTTTCCTTTTGTAAAACGTGAACGTATTCCGACATAATACTATGATTGTCTTTGTGCCTTGTAACACCCTATCTCTTGTCTCTTGCTTTGGCATGTGTGGGACGCATCGTCAATGAGCTATCTCTTGTCTCTTGTCTCTTGCTCTGGCATGTGTGGGACGCATCGTCAATGAGCTATCTCTTGTCTTTTGTCTCTTGCTCTGGCATGCGTGGGGTGCACCGTCAATGAGCTAACTGGCCCAAGATATGTGACTAAAACTTAAAAGTCCAGCATAACATATTACCTTTTCTCTTCCCTTTTCCTATTTAGAACGTGAAAATATTTTAACGTGATACTACAAGCGTCTTTGCATCATAACGCTCTATCTCTTGTCTCTTTGCTCTAGTATGTGTGGGACACGCCGTCAGTTGCTTTGGTATGCGTGAGACATACCGTGAGCTGCTCTGTTGTGTGTGGGACACACCGTTAGTTGCTCCGTTATGCGTAGGACACACCCTTAGTTGCTCCGTTATATGCAGAAACACTTCAGTTGCTTTGTTGTGTGTATCACGCACCATCGGTTGTTCCGTTATGTGTAGGACACAACATTAATAAGCTAACCACCCCACCAGCCCAAGAAATGTGACTAACATCACTGTCAGCCAGCTAGCTTCCACCGGTCAGTCGTGGCTTAAATAGGCAGCTACACCTAGAGGTTTCCAATGTAGTACAACGAGTGTCTTTATACCTTGTAACGCTATATCTCACGTGGGACACACCGTCAATGAGTCAACTAACCCAGTATGTGACTAAAACTTGGAAAGTATTGCACATCGTCCTACTTTTTCTCTTCCCCCTTTTCCTTTTGTAAAACGTGAGTGTACTTAGATGTAGTACTATGACTGCCTCTGTGCCTTGCAATGTCATATTTCGGCGTGATACTACGAGCGTCTTTGCGTCATAACGCTCTATCTCTTGTCTTATTGCTCCGGTATGTGTGAGAGACATACCGTGAATTGCTCCGTTATGTGTAAGACACACAATCGATTACTCCGTTAAATGTGGCACACACCGTCGGTTGTTCCGTTATGTGTGGGAAACAACGTCAATAAGCTAACTAGCATCACCAGCCCAAGAAATGTGACTAACAGCACAGTCTACCAGCTAGGTTTCACCGGTCAGTCGAGGCTTAAATAGAAAGCTACACCTTGGGTTTCTCACCTCCACAAGTTCCATCTCATCTCATAGCTCATCCGTCTTGCCGCGCGTGGTCGGATGGCCTCCCGCGAGGGGCACGTGGCCCGCGAGCTGCAGCCGGCCGGCCCACGAGCTACAGCCGGCGAGCTCCGCGGGGCGCGCATTGAGGGGTGGTGCGGCTGGTGAGCTTTGGCTGGCGTGGATCAGATGGCAGCACGGACGGCGAGCTCTGGTGGGCACGAATCGAGGGCGTGGCGGCGAGTTCCGACGGGCGTGAATCGGAGGGCGGTGTGGCCGATGCGTGCAGTGAGCGGTGAGCTCCGAGTCTCTGACCAGCTGCAGGAAGGAACAAGAAGAGCGAGGGCGAACACCGACACAGAGGAACGTCGTAGAGGACACAACCTCCACGGCACGGTCGCGGCGCTCTTTCCCCACGCCCCACGCCCTCAAAGACGTCGAAGAACGCGTGACTTTCTTTGGCCACTTGGGCTTCAGATTTGTGGGCCCAGACACACTTGTGGTAAGTGGTAACAACTCTCTCAGATTCTTCGGCGTGGAGCGTTTGGGCAGAACGCCAGCACATCGCACTCGTGACTAACAGCACTCTCTGCCAGCTGGGTTCCACCGGTCAGTGGAGGTTTAAATAGGCAGCTACGTCTCGGGGTTTCTCACCTCCACCAGTTCCATCTCATCTCATGGCTCGTCCGTCTCGCCGCGCGTGGTCGGATGGCCTCCCGCCCGAGCTACTCGCCATAATCGTCCTGCAGCTCAACTGCCTCGCAGACCGCGCCTGCTTCTCGGCCGTCTGCCGTGCGTGGCGCGACGCGGCGCCCTACGCTGACGCCCCGCAGCGCGGTGTCCCGTGGCTCCTCCTCCCGGCCCGCGACGCGCCGTCCTTCTTCAGCCTCCACTCCGGCGCCACGCGCCGCATGCGCCTCCCCGACGGCGTCCGCGGCACGCGCTTCTGCGGCGTCCACGACGGTGGCTGGGCAGCGGTCGCCGCCGACACGTGGCGAGGCTTCGCGGTCGTCAACCTCTTCAGCGGCAAGAGGCTCCCCCTCCCGGAGAAGCTGAGGGTCGAGGTCCCCCCCGGCGGCAACCACGACCAGTTCGCGTTGGCCGGCGGCTTCACCCGCCACCACATGCTCATCCGCACCGTCGTCTTCTCCTGCCCTCCCACCTCGCCGTACTGCATCGCCGCCGCGCACGTGTCCAGCGCCTCCAACATCGCCTTCTGCCAGCCGGCGTCGCTGTCCACCAGCTGGACCGCGTACCGGCGCGACATGGACATCATCCAGGACCTCATCTTCCACAGGGGCGCGCTGCTGCAGGGCTTCCACGTCCTCACCAACAAGGAGGAGGTCCTGGTGTACGCGCCCACGGCGCCCCACCGCCCCGGCGCGCCGCTGAAGCTCGCCTGCACCCGCTACTCGCTGCGCCCCCGCGACGACTACCAGCCCGACGACGCCCTGCCGCCGACGTTCATCGCGACCCGCTACCTCGCCGAGTCCCGCGGGAAGCTGCTCATGGTGCTGCGCCACTACACCGGCAACCCCGTCGTGCGGCGCCGCACCCGCATGTTCCGGATCTTCGAGCTGACGTTCGGCGAGCCGGCGAAACCCCGGCGCACCGCCACCCCGTGCTGGTGGGTGGAGATCCCCGAGCTGACCGGCCGCGCGCTCTTCCTCGGCCGCAGCTGCTCCAGGGCCGTCGAGGTGGCGCAGTTCCCCGTGCTCCAGGAGGACACCATCTACTTCCTCGACGACGCGAACCTCGACCTGTCCATGGTGCTCAATAACGGGAGCACGTACTGCAACGTCGACATGGGCATGTACAGGAAGGGCGAGAAGATCAGGCCTGGCGCTCGCCAATTCCCCCGTGAATTCACTGCAGACTGCTCGCCTCCGATCTGGCTCGTCCCCTGATTATTCAGTGGGTATTCCAGCGTGTTACTGCCTGTAGTTTGGGATATACTCCATTAATAAATCGCTGGCAGTTCTGTAGGTTTTCAGAAAAATGAAAAATGTATCTTGACATGTTGTTATCACCAATGAAATCCTTATCGTGCCATTGATGCTCAATTTTGTTGTCCCTTCAGATATTATACTTGTCAAGAATTTGTTCAGCTTTTAGATGTAGACTTCCAGGTAATGGGATTCAATGTTCCAAGTAGAACATGTTCAAGCAATTGTAGCAAGAGCACGGAGGATTAACAGCAAACATATACACAAGTGACAAAGAGCAAGGTGAAGCATGGAGTGTACTTGTATACGCACACTTTGACACACACGTCATGCATAATGCCACTACTATGCTAGCGAAAGGTAAGAGGCATGCAAGATGCAGACGCTCATATTGTCTGACGTCCCTGCTCATAAACCACCATCTGGTGACTGCAGTCCCCACTAGCAGCCGAAACTGAACCCAGGTAAAGCGCATGAACGGCTACGGCTGCATGAGATAGAAAGAGGAAACGGCCAAGCCGAAGCCGTCGTGATCACCAGGCCAGAGAGGCGGCCGCGCCGCGCCGCGCCGCGCCCACGGGGGTCGGTGGGTCTAGCCCACGAATGTTATGCGTCTCGCGTTCACAGTCAGATAGGTTCATCTCCCAGTATTTTATAGACTTTTCTAGTTACAATAACAAATCGCTGAATGCTTTTTTTTGGATTGGATTCTATTTCCTAAAAAAAATACGGAGTCTGGTGATGATTAGATTTTTTTTAATTTGTACTAAAAAATTTACACTAAATTTTCCTATAAAGTTTATAAATAAAAAACATATTTATGTAAAGTTTATAGCATAAAGTCTATATAGAAAGTTTATATATATAAAGAATATATGTAGAAAGTTTCCATGAAAATAACTCATATAAAAATGTTTCCACTAAAAAGGCTACAGAAAAATACTATAACCAAAAAAAATAAATTCGGAAAAGAAAAGGATTGAGAAAAATAGAAAGACTGATACGTAATGTACTAGAGAATCACGTAAAGGAAAATAGCGGAAAATCGAAAAGAATCACGTAAAAAAGGAAAAATGGGAAATTAAAAACGGGAGAAAGATACCGCAACGACGCGACGCACCAATATCGCATCGCTACATCTCTCATCATCCCCTATCCTAATCTATTTGCCTGATGTATTAGTGGCGAACGTTCGCCGAATAACCTTTTCGGAAATGGGTTCATCCTCCATTTTAACAAAACGTTCAAATTAGATCCCATAAAAATATCGATGGCTGCTTTAATTGGTGAACATGTCATCTTACAAATCCTACTATTATAAAAATACGAGGCGTTTTTGCCGGAGATTTTGGCACATCGCACTAGTAGAAAAATTGCTTTTGCAAATGGGCTAAAAATATTTTTCTAGGTGGAGCTCCACGCCGCCGGTACTTTAAGGCATACAAAAATATACGATTTTTTTACATGCGGACATTGGCCCCGCCTGCTAAAATCACTTTCGCAGGTGAGCCTCTAAATCTTCATAGGCGTTACATTCACCCGCTTGCAAAAACAATCCTACCGAATAAAAGAAAATCGCTTGCTACCACTCCCACCCGTTGCCCCCTCCCCCTCCAATCGTCGGCTCTCCTCCCCCTCCTCCTTCGTCCGCCGCCACCATCAGCTGGCTCCCCTCCTTCGACCGAATCTGGGAGGGAGGGAGGAAGGGGAGTGCCGCCTCCGCCGCGGGCTGACTCCCCTCCTCCGGCCGGATCTGGAGAGAGGGAGGGGAGAGAGCGAGCTGCTGGCTCTCCTCCTCCATCCACCGCCGCTGCCAGCCGGCTCCCTTCCTCCGGCTAGATTTGGGAGGGAGGGAGGAAGGGGAGGGGCGCCGCCTCTACCGCTACCGCCGGCTCCTCTTCCGTCCGTCGCCGCTAGCCAGCTCCCCTCCTCCGGCCGAATCTAAGAGGGAGGGAGGGACCGCCTCCACCATTGCCGCCGGCTCCTCCTTCGTTCGCCGCCGCTACCGACTCCCCTCATCTGGCCAGATCCAGAAGGGAGGGGGGAGGTAAGCGTCGTCGGCTACAATGGCCCCCGCCTCCGCCCTCCACACCACTGGCTGGGAGAGGAGAGCAAGTGAGGGGGTAGGAGGGGAAAGGTGAGGGAGTGAAGGGAGAGGTGGAGGGGGGGGAGGGTTGGGGTACGGGTGGAGGAGTGAGGACTTAGTGGGTGAAGGACAGGAAGAGGGTAGAGCATGGATGGCAGATTTTTGCAGGCGGAGGACTTAAGATCCCCGCCTTCGAAATAGGCGGGACTAGCTTTATGGTATCATGAACTACTTTTACAAATGATGATTTTATAATTCGTCTGAAAAAATAAAATCGTAACATTGCCAAAAAAAAATCATTTTTTTACCCAGGTGCAGATACTAATTCCTGCGCGAGTTAGCTCTGCCTCACACAGCTTCGCGCGCACAACTTGTTTAATTTACCCAGTGAGCACAATAAACCCCGCAGCGGCATCGTCCTCGATCGGCTCGCCGCGATGACACTTCGATGCTTTAGGCTTAAATAGTAATATGCTCGTGCTAAAGCTACGACAACATTTGACTTTAAAAGACGATACATGTTTTGACAATCAAGAAAAGAATGATGTAAAAACAACAAACTTTACAATCTAAACATGACTAATAGCATGAATTAGTATGTATACAATGCGAGGAAGGTAAATGTTATTTTTCCTCATTCTGATACGTAGAGTTTAAGTTTAATTTGTCCAAAATTTCTCTCGTGTTTAGACTTTTGTCTACAACTTATGTACCCCCTATTAAAAAAAAATAACACCCATTATCTTTCTCATGCAGCACGCTTCTCATTCCGCTCTCCTCCCCCAGCTTGCGATATCAGAGCATCCATCAAGTTCAACCGAAACCAGCAACCTCCACCAGACCTGACCACTCTTGACCGCTAGTTCGTAATGTATATGAGAACATTTATCAAAACTATCACTTAATGGACCTTAAGAAAACAATATTTTGAATAAGCTGGTGCGCAAAATAAAGAGCAACTTGAACAGCCAATTGAGCAACTCACATAAAACACTACTAATGTAACGCTAGGAGGGGAAATTTTCCCGGAAGTAGTGTTGATCACTGGTCGAAGGCCAACTGCATCCTGAAATTATTCACACGCTAAAAGAGCAGAACACGTCACATTTATATGCCTTTAACAGCAACAATTTTACCTAGTATCCTTTGCTGCTAACTTCTCCCAGACCATGCGCCTGATATGTTTGTTTGAGTGTATGTCCTCCAAAACAGTAGCAGTTCTTTGAACAACTACACTCAAAATGTTAGTAAATATTTAGGCATCATGATCATCTTTATGTAGACAACCTAGAGCAATATGCCATCTAGTTTCACTGTACAGCTCCGAGAACCATCCATATTACAAATGGAACTTCTACGTAAATATTAAATATTATGTCGACTTCATACATTCATGAAACACTCAGGCAATACAGGCTTAATGATTGGTATCTTTTTAAATGTGTACAGATATTACAATTACAATCATACTTGGCACATTAAAGGTTTATTTTTTTGTGTCGATTGGATCTTTCAAATAGTAATCAAAGTTAATGAAGACAACTTGATCACCTCTTAGTTAGACCATAAAATCAGTAAAACCCTCCACTCCAAAACTCATGAATGCTTAGAGGTACACTCTATGCATGGGTTATGTATATGTTGTGTTTCTGGTGGTGACCGAAATTAGTTTCAGATTACACCTTCAGCCAACCTTGAGCTTGGACAAGTCCAAGATCAGCTTTTCTATAGACTTCGCTCGCTACAATTTAGAATAAGGGTAAAATAATGGTCTGCTGAACTTCTGAAAATTAGCAAAACTTCTGATAATCGAAAAGACACTGCTAAGACATCTATTTTCAGTTATCTATTTAGAGGGTAGAGAGGTAATTTGCAAATTAAAAAATATATGAGCCTAAAGCATTTCAACCCAAAATATATATCAATGTAACTCAGTAACAAGCTTGCAAGAATGAAGCATTTAATAGCAAACCATAAGAAATTATTTATTTGAACTGAAAGCCTTAGACTTTTACATGAAAACAACATAGATAAATTTCAAACAGGAGATGCACACAGAGGAAACAATATTAGATAATATATATTCATGGATCCATATATTTGGAAGTACTTTTTTTACCACCGTATTCAGATAATACCAGATCAGACTTCACGCTGAATGGCAATGTGACATACATCAGAAGTGTTTTTTACCAGAGTTCTCAGTTCTACAACGATATTAAATTTAGAAAAGAAAGCAAACCACCAAAATAGTTAGCCAAAGATCAAGTTAATTTTACCGAAACCAAACATGACTGATGCGATGCTATTGTAAATCGGCTAATTGCAAAAAAAAAAAAAAAAAAAAAAAAAAAAGAAGTAGCAGTGTTTCAGTTTAGAGTAAGGAATGATACGTCTTCTATCTGGTACTGCAGCAATAGAAAGCTAGTAAGCTAGCACTGATCATTTCATCTGTTAATCATAATATGTACATAATTATTCACATGGTTGGCATATATGCATATTTTGCTGCTAGTTTGGAACCCATTTGTTATCATACATATTTTTTATATCTTTCTGAAAATGAGTATAAAATGACACGCAATTCAATTTTGCATGTAACTATTTATTATTAATGAACCTGAACCATCAACATATTTTTGTTGTTGTACAACTGGGATATTTGATGCTTAAATTTTTACATTTTGGTAGGATGTATTCTTTTCTATGTGCTCTTAAATTGAAAAAAAATGCACACTCAAAAACTGAAAATACATGAGGCTTTAAACACTCCATTATAGAACATATTGATCGCATTTTAGTCCATACAACAGATTAACGTTTTCCAACTTTTGAGGCATAATTACATTATTACATAAATGGATAAACATGTACTGTTAAATCCAATCTTGCAGCTAGGCCATATGTTCTTAAGAAATTATATATAGACTATACATAGTAAGTTATAGTTATCATATATGACATGTACAGAGAACCGATAAGAACTGTTAAAATGGTAAGTTTGTCCCATTGAGACAGAAGAAACAAAATAACTGAAAAGTGGAGGTCTTGTGCATCTGCAAGAATTGGGTGAATAAATGATAGGACTGTCCATTCATAGATGCGAAGCACAGGCTTTTTGGGTAGTTTATGCCAATGCATTCAAGACTTCAAGCACCTAATAGCAATATATCTTAGTATATGAAAGTTGAACCCCCAAAATGCAAAATTACAGCGCCACGTCATTCAGGAAATATGGACCGTCCGATTTTTGCTCAGAATGTCAAGAGCCGTCGGATCCTTTAATCAGAGAAATCTCTTCCCGGTACTTCAAGAACCTTCTTTTCAAAAAGAATCTTTCCATGTCCGTGGGAGGCAGGGACCCCAAGCCAAGCCAAGCGCCTCTCCTGCCTGTCACCTTATGGACTCCGCATCTGCCGCTGTTTCTGCCCATCGCCGCCACCTCCCTCCACCTTGCTGCCACCGTCGGGTCCTCCTCCTCCCCATACCGAGCGCCACCACTAGACCATCTTCCTCCCATGCAATGCGCCGCCAGAATCTCCTCCTCCCAATGTCCCAATCTCCAATGGCGAGATCCTCTCGGATCCCAAACGATGGGAGTGAATCGCCTCCTCATCCGCATCCCTACTGCCATCTCCTCACTTCTAATGCCCATCACCGGAGCCACCACATCCATCTACCCAGATCCATCAATCCGGCACTACCTTCTCTAGCTAGACTAAATTCTTTTTCTGGAGTGAAATTAAGCTGAGGTATTTACTTCTTAATACTTGGGCCTTCATTCTCTACATTTTATAGATCGTGACCAGTAGATGAAAAGTTTCAAGGAACCCTATAATACATATAAATACATTACTGAATATGATAGTGCAAATCACCACCACGAGTTTCTATTTTCTTACTGACATAACTACTGCTTAACATGTAGTTCTTCAACTTTTCAGGGTGCTGAAACATTCTCATCATTCACCCTTTTTTTAGGAAATATTATATAAATAATCTCAGCTGGCTGACCAAAGCTTGAAATTTACTTTCGAATTGCTTTCAACTACGAAACATAAAAACAAACTGAAATCACCATGATTGTGGAGCATTATAGAACAAGATTGGGTGGAATGCAGACAGATTTATAAAACTGAAACAATAGCATCTCAGAATATAGTAGAAAATTTATGTCTTCATGATATTGGGTCAAAGTACCAGAGAAAGTGAGTAACATTAATTTGTTTTCGCAGAATGCCAAAAGAGCTACCAATTTAATTATTGATGGCCTGAGAAAATACTCCCTCCGTTTCACAATGTAAGTCATTCTAGCATTTCCCACATTCATATTGATGTTAATGAATTTAGACATATAAATCTATCTAGATTCATTAACATTAATATGAATGTGGAAAATGCTAGAATGACTTACATTGTGAAACGGAGGAAGTATTAACTTAGTCTTAAACATCATATATTCGTAGTTGCACTTATACTGCTCCATGCTACCACTTAATGCTTATACTAAGTTAGCTCTTTGACAAGTAGTGCTACTGTAACTGGTAGACAACCCAAAAGGTCTACAACTGAAGTCAAGTTGCAGTAGCACTTCAGTTGTAATAAGCCATGGTAGATCTCCAGTTATTGAAATCTTATTGCCTTATTGGTTTTAACGAAAGATCAAGTAAACTTGGAGCACGATAAAAAAAAATCCATATCGAATATACTGTACTCTATAGAAGTCCTAAAAGAAATCATTATTTACTTAAAATATGGTTCGAACATGCAGGCAATAATCATACTGATTTTTTGGTGAAATGTTACATGCCACAGCTACTTTGTGGCATTGATCATTGCCATAGTCATCACATTATTCACCACAATATTAATGCTTCCAATCTTTTGAGTGACAACCGAGGCATATTGAAAATAGCCGATTTTGGCCTAGCAAGTTTCTTTGATCCTGAACAAATATCAGTTCATCGATTAGATCATCAGAAGAGAAGATTCCCATTTTGTTGATGGTTGATGAATGCAAAGCATATTAAGAAGCACAAGTTAAGATTATAAAGCCACTAGGAAAGAAAGTGCTCCTTATGAATCTTCAACTTATGCTATTGATATTTCGTAATGCAATAAACTAATTCTGTTTCGTAATGCGGCTGTGACAGCACATATTCAGAGTATCAAGACATCCAAATTAGCAATAAAAGCATTTGGTACTTCAGCCCCTATCAGTATTCTTTCTCATGTCTGTGTTCCTGCCCTTTTTTTTACTTCCGCCCCTATCAATATTTTTTCTCTTACGTCTTGGTAAATAAAAGCATTTGCAAAGAAAAAAAATCCCAAGTTCTGTTCCAATTAAGCTTAAAATTTTTTCAAGGATTTATGAATGATCCCATACTCGGAGTCAATGCTTTGGTCCTTGCCTGGTTGGATTGTAAACGTGATTTTTTTTTTCACCAACAGAGGTGCTTGAATAATCATATACAAGGGGCCGTGTTTTTATTGCCGTACTTTGGGAACCAAAAGTAAAAGGTTGATCATCATTTTCTGTATATGATAAGTGAAAGCATCTAGCAGAGCAAGAGGTTATAGTCGTGCGAACGCGCAACTTATTTAACTAGTATATCAATGATAGTACCATCAAGAGAGATGAAGTACACAATATCGTACCAAGAATTAACGATTTTTATTTCTAAAATGTGATTTAATTTTCCCAAACCAGTAGGCCAAACTTGTAGTTGGGCTCGTATTGTTATGTGCAAGTGTGCAACATATATGGTCTCTCTCTTCAGGTACCTAGCTCCCTAGTATTGACAATAAGCTTAGTAATCAGTACAGGTATCTTGAGCGTTGATTTTCTCTCATAATTCAGGTCATCCCGTAAAGAAGCCAAAGTGGCAAGGTTGAAACTTTAAAAGAAATTCTCACCTTATCCTCAGGAACACTTTTGCAGAGGTTGGTCACTACCATTTGCTCCATCTTTTTTTGCCAACCTAAACACCTCAATAAGGACTGACAGTCTTGACGTCTTTGCCATTTTTCAATATCTAGTAATCATCAATTCATTATTTCAGTGCAAGCGTAAACTGCATATTAGATGGATACCTTGTTTCTTATCTGAACTAAATCAATTGACAGATCCACTATCAGGAGCTAGAAGTTAGCATACGCACCATTGCTTTCGATGTTAACTTCTCCAATCAAAGGAGATTTTGGGGGAAGCTCAGGTGGAGATGCAGAAGACTAGGCGGCGGCGATCCATGGCCTCCAAATTCGTCGTCGGATCGAGCCATGGCCCCCAAATTAGATCCCACATTCGCTGGACCGAGCAAAGATGGGAGGGAGCAGTGGAGTTGGGGATGAAGAGGTGGAGGCGGAGGCGGCAGCAGCGGCTGAAGTGACGGGGAGGGGAGGAGCAAGAGGAGACGTGGGTGGAGGTGAAGGTAGCGCTCGGGAGGCGGCGGCGGCGGTGAGGACGGGAGGGGAGAGGGCGGCGGCGATGCGGGCGTGTGGGAGGAGTGGAAATCCCAGGCGGAGTGGGCTCGCAAGTACAGAACGACTCGGCTCTCCCCGCGAATTCCGAAGTCCGATTAGGATTCCAAGTAGCATGCTTGTACAGTTCGGTTTCTACCGGTATGCCCGCTTTAAAATGAGAGAGCAGAGGTCTTTTTTTCTCAACGCAAATTCCAAATTTGTCAAGCCCAAAATCGTCCTCTACACCAATGGCAGGTAGATATTACACTCCCCAAACTCCTCCTCCTCCCGAGAACACGCTCGATGTCTTCATGGATGGCGACACCATACCGATCCACACCACCATCACGTCGTCGCATTCCCTCGCGGCCCAATTCATCAACGAGATAGCCCGTGAACGTCCCCAGGGGGGGCTCATCGTCGGCATCGACACAGAGTGGCGCACTGACCATCTGCCCGACGGCAAAACATGTTACAAGGTCGCGGTGCTCCAGCTCTGCGTCGGCCGCCGGTGCCTCGTGTTCCAGATCTACCAAGCCAGCAACATGGTCCCACGTGAGCTCACGGAGTTCCTCGCCGACCCGAGCGTTCGCTTCGTCGGCGTTGCAGTCAACAACGACATGCAGCGTCTGGCCAATGATTGCAACCTAAGGGTCGCCTGTGCGGTGGATCTGAGATATGCCGCGGCGGCCGTGCTCGGTCAGCCGGAGCTTGCGAGGGCGGGGCTGAAGAGACTGGCGCTCACGGTGATGGGCGCCCACATGGAGAAGGAGAAAAACATCACGAAGAGCAGATGGGGTGAGCCGACGTTGACGTGGGAGCAGGTCAACTACGCCTGCATTGACGCATACGTGTCCTATGAGATTGGCCGGCGGCTGCTCTCCGGTGAACCTATACTGGCCGCTCCGTTGTAGGCACATACACGCATGGCGAACTTGCCACCAGTGCAATGTTTGTTTAGTTCGAATAGTTAGAAGTCCATATAGGGTGGTTAGAAATGAGAGTTAAATATATAAATTATAGAGATAAGTACGATTTAGAGATAGAATTCTAAAAGTAAAATAGAGTCCCAAATTCTAGAGATAAATCTACTATAACTTATCCATTCTTGATCTATCGACACCTTTCACGTGTGCCCTGTAATGTAATATCAATCCTATAATCTTTCTGAGTGTCATATCAATAGTGATGTTTATCAATAGATCAATTTCATTTTTAGCCAACCCTCGACTCTTCTCTATTCAAAGATGTATCCGTGTTGCTTCCTTTTTCATCAGCGCAGTTTTGAGCACACGAGTATAACATATTGATTTCGAATAAATCTTAAATTCTCAATCCAGGTATGTATATATACCAACATTGTGTGAGAACTCCCGTCGGGTACAGTGGTGACTACGTGGTGAGCACACTACGTGGTTCAAGTGTCTCTCCTTCTTTTAGCTTGTGGGCATATACAAATTTATCATCTCGAACAGAGATATTATATAGGCCGTGCACTGTCTATTTACCACAAAGAAAATTCGCAATGTGCCCCCTCTTCTTCACTTCTATAATCTGGTTGCATTGAATTGCAGTGTCTATGTTATTTTGACGCTCGGTACTCATCAATTCACCTTCTGCTGTCCCTAATCTCAAATTTAACTAATCGAGTTGAGTTTGAGAGGGAGTGCGGGTTGAGAGACATGGGTGCTAGTGTGCTACTACTAAAGTGAGCTAGCTAGTTTGTACTGTAGTACATTCCACAAAGGGCCGTGTGATCTTTCACCTTTTGATGTTTGGACTGCTTAAGGCCATGAATGCTCCAGTCTAAGGTGTGGTCAAAGAATCCACGTCAGATTCGAGCAAATGTGGAAGAGAGATATAAATGATCCACTCTAACGTGTGGTCAAAAAATCAACATCATATTCGAGCCAAGGTGGAGGAGAGATATGAATGCTCCACTCTGACATGTGGTCAAAGAATCCACGTTAGATTCAAGCCAGGGTGGAGGAGAGATGGAAGAAAAGGGGTGGACTCTACAAGCTTGTGAATTGCATGTATTATGCAAGACAAGGTTTCCTCACGCTAGAAAAAAGTATTTGCACGAGGTCCACCCCCCCCCCCCCAAAGCATGCACAAATACGACCATTGAAAACTTCGGAGTGACGTACCAGACTAGAGTGTCACTGGGATGGTCGTTGCCTCACCGGAGAAGCTTCGCCGACCCCCAACGCCCCGATCCATGCTGCCTAGAAGCCCCACCACCACATGCAACCATGAAGCCCACCAGCCCTCGACACCACTCGTCGTCTTGGTTGGAATCTTCGTCGGCCTAGGGGCCCTAATCTGTGCCGCCCAGAGTTCTACGGGCCCAACATGCTCTAATCCATGCTACCCGAAGCTCCGTTGGTCGCCGTCCCCTGATCTGTGCTAAGCGAGGTGGATCTGGAGGAGCAGTTGTGCCCGCCTTTGCTCTTCCGCGAAGGAGCAACGACGATGGACACATGAGGTCACTGACAGAGTCCCGTGTGTCCCATTGAAGCAGCCAAAGCCAGGATAAGTTGTAGCAGGCGCACAACGAGGAGCTGAATGTCGCCGTCAGGAGAACGCTAGAGAGTCGTTGCCACAGTCGGAGGGAGAGCAGAGGTTGGGGTAGAGTATGGAAAGTAAGGAGGGGAAAGGGGAGAGACAATCAAATAATGAAGGGATTTTATATTAGTTTTTGGATTTTAGGGTGTTTAGTGTAAAATTTTGAACTTTGATCTAAATTTAGAAAACACGAGGATTAAAATAGAAAATATTAGAGACTGCACAAAAAGTTAAAGACACAACTTAAAGCTACCTGGAAGAGATTTTTTTGATGTGGCCTTGTCCTAGTCTGCAACTCGGCATGTTGTGCACCCACCATTATTTATGACCTAATGCTTCCGAAAAGTTTCTTCAGCTGGTCCAAGCTTGGTAACTGTAAATGGGCCATGCTAGAAACATAGCCGAAAAGAAAGCTACGAGCCCGTCCACGATTTGAGTGCCTAAAAGCGTGCTAAGACTGTAAATACAATGGCCTAAAGAACTAGTATGAATATGTGACGGAACACATTGAACATAGAAGTCAAAGGAACTAAGCAAGGTGGATCTGGAGGAGCAGTTGTGCCCGCCTTTGCTTTTCCGCGAAGGAGCAATGACGATGGACACATGAGGTCACTGACAGAGTCCTGTGTGTCCCATTGAAGCAGCCAAAGCCAGGATAAGTTGTAGCAGACGCACAACGAGGAGTCGAATGTCACCGTTAGGAGAACGCTGGAGAGCCGTCGCAACAGTCGGGGAGAGAGCAGAGGTTGGGGTAGAGTATGGAAAGTAAGGAGGGGAAAGGGGAGAGACTATCAAATAATGAAGGGATTTTATATTAGTTTTGGATTTTAGAGTGTTTAGTGTAAAATTTTGAACTTTGATCTAAATTTAGAAAACACGAGGATTAAAATAGAACATATTAGAGACTGCACAAAAAGTTAAAGATGCCACTTAAAGCTACATAGAAGAGATTTTTTGGTGTGGCCTTGTCCTACTCGGCATGTTGAGTACCCACCATTATTTATGACCTAGTGCTTCAGAAAAGACTCTTCAGTTGGTCCAAGCTTGGTGTCAACGAGTGATACTCATGGACCGGATGAGTTGAGTATCGGGGTACGTTGGAACGAGGGTCTACGTAGTATGACATCAAGCAGACAAAAGACAAGGATTATACTGGTTCAGGTCCCTTGTCAGGTAATAGCCCTAGTCCAGTTTATATGAGATTGATGATGACGAGAACAGATTACAAAGAGAGTAGATGAAACAGATGATACCGGCGAAATCATAGTCGATGAGTTCGACGAGACCTCCCGGCGACTTGGCTCCGCGTACTCCGGCTTCGTAAACTATAGTGGGTGTGTTGACAATGAAATTCGATGCCTTGCACCTCTCCCTCGGGGTCCCTTTTATACCGTGGATCATCTTGACCCCCAAGAAAGATCTGAGTATAGTTGATCTGGTACGGTATAACAAAAATTCTATCCCTTCCGAGTCGGAATTTGGAAATCGCTTCACTCGTAGAGATATTTTCCATAATTTGGAACAAATTCCTAACGGTGTACATGGAAACGATCCGTGTACGTGAAGGTATACCTTATCGGTATATTCCATAAGTTGTAAGATATTAGGTATGCCTTATCCGTAACCCTGACACTTGTTAACTGTAAATGGGCCATGCTAGAAACATGTAACAGACTCAAATTTTTAGGGAAAAATTTTTGTGAAAAGTTTTAGTTGTGTTCTTATCGATCTTTCCATTAGAGTGATCTTGCTTTTAATCTTTTCTTTTTATCTTGGATCTAAATTTTATTTGGAAAGTTAAAAGCTCTCTTTTAAATTTTATAAAATCCTTCTTTTATTCTCTATTTTATAAAAAAAAACCCTCCATCTTATTTCTTTCGTCTTTTATAAAACCCTTTATTTATCCCCTTTTTTATTTCTTTTGAATTTATAAAATTCATTTATTCTCTATTTTATTTATTTCAAATTTTATAAAACCCTCCTTTTTATTTCTTCCGACTTTTACAAAACCCCTTCATTTATTTCTCTAGCCTCTAACCGTTGCTCCAGAACAAATTTCCTTTGGATCCTTTTCCAAACATCTCCAGAATACATGAAATACCATCTCCCTAGAGTCAACACTCTTCCTTTAGGGCTTACCATTCTACCACCAATTCTGTTCCTATAGATATTCTTATATTTCCCTACCTACATTTATTTCCAAAATGCAGTTTTACCCTCCAGTAAATACTCTCTCCTTTGAAATCCTCTCCACCCAAATTATCCATTTTTATCCTTGAGGCTAAACCAGTATAATTCCATTTTTGTTGGAATTTATTTTGGATCAAACCACTGTCTAAACCTAATCCCGTAAACCTTTACTTCCTCTCCATCGATTCAAAATATTTCGTGGCCAAGTTCCTATTTTGATCGAACCACCCATTTGATTTCTATGGCTTGATCCCATTTGTAGCACAAGAATAATATTATCACAAATATTTGAGTGATTGCTCTTGTGCTAGGAAACTTATTTCCAACTTCCTTTAGCCCACAAAATGAACCATTAAAAATCCATACCACATATTGATGGGCTAATATCCTATTTATTTCCCTCCATTTATTTTTGCCACCTTCCCAAAATTTATCCAAAGTTGGTAGATGAATCATTCATATTTTTTTCCCTTCCTTTTAAACCCTTTTCAATTTTTAAATTTTAAAATATTAGAGAAAATCTTTTGTGACAACTCTTACATTTGGCTCTTTTTGAATTTTATAAAATTGGAGCATTTTGATCCTTTTCAAAATTTATATCTCAAAAATAAATATCTTTGATTTTATTTTAAAATATTTCAAACTCCTTTTACTTTAAAAACTTTATTTTAAATTCTTTTTATAAAGTTCAAAAGACCCTCAAGCTTTCCTCTTTAGTTTTTATCTCATTTAAAATTTATTTAAAACCCTCCGTATAAATTTTCCTTATTTTTATTCCTAGAAATCTTTTTTAATTCCTTTTCTAAAATTTCAAAGAGTCCACAACTTTCCTTACAGCCTCATCATTTGGCATATTTTCTGAATATGCCAAATGGCATATTTGCAAACGAAAATCAATTTATGAATAAAACTTTTATATATGTGTTCTTAGCGATCTAAAAGTAAAGGCTGAAAAATAAACTTCAATGAAAAAACCCTAAAATCAGCTCCAAATTTAACGTTGAAAATTCAAATTTTGGCTGATAAACATATGAATATGCCAAACGATGAGCCCCTTAATTTTCAATTCCTCCAAATTTTATCCAAAAGTCCACAAAAATTCTCATTGTTTCCTATTAATTTGGGCCAAACTCCCAATTCATTTGGCCCATTCTTTTCCCCCTTACTCCATTTTCTTTCTTCCTCTTGGGCTACCAGCCCAGCCGAGCTGCCCGCCTCTTGTCTTCTCTCCCTGTGGGCGCGCCGCCACCGACACCGCATCACCATGGGCGCCGCCGCCACCAGCCAATCATGCGCCGCTGCCGCCGCCCTGTCGCACCGTCCCCGCCATCCGCTATTGCCACGCCGGCACCGTTCTGCCACCACCGCATACCAGGGGCCCCTAGGTCACCGCCGCTATCGCCAATCCGCGGCCGCCGCCGCTATTCCGCCACCACCGCTGCTAAGCCGCCATCGCCGTTGTTTTTGCCACTGGCGCCCGACGTCGAGCCATTCCCCTCGGTTGCGTGTCGCCACTAGCCGCCGCCGACCACCAACCCGTCATCGATGACCAATCGAAAGCCGACACCCGGTGCCGTCACATCACTATTCCGAGCTGACGCCGCCGTGCCGTCGTCGACCAACTCTCCCTCCACCGCCTTTGCCTCCCATATAAACCGGCGAACCCCTCCCATTTTCCCCATCCAAAACTCAAATTCTCTCTCTCTCTCTCTCTCTCTCTCTCTCTCCCCCTCAAATCCACCACCGCCGGCTGTCGTGTTCCCTTCGCTCCTCCACCGTCGGCCATTGTCCTAGCCCATGCGCCGTCCCCAGCCGCCGCCGGAAGCGCCGAGCCACCGGACCGTGCGCACCGCCCCTTCTCTGCCTCCCCCCTCTTCTCTGTGGCTCAAGAAAGAAGAAGAGATAAAAGAAGGCTATGACGAGTGGGCCCCACTTCTAAATAGTAATCCTTTTCTTTATTTGATTTATTTCAAATTCCAAACTTTAGACATCCATATCTCTCCAACCGTTGATCCAATTCCAGAATTTTTTTTGACCTAAATTCATCTAGTTTCAAACCCTTTATTTTGATACCAAATTTCCTATTTTTAAAATTTTATTTAAATTTCTTTATTTAAATACCTTTTCCTTATTTATTTATTTACTTTCTGATTTTAAATTATTTTCATTAACCTTTAAAAATTATTTTAAATTTATTTGATATACTTTATATCCCTTTAATTTTAAATTTCTTTTTTTATTTAAAAACCTTTTTAAAATTAAATTATCCTTTGATTTCTTTAAACACACATTTCTTTATTTTAAAATACCATTTTAAATTTTATTTCTTTAATCTATTTGAAACCTCTTTTTAATTCAAATTCCTTTGATTTATTTAAATACCCTTTTTATTTCTAAACCATTCCATTACTATCCCATTGCCACTAAACGGCTGCTCTAGACACTTTACGCCTTCTGTGGAGATGTTCGTGTGGTCTCAAACCCCTACATCAAACCGTTGGTCTTAAAACCCGGCATAACCTAATCCCAAGGTCGAAGTGTTTCTCTTTGCACCCCACGCCTCAACGCGTATAGCGGTCGGAGCCTTACTACTCTCTCGACCTCCATAACACGCTGCACACTAAGTCCTTGGGCTATGTGTAATCCTAGCCGCTCTACTGTCACTCACGACTATAGAGTAACACTGTTCCGCTCCACACAAATCTCCTAACTCACTAGTTGTTGTGCTGCTTGACTGTAGCATCAACTAGACGAGCCATTTAAGGCGTTATGCTACCCAACCTCAGCATCGGCTAACCGAACTCAAATATCTAGCCATCGTGCTGCTCAACTATAGCACCGACTAGAAACCAAATCCACCAAATAAACCCCACCTATCCAAATTATCCTTTCTTCGATTTTATTTAATTCCCAACCTTTAGAAACCAAAACCTCTCTTTTGTTTTCCAAATTTAAATCTATTTTTAACCATTCCTTTTTCCCTCGCTTTGCTCCTCCTTGGTTTATCATTTTTTTGTAGCATTTTTCTTATAGGTTTTATTTGCTATTTTTTCGTATTCGTATGTTCGACCGTACAATAAATTCTATCGACATCCAAGGAGCTTACGTGGACCCAGATGGCTACGCTAAAACCACAAGAATCTCGAGGCGCGAGGCAAGACATAACTAAAATTTTGATCATATAGAAAACTCAATATAATCTTCAGTTTAATTTTATGCATGATATCTTACTCATTTAACATCTCATGGGTAGATGTTAAATGCCTTCAAGCATTATTACATGAGGTTATAGAAAGATACATGGTTATCATTTTATGTGGTTTATTATTCAAATATCTTTACAAACTTAGGAATCCGGTTAAAATGAGCATTTGAGTTGAGGTTGTGATTGTTGAAAGTTGTGAATGTTGGAATTTATGATGAAGTTTGTTGGTATGGAAGTTTTGGATGTTGAGATAATTTTTGGTGGTTTAACCGGATTATAATTACCCCCTCATACCATGGGAAATGACATAGTTTGCGCCTATCCACATGATCAAGTAATTGGACTTAGCCTAGTACATTGTCCCACTATATGAAAGACTGTTGGGTAGCTCATTAGGAGCAATTTTTTGGGGTGAATCATGCGTAAGGTGTTTAGGCGGCATGATTCACAACAGTGGGCTTCATGAAAGTGTGACGATATAATAACCTTGCCTAGGCCTGGCAAGAGTTCAACCACTATGATGAACCAAGACCCCACTGTGCGGTAACTAGTAGTAAGTGGGACTCTCGAACGGCTATGATGTTTACAGCCTTGTAAATTGTTCTCATCATGTGGGTAAAGCTAGGCAGACACTGCAGAGTCGTACCGTATTCGAATACACCATGCTCCCGATTAAGGAGATATGTCATAAGGGTGGTTCCTACTCCTGAAGTATAAGTAGTTTTAAAAATTAAATTTTGAGGATAAGAATGATATATGATTTTATTACTCCTTTATTTACTCATTGTTTCATTTATTCATATCTCTTCACCTTTAATTATTTATAATATGTCTTGCTGAGTACATAAGTACCCACTTTTGCATAATTTAACAGAGAATTGTGCTAATAAGAAGACCAGAAGATAGCGAGGTCTACAGCAGCAACAAGTTTTTCTAGGCTAGTCTAGCTTTTGCCTGTGGAGTTCATTAGTTGTAGTTTAGGAGTTTAGGAGTTTGGATTTTCCTTGTATTTTCAAGTAAGGATGTATTAGTGTGGATCTCTTCAACCTTTAACAATTGTATAATTAGCTTGTATAAACAAATATTTATAATTAATCGAAAGCTGTTTTGTATATCTATCTGTGCGTGATCGAAATCCTAGACGATCACGAATGGATATTTGGGGCACCAAGCCTAATTTGGGTGTCCCCACAAAACATAGCAAAAAAGAAAGCTACGAGCTCGTCCACGATTTGAGTGCATAAAAACGTGCTAAGACTGTAAATACAATGGCCAAAAGAACTCAAGTATGAATATGTGACGGAACATGTTGAACATAGAAGTCAAAGGGATAGTTAAACATATACTTTTTTTTTGGTATATGGTGCCGTTGAGTTTTTAACAAACATTTGACTATTTATTTTAATAAAAAAATTTGTGTAGATATAAAAATATTTAAGTCAGGCTTAAAGAACATTTAGTAAAATCAAGTCATAATAAAATAAATACTACCTCCGTCCCAAAATGTAAGCATTTTTAGCTATGAATTTAGACACGCAAAAAATTAAAAAATACTTACATTTTGGGACGGAGGGAGTAATAATTAAAAAAAAGGTAATGATCAAACGTATCTTAAAAAGTTAACAATGTTATATATTAAGAAACCGAGTGAATATATCTTTTCAGGTGAGGTGGTAAAAAAAAATCTTGTCATGCGGTATCTGGTGGACACGATTTATTGTATAACGGAGCGGTACGGGTTTCAGTATCAACATGCTGCCCGTTATAACGTAGGACTATCATCGCTAGCTACCTGAACATGTGAAAGGAGAGGTGTTAAAGCTTTGTACTATAGGTCCTGTTTAAATCTCATCCTAAAATTTTTCACCATATCAACGTTTGAACACCTGCATAAAGTATTAACTATATGCTAAAAAATAACTAATTACACAGATTGCAACTAATTTACGAGACGAATCTTTTAAGACTAATTGCTCCATGATTTGACAATATGGTTCTACAATAAATATTTGCTAATGATGAATTAATTAGGCTTAATAAATTCTTCTCGCGGTTTACTGACATATTCTTTAATTTGTTTTGTTATTAGACTACGTTTAATACTGCAAATGTGTATCCATATATCCGATATGACACGGTAAAAATTTTTACCCCTACATCTAAGGGGGTGGATCTAAACAAAGCCATAACTGTTGTTAGCTTGGGGTGTGTTTAGTTCACGACAAAATTGGAAGTTTGGTTGAAATTAGAACGATGTGACGAAAAAGTTAAAAGTTTGTGTGTGTAGGAAAGTTTTGATGTGATGGAAAAGTTAGAAGTTTGAAGAAAAAGTTGGAGATAACTACGGATCGGACGTCCGATTAAACTGGAAAAAATCGGACGTCCGTATATTTGTAGCACCGTATTCTGATCTTCTCTACGTGATGTGGGAATCTCTGTATGCATGTACTTCTTGTACTTTTCTCTCCTTTCTTCTCTCTCATGGGTTGGTCTACCTCATATCTATACTATTTTTTCTAATCAATTTTCTAAATAATTTTTCTTCTAAACTATTGATTCAATTTATGATGTGATTATACCATTGTATTTATTTTAATTAAACCTTTATAATAAGATCCCGCATGACCATATTATGAGAAAATTGATAATATTTTTTATTGAAACAATTTTATATACTACATAAAACATCGAGGTGTAATGATTGAAACATGACATAATACTACTGAAATATTTTTATATGCTACATGAAGCATCGGGGTGTAACGATTGAAACATTACATAATATTTACTAAAACATTTTTATATACTACATGAAACATCGGGGTGTAATGATTGAAACATCACATAATATCTACTGAAACATCCAAATAATACAATGTGCAACATTTACAAATAAATCAACGAAACATCAGAATAAGTCACATCCACATAACACCACGTACAAACATTAAATAAAAATTGATTATAGCATGAAAACTTAAAACGTGCAACATATTTGGATTCCAACTGAAACAATTTCTTTTCACACGTGAAACATCAAATTTGAACGGTTGAAACATATATATTATTTTGATCAGAATATAATCATGTGAGATCTTGTTGTGAAGATTTAATTGTAATGAGTACGATGGTGTAATTAGATTCAATAATAGATGAGTAATTTAAAAGAAAAAAGTATTCAAAACTTGCTAATAAAACTTTATCCTTTAAGTAGCAATGAAAGAGCACATGTAGAGGCACATACCAGGCTGCACATATGACGTGAGAAAAATAGAGCACATGTAGAGTAGCAGTGTCCGATTTTTTTCAACTTAGATCGGTCGACCGCTCCGAAAAAGTTTAGAACTAAACTCAGCCTTGGTGCACGTGCGGCACTCATTACGACTGTGGGCTTGTTTAGGTCGCGAAAAGAAAAATTTTGGGTATCACATCGGATGTTTGACCAGATATCGGAAGGGGTTCGGATACGAATAAAAAAACTAATTTCATAACTCGCATAGAAACCGTGAGACGAATCTTTTGAGCCTAATTAATCCGTCATTAGCATATGTGGGTTACTGTAGCACTTATGCTAATCATAGATTAATTAGGCTCAAAAGATTCGTCTCGCGATTTCCTCCCTAACTTTGTCATTAGTTTTTTAAAAAATCTATATTTAATGATCCATGTATGTGTCAAATATTTGGTGTGATATTTTTGGAAAAAACTTTTTGGAAACTAAACAGTTCTGCACCTGCGCGCTCAGACCGTCGATTCGTCCCACGCTATCGAACCAGTAGCCATTAGCCAAAATAAATTGGCCATCCCGTCGACGCGATCATCTGCTGGTGCTGGGTCGCTTCAGCGCGGCCGCTCCCACGAATCCACTATCAGCTAGCGCGGCGCCCAACTGCCCAAGCTGTCCCCGACTCCCCGTCCACTGCTCGGCGCGCGGCGTGCAGAACACCACGTACTCTCGTATAATTCCATCGCCGATCAGAATCACGCGCACCGGTGCACGGTACCGTACTACGGAGTACTACCGTATACATAGTATATACCACCATATTCCACGAATGTACTGTCGCAGGATTCGATTATACTGTCGCAGGATTACTAACAGCGACAACCGGTGGTTGGATTTTATCTCAACTCCACGCCCTGTAAACACACGTGTTAAAAGACGGAGGGAGAGGTCGTTCCACATGTTCTTGCGTTTGGCACGACCGTCTGCCTGCGCCGGCTATCCAATCCCAAGTCCACCGCATGGTTTTCTTACCCGGACTTTAGAGTTTTGAAGCGTAACTAAAGTCCATCTACTGGTGCCGTCACCATCACAGAACACAGGAGATTCACGCCCCCATTCGGCAGTAGAAGTAGTAGAGGCTGTTCACTTTGATGCTAAAAAAAACTTTATCATTATCAAAATTTTGGCAACTATATAGTTATCAAAATTTAGCAGCAAACTAAATATAGCCACTTTTTTAACAACTTTATCAAAATTTGGTAAGGTTGAAAATGTAGTTACAATCATTAGCAGTTAAATATTCCACTCGCCTATCGCATTGCCAAGGCTCGAAACACATATTTTACAGGGGTTTCATCGTGTCATTTGCCACCCGTATCACGGATTCACGGATCCCCCAACAAACGTGGAGGCCTAACCCCAGCCGCATATTCGCGTCCCACTCAAGGACGGATTCTCCGAGGCCGCGGGGCGCGAGGCGAGAGCGGAGAGCGTCACGACGCGGGCTCTGCAAGGCCAGCTCGGCAGAGGGGCCCCCCTTCGATACAAACGAAGCCGCCGCTCCGCATCAGCAGCGGCCCAAGCCTTCCTCTCCTTAAACCCAAACCCATTCATCTCCTCCTCCCGCTGCACGCGGGTCACGTCGCACGCGCTCCTCACCTCTTCTCTTCCTCGCCAACCTCCTCTTCTTCCTCTGTCCCTCTCTCGCTCTCCATTCCCAAATCTCCTCCGCATCGGGATGGCGCAGGTGGTGGCGGCGGCGGGGACGGCGGCGGTGGCGGCGGTGGGGAGGCCGCTGGGTGGCGGCGGATCTGGGGCCGACGCGCTCCGTCCCGCGGCGAGGCTGTCGTTCGCGCCGCGCTGGTGCGGAGGGAGCGCGGGAGCAGCGAGGGCGCGCCGCGAGTCCGCCGTCACGTCCGTGATTAGCCGCGCCCCGCGTCTCGACGCCGAGGTGCTGCCGGTGTCGGCCGACGACGACGCGGACATGAAGGTTCTCTCTCTCCTCGTACTCTTTTGACTGGTATCTCGCAGGTCGCTAGCTGGGTTTATCCCCCCCGGTGGATTTGGGATGGGATGGAGTGTTTGAGGTGTCCGGTTGCTTTCGGGATGAAAAGGGCGTGAAATTGGCACCCTGTGACGGTGAAACCGAGTTTGTCACGTTTGGGGTATCGTTTTCGTGCCTGTGGCGGTGAAATTTAGAGGGCGGAGTTGCTGTAAATGTCATTTTCTTCACTATTTCTCCATGAATACGTTCTCGTGTACTTTCGCTTTTGATACGTTTCATGCATCCTTAGGAGCTCGTAGGCTGGTAGCGAACCTGTTAATTAGTAATTTTGTTAAATAGAAAATTGGAAAATGTTTTTTCCTTAGTAAAAGTGGCAATTTCCCTCCTCTTTCAGCTCATGATTCATTTGGTTTGTTAGTTTCTGGTTGTGTGGATCTGGGTTGATGTACTGTTTTGGAAAACGACATTGGCACAATTCTGAGTTAGTTAGGGACCATTCCAAGGAAGGAAAAACTTCATACTTGCAATTCCTTATCTTGTAACAGTCTTCTAAAAAGGTGCTTTTGGAAATATTTCTCTGCAGAGTCTGAAATGTGCTAATCTTATTTCCCGCCACTGTGAAATATTAAACTACTAACTTTCTAAAAAGAATATATTAAACTACTTGAGCATAATAAAAATATCTCGTCATGGGTAGGCTACTTCGAACAAGAATGTGCTACTTCTGTGATTAGTTTGGTTAAAACCATTCAAGAACGTTGTCATGTCTCAAGCCACATTAAGCTATGAAAACTCCCCACCATCAAGAAGACTCAATTCCTTTTGTTCTGGTTTGGTTTGAGGTGAATACTCCCTCCGTCCCATTTTGTATGGCGCACTTCTTATTTTATTTTTTGCAAAGACCAAGACGTGAAAATAGGTCACGATTTCTTCCGCGTGTGCCCCTAATTAAACACTAATTAATCTAGCATGCAGATCTCTCTCGTCGCTCCTCCTCCCATAGCTAACGCATGCATGTAGATTAGATCCAGATGTCCCTGCCTGATACGTTTGCCCTCTCCCGCAAGGGTGTATGGCTTGCCGATTAATTGTCGGGTTAGTTGCATGTGGATACCCGAGCGTTAGATGCATGCAAAGCAGAAGGGCATCAAGAAAGCTACTGAATACATGATACGCCGTATAATTTGGGACTCCGTCGAAAAAATGTTACGCCCTGTAAAATGGGACGGAGGGAGTATTATTTACAGATTGTCATCGTAGTTAGTTACTGTGCGTTGAAAGTTCCAGTAACGTAGAATGTAATGCTGTAATCTTTTAAAACACACACTTATGACTTGAAAGTTTGTTAAACTTTTTGGCAATAATATCTCTTTTACAGGAAGAAGAAAACTTCCAGCATCTCAAGGCCATTCAGCAACTTGCAACATCAGCCAATGGTGTGTGGTCTAAACCAAATGTGAGGCGCAAGACAAAGATCGTGTGCACCATTGGTCCTTCAACTAACACAAAGGAGATGATATGGAAACTTGCTGAGGCTGGCATGAATGTGGCTCGGCTTAATATGTCACATGGAGACCATGCATCACACCAGAAAGTTATTGATTTAGTAAAGGAATATAATGCTCAAACAAAGGATAATGTGATTGCTATTATGCTTGACACGAAGGTCAGTATTATTTCTGAGTTTTTGTACTCTAATGAATGGGCGGTTCACAGTAATCATCCTAAGAACCTGCAATATTTGTGTTAGTCTTACACAGAGTATGATGTGCTCATGCTAGAGTGTTTTTTTGCGGTCTACACCTCCTCTGGAGGTATTGTGAGGTAGAGGCATTTCTAGTGTTAATCAGGAGGTATAATACATCTACTGAGAGCTATATACCTCCTGCTTAACACTATGAGGTACCTATACCTTTCAATACTAACCACGTGCCGGGAAAAAAACTTGCTGGCGGCTGACTGCCCTTTTCATTTTCTTATGCTATAGAGGGTTTCTCGGATCATAATTGTGTTTTACATATCAGGGACCAGAAGTTAGGAGTGGAGATTTGCCTCAACCAATAATGTTGGAAACTGGCCAGGAGTTCACTTTCACAATTAAGAGAGGAGTTGGGACTGAGACATGTGTTAGCGTTAACTATGATGACTTTGTTAATGATGTAGAAGTGGGTGACATGCTCCTTGTAGATGGTACGTGGATATTCCTTCCCCTCTAATCTTTAACTTACTTTTGTCTCCTTTGCATAGAGACACATATGATTGTATTCACTGTAAGCAAAACAACTCACTCTATCGAAAACAGTTAAGTGTTAAAATTTTGTTAGAATTAATGATTTCATATATGGCACGTGCTCATATGTAGAGCAGTAGATAGATCCATGAGTGATCTGCTCTTGGTTAAATAGCTCTTCAAATATCGTATATGCATTTCCTTCTGCCCAGAGTTAATCGCATTTAACATTTCCTTCTTTCCATTCTTTTGCTGCTTCCCTAGAGCACATTCTTATGACTACTGTGAAGTGCCAACTCACATGAATTATGTGTCGCATGTGTATGCTTATGTGGGCACAGTATACAACATAATTATCTGCAACTGGCAAGTTCTAAAAACATTGTTACCTGACATTTTTTTTTAGACATCATTTCCTAGATGAAGTCTGCTAGTCTTGATTTGCTGTTAACATTGCTCAGTCATGCACAACTGATTAACACTTCTTCTAGACCATCAGATATTTGTAGAAATCTTCTTTTCTGCTTTGAGATGATTGTGTGTTCTGATATAACTTCGATTCTATATGGTTTCATGATGTGCTTTTATTGATCGATATGTTGATACCATTTAGGTGGAATGATGTCATTGTTGGTCAAGTCCAAAACTGAAGATTCGGTAAAATGTGAAGTTATTGATGGAGGTGAACTGAAATCCAGGCGTCACCTGAATGTTCGTGGAAAGAGCGCAACCTTGCCATCAATAACTGGTAATAGTCAGCATTCATTTCACTAAATATTATAAACACTCTTGTTTCATTCTCATTTTCTGAACTTGCAGACAAGGATTGGGATGATATTAAGTTTGGCGTGGAGAATCAAGTTGACTACTATGCCGTTTCTTTTGTCAAAGATGCTCAAGTTGTGCATGAATTGAAGGATTATCTCAGAAGTAATAATTATCCCCTACATTATGAAAAATTATCCAGCACTTATTCAACTGTCTTAATAGTGTGTTTTGTTTTGATTCTCAGGCTCCAATGCCGATATACATGTAATTGTAAAGATTGAAAGTGCAGATTCCATTCCAAACCTACACTCAATCATCACAGCATCTGATGGGGTAAAGAGACTGATTTTTCTTATACTTCAGTTTAGCAGGATGCGTTAAACCCATCATCTTAGCTTTAGATTGTCTTGAGCTGTATGTAAAATCTTGAATAGGGATTCCTTTTTTACTTGTTCTGATTTTGTATACAAACTTTTTTTTATTTCAATATGTGAATTCTGACATATGTAACGTTGAATGATGTAGGCTATGGTTGCCAGAGGTGACTTGGGAGCTGAACTCCCTATTGAGGAGGTACCGCTGCTGCAGGTATGATGCAATCGATCATATTGCTCGTACTCCATTGTGCTAAGTGCTAACATGTCCATTACAACCTGAGGCTTGAAAAAGCCATTACTTTGGTTGTTTCCGTACTTTCTAGTTCTATAATTTGTCCAGGAAATAGCCTTCATTCTGGAAAGCATTAACATACAAACAGCAGTCTTAAAATTTTGTGTGTCTTCATGCAGGAAGAAATTATTAGAATGTGCAGGAGCATGGGAAAAGCTGTTATTGTTGCCACTAATATGCTAGAAAGTATGATTGTTCATCCAACTCCAACCCGAGCAGAAGTTTCAGACATTGCTATAGCTGTTCGAGAAGGTTCTGATGGCATTATGCTTTCTGGGGAAACTGCACACGGAAAGTATGTGCTATCCTTTTCTTATGCATAGATGATCACTCACATAATCAAATTTTAGTAACTAAAGCAGGCTGATTTTTTTTATTTTTTATTCAGTCATACTTTGCCATACAATATCATGTTGTTTTTGCAATTGCGTTCTTTTGGAAGTTATTGGAATTGCTAGAACATATGGTATGTCCAGTAGAAGACCTGTACGCCATGAAATTCTGGTGCCTTTTGATTTACTTATATTTCTCATGAAAGTAAATATTTATAATTTTTCAACATTGAGTTCTTAGCTTCCTGTTGATTTGGCTTCCATAGTTCCATCTAAGTTTGCTCTTTGGAAATGTGTCATGGTATTGAAGTTACTAGTAGCGCCTGGTTGGATGCCATATCAATTATTACATAAATAAATTATTATGGGACTTTATATCATTGTTTGCCAAACTCTGTGAAATTCATTACATGAATTGATAAAATTTTTCATTGGTATTATTACTTGCAAAGTTTGGTGCACTTGTAGTTTCTGTAGCATATGCTTGCAAATATTCTGTTATCTATTCAACTTAGAGATACATTGCCAAGCTTATGGCTTGATTCCTGGCAGGTTTCCTTTGAAAGCTGTTAAGGTCATGCATACTGTTGCCCTGAGAACTGAAGCCACTATGTCTGGTGGGGAAACACCGGCTAACCTTGGTCAGGTGTTCAAGGTCTGAACTCTGAACTGCCATGATACCCCTGTGCCTTTTCCTCATTCATTTTCCCTTTTCTAATTACATTTCTTTCTGTAGAATCACATGAGTGAAATGTTTGCGTACCATTCAACAATGATGTCCAACACTCTTGGAACATCAATTGTGGTTTTCACCAGGACAGGATTTATGGCTATCCTACTTAGTCATTACCGCCCTTCTGGCACCATTTTTGCCTTTACAGACCAGTAAGATTTCTATTTTTTTTTCGTTCTGATGCTTGATAAACCCCTATTTCTTTCTAGTTGTATAATCTTGAATTAACAGTAAAATACAAATTATGTGAACTTCTTTTATCTGATTATGTTATGGTTTTCAATTTAGCACATCCAAATTCCCAATCCATCTGCACTACTTCCTCTGGTCTATAATATTTGTCGCTGCAACAAACAACTTTAGGCAAAAGATAGTTCATTTACTTGTCCAAAACGTCATATACTAATGACTAGCGGTAGTACCTTGGCATGAGCTGCCTTGACCAACCAAGCCTCTTAGTTGATAACCTCTGTGAACCAAGAAAGAAATTATGCTCAATTATGTTCATTACATGAGCTATCCATTTGTATCAAATGTATTTTGTGGCCTGCATCCTAGTAAAGAAAAAACTGTTATGCTATATGGTTACATGGATATCTCAGGGTTTAGTTAGCATTGGTTTGCTTTAGTCTAGGAGCAAAATGAACTCAAGATGGAAGGCCCTTTTAATTTACCAGCCATTGGCTCTATCTAGAAATGTCCTGATACATTATTAGTAATTGGTTAAATATCAGCTGATAGTATTTCCTATGAGATTGTGATCAATGGCAACTGAGTTTAGATAATATAATAATTACAGTATGTACTTCTGACGTTATAACAGACAATTGATCTGAAATGTTTGGCTTTCTAAAAGTATGATGCTTCTCTTGTTCATTTTCCTTTATAATCTGGTATCTTCAAGCACCTAATTAGTGTTGATGCTATCTTTGTAGGGAGAGAGTTAGACAACGATTGGCTTTGTACCAAGGTGTATGTCCAGTTCAGATGGAATTTTCTGATGATGCTGAGAAGACATTTGGTGACGCTTTGTCATACTTGCTGGTAATTTCTAATATATTCTACCCCTTCTGATTTTCCTCTGCATCACTTTAATAGGCATTAGTTAAACTCGTTTATCAGGAGAATGTCCTGACACCTGACCTCAGAATTGAAATTTATTACAGCTTGCCTGTAAACTGGGAAATAAAATCGATGTTGAAAAGCATCTTGATATTTTAGGCACGATCAATTATCATTAAAGGCCAACTAATATTGTAGTATTATGCCTTCTCTCCAGTGAGATAATTTTGCATCATTAGGGGCTTTGCTGTTCAAGTGTGAAAAGGATGTAAAAAAAATCTTTACACCGTAATCGAGGCAAGTCTTAATGTTTGAGCCAACGAACCAACAGGCATGGTTATTTTCCAGAACAAATAAGTATGGAACTAGAAAAAGGCATTGAAATGACCAAAATAATGGTCTTGCTGTGAATGGCATATTAATACCATTTATTTTGTTGTAAAACATAGATTGGATTAAAAACAAGCAGCTGACTTATTCGCCTTTAGAATGACAGAATATTCTATTTTCAGAACCTTTGGGGTTAGCAGATGTGATGTTGCATATCTTATGTTAGGTAGCATGTCAGGTCATTTGCTGTAGCCACTGAAAGCAATTGTTGCTGAAAATAGAGACTGATAAAATAGCCATGCCCCAAATATCCACTATTCCACATACGATACTCACCATCTGATATGATGCTATATATATTCCACAGAAACATGGTATGGTGAAGGAAGGCGAGGAGGTTGCACTCGTTCAAAGTGGCAGGCAACCTATCTGGCGGTCGCAGTCCACCCATAATATTCAGGTCAGGAAGGTTTGATGTGAAGACTGCGGGCACAGATATTAACCCATGAATGAATTGACGGTCTTCCGGCAAAACCGTAGGCCTGATGATAATACCACGCTGGCATTACTGGCATCATTTAACTGTGAGCTTGGTGAGTTGTGTGCAAGACATAAGAGAGCCATTGTTGTGATTCTATATTCGTTGCTAAATATGTTACCTTGCATGTAAAATGGTGTGAGCAATCGTTCTCAATCTGTAGCATGAGTATCGCAGGGTTCTTTGATTTGTATTACTGCTTATCTGTTTCCTTGTGAGAGATTGTATGAACAGAAACAATTTTATTATATGAATTACTGTAAGGCTTGATAGATATCTGCATGAGGCAAATAATTGTGTTTAGGCTTGTGGAATTTGCAACACAACTTTTTTTTAACTATCTATTAATCTTTCAATAGATTTATAGTTTTGAAGCTTGCAGAGTTTTCAACCAATGAATGTAGTCCGTTTTAAATGAAATAAGAAAATGTAAAAAAAAAATCGTAAATCTAGAAGAAAAAACTATTGTAAAATCTAATTTTGGTGTGCTATAACCGAGTACAAGTGCACTATAGCTGAATACAGTGCTATATATAACTAGGGCTGTCAATGAGCCGAGCTCGAGCTGTCAACGAGCCAAGCTCGAGCGAGCTCATCTGCCCAAGCTCGGGCCGAGCCTATTGCACCTTCGAGTTTTTAGGCAAGCTCAGTTCGAGCTTGAGCTCGGCTCGAGCTCGGTGCTGGCCATAAGTAGTATAATATATATTTTAATAATAATCTCTTGATAAGTATAGTTATTTTCTAGTTAATCACACTAATAAAAGAGTATAAAATGATTAAAATAAATATATTGTGCTAACACACGCTAATTTATTTTGTAAATAGATAGTAATATATAAATAAATTTTGTAAATAGATAGTAATATATATATTATCTATTAGTTTATTATATTAATAAGGTGAACATGCAATATAAACTATACATAGTCAAGCTCGGTCAGGCTCAGTAGAAGCTTGAGCTCTGCTCGATAAAGCTCGCGAGCTTTTGTTAAGGCTCGAGTTCGGCTCGTTTGGAGCTCGAGCCGAGCTCGAATCGAGCTTAGGACGAGCCAAGCTCGAGCTGCTCGCGAGCCTCGAGCTTTTTTGACAGCCAGTGTAAATGCACCGTAACTAAGTGGAAACGCTATGTGACCGAGTGTAACTGCCAGCTGAATATAAAAGAACACGAATTGAATCTTGATGTAACTTCCTAGTGACGGAAAAAAGAAATAGTACTTAAAAAGTTAAAAAAATGCAATTGGAATAAAAAAATTGTTGCATGTGAAATAGGGGAGAACTCCAAATCAAGCGTCCGATCCTATGTAAAAAAATCGGGCGGTCAAATGTTTCAGTTAACCACCGATGAAACATTAAATTATACTCCCTCCATCCCAATATAAAGCACAACCTTTTTTTTCCCATGTCTTATAAATCATAATATAAGACATATGTGTATATACACATTAACTATCACCTCTTGGTTCTTTGAATTTGATTTATTTTAATTCTTGTATCATTAAGTTTTCCAATCACATTGCTTGCATATATGGATGTGATTCAACTGAGAAGGTGATTAAATTCTTTCTTGGTCTTTATGTTAGGAGTGGTTGAGCCTTATATTTTGGGATGGAGGGAGTATACGATGAAACAAAAAAAAATCAACCATTAAAACATTTATTTTTTTTTGTAAAACACAATAAAGACATAGGATAAAACATGTCGCTATCGTGTATGAAACATCAAGTGTTAACAGATTGAAACATATTTTTTTATCGGAATATAATCATGTATTATTTTATTGTAAAGATTTAATCATAGCGAATAGAAGGTGTGATTGGATCATAGATCGGATAAGTAGTTTAGGAGAAAATCATTTTTGAAGATCACTGAATACTTGCATGAATTATGTGAAACACAACGAAGACACACGTTGAAACATGTCGCTACTGCATATGAAACATTGAATTTTAATTTGATTGAAACACATGTTTTTATTTTATCAAAATATAATCATATGATATCTTGTTATAAAAAAATAATTACAATGAATACAACAATACGAAAATTATATATTAGATAAATAATTTGGGATGAAAAATATTTAAACAGAAGGAGAGAAGGAGAAGAAACTGGGGTGGAGTCTCCTACGCCCGATTTTCATTTGCTGAATCGGTCGGCCGATTCCTAGTACTACCTCCGTCCCATTATAAGTGTAGTTGTTCCATATCCAACGTTTAATTATCCGTCTTATTAAAAAAAAGTTATGATTATTTTTCTATTGTTATTAGATGATATAACATGAATAATACTTTATGTGATTATTCTTAATATATTTTTAATTTTTTTTAAATAAGATGTTCGATCACGAAAATCCACGACTACATTTAAGTTGGGATGGAGTTAGTATTCCCAGTGAAATAACAAATCCTTTTTTAAGTACTTAAACAGGCCTAATTAATCCGCTCAGGCAACGCGGGGAAGCTTCGCCATGAGAGTCGCTTTTGCCTAGCCGTGGGGGCGCCGGAGACCGGAGTCGCCTCGTTTCTCCTTCCCCAGCGGAACCACACGTCACATGCGTGCGCCGGTGGGCGTGCTCTGCGGGCTGACGGAGTGACAGACAGCTGCCGCTTCGCGAATTGACCGATTGATTTTTGTTGGATTAGTCAACTTCTACGCTTATTCCACCATGCATGCACGTACACGATCATCAGTTAACGCTAGGCACCGGCGTATAGTACAACTGGATACGCCCTGCGCGTATACGTTTATGGCTCCGTTGGTGACTTTCCGATCACGAGTTTCATTTGAAAAAAAAAAACACCTAACAATATCTATCTCGCGTCTGGTCCTTCGTACAAGAATTCTTTTATTTTTGGTCCATAGGTCACGCGAGCTAAGAGCAAGTATAATAGGAAGTTGTAAACCGGTTAAATACTGAGGTTGAGAAGAAAAGAGAGAAGAAGCGGGCTGTAAACTCACTGTCGGCTTAGACATAAGAATCAAAAAAACTATGCGAGTGGACCCTGTATTAATTGAAATGAGCTTAACCTGCGTTTCAGGTTATAAAACTTTCTAGCATTGCCCATATTCATATAGATGTTAATGAATCTAGACATATATATCTAGATTCATTAACATATATGTGAATGTGAGTAATGCTAGAAAGTCTTATAATATGAAACGGAGGAAGTAACTATTATATGAGTGGGCTGAGAGAAGGCTGCAAAGAACCTTAGAGCAGATACAATAGCAGATTATTAGCCAGCTATAAATATATTTTAAAGAGATAAAAGATGAGAGAGAAGAGTAGCGGGTTACAGATCTGTAACCAGCTGTAGCACGGACTCCAAGACACAATGTGTGTATGACAAGTGGGACCATGTATTAATAAGTATAGTAAGCAACTATTGTATTAATTGACTATTAAATTGGTTATAAATGATTTGGAGCTAATAATTGACTATACTATTAAACTTGCTCTTATAGCCAACAAGTGGGCTATATTATTAGCCTTGCTTTAACACCGAAGACGAAGAGGTGGTTCACTGGGGCGATCCCGTGGATCAGAGCCGATCAGCTCTCCAAATTCGAACATACTATAGCTTAATGCAAATCACTCTCCTTATTTATCTCGGCAAATCCCATGATCAAACACAGAGTTACACAAAGTACACACCATGTGGGTTGCGCATACATAACTGCTTATTACTACTATATTACAGATGCGTATGCACGGATCACCTCTTATTTAGAGTTAACTCAACCACTGTGTAAGTAAGTGTGTGTGTGTGTGTGTGCGTGTGTGTGTGTGTGTGTGTGTATGTCACGTAAGTTACTCAGGCTTATAGCTCAGACGCTGCTCTTTACCTGGTTGCTGAAGTTGTTCTGCACGTCGTAGTACCGGTTCCACACCATGATGCCGCCGTACTTGGCGTTGCCCTGCACGGCGGGGAGCACCGCCGACGTCAGGTCGCCGGGTTCCACGTACCCGCTCCCCGCCGCGGCCTCCGCCGCCGGCACGCCGACGTAGAAGCTTCCGGCGCTGACGCCGCCGGTCCACGTGTTCCACGCGCTCACCAGGTTGCTGGCGTCGCCGTTGGCGTACTGGCACGGCGGGTTGTTGTAGAACTGCACCCACACGCTGTCGAACAGCCCCGTCTGCAGCGCCGGCCCCAGCGACGCGTCCGGGTAGGGGCACTGCGGCGCCGCCGTCAGGATCACCTTCTTGCCGCCCCCCTGCGCGCTGTACCGCGACAGGAACGTGGCGAGCTCGTCGTAGTGCGCCGGGTTGCCGGTCTCGATGTCGAAGTCGACCCCGTCCAGCACGGCGTCGCCGAGCGGCCGGGAGCCCGAGCTGCCGCCGAGGAAGTTGTTCCACAGGTAGTCGGCCACGTCCTGGGCGTCCTGGGTGGACGACAGCCCGTAGCTGCCGGCGCCGCCGCCGATGGACAGGATGACCTTGACGCCCAGCGACTGGCACGTCTCGATGTCCGAGCTCTGGCCGGTGCAGCCGCCGGAGCTTGGTTCGCAGTGCCCGGCGAGGTTCAGGGCAGGGGTCTGGCCGTTGCCGAAGGTGCTGAGGAAGGCGACCATGACGTACGCGTATAGGCCGGAGTTGCAGGCGTCGGCCAGGCTGCCCTCGTCGCCGTTCTGGCCCCAGTACACGGCGATGTCGCCGGCACGGGAGGTGACGGCTACGCCGGCGAGGAGGAAGAGGGCGAGGAGAGGGGAGAACTTGAGCTTATTAGCAGCCATTGTTAATGTTACCTAGTAATTAAGCTTCGAGATCGAGGTACGAGGTGTGTGGAGGGACTACGTGATTTGCTTGGTGGTGGAGTTTGTGGCTTGCGGGGTGGCCATTTTATAGGGTGTGGTTGCATATATGCATGGTTGAATTGAACCGTTCCAACTTTGAAAAACTAGATGGCAATTTTTGCAGTGGATTTTCTAGCCAGGAAAGTTTGGCGCACAGTATAACGAAGACTTGAGTATTGCATTGACTTGTCTATTTCAATTGTGCTTGCAGAAACCATGCATTAATTATTCGAAGTGGACTCTAATTTCCTTTAGTCTTTATATACTTTGTACTACCTCTCTCTCTGTCTTTGGTTCTAGCTAAAACACGGCCGGGTGGTTGTTTCAGACTTGTGCGCAATAGTAGTAATAATTAAGAAAGTGAGCTGTAATTTGAGTCCTATTTTATCGTTAAAGTTTTGCTTTGAATTATATTTAAACTATTTGTTTTTAGTTTGAATCGAATAATAATATTATTATTGTAGTTTGGATCATCATAAATAAACTTTTCTATGTATATATATCAACAACCTCAAACAAATCGGCTCCATCACACCGCTGAACTCCTCCATCTATGTGCAGTCTATATATTTGCTAGAGTGGAGGCTAGACATAGTTAGAAAAGATATTTGGGTGATCCATATTTAAAAAATAGCAAAAATTACCTGGTACAAAGTAGAAAAAAGAAAAGTTGATTTAAGGGTGTGTAAAGTAACATTTTGACAACAAAAGATGGCTCAAATTACAATTTACTCTTAAATAAACCTCCTTACTCATATTTGGTGTTTCAGACATATTAACACAATCATTTAAATGTAACTTTGACATATAATTAATATTATAAAAAATATCTAACAAAGTTATGCTTTTATGATTTATGTTACTTCAATTTTGGCAAAATTTTACACATTTGAAGTTTACTTATCCAATGTAAATAATAAGTGTCTTATGTTATTACACTACATAATCAGAAGCTCATCTTCAAGGAAGTAAAACCATACCATCTAGATGTTTAGAAAGATCATCAAGATTATTTGCATACGAAATTCTGATGATCACCACATAAAAGGGCTTCCATGGATTAAAAAAAAAAGGCAGAAATGATGTAGAAATGACCGTTTGAGGGAAGCACATAAGGAACACATGAATAAGAAGATATATCGATAAATGATTTTTTACGAGACTAGATCTCATGTTAAAATTCATCCGAAATTCCTGCTCTCTCCGTTTTATATTATAAATCGTTTGATTTTTTTAGAGTAAAGCTTCTTTAAGTTTAAATAAATTTATAGAAAAATATAATAATATTTTCAATATAAAACAAACATATTATTAAAATATATTCAATAATATATTTAATGAAACTAGTTTGGTGTTGTAAATATTGCTAATTCTTTTTATAAACTTGATCAAACCTAAAAATTTTGACTTAAAAAAAGTTAAACGACTTACGGAGTATAATATTAAACAGAGGGTGTATGTCCTAAGCCAATTGAACTTTGTAGAATTTTGGATAGCGATGACTTTCGCCCCTTTTCCCTTTACTCATCGAAGTCCGTATTGTGGTAGTTTCATCGTCTTATCTTTGCAAGCAATCGATTGGATTGGAAGTTCTCATTTTCAAACGTCCTAAGCTCCTAGCTGTGCACTATCCCTCTATATGATTTCTTATTAACTTGTCTACTCAGTTAAGTAATCCATGTATGAGCAACAAGGACAGTTCTAATTAAGAACAGAAGCCATATTCGTCATTTTCTCCGAAGGAAAAAACACGACCTCAATACATTGTTGCCTACACTGCTAAGTAATCCCTCCATGAGAACAACCTATTGACTGAAGTTCCATCGCTGGCTTACCGGTTACTACTACGCAATGTCAATTTTCACACGACAAAACGGGTGAAAATCCTCTGCAAGAGATGAACAGAACAGGTCCAGCCTTTTGTGTTGCCACAACTTGTACCATCACGAACTGCATGCGAGAATTCACGTGTAAGTAGACCATTAGGTCCAGTTCTGCAGAGATGTCGACTTCTAATTTGTGGATAGAAACTTTCCTCCACCAGTTAATCACAACCCGCTAATCAGGGATGACTTTGACATGATCCATTGATCAGTGATTTCATTAGCTTTCAGCTATAGAATCAATGTATCATTGGCTCATGTCAGTTGATAATTAAGTAGCAACGCGGCTGCATCTGCTTTGGACGCGGTGAAGTTTTTGATGGAATACGTAATTACGTGCTCCGTACGTACGAGGCAAATGCTTGGTCTGAACGTAAGAAATGTTAGGCGCGACACGTAGGTCACGTCCCAGTCAACTTGTTCAGGCCATGGAGCAAACCATACGTCGAAGAAGTTGTAGTGATCCAGACATAGTCACATGATGGAGATTGGAGAGTCTACTTAAGTAGAAACTGACTGGCCAGTCTCCAACTGGTGATACTCTGCTCTTAGTTTTTTTTTTTAAACAACCCACACAAGGTAATGTGACGTTTTTCTATTGATATAGCATGAAAAAAACAAGTCCGTAGTTCTAGAAGACTATAGTCAAGAAAAAAAAAAGAAAAAGACAGCCACACCACGCGTCAACGTCAGGGGCGGAGCTAGTGTATATTAGGGGGTGTCCAGGAACCCGGTAAAGAAATTTTTTTTAACTATACCTCATCTATTTTCACCATGTATGCACCCCTTTAATACAAACTTAGACACCCGCATCAGCTTAAACTCGATCTAAAGTAGAGTAAAAATTAAGCAAGTGGCACCACCCTCCATTTCGCTCTAGCTCCGCCACTCAACGTCTAATCCTGCTATTGAAAACAAAACAAGCACACGACACCCCCAGAGGAATAGTTCTTCTGAACAACGCCTAAAAACAAGGGAACAACGCTAAGAGCGCCGCCGCCGCCCGTCCTAGAGAAGTAGGACATGGTTAACACTTAAAGAAACCATTAGAATAGGAGAAATGTAACAACGTCCCAAGAGGAATGCGGCGACGCAGACGTCGCCGTTATCGGCCCAAAGGCTAGGCTTTCGCCTGTAGTTTCCTACTTTCTCATGTCAATGTGTGCATGTCAAGTTCAGCAGACACTATCAGCTAATCCCCTTCAACACACAGCCACCGTGCCGATGCCTCGCCACCGGCCGGCCATCGAAGAAGCATCTCGACCTCTGGCGTGCTCCAGATTCATCCACATGGGTGGGCTGGAGAGGAAGAGGGTGAGAGAGAAGAATGAATCCCCTCTCCTCTCACTAGTCCGTCCAGCGTGGCCATCTTGCGGTGGCAAGTCGCCGCCGCAAGAGGACCAACACCTAGAGAGGAGCTTGTCGTAGTCCTCAACCACCCTCTTATGATGCTACCGTTGTTGCCGCCACCTCGACCAGGCTGCCGTGTCTCCTACGGGCCGCCTGGTCGCATCACCTTCGCCTCCGTCCTCCCACTGTGACAGTCTCATCACCGCACCACCTCGCCTTGCCGTTCTCCACCACAGCAGGCTCGCCACCACGCCGGCCATGTTCCACTAGTCATGCTCCTTCGTGCCAGGGCCATCACGGCATTCCCTCTGGAGCCCCACAACGGGTGTCGCACTCTCCACGCGCTTCGCCGGCCACACGTCGTCGTGTCGGTCGGCGCCGCGTGCTTCCTCCTGTCGCAGCGCCACTGTCGAACTGGATCTGGGAGCTCTAGATCCGGCACCACCACTACTGCCGCCGCCACCTTCTCTCCAGCTACCAACCTCCACCGCCGCCTGCGCGGCTGCGCCCCTGCATTGGGAACGCCAAATCCACTTCCGAGAGCGTCGGATCCGTTGCACCCTTGCCGATCGACTCTAGCCGCCGTGGACCTGCAACGCCATGCGCCGCTCCGTCCTCTCGTGCCAAGGGTGAGCTTCGCTGGGTCACGACTCACGATGTCCTCACCGCCGCCTTCCCAGTTGGCCGCTCGCCTTTGCAGCAGCGAGCTCTGGCGACGGCGAGGCGTTGAGGGTGGATGGAAGGTGGCGGCGCAGGCGGCTAGAGTTTCGCCCCGAGAAATCTGCGCAAGGGCGACGCGGGGAGCGGTTACTCTTAGTTTTATTATTAGCCTGAAACTCTGAATGAGCTCTAAGTGGTCCAATGAACACTGATCATACGTCAGAATTCATTTTTACTGCGTGGAAGATATGCATGCAAAGGAGTGCTATGATCATTATTCAGAGTAGTGAGTGCACTAGGTTAAGGGCTTAAGGCCCAGTTGTCTCTGTTCACTCAGTCATCATTCATCAGCCTGTGTTTTTCGACAGGCCTGAGTTTTAGTACTTATAGCCTCCTGTAAACTCGTTTCTGTATTATAAATACCTCTTTACCTTCTCAATCCGATGGTAGCAATCCTGCCTTTCGTTGAGAAAGGAGAAAAAACACGGTTGCAGCTGTTTCTAACCCTCTCAACCAAACCATTTCTTAGAAGAAAAATTAAGGACTGAATTTCATCTGAATATGGAAAACTGTCCACACATCTAGAACTCAGCTTAAAACAATAATGTTCTGCTACCCATTTTCTACTGAAGGGAACTCGCAGTTTTTTTTTCCCTCTTTGGATGAAATAATCCTTGTACTAGTAAACCACACATTCAGAATTTCCATCTTTCCCGGACAAGGCAACACACGGCACACATGGCACATCTTGAACCAAGTTAAATTCGTCGACACCAGCGGCGTGATGTACGGTGCGTAGACCAACGCAACTGTGCGTGGCCACTTGCAACCCGTAGAGGACAAGGGCAAGTTGTATGGCCAGCCAAGATAGACTAGAGTGCACATCAAAATCTCGATTAATCCCCACGAAGTTGCAGTAATTCGGTGGCTACAAAGTTGGACACGAAGCACGAGCCTAAAGGGCTCAAATGGCCAAATGGTACGATGAAACTGGAAAGTGGAGAAGAAGATTCAAACACAATGAAATCGGGTACTTCATCCGTTTCTCTTTTTTTTTTCTTACCTATTTGTATTTCGTTTCTGTGTAAGCATCCAGAAAAGGAAACACCATGCCATTAACAATCTAAGAAAAAAATAATTCCATGACTGCATAGGCAGTGTTTCCCATTGTGTTCATCTAAAAACACTCACCTCATATATTATCTGGTCTGGATAAAAGTGAACAAGGTTAAGAGGGTGACAAGCCAAAGGGTTTGTCTGTGACAGCTGATAAGAGCAGCAAGCGACAGGCGATTACTGCTTTCTTAACCAACAAAAGGGATTCCAAACCTGTAAGAGAGGACACATCTGTCAAGCAATATTCTGATTAAAACAGCACGCAGAACTGGTAACAAATCAGAGACACGGTAAAGATTAACAAAGAAAAACAGCATACGAATTGGCCCCATATCATGGTGCCATACCTAGAGTGAGCTAACCAGCTAAAACGTACGGCCAAAAGAAATGAGAGAGAGAACAGTGCAATCTGCAAGGCAACAAAACAAAATCATATGCAGAGCATGAGCGCGTGACACCATTCTGAGAAACGCTGAGACGGCTGAACTATTAATGTCACAACTGAGCACTACATACAGAGGAGCTGTGATGACGAGCTGGAATCTCATCAATGGCACCTCTGGCTCACACTTGCATCACGATGCAGAGTCACGGCGGTTTCAGGGATGGGCCAGCTGCTACAAGAGGAAACCTGGATTTGGCCCATGATGATTCTACAAAATCAGCTAGTAGTGACTGGTCAGTGTTCAGACAAACGACTTTCAATCGCCTGGTACGTCCAGTGTGCAAGCTGTTCCGGAGCAGCAAGCATCAGTGGTAGGCCCATCACTGATGAAGTATCACAAGAAACAAAACGCATACAGTTGAACTTGTCCCTTGAGACCGCAAAGGACAAAAATTTAGATATCACATACAGGAAGTTGCGCAATGAAAAGACATGTAACTTAAGGCGCTGCAAAATTATCTGTCTAGACATGCTGTAAGGACAATAGCTCATTCAGTTTATATGGACAGGTTCTAAGGCCTGCATCAAGCAAAGACATTATATGCAGGTTTTGTCGAGGTAGTACATGGCTGAACTTGAGAATTCAGATAAATGTGATAAATAACGTAGATCAATGCATTGTTTTTAAAGAAAATAGAGGTACATTTGTAAACAGGCATTATTATAGAGAGAGAGAGAGATCAACATTCTAAAGACTAATTAATCCAATGAAAAGAGGCAAAGGAAATTGCAACCATCAGGACGAATGTGGGATGATAAGCAAAGGAGAGCACATTGCATGTGACGCAACAATCTAATGAAGCATGCATATATTCACAAAGACCAGGACTGCCAACCTGATTCCATTGGAAGGCATTACAATTAAGTGGTAATATCAAGCCGAGGTTCAAAGCAAAAGCCAGTGAAAAGCTGGAGAGGAAATCTTTTGCTCACAGGGCATTTTGCGGACCACTTCCACTGCTTCTGCTTCGTATCGAAAGCAAGCAAAGCAGTTGCACCATAGCTTTGGATGTAGACAAGGTCGTCTGTGCCACTGCTAGCAAATACATCATCAAACTCACCAAATCCTTGAAATAATTTATGAGGCATTCGACCTACCTCTTGCCATTGTTTTTTGTGAAGTTCCCATATTCCAATTCCTTTGATGATGTCAGGTCTGTTCTGTTTTGCAATCCCACCAACCAGAACCAGCTTCTCCCGCAAGTTAAGCAGACGTCCACAGGTGAGAGAGCAAGGTGCTGGGATCGACGATTGCATTAGTGACGCCTTAGAAGGCCCAGCAATAAGGTCATACATGATAATGCTATGACGCGGTTCAATATTACCAAGAATGCCTGTGGAGTGAATTAAACAGTACAATACTCCATCACATATCACGCTATCATCACCCCCTCTCCAACCAATGAACACCTCCTCAACCGCAGTCACCCATGAACTACTCTGTGAGTCATACTTGTATAAAGAGAAATCCCATCGGACGTAATCCTCTGGAACTTGCTTGCATTTTGCCAATGTAATGGTGTAATTATGAGAGGAACGATCTACCTTTATGGCAATTGTACTGTAGTCTGGAAACTTTGCACCAGGGGGCTCCAAAATTCTCTTACAATCTTTTGTGATAGGATTAGATACAGAAATGGCATTCCTGCTGTCATTGTCCATGAAACAAACTAATCCGCAAGAAGAAGAGACAAAGCAACTGCTCTTATCTATGCATGGAAGCTCTAAATCATACCATTTGCGGAGAATCGGGTCATATGCATACCCAGCAGCACTTTCATTAGAAGTGAACATAAAGTACCATGGCCTCTGAGGCAACATGTGGGTCCAAAGAAACCTGCTTGAGTAGATAATGTCATGCCATCTTTTGCAAACTGCTGTTGACCTTATCATGCTTACTATAGGTAAAAACGTGAAAATTCTCTCCAGGATATCATCAGGAACAACAGTGTCCAATGAAAGCAAAAATTCTTTGCCTTCATCGTTATCCTCGGAGACAATTCCGAAATTGAATGCAGAAATTCTAATGTGATCAATAGAAAGAGCTGTCCATGAAGAATTATCTTCCATGACATCAGTCATCAAGTGTGCTAGCATAGATGACCTGAATAAAAAAAGTTATATTTATAGGACAGTTGCAAAGATCATTTACCTATAAATAAATAAATGGAAAATAAAACGAACATGGGATCATAAGCTAATTACATCAGTATGTTATTTCAAGAAAAGCTCGGTTAATGTTTAACCACAGGAACAGGAAGTTACCATTGCCTATTGCAGACATACTAAGACATGATATGTAAGTACATGATGTCCTAAACCATTTTATTTCGAAAGCGCTCAAGCTATGTCAGTTACTATTGCAGCAGAACTCAATTACCATAATGTTAGTTCATCAATCTTCTGTGCTATCTGTAAATGGTTTGCATGCCGTGGCACAGTTGGAGCACATTATGTTCCTCCTGGTCTCCTACCCAAATGTTATAAGGAACAGATCATACAAAATATTTCCACGGGCCACCGTTTCTTCAAAAAAAATTTCCAGTTCAGCGGTATTTTCCGTGCGGTTTAATCCGTACAAAAAATCGTTTTCATATCAATCCACCGAATAAACTCTGAAATAAGATCATACTGAACCGAACAGAACAAGCCGCAGTTAGTGATGGTACACCGAAATATTGCCGGTTTGCTTTTCCAAGCAGAGGCTCACGGAATGTGCAGCGACGAAGCAATACATTATCAACAAATACCAAACGCACCGCCGTCACCCACAGTTACAGCGCATTAGAACAGCACAAGCAAGGCCATATCTTATCGAATCCCACATTTCTCACAAAGAAATAAAGTAACCGAGTTTTTTTTTTCTTCTTCTTCTAATTTTCTCAAATGGAAAAGGAATAGAGTAGGGGAGAATATTAAGTGCTCGTACTTGCACAAGCCTCCGCCGGCGACGTCTCCGGCCCCTCAGCCTAGACGGCAGAGGCGCTCCATGCCCGTCGCCGCGCCGTCCATCGGAAGCGAGCTCCGAGCAGAACCTCCGACGGCGCCGACAGACGATGCTAACGCGGCGAAGGAAGATGCCGGAGGAGGGCACGAGGATGCTGCGAGGGGGCGGCGCGAAGGGAGAAGGCTCGTCGGCGGGCGGCGCCGTCGGTATTTGGTTGCGTAACCGGGGCGGCGGAGGGAGGCGAGGCTACAGGCCGGGCTTCGAGAAGCAGAGGCCGTTCGGATTTATTTATAGTGCAAAAGGAAAGGCGGTGAGATGGCGATTGGTACACAATGTGTGATGTTGACATCCACGGTTAAGATTAACAAACCCAGAGAAAACGGCGGGGGCAGGATTAATTAGCCCTATCTATACCAATCTTTTTCACTTGGCTATATATATGAATCATTGAATCGTTCTCTCTCTAAAAATAGTCTTACTACTAGTGTTACTCAGTATATATAGTCGGTCGTTACTAGCGATTGGAAATTTGGAATTGGAGATAAGGTTGGAATGTGGTTATATGAAACAATTGTCGTTTTAGAGAAGCGTTTACAGTTTTTCGTCTAGCTCTATAAGGTGGTAGGTTAGCTGGTCTAAATTCAAAATCTCATCCCTTCTAATTATTTGATATTAGGTTCTTTTTTAATATTTGTGTTTTTTAACATTGTCCTTTTGAAATGTTTGTCACTTGATTTGGGTTTTACTCGTATTAGCTTTGAATTTTGACTATATAAGCAAAATGGCTGGAATGGCTCATTTCCTAAGGCTGCATTCGTTATTTTAGATTGGAAGAGATTTTCAGCCACACGTGAAATAAGAAAAATTTATTGTCAAACAATTAATTAAATAGTATTAACTTATTACAAACATGAAAGATTAGATTTAATAAATGTTTAAAAACTTTTATATAAACTTGTTCAAGAAAAATACGTATCATTTAACCTTTTAAAAGTGTGTTAACGAAAAAAAAAGAGAAAGTTGTAATTGAAAGTTGAATAAAATAACAAGTCATAAGTCTAGTTTATTTATTTTTTCAAAAAATCCTCTTTTCTCATATACTCCCTCCGTCCCCTAATATAAGAGATTTTAACATTTTAGTTGCACTGTTTGCCTATTCGTCTTATTAAAAAAAATTAGAATTATTATTTTTTTACTTACTTTATTATCTAAAGTATTTTAAGCACAATTTTTTATTTTTTATATTTACATAAATTTTTTAAATAAGACAAGTGTTAAACAGTGCAAGCTAAATGTGGATCCCTATATTATGGAATATGGAACGGGGGAGTACGTGGTCAGAACCGATTAGACAACTCGTTCCGTCCCCTCTAGCTCATCCCCGCAATGTGCCTGCACCATACTCCTGCATCGCACTCCTCGTCGATACCGTACTCCCTCGTACCCGGCAACACCAACGGACAATGTACCCGAGCGTACACGACTCGGTCCCCCGGCCCGGCCGTGCCCGTGCCCCCGCGCACCGATCGATGCGCCGAGTCGAACACGTCGCGACTCACGAGCGAGCGACTCCCCCCGCCGCAGCCCGCAACTGCACACCGCAACCACACCTCCCGCGCGCGCGACCCGGCGACCCGAGCCGCGAGTTCGATCTGCATGTGGGGGTGGGGGGCTTTTGACAGACAGCAATAGTAGGCGCGTGGTGTGGGTGTGGTAGCGGCGGCGCGGCGCGAACGAAAGCAACGTGCCATGCCGTGCAGTGCCGCGTCCGTCCTTTCGACCGCGCGCGTCTCGATGGACCATCCCACGGCGCGCGGCGGGCGGCACGCTCGGTTTCGTACCACAACGCTGTCCGGCCCCCCCGTAGGCGTAGCGTGCAGTGCGGTGCAGCGTCTCAGCGCGGGCAGGCCAGCCACGCCATGGCGCGCGCCGTGGCGAGAGGCCCCCCCCCCCCCGGGCCGAGCCGACCCCCTCTCTCTCTAGCTCTGCGCTGCCTCCTCTGCATGCCGCGCCGCTGTCTGTCTCGCTGGCTGGCTGACCACCTAGTTAGCTGCTGCTGCTACCTCTACAGCTTAGCTAGCTGCCTCCCTGCCCCTGCTGCCTGCCCTGATGGCCGTGGTCGATGCCGATGCCGATGCCGATACACCTCGCGCTCGCCGTGCGTCATCGTATGCATGCGCCTCGGTTTAGCAGTTCCATGCTATTTTGGCCCCCTTTTTTCCGGTCGAGGCACGTACTGTACAGTACTGGCGCGCTCTCTCTCTCTCTCTCTTTCCCGTCCTTCCTCACATGGTCGACCCGTCGCCCTCTCACTGTGCTGGTCCTGCACGCCGTTTTCGCTGCTCCCCGGCGAAATTTTGTTTTGCGCGTCGTGTGCACTCCATATGCGTGTACGGTGTAATGGCACGTGAAAAATTTCTCTGGAGCACCGGATATATATATATCCAGATGCACTGGTCGACGGGCTCGATTATTATTACACACAGGGAATAATAAAAAAAGGAGGATGGATGCATGCATATGAATGCATCGCACGTCGTGGCACACGGGTTTTTTTGTATCGGTCCGTGGGGGCTCACTCACTCACACGCTCGATTTCTTTTGCCTTTGCTTGTTGTTTCTTCTTCCTCCTCCTCACTTTGAGTGTCAAAAAAAAATACATGAGTGAGCTTAAAGTCGAAGCAATCACAAGGGAGGCGTGCATCAGTACATGCATGCTAGCAACCGACATACAGGCTTACCGACACTTGGTCCTCCAGGATGCAAACAACAAAGTTCATAGCTCGATAGATTGACTTTTCTCTCTCTTTCTTTCCTTTTTTTGCTTTTAGATACGTTGAATGGAGATCGAGCATATGCTCCTGAAAATGACTAAACAGCTCAGTCCAACGGAACAAATAACCACATAACCTCGCACTGAGGACAGTTTGCGCATCTACTACATTCAAGTTACACAGATATACTACTGTATGTCAACTTGCCAAGGCATTGATTCTGAAAATAAATGTAAAGGAAAGTTCAACGCGACTAGCCCGACGCATGCAGATGCTCCACGGTGTGTGAGTGTGTGACTCTCTGAACGCCAACACAGTAACTAGCTGGACGCCTGGAGAGCTAAAAACAGTGACCTCTCAGCTGCCTGCCTCACTTATCTCTGTTTCAGACTAACAATGGAACCTTGCTTGTCCTGAAGACATGAGGCCCAGCTTTAGGTACACACTACACTATGGTGTGTTTAGTTTTTTGGTTGTAAAATTTTTAAATATACGAATACACATTCAAAGTATTAAACGTAGACTAATAATAAAACAAATTACATATTCGCCTGTAAACTGCAAGACGAATTTATTAAGCCCAATTAATCTATCATTAGCAAATGTTTACTGTAGCATCATATTGTTAAATCATGACGTAATTAGGTTCAAAAGATTCGTCTCGTAATTTACATACAGACTGTATAATTGGTTTTTTCTTTCCACATTTATTGTTCTAATATATGTGACCAAACATTTGATTTGATGGTTTTGTCAAAAAAAAATTTATCTAGACAAAGCTTATACAGCTAGTACGGACGGGCAGCGAGGTGTCAGGGCACAGGCAATCGTCCCAGAAAATTAAAGATTATGTGTAAACAGGCAAGCACGGTGTTTCCAAGGCTGTGTTTAGTTTCTTCTAAAATTAGAAGTTTGGGTTAAAATTGATACTATGTGACTGAAAAATTATGTGTGTATGATAGATTAATATGATGAAAAAAAGTTAAAGTTTAGATCCAAAGTTTATATCTAAACATAGCCCAAGTTGAGCACTTGAGGATCCGGTACGCGGAAGGGAGAAAGCCAATACCGGGTGGATTTTCTCATGAACGTCGCGACCTATTTATTCGGCGCGTCAAAAGATCAATGTTGATATCGATCAATCGGCCAAGGCCAAAGGAGACGACCACGTAGCCACGTAGGAGTAAAAAGCAACGAGGCGGCGTCGCGGAGATACTTTCGTCTGCTCAACTGTCGGCAAGGGTGCAAGGCAAATGCTCCCTCTATTCCAAATTTATGATGTCTTTGATTTTTTACATAATATTTAATCACTCATCTTTAAAGTGTGAAAACCAGTTAAATGTTGAAAACTCGTAAAAATCGTATCTGAAAGTTTCGTAAATAAACGAAGTTGAGTTTGGAGCTGAAATTTGGTGAGAATGTATTTCATATCTACACCCATCTCTAGTATTTTTTTTATGAATTTACTAAACTTTTAGGTATGATTTCACGAGTTTTCAACACTTAGCTCGTTTCATCGGATATGTCCCTATTTATTTTATTGTGAATTATTTTACCAACAAATAAAATACAAACTTAACTTATTCTTTAAATATATTTATATTAAATTTTTTAATAAGACGAATGATTAAATATTATACGAAAAGTAAACGATATCATACATTTTGAAATGAAGGTGGTACGAAGAAATGAGTACGGAATGTCTGAATCACTGACCCCTTGTAGAACAGTTGTGGTCGGGTAGCTTTAGCTAGGTGTATATTAAATCAGCCCGGTTGCTTATCTATTCCCTCCGTCGCATAAAAAATAAATATAGGATCAGCTGTGACATATTCTAGTACAGATAATCTGTACATATATATATCTACTACGATAAATCTGGACATATGTATGTCTAAATTTATAGTACTAGAATATGTCACATCTGGTACTAAGTTAGTTTTTTATGGGACGGGGAGATTATCTTGTACTGTGACTGTTTTTAGCTAGCAATGATACCCTTTGTGATTGTATATAAGCAGAATGTAGGGACACCCACACCCTATGAAGCTACCAGTCTACTGTACAAACTTTGGAGTTATTCCCTCCGTGTCCCACGATATAGAAACGTAAGGATGAGATGAGATATTTCACACTACAATGAATTAGGACATCCCCTGTTCAGATTCATTGCACTATGAAATGTCACATTCGGTTCTAGATTTTTATATTATAGGATGGATGGAGTAATAAAATGATCCATATCCAGTTCGTTGTAATATAAAATAGAGTGAATTATATATTAGGCTAGTTTTTCTTACATGAGTTGCACAATGGACTAGGTCTTAGCAAATAATTTCACTTTATACCAGCTATTGTTACTATAGCATGCAATTTGGACTATAGGCCCACATGTCAGCCAGATCAAGTGTTCTCTCCCTCTTCCCCCCTTTCTTATTTCTCCAGACCCATCATTCCCCAACCCTACATCATCACCCTCCACTTCCATTCCCTATCTACTACCATATTTTTGCTCACTGCTCTTTGCTTTGCTCTCTTGCTACCCTCGAGCTGGAACACCTAGATAGATCGAGAGTTTGATGATGAGATTGAGCACTAGCCGATCCTGTCGCTACTGCTGCAAGAATATAGAGCGAAGTACATCACGAGGAAAAGGAGCAGCTCCTGCAGCAGGTGATGGTGCCTGGTGTAGCTCCAGCAAGAAGGGGGGAGGCAGATTTCGAGTTCAAGCACCTGGACTATAAAGGCGGGGTGCTGGTGCAGCCTGAGCTCGAGCTCGATCTGGTTAGTTGATGTGGAGAAACCTTGAGTGTTAGGAAGTTGAAACAAAAGCTTGAGCTCGACTATGATGCTCAATGGCACCATTCTGCCGCAACATTCCATCCCACCTCAGGCTAGTGGTGTTGTGCTTGTGCCAATCCACCAGCTGACTAGCGTGATCCATCGTCATTGACAAGCAGGTGGATCTAGGTAGCAAGCAATGACTGAGTTGGAACAAATAGGGGACGTGGGAGATGTGGAGATAGATAGGGTGGTCTAGTGTGGAACTAAAGGTAAAAAACCCTGTCCTAAAGTGAAAACATGGGATATGCCCTAGTCCAAAGTGAAACTTTGGCAATAATAACTAGCCCAATATGTAATTCACTCAAATATTATATCTGGTTCTAGTTTTTTATATTATATAACGGAGGGAGTAATAAAATGAACGCGCATCCTCTACGGTATTGCCGATAGATTTGACTGTCCGAAACTTAAGCACCTGTGAGAATATGAACTTCTAAGGAAGAAACACAATCAACCGTCACATAATCTCTCTTTCATATATATATATATATATACATATATATATATATATACATATATATATATACATACATATATATATATATACATACATATATATATATATATATATACATACATATATATATATACACATATATATATATATATATATACATATATATATATATATATATATACATATATATATAGGAACTTTAAGTACATCTTTCTTGATATGCACAAGGCATGAAACCACCACGACGAGTTTACCTTGAAACATGGGAGGTGGTGGAGAGCAAAAGACTCCGGGGGCAGTGTGAGTGAGTGGCGAGGCCACTAGAGGCGGCTGCCTCCTTGTGCTTCTTCCCCTTGGACATCTACCACCGCACCTAGCAATGCCACATACCTACCAGGAAAAGCAGCGCATATGCATTGCTTTGCTTGCCACATTTGCGCTATTCTTTCCACTTGTGGCATCACACAGAATTCGCATCACTTGTCCTTGAAACATTTTCAACTCAACGAAGCTCCTCTCTTCTATGAGATGCCCGCAAAGCAACAGTGGTTATCTTTTGCTATGCTTCATGGAATCTAGTACATATATACCGTATATGCAAACGCATCAAAAGAAAAGGAACCTAGAAAGGACAAGTAGACCTCTAACATGGCGTGTTTAGCAAATGGGCAGCATCTAAAACAATAGGATCCAACCAATATGCCCCGAGTGTGCAATGGAATATTGGAACAATTTGTGAGATTCTTGGTGCTCGCGCCGTCGAAGAAATCTTCTCCAACATTGCACTTGAAAAGTTGCAAAGACAGAGAAAAAAAAAAGAAGTGGGTTGGTTCTTCTTGTAAAGGAGAGGGAACGAATGGGATCCAAATCAACCAGTTGGGGCGTAGAAAAAAAAAGAGAAAGAATTCAGGCAATCAAAGGATCGACCAGGCAAAAGACGGCATGTTACGTCGGTGGCGCAACTTGAATCAGGATTGTGTGGATCGCAATTGGAAGAAGGGGGAGATGGAAAAGTCCTGGAAAAATCAAAGGAGATGGTACATGGTTGTATGTGGCCATTGATGTGAGGTCACAATCGTCAAGTACTTCTTTATGGCCCCTTTTTGGAGAATTATGCAGTGTCCAATAAGCGCAATAAGCAAAGGAACAGCGAGTTCCACGTAAATCTGACGGCCGCAAGTGGCCCTTTCCAGTTCTGAACTGTCAAACAGTTTACCCTAGTCGATAAGTCATTGTAAAGCAATATGAGTGAACAGGAAAACAATTATACGAGGGAACAGGCTAAATCGGAACATAGGATCCTACCATAGAAAGCAGGCAGATTTTGGAGAGCAGAAATCGCACATATGACCCAACTGATGGAAACTATAATGACGACTTTAGAATGGAGGATGGCGATGGCGATGGTGATGGTGAAGAAACCACCATTTAGGTGTACAGTGAAAATGGCATCTTTGATAGTTTTGGTGGCAGCTCGTCATACAGGATCATAAGTACTGTAGCACAGCTCTTGAAAAAAAAACTCAATAGTCGAGGTAGAGAAAATTTTTAAAAAAATTGTGCCTAAACCCAAAAAAAAACCGACAAACTATCCTGACAAAACTATTAAAACATGTGATCTTCAAATGGCCTAACATCATGAGTTTATTGCTTGCTATCCCCTTGCTGGATACTTAATCATCAAAGTCAAGAAGGCAGATGGTTTTTCAGAATCTGAATATTGTTTTGTCATTTTCAAGTGACACGGAAATTATGCTTTACATCAGAACCAAGAGGATTGTTTATACAGAAAGCATCCACTAATCACATAGAAATAGTCCACAAATTATTGTCAAAGATATCAAAACTACATTGAAATGCTCAAAAGTTTGACGCTATAGTTCATTGAATTACCGTTTGCTAAAATATATATATAATACCAAGATGGAAAGGGCTGTCAAAATGGTTAAAAAATCACTGTACATGTATAGTCCACCCAATGCTTAGATCGTAAGGTCACAATATGAGCTTTGGATATCCTCCAGACAATTTTATAATACAGCACTTCATCTCTCAGTGCTTCACCAAATCTGCCTTGATCCTACAATGGAACTTTGGAAGCATTAAGAATCACTCGTAACAATTTAAGCAAGTATACCATTTGGTTTTTAGAAGATAACTAATTGCAGTCTGCAGATACTTTTCCATGAGTTGTCAATTAACCAAAATTGTCTTTATCTTACTCCGATACATCGAAAAGGAACATGGACATTTGTAAGATAGAAAACGAGGAAGCACATAATTTCAGAATCAATGCAAAGAAAATTGGTAATACAAAAGCCAAATGCAACAAAGTTACAATCAGATGTCCCACGATATCAGCAGACTATAAAATCCCAGAAGCCTAGGCTATTGAAAAATAAGCCACAAACAGGCTCGAGACATAAATAGTCACAGGCTAAAGAAACTATTTCGAATTTGGGCCCTAAACATGGCCTGCAAGATTTTAACCCAGTCCATAAAGCATTCCTATACAATACTATCAGATTTTGCAGTTCAGATTGTAAACTTAGAAGGAAACAATATGAACTACATTCAGGGGATAGTAATTAGCTACAACAGTGCAAGTGATGTTTATTCCCTGCATTCAATCACTGACTTGGACAAAAAACTGTTGGCACTTGGAATCATCACATGCCAAATCATAATAAAGAAGCTTTGTGTGTTAAGAATTATGACAGAAACTATAAAAGAATGTGCAAATCAGTTAAACCCAGTAAACATATCTCAACAAAAGAATACAAACAAAGTTACAGAAATTAAGCTGACAGTTGTGAGAGAACCAGATGGCATTCATAGCATCATCCTGAACTTATTGTCCTTTGCAACAAATATGGTAACTAATATGATAGCCACATAAAAAAGCTCACACTGATCATTCCAAAACACTCGACTTTTCAAAAGTCAAACCAAGTACAGAGTAGTTAGTACTGATATCATTTTTCGTTCTCAGAAAATAAGGGAAAACAAATCATTTCATATTTTGGAAGCAGTTGCTATGGACTTGTTCGCATCAGGCCTTTAGTGCACTAATGCTCTGGTTCTACCATTGAAGTATCCTTCTGCTTATTAATCTTCCCAGCACTATTATAATAATAATCATTTGCTCATTTTATGTTTCATCAAGGGATCATTCAGAATAATTCAAAGGCCATTAATGCTTGAGAACTATCCCACAGAGCTAGTCTGTAAAAAAAAAAATCATAGAATACTGTTCTATGCATGCTGATCAATCATTAATGTGTGATCTTTCCTCTAAACCAAACAATCACACCTTTCAAACTAAATCTAAGATTAAGTACTTTTGATCACTGAATGTGAATTAAAATTATCAATAGTCCCTCAGATTAAACTAAAGGTTCAACTGTTGCTAAATTCCACATGACCACACAAGACATTAATTAGAAGCAGTAAAATGATGGATATATGTCTAGTTATTATGAATTGATCTGTACATAACATAATTCATCAGGTAAACAGTAAGACAAACATGAATACCCATGTACGGCCAAGTTAACCTTAAAGAAGAACAGTGGCTACATATTTCACATGAAAATACTTGAAAATAATATGATGTCATTTAAACTTTTCACAACATCTAAGTTTGCAATGCTACTACAAATCAACCCAGGCAACAATTTTGCAATGCAGCTGCAGCATCAAGAAAGCAAACAGCCCCATGAATAATCCAATTTGACAATTCTTCACAATAGCACTATCACCGATAAATTTGATATTGAGCAACAATAAAATATCCGCATATGCCATTAAGATGAATGGAAATACTCAGGCATTCGAACTTATATTGCTTCAAACGAAATCTTCAAAACTTAAATTGAGGTTCTTTGAGCATGGTAGATAACAAAAGGATTCCGCGCTATTCATTGTGGCACTATAATTCTATAATTCCATTGATTCACACAAAAAAAGAATCGGTGAGACATATTTGCAGTAACAACAATAGATGCTATAATACAACTCAGCACTATATCCTCATGGTTAAGAAACTAATTTTCCACAACAAGAAGAAACAGGCTATCTCCACAAGGAATCAACTGAAAGAACCGAACCTATTAAATGCCTGGACTCCTCAATGGCGAGGGCTCTGTCTGGTAATGCCAACTCCGCCGGAGAAGATGCTAGCAAAGGCCTGCAGGTTCTCGTCAGAGGGGCTTATGTGGATCTTTCTTGGTAATGGTAAGATACATGGCCCGCAAAACACCACCCCGCCCATCTCTCTCAACTCCTCCCGCTCCTCATCGCTCCGATCATCTGCGCCATTGTTCAGCTTCACCGCAACGTCCAGCTTGTCAGCGCACTTCTTGTTCGGCTTGGCTGCAATCTGCTGCTTCTTGGGCGTAAGAACCGTCGGAGAGGGTGGGGGCGTCGGAAACGAGCGGTTGAGGACGCGGAGCACGCGGCCTGCTGGGATGGGCGCCGTGGAGAGGCCGCTGAGGGAGACGGCGGGGGATGAGCGGAGGGCGTGGGCTGCTGCCGGGGACGGCGGCGCGGCGACGAGACTGGCCGCCACGTTAAGGAGGCCGTGGACGCGGCCGGAGGGGCGGCGCACACCGACGGCGAACATCGACGGGGACCCGACGGGCCGGGACAGGAGGCCGTGGTCGCCGAGCAGGAACCGGGCGGAGCCGACCAGGGAGTCCCCCCCGATGTGCCAGCCGCCGGCGGGCGCGGCGTAGATCTCGACGGTGACGGCGGCGCGGGAGTCGTCGGCGAGCGCGGCCTCGTGGACGCGGAAGAGGAGGCGCTCGTGCCACTCCGGGTCGACCCCGCCCGCGCGGTCCGGCCGCGTCTGGAGCCTGCGCGCCGCGTCCACCCACGCCACGGCGTACGCCTGCAGCAGCCGCCGCCGCAGGCCGGAGGGAGGCTTCAGCCCCTGCGCGGAGATGAGGGTCACCTCCAGAATCCGCTCGCCCTCGGGGAGCGACAGCCCGGCCTCCTCGTCCGGCGCCGCCTCCATCATCGCCGCCCAAGCGGCGGAGGGTAGGGTTTCTTGGTCGGCGCCTCCGCGCTCCGATTTGGGGGGTTTTTCCGCGCCTCTCCCGTTTCGTCCGTTTCCCAAAGAGGGATTTGAACGGACGGATGGATTGCTACTGGCCATTGACCGATCGAGGGTCACAAATAAACCCCGCCAAATTGAAACGTTTGACAGCTGCACGAAAAATTCTCAAATAAAAAGGAGGGTATTCCAAAAAATTCAATCACATTGCATCTCACACACGCCACAAGCCAATGGCTGTGTTTAGTTCCACTTGAAAAAATTAAAACGATGTGACGAAAAAGTTGAAAGATTATACGTAAAAAATTTTGATGTGATGAAAAAGTTAGAAGTTTGAAGAAAAAAGTTAGAATCTAACAGGGCCAATGAGAAGATGATACTCGGATCTAAATTGGGGAGTTCACAACTATATGTGCTCTACTCTATCTAACGTGAGTTCTGATATAGTACAATTTCTAATTAGTGGCAGAATCAGCCAATCAGGACCTGGCAACCCTATGCAGCTGCATAGACACCATGGTTTGAGTCAATAGTGTAGTTGCTTTGCTCCGTAAGTCTGTGTTCTTTGCTCAATGTTTTCAACTTCACCCTACTCATTTTCCACGCACACGCTTACTAAACCGCAAAACAGGGTATTTTTTTTAAAAAAATAAATTTTAGGAAAGTTACTTTAAAAAATCATATTAATTTATTTTTCAAACAAAGCTACTAATAGTTAATTAATCATGTACGAATAAGTCATTCCGTTTTACGTGCGTGACGAATGATTTCCAACTCAGTTTGTCAAACTCATCCTAAGAGCAAGTTTAATAGAATAGCCCACTACTAGCTCCAATTCATCTATAACCGATCTAATAGCCAATTCATACAATAGTCGCTTACTATAGTATTAATATAAGAAAAAGTACGAATTACCCCCCTGAACTATCGTGGTCGACCGATTTACCCCCATAAACTTAAAAACCAGACATTTGACACCCTAAACTCTTAAGACCGGACAAATTACCACCCTAACATGGTTTGAAGCAGTTTTCAGCCTACATGGTACACATGTGGCGATACAGTCAGCGAAAACAAATAAAAAAACCAGTGTGGCCCACTTGTCAGCTTTTTTTTTTCCTCTCCTCCTTCTCTAGCTCTCTCTCGGTGAGCAGAGAGAGCACGCGGCTGCGGCGAACGCGGCGCGCTCTGCCTTCGCCTCCACCGCCGACCGCCCGAACTCGCCGCCTCCATCGCCGGTAGCCCGAGCTTGCTCTGCGTTCGCCGGCGGATGTGGTTGGACGGCCACGATGCCGACGACCAGGACGACGGACTCACGGACCGTTCGCCGCCACCACCGCGTCAACGAGAGAAGCAGAGAAGGGAAGGGGAAAACTTGTCGGCTTCCCCGACGAACTCTGCCTCGCCGGCCCGCATGGCGTGTTGTGCGACGACGGCGACGCGTCCCACGTTGTCGGCATCTCGCTCGGCTACGTCTCCGACTTCTCCGCCAACCCGAGCAGCGTAGCGCCCTCCGCCTCCGCCGCCGCCAGCCTCCCGCTCCTCTACCTAACGCGAAGGCGGAGGGCGGAGTTGGGTGGCGAGTGGCGGTGCGCATGGCTAGGTCGCTCCGGCCGGTGGCGAGCAGCGGCGGGCGCGACGGTCGGGGAGGGGAAACCGTTGGCGCGACTGTGTGGCTCCGGTTGACGGCGACGACGGTTGATGGGGACGACGTGGATGGGCGGCGAACTTGTTGCCGTAGCGCACCGCCTCCAATGCCCTCCTCGGCGGCGCCCACCGTGCCCTCCGCGCCACGCGCGCCGCTCGCCGCGCCCTCCCCGAGGATGATTCATCGTCGGCCGCCTGCCTGAGCAGAGAGAGAGAGGGGGAGAGACGACTACGCGACGGCGCGGGCGCACGGAGCTCGGCGTGGCTTCCCTCCTCCCTCTCGGCTTCCCCCCAAGTGTGCATCCTCGGCATCGCCCTCGCCCTCGGCAGCGGCGGCGCAGGGAGGAGCTGGTCGTGAGTGGCGCGGAGGCCCGCGGCGGCGGCCTCGTGGTTCTTGGCGATGCCCAGCCATGCCTGCCCTCCGCGCCCATCTTAGCCTCCGCGCGGCGACGCCCTTTACTGCCGACACCACCGCCAGCAGGCGCCGGCGCCGTGCCTCCTCGGCGAAAGGGCGGCACGCTCCCCCTCCCTCTCGGCGGCGTGCGCGCGGGGAGGACGAGGGCGGCGGCGGGACGGCCGGCGTCGAGGCCCCCTCCGCTGCGCCGCTCCAACGGCACCCCCACCCCCACCTGCCGCCGCCGCCGCCGCCGGCTAGCTCGTTTGCGGCTACTGCCTCCCGCCTACCCTCGATCCCGCCGGACACCGGCGCCCAGCCGCCCCTCCTTTCTGAGAGAGAGAGAGTTAGAGAGAAGTGAGAGTATGAATGTATGACAGGTGGGTCCCACATTTTTTAATAAATAGAATACTGACTAGACTGCCACGCGTACGCCACGTAGACCAAAACCACCGTGGATTGGATCGAGGGGGGTAATTCGTCCGGTTTGTATAGTTGGGGGTGAAGAATGTCCGGTTTTATGGTTGGGGGGGGGGTTAATTCGGACGACCGTGATAGTTCCGGAAGGGGGGTAATTCTTACTTTTTCCATTAAATATATGGTCCCACCTCTCATACACACATTGCGTATTTGTCGGTGATATGGGCCCGGGGGTATCATGTTTAGAGTGAGGAGACTGCCCCCCAATGCCACGTGGCCCTCCCCCGAGGCGAGTGAGGCCCGAGGTGGGGTGGCGGCCACTCCTTCCCAAAGACAAGTCGGAGGAGGCTGCCCCCCAATGCCACGTGGCCCTCCCCCGAGGGGAGTGAGGCCCGAGGTGGGGTGGTGGCCACTCCGTGGCCGAGACTACAAGAAGGAGGCTGCCCCAGGCGCCACGTGGCCCTCTGTAACACCCTAAAAATTCGACCAATAAAAACAAAATACTAAAAATGCGGACCTTCGAAAACTTTTTAAATAAATTGCATCATGCCGATTTTGTTCGATGATTTTATTGGATTTTGATCTCGGAGTTCATCGATCACAAATAGAGGAAAAATTAATTAGGAATTAACCCTGAAATTAGGTTGGTTAAAAAATAAATAAATTATAATTTAAAATAAAGATTATGTAAGGATAGAAATAAATGAAATGTTATCGCGACCATAATTGTGTCAATTAAATTTGAATGCGACGGAATAAGAATTAACCCTAATTAAAAATTCAAATAAATTATATAAATAAAATATGAGTAATATTGATCTAGGGTGAATTCATTAGTTAAGATAACACAAATATTGAGTAATATTCATATATGCAAAAATTAGGAATTGTGGAATCAAATTTATATAAGAAATAGACTAAAATGGGAAAAATAGGAAAATACACTGTTCATTACTCCCTAGGTGTTCGATCGCATTCCCTAGCCCCTCCTCTGCCGCACTGCCTCGCGCCCCGCGCGCCGTGCGCGCCCCGCGCGCCGTGCGCGCTCCGCGTCCCCTCTGCCGTCCCGTCGCCGCACGCCGTCCCCTCGCCGTCTCGCGCCCCGCGCCCGCGCGCCGCTCGCCCGTCCCCTCGCCGCCTCGCACCCCGCGCCCCGCCGTGCCGCTCACCCGTCGCGTCGCCGCTTCCGTGCCGCCGCTGCCACGTCGCGTCACCGCTCCCGCTGCCGCGCCGCGCGCGTCGCCGTCGTCTCGAGCCCCACTCCGCCGTCGCCGTCACGTCGCCCGTCGCCGCCGCGTCGCCGTCCCATCGCCGCGCACCGTCACCGTCGCCGACGCCCCGCGCCGTCGCCGTCGCCGCGTCGAGCCCCACGCCACCCGTCGCGTCGCCCGTCTCGAGCCCCGCACCGCCGCCCGTCGCATCGCCGCTCCGAGCCCCGCGCCGCCATCGCGTCGCCGCTCGCGCGTCGCCGTCGTCCCGAGCCCCGTGCGCCGCCATCGCGTCGCCATTAAGCCGGCGCCCCTTCCCCTCTCCTTCTCCCCCTCTTCCCTATAAATACCCCACCCCATCTCCATTTTCCCCACTCCATTTCCCTCCTCCTCCCCTCTTCCCTCTCCACTGCGCCGCCGCTCTCGTGCCACGGCGCCGCCGCCCTCGTGCCGCCGCGCTGCCGCCCTCGGTGCCGCCGCGCCGCGCCGAGCGTCGCCGCCGCCGCCGTCGGTAAGCCGCCGCCCCTTCCCTCGTTCCGCCGCCGTCGCCGCCCCGGGTAGCCTGAGCCGAGAGAGAGAGAGGAAGGGAGAAGCCGGGAGGGAAAAGGAAGAGAAAAGAAAGAAAAGGAGGGAGGAAAAAGAAAAGAAAGAAAGAGGAGAGAAAAGAAAGAAGGGAAAAAGAAAAGAAAGAAAAGAGGAGAGAAAAAGAAAAGGAAAAAATAAATAGAAATTAGAGGGAGATTAGGGAAGTTAGAAAATTTAAAATAATTAGAATTTAATTATAGATCAATTATAGTCGTAGAATTGCAAAATTTAATATAATTATAGATTATTTTGGTAATCTCTATAGGTGATCAATTCCCGGTAGATACTCGGATTTTATTACTAGGAATTTTAGACGTATATTATATTTAATCGTTTAGTCGTAGACTAAATTAAATTGTATAATATTATAAGATAATTTTAGGATTTCGTCCGATATTTAGCTCGCGATAGAAATTTCTAACCTATTATATGGATATAATGCTCGGGTAGATTAAATTAAAAACTTATGATAACAAAATACTTATACCCACAAAATAGTTTAGGATGTATAAATCGAAATTGGGTTTGCCCTAGTTCGCGAATAGTAAAGTTAATATAAAAGAATCGACTTTCGCATTTGACTTCCATTTGGAAATTGACTTCCATTTGGATTTTTATTTGAATTCTAACCGAATTCAAATCAATTTTCGCACGTAATTTTAGAGCCCGAGGGAGTTGCGGATCCGAGCGGGGGTCAAGACCCGCAGAACTACGAGCAAGGCAAGTCATCACTATTCCTTGAACATGTTGATCCCAATTGCGAAATTGTTTTGTTTACAAATAAAATTGCATGCAATGATGAAGATCCTACTTGCGATTATGCCATGCCTTGATTATTGTTTACCCCTTATTCCTTCGTAACCATGTTTACGTATGAGTCCCTAGTCAACTATGACAAATGCTTAGAAATACTATTCTAGAATCATGCATACTCATATTTATCAAATGCTATATACTTGGGCAATTACCTTTGGGAAGGTAATTGAGATGCGGCATGTGGAGACATGAGCACCACATTGCCATGATATTTATGACATGATTTGCGAAAGGAGAAATAAAACTAAACAACTATTTTCGACTGGTGCGGACGAAGGATTTGGGTGGTATCTGGAAAAGGCTAGTACCGTCCCCGGGCAATTAAGGACCGAGCCATGAAGTTAAGCATGAAACGACCCCCGTACAACCGCACTTCTCGTATGGGTATAGACCTAGCGGATTAGATAGCCGAGCGGAGGCAGTATCTCTGCATAGATGGTTCACCCCTGAGCGAGGCAGGTGCGCTACGGTGGGACAGCCGTTGAGGTAGGGCCGAGAGGCGTGCCCTACATCGGTGTCGCCATTGGTAGGACTGCCATGAGTGTGTGTGAGAGAGAACTTAACTTGAACCATAATTTAATATGTGTGTGAGACTTCTCTTTCCCGGGAGCGCCAGAACTCCTCTCGCTGCTAGAAACATGGACGCCTAGAGTGCATGAGGATTTAAGTTCATGGAGCGGGTACTGCCAATGCGAGGTTATCGAAAAGCTTTGCCGTGACATGTCTCATGTGTTGGGACGAGGCTCATGTGTTGGGCAGTCGCGGAGTGCGGGTAAAGTGTACATCCACTACAGTGTGAGTAAACCAAATCTATTCGAAAAGCCGTGCTCGCGGTTATTGAGCACCGGGACATATATTACACTTGGCTAGACTCAAAATTCTTAACTTGTGTGGGATGGGATATTGCATAATGATTTCTATGCTGATGGAGCCACTTCCTGAGAGGCGGGAAGGTGGACGTCCTCAGAAAACCATGACAATTCAATGGCGGGAAGCTATCCTTGGGATCACAATGGATGGTGGACAGAACCGTCGTTGTCTAATGCGAACACTGGTATTAAAACTTGATCAGTCTATGCTAGGTCTTAGGTTTGTGAAAAGAATTAAAAAACTTGCTTTGTGCAAAAGAACCATAGCCATTCCTTAAATACCCTTTATCATGTGCATTGTTGCTGTGGTGGCTTGCTGAGTACGGTTGGTACTCAACCTTGCAATATACAAACTTAACCAGAAGTCGGAGATGAAGCTTCGGAGGATCCCTACGCTTACTACCAGGAGGGTGATGAAGACGATGGCGTTCAATAGGTCTTAGTTACGGTCATTGCCTGTGGCAATGGCGTGCCGCTGCCTTAACTCCGCTACCTTATCTACTTCTATTTTTGGGATGTATTCCGGACCGCTCGGTCCGATGATTTAAAACTATGCCTGCGGGCTTATGATGTAATAATTCGTACTAGACACTCGTGTATGTGCACTTGGTATTTCAGCTATGAATTCGTGTGTACCAGACTACTTGATCCAGGGAAATGGTACTGTTTATATGATTGATTCCTGTTATAAAAATGGGGGTCCACAGAGCGGTGTAACATCCCGGCCTAGGGCTTAATAGGATTAATAGAATACTCATATAAAGTTGCAACTTCTTTTCCGGAAGCCAATCTCCAAACAACTCCAGGGTTAAGCGTGCTTGGCCTGGAGCAATTTGGGATGGGTGACCGACCGGGAAATTCTTCCCGGGTGCACACGAGTGAGGACAAAGTGTGCAGAAAAGACATGTGTTGGTCTGTGAGGGCAGTCTATGACCTATAAAAGCTATCCGATCTGTGACAGGTCCGTGACCGGTCAAATGACCGATGGGACGGCGGCTGTGTACCCTCACCCTGTCAGTTTGTCAGGCGGCGTGCGGCGTGCTCCAACCCATCCCATCATAATAATGAGCTAGTCCAACCACTCTGAACTGACACGGGTTCCCGTTTCCTGGTACGAACGAGAATCCGGAAGTCTTCACCCATTAAATGGTGAATGACATGGGCGCCCCCCGTGTCAGGCGGCATGGTGTGGTAGGCCCCACGACCGAGACGACGTGTATGCGGCTTCCAAGCTAAGGCACAAGACATGTAATTAATATAGAGAATATTTTCCCTTCTCCCTAGGTAGCACTCGCAGCACATGTGGTATCTCCTTAGAGTATAAAAGGAGGACCATACCTAGCGGGAAGGGGGATCGAACTCTAGATCCCCGAGCCAAAGCTTCTCTAACCCTAGCTTGTACGTCGGAGATTCAGAGGCTTCACAAGCACAGAAGAATCTTCATATACACAGGAGTAGGGTATTACGCTTCATAGCGGCCCGAACCTGTATAAATCCCTTGTGTCTCTTTTGTCTCGAAAAAATCTCGGATCTCACCCGCTGCCCCCGGCCGAACTAGAAAAAGGGGGATCCCATGATCTCCCGCTAGAGAGGATCACTCCTCCACAGCTGGCGCGCCAAGTAGGGGGCGCGTTCGTGATTTTTTAGGTTCTTTCGAGCGCCGGCGTGATAAGCGTCACACCGCCAATGCGGGGGAAGGCGCAGCCTCCTCAGGAGTGCCGCGCCACCCCAGGCAGGGGGCTAGGCCCCCCGCATCTTCACTGGGTAAGGCTGGCGGCCAGGTCTTTATGGCGAGTCTTCGGAATGTCCGATGACCCCCAAAAGTTTCGGCCTAGCCTTACCAAAAGGTACCACGGTAGCGTCAACCCCTCCAAGTCCCTCTAGATCCACACGACGATCATAAAGGCGAGGTGGGGTGACGACCGGGTCAAGGCGAATTTCTTCCCCATGGCCCTCTAGGGCCAAGCGCGGGGATCGCTCATGAACCTGCCACCCGCCTCAGTCTACTCCTGGGAGGGCTCTTGCAGTTGAGCTCCGGGTGCCGTCGAAGCCCGGGACCCCCTATGCTGGCTCTTCCGTAGCGGCTAGCTTTGGTCCCACCGGCTTGGCTACGGTGCCCGGCCCGGCTCAACTAATCGTCCTTTTAAGCTTCAAGTATTTTCAATTTTTCAATTCATAAGCTTAATACAGCTTGAAGTCTTATATTTATTTTCCGCCCGTTCTTTTCTCATGGCCCTGTGACGCTCGCGTGTTACGCATTTGTTTGCTCCCTCGGTGGTAAGAGCCCAACCTCTCTCCCATCTATATGAACGTTTCCTCGCTAAGTGTGGGGGCTAAGTTTTCTAGCCCTATTCCAGCCTTAAGTTGAGCACCGGGTGCCGTCGAAGCCCGGGATCCCCTGTGCTGGCTCTTCCATAGCGGCTAGCTTTGGTCCCGCCAGCTGGCTACGGTGCCCGGCCTGGCTCAACTGTGGATGGGGATCACTGGCTCTAGAGTTTTTCGGCTCTCACACTCGTGCGAAGGAAGTCGTCCGTGTAAAAGGGAGAGATATTGGAAGGAGGCCACCGAAAGGAAAGAGCAAACAGAATATGTAGCGTGGGGACACATGCTCGTGGGAACCTCACCTCGTTTGCTAAGTGGTCGCAGGCTTCCCAAAATGGTTAGGAACCCATGATGGGAGGCCCTCTTCGAGCTAAAGGTTTGGAAGGTCGCGACATGCAAGTAAGGTTTGTGTTTGCTTCATTCATACAAGCGATTCTTTGCTATAAGTGTGGGGGCTATGATTCCTAGCTCTATCCTAGCCCTGCGTCGAGCTCTGGGCGCCGTCGACGCCCGGGGCCCCCTGTGCTGGCTCTTCCATAGCGGCTGACTTTGGCCCCGCCGGCTGGCTACAGCGCCCAGCTTGGCTTGATCGTGGGTGAAAATTGTTGGCTATGGAAAATTTAGTCCCTACACTCGCGCGAAGATAATTGTTTGCATAGAATTATTATTGCTTATATTTATCTCTCGCCCATCTCTTCCTCGCGGTCCCGCGGTACCCACGTGTCGCGCGCTGGCTTGCCTCCCTTGGTAACAAAAAGTTTGTATTCGCTTCATCCATTCAAACGATTCTTTGCTAAAAGCGTGGGGGCTACGATTCCTAGCTCTATCCTAGCCCTGCGTTGAGCTCTGGACGCCGTCGACGCCCGGGGCCCCCTGTGCTGGCTCTTCCGTAGCAGCTGGCTCTGGCCCCGCCGGCTGGCTACGGCGCCCAGCTTGGCTTGATCACGGGTGAAGATTGCTGGCTATGGAAAGTTCAGTCCTCACACTCACGCGAAAATAATCGTTTGAATAGATGAAGTAGAACACGAACAGAGGTTAACAAAAGGCAGGGGCAAGCGAGGTACGCGGTGTAAGGTCACGGGCCCGAGAGAATCTAACAACGTTTGCTGAGTATATACAGGAAATAATTTCACGGCCTAAGGTACGGGCTAAACTCCCGAGCCCACGGTGCCTCGGAAACCGGGAAGGAAGTGGGAAGTTAAGGCGACGTATGAACGTGACTAAACTCCCACCGCCCAACTCACAGAATGATAGGACAGAAGATCGGGCCCACATGTCAACTGACTAGCAGATTGGCGTCAACCCTGACCACCTGGGAAAGGTTTTGGTCAGGGCTAACGCCAGGGGCTACTGTCGGTGATATGGGCCGGGGGTATCATGTTTAGAGGGACCCCCTCGGGGGAGTGAGGCTCGAGGTGGGGTGGCGGCCACTCCCTGGCCGAGACTAGAGGAAGGAGGCTGCCCCAGGCGCCACGTGGCCCTCCCCCGAGGGGGGATCGGGATCGAGGTAGGGCGGCGACCGCCCCCTCCTGTGACTAGGGATCGGGTTCCCTCGACCACCTCTCTAGGTCGCCACGTGCGATGGGTTAGATGGCCGTCTCTAGGCGCTCACCTACCCGCTTTTATGGCGACCTGAGCGGTTGCGCTACGCCGCATTTAATGTGGCGTGCAGTGCACTCAACCGATCTGTGACCGATTTGTGACAGGTCCGTGACCGGTCGAATGACCGATGGGACGGCGGCTGTGTACCCTCGCCCTGTCAGTTTGTCAGGCGGCGTGCAGCGTGCTCCGTCCCATCCCATCATAATAATGAGCTGGTCCAACCACTCTGAACTGACCTGGGTTCCCGTTTCCTGATGCGAACGAGAACCTGGAAGTCTTCACCCATTAAATGGTGAATGACATGGGCGCCCCCCATGTCAGGCGGCATGGTGTGGTAGGCCCCACGACCGAGACTACGTGTATGCGGCTTCCAAGCTAAGGCACAAGACATGTAATTAATATAGAGAATATTTCCCCTTCTTCTTAGGTAGCACTCGCAGCACATGTGGTATCCCCTTAGAGTATAAAAGGAGGACCATACCTAGCGGGAAGGGGGATTGAACTCTGGATCCCCGAGCCAAAGCTTCTCTAACCCTAGCTTGTACGTCGGAGATTCAGAGGCTTCACAAGCACAGAAGAATCTTCATACACACAGGAGTAGAGTATTACGCTTCATAGCGGCCCGAACCTGTATAAATCCCTTGTGTCTCTTTTGTCTCGAAAAAATCTCGAATCTCACGCGCTGCCCCCGGCCGAACTCAAAAAAGGGGGATCCCACGATCTCCCGCTAGAGAGGATCACTCCTCCACGGTATTGAAGTCCGTGCTATAGTTAGCTACAGATCTGTAGTACGCTGCTCTTCTCTCCCATCTTTTATCTCATTAAAATATGTTTATAGCTAGCTAATAGTCTGTTATTGTATCTGCTCTAAGTGATGTGGGTAAATCCACAATCTTTCCTGGCAACGAGGTGTTCTTATACTTTTGATTCTTATATGGATTGTTATCAGAGATTTTTCTTTCTTACCTTATGGTTGTGTTGTCTTTTTCATGATCAGGATATTCATGTAAATTGAACATCGTTTTACATTAAATTTGTTCTAGGCAGCCACCATGAATAATCATTGTGTACGCTCTTATTAGTTGTTATCATTGTTAGACATGCCCAGACTTAGGAGTCTATCAGATTTGACAGATGAAAAACATTTCTAAAACCTAAGAAATATACATATTGATTGGTATAGTTCATGATTTCATGTGATTAAAATTTGGTGATGTTATGTACCTATTGTATTGTGGTGGTTTGGTGGACTAATAGTTCTCATGAGTCGTGAGACCATCGAGCCTTAGTTCCATCAACATGCAAATCCACGTGTGCAATCATAGCGAGAGTAAATCTCCCTCCTAGAGAGCCATCACAGTGGTGGTGAGCATCCCAACAGAATGGTCAAATTAGGCTCTCTAAATATCCATATAGCCAGTTCTCCAACTAATTTGGATAGTCAAACTTGTTACTTACTCCAACAGCCTCTCCATATACCCTCTGTATTTTGAGCCTCTGACGTTGGGACCTATATGTCAGTCTCTACTATCCCTTCTTCCTCCTCTTCCTCCCCCTCTTCATCTTCTGATTTTATCCACCTCTTCCTCTTCTGATCTTCGCGCTTCAACGGCGGTGGCGGCGCAGACTACAGTGGCGGCGGCTGCCACAGCAGATGGTGACAATGACGGAGGATGGCAACGACGACGGCAACTGCAGCCCCACGCGAAGGCGACGGAAACCGAATTTGATTAAACTATATAAAATTTGAATTTAAAAATATAAGAAATTCAAATAATTTTCCGGGTAGTAACTGATTTCAAATGAAAACGTTGTCAACAACAAAGTTGTATAACACATCAACATCTATAACTTTTGTTTTGGTCATTTTTCTATATGACTTTGTTTAAACTGTTTGGATTTGAATTTCAAAATATGATAACTTCAAACGATATTTTGAAATACTAAATGATTTCAATTGAAAAAGTCATCAACAGCAAAGTTGTATAAATCATCAAGATCTATAACTTTTATTTTGGTCGTTTCTTCATCCGACAAAGTGATAGTAATATTGTTTATAAAATTTACATCTGTCTCATCTGGTTCTATAAACTATAAGAGCGATATATAAACTTTGTGAACAATGTTACTATCACTTTATCGGATGAAGAAATGACCAAAATAAAAGTTGTATGTCTTGATGAGCTTTATAACTTTTATGTTCATGACTTTTTCAGCTGAAATTAATTACAGCTTCAAAATATTATTTGAAATTTTGAAAATCAAATTTTTAGTTGATAAAACAAAGTCATAAGAAAAAATGACCAAAATAATAGCAGTATGAATACAATAACATGATAGAGTATGATTTTAGAAACATTTAGAAAAAAGAATCATCCAATTTAGAATTCATATCAATGAGATAAACTAGTTTCAAATTTTCAAATTTATTTTTGCATACGGCTTCTTAAGTCACCCGTATGGAAAAATTGATTTTTCCATCGGGTCCTTAAGTGGTCCACATACAAACAAATGAAAAAAATTCAATTCTGAAAAATAACCACTCGAATTTTTAAAAACTTTCAATTGAAATGTTCAACCCAAAATTTAAAATATTCAACCAATTTTCAAAAATTTCAATGTGCCTGCGAAAATTTCAGTGATATACATTAATTTATTTGTTTTATGATAATATAAATTTGTATGAAAAGTAAACATAACATTTTCTTATCTCCCCCTTACCCTTATAAATAGAGATAAAATTTGAAAATGCTGATGTTTTGTTTTTGAAAACTAATGGCTATATCTCTTCCTCGATTTAAGAAACTTATTTTGAGGGGTCTTGATATTTTGATAATTATTCGTTACCGTATTTGTTTCGATTCGTATTTGGTCCGTATCTGTATTCGATAATATTCGATTCCGTTTTCGTATCCGGGTTTCCGATTCCGAGAAAAAAAATGAAAACGAATATGATATAGCTAGTTTCCGAGCGTATTCGATCCGTTTTCATCCCTACCAAGAAGGACGGAGAAAGGGATTCCAATTTTAAGAAGGTACTTCCTCCGTTTCACAATGTAAGTCATTCTAGCATATCCCACATTTATATTGGTGTTAATGAATCAAGACATATATATCTATGTAAATTCATTAACACCAATATGAATATGGAAAATGCTAGAATGACTTACATTGTGAAACGGAGGAAGTACTTTGGAAAATTAGAAAAATTATTGAAATCATCTTTTAAGAAAAAACTAAAATTTTGGGATTAGGAGTTAAATTAGGCATCTGTTAGCGGGTTTCTTTTTCCTGTTTATTACAATAATGGTTATTGTTTTCTTCTAAATTATGTATTGGCGAATAGAAAATGATATCAAAGCCGGGGTTTTTTCAGGTAACGGATTTTCTTACTTGCATCCCTATTTAAAGAACTTGGTACGATCATACTGTATCGGGGAAAAAAACACAAAGAATTCAGCATACAGAACGTGGTAAAATATGCACGCTGAGGGCGGATTGCGGAGGACATATGGACTTTGGGGGTACCGTTTAATTGGGAAGTCAAGGCCCCTTGGTTGCAACGGTGAGCCCATCGCATCCTTCTTGGGCCACTATACCAGGCTTCACAGGTTGCACGCGCTAGTTCTGGGCTATCAACCAATGGGAAGGACAGAGGCACCGTTGCCTAGCAAGGCCTCCTGTTCTCTTCTATCGACAGGAGCACCTTGCAACGGTAGCTTTAACTTGTTTATCTCTATCGGCAAGACAGCTTGTACGCCGTACGCGGGCCACAAAACCGTGACCGAAACTCCAACGGCTGCATCTCCCCGACCTCCAAGTCCCAAGACGAACTTTTACTGGAGTGGGAGGTGGCATGCTGCTCTAGTGCTGTTCACTTGTAACGCAGACTAGTTACCTAAGAGCAATTTTAATATTATAGCCAACTACTAACTCCAAATCATTTATAGCTAATGTAATAGCTAATTCATACAATAGTTGCTTACTATACTATTAATATCTGGTTCTACCTATCATACACACAGTATGTCTTAGAATCCGTGCTGTAGCTGGCTACAGATCTGTAGCTCACTGCTTCTCTCTCTCTTTCTTTATCTCTTTAAAATATGTTTATAGCTGACTTATAGCCTGCTATTGTACCTGCTTTAAAGGCAAGTACTATGGTCATCTAAGCACAAGCCCTAAGATGCCACATAGGACTAAATAGTGAGGTGAAGGAGAGAAGAAAGATGAGAGAGAAATAGTCACCTCTCATGCAAGGGGCAACCCCTACACAAACTTCAATAAACATGTGAGAGTGTTAGAGATATTGGGGATTGTATTGTAGAACTAACCTATTATACATGTCACCTCTTAATTTAATTATGTATATCATACATAAAATTAGATGTGGTATTCACTTTTACTATAAAACTTGCCCTAATGTCGTTATTTTTCTCAAGGTGTTCGTGTTCCTCGCATTGGTACTAGCAGAGTGCTTTGCACAAACAGTGAAAATTTTCAGCAGACGGATCCTATGTTTTGGCCGTCTTTTCCGGAAGCAGGAGTCTCGGGTAAGACTGTGCTAAAAGGTTTTCTCATGCAAAGGTTTTCCCATTTGACCATTTCCAAAAGATATACGGTACTCTCAGGTTAATTATTATAATTTCCAACAAACTAAATCAAATACTGGGGCATTTAACTATTTGTTATTTTTAAGATGTGAAAATTAAGAATTACAGCATAATCTATAACATATGTGTCCAATGATAAATTCTTAACTATTAGTTATAAGAGTGATAAATAGTTAAATATCTCTCTCAAACACTATCACTGCTCCTTCACGGATTTACCACCTCCTGGCGTCCCGTATCCATTGAGATGCACCAAGGCCGCCCCGCCCGTGTGAAGATCTCCGCGAAATGACGGGCAGCACTTGCGATCCGCTGCAGCCTACCGCGGCACGGCACGACACGCACACGACCCGTCGACCCGATGGGACGTGTGAGCTCAGCCCGCCCGCTGCCCGGCCACTCAACACGCCACACGGCACGAGCGCCAGCTCCCGTCGCTTCCAACGTCCCATCGCCACCCTACGGATCTGCACCTGCACGCCCCTGTCCGCTGGACTCGACAACTCCTCCTCCTCCTCTTCCCCCACCATACCACCTCCCACGCCCTTCACGGCCGATGCACCGGGAGATCGAGCACCCGTTTCCACCCGGGACTACGCAGGCGATCGGCCGACACGCTGCGTCGCGTGCCACTGCTGCTCCCTTTTGATTTGCCAGTGCGGCGAGGCCAGCGCTGCGCCCCGTAGGCACCGCACGCTGCGTTGGCTCCCGTCACCTCATCATCAGGCAGAGGCAGGCCGTCGCGCGTCGTACTGATCAACGTACGCGTACGACCGGCCCGTGCCGAACAGTGCGCGTTACTGTACCGCACGTCCTCGCGCGTGCAGGTGTGTACATGTGTGTTGCTTGTGGCAGTATACGTCGACGTGTTCGCGGGTACTCCATCTAACCTGCTGCGCCAGGCTACAGGGGCGCAAGTACGTACGAGCGGCAGATTTCGCGTTACCACACGTGATGTGTTTCTTGATATGGTAGCCTACAGGTACCCCTCCCTGCATGCTAGCTTAAGGTGTAGTAGGACATTGCAACGAACTTAGCCTGAATATCATTACGTGTCGTGAGTAAATTGATACTGCTACAACCTACTATTAGTACTTCCTCTAATTCAAATTCCTTGTCATTACAGTAAAATTTCTACATAAACCATGAAGAAATGGTAAATTACATTGTTACATTCATAAGTACATCATAATTATTTTTTCGGGAGACATGCAAGTGAATGAGAGAGTTGTGTGGATATTAATGTACGATATGATTGTATTAATTGATGAAAGATGGGTAGGAAAGATAATTCCAGCCTATAAACCGCAAGTAATTTCTATATCTGCTATGTCATATAGACGCTACGTGTAGAAACTATATACACAATAGGTGGTTTCTTCAAAACAATTTTTCATCCGTTCACCTCTACTCTCTCCTTTTATCCATTTATCACATTGTTTTTATTCTTGGTTTATGTGTAGAGCTAGCTTCCTGCATAAAAAATAGTTTATTCATCTTTTTCCTCTCTCTCCTTGTTAACTCTATTGCCAACTCAACTTTTTGGCTTATATGACAATGTACTTAAAGCTATGGAAACTAGATGAGGTATAGGGTTGGGAGTGCCCTGAGACAGTGTTCGATTGTGGGGATTGCGAACCCTCCCTCACAGCATGCAAAATAGAGCCGTGGTTTAGTGCATGATTAATTAATTATTAGCTAAAAACTTGAAAGATATATTAATATGATTTTTTTAGGACAACTTTCCTATAGAAGTTTTTTTTGTCAAAAAAAAGGTTAACATTTAGCAATTTAAAAAATATGCGTGCGAAAAATGAGGGAGGAGATGTTGGTAACCTACACAACCTATAAATGATTTGGGATGTGAGAACTATAAATATTTTGAAAAAGAAATGATGAAATAACAATTAATATGAAACAGAGGGAGTGCATGCCGTAGTGATATGACGTATATGGCTCTTTTGGATTGGAGGAATTTTAATGGAATTTATGGAGGATTCGAATCCTTGGGAATTTTCCTGTTGAACCCTTTATTACAAAGGAATAGGATGTTGGAATTCCTATAAATTTTCCTCCTTTGCTCCCCCCCTCCCCCCAACCCCAACCCAACCCAATTCCATAGAAAAATACACATGAGCTCAAACTTCATGTTTTATTTTCCTTCGAGAACTCTCTTCCTTTACCTCTTTAGTTTCCGTCTCTATCACAAGCAAGTTTCTTTGAAATTCATATGTTTATTTCTTGATAACTATCTATAGGAACAAACTTTAGTATTCACATGTTTTATAATACCATAGGATTTCACAGTGTCACATTCTGTTCTAACGTTTTTCCTATTTCCGTTGTTCTAGAATCTTGTATTCCAAAAGAGAGTAAATTCAAGGATATTTTTTCAACCTATGCATGTGGGAGATGGGTTCACACATCCCCGTCGAATATATATCATGATAATAACTTACCAATTTGGTAACTACTTTGTGATGGAAAATTGAGAAAATTGATGGAGAAATCTTATAGTGATATATCCGATGGACTTTGCAGATTTATGCGCTGGACCCATCTTCTCCTTTAACTCTCGTGATTCCTTCAACAACGAAACGTGACAATAAGATTTGACAGGTAAAGCTAGTGTAGGACGTGGGGGTGGTTAGAGGGAGGTCAGTGCAATGACGGCCCAATGGTGGGCAATAGGGGAATCAAGAAAACATCACTTAAGGGCCGTTAGGCGGTGATGGAAGAAGAACAATGTAGGGGCACCGATGAGAAGGGGAAATAACAGAGAAGGAGAGGAAATTAAATCAGGCTAAAGTGACAGAGGAAGGAGGGGCATAGTTTGAGAGGGGTGCTACAGCTGGGCAATAAGACTAACCATGAATTGACGGAGGGGTTAGTAGTGCGCTAGATAGGGGCCAGGTTGTGGCCTACCTTACTGTCAAGATATATAGCACCTTATTGAACCATGATTTGGTGGAACAACGATATTGTGGAGATTAGAGAGGATTGTTGGTCGGTATGGCGTTGCCAAAATGATATTGTGTTTGATAATAGGTAGTTTTCTAATTCATTACAGATTATCTATGTGTGTTCCCATTGGTTTCTTTTCTGGTATATGATGCTACGACTGAAGGGAAAAGATTTATGTGTAATGGAATGTGTTAATTACGATTTTTTTCACTTTCTCTCTAGATTACATAGTTCTCTTAGATTTACTAATTTTTAGGCTTGGATATGGTTTTTTATTACTCGCTTCGTACCATAATATAAGAGATTATTCTCTTTTTTTATAATACTAATTATAGCAAGAAAAAACTAGAATATACACATTAAATGGGATTTGGTTATGGGTGATTGGATAATATATTGGTGGTTAAAACATGTAGAAATTTGAGTTAGTGTTTATGGATGTGATAAGTAGTACGCTAAAATCATTTATATTATAAAATAAATAAAAGAAAGAAAATCTTTTATATTACGGGACATATGCTACGATTACTTATCTTAGGCACCATGTTAATTAATCTTTGGTCTACCTCTCATGTTTAGAGTTACTTTACATATGCCATTTCTTCCGTGTGTGATAGTTGAGAATGTTGGCGATCATGCACATATGCAACAATCCTTTTATTTGGTCTGGAATTTTAGCTGGGTGCACTAGCTATGTGCAAAGGTCGGAGTTATAATGCATTTTTCATTACAGGAAATGCAAAAATCTTGCACAGTACACACTGTATAGCGGAAGTTCCATTTATGTAAACATTGGCGATGCCAAGTTGAAAACCAACTATACTACTTCCTCCGTTTCATAATATAAGACTTTCTAGCATTACCCACATTCATATAGATGTTAATGAATCTAGTCACATATATATGTCTATATTCATTAACATCTATATGAATATAAGTAATGCTAAAAAGTCTTACATTATGAAACGAAGGGTACCAAATAACACACCGCCTGTCCATGGAAATGCCTTGGAACAAACTCAAGTACGGGTGTGTTTAGTTCACGTCAAAATTGGAAGTTTGATTGAAATTGGAACGATGTGATGAAAAAGTTGGAAGTTTGTGTGTAGGAAAGTTTCGATGTGATGGAAAAGTTGAAAGTTTGAAGAAAAAGTTAGGAACTAAGCCAGACCTACATCACATGTGGCAGCATGCGCTCCCCTATTCAGTGCTATACGTTTATTTGAAGGGTTCAGTGCTACGTTTATATCCTCATCTAATTCCATCAGTTCTGCTGCTATGTTGACCGTTGTGGCTTGTGATAACTTTACCTTGATGCCTCTAGCTTGTATCTATCATCCACCGAAATCTTCTCTACTCGCAGTGTTACAAGTCACAGCTAGCTGGGATTTTATTTACTTCCCGCAAGAGACTATTGCGGCCGTTTTGTAGCCATCAACTATTGTGCACCACAGAGCCAACAATGGTTGTCTACTGCCATGACCTGCTTACAGTAAGTAGACAATATTGGAAACAGATCGTGGGATTTGATGTTGCAGTCGACAGCATGGAACATGTTCGCATGGTGTGAACTGTGGAGTCCTTGTGTTATCAGGGAAGGAAGCTACTAGGAATGGGAAGAAAACATACTCCTGTTACTTCTGCAATACTAGTACAGTATAAAATAGAACCGGTCACCAGTTGTTGAACACGTCGAACATGTGTGTTCAAGCTTATATGATTCAGTAACTTCCCCAACTGATCCAAGCGTACAAGAAATGCTCCAAAGTTCAGGCGTCTCTCCGCTAAGCATCCATAGTACTATATGTACTACAGAGTGCAGAGCATCTGCAGTTCTGCTCATCTGTTTAGATTCGTGGTAACTGAAGGTCTGAAGCGAGCCGGAATATGCGAAGAAAATGGCCTGGTAATTTGAGACAATTGCGTGCATGGGATGTTTCGATTTTCTTCCTTTTTTTTTGATAGTGTCAGATGTAGGGTGTGTTTAGTTCACATCAAAATTAAAAGTTTGATTGAAATTGGAACGATGTGACGAAAATATTAAAAGTTTATATGTGTAGAAAAGTTTTGATGTGATAGAAAAAATAGAAGTTTGAAGAAAAAGTTTGGAACTGAACTCGGCCGTATATACATGCTCCGCTGTTGAATAGGCCCTAGATAGATCTTCTCATCATCTCTACTACTACCCCAGTTGGGCCATTCTATATCCTGATGACATAATTATCCTGCCGAACAAAGGCCGGATATAATCCACGTGAACGCCCTAGATCATCTCTCCGAAAGCAGTTGCGGGCTCTGTGCAAAATGCAGCCATATGTATACACGCATGATAAAGCTTAATCCGGTCATACAGTAGCCGAGAGTTGCAAGGACCATGCATCGTCCAAAGAAAGGTCCCGGATGTCAGGCTCAGGTGATTGCATTGCCACCATTTCGAAGAAGCTGTCGGCAAGGAGTAGAGAGCTACTCTAGCTAATCAAAGTTTGGAAAGATCATAAAAATAAGGGTAGAGACTAGGGACAAAACCAGCTGTAGTGTTGCCTGAGGGTTTCACGGGAACAGCCCACTACCGATGCGATGAACTTTGCCTGTAGATGGACGTGCATGTGGCTGCATGGGAACTTGCATTGCATGGAACTTGTTTGCAGCGAGATAGGCTCGTTGCAAAGCGCCTAGCTGCAGCAATGTGGAGTAGTGGTAGTACGTAGCTTGGTGTATTTTAAAGCTTTGAACTGCTACAAAGGCGAAAAGCTGGAGTACGTGTTTGGTATGATTTCCACCAGCTTTTCTTCTTTCTTGCTGCGCTTGTCAAAATGGTTGGTGGTCCATCTGTTTTACAGAGAAAGGTTAGGGGACAAATTGATTGTCAAGTGCTCGAATCTTATCAGCGACAGGGACATTACATATCACGGTAACTTATAATGCTGTTGGCATTTAGGAGTACTACTCCCTCTATCCGAATCCAGGGCCGGCCCTGGCCCTATGCAGCCGAGGCGACCGCTGGAGGGCCCACGATGGTAGGGGGCCAGCACTTAATACTAGTAGTATAGTACCTCATCCGATGTTGAGATCACTGATTTTTATTCAGAATTAAATGTGTTGCAAGTGAGTTCGCTAGATTCTTCGATGTCCGTGCCTGAGATTCTGAAGTTTGTTATGGATGCAAATTCCTCTCCAAATGTTTTAGTTGCCTATCGAATTCTCTTAACTGTACCTGTGACGGTAGCTTTAGCTGAAAGAAATTTCTCAAAATTGAAGTTTTGAAGAACTATTTGAAATCAACTATGTCGCAAGAAAGGTTAAATGGCTTGACTATGTCCTCAATCGAGAAGAATATCTTGGACACTATTGATCTTAATACCGTTCTTGATGATTTAGCATCAGAAATGCCCGAAGAAGTATCTTTTCATGGGAAGCAATGGATATGATAGGGTTCTGTTCTTCATTAAGTTAATGAATAATGATATTAGTTGTAAGTTACAAATATATTGTTATTTTGGTCGACTTTATTTCTTGATAATTACCAGATATGTTAAATTTAATATATGGATGTATTTGTTTTTGTTCTGCAAGTAAAATTAGCGTCTATATATATCATAAAATTTTATATACAGTTTAGAGAGCCCATCACGATTAGCTTTCGCCTAGGGCCCTCGAAATCATAGGACCGGCCCTGTCCGAATCAAACTCAGGCCTAGTTTAGTTCCAAAGTTTTTCTTCAAACTTTTAACTTTTCTATCACATCAAAACTGTCCTACACACACAAACTTTCAATTTTACGTCATATCGTTTCAATTTCAACCAAACTTCCAATTTTAACGTGAACTAAACATATCCTCAGTATTAGAATGTGTCACATTCATCAACAATTCTTTATATTTTTGGAACGAAGAGAGGAGTAATTTCTAGAGTAGTACTGTACTTCTGAGCAATATTATTGTCACTGGAATACTTCGTACTCCCTTCTCTCTCTCTCTCTCGTTTTCTTGAACAATCTGTTCGATCTGGTACGATTGCAAATCCTGTCCATCACGATCACATGTTTGATTTCAGGTCCCATATCCCGTCAAGATCGAACCATTTCAGCCCTCAGGGACTTTGGAATCTCAGAATATCTTTAATATTTATTACAAAACTACTAACTCCATCCCAAAATACATGCCGCTTTGAGTTTTTATTTGTAACTTTTAGCCATTCGTCTTATTCAAAAATATGGAATTATTATTTATTTTGTTTGTGACTTGCTTTATTATTAAAAATACTTTAAGTATGGCTTATTTTTTTTTATATTTACACTAATTTTTAAATAAAACAAATGGTCAAATGTTGTAAGAAAAAGTCAAAGCGACCACTAACTTAAGACGGAGGTAGCAGATAGTAAAATGAAGCCTTGTTGATTAGGTAGTAATAGTAGTTTAGAGATACACGTACCATAATGTATTTATGTTAGATAATAAGTTGGAATTCATCTAAAATTCTTTTCAAACATGAACCATACCACAACTAAAATGATAGATGATACCCACCATATATAAAAATGCTAATACCTGATAGTAGTTGTTTATACCATTTTTATGATGTATCTTCCCTCATAATAGAAATGCATTCATTACTTGTAACAGAATATATGATCGGTCAAACGACAGTGACTGAGAGGAACGTGATGAAAATGGATGCTCTAGCTAGGATGTTATAAGAGCAAGTTCAATAGTAGAGTACAGCTAGCAATTGCCTACACCCATGCTTTAACCAAGGGATCATGTCAGGTGTTAGTAACTTCTGCATGTTCAAGTTCTAATTTTCTATTGGTTGTCTCGAGCTGCAGGAGGCCAGAGTGCCTAGGCGCTTATGCTTGAGCCGGCGACTGGATTGTCGACCGCTTTGCTCTTTTTGCTTTCTCTCTCTATCATATATGTTAAAATATTAGATAAACAGGCTATTAGACAACTATTGTACCTGCTCTAATATCGACAAAGAAAATGAAGACAGCTGCGAACCGCGGTGTCATGAATCTCATGCTGCGCTGTCTTTTCTCCCCGACAAAATCTATTCTGCACTTTGGATTCATATTGATTTGATTCCGCTCTGCTGAAATACGAGTACTACACTATAGGATATACTACTGTCACGTACTCCTACTAGGAGTACTCCACTCCATACTCTGCACACGCTCTTCGTCATCATGCACATCTAATCATCATCGTCTCTTCAATTACACAATATGCAGCCTCTCGTTTTTCTTTCAAAAGGATATAGGAGTAGCAAAGTACTATAACTCGTACGAGTAACATGAATCGCGGTATTTCTTTGTCTAACCAGAAAACATAAATAAACTTTTAAGGGCGCGCACATATATATTAATATTGACAACCAGTAGTAGTTTGAATCGCGACGAGTTTGCTTAGAATGATGTGCTTTTGTTGGAACTTGCTAAAGAATCTAGGATTGGAAACGAGCTACCAACCAGGAAGATATGCATGTCCCTACGCTGATCAAAGATCACCTATGCCTAATTCTCACAGGGGCTCTAAAAGGATTAAATACACTAACTTTTGGGGGTTACAAGTAAAACTAATTACGTGTTGTCGAAAAAATCGTACCTACTCCCTTCTCCACAAAATGAATCATCTTCTGATTTACCCCCAGAAGCTGATTCACTTGAGGATGGAGGGTGTGTATACATATAGTAGTATGTCATCCATCGAAAATAAATTAAATGAAAACAAATTTCTACTCTTAAAGGTTCTAGAGCCAAAGTGGTTAAATGTTTCTTTAAAAAAAACTAGTTCTAAAATTCAAAATTAGACACATGACAACTTTAATGATAGATCGAGCACAGGCCAAGCTTTTTTTAATTAGAAAGTGCTACAAGGGTGAACAATTGGTCTGAAAACATAAAGCACACCAACAGCATGTTACAATTAGAGCGAGTACAATAGCATGCTATAAGTCAGCTGTAAACACATGTGGAGGAAAGAAGAAAAGAGAGAGAAGGAAAGCGAGCTACAGATTTTTAGCCAGCTGCACTACGGACTCCAATACGTTGTGTGAGTATGAGAGGTGTGGCAATATATTAATACTGTAGTATATGTTTATATGTAACTATTGTATGAATGAGCTACTTCCTCCGTCCTTTAATACAAGGGATTTTGGGGATGTGACACTTTCTAGGACTACGAATCTGGACATACACATCGCCCTAAAATCTCTTATATTACAGGACGGATGGAATATTAGATTTGCTATAAATAAATTAGAGCTAGTAGTTGGCTATACTATTAAATTTGCTCTTACACGTGCCTGAAGCCCAAAAATGCAATTAAAAGAATGAGTAAATTATGGTTTGGATTTTCTTTTATTATAAAAGTTTCGCTTTGAACCACACGCTTTATTATTAATGTTTTCACTTTAGATAATTAAATAAAAAAATACTTTTGTTGCACATAGACCGCTCCTAACTCTGCCTTAATTACATCAGTCTTGCATACCAGTAAACTTGTCAAGCTATATGTAGGCCACAGCTTTATATATGGGATGAGCCTGATATCAGGAGATAAAGGGGGTTAGGATGATCCAAAGCAATAAGAAAGGGATAATATTACATTGTTCAAAGTGAAAAAGTTTGATAAATGTGATCCAGACTAAATCTTTGGTAACAAAAGTGGACCAAAGCAAATTCATTCAAAAAACAAATTATATTTCATTCTTTGTAATTTTACATGATCTTTCCTTAGTTTTTGTGCTCCATGGTTGTAAGCTAGTACTAGCTATAACATTTGTTTACGAGTATATTCCATGAAAACACTTAATTAACCACACAATAAGGATCTTTTATGTATAATTAACTAATATAAAGCTCCGCGTGAAAAGAAGACTAAAGAGATTAATATATTCATCTCGGAACTGTTGTGCTTCAAGAAGTATTTTAAAATCAGCTAAACTGAAAGCTGACAAGGGGATGGGGCTATGTAGGACACAGAATACATTTTTTCAAGTTCCGTGTAGAAAATATTAGTCAAACAGCGGTACCCAGCTGCAGTGATCACGAAGGGATTCTTTGGAGTGATAAAGCATGAAAAACCATTTTCCAGTATATTTTCAAAATAAAACAATCTAAGATTTGTGGTAATGTATGTGATCATTACATGGGATAATCGTTGTTACTGTCTAAATATTACTATCGTATAACGGTATTTTCAACACGGTAAGAATGTCGGGATATTTAATTTTAAAATTTTATATAAAATTTAAAAAAGAAAATTCTGAAGGCGACCATGAGCCCCTATAATATTACTCCCTCTGTCCTCTCATAGGATTATAAATCTAGACTGCTTTTTATCCAGATCCGTTATGTTAGAAGGTCACATTCATTTTAGGTTAATTTTTTTTAAGGATGAAGAGAGTACAGTATATAGGCTAGTAGCTCTACAGGCTGTACTGACCGTAATGATGTCAGCCATCCTTTCGGACTATTTAAGGCAGCTCTTGTGTGCAGATTCCTGAGCCATGGCATTGCTCCTTGCCTCCTTCCAGCTTCTCCTTCAGCTCCAGGCCGATAGCCAGTTAAAACCCAAATACACATCTGCTCTTTCTTTTGCCCGGTTACAGCATAGCTTCTCTCAATGCTTTGCCCCCCTCATTCCATTTGTGTTTTATTCCTGCCTTTCAAGTAGTACTAGTCATCTTCGTGACCTAGTTAGTTTCTTAATTGGTGTTCTTTGCGATAATAATCTGAAGTAAACAAGTTCTTTATGAACACTCTCACTATTCTCGTCTCTATTGGATTAGCAGATGCAGATTTACCAGGTTTCCTTTTCTTTGCCGCGTTGTTTAAGATTTCCATTGAATTTCTTGTTTTGCAATTCATTTGGTGCTCCAAGATTGTGGCTTTGACTACATGTGTAAGAAGAGAGCTCTCTTCAGTCCACTCTCAGATGGCTGTAGGGTTTTATTAGCTGCCGAATCATCCATTCACCTACCAAGAAAGTTGCAGGAGTGTATCTCTTGGTAGCGGACTGGATGACGCGGGAGCTAAAATTTAGCTCTGCGCCGTTTGTGGTTGGACTGAAGGGTGCTCCCTTGCTCAAGCACTCGTGCATAAAATCATCCGCTAATGTTAATAATAATCTTCGGATTTCTATATGATTTGCTGCGCAAAGTTTTTTTTTGTGTGGTTTTGCCGTTTTAAACAAAATATTCTTATATGAGTTTATGTCCAGTGTGTTCAGTTTCAAGATTTGGACTGTTTTTTTATATCAGTGGTCAATGACCTGGGAAATCTACAGACAGAAATCTACTGAAGCATTGACTAGACTATCCAAGCCTGTCTGGATATGGCTTGTCATCAACAGTGCTTTACCATCATTCTTAAGCTGTATGATTTGATTCGGTTTGTGTTTTTACTATACTGGTGAGGAAGGAATATATGTCCCCAACTGTATGCTGTTATTGTACATACAATATTCAGGGTGTGTTTAGTTCACGTTAAAATTAAAAGTTTGATGTGACGAAAAAATTGAAAGTTTGTGTGTGTAGGAAAGTTTTGATGTGATAGAAAAATTAAAAGTTTAAAGAAAAAGTTTGAAACTAAGCATGGCCTCAGTTCAAAACTACAGGCATGTAAAGCATTATTAGTTAAAAATGTCAACGTTAACATTATTGTAAATGTGTCTATGCATGGAAATCTCTCTATTCACATCCTGCGGCCCGTACATGGAGTATTGCATAAGTGTTCAGATTACCATGAGGCCTAGAAGGTTTTACTGAGATCATTGCCGAAATCCAGTTTCAGGGGCAGCTAGTCAGCTAAACATTGACTTTCTGTTACTCAGATTCTTCAGGTCAGTTAATTCAGAAGTTGGCAGTTTGTTAATGAATTCTCTTACGGCATTCTGTAACTAGCTAGCTATTGTATAAATTAAGACCTATATTTAATTTATTTGGGTAGAGATCGATGAGTTATATTTGTGTGAAGAGTGTTTGGATCTACTATCTCTAGGATCTGTTGTAGGGAATTAAACGCAACTTCAAGGATTAGTGGTGCTTACATGCATGCATGCACATTGGACACATTGAGATTGATCTGTTGTATACATCATCAGAGGAGGATGTAAACCCAGAGGACATATACTAGTACTATATGGTTAAGGATGGCTTTCCCGGAACATATATAACAAATTAGCAATCATGTATTTTTCTTTTGCATCTCCATCACAATTATATTCTCTGTATCAGGCATCTGACAAATTCATTTTGTCAATGTTTCCTCTTGTATCAGTATGCAGTTATGCCTCTCCAAAAATGGCGAGAGGAGTCAAGGACGACTACCGGTCTGTGTTGGAATTTGGAAACGTTTGAATATAACGTATGAACTGAAATTCCTGTAACGCTGGAATGTGAGATTCCAGATTACCAGCTGATACAACGTATGAACAGAAATTACTGGAATGGAAGACTTAAATTGTTTTTCATGATAATGAGTATATACGTATTTGCGTTCAAAAAAAAAGGAGTATACGTATTTGAACGAGTAGTTCCAACCGGACAATCAAGCGCACGTGTTTTAATTGATATTCGAAGCACCAAGTGATCAATTACGTGTTTTTTTTTTTGAGAGAGCAGGGCGATTACGTGAAATTGAGTTGTCAATATTGCAATATTGTAAACCGTCGCAGAGCATACATTGTGTTCAACACAGTCCAAGCTGTACTACTAGCTGTAGTTGCTGTTTGCCTGTCCACGAGACGACCCAGTTTCTGCTGGTGTTGATTTTTTTTTTCTTTTGTGTGTGTGTGTGTGGAACGAACCATCTTATGCAGGCTTTTTATAAATGAAGGAAAAGAAATGTGTACGGCCTGTTACGGCAGGGAAAAAAGAAGGAAAAATTACACAGCCGTACGTGCAACATCCGCAAAAGCCTTGTAGGGTGGGACTTCAGCAATAAGCTTCTCTACCGTCCTCTCCATCCCAAATTATGAGATTAATTGTATAAACCAGTTTTGAGAGTGCACATCCTTGTTATTTAAGCGATATCACTTCATGAAGAAAGGTAAACAAACTAATATCACAAGTGAGACATAATCGGAAAGTCACTTTTACACTTCTTGATTTTTTTACACTATATATATATATGCATATATGCATACCCAAGGATGAAGAAACCTCATATACACTACTGGAGAAGAGGTCTTTGGAGGGTCGGCCGATTTCCACAATAGTCCCGATTCCAAAATGAACCGGGACTAAAGTGGCTTATTAGTCCCGGTTTATTACTTCAACGGGACGAAGGGATCTTTAGTCCCGGTTGGTGGACTAAAGATCATCTTTAGTCTCGGTTCGCCTCCTGACAGAGCATGTCAGACCTCTGTCGGGGGGCTTGGGATCTTTAGTCCCGGTTCGTGTTACCAACCGGGACTAAAGATCATATCTTTAGTCCCAGTTGGTAATACAAACCGGGACTAAAGTGATTTGAGATCTTTATGCCCGGTTGGTGTTACCAACCGGGACTAAAGTTGCACAGCTTTATATACCCCTTCTTCCTCCTCCAGCCCGAGCCATTGCTTCAAAATTAAGCTTTAAGGGAGGGAGGTGCTGTCAAAATTTTAAGCAAATTTTTTTGTGGTAATATACAAATTTGAGGTCTTCAAAAGGTTAGCAACTTCATCCTACTCTTTGTTTTGCTTAGCATCTACATTTGGAGCTATTTTTTTTTACATATTTTTCCCTCTAGAAAATGTGATGGAAGATGATGAGAGAGAAAGTGTGTGTAGGGAATAAAGAAGATTATAAATACTTGTTTGAATAATTACATATAATTTTGTATGAAATTATAAAACTAAGCTAATTTAATATTAAAATAAGAAAAACATATTAAATATTTGTTTATAATGTAATTAAAACATGAAAAATATGTACAATGAATTTAATAATAATGATTAATTGTATGAATAATTATATTCAATTATTGTATTATTATGTAATTACCTTGTAAATCTTGGATTTTGTATAATTACGATTTATATGTATTTCATATAGATGGATCGGCAATGGATGTACGCGGATCGGCGGTCGAAAGAGTTTATTGACGGCGTGCATTATTTTTTGGTGTGGCCAATGATAACAAGCGTAACGGTTTTATAAGCTGTCCATGCGACAAGTGCAAAGACCAGAAGGAGTATTCCACCACACGAACTATTCATGCCCACCTGTTTCAGTGGGGGTTCATGCGTAGCTACAATTGTTGGACCTCGCACGAAGAGGTTGGGGTTGCAATGGAAGAAGATGAAGTAGAAGATGAGAACATTTCGGACTGGGCTCAGTATGGCGGATTTGAAGAAAACACAATGGGCGAGGCGGAGCTGGATGTTGAAGGGAATGACGGTGCTGATGAACTTGGTCAAATATTGCGGGACTTACAGGAGGACTGCGAAAGTGAAAAAGAGGTGCAGAAACTGGAGCGCATGTTAGCGGGCCACAGAACAGCGTTGTACCCAGGTTGCGAGAAGGGCTACAAAAAGTTGAGTACCATCCTAGAATTCTTGCAATGGAAGGCTAAAAATAGTGTGAATGACAAGGCATTCGGCGAGTTATTGAAACTCGTAAAGAACATTCTTCCGGAGGGGAACGAATTGCCGGAAAGTACGTACGAAGCTAAGAAGACAGTCTGCCCTCTAGGTCTGGAAGTACAGAAGATTCATGCGTGTCTGAACGACTGTATCCTGTATCGCGGTGAGTACGAAAACCTAGAAACATGCCCTGTTTGCAAAGCACTACGATACAAGATAAGACGAGATGATCCAGGTGAAGTTGACGGACAGCCTTTGAAGAAGAGAATTCCTGCTAAGGTGATGTGGTATTTCCCTATAATACCAAGGCTGAAGCGGTTTTTCAGGAACAAATCACATGCTAGAATGATGCGGTGGCACGCAGAAGAACGTAAACAGGATGGGATGCTGAGACACCCCGCTGACGGGTCGCAGTGGCGAAATATCGACAGAACATTTAAAGACTTCGGCGAGGATGCACGAAACATGAGGTTCGGTTTAAGCACGGATGGAATGAATCCGTTTGGAGAGATGAGCAGTGGCCATAGCACCTGGCCAGTCACCATGTGCATCTACAATCTTCCCCCTTGGCTATGCATGAAGCGGAAGTACATCACGATGCCGATTATTATTCAAGGCCCGAAGCAACCTGGTAACGACATTGATGTGTATCTAACACCATTGGTTGAAGATCTGAAAGTGCTGTGGAGGAAAGAGGGCGTCCTCGTGTGGGATGAGGACAAGCAGGAGCAATTTAACCTACGAGCGTTGCTATTCGTTACAATTAACGATTGGCCTGCACTTAGTAACCTATCCGGACAATCAAACAAGGGGTACAACGCTTGCACTCACTGTTTGGATGAAACTGAAAGTACTTATCTGAAGCATTGCAGGAAGGTTGTGTATATGGGCCATCGTCGATTCCTTGCTGCAAACCACCCTGTACGGAAAAAAAGGCAAGCACTTCGAACAGAAGTCAAACCATCGTACTAAGCCTAAACATCGCAACGGGAAAGCAGTGTTCGAAATGGTGAAGGATCTGAAAGTAGTATTTGGACAGGGGCCTAGCAGCCAACCTATAGAGAGCGAAGATGGTCACGCGGCGATGTGGAAGAAAAACTCTATTTTTTGGGAGCTACCCTATTGGGAGGTCTTGGACGTTCGCCATGCAATCGACGTGATGCACCTCACTAAGAACCTTTGCGTAAACCTGCTGGGCTTCTTAGGTGTATATGGGAAGTCCAAAGATACACTCGAAGCACGCAATGATCTTAAGCATATGGAACAACGCGAGGGCCTTCATCCGGAACCGAACGAGAAAGGAAGCCATTACTTAAGTACGGCGAGCTACACCCTAAGCAAGGAAGAGAAGGAGAGTATGTTTTAATGCCTAGAGAGCATCAAGGTACTGTCCGGATACTCCTCGAATGTAAAAAGAATAATAAGCACGAAGGATAAGAAGTTCACAAACCTAAAGTCTCATGACTGTCACGTGCTTATGACACAGCTGCTTCCTGTTATAATTCGTGGTATCCTTCCTGATAATGTGCGGGCAACAATAACGAAGCTTTGTGCTTTCATGAACGCAATTTTACAGAAAGTCATCGATCCAGAAAGTTTAGCCGCCCTTCAGCATGACGTGGTGCAATGCCTTGTCAGCTTTGAGTTGATCTTTCCACCGTTATTCTTCAATATAATGACGCATCTTCTGTGCCACCTTGTAAAAGAGATCGGTATTCTCGGTCCTGTGTACCTACACAACATGTTTCCTTTCGAGAGGTACATGGGCGTTCTAAAGAAGTACGTTTGTAACCGTTCTCGTCCGGAAGCAAGCATCGCGAAGGGGTATGGAACAGAGGAGGTCATTGAGTTCTGCGTAGATTTTATTGAAGACCTCGAGCCAATCGGGGTACCCGAATCAATCCATGAGGGGAGACTACGGGGAAAGGGCACACTTGGAAGGAGAGCAATTATGACTGTAGACAACGATTTATTTCGTAAAGCACATTTCACGGTTTTGCAACAATCTTCGTTGGTTGCTCCTTACATCGATGAGCACCTTGCGATTGTTCGCTCAGAAAACAGTGGCAAATCCGATGCCTGGATTACACGCCATCATATTGATACTTTCCCCGCTTGGCTGCGAGAACACCTCCTGGGTAACGAGACGATTGACCGACAACTAGCCTTCTTGGCTAGGGGACCCTCCGGCTCGGTAACTACATTCCAAGGTTATGAAATCAATGGATACACTTTTTACACAAGAGCCCAAGACAAAAAGAGCACGAACCAGAACAGTGGTGTTCGTATTGATGCCATAGGACACGATGGTCCAACTAGCACGTATTACGGTGTCATCGACAACATATGGGAACTAGAGTATGGACCCCTGAAGGTCCCTCTGTTTCGGTGCCAATGGGTTAGGCTGACTGGTGGAGGCGTAACGATTGATGACAGCGGGATGACAACGGTTGACCTAAACAAGGTAGGATACTCAGATGAACCATTCGTTCTAGCCAATGATGTAATGCAAGTTTTTTACGTGAAGGACATGGATAGCAAACCAAAGAAGGGGAAAGGGCCCGATGAGCCAAGACGCCATATTGTTCTCCCAGGCAAGAGGAAAATCGTTGGAGTCGAGGATAAGACTGACGAAAATTACGATCTGTTTGAGGGGCAATCTCCGTTTGCAGTGACGGTTGACCCGAGCATCATACTATCAAAGGAGGACACGCCGTACTCACGCAACGATCATAGCGAAGGAACAATAGTGGGGAGAAAGTACGTGAGGAAGACAGTGACCTAGGTTGTTTGATGGAAGATGTAAATTATTTGTATTGTATTGAAGGTCGAACAATTTGGATCAATATATTATTCTCAACTGCTTAATTTGTAATGTATTACTATTTTTGAACCATTTAAATAGGTCATATGATATTTATAAATGATTACTTCTATTTATTTACACTTTGAATACAACTAATTTGGCAATATGTTATTTATAAATGATTTTGGTATTTATTTACACTTTGAAAACAATTAAGTAGGCCATATCTTAATTATAAATGATAATTTCTATTTATTTACAATTTGAATAGAATTAAATTGGCCTTATGTTAATTATAAATGATTATTTCTATTTATTTATACCTTGAGACCATTTAAATAGGTCTTATGTTAATTACAAATGTTTATTTCTATTTATTAAAATTTTAAAAACATTTAATTCGGCCATATGTTAATTACATACGATTTTTGGTATTTATTTGGACTTTGAATCCATTTAAATCGGCCATATGGTAATTACATTGGATTTATTGGTATTTATTTGGACTTGTAAACAATTTAAATAGGCCATAAATTGATTTTGTGTATACATCTTTAGTCCCGGTTATTAACACTAGTCGGGACCAATATAAATTTTGGATTAGCGGAAAAATATCTTTAGTCCCGGTTCGTGGCTCCAACCGGGACTAAAGATATCTTTAGTCCCGATTGGTAGTAACAACCGGGAGTAAAGATTCTACCAACCGGGACTAAAGATATCTTTAGTCCCGGTTGGAGCCACGAACCGGGACTAAAGATGGCCGGGTATAAATTAGCACTCCATCGGCTTCCCCGCGCCACACTTAGACTTCTCCCCACGATCTTCTTCCTCGCGCGCCATCACCGCCCGAGACGCCGCCGCCACCACCGCCATCGTCGTCGTCGTGCTCGTCGCGATCAGCCGCCCTCGCCAACGCCACCGGTAGTGTTACCTCCCTCAAGGTGGGGGGCGCAAATCTTGCGCCTCCGATCTCGCATTCTCTCTCTTTCTCTCTCTCTCGATCTTGCACACGCCAGCTCGGCCGGACCTCACCGCCATCGCCGTCGTCGGCACCGTCGTCCTTGGCCATCGCCGTCGCCACCACCTCCGCCGCTCCTCGCACCGCCGACTCCACCGCCACCACCTCGCGCCGACTCCACCGCCGCCGCCACCGCCGCCACTTCCGCCGTCGACGCCGGCCTGCACAGCCGCCGCCGCGCGCCGTCGACGCCGACAACACCGCCGCCGCCCGAACACGCCGCCGCCGACACCGACGCCGCCCACTGCCGCCGCCGACACAGCTTGAGCGAAAACATTAACGGTCGAACGTTTGAACGAGAACGTTTTAGCGAACGAGAACGAGAACGTTTTAACGAGAACAACGACTTAACGAGATGGATGGACGACTTAGCGACTTAGCAACTTAACGAGATGGATGGACGACTTAGCGACTTTCACGAATGACACAGCCCACGCCATCATACTCTGGCGTAAGAAGTACATCGTGTTTCCCGGGCAAGAACGGCCGCTCGCTCCTCCTTCCCCGCCGCAAGCACAGTCTCCTCCGCCATCACCGCCTCATCAGTCTCCTCCGGCTCCTTCCCCTGCACCACCACCTCCTCCACGTGCACCAGCTGCCAAGTCTGCACCGTCGGGCCCGCGGGCAACTACTCCTCCGCGTGCACCTGCTGCCAAGTCTACACCATCAAGGTCCCGCCCATATGAACCCGCACCATCAAGGTCGAAGAAGAAAGCCAGATCTGACGAGCCACAGCTCCCCGCTCTCAAGAAAAGGGCGTACGACTTGACTCCGGAGGAGCTCGATGAAGCCGTTAGAGCGGAAGTTAGGGAGCAGTTGAAGCCACGTAGTCCGGAAAAGAAGATCCCTATAGCCCCGGAGGTTCAGGATCACTTTATTAAGATGGCCGAACCGGGCAAACCGGTTGAAGTTTCTGACTATGATCGAACATTGAGGAAGGCTCTCAAAGCCAAGCCTTCAGCGGTGAAGTGCGGAAAGGAAGTCCCTCAGCTGGGGCAACAGCCACGACAAGAGGTTGAACCGTTAGTCGTAGAACCGGCACAACTAGAGATATGCAACTTCTTGAAAGATACGGGACTGAGTATGGAGCAGTTGCTAGAGGACGCACCTATCGAAACGGCTCCGGTCATGTACACGTTTAAACTCGGTGAACCGCTAGTCACGCCTGATAAGATCAGAGAACTACCTACACAGATGTACCGGTTCCATCAATGGTACATGGACAAATCAGCGATGGGTAGAGAGATGTTCGGAGCTAGGGTGCGAAACTCAGATTATTACCAAGGAGAAGATGTTATTTGGATCCGCTACAAAGAAGTCTTCGACTTATACCACCTGAAGGCCCTCGACATCTCTATTCTCAGCGCGTGGACTTTGTAAGTACTGTTTATAGTTCAATTTTGTTCCTCGTTTGAACGTTGCTCACACACATTCCTTTTCCCCGTTGTAGAATGGAGATTCAGTTGTGTCGTCAACACAACAAATTCAATACTGGATTCATGGACCCACGCAAAGTGAACGCGCTGATAATACAACAATACGAGAAACAAGCCGAGGACAATATCGTCCATTTCCTGGTGCAGCAGCATTATAAGAGGTTCATGCTACTTCCCTACAACACATCGTGAGTTCCTACAATCATAATTAACTTCAATTTTGTTCCTTCAATTTTGTTCCTACAAAGTTCCTACAATCATACTATGTATCATGTAATGCAAATTGCAGATTCCATTGGGTCCTTTTTCTTTTCAACCTTGAGAAATCCAAAGTTCATGTCTACGATTCAATGGATAAAACGGAGAAAACTTTCGCAAAGATTTTCGAAGTGATAGACAGGTATTGTCATATATTGCACTGTCATTATGAATCATTGTATAACTACTAGATCTCGGATAATAAATTAATCCTTCCTAACAACTCTAAATAGAGCATGGATTCGGTTCCGTACATTGGTCCACGGGATCTGGAATGAAAAACT